>OY728125.1:278380415-283380415 GCA_963277665.1 Viscum album
AGTCCGTACGTACGCACGAGCGATGATATCGTTCTCATGGTTGTGGAATTGTGTTGAATTGTATGTATACTATTTCAGTATCAATATCAATTTATAATAATAATATATAGTTACTCATTACACCATTATACCCATCCAATTAATGTGGTGACGGAAAATAGATTACACCACGGCGTGGAGACGGTATTCCGTACGTACGCACGCGCGGTGATTTCCTTTCTCCGTAGGATGGATAGAAGGTTAATTAGAGTTGTTTTTATATTTATAATAACATATAAGTATGTAAGTAATACTGATGTTATTACATTATAATGAAACAACTAAAGAAAATGAAGTTGAAGAAGAAAGAAATTGAAAAGATCGGTAATGGATATTACCTCTTCTTTGGAACGCCTCTTTGAATCCTCCACATTGGGAACTAAGATTGGTCTTTTAAGAAGACCAGGACCTCTAGGATTATTCTAGGGAAGTGGAGAAGGGATTTTGGAAGGGGCTGGCCGAGATTGAGGGCTCAAATTGGTGTGAGGAGGAGGGGGAGGAGATGCCCTTTTATAAGGGAGGAGAGGGGCACCTTAGGAATATCTCCAAATATTATTTTATATTAAAGTCAAAATCGGTTTATAATGGTTCCAAAGGGTCTTATTTCGAAGATAAAGTGGGGATGGGTCGAAATCATATCATCCAATAGGATTTAGACAAGTTTAGGGTATTATTTTAACCTTATCAAGTAGATATAACTCTAAGTTAAATAATTTAACTTTTACCGTGTCTTTTTTTTCATTCACTATATGGTTAATACACTTACTATAACATGCCAAACGAACCCCAAATTGTATATTATTAATACATATATTCTTATCTAAGTCATTTGGACGAACCTTAGATTTTTAGGAATAAAATAACAATTAATAATATAATATTTGATTTAAAATATTTTGTGTCAATTTTGACACTATTTGATATATGATTTTTTTGAAAGTCATAACAGAATTATATGTTAGAAACATGTTTATTAAATCAACACTAATATATTATAGTAACCTAAAAAATTAATGGAATTCATAAAAGTCTCAAATTACATTTATTTTGGTGTTTATAACATCAATTATGTCAATAATTCATTAATAAGATAATTACTGCATCATATTTGTGTCATAAATAAATTAAATTATTTTATATCTAAAAATTACAAATAAAATACCATCATTTAAGAAATCTTTTTATCTTTCTAATGAATATTTACAATCGAATTTATCTTATGTAAAACCCTATATTAAAAATGTTTTAGTAAATATACTTTGATTTAACTCTTTTAACTCTTCTTTGAATTAAATAATAATAAATGTCCTAATCTAATCCAAGTGGTCCTAAATGATAATATTTTACACTTAATGTTGTTTTTGGTCGAGATACACTTGTCCAATATAATTAGGACATGTGTTAGGGTAATATTAATATCATTCTTACCCTTAATTACCCTATTTACTTTTAACCGTGGTAAATAAAAGTAAAAAGTTACTATTCACCAAAAATTATTTTCATCTCATTGAACCACATTTTACTTACTGACACCAACCGTGTCTCTAGGATTTTTGAAATTCCATTCACAGAAGCGGTAAAATTATGTTTTATGAAAAATTCAGTTTTTTAACTACCACTTAGTAGTTTCACTATTAATCAAAAATTGATTTTTTCAGAACAATGCCAAAATTTCATCCTATGCTATATTTCATATTCCGAATTCAAAAATGAAATCTATTTTACCAAATTCATAACATAGAAGTTGCATTAATTAATTTTATAATTATATCCCGCTGTTAAAACAAATAGCGTGTTTTTAAGAAACAATATCTATCAAAAGATTGACACTTGATTATGTCTGGTTTAAATGTGAAATTACATTCAATGACCAACATTGTATTAAATTGTAAAAATATATTCAAAATATACTTTAAAACCACTCAAATTAATAATTTATCACTATTAATTATTTTGATTAAAAAATTTGTTTTTAATTATAATTTAGTAATTTTCACTATTCATCAGAATATGAAATTTATCCGAAAAGTAGCAAAATTTCAGCTTAGGCTAAATTCGACACTCCGAATCCAAAAATGAAGTCCGTTTTGAAAAATAAGATTTACAAATTTCAAAAAGTGGTTATTACTATTCATAACAGCTAGTTTTAATAATATTTCAATAGCATATCGTTGTTTCGTAAAACTCAGTATTGTGTACTACACACGCTATCAAGGAAGGTTGCGATTTCGTGTAATGCAAGGCAAGTCAAGGATGCGTGTTGTGCAAGCTCCTTTTGGTGTAGCGTACAACACAAGACATTAGTGAAATTAAAAAGAATATTTTTCATAAAATCCCGGGGTGTTACACTTCATAGCTCCATACACCTACCGGCCTCAAAGCCCCCATATCACATCCCACGATCCAAAAATTTATGGATCAGTGGATTACAAGTTCATTCCCTTTTTCACATCCAAGTGCTTCCAGGGTATCCTTATCTGGCTAGCCTGTGTGTCCGCCAGTGGTTCACATAGCGACCTGCATCAACGAACATCAAGCTAGGACTATGATAATTTGACTCAAAAGACAATTGCAATGAATATGTTTCTTGTATACTCGGACACCATAACCCATTTGCCGAACTCTGCATTGTGAGAAATAACAGATTCTTATAATCTTTCATGGCCATCGGAAGTGGAAAGTTATCGAACTGGGGACACCTCTGTACGACTATGCATACCATTCCCTCAGTGGCTCTGCATATTGATATCCCTTGGCATGTCCATCAAAGGCAATATTTCCTTGGGTGGTACTCTTCCTAGCTCCGTACGCTCACCAGCCTCAGAGCCCCCACGCCACACCTCTTGATCTGGGAAAGCTCAAAGTTACAGTTTATGACTTTCATCCCCCAACTTCTTCCATGTATATCAGAGCATGTTGACCAATTTATCCTTCGAGTGACTGTAGAAATAGTCACCCAATGGTACGAGATCTATGACCACTAAACTAGGATTACCTCATCATTCTCGCATGACGTTAAACTGCATGGAGTAAAGGTGCACCCCCGCATGCAAAATAAATCAGCGCAGGGAGCTCTCTAGGCATTTACAGCAACCAGGGTCAAGTATTCCCGACATGTTCAGACATTCCCTTCCCTGATTATAGACTTCATGGGCCGGAAAATTGCGTATCATCATAACCATGCATGGCCATCCAATGTGGAAAGTCATCGACCTAGAGACACCTTTTCATGACTATGCATACCATACCCTCAGCGGCTCTGTATATTGATAGCTTTTGGCCCGTCAACCAAAGGAAAGATTTCCCTGGGTGATACTCTTCCTAGCTCCGTATGCATACCGGCCTCAGAGCCTCTGTGACATATCTCCTGATACAAGAAGCCCTGGAACCATGATGGTCACCATCAACCTCACCTACGTTTCTTATAATTTACAAGATACTCGGGCCCAATTACGTTCTAATCAAGAGAGTCCTTTTAAACTACATCCTCGATGCATGACATTAAACTGCACGGTCAATCGCCCTTGTTGCACGATGTTAAACTGCACAACATTGGAAAAAGAATGAAAAATTCCCATTTTCCTTGCTGCATGATGTTAAACTACACAACATCCTTTAATAATACTCTTCATCTTTACTGCATGACGCTAAAATGCCTGGTCAAACTCGTCATGAGTTCCGTAAGGAACATGGGACTTTCTCTATTCTTCTGTGCACGGGTCAGACCGAAACAAGCCACTGTCTCACAACTGCATGAGAAGGGATTACTTCAGCCATTCTCAGGATGTTTCCCCCATATCCAGGAACCCTCTCATCATAAACCTTACTATGTACTTAGAAAAAGCAGGACTCTCATAATCCACCCTTGGTGGTCCAAAATCTCAACTTCCCTAAAGTTGTTTTGCTATCAGGGGAATAAAATCATTGAACTAAGGACACCATTGCAAATCTATCCATACCATGCCCTCATCGGATATGCATATTTATCACCCCAGACCTGTCTACCAATGGCAGGGTTTCCTTAGGAAATGATTCTCTCCGTATGCCTCTTGGCATTCGAGCCCCTATGTCTATCCCGAGGTTCGGAAACCCTATGAGTTATAGTTTACCAAACTCTTTCACAACCTTTCCTGAATATTTTGTAACGTATCTGACAAGATTACTGAGGACCAGTAGATGTCGTTCCATTCTAAATGTTGTCCCAACTGCCTGACATTAATCTGTGCCAAACTTCAACCATCCCTTACGCTAAGTAAATGCGTACGAAAGTGGTCTACCGACCACACCCCGGATTAGTACAGATGTTCTCCAAACCTTCTAGACATCACATTCCCTTTCTGAGCCTCCCAATGTGGTTTTCATAATCCTCCAATCAACCCATGGTGGTTTCCATAATCCTGGCTTTCTTGAAGTCCAATGGCCTTCAGAAATGGAGATTTATTGACTTAAGGACACCTTTGCATGACTATGCATACCATGCACTCAGCGGATCTGCATATGGATCGCCTCTGACCTGTCTACCAAAGGAAAGATTTCCTTAGGAAATGATCCTCCCACCTCTTCATGCCAACGCGGCTCCCATGCCTTGAGACATGCCTTGTATGTCCTTCAAATTTAAACAAACTCCCTCCTGATGCATATAAAGGACACCGAGACATCTTCTAATCAACCAAACCTCATTGGGACCCTTTCCCCAAAAATTTTGGTCAAAGCTATTCAACCTAAAAAAATTAGTAACGATAGTCTTGTTAGTGGGACATTAAACTACTCACAAAAAGAGGTACAAAGCATGTTAGGCCGAAAAACAGAAAAGGGCGACCTAATCAATAGTCATGCCATACGCATTAGGTTCACACTAAATGAGCACAGAAAAAATCAGGGTATTAAAAGAAGCGATAAAAAAATGATTTTAGGGATATTCTATAAATCCCTAGAAATAGTCAAACTATGCTCGCTAGACCCCATGGTCTAGGAAAAAGTTAGAGTTTGTTTTCCTGAGTTATGATTAATTCAGATTCAGTGAATTTTTATTTACACAACAATTGTTTTAAGTTACAATATAATTTCATAGCAACTAGTGATTGACATAGACTGTATTTTGTTTGAATAGAAAGGGAGGACGTCCACAAGCTGGTGTATCTCCCTCATAAAAAAGGGCGGGAGAGGGGTAAGTAAAACAGAGGGTAGGAGAGTGGCTCTGATCGTCACAAAACAGTCTGGCTTGCTCTCCCCACTAGATTAGCAACTGTGCGGTGGAAGTTGTTGCAAGACCCTTCGAACACGGATTTCTCCCTGGCTTCAACCTTAGCCATCGGACGAGTATTCTCCAATATTGGTTGGAGATTGTTGATCCCTTTTCTGGTGGCTTTGAGACGACCAGTCGCAGCTGACAACTGATTCTTCAGCATCACTGCTCGTTCTTTACATTCATACAACTCTGTGGATAGGACGACCTCTTGATCTCGAGAGATCGCCTCATGTGATATCAGATGATGGAGTGGTATTTTGGCTTCATCTATGGCTCGGTACCCTCAATGAGCGGCAGAAAAGTGAGCAAGTATGTGTTCACTAATGAAAGCTTCCTCACGGGCCATGAAAACTTGGCAAGCAAGATTATGGAACCGTCGATAGTCAAAGCCACCCGACCCCAAACCCAGGAAGAGCTGTCGAAGAGCATCGGTATTAGTTGACATCTCTACTAGAGAAGTTTCAGCGACGACCTTGCAAATATGAGGCCAGGACCACCTGCACACTGCCCGGTGGTCCTCCATGAAATGAGGATTTTTGATATCCTTACCGGATTTCATGGGAACAAAATCTGGCATTGCAACTAGCGCAAGCATGTGCTCGCTAGAAGTTGGATTTGAAGCTGGTAAGTCTGAAGACTCTAACCCCGATTCAGGCTTGGGGATCAAGTTTCTAAGCCCGGTTTCTATTAGAAACCCTTCAGGAATTATCTCGCTGAGACCCAGAACCACATGGTCGTCCACATCCACGTCCAAGAAGGATAAACCCGCCTGAACTTCAGCCACCGTAGGACTGGGAGAGGAAAATCCCCTGAGCCGCTTTGATCGATGAGCCATCAGTCGATCCTCCATTAGATCTGATGAGGAAGGTACAGTGGACGCAACAGCCTGTGATACCTCCTGATTTAAGAACCTTTCGGACAGCCTTCCCTAAGATCCCATCGGGGTAGTGTTTTATCAACGTTTTTGCATACTCCAAGGAAAGGTCGGCAGCCGCCCCCGTATCAGGTAGGGGAATGCTTGTGTCAGTTCCCTCCTACGTTAGCATCATCCACCATTGACGAAGAATGGTTGGGTGCAGTCCTCGAGCATGAGGAGGTGGAAGGGAAACATAGACTTGCATGCACCCAAACTGGAGAGAAAAACGGTACAGGACATACAACTCATATAAAGAATCCCTGTCGATCCGCACTGAAAAGAATCCATCCCATAGGGAGATCATGTAATTATGCTCCTCCAGGATCCCCCTGTGGTAGTCAACTAAGACGCCAGAAGGGGTGGGGTAGGGAGTGAATGAAAACTGGGAAAAGTCACTCAGAAGCTCAAGAACATCTCCACGGTTGAGGGATTTCTAGAGAACTCCAACTATATTAAGAAGTGTAGTCCGAAAAGTAGGAATTTTTATGACCGTGTGGTGAAGATACTCATAACAGCAATAATGATCCACTACACATCCATAAAAATTTGAAATGGACCGCTCAGACGGAAGGGTGAACCGCCCTTCTTCATGTGACCCAGCAGTTCATAAATACGATCCAATGTGGGCATGGCCAAATTACCAGGATTCCCTCTACCAGCATGACTGCCATCATCACGGTGCAAGACCTGATGCTAGTATTAAAATCCCGAAAAGAGAATAGCTACCCACTCAGGAAGATAGCAAACAAACCTACCAGCCAGAGCATATGTCGAACCCCAGGGTGCACCTTGTAACCCCATGAAAGGTAGTCGTCCACCTCCATAACCACACAGTAGGAACCTCAGGAGGTCTGTGACTATTGAGAATGATGCGTCCTGGGGTGATTGATTTTCGGCACCGGACCAATGGTGTTCAGAAATAACCCTATCGTGGTACTATAGGGAACAAGAGAGTGTGCACGCAAGGCCTAACCCAGTGATTGCTCCGCCATAACCAACAGATATCTCACCAATAAAGGCACTTGTTCGACGTCGTCCCATGCGTCAGGGGTAGGAAGAAATTCGTCATACATTTCACCGATAACCGGGAGCCCTCCAAATTGATGGTATCCCACAGACTAATGCCAACTTCACCATGGGAAAGGTGGAAATTATTAGTGCTTGAATGCCAGTTACTGAGTATGTCTAGCAGGACCAAGGATGGTGGGTAAATAGTAAATTGGTAAGACCACACTATGGAGTGTAAACTTACTGCTTCCAGTGATTCGGGGGACTCCCGGCTATGATGATGGACCCAGAAAGCCCATTCCCATTTATTTGAGAAGAGCCTGCCAGACTGATGATCCCACCTAGGAATACACCCCTCATCGAGATCTAATCGAACAAGGTTTATAATAGAAGGGTAACTCTTGAAGATAGCTTCTTGAGAAAAGTTTCGGGCGTGCTGATCACTTTGGGTCTAAACAGAGCCTCTCAAAACAGAGGCGTCTTTCTGGTCAGAGTCAGAAACCATCTCCCCTGATTGGTTAAGGTTCACCTAAATACACTTGGGCAACGCTTCCAAGAGAGGAGAAGGAAGACTTGAGAAGGTGGGTGGAATAGGGACATCATTTTGAAGACCGAATCCACGGATCGAGTACCGATTTGATAGTGGATAATCTATGAGATTTGGAGGGATAAAGTCTTTCAAGACCCCATCGTCTGGAATTATGGACTGACTAGGATCCTCTTGGATGTTCTCCGCATTATGAATCATAGTTAAACATCACCCTAAACCAATTGGGAGAGGCTCTACAGCAGACCTTGGTGCATAACGAGGGGGAACCATATTTTTCTCCCTGTACGATGAGATCCAACAAGCGGTTAGTCAAGAATAAATATATTTGGACAAAAATACCAAATATATGGAGGAGGATCAGTTGAGGATCCTTCATAGCATTTTCCATGAGGAGGCCTCAAAAGATGGTTTGCGATGACAGCATCCTGGAAACCGGCCCTTCGCGAAAGTGGTCCGCGAAACCCTGGCCCACAGAGTGTTGGCCAGGAAACTACGGAAATTTTTAAGTTTGGAAGACTAAGAAATTTTTAATGTTCAAGAGATTTTAGTCCGTGGAACATCAAGACCGTGGATCATCGAAATCTTGGAGCACCAAAACCGCAAAGCGAGTTCCTACGTGGCACGATGTAACTTAGTTTTTAATTAATTAAAATTGTTAGTTTGCGGCTGGGACATTGATCCAAGGATGAAGAATGGTGAGAATGAGAAATGGTTCACGGAAGTAGTAGCCGGTTCTTGGACGAAGCGCTTCGCGAAGGAACAAGCATGCGGAGGCCGAAAAGTAAAAAAGATCTGGTTTTGAGAAGAATCCGGTAAAGGAAGAATTAAGGGCTCACCGTATTTATTGACATGGTCCCCTACCAGGTCCATCTCTCTACTAAGAACTACCCAAGTTTCAGGACAACTCTGCATCAGAATAGCCTCCTCTTCGTCCCAATCGGACACCATTTAGATGTGAGGAATTTGTATGGCCCTGAAAAATCTGCAAAGGTGTGTGATGACCCGCATTATCTCAAGGGAGATTCTACCAATTTCCCCTCAAAGGGATGGGAAAATGTTGAAAATACTCAATTATTGAGAAGGAGGAGCCGGTCTGCACACTGGTCTAATGTGAGCAACACACGACTGGTTCCATGAAGTGTCCCCCCTCTACGGACAAATGTCGTTCGTGAAATGGAGGCGGAGATCCTCCGCGGGTGCGCAGTAGGGCAGGTGCCAATGCGGTTCACCGATATGAACCGCCCCAGCCGCGAACCATGTAAGTCGGCCCGAACCTCCTCCACTGTCGTTCGCAGAATGGAGGCAGAACCCTCTGTGGTTGGGAAGCACTCTACTCCTTCAGTTCATGGGGGGAGAAGCGCTCAATACCCACCTCAATTTGATTATTTACCAAGTCAGTTGTTAACCGGGTTTTCGGTCATGGGCCTCCGCAAAAGGTGTCATGTGACCACAGATACCTCTCTTTCCCCACTCTATAAAAGGATACCGAGGGGGGGGGGGGGAAGGAAAAGGTGATTCATACGAGGATTCAAAGAAAGAGGATTCAGAGGAGATCAGTCATATTCGGGTGAAAGGATTTGGAAGGAAGGCTTAAGAATTCGCAAACAGAAAAGTTCCAATTCGCGAACCAAAGCAGGTATAAACCAGGGAACGAACTAATAAAGAACCGAAAACGAAAAATAATTTGGTGAACCATGAACTAAAAATAACATAAAAATAGAAGACAGCGAACCATAGCTCCTCAGTGGCTACAGTCCCCGTGGACTAGGGTGTTTATGCATCTTTTCTGATCCACCGCACCGCGTAACACCCTCCTACGTAGCTGAAGACTCGACCGACGAACCCCTGATCGACGCCTGCCATGGCCGACACTGCTCGTGTGTAACCCTCCGTGTACCAAACTTGTACACGGGATGAACCCGAAGCCGCAAACCCTCCTAGTTTGCTGGACACCAATCAATCCGCGGACCCTATTTGGTTCACAGATAACCTATCAGTCCGCAGACCCTCCTGGTTCGCGGAAGTCCTCTCAGTCTGTGGACCACCTTAGTTCGCTGATGGCCTCTCCAGCCGTGTAGCACATCGCTACGCAAAGGGTGCCACCACCCATACCCATGTGTGGTCCGCCAAACCCTTTGGAGTTCCCATTCCCCAAGCCACATAAGATCCTCCCGATCTGGCCTAATCCTGCATGACTCCATCACTGTCCTACTCATCGGCCCCGAGCAGAGGCCTCCACCAGAGCCACCAGATCTGTGTGGTGTAACCCTCAGGCACATCACCGTGCTGTTTTGAGTTCACATACCCACAATAAATAGGGGCAAAGGGGTTTCCACGACCCTTTAGAAGAATCCCAAAGAATTCTTGGGTTCACATTCCCATGGTAATGTGGAGTCTGGGGTCGGGAGTCCCCTTCATGCCCCTCCACTTGTTAAGGGCTCCTCGGGGGTTGTAAAATACCCATCAGAAGGAATACCTCATGCACCACAAGAGAGGAGATGTGCACAAGGGATCCCACTTTCCCTCTCCCGCTACGCTTTGTTGCCTGGGCGTCCAACTTAGAGTAAGCCCCGACTTAATGGGCCACCCTCATGTGTAATCCCCACTCGAATTCTCACATACATACCTTTCACCATGTGATCCTCTGGTCCATGATGCCTCTTGTTTCTCACACAGAGCATGGATCACATGGGCTTAGAGTAAGTATCAACCATGACATTCTCTTGTGGGCCTCCTCAGAGTGTAATCCCCAGCCCATCATTCTGGGCCTCCTTAGAGTGTAAGCCCCAATCCATCGCCCTGGGCCTCCTCAGAGTGTAATCCCCAATCCATCGCCCTGGGCTGCCTCGGAGCGTAATTCCCAATCCAATGCGAACTACGAGGACATTGATTCCCTACCAGTGGGATACGTAGGAACCCCAATGAGGTTCAAGCACGATCACCAACGGACCCTCGGGTCCACCTTCAAATTGGTACTCTGACGCTCCCCTTTCAAACTACGTGGACTTTTATCCCTGTCCCTTAGGTTGTGTACATCGGAAGCCTCAATGAGGTTCAAGCCCAATAACCGGTCAATCCGACTATCTTCACGTCAGTTCACCGCGCCACTCCTAGTGCCGCCTCAATGAGTTCTGACTCCACGGGGTCATTAATACAATGAGGGATGGTAAACCTTAGGCCTAAATGATTCTGAACCCCCTACGTCCAATTGACCGTTTTCTACCAGGGTAAATTCTGTGGATACTATGTTATGGTATAAACCAAAGATTCACAAACATATGAATACATCTTAAATCTATAAGAGGGTCCTGGAACAGGAAATAATTCTCCCCAAAAGGGTGTGATTAGCCCGACTTCCCATCCTCTCGACCAATGTGAGTTCTTTAAGGGTCGCTGGTCAGACCATACGGCGAACACCTGCCATTGGATAGCAGGTCCACGCATCATCGGATACGGAACAGTTGTGCGTTTTGAGACCGAAACCCAAAACAATGACGTATTTATTTTTTATATAATATATTTAATATTTCATTATAATTATTTAAATATAATATATTATATTCTATCAATTTTTTGTATGTTGAATAACAATAATGGTGTTTGGGAAAATATGTGAAAAACACCTCTACGAAGTGATTTATTTCTATTTCCCAATTTATATTTATATGGATGGTAATAAATGATTCTTCTAATGAATGTATATTATGTATATGATATAGTAAATTTTATATAATGACTAATTACTATTTAACTTCATTTCATTCTAAATTATATGAAGTGGAAACATCACTCATGAATATGTACATTCTACTATTTCCATGATGTGATGTAATTAATATTTCATCACCACATTATATAAATTGTAATAATAAGTTCATATAAATATTTAATATGATAATTATGGATTTATTATTTTTATTTAAAATATGGAATGATGACCAAAATACAAGGAATATAATTTCCTATTCAAATCCTCCATGGAAAACATAACAGTTATCACCCAGAATACTTATATTAATAATTATTTTCAAATAAATGGTTTATAAGATGTCATAATTAAAAAATATAAGTATAATATTAATTAATAAGTTTTAGTAATAGATGTGTAACACATATATATTTTTTATATATAATATTTCAATTCACAAGAGTAAGGAAAATACTTTATATAAGAGGTTTATGTGTCGATCTCATTTTAATTGGGATTGATTTTATCCTGAATATCTATTGAAGGAATTATGTGATCATAATCTACTAATATATGTTTATATACTGTATTAATTTAATTATTTTATTTTTATTAATACTTTTATACACTATTTTTTATATAAAATGATCAAGAATTGTTTTTTAAACATAGACATGCTGTATTTGTTATGTTGTTAACATTATTTTCGTCCATTTATATTCTCCTAAAATTTGTTTTATTAAAAAGTATTATATATACATTTAATTTATTAAACATTTCATTTTGTTTCTCTTTAATAAATATTCATATTTTTAAAATCAATTTTTTTATGAAAACTTTTTTTAGAACAAGTAGCCTATAATTTTTTTTAATAAGGATTAAATGAATATTCTCTTTAAATATTTATGGTATGAAGGGATATTAACCCCATATTGACTATTATTAACTTGGAATATTACTTTTAAATATTCAGAATATCTTTTTAGTAAAATGACTTTCTCAATATTATGGAATTATTTATATTGTAAGTAATATCATTCAAAATTTAATGAAATATTCACTCAAGAAATGTTCTGAATGACATTCAGAAAATATTATTCATCTAAGATGAAAAACATTGATGATGATTATGTTATGATAGGTATATTATTATATGATATAATACTAATTATTACTCATTATGGTTGTGGGTTATGATAATGAAATATTAATTAAAATAATATCATTTCCATGTGTTTTTTATTATGAAATTTTAAATGTTATCATGATCTTAAGATGTATATATGAATGTATTATTATTATAAAGTGGGTGGTTTCATTATAATCCTACAATGCATTGGGTAATTATGGATAAATAATTATATAGTTATGTTATGTGAGAAAATTATGTATTGTTTTAAAAAATATGAATGGACCTTGTTTAATGTAAGTATTTTTTTGGACCTATTTTTTGGGTCATAAGTTAATGTGTGGACCTTTTTCGTGTTCCATAGTTTATGAGAGAGGAATTTTTCAAGAACATAAATAAATGAGTGAACTTGCATCAATTTATACATGTTCATAATTTCATAATCATATTTTCACACTATCCTATATTTATATTATCTTCTCAAGATTCATGCTATATTATTAATGATTCTACACTATTATAAATATTTTCATTTTTTATGAAAAATATCTATTCCATTACACATGGTTAAATATATTAAATTGACTGGGTATGACTTTTTTGTGTTATTATTATGTTATTATACCATTATTATCATGTTTTATAATTTATTGATATCTCATATATGTACCATTACAATGTATCAAACCTTACCATTTCTTATGTTTTCCTTCCCCAAGTTTTGATGTAAGTGTCTAATTTTGATATTTTTTGACGTGTAATAAAATGAATAAAATTTTGGGATATATATAATATCCTTTATCTAATAAGATTATTTGTTATTATTATCGAAAAATTATTATAATGCTAAAGTTTTTTTTTATTTTTTAGATATTATTACAAGTGATGTTTGTTTTAAACAGTCATAATAGTTATATTTTTAGGATTACATCATAGTGTTTCTTAAGGTAGATATTACCTTCTTTTCTTAGAAATAAATCACTATTCTAATATTTAAAGTGAATTTTATTTTTAGAAGATTAATATATAGTTAGTGAAATAAGAATTATTTGGATGATTTTGTCTTGTTAATCATTATGGTCTATAGTGAATGGTTCATTACTGTACACATGGTTTGAAACTCTCAGGGGACATGACTTGGGTAAAAGAAATTTTATAAATGATGCATTATAATGGATTGAAAAAGAAAATAACCATGGATAACCTAGTTTAAACTAATGTTTTCAGGGAGTGAAATTCTATTTTAATTATTTGGACATCCTATGTAATATTTTCGAAGATTTTTCTCTTTGACTATTTTCACTCACACTGATAGTATTTTGTATTAGTCAATATATAGAGGTGAGAGAAATCATTTAAACGCTGAATATGATAGATACTAGAATGATTTTCTTCTAGGGAAACCAAATGAAATGTGTACTAGAATGAAAACCATTGTGATTATATCACGTTATCATTCTCATTATATGATTGAAAACCAAAACATGGATGCATATCTTTACAAACCTAATAAGTTAAATATGTTATTTCGTGTTGATCATGGGTGAAAGAAGATTCCACATCTGACATTTTAGTAATTTCTGAAGAAGCACTCAAGGAAATGTATCATTGGAATGAGAATTTATTTCATATGTATTAAATAAGGACACATATTAATTACTTAATAAGGAAAAATTATGATTTCCTTGTATTGATTTGAATTTCATTCTAAGGATCCATTTACAATTCAATATATATTTTTTGGGGAATATAGTCATTATTTTAGTAAATCCCCAAATCAAATGGTTAACTCCTAGAATAATGAAGAACATATATTCTAATAATTGTTTATTTCAATAGATTTAATTTTTTAAGTATTCGGAATGAAGATTTATATTAAATAAATATTGTACAAATGAAATTATTTTTATAAGAATCTTAAATTTTATAGGGATTTCCCTATATTAGTTTTTAATTATGGATTTCAAGAATATATATAATGGTAATGATATTTAATGAATGTTATTTAGTAGTATAGTAGAATTATTATAGAACACAAGAAGTAGGATAATGTAACCCTTATTATGTTCCTAATATTTAGATAATAATATTTAGTTGGGATAATAGGATAAAAGATCTTGATAATTAAAATGGACAGTATTTATGACCATTAAATTGATTACTAATTTTATTATAATGTGATTAAAATGATGATTTTTTTATTTAGCAAATAAAATGGATAGTCAGTGATTTTATTTAAGGAAGGAGGATACAATTAATATTTGGAGTAATTTATGAATAAATTGAGATTTTTGGATGATTCATATTATTTTGGGAAAAGATTAGCATCAATTAAGGGAATATATGATATTTTTATTTATTTCAATGTTTTTTGAAATTATGAGATGATTCATGTTGTCTATAGATCAATGTTAAAATAAATCAATATGTGATTATATTATTCAATTTTAATGGTTTTAAAATTTGTCATACATATTTATTGAGAATTATATGGTTAACTATTTATGGAAAAGATTTTCCTGAAATTTCGGGTGTTATTTTTAACAATTTATAAGATAAAAAATTTGATAAATGTTATCAATTCCCAGAACATTAAAAAACATATTATTACATGATTTACATTATAAAAAACAATTAACAAGAAACCAAAATATTGTGAGGTCTAGTGTCATTAAAACAGATAACTTATATTATCCCAAATTGAGAGTAATATACATCATTATTTTGTTATCTATAAATAGATCTTAAACTCTCATGATATCCAAAAACTAGACTGTTTAGGTTTGGGAATACATATGAAAAGTGGTGAGCTAAAAACTCTATTATATGAATAATCTAATAAAGAACCAAAATGTGTGAGTCTATGGTATTACATGATATCATGAAAGAGACTGCACATGAGTAATAAAATTTGATAATAACATTAAAAACATAGTATCATAAGATCCTTGAAACATATGAATTTTGGATGAAAAATATAACATAATAAAATAATGAGTCAAATATAATTTCTGATATAATATCACATTGTGGAAAAAGACCCATAAGAGATTAGATTAACCTCATAAAACAAAAAATTACTTCTCGTTACACTAATGGTGTACACAATGCATTTGATCATTATCTAGGTGCACCCAAAATAACATGTTAATGGTTATGTGTTCTACAAAAATGAAATAAATTAATAGTCATACGAATCACATTGGGAAATAAAATTGGTTGTATAATATTTCCTTATATCACAATAAAATGAAATTTCATAATAAAAAAACATGAAACGACCACAAAGAATATACTACACCATAGAAATAAGGGAGAAAAAAAGGTAATATAACTGGGAGAAACTTATGTGTATCTTTAATTTACATGATATCAATTACATAAAATGTTGTAGTTGTTGATAAGAATGTATTTAAAATATTACATGGAATATTTATTATGGAAAATACAATTTTCACACATATATCACAAATTAAAAAGAAACAATTTCAAAAATATTAAATAGAACCTATTATTTAAAATATCCACTGAAACCTATAAAGGAATCATCAAATAATTGAGTGGTTAAGATTCTATGAAATTTTTTATATGATGTATAAAATAAAAGAATGTTTTCCTTTTATAATTATTTATAAATTAAAAAAAAATTATTCTAAAAAAATGAAATAACAATTCCTTTTACACCATTTATTAAAAATAAAAAAATAGAAACAATCATTTAATAAAACAGTTCATGAATAGTAAAAACATTATTTATATGATTTAAAATATATATAGACATGAAAGAGAATTATTCATTTTCTAAATCATTATACAAGATCATCATTACATATAAAATATTTTCTTGATGTTTGTTTTTAATGTAAGATAGAAAGTGGGATCCAAACAATATAAAACACATTCATGACCTAGGAAGAATAAGGATTATATGGTTTAGTAGAAAAATTATATATGATTTCCCCTAGGGGAACCTTGAATATAAACAATCAAGAAAATTAAATAGATGGTAACATAAATCCCTTACATATTTTTATCATTTGAATCAAATATACTAAGAATTATTAAAATTAATTTTAATATAATGTTCCATGAATTATGACGAATTCATTATATGATAAAAAAGGGGTAGTATATTCACCATATAATATAAATTGGTACATTAGATTAAAATAAGCTTCATTGGAAAGTAATTGAGATGGAATATCTTATAATTTTCATTTAATTTGAGTTAAAATTAATTAATGATGTTATTATGTGAATGAATTATAAATCAATATAAAAAAATTAAATACAATATAAAATAATCAATGGTTATTTCTCACAATATTTTAGAATATAATATATAATGATGATGTAATTAAACCCAAAAAAATAAATTCAGTAATATAATCCATTACCTCATATTTAAATCAATATTTACATCCTTTTTCATTGAGAATATTATAATTATAATAATTTTTTAATTTATTATAAACATTTTCAATTTAATTTTTCATTCTGATAATCATTATATATATATATATATAGTAATCAACAATGTTTATTTCATACATTTTTTGGTAATATGATCACGTGTCAAAAATGGATTCAATGTGTAGAATATGGTAAATGAAGTTTCTGTTACATCATTTAAAAATGATAATAGTGAAATAATATTAGTTATTATAAATATATTATATTTTTTAACCAACCATGAAATATGGATATGAAAAATGTTCAAAATTGTAATCATGGAGAAAGTAGGTCATATGTATGCATGAGTAATGCTTCCAATTTTTGATGATCATGATTGAAAGAAGGGAAGTGTTACATTATGTTTCTATAATTATAGTTATATCCTAAATATAATATCGTTTTTCTGAATAAAATTTCATTGATCATAAATGGGAAGCAATAATAAAAATTGATCACCTTTCTTCATGAAGCGGAAGTCTTATATACATAAGAATGGTGTTTATAGTTTTCAGTGGATGGTAATATAATTAGTTATATGGTATATTATATTTGTATAATTTATAATATTTATTTAATATCATATATAACCATTAAATATATCACAATGAATAGTAGTAAGAGGTGATGATGGAAAATAAATTTCTCAATTTGTGATGTGGTAGTGGAGTATATGGATTAAAAAAAATTTGTTTTCCATTAGATGGATGTAGATATGGATGAATGTTATTACACTAAAATAATAAAATCTATCTTTATGGAAGATAAATATTTTATTATATCCTCTTGATGGAGTAAGGTTTTATATATGTGGAATGATAAATAAAACAAATATGCTCAGTTACGAACAATACCTCTTCTTTGTACCACCTTTTAAGGATAATATTATAAGCCTCCCTAGATTGGATATAAGATCAGACCAAGGCCACTAGTATTCTATGGGGCAAGTAAGGAATTTTTTTCTATGGATTTTGAAAACTAACAATTCTTTTTATGTGTGTAATTTAAATGTGATGAGGATTTCTTTTATAATTATTAATGAGGGACATTTCTATAAAAAACCAATTCAATAAATTGAAATCTATCTATTTACCATTTTTATAAAAATATAACTAAATAATAAATTATATTATTTATATGGATGTAAAATAAACCAAAAATTCTAAAATATAAATTTCTAAAAAAAATTATTCTTTTTAACTCTTTAGTTATTCAGTTTTACTATTCTAATTTCCTATATTGGAAATAATTTTTTTTATATTTTTACTTTTGGTTTTAAACAATATCAAAATTTATAATATAACCTAATTTTAATAATGATAAGAAAAATTGTAATCCATTTTATCTAAATCAAATCACATAATTAGTATAATAAAATTTAAAATTGAACCTGAAAAATGTGTCGAAAGAAACTATTTTTCTTGAATTGTACTTTTCAAACTAATGATGAACGATTGTTAAATTTACAACTATGAATAATCATTATATGAATTTAATTAATATAAATATATATATAATATGAATTTCATTCATATATTTCCTTATTATGGGTAATATTAATTAACAAAAATGTATAAACATTGTTTATATATCAACATTTTACAAAAATTGTGTTTTTAAGAAAAAGTTAAAGTTAAACCAAAATAAAGATAATTGATGATGAAAAAGAAATTAGTTATTTTATTATAAATAAATTATTTCAAATATAACATTAATTCAAAATCAATAATAAAATTTTAAATATATATTTCTTGATTTATTGTACATAAATTAGTGTTATAAAAAATAAATTTTTTCGAAATTCATTGAAAAATCAATGTTTTCATAAAAAATTAAAAATTTTACCCTAATTAAATTTTGATATGAAGAAAAAATGTTTTTTATTAATCAAAATTTATAGCATTTCAATAAATTAATTATAATATTTCATCAAAAAATTATATAAAATATATTTCTAAGAAATTTTTTTTATTTATAAAATTACATTACAAAAATTTGAGTACCTATTTATTACGAATTATTATATTAATTTGTATTATTTTTAAAAAATAGAAATTATATAATATTTCTATTCATATTCATGCCACTAACTCTTATAGATATGTTGTAATGATGAATTAAAAATAATACCATTTTAGAAATATATTTAATTTTTAATAATCTTAACATTTTCTATTGTATATGAAATATAATATAGTTCTAACTTAAAATATATGTGGGTAAATTTACACGGTATATAAATTAATTTCAAACCCAAAATTATAAATTATTCTGAAAAAAATATATTTGTAATTTTTAAATTCTTCTATGGAAAACATATATATAATGTTTAATAAAACAACATCTTCATAAGAGAGATATGGGAGTATGAAGGTCAATAATAACAATATGTAACTAGGTTATAAATTAGTAATAAATTAATATGATGTGAATATATGGACATGTAAGAGAATCATGATGTCTAATTACTGATTTAGGGTGATATAGGTTATTGATCACAGGATAGTAAATTACAATAAGAAACAAAATAGCCACAAAACTAAAAACCAAAAAGGTGTGAAAAGAACTGAAGATTCAATAGAAATGAAATTTTTATTATAAATTTTTAATTTCATTATTTTCCCTTTATTCAAGGAATTATATAAACTCTATAAAATTAATAGAAGGAAAATAATATTACATGAGATTTTGAATTTCCATTATGAATTAGTATTCACTGAATTCTAATGTTTTTCTCTAAATGATGAGTAAAAATATGTATTTTTCATCCATGAAATGCTAATATATACATCTATGAATTTAAATATACCAAAATAGAATAATAATCTTTTCCACCCATATTTAATTATTAATGAAAATTAAAATCTTTACCCCAAAGTAAGATAACATAAAAAATTTATAGTCCTTATTATTAATCTAAAACTCCAACGTTTAACGGAATGAATTATATAAAATATAACCTTAAATACTAAATAACCACAAAATTATATGATAAAATTATATACTTACCATGAAATATTCCAAGTTAAACAGTATTTTAAAACCATGGGTTTCATATACCGCACCAAAATGAATAATTTCATAATATATCCATAATCCCATAAATATAATAAGAATTATCAAATATTTGATCCTATAATATTATTCCCAAGATAAAAATAATATTTATTCAAAAACATATTTGTTAAATAACATGTTTATATAAACTAAGATATCACATAGGCCAATCGTAAGCACTGTACCATTTTTCCCTTTATTTCTGGGTTCATGCATCACAACCATTGTAGATTTGATGGGTTTTCTACCATCCTGTGAGATTTTCCATTCCTAAGACTATATTAAAAAGTCATAATAATCTTTATTATTCACATCTATTGTATAAATTTATCAAAAATATGATTAATTTATTTTAAAATAGTAGTAGTCATCAAATAACAAATTTTATCATCTTTTTTTTGACTTATCTAATTCCTTTCCAAAAAATAATATTACATTAACTGACTATAATTACCTCAAAATCATGAAAAAATCCAAGATTATCTTTTCCTTGATAATTATTTTTCCAGGTAATCTATCATTATCATTGAATCAACTTTCTATGTCATCATCACCATTCAATTTTTTTTATTTTAAGATAGGAAAAAATTATAGAACAAACTTTTGAAGTTGCATGATTCTTATAACCAAAATCTCATTGATAAAAATACATCAATAACATGATTCAATAATTTAAACATAAAATTACTTCAATACCTCAAACTCGATGATTTTTAAAACATTTTTCTTTCCATGGTGTATGATTTAACTTTTAGATGATGGAATATTCTAATATAATTCCCATATTCCCATTATTGAGGAAAAAAATAGAAAAATAGTCTTTAGATGGTATTTATTTTTATACACTAAAATCCTAACTTTTTCCATTGATAATAAATTTTTATATTCCTTTATTTTCAACACATAAAAAATCATCCTTCCACATTGATATATTCTCGGTGGTGTTTATACAAAAATTTAGAACATGATGGGAATTGACCATTCATTCATCTATGGCCTCCTCCACCATAGATCTTAGGGTACTCCATCAATATATTATTTTGTGACTTTTATATTTTTTAAATTTGGGTTTTGAGTGTTTGTTGTGGGGTTGAGTCCCTAGGTCCATTTTTCTTTTTGCACATGTATGAATTTAGTTTGATATTTGGTTAAGGTACAATATTTCATAAATATATCATGATAGATGATTATAAATATTGATAATATTTTCACTTAACTCTTAATACCCGTAATGTTTTCAGAATAATCAAACTCCCCATTAAATTCCTTATTGACATTGTTCCCCAAGGTTCCATACATTGACTAAATCCAAATAACATGATATTAGATACAATAATCACAATCATGAAAATTTCTATGTTGGATTTGAAAACCATGAATATTGATTTTCATAATATGATACCTTGAGATTAACCTAGGAAATTCATGATTATCATTTATTCATATCATTCATGATTGTTTATATAGAGTTTGTAAATATCCAGAACATATTCCTTAGGAGTGTCAAATTAGTTTATTAGCAGGGGCAATTTTTATGAACTAGGATAGGATTGAGTCAAATCATAATGAAGTATTTTTTTATTTATTACCCAAAAGTATATATATGATTTATCTACATCAACTTTTATTGTCTATTCATATATGTAAATAATTGGAAACCAGTCACCCTAAAAATTTCTAAAATTAAAGTATATTTTCATATACATTGAGTTATCCTTACAATTTTCTATATGGTTCCCACAATATTATTCCAGTATTTATCTTAAAATATAACTAGACATTTCTCTGATACAATATAAAGGGATCAAATAATTTTAGGAAAATATTATTGAATTATTTTAAAAATATACTTTCATTAATTATAACCATATTAAAATGAAGAATTGTCTATTTGGAAGATAGGGTGTATAATACATCAAAGTGAGAATAAAATAAAACAATGTTTTTGTTGTCTATAATGATATCGTAAATAATTTCTAGTACAAAAAAATTATGTGAAAACATGGGAAATATATTTAATGTAAGGGTTAGCTAAAAACCCATCTACGAGAATAACAAGATGAATAAACATAACATGTGAGACAAAGGTATACCATTATATCATGTAATATAAGGTACATGAGTAATCACATTGGTGTATAACCTAAATATGAATGTATCATTAGATTATGTAAAAATAAGGATTATTGAAGAAACATATAACGTAAAATAAACATGAGTGAATTCTAACTACCTTGACAATATCACATGGTTGAAAAAATATAATAATGGGTTTGGATTTCTTGTTAATCCCAAAAAGAATGTCTCATGAGACCATTGATTTACCCAATGAATTGGATCTCTATTTGGGTGAAAATACGCAACATCTTTGTTATTATTTGTGATAAAAATTGAAATCAATCATAAGTCATATGAATTACCCCTAGAATGAAAAATGGTTTCATAATCATATCTAATATCATAGTTAAGTGAAATTTCATAAAAAATTCTTATATGTGATGATCCAAATGAATATTTTACCCTATCAATGATACTATGAATTATATAGTTATATATGTTATAGACTTGTATATATACATATTTTAGAATAAATCCATATAATCCAAGGTTGTCATCATTTATGAAAATATCATTTAGAGATTACATGGTATATTTCATGAGGATAATACCTTTTTATCATTAAATCACTTATTAAAAAAACTATAATTTTGAACATATTATATAAAAATATTTCGTTAATTAATAATGAAATATATAAAAAAACCTTCATAAAATTATGTGGTAATGATGGTGGGAAATTCCAAACATGTTGAATATGACTAAGGAAATGATTTCTTTCACACATTGGAAAAAAGTTATAATATAGATTTTTTTTAAAAATGATTGAAATATTAATATCCAAAAATATACAGAAATATATAGATTGGGTTAAAATTTATTTAAAAAATAATTGTAGAATTTTAGAAAAATCATTAAAATATTTCAAATAAAATATATATGTGGTATAGAATGATTCAAGACATAAATAAAGATAAGAGGTCTGTATTACCTACCAATTTTTTTTATGATTCAATTTTTGATAAGGGAGGAAATGGGAACCAAAAAATATATTCAAACTAATTTCCACATGAGAATATTAGATATGTTGTTTAATAAAATAATTATATTTGATTTCCACTAATAGAAACATGAATATCAAAAATATCTAAAATGATAGAGATTGTAACAAAATGCCTTAAAAACATTAGTAACATTAAAATAAAATAAATTTGGACAAAGTTAAATGATTTACAACATCAAATATCATTTATTATATAGAATTCATGATATAACATTTATAAGGGGTATCATATACCCTATATAAAATAAATTTGTTCATAATAGACAAATAATCCTCGATGAAAAGAAATTAAGATGATATTATTTAGAAAATATATATAATTGATGTGTAAATTAATCAGTGGATTTATTATGTTTGTCAAATTTATTTCTAAATTAATCAATTAAAAAATTATAATCAATTTTAATTAAACTAGAAATTTTATCATGTTAAACACAACGAAGATATACATTAACTTAATAGAAGAAATTGTTTTATGAAATCCCTTTCCATGAGTTCAACTCAATACATACATTATTTGAATTTATGAATAATAAAGTTATGTTAATTATTTAATTTCATAAGAACCTTTCACAATTTTATTATTAATTTGAATTTTTATTATTACCATGTTATCTATATTTACTTATTGAATTATATAGATGTCGGTTTTTTGTTGGTTTTTTGTTCATGTGTCTAAAATGAATTCAATAGGTAAAAATGGTACAAGAAATAATAATTACCTAATCAGAAAAACAATAATAATTACTTAATAGTACTATTTAGGAATTTATTATATATTTGATACTAATCTTGAATGATTATTATGACAATTTAAATGTGTTACATTCAAAGAGATGGTAGGTCAAACTTGTTCACAGGTAACATTTTATTTATCAAATATCATGGATGAAAGAAGTTAATAGTTATTTTAATATCATATAATGATAATTATATCTAAAATATAATATTATTTATTTAAATACACTTATATAAACCAGCCATGTGATTCTATAATAATACAAATCACATCTATTCACATGGTGGTAGTGTATTGTATACATTAATGACGACATCATTTTTATATGGATGGTATAGTAATGAATATATAAAATATATTAGTTTTCAAGAATTATTAATATTTATTTGATATCATATATAAAAAATAAATACTTCCACATAAATAGTCTTGGGAGGTGATGATGGGAATCAAATCACATTAGTTCAGGAGTTCGTAGTCTAACATACACATGATTGATGGAATTTATTCCAATATATGAGAATAGTGTACTCATAAAGGTTATTACTGCATAATAATAATTCCTCAGTATATGGTTGATACATATTTCAATATATCATCATGATTGTGTCTGTTTTCTAGGATATATAATAATAAATAAGAAAACTAGGCTATGTTAATAATGATACCTCTTCCTGTGACCACCTCTATTGGGTTACAAATAATGAATGACTAGATTGAACTTTGGCCAAAACATGTCCTACATGATGTTGGAATAAATTTAGGATGTTATTTGGTTAGGATGTTTCCATAATAACAGTTTTTTTTGTGTTGAAAAGAGAGGATAGTCGGTTCCCTTTTATAAGTTAGTGGGAGTGATAATCGAATAAATACACAAAACTATTCAATAATGGGAAGCCCCTGTCAAGAAAATTTCATAGAAGATTGATAGATAATGGATTTGTGGTGTTATATTTCTTATCAAAACCTACAAATTATTTAAAATAAATTAACCATGTCATCAAATTTTCCCATATGGATACAATGCTTAACCATTATAATATTTCAAAAAGGAATAAAAAATTTTACTACATTTACTATTCATTATGGGGAAAATTGAGTTTTCTGTATTACCTAATACTATGTATTCGGATTCCAAATATGTAATACATTTTTAAAAATTCAACTCTCAAAATGTCTTTAATACAATTTAATATTAAAACTGCGAAACCTGTTGAAAATTTATTATTTGAGAATTGCATTTCTCAAACTCTACGTGATAATATATTAACACAATGACTTAAAATCAACATTATTTGAATTTAAATTAATATATATATATATATATATATAATATTTTATTAAAATATTTCACTGTTTTTTTTCATTTTAACTTATAAAAATGGATAAATTTTATGCACTGGAAAATAGTTTACAAAGACATCATTTTTAGGCTTAAAATTAATCTTATACCAAAATCATAAAAATTGATGATGCCAATAAAGTAAATTGACTTTATGTAAATTATATAATTAAAATGATACATAAATACCAAATCAAAAACATAATGATAAATCAATATTTCATTCAATATTGAAATTAAATAAAATTAAATAAATCAATATTCACTGTAAAATCAATATTTTCCAAAAAAAACATGCATATCTCTCCATTTTAATTATAATATATTGATTTGAAAATAAATATAAATATTATATATTATTATTTCAAAAAATACATAAAACTGATTTTATTATCCTTTCAAAAAAATAATAAAATCATTTTTAAAAAAATTGTAATTTTTGATGCGTAAAATTATTTTACTATAATTTTAGTTAATATATCTAAAAAATTCATTAATGAATAGAAAATATTTAAAACATTTATATGTATTTGTAATAATATGTTTATTTTAATTAATACCACCAATTTAAACTACAATGATACAATGGACCTATTTGTATAATAATATTTTAATAATGTATCACGATTCGTTTAATATTGGTGTTGTGTTTTATATACCCTATATAATATAGGTTTTTTAAAGATCAAGGTGTAAATATTTTTGATAATAAAATTTTGTAAATATTAAATGAAATATTGAATTACATGTAATTTGTTTATTGGAACCTATGAACCATTAAAATATAATTTTAATGTTTTAGATTCCAAAATTAATCCTGATTTTCCATTTGATCGAGAAAGTGGTGAAGAGAAAATTGGTCAAAGCATAACAAAATGAAGAAATTATTTTTAATAAATATAAATATATCTTGTAATTTAATTTTATCATGTTATATATAGTGATATAAAAAGGATCACTCAATATTATGAAAAGTATTTCGAAATAAAAATTTTATTATTTAAACTTCATTTCTAGTGAGTTGACAGTGTTTTAATAACAAACTGGTGTGTGGTTCTAGAATTATTAACTTCATTATAGACATATTATATTTCATTAGTTTCTATAACATATAAAATATTTTTCACCTAAATTTTTATATTTTTACATCCCATTAATTTCTTTTGTATATGTGAACCTAATGACGTATTATTTCATGTAACCTTTTCATTTCCCACTTCCCCTTTTCAGTGAAAATGTTATTACCCCTCTTAATGAAATGGTTCTTCAAAAAAGTAATTTTCAAATAAAGAAACATTAATGACTGAAATATAATTGGGATAGAATAAATTTTTTAAGTGCTGAAAAGGAAATTTATAGAAACCCCAGTTTAAAATATAAATAAGTTTGATCGATTGTTTAACCAACAACACCATATTTTATATTAGTTTAAATATAATATATTAAAATTATTATATATTGGAGATGTTATAATATATTTCTTAATTAAAGATCATTAATATTATTAAAATAATTATGAATTATATTTAAACTGGTCGCAATTTATAAAATTTATTGATTAATGCGACAGAAATGAAGACTAAACTATTATTAAATTGTTTTTATGAATTAAACATACTTTTTCTATAAACAATATCCCTTAATATGTAAATACTATAAATAATAACTAAAAATTTAGAAATTTTATTTTATATAATTAATATAATTTTTTAATCATCATATGAGAATTAACATAGGGTTAAATATTGTTATCTTTTTTAAATAAATTATTTTCACCAAATAATAAAAATACACATGTTTCAAATAATATTGATTTTCTTTAAATAAATTAATTTAAAAGTATCATTAAAAATTCTATATGTTATTAATGTTAATAAATATATATTCTATTTATAATAATAAAATTAATTCAATTTGTATTAAGAATATTAATGATTATGATATTAATTAAATTTTAGTCTTAAAACACCGTTTTTAAACAATTTCCACAGTGTTTGATGAATTTATATTAAAAATAATTCTAAAACTTATTGAAATATAATAATTTAAAATACCTTCCATATTTTTAATCATGAGGTTAAATTTTGGTAAATATTTTCCTTTTATTTTTGTTCATTGTGAATTGTATAGATGGAAAACATTTTCCACCTAAATACGGGTATAACATGTAAAATAGGGTTAAAAATATTATTATAGATTATAATAACACTAAAACATTCCTTTAATATATAGGATGCATTTAGTTATAAATACTCATGAAATATACTTTTCTATGGATGGTTAAGTAATTTTTCATGGAAATGACTTTTATATTATTACATTTAATGAAAAAAATGTCTCCCTTTTCTACTATTAAAAAATATAATATTTTATCCAATGGATAGAAAGATATTACGGTTGATTATTAATAATTTTTTTTGAATATTAATAATTTTTATGGTAATCATTTTTTAATTTTTAGTGATGAAAAACATACATCAAATGTTTATGCAATGTCGACCTAGTGTTTGTTCATACATTACAAAATTTTAAGAAATAAATTTTAGAAACATTTAAATAAATATTTACGAGTTTAATTATTGTATGAAAATAATTTAATTTATAATTATAATTTATAAGTGGTGGTTAAATGTTATATATTGTGAATAAATTATTTTATTCCGAAAATTAATTTGAAATTAATGAATTTTCCCAAAAATGATATTAACGATATTTTCGGTTATATTGTATTTAATGAAATGATCTATAAATCATAAAAATATTCCAATATGACATGGTGGGTTGGATATACTAAATTAGTTCATCCCTTGGCCATATTTTTTCAATTTTTACTTTAGAATAAAATTCATAACCATTTTTTGCAAATCATTTTATTATTATCAAAAGTCGATTTAAGAGATCTGGAACCCAAACTTACAAACACAACTCAAACAAGAAAACCACAAACTCAGGAAACATCATCAACACAATAAATACAATTTTATAATATTATTTTGATCCCATAACATATTTATTTCGAAATTAATATTTTTATAAACCAATATTATATGAATGTGATGTTATAATATTTTATATTTATGAAATATTACAATTGTTCCCCTTGCATCCCTTATAAACGATAACCACTCCACAATCATCTTTAAACTATAAAGAGCATCTCATATCAACCAAAAATAATATATTTATCATATTAAATTATGTATACATGAATTATTTTTTGTGATATTCATAAAAGGAAATTCTAAGGGTCCATAAGATGGGATCTAAAGGAATAATTCCTATACCATTGCTAATAGTCTTACCCAACATCATTCATTTTTTTTCTTCATATACCTTCATTAAATTAATTATATTAATCATAAACTAAATAATTGGTATACTAAATATAATAAACTATTATAATTATTATTTAACCACCATTTCTGCCCACTATAAAATGAAAAATGAAATTGTCACTTGGGCATGTGTGCGGACTACTACTTACATATATTGACATGATTCATTTTCCATCATCATAATACATGATTAGTTATAATGAAATATTTAATTTTTATATATGATATTTATGAATTAATTATACTTATTTAATTATTATATCATTTTTACATTTATACTTTTCCATATTATGTAAAATTATAATATTTCTACTGCATATGTGTGGACAACAAACTCAATAAAGAATAGTGATTTGTTTTAATTTTTTTCTCTATATAGTCAGATGAATGGATTTATAAGATGAATATATATTATATTTAGGATATATTTATGATAATTTTATGGTGAATTAATAATTACCATTTTTATTCATATAATTCATAAGTAAAAAAACGACACTCATGCCTATATACATACTACCGTCTGCACAATGTGATATATTTCACTATTCATTAACACATTGGATTAATAGTTATAAAATTTAGTATAATTAGTTAATATTAAAATTAAAACACTATTAAAATTTTATATATTATGGATACTATATCAATGTATAAGGATCAGAACAGATGAGTCAAAATCTATGTGAAAATATAGTTCTCACCAAAAACATTAATTTTAAGAAAGACTTATTAATTAATGGGAGATAATTTTTTAATTAAATAATATATGGTATGTTATGTGATAATATTATTTTTTCAATATAATTATTATAACAT
Source organism: Viscum album (assembly GCA_963277665.1). Classification (NCBI taxonomy): domain Eukaryota; kingdom Viridiplantae; phylum Streptophyta; class Magnoliopsida; order Santalales; family Viscaceae; genus Viscum; species Viscum album. Next base: position 278,409,859 of record OY728125.1, read on the forward strand.
TATATATATTATACAAATTGGTTTAATGCATATTAAGTAGGACAATACCAGAGGTGTTGGATTTCTTGTTTAAATCTCATTTTAATGGGGATAAATTGTCATTTAGTTTAATTTATAGGAAATAGTTGATTATTATCTGATGAAAAAATTTCATTTTAATTCAACTATAATAATTTTACTTTCTATGTATTATTTTTTTTGTTCTTGAAATGATTGGGAATATGTGTTTAATGAAATGCAATCGTACTTCATCTTTGGTCAATAAACATTTTCAACCACGTACATTATACACAATATTTTTTATGGATATTTTATACCTATAAAATAAGATTTTCAAAATGATGAATTTCTTTATCATTAACATCATTTGAAATTTGTCCAAAATTAAATTTTTTACACTGTGTATTCCGAAGAAGTAATTTTTTCCTTCTACAAAATGGTAAAACTAATGTTCCCTTTTAATATATAAATAATGAATAGATATTATTACTATCATGACCAATATATAATTTGAATAATATTTTATGTTTTTTTGGGATTCTTCTAAATTAAAATTGTATCCAAAATATTTTGGAGATATCATAATTATACCTAATATATTTCTAAATAAAATGGTTTTTTTCCTCAATTAATGTTAAATGTGAACTTTTAACGTATTTATCATCTACGATGACATAAATTAATTTTATTTATTTTTCACTTGGGATGTGATTATTTGATACCATCCTGGGTTTTTTTTGGTTTTTCGTGGTTATTGTGGTGAAATATTAATAAAACACCTTTTCTTTTCCAAAGAATATGTTATGATCAAAATTTAAATCTTCTCATGATCATGTGGTGTAATGATCAATGTATTGTGATTATATTATAGTTGGGTTTTTAATATTAATTTGGTGAATTAGATCATTATAGATAACTCATTAGATAATTACTTTATCTATGAACCTTATTATGTGTTCTTGAAAATATTTGTGGACTTGGTTTTGTGCCTATAAGCTTATATGTGGATTTATTATCATGTAGTTATTATTTATTGTTGCACTAATTTAATTTTCAATAATTTATATAGGGACCTGATTTCAAATTCATAACATAAAAATTTTATCCCCTCTCTACTTACAAATATTCTTGATTTTATATGTTTATGTTTTTTCATGAATTATTTTTAATGTTCTGATCGCATATTTAATGACTGAATATTAATGATTAATAACTCTAATGAATATTTTATATTTATATAAAATTTATTTATTCTTTTAATAATGGTTTTTGTAACTAAATTTATTTGGAATAGTTTTCTTATGATATTATTTATTCCCCACATCTTTATTCTTATGTATTCTCATTGATTGTTATCTCTTTTGTTTACCATTACAAAGTGTATGAGCTCATCATATCATTCATTTTAATTACCCATGTTTTTATGGATGGTTCTATGTACTATATTACCAAATATGCAATAATATGATCATTATTATTTGATACAGGAATTATACCACATGAAAAGATATGTTTTATGTCTAGTCTTTGAACGCAAAAAATAGTTATTATTTTTGGAAGTGTATACTTGAGTTATATTTCATATATTATTTTAATATAATGAAATATTTATGTATGTAATTCTTGGGAAAACATAGTTTCAAACTTAAGTATTATTTTTTTATTATTTTATGGGTTTTATAAAATTATATATAAAATAAATTCATTTGTTAAAGATGTAAATTTCATGGTCTAAGAGGGATAAGAATGGGGGATCCTGTTTTAGAAACAATATCTATCAATTATGATAGGGTTTGGTGTGAACCATGACAATGAAAATGATGTATTATTGCGTGAAACCAATATATTATGATAGTAATGGTAGTGACACAGAAAAAGGAAATAGTTTTATATTTTTATGTGTATGACATGAAAATTAGATTTTATGATTGTTATATGTTCTCATGGATTATGAATTATTATTGATAATTTTGAAACCTTATAACTTATGTATTTTGTTATGAAAAATCCTTGAACCATGATTTGAGATTAATTACCTTTAACCAATTGAGTATTATTAGTATAATTTCTAATTAAGTTATTATACTGTAATTCTTGTTTTATAATCACATATGATCATTGATTCTGATAAATTTTTATCACTAACTATATTTGTAATCACTCCCATTCAGATTTTTCCTTTCCCCAATTTATAGAGAAATGTTTTTTTGGTTTATCACAATGAAGTGTACTATTTCAGAACCTCTTTGTGGATCTGATAAAAAATATTTCATGAACTATTAATATTATTTTTCTACTCTCCCAACACTCTAAACATTTATAGTTATTGGGTGTTTATAATTTTATTCTTTATTTAATATTCATATAAAAATAAATTATATGAAATTCTTGTCTTTCCTTGTTTACAATTTTTTAGAGAAAAATAAAAATTTTGATAAATCAAATCACAATAGAATGTCTTGTACCTTCTCCATTTTCTTTCTTGATATCCTATTGAAATGAAAAATATTATTATATGGTCTATCATTCCATTTATTATTGGATGTGTACCTAGTGTGTAATGGCATTAAACTTTTCCATATTTAACTCCAATCCAACCATTTTCATTTCAAAAATAGATTTTCCAGAGGTAACAATACATTTTGTATATTGTGGTGAAAACATTAATCACCAACCATATACAAATCACTATACCATAACATATTTACACTACCAAAATTGATATGAAATCATCAGTTTTTTATTACATACGATTTAAAAATCATCAACAAAATAAAGGATCGTTTAACATTTTGTTTCTTGAAAAAAAGGTATATAATAAATTAAAACAGATATCATTCTTATATTCCACTTCAAATGTTTCATCAAATTTTTATCAAATTTTTAAATTACTGCATCTCATAACCTTGAGAAATTACTGAAATTAAAGGGTGAGCATAACTCTAATTAAGAGAAATCCAGGGAAACAATTATATGTGATCTTATAAAAATCCAATAAGAACATAATGAATATCATTATAGAAAGAAAAAGCATAGATAAAGAATATAATATAAAAAATAACATGAATTTAACATGTAAATGAAGCTAAAAATTTTAATTTATAAAATTAAATGAATATCACTAAGGGTTGTCACCGGGGATGCATAAAAATTATAATGGTTATTCACCAATGTATCCTAAAAGATGTCATCTCTAGAGATTAAATTCATTAACCCATTAATTTGAATATTAACTTGGTGAAAAAAATAATATTTCATCATTTTCAAGAGATCAACATATATTAAAATAACACATCTTCTAAATAACATGATTTTATTAAATGGAAATGAGTTTTGTATCAAAATCATGGACTTTTAAAAACTACTTAATAACATTATCACAATATCATCTATCAACATTGGAAAGTGAATTAGGGCATTATGTATTCAAATACCAAATAATATAAATTAATTTTACATACTTATGAATACAACATGAAATTAAATTATTTTGGGTAATCACATAACAAAAATATCAAAATTTCTTGTGAAAAGGAGAGAAATTTTGAGAAGGAAATTTTGCAAAATTACAGGTAAGAAATATGGTTTTAGAAAAAATTCAAAATATAGGGGACATGGGTATACCATTGATATAAAATTATTAATACTTAAAATGGGTAGAATATAATGGTCATGAGAATGTATAATGGAAATTTTATGAGCATACAAAATAAAATATGAACTTGAAAGGAACTGAGAAGTTGAAATTTGCTTTACCTTGAAAAGTAACTCCTAAAAATCAAATATCAAGACCTAAGGGTTTGAGGACACCATGAGGGGAAAAATTGGGAGGTAAAATTATAAAATCATAATATATTATTAATTGGTAATTAATGATAATGGAAAAAGAGTGGGTATTAATAGAAAAAATTATGCATGATTTTATTGATTTCCTTGAACACCTCAACAGTGGTATTTGAAAAACCATGGGATTTCCCATGGATGATTCCACTGTTATTGGCCACTCTGGGCAAATAGTATGTTTTTTTATTTCAAAATATTCTAACAGAATTTTATATCAATTATTACCACATTATCATGTCAAAAAACATACCAAAAACTCATAAATGTATTTTCACAATTCATGAAAACAAACTTATTATGAAAACATTTTCTGAGTTCAAACTAACATGATTTTCACATGTTAATATAATAAATGTTGTTTATTTTATCCAATGATTTGTCTTACTATGTAAAATTAAAATTTTAAATTTAAAAATTCAATTTTTATAAAATAATAATTGAATGAAAATGCATGATAAAATTCATTGTAAAATTACTAACAATAAGAAAATTAATTTTTTTAGTAATAAATATAAATAAGAGTTTTTAATAATAATATTCCATTAAAATATAAATTATTAATAATATTTTAGATTATTATAATAATTAGAACTATTCAGAAAAGTACAATTTCTATTAAAAAATCAATTTATCAAATTCATCATATTTTTATGAAAAACTATTCTACAAACATAATTTATGGGACTATAAATTTTTAATAAAAATTGATTATACAATAAGTAATAAATGAATAGATACATAACCCCATATAACACCCACAGACAACCTACACGTGAGGCGTACTATGGTGATTGACACACGAGGCACTTCAGATAACATCATGCAATTTTAAATTTAAACTAACTTGAACTTCTCCCATATGTTATTTTTTTAAAGATTAATATGTTGATGTATATAATTGGATTGGTAATGTTCATTGCCCAATGATTCAACCTCCTTACCAGGCTCTGAAAATTAGTATTCGTATGCCATTACTCTATTAGATAAGGCAATGAAATATTCTTTCTGTATAAATTTTCATATTTTCATTTCTAAATAAAAAAAGTAATTATAGAATTACAATAATTATTAAGAGTATAGTTTCAAATGGTTAGATTAAACAATACTTGTAGTGGATAATGGGAATAATTGATCAATGGTCAAATAATAGTTATAACCCTATGGTCAAACATAATATTATAATCACAATTTTATTGAATATATATATTTATGTTGAGTAAAAAGAAATCTACCACACATTTTTAGGGAAAAATATTATTCAAAATGTTTAGGTCATTTCATTTTATCCATCTTCTGAAATTGCATCCCCAAAATTTCAACTAGTTCTCTTGGTTGAGATATGGTGTTGGTATTTTTTCCTCATATTCTCCACTAGTACCCATGTGGCTTCTTCCTATTTGTGGTTCCTCGACAACACATTAATTTGGTGTGTAGTCTTGTTGCATTGAACTTTGTTTCTACAGTCCAATATCTCCACCATATGTTCCTCATAAGTGATTTCATTTTACAGGTGTACCACATTAGGATTAATTACATGTGAAGAGTAAGTCATGTAATTCATCAAGATAGATATATGGAATACATCATGAACATGGGATAGATTTGGAGGATGTGAAATTCAACAGACCACTACCCCTATAAGATCATGTATTTCATAGGGGATAATATACAAGATGTTAACATCCCTTTCTTCCTGAACCACATGACTCTCATCCAGGGTCAAATTTTAAGGAATCGTTTTTCAACAACATCAAACAATATGTACCTTAAATAATTTTCATCATAGATCTCTTACCGACTTTAAGAATATTTTATTTGTTGTTGGATGACATGAACCTTTTTCTCTCATCCCCAGCACATGAAGAGGACCAAGAAGCATTCTCTCGCCTACATTGTCCCAACTAGTAGGATTACTACATTGCATCCCATATAAGGATTCATAGGTTTCCATTTGAATAATGGAATTAAATTTGTTTTTTTATGAGAAGTAAACTACTAGGATATGTTGATCCATCAAAATTTAAATTCCATTGAGAATTTTCTTATCATGTGGCCAAGGGTCTGAATATTCCTCTTAGTTTGAAAATCAGTTTGAGGGAGACAAGTCTTACTATAATTTAGTTCATTAATTAGTTCACATTGAAAGATTATCTACAATTGTTATGTGATCCTTGGATCCAGGTTCGAAAAAATAAAATGGGGAACTCTAGGAATCCATTACACATATTTTACATAAATCAGTGAAATTTGGTTGATAGAGAAATATTCCCAAATAGATATAAAATAGGTAATATATTTGATGCAATACACTACAACCCATATCAAATTATTTTCTTTGGATGTTCTCATGAAACTAGTTACAAAACCCAAAGTGATATTGTCCCACACCTATGCATGTATAGATCATAGTTATAATACCAATTTAGGATGTTTCTACTCTTCCTTAACTTGTCGACACAACATAAAACGTGCACTGTTGTCAAAAATCAGATTTTTCATATTGTCCCACTAATAATGATCTTGAAGGGCCATATAAAATTTAGGGCTTCTAAGATGTAAAGAGAATATAGAGATATGAGCTTCATATTTCAGCTCATTCATTATTTTGAGAATATATGGAACACGTAGTCTTGTACAAAATATCATAACACCTTCTTGATCAATATTAAACATAGAAAAAATAGAAATGTGAATAACCTATATCCTCTTCTAAAATAGAAGACCATCTATTTTATATTTCATGACCTTATATATTAATGATGACTGGGAAATATTTTTGTATTGGGTTGATGATTTCATTTCCCATAAGATTCCCATGTTAATTTTTACTTGTACATTTGTCAAAGGATATTTTTGAATCTAATGCATTCCCAAGAAAACCGGGTTGTTCCTACAAAATTTATTAGCAACATCATTTTCTGTATTAGAGTGATAATGATTGGTAAAATCGTATACATTAAAATGTTCCAACGATCTCTATTTTTTACTTTCAATTTCTTTTGTGTGAAAATATAATTCAAACATTGGTGGTTTGTGTATATATAACATTTCCCCTGATAAAGTTACTGTCTCCATATATTCAAAGAAAAAAACAACTACATCCATCACCAAGACAAGCATAGGATAATTCTTCATATGAGAAACTAACTATTGATACCCATAAAAAACAAATGGTCATGTAGCATAAGTATTCACACTATCACTTTTCGAGATGCATCACTAAAAATAATTAATCCCTCTATGATAGAGGGTAGAGTTAACACAAGCACAATAACCAATAACTTCTCATTCTCTTTGAATCTTTCTTCATAATACTTTTTGAAGAAACAAATTTCCCCTTTTCGAGTTAACAAGGTTATTGGATTAGAGAGTCGGGAATTTTTTTCCCAAACCTTGTTTAATATCCTTATAATCATTGGAAACTATGAATCTCAGTTACTGTTGTATGATGATTCCACTCATGAAAAACCTTTTTCATAGATGGATCAATTGTGAGTTATTTATTGGTTAGGGTGTTCACCAAGAAATAAATTTGTTGTAAAAAAAATTTACATTTTTAGAACATTTTAAATACCTTCCACTTCATTATATTTTTTAATGAAACCTATATATTATCCCTATGCACCTCATTATTTGTGGAATATATCAGAATATCATCAATAAAAACTATCACAATGTTAACAAGGTAGTAAATAGAGACTATATTCATCAAATCCATAAAAATAAAAGGATAATTAATCAATACGAAGGGCATAAAATACGCTTAATACTTATATCATGATTGGAGGGTGGTATTTTGATATATTTTTTCATCCCCCTCAATTTAAGATAACTAGGACAAAGATTTAATTGGAGAATAATTGAAACCCATGAATCCAGACTAATGAAACATTTGTTCTTGGAAGAGGGTACATGTTCTTTATTGTGATCTAGTTATGTTCTATATAATCCATGCATGTATGTATTGATCTATTCTTATTATAAAGGAGAACATGTGCTTCACAAGGAGACACAATTGTCCATATAAACCCCTTATCCCAAATATAATGGATTTTCTTATTTAATTCATCTAACATGAAATTTTCCATTCAATACAGGGTCTTTGAATGATCTTAGATCCAAAAATGGGTAAGATGAAAAACTATACCTCTCTTTTGGAGGTAGGTCCAAGTATCTCCCTAAGAAATATGTTAATGTATTATTGATAAATCATTGCATTATCTATTTATAAATTTTCATTTCATTTTTAATAATCAACTAATAATCTCTATAAGGAAGGTTATTTTTGTTTCTTCTAAAGAAGTCTCATGTCAAGATGTCTCTTCTATGAAGACAATATTAGGGTTTTCATTCAAGACTACTAATTTTTTAACATGTTTTCATTTTATCATAGCATTATACTTAGGTATATAGTCCATCCCTTGAATAATTTAATATTATAACATGGTAATGACTACTAGATTCTATATGAGACTGTTCCCACAAAAGTGAATACTAGAGTTTTATACACATTGATTCTTGGATAATCTATCCACGAGCCATGACTGATAAATCCAATTCTAGAATATTAGTTATTGATTCGTCATTATTTGTGATCATGGAAGAAACAATGGAATGTGTAGAACCAAAATCAAATAAATTTCTTCATATATTTTATAAAACAATGAGAGTAAGTTTCACTATATAATTAACAACCTCTACCTCATCGGTCATGATAGATAAGACAAGACCTTTCTCCCTTAGCCTATGATGATGTTGATGGTGATTCCCATCCCCTAAAAATATATTTGGATAGTGATTCTTAAAGTTTTAAAGTAGTCCACAAATGAAACATTATATTTTTTGTAGGGCCTGCACAATTTACATTTTTCATTAGTGGTGAGAAGTTATGACTTCACCTCACTATGAGTGTTCTGATTTATATGGCCATCTCTACCAAATTTATAACATTTCTCTATCCTAAAAAATTAGTTTTCCAAATTATTCTTCCCATATTTTTGTGTGGGTAAAGTTTCACTTTATGTCCACCTCTTCCTTGATCAATGATCCACCCCAAGATTGTATCTAATTATCTATTTTTCTCATCCAATATATGGGACAAATGTGTATCTCAGAACTCCAATTAAACTTTTATATCAGTCTTTATGGTCTCATAATTGTTTTTAGATTATCTATTGGAAATATTCATCCATATATGGGGTCTTAGTCCACCAAAAAATCTATCACGCTTCAAATTAGGATCCATGACAAATCTTGATGTTTAATGTGAAATTGTTGTTATGTTCATCTCATAGATTATTTGAGATTAATTTTCCTTATGGTTCATCTCTAGGAATTCTTTCTCCACATTTTTTCACAATGAAGAGGGGAAATAGTTTTTGATAAAATAACCCCTCATGTGTTCCCAGTCTATATTTTTAATCACTACTCTTAGATTTCTGTTTTTAACCACTTTCCACCACTAATTCGCTTCTCCTTCTAAGAGGAAAATATCTAGGGTGACATTATCTTGTTATAAAAATATGAGTATAGAAAATATCTTTTCTATAAATATTATAAAATTTTTATAAATCAATGGGTCAGGGAATCCACTAAATGAATTTGGTCATTGAAGCATAATGGACTAAAAATAATGTTTTTCAATTCATGGTGAATCCAGTCTCTCTAATTGATTCATGTTATTTATTATAACATGAGTTCATTGATTCATAATTCCAATTATGTTTTTCATTCTAGATTTCATCGAAAGGTCATTAGTGGCTAGTCCGTTGTGCTAACCAGTTACATGGTATCTACTATTTCCCACTATTTTTAACTGAAAAAACCATAGTGAAAAATGTGTTTCATTTAATAATATTATAATTGTGAATGAATTTAATGTCTTAAAAATCAGGCTTAAAGTTTTTATTCATTAAAATATAATTATATTTTCTATAAATACTTCATAATAGATTATAAAATGATTGAGATTTTTAAATTTTTCCCACATTATTATAAAAATATGAGTTCAGAAAGGACTGTTTTCAGGTTTCAGGTTAGGTTGAGTCAAACATGATGCACCATGTCAATCTTGTTAACCTTATATAGAAATGTTCTAGAGATAAATCCAGTTGTTCATATCAAGATATGGATTTATTTTTAGAAATCACTTACTAAATATTTCACAAAAATAATATGAAGATTTTACATTATATAAACATTTATATAGGGTTCTTACTAAATTTTTCATATCCCAATATCCAGAAATAACTAAAACATCCATTAATACCAACTATATAATTCCAGATTTTTACTGCATAAAAATTCATTACATTGTACAAATCAGGTGACCTTTTAACTATCTATTTCTCGAAAAAAAAGATTATAATTAACAAAAACCATAAACATTATTTTATTCCACAAAATGTATTCATCAATGGTTCATAATATATAAAATTAATTCATTCCATAACCAGGCAATATACATAAAATTAAAGGGAGATAATAAGTCCCAACAAAGGAAACAAAGGGAACCATTACATGTGATCTTGAGGAAATTCAATAAGAACATGAAGAATAATCTTATTGTATTAAAATGGTATACATGATACATATAATAAATAAAATAAAAATATTTATAATGTGGAAAAGTGTCAAGAAATGTTATTTTATAAATGCATACTCATATATCCATGCGTTTTCACTAAGGTGTTATAAACATTACCAATGTTATTCACAAGGTATTGTAAAACATGTCATCTATTGACACTATATTGTTTACCTAATGAATTAGAGAACTAACACGGAACAAAATTAATATGTATTAATTTTCATGTGATACATATAGATCATAATTAAACATCTCATAAATAACCTCTTTCAAATAAATGAAAATCGGTTTCATATCAAAATCACAGAATTATAATATGTTTTTAAAAACATGATCACTATGTCATTTATAACCCATAAAAGGGTAATTTTTGTATTATGTATGACAATTAATGAATAAAATAAATCATTTTTATGACTTAGTGAATAACCATTGAAATTAAATAGGACTTGGTAATCAAATAAATATAATAATAAATTTTCATTGGATAAAAAGAGAAAATTTTAAAAGAAAATTTGACAGCATAACAAGAAATAAAAATAGTTTTTGAAATAAAATAAAAATAGAGATGGAAAGGGTATCTAATTCATTAAAATAATCTTAATAAATTTTTATGAATACAATTTTTTTGTAAATATTAAGGATATACAATAAAAAATTGAACCTAAAAAGAAAAAAGAAGTTAATATTTTTCTTACCTTGAAGAGTAACTCCTAAAACTCAAATGTTGGGGCCTTTCGAGGCTTGAAGAAACCTTTAAAGGTAAAAATATAATATATTCATATAGTATGAATTGGTAATGAAATATAGTTTATAAATTAGTGAGTATTCATACAAAAAATTGGGGGATTCTTTTATTGATTTCCTTGGAAACCTCTGTAGTGGTATTTGAAAACCCATGCGCTTTCCCGTGGTATTCTCCCATGGTATTGGCAATATAAGAAAACTAATAGTTTAATTTTTGTTCTTAGGAGTCAAAAATAATTTTATATTAATTATTACATCCTTATGATGTCATTAAAATTACTGAACACTCATAATTTTATTTTTACTATTCACCGAGAAACAAAATAATTTAGAAAATTCCTATGGATTCTTCTTAACATAATTTAGAGATTCCAATTTTAAAAATTATGTTTATAATATCCTAATAATTCTAAAATTTTCATAAATTTAATATTCATTTTTAAGAATCCATATTTTTTAGAATTAATAGTTGATACAAAATGCATATTAAAATTTATAACAATGTAATAAAGAAAACTATGTTATCATTTAAATTTAAATAATAGTCTTTTAATAATACCATTTCATTAAAATTAATATTACTAATAATACCTTAGTTTATTATAATAATTATATAATTTATATAAATTAAAATTTATATCGAAAAAATAAATTTATCTAATTCATTATATTATTTTGAAAACGTATTCTCAAAATAGAATTGATGGAATAAAAATATTTATAATACAAAGGGATTATATAGTAAGTAATTATGGCCTTCATAGATAACCACTTTTAACAACTATAAACAACCTAAGGGTGAGGTTTGAGATTGTTATAGACTCATGGGGTGACTCAGCTATTTTCTCTCAAGTGATAATTTCAATTAACTAAACTTCCCTTGTAGGTGATTTCATTCAATCTTAACATGCTAATGTTCAGCTTTTGCTTAGTCAAGATAGAATCTAAATGATTCTACCTCCATAACACGAAAAAATGGGCTTTATAAGACATGAGTACAGTAGATGAGGACATTAACATTTCATTATACACTAATTTTAGTTTTTCAATTCTATATATAAACATTAATTATAATTTTAAAATCATTATTTAGAGTGTAGTTTGAAACGGTGATATTGACCAATTTTCATATTGACCGATGGTCATAATTGAAAAATGGTAATATAATGATAAAACCCAATGGTATAATTTTAAATTATAGTCACCTTATTATTAAATATATATATTCCTATTGATTACAAATATTATATAATTTTTTTTTCAGAAAACAAATAATATTTTAAATCATTAGGTTGCAACATTTTAATAGAAATAACATTATTGATTGAAAATATCACACAATATCTCATCCATTTTATCCATTAACATAAATTTATCTCATGTTTACAACTTATATAATTATAATTTTATTTAAATTCACTAGTATATATGAATAGATCCAATGATTGAAAAAATAATTAACTGAACTCCTTCAGTTTAAAAATTCCCCCACATTGAATTTTATTTCCAACACTATCATTAGTCCAACCATCTTTATTTTATAACATATTTAACACTAAGGTTATGAATTCATGATAAAATTAATTTATCCTCCTTTGAAATCATAATGAAAATGGCATAATCAAATCAATACATATTTATTTATTATTTAATTTTTCATCACATTGTGTCTTTCATGAATTTTCATTAAACTCACTACCATTATATTTTTTACATTAATAGAGGGAAAACCCATTATAATCTTATTCATTACGTACATTTTTTCTTTATATAAAATTGTGGACATATAAATTTAACATTTAATCAACTTAACATCCAATCTAATCCTTCTAAACATATCTATATATGAATACAATTATTCCATAATGTAATTTTAAAACATCAAATTGAGTTATTGAATTATCTTATAAGAATAATGATAAAGAGCTATCCATATGAATTAATAGTCTATTAAATCAATTTGATGAAATATATGTCACTAAAATTTTTCAAAGAACATGTAAAACTTGATTTCTCTCTTGTTAATCCCATCTTATGATCGTAGTAATGCTAACAAAAAATAAACCCATATATGGATAAATAATGGATACATATTTTGTGAGACATATCAGTTGTTACATTTATTCCACATTTTTTCCTTTGGATTCATATATTTTAGATATTTATAAATATACTTTATGTAATTCAATACTAAATCACCAAAAAATTCATTATAACATGACACAAAGTCATTATATTTTCATCTAAATGGGGAAAACCCACTTTAAAATGTTGTATTTAATAAGAGGAAACTAATAATCCTCAAAACAACCATCCAACAATGCAATTTAATTACTAATAAAATTAAAAAAATTGATTTTTACAACTTCACCAAAAGAATTACCTTCAATCTGGAAGCAAAATACTAACAAAAATGTCCTCATTTAGTTTTTTGATCATAAAATATGTCTTGACACCACTGAAATTTTTATATTACCATTTTCATTCAACATTATATTTATATTAGGAACAAATCCATTTTTCCCTTTTATTATAAAATTAAAATTCCATAGTAATATTTTGAAATGACATTGGTTAATCAAGAACACTTTTTGGGTCAGGTGTATCCATAAAAAATCTTTTAGTCTGGTTTTATAGCAATTGAAACATTACAAATTTTAACTGATTTTGGAAAAACATTAGATCATATCATGAACTCAATATTATTATATGTCCATATCCTTTAGTTCCATTAAATAAAATGGATGATATATCCCCATTGAATATACTAATATGTTTAGTATATATTAGAAACATTTTTCACATGGGAATAGTGTTATTATTCAGTTCCTTAACATAAGGAATGCTTTTAGTCGTGGTGGGAAAAACCAATGATTTAATGTTACTTCCAAACAATCAATTTTGTTCTATAATTAATAAATGAACCTCTATAATAGGGTTTCTATAAGTAATATTTATAATTAACATTTCAGGTATTGGGATATTTCATATTTTCATGAAACTAATGTTCAGCGTTCTCTAATTTTTTCATATTATTAGCCGATTTGAACTTCTCCGAACTAATGATTAAGCATTGGTTTTTCAAATTCCCCAGTATTATTTGGGTTGTATATTCTATCATTGCCCTGGAATTCATTTTTTTGTTCGCTTAAACACACAAGTTAAATTATCCTCTATTCTTTATTTATATTTTCATTCTTCAATATCACTCCTCCAAAATTTTGGGGCTCTTACAGAAACATTTATAATTTTACTAGTGGAGATATTTTTCAATCCAATAAGGAATTCTTGGTACTTTTCCTCTAAAATGGTCATAAGGGTAATTTTTTACATATTTTCCCTTATAAAATCAATGTTTATATGCATTGTATTTTTCATCATAGTTGAAGAATCGCCTATTAATTCATAAAACTCACAACTAAATTATTTATTTCATTGAGGTATGTTTTGAGTGTTTAACTATTTTTACTAGGTATACCTGATTTTTTACTCCATGATTATCCTCTATAATATTGAAACTATTTTTGAAACTATATATTCCTATAGTAAAAGTGGAATTATTACATATGACTTCTTTTTTAACCTCCTGATATAATATCATACCATGTGTCCAATGTTAGAAACAATAATATATTTCCTATAAATTTTACAGAACATTTTTTCAGACCCCATTTGATATGGTATATTAAATGTCAATCTTCGACCAATGAGACCATTGGGTATTAAAAACATAGCATGGTGTTAACCATGATTCCACTACATTAAAAGTGTAAACCTACTTTCCATGGATGTCCTCCTCTTCTATGATTCCTATGAATTGTAATTTATATCAATATAACTATATTTTTTTTCATTTTATAATCCTTTTGCGTATATAATTTTATGAGAGGTATTTTTATTTTTAAAAAGGATTCATAATAGTCATTGGTTTCCATAATTATTAAATATAGTTTTTTATCTAAGATTTTATCTTCAACAAAATTTATCGTTATTTATTTTCAGATCTTGTAATCTATTTATGTTGAGTTCCAATATATATGAATATATATTTTACTTATTTCCCAATGTCTACATTCATTTTTATCTCTTTAGATTGTTTTAATATAGACCACATTGTTCTATATGTATTTTAAAAAAATTATTTAGAATAAAATTCTTATCTACATCTACTCTACTAGTTATTTTTCCATGACAAAATACTGAATAATAATATATCCATTTGATGAATGATTCCACATCTATCCAACTTCACAGACACTGATTAGATCCTTTCATGATATCTATATAAAAACTATTATATTATGGTAATTGTATTTTTTCTACATCTTCCACTGACTTTTCATTCACATAAAATTCATATAGGGAAATTGAAATTTTATATTTAAATGTATCATCTAGAATAGTCATATAAAAATTATTATCAACTGAATAAGAACCATTCACCTCTCTCAAAGAATCTGTATTTTTAGGTGTCTTCCTATCATTTTTCTTGTTATTTTATCCTTTTTCAGAAGATATTTTACAAATCGTCATCCATGGTTTATATTCTTAACTAGTTTTACTAACTAATTCATTAATAGATTCTCCAACTATCCATACCCCCACTAATTTTCTATAAATTATTTAATATTCATTCACATTATTAGTATAGTGCCATACAAAGTGGTATTCATACAGAAATCATCGAACATATATATAAATAGGTTATTTCTTATCATAATATCTAAAATTCACTAACACGTATTCTTCAATTTTTTGTCTTATTGAATTTTTTTCATTTATTCAATTCTCCAACCCCACAACAATGGAAAAAATTAATTTATCAAACCATTAATTTTAGTTCAATGAAAATTGATGGTTTCAACATTGATTCTTTATGCACTAAAAACCTAAATCGATTCATATTGAACTTGCATAATGAGACCATTTTTCTCTGATTAATTTTTTTATGAGTAATCATTACATGGGATATTCTAAATTCTTAGAGACGGTTGGACTACAAAAACAAGGATGAATTCCTCTTATATTCTCTTTTATTCTTCTAATGTGTGGGATGATACCAATTTATAGACATTAGATCATATTCTACTTGTTTAAATGCATGTATTTATTCATAAAATCAAAATGGGTGATGAAAATACATTTTATCCTTAATTACATGTAGATAAACATTGATAACAATTATGATCCCCAATTTGTTCTTCAAAGAAGATAAAAAAACTCCTCATTGGTTATTGTTGTTCCTTTTTTTACCTTGAACTATAATGATGCCCACTTTTTTATGATGATAATTTAGAGATCATACTTATATTTAAATATCACATTCCCCTATTAATTAATAAAGATTTGGTAAACTTATTCTATATTCTCTTATACATCCTTCTTTTAATTAAATACAAATGCGATATTTTTAGTTCCCTGTTTAATATTAAATAAATTTTCAATGTAGTGGTTCATAATCTCTTTGAATCTAGAAATGTTATCATTCTGAAGGACTTTATTTCTTCAAAGTACAAGATATATAAATGTTTGAAATTTAATTTCATTTAGAAAATTTATTATTATAAAAAGCCTATTTATTTAAATTTTTTGAATAAATGTATATGTAAATATGTTACATGACTAAATTTTCAATAATTTTCATTAGTGTTTTATATGGATGCTTGGAAATAGTCACCAATGAGGGAGATTAAACCAAGTCCTCATTATTCATCATGAATTTTTAGCCATTATATTTTATTAAAATCATGTTGTAATTGAAATAAAATATATCCTAAATATAACACAATATTTCCAATAATTCTTAGACATTTTAGTTTATTACCCATTAATAATTTTAGTCAATGATTCAATGCATAAGTTATATGGATATATCCATTCACAACCCTCTCTAAAAATTATAAGTAACATTATTTTAACATAACAGTAAAAAATTTGAATATCATGGAGGAGAATATATATTTTATATCATCATATTCTATCCCTAAAATATTTTATCATGTACTCTGTTATCTACAAAAATATTTTCATATTCTATCCAACTCCATGATAAACCACATAAATATTATAGGTTTCACTTGGTAATTTCACCTATTATTTTCACAAAAAATTAAAAACCATTATACACTACAATTATTATTGAATGATCATTCCATATTACTATAAGGACACATACAAGAATCTATTTTATTTTTTATTTGGGATACATCAAAAATTTTTGAACCAAAAAACTATTCTTATTAGAAAAAAATATTTTATTAACCCTTTTAATTATCTTCTATGCAAATTTTAAAACCCCAAAACCATTTTCAATACATAAAAGGGTCCACTAAAATAATAGAAACACCCATAATGGGTGCTCCTATTTCACACATATAGACCATAATGGAACACACCTTATCACCATTTAATGATCCACTATATATTCAGATGTAAACTTGTATATCATTGGCTGTTTGATCATTTTGTTCTAAAAGTTTACATAATTTATAATGGAATACAAAACATTGATAGTCTATTCCTCTCATACCAGTTTCATTTCGAAATATTCTTTTAATATTCACTATTATGTAATGATTGATTTTATGAAATATTTCTCCATAAAACTCTTCCTAAGAATCAACATATCATACCTTATATTCTCCTCCCCATTCCATTTGAACATTTTTAATTTAATATATATGTTACAAATTATCCCTATAGTCTTCGCTAACAAGTTTATTTCATTTCTAGCACCCAACATCTATACTCTGGCCTCTTCTTTACAATATCTATCACATGGTATGAAATTAAATTATTGATAACAAGTACAAAATTAAACAAAACCCTTTGGTTTTTACACAATTATTTTAATTTTTCAAAACATCATCTAATATATTTTTCTATAATTTCATGTTAATTGGATGTTTTTTGATGACTTTTGACACGTTCACCAATTTTTATCTAGTTTATATTATAAAAAATGGCCATTTTCACTAAAACCATAAAAAATCATATTGAATTGTTTATCAGTCCTTCATGGAATATTTTATTCAGTGATAATTGTTCTATGATTTTATAAAAAATTAAGATACTTTTATATTTTTAACCATATATCAATTTTTTCATCCATAACATTTAATTAAATTCCCTATTAGAACTAAAAACAAGCATTGATGATTATAAAAAAAGGAATACCTAAATGAGAATACATAAATGTAACTAGATTCATTAATCTTTTCTATCCTCATATGGATCAGTATTATATTTTTGATTCAAGAGAGTAGTTTCATTTTCAAATTATATGAAATAAATATTATATTTTATATTATTAATAACAAAAATTAGTGTTACTATAAAAAAATTATTATTTTACCTCAAACACTAATAACTATGAATTGTTTATAGATGCGGGAACATATCAAGATTGATACACTATCACGCCATCTAGATGGACCACATAATATTTTTTAATGTAATAATTCAATAGATACATAAAATATCAATCTGTATCACGCTATAGTGTCTAGATAATAACATTTAACATTGCATGTATGTGAATCCCCACATCTCTTTATGTAACCATCACCATGGCTATCACAACTATATATAATGGGTGACATATTCCATATAATAGATAACAAAATGTTCATAATTCATTAAAACACTATACAATATCTCATTTATATTTGTAAAAATATACCACTCATCCTTTTTAAGATCTTCCATATCTATATTAAATTATACATTTTGAAATTTCAATAAGGTGTTAATAAAAATGTAATGTTATTTATTATATAAAATAAATAATCAGATAAAATTAATTACTATTACATTGAGAGTGTCTATGTATGTGTACTTATGAGTATAAATACATACTAAAATCATATATGTGTCCTCACCGCACTACCATAACTACATTTGAATATAATAATTTCATATTTTTTATGTATGCTATATATAAAAAATTTAATAATTCATTTAATTATTAATTATAAATATTTATAATCTATATTATATAACACAATCACAGTACCATGATATGATGGTATCCCCTAACATGGATGATTATGTGAATGATAAAAAAACTAAATCAATATTCAACATCATTAGTTACTAAACAGACGAGGTATTAAAATTGTATAAAAATTTATATTATTAAAACACATAATCACCATATTACAACCTAGTATGAAAATAAATCAATCCATAGGTTGGGTAAAAAACTCAACAAGCCTCATGTTAATATTCCTTCGATTCCCAAAAATGTTTAGGAATAACCTTAATGCTACATTAAAATAAATTCATTAAAATCCTATTAAATTTTTTTGTACAAACCTTACAGATACATAAAGGTCATGATATGAAATTATCCAAATAAAAAAGTCACTTGATTCTATAACGACCTATGTAATATTATTTAAATTTTCATTTTCATTTTATTTAAGTATATATCTAGAATATTCATATCATTTACAAAAACAATGATATCAACTCATGATTCACATGAGTGAATATGTGGGGGTCTCATTTTGTGTTCCCTATTATAGAATCAACAATGAACTACCCTCCTTGACTGAATTAAATTTACCATTATATAATTACACTATTTTGGTAGCATACTTCCATGCATGAAAAATTTTATCAGGGACACTACATTTTCAAAATGACCTACTAGATAGTGATAATATAAAATTTATAAATAATTTAACAATTACTGGATTTTATTTTAAAAATATAATATTAAGGTATTGATTTTTTTTAAAAATATATATTAAATTGACATAAAATTGAATCCATACATACCAAATATATCTGATAATTCATAGTGTCAAATATCTAAATTTATATTATCAAAAAATAATATATATTTTTAAAAAACATTGGTATATAAAAATATAAATTTGTGTGAAATAATTATTAATATAATTAATAGTAAATTCAAGAAACCTTTATTTGCAAAAAAAATAAATCTAATAACCTAAGATGGTATCCCTGACTATTTTAATATATTCTTCTCATAAAACTATAAGGGTTTAGTAATCAATTTTTTTGAAAGTTAATTATATATGTCATATAGTGTTCAATTAATAAAACTCCATTTTTAATGTTTTTCTTTTGGACTTTCAACATTGACATTTTTGTTAAAAAAATTATTTTATCTTATAATCCCAATATAAATTTATTGTGGATTCCTAATTTATCATTCAAAAATTTATACTTAATTTATATAAATATAAACCAAAAACATTCAACATTCATTGCCCAACTCTTATTCACCAAATCACTATATAATTATCTACATTTAAGAAATCATATTAGATAACTTCAATGATTCCCTTAAACAAATTACACTAATCTATATCGATATACAAATCACTAGTACCAATATTCTATACTACCTACTTCACATTGACGTAACATATCAAGAATAAAAATCCATTAAAATCATATAAATAATAGAAATGAAATGTTTTTGAAAATGAACCATATGAATGTTTTTGAAATTCATTGTTTACTATATTATTATCTCATCCATTAAATTTTTGAAACTAAACATTTCATATAATATAATGGATGTAATTTCTGTAAAATGATAAATCAACATATTTTATTGCAATATTAAGAAATTATATATATACATAAGTCTTGAGCACTCATTAATGGAGTTAAAATAAAATTTTATGTTGCAAAAACAAGAATAGATTAGTCTTTTTAGTTTTAATTGAGTTATATATGTCCTAAAATGTATAATAATAATAATATCTATTATACAACATAAATATTCTAAATAAACCCCTAATAGTTTAACTATATAACATACTATATAAATGAAATAATTGTGGGAATTTTCAACATCATGCATTGTTAATCATAATACCATTTGTCATATTTTACTAATAGATATTTCACTTCACTAATTTGTCCTTCATTAATGTAAGAATGTTGATATATTTTTTCAACAGAATTTAGAAACAAAAAATAAATATTGGTTCATTAATCAATTAAATATCCCTAATACATCATATATTTTATTCATTCTATTCCATGGACATAAAAATTTAATTTATTCATATTTTGGATGATTTTACACATCCATATGAATTATAATATAGAAAAAATTATGTGTCTACATATTTAATATATAAAAATTTTAGTCATCAAATCTAACCAAAGGAGGAAAAAAATTATAAAAAAGGAAATATATTGATCATGTAACATACTATAATAGTATTACTTACAAGGTACATACAACACATCTCTAAAACAACTTAGGTGCACTTCTTGAACAATGATGTCAATTGAAAATAATGGGTGTTATGTAGTTTTAAAGAAAATTATATAATTAATGAAGAGGGATTCATTTTTCAAACTATTCCTAAAGCTAAAATAATTATTAATAGAATTTATTTCTAATGTATGAGGATATTTTTTAGATGTGATGATTGTGGAGTTTTTTTTCAGAATTTTTTGTTTCATATTTCTTTTATGTTCTGTGTTGTAAAGTTGTGAATAAAAATTTATATATATATATTTACATATAAAATCATTACAAACACCCAAAAATTAATTTAATTATGAATTATTCTATATCTTTAGTGGAAATTAATAATGTACTAAAAATTTTAAAAGACTCATTAGATTCCATAACTAAGATTTGAGAAATTTATAATAGTCATATGAACTCATTGTAAGAGTCATTGAGAACACTATTAGAGTCCTCGAGAATTGATATAATAGTCATTGGGAATTCCATAAGATTAATTATCAGTCAACACTTGTAAATTAGAAAAAGTAAAAGTCCATAATATACATTTTCATTAAATTCATTTAATATTACAAAATTAAATATGATATAAAAAATCTGTAAAGGATATGAGACACATTGGAGCATCATAAGAGTCATTTATTTCCAATTACATGTTTATCAGTTAACTAAATCATTATGCATTCAAATATTTAAATTATGATCTATAATTCATGTTTAAAATATCATAATTTCTATAATAATGTAATCAAGATTTCAAGCCTATATATATATTATTTGGTTTAACCAATAATAAAGAAGATCCCTGAATGATTGCTAAATGGGTTTTCCAATTGAAATATTTGGAAACATTTGTCTCGATCAAATGATACATTATATAAAATATTAAATATTGAATATATAGCCTCATAATTTCATGACATGTTGAAATAATTTATTATAGAAATATTATTTATTGAATACACTGAATATACAATATAATATATATTTTAAATTATTGTGGATCCTCAATTAAGAATTTGATATTATGAGAAAAGATATAGACCAGTGACACCAATGAAATAAAAATCATTAAATTTATAAATGAGTTGTTTACAATTTAATCATTTGTTTTTAGGAATGTTTTTATATTCATAATCATTTTTTGAGGAAAACTAGTGATGAGAAATAGGACCATGATGTGTGTGTGGTCTATCGTGGACACTCCCATTATTCAAAAAGTAAGAGGTTAAATTCCATAAAGTATGTTGTCCTGATGATTTTTATTTTATTATGTAAAACCTTTGATTTAGGAAGAAGATATTAATATTAGATATATAAAACAAACTATTTTACCCTTACAATATAGTCCATAAAAATAATATAAGTAATTATTGAATATCAGTGGTACAAATACAAATAACTCACAATAATATTTAATATGTGGATGATACATCCCATAGGTAGTGTATGAACCCTTAAAAAATTATATAATATTTTTATGAACTTTTAACAATAAAAATCATAAAATAGCTATACAATAAAAGTTTTTTAATTAATTAAACATTAATAAGAGTTAATTTCTTCATTTAAATCAACCATGATATAAATTATTCTATTTTTTTTTATTTTTTTAACTATATATTGATTTTTAAGAGTTAAAATATTAATATATAATTACCATAGAAATTCATAGAGGTTAACTTAATAAAATTATAAAAAACCTACAACATAGTTTCACTCCATTCTTAGTGGATTATCTATTAAACTTAAGATTCTATTGGGTATTATAGTTGTCTAGGGTCCGTTTTGGATCCAAAAAGATACAAATGTTGTGTATATGAATAAATGAAAGAATGTGGGTGTTCCAATATTTAAGTTTCTAAACCTTCATGTATAGAAAAATAGGATGATACCATATATTATATCTTATGTATTTGATGTTTGTGATGTCAAAATTGTGGGGTTCTCCCCCATACAATAAAATATCATATAAATTTTCATTGAAAATAAATCAATTCATGGATAGTAAATCTTTAAAGGTAATTATAGAATTATTGTCAAAACGAGTGTACACTAAAGTATTAAAACAATAAAAATATAAAAAATGGTCAAAAAATATTAAAAACATGTGTTAAGGGAATGATACAACTATGGAATCCAAATAAGCAATATAGATTGTTAAATATGAAGACATAATAATCGATGATAATGAGGTAGTTGATGATTTTTGGACCATAATAAATGAAATAAACAATCACATTATATTGTTTAGATATAGTTTGGACGATTCAACTTTCATCAAGTGGTTGTTGAGAAATTATTATAAAAGTAGTTATCTGATTTTATCATCCCAATAAGATAAAGAACACTTATCCCAATATGTATTACATAATAAAAATTTCAAAAATAATATTTTAAATGGCCTTTTATTTTATGGTAGTACTTAGAAGAAAATTCTAGTCAAATCCATGGACTAACTCTTGATCAATGAAGAGGAATATTAGGTCTTCATTGAATTTGAAAATGACTATAATAGTTACGAACATAAATAGATGGTGTCCTTTATTTAATAAAAAATTAAAACATTCACTGAAATTATTTATGGGTGGACCAATTTGATACTTTTTAGTTTATTTACGAGGAATGAAATTATAGATTATGAAGATGAAGAGGATGATGAAATACCTGTGAGAAACAATAGTGGATAAATTATAAATAAACAAATAAGGTAGAATAAAACATTTTAAAATTTAATAAGGGAAAGGGGTATGTATAGATAATAAAGAATATGATGAATACTCTATATGATGTAATGATTTAGAAAAACTATGTGTTGGAAAATCTAGTAAAATTAAACCTCATGTTTGAATACATGAATGAAATTATTTTGACTTGGAAGACGACCTGAAACATATATAGAATATATGTTAAAATAAGAGACTAATATGATTTTATAGAGGAAAAAAAACTAAATAAAAAATTTAAATTTTAGAATAAATCAGTTATGATGTTGAAAAAATATAATTATTAATTACATAATAAATAAAACTTTTAATTTATGTAATCTAAATATCTCAATGAAAAAATTATTAAATGATAACAAAGTGTGTAGGAAGGTTAAAATAAAATTAATGCAATGGAAAAAAGAAATCAATATAAAATATTATAGTGTTTCTGACACAGATAAATCATTTAGAAATATTATAGAGTGCATTGGTATGGTTTTTTAAATAATTGTATAGTCATCAAAACGTATTGATATGAGTGGTGTAAAATCATAAGTGAATAAAACACCAATATGTAACAAAAAAACTAAATCTATATAAACAAAATGTATAGGTATTATAACAATTATAAACACATGATTAAGAATATATCCTAGATCATAACTTATATATATATATATTATTTTTTAATTAACGATTTCAATGAATGGTTTTGGAATATAAAAATAAAAAGGGATATAATTATTCAAAGAGAGAAAATTCTAATTCACATACAGAAAATGGATTTTCTTGATAAAAATTGTTTGAAATGATTTTTTTTCAAAAATGTTTATTTATATAGGCAATATTTTTGGCTATATAATATATATCTCACATGGAATCATAGAGGGAATAAATTTAGGGGGTCTATTTTTTAATAGTAGAAACATTTTTAGAATTATTAACTATTAAAAAAATGTCATCAAAACTTCCTATCTAAAAATTATTTTAATTCCTTGAGGAAATTTTGAGACATATGACCATAAATGACATTATTCTATGTTATAGACATTATTATATTATATGATCAATATCACTAGAGGAATATAAATTTTATTCTAAAACTATTTACAAATAAGTCACCATTTTATTATGTGTCTTTGAAATTTTTCAGGGAGGGAATGATATGGATTCTTGATAGTTACTTTTAATCACATTAGATTATAGATGTAAAAATTAAATTTGATGAATAGAAATAAAATTAAATAAATTATTCAAATAAATTCTCATAGATGATTAAATAAATTGGTTAAGAAGAAACTAAATAGAAAATGATGAAATATAAAGATTCATTATTTATTGATGTGATAAAAGACATTTTTAAGTGTTATCCAACTCAATTATAACTTTATTGAAGTCTTCCTCAATGTAAAACATCATATATTTCAAGAGAATGGAATATGGAAATATAATCATAAGACGTTATATGATCAGTGGAAATAAATGTTAGTATAATGATCTATGATTTTAATGATTCCATAGGTTAAAGGATGAAAATAATATTTCATATTGCAGACACGGGATTCATCGTCAGAAGTGTTTGAGAAACAAATCAGTAGAATCTTTTGTGAGAGATAAACCTGAATTAATAATTGACAAATATTTTTAATTTAATGAACGTCAAAAAGGTAATACATTTTTGTGAATAAAAAATAATAAATAAAATAAACTAGGGAACATGAATTAATCCATAAATATATATTTGAACCAATGTTGAGTCAATACAAATATACTAACATATAAATTATCATATTAATTGGATAATTTACTAGGATTACCAATTTAATATTTATAAAACATTTGTAAGAGGTAGTGGGGATTTTTAAAATATCCCTGAATCATGAAAAAAATAGTTGGTGATACTTAAAAAATAATAATAATTAATAAAAGGGAGGTTTGTATAAATTATTTTGTCTAATATTACTAAAAATAAAACTTATCACATTTACATTGATATATTTTCATTTTATTATAATTTTTTTTGTGAATATATAGAATTAATTTTTAAAGGAAATGAACATTATTTTATAGTCCAATAGGTAAAATTTATAAAGGGAGAATTTGTGTGTATAATTTATTATATTTATAACATGTTTTGTTGGGACATAATAATATCTTATCCCATTATAATATGTTATACAAAATAAAAATAAAAATTAAATAATTCAAAATATTTTGAATTTGTATTTTATATTGTTTATAATAAAAAATTGGGACATTTGATGACATGTATGAGGATAGTATATTTCTAATAAGATTTTAAAATAGAAATGTTTATAGATTCATGAAAAAAGATACTATATATGGATTCCGATTATTATTTTGTTAATTTAATTGATGAAATTTTTAACCTTAATGTTCCTGATGAAATAGTTTTGTTATACTATAAGGAAGATAATGAGTAGATTCGTGATTATTTTTCTTTAGATCATATTTGGAGTGAAATACAGGTATTAAATGTTTATTATGAATATAATAGTGATGATGATCTGTTTTTTTTATGTTATATAGAATAATTATTAGAAAAAAAATTTTCATTAGAAATAGAAAATATATTGGTGGAATAGAATACCCTAGTACATACTAGAATGATGTAGTGGGTGAAAACCCAAAAATTATTATCTAATAGAGGGAGACACATACCATTTTTATGAACTTAAAATTGAATAATTAGTTTTTATTATGAATGATAAACAAAATAAGATTGAAACGAATTCCACGTGGGATCATTCCTCTATAAATAAATGGAGAAAAATTTTCATGACCGTCTGGGTACTATGGAATAAGATTAATAATAAATTTTAAGTCTAAAGGAATATGGATTGTCTTGTACGAAAAGAATATTTCAATGATTAAGGATATTATTTTTAAGATTCAATAGAATGAATTTCATGACTATAATACATAATCAAAATTCATGTGGTTTCAACTCATAAGTATTTTAAGATATAAAATAGATGTAAAATATACCTTTTTAAATGGACTAATGTAATTTTAAGACTTTATTTAGAAAATGAATTATTTTAATTTTTTATAGAAATTAAATAATTGTTTTAATGATTATATATTCTCTCTATTGGATAAAATCATCCTCTAATGATTGTTTCTCAAATCTTGATGGAATAATAAGATATATAGAGTTTACAAATGGAAAATAGGACAAAAAGTGTTTTATAAAATAATTTAAGGCATTTAATCCTACTAAATTTGTATGTGACAATGACATTATGGTTGTCTGTGAACTAGTGCCATCATATAATAAATTTTAAAAAAATGAAGAATCTCCTTGGGATATCAATGATGTTAGAACTAAATTATTA
Source organism: Viscum album (assembly GCA_963277665.1). Classification (NCBI taxonomy): domain Eukaryota; kingdom Viridiplantae; phylum Streptophyta; class Magnoliopsida; order Santalales; family Viscaceae; genus Viscum; species Viscum album. Next base: position 278,437,351 of record OY728125.1, read on the forward strand.
TATGGGATTTCATGTTCTACAAATTACTGGATTTATATTTTCCAATGACACTCTTTCAGGGGATCATGGATTTGGACTTGATCTTTCGGCATCCTATTGGGTTTTATCCCCTAGGATTATTATATGGATATATCCTACATAGAGACTTTTGCAGTGGTTAAATATCATGGCATGGTGGATTTGGGAAACACCATCCTATTGGCTGGGTCCTTGGTGGACTGGCCATGAGGCACCTCTTTGGGAACTAATTCTCCTACGGTATTGGTTGGTCAGATCAGTGGCCATCAGCATCATTTTTGGATGTGTGAAATGGACCCATGATAATATCAGTCATAACTAGTGATCTAAATCACCTCTATGTCATTTTTTACCACTTTTTTCATTCTTGAAAAGTATATGTGTTAGATCCAATGATTCCACGATGATATGGTTGGGATCTTTGTGATGGTGCAGGGGTGGAGAAGGGAGATGGTGTTTGTGAAATTGGATTTAGATTTTAGATTCACTATATCCCCTCCATGGTTTTCAAAGTATTCTTTCTCATATATTTGATTTTAGAATTGGTTTTGTGGCAATGTTTTGGTCCTAGTGATGGGAGACAACATCCCTATGGATGATGATAGTGGTGGGTTATGATGTTGGATGGGGATACGAATGGGGTTGGGGAGATGTTTCTGTAGTGGATAGGGTGACTTCTACAAAATCATGTGATAGACACCGAGGCTGGCCATGTCCTAGTATCACATCAAGCATTAGTTTTTGGGTTCTCATTTTTCGTATACCCTTCGGTCATTTTTTGGTTCATAACCACCAGAACATTGGGTCATCAATAGAATTTTGAAGACATTGGGACATGGCCAATTATTTTTCTAGAACAGATTAATAATATGTTTTTGATATTATTTGTAATGATATTTCGATCAATGGGATCTTGTTCAACTCAATATCAAGACTACCTACCTCTGGGCCTTTGGGTTTTTAATGGGTTTTCCTTGAACAGAATTCAAAAGAAGGTTTGGTTTTTATTTTTTATTTTTAATAAAGGTGTTGGTGCTCAACATGTTTTAACTACATCCTAAAATACAAATTACTAAATAGGTTCACTAAATATTATTTTTTAAAAGGATAAAATATATATTCGAAACCCATTTATTCTGAAATGAATTATGCCATGGACATTAAAAGAGATTGTTTGATTGAAAGATATTGTTTGATTGAATAAGATTTTAGAAAAACAATTAAAATCATTTTTTATTCCCCTATATCGAAAAATGATATTTCCCATGTTGTTAAAAAATGTAAAATTAAACAAATATATCATATGGAATAATAGTTTATGGTTTGTATAAAGGTCCACAAGAAGGAAACATCAATATTCTGGTTGATGTAAAAATGAATTGAGAAACTGAGTATTATTGTATTTAGTGATGGTAAATGGATAACATTTTATATTGATATAATGATTACTTTATATAGGATATTTATTTTAGAAGGAATTTATTTTATGAAACACTATAAGAAGAATAATTCTATGACATTACATGACATAGAATATAAATATGTGAAAGAAACATGTGTTTTTACCCAAATAATCAAGATGAATAAAAAACATACCATTGGAAAGTAAAGACTAAGAAAGCACTCCAAATATCATGTGATAATAAAAGTGAAAATAATCTCTATAAAAAGAGAATTAATTACTTCACATATACTAATAATGGAAATATGTTTCACTATGTTGAATAGAATGATAACAATTTGAACAAATGGTTTGAATTAGTTAATACAAGTTGAAAACCTTATTATATCTTCACAAACGCTATGCATGAGTATAGATTTGATCCTTTGATGGTGAACAATATGGTTTAGAACACACCTATCACTTGAATTTATTTTGGGAAGAGAACCATTATTCATGGATTTTATTTTCAAATTATTAGATGAATTATTAATCATTTCATATTTTTATTATGTGAATCTAAAGATCATGTTATTAAAAAATGGGGGAGATGTTTTTTATGGGTGATTTCATTTAGGGGGAGAGAATACATATATATTATCTAAATATTTTCAAATACTCAGTGATGTAATAATATCAATACCCATTAATTATCAAGTTGTGTAATTTCTAGATAATTTAAAGTTATAATGGATATATTTTGATGTTTCTTTGTGTGATTTTTTATGGTGGGAAATAAATTTTAGTGGGGAATTAGAGAACCTAATATAATTTATGAATAAGATCGTACATATTTCAATTTATCCATTATGTTTAATGGAATCTAATTATGAAATATTTATATGGAATTTGGATTCTTTTGAGATGATCTAAATATTTTAATGTTATTTTATGATGTAATAGATTATTTTTTCCTTTTTTTATAAATATATAATTGTGAATAAGAAGGGATTTATAATTTTAAACAGGAATCATTATGGGGTTTGTGGGAGGTATTTATATATGGTTCATTCAATATTTGGTTATGAGAATCTACAATGGATTGAAAACACTATATGATCAATTTGGATGTGTATGTGTCTTTAGATGACATATTAAAACTCAAATAGAAACCCTATAAGAGTTATTATAAACAGTGTAACAGTCCCTCGACTGCCCATAAAAGTCATTAGGGACACTATCAGAATGTATTTCATCCAAAATATGATATTCCTAAAAATAATGATCCATAAGATTCATTAATGTAAGATTATTTTTATCCTATCAAAAAAAATAATATTAAAAATTAAAATATGTGTGAGAGGTATACGAATATCGAAATTTTCATTTTACTCTTCAATAGATGACATTATTATAAAAAATTTCATTAACATTCTAATCTAGTGATTTTTTTTTGTAATTCAAGGAAATAATAACATTATTATGATAAGAACATCTTGATTCCTTAATGCATTGATTTGTTGGAGTTTGAGTGAAGACTATTTGACATATTCATAGCATTATTATTGAGAAGGATATCAAATTTAAATATTAGAAATCTTTTATCAGTTGAAAAGGAGAAATTTGTTAACTATGTTTAATAAAAAATATTAGTCTATTGAAAATAATTTGTATTTTACAAATGTTATAATGGAATTTTATAATCAATATTATAGTAAATATAATAGAATAAAATAAAAAATGGATGGCAGTTCAATATTTACAAAACTGAAACTATGTTAACATAGAGAGAGAGCTGTTATATCAATGAAAGTGAAATAAGTATATATCAATAATAGTTAAATAGAAATTTATAATCTATGTCAAGGATGTATTATTAGTTTCTAATAATCATAATGATTTATTTTTAGCAGAAATTACATTTGTCTGTCTCATCACACACTCATACAGAAATTGATCATTGTAAAACATAAGGTGGATGATCAACAGGTCTATTTTGTTGTTAATATTTCTATAGAATCGAAAGATGTTTGTTTGGAGGAAATATCTTATTTTTAGATTCAAAATAGATCTTAAAATACTCTTCCAATTGTAGATATGATTTTAATTACACATTTTACCAGGATAAATAACACACTATCACTATCAAAATGAGGATTATATCATCCCAAATAAGTTGATGATAATATACTAGTTATTATGTATAACTTATATAAACATTTAATTAGTAATAATTTTAAAAATTAAAGTCTTATGTGTTATGTAACAGATTCAACATGGCAAAGAGTGGGTTTCCAAATTAGTGACAATAATTTTATAAAATTATCATTTTCTATTTATTTTTTTCCCATTCCAATTACATAGGGTGAGGAAGATATAAAGTATAAGAGGATAATTACCATAAAAATTCAAAGAGGTTTATTTCTAAAATAAATTGTAATGACCATCTTCCACCGATTCACCAAAATCTCTATGTTTTATCAATTGAATAATGAATCTAAATATTTCACATAGAAAGATGGTTTCCTATTTTAGGGATGAAATTTTTAGATCTGATTCTATATCTATATGTGGTTTTACCTATCCATGAACATATTAAAATAAGTGGTTAAAATCAAAAGACAATTTACAATGTATCTGATTTCATGAACATAATTTTTATTCATCGATGGATACAAAGAATCTAATCTATTTATGAATCTTGTATGGTAAACTACAATCACTTATACATAAAACAATAAATCCAAAAAATACCATTGAATCTAAAAAGTTAATTTTAAAATTGCAATCTATCATTGTGTGCATGAATGATGGGATCTAATAATACTCTCCGCAATCCATCCTAAAATTTTAAATTGTACAACATTTCTTTAAACACTTGTGAAACTAGTTCCAATTTTGATAAACATTATCTTTACATGAGTCTCATATATATATGTGATTAAAAACACCACTAATGGGGATGATTTAGGGTGTGAGTATGAATAACCTGGCATGTCATCACCACCCCCCTTAACAACATGTTATCATGAACCATCCTAGGTCAACCAAACAAATCACATTTCTTGGGCCATTACATTGTTTAAGGAATGTCCCTAATCACCATGGGATATCTACTAGGGTTGGATAATCAAATTATAGAGAAATGGAAGTATCATTTATAAATAAAATAATTTATGATAATATGCTTCCAAACTGCAATTCAAGAAGACCACCTCATAATTTATATATCAATGATTGTGAAATAGATAGTTTTAAAATAAAATAAAACAAGACAAGGAATAAGAGTATTATCATAACCCATCTAAATATTATTATAAAAATACATCAAACAATCTAAGTAGAAAAGTTGTTAAAAATAAATTAAAATAACTTATTGATGATAAAAGGGTAAAAAATGTAAGAAATCATAAATTTTATATTATATAAGAGGAAAAATATACCAAAATTGAAATAAAATCGAAATGTTTTCACAAAATCTACCTACATGTGAAAATGAGAAACATCACATTCCACAACATAAAAAGAATATTTTGTCATATAATGACCATCTGATACTCTAAGGAAAAACCAATAAAATTATATAATATATTATTTGTATTATAAGAAAAGTCCAAGTTGGTATATTACCTATTCCCCATATAAATCCTTTACAATTAAATAAATATTTTGGTATATTTCTATAAAACTATTAAATGGAAACATTTAATTTTAAAATAAATAAGTAATATGATACAACATCCCTAACACATTTTTCACAAGGAATGTATGTTACACATATCATATAAACATGATTTAATGTTTATCATTAAATAATATTAATTGAAATAATGGAAATAATTCCAAATCCAAATTTGAAAATACCTATTTTAAATAAGAATAAATTAAATGACACATGATTTAAAAAAATCATATCTAATTAACAATGCAGATGTGGTTAACATAGATTCTATGTAATGGAAAATATTATAGGTAAATAAGGAATAAAACAATTACAATAATAACAATATATAAAGAAACCGTTAAATAATCATAAACCAGCTATTGTATGATTATTAAAATGAAAATAATTATTTAAGCATATAGTATCATAGAATAAAATCAAGGAAGTCACCAAATAGAAAATATATATGTATATAACAATGTCTTAATGATATTTAACTACATAAACAGTCTATTTTACAGTGCCTATAATAACATTGAAGAATAACCCACTAAAAAGTGTATTCTTATTTTTGGTCACTTGGATAATCTGAATAAAAAAGAGAATATCATGTATCAATATTTCCCACCAAGTCTATCATATACTACCATGAAACAAAAAGATTTTATTAATCAGTATGTGCAACAAAAATTATTATCATAAAAATTAACAACAATCATAACACATCCTCACTTCAAATAACCATATCAAAAAATAATCACCTTTATCAAGAACAATCATATAATAAAAAAATTATATATAAAGAAAACACATAAACTCTTAATATAATTATCACTTTTATGAAATTCATTAAAAACAACTTAGGGACATATTCATGAGAATAAATTAACCATTTATATTTTATAGTATAATAATAGAGTTATAGGCCTATTGAAAAAACATTCTGAATTCATTAAGAATTATTTAAATAACATTTCATAACAGATTCCATTTCTTAATTATAAAGGGTTTGTTTTGAATATTATACATAAGTGTGGTTGAATTGAGTTAATGAAAAAAAATTATTAAATCAATTAAATTAAGATTTATTCTAGTTGAAAACATAGGGAATAAAATGATCCACTGAAAATGTAGTATTAGTTATACACACTATAATTTTAAAAACGTTTAAATCAAGTATTAAAGATATCAAAAGTTTCATTGATTAAAATTTAACAAAAAATAGGTTGAGAAATGTACCTCAAATCAAAAATGATTCATCTAAATGAGCTAATCCATGACTAAATGGATAACAATTCATTATATGTCTTTTATAAACCCATTACAATAAAGTAATCTATTAAATTATACATAAATACCATACCCTAGTTCATCATAACCCAATTAGAAATAGAATGATTTTGGTTATGGAAGAAGAGTTGTACAGGGATAAGGAACATAAGTTTTTCCTCAAAATAACATTAATAAATAAAAAAGTGGGACTCAAAAATCTAACGATCATGAAAGGGTAAAAATCCTATGCGATATCCTCTATTGAAATGAAAAAAAAGTACGGAAAAGAGTGGAAAATATGAATTAAAACCAAAAATAGAAGACTAATTACATTTAGAAAATTGAAAATTCGGTAAGATAGTAGTTATTAGATTCATGGTTATAGAAACCTTTTATGAATATTTTAACCCCTTGATTTATAAACTCTATAAAAATGATGGACGCTTAAATTCTCGTCCATAAATGATTTTATAATAGATTTGAATAAAATTATGAGAGAACATTTGATGCTAAAAACTATGGGAAAATTTCATAAAATTGATATGGAAGTCTATTTTACAATGTAAAAATTAATTCCTAACATAATATAATCCATAATATAAATCCAATCATATTACATAAAATATTAAAAGTTATTAAATTTTTTACTAATCAAATAATTGGACTAGTATGGGATCGTGAATAACATTAACAATTGACACGAATCATTGCATTCATAACAAAAAAATAGATATTATTTTAAAAAGAGTTCATCTATAGGGTCTCACCATCATATTTATAATTGAAATTAATAATTTTTTATCATTAGAAATCGATATCTCATAATAATCCAATTAAGGGGAATAAAAGCATCGTATGAAAAAATATTATTAAAAGATTTTTCTCTTACTAGTTACCTTACTCATGTTGGTTTGAAACAAAAAACATGATCAAAAGGAACAAATAAAAATAGATTATTCATAGGCACTTTCTATAAATAGTTCAAATTCACATTAATGATATACTAATAATAATATTATTTGAATGTTTTTATAGAAATACATTATTGAGAACTATATTACGAATAAAATATATAATATTTCATTTTAATTTTAATGAAGTGTATATTAGACAATATAGGAGTTAAAAAAATATAACAATATCTACCAAAATTATCCCTTATATCACAATTACTTCCAACTGGCTGAACATGATGATCATCCAACAGATAAAAAATATTATTGTCTCTTTTATGGGATTCTCGTCAACAAAATATTTATAGATAACTAATCAAGTAATGTTTATGGTAATATTTGAAGCATCATTAAATGTGGATTTTTTAGAGAATGATACTGAATTGGTTCAATGGATTTACCCATAGAATTAGGTTTTGATAATAGTTGACAGAGTCTCTTAATAACACCACTCTCCTTTCTATACATGGAATTCATATTCCAACCACCACAATAATTATCACTTCCATATTAATGTATATTATAAATAACCCTAAACTTATTCTCTCCATCCATAACTATATACACATTATTCCATATTGGATTAATAGAAAATAAGAATAAATAAAAATGAAGGACATTTAATTCTAGCTTACTCATATGTGGTACTATTTCAATAATGAGATGTGTATACTCTAAAAGTGACTAATAACACCTCTCAATAAAATGAAATGTTATAGCCTTAGACACATTAATGATATGAGGAATGTATTAATTAATGAATATTTTAAGTAAAACATATAATTAATTATCTTCATACCACATGGATTTATACCTTGTTGATCATAAAACCTTGAGAATAAATGTAGAAACCATAATATATGGTTACTATTTTAGTTTTAGAAGGTTAAAAATCATATTGATGATCACAGATAACTCTTTTTTAGTTGAATGAGTATACTAAAGGAATTTTGTGGGGTTTTATTTATATTAATAGATCTCTATTAATATTCAATACAAATATGGTTGATACATATTCTATGAGGGTAAAAACAGAAAAACAAATAGTTAGGTTTCATAAATCTTTATTAAACAAAAAAAATATAAATATAATGAAAATATCTGAAAACATTTTAATAAAAAGTTTCATCAATACTAATTTTGAAATAAATACTATAAATATCCCCCATAAAATCTTTATTTTTTTAAAATGTTAGAATTAAACATTTAAAAGCATTCAAATACTGGTTCATTTCCATAAATTCTATGTAATTTTAAAAAAACTACATAAACTATTATAGACCTTTTTATAGAACCCCTTTATACATCAAATATATTTTCTAAAATTTCACAACTCTTTTTATAAAAAAATAGTTGATAAAATATCTTAGAATATGAAATTAAAAAAATTTAAATACCAAGGTTTTTATCAGAATATTCCTATTAAATGAAACCTAAATTTCATCATTAATTCTTTTAATCATATATATTTATTTAAAATCATTAATTGATGATATTTTAGTTGTTTGATCTCAATTCTTTTGACTTTTTATAAATAAAATATAGAGGATAACCTAGGTTATTCAATAGAGGAATAATTTAATTGAACTATCTATAAATGTTTTTTACATAAATAAAATAAAATAGAATAAATATAATATAAAAGGTAATGGGTTAATAGGCTAATTTTAAAACATAATAAACTGTGAATAAAAACATTTCCTTAAAAAATAATATATATTATCATGACCAAATAAATATACCCATTCATTATTCATTCATAATTTTATAATCAGATAAAATATATTCAACTATAATTATTTAATCTCATAAAACCATATACCTATTTGAATAAAACATGACCATAATGATTTGATTAAATGAGCCCTATTTTTATATCTGGATTCAAAATCATGGAACTCCTATTGACTAAATTTTTAATCAAATGTATTGATAGTGTCTAATTAATTTATCATATTAACACTTTAAATGTGTATTATTTTAGGTTATTGATTTGATTAAAAAACTACAAATCTAAAAACAGTTGATTAGATTTGTCAATTAATTATTGTTCAAACAAATTACATAACCTCTATCTCACATGTAAACAATGAATCATTTTTTTCATAAAAAAACATAGTTATTTTATTATAAATTTTTGTAATTATAGTTATTACATGGAAAATAATAATAAATAAGGTAGTGTGAATTATAAGGACTATGGAAATGAATACTCTCACTTTAGTGGATTATCATTTTGATGATTATTTTAATATTAAAATCGTTAAATTTTTATTTAATAATATCATATGAATACATATATTCAAAGAAAAATAATATGACAAATAAATTTACATAGTAATAATAAATATTAACTGATGTTGAGATGATTTTTTTGAAAAACATTATTGTAATATGAAGTTGAGAAGGAAGATAGAAACCTTAATATAAGAGATCCATGATACAGTACTTCCTTAATTAATTTTTTTTGATTTTTTTGGAGACCAACAGCCTAGTATATTCTCTATTGAGAACCAATTAACTATTTGAAAACCCCAATTAAATATTGAGTTTAGTGGTTAGGGTTAAAAATTAAAAAAATGATAAATATATCATTCGACCTCAAAAAATTAACCGTTAATTTTATTAAAATTATACTTAGATTTCCATTATAAGTAGTCACCCTTATAGTTTAATGAATTTTTTTTAAATTTATTCCTTTAATTTCTAAAAAACAATCATCCCATTCCACAGAAAATGAATATTTTATTGCTCCATCAAGGAGTTTACATATATTCTGTCAACTCCAGTACATCAGTGATGTTATGGAATCTCTCCTTTAAAATATGGTACCATTATATAATTTCTCATATGGTAAGGTAAGACCAATTATTATATAATGATTAAACAAAATTTTATGATACAATTATGCTTAGAATAAATTTAACAAAAATAATATTTTAAACATAAAATGGAAAAAATATTTTTATGGAAATTAAAAATTAAGGATAAATATAAAAATTTAATTTATTTAAAAAATTAAATATTAATGTATAAGATTCAAATTAGTTTTTTATAAACAAATTTTCAACAAAAAATATACTCCTCCACACTTATCCTTTTTGGAATATGGGGAAAACTACAGTGTATTTCCATCTAAAAAATAATAAATGATGAAATTTATAAATCCATGACCATAATATAACTAAATAAATAATCAAGGAATATAATTTAGTCTCACAAAATTATAAATTATTTATATAATAATTTTAATTAAAAAATTCAATTTTATTAGTTTTTATAATCATGGATATACCATTTTTGATTCCAGTATGAAATTAATACTATACAAGTCTATGGTAAAAACATTTTAAGATTTACCACATCATTTATTTCATATATTAATGTATAATAAATCACTTCTAATTTCATAGCACTTTTAAAAAAAATCTACTCAAAACCCATTGCAATAGAATTTAAAAAAAACTAAATTAATCATTCTAAATAGTTAAACATAATCTTCTATCATATGTATCCTCATATAATGTTTATTTCATCACTATCCTATAATTTATTTTTGTTTATTTTTTTTGTAAGATTATATTTTTGGATTTAAAATAGTATGATAATATGTATTAATGCATAGGTTAATCCAATATTGTATAAAAATAATATAATGGGAAAGTAATGTTTGTAAAAACCAATCAATTTAGTTGAAAAAAATAGCTTATGTTTATGGAAATATTATTTAAGTTATAAAAATTTACAAGTAATGAATACATGTAAATTTTTCTTGAGAAATTAAATGAAAAAATTTATTATAAAATCCATTCAATGAATTGTGTAAATGTATAAATAGTATTATATAAAATCCATCGATGATATCATTGAAAATAATCTATTTTCACTAAAATCAAGCCCTGATGATGTTGAGTTTCCCATGTTACATATAATAACAATGATAAAGGCAAACTAAAACATCATTTCTCAATATTTTTCATGGATGCAATGAGCTTGTGGAAATTTTTTTATATATGAAAAAAATAACAGTTGAAAAATAAATTACATGAAAAATGAAAAATAACAAATAGAATAAAAAATTATTTTCCCCTCCCCGATATATAAAATGTTAACCATTCTTCTATATAACCATAAATAATAATATATGAAAATGAAAATAAAAATTTTAATTATTTTAAATGATGTAATGAGTTAAGCGATAACCTGATATACTTATTTTAGTTCATTGGTATGATAATGTTGGTACTCTCTATCATGATAACTACATACCTACAGCGAGAAAACGAAAATACTATAAATACTAAAAAAATTAACAAAAAGGATAAATAATAAAATTTAAATGTGGTATTCACCCCAATATGATATAATGAAATATTTTTTTTATTGATTGTTTATTAAAATCATCCAAAACCTAACGGGGGAATAGATTCATTATTTTCAACCTCTATATCTTTATAGAGTTAATATTCCTATAAATTTCTTCTTTTAATTAATGTTATAGCATGAATTATATCTCAATAATATCAATAATATTAAAATATTTCATTGGATATAGAAAGAGAATGTTGAATTCATTCGACCCTCTATTATCCTATGGAAACATGAAGTGCAATGAGTGTTAATTTTCAGTTCCAAAATATCACTATTTAATCATTTTCCAATCAATATTATTTTACACAGGATGTTCTATTTTTGTAACAAATTTCCCATTCTCATCACTCATAATTACAAAGGTTTCCTTGATTATTTATTGAAAAATCACCACACTTTTGTGTACAAAACTGGTTTGTCTAAAATAACCAATAGATCTCTATAACTATCAATTTTAGAAGGTGGAAGAATAATTTCCTTTTTGAAATAAGATATATAAAATTATTCTATATCATGATGTGTTAATCCTTCCATTAATTACTTAATTATTATATCGTATTCTTCAAATAATGGATTGTGTTGATTTTTTTTAAAAGGGAAAATAATAATTTTTTAATTAAAAGATTCATCAAACTCCAAAGTTTTTCATTAAAAACTACAAATAAACTTTACTACATCATATTTAACCAGTTAATAATTTTTATTCTCCATTTTATAATTTAATATTGGAAAAATGTGGTATTATAAAAAATTCTCTTTAGTTATTTTGTTTTGAATGTTGAGTTTGTATATTAAACTCATTATTCTCTCCACATATCACATAATATTCCAATAATTATTAGTTTAGGTTCATCTTATAAATATTATAATGGAGATGGTTTATTTTAGTGAAACATACTCTTTGAATAATGTAATTAGATTAATTCATTAAATTTCGTGTGAAATCCTCACATCCTCCTTAAAAAATATATCATATTGGGGTTTTATATATTATTGTTAAATAAGACCATAATATTGTTAAATATTTTCAAGGGAGTTCAGGTAAATTTATAATGATCCATTTAGATAATACAAAATTCAAATTTTTATGTTTTTAGTGGTATTATAAAATTAAAATAAGAACAAAAATAACATGAAACATAACCTTATCACAAAAAATAGAAAAATATAATGGGATTTTAAATTGAGAAAATAAATTGAGGTCATTAGGAAGGTGAGAGGAATTTTTTAATTCATTGTGAAAAAATTAGATGGGTGAATTGAAAATTAATAAAACAATTATGATATATATTTAAATAAATTTAAATGGTAATTGAGAATAACAATAAGAAAATAAACTAATGGAAACATATTGCAAAATATAAAAAAATGTTTGAATAAAAACCTTATCTTACCAATAATGATGCAAATTTTAGGGTAACTCTCTTCTATCAAGATATATGATACTTTGACTATGTTTATTGCAACATATGACATAATTTATTCAATTAATAATGAATTGAATAAATATATCCCATAATAGTTTAAAATATTATTAAAATAAATGAATTTTTGATCAAAATATATTTGTATTTTATTGAAATCATAAAAATAAAAAGGAAAGAAAGAAAATATTCTAAAAAACAATATGAATGGTTGTGATGAATTCAATCTAAAAATTAATTCTCATTATTCAAAATAAAATTTGTCTAAATCCATTAAATTTTGAAAATATAATTTATAATGCCCTTACCCTAGTTACCCAGAGTCGATGCATTATTATATAACATTGGCATGATACAAGAATCATGTCCTGAAAGAATTATCATTTTTGTAGCCATGTAATTACTAGATATACTCATAAATTTTACATTACATCAATAAATAAAAACATCAAAATCATTCTGTTCCCTTTTTAAACACACTTATATCCTTATCCTATCCCTATAGGACAACCATAAAATACTTCTTCACATCCTGGGAAAAAAACATATAAAGGGGTGATATCAGATGCTCAGTAAGGATTAAAATATAGTGAAAACATACATAAATAAAATAAACATTTAAGGTAATGTATATGACTAAAACAAAAGCCTTTTAAACATAAACATAAACATAATATGGAAAAGATAAAATCAAATAATTCCATTTAATTATTCCCATAGATATTATACTAGTTGAATAATAACATGCAATATCAATAGCTACTTTTATAATGATCGAATGCATAATGCCAGACTTCATAACCACATAGTCAAGGCCTTGTACTAAGAATACAAATAAGATTTTGTCAAGGCCCTGTTTCAAGAAACTGGTTTTTCTTATTATATCTACTGATGCATCGAGGATTTTTAGCAGGCTCCACCCGTCACTTACTATGTCCAATACATTCCTCATATGAAATGGGTGAAACAGAATCTAAACATTCGTATTAAAACTAGCACACGAAAGGTCAATAATTTAACCACTAACTATGAATGGAATAAAATTACCACATCCACAGTCAAACATAAATCATTCAATAAAATATGGATGATTTTATTATAATATATTAACCTCAATCAACAATAATGGAGGATATTTATATAGATTAAAATAATCATCAAAACTATATGAGTGAAATATATCTGTTTGTCGTGAAAACATTTAAAAGTATCACTATGTATTAATAAGCCATTTAAAATAGATTTTTGAATAAAATTTTCCTATACCACATTTATTATTTTAAAATTAATTTAAATTTTAAAATATTCATTTTAATTTAAATAAATCCTTAAAACCATTTTTAAAATATGGACATTAATGAGATATTTTTAGAAGAATAAATTTTTTAAACATTTAAAATGATATTTTAGTTAGAGTTCCTAACTAAACGAGATATTCTTGAATAAAAATAATTGATGTAAAAAGAACTTTATAATATCATGATAATGAAGGGATTAATGATATTCTATTTCAAATTATAGTATATACTCCAAATAAAAGTGAATTGGCACATAATAACAAAAAAGCCTCGATTGAATGTATTTTGAGATGAATTTTATTATAAAGACTGTATCTTTATGTTAAGGATTAATTAATGAAATAATTATGTGTGAAAAGTATAAATACACACAATATAATTGGATATTCTGTATAAATCAATCAGAGGATATTCACACTTATTCTTGAAAAAACAACACCAATGACATGGATGTTTAACTCAATGAATAGAAATTGAGTTAAAATTACTCCAATCAAGTTTTTACCGATTACTTGAGAATTAATCAATGGATTGATTATGTCTATCAGAATTATATCCACGCAAAGGGGAGTGTAAATTACTACATAAGTAAATAAATAATGATTTCTCTCATAATCTTTGAGTAAAGTAAGTAATGAAGTTTCCCCAAAATTGAATGAGTGGAAATTGTAATTTGACATTCCATTAATGATAATATAACATAAGAAATATACACCCCATTAAATAAGGATCATTAAATGATGATGTAAGTACCCATAAATTAAATAATATTATGCAAACCATACAATCATGGACAGTACATACAACACACAAAATTGTAATAATGGTAAATATAGAATGAGTCTCCCGGGAATAAAAGTGAGATGAAAACCACTTACGTTGTAATTTTCATTGTTCGAGGGTGGGTTAACCTCTTGTATAATAGTGAAATAATTGTTATTTTGTTATACAAAAAACATATACATTAATATGATAACATATATGACCTTCTAATGTTGGTTTGTTAATGATATTTTAGTAGTGTCATCGTTTCGCATGTGAACTAATTCGTTTTCCTTTTTATGCTTTGTTACGTAAATAATGTTGTTTATGGATAAAATATATTTTATTCATATCCAGAATTACATTAAGTCATTAAAACATTATTTTTAATCATCAAATGAAAATTATTCTTTAATGGAATGATGGGGAATAAATATCATCGCGTTCGTGGAGATGGTAATCCGTATGTACGCACGGGCAACAATATCATTTTTATGATATTAAAATCAAATATAATTGGATGGTATATCATATACAGAATAATTATCATTTATATTTATTATTTACATAATCAATACTCATTATTATACCCATAAAAATGATGATGTGTTTGAATAACAAACTACACCGCAACGTGGAGACGGTAATCCGTACGTACACACGTATAGTGACGTGTGATTTATTGGATGGATAGAATAATGAATAGGGTTGTACCATTTTCATAATAACATAAAATTATTTATAAGATACTGGAGTTATTATTTTAGAATGGAAACATCAAAGAAATGGGAAGTGGAAGATGAAAAGAACATGAAAGTGGTGAGGAAATATTTACCTCATCGTCGTGTTCTTCGTTATGATTTGATCAAAATGTATCCTCATATTAGATTTAGGACTAAAGTAAGCCCTCTATGAAGAAGGTAGGATAGTTGGGAGGATTTTTGGGCAGGGTTTGGCTAAGCCTAAGGAGTTTTATTGTGTGAATTTCAGCGAAAGGGATGTTCCCTTTTATAAGAGGGGTGAGGGGAACCTTGGGAAATCATTGAGATATTATTTTATAATAAAATAATTTTCGGTTTCTAATGGCTCCAAAATGAATTATTTAAATTATAAGGTGGGGATGGGTCCGAAAAATATCCTCTAATAGGTTTTAGATGGGTTTTTGTCCCTATATTAACCATATCATTTAGATTTAACTCTTAGTAAAATAATTTGACATTTACCATGTCTCGTTTTATTTTTATATTATATGGTAAATAAACATACAATAAACATCCAAAAAAACCCAATGTGGTTCCTTAATGACACAAATATCATTATATTAGCCTTTTTTCCAATCCTTATATTTTTTAGATTATTATATCAACCAATAATATAGTATTTCATTTAGAAAAACTCATTTTTGTCCATTTAGACATTATTTAATAATTGATTTTTTTAAAGTCCTAAAAACTTTATTACTTAGAAATTAATTCATTTAATCAACCCTAACATGTCATATTCATATATAAAATTATTTTAATTCATTTAAAGTATCTAATTAAATTTATTTGGATATTTATAATATCAATTATTTTAATCATTCATTAAAATGGTAATTACTACATCATCATTGAGTCATAAATAAATTTACAAATTTAATTTATAATTTTTTTCAATAAACTTCCATTATGTAGGAAATATTTTTGAATTTATATTTAATATTTATTTTATAATTTATCTTATGTGTAACCCAATATTAAAAATTGATTAGTTATTAAACATTGAATTTAACACTTTGAACTCTTCTTTGAATTAAATAATATATAATGTCCTAATCTATTCCAAGTGGACCTAAAGGATCATATTTTATTACTAAGGTATTTTTGGTGCAATTACACTTCTCCAATAGAATTAGGAAACGTGTTAGTGTAATAATAATATCATTTTGACAATTAATTACCCAATTTACTTTTAACTCTGGTAAATAATAGTAAAATTCTACAAATAACCAAAAATTATTTTCATCTTATTGAAAAAAAATTTACTTACTAATATCAACCATGTCTCATAGATTTTTGAAATTCAATTCACAGAAGTGGTAAGATTACATTTTAAAAAAATTTGAAAATGCTTCTAGGAGGTTGTTAAAAGACGATAAAAATTTTGATAAAATTTTATATATCTAAAATTATTATAAAATAACTCTAATGAATTAAGTTGAACACATACAGGTATTATGTATCTATTTTGACCAAATGAAAATTAAGATAAAATAAATAATTCTATTAATAAAAATTCTATTTTAACCACTAATGCATTTTTTCACAATTAATAAAAAATTGAATGTTTTCAGAAAAATACCAAAAATAAACCCTAAGATAATGAAGATATTAAGAATTCAAAAATGAATTCTATTTTAAAAAAGTGAAAAAATAGGAGTTGCATTAATTGATTTAAAAACAATTCCCATTTTCAAAACCGAAAGGCGGGTTTTTAAAAAATAAAAATTGTTAAAACATTGACATGTGTTTGTGTCAGATTTAAATATTAATTTACTTATAATGACTTAAATGGTATTAAATGATAAAAATATAATCTAATTGTACATACAAACCATTCAAATTAATATTTTAACACTGTAATTTTTTTTTATAAAAATCATCCAATTAAAACATAATATTTATTAGTATTCATCAAAATATGAAAGTTATCAGAAAATTACCAAAAATTAATGTAAAATAAATTTTTATGTTCCCATTCTAATAAAGATTTTAATTTCAATAAATTTAATATATAAAACTATAAAATATTGGTTTTAAAAAGTGTTTTCTATTAAGAGGTGGTAAAATTTCTATTTTTTTAAAAATACTTATTTTATCTGAAAAAATGATTTTCTTCATTTATTATGTCTAAGAAACACATAATATGGATTTTAAAATTATATAGAGTATATAAAATTCCAAATTCAGTTAATACTATTCCTATTTGATTTTGAACGGCTAGATTGGTAAGTTGTAGTGTGCTCGAACTCAGTGTTGCATGTTGCACAATCAATTGAATTTAAAGAAAATAACTTACTATGAAATTTTGGGGTGTTACATTCTTCCACACTTTTAGAAATTCTGTCCACGGAATTTTAAAATTGGGATTGGGAGCTGCATTAAAAGTCCCACATTGGAAAAAGAGTCAATCAAATAGTCTCGTTAAAAGAAAGAACGAGAAGTACAATGGTCAAACAAGATAACCCAAACTAGGTTAATATGTATGAAAACATGGATATGGAAGATAAACTAAGTGTCAAGGTAAGGTGGAGAATGATAGAAAACAAGATTGGGATAATGTAAACAGCACGAAAACAAATAACATCTGATCAGATAAACGGTCATTAGTTTCCTAGTAGGAAAGGTTAAAGGATAACATTTTTTAATTTAAGTTCCATTTCATAAAGTTGATGAATTTTTTTATGAGATTGAATAAGATAATAATGGGATATACTTACTTTTTAAGTAGAGATTCATCCTTTAATAAATTTCTACCACTAACTCATTTTTATTAAAATGATGAGTATTCCAGAATAATTGGTCACACCTAAAGCACTAGAATAAACTTCTAGATATTGAAATAATTTACAAAGGATAAATTATATATATTTAACTTTTCTTTAGAGATTATCCAAAACCAAAATTGTTAGTACAAGATCAGATGCTCCCCAAAAAGGTTACTCCTTTAGAGAAATAATTTCTATTATTAATTTCTAAAATTAAACCAACAATACCAAAATTTCAATAAATACAATTCAATAATCAATTGTCTTTAAAATCATTCAATATAATCCAATCTAATATTAAAACCCAAAACATTGAAGAATTTTATTATGCTGTATTCCACATTAAATTTTATCTCCAAATAATATCGACTACTCTTAAAGTGACATACTAAAAATAATTAACCGAATCACATATTCTCTATGATAGGTTAATCATTTCCATAAATAACACAAATCACTATAAATCCACAATAAAAAAATATATAAGAATCCACCATTACTCTTCAAATGAAATCTCATAGTATTCTATTTTCCTAATGCATATTACATTCCCAATATATTGAACGTCTTCTAAAATAACATTTATCACTTAATCACCATGTCATTTTCTTATACAAATGATATGAATTTGATAACACATAAGATCCAAAATCAACTTATTCTTCATCAATAAAATCATTTAACTGAAATCAATTAGTCAAACTAACCTGGGACATCACATAGTCCAGTGGTATGTGATAAGTCACAATCGAACTATGTTTGTGGGTTCAAATCCCACTGCTTGGACTGACTTGATGGGTTATTGCATGGTCTGCATGTTTTCCATTTTCAAAAACTTTATTTTACAATGTTCGAAAAATGGGATAAATTTCTCAAAATAAATATAACATAATTTCACCACAAATGTTATCTCATAACTCTCATTTTCATACCTAAATTTAATAACATGTAATTGCCTCCCATTCAAGGATCAAATAAACCAAATTGTTTATTTATAACTATTTCAACAATAAAAAACAAAATTTTTCATAAAATAGCATTTTCACATAACAAACTACAGGGTTACACATACAAGCGAAAAGTCTTCCCAAGTAATCCCATAAACAAAGAGCACTAATACATTTAAACATTTCACCATTCATTTATATCCTAATAGGTTTTTTCTTGACCAAGTGGTTACCCTATAGAATAGGGAATTCATCAGGTTTGGACCACGTCCCCTATATTTAAGGAAAATGACTGTAAATAGATTCATGGGATCATTTTTTTACTTCTATAATACTATTCATTTTTCCTCTTTAATTATTTACATTATGTCCTCCATTCCCACACAATAAGAATTTCCTTGTTCAATTGTGACATGTTCTTAGGTGTTTCTTTCATCATTTCCTACATGATCGAAATTGAGATTTCTTTTACCCATGGTCTGTACTGCTGTAGCTCTTATAATTCACCACCATTCACTTCTTTGTTGAGTCTAGGAGTTGGTTAATATATTTTTTCTTGATCATATTATGGAAAACTGATTCGCCATGAACATGATATCTTTTAAACCTATCAACATTCCATTCCATTTCTCATTTCCAATTTCATGCCCACCTTGTACATCATGTTCACTGTTATTATGTCCTATTTCAAATCCATCAATTGACAAACACAAGAAAGTATAGTGTGAGCCATAAAATCATTTATAGAATATCATAACTACTTATTTTCAATGTAAATGCATTAAGATTAACCATGTTATTTATTCTATTCTTATATTAAAATCCTTTAAATCAGTGTGTAATTTAAATTTGAATTATCCTAAGCATATCCCCCAGGAGTGTCGTAACCAAGAGTCCAGCGAGGCCCATTGCTGTGTACCAAGATAACCCGGGTCAAACCCAAAACACTTTGTGGATGTTTTCACTCCTTGGTACATCTATGCCAGAGCTGCCTCTACCTAATCATATCCGAATAGGGATGTATTTCGTGGAAAACCCACATAATAATTAAATTACCAAAATATTTGGACGTTCTTATATACTGTTCCTCAAGGTCTATCACAGGGTATTGTTTTCTAATCAGAGGTTTTATAATTCTGGCTTCCAAGGGTTACACTAAACTTCCTCTAATACCAACTATAATGCCCCGACCACAATTACCCAGAGTCGTTGCTACATAATTTATTCAACATATGTACCCTACAAAATAAAAAACGATAACAATGTTCTAAATGAATTAATGCTAGGTTAACAATGTAATTCATTACATTGATTGTTTTTTAAGAAAACATATTTTTAGTTTCCACTATTATTTGTATAAAAACTATTTTTATATGAATTATTTAATTTTTGGAATTATATCCAAACTAGAAAAATAAACCCCATGTTTATTGTACTTTTCTACTAATTTATTGCACTCACAAATCACACATGTTTAGCCTTGCATTATAAATGTGAATTGAATGTGTTATTTAATCATGTAATATTATTTTTAAAACAATATTTTATTGAAATATAGTGAATAAATTAATTTAAATATATTAATATAATATTTATTAATTATATCAACAACAAAATAAGTACTCTCCCATTGGTGGATTTAACATCATGAAGGTGATATGTATAAGAAAATTTCTAGAATTGTATAACCTAATTTCTCCTACATTATTAAATTTTTCTATACATATGTAATAATAAAATAGAATATGAAAACAAAAAATAAGTTTTCATGAATTATATATTAAATTAAATTTACAAAATTAAAATAACATGATGTTACAAAAGGGGATGGTAGACTTCTTATAATCTATATTCCCTATTTGAAACCATTATTATAAATGATTAGATAACTATAAAGAGACATCTATCTTAGAATATAACCTACTAAATGAAAAATAAATCCCATCAATCTATGTAAATATTCAATCAATAGATTAGATGAGTTTTAGATATTCAGATGCAATTAATGGAACATGTGTACAACTATATAAAACATTCCCTCCAATTTTACTACATTTTGACTAATTTTCCAAAGGGAACAACTATCCTAATATTGAAATTAAATACTATAAATTGAATCAATTAAAATTTTTAAAATTTTCATCAAATTATAAGTGTGGATGAAAAATTTATTTTTCAATATATGTAGTGATTTCTATTCGGATGGGATTAGTCCTTTAGTGAATTTATGGAATCATTTAAGCATAAAAAATTGGGATTTATCTTTGATATAAAAAAACTAAAATATATCCTAATAAATTTATAATTTATAAATAAAGCTAAATGTAAAATTCCAACATATATTTCTATTATTAACATACAACATTTTTCAGATAAAATAGACAAACAAAATTTCCATTGAATTTTCGAATACAAGATCTACAAATTTTTTTTATTAAATCATTAAATTGATATTATTGTTTTTGAAAATTTTAATATTATTAATAACATAGGGAATAAATACGTGGTTTTTAATTTATAAAAATTATTAAATTAAATTTACAATAAAATTCAAATAAATTTTAAAAATTTAAAAAAACTATATATTTGTGAGGTTTAGCCCAATGGTGTTGAAAATAATGAGCTGACCATGAATGTTTTAGTAGTAGTTACCAAAAATAGGATTAATTGTAAACAAATAGTGCTATTGTCCATGTAAGGAATTCTTCTGATAGTGGTTTTCTTCCAATTTTCTCAAATTATCTCATAAATCATTAATATAAGTTAAATATTCACTAAATGGATAAAATTTTAAAAATAATACCGAAAAAAATCTAATCTAAGATACAGTCATCCATAAATCTATTCATAACTAGTGTTCAAACAAAAAAAAACGGGTTTTTATACACTTAATCATATATACATATCACGATTTAATTATATTATGTCATGTATAAGGAAATTCATTAAATAGTAACCCATATTGAATTACATTTTGTAAAAAGAAAGCCCATTTCAACTTGATGCATCACTCTAGTCGACTAGTATGATGGCCTGGGGCACATTTCTATGATACATAGAATAGAAATATTATTAGGGAATTAAAATATACAACAATGGAAATTGTTTCTCTAGATAAAATAATAGTATTAAAGTAACTCCCAACTATAATTCTAGAATGACCACCCTATATGTCAGAGCACCAAGAGTATAAAATATGTAATTTTATAATATTATGAATCCTAATCTGGAAATATAATAAAATTATGAACATGATAACAATATTGGGGAAAAAGTGCATCAATAAATCCAAAAATGAAATTTGTTTGGTTTTTATTACATGAACCAGTTGATGAAAAAGGTTTATTGTAGCAATATTGAAGAAGTTACTTGAGACACTAGATAAACAATTCATGAAAATTTAAATAATTTATTATATCTAATTGTAAAATACTTCAACATGTATCAAGCAAAAAATTTCACCTTCCATTTTTTAAACACCTTGATCATTCTTTTCATAGACCATACTCTACTGTCCATCGTATAATTTACTGAACCTATAATATATTATAGGCGTGAATCTAAAATACCAAAAAGGTAGTCTATATAATGACATGACCCCAGTTACCCATAGTCGATGAATTATTACATAATATTTTCATTATCACAAAAGATCAAGTCTCGAAAGACCGATTAGTTTAGTAGCCTTGGAATCACTAGATACATATATAATGTTTACATTACATCATAAAATGAAAACTACAACAACATAGTCTGCATAGTCCACACTCATATCCCGTCATACTATACCTGTAGGTCATTCATAAAATACTTCTTCACATCCTGGGAAAAAGAAAACATAGAAATGGGTGAGCTCAGATGCCCAGTAAGGATAATAATATAGCAAAAACATTCATAAATAAGCATAAACATTTAAGGCAATGTATAACTAAAACAAAAGACTTTTAAATTTGAACATCAGCATTATATGGCATAAATAAAATTAAATAATTCCATTTACTTATTCACATGGATATTCTATTAATCTAATAATCAAATGAAAAATCAATAACCACTTTCATAATGATGGAATGCATAATGCCATACTATCATAAACACATAGTCAAGGCATTATGCCAAGACTATAAAAAATATTTTCTCAAGGCCTTATTCCAAGACACTAGTTTGTCTCAAGTGACCTACCGATGCATCGAGAAGCTATTGCAGGCTCCACCCATCACATATTAATTCGAATGCAGTCCTCATATGAACACGTTTAAACATAATATAAAAATTCGTATTAAAAATATAATACAAAATGTCAATACTTTTTCCATAAACCATCAATGGAATAAAAATTAAACATCCACAGTCAAACATATCACAAAACCTTCTATACAATATGGAAGTTTTGTATCATAATAATTAACTTCAAATAAGCTTAAAATCCATCGAAGGATGTTGACATAGATGGTATCAAAACTATTTGAGAGAAATATCTCTTTTTTAAGTCATTTAAAAGTCAAATAATTATAAAATAAAACATTTACTTTGATTATATTCTTATAATATTGTATGGGATACTTTTATGATTTTATAATTGTGTAAAATAGCCGCACCTGCCGTATAAGTTAAAAAACAGTCTTACCTGAATTATGTCGAAAAGGTTAAAAAGGACCTTGTTTGGAAAACGATAGAAAGATTCCTTTATAAACATCTTATAAAATGTCAACAATGGTATAAATGACTTTAACCCATAGTCTGTAAAATAATAATTATTATTTTAAATAAATTTTTAAGAAACATTTATGTGGATGATAAAGAGGTCCCAGTAGATAATTACGTATAAACAACCTCAAGTAATGAAGAGATTGTGAAATAAACACTTACCTTGTTCTTTTACTTGGTCGATGGTAGGTTAAAATCCTGTATAATGGTGAAATAATTGTTATTATATTATACAAGAATCATTTAAATTATTATGATTTAATATATGATCTTTTTACATTTCATTGTTAATAATATCTTAGTATTATCGTTGTTTTGGATGTTAACTTACTTGTTTTCGTTTATATGTTTTGTTACATAATACATGTTTGTTATGGATAGGTTGTATCTTATTCATATCATGAATGATATCATGTCCTTAAACATTATTTTTAATCATAAAATAAGAATTATAATTGCATGGATATGATGGGGAATGAATCTCATAGCAGTCGTGGAGACGGAAGTCCGTACATACACACGAGCGATAATATCATTCTTTTGATATTAAAATAATATATAATTGGATGTTATATCATATATATTGAATAATTATCATGGTATATTTATTATTTTCATTAATTACATATCATTATCTTACCCTTCCAATCAATAATGTTTTTGAATAAAAATTACACCACGATGTGGAGACGGTAAGCCGTACGTACGCACGTATGGTCACATGTCATTCAAAGGAAGGATAGAATACTGAATATGGTTGTACCATATTGATAATAACTTCACATTATATATAAGATAATGGAGTAATTATTTTTTAAAGGAAATAAAAAAGAAAGAAGAAGTTGAAGAATAAAGGAACTTGAAAAGGGTGCTGAAAACATTACCTCTTCTTCGGGTTCTTCTTTTTGATATGACCAAAAGGGCACCATTGGTTGGCTTTCTGATCAAAATAACGACTCTAGGATTAAATAAGGGACTTTGAGAGAGTATATTTTTAGTGGTTTTCTGATCCAAAAGGCTTAGATAGTGTGAATAATTGGTTAGAAGTAGTGTCCTTTTATAAGGGGGAGGAGGGGCTCTTTAGGGAAAACATAAAGTATTATTTTATAATAAATTCATATTTGGTTTCTAATGGATCCAAAGTGTATTATTTATATCTTAAGGTGGGGATAGGTCTAAAAACACTCAACCAAT
The DNA here is from genome assembly GCA_963277665.1 of Viscum album. Lineage (NCBI taxonomy): Eukaryota > Viridiplantae > Streptophyta > Magnoliopsida > Santalales > Viscaceae > Viscum > Viscum album. The sequence goes on from OY728125.1 coordinate 278,462,871, forward strand.
ATGTTTTAGGCAGGTTAGGGTCACATTATAACCTTATATTTTCGTTTTAACTCTTAGTTAATTAGTTTGACAGTTACCACGTCTCTTTGTATTTTTATATTATATAGTCAATAAACATACTATAAACATCCAAGATACCCACCAAGGGGTCCATTAATGATACACCTATCATTATATAAGTCTCTTGTCAGATATTTAGATATTTAGGAATAGAATATAAATTAATAATATAATATTTTTTTAAAATCGTTTTATGTCAATTTTGACACTATTGGGTATTCTGTTTTCGATAATTTCATAACAGCATTATTACTTTGAAAAAAATTTATATAACCAGTCCAAATATGTCATATTAACCATGAAAAGTATTGGAATTTATAAAAAGTCTCAAATTACATTTATTTGGGTATTTATATTATCAATTATTTTAATATTAAATTAATTAGTTAATTACTGCATCACCATTGTGTCATAAATAAATTTAATTATTTATGGTCTAAATATTATAAATATAATACCATTATGTAGGAAATATTTTTATATTTATAATTAATATTTATAATCAAATTTATCTTATGTAAAACCCTATATTAAAAATGTTTTAGTTAATAAACCTTTATTTTAAATCATTAAACTCTTCTTTGAATTAAATAATAATAAATGTCCTAATCTAATCCACGTGGACATAAATGATAAAAATTTATTCCTAATTTTTTTTGGGTTGAGATAAACTTGTCCAGTAGAATTAGTATAGGTGTTAGGGTAATATTAATATCATTTTTACCCTTAATTACCCTATTTACTTTTAACCGTGGTAAATAAAATTAAAAAGTTACTATTCACAAAACATTATTCTTCTCTTATTGAAACACATTTAAATCCATGATATTAACTGTTTCTGTCATATTTTCGAAATTCCACACAGAAAAGTGGTAAAATTATATTTTATGCGAATTTTCAAATTCTCCTAGGAGGTAGATAAAAGATGATGAAAAGTTCAATTAAATTTTTATATATCTAAAATTATTCTAACCAAACTCCAATTAATTGAATTGATGTTTTATAGGTATTATATATATATTTTTACCTTAATTAAATTTAATTAAAATAAATAATTATTTAAATAAAAGATCGGTTTTAAACTACAACTCTATGTTTTTTCACTATATATCAAACATTGAATGTTTTCAGAAAAATACCAAAAAATGACCCTAATCTAATTTTTATATTTCAAATACAAAAATGAAGTCCATTTAAAAGATAAAATTTATAAAATTTCAAAAAGTTGGTATTAGTATTCATAACGGCTAGTTTGATTGGTTGTGTTGTGTGTTAGAACTCAAAGTTGCGTACAACACATGATACTGTATTATTAAAAGAGAAGCGTTCCATGAAACCATGGAATGTTTCATTCTCCCCTCCTTCAAATAATTTCATCCTCAAAATTTCTAGAATACTGCTGCGTGAAAATATTTTGTTGATTCTTTATCATAAGTTCCAAGGGTTCCCACGTTGCCTCTTCCATTTTATGGATTCTCCATAGAACTTTTACCAAACAATTTCTCTGGTATCTCAGCACATGTTATCTTGTATCAAGAATCATGACGGGTTCTTCGCAATAAGATAAATCAAGTTCCAGTTCTAATTTCTCATAAGTGAGTACATGTGTTGGGTCAGGCATGTATTTTATCAACAATGATACGTGGAACTCATTGTGAACTTTGGAGAGACTTGGGAGCATTTCCAAACGGTAAGCTACAACCCCAATTTGTTCTAGAATTTCGAAATGTCTTGTGTACCTGGGACTCAATTTACCATTCTTTATGAAATTTATAACTATCTTCCATGGAGATACCTTCAAGAAATCATGATCTCCTACCTGAAATTCCAAATCCTTCCTTCAGTTATTGGCATAGCTCTTCTACCTACCTTGAGCAGCTTTGATGTGGTTTCAGATTACCATTACCTTTTCTATCATTTACTCCACCAGTTCTAGGCCTACAAGTTTTCTTTCACCAACGTCATCCCAACAGGTTGGTAGGTGACATCTCTTTCCATATACTGCTCCATATGGTGCCATCCAAATACTTGAATGGAAGCTATTTTTATAGGAAAATTTACCAGAGATAAATATTGATCTCACATACCTTGAAAGTCAAGTGAGAAAGATCCAACATGTCTTCTAAGGTTTGAATAGTCTGTTCTGATTGTCCATCTGTTTGAGGGTTCTAGGAAGTGCTCAAATGAAGTTTAGAATCTGAGGCTTTCTGAAGAAATTTCCAGAACATTGAAGTGAAACGGGGATCATGATACGAATCAATTGATAGGGGTAATCCATGAAGTATCAAAACTTCATTAATATATAGTCTTTCTAAATGTTCAAGTGGAAGATCTTCTCTTACAGAAAGAAAATGTGTTGACTAGGTAAGAAAATCAACAATGACCCATATTGCATCATTCCTTCTAGGTGTCATTGGTAGTCACATGACAAACTCCATCGTGACATTATCCCATTTCTACTCAGGTATGGGAAGAGGTTGCATGACTCCTCCAGGTTGTTTCCTTCCAGATTTCACTTGTTGTCAAACGATACATCTTGACACATAATCAGCAATCTCCCCCTTCATGTTGTCCCACCAAAAATGTTCCTTCAAGTCTCTATAAATTTTGGTGCTCCCAGGGTGTATAGAGAAATTGGAACTATGAACATCAAACAACAATTCTCTTTTTAGATCAGGTATACCAGGAACACAAAGTCTCTTCCTGAATATCAAAATTCAATCTTCATACACAAAGTCACTCAATAACCCATCATTCACTGCTTTATACTTCTTTTGAGACCTTCATCATTTATCTAAGAACTCCTAATCCTTTCTAGTAAATATGGTTTGGAAACCATTTGAAAAAGAATTTATGTTTCACCTTCCATGGTGACTCCCATATCCAACATCACTAGATCCATGAAAATAGGATCTCTTTAAATTCGTGTCATGTTCAAAACTCCATGATATTTACTGATCAAAGCATCCACCCCCTTATTTTCCATCCATGGGTGGTATTGTATCGTGCAGTCATAATCCTTGAGTACTTCAAGCCATCTCCTTTGCCTCATGTTGAGTTTTGTTTGTGATAAACTATACTTCAAACTCTTGTGATCAGTATAAATCTCATAGTTTTCACCATAGAGGTAGTGTCTGCATATCTTCAATGAAATGATCACAGCTGCTAACTCGATATCATGAGTATGATAGTTTTTCTCATTAATTTTCAACTGTCGTGATTCATAGGCAATAACTCTATTATTTTTCATAAGGACACAATCATTTTCTTTAGTCGATGCACCACTATAAATATTGAACCCATCATTCCCCGATAGTAGAGTCAATATAAGATAATTGACTAATCTTCTCTTCAGTTCTTCAAAACAATCTTCACACTCTTTTTTCCAAGAAAATTCAACTCCTTTACGTGTGAGCTTTGTTAATGTGTTAGGCAATTGGGAAAAATTCTGGAAAAAATGCCGATAATAACCTGCTAAACCAATAAAACTGCGTACCTCAATTATACTCATCGTGGCTGGCCATTCATGGATTTCCTTGGTATTTGAAGGATCAATAGATATTCCATCCATAGAGACAATATGGCCTCTAAAAGAGATCTCTTGAATCCATAATTCACACTTGATAAACATCCCATATAATTCATGTATTATATGAATCTCCATGATAATGCGCAAGTGATTTTCATGATGTTCGTAGCATTTGGTGTATACCAAGATATAATAAATAAATACCCCCACAAATTCATCAAGATATTCCTTGAAAACTCTATTCATTAGATCCATGAATACAGAGGGTGCATTAGTCAACCCAAAAGGCATTACTGTAAACTCGTAATGCTCATACCCTGTTCGAAATTCTATCATCGGAATGTCTTCCTTCATCAGACACAACTGATGGAATCTAGATTGAAGGTCAATCTTTGAAAAGTATTGAGGTCTATGTAGTTGGTCAAATAAATCATCAATGTGAGGTAGGGGATACTTGTTCTTTATTGTTATAGCATTGATTTCCCTGTAGTCGATACATAACCTCATGGATCCATCTTCATTTTTAACAAAAATAACAAGGTATCCCCATAGAGAAACACTAGGGTGAATAAATACTTTATTACTCAATTCCTATAGTTTTTTCTTTACATTAACTATATCCATAGTGGCCATTCTACACGGGGTCATTGATATAGGACTTGATCCAGAAATTAAATCAATGAAAAACAAAACATCTCATTCTGGAGGATGTCCAGGTAAATATTCTAGAAACACATCTACATATTCTTTCATAATAGGTACATCCTCTATTTGAACATTACTTTCCTCACCCACAATCATCTCATTCTCTTCCTCCCCAATAATTTAATTTAGTTGAACTACTGGGGGTGGATCTAGATAAGAATTAGGTGGTGACGATTCTTCTCTATAGATAAGGTGTTGCTTATCATCTTCATCAAAAATGGTATCCTCCCTCTTCTTAAATTAAATATTTTCACCATGGTCCAAAAAAAAATCCATACCGAGGATTATATCAAACTAGATCATAGGTATGATGTTGAGATCAGCAGATAAAGAACATTTATGTGCTCTAATGGGAACTGATTCACAAAACATTGTTGTAATGATACTCCCCTAATGTGTTTTAACTGAAAATTTCCTTGCTAAATAAAATTGGAAATATCTAATTGTCTTAGAAAACTGGAAAGATATGATATAATGTGATGATTTAGAATCAAATAAAGCATTTTCTAAACATGAATAAATTTTTAGATTACCGTCCACCACGTCTTTTGGAGCTTCTACCTCAGCAGTAGTGATAGCATAAACTTGGCCTTGATCCCTTGGTGTTTTCTAAGGTAAGTTTCCCTGACTCTTAGTACATTCATTTTCATAATGTCCCATATCCCTGTAGTTGTAGCATTGAACATCAGTAGCTTCTTTCTTTCGCTTGCTATCACGAGCATGGTGGGATTTTTTCACAACACTTTTAACAGACTCCCATTCCATTCAAGCAAGTGCCATGGTGTATCTTCTCACATTTACAGCAGGATGTATATTCATCTTTTCCCTTCTTACATTTATGTCCATTTCCAGAGTGATCAGCAAATCTCTTCGTCTCTTACTTTGCTTTAAAGTCATAATACATAGAGAATTCAGTTTCAGTCTTTATAGCAGATTAGACAATATCTTCGTATGACTAGAAGGATTGTGACACTATTTCTCAATGAAGAAATGGTTTTAACTCATCAAAGAAAAGTTCAATCTTACTTCTTGGGTTACGTATATATTCTCCATCATACCTTGCTAACCTTGTAAAGTTGTCCATATACTTTGTGACATTCTCATCCTTCTTATGACTCAGACTCAAAAATTGCCTTTCTATATCTACTTGATGGTCTCAAGGAAAGTATTTTTATAAGAAAATATCTTTGAACTCCCTCCATTACATAATTAATACTTCATCCTCTTCCTTTCTATTTTGAATCAGTGAACACCATTGATCAACATCTCCAGTCAGGTGGTAAACTGCCATGAAAACTTTTTCCCATTCACTACTCCCAAAAGCCTGAAATATTCACTGTAGGGAACATATCCATTTCACAGATACTAATGGATTTTTACTCCCATTGAATTTTTGTGGTTACTGCTTCATTAAGCGTTCCAACATTGATTCTCCATACTGTGGATGAGGGTGCTCCATATGTGTAAGGTTATTATTCATAACTTGAGTGAGTTGTCACAGTATGTTGATTAGATGATCAGCACCAGTTGCATCACCAGCTCCACAATAATTATCTTGTGTAGGAGGGAAATCCCTACATGGTGTGTTTCCATTGAAACAGTTTCCATTTCTTCCACTAGGGGTAATTTCTAAATAATGGCATAAACTAGATCAGTTTATGAGTCAAAATACATAATTCCATACATGTAAAACACTTAACATAAATTGAACTACTTATGGATATAATCCATAATCATAAAAAAATTTTCTTTGAGGAAGTATATACTCATAAACCCTTCATAATGGTTTGTAATGAAAATGAGAATTATCCTAAGCATATCCCACGTGAGTGTCGTAACCAAGAGTGCATCAAGGACGGTTGTCGTGCACCAGTTCCCATTCGAGTCTAGATCAAAGCGGTGTTTGTGGGTTTTACCCCAAGGTACATATGTGCCAGAGCCACCTCCACCTACTCATATCCAGACATGGATGTATTTCTCGGAAAACTCACAAGATCTCTACAATACCAAAATTTAGGAAGTTTTTCTATACCAATCCTCAAAGTTTATCTTAGGGATATGTGCTCTAATCAGAGTTTACCTAAATCTAGATTCCATAGTTTGTACTAAACTTCCTCTGATACCAACTGTAACACCCTGACCCCAGTTACCCAGAGTCAGTGCATTATTACATAACGTTGGCATCGTCATAAAAGATCAAGTCTCGAAAGACCGATTAGTTTTGTAGCCATGGAAACACTAGATATATTCATAAATATATCTCTAAAATAAAAATTAAATATATATAAAGAATTTTTTAATAGAAAACAAAACTTTTAGGGATAAGTGTTCTTAATTTTATTTCAAAGCAATTACTAATTAAATAATAACAATTTATAATTTAATATATTACAATATAATATATTATTATTATTATCCTTTAAAAAGAAATATTTTTTATTAGGATAAAAATCAAATCATTTTATGAAAAACAATATTTATAAAACAACCCATTGAAAATGAAATCATATTAATTAATGATTCTCTTAATATAATAATTTTTAATTCATTTCCATATTTTTTTTAAATAGTGGTTTTATTATTCTGATAATTTTCAAAAATTATATTTATCAAATATTTCACATTCAATTTTAGTTCGATAATTCACGTAAAATAATTTCCTTACAATAATTTTTATTTAAATGAGAATTAATTATTTAAATCTTATGGTGTAACATTATTTCATCTTAAAAATATTCCCACAATTTTAATATTTCATTCAAAAATATATTTTTCATTATTTATATATATTCACATATGTAAAATTTATCATGTTGTATAATTTATAAATTACTTTTTGGAAACATAATATTTATTAGTTAAATGATTCTAAATACATGTATGTACAGTCATAAGACAAATAATTGTGACTGAGTTTCCAAAAGAAGGATATAATATTGGATGTTATTTTCAACAAAATAATCAGTAGATTAGTAATCATTTTACGTTACTTTTGTAAATAATCATACCATTTATATAGATAAAATAGGAATATATAAATAATTAAATTCAATCTATTACATAAGAATAATTCATTCCTTTTTTGTCTAGCAATCAATTTTCCCCACTAATTATAATAATATTCTAGTTAATTAATATCCATAATGAATTTATCATTCTTAATGCATCAAAATATTCTTTTAATATATCCTATGATACATAATGGGTGATAATTAATTTCAACTATAACTATACACACACTAAAACAAAAATGAATATCACATTCAAGGATAAAAAATATATGAATAATTATTCATATAAAGAATAAATACATTAATCTATAAAAAATTAACAATATCCCTCAACGTTCAACTTAAATTATTTTCCTAAAATATTTAAAAACTGAATCTAAAAATTGAAAATAATTTTTCTTTAAGTATTTGATCCCATGTTCATTAAATATAAAATTGACTTTTATTTAAAAATAAAAATATTACGCAAAAATGTTCTATATCCTAAACAAAAACACAATTGAATTTATTGCCCCTAAATTATCTGAAACTTCATTAATATTGGGTTACCTCGTAATAGAAAAGGTTATTTGTACTATATGATTTATCTTTTCAATATAAATTAACAAACTACCCCTATTCTCTATAAATAACAAAATATTTAAACACATACCAACACTAAAAGATGCCTAATCCTATATAGTGTATTCCTGCTAAAAAATATTTCAAAATATAATTATTCACCATAAATATAATGACAATATAAATTAAAAGTTATTAATTCAATGGTACAGAATTTTATTAAATCATGATGGTATTAGAATCAATTAAATAATATCCATAAAATAAAATTATGGACATTTATGTAATAGATCCCCTTCTCTGATACAAACTATCATTCCAAATACCCACACACCAGAAAGACTAAAATTTATAAAAGTGGAATAAAATCCCTTTTCAAAATAACTGACAAAATAATATTCTTTTACTTTAAAAAAATCAGTGAATACTGGGAATAGTTATTATTTTTGAAAAAAAAAGTGTAGAACACAAGATAAAAAATAAATTATATTCATGATTGTCGGAAAGTACATTTATGAAGAAAATATTTAATGTGATATTCTTTTCACACTTTTGATTTGAAATTTAAAAATTAATTTTTTTCAAAATGTTAAAATTATTTTGTTTTAATATTTTCAATAAATAATAAATTTCTATATAACTTTTCGGTAAAAAAAAAATTAAAATCAATATTCCTAACAAATAAATTTGTTTGTGGAAGAGAAATATTTTGACCAAAATGAAGAATATGGTCTACTATCCCTATAAAGTGTACCGTAAGGGTTTTGACAGCTAATGAGAATAATAATATTAAGAATACATGAAACCCCTACAATAAACCAATGAAGGTGATAATATATTGTGTTATGGGGATTACAGACATAAGATACCATTAATCAAGGATTAAATATTAACAATCCATATAAAATGTGACATTCTAAAATAATCCATTATGATTATGATAAAAAAATAAAATGAAAAATAATGTTATAGAATATGATATTATTATATTAACATCATTATTCAGATTAATTAATATGTGTAAGATTTATTCAATCAATAGTGACTACACCATATAAAGGATTAATGGTGTATAACATTAAACAAGTCTCATGAAATTAAAATTCACCAAAAAACACATACAAATTTTATTATATTATAATCAAAAAACATTGAAAGATATAATATCAAATTGAAATTTAATAAAAATTATTAAATATTTTTTCATGATATAAAATTTCTAATAGGTATCATGCAATTCGTTTATGTATAATTTATCTATAATTCAAAACATGTATCATAGAAGGAAGTATAAGATGAAAAACCCTTACATTAAATTTCTACTTATAGAAAACAATTATAAAAAATATGTATATTAAAAAATTATTATATATCGAAATAAGAATAATATTTATATTTTTCATACTATATACCATTCACATAAAACATTTCATTTCATATTTATTAATATTTAATTATAATAAAGTATATTTCGGTTCATTTTTTATATTTTGAATAATTTTTCAACTCGATAGATTCAATCCATAAACCATTATAATAATATCATAATCTATATAATATAAAACATAATTTTATTTATAATTATAGTAGTGAAAAAATTGTTTCAGAAATTTTTCAATATTAAATTCAAATTATAAAATTTTTCTCAACATATATGATTTATGTTGTAAAATATACACTAATAATTTAGTGTTAATGGTTTTAATATAATGTGAAAATTTCATTAAAATAACCTTAAACATGTTTAAAATATCATATTTATTCATTTAATCCCATTATAAAACCATCCATGAAATGAAGAGTTGGAAAATGAAATACACCATTCATAGAGGTGATAGTCTACTCGTACATAATAGAAAATTTTTTATTTTATGAAGAATGTTATGGAAGGAAGGTTTATAATCCTTTATGTTTATATAGTAATATTTTCTTAACAAATATCATATATAATCTTTAGATTCATTTGTATAAGCATCTATTTCAGGTAGTTATGGAAAGTTAAATACATCATTAGTGAAAATGGTAGATCCCAAATGCACATGAGTGACATTATTATTTTCAAATGAATTTTAGGGAATGATTTTATATAATTTTTTATCATTAAAAGATTATAAATATATATTAAATTAAATTTTTATTCATTTAACTTGTCATTATAACATTCTGTGTGAGATAGTGATGAAAGTTGAAATATGTTGTTCCTGAAGTTAATAGTTTGTACATAAATAGGTGTGTAATTTACATTTTACAACAGATGTAAAGGTGGTAGATGATGGTTTTTAAATATAGATAATGCAATATAAATAAAAATGATAAATATATTATTATTTTTTGAATTTTATAGAATATTGTTTAGTTGTGGATTTATAAAGAAACTTTATTTATCTTTGTTAAGATGATTACTTTTTTCTTTCGTTATCCTCCTTTGGATCACTTCATAAGGCATCCTAAGTCAAACTATAGAGGAGATAAAAATATATACGTATTGGATATGTGTGTTTTGTAAATTTTTTGTGTATAAAATGTAAAATGTAATGTTTTCAAAGTGTGTAGAGGAGTGAGGAGAAAAGGGGTCCTTTTATGAGAGAGAGGGGTGTCACTTTTATAAATATAGTAAACCTTAAAATAATATATACCTTGTTTTCATCATCAAGGGGAACCAAAGTGACACATATTTGAATATAAGACTTCGTATATCTAAATAAAATTATATAATAAATGTAGATAATTGATTTTGTGATATTTTTTACTATATCACATTATTATAATTATTTCTAACTCATTTAATGTGTCTCATGATGAATAAATTTTAACATGGTAACATAATTATATAACTAAAAATGAAATAAATATTATTAAATATTTTTTTTGATGATGCTAATATTTTATCTATTTTATATTATTAAATTCCATAGGTAGTAATAATTAAATAAAACATAAGAGTGAAAAATATGATTTTTTTATAAACATTCATTTTACTCATAAAACTAATTACACCCTGAAATCATCTTTAGTGTTGATGTTTATTACATTTACTAGATTATGAATAATATGTTTGTTTTATATGAATTTTAACCAAACTATATCTTAACGTATCCCTTTTCATAATCACATAATGTATTAGAAACAAAAAATGTTTATATTAGAATTAAATACAACGTATTTTAGAAAATGTTTAAAAAAATTTAAAATACAAAAAAATTATTTCAATGCAGGTATAATATTTTTTAATAAAATAATATTTCCTGAAATTAAAATCATTCATATATACTTTTGTTATCATATGAAATAAAATATTTATGAAAACAATATTTTTTCACGATCCAACAAACTGCTAACCAATCTTAAAATAATCCCAAAAATCACCCTAGTATAATTTTTATATGATGAAATCAAAAACATTTTTCTTTTAAAAACATAATATTCTAAGTATCAGAATTATTTTTCTTCTAAAATATAATATAAAATATGAATAAAAGCATCCTTTATTGAAAATTAAAATTTAATCATTAAGTGTTATTACCCTTATTTCATGTAATTTGATAATTAAATGATTATAAATATATTAATTAATAGTTTAAATCATTTCATAACATTATAATCATATATATAAATTGGAAACTGATTTTGTAAGTGTAAAACTCCCACCAAATTAAGAAAAAAAATTATTTGAAAACAATTCATTTAATATTAAATATTATCCTTTAATTATCCTTGGAATAATAGTAATTTATATTCATTACTATTATTCAATTTAGTAGTGGTTTTAGACATCAAATAAATATTATAGTAACATTCATCATATATTTTATAGATCATTTTAGTTTAGTGTTTTATATAGATTAGGATACTTTAAATAATTTTTATATAATAGAGAAATACATATTGTAATATTAAGAAGTTAGACACCAGTAGTATGCTTAATTCCATAAAATGAAATTAGGTACACATTTTCATTTCCAGCACTTCCCCTTCACATTTTTATCCCAACTCAGCAATGAACAACTCTAATCAAATTTCTATATTAAAATCACTCTTAAAATATGATCAAATTTCAAAAATTATTTGGAATAATCTACCTTTAGAGTTAGGGGTCTTTAAAATATACATACTCTTGGGACTCACTTTCTTGAAAACCGTAAAGTAGCATATTATGATAAATATTCTATTAATGGGTTCTTTACGCTGGATTATATGTCCCATGTTTCATTATGGTATGTTTTATACTTCCATCTAATAAAAACAATATGGATTATCTTTCCTTGTAATGTTTATTTAATCTGTTGAATGTCGTAGATATGACACACTATATATGAGTCCTCAACATCCATCTAAACATCATCATAACATATTACCAGTGACTGGTATAGTATATAATTCCTCTTTTTTACATTCTAATTTATGAATTATGGAATGTATTAGGAATGGAATTTTATTTCATTGGAAAACCTAATTTTAATGTAACATCCCGAAATTTTACCATCATTTCAAATGTCTTAATGTTCCATTGGATCTATATCCCTTACATTCCCATTTTTCATTAACCCCTTCTTGGTACATCACTAAGAAAAATATTATTAAGACTAATAGGGAAATATATACCCTGAGAGGGTGGTGAATCAGAGTATGGATATTCTTTTCTTTATTCATCCTGCCCCGCTAGATCTTGACCTCTTTACCACAAGGGTCACATTTTTTGCACTTGTGTGTCAATTATGATCACTTCTATTCTTCAATATCTGATGATTATAATTTAGATGAAATGAAAGAAGTAATGTAGGTAGACACAAATAGTTTTACTTGTCTCACACTCTTTGGTCTACGTCTAAGGAGCATACAATAGCAATGTTCTGATGTACAAAATCCACTATTGCTCACTGCCAATAATGTTCGGCCTAGATAACATATATTTCCAGGATCACTACATTTAAAAAATTTAGGATTAGCTCACTACATTCCCAAAGGTCACTCCCTATTTTATCTCCATGGCCCACTTACCATATAAATGAAAAACTTCTTCCACTTTCTTTTCTCACTGCACATAGAAGAGATCCAATCAATGTTTATAGACCTCTAGGTCTCTTTATTGTCACTAATGAATGAATCCTCCACTGTATGTAGATGCTCTATTGATGTACCAATTTCATCCACTAATGAATTCCCCTTTAACTTGATCACAATGCTACACACTTTTTAAACATCGTCCCAATGCACCATACGTCACGAAGCTCCATATTTCACAAAGATCAAACAAGCCTTCCTGAAGCTCTTATCTCTTTGTGAAGAACACAACTTCACATAAATCACTACCTCACTAAGCACACTACTACATGGAGCTTAGACCATCGCAAATTATATGCCTTCACAAATCATAGGTTGTCACCAAGCTCAAGTCACCGCAGAGCGACTTCCTTCATGAATCTCACTAAGACAACTCAAAACACACCACTTTCATGGAGCTTGAATTAGCCTCCACAATGCCCCTTCTTTCCTGAATCACAATACCTTCACAAACCTCCTTCACGAGTAGAGAGAAACAATTTTTCTTGGAAAACTCTATACTTCTCTTAAGGGGTTCAAGGCCCATTTAAAGGTAATTCCACTGACCCTCGAACCTTCCACATGAACTCAGTGCCACGTCCGCTCAAATCGTGAAGCTCTGAATTTTTTTTCCGAAATTCTCTCTATATTGTGAAGCATCGCAAGAATTTTCATATTGCGGAGCTCGTCGTAATCTCATAGAATTCTGTCAATTCCATTTTACCTTTTCCGTGAAGCTCCACTTGCAATTCCCTTTTACCGCTACAATTATTTTCATCTTTTATGTTTATGAAGCTCGTCATAATCCTAAAGAACATCATCAACATCCTTTTGGTCTTCACGAAATCCAATCCATTAATACTATCTTAATGAAATTCATGAAATTCCCATATTCTGATGAGATCTTCAATAATATCCATAATTTGTGATGCCCACCAAACTCCCAATTTTGGACCCCAAAAAATATGGCAAATAGTGGAAAATGGCGCCACTTAGTATCTGTTCTTTTGTACCGCCTCTAGATAATCCATTCCTTTTTCATGTTTCTTTGTTAACATGGATTTTCATAAATATCTCTTAAACTCAACAATTCACCATTTGATCCTGCATTGTCAACAAAAACAACCATCCCAAAAAATGCATCAATTTTACCTTGATGGATTTTTGTCGAAAAAATATGATCACTCACTTTACGTTTCATCATCATCATTGATTATAAACATTAGATTCATTCTAGCATGATTTATTATGATCCCATTATATATAAATATCACTTGTTTTAGAATTTCATTGATGTTTTTATGCATGATCTTGTATGATTCCCTTATTTTTATCTTCGAAAGAGGAGAATGCATGAGTTTTTATAATGATCCTTATATAGTTCCTTATTATTATAATAATAATAGAAACTATTATACCTGGATTCAATAATGGATATATGATTGATGTTTGGGGATTTCAGTCGCTTTACCCTACTCAATTAAATTCTTATTTTCCTAAGAGTGTACCATAGTGGCACAACCTAGGGTCGATCACAAGGAGGCCGCCTATACGCACTATATTTTCAATTGTCACTTTTTAATTTAACTAATATAAAACTAACATATATAATATATATGGGGGATTTTTATTATGAAAATTAAATCAAAATGAAATATTAAATCTACATTATCAATTAAAATACCAAAGAAAATCGAACTGGAAAGAACAAGTTAAAGGTAGCAGCGGTGGACAAACGTTGATCGTTGGATACTCCGTTTATCATTGTTTACGAATATATTTTAATTAAATTATCCAATGTATACCTTAATACTTCAAGGTATACACCTAAATAATCTAGATACCATATTGAAACCTCATACATGGGTGCCGATCTTCTAATGAAAGTGTTCTGATTACCCGAAGACCTCCGAGTAACCAAAACAGGATGAACTCATCGTGCTCAAAAGCGAGACCTCGCCAAAGAAATTTAAACCATGAGTAAAACCACTTTAAATTCATTATAATATAATAAATCTAGAATAATTTATAAGAAATTGAAAACACGAGAGAAAAAGACCTCATTCATTCATGCAAACAAGTTCCAGGATAGTTTAAAAGAAAATATTTTACAATGAAAGCACAAACTCAAAAAGGGAAATGTCTTCGGATCTCTGTTGCCCACCACCACTTGGATTTAGCCCTTCATGTCTTGATTAAATCATGGAATACTCCTATACTCTTTCTCCCTCATGCCAAACCCCTTTGTGACGGATGGTGTGGTGAAGAATGGAATATTTTGAGAGGTAGGAGCTCCCCTCCTTTTATAGGCAGATTTTATCTTCACCAAGTTGTCGCGTTGTAGACCCATTAAATGGCCGCTTCACACGTTGACCTCTTCATAAATATTGTTCATCAATGTCTTGGACATCGACCATCAAAATGTCATATTCATGGGACGCGTATTGAATGATTTATGGTTTTTCTATTGAAAATAGATTTCTCTGGATGAAGCTTCCTGGAAGCTTCCTTCAAATATCTATCACTAAAAGTCCTTCTTAAAGGATTCCAAACGGCTTGAAATTTATTGAGGAGACGCTACTTGGAGTCCTCTGTCATATCGAGGTAGAATATCATCATTTGGATTAATGTAGGCCGAAATATGCTTCCATAACTATGGTGGAGTTAATGCAGTCCGCCCGGAAAACATTATCAACTTCGTTGATTTTTTTGGGCACCATTAATATCCATTCAACCCCTGGTCCTGAAGACAAAGTTGAAGTAAATAAAATAAGGGTTCAAAAAAATTCGAATCACAAAATTTGGAAATATATTTTATAAGAAATGACCAAAATACACCTGTGATAAATATCTGTTAAAAACCAGAATTAGGCCATTTTTGCATTTAGGCTCAAAATAACACCAAAACCTAAATATGTAACAATTGCCCATTAAATAACACTATTGTGGGTTTATACACATTAAATTACAGTATAAAATATGTGAAAATATTAGCTTCATCAATCCCCCAAACTTAAGCATTGCACTTCCGAGTAATTATCATATATTCAAATCAAAATTTACACAATAATCAAAAATGAGAAAACATCCATGATCTTATTAAAAAACCAAATTTCATCATGTCTCTTCTATGAAAAACAATTTCCTTTTATTTTCATTCCAAAAATTTAAATTTGTTCAACCTCATAAATCCATCCATGGATCAATCACAACCTACCTCGCATTGAATTTTATGTCACTCTTCACTCAAGATAAATAAATTCTGTAGTTATGCTCATACTTGGAAATTGCATGCATCACCATAGGCTTGTGACAATTCTCATTTCTCCACAGCGTGAAACATAAAAATGAATTCAATCATGAGGGCTTTCATCAACGGATCAAATGACTCTGTGGCTTTAGGTTGGTGGTTAACTGATTTAAAAGATCAAGGCTAGAAAGAGAAGGTTTGACTCTAAGGTACAATGCATGAATAATCAAGTGAAAACCCAGAAATTTCCTCACTCAATCCACCTTGAGAATGTGAAACAAATCACCACCCCCATTTATTTTAAATGGTATATGAGCCAATCAATTATTTCAAGGTATTAAATCATCCAAGTTCTCCCCATTTTTTTTAAAGCTCCAGAAAGGCACAGCTTTATTTTCATTTTTTTTGAAGGAGAATTGAATGAAAAAAAATGAAGCATAATAAGATTTTGACTCATTACCAATTATTTCATTGCCCAAAATGTTGATGCATACCACACAATACCCATCAATAAAACAAATCCCAATGAACGCACACGAATGGCCCTTCCCCCACACTCAAACTTGAAATATCCATGCAACAATACCAAGAGAATGGGTAGGTAAGGATAAATTAGCGTGTATTGTGGCTTAAAACTATAAGGCAATTCATGGAATCTAAGGGATAACGAAGGATAAATGTAAAGGTAAGTCTCAGGATAATATGTGGCTAGCCAAAGTAGTGCCTCAATCATATTAAAAACATTCAATGAAATCCAAAGCTTCGAAAGAGAAAAATCACAAATTCTGGTTCTCACAAAAAATCCAGGTTTCCCTCAAGAAAGTGTGGGTATTAGAAAGAATATGTAAAAGTGTTTTAGAATACCTCACAGGATGAGAAAAATATTTTGAGTCAGTGTTTCAGGGCCATGGATTTCAAAAATCAGTTAAACTCATATAAATGATTGAAAATCCAATTTAAGGAAAACAATTCACATCAACAATCATTTAAGATCCTTTTTTTTTCAAAAATCATTTCAATTTTATCAAAATAAATTATTGTGTGAAATGTGATCAGAATTATCATTAAAGCTCAAGGTTCCTAAAAAATGAAAAAAAAATGAAAGCACACAAAAACAAATAAGCTGGTCGACACTCCCCCCACAATTAAATTTCCGTACCCTTCATTTTGTCTTGATAAAATATTAATAAGGGAAGAAAAAAACTAAATATAAGGAAAGATACAACCTGACTTTATTTTTCTAGCAGTACCATTGAGTTAAGCTCCTAGTTGGCACCACTTCTTTTTATAAAGCAATAAATAAAAAAATAAATTAGAAAAAAAATAGAAAGGTGAAAGGGAAGGGATAATGCTTGGTTTGACCCCCAAGCGGGTGCTAGGTTTTTACTGCCCCTAGTCAGGCAGTTGCAGCAGGTTAACCTCAATCTGAAGGTGGATAGGTTTTCTTGCTTAGAAACCACCACAAATTATTTCTCCCGATATCCATATGTGGATTCCAAAAGTGAGAACCCCCAAAGAAAAGAAAAATATCCCCAACCCCTGGAAGATATGGAAAATAGAATTTGAGATTAAGAGGGGGAGGGAAAAGGATGTAGGGGTGCTCCCTATTTTTGTAATCTAGAGGAGTGGTGTCCACCGGTGTTGAAAATAGAAGAATAGAAAGTGGCTTCTCTTCTGGTTCAGGTTCGTAAATTGGTTCTTCAATTATTTCTTCTTTTTTTCCATCATCCTCAAATGCACCAATGCATAACTCAACAGGCACCTCCATTCTCTCCTCAACAAGAGGACCTTCTTCTTCTTCTTCATCCATATCCTGCAGTAGTGATGCCGAATCTACAAATTTAGAATAAGGGATATTAGATTTAAATTCAAAATTAATGAAATTTGAATGAAATGAATGCTCAGAATTTAAAACTCCCTCATAAATTTCAGCTTTAGAACCCTTTTCCTCAAGCAAGGCAGCTGGGAACTCATTTGTTGGCGAGGGAAGTGGGTCCTTAAGATTTTCTTCAACCTCATCAATATCTTAATTAAATGCAGGTGGATCAAGTATTTCATTATCCTCAGCTTTTATTTTTTGTCATTCCATCCATAAGACTTTAACATCTTCAACTTGGGCGACCAGCGATGATATCATCTTGCTTGCTTTTTCCATATTTCTGCAATTCTCTTGAATTATCAAGGAATTTTCTTTCAATTGTTGGGAATATTCAATAATTTTAATGCTCAATGTATCTTCCCTACTTGGCTCATCATAAAAGTTATCCACATGCCAATAATTATAATAATTTCCATAAAAATCCATATTGGCTGATGAAATGAATGATATGCAACAAGGCTTTTTTTTTGTTTTTTTTTTCTTTGAAAAATAGTGTGTGTAAGCACTTTTCCTCCCCGGAAACGGCGCCAAATTGATGTTTGGGGATTTTAGTCACTTTACCCTACTCAATTAAATTCTTATTTTCCTAAGAGTGTACCATAGTGGCACAACCCAGGGTCGATCACAAGGAGGCCGCTTATACGCACTATATTTTCAATTGTCACTTTTTAATTTAACTAATATAAAACTAACATATATAATATATATGGGGGATTTTGATTATGAAATTTAAATCAAAATGAAATATTAAATCTACATTATCAATTAAAATACGAAAGAAAATCGAACTGGAAAGAACAAGTTAAAGGTAGCAGCGGTGGACAAACGTTGATCGTTGGATACTCCCTTTATCATTGTTTACGAATATATTTTCATTAAATTATCCAATTTATACCTTAATAGCTCAAGTTATACACCTAAATAATCTATATACCATATCGAAACCTCATACATGGGTGCCGATCTTCTAATGAAAGTGTTCTGATTACCCGAAGACCTCCAAGTAACCAAAACAGGATGAACTCATCGTGCTCAAAAGCGAGACCTCGCCAATGAAATTTAAACCATGAGTAAAACCACTTTAAATTCATTAGAATATAATAAATCTAGAATAATTTTTAAGAAATTGAAAACACGAGAGAAAAAGACCTCATTCATTCATGCAAACAAGTTCTAGGATAGTTTAAAAGAAAATATTTTACAATGAAAGCACAAACTCAAAAAAGGGAAATGTCTTCGGATCTATGTTGCCCACCACCACATGTATTTAGCCCTTAATGGATTGATTAAATCATGGAATACTCTTATACTCTTTCTCTCTCAAGCCAAACCCCTTTGTGACGGATGGTGTGGTGAAGAATGGAATATTTTGAGAGGTAGGAGCTCCCCTCCTTTTATAGGCAGATTTTATCTTCACCAAGTTGTCGCATTGTAGACCCATTAAATGGCCGATTCATGCGTTGACCTCTTCATAAATATTGTTCATCAATGTCTTGGCCGTCCACCATCAAAATTTTAAGATTCATTGGACGCGTATTGAATGATTTATGGTTTTTCTATTGAAAATATTTTTCTATGGATGAAGCTTCCTGGAAGATTCCTTCAAATATCTATCACTAAACGGCCATCATAAAGGATTCAAAACGGCTTGAACATTATTGAGGAGATGCTACCTGGAGTCCTCTGTCATATCCAGGTATAATCTCATCATTTGGAGTAATGTAGGCCGAAATATGCTTCCATAACTATGGTGGAGTCAATGCAGTCCGCCCGGAAAAAATTGTCAACTTCATTGATTTTTTTGGGCACCATTAATATCGATTCAACCCCTGGTCCTGCAGACAAAGTTGAAGGAAATAAAATAAGGGTTCAAAAAAAATTCGAATCACAAAATTTGGAAATATATTTTATAATAAATGACCAAAATACCCATGTGATAAAAATCTGTTAAAAATCCAGAATTAGGCCATTTTTGCATTTAGGCTCAAAATAACACCAAAACCTAAATATGTAACAATTTCCCATTAAATAACACTATTGTGGGTTTATAAAAATTAAATTACAGTATAAAATATGTGAAAATATTAGCTTCATCAATGATCCTAAAATATACCATTAAAATCAACAATACATGATCATATCTAATCCTTGTGATTGTGAATTAAATTTTTAAACTTGACATCCTTATGTAGTTATACAATAGTAATAATCAATCCATATAAACCCAAAACAAATAAAATAACTTTCAATAAATGATATGTTAACCTCAAGTCCCTTATAATATGATTCTAGTAGTAACACAATTTATATTTATTATATATTAGAAAATTGTATACAATATATCTAAAATGTTTTATGCTTCTATGATAATTAAAATTTCATTCATCTTTGTATATAGTTTATAATCTCCAAAAATACAAGGTTTCACTTACAAGGCCTTGGTAGATGGATAATAATATTGTTTCGGTGCGGATGTGCGTCGGGTTACGCTGTTCCGCCAGGACGTGTTCGCGCGTGCACCCGTCAACCCGAGGGGATGGGCGCGCGGCCTGTGGTCCCGCAGTCCCGCTTTCCAAAGGCGGGCGGCATCCGTCCCTTATTCAGGGGCGTCTGCTCCTTGATCGAAACCGGGATGATGGGATGTCAGCTCCTCCTTCCTTGGACGTCTCCTCGGAACTCGTCGCCTAATCCGGGTCTCCATCATAGATTTAAGACATGCTCGTGAATATCGTTCCCGGCGCCATATCTTCATGGACACCGGTTAATTACGCTGCTTCCACCCGGACGCTCCAAGGAGTCTGGTCGGGGCAGCAACCTGCAGTGAGGAGGCCGGGTGGCTCTGGGTGCTGGGGGCGTGTCGTAACACTATGGCTCTGCATGTCTGCTTTCCGTCCCTAATAGGGCTTCTCGAAGGCATGATGGCCTGAGGCATCCCGCACTGGGTGCAGGGAACTGTGTCACCTGAGGTTTTCCTCAGCTTCCCATGTTTAACACGGGGTATGCCGCGAGTTTAACGTCCAGCGGGGATGGCATCGGACTGATCAACACGAAGAGTGGATCAGATGACAGAACCCCTTGCGGGGAACCTCCGACGCTGGGGCCAGCGCATGGGCGGCTTCCCAAGTGATGTGGAGTGGAGTGAAGTGTCATGACCCCCACCGGGATGTGGCGGCCCGGGTAAGGATCAGGATGGATGATGGAATGAAGAGCTTGGACCCCGTAGGGGATTCCTACGTACCGCGCGTTAGCACGAATCAAAGTCAGCGTAGTTCGGGTATACAATTTAACGTCATGCTGGACGTTGGCAAGCCGACTCACGAAGAGGTCAAGGCTGCCGGGCAGAGGATTGAACCGAACCACCTCGCACAGAGGGGGATGGAACGGCCGGGTGGATCACAGTTTCACGTCATGCTGGACGATGGGAAAAGGGGCAGTGGGGAGGCACAGTGGAGATACACACGTGCAGTCTCCCACAGGGGCGGATTCATAGATGAATCGACGCAAGCATGAACCCAGGAGGGGTCCACTGATGGACGAACCGACGTGAATACGACCGGGATGACCAGGTGGTGGGCTTGAACCTCAGGGAGGCTTCCTACGTACCCTGTTTAGAAGACAGGGATCAAAGTCCACGTAGTTCGTTCTGTCAGGACTTACGCACTTGAGGCAGCCCGGATGCGGCAAAACTCAGTTGGAAGGGACTTGGACCGAAAGTAGGAGACACCTCGATCCCAGTCACACCCTCTACTGGCTTCAGCAGTGGGGAAGCGCAATGGAGATACACATGTGCAGCCCCCCACAAGAAACTAGGGGTTTGTAATACCCTACCCCCGTGGTGAAAAGCCGCTCCAATTAAATCGTCCCTAAAGAGGGACAATCCCGACATCCCTGCAGAGACGAGCGGGTGGGGGCCACATCCAAACCGGGGGGAGACCCTGCGTGCGAGGCACGGGATCGGGTGATGCGGTCGGTTTAACATCTTGCCGGACGAAGTACAGTTTAACGTCGTGTGTTGAGGACGAAGCGGACAGTTTAACGTCTTGCCGGACGAAGTACAGTTTAACGTCATGTGTTGAGGACGAAGGTGCTTGGCAGTTTAACGTCTTGTCGCGCGGATGATGGGGGCTAGGCAGTTTAGCGTCATGCATCTTGGACGTGGATGCTTGGCAGTTTAACGTCTTGCCGCGCGGACGAATATGCAGTTTAACGTCATGCTGGACGTGGGTTGCCGCCGATTGGTCCGTGTCACTTCGTGCGAGCCTGAAGGGCCGTACGGGAAGACAACGCACGGTGCGGGCACCCAGGATGAAGATCATCGGGCGCCACACAGGCGGGTACCCTCAGGGGGTCAAGGGGGGAGACCCTGGCGGATTGCACGCAAAAGAGGAGCTTTGCGCGCAATACCGCGGGTCGGCGCGCAATTGGGCGGGCTGGCGCGCAATTGGGCCAGCGCATTGCGCGCAGATGATTGAGATTGCGCGCACCGGGCTTCGGGTAGCACGCAGGGGCAACGGCTCATTCTCTAACGAACGGCCACTTTGAAAATGGGGGGTGCGCGCAATCGGGCTGGATTGCGCGCACCCGGGGGGCAATTGCGCGTAAGAGGCTTCTTTTGCGCGCGAATGCCTTTGAGTGAAAGATTATTCAAAGGAAAGGAGCCAAAGGGATTGCGAGCGAAGGCGAACCCCAAGGCTTTCTTGCGCGAAAGAAAGGAGGTTACCTGAAGATCGGCATTGCGCGCGGAAGGGGTTGGATTGCGCGAACGAGCGACGATTCGGATTCTGGCAACCTTCAAAATGTCGGGGGTCGCCTTATATTTATAGGCAACCCCCGGCGCGGAATTCGGTCGTCGGGCGCGGAATCCCCTTCGCGGGCGCGGAATCGGGCCCGGCGCGCAAGGGAGTCGCGGGATCTCGGGGCGCGCAAAATTGCGCGCCGGCCCTGCGGATTGCGCGCATCCTGGGAGGATTGCGCGCCGCGACTCAACTTTGTGCGCGGTCCTCCAAAATTCGGCGCAAGTCCTCCGGGCCCTCCGGAACATGCTTCTGACTCCAAATATGACCTCGCTTTCCGCATCTGGAGCTTCGTTTGGGAACAACGGACTTTTCCGGCGTCTACAAAAGCCCCCCCTCGGAATCTGATCGGCGAGAGGTCGCAACGATCGGGTTCCGAGGGAGACGCCGGAATGCCGGAGTCCTGGGTGGCGCGGGACTGTTGCGCGCAAAAAGGGGCTTCGGGCGCGAAATCCGCTGTCGCGGTCGCGCAAAGCGCTTTCCGTGCAGCGCGGACACCCGGCCTCGCCTATAAATAGGGGCCATGGGTCCCCCGCACCGTACACTAGCCTTCCGCGCGATAAGCATTCGAGATCTCGTGCGCGAAATTGCCCTTTCCGACGCGGAATTCACCCGTTCGTCGCGCAAACCTGTCCGGAATTCGGCATGCTTTTGCGCGAACACCCGGGGTTTTACGCGACGGACTTCCCGATTGTGCGCCGTCCACTAGGATTGCGCGCCAACTCTCAAACTTCTCTGCCAGCCTCGTCTGATTCCGCACGCTTCATCCCTTAACTCGCACGACTCCCGAAGCTTCTGAGATGGCCGCGCATCAAGGAAATGAGGGGGATGCCGCCACTCGCAAAGCTGAGATGGCGACGAACGAGGAGGTCTACGGAGCCAAGGAGATTGTTTCCAACAATCAATCCCTGTTTGACTTGCTGACGCCGGCCCAGAAGACATATCCGCTGTCGGACAACCTGCCGCTCTGGAACTTCGGCATCCTAGATGAGGTTCCGGTGCCAGGGTTCGAGGTTGATGCGCCACAGACCTGGGTGACTCGGGAGGACGAGCTTCCCCGCTATAACATCACCAACAATGGGCATCCTGCCCGGGAGACCATGCACTTAGATGTCTACGTCCTGAACCCGAGGACGCGAACCATTGACGGGGGTGAGCCTACTGCGGAGAATTCTCCAGCCCTCTACTCGAGCACATATCGCCAGAGTGTCACTGACGACACCAAGGGCTGGCTGAAGGACTGGGACTTGCGGTCTGGGGGCAATTTCACCAGTGAGTGGGCCTGGGCGTTCTGGGTACGCCACACTTGCGATCACTTCGCAGAGGAGCTGCGGTACATCGGCCTGTTTGAGGCGGTGTGGACGTCGCAGTTCCACTTCTACCAGAAGTCCGAGCTCGGGCCGGAGCTGTTCACCCGATGGTCTCCGGATACCAACACCTTCCATCTTCACCATGGGCAGGTCGGCATCGGTCTCTGGGACATCAACTGCATCGGAGGCATCCCGCTGGAGGGCTACCAATACGATGAGTTCCTGCCCCCGAAGAACATCTGGGAAGACAGGTCACGGACTCCCATTCTGACATGGCATCTACTTGACCTGGTGACGCAGCGGCTTGGGATCAAAGACTTCCACAAGGACATAGCCTACAAGGAGTGGTTCGGCCAGTTCTTGGAGCATGACCCAGCGGTCAAGATGCCAGGCAGGGGGAAGCGGTGCCCGACCGCGGCTCAGAGGAGCCGGAACGGGTCGTACTGGCGGGTCCTGGAGACGGGCGACTACCGCTCATGGAGGTACCGCGTCATCGAGGCCCGGGACCCAAATGTCCGGTACGCGGCGTTCCTGGCCGCCTTTCTGAGCGGGTGGCTCCTGCCAGTGCGGGACGCGAGAATGGGCGTTCGCCCGGCGACACTGGCGATGGCGGGCGCTATGGCCGCCAACAAGAGATACAACCTCGGGGTCCCAGTGCTGGCGAAGCTGTATGCCATCCTGGGATGCATCTCGCGAGGGGGGTCGCCACGAAGGATCTGTGGGCCCTTCCAATTCTTCCACGTCTGGGTGGCTGCTCACCTTGGTGGGTACACGTTTCCGAATGCCATCATTCCTCCGGGCAACGGCCTGCGACCCTCCCTGCTGAACATTGCGGGGGTCGCTCCGATTACCCTAAGTGAGGAGGGCGTGAGGATTCGGATTGGAAATCACGCCAATTTCAACTTCAGCCCGTTCCCCACTCCCGTCGGCCAGATGATCGACAATGGGCAGGGTCCGCTGGAGCAGCATGAATACTTCCTGAACATGCGGGGCGGGGTGCTCGTGGCTCGGATCGACGGGAAGGTGATCTGCGAGCCTTACGTGCCAACCCGGTTCGCCAGGCAGTTCGGGTGCCTTCAACGGATGCCGAAGAGGGTATTCACTGCCGTCCGGGAGGAGGCGAACCCTTGCGTCCTTCGCCAGATGTGGCTGATGTTTGCCGCTTTTGGCTCTGGCGACGTCATCACCCTCCCTCCTACCGGGGTTGACGCAGGCTTGGCAACCGAGTACGCCGAACACTGGGCCATCGCGTACCCCGAGGGGCTTCTACGGAAGCTAGTTCGGCGGCTCGAGGTCACCCGTGCGGAGACCGGGCGTCAAGGAAGGAGGTGAGGCGCCGCCACACGGGGGAGAATGGAGGCGCGCCAAGCAGCGGATCCGGCGCGGGCAGGGACTTCGGCGGCGGGCACATCGCAAGCTGCCGCCACGACTTCAGCGCCCAGAGAGAGGGCACATGCGGCGGTCGGGGAGCGGCCCAGGAAGCAGGTAAGACGTCTGCTCGAACCCTCCCACGATGCGGTCTTCCCGACGTTGTGGTCGGCCTGGATGACCCTGCGGAAGCCACTGGGGACTGACGCCATCTGGCGAAAGATACTCAGAGAAGGAATCTATCTGCCAGAGGTCGGGCGCCTCTAGATTGCCGACAAAGTGGACTTCAACTGGCAGTATGCGTATCTGACGGCCATGGACGATTACGCACGCCAACGTGGTCAGCGTGCGGAGCCATCCCTTCTGGTGAAGGTGATGCTCGGTCTAGAACCCGCTCCAGAACAGATGCCGCCGGAAGAAGATGACAGTAACAACGACTCCGAGGAAGAGGAGGAGACGGGGGAGGATGAAGGCTCCGAGGGAAGGTCCCATCAGGGGAGCCCACGGGAGAGCGGCGAGGTGGCCGGCTCTGACAATGTTGATGTCACTGAGCTCCTCAAGGTCCGCTTCTATCCCTACTCAACCTGCTTCATCCATTTCCTTATGCAGCTTCTAACCCATTTCTCCACCTTTCTCAGGAGCGCACGGATGTTGGTCAGGCGTCCTCAGCGGGAGTAGGAGAGGCGCCAGCAGGACAAGGCGGGGGCCAGGCACCCATTATCGAATTGACAAGCGTGGAAGGGTCCCCTGCTGCAACTGTTCCTACGGCGGCCGGGACAGCGGAAGATGACGCTATGAACTCCCGTAAGTCTCCTTACTTTACTGCTGGTGCTTGCCATTGACGATCCGTGACTAACCACGGCATTCCCTGCACAGTGATCTCAACACTGGAGGCTCGTCGGGTTGCCGAACCCGGGCCATCCACGAGTGGACCGGTGGCAGACATGCCGCCTGCTCCGGAACAGACTACCCAAACCGAGCCGGCCCCACCAACTGCTGATCAGGGGGCTGCAGACGCCGGCGGTGCTGACATCGGAGAGAGGTCGGGGGCTGACGAGGGTGTCAGCGCCGCTGGGGCGAGAGAAGGTCGCCCAGATGTTGGGGAACCCATCCCTCATGAAGACCTCCCAGGGGCGGACCCTGCAGCAGACCTGCTGGCTGCCTTCCCTGCCTACCGGCCTGCCGACCCCGAGGATATGGACGACTCAGACGCGGAGGAGGTCAAGGAGAGCCGGATAACGTGCCGCAGGGGGTGGAAGTGCATCCAGCGCTTCCTCAAGCGAGACCCATCGGAGTGGCTGGGGCGCATGGGATCACTTCAAACCTGGCTGCGCTTCCTGTGTGCCGGGGGAGCTGATGCTCAACGCCTCCATCTGACGGTCTGTGATTTCATGGCCGAAAAGATGCGCGAGAGCTGCCGGCGTGCCGACGTCGCACAAAGTCGGGACATGTCGGAGAGCACGCGGGCGCTCCTCGCGACGGAGCAGGAAGTCCGGCGTCTCGAAGGGCAGGCGGCAGAGAAGGAGGCCTTCGTCGCAGCGTGTACTGAGCTTGTGGAGCAACTAACGGCCTAGCTGATCGACGCCCAGGTACAGCTGACGGAGGCGGGCCAACAGATGGTCACACTTCAAGTCGAGCGGGAGCGTGCACAGGCCAGAATCGAAAAACTGCGTGCTGCGACCGCTGACGAGGAGAGGGCACGCAGAGAGCGAGAAGCAGCCCTGGAGGCCTCCAGCCAAAGGGTAGCGGCGTTAGAAAGACTTATCCAGCACGCTAATCCCTAGGGGCTTTGTTTTTTCCACTCCCAGAACATTTTTCTTCCCCTACTTTGATCCATTTGTATGAACCAATATATTTATCTGCATCGTTTGGCTTAACATGCTCGACCACAATTCATTATCTTGCGGGAGCGTTAACCAAGCATCAGGAATTCATAACTGGGCCTGGATTTCTAGAGAAAAGAGGGAGGTCATTCCTAGGAAAGGAGACCTCAGACCTAATCAATGTATCATCACCCCAACTTGTTCCAACACACGAGTGGGACAATGCTAGGGGCGTTGAGATTTTATCCGAACATAGGGAAATGATAAAGGGTGAATCGCGTGTCCCGAATCCAGAAATCCACAACGGTCGGCCTTCCAGGAAATGCCCAAGACGGTAGGCGGACAGTGGATCGACCATAACAACTGCAATAGACGGACCGAAGGTCATCATTCATATTGCAGGAGGCGGACCACATGTCATCATGAATACCGCTTTGGGGGTTCCTTCAGACACAAGGGTGGAAATCCAGATCAACAGGGCATGCGAAGCGTGGGGCGAAGTGATGATTTGTTCGGACAGAATCCAACGCTCTCAAAATTGCGCCACCGTGGGGAAAGCGTATTAGGCGGATGCAATAATCTGGCCGTGAATCACCCCAATTCTCAGACAGCACCTCTTTGACGAGGAAACCGTTGCTTCCCACCATTGCAATGGGGCATCCCGAGCTGAATCGGGGAGAATATCACAACTGCACCACTCTACCAGAAGCCAGGCCAGACGGCCGGCGACGAGGAGGGGCGGGACTTAACGATCCCTGAGGCTGGACCCGAGTCGAGATGCCCGGGCGTTCCTACGTACTTCATCAGGCTGGGGATCAAGCCACACGTAGTTCTGAATGTGCAGTTTAATGTCATGCAGGACGTAGAATCTCGTTTGGGGGAGATCTTAGTTTAGGGTCGTAGAGCTTGGACCATAGGAGCATATCTTAGTTTAGGGTCTTAGAGCTCGGACCATAGGGGAAGATCTTAGTTTAAGGCCTTAGAGCTCGGACCATAGGGATAGATCTTAGTTTAAGGTCTTAGAGCTCGGACCATAAGGATAGATCTTAGTTTAAGGTCTTAGAGCTCGGACCATAAGGAGAGATCTTAGTTTAAGGTCTTAGAGCTCGGACCATAAGGGGAGATCTTAGTTTAAGGTCTTAGATCTCGGACCATAAGGGGAGATCTTAGTTTAAGGTCTTAGAACTCGGACCATAAGGGGAGATCTTAGTTTAAGGTCTTAGAGCTCGGACCATAAGGACCTCAAAGTATGCCACATCGTGGTCCTATCCCCTGGATAAGCAAAGATGCACTGAGGGATAGTGTCAAGAGTGTCGAGATTTCGCCTGGTCAGAATGGGAGGTGGAAAATGTGAATCATGCGGCCATTCACTCAAGGACTGGGGGCACCGGAGTAACGATATGGGAGTACTGCCGACCGTGGCGGAAAAGCAGCATCAATATCGCACTAACCTTTGATGGAATGAGGCAGCAAACGAGCATCGACCGCTCAATCGCAGGATTCATATCGATTTGCTGCCCGAGGCCATTGGGGGCACCAGCCCGAGTCGGTGGGAGAGCACTGAGGCATTGTGTCCAAACTGTTCACGGGGGCTCCACCCAGGGCGCAGGCGATGGGTCCGAATGAAAGGGAGAACGAAGCCTGAAAAGTGGAAGGAACCTGACCAAGCTGAACCTGACCCTCCCGGCAATAAACCAGAGTACTCTTGACACCGGTGGACCACTGCAAGGGGTCGAGGGACACGTCTTGAGGGTGACCCGAAGGCGGCGGACTCCCCGAAGAAGGGGGAATCTTTAAGAGGTGGGGGCTGGACCCGAAGTTTCAAACACCCGGGCGTTCCTACGTATCCCATAAGGATGGGAATCAAGCCACACGTAGTTCTCGAAGCGCGGCGCAACACAATCGGGCACCTGCGCGGGGAAGGGTGCGGGTCTGACCCTCGCACATAGAAGAAGCGGCATTTGATATTTCTTGTTTGTCCTTAAAGATGGATGGTTTTTCTTTGTGCAGCGACAAACCTGTGATTAGGAAATCCCTGGCGTCGCTACAATAATCAAGCCATGGAAGGCATTGATGAATGGCGTGGTTATTAACCAGCGCCCAACGTGAGTGCCCCCCGAGGAGAACATCACGATGCAGTGCCGTTTCTCGTCGGGCGGCCAAGACGATCACAGTTTACGGTCGTGTGGTGGGACCAGACAACACAGTTTAAGGTCGTGTGGTTCGAACCATGGAGGAACCCGCTTATTGCGGTACGGCGGACACGGCGGAGGTGGGTACATACCCAGCCCTGTGGTCACGCACGATTCCAGGGGAAGAGTCTTGGGATAGGGGCCTGCGTATGTCCATCACCCGAGGGGCAGAGATGCTAGCCTCCAGATATACTGGGCCCAGAACGCGATTGTTCGGGCGACTCCTTCCTCCTTATGGGGACGAGGGTCCAGCTACGCATGGCCCTTTGGGAGGACATCCGCATATATCCTTGGTGCTCAGATCATGGGATCCTCGAACGACACCATTACCCTGGTTGGTCTGCCTAACGTGTAGAGGTGTACTGAAGGTCAGTATGAAGAGAGTGTCGAGATTCCACTACAACGCACAAAGGCGGAGTGTGATGAGGACTGCGCAACCAATGTTCAGAGCCTGAAAGAGCCGACATGGTGATCAAGGACGTTGCTGACCATATTCGCAACACAACATCTGATCGCGTCAGCCTAAGACGGGGAAAGAAAACGATCATCAACCACTCAAGCGCAGGATTCATATCGATTTGCGGCCCAGGACCCGCCGGTAAATCGACCCGGAGCGGTAGGAGAGCACTGAGGCATCGTACCCAAACCGCTAACGAGGATCCCTTTGAGTGAAGGCTCGAACAAGAGGAAGCGCGAGGCCTGACAAGCAACACAGGACTTGTCGGGATTGAATCTGACACTACGAGTCATAGACCGAAGTACCCAAAGCATGTTAACAGATCACCGGAAAGGGTCGGAGGACTCACCCTGAGAGCAACCAAAAGAGGGTAGATCCCCGTGATCAACCAAGAGGCGGGGCTGGACCTGAAACACAAGTGTCCAGGCGGTCCAACGTATCCCATAAGGATGGGAATCAAGCCATACGTAGTTCTTGAGAGGCAGTTTAACGTCATGCAGGACGATGAGGGGTGTGAGGTAGTCCTACACACGGGGGAGGCGTACGGCGCGGCTAGTAGACCGACGTGAAAGAGGACATAATCCCCCGCTCACGCGATACGCCTCGCAGAAAAAGGAAGGGAACTTGGGCCAGAGGCCCAACGCAGGATAGAGATTCCCGGGAAACGGGGCTGGGCCTGAAACATGAATGTTCAGGCGGTCCTAAGTATCCCATAAGGATGGGAATCAAGCCGCACGTAGTTCTTGAAGTGCAGTTTAACGTCATGCAGGACGAAAAGAGAAAAAAGAAGGGGGGAGCAGAAGGCATCCCCAAACGTGGGGGGCGTACAACGTGGCGAGAAAACCGATGTGAATGAGGGCATAGCCCCGCGTTCACACCATACGCCGCACACCCGGAAGCAACTGGGCCAAGGGCCCGAGATGGGATGGAAATTCCCAAAGGATGGGGCTGGGCCTGAAACATGAATGTTCAGGCGGTCCTACATATCCCATAACGATGGAAATCAAGCCGCACATAGTTCTCGAGGTGCAGTTTAGCGTCATGCAGGACGAATGCTGAACAGTTTAACGTCTTGTAGCTTGGACGTGGTACAGTTTAACGTCGTGTTGGACGAAGCACTTGGAAGTTTAACGTCTTGCAGCGCGGACGATACACTGAGCAGTTTAACGTCGTGCAGCTTGGACGTTACGCTGGGCAGTTTAACGTCGTGCAGCTTGGACGTATGCAGTTTAACGTCGTGCAGGACGTCGGCACACTCAGACAAAGTACTTCTTGAGTAACCTAGAGTTGGTGGGAGGAGTGACACGCTCACCATCCATAGTCTCTAGGGAGTACGCGCCATTGGGATAGACCTTGTGGACAACAAAAGGTCCCTCCCACTTGGGCTCCAACTTGGGCGGCTTCCTGCCGGGGATCATCGGTGCTCTTAGGGCTAGTACTAGGTCACCCTGCAGGAAGGAGCGGAGGCGAACCTTCTTATTGAAAGCTCGAGCCATTCTGCTTTGATGCCTCTCCAAGTTGTGCAAAGCGCGAAGTCTATTCTCATCTAGTGCTTCCAACTCGACTAGACGGGCTTCAGCAACTCTGTCTGGTGCTTGCTGGTCGTAGACCGCAGTGCGCAAGGACGGTAACTGGATCTCAATGGGCAGGACGACCTCAGCTCCATACACCAGGGAATAAGGGGTCATCTGGGTGGAATTGCGAGTCGTCGTCCGATAAGCCCAGAGGGCGTTGGGGAGCTTGTCCGGCCAACTCTTCTTGTTCTGACCAACCATCTTTTGAAGAATGTTTGAGAGGGTTGTTTTAAACGCCTCGATCTGTCCATTCGCCTGCGTATGAGAGCGAGATGTATGGTTCGAGCGAATGTTATACTTGGCGTACAACTTCTTCAACTCGGCTGCTCGGAAATTGGTTCCGTTATCCGTGAGGATAGCGTGAGGCACTCCAAATCGATAGATGATGTTGGAGGTCACGAAGTCAGCGATCGAACAGGATTTGACCTCTCTGAGCGGAATCGCCTCTGCCCATTTGGAGAAGAAGTCTGTGGCGGTCAGAATGAACCGGCACTGGCGAGCTGTCGCCGGCGGGTAAGGTCCCACAACGTCCAGTCCCCAGACTGCAAAGGGCCAAGAATACCTGGTGGTATGGAGAGGCTCCGGCGGCCGATACACAAAGTTCGCATGAACCTGGCACGCATGGCACCTCCTGGCATACTCGATGCAGTCATGGATCATGGAGGGCCAGAAGTATCCCAACCTACGAATCTGGTGGGACAGCTTCGGCCCAGTCTGGTCGGCGCCACATGAACCAGCATGAACCTCTTGCATGACTCGTGGGATCTCAACTCCCTGAAGGCAACGGAGGAGAACACCATCAAATCCGCGTTTGTAGAGGATCTGCTCCAGGCCGGGGCTGCTCTGGAGGACAAACTGTGATGCGCGGCGTCGAACTCGCTCGCGCTCGGCCCGATCCGATGGAAGAATGCCATGTTGGAGGTACTCAACCAAAGGCGTCCTCCAATCATGGGCTGATCTGACTGTCATATCTGGGGTACTCGGGGCTCCGGGCATAGGGGAAACCGTGGTGAGATTACTTACCAACGGGCCGTGATCTTCTTTCGGGATAACAGGAGCGATGAGCCTGCGGTGCGTCACGCGGATGATCATGTTGTCCTGTTCAGGCTCTGCAAGTGACGCAGCAAGGCTGGCCAAAGCATCTGCTCGACCGTTCTGCGACCAGGGAACATGGACAATTTCCGGCCGAGAAGGGAACCGGGCCATCAGAAGGAGGGTGCACTCCAACAATGGCACAAGTTCCGGCTTCCTGACAACGTAGTCGCCATTGATCTGCTTAACGACCAGCTCGGAGTCCCCTTTCACGCACAGACGGGGCACGTCGATCTCGAGAGCCAACTCGAGGCCGGTGATGAGGGCATGGTATTCCGCCTCATTGTTGGTACAGCCCTCTGACAACAGGAAAGAGTATGGCAGCACGGCTCGCTCCGGGGTAATGAAGACGATGCCCAAGCCCACTCTGTTGAGCTTAGGATTATCGAGTCTTCTACCGGTGGGGCTCCGGGAGGCACCGTCAAAGTGCATCTGCCAGCATGGATCGGCATGATCGACCGAGAGAATGGTCTCATCAGGAAAGCCTAGATCCAGCGGCTGATCCGCGGAGGTCGGGTGAGCTGCCAGAAAGTCTGCCAATGCTTGCCCTTTGATGGCCTTCTGAGACACATACCTGATGTCGAACTGCTGGAGAATCACAGCCCACCGCGCTAGACGGCCAGTCAACATAGGCCGACTCAGGATATATTTCAACGGGTCTACTTGAGAAACCAACTGTACCTCATGGTGCTGCAAGTAGTGCCATAATTTCTGTACGGCAAATACGAGCGCCAGGCAGCTCTTCTAAATGGGGGAATACCTAACTTCCGCATCGAGGAGCATGCGACTGAGGTAATAGAGGCTATTCTCTGTTCCCTCATTGTTCTTCTGGGCAAGAAGGGCACCCAGGGACCGTTCCAGGGCGGTCACATAGAGGACCAGCAGTTTCCCGGATACAGGCGGCATCAGAATCGGAGGTTGAAGCAGGTACTGCTTGATTTCCTCGAAAGCGGTCTGACACTCTTTATCCCATACATAGGTGGCACCTTTCTTCATGAGCCGAGAAAAGGGCTTACACTTGCCGGCCAGATTCGCGATGAATCGGCGTATATAGGCTAAGTGGCCTTGGAACCCTTGCAGTTCCCGGATGTTACCTGGGGGAGGCATCTGGCTAATCGCCCTGATTTTCTCTGGGTCGATCTCAATACCCCGGTACCTTACCACAAATCCAAGGAACATTCCGGAGGTGACCCCAAAGGCACACTTCAACGGGTTCATCTTCAGGCAGCGAGACCGGAGGAAGCCGAACACTTTCTCAAGATCTTTGAGATGGTCCTGACGCTGGCGCAATTTGACCACCAAGTCGTCAACGTAGCATTCCACCAGTGTGCCGAGGATTGGCTTGAATATGCGGTGCATCGCCCGTTGATAGGTGGCATCTGCATTCTTCAGGCCGAAGGGCATGACCCGGTAGCAAAAGATACCTTGGGGGGCCCTGAAGGCAGTGAACTCCTCATCCTCAGGGGCCATCCGAATTTGTTTGTATCCGGAGTATCCATCCATGAAGGAGAGGGCTTGGAACTCTGTCGTGGCGTCAATCAACAGCTCTTTCACTGGAAGGGGAAAATCATCCTTCGGACAGTGGCGGTTGAGATCGCGGAAGTCGATGCAGACTCTGATCTGCCCGTTCTTCTTCCTGACCGGCACAATGTTGGCCAGCCATTTGGGGTACTGAACATCCCTCACGAAGTTGGCTTTGATAAGCTTGTCAACTTCGGCCTCAACCATGACACCGTGGGATGGGTGCATCTTCCTGGGAGGCTGCTTGAACCCGCGATGGTTCGCCGGGAGACCGAGGCGGTGGACGACTACCTGAGGATCTAGCCCCGGCATCTCGTCATAGCCCCAAGCGAACACATCTCGGTGCTGCCGGAGAAAGTCCACGTACTGCTGCCGCTCTTCAGAGGGCATGGCGGCACTGACCAATGTGGGTCTCGGATCTGCCTCGGTTCCAAGGTTCACCTGTATTAAATCATCGACCGTGGCGGGGACGCCCTCCTCAAAGGCTGGGGGTGCGTCTTCCACATCCTCTCCACTCGGGGAGGGATCGTCCACGGGAGAGACTGCGTTGGAAACTGCATTGGGGCTACCAGATCCTGCTGGGCCACTGGTGCTGGCGCGGGCGGTCGCGGTCATCTCATCAGGAGACTCGCGGGCCGTCGAGACCATGGCGACATCCAACCGGTGAATCGGGAGGACGTAAGCGTCATCCAGACTTGCCCAGGGATCACTTGCAACAGCGACAGGCTCAACCTCACCTGCCAGGATCTGCTTATCCTTGCTCTTGTAATAGTCCGCGTCCAGATAGCGGGCTTCACATGAGGCAAAAGGAGAGGCATCTCCTTGAAGCACGCCTACTCGACCAATAAGGGAGTATTTGAGGCATTGGTGGTATGACGAGGGAACCGCCGCATGAAGGTGGAGCCATGGCCTGCCCATCAATGCGTTATACGCAGTGTCCTGAGAGACTACCATGAATTCAGTGTTGGCAACCAAATCACCGAACTGGGTCTTCAAACGTATCTTGCCGACCGGGGTTTGCTCGGTACGGTCGTACCCCTGGATCCTGAGGTCGGAGGGAATCAAGTCATCCTCAGACAATCCCAATCTCCGGAGCGTCCGAGTTGGAATCAGGTTAATCCCAGACCCCGTGTCGACAAGACAGCGCTGGACTTCAAGGTCATTGAACTGGCCAGTGACATACAGCGGACGAATGTGTCCCTGTATAGGAGGGTCTTCATCCTTACTAGAGAACGAGATAACTGCCTGACATTCGGCGTCCTCGATCGTTTCGGCGTGAAAGGCCTCTACAGCCGCAACCTCTGTCTCAAACTGGAGGGGGCTTTTCAGGTCTTCAGCGAGTGCCTCGCGCATCTCAGATGACATGCGCAGATCCTCAAGGATGGAGAGCCTTGCTAGGATGTCAGCCAAGTGCTTCAGGACATCATACTTTTTGGCCAAGCGCGAGCCCTGGTTGCAGGAGGTTGCTCTGCGGTTGGCGGCATGACGGGCCTTGCCGGCTGGATCGGCGGCCGACTGGTACTTGGCGCATCTCGCTGTTCACTGGTTGCAGTCCGGGAAATGGTCACCGTACTGGGGTCAGGAGGCCGGGATGGACTCGTGGCAGGGCGGAGCTGGTCGCGACGCGGCTGAGGCGGTTCTGCCTAGTCCCACACCACAAACAGTGGCAGAGGCGAATCCGTCATCCCCGAATGGGGGGGCGGCGCACGTTGAGCTCGGTTTTGAGCATGCCGCCTAGTCTCAGTGGCGTGCACGGCCTGGCTGGAGGTACCAACTGCTGTGCCCCGGCGACTCCTGTTGCTGCGGCTCTTCCGACGGTAGCGACGACCGGGGACACTAGGGAGGTCCACCTGGTGTTCTTCAACGTCGGGAACCGAAAAGGGATTTACCAGCTCGACAGTGTTAACCGAAGCGTACCCAACACCGTCATCGGACGAATCATCCATCACCGGGTGGATCCGAGGAGGGACCCCCATCTCCGGGGGCATGAAATCGCCGAGAGTGCGGGATAGTGGCGGAACTGGCGGGGCGCGCTCTTCCTTCTTGCGCTGCCTCCGCTTGCTCTTCTTGGAAGAGGCAGGCTGGGACGACGATGCTGAAGAAGCACCCGCAGATTCTGGGGGCTCAGGCTGATTCAAGCGCGCACGGATGATTCCATGGGCGCGAATGACCGTCTTGCGGGCCATCCAGCTTTTATACTTCTGGGACCCGCGGTCGGAGACCAGCTGCCATTCGTCCTCGTTGCCACTATCGTCATCTGATCCCACGAACACGCCCGCCACTTGTGCTGGAGCTGGGCCCAACCTGATTACATTTTTGTTAATCTGGTCTTGGAGCCAATCCTTAAATGCATAGCACCGCTGGATGGTGTGTCCCAGTTCCCGATGGTAAGGGCAGTAGCAGGGGTTATTCGTAAGATGTGCCTCCTCTGGCCTCCAACACTCAGGCAGTCGCACAATCCTCTGCTCCAGGGCGCTCCGGAAGTAACCGGGGACCTGATCCACGTGGAATGAGTAAGTCAGGTGTCGCGGGCCCCTGGGAGCGTGGTCTTGACGAGGGGCTGGAGGGGCCGGCCGAGGAGGTGGACCCTGATTATCTCGCCTGGGTTGCGGCGGTACATTACGCGGTGGGGCCGGCCGGTTCTGGGGCTGCCGCTGCTGGGCCGGGAACTGAGCCCGTGGAGGCGGATTCCTGTGAGGCTGTAGAGCTGGCCTCGCCGGCAGCAGCTCCAACGGCCTGGGGGCCTCTATCTGGGCAACAGCAGCGGGCTCAGCCCTGCTGACTCTCCTTGCAGGAATCATAGGAGGCAGCGGGTGTGCCTGGCTGGCCTGTTGCAGGGCTTCCTCGAGACGTTGAGCTTTGTCTGATAGGTCCCTGAACCCTCCGGGGTAATTCTGAGTGATCAGGGAAGGAACCAGCTCGGTCTTGACGTTCCCGACGCACATTGTCAGCAACTGCTCCTGAGTCAATGGCATGTCAAGGGAATACGTGAGACCCTTTCATCGGGCGATGAAGTCCGCGACTCGCTCATCAGGCCTCTGCTTGCACTTGAAGAGGTCTGCGATACTCGTCTTCCGGGTCGTGGAACTGAACTGGTAGAGGAACTGTCTACGGAGGTCCTCCCAGCTGGTTACCGACCCGACGGGGAGCTGGCTGTACCAGACAAATGCTGGCCCTTCCAGTGTCTGAACAAAGCAGCGAATCTTAGCGGCCTCTTGCTGCGCCGGAGTCCCCAACATAGGCCCGCACCTCGAGTTGAAATGGGCCAAATGTTGTGGCGGATCTCTAGTCCCGTTGAAGGGGGCGAAAGTGGTATTCCCGAATCCCGGAGGCGCCGGCATGTCATCCACCCATGCTGGGTATGGCTTGCCGTCCGGTGGGATCGCCCCTTGTCGAGTCTCTAAGGCTTCCAAGCGGGCAATGAGTGCCGCCATCGGATCGTCCGGACATGGGTTCCAGTCCTGGCGAGGATCTCTAACCACGAGCGCATTGCATGGCCCTTCAATCGGGTCATCGACCGGATCGTCGAACTCGGCAGCTCGTGGGATGGCGGTCGGAACGGCCCTTGGGGCAGCGGGAGGAATCCGAGCGGGGTCTCTCAGGTAGTCACGCCGCTCGGGAGGGTGTGGCAAAACATACCGAGCCCTCTTGCCATATGCAATGGCCTCTCTCCTGTCGGCGAACACGGCGTAATCACGGTTGCCCGGGAGAGTCTCGTCGAGGAGCGGTTGTTCCGGTCCCTGCTGTCCTGGCCTAGGATCACCGTAGTCAGGCCGCCGTTCTGCAGCGCGCTCGGCGAGGAGCTGGTCGACCAGCTTCTTCTGTTCGGCGAGCTGTTGACGTAGCGTAGCCTTCTCGGGATCCTCCTCTGCCCTCTTCATGGAGGCAGATGGGTCGGCGGGCTTTATAGCCTCGCTGTGCTCTTTACCTTTGCTGACGTTTCGGCTCAACGTCAGTGCTTCAGTGGGTGCGGGGAGACCCAGGAGGTTCCTCTGATGATGAGTAACTCTCACCGATGGATCTAACGACGTCTTGTCTTCGGGGGGGAAGCCCCCGTCGATAAGTTCCAAGTCGTTCCCCTCTCCCGACAGGTCAGCCATATTGACTGTTTCCGTCCCTGGGGATATACCCTCAGGGCCACCCAGCGAATCAGGCTGTCGGCGAATCATACTGAAGCGTAGGGCAGCGTACTTCCCCCATCCACGGAAATACACGTGGGGAGTGGCTTCCTCGATAACTTTGCGGAGTACTTGAAAACACTCAACGCATCGTTGTTGGAGGGCCTCGTGGTGCTCAAATGACCCGGGGTGCCGAACCGCGGGGAGCATGGCCAGGTCAATTTGACAGCACTGCTCACCAATATCCTCCAGGTGCGCTTGACTCCCGGGATATGGCATTTGTAGGTGGTGAAGACGGGAGTGAGTCTCCCAGAGAGTCCGGCGGAAGCATTCGAACTCATCCGGGGTGAGCGATTCGGGTGCATCAAAGCCCGGTCCTACGACTGGCCAAAACTTCTCAGGGAAGTGGCCCTCTGCAAGGACGGTCCAGAAGCTCCACGACTCAAACTCGGGACCCAGGTCTCCTTGGTCCTCTTCAATTACTGGGAACGGACGGGGAACCGGCAGTGGTGCCGAGGCGGGCCGTCGGGCCGACGGGCTGGCCGACGGTGAATACGGCGAACAGGCCGATTGGCCTCCATATCCCGGGCCGCCCTCTGAGGGTGGCGGTGCCCTGGCTACCACATCACGATAGGACGGGCCGGCGAGCGATCATCCTGCCGTAGCATTGGTGCTCGCCGAGGGTGCACTAGATCGTGGTTCGACCGTTGGTCCCCAGAAAAAGTCTCCGGCTTCTCCGATCGAGGCGGAAGGCACTTCTGGAGGGGCTGGTACCAACCGCAAGCTTGATCCTTGGGGGTCTACCAGGCCCTCGTTACTCCGGATATACCTTCGGAGAGAAGCATGGATCACATCAATCTCGCTCTCGGGGAGTACGAGGCTGACGTGCCGCATTCCTACCCCTGTCCTTGACTGGCGGGATTGGGGGAAGGGCTCTGTCGCCGAATCGTACTCCGCCTCTGTATCCGAGAAGCGCACCGGTCGGATCTCTGTCCGGAATTCCGTAACATTCTTCCCTCGGCGTCGACGCCTTGCCTTCCTGTCCCTGGGTGGTTCTTCGGGGCAGGGCTGATCTCTGTCCTGGCGTCCTCCGGCCGCACTGGTGCTGGGGCCAAGAGTACTAGAAACCAAGGTGCGAGGGGCACCGGGATAGATATCAAAGGGGACGCAGGGAGAGATGATTCCGGGCAGGCCTCCGGGCCGGGATCGGAAGGTGGGATGACCCATGCCTCCTGGATCGGCCACACGGAGTAGACCCTGCTAGTGAATAGCGCTACCGCGAGGTGGTCCGCGGTGGCTACTACCTGTACCAGCAACCGGGAGAGTCGACCCAACCTGCCTTTGGGGCGGTCGGGGCCTCGATCCAGGTCGGGCATAGAAGTTCCCCTGCTCAGGATGCGCAGGGGCCTGGCGACTGGAGCCAACAGTGGCTTGGGCCAATGCGGCCGCTGTTGCTAGGGCCCCAAGGTGGGCATCCTCTTCCGCTCGTGCCCGACATTGGCGTCGGGACAGACGAGTCGGGATGAGCGGCGCGGGCAGGTGGAGAGCCCGCTCTTCGACTTGAGAGGCCTGGCGGCGGTGTCGCCGTGGCCTGGAAGGAGCCCTTACCGTAGATCCCTAGAGTGAATCCCGGATAGGGTGATCCCGGACATCTTCCACCTCATCCGCATAGGGAAGGGAACTGTCAGAGCGCTCCGGGGATAAGCTCCCGAAGCGGTTGGACGTTGAGGTAGGCAGCGGTGCCTCCCTGCGCGGCCCTCGGGGGCGGTGGTGGTGGTGAGGTGCAGCCTCCTCAAGGTCTAGGCGAGCCATGTCCCTGGTGGGGATGACTCCCTCTTCCTCATATCTCCGCACCAGGATGTTGATCACCCTTCTCTGGATGACCTCCGAGGGGGAGAGAGGGCGTGGTCGTCCCGCAATTGCGGCTGCTGGGATGACTGTGGAACGGGCGGGACCGCGCGGAGTAGCCGCGTCGGTGTTTCCCCTACCCCTGCGCCAGTGGGCGGGTGGCGATCGGGCACTGGATTGGGCGACTTGATTCCTGAAAGCAGGGAGATGAACCCATTAACACTGACAGGAAAAGGAATCGACAACGAACCATTAGTGCCACGATGCCTTCCGTGGGGGGAACCCAGGCCCTCGACGTTGCGAGACGGAGTGCCCGATTTCCCTTCCCCAGCCCCTGGAGGGTAAGACTGAATGCTTGGACGGGCAACATGCCGGTCTTCCAACACCTCTGAAAGCCATCGGTCTTCGTATCGAGGAGAAGAGATTCACGTCGGGTTCACCATTTTTCTGTTTCGGTGCGGATGTGCGTCGGGTTACGCTGTTTCGCCAGGACGCGTTCGCGCGTGCACCCGTCAACCCGAGGGGATGGGCGCGCGGCCTGTGGTCCCGCAGTCCCGCTTTCCAAAGGCGGGCGGCATCCGTCCCTTATTCAGGGGCGTCTGCTCCTTGATCGAAACCGGGATGATGGGATGTCGGCTCCTCCTTTCTTGGACGTCTCCTCGGAACTCGTCGCCTAATCCGGGTCTCCCTCATAGATTTAAGACATGCTCGTGAATCTCGTTCCCGGCGCCATATCTTCATGGACACCGGTTAATTACGCTGCTTCCGCCCGGACTCTCCAAGGAGTCTGGTCGGGGCAGCAACCTGCAGTGAGGAGGCCGGGTGGCTCTGGGTGCTGGGGGCGTGTCGTAACACTACGGCTCTGCATGTCTGCTTTCCGTCCCTAATAGGGCTTCTCGAAGGCATGATGGCCTGAGGCATCCCGCACTGGGTGTAGGGAACTATGTCACCTGAGGTTTTCCTCAGCTTCCCATGTTTAACACGGGGTATGCCGCGAGTTTAACGTCCAGCGGGGACGGCATCGGACTGATCAACACGAAGAGTGGATCAGATGACAGAACCCCTTGCGGGGAACCTCCGACGCTGGGGCCAGCGCATGGGCGGCTTCCCAAGTGATGTGGAGTGGAGTGAAGTGGCATGACCCCCACCAGGATGTGGCGGCCCGGGTAAGGATCAGGATGGATGATGGAATGAAGAGCTTGGACCCCGTAGGGGCTTCCTACGTACCGCGCGTTAGCACGAATCAAAGTCAGCGTAGTTCGGGTATACAGTTTAACGTCATGCTGGACGTTGGCAAGCCGACTCACGAAGAGGTCGAGGCTGCCGGGCAGAGGATTGAACCGAACCACCTCGCACAGAGGGGGATGGAACGGCCGGGTGGATCACAGTTTCACGTCATGCTGGACGATGGGAAAAGGGGCAGTGGGGAGCTACAGTGGAGATACACACGTGCAGTCTCCCACAGGGGCGGATTCAAAGATGAATCGACGTAAGCATGAACCCAGGAGGGGTCCACTGATGGACGAACCGACGTGAATACGACCGGGACGACCAGGTGGTGGGCTTGAACCTCAGGGAGGCTTCCTACGTACCCTGTTTAGAAGACAGGGATCAAAGTCCACGTAGTTCGTTCTGTCAGGACTTACGCACTTGAGGCAGCCTGGATGCGGCAAAACTCAGTTGGAAGGGA
Organism: Viscum album; assembly: GCA_963277665.1. Lineage (NCBI taxonomy): Eukaryota > Viridiplantae > Streptophyta > Magnoliopsida > Santalales > Viscaceae > Viscum > Viscum album. Next base: position 278,504,692 of record OY728125.1, read on the forward strand.
CTTGGACCGAAAGTAGGAGACACCTCGATCCCAGTCACACCCTCTACTGGCTTCGGCAGTGGGGAAGCGCAATGGAGATACACATGTGCAGCCCCCCACAAGAAACTAGGGGTTTGTAATACCCTACCCCCGTGGGGAAAAGCCGCTCCAATTAAATCGTCCCTAAAGAGGGACAATCCCAACATCCCTGCAGAGACGAGTGGGTGGGGGCCACATCCAAACCGGGGGGAGACCCTGCGTGCGAGGCACTGGATTGGGTGATGCGGTCGGTTTAACGTCTTGCCGGACAAAGTACAGTTTAACGTCGTGTGTTGAGGACGAAGCGGACGGTTTAACGTCTTGCCAGACGAAGTACAGTTTAACGTCATGTGTTGAGGACGAAGGTGCTTGGCAGTTTAATGTCTTGTCGCGCGGACGATGGGGGCTAGGCAGTTTAGCGTCATGCAGCTTGGATGTGGATTCTTGACAGTTTAACGTCTTGCCGCGCGGACGAATATGCAGTTTAACGTCATGCTGGACGTGGGTTGCCGCCGATGGGTCCGTGTCACTTCGCGCGAGCCTGAAGGGCCGTACGGGAAGACAACACACGGTGCGGGCACCCAGGATGAAGATCATCGGGCGCCACGCAGGCGGGTACCCTCAGGGGGTCAAGGGGGGCGACCCTGGCGGATTGCGCGCAAAAGAGGAGCTTTGCGCGCAATACCGCGGGTCGGCGCACAATTGGGCGGGCTGGCGCGCAATTGGGCCAGCGCATTGCGCGCAGATGATTGAGATTGCGCGCACCGGGCTTCGGGTAGCACGCGGGGGCAACGGCTCATTCTCTAACGAATGGCCACTTCGAAAATGGGGGGTGCGCGCAATCGGGCTGGATTGCGCGCACCCGGGGGGCAATTGCTCGCAAGAGGCTTCTTTTGCGCGCCAATGCCTTTGAGTGAAGGATTATTCAAAGGAAAGGAGGCAAAGGGATTGCGCGCGAAGGCGAACCCCAAGGATTTCTTGCGCGAAAGAAAGGAGGTTACCTGAAGATCGGCATTGCGCGCGGAAGGGGTTGGATTGCGCGAACGAGCGACGCTTCGGATTCTGGCAACCTTCAAAACGTCGGGGGTCGCCTTATATTTATAGGCCACCCCCGGCACAGAATTCGGTCTTCGGGCACGAAATCCCCTTCGCGGGCGCGGAATCGGGCCCGGCGCGCAAGGGAGTCGCGGGAGCTCGGGGCGCGCAAAATAGCGCGCCGGCCCTGCGGATTGCGCGCATCCCGGGAGGATTGCGCGCCGCGACTCAACTTTGCGCGCGGTCCTCCAAAATTCCGCGCAAGTCCTCCGGGCCCTCCGAAACATGCTTCTGACTCCAAATATGACCTCGCTTTCCGTATCCGGAGCTTCGTTTGGGAACAACGGACTTTTCCGGCGTCTACAAATATCCATCATGATCTCACACTATTTCAACTCTATCAAATAGAGTGGATAAAAACATATTTTTTTATGTTTCTTAACTCATGGCTACTGACAAGTGAGAAATAAAAAAGGTATCCATCAATATATTTCTTTAGATTGAGACACATAAAGTGTTGAGTAGAGTCCCAATACGTATTTATGATCATATGTTTTATTACATGTCTATAATAATTGTTTTATCTAAAAAATTCCCCATTCATGCTCAAAGGGACAAATAGCCTTTAGTGGGAATATATTAAGGAATTAGGGTCCTAAAACTATCCATTAATATTCCCCCACTACTATGTATTTTGAAAACGATGAATCAACCCAAATAAGATAAATGGGATTCCTTGAATTTCAATATAAATTATAATTTAAGGTAAATTTGGTGTAAAAAATATATTTAATGATCTTATCTAATATCTTTATGGAGTGTGTCCATAATGGAAATCATCCTCCATTTTTTTCTTCTTATATAAAATCTTTTGGAATTTTATGACATAGAACATTGATGAATATATTACTATTCTTGGTGGAATATTGAATTTTCAAATGAATTTTCTATATATATAGTACTAAATAACACTTACATTAGTTAAATTCTATTAATAAGAAAATATATTAATGGTGTTTTGATCTAGGAACTATATTAAGTGATAAAAAAGATAATAATTCCACTAACACAATAATCCATGAACTACAATAGAATGTTCTGGATCATGGGTAGGATTCTACAATTCATGATACAAATGATTTGGTCACCTATATTCAACTACAATATTATTGAGTATTATGATTATACCATGAACTATTAATTATGAATAAAAATAAACCTCATATCATTTACCCAAATGAGGGAAGATGAAAACATGGATACTACTATACTTACTCATTCAATATAGGTATGATTTTTTACTTTAATTTATCAATATTAAATTTAGTACCTTTTCTATTACTGATATCGTGGGAGAAATTAGTCATCGTATGAATTGGCTGGATTTGATTTATAACCCTCACAATTTGATGAAATCGTCTCTTGTATAACACAGTCATGAAAAATGTACAATAAAATACTCTACCTTGCCTATGACTTCCACGTTTACGACATCAGAGATAACATTCTTGAGGAAATCAACTTTTAAAATATAAAAATTGAGTTTAAATATATTATGAAAACTTTTTGTGTAATTTAGTTAGTATAATAAAAAAATGGGCTACGTTCCTCATCAATTAATAAAAAACATAGATATCACCATCATTAAACAATATTAATGAGTATAATAATGTATGGAAGAACCTTTTCATTAGATCTATAATAATATGTGTCAGAATATTAATAAAAATTTAATTTCTAGATAACCTAAATGTCTATATTATCTTTGAAAAGAAATCATGTGCATATCCTCAAGTATAACTCAAGGTTATTGAATCCTTAAAAAAGAGAAGTCATATATGATTATCTATAATCCATTAGATGATCGATGAGATTATAAATTATTGTAAAAGGGTAAAATTTATTTATAATAATATGGTTTAATATCTAATAGTCCACAAAAATATATAGGCATCCATTAGACTATATAAATAAATCAACTGGAGCACCCCATAATGAAGTGCTCGACATAATGAACCTAGTTTCTTCAAGATCCTCTAACTAAATTTTCAAATCACACAATATTATGACACATTTCATATAGAGTAATATATATATATATATATCTCTATTTATAGTTCTAATAAAAATATAAATGTTGAATTCTACCTATCACAACATGGTATGCCCGAAAATTCTATAGGGCATATATCTTCGTAATGTTCTACCACCAGAGCTATACCGTAATTCCATTTGAAATTTAAAACCAAAATAAAATAACTAAATATTTTGATAGTGATATCACAAAATTAAAAAAGATTATGAATTAATCAAATATATTTAAACACATTCTCTACACATAGTGTATTTTGAGAATAAGTTATAGATAAAAAGGATACTCTCCAAGATTATTAATCGATGAAATATTTTATTTCGACTAACTAGTCCCTTCAAAAGATATAATTAAAATTTTTATATTAAATACCATAATACACTAAATAATCCTATCTAATGTAATATCCGGTGAAAAAATTGAAAATTTCCTTATTTTATCTATTATTTTCCAATGAATAGTATCAATATTCATATATGAAAATAAGGTTTCAACTTATTTCCCTAAAGTAATACAAATTATGAAACAATAGAAAAATGAAAATAACTAATATCATATTAAGAAAATTTTAATATAGAAGTTATTTGAATATTATATTTTCAGTTATCTATTCCAACACTAAAATAATCTGTAGATTTATACACAATATATACTATTTATTAACCACCATTACATCATTGGGGATGAAAGTCCTATACTAAAGACAACACTATAGCTAAAAGGACATGACTGCATTATTTACCACCCTACTCTAAAATCACATAATGTGATTCTCTACCTTCATAAGAATTTTCGATTGATTATTCATGGAAATACTATGTTTGTTGAGGTCATAATCCAACACTCTTCAGATTAGTTTGATAATTAATTCCTTGCATTCGTGCATATTGATCACATAATTTCCATTTCATCTGCTCCAAGGTTCATATTGGATTGATATTACCAATGTATTCTCAGTTGTGACATTAAATTGGAGGTTTTATATAATGAGAATGTTCTTTCAGGCTTATTTGATGTGTTTTCACATAAGATTATCTCATGCTCAACTAGTTTCGTTGCCATTTGTAATCACAAGAACAAACTAACTCATGTGGTTTATCATGGAAATGAGATAAATAATAATTTTTGACTGAATGGCCTGAAGGCCTCTTTTGTATTTATTTTGATAATCCACCATTCAAGGGGTGAGGTGGAACCCTTATACATCATGATGGCTTAGAGACAATAACATGACCCTTAGCTATTAGTGGAAATCCACCAGATAAAAAATCATGGAACTACTCCTCCCCAAAAAATGACTTGATATTAGCACTCCACTTCACATGGCTAGTCGACTAGCTGTCAAGTGTAGAGCTGCACATGCCCGGTACCGATGGTAATGTCATGCCCTCTCATTCTTCTGATTCTTGATAGCTATGCTCTAGTGAATTTTCCTACTCTGATCCTCATATAATGCTTTATCCCTTTTAGTCTAAATGGTATATCTGCATCATTATATGGCCCAAAGGACTTATGGAGACCCAAAGGCCTTAAGATAAAACTGGCCTGAAGTCCTTGGGGGACCGAAATCCTTGTAGGACCCGAGGGCCAAACGAGTGGCCCAAAGGCCCAAATGGATGAATAGTTCCAACTACTATAGTGCCTGCTATAGTGCCTGATACAGTACTACTATAGTGGTCGCTACAATACTGCTACAATACCCCTGGAAATCTTTCTCTACCTAGATTGGATCTTGGGTCTCATAGATGTACCTGTCGAGTCCTCACCAACTGCGGCGAGGCTCTTTTGTAGAATGAGATAAATACTATTAATACTAAATAAATTATATTTTATGTGAGGAATTTAGTGTCCCAATTTCTACCATCTAATTCATTAAAATATATATTATCATATTTTTAGAGCCTGGCATTGTGGTAACATTAGATTTTGAGGACTTTTTATCTCAATATTGATATTTTAAAAATTTTAAAAATATTAAAATCACACAAACAGATCTTTTGTGAAAACATTTTAATAACTATTAAAAAGTGTCTCAAATCAAAAATTTGAGACCATAGTTTTTACCTTATCATGGGTTTTACCTTATTTGTTGTAAAAAAAATTCATACTTATCCTTTTATCATAAAATAATTAAAACAAAAAGTAATAAATAAATAAATTTATTTACTTATTTATTTATTTTATATTAATCACAATGTGATATAATGGAAATCTTTATAAAATTGGTTTTAAATTTTTTTACATATTGCCAAATAATACTAGAATTTGATAGATAAAAATTGAAGGATAATTCATGTGAAATCATTGATGTATATTACATTGGTGATCGATGAGCGAATGGAACCTATGGATATCATCAGAGACAATGGATCGTAACCATTCTTCATCAATGACAAATCCAATGTTGTGGTAGTAAAAAAATTTATTTGGATTTATCCACATTTATTTATCCAGTGTCAAACAATGGTCAATTCAAATAACTAGAACTAATATTTGGATAAATGATTAATATTAGAGATATTATTTTGATGACATATTGTTAAATTCTATTAATTCATAGATTATATGAAAATAGAATGTGGTAGAAATGGGAAATTTCTGAGGTCCATTCCTCAATAAATTTTTAATATGATTTTCAACATATCAATCATGCATTTATCTATGGTGTTCTATTTTACTAGGAGTTCAATTAATACCCCATAAGTAGTCAATCCTATTCTTTTGGATAATAGATTGTTATAAAATATCCATGTTCTTTTTTTATTGTAGATCAATACACAATGGAAAAAAAGATGGATTAGAACGATATATGAGAATTTAATTAATGATTAGTTCTCTAGTGATCGAAAGACACGATGTGTTGATATTCCATGTAAACCAATCAATTAGATTCCAAAAAGTGGTGATGTAAAGGATCATCCAAACTAGATATAGGATCCATAGAGAGAATCATATCTAGATCGAAGGCCAATGGGATGTAATTGATACATGGTCGAGATATGTAGATTCATGATAACACCATACTATACTACATGTAATGAAATAATACATATCATGTGTGGGTACCATGACATGGCAATGAGTTTCCTAATGGTGATAAATTACACACTAAATGTGACATAATTCACACACCAAGTGGGATAAGTAACACACCATGAAAACACCTAGGATGGATTAGTGTGTATAATATAGGTAGATGAGAGTGGAAATAAAAAAGTACATGGTAAAATTTAGAGTACACTAGAAAATACAGGTTCTTAGACAACATCATGCACACAGACATGGAAAATGATACAAAAATATGGAAAATTACATGGGCAAGATCAGATGCACACTGTCACAAATTGGATTAATAATGTATGTGGTGAATCAATATATAAAACCCAATACATGAATGGAATTATGTTTAATACAAGTAAACATTGTGGAATTTTCCTAGAGTGGTTGGATAACCTTTTTCAATATAGTATGGACTAGTTTCCAAAAGGGTGTGTTCTCTCAATCTATCCCTATGATGGTAGATTACGAAATTACATTCTGGATATAGTATTATGACCCTCTATAAAGGATTTGTTTCATATTGGGTTATCAAAATTACTGTATGAGGATTGGGTAAAATCCTCTCTCATAATCATACCATGGTGTGGCACTCATAAACCACATGTCCAACAATACTTAAGGATCGATCCCCTTTTTACAAATTTAATAAAAATTGGATTCTTACTATGCCCTATTGCCACATTTATGATCCCACATCCATGTTTCGTTCTCTTCAGACATTTAGTGCGTAATTATTATGTTGATATACGATGATATAAAATCTCAAATGGACTCCAATAAGGAAATGAGTCTTGCAGAATGAGTTCTCTTGGTAGAGTTTTTCTCTGAACTCTCGAGTGGAATATTAGGTTTTAAGGTTGTTGTGTCCTTACGTTGAGATATAGTGACTACCAAGAGATTGTTAGGATATTCTATTTATGTAACATATTAATATTTTAATGTACCTTTGATGGATTGATTTCATTTTTTATTGTTTTCTTACTGATTTGTGTAAATCCTACATGGTGTTTCTAAGATCAACCCAGTGTGGGATCAGCATACATAGGTTCTGTCTTATGCAGATGATTAGCCATATAATGGGGTTCTTGGTGGACTACAATCAGACAGAGCATAGGTTGGGAATGATAGACAATTTTTCATACTAGGAGTCATATTCTAATGTAGTCTCCTTCTTATAAAAGGTTTGATTTATTTATTGTCATTGGAAAGCTTGTATATGTCGTTTTAATGCATTATTTTATTGTTATCAAACTCTGATTGTTGAATTTAGACACATTTATGAATTTACAATTAGTATTATTTTACTTTTTAGAATTTAATGATCTTAGAGAGGTTTTCATGAATAAATATACATTTGGTAATGCCTCCCATGTGTGTGATATGACCACTCAGTACTAATTACCATCCCATTGATTATTAGAGGATGGCTTGGGATGTCACACATGACTTATCACAAGCCACATGTGACATGTTTGGTTTTCTCATGATAGTGTGGAATCAAAGATGTTTCATATTAGAAATACAATTGAGTTTTTTTACTATCTATTAGAAAGATTTTTTTTTACTTAAATAATGGTACGTGACTCAAGATCCTATTCTAGCCCAGGGACTCCAATGTTGGTGCATCAACCCATGTATCAATACACAATGTATTTGAATTTCATCATTTCGACTCGGTATATGTATAAATTGGTTATAGATAAAATATTTTGAATACATTATATATGAATGGGTTTTATTTTCATGTCATTCTTGATTCATCTCACCATATATACTAATTTATAGGGGTATTTCATTTCTATTTTAGGATTCCACTACAGCTAATTCTATCTATGATTCATCATCAATATTTCAATGATGGTCCCATTATTGATATGATTTGTTACAAGGATTTGTTGAAAAGGCAGTCCCTCTGTGTGGGTTTCCTTCCAACCTCTACACATCGAGCAAAAGATGTTACCTATAATACCATTAGGTGAGCTGCACAGGATGATATCCCTTCTTGAGATTCATGTACAATGACCCCATGGGTTCTATGGTGAGCAAGAACCCTAGGAAGATGAGTAATGGATTAAGAAATTTATGTGATATTTCATCCTATTTAGGAAATTTATAAACCCGATGGTGGTCCTGATTGTGATCATTTTTCATGGATATGTCAGGTGATGGTGGATCCTAGGGGTTCTGTAATATAATAACGTGACTTATTCATATACAAATAATGATAAACCATCTTATATGGAGTACCCTTCGACTATGATGTGAGCAGTTTTCATTGAAGAGATTTAATAGATACAACAGTGCATCATGTATATGGATAAGGAAATTTACAGGATTACCAACCTCCCAGGATTCTTACTAGATATTTTTTGGGATAAATTTATTCAGAAATTGGATTTTGATAAAATATTATGCATAAAAATCAAAGATATTGTGATACCTCTATGCATTACTACCTATGTTGGCATACTATAGTGTTCCTTGGTGATAGAGACCATTCAAGATGAAAAGAAACCAGTAGTGGGTGCCTATGGTAGGAACATAAGGGATGTGACTTCCATATAAGGTATGTAATATAAGAAGTAAGGATCCATAGGTGCGAGATATTTAAGGTTGATATCTCAAGAAATATGTTCTACTATTTTGGGATCTCCATATGGTTCTAGTAATCATAGGGAATGATGATTCTAATTATGTGGTGGTTGTGAAAATTTGGGTTATATTATCTTACACAGCATAATACTAAATGAGAGATAGAATATTGGAAACCTAGTTATAGGATGATGTAGGATCATGGATATCCACAGGGAAGATGATGTGTCGAATGGTTAGGGATAATAGCTTGTGTTGGAAGATGGTTTGAGTTATTTACACCACCAAACCCAGGTGGACCATACCGGGATCAAGGAAAAACTGTACAGGGGTAGGGAAGCAATTAGTAGTTGATTCTTATGACCTAGTGGCTCTTTGTATGATTAGATGTTTGATATGTTTCATTTTTACATTAGTTATAAAATTTTTAGAATGATGTTTGAGACACAAATTTCTTGATTCATCCATATATTGAAAATTAGATGTTTCTGTGGAGCCTATGGCTTGAACATTACTCTGGGATACTCTTTCTTGGGATGACTCATTGATTCCACACATTTCGAAATAGTCTAATATATCACATTCAGTATGAATATTCTTATAGTCATGGACTAGATATACACAGTTCATTTACATATTTACATATTTTGGTGGAGGATGTAATTTTTACACATTAATGGGATGAGGTTTTCCTTCAAAGGAGTAATGGATACCAAGAGCATAGTAGAAAACTAAATAGTTGGTTTCATCAAATTATTCACCAGTTGAATACTATGAATCTTGGAGTTGTGGGTGCTATAAAATATTAGTTTCCAACTATTGTAGCTCAGTATGAGGCTGTCTTTCATGAGGGTGTGCAAGGATTACCTCCTCATTGAGAGATGTAATTCAACATTTAATTACACTAAAGGATGACTATGATATCTATGACAACATATTGTTTATATCCCATGGATATTAACATGATGAGGGTGTAACTGGAGGAATTACAGTGTAAGGGATTTGTTATACCCAGTGTTTACCCTAGGCTACATCAGTGTTGTATGCTAAGGATGTGGTCGGGCAGATGGGGTTGTACTAATATTATTGCGGATTGAACTAGTGGAATAATAATATTATGTATGAATTAAAGAGGAACATTGATATCTTCTATTAGTTGAGGGGTGTGATGGTTTTGAATGATTGAACTCATATTAAACCATCACCAAATACAATTACATGATGAAGATGTACTTAATATTGAATTATGATGTTTCTATAATCAATATGAGTACCGGGTGACTCCCTTATTCATGAGTAATTCCCCATAACTATTCATGGGACTCATGAACTAGATCTTCCAAACATTCTAAGGTTAATTTATAGTAGACTTCATTGATAAATTCGTTATGTACTCATCATTAAAGGAGTTGCATGTGAGTTACTTGATAATGGTCTTGAACATACTATTATGGACACAAATTTACAGGATATTCTAAAAGGGTCTGTTCTAATTTTTAAGGTCCATTTTTTGGGACATGTTGTCTTAGGTGATAATGTAATGGCATAACTAGTAATCGTTGAGACAATGTTATCTTGGGATCCACCCAAGAGCATGATAGTGGTTTAGAGGTTTCTTGGGATGGAAGAATATTATAGAATATTTTTTCCCAGTTTCTCTACTATATCAGAAAATATGACTAGATTGACTCAAAAATGGTATTATTTTGTTTTGACAGAGAAGTACAGTTAATATTTTGGGAAATTAAGGAAGAAATTGAAGAGTATCCCCATATTGAAGTTGTTATTGGAGAATGCCAAATACACAGTGTTCTGAGATACATCAAGGACTAGACATGGTTGTCTTCTAATATGTTGGTATGTTGTGGTTTCCTATCATTCTAGCTAGTTGATACCTCATGAGAATAACTACATGACACAAGATTATAATTTTTCAATAGTATTCATCATACTAAAGATGAATGGGTGTGACTTTATAGGTTAGTGATTTATCACCTACACTTACCACAAAATTATCACACACAATTGTTTCAGTATTATATTAACATGAGACATAGTTGATTGATATAGTTCCTTAATGAAAATTAATTTTGTATGGTATGTACTCTTGGGAAGGGGGATGTGGTGATAGATTCTCTCAGTGTGATATATTTTTCTTTCTTGTTAATCAAGTCTTTAGAGAATTTGGCATTATGGAATCTTTACATTGTGGAAAAGGATGTTACAATAAAGCTTCGGTCGATGGTTATTATCCCAATGATAATATATTATGTTAAGGAACACCATATTGTACATAAAGACTAGGAGAATGTGTATAATCAAATATCAATTGGATGTTCTCCTGAAGAATTTTCTAAAGGTGGGGAGAACATTATCTTTTTAAATTGATATACCATGGTTCCAATGATGTTTTCAGAGTAGGTGATGAGGGAGTTTAACCCATATACATTGGTGATAACTCCATCAATGTAATATATCTTCCATGATCCTTGAGGTTAATTCTGTAGTAGATGAATGAATATTTTAGCAGCTTATTTTGTCTCTCGATGCCTCACTGGTTAATAGGTTATGGATGAGAACTAGGTTCCAGCGGGTTCAGCACAACACATTAAGGTTCCAAAATGGAAGTGGGATAGTGTATATTTGGAATTTTTTAAGAGGATTATGTGAACATATAGATTATATGATGCCATCTAGTTGACCATATAATGACTCACCAAGTCAGCACAATTCCGCGAGATCTGAGATAAGTGTTCAATAGAGAGTTTCAGACATTATTATGTGATGGAGATGGTTTGGATTCACATAGTCTCCTTGGTGATAATATAATCTATATATTCTCTCATTACAACATGATTATAAAGTGTTTTTGAGGAATATATTGGGTAAAAACTATGATTTAGTGCCATTTCACCTCCAAACTGACGGCTGGGCGAAGAAAAAAATTCAGGTTTTGGTAGACATTTTTTTGTCATACATGTTGGACTTTCATCATTGATGGGAGTATCATCTACCCAACATGGGTTTTTCATAGAACAACAGAAACCATTACACTGTCAGTATGGAGGTGTTCTAGGATTTCTTATAGAGATCCCATTGGATGTCACATTATTAGACATACACACGATTGTTTTCACTCATGGCACTACAGCTTGTGTGAGCTACAATATAGAATAATTTAATCATCCCAGAGAAGATCAAGACTGTAAAATTACATCACAGGTCTAATGTTTACAAAAATATGGATGAATTTTGTGTCCTAGGGAGTGAACATATGTTCATGAGTGTCTCAGTTCAGTGAGAATTATATATATTTTGTTGAGTTGGAATGTTATCTTATAAATTCTTTGTTCCTTTCCATTTATTGTACTGATTCAATGAGGTGGTGTAAATCTTGTATTTATTATCATATCTAGATCAGATACCCAAAAAATTCTTGATGTCATAGCTAATGAGGTACATGCATGGCCAATTTCATGTTATCAATAAGTTCCAATTACAGATTGAGGATGGAGCTACCTTTCTAGAGTACCTAGTGATGGTCAAAGATTAGAATTATAAGATCCTCCATGTGAGATAAATTAAATTGGTGTTTTCCAGGTGGAAACATGGGAATCATCGGTAGATAACCTAGGAGTGGGTGTCCCATATGCAGTCTTATTACCCACAACATATTTAATAGTATTTTTCACTATTTTAGATGAATGTACCTTGGTGGGGAGAATATAATTTCCCAGATGTCACCAAGAAAATATTTAAAATATATCTATTAATAATTTTAGAGAAAATAATTGGTACGATGGCTGATTCTGAGTCCCAGGGAGCCTAATTGTTTTTAAATATTTATTATATTAATACCACATAATAATAGTTTTTCCTAATAAAAATAATATCACATAAACATAGTCGTTGAATTTAAATATGAGATTGCCTCCGAGTCTGTCACATTTGTTTTACACTCGGAATGACATAGAATTTGTCATCATCATAGAAATGTAAAAACATCATTATGGATGAAAATAATAAATAAATAAATAAATATTATTTTAATGATGTAGAGATATAATTAATGACATTAAAGCACATTTATAAAATAATTTCATGGTTTTCAATAGAATCCTTGAATTTTATAGATAAACCAACAGTGGATCTTTCATAGATGATCATCAATGTATCATGATATGGTGATGGATGTGCCAATGGAACCTATAAGTGTCCTCAATGAAAGTGGCATATAACTATTCTTCATTAATGAATCATACAAAATTTTGGTAGTTAGTTTGTTTGATATAGATGGATCCATATTATTTCTCCCACATTGAAAGTAGTTTAATTAAACTAACAAAAATATATTTGTGAATTGATTGATTTTTTTAAAATTATATTGATGATCTATTGTAAAATTCTATTCACTAATCAGTTAAAGAAATTTGATCGATGATTAAATAATAAAAGTTTGAGGTTCATTCCCAGCATGATATTATATTCATTTCTCTCCCAATTATTTTTTTGATCATCATCAGTATTTGGTTTGGTCATTGATTCAATTAATACATAAAAATCCATCATTGGGAAATAGTTATTTATTACATTGGATAGATATCAAGAATACATGTTTGGTATAGATGATAGATCGAGACATGGTGTATGCACATTTAGTAGTGGTATAACGTGATGGGATGATTTTCCATCTAAATATTATAGTAATGTTCTAGTGAGAGGTGATGGAATGGATTTATGAGACCATATCAACAATCACAAGAGATAATCATGGCTGGATCAGTTGATGGAGGTGTAGAAAAAGACACATTAATGAGATTTCCATATTCATTTAAAATCCACAGTACATAGTGTTTAATAGAGGAACACACACTGTATGTGTGGGGGGGATAACTATGGTGTTAGGGTTTCCATGTGATGTTAAATATCACATATTTGGTGACATATTTCACATGTCTTTTGACCCTTATATAGTGTCACACCATGTATTGTGGAGATACATGAGCACAAACATTGAAAGTTACATAAGAAACAATAGAGTACACTAGAATTGACTTGTACTGAAACATGACCATGTACATGGTAACATCCAATTATATATGGACATGGCCACATACACGAGCATGACAAGGGTAAAAATTTATGACATGGAGTATATGTGAATGGGATAGAGTGAACATACGAACATGATACTTGAGTGAATCATTTTCTAAAACAAGTAAACACCATATACATTTATTAAAAACTATGAGGCCCTTTTCAACTTTAGTGGGAATTGTTTTCCTATGTGTGTGTTCTGTAAATATATTTATATGAGGGAATGTGATGGAAAATTGTCAAAATAACAATATTTTGATCCTCTATAAAGGAATAGTTTCAGATTGAGTAATCAATATTCCTCCAAGAGGCCATAGTAGAATCCTCTGTTGCCTTCAACCCTGTTTGGGGTTATCAAAATCATCCTGGAACTATATATGAATTCATCAATCTCATAATTATTGATTTAATCCATATTTAATTTTTCATAAACCCTATGGACCTGGGTGTGATCCCTCATCTGTGTATCGACCAATTTAGACTACTTGCATGAACATGATTATGTTGAGACGTTATGGGCATGAAATATGGGTTGGATGTCATCATTAATGTCATACCAATGGAGTGATTTCTTTTGGGTGGTGTTTCTATAAACACTAATGAAGAAATTTTGGTTGTTGATGCAGTTGTGGTCTTACCTTCTTAGATAGTTTCTACCATGAGTATATCAGGTTGATTTATTATATGTATCATAATTTGATTTCCATATCCCTTTGATGAGTTGGTTACATAGGATGCATTGTTCCTAGTGATTCTGGTTTCCATATTGAGTGTTTATTTACTCACCCTACATGGGGCACAATCCTATGAAGTCATGTCTTATACACTTAACTTATCATTGAATGGTGTTATTAGTTGTATTAGATTAAATTAACCATAGGTTATGAATGAAATATCGAGATCCACACCAAGAGTCACATTTCAATATAGTCTACACATTCTAGAAGGATATAATTCATTAATATATTGGGGGGCTTGAAAAACACCATTATGCTTTCCAGTGTTATTTATGTAATTTGAATATGAGATTTATATATATTCATCCACTTGGGGTTAGACACATTTTACATTTCATCATTTTATTCATGAGGAGATATGCTCATGTGTACAGGTACATAAGGCTATTACCCCCCACATGTTTGATTTTCCTACTTGAAAATGGTTTCTAGTCCCTATACAAATAGTTTCTATATTGGGGTAGTCACACTCATCTTCTCATTGGCTAGAAAATCCACGATGCATCGGACCATGATATGGATGGATTTCCATTCCATTTATGATAATGTTACCAAATAAAAATTCAATAACTCTGTGTACAACAACACTATCAATCACAACATTAATAATATCACCATGTAATCATTATCACTAATTAGATATAGTGCAGAGTGAATAAAATTGGTTATCATGGTTGTTGTAACAAAATAAATTCAGATTCCATCTCAACTAGAAACTAAGACCGGATTTCATATAGCCCGAAGTGAATTTACAATCCCAATGGGAAGGAAACTTGTTCTTGGGAATCAATAATGCTCTTTATTAATTATTTCTTCCTTTAATATCTATATAAAATAAATTTTCTTTATAAATAAATAAAACATTCTCCTAAACATGTGATAATGAAAATTATAATAATGGACAATGATAAAATTGAGTTAAAACTATGTAGAATAAGATACTGATACAAATCCACTTCCAAGATGTTGATAAAACATCCCAAAAATAATCAAATGGAAATAGAATCCTAACAACACCAACATCACCACAATTAACCCACGAACATTCATCACATACCACCATTTGTCCTTGTAAAATACTTAAAACTAATATAAATTATATATTGGTACCAGAAAACTATAAAATATATATATTTATAGGCATAATAAAAATATCCCAATTTTTTTCTAGCTAACTATAATATAGAAGTACCCTTACTATTCTAATTAATAAAAATATTATATTTTATAAATGAAAAAATGGGTCCTTTATGTGAATTAATAACCAAATGCAGAAAAATACCACTTATACATTTAAGAAGACCATGTAATCAAAAAAATATGGAAAATATGGTTATAAAATTTAAATTATGTATCTAAAAACATGAGTAGATGACCTTTAAAACCTTTAAAAAACATAAAACTTAATTAAAATACCTTTTAAAAAATTCTATGTAAAATCATTTTCTATAAACAACATCTAGGATATAACATTTAATAACACATATTTATGAAGTGATCAATCTAATTTCGACTTATGATTAATTATTTTAAACGATTTTTCATTCAACCCATTTTAATTAAAAACAACATATGCATGGTGTTACAAAATCCATTCATAGGAATGAAATATCAAAGAAATTCAATTAAAAAAACAAAATATGGGGGAAATAATTAAATGATCTAGGGGAAATATATTTAATAATTAAATAATATCACATAAAATATCCAAATAAATACCAATGAAGTATGTCTCTAAACCCATGATTTATAGTAATAATGACATAAACTGGTGAATTGAACCAATGTTGACATTACATATCATGTACAATTCCCCACTAGTTTTTCTAGAAAATGAAATAAAAATACCTAGGAAATTTTTCTAATCAAAGTTGCACAAAATATATTCTTGTATATATTTCCCACCATCACTATTGGTCTAACTGGTTATGTGTTGCAAGGAAACATTTCCAATACATCCCACTAT
This sequence comes from Viscum album, assembly GCA_963277665.1. Taxonomy (NCBI): domain Eukaryota; kingdom Viridiplantae; phylum Streptophyta; class Magnoliopsida; order Santalales; family Viscaceae; genus Viscum; species Viscum album. The sequence continues at coordinate 278,521,289 of OY728125.1, forward strand.
TGAACACTTGGATCTTCTCTCTATAAAAATTAGACCCTACTAAATTCATAAATATGCTAATATTTAATATGATGGTTGGGTCCTTTAGCACCTAGATCCCCCAATTTCCCCACATACACATGTAATCCCCTCCCTTTGATCCATAAACATAATTTAATGTTTCATAAAACAGATTATTATTCCCATATTTAGATATCAAAATTTTACAAAGTAGACACTTCTACTCAGTTTCCATTTTTTCACAAAACTACAACTCTTTAAAAAAGGAGTCATGACTAGTTCCATGTTTAAGAAAACATGACTTATCCTTTATCTCAACCTTGACCATATTCCACATTATGTACTATGAAAAACATTTTAAAAACATTGGATGAGCATAAAAATCTCAGAAAAGGGAAACGCAAAGAAGGAAAACTGTTAGTTTTTCAAAACAACATGTAAACCATGAATACATTAACATAAATAATACATTTCACTTTTATGAAGTAGTAAATACTATTCAATGAATAAAAGATCACTAATTAACCTTTTGAAACGAAAATATTACTATAAAACCCATATAAATAACACATAACATATAAAGGAAACTCGGGACATAATCATATGGGACATATACATACTTAAATGGAATAACCATACGGTCAACTTCCACACATATCTCTAAATGGAATAGCCACCCGTCCAAATTTTATACCCATTTCATTGGAGGTTATAACATAACCACCCATCCTGGTTTATCACCACACCACCCGTTATTTGGTTTATCACGTAACCACCCGTAAAATGTCAAAGTACCATTATGAAATAATAACACATAATACAAATATAATCGAAAGAAAACATTTCAACATTTCAATCATAATATATCACATAAATATATTGACCTAAGAAATCCATTATCAAAACCATTTCAACACCATAATACATAAAATATTATATGATATTTATTTTCCTTAAAAAACATTACGACTTGTTAAGGAAGCCGAAGTACAAATAATACTCACAGTGGTGGAAAGGTCACAATCTCTACTAATGTTAAAAGAAAAATTCATTTTTTTCATTCAATAAAATGCTTCATAGAAAAATATTCCATTTGAAAATTTAAGGGTGTTCAAACATCGTATATAATAATGTCATGTATTAAAACAAAATATGTCTCAATGAAAGAAGATTCAGACGAAGTCCCTTACCTCATGTCGGACATGATCTTCTCATTCTTTAATCTCCGGACTAATAAACTAAAGTTAATTAATACTTTCTTAATAACTTTCATCATTTTTATAATTCCTTTTATATCACTTATTACCATGTTATAAACATTATGTAATCATTTATATTAATAACATTCGTTTTGTTGATATTTGGTACTTGAGTCAAAAATGGACTTCTTATAATTACAAGTTGTTCACATTGTAAAAATTTCATAATATCTATAATGATATTAAGGATTTAGATATCCTATATATCATATATATACAGTATATACATGTATTTATAATAGTATATAACATTTGGATGTATGAAAAGAAATGCACCGTTCATGGAGACGGTAAGCCGTACGTACGCATGAAGGCAACTTTCATTTCTATTTCGTATTTGAATTAAAACATAATGATAGATAAATATGTTATACTACCATTATAATATTATAAATTATATCATTAACATCATCCTTTATACATCCCATATAAGGCATTAACGAGTCATAACACTTTGAGGGGGCCAATGTCCGCACTTCTTCAAATGAAATTATTGTGTTTACATATAATGGAAACCATAAAGGTATGCTATAAAAGAAAAATAAAAAAGCATGAAGAAAACATAAAAATAATATATATCATATATAAATAATTTTCCATCTTAATTTCCACCATGAGAGGTGGTAGGAGATAATCGAACAATCATTGTTTCGTGAGGCATTAGTTTTCCATCCACAGAAATTGTATGTTCATCACCTATTAGATGGAGGTGTGTATATGTGTAGTTAAAATACATCTCATAACAACATCCTAGTATATTGAGGATACTTTTTATGTTATTAAAGGAAGTAATAAAAAGATTATATGGGTTGTATAAGTAAAATAAATCAAATTAAAACAAAAGAATTTAAGAGAAACTGTTACCTTTAATTTGGGTATCGTCTTTGGTTTGTACAAAAAGTAATTATTGAAGTTCCTTATTCCTATGGTAAGGCTTCTAGGTGGAGTAGAAGGATGTAAGGGGATTAATGTGGTAGATTTTGGACTAGCCAAAAGGATTGAGAGGTGTGAGAAATTGGTTATAAACGGTCTCTTTTTATAAGGGGGTAGAGGGGCTCTTTAGGAGAGTGTGATACTATTTTTTTATTATGTAATGATATTCGGTTTCTAAAGGTTCAAAAATATTTATCGTCAAAGATAAGATGAATCACTATCGAAATAAAATCATCCAATAATAATTGGATAGGTTTTTCATGACCTTTTAATATTTATAATCTTATTTATTTAAATGATTTATTAATGAGTTTAACACTGCATCATTATTGTGTCATAAGTAATTTAATTTATTAGATTCCTTTAAACTATAGAAAATATACCATGATGTAGGAAATGTATTTATATGTCAAAATAATATTTATAGTCGAAAATATGACTTATATAACCCCATGTAAAGATTGATTTACTAAATGATTTTTGTTTATGTCGTTTTTGTCTTTACTTTATGTTAATTAATCTAAAGTATCATTATAATTCATAAGTGGCTTAATGGGGTCCATAAATCAACCCAACTATGACCATGGTCGGACATTACTCATAAAATAAATTTAGGACATGTTTGAAGGTAATTTTGAATTGTTATAATATTCTTTTTACCGTGAATTATCCTATTTACCTTTAACTGCGGTCAATAAAAGTCAGAAGTTTCTATTAAAAAAAAATTACATTCAATTTATTGAACAATATTATTATTATTAATAAAAACCACGTATGTCAGATTTTTGAAATTCAATTCACAAAATTGGTAAAATTTTCATTTAAATGAAAAGGTCAGTTTTTAACTACTACTAACTGGTTTCACTATTCATCAAAAATTGATGTTTTTCAGACAAATATGAAAAATATAGCCATTGATATATTTCATATTCCAAATTAAAAAATGATGTATATTTTAAAAAATTCTAAACATAGATTTTGATTTAATTAATTTAAAATTAATTCTCAATGTTGAAACAAATAGCATGTTTTTAAGAAATAGTAACTATCAAAAGATTGACACATGTTTATTTCCAATTACAAACATAAATTATTTACAATGAAAAAAATGGATTAATTGGTAAAAATATATTATAATTAAACTTTAAAAATAATTAAAAATATATTCTATCTATATAAATAAATTATATTAAAATGTAGTTTTGAATTAAAATACAATGTTTTTCACTATTCATAAAAAAATGAACTTTATCGAAATAATTCCAAAAAATTAACCACAAATAAATTATTATGTCCCCATTCTAAATAATTATTTTATTTGTTGAAATATAATTTATTAATGTGACCAAAACTACATTTAAAGAGGTTTGACCATTATAAGGTGGTAAATTGACCTTTTAATGAAATTTATGCTTAAAATTAGATTCATTCACATTTTAAGCCACTAAATTTTATTGGATAAAAGTAAATACATCTAATAAAAATGTATAATAATATTGTAGTAAATTATTCATTCATTCTAATAGAACAACTAGGATTTATAGTCTATTTAAAATAATAATATAATATTAATAGTGTACAACGTAAGATTTCAAAGAAACATGTTGTTTCATATCTGGTACGACATCGAACATAGAAACAATCTTAAAGTAGAATTAATATTTAATTCACAAATATTAATAAATATAATAATCTCTTATTCTTCATTTACCGTGGATGTTACATACATCCCCTCTTTTGGAAATTACATCCTCTCAATTTTTATTCACTTATCAAAATAAGTGGGGGTATTTATCCCCCATACCATTTTCAGATTCCCACGTTTCCTCTTCAACCATATGGGTTTTCCACAAAAACATTACCTGTTAAATTACCTTATTCCACAAAACATTCTCTCTATGGTCAAGAATGTAGACTGGTTGTTTATCCTAAGAGAGATTCTCTTCTAAGTGAACTACCTATGGTCTTAAAACATGAGATGGACCTGGCATATACTTGTTCAACATTGAAACATGAAAAAAAATTGTGTACCAGCGATAAAAATGGAGGTAAAGCCACTCTATACACAACTTATCCAACTTTCTCCAGGATTTCATAAGGCTAATGAACATCAGACTCAACTTTCCCTTCTTACCCAAACGCATCACAGTTTTCCATGGAGAAACTTTGAAAAATACATGATATCCTACCTCAAAAGAAATATCCTTCCACCAGTTATCCGATTTACTTTTCTTTCTTCTCTGTGCTTTTCACATGTGCTTCTAAATCAATGGAACATTCTCTACCATATCTTCTTCCAATTCGGGTCCCATCAGCTTCCTTTCACCTAATTCATCCCAAAAATATGTAGTTCCACAATGCTTTCCATGTAATGCCTCAAATGGATCCATCTGTATTTTTGAATGAAAACTGATATTGTAAGAAAATTCAAACATAGAAATATGTTGGTCCCAACTAGCCTGGTTATCCAGTGAACAAGCACGCACCATATCCTCCAAGGTCTGAGTTGTTTTTACTGATATCCCATCTGAATGAGGATGATATGCTATAATTAAATTTTATTCAGTACCCAATGAGTTTTGAAGGCCTTTACAAAAGATATATGTAAACCTAGGATCACGATCATATAAAATGGAGAGGGTAACTCAATGAAACCTAGCTATCTATTTAACATACAACTGAGCAAGCTGATCTACATACAAAGTATCACGAATTTTTTAGAAAATGAGTAGATTTAGTCAATCGATCAACTATAACCCAGATTGCATTAGTACCTCGAGATGTCTTCAATAATCCCACAATAAAGTCCATAGATATATTTTCCTATTTGAACTATGGCACCAGTAACGACTGAAGAATCCCTTTCTATAACTATCACTCTCCATTAACATGCTGAAAAGTCAAAAACATCATTGTAAAATCAACAATATATTTCTTCCTTCAATCCCATAAGTAATACTATCGAAGATCTCTGTACATTATACTACTACTATGATGAAATGAAAAAGGAGAACTTTGATATTCACATAACAAATAATTCATCAACTATGAATCACAATGAACACATAATCTCTTCTCATACCTCAAAACACATTCATTATCATCATTAAAATTTGGAAACATACCCTTTTGAAGCAACTCAGACTTTTTCAGCGACTCATTGTCTACTTTCTGCGCCTGCTTTATTCAATCTGATAGAGATGATTTCCCTGACCCCTGAAACAAAACAGAATAATTTCCTGCACCAACAACTTATATTCCAAAGTTCATCAAATTAAAAACCAAATGATCTCATTCCAAATTTAGCATGGTTAATGAGATATTACATTTTCAAATCAACACATCAGCCAATTTATTTTCTTTTTCTGTATGGTAATCGATCGTGAAATCATAATCCTTAATTAATTCCAACCATCTCTTCTATCTCTTGTTCAATTGCTTCTGAGTGAATATATACATTAAACTTCTGTGGTCAGTATTTATTTCACATTATACTCCATAAAAATGATTCCTCCAAATTTTTAAAGCAAAATTAATAGAATCTAATTCCAACTCATGTGTAGGGTAATTTAACTCATGAGGTTTCAACTGAAATGTAGCACAAGAAATTACCATAGCATTCTGTATAAGGACACATCCATTTCCTTTCAATGAATAATCACTTTAAATAAAAAACTCACCATTTCTAGTAGGCAGTTCCAAAACATGTTCATTCACTAAACTTCATTTCAATTCCTGAAAAGAATCATCACATTATTTTGTCCAGATGAACTTAACACATTTTTGAGTTTACTCGGTTATTAGACAAGATAACCGTGAATAATATTCTACAAACCTCTGGTAATAACCTTCAAAACCAAAAAACAACTATGGATCTCAGTTATATTTGTGGGTCTTGTCCATTCTTCAAAAACATTTGTTTTTGTAGGATCAACAGTTATGCTATTTTTTGAAATAATGTGACCAAGGAATGAAATTTTTTGTCACCAAAACTCACACTTTCTGAATTTCCCATAATGTTTATTTTCATACATGTTTTTCAAGATGACCCTTAAATGACTTTCATGCTCCTATTTACTTTTAGAATATTCCAAAATAACATCATTGAACACAACAAATAACTAATCCAAGAACATTCAGAAAATTCTTTTCATAATATTCATGAATACAGCAGGTGCACTGGTTAACCCAAATGGCATAACTAAAAATTCATAATGGCCATATCTAGTACAAAATGCGGTCTTTGGAATGTCTAATTCCATTACATTCAACTGATTGTACCCCGATTTCAATTCAATCATTGAAAAATATTGATCTCCCTGGATCTAATCAAACAAATCATCAATACGAGGAAAAGGATACTTGTTCTTAATATTGATGTTATTAAATGCTCTATAATCAATAAAAAGTCTCATTGAACAATATTTCTTATTAACCAACAATGAAGAAGCACCCAATGGTGATGTGCTAGGTCGAATGGAACATTTATCTAACAACTCCTGAAATTTCTTCTTTAACTCTTAAAGTTCAATTTGAGCCATTCGACAAGGGGGTTTTGTAATTGGAATACCATCAAGAATAAAGTCAATAGCAAATTCAACTTCTCGGTCAGGTATAATACCTGGAAACTCATCAGGAAAAACTTCAAGATACTCATTTACCAATGTCACAACATTAATCTAAACAGTTACATTATTTTCTAAAATATGTGAAAGGTAACATTCATTTCCATCATTTAAAAGTTACTCATCTACCTGATATGTTATCAAAATTAAGGGTTCATTCTTGTACACAAACTATAAATCATTAGGAAATGAAACCACTTTATCTCTACAGTGAATCATGGCATGATAAACAGATAGCCAATCCATAACCAAAATAACATCAAACTCTACTAGAGGCAAAACAATAAGGTTTTTAGGTAGATTCTTCCCACACATAAGGAAAGGAAGGTTCTTATGTTTTCTTTTTTTTTCTCAACATTTCCTCCAGGTGTTTTTACCATAATTTCCATATTCATATCTTGAGATGGAAAACCCAATTTAATTGAAAAATTATAATAAATGAAATAGTTTGTAGACCCTGAATCAAACAACACATTGGCATAATCTAAACAAACAAACAGTGTACCTGGTACTACCTCATTTGATGGCCCAACATCTCTAGAAGTAGTTGCAAAGGATTTCACCACCCCATTCTCCTTGTAGTCTGGCTAATTTCCCTCAATTGAGTTCTTCTCTGGGAACTCACTTTCATAATGACCCATTTCATTACACTTAAAAGAACTTACTGATGTCTTTTCATTTCTTACTTGATCATATTTCTTATAGTTACCAGCAATATGACCAGACATACCACACCAGAAGAACATTCCAATATTTGATAAACATTCTCAATGATTCATTTTACTGCACTTTTTAGAAGTAGTATATTTAATTTTCTTACCTCCGTGTATCTCTGATAAATTCATTCCCTTTTCCTGCCTACTGGACCTCTTATTTTGTGGGTTTTCAACGAACACCTGATCATCAAAAAACTCCATTTCCACCTTCTCTGCCCATAGAACAGGTTTTTCATAACATTGGAACTTACGAGAGGCAAATGCGATTTGATATCATGGATTCAGTTCTGAGTAAAATCATTTTATCATTCTATCAATATCTCTAATTAAATTTGGTGCATACATGGCTAGTTGAGTGAACTATTCTTCATAAGTAGCCACTGAGTCATCCTCCTCCATCAATTCCAGGAATTGTTTCCATCCTATGTCGAACCACCTTAGGTAAATATTTCACAAGAAGCATACCTTTGAATTCGTCTCAATCAAGAGAACCAATATCCTTACTATCCGTGATATTTTTCACCATCAACCACCACTGACCAGCTTCACCTTCAAAATGGTAAACAACAAGACTAACCTTTTTATTTTCTGAACACCCCATAACATCGAAAATCTTCTCTAGTGCTTTAATCCACCCATCATATAGCACAGGGTCAGATGATACTCTGAGTGATGGAGGATGATGCCTCATGCAATGCTCCACTACTAACTTGTTCTTCTGTGGTTGATCTGGTCGATTTCGTTCTTGGATTCCACCAGCATTTATAGCCTGATTCAATTATTCCATCACTACTACAAAATGTTCAGTCTAGATTCTGACCATCTCAGGTTGCTGATTTTGAAGGTTGTTTTCATCCTAACGTCATAAAAATATAGTTTCCATGTTCCCTCTACAGAAAACAATTCTGAACACAGAAATATCTTAGACGAAGAAAAATGTTAATCTGTAAATACTATATTATTTAAATATTACTATAAAATATTTTACAGACATTTATTTAACAATAACCTAACACCTAAAGTTGTCTAAACCGACCTCCGATACCAACTATAAGGACCCGAACATAAAACATTTAATAATATTGAATTAAACTAATAATTCACATGGAGGATATTTTCAGGTTTAGATTTTTAGAGAATTATGACATAACTATTACATCACAAAAGATTACAAACTAGACACTTGTACTCAGTTTCCATTTTCTTCAAAAAAACACGAACTCTTGAAAAAAATATTAATGTCTAGTTCCATCTTTAAGACAACATGACTTTTCCATGATCCCATCCTTGACCCTATTCCACATTATGTCCTATGAAAAACATTTCAAAAACATGGGATGAGCACAAAAAGGCCAGTAATGGATACACAAAGAATGAAAACTATTAGTTTTCCAAAACAACAAGTAAGCCTTGAATACATTAACATAAGTAATACTTTTCACCTTTATGAAGTATTAAATACTATTCACTAAATAAAAGATCACGAATTACACTTTCTTAACCAAAATGTTTCCATTAAACACATATAAATAACATATAACATATAAAGGTTACTTGGGGAATAAACATATGAGACATAAACATACTTAAATTAAATACTCATATGATTGACATCCACACATAGCACTAAATGTAATAGCCATACGACCGACTTCCATACCCAATGCATTGGAGGTTATAACGTAACCACTCATCCTGGTTTATCACTACAGCACCTATCATTTGGTTTATCATGTAACAACCCATCAAATTTACTAGTACAATTATAAAGTCATAACAAATAAAACAAATGTAAAGGAAAGAAAAATTTCCTCATTTCAATCAAAATATATCAATTAAATTTATTGAACTAAAAAATCCATTATTAAAACCATTTTCAATACCAAAATACATAAAAGAGTATATTGTGTTTATTTTCCTTAAAAAAACATTACTGACTATTAAGGAATACAAAGAACAAATAATACTTTCTGTTCCGGAATGGTCGTTGTCACCGCTTACGTTAAAAGAAACATTAATTTTTTTCATTTAGTAAAACGCTTCATAGAAAAATATTCCCATTGAAATGTCAAGGGTTTTTATACAGTATGTAAAAGAAATTCATGTGTTAAAACAAGATATTCGTCAATGAAAGAATATTGAGACGAAGTACCTTACCTTGTGTCTGACTTGACCTATTCGTTATTTAATCTCATGAATAACAAACTAAGGGTAATTTCTACTTTCCTAAGAAAATTTTTAAAGTTATTTATTCCATTTATATCACTTATTATCATGTTATAAACATTATTTAATCATTTAAGTTAATAACAGTTTTTTCGATATTTTCTACTTGAGACCAAAATGGAGTTATTATATTTACAAGTTCTTCACATGGTAAAATGTTTATTATATTTTGAATGATATTCATGATTTAGATATAATATGTATCATATATATCTAGTATATATACATGTATTTCTAATAGTACATAACATTTGGAGGTAATAATTGAAATTCCTCGTTCATGGAGACAGCAATCAAGACGTACACATGAAAGATATTACATTTCAATTTAATAATTGAATTAATTCATAATGATACATAAATATTTAATAATTCCAGTATAATATCATATATAGTATCATTAACTTCATCCTTTATACATCCCACATATGGCATTAATGAGCCATATCACTTTTAGGGGGTGGTAGTCCACACTTCTCAAATGAAATTATCATGTTTACAAATAATAGAAACCATAAGGAATGCAATAATATAGAAATAAAAAAGATTTAAGAAAACACAAGGATAATATATGTCATATATAAACATAGTTACATCTTAATGGCCACATGAGAAGTGGTAGTAGATAATTGAACAATCATCGTTTCATGGGGCATTAGTTTTCCATCCACAGAAACATTATGTCATTCACCCATCAGATGGTGGTGTGTGTATGTGTAGTTCAAATACTTTTCATTACAACATCCTAGTATATTGAGGAAATTTTATTTGTTATAAAATAAAGGAATAAAAATAGTTTTGTGGTTGAATATTTAAAATAAAACAAAATAATTTAAGCGAAACTATTACCTTTAATTTGGGAAACTACATTTGGATTGAACCAAAAGGGATTATTGAAGTAATTTCTGCCTAAGTTAAGGAATCTATGTGGAGGAAAGAGATGTATGGAGCATAATTGGGTGGATTTGGGATGAGCCAAAAGGATTTAGAAAAGTGAGGAATTGGTTATAAATGGTCTCCTTTTATACGAGGGAGGAGGGGCTCTTTAGGAATGTGTGAAAATATTATTTTATTATATAATGATATTAGGTTTATAAAGGTCAAAAAATCATTATAGTCAAATATAATATGACTCATTGTCGAAAAAAAATAATACAATATGAATTGGAAAGTTTTTGGATGTCATTTAAATATTTATAATATTATTTATTTAAATTATTTATTAATGAGGTAAACAGTACATCAATATTGTGTCATTAGTAATTTAATTTATTAGTTTTCTAAAAATTATAAAAAATACCATGATTTGTGAAATATTTTTATCTTTATAAATAATATTTATAGTCAAAAATATTATATATATAACCCCATATAAAAATTGATTTACTAAAAGAGTTTTGTTTATGTCATTTTTGACTTTACTTTATGTTAATTAATCTAAAGTGTCATTTTCATTCATAAGTGGCTCCATGGGGACCCAAAATTAACCCATGAATTCCCATTTTCGACAATTTCTCATCCAATAAGGTTAGGATAAGTGTTAAAGTATTTTGGAATTATTATAATATTATATTTTCCTTGAATTTCCCTATTTACCATTACCAACGGTAAATAAAAGTCAAAAGATACTATTCACTAAAAATTATATTCATATTAATAAACCACAATTTTCTTACTAATAAAAACCATGTATGTTTTATTTTAGAAATTCAATTAACAGAAGTGGTAAAATTTCATTTAAATAAAAAAGTCGGTTATTTTGACTAATACTAAGTGGTTTCACTATTCATCAAAAAATGATGTTTTTTAGAAAAATAACAAAAATTTAGCCTAAGATAGATTTGATATTAGAATTAAGAAATGATTTCTATTTTTCTAAATTCTAATCAGAGAAGTTTAATTTATTATTTTCAAATTAATTTCAGTTGTTAAAACAAATACCTTGTTTTTAAGAAACAATTACTATCAAAAGATTAACATATGTTTATGTTCAATGTGAAATTAATTCGAATGACCAACATTTGATTAAATGGTAAAAATATATTCTAATTAAACTTTGAAACAAATTAAAAAGATAATCTATCCATATAAATAAATTATATTAAAATGTAGTTTTGAATTATATTACCTTATTTTTCACTATTCATTATAAATAACTTTTATCTGGAAAATTCCAAACATTTACACAAAGTAAATTTTGAAGTCCCTATTCTAAAGAAAGATTTTATTTGGTCAAAAATAATTTATTAATGATACCAATACTATATTTAAAGATGGTTCCCCATTAAAAGGTGGTAAATCGACCTATTAATGCAATCTATGCTTAAAATTAGATTCATTCACATTTTAAGCTACTAATATTTATTGGATAAAATTAAATACATATAAAAAAGATGTATAATCATATTGTAGTTAGTTTTTTTCATTATCGTCAAAACAATGTCTTGTAGTTATCTTCCATTTAAAAAATAATTTTATATTGTTAGTGTAAAACATATGATTTCAAAGAAACCCATTGTTGTGTATCAAGTACACTATTGAACAAAGCAATCATTTTTAATTAGAATGAATATTTAATTTAAACATATTAATAAATATGAAAATCTATTATTCTTCATTTACCTGGGATGTTACATAACCAATAACTCACAATACGACTCTACCTTCAAATAAATTAGCAACTTTGTGATTAAAAAAACTATTAACCAATTAAACATAAAGATTGTTATGATTATATAATAATGGAAACAAAGACGATAAATAAATATGTACATAAAGAACATCAATATATGGTTCTTCAAAAAAATTTGGTCTTATATCCACAAGAAGAACACTAATCTATTCAATATTTTTTTATTTCTAAGACAACATCACAAGAGACAAAATATTTTTTTAGAAAAAGAGAAGGAAAATATAATATAGATTTAATAGATTTAGGAAATAACTAAAATAGGAAGGGAACATTAATAACTAGTTAGATTTATTTATTACATTGATTTTTATTTTTTTTTAAAGATATTTATTGAATGAAAACATATAAATCTATCCAAACATTTGGGTTCCAGTAATCGCCATTGAACTACATATTTGTGATTAGTTCATATTTGAATAATAATGAGGTATCCATATACTTCTTCAATAGATGATGAAATCTAGCTCTATTGATGAACATGTTATAAATGATCTCCCTCTTATTCCTATATATTGATCATGATGTTGAATCGAAATGTTAAATGACTTTAGTTACACATGTAGGTAATAGGGCCTTAAAGTAACATGAAATTGGGTGATGATCATGACCAAATTAGTTGTAACACCATATATTTGTTAGTAGTCATTAGATACTTATTATAGTATCATTTGAATAAGGGATGGAGGATAATAGCTATGTTAGATGAAGTACATGAATAACATTAATTGAAAAATGTTTTTTGGAGAGACTAACAATCGAAATAAATATGGAATTTAATAATAAATAGCTGATAAAAATATTTTATCGGTTGATATGTATTTACTCTGGTCAGGGGAAAAACAAAAGAACATTTCATTAAATAACATAGTTCTTGGGTCACAATATATTATCATACTACTATTTAATAATGAATGATATTAATGTTATTTGAGAAAAAAAGTCCTCAAGGAGTGGTGATCAAAATTTCAAATTCCTATAAATGATTAGCCAAATATTATGTGATATTCGCATAAATCCAATGGAAGAAAATATAGAATCCATATAATAACTACACACAAATTCAGGGCTGCACATCAAATTCAAGGAAACCTCATAGAGGATTTAAGAAAAATTAATAATTTAGTTTAGAATAAAATTACACAACATGGTGAACTAATTGAATGTTGAACATAAAAATAAACGAATAAAACTAACAATAAATTAGTTTTATTTCTAAAAAAATAAATCATAAAAATTCAACAAATCTCTACAATTTACAAATGAATTGGGGAGGAGGGTATCCTTTCAAAAAATTCTATTTAATTTCAACCATAATCATAATATATAAACAATGCCTAAATTTAGCCAAATACACAATAAAAATTAAGACTAAAAATTGAGTTTTTTAGTTTTAATCTTATTGACACACATTATTCCACTTTTAGTGAATTTTTTATTGAAATGAAATAATATATATTTATTGTTATTCATACCATGGAAAACTCGGTTAATGAAAATTTAGTAGTATATTTTGATAATAGAATAAAATAATAATTAAATCACACATAAAAATATTAAAAACCATAAAGAATAATAACATCTCTGATAGCCTCATTAATTTTAATACACTCAACATCGATGGATTTTAGTTATAAAACTAACTGCGTATTTCATTTCTAGAAAATTAGGCCCATATATCAATTGAATAAATAATATTCAATGAAATTCAAGTTTCAATATTACAAGAATAATAAAATTCAACAGACCATGTTACAAAATCTATAAAATTTAAATTCATAACCTAAAATCAGTTAAATTTATTCCCTAAAATATATTTACATCAATATAAATTCTAATGAATGATTTTTTCCATTAAAAATATTTCTTATAAACATAATCATTATATAAATAGATGATTAATAATGTTTTCTAGTGTAAATTATATCATGACTTATGTAACCCACACTATTGTAATATATAATTATACTCATATATTCAATATACATAGTAGTTGTAGGATATAGAGAGACTGAATTTTTAAATACTCATTAAAATGAGTACTGATAGGATTTAGTTTATCTAACATGGTAATAAAAATAACTGGAATATCTTATGTATGATGATAAATATAATTTAGTCTTTTTTCTATACCAAATTATTTACATATTCCAAATGCTCCTAACATAGGTAAATTCATTCAATTTCAATTATTTTATATTGAATTTTAAAATTTTCAATTAAAATCATATAACTATATATAAATAGCATATCATTAATATATAGATGAAGATAAATAGCATTGTTAATAACAGATTTAAAAGATATACCTTCCTCAAACCAACTCCTATATAAATTATTCTACATTAAGAATGAGTCCTCATTTATATACCACTATCTAGAATCCTTTTTTAAACTATAAATATATATATTGAGTATATATGAAAAATTAGATACGAATTAATAAGAAACATCATTGTGATAATTAATGTATAGTTTATGATGTTGATCACCATAAAAGAAAATTGTTTAAACATCACATTATTCTAATAATGATGAATATAAATAGAAATAAAAAATAATTTTCAAATTTACGAAAGCATAACCACCTAAGAAAAAACATCAAAAAAATCAACTCCTCTAATTTTAATTAAACACTTTCTAACAATAAATATTTATATATAATTTTACTATTTAAATTTTCATATTATTATTGAAAAAATGTTAATTACAACATGTAACATTGGTATTATATGGAATATTAAAAACACACCATGTATAGATAATCTTACGGTAATTCATTTCATCATCCATGGATGCAATACAATAAATGTAATTTATATCATTAACATACTAATTATAACTCTATGAATCCTCTTTATTAGTATTTGGTGAATTGTGTAAAGTAAAGGCCACCTTATAAACATGGTAAAAACACAATAGATAGTTAATAACTCTCTCCTATTAATCCTGGGTAGGCTGGTAATTCATGATATCATCCATACAATTATAATTTGACCCAAAATCCAAATAAAAATTAGATCGGGTCGTAGATTAATTATCTTGTGGATGAGACTCATAATAAATTAGAGACTCAACCTCAGTATCCCTAGTTTGGGAAGTGTTATTACTAGAACAATTCATAGGTTTTCTTCTAAGATTAGTTGATTCATTAAAGAGAAAATTTAATTATAAATGAAGAAAATATAGGTTTTTCAACCCAATTTGTATCCCTTATAACCCTCATGAAAACATTTTAAAATACACATAGTAGAATTGGGTCTAATCTTATTAATTTCGATGTTGTTATAGTTTCTGTATCTCAATAATAATAAATGTCCATAAGATGGGGTTCATATATTCTGGGGTGTTTCAACAATTTTAAAATGATTTGAAGTGGATGTGAATTTATTTGTAAGGAATATTGTTATATTAAAAGTCTCAAACCAAAAGTATATAGTTTTTCCTTTTCATAACAAAATATTGTCAAAACTATAAATATATTATAAAACATAAATTTAGTCAAATAATTTTGAAGTGCATTATATCTTACTAAAAAATTCCAACTAAAACCCTCTGATTCAACAAATATTATTATCATGGTTGATAGTTATTGGATACCATATTCATTTCTAATGGGTGATTTAATTATTCCTACATATCTCTCTATAGAGTACATACAACTTTTAAACACCACAAAAATAGAAGACCTATTTTTTATTATAAACCACACATTTTCTAGAAAATAATCTATAAAAAAACAATGTATGATCATCCACTATGGGATAGAGTTTCGATATACCACTTATTTTGGGATATATATAATCAATAGGGTGATAATCTATATATATATATTTATAAATGATGGATATTTTATATATTCTAAAAACATAGACTTCTTGAAATGGTAAATTACTTTCTGTAAACATATGGTTCTTGATTCAGTGGATACTTTTATTATATTGGAGAATGCGCAACATTATTTTATTAATAAATTAACCACCAATTATATAATAAAAAACATCATGAACATAGAATTTAGTTCCATTAAAATTAATAAAGATACCAAAAATAAAGAGATAATATTTGGAATGAACATTTATAATTAATTTGAAATCAATATTTAAATCATCCTTGTATTCACTACATAAGGAAGATATTGCTTCTGTTGTAGTCGCTATCCCTCTAGAGGGGGAGTGATTATGAACATCATCCATAGGGGCATGGCCTCATTCCTCTTTCCCATTCCCTAACAAAAATTTTCTTCCTCACTTCCCTAATATTTTTCTCACTCTTAGAGTACTAGACTTAATCGTTGGTTTCTATCATCTCTCACATAAAAAATGGAGTTCAAATAATCTTTTTCCATTCGGAATCTGTTTTCGTTGGAATGAATTAAAAAAATTGCCCTTCATTTGATTCTTTTTACAGGACAGTTATTGGGTCCTGGGGATTACTATAACGATCGATAGTTCTACTCCTTTAAAATAGAATCACTTAATTTATTTTTCGTTGGTGGTGGATTTAATACTAACCTAGTATTTAAATCTATATATCTACAGTGAATCCTAATTCAACATACTGATATGGCCTAATGCTTCCAATGTGAAATGAAATTCCCTAAACATTATGTTGTTATGTCTTTTACAGAATAGTCCAGTTAATTTGAGAACTCTAGAATCATTTAAATGACTAGGAATATGGTAAGTCAATAGTAATTTTCTGATTGTAAAACTTGTTTTATGTGTCATCCAATATCCCATAAAATTTATTTTATAACAGATGTTTCATGACCACCAACACAATATATCTGGATTATGGTTGGGGAATAATTACTCAACATGTAACTCGTGAAATTCCATATGTGGTTTGATTTTAATTCATCTTGCATGAATATTGGCCAATAGATATAAGTGTGTTTACATGAGCTCAAGTAATACAACCAAAATACTGAAGTTCATCATTGTAGTAGAATTGGCCTAGGAAAAAATGGTTAGGCTTGTACTATTTTTGTAGGTCCAAAAGATTATATTTATATTGGTGACACTTCAACAGGGTTAGTGAGGGATTAGAGGTTCATGAAATGATTGATTATAATCAAATAAATATATTCCCAAGTCCTGCATCATATGAAATGATAGTGAAAATAGAGGTTGATTGTATTAATGAGTTGTCAATAAATAAGGTATGCGGGGATGGTACATATGATAACATATATCATTAAATAAAAATGTTATAAAAACCAACCCCAAAGGAGGATAGTGTGAATGATGCAAATATAATGAGTCCAAGAATGAACAATCCACCTCTAAATTTTTGGAACCACTTTGTTGTTATGGGAGAAAAATTACTTGTTTAGGAATAATGGGAAAGGTAAATGGACACATCCAAATGTGAAGGTTCATCTTGGTTATATATTAGTATCCTTATCCTCTATTAGCGGAGTAAAACATTGATGTCCAAGGATTCTGTAAGGAAACTTCATACAATGGTACCTTCATTCAATTTTAATTAGATAATGTAGATTCAATACATGGTATAGGACTTTATAGCCCAAGGAGAAAGAAGGGATAGAATTAAAACTGGGACACAAAGAGATTTTTAATTTAAAATGGGAAACCCTAATTAGATTAAGGATTAATCTCACATTAATAAACCCATAACGACGATGATTAATAAAAAATTTGTGTCCAACAAGGTGTTATAATTAAATTACACTCTGCATGATTTTTTTCAAAAATATAACATTAATATTAATGGTGAAAATTAAAAGGTTTACTTTGGTGATTATAAGGAAAAAATAAAAGGTTTGTGATAAGATGGAATATTTAAATCAGCAACCAGTGTGGGTTGATTATGTGAAGAAAATATAACATATTGTGGAATTTTCATTTCCATATAATTTTTAGAGGAAAGTTAAATACTCATAATATCTATTTGGAAAGGCTTCACCTGAGGAATTCACTAATGGCCATACCGCCACCTGTTTACCTGAGGAGTGAAATATAATTTTTGAGAGAAATTTCATTAGGAACATAATGAATATTACAAGAAGTTTATTAATTTGTAGCTTAATTACATTTTTATGGTTGGTGAATGTGAAAATTTCCCAGCTGATTATTATTTAGCAGTTGAGAGACTCCTCTAATTTGACATCAATGATATTCTCCAGATTCATACTTTATATAATATATGCATCATTTTTATGAAATTAAGAAGGTACCTTTGTAGTATAATGGAATATTATGAACATTAATGTATTCCATCATCATCACATGGCACACATTATCTTGTGTTAGAATATATTATTGGGTTTTTATTGTTAAGTGGTAGAAGATTTAAAAAACTGGGTTTTCACAATGTTATGGTAATGTAATGGGTGTTTTTTATGTCCCCGCTAGTCCCTACAAAAATTCATTCTTTTGAAAATAATAATAAAATTATTTGAGGCCTTAATTTCCATGGACATTCGTAATTTCTTCAAATAAATTTTGTAAAATATAAATTAAATTTCGCTCATAAAATCAATATTCATGGATGATCCAAGGATAGATTCCCTCTAGTGGTGATCTAAGCAATCATCAATGATGATTAAGATTTACTAATGATACTCTCAGTCATAAAGTGGTCGTATAGATTTTCTTGGGTCCCCTTATTTAATATCTGAACTACCTATTTAAGTATAATGTCTGCTTCTTCATTCATAATTAATCATATGTGGATAAAGGGAAATTCTTTCTTTTGGTTCTTAAGAACACTCTAGAGAATTTGAAATATATTGGTGAGATAATATATATAGGGTATTTGTTGTGTAAAATAATGTCTAGCCTTATAAATAAATATAACTGTAAATAAATATAGTCAGGTTAGAGAATAAATAATTTCATACCATCCATTTATTATTAACACCCTCCCTAAAGAACCCCTTATATAAATAATATTTTTTTTAGTATTTAATTCCATGTTCTAAAGTGGCAGAAAAAATAAACATCATTTCACTAAATAAATAAATATTTATCTATTTCAATGATATTTAATATGTCTTTCCTACTAGACTAGATAATCGGTTTACACGTCCTCTATATTTATCGAACCATCGAATAAACTATATTATTCATTTAATAAATAAATAAATATGTCTAATATTAATGATCTACTGAATAATTTTAGATTTTAATGTTCAACTCATATATAAATATCTGGACTGTATATTTTTTATTAATAAATACTGAATAATTATTTTATAGTTTTTTGAATTATATTTCATCTAATAAAAATTAAAAATGGGCTTTTATTGAGATTAATGGTAACACTATATTGGTGTCCCTATTGGTTTCCTCCTCAATGGAATTAGTAGTGTCTTCCAAAAGCATAATATTTACATCAAGAAACATCTAAAGGGAGCCAAGATGAACAAGTTAATGTCACAGTTAAGAAAACCACATTTCAAAACTCACAATGTAATATAATCCCCTTTTCTCATTATATCATCATGTAGGATTCATACTATTATCATAAAATTATATTCTTTTTAAGTATTTTTCTGACTATATGAAATGAAAATATTTGTTCACCATTACAATATAGTTAATTCTGATAGTTTTAGATCGATCAATGGATGATATATCAGCTTTCACACATATGGAAGGGGAATATATATCCATGACTTCATTAATAAAATAACACCCACGATGAACCCAATATAACCAACATAACTGATAATATTTTCTATCACATTTTATTGATATATGTCCAAGTACATGACCCATTTAATTCCTTAATAATTGTATTCATGTCCTAAAATCTTATCAACGCTCAAAGATAGGAATATGTAACTACATGCCAACATGTGGATTTTATATTACCAGGGGTTTTCTCATAATGTTTTTTTCATGGATGTTATCATGGAAGAATATCATAGTATAAATTCTTCCCCTATTATGAGGATCGCCCACCAAATATTCTACATCAACTATGCCCCCACCATATAATATCAGAAGTCCATAATATATATATTATATGAATAATTTCATAGTATTTGTAACACCCCAAACTTCCATGGTACACTTCCCTTTTAATAATACAGTAGCGTGTGTAGTACGCAACCTTGAGTTATAACACACCGCGACAAATCAAAGTAGTCGTTATGAATAGTAATACCCACATTTGGAATTATATAAATTTTATATTTCAAAATGGAGTTCATTTTTGGATTCAGAATATCGAAATTAGCCTATGTTAAAATATTGGTATTTTTCTGAGAACATCCAATTTTCGATGAATAGTAAAAAATACTTAAAAACAACACTTTTAATGAAAATAATTTATAGTGTTAAATTATAATATTGAGTGTTTTTAATGTATAATTAGAATTTAATTTTAACATTTTATCAAATGGTGGTCATTTGAATTAATTTCACTTTAAAATTGGATATAAACAATTGTCAATCTTTTGATTGATATTGTTTCTTAAAAACACGCTATTTGCTTTGACAACGGGAATTAATTATAAAATTAATTAATGCAACTTATATGTTTGGATTTTTTTAAAATGGACATCTGTTTTTGAAATCAGAATATTAATTATAGCATAGGGTGAATTTTTGGAATTGTTCTGAAAAACTTCATTTTTTGATGAATAGTGAAACAACTAAGTTGTAGTTAAAAAAACTGATTTAACATTTAAATGAAACATTACATATTCAATGAACTGAACATCAAAAATCCGACATAAATTGTTGTCATTAGTAAGAACAATTTGGTTCAATAGGATAAATTGTTTTATGAATAGTAACTTTTGAGTTTTATTAACCGCCATTAGATATAATTAGGGTAATTTAAGGTAAAAATTATATTATAATAATATAAAAATTTATTTAAACATCTCCTAATCTTATTGGATGAGTCATGGACGACCAAGAAAAACCTTGGGACGATTTGTGGGACCCCATGGATCCACTTGTCTAAGATAATGACATTAATACCTTTTATTTAAAGTAAAAAAAATTGTAACAAACATGTGTTGTTTTACTAAAACAATTATTACATGGGGTTATATAAGATAAATTTTAGACTATAAATATTTATTGGAAATATAAAAATATTTCCTACATCATGGTAATTGTTTTATAATTTTTAGGCAATAAATAAATTTATTTATTTAAGACACCATGATGATGCAGCGATTACCTCGTTAATGAACAATTTAAATATAATGAACAGATGAGGTAAAATCTAAGACTTACACTTGAATAAAACCTATTTTATGGATATATTGTGAACCATTATCACCTTATCCTTGAAATATATCATTGTGGGACCTTTAAAATCCTAAAATCATTTCATAATAATGTAACATTTCATGATTTTCCATGAGTGCCACTCCTCTACTCTTATAAAAGGCCCCCACCTCTACCACATTATTCACACCATCAAAGCCATTTGGATACGACAAACTCTGCCCAAATACTCTCTCAGCTTCTCTCTATTACTAATGGAAGCCTCACATTGGTCATATGTCTTCCCAAGGAAGCCTTTCGCTAAAATCAAAAATAGTTACCTGATTTTAAGGTAATGTCTTCTCTTATGTTCTTTTGTTTTATTTTTCTTCTCCAACCCCTTAAACTATTTTTATTACTTTATTTTGTAACAAAAATAGTATCTTAAATATTATATGTTTTTTTATGAGAATTATTTTATTTACACTTACACACATCTTCGTCTAATGGTTAAAGAACATACTGTTTCTGTGGGTGATGAATTACTGCCTCACGAAACGATGATTGTTCAATATTCTTTTAACACCTCTCATGGTGTCCAATATGATGTTACTGTATTTATATATGATATATATTATGTTTATGTCTTCTTTAAGCTTTGGTATTTTTCATTTATGGAATACCTTTAAGATTTTCATTATGGGTAAACGCGATAATTTCAGTTTAGGAAGTGCGGACTACTGCCCCCTCAAAGTGATTTGAATCATTAATGTCATATGTCAGATATATAAAGGATGGATTAAATGATATTATATATGATATTATACTGGAAGTATAATATACCTTTATATCATTATGATTTAATTCCATTAAATAAGAAATAGAAATGAAAGTAGCGTTCATGTGTACGTATGGCTTACCGTCTCCATGAACAGTGCATTTCATTTCTTACCACTAAATGTTAGGCAATATTATAAATTAATTTATATACTGTATATATATGATATATATGATATCTACATCATGAATATAATTCCGGATATAATGGATATTTTACCACATGAACAACGTGTAATAATAAGAAGTTTATTTTTGACTCAAGTATCAAAGATCAAGAAAACGACCGTTATTAACATAAATAATTAAATAATGTTCATAACATGGTAATAGGTGATATAAAAGGAATAATGAAATTGAAAAAGGTTCTTAAGCATTTAGAAGTTAACTCTAGTTTAGTATTCAGGAAATTAATGAACGATCGAGTCAAGTCAGACACGAGGTAAAGGACTTCGTCTCAATATTCATTCATTGAGGAATATTTTGTTTTATACACAATTTTCCTTTATACGATTTATAAACCCCCTTGACTTTTAATTTTATTTCAAAGGAATATTTTTATACAAATTGTTTTTACTAACGACAAAAGGAATGTTTTGTCTTATGTATGCGGTGACAATTACCTGTCTGCTGCAATGGCCATTATTTGAGTTTTGGCTTCCTCTACAAGCCATAACTTTTTTTAATGAAAAATAAATACCATGTTTTACTTATATTATATTTTGGTATTGAAAACAGTTTGATAATTTTTTGATTATATTAATGTGTTGTATTGATATCTTGTGATTGAAATGTGGAAAAGATATGTTTCATTTATACATGTTTTATGTGATACGATTATGTTATGGTTCTTGGGCATTGTTTATGATATGTTTAAACCATTTCATATAAGGAATGAATTGGACATAATAAGTGACGGTGGAGCCCGCTATAGCTCCTCGATGTATCGGTAGGTCTCATGAGACAAACTAGTGTCTTGGAACAAGGCCTTGAAAAAATATTATTTGAATTCTTGGCATGAGGCATTGGTAACGTGGTTATGATAGTCTGGCATTATGCATTCCATCATTATGAAAGTGGTTATTGATATTGCATTTTAAAATTCGACTAGTAGAATATCCATTTGAATAAGTAAATGGAATTATTTCATTTCACTTTTGCCGTATTATGCTGATGTTTAAGTTTTAAAGGATTTTTATTTAGTTATACATTGCCTTAAATATTTATGTTTATTTATGAAAATTTCTGCTATAATGTTATCCTTACTGAGCATCTGAGCTCACCTCTTTCTATGTTTTATTTTCACAGGATGTGAAAAAATATTTTATGACTGACCTGCAGGGGTATTCTGAAGAGGATATTAGTGTGGACTATGGATACTATGTTATTGTATTTATTTAAATTATTATGTAATGTAAGACTTATGAATATATCTAGTGAATCCAAGGCTACTAAACTAATCGGTCTTTCGAGACTTGATCTTTTGTGATCATGTCAATGTTATGTAACAATGCACTGACTCTAGTAACTAGGGTTGGGGTGTTGCAGTTGGTATCAGAGGCAGTTTATTACTAACCCTGGAAGCTAGATTTAGATAAACACTGATTAGAGCACATAGCCCTATGATAAACTTTTGGGATTAGTATATAAGAACTTCCTAGAATTTTCATATTATTGAGATTTTTGTGAGTTTTCCGAGAAATACATCCCTGTCGGGATACGAGTAGGTCAAGGTGGCTTTGGCATAGATGTACCTAGGGGTAAAACCAGAAAACACCGCTTTGAGCTAGAGTCAAACGGGAACCGGTGCATGACAATGGGCCTTGCTGCACTCTTGGTTACGACACTCCTAAGGGATATGCTTAGGATTGTTATCATTTTCGTTACAAACCATTATGAAGCGTTTATGAGTTTATAATTCCTCAAAGAAAACATTTTTATGATTATGGATTATATCTATAAATAGATCAATTTATGTTAAGTGTCTTACAAGTATGGAATTATGTATTTTGATTCATAAACTAATCTAGTCTGTTCCATTGTTTAGAAATGGAACCTAGTGGAATGAATGGAAACTATATCAATTCAGGCACTCCATGTAGGGATTTTCCTCCTTTTCATGATAATTATAGTGGAGATGGTGATACAACTGGTGCTGATAAACTTATCACCATACTGGGACAACTCACTCACGTTATGAATAATAAACTTACTCATATGGAGCACCCTGATCCGCAATGTGGAGGATAAATGTTAGATCGTTTCATGAGGCAACAAAAACCAACATTTAATGGGGGTACAAATCCCTTACTAGCTGAGCAATGGATAAATTCCTTAGAAAAAATATTCAATGCCTTGGGAAGTAGTTAACGTGAAAAGGGTATCATTGCAGTTTACCGCCTCACTAGAGATGCTGATCAATGGTGGTCAATGATTCAAAACACAAAGGAAGATGATGAAGTATAAAAAATGGAATGGAGGGTGTTCAAAGATATTTTCTTAAAAAAATACATCCCACGTGTCCTTCAAGCAGATATGGAAAGGCAATTTTTGAGTCTGAGACCAAAGGAGGATGAGAATGTCACAAAGTATGAGGATAACTTTACAAGGTTAGAGAGGCATGCAGCAGATTATATACATAACCCAAGAAGTAAGATTGATCGTTTATTTGATGGGTTAAAACCATTTCTCCATAGATCATTAGTCTCACAATCTTTCTTGTCATAAGAAGATATTGTCTCATGTGCTATCAAGACAGAAAAGGAATTGTCTAAATCTTATGACAATAAAGTAAATCTAGCGAAGAAGAGAACGCTGGAACAAGAGATAGATAAAGGGAAAAAGGGAAAGAATAATTTTCCATTATGTGATAATTATGGGAGGAATGCCCCTGGTACTTGCCTAAAAGGAATGGGAGTTTGTTATAAATGTGGAGAAAAATGTCACCAAGCTCGTGATTGCAAGGGAAAGAAAGAGGCTATCAATGTTGAATGCCACAAATGTAGGAAAATGGAGAATTATGCAAATGAATGTCCTAAGGGTCAGGGAAACGTACCACAGAAATGGCCAAGGGATCAAGGCCAATATTATGCTGTTACTATAGTTGAAGTGGAAAAATTAATGTATTGGTGCTTTTGGACTCAAGGATTAAATTCTGGTTATAAGAATAATGTGATATATATATTGATTGTACTGCAGTACTTTTTGTTTTCCTTAAGGTTTTAATAAGATAAAGGTAATCATATTTTTAGTATGTGACAAAAAGAGAAACTTTACTTTGTTTGGGGAATCTGATGTTACAATTGATTTTGGAATTTAGAGACCTTTTAGAGAAAGTCTGGACAGAGGTATTTTGGTTAACTATAAAGGTTGGAATGGATTAATATGAACTTTGGATAGTATTGTTTAAGGTTAAAACATTTGTGAAGATTATTTTTGGAATATTATAATACTATAGTTTTAGGAAAAGGACAACCTGCAGGTTGGGGGGTAACCCTTCGTGTCGGACAATGCTGTAGGAATCGAACCCACCACCATTGTGCGACATGCCTTTATTACCAACCACTAGCCAACAGGAAGTTCCTGGTTATTACAAAAAAAATTTCCTAATCAAAATTGTATGTGTTAAGATTTTGAACCTTGTACGATTAGGATAAATATATTATTTTTGAGTTTTATTATCTTTTTGAGTGAAAGATGAGTTTGTGGTAGAAATTAGTTGAAGGTTGAAACGCTACTTGTCAAGTATATATATATGTATACCTATCTATTATTCTATGAATAAATTAATTCTTAAACATTAATAAAGGGATATTAAAACAAAATATGTGTTATCCTAATACATTATTTTTTGATGAACTTATGTAATTTTAAATCACCATATATTGAAGGCTTTGAGGCCCGTAATTTTACACTTCTTTGTGATTGATGACCTCAATCACTACCTAAAAATATTTACGTTTTCCCTCCAAATATTTGTCTCTATTTTCCACCAATATTTTCTTAATCGAGATCATAATTTGGTGGTAACATTTTCATTTCCCTTTCCCTCTTAGTAAGGAAAAATTTTATTAACCTTATTTCCGATGAGGGTTTTCTACAAAGGTATTTTCTACATTCAACATATTATTTTCTAAGAAAAATTTCAAATTGTGCGGATGAAATTTATTAAAAGAGGGAAGAATTTAACACCCCAAGCTTCCAGGGTACGCTTCCCTTTGAATAATACAATAGCGTGTGTATTACACAACCTCGAGTTCTAACACACCACGACCAATCAAAGTAGTCATTAGGAATAGTAATTCCAACTTTTTTTAATATATAAATTTTATATTTCAAAATGGACTTTATTTTTGGATTCGGAATATCGAAATTATCTTACGTTGATGTTTTAATATTTTTCTGAGAAGATCCAATTTTCAATGAATAGTGAAAAATATATAAAAACAACATTTTTAATCAAAATATTTTATACAGATAAATTATACTATTGAGTGGTTTCAAAATATAATTAGAATATAATTTTACCATTTTATCCAATGGTGGTCATTAGAATTAATTTCACTTTGCAATTGGACATAAACAACTGTCAATCTTTTGATTGTTATTGTTTCTTAAAAACAAGCTATTTGTTTTGACAATTGAAATTAATTATAAAATTAATTAATGAAACTTATATGTTTGGAATTTTGTAAAATATAAATCACTTTTGAATTCTGAATATCAATTATAGCTTAGGGTGAATTTTTGGTATTGTTATGAAAAACATCAATTTTTGATGAATAGTGAAACCACTAAGTGGTAGTTAAAAAAATAATTTTTCATTTAAATGAAACTTTACCGCTTATAGGAATTGAATTTCAAAAATATGATATACAAAGTTGTCATTAGTAAGTAAAATGTGGATCAATGGGATGAAAATAATTTTTGGTGAATTGTAACTGTTGAGTTTTATTAACCGCGATTAGAGGTAATTAGGGTAATTTATGGTAAAAATGATATTATAAGAATATAAAAATATATTGACACATGTTATACTATTATTGGATGATTCATGGAAGACCAAGACAAACCATGGGATAATTTTGGAACCCCATCGAGCCACTTGTGTAAGATAATGACATTAATACCTTTTATTTAAAAAAAATAAAATTGTCACAAACATGTGTTGTTTTACTTAAACATTTTTTACATGGGGTTATATATGATAAATTTTAGACTATAAATATTCATTTTAATGATAAAAATATTTCCTATATTATGGTAATTGTTTTATAATTATTAGGAATTAAATAAATAAATATATTTATGACACAATGATGATGCAGCGATTACCTCGTTAATGAACAATTTAAATAAAATGAAAAGATAAGGTAAACTCTAATACATGAAGTATGTAAAACCTAATGGATGGGTATATTTAGAACCCTTATCACCTTATACTCTAAATATATCATTTTGGGACCTTTAAAATCCGAAATGCATTTCATAATAAAGTATCATTACATGACTTTCCAAGAGTGTCCCTCCTCTCCTCTTATAAAAGGCCCCCACCTCTACCACCTAATTCACACCATAAAATCCATTTGGCTCGGCCAACCTCTAACAAAATAATATCTCAAATTCCCTCTATTACTCCTAGAAGCCTCACTTTGGGCTGAAGGCCTCCCAAGGAATCCTTTGGCTCAAATCAAAAAAGATACCCGATTTTAAGGTAATGTCTTCTCATATGTTCTTTTGTTTTATTTTGCTTCTCCAACCCCTCAAACTATTTTTCTTCCATTATTTTGTAAAAACACCAGTATCATCAATATACTAGTAATTTTTTATAAGAATTATTTTATTTACACTTACACACACCTTTGTCTAATGGTTAATGAACATACTATTTCGGTGGGGGCGACTTATTGCCTCACGAAACGATGATTGTTCAATATTGTTTTAACACCTCTCATGGTGGCCATTAAGATGTTACTATATTTACATATGATATATATTATGTTTATGTTTTCCTTATGCTGCTGTATTTTTCATTTATGGAATACCGTTATGATTTCCATTATTGGTAAACGCGAAAATTTCATTTTAGAAAGTGCGGACTACCGCCCCCTCAAAGATATTTGAATCGTTAATGCCATATGTGGGACGTATAAAGGATGTATTAAATGATATTATATATGGTATTATACTGGAATTATAATATACCTTTATATCATTATGATTTCATTCCATTAAATATGAAATAGAAATGATAGTAGCGTTCATGCGTACGTATGGCATACCGTCTCCATGAATGGTGCATTTCATTTCTTACCTCTAAATGTTATGTAATATTATAAATTAATGTATATAATGGATATATATTATACATATTATATCTAATTGATGAATATAATTATGGATATTATGGATATTTTACTACATGAACAACTTGTAATTATAAGATGTTTATTTTTGACTCAACTACCAAAGATCGACAAAACGACAATTATTAACTTAAATAATTACATAATGTACATAACATGGTAATAAGTGATATAAATGTAATAATGAACATGAAAAAGTTTCATAAGCAAGTAGAAATTAACTCTAGTTCATTATTCAGGAGATTAAATAACGATCGAGTCAATTCAGACATGTGGTAAGGGACTTCGTCTCAATCCCCTTTCATTGAGGCATATTTTGTTTTACACACAACTTTCCTTTATATGATGTATAAACCCCTTTGAAATTTACTTTTATTCAAAAGGAATATTATTATATAAAGCCTTTTTACTAAATGAAAAAATAAGTGTTTTGTCTTACATATGCGGTGACAACAACTTTTGCGCCGCAAATGGCCATTATTTGATTTTCAACTTCCTCTACATGCCATAAATTTTTTTATTGAAAAATAAATACCAATTTTTACTTCTCTGTTGTTTTGGTATTGAAATTGGTTTTGGTAATTATTTGATTATATTAATGTGTTGTATTTATATCTTGTGATTGAAATGTGGAAATGTTATGTTTCCTTGATGCATGTATTATGTGATACGATTCTATTATGGTTCATGGGAATTGATTATGATATGTTTAAGACTTTTAATATAAGGAATTCATTGGACTTAATAAGTGATGGGTGGAGCCCACTATAGCTCCTCGAGGCATTGGTAGGTCTCATGAGACAAAAAATTGTCTTGGCACGAGGACTTCACAAAATCTTGTTTGTAGTCTTGGCACGAGGCCTTGGCTACGTGGTTATTATAGTCTAGAAGTATTCATTCCATCATTATGAAAGTTGTTATTGATATTCCATTTGATTATTCGATAATAGAATATCAATTTGAATATGTAAATGGAATTATTTCATTTTACTTTTGCAATATTTTTCTGAAGCTCAGGTTTTAAAGGCTTTTGTTTTAGTTATACATTGCCTTAAATGATTATGTTTATTTACTAAAGTTTCTGATATATTGTTATCCTTACTGACCATCTGAGCTCTCCCCTTTCTATGTTTTATTTTCCCAGGATGTGAAAAAATATTTTATTACTGACCTGCAGGGATTGTCTGAAGGGGATATGAGTGTGGACTATGGAGACTATGTTAATGTAGTTTTTCACATTATGATGTAATGTAAGACTTATGAATATATCTAGTGTTTCCAAGGCTACTAAACTAATCGGTATTTCGAGACTTGATCTTTTGTTATCATGCCAATGTTATGTAATAATGCACCGACTCTGGGTAACTGGGGTCGAGGCGTTACAGAATATCTAGATTAAAATTATATTAAGGAACTAATATGACCTTCTCAATGTGAAAAATATTCTATAATGTTTTCAAATTAACTTTACACTTTGGAAAAAGAAATTTTTTTATATCGTAGATATTAACATTTTGATCTATGAATTCATGGGAAATATAAGGTATAATACAGTTGGTTCTAGAGAACCAACTCCAACAGGCTCCCACATGTAATAGAGATAACTACCAATGACCATTATTCTTTTATATCTAACAATATTTTCAAACTTAAACAAGGATAGTAATTTCTTCCACTACTATACTATATTTCCGTCTATATAAAATATTTTAACTATAATTTCACATCTCTAAGAAAAATTCGTAATGAGATTATACTTCTAGAGTGTAGTCTTCATCCACTGATGTATACTTGGATCATATACAGGATCCACCATTGTAGTTTAATCATAATATACTATGATAGGGTATTTAATTATTGTCACCAAATTAACTTCATTATTGATGCTCCATTTTGAAAAACAATCTAACAGCATACAAAATATTTAATATAGTCACACTAAAGGGTGTTCTTGACCCCTATAAAAATGATATGAAATGGATCTTCTTGATATTGTCAGACTATTCTTAATGCATAGGGGAAATATAGCATGGAATATATAATAAAATACATTAATTGCCTAATCATTTACATATATTAAATCATTATCATAATTTATATCTCCTAATGTGTTTGAAGACACATTTTACTAGAAAGACAAAATCCAAGAGACATTGTACACAATCCCATGTTATATTTTTTATACTCAATCTATTTGGTATATTGTCAATGTATTCACTTTGACAGAATCCAATCATCCCCTTTGATCTATCATTATGGATCTTAATCCTAACAATGTATGATTCTTCCCCTAAGACTTTTATGGAAATTCCTGATCATAACCAACTTTTAATATATTGAAAGTCTTCTATTTCAATACCAATATCTATTATTCAAACACTAAATACTATTATAATAATACTTCTACTTCAAATAAACTACTTATAGAAACAATGCTATTATTCATTAATTATGAATCCATATATTTTCATTGCTTAATCAATGAAAATGTTACATTTCCAAATGATTGGTTTAATTCATTAATGTATATCATTATTTTTTATACCTTGTTGTCATATATTAGAGTAACAAATCATTCAAATTTTTTAATATTGAAATCATCATGATGGAAATAATAACATCCATTTTATGAATCATTTATTTATTATAAGGTCTTATGGAATGTCTAATTTTGATGAATTTCTTCAAAAAAACAATTGTAATGGTTTTTCATAGCATCTTCCTTGATGATGTTTACAAAATTTCCACACCAGATGTTCATTATAAATATTGACTTCTTAATCCATATCTTGTTTCTTATTAAATACTCTTTTATAATTAGTGTGATTTACATCCAATATACTTTGTAAAAAACCCATATATGGTGTTTGTACTTGGATTATATTTCCCATTTTATGACATAATTTCCTTTAGTATTTTATGTTCCACTTACCATTTACTTATTTGTTTAATGTTCATTAATGTTAAATAATAATGACACATCTTTTGCGGTTACTAAAACCCATATATTTCATGTTCTCTAACATTTTTAATATAATCATTGTACAGGTACCACCACAAAATAATCTTCCAATGGTATTTGTGGAAATTATTCTTGTACCAATTATCGTGTATCATGATCTTTATCTACATTAATGTTTTTCTCACATAAAATATTTTTTAAATATATGATCATTATAATGTAATTAGTGATTTCTATTAATTATAACATTCTAATATGAGGGTACATATAATAAACATCCACTAGTTTCCATTGGTTTCTATAGTGAGAGAAAATTATTACCTCATGGAGAATAGATGATAATAGAGATAACATTAACAATGTATTCACAACCATTCACTAATACATGTGACAAGACATGTTTTCTCCATAGAATTATTAATATAGAAATTTTCATTCCATGTTATTTTGTACTCATTTTAGAATGGGTGTTGCAGACTATAATGAGCATCCCTGAAATCATAATGGACGACATATATGACTCACCATTGATCACATCATATATTAAAATGTGTGATTCCTCAATTCACACACACTAATATTTTATGGTGTATAATAAGAATTCAGTTGATATTCAATCACAAACACCTGTAGATAATCAATTAGTAATTCATTAAGATACACTATCACCTAGTCTAAGAAGTGTTTATATATTTTCTTACCAAGCTGATTCCAAACATAATTATTTGATTCCCTAAATTGTTTAAATAAATATTACATAAAAAATACTACAATGAGACACTCATATCGATTAAATTATTTATAATAATATATGAAGAATGAGTATCCACCCCTTGATTCGACTGAGGAAGGTCACCATACATTGGAACAAATTAATTTAAGACTATATTGTCCCTTTATCCTTATCTAATAAATATATATTTGGTAAATTTAATTTATATACAATAATTAAATCTACAACATTTTTTAGTTTAAAATATTCAAAATGATTATATTTGTATGTTTTAATTAGGTTGTATTAATTATCATTACAAATGTAGGGATTCCATGATGGGTGTTATTTGAGTCATGTGAACTAGATTTGTAATTAATTTGCATTAATTGGTTTTTTTTAATTTATCACACTAAGATAATTTTAAAAATATTTTTACCATAATATATACTATTTTTCTAATATAAAACTCATTTATTTCATCATTTAAAATAAATATATATATATATCCAAAATATAAATATAACTTTTTTTCTATAATTTATGTAACATAATAATAATTTTATTAAACGAAGACATTTCCAGTTAAAAATGTTATGAGGTATCCGATAATCAGTATTTTTTTATGTTTCCTCTATTTGAGACTCATAAAAACAGCACACATTGTGAAACTATTATAATTATAGACGGTTATTTTAATTTGATAGAATTTTAATCACCATATGATATATTTATTAAACTATTTTTAGAAATAGTTATATTTCAGTTTATTATAAGAGAGCCAAAATATTTTCCTTTATTCATTTTGGTAGTATAGTTCTTCACCCATTGGTCATTTTTTACATAATAAAATTAAACTGAATACATTTCAATTTCTTTCCCCATGACTTAACACTTCCGGAATTGCCATTTAAATTAAGCATCTGACTTTCAGTTAGTATTGGAACTCTTCTCCATTACATTTTTCATATTCACCATATGTAAATTAGACTATTACATCATTATGTACTTATAACATGGAGATTTATAGTAATAATATGTGGTATATCCATAAATTTTTTGTTAATATTAAAATTTACCACTAATCTATTGAAACTCTGAGGGAGTAGAGTAATTATAAAATTAGAGCATAATTCATTGAAATGGTTAAACATTTGAACCACTAGAAATTCAATGTAGACAATAATCATGTCCATGTAAAGGCTATATGGAATGCCTTATCTACTTTTTATCTTGAAAAAATCAGTGGGGATTTCAATTCACTCATTTCTATCTATCTCCTGATAATAATCACATATATGTTTGTTCATGATATAAGTGTCTATATTTACATAAAAAATCATGAGTTTGTTACACATGTATGAATGCATCAAAATATTAACATGTAGAAAAATGAATAGTTTTTCATCTTTTATATATATATATATCCCTTTATAACGTAATCATGTTTTGAGAAAATTGTATATTGGGTAATCTAGTAAAAAATATTCATTTTATGGAGTAATAAAATTCAGAATTACTTGTACCATACCTACAAGTTACAACGAATAAATATATTTCTATTATTGAGTATGGATCTTAGGGATAACGTGGTTCATGATATTTTTATTTTACTGCTAATGTTATATGTAAAATACTATTACATTATTTTAATAAAAAAATATATGAAATGAAATAAGTTTAATTTTTTTTATTAGTCTCCCAATATTTTTTCAAGTCTCAATACCCCCACCAATGGACACCGAATGAAATTTTAGCATGAAATTATAGTGATAACGATACAAATTTTCATTCATATAATACATAGGTGGGGAATATAAATTATAAGAATGTATTTGAGTTTGGTTTTCGGTCTAAATACTTTTGTAAAACACTTTGATCGATCGATTAGTGTCCTGGGTGAAGAAATCATAACACATATTTCCTCAATAATTGCAACAAAATTTTTATTGAAAATACTAATTCCAATAAATACACAACATGTATGGTAAATTTGAAACCCAATTTTTTTTAAAATTTTATGATAATTGAATATACCCTTGAGGATGGAATAATCGAACACATTAACTATGGGAGAATCATAATTCATATGATTGAAGGTTTATTATAAATTAATTTTTCTTCTTTTGTCTGTGTAAATTATTTTATGTGATCCTTTTATGTGCCATGTTCATATTTTGTGGATTTTACTTAAGTTATTAACCATTTTTTGATATTTTATTTACACATGATCCATTTATATTGTTTCACCTGATAATTCTTATAAATTAATTCATTTATTTATTTGATCATGATAATACATCCTTAAAATAAATAACCATGATAAATATATAATGAAATATGATAAATGATCGTGATCATTATCAATCCATTTTTTAATTGAGAAGATATTAAAAAACTATTGATCCTATGGGGAAACATAACGAGTTTGTCTTGGCCCAAGTTATAGCATTCCATATCTACCATGTGTGTTACTTTGGTAAATTTTTCCTCAACTCCATCTTAATCCACCTCCAATCACCAGAGAGACTTTTCCATACATATGGTTGACTCACATATTGATTAGGGGAACCAATCGAATATTTATAGGGTTAATATAAACAAAACATTTGGATGATAGGATGTTATGTAAATAATAAGGGGTTAATTCCCAAAAAATAATTTATATTTAATTATCAAAATTATTTATATAACATATTAAATATTTAAATTAAAATAAATCTAATATATGAACATGTTGATCAAGATCATAACAATTCAAATGTATAATGAGTACTCATTTACTAAACTAGCATTCATTTCATTCGTTATTCATTTTATTAAAATAAACTAAAATCAATTAATGATGTTTATTAATTCATTCATTCATTCATCGTACTATCAATACAAATAGTCTTGGTGTTTCTAATTTTCTCGAAATTATAAAAATTAATATAAATTAATTTTATTTAAAATTAAAAGAGTATAATGCATGTAATTTGAGGCCTAACACCTTATATGAGTTTTAAAAACCTTATCTGTTTATTGGTTGTGTACTAGACACTCAAATGTTACGTCCAATACATGGAATGAAACATAATTACATTGTGTTTGATTTCAATAAATTTCTCATGAACACATATAAATTCGTAGAACATGTAATTATTTTAATGTGTATTGAGGGAATGGTATGTAATAACCATAAATGGTGTGTAGTTCTACATCCATTGTCAAAAAATTAATTATGAATTTAATATTATATATATATCCTATCTCTTGGAATGTGCTATCAAATAGTGACACAAGGAGACTAGTGTATTATGATTAATGGAGTTATTAAACAACATCACATTTCATTAAAATGGATAGGATACATGATGTGTATATTCCATATACACATCATTTATTCTACTCAATGCATGTCTACATCATACTAGAAGGGAATGTGTGTTCTTGTCATCTGTAATAATTTTTAAGGTACATGGCATGCATAAACCAATTGCACACACTGTAACCTCTTTCACATACAACTAGAAATGTAATATGTACATGAAATGTATTACACAATGTGCCTTACACCATAAAAACAAGTATAATACCAAAAAAATCAATAGATACATTCCATGTAGTCTAGATAACCATATGGTGTTTGATGACCCAAGCCGTTGTTTATTTCATGATCCATTAAAATAATTTGATGACTCATCCTAGTGCAATGACCAAGGATACACATTGTGTACCTTCATGCTATATGATACATACTCTCGTGTAATCTGTATAGAATATTGAGCACCACTAGATGGGTTATTTAAATGTTTTTCAGGTATTATTAACCTTTTTTTTAAAAGTTAGAAAAAAATCATCGGAACATTCAGATTTAAATAATTCAAAACCATAAATAAAAAACAATAATCAAATGGTTATAACTATAAACAAATTAAATGATTATAATTTTGAATTTTACCACTTTGATTCCACTTTATTGTTTGAGACACACAAGAAGAACAATTTTCATTATAGAAATCATTACTTTTATCATTTATAATGAATAATGTACAACGCAAATGACTACTGACATCATGAACACTAAAATAAACCCTATAAAAATTAATACTGATCACCATAACCAAGAGATATATTGAAGAAACATACGATTAAAGAATAATTGACAAGGGTTGAATATATGATTTAATAATTTTATGTTTTTATTTTAAACAACCTCAATCATTTTTTACAATGAATTATCAATGTTACTACCATCAAAAACATATAAAACAAAACTAATTTAAAAATATTACTCTTCAATGTGAGTATCTAGTCCATAGAATGATCAGGTAATAATATGGATCACAGGATCTATGAAAAAAATATATTGAATGATCATGTGTAAGGAAAATCCTTATAAATAACATAAAAATATCTTAACTATTTGTTTAATTCTTCACATAAGGAGAATCCCTAACTAAAACAATTTTTGAAGGATAATAGATAAGAGATATGTCTTACCTATATAGTCATTAATCAAGTTGTATAGTATGCATAGGTCTTCTTATTATTATCCCCTTCTTGGGCATGAATGCATCACTTCGATTTACATGCACAACATAGAATATGACCACTAAACTTATTCCCTATCACCTTCCCCTCTCTTGAATATTCATACTTCTAGAAGCATCCTGATATCAATACATAAAAAATAAGTAATATATGTATATTATATTAATATTAATAATTATATCATTGGTTTCCCCTCACCATAATCTTCCATTTTCCCTTTCTAATTAATTCAAAAATTTATGATACTCTATAAATATATTTGATTGAAAACATACAACAAAAGTAGTGGATATGGTGATAGATATAAAATCCACGTGAAACTACTTTCATCAAAAATTTAACTACATTAATTAATGAAAAAATAAATAAATATAATTATTATTCTTTAAACCTAGGTTTCTTCAACATTAAAATCACAAAACAATGACATAATTACTCTTTTCACTATCTTAATCATGAAATAAATACATCTTAATCCTCTAATATGTAACTAAATATGGTTATGGGACACTATTATCTCAATTTCTAAAAATGGATACATTATACAATATGATATGTCACTGAATGTGAATATATAATAAAATATGCTACATAGATAAAATGAAAATGTGAGCCAAATATTTATGTGGATTTCATATTTAAGGCATTCCTATAAGACCATTCAGCTACATTAATTACATGCTTGACCATTTGGAAACATAGTTCGCCTATGTGTGGTTCACCAATGTGACCATTTTTCTTAGTTGATCTCCTAAGTTAACATTCAAGAACGTGGATTCACTAAATTTAATTACAATCAACTTCCACACTTTTGTTCCATATTACATCATTAAAACATTATTTTGAAACCAATTACATGAGTCCTGATATAGTTTATCATGATATAATAACATTATAAGAGTATTTAACATTGAATCAAATTATTTGTTAGATATTTCAATTCTTTAATCTTCTAATATATTCCCACGATCACATCACCTACTATTCATGTCCATATTTCCTAATGTGGTCACTTCTACATTCTCTCCTTAATCATCATAATCTATTTACAAAAAAACAATATAATCGAAACCGTTCCCTAATGACTAGTTCCCTATGCTTATCCAACAATATATGTCCTCTTTGTATTAACAATATCCCCCATTGGATTTTGATTCCATCCACATAACATAAATAACTAAATCATGGAATACCCAGTAAAGGACCACTATCAAAATATTATAATCCTACATGAAAATATTCAGTGTAATAAATAAAAATCATTGTGAAGCAATTTCATATTTAAAAAAAAATTAACCATACATTACATAATACGCATTTACATTATAAATTCACATCAACCTGTACAACACAGTTCCTTTATCTACTTCATGAATCTATTAAAAAAATCATACATTCCAAATTCAAATAATAACCATAAAAAAACCTCCCCCTACATATATACTTTAACCTAATCATGTAAAATAAATATTTAAAGATATATTATGTTTTCATTTCTCTCCAAATTTGACAAAAACATCCATATATAATATGGGAGAGGGGATAGTTTTGACAAACATATTCCTTATACAATGTGATTTTGAAAAACCATATTTAATATCAAATTATTGAATGCATCTATAGACAATGACATCTTGACAATATCACCAATGTACTCTTTCATTAGAAAAAAAATAAAAACCTTAATTCCTTTCTCTCTATATGATCCTTGATACTGTGATATTTGATGTAAATTTGCATTATCTATGAATGTTGAATCAGATTCATTGATAATTGATATCACTCTTATTATCACATCCAATAAGATGTTTCTTCCCAAAACTCCATGAAATATATTCCAAATTAGATTTCATCCTCATTAACTATGATGAATCGTGAGATACAACCACATGTTATACCTCATTAGTGCTTAGTGTGGTAGAATTTGTCTTATTTTTTCTAGATAAAACATCTATTACTCAGTAGAAAATCTTATAGATGTTTATTTTATATATTAAGTATATCTGAAAAATTCATTAGTAGCATGGAAAAATTGGTAAAAAATGTATTTGTATTAACCTCCCAATCCGAAATATTTTCTACATTTATATATAAAGTATTTATTTTACGTTCTAAAAAATGATATTAATTTGTGTCAATTTCAAAACTAGTACATAGTTAAATCATAGATAACATATGGTCATGAAGATGTAATGTATAAAAAACAACCAATTAAAATTATAAAATCACTTTTATTAACTTTTCTTTCCTATTCAACATTGGAATGTTTTTTCCTCTGAAATTTATGTGAGATCATATTTTGATACCTTTGTATCAAATTTTTTTAGTAGTTTCTTTTCAAACATATCTTAAGAAATATCATTTTTACCATTATATTATGATATTTTCAATCCAAGAAATTATTTCATCTAACTAATAATTGATATTTCAAAATAAATCCTTCACTTATTTAGTAATCATTTCACACATTTCATTTTCATTTATAAAACATTGGACATAAAAATAATAAGGTTACATACCTCCTTCTCATATTTGACATATAGGATGTTTTCATCCCTTACCTTTGTGATGTTAAACCACTAAAAAAATCATTTAGTCTTTTAATACCATAATATTGGTGGTGTTTGAACCCATATAAATAATTTATTACCTAGAAAAAAAACAACCATTAAAGGTAGAAACCGATATCATTTTTAATGTAATCATTTTATTCTAATTCTCTATTGATTAACGTAAACTTGGAATCCATTTGAAAAATATTGTAATGCCTTTAAATAGGAATATAATGTATTTTTTAGACAATATCAACTCTCACAATTTTATAAAATGTATAATTGAAGATACTCATATTTTCTATGAATACCCTTCACAAAAAAATTATAAATTCTTCATCACTAATTCACATTTTTCATTTAATATATTTTTCAACACCAGATTTTACCTGATGGTATTTTTATCATGGGGTAAATGGACTCATTCACATGTCTCATTTGAATCAATTTGATTCTTTTATCCATTCATAGAACCTAACAACTATTGATTATGAATAGATTCATAAACATCATTTGGTTCCACATGTAAAAACAAGGATATATGAGATGTTATTTGTTGGAATATTTTGATTGAACCTATTGAGCTTGATTCAAAATTATTTTACGCATATAAAATTATCTTCTTAACCGATGAAGAGTCTTACATAATTTTTCATCATCACTTGATAGGGTTGAATCATTACATTCAGTTTGGTTATATTCAACAGCTTC
The DNA here is from genome assembly GCA_963277665.1 of Viscum album. Taxonomy (NCBI): domain Eukaryota; kingdom Viridiplantae; phylum Streptophyta; class Magnoliopsida; order Santalales; family Viscaceae; genus Viscum; species Viscum album. The sequence continues at coordinate 278,561,609 of OY728125.1, forward strand.
ATATTTGACTCGTATTTCATCGTATTGGTCAAATGAATGAGTAGAAACATCACTTATAGAGATAGATTTGTCACCAAAAATTATTCCCTTGAAAAGTCACGGATATTCACATCTTATGTATGAATAGTTATACTAACATATTTGTTATATTACAGAAATACACTTCTAATTTGAGGGTAACTATGAAATTTTGAAGATTCTCCTCATATCTCATACATTCCCAAATTTTCCACTTTAATCATGTTGATAAAGGGTATTCCAAACACTCACAGATACTTCAGTCTTGGTGTCTTCTAATTGTACATGTAAAAAAGGATTTTTATGCTAACTAGTCAGGTAATAGTTGGAGTTTTGAACATATACCACTTCACCAAAGTAATGCTTCAAAAAATACTGAGAAATATCATTTTTATTGAAATTTCATGAGACAAATCTACCATTATTTTGTTATTCCATTCCAATACACTATTTTATTAGGATCTATTTATTTAATTGTGTTCATATTAAATATCATCTTTTCCAAAATAAGTGTATATCATTTTATTAATGTATTATGAACCATTATCTATCAAAAAACTCTTCAATGATTAACCAGACACCTTTATAGTACTAATTTAATAAATTTAATCAACTTTTGGGCCTGTAATTTATGTCTCGTGATCATAATACATTTAATATGAGTTAATACATTAATAATGGAAAAAATTAGTTTTCATGTGTATTTATTTCTATCTCATTGACCTGAAAATATTTGAATGGATTAATTAAAAAGGATGTGATGGCATAATATAATAACTTATCATTGAGGAATTAGAGACCTTCCCCTTATAACAAGTTTATTAAATCCAATCAATATCCCTCTTCTCATAAGGAAAACAATGAACACATTATCTTTGAGAATTATTTCTCATATTCCAATGTACAAGATAACCATTACGTCAATTTTGGAGTTAATTTTGAACATTCCTTCTTTAATAGAATTTTTTCTAAGAAAAAGAAATTTGAAATAAAATACCATTTCTTCTCTTCCTTATGATAAAAACACTTCTACATTCAATAATTTTTACATTAAAAAAGTATTTTCTAAAGACTTCCACATTACTTTTATCACTGTTATGTGAAACACATAATAGTTATTATTTCATCCCATAAACATAAAGAGTTTAATTAGGTTTAACTTTTTATTTTCAAATATATACAGAACTAACCGAATTTCTTTGAGTTGCCAATAATTTTTATACATCACATGGACTTTTTTATTTATGAAATTTATTCAACTTCTACAATTTTACTATCATGTTCGAATATAATACACTATACCATATCCATGGAAATTCTTATATTCAATATTAATGATAAACTTATACAACAAGATCCTTTTACATACCCTTTTCCAAAAAGAAATTTTTCTATTTGGTTTAAAAAATAGTGAGACATTATTTTAAAATATAAGTAATTATATCAAATCCTTCACACACATATTTTACAAACTAAAATATATTTTTAGGCCTGAAAATATATATTCTAGTTTTCTTCAGAATCAGAATTTTTAGAGTGGGATGACTCCCTCTAAAAAGTTTTCCGCAAAAAAAATTAAATCATCATGTTAATTATAATTAAACCATCACTTCCCAATTTTATCCAATAATACTCAACAATACCAAAAATATTTGTAAAGTTTATATCTATATTTAAATATTGAATTACAACCCAAATTTTGCCTTTGACTTTCTTATTTTTTTTCCAAAATTCAGATTTCTTTGGTTGAAGAAATACTTAGGTGAACTACTTGCATATTCCTCATTAAAAATGGTTAATTTTAAATGAATTTAGGGTTAAAAAAATTATCAGTTCCTGAATCATTGTTTTCAATAGATACATTTAACAGTATTTGGGCTCAAAATATTTAACCTCAAATATGGTTCCATTAAGAAACTTATTAATTGAACAATATATATATTCTCGAACATAATTATTAAATAAATTTATAGAACGCTTCACTTATTAATATAATTTTAATATTTTTACATGAATAAGATCACATGTATTTTTGATAGAATTAATCTCCCCTTTCATTTTGATATACATGGCCATATTTTTGTCATGAAATTTTTTTTCTCATCAATCTCTTTAAATGTCTTAAATTTTTCTTCTTCATGGGTAGTTCAAATAATATTATTATATAGGTCATATTTCCCAAAATTATTATTCTATTTTTCATGTTAATAATATTTTTATACATAATCTCTAAAATATATATTTATCCTAAACTCCATTTTAGTTTCATCATATTCACTTATTGAGTCTCTAATTTACTCACTAGTGAATTCATCATCATTTTCATTTTACATAAGAATAATTTCTCTATTTTAAATTTCAGTAACAATCACAGTATCCTCATTAATGATTTCACTTTACTAATATATAGATAGTAACTTTGTACATTACGTGATAAAAAAACTCATATACTTCCATTTAGAATTGAAATTTGTCTTCGATGAAATCCTTTTTAAGGATATTTGTAATTATTCCTCTACATCTTCATTGTAAAAATTTACATTTATATTAGGAAAATTTACTACATAATTTCCAATTGACCCACATTTAATGAATTTATGATGTATATTAAAATTAAAAATTCATATTCCTCCTCCCCATTTCTTAAAATCAGGGATATAATTTTAGAAAATCTATCATTCTATATCCAAGAAACATTTTATAACCCCATATTCATTATAAAAAACAGTCTTACATTTTTTTTCCAATTTGGAGTCTTTAAATGAAATTTAATTTTCATCCATTACCATTTTCATGACAACATTATCTTTACTCATTCCATACTAATTATCAATTAAATATAGATATTTGAGTGAAATTTTACCTAGGACTGGTTCTTCCAAATCATTGACTTTAGAATATTTGTTTTAGTAAAATATAGAATATATTTTCAACAATAATATACTGTTACAACTTTTCATCATTAACTCTAACAGTCCTAAAAACATTATTTAATTTTATTAAGAAATTTCAAACAATAACATCACCATTTCATTGAATATTTAAATATTTGAGTCTCTAGAATTAAAATATAGCCCACATCACTTTATTAACTACTAAACATATATTTTAGATTTTATCATAGATATATTTTTCCATTTTGGGCCTCTTAGAATTCATAAATTCACTTTTTAAAATATTACATAATATGTAATTATATTCATGAACATAATTCAAAAAATTAATATTTTCTTCTACATTAATGGAATCATCATTAATATAGGGACTACAACTATCTATTGTTACATCTACAATTTGATAACTTCTTGAAACGAGTTAGGGAAGAATTCAATCGATCCATATATGAAAAATATTCCCATAAAACATTAGATTAAAATTTCTAATTACAATATTTAAATTAAACATTTATGATTAAAAATTAATAGTTGACGTCTTCAATATAGAATCACCACTTATGCGGACCTCCCTCCGAACCAAATTGTGGGAACACAAAATCAAGGAATTAGTGCAAGGGGGTGAATCAGTGATTCTAAAATTTTTTGTTTGTCGTTAAAAAACACAAAACTTATTATGGGGAATTTTAGTGTTATAAAAACCCCAAGAATACACAGAGAGTATAAAAAAGATTTAATAAATTTACTACTCAGTGAGACCATCCTGTCCTTTGTATGATTCTGTAAAACAACTGATCATATATCCCACTAAAATCACTTTTGAACTACTATGAGGAAGGAAAATGTTTACACTTTACATAAAAGTGTACTAATTTTTCATCCTCGACATCATTTTTATACCTCAATGAAACAATGTTCAAATGATAAGTGATAGTAGATATGTCTTTCTTCTATAGACTCTAATTTAGTTGTCTTATACGTTGATATATTTTTTAGATTATTCTTTTCTAACACATTGAAAGAAATAACTTAAATTTACATACAAAAATATACATTTTACCACGGATATTCATAACCAAAACCAGTCTATATATATAATCTTCCCACTCACATATTTTTCACACTCAAAATATACATAAATAAAATAAAATATATGTATTTTTTAATAATAATAAAACATATTAACATTTTATCTTTAGAAGGATCTTAAATATTTAATTCTTTCATGATTACATAATTTACATTGATAGGTACAAATATTTTAATTCAAACCCCCAAAAACAATAGATCATGTCATTGTAATTCCTTCTATATTAATGTAGCATCATAACTATTTTTAACTACATTGATTCATGTGAAGAAAAAAAAGTATCTTAATTATTCTTTAAAAATGTATTTCTCAAACAATAAAACCACATGTTCATGCCATCTTTAATCATCCATTATTGCTTTTAAAATCAAACCACCTTCAACCTCATATCTTTCACTGGAATGGTTATGTTACCCATTCGTCTCTGTTGCATAACATCTTTATTTAACATGATTTTCAATGTGTTTTTCGTAATTGAGGTTTCCTTACATTACCGTTATGAGACGTCATTCACCTACATGAGAATATGGATATATGGTTATCTTAAATTAGTTTCTCTATCGTTATTGTTTAAATATGTGGTTCACCATTATGACCATTCGTCTATATGGATTCACCATAATTTCGGAACATCATCTTCCTCACTTATATAAATTCTTCTTTCATTTATGTCTTAATATAGAAAACATTATTTGAATCGTGGCATCCATTATCTTTATATCTAAACACAAGAAGACGAAGTCACATTTCATCAACTAATTTTTTATACAACTCTATTATTCTATTTTTTTAGGGATACCCATAGTCACGACACCTACTGTGTGTGTGTCCACATTTATTTATCAATTTATATTAATAATCATATATTGTTGATAAAAATGAAAATGGACGACCAAAACATTTAAATTATATTTAGTTCCTTTATCTCAAACATAAATTCATTGCCTATTGGTCTCAATCAATGTTTATTGATGTTAATGATATTATTAATTTAAATGCATTAATTATCGTTTTCATTGATATTTTCATCAATGAATGTGTTTATCACCCAAATTACACTATGTAGTAATGTTATTTTACTTTGAGGATACATGGATAAAATCCTTACCGTGGAGATCCAAAAATGATCCTATGATCTTCAAATATATCTACTTATACTACACGTGCTAGTTTTTTCATACCAATCATCTTACATGTCTACCATTAATTACCACACAATCCTTCAAGGCTGAAGGATTTATTCTTATTTTCTAATTATTGAGATTATGAGGATGGTTAAAGTTTTTTAATATTTCATGATAGATTTGTCTATAATTTTATATCAAAGTTGGAAAATAATTAATTTAAAATAGGACCCTTATTATTCCCAAATCCCTAGAAAACCCAATCTCAAAATACTACTGCTATTATTATTTATTTGACATGAGTTAAACTCGTTTAGGAAAATAAATTGCATTTATTAAAATGATATTTAATATATCATTCCTATCAGACCTATCATATAATTCAACACTTACTATATATTTTGTAAACCTAAAATATAAATATTTTTCAATAAATAAATAATGGTTATTTATAATATTCATTTTTTTAAAATTATATATTAACTATATTATTCATCTCATATATAAATATGGTGATATAAAATTTATGATAAATAAATCACAAACAAATAAGTTTCACCAATCTATAGAATAGTATTTACACAAATAATTGTATTCAAATAGAATTTAATTTTTATCAATGGAAATCCAATGTGTGTGAACCTTTTGCTAAAATCCATAGTAACATTATGTTGAACCTCCAGATTTTCAATTTTTTCATTTAACAATATTCAAGGTAACTAAATAAGAAGATGTATATTTTGTAACATTAACAATCATCAATGAAATGTCAATGTAAAATTAAATCCCATTGTCTTAATATCTAATAAACCATGTTTCCTATCTGTTTCATTGGCCAACATGTTAAACATGCCTTTATTTAACTATCTTAAACAATCCTTTCAATAATTAGTGGCCATGGAATTAGATTAGTTATATTAATTCCAATAAGTTGTTTTAATTATAGATTTCCATAAATATATAAGTGAAAAATACTTAGTCAACTTCTTCATTAACAACTTGTCACTCAGGACGCAACCAACATACCCAACATCATTATGAACATATGTCATCCTGATTTAATAAAATAAATATGTTTAATAGGCTAAGTATATTATTTAGTAATATTATTAATCTATAATGATCATTACACATGCTCATATATATGTTATGAAACTAGATTTTTTATTGGCTAGTTTTCCTTCATAATCACCCATTGTGGAAACTACTGAATGTAAAATTCAAAAAATAAAGTATAATCCTCATATGAGTATCAAAAAAAATATATTATACATCATCTATGTAACAACATGAGATTTTATGAATTTTTTTCAAATGTATTTAATATTTTATATATTTTTCATTACATGCATCATTGAGCTTTAATGAAACAAGATAGACTATTAGAATATTATCTTTAAAATGATATTTATCACCATTATATTAGAATGGTGAGTATGAATAAAATTAAATATACTGTGGAAATACATGTTTTACACTCATATATAAAATTAATTCATTATTGACCAAAAAATTAATAGATAATATAAAAACTATTGGAAAATTAATGAAATCTTTTTCTGAAAAAATATTCTTATGAAAAAAACGTTTTCTCTCAATTAATTAAACACAAACCTTTTGGTGACTTATTGTAATTAAATTTATAAATTATATAACAAATAAAAATTTTAATATTAATATAATGTGTATTAATAAAAAAAGATAAGAATAAATATAATATTATGTTTCCAAAGGTATTTTTATACAGTAGTTGTGACCCCTTTTGTCCATGTATTTTGTAATATATTTGAGGATTATAATAAAATTATTTGAAAAAAATAATTATTTTTTAGAAATAAGAATGAAAAATGTATCTTAGAATGATTATTTGATAATTTTTAGAGAAGATAAATGTTTTAATGAATAGTAAAAATTTTGGTTTGTATAATGAATTTTAATCACTTTTAAAGAATTTAGAAACACTTAAATGGGTTCTATATGGACTTAGAATCCTAATTAGTTCAATTATGTATTAAGAAATCCGATTAGGCTCATTTTAATAATTTTACCATTTGATTTTTATTTAAAATGAATTCATTATTTTGAACAATTTATCTTTGAAAACTCTCTTCCTCATTATGTATGAGGGACTAATAATAAATAAAATTTTACAACTTACGGGAATGGAATATGGTAAAATGGTTTCGTATTCAAAATCATAATAATTTGTATTATCTAATTAGTTTAACATTAGTTTTTACCATAATAAATAGTAAAAAACTAAAATATTTACTGTGGTTAATGTAAAAATATGTTTATTGTGGGTTAAACTACAATATTTAGGGTTAAAATAAAAAACATATAAAAACCCCATTTTATGGAAATAAATAGATCTTATAAGTATTATTTTACATGTAGTCCCATTTTAATCACTTTGGAATGTAAAAAACATTTATATACATTTATCTTTTTAAAAATTAAATTTGTTTCACTCACAACAATTATAAAAGGCAACAACCTTTCCCCCCACCTACACACTTCTGAAACACGTTATTTCAGAGAATTCATTCCCAGATTAATTAATTAATCTCCAAGTATAATAATATAATATTTTTATCTTGTTCGAGATCCATTTGAGGAATCCTTCTGGTACACACTAAAGGAAGTAGTTAGAAGAAGATGTAACATTCCTAACTAAGCATTTCAATTTATTTCCTCCTCCACCTCCTTAAATTATTATTTATCTATTATAATATAATAATAATTTTATCATAAATTATATTTTTAAGGTTTATATGTTATGTAAATGACTTAAACTATACCCTATTCCATTAAATGGATTATGAAATCATCATTCGTGTGAATAGGGGACTTCTACCTCACAAAACGATGTTATTTGTTTTACAAAACCACCCCCATAGGTGGATATAATGATTGATTTATTATTTATATCGAAAATTTATTATATTATTATTATTTTGGATACATTAAAAAACATTTTAATTCATAATTTGTATTCCGTGGGAATAAGATAACATCATTTCTATGTATGAAGAACTATTGTCTCCCAATGGGATGTGATTTAGTTACACATTTCATGGAAGGTAATAAGGATGGATTTAATTAACATATTTTATATATATGACATAAAAATGATTCTTTAATGGTCAGATAATATTTCAATTTATTTCTTTCTTTAGGGATAATGGAAACTGTAATCAAGTTTGTGTGGGACCTACGTTATCCATCAATAGTGTATTTCATTTTCTAAATCTAACTTACAAGAATCTTTATAAAGACTTATATAATGAATATATAAGATATTTATATCATTTTTAACATTATTTAGAATATTTATCCACAATAAATACAAAAAATACAAAAAATATAAATGAAAACATACATGGAAAACATATTTATTACCTAAAACAAGAATTTAACATGTGATTGTGAATAAAAGGATAATAAATCGTCATAAGAAAATAATATATGTTTTCTGGAACCAAAATATGTGCATAGGAGAATGATAAAAAGATAAAACCAATTCTTATGAGGCTGCCACGCGAAACCCATTCACAGAACCACATAGAGCAACATCATTTGCAGAGCCCCACAACACCGTGGTCAGTGAGATGCCAAATCCCCATTTAAAGTCATCATAGAGAAATGATATGGGAAGCTCTGTGGTTCTGATGCAATTGAATAGAACCCATGTTCTATGGAGGGAACTATACTGACCTATCTGATCTCTTGGTACTTGAAAAAACCCTCCGCGAGCACCATGAAGGGAATCCAGAAGAGCTTCACGCGGAGGAGGGGATGACGATTGGCTCTACAGTTACGAAGAATATGATGCAATCCACTGTCATCTTGGAGCACCACATGGAATCATACTGAGCATTAATTTATTCTCTCCACCCCTCACATATAAATATTTGGCTCCCCTTGAGCCCAAAGGATGGATACTCCATCCTTTTTCCTTCTCGTATCTCAAATTGTGTAGCACTGTTTGCACTGTAAAACCTTCATCAATATAAGACCTTCTATGTAATTGAGCATTGTGTATCCCCCTTGCCATAGCTCATATACCCCCACTCTTCAATAAGGGAGACCATTCACAAATCCCACATTCCATCACAATGTAAGGATATCCCTAAGTGGACTCGGGTCTTCCCAAAACATTCATGCTTCGCAAAGTACATTCCATACACATGAAAACCACAAACTAAAGTAGGATCATTGTGTGATGCAATACACTTGGATTTTCAGGTCCATGCTTTTCAAGAAATCCTTTCTTCGTGAGGTCATACTATGTGAATTCCTTTCCACTTCATGAATCACCATCCATATGAACATATACCCTATTCCTAGTCTAGCTCGTTCCACTTCGCGAACCACACCCCTATGAAAAGCTTGTTCACTACGTGGAGCATCAATGATTCTCAAGGTCCATTCCTGTGAACCCATTTTCTTCAGAAAACATTCTCTTGTACGACCCTCAAGGTTTGCACGAGGGGATTTCAGGCTCACTTGGGCGGTTCATTACATTTTGTTGGATAGACATATACTTCTTCACATAGGCTCGATAAGGATATTGCTTCCACTGATAGACACTCTAACGTGGGACCCTTAGTGGATCACTCCATAACACTACCTCGCCATGGATTTGGGGATGTCATCCTTTCCCCAAGGGTTGGTGGTTATCAGTTATGTATTTCCTAGGGGTGCGCAGTTAACTGGCCTCGTTAGAGATGTAGGATGTTAAACTGCAATGCCTCATCATCCTTTACCCATGACATTAAACTACCTTCTCACCCCATGAATTATACACAGAGTGCCTCAACTCATATATTCTCTACACCCGCTTGTCTCCATGGGATTGAGATAATCCTCATATGGAATGGGATCCTCTTTGTTAGAGCAGCATCTATCCATGGGGAATGGTAACCGTCTTAATGTAAAACCCTTGCCTTTCATGTGGTAGGTGGCATACATGATTCTCATCTCTCCATCCATGAAAAAGAACAGAGGAGAGATGGGCACAAGGACCTTTGTTAACCCATCCCACTCCCTCTCTTATTTGTCTCCATTGGGCCTTCATCATGGAGTATGCCCCAATCGTTATCCTCCTGGGCCACTAACCTTGTGTAAGCCCCTTTTTCCTCTTTGGGCCACTAACCAAGTGTAATACCCACTCCTCTTTCCATGGATGAACCTTTCGCAATGTTACTATTTGGACTTTCCATTATCTTATTTATCACACCAAACAAGACTCACGTGGTATTAGAGTTTGCATTGGTCATTGAATCCTTTTTGGGATGCATTTTCGTGTATACCACAAACCATTCCAAACTACGTGGACTTTGATACTTACCTATTAGGAAATGTACATAAGAATCCTCCCTGAAGATCAAGACCATTGCATACTTGTCCCAATCCCTTCACTTCAGTTCATCTTCATCCTGCATGACATTAAACTATATCCCTCATGCATAACTATGGGCACATTGATCCCTGTCTTATATGCATAGTATGTAGGATGTCTCCCTGAGGTTCAAGCCCAACATCCATCGATACCGATGATGTTCACGTCAGTTCATCCTTAAAATTCATGATGTTAAACTATATGACCCTATTCAACATGAACAGTGTTAAACTATAGACATTATCACTACATAGGTTTTGATCCATGTCTCTTAGATATTGTACAAAGGAAGCCACCCTAAGGTTCATTCCCAACCAGTGGTAAGCCATTGGAAACTCAACCTTTGATAAGCCGTTGTATACCAAACAGTGCTATGTTGTTGGAAACTCAACTAGTGGTCTCTCGTTGTAGTCTTACATCGATGGTAAGCCATTTTAGTCCCCTTTGTTGGGAACCACTTCTCTATTCCTTCCCCCCTGGGCGTCAGACCAACTATTGGGCCACTAACCACATGCAATCCCCATCATGTCATCAGGTAACTATCCTCTATGCACACCCTATTTCTATGACCCAACCTGAACTATGTGGACTTTTATTCACTACCATGGGGATTGGTAGGAAGTCCCATCAATAATAAATACCATCATCACTTTCATAATAATAGTAGTTCCATCCCGTTATCCATCAACATATCTTGACCATCAATATCCAACATGATTATTACATAGGCCACTACAAACCAGTGAGATAATGTAACACACTTTATCACTACACCTATCAGCAGTCGGGAAACAGAACACTCATTAGCCCCATCATTAGTGTTCTATCCTGGGGTTTCACCCATCTGATCCACTCTTATCAACTTTCTGATTAGTCTGATCCATCTCAGCTAGCCGTTAACCTCGGGACATACCCAATGATAAAAATGGGAAGCTGAGTAAAACATCAGAGGCATGCCTATGGAATAGAATTCCCCACATTCAATGTGGTATTCATCGGTATTCCGCACCCTTGAGAAGCCCAATCATAAGTGGAAGAAACCCTGATGCACCATTGATCTGGCGTACAGACATGCTAGTGATATCCAATATGTCTACACGCATGATTGAACCCTTCTACCCTGATTGGAACCCTTGGAAATGTTCATATAGAAGCAATGTAATTAATTGAAATCCATACAGACATGAAAATGGGAAGAGTTTCATGAACAACATATTTAGTGTTTCAGGGAGACACAGACTAGTTATCGAGTTCTAAGGAGGAACCAATGCAAGTAGGAACTGAAACCCAATAATCACATTTCGATCAAGGAGAAAGCATCCCAAAATAAGAGATGTATGTCATCCGCATTTGGATAGTTGGAATATAGGGAAACAATCAGAGCATCCACCTCCAAAAAATAGAACGGATGCGCACCTGGGTGAATGCATAAGAAAAAAATAGTCAACACAATGTGAAGTTCATCTACTCAATGTGGATATTAGTAGTGATCAATAAATTAGTGGATTTGCATGATAACATATATATTTATCCGGCTCCAGGTCCTCCCCTGAATATATTTATCCTAGCATGAAACTCACCAGAAAATTGGACTATCTGAACATTCGGAATAGCGATCTACAATGTTGTGAATGTTGATCCTTTTTATCAACCGTGGAATATGGAATGCTACTGGGGAGCTGGAAATCACATTCTATTATTCATCAATAATGGATGAATCACCATGCATTGTAGGACCCAAGATATCATTATAGGAAACCTATTTTCACCCACCCACCGATTTAGGGTCAGGGGAAATGATAATGTCGAAATCTAGTGCGGCCTTCTCTCTCCCACAGTAGCCTCTAAATCCATGGTTGTTGGGAACCCACACCCCATCATCCCATCTGAATTCATTCATTGATGTATAATTAATAATCTAGTTTAACGATAAGAGGTGGACGGGATTGTCTAAACCTGAGATATAGAACAACACGAACTAGAGACTTCTGGGCATAATTATCACTTCCTCCCCCAAGGGTTGTCCAGGGAACCACTTCTCCCCACTCCAACGTATAATCATTTCGGGAACCTCTTTCTAGATTTATTTGATGATTCCCTCCCCTACACCAGTGAGGTGAGGGGTGTCTAAGTCATCCCAGCTATAACTATATCCTGGGGGATACCAAGGAGGGCTCCCACCATGCCTCGTCAGCACCGCCATCTAGCCCCGGTAGGTTGAGGGGTAGATGAGTTATGCACAGACACCCCCGGCCCCAGTCTGGTTAACTCGAAGCCAGTGTTCGACGCAGGATGAGGAGGACACCTGCAGAGTGGAATTAGTATCAGTGGATATCATGAATCATGCCACAACTGGTGCATACCATCAATCCTTTATTTATGTTGAGAAGGGGCACTCATTTTCCTGGCCTAGATCGAGTCCCCAACCACCCCACTGGTAGGCTGGGTCGACTCTCTAGTTCGCCGACAAGGGTAAAATCTGTCATGGGCCGACCCACGAGGAAGACATCTTGTATGTAGGTTTTCCTCATACAATCACCAATTAGAATATAGGTCCTCCATACTCTAAATATAAGTTTTTAGTACCTCCCCATTCCACCATCAATTGGTTCGATGATCCTCCCCGCTGCATTGACAGCTAGTAAGTAAGCATTTTCCAAAAACATGACCTCATGTATGGAGTCGTTCATCCACTCACAGGTCGTCGATTTGAAGATGCTACTCATATGGTCAACCGCTAATCTGGGGGTCTTCCCAATGTCCCTAAAACAACCAATAAATGTTATCCTCATCCTAGAAATCAGAGAAGCATAGGATTGACATGCTTCACAGTCACACAAAATAGAGGTCCAACCCTGTTTAACTCAAACAATACGAGGACCCTCCTTGTTCTGACACTGCCAATGGAAATAAACCTGGAGGCCCTACCCATGATTATACTAGCTCCAGTGGAGGTCATTACCTATAAAAATGTTTTGAAAGAGATTCTCTTTGCATGTCATCCAGTGGACATGGATTTCCTTGTCATGTTCCCATTGAAAAGTTTCCAGGGCTCCTCTCACCCCATCTCACCCATGATGAATTCCACTTCACCCCTACATCAATTCGGCTGAAGGTCCACCTTGAGAAAAAATATACCCTACCCTGAAAAGACATCCCAGGGTAGGAGGGCTAGTCACCAATGACCTAAAACGACTGTCGAAAAGATCTAAACTACAATTAGGCATGTCTGGTTATAATATTCCAAGGAAGAATTCAATTCAAAAATGGAACCCTCGCCTTGAACTTCTATGTCAAGGGATAGGACATGAATGAGGCATATTATCATCATCCTCTAAGAATGCGAGGTACATAAGATTCCTACCTCCCTCTTCATATACATCTATATGGATGAATATTTGGCCTCTTTCTAGGGACGGGACATGAAATCCTCCCTATCATTTACATGGTTAATCTCTACATCGACTAGAGATCGTGGAGAGTTATTATGGGGACTGGTATAGGACAAAAAACAACATGGTCTACCACTAGTAACACCACCCCCCAAACGGAATTCCATGGTCACCAGTCCATCTTACTGAGATGTGATGGCTCATTCATTCTATTATGCACTAAACAACAAAAGATACGATGGCATGTCAGCTGATTCATTGTATTCTCCACTAGTAAGTCAACCATCTTAGTGGTATGATTCAGTGTCATTACTAGTTCAGCAGTATCCCTAGTTGATGATTTGAGAAACCAAGTTCCATATCCCATGTTTGGGCCAAGGATATTTTGGGAAATACGTGTAGCAGATCGTTTCCTATAGATGTTTTGGATAATGAAAACCCTGAACTTCAGTTCGCTATAATCGCATACACATGATGAAGTTGTGTGATATTTCCAAACCCTATGGGAGAAGCATGTTCATCTCCATTATCATTGAGTGGCTTTTCACAATATCCAGGCACACATTATAGATATTTACAAAAAAAATTCATTTGTTCGACTTGGTTGTGCTCCCAATAGCCCAGCACCTTGAGTCACCCGATCGCCACCAGACCGTCCAGTAACATTTCATTCTGTGCATTAATGTGCTATAAAGAATTATCAAGGATTCTACTCACCATGGTTAGGTATATAGTTAGGGGTAGTATGCTTTCCTCAATTTCAGTTCTATCTAGCACCAACCCAACATGCCAGGAAATATTGAGGAGATGCCTCCAGGTAGATTCACATTTAACATGGATGATCTATCAGATGAAGAGACCGAGATAAAGCTCTGTGGAGTGAAATTACCCCCCCAGGGGAGTGCCACAACTATTGTATTCACTAAGAAGGGTTACTAAACTACAAAGACATCTATTAGGTCTTCTCGGGCCCACCAAGACATTAGTCCTCAGTCAAAATCTCAATAGGGGGAAATAGAATCTTGGGGTCGTAAACCCCTCTTACCCATATAGCATAGTTAAGAAAACAGAAGATGATCCCAAAATGGATGTGTTTCATCAAAAACTCATGGTGAATAATATGATGGTTGATCACTTCATTGGTGAATTGACTGTTGAGTGACGACTAGAGTACAGTGATCCTTAGTCGGGGTTGAAGGGGCAGATAGAACATTCCATCGATGAGTTGGCCCTAGGTGACCCCAACCATCCTTCCCACATACATAAGAATAAGGCAGTAGCTCGTGGAAACATGTTGTGGAATTTGTCTACAAATCCATAAGAGCGGCATGATAATTATTGGGACCCAGCTCAGGTTCCCCAAGTGCCTCCATAAGTCATCCCACCACTTGCTCCCTGAGTTGATGAGCCAACATATCATCTTGACGAACCTACCAATGCACTGGTAGTAAGGGACCCTTGTCATGATATAAATCCCATCCCCGATGATCTGATGGATGTGTTTATTTCTCACCACTAGTATTTGGATACTAGATAGGTGGAAATTCTACTTGATTGGGAGACATGTCCTGCATGGGATAATGATATTCTAGCACCCCGAGTTTCAGAAACCCCCAACATTTCCCAATTTATTCCAATGAGTGATATAATTCAGCATCTGAACCTCTTTACCTCATTGTGTGGACCATTCCTAGGATCTCTGTCTCAATAAGAGGTCACCAAACTCAGGTGTTCTGTACATATATTTGAAGGGCCTACATTTTATGGGTATTTCCAGTTACCCATTAAGATTATCACTGGATGGGAATATCTACCTAGATAATTCCATTACTAGTTTAGCTCTACCAAATTGAATATGAGTATTTCCGACCTCTTTAAGTGAATACAGAGGCAGGATTAGTTTGTTGTGGACTTCATCACCCATTGGAAAGGCCCCTCCTACTCCCTATATAGTTCACGGACTGAGGAAAAACTACAGAAAATGTGTGTGGGGAATGTCACAATTATACTAGTCCCCATTATAATTACCATGAATTACACCAGGGGATTCTGAGATTTCACTGATAAGGCCTAGTGTCTAGAGGAAGCCTTGCATCAGGACAAACAAGCGCATATGTTGCCTCCTATAGTTCCCACTATAAGGGATGCTAAGGATGATCCTTTCGTGGTAGCGCAAATAGAAGACCCCATGAAATTTGTTTTTTTACTAGTGGAGCCATCTCAATATCCCTGCAGAGGTCCTCGAGCATTTGTGTAGCCTTCGGCCTAGTAGAGCCCACATTAGAATTGGAAGGTAACCCCTCATAATGTGCCACCACAACCTAGGTGAGATAACTAGGTTCCACCTCCTCGATAGACACATCTAACCCCTTGTCATGTCCAGGCTCCTATATCTCCCTTATTAGATATAATAAATAAGAACTACTCATTCAATGTGGCTCAGGTCCCCAGATAATTTTTAGGTGCCTTCGAATAATGAATTTTATAGTTTCCTGAATGTGGGTGGCCCAAAGAGGTGGATCTCACTGATTTTTCAAATTACCGCCCCTATCACCGGAACCTAAGACACACCATCAAACATGTCTATGTGTTTAAATACTTGATTCTTGATCCTGTTGATAAAAACATAACCAGGTTAGGCTTAGCTCTGGAAGTTGGGGCATGTCTATTCATCATGCCAGATAGTGGTAGTGATAGTGAAGGTGAGTGGAATCATGTTCTTAACTGAGGGTCCAAAAAGATTGATTTCTGGATGGATCATAAGGCATCCAACTGTGGACATGGTATTTTTCGTGCATGTAAAAATTGATATGATCCATAATAAGATGATGTTTCACCTGCAACAACCACATCTATATCGACCTCTCAACCTCCCTATTCTCAATAGATCAAGCATCAACGACGCATGGGAAAGCAAATTACCCTACTGATGCCATCATCATCCCACACTCTCGGTGAATTCATGCCCTCTGAGATAGTGGATACCCCCCAAAACCCACCTAGTAGTGGTGGATTATTCATGTGACAATGAAGGGTGCGCTTTGGTTAACACCATGGAGCTGGTAAAGCCCTACATGATTTTTGTTGATGAGGAGATCCGGAAGCATCCTCCCAACATCCCCATTAATCAACTACATCAGCGGAGTCATGGACATAAATATATACAGCATGACTGAAACATGGATTCCAACCAAGCTATGCATGCCACTAAAACTAGTCAACATGCCCTGCCCAGAGCTCAGCATGTGCAACCTTCCCATATAATTGAATTAGGTCTACCTTCACCGCCATTTGTGTTACTAGAATAGGAAGAGTTTCAATGAATGCACAATGATCATATAAGCTCTATTAATGACTTGTCTCATTCATCTAGTCAAAATTACTTAATCACTAAATGATCTTTTACTAGAAAGTAGCAGGACATTCCCAGCACCAGCCAGATTCCGACTCACCTGGAAGGGCCTGTCATACCCACTACCTCATAACAACCTCTTGTAAGCATAAGATCACCCTTGGAACAAAAAAATGATATCCTTAAGCATTTTTCCTTCATTTAGGTGAGTCTATTTAACCTTTATTCCCTTCTTTTGTTAGCAGATATGTGTTAATCCCTTGCCTAATATTTACAAAGCCACCTAATGATTCAGAAATAGGTAGTAGTTAGAGAAGCCTTCCATGTTGAGGCACTCAAGCTTGATGAATTTCAGGCCATTATTTCATTATTTGGATAAGATAAAGTCCATCCCATATAGGGGAACATATATGACAACCCTACTTTTTATTACAACTTAAACATGCTTTATTACATAAAACTTCACATGATACGACAAAGAAGATCAAGAGTTTTTGTGTCTTTGGGGCTTAGGATCATTACAAAAAAACTTAAAACATGGAATACAACATCTTTATTGAAAACTTCCTTTACATGACCACTACATTTCCTCGTACTTAGCATTGCATGGGATAACCTGAGGACATGCATAAGAAAAGGGTGAGCTATAAAGCCCAGTAAGGGAGTAAACATGGAATTACATGAGGAGTACAATACATGTTAGGAAATAGGCATGTCAATAGGGAATAATATATACATGAACATAAAGGCATGATAAAGAATGATAATCATAACATGGAAATGTGGCAACAACACTTAACATTGTATTAGCATCAGCCAATGCTCATTGCACATGGAGCATGAGTAAACCCTCATTGCATAGGAAGCACGAGTAAACCCTCATTGCACTTGAATTAGAATGAGTCAACATTCATTGCACATGAAATATCATGATACTATACTTTACCCAATGTGTTGGAGTTCTATAAGGGCGCACCCTTCTTAAACATTTCATTTCATGCTTAAGTGTGCCACATGGATCATAAAACATGGATTCGTAAAACATAATCATTTATTCCACGATAAAGGAATGTGGAATTCATACATGAAAATTTATAATCAATAAGTAAAGGTTCATAAACATGGATACCCTTGATGGAGAAATGGGCATGGTATCCACTACCCAATGGCATTGGCTTAGAAAATTGGTGCGATTTTGGCAGCGTAACAGCGTGACATAAGAATTCATAAAAAATGGTCGATGAGAGAGAAAGGGGTTCCTAATCATATTTAAATGTAATGGAAAGTAAGTATGTTATATAGATACATGTCCCAACAATTTCAAAGGAATTTACATTCATGATACAAAATTATTTCTTGAATGTAAAAGAAGAGAGAGAAGTTCCTTTCAGAATTTCGGCATAGTAATAGGTGTACATGGGAGGACTTTAATGAGAGATAAAGTGGTCTCCCATCATTAAAACAATAATAGGGCATTATGGGGGAGGTGAGAAACCATACCCCATTGTTCATAACTGAAACTAAAAGGGAAATACAACTTAATGAAAATTGGACAAAATGAGAAAGGAAGAAAAAAACCCTTACTTGGAAGTGTGCTTTCAAAGGCTAGAGAGAGGCTTGTGAGAGGCTTATTGGGAGCTTGGGGCACCTTGGGAGGATTTTATAGAGAGTAGGGCAGAGGTTGGGCGAACTCCAAACGATTTTAGTGAGGAGGAATTGGGAGCTTCGGTGTGTTTATATAAGAAAGGTGAGAGAATTCATTATTATTTAGGTTTGGGACCCCTTATATTAAACAAATCCAAACCAAAAACCATACAATGTTTATTGCCCATGGTTTCTGGAAAAGAAAAGTGGAAAAATATATTTTATAAGGCCCATGTCCAAACTTATTAAAATATTAGGGTTTCTTATGTGGAGGTGAGTCACACTCCCATGGAAATTAATTTAAAAAGGCAAACTGTTGAATATGCCTTGAAGGGTTCATTAATGCTTTGAAAATTAAGTGAAACAAACCCAAAATCACATTATTTTAATTTTAAAACATATATTGGAAGAACATAAGGATTATTCTATTTTATTACATCACCATTGGGTCATTATGATGTCATAAAACACATTATATATTTAAACGGTATTTAATTTTATCCTAAAATTTGATTATCTCAGAAAATTATGAAAAATTCACCATTGGATAATTTCGACGTCCTGATTCCAGAAATGAAATTTATTTTATCTAAAAAAATTTCTAAATATGTTAATTTTCACTTTTAAAATAAAACCAACATTTATCGAAAATTCACGGGTTTTGATAGAAATGGCTTTCAAACCTTAATATAACATTTTAATTGCATTCATAAAATTATAAGATCATTTATATTTAATAAAAATTAATTTAATAATAATAATATTATTATATTGAAATATTATTTAATTAAAAAATCCCTTAATTTAATAAAATATATTTCTTAATTAAATAATAACTAAAAACACCATTTGTACTTTAAAAACTATTTTCAATGTATCAAAAATGACTAGAAATTATATTCATTATTATATACAAAAAATAATGTACATGAATATAGTACTAGTTATTTGTTACATAACCCCTTAAAACAGCCGCATAAGACCTAAGGGTAAGGTGTGCGTTGGTGACAGACTCTTGGGGTGGCTTGGATAACAACGCTCGAGTGGTAATCTCTATAAACATCCACTTTTCCCATAGAAGGTCTCGTTCAAGCTTGACATGGTGAAGCTCAGCTTGGGCTTGGTCAAGGGCGAAGCCCAAGGATGCCACCACGTTTTCGAGCTCCGAAAAATGGGCTTCTTATGGGGAAATTCTACTGGATGAGGCCATCACTTCCTTTGTCTGAGTAAAATTGGGTTCGTTAAAGCCTTATATTTATACTAATCATTTGATCACTGTTCAACGGATTTAAAAGTAACAGTCACAACTCTTATCATAAAACCAACGAAGCTGACATCTTATAAAAACATTTTTTTATAAAGAGTCATTTAACTGGATCAAGAGGGATTTTCCATTAATGAAACATAGGGTCGTTACAATATTCCGCCCTTAAGAAATTTCGCCCTCAAAATTTTCATTTTCCCACACTAAAACAAATGTGGGTAACTAAGCGTCATCATATCATCAGACTCCCAAGTTTCTTCTTCAAACCTGTGGTTTCTCCACAACACCTTGTCGAGGGGCATTTCATTATTTCGTAGAACTTTTTTTCTAAGATCTAAGATCTTCACCGGTTGCTCTTCATAAGAAAGATCATCTTCCAATTGTACCACCTCGGAAGAGAGTACATGTGAAGGGTCCGGTATGTACTTCTTAAGAGGGATACATGAAAGACATCATGTATCTTGGCCATAGTAGGTGGAAGTTCTAGTCGATAGGCCACAGCCCCAACACGATCAAGAATCTCGAAGGAGCCAATGTACCTTGGACTAAACTTCCCTTTCTTTCCAAACCTCATGACCTTATTCCATAGAGATATGCATAAAAACATCATGTCTCCATCTTTAAATTCAAGGTCTTATCGACAATTATCTGCATAACACTTCTGTCGACTCTGGGCTGCCTTGATATGCTGGTGAATGGTTTTCACCTTCTCTGCCATTTCTTCGACCATTTCTGGTCCAAGCAGCTTACGTTCATCGACCTCATCCCAACATGTCAGTGTTCTGCACCTTTTCCTGTACAGGGCTTCATATGGTGCCATTTGGATGCTCAAGTGGAAACTATTATTATAATAGATCTCAACCAGAGGAAGATGTTGATCCCATCCTCCTTTAAAGTCCATTGATCACGCTCTCAACATATCCTCAAGTGTTTGGATAGTCCGATTGGATTGGCCATCAGTTTGAGGATGATAGGCCGTACTGAAGTTCAGTTCAGTATTCAGAGCATGTTGAAGACTCTTCGAAAACATAGAGGTGAATCTTGGATCTCGGTCAGACACAATAGATAGTGGTACTCCATGCAACCTTACCACTTCCCTGATATATAACTGTGCCAGTTGATTCAAAGAGAAATCCTCTCGAATAGCAATGAAGTGTGCAGTCTTTGTAAGACGATCCACAACACCCCAGATTGAATTGTTGCTTTTGGATGTCCTTGTAAGTCCAGTGACAAAGTCCATGGTGATGTTCTACCATTTCCATTCTAGCATGGGAAATGGTTGCATCATCCCCTTAGACTTCTGCCTCTTTTCCTTCACTTGCTGATACACCAGGCACTTTGATGTATATTCAGCGATCTCCTTCTTCATATTATCCCACCAAAAGTTTTCTCAGAGATCTTGATACATCTTTGTGCTCCCTGGGTGAATATAGAAATTTGAACTATGTGCATCACTCAAAATTTCCTTCTTTAGCTTTGGACTTGATGGAACACATAGTATTTTCCCAAACCGCACAATTCCTTCTTCATTAACATTAAACTCCAATGATTTTCCCTTTTTAATAGTTTCAAGTTTTTCTTGAATTCCCACATCATCCTTTTGAGCATCCTTTAACATTTATAAAAGAGATGGTTGAGCAATCATTTGTGAAAGGATTGATGATGTTCCCTTATTTATGATTCCCACGTCCATCTTCTTCAAGTCTAAGAAGATTGGATCCTTCTCAATTCTCATCACTAATAGAATCGCTGGATCCTTTCTACTTAGGGCATCCGCCACCTTGTTTGTTTTCCCAGGGTGGTAATGTATTGAACAATCATAATCCATGATGAGATCTATCCATCTTCTCTGGTGCATATTAAGCTCTTTCTGTGTGAATATATATTTAAGACTCTTGTGGTCAGTATATATCTCACATTTCTCTCCATAGAGATAATGCCACCAGATTTTCAAGATAAAGATCACCGATGCCAACTCCATATCATGCGTTGGATATTTTCACTCATGGATTTTCAACTTCCTTGAGGCATAGGATATCACTTTATCATTATGCATCAGAACACATCCTAATCCCTTCTTCGAAGCATCACTGAATACCACAAAAAGTTCCCCACTTGTGGGTAAAGTGAGCATGGGTGCAGTGATAAGCTTCCTTTTCAACTCCTTTAATATTTCTTCACATTCATCACTCCAAGAAAAATTTATGCCCTTTCGAGTTATCTTGGTAAGAGGGTTGGACAATCGTGAGAAATTTCTCACAAATCGTCGATAATATCCAGCTAACCCCACGAAGAAACGGATATTGGTTACCGATGTTGGCCTCAGACATCCCTCAATTGCATCTGTTTTGGAGGGATCCATAGATATCCCATTTCTTGTGATGATATGGTCCAAGAATGAGACTTCCATCAACCAAAACTCACACTTGATGTACTTTTAATAGAGTGTCTCCTTGCACAAAGACTTTAGTATAGTTCTTAAATGCTCCTCATGGTCCTCCTTGGTTTTGGATTATATTAGAATATCATCTATAAAGACTACCAAATATTTGTCAAGTTAATCTCTAAAGACTCTATTCATCAAGTCCATGAATATTGTTGGAGCATTGGTGAGTCCAAAAGGAATTACTATGAATTCATAGTGCCCATATCTTGTACGAAAAGCAGTCTTTGGGATATCTTCCTTCTTCACCCTTACTTGATAGTATCCAGACCACAAGTCCAAATTGGAGAAGTATTGTGCTCCACACAGCTGATCAAACAAGTAATCAATTCGAGGGAGAGGATACTTGTTCTTTACCGTGATTTTGTTAAGTTCACGATAATCGATGCAAAGCCGCATTGACCCATCCTTCTTCTTGACGAAGAGGACTGGTGCACCCCATGGTTAAGCACATGGGCGTATAAACCCTTTATCCAAATTCTCCTATAGTTGTTTCTTCAACTCTTCAATCTCAGCAACAACCATTCTATATGGAGTCTTGGATATTGGTAGTGCCCCAGGTATATGCTCAATTGAGAACTCAACATATCTTCTTGGAGGAAGACCAGGCAGTTCCTCAAGAAACACTTCCGCGAATTCCCTCACATTAGGCATTTCTTAAAGGATGGTTTCTTCTTTGGACTCAATCATCTGAGCTAGATACGCATGCTCATAGGGACGTAATATCCATGTTTGAGATGATGGAGCTAAAGGAGATTCATCTTCCTCCTGACACTTCTAATGAATCGTGGGACGATTCTCCATATGGAGTGTGATTTCCCTCTCCCGACAATTTATGTTGGCTCTATATAAGGAAATCCAATCCATGCCAAGAATTGCATAAAATTCCAACAAAGGGAGTATGACAAGGTTCACCAGGAAATTAAATCCACATATTATAACAGGGGATGAATTATATTCATGGGATGCAATTATTGGCCCATTTTCCCTACTCAACGACATCTTCACTTCCCTGATTTGTGGTGGTGCTGGGATTGTTCTACTAATCTTTCGAGATATAAAAGAATGCGTAGAACCTGAACCAAAAAATACGTTTTCTATTCTTGAATGAATAACTAGCATACCTATCTCCACTTCATTGTCGGGGTTCACTTAGACAGAAGTGATGGCAAAAGCTCTTACTTATTGTCTTGGATGTTGTTAGTTGCCTCTGATAACCCTTGGATTAGGGCACTGATTTGCAAAATGACCCGGTTCTTTGCATTTATATAATTGAACAACGCGTTGAGGTTCGAACGGAGCCTTCCTCTCCACTGTCGCAGCCACAGGTCCTTCTTTCCGAATGTTAATAGCTAGGTACCCTTCTCTTCCATACCTGAAACATTTTCTCATCCCCTTAAGGAAATTTCCCGGGTGCTTCTTTCCACACTTTTGGAAATTGGGGTGCTGGAACTTCTTAGCATCGTTGGATTTATCCATCAGACCACCAGCATTGAAGTCCACCTTACGCTTCTTGTCCCCATGATACCCCTGTGATTCTCTGATCTCTATTTCGACCTCGAGGTCACATCGGACAATTTTCTCATAGCTGTTGAAGTCACGGATCACTAATGCTTTCCGCAATCTAGGCTTCATCCCACCAAAGAAGCGGTCAACCTTGCATTCGGGGGTAACGACAAAGCCGAAAGCTTATCGTGCAATCCTTGTGAAGTTTTCCTCGTACGCTCCCACATATTCTTCATCTTTTTGCTTAAGGGAAACAAAGTCCCTTTGCATCTTAAGACGGAGGGTGCACAAAAAACATTTATCGAAAAACATATTCCAGAATTCCTTCCATTCCAAAGCATCGATCTCCTCCACAGGCTTCATATTTTTGATCAACAACCACCATTGATCAGCTTCACCATCCATACGATAAGAAGCCAAGAGAACCTTGTCTTCTTCAGAACATTGTAGGATGGAGAAGGACTTTTCAATGGAGTTGATTCATTGTTCAGTGTTCGTGGGATCGGATGATCCACTAAAAGTAGGAGGCCTTTGTCTCATGAAGATCTCGATAGCGACTTGTTCTTTCTTAGGGGGGGTTGAACATTCCTCTTGACCTGTGTCTCTATTCAAAACTTGAGTTATCTGAGAGAGAAGTGTGACAATGTTTGTGATTCTCTCTCCCATTGGATTGGTCATGTCATCAGTACAATCATCCCACTGATCTTCACAATGGTTGTTAGCCCGAGTCCTCCTATTACAGGCCATTGGCAGGATTAAAAGGAAAGTTAGGGGTAACACATAAAGGGTAATCCAAAGACAAAAGTTGATGACTTGTAAATAAAATTTAATTTCTTTATCTCATGAGTCTATAGAATTTAATCTAGGCTTCCCATGATCTACTTTCTAACATATATTCTTAGGGGATTTTTTCCCTTAATAAGGCTTCATACAAAGACTGTGAATTTATAAAAATGTATCCCCTGTGAGTGTCGTAACCAAGAGTGTAGCAAGGCCGGTTGTCATGCACCAGTTCTCGTTCAAGTCTAGCTCAAAGCGGTGTTTTCGGGTTTTACCCCTAGGATACATTTGTGCTAGAGCTGCCTCTACCTACCCGTATCCAGACAGAGATGTATTTGTTTGATAAACCACTTACTTAGTATTTTCCAAAACATAGGGATGTTTTTATTATACTTTGTCTTGTATCATAGGATTTACTAGGGTTTCCTAATCCCAAAAATAACTAAACCTATCCTTTGATACCAACTATGACAACCCTGCTTTTTATTACAACTTAAACATGCTTTAGTACATAAAACATCACTTGATACAACAAATAAGATCGAGAGGTTTAGTGTCTTTGGGACTTAGTATCATTACATAAAAAATTAAAACATGAAATACAACATCTTTATTGAAAACTTACTTTACACGACCACTAAATTCTCTCGTACTTATCATTGCATGGGATAACCTGAGGACATGCATAAGAAAAGGGTGAGCTATAAAGCCCAATAAGGGAGTACAAATGGAATAACATGAGGAGTACAATACATGTTAAGAAATAGGCATTCCAATAGGGAATAAGATAAACATGAACATAAAGGCATCATAAAGCATGATAATCATAACGTGGAAATGTGGCAACAACACTTAACATTGAATTAGCATGAGCCAAGGCTCATCGCACATGGAGCATTAGTAAACCCTCATTGCACATGAAGAATGAGTAAACTCTCGTTTCACTTGAATTAGCATGAGTAAACACTCATTGCACATGACGTATCGTGAAACTATAATTTACCTAATCCATTGAAGCACTATAAGGGAGCACCCTTCTTAAACATTTCATTTCATGCATAAGTGTGCCACATGGATCATAAAACATGGATTCAGAAAACATAATCATTTATTCCACGATAAAGGAATGTGGAATTCATACATGTAACATTATAATCAATAATTAAAGGTGCATAAAGGTGGATACCCATGATGGAGAAATGGGCATGGTATCCACTATACAATGGCATTGGCTTAGAAAATCTGTGCGATTTTGGCAGCGTAATGACGTGACATAAGAATTCATAAAAAATGGTTGACGAGAGAGAAAGGGGTTCCTCATCATATTTACATGTAATGGTCAGTAAGGAGGTCATATAGATACATGTCCCAACAATTTTAATGGAATTTAGATTCATGATACAAAATTATTGCTTGAATTTAAAAGAAGAGAGAAAAGTTCCTTTCAGAATTTTGGCATAGTAACGGGCGTACATGGGAGGAATTTAATGAGAGAGAAAGGGGTATCCCATCATTCAAACAATAATAGCGCAGTATGCGGAAGGTGAGAAACCTTACCCCTTCATTCATAACTAAAATTAAAAGGGATATACAACTTAAAGAAAATTGGACAAAATGAGAAAGGAAGAAAAAAAACCCTTACTTGGATGTGTGCTTCCAAAGGCTAGAGAGTGGCTTGTGAGAGGATTTTTGGGAGCTTGGGGAACCTTGGGAGGATTATAGAGAGAGTAGGTCAGAGTTTGGACGAACTCGAAAGGATTTTAGTGAGGTAGAAGAGGGATCTTGGGTGGGTTTATATAGGAAAGGTGAGATAATTCTTTATTATTTAGGTTTGGGACCCCTTATATTAAACTAATCCAAACCACCAGCCATCCCATAGTTTTTTCCCATGGTTTCTGGAAAAGGAAATAGAATAAAATATTTTATAAGGCCCATGCCCTAAATTATTAAAATATTAGGGTTACTTATGTGGAGGTGAGTCACACTCCCATGGAAATTAATTTAAAAAGTCAGAGTGTTGAATATGTCTTGAGGAGTTCATTAATGCTTTGAAAAGTAAGTAAAACAAACCCAAAATCACATTATTTTAATGTTAAAACATATATGGGATGAACATAAGGATTATGGTATTTTATTACATCACAAATTGTTCATTATGATGTCATAAAACACATTATATATTTAAACGATATTTAATTTTTACCCAAAAATTTGACTGTCTCAGAATATTATAAAAAATTCACCGTTGGATAATTTCGACATCCTGATTCCATAAATGACATTTATTTTATCTAAAAAAATTTCTAAATATGTTAATTTTCACTTTGAAAATAAAAACCAACATTTATCGAAAATTCACGGGTTTTGACAGAAATGGCTTTCAAACCTTAATATAACATTTTAATTGCATTCATAAAATTATAAGATAATTTATAATTAATAAAAATGAATTTAATAATAATATTATTATTTTATTTAAATATTATTTAATTCAAAAATCCCTTAATTTAATAAAATAGATATATTAATTAAATAATAACTAAAAACACCATTTGTACTTTGAAAACTATTTTCAATGTATCAAAAATTACTAGAAATTATATTCATTATTATATACAAAAAATAATGTACATGAACATAGTACTATTTTTTTTGTTACATAACCCCTTAAAACAGCCTCATAAGACCTAAGGGTATGGTGTGCGATGGTGACAGACTCTGGGTGTGGCTCAGATAACATCGCTCGAGTGGTAATCTCTATCAACTTCCACATTTCCCATAGACGGTCTCGTTCGAGCTTGACATGGTGAAGCTCAGCTAGGGCATGGTCAAGGGCGAAGCCCAAGGATGCCGCCTCTTTTCCGATCTACGAAAAATTTGCTTTGAATGGGGAAATTCTACTGGATGAGGCCATCGCTTCCTTTGTCCGAGTAAAATTTGGTTCGTTAAAGCCTTATATTTATACTAATCATGTGATCACTATTCAACAGCTATAAAAGTAACGGTCACAACTCTTATCATAAAACCAAAGAAGTTGACATCTTATAAAAACATTTTTTATAAAGAGACATTTAACTGGATCAAGAGGTATTTTCCATTAATAAAACTTTGGGTCATTACAACATATGACTACTATATATCACCATCCACTTCAATGGAGTGGAGGTTATTCACTACCTTTTCGACCCATACTCTGGGATCAACCTAATCTGTACCTGAACACTTTGAAAATGGTGTTGTACGGGGATGATCTGATCCCCTCTAACCATAAAATTCAAGGGTTTGACATGATAGAACAAACACCAGATGGAAAGAACCTCCCGAAGACACAATTCATTGGTCTAGTATCTGGCACCTAGTTCATGGTTGTCTCTTGGGAATCTTATTATAATGCGTTGAAGGGTAGTCTATGGCTTCACCTGCATGTGGTGGTCCAGTCATCATGTTACGACTGCCTAAAATAATCCCTTAATGGTCAAGTGGGGGTACTCCAAGGTGATGTGTCTCCTTTTTCCACTTTTTAATCCCACAATATGAATGATGTCTATTATAAAATAAAGGATATATAGATCATGGATTACTAGGTTGAATGTGCTACTGTTGCGATAGACCAATGGACAGACCTATAAGATTCTTGCATTTTTTAGTTCCACCCATTGGAGGATACAACCCCAGATCAAGTAAAAGTCATTATAGTTTCTAGAATGACGGGGTATCACATTCCCATTTCTAAAGGAAGGATGAAGATCACATTTTATTCCTAAACGAATCAGTCGTAGGTGATCCCAGAGCCCTCTGCTCGCATAAGGTATCATGATGTCTGCCCCATCGCAATGACAATACATCATACATTATTTTTTTGTCGAACTAGGATAAACTGGCTCAGTCCTACATTCCATTATTTTTATGGTATCATCATGTGTGGACCCTTGGCAAGGAGACTATTTGGGATTGGGTCCACAACTTTTTTCTCTATGGTTTCATAGCATAGGTGTCCCCTAATGCATTTTCTACCACTGCTCAGGCTAGGACCAGCTTCCCATCACGATATGTTGACTCATAAGAATCTCATCCCATCAAGGGTACATCCTCCACAAGTGAATAAGACTATTTGATAGATGGAAATCCTCTATTCAAAGGGGGTTTCTACACCACAATCTAGGAATTGGTACATTTGAACATCGTTAATGTGGCAGATATGAATCCCACATTAATCAACTCGGTTATGCCCGTTGAAGAGATACAAAAATATGTGGACTTCCTAAAAAATCATCATGATGTGTTTTACTCGAGTTATGATGAAATTATAGAACTAGATCCTCATGTCATTATCCATAATTTCGGTCTTCCTGAAAATTAGTGCAGGTTCATACAACCTCCCAGAAAGATGCACCATTCTCACGGTGCCGTGGTCGAGGCCGATGCTGATAATCACTTTAGATAAAATTTCATCAAGGAGATATATTATCCTATATGGTATGGAAATATTTTTCCCATTAGAATGTAAAATAGATAGATCAGGGTCCGCATCGACATTTGAGATCATAATTTTCACTATCCAAAGGATAATTTTCCCCTTCCTATGACAAAACAATTAATTGATACCACAACTGGGTTCCACGATCACTCCATCATGGATGGGTATTCTAGGTATAAAAAAATTTGAATGGACACTATGGATGAAGATTCAGCATTCTTTAGGGAACCACAAGGTATATTCTTCTAGTAGTTAATGCCATTCGGTCTGAAGAATGCAGTTTCCACCTATCAATGTTCCATGCATTGAATATTTCAGACGATCCCAATACATTGGTGGAATTCTACATGGGCAATCTAGTGTTTAAATCCCACCAGCATCAAAAACATCTCATAGACGTTGATAAATATCTTTTCCTCCTCCATTCTCGCCATCTGAAGATGAACTAATTGATGTGTTCCTTTGGTGAACCTTTGGGAAATTTATTGTCTTCATTTTCAAATCTAGATGCATCGAGATCTTTAAAGAGATGATTAAGGCCATCAGTAATATGTGTCCTCCTACAACATTTTGGAGCTTGAGGATCTCAAAGACACTTTTACTATATACACTGATTCATTTAGAATTCGCCCAGAAGGTGTAATCCATTTTCTCAACTTATGAAGAAAGGCATTTTATATCACTGGGATGAGGAATGTCAGACTACTTTTTATGAAATCAAGTATCAAATATTATAGCCTCCACTCATGATGCCACATATTTCTGGAAATCCTCTTGTCCTCTATGTGACCTCCATGTAATGATCTATTGGTTCCCTTATCACCCAGAATAAGAATGAGGGAATGGAGGAAAGTCTCTACTATCTCAGCAGAATGCTCATCGATACATAGAACAGATGCTACTATATCGATAAAATTTGTATTGCGCTGGTATTTGCTGTATAGATTATGCGACATTACTTACAGCACCATGAGATTCATCTTGACGCGATTGGATCCATTGAATTGCATATTGAACATCCCCATATTGACAAGGTGTGTAGGTCGATGGGCAATAATCCTCTAATAGTTCAACAACAGGTTTTTTCCCTAGAAATCTATTAAGGGGAATGAATTGGCAGATATCCTTCCCACTCATCCAGCTCCTATAGAATAGAATGTGGACCTTGATTTTCTTGATGATTAAATCCTCTTTTTAGAACAATATATTCTATATTTTCAAATGCACATTGAATGAACTTCCTGAAGCCCTACTAGCAGAAGATTCGATGATCCTAGAAAAGAAAGAGTGGGCATTAATATCATCTTCATCACTCTAGAAAAACATATTCATCCTTATTCATTCCTTTTCTCATATCGCATTACCAACAATGAGTCCGAGTATCAGGCCTTCATTACTGTCCTTGAGATAGCCCTCACGATTCATGTTCCCCACATTCCTGGGAAATGGGACTCTGAACTATTCGTCTAATAGATCAATGGTGACTATGTCATCAGGATTCTAGTGCTCGTACAACTATTGGAACATAACTTCCAGTTGATGGACCAATTCATGTCTCATTTAGAAAATAATCATCTCCCAAGATACTTGGACGGTCAAGATGGTGCCTTGTATATCTTGGTTAAATCTCTTGTAGAGCCTGATCAAGATGATTTGATTATCCCCGTGGCACACCAGAGATTCATCATTCCCATCACTTCAGAAGATGATGATATCCCACAGGTAATTCACATTACCTATGGTGCTCCACAACAGGACCCCCAGGTCCCCCTACAGTAGTGTTGGTAGTGACCCCCGACTAGAAGGCCTTAATTATCAAGTGCCTAAAACACTTTAATCTCCAAACTGATCGAGCTTACCATGACCAAATCTGACACCACACAATAAATTTTACACTCTATAGTTGCCCAGGTCTTTTTCAGATCCTCTATAGATACATGGTTGATGAATACCTTTTTGTTTGAATTAATGAATGTGATATTTCTTTGGTCATGTTGATGGTCCATGATAATTTTTCTTAATTAGCATCTAGAGCCTCTCAACACTCCCAAGTACTATTGGAACTTTTTTCTCTGTGGAATCGAAGTAGTGGGACCATATCCACTAGCGAAAGCTCGCTATTTTAGGTTCAACCGGACCACAATGGATTTCTTTCCAAAGTAAAAAAGAGGTAGTTATGCTCAAAGAGTTCAATTTCCATTTTATCATAGAATTTCTGAGCTCTAGTATCATCTACCGATTCATATTCCCTTATGTATTCCTCACTAATAATGAAACCAACTTCTGAGAAGCTAAACTAAAGAAGTTGTATGACATGTACAACATCTGTTCTAACCATACCTTCCCTTATCACATGCAAGAATATGTGAGAATTGATTCATTCAACAAAACACTCTCTAAAATCCAAAAAAATATGGTTTGTCAGAACACGAAAATTTGGCATGAAAAACTCATGAATGACCTCTTGTCTTATCGGATGACGACTCATAATTCCACCTAGGTGACACCATACTTCCTGGTGTACAGAATCAAGGTCATCATACCTATTGAGATTCAATTGACTTCATTAAAAACAGTTTTCCATGATCATAACTCACCAGATAAGGTTGATGGAATCCATCAGGCTGGATTAGAAGCACTTCACGAGATTATGCTTTGTGCCCAACATAGTCTGGAAAGGCATCAGAAAAAGAAATCTTGATCATTCAACAACAATGTTCGCCTCTTCCCTTTTTTGATAGTTAACATGGTGTTTCCCATTAGACCACCAATAACACCTGGTAGTAAACCACCCAAGCTGGATCCCAAAGGGTAATGTCCTTACATCATTTACAAGGTTTACCCTAATGGTGCGTGCTCCTAGGACACCGTAGATGGTGAGTGTATAAATCCACACTACAATTAAAACTTCCTCAAGCAATAATTTTCATGAGAAATTCACATTCCAACATGATCTCGAACTGTTATTTACTACATTACATTAAACTACATGGTTCCCCCAGATGTTGAGAAACTGCAAAATTTTCTGAGATCTATGATAATAAACTATGATCTATCATGTCCTGCATGAACTTAAACCGTTTTTTCTTTGCCACCTGATTTTAAAATGTGTAACTCATCTGAATTGAAGGATGTAAAATTACTCAGCATTCTACCTTAATTACGTTAAACTGTGAGCTAAAGATATACTGTTATAGTCAGAGCTCTATGACCGTAAACTAATATATCACTGTATCAATGTCATCACCTCATGATGGTAAGCTTCATAGTACCTTGAGGAACAATGTATGTCTTGATTACCATCCTCATAGGATATGTAAGAATGCTCGTACACCTAACCTTAGAGTCTAGTCCACAAACACTTCTCTTTGACAATGCTCGTGGATGTATTTCTCTTGGAGGATCCTTCATGGTATAGTGTAGGCTACTTCGGCCCCACTAATTTCGGGGTTACGATGATCACATAATGTTACTCTCCGCATTCTTCTATCGTCCCACATCCTCACCAAGCCCCAAACTCCCTGATCTCCCCTTGGGTCAATAAACATTGT
Organism: Viscum album; assembly: GCA_963277665.1. Classification (NCBI taxonomy): domain Eukaryota; kingdom Viridiplantae; phylum Streptophyta; class Magnoliopsida; order Santalales; family Viscaceae; genus Viscum; species Viscum album. The sequence continues at coordinate 278,594,548 of OY728125.1, forward strand.
GTGATGTGGGCTTTTGCCTTCGTTCATGCTGAGTTCATCATGACTGCAACATGTATTGCACTCTTTAGATATCTCTTTCTCTTTCATCTTCCTACATGACATTAAACTACAAGGGCATATTTATGCTTCACACATCCCCTCTATTTGGGACTTCATTATCTTTCACATCCAAAAGTCCCCTGAATGGATTGGTTGCTTGGATCGAGGGATCTTCTACAATTTTCGTCCAACATCCTTTAGGATCTCGAACAAAAAATTGATATATGTATTCATTTGTGAAAATTGTCAACAGCCGAAACCCATTTTTAGTTCTCATTTTAGGTCACACGATATGGATGTTGCATTTCCAATGGGGTCAACAGCCATCCCTCATCGTTAGAACCACCCCCTTATATTCCCAATAGCAGGTTCAATGGTTCATTTTAACCTTTTATACCTTAAAAAACCTGTCTACCATGGTAAGGAATGTTGATATTCATAGGATCAACCCTACCTAATCACATTCTCTCAATGTGATACCCATATATATTCGGGGGAGCTTAATCATATTACTTTTTTCCCACATTGAGCACTACTCACATGGCCTTAGGATATTTATTAAGGAAATAACCACATAATGTATAATGCGTCTATGGTCCAATCTCGATGACCATAAACTAAGATCATTCACCATGCTCACTGCAAGACGTTAAATAGAAAACTAGCATGGACTTCTCGTCTGAGGTCCCTAAGCCTTTTTGGATCCTAGCCTTAAATCTCAATTCGGATTGTTCGATGTGGTATGGAATCCATGTCCTCATTCACATTGGGATAATTTCCACATGCCACACAAATCCCCTTGAGATATCCCTCCATCTATCATCTATTTTGGAAGACATTAAACTGCACAGGTCCCACTATGCATCACACATCCACTCATTTGGGATTCTGTCATCATTCAAATCCAAAATGACCCTTGCATCGCATGGATCTCTATCCTAAGGTCTCTCATACCATTTGGTCTAATATCCTCGAAGATCTCAAGAGAATTTTTTTTAAAATTTTTGTGTTGTGAATATGTTCAACGTTCGACGATCAACTATTTCCCACCATCCCTAGTCACACAATAAGAATATTGTGTTGCGAACAAGTTTAATACTTATACTCCATCATTATTTCCATTTTCAGGAATCCTACATAGCAGGCACGAAGATGCTCCCTTACCACTCATCTATCTCGTGGACAAGACATTACACTTGGCATCTGTGGTCCAAGCACGATGACCTTAAACTAAGATCAGAATAGTCCACTCCACAAGATGTTAAACTAAGAATTGGTTGTGGCTTCCTATCATAGATCACTCTACCATTTAGGCCCCCTATCAAAAGTTATCATTTTCTATTTTATGTTGTGTTATGGTCTTTAGACCTCATTTATATTGGGTTTGTATTAGCAGCAACATGTACCCCCTTTCAGGGAGCTAGTCTCTCTACCATCTTGTCATGAAAGACTTTAAACCACACCCTCAATACTACATATGGCCTCAATCTAATCCTCATGGGATTTATAGGAATTCCTAAATTTTTCATCATCGTGTCCAGCCCCATATTCCCTGACCTTTTTTGGCCCCTCAGCCTGAGATTTCTTCCCCGTAATTGCTTGGGGTGTGATTTGGACCTCATCCTCATTCATGTCGAGTATGCATTATCCCTCCATGTCCATTCCACTCTAAAACCTCACTCTTCTCTCTTCATCCAAGTCATATGAAGTTAAACTATACTACATGGTCCCTTATGACTCAAAACAATTGTGTATTTATCGTACTATGTTAAACTGCATGGGTTGGTCCTATCATACGACCCTAAACTAGGAAATTATTGTCCAAGCAGCACAAAAAATGAAACTACATTGTAATTTCCTCACTCGAGGGGACATCATGCATGGTAGTGGTTATCCACCATACCATTTTTCAATTCCTTCATATGTCTTCATTCCTATAGCGATTCCTAGACTCTATGTTTCAGGTTTAATACTTCATAAAAGAAACATACATACAAGATAAATGAAAAAAATATCTATCAAATGCCTCTTCTATTGATGTGTGGGCTAGACTGCACAACAACATTGTCCCTGGGATTGGTACCCTACAATTCTACCTCAATAACTGTGTATGTATTGATCCCCATCATTATACGGTACATTGGAATGCCCTGGAACCTGGCCTTAGTCCCAGCCCAAGTATCAATTTCAGACCATTGACCTTAAACCTACAGAGGGAGCACATGGTGATATGGGATCCTATTTTCCTCATTCATGTCAGGTTTTATAATTACCACAACAAGTGTATACCTCCCTCCATTCCATTTCCGGTCTTATCTCTAGGACCATTAAACAACGATCTAATCCTCCTTTTCCCAGGACTCAAAACAGTAAAATATTATCTAGAACTACATGTGGCTTGAATACCATCATCTTGGAATATGTAGGACAGCCCAGACATTCCGTATACATGTCTATACCCAAGAGTCTGAAATCCTTCCCCTTTTTCATCCCCGTGGCCTGAAATCTTTTGGGAACATATGTTATGGGCTTCTGTACTCATTCACATTGGGTTTTTCAACAACCGCACTATATTCCTCCCTTGTCATTTCCATGCTTGGTCTTAATTCCATTTCCCTAAACTTATATCTCTTTATGTGAGCTAAACATTGTTCATGGATACTTCACCACCCAGGACACATTCCATTAAACTATTTCCCCACTTAATGGTCTACTTTATGACATTAAGTTAGGATCATACGATGACAGGACCCTTGTCTATAGAAAGGGGTTTTAAATCCTCTATATTACATGTCTTATTAGAATACTCGAATGTGTTGGGGTAATGAACCCAATGTGTGGAGTTTTTAGACGGACGTTACCTCATTTCACATCCCTGAATCATGAGCATTCTATTCAAATCATCATCCTATTCAGCATCTGATGGGACCCCCATTACGTCCTAGTCCCATTCCTCATGGGCTCACCTACTGTATTGGGTCAATGCATCGGAATACCTCAGATGTCATTTTTCTATAGGTCCCATGTTATGAACATGGTCAGTTGTCGACCCACATTTTTCAGTCCCCCTGCAAGGATAACACAAAAATGATGTTGTGTTTTAAACATGGTGAACAATTATCCTTTATCATCATGCCACCATTATTGTGATCTAGATCTTCGGATTCGTGTCTCACATCATTCCACTCACTTATTTTCAAGTGGAATTCCAACACACTCGGTTTTACACCCTAGTGCATAAAGGAATGTATAATCACCACTCCTTGCTTTCCACATCGAGCACGAATAATGTCAGATTAGTATTATTGCTAAGGAATGTACTTGTGCAGCTATTCCACATAGTATTTTCATCCTGCATACCATAAAACTATAATCTCAAAACAATGTTTGGATTGATTCCCATCATGATGGAATATGTAGGAATGTACGACCACTTTGCCTCAAGCCTAGACTATCATTCACTTTTGGTCCCTTGACCTAAACAAACATCCTCTGAATACACGTGGTGTGGTGTGGACTCCTAATGTCCTCATTCCTGTCAGGTTTATAGCTACCTCACCATATACTCCCTATATTATATCTCCTCTTTCACTACCTATCCTATCGTATGAATTTAAACTACCTGAGTCCACACGTCTTTGGTTCCTGAGATTAAACTATAGATCTACCTTGAATAAGTTTGGGATTCCCCATTTAATTATGGGATGCGTCAAACTCCTCACCAAAGAGGAATCACCTTACCAGTGTTGGTCTCTAACCACACTATGCCCAAGAGAAGAAATTTTCTAGATTCCAATCTTCATGGGTTATGTGACAACACCCAGGAAATTTGTTTTGGGCCCTGCCCTAGGTCCTTTAAACAATGTGCACTATCCTCACTATTCGACGTTTATACCATGTGTCTATTATCCTTATTTATATGACTTAAAACTACAGAGCATTTCAAGTCCTTACTAGGGAGGTCCTATTCGGAAGTAAGTTTGATCATTGGTCTTTCCATTGTCCCCACCTAATGTGTAGTCACAACGTTGGCCAAATTTCACTAGTATTTGACTCCATTCAAACAACCAATCACTCTACCCTCCACACATTGCATTCCCATTATTTGGATCATCGTCCAACTTCATGTCTGACTAAACCCACCATCAGTATGGATGGTCGGCCTATGGCCCACCTACTATTCTGGTCTAATGTTTTGGGAGACTGATGGATGACATTTAGAGTCAGGCCCTATATTTCAAACATGGTCAGCAATTGGCCCTCCTTTGTTATCCCCATTACATGCCAGCACAATAGTGATACTATGTTTTGAACACAGTCTAAAGTTATCCTTCATTGTCATGCCATCCATATAGTGTTTGGAATTTGGGGTATCATGATTCACACCATCCACTTCTCTCTATTCGGATTGATTCTAACACCCCTTGTGTTACCCCACTCATGCACTAAAGCACATTTGGAAAATGTAAATTTGACGAATTCAAGAATGTCGTACTCTAGTTAGGCCTCCCTCTTTAATCCCAAAAATATTGATTGGTTTTTCAAACCATGGATGTATAATGTCTGGTAAGCACTGTCATGTTCAGATGGAATAACATAGTATCCATCCCTTATTTCTCACATCGGGCCTTCCCCACAGAAACATAGAGATTGATCGCTTGATATTTCACGAACGTGACAAAAATTATGTAATCCAATATGATATTTGAAATATTTCATGAATCCAACATTAAAAATAATAGAATGAATGTTTTTTAAAAATATTACACTCATTATAGCACCCATGGATCGGCCCCTCCCATGGATGTGTTGACATCTTCAATAGAGCATTCCAGCTCCGCCACTCTCTAGATTGTGGCATCCAGGATCCACATTCACCATTATATCTCTTGTTCCTCTCATGAAATGATAGGAAATAGCTCCAAAATCTCAATCTGAGCATGATCCCCGTATGCTTGGATAGTGTCTACATCCTTAGAGGCTTGATTCAATCATTCTCTGGCCTCTACCTGCCGTGCATTAAACCATGATATAAGATTAAATTTATTGTTGAGTACAGATGAATACTCATCCACCCATGCCTTCAACCATTAATACTCATCCTTTGCATCTCTGAGCCTCTAGATGTTAGTGGATTTCCTTCACTACCATCTTACACTTAGGCCACAATAATGATTCTGAATCTTCTCCACCATGTTGTCTCGGATTAGTATATGAGGACACTAGGCATCCACTCCTCTACCACATAGTTCACGCATTTGGGAATGAAGCATCCCCATCTGTTCTATAAATTTCACATGATGGGTCTCCCCGATAAATCACCTAATAAGATTCGTTGATAGGCGACTGACGATTTTTCTATCCTCTTCATCAGAAATCGTCTCGTCCCGGTCGACAGGGTCACTGGGTTTATATGCCGAGAATGCCTTCAAGAACTCATCACCAGGATCTTCTTCCAGGGTCTAGTCAGGTAGGATCCGACCCATTCAAACCAATTGATCCTTAATGATAGAATCCAACTCAATGATTCCATGATTTGTCACTCTAACGGTCCCACCTTTGATCGGAAGAGCAGAAATTTGGTCAGCTTAGGATGTGCATCCATGACCAGTGGAATTCTCCTTGGAAAAGCAGCGCCATGAGCTCCATCCAACCTCAACAAGGTGACCCAGGCCATTTAAGGAACTATTCTTGCAAAAAGTTCTTGAACATCAATTATCCAAATCAATGGAGGGTAGTTACAATTTCTATAAAAGAGACTCATAGAGGTAGAATAATCAGTCATGCTCCCAAGTTCTAGTTTTTTGGACAATGAGGCATGGCCCCCATATATGGTCAGGAAGTCCGAATGGTTTTGGGATAAAACCCTATGTTTCATGGACTTGCTAGGAATGATAATCGTCATAGTCATGGGCACAGATCCCAATGTTCCCGTTGCTACATATACTATTGCGTGGGATCCGTTTTGGCATATGATTCCCTCACACACTGGTCAGAATTTAGTTTAGAATCCCTAAAATTTCTAGATGAAGACTACGGGGAAGTAGTTTATTTTTTACCTCAAGGGCCTCTGTAAACTCTTCTAACTACTAGTATAAGCTATCGACCACACCATCCTCCCGAGGGCTCCCTCCATCGGCCTCCTCCACCGAGGAGGATATATATGATTCATTCGGTAGAGGGAACTGTTCTATCAATTTGGTAGCCCACAACTGCATAGGGGCTAATCGATTGGTCAACACCTTTACTCGACCTGTCATTAGTCATATAGTACCCTAGGAGTGCAAACATATCTCCAACATAGCAATGTCCTGCTCCCCCTCTACCGGGTATACCACAACGCCAGCCATGATAGGATTGATCCCTATAAAATACATCCTAATAGGGGTCCAATATTTCCACATCACAGAAGGGTTGATGAATTTTCAGTTGAAAAACCAGATGTCTCATGCCTTTGGAAATATGGAGTTCTCAAGAATTTCTATATGTAACAGGTGCTTCCCTAGACCTCGGGTGGGTAACCTACGGAACCCCCTGGGAGGCCTATCCTATGAATAACATTTCTCCTCTAGGCTGCTGGGTTTTCCAATTTTAGATTCATATTGATCGATGCAGGTCTTGCTGCCAATGTAGCCCCACTACCCTTGGATGTCCTCAACACCTTTAAACCATGACCATAGGGATGGGAAGGCACCCTATAACGGGCACAAATGGTATTATCCTTACATATCCCCCCTAGTAGGCTGCCTCCAAACTCTTGGTGTATCCATAACCATCCCATCGATAGTTGTGGGTGGAGGTAGCTCATTTTCCATCTTCTCATTCTCTTATGTGAACATTAACCACATCTTCCACATCAAATAGGTGTGATTCTTGTTTCACAATATCCTATAGACCCACTGGTTAGTAGCTACAAGCACCAAAACTACCTCTCAAAACAGTGGGAGGTGTACAGCTCACAGAGAGGTTCACAGTTGACCAACTCTACTAAGACTCCTCCCTAAAAGGCCAGGAGGTAGAGATGATGCTATTCTATTCTCTGAGAATCATCAATGAACACATCTATTTTGAAATTGTAATGAGTGCAAGTTGAACTAGTTCCTCTTCCGGACCTAGTTCAGGACCAACTACAGGGTCATCTTGGTCAGAGAACTCCCTAGTGCGTTCAGAATGGCCGGTTGGATGTCTGATCCTGGAGGGAAAATGAGGTTCAAAAATTCATAGTGCCCCCTAATATGCACCCTTATCCACCCTTAAATAAGATGGAATGACCCACTAAATATTTGTGGATTATTCCATTCACTGATGTGCCACAACACCTTATACAACATAGCATGCATTGGGATTCCCAGGTTGACCCGCTCCCCAATTGCCAACACGGACACCCTGATAATAATTCTCGGTTACATGGCCATGTTTGTGTCCCTCAATGGCAGAATCTCACCACAATAAGCATTGAAATTAACATAACAAACATAAAAATCGGTTAATGCTCAGTGCTGACACTGAATCCCCATGTCTTCTACCAGTTCTGCTCCATGAGTTTCCAATATGAGTGCTCTTTGCCACGTTGGACCCCCTTCAGGAAGTTTTGAGGCCTCATTGGTAACTAACTGTCATCAAGGGAATTCAAAAACCACTTGAACCACTGTTTGAAGTGGGAATCCATCGCCATCTTCTTTTTCTCCCCTGACACTAGGTCCACCAATGCCTTTGCCAATGGTTTCATCTGCTCTGGGTTCTCCCATGTATTATTGGTGGGTAAGAACTCATCGTAAATTACACCCCGTATCATGACCCCTGAGATTTTTTGTATGTCCCAGATGTTGATACCAACCTCCCCAAGTTGAAGATGGAAGGTATTGGTCCCCAATGACCACCTACTCAGAATCTCTAGCATCAGCTGCTTCGACTAGAAGATTTGAAATTGGGAATCCCAAGCTACCACATACCGACCCATTGGCCTCAACTCTAACCCAAACTCCTCGCATGAGGCGCATACCTAGTAGGCTCGTGCCTATTCATCTGTGAAATTGTCTCCCTGGAACAAATCCCACTCATCTGTCCACCCCTTGTTTTGGTTCCCTAGGGTCACCTTCCGAACGGAGTGGTATAGTGGGGGGATGTCTCGGGCTGCAATGCCTTCATGTTAGCGTTATTCCGGTGGTCATTTGAGAAATCAATGATGAAGGGTGTTAAATCCTCCCCATTACAGTCATCAGCCACCCTAAACCACTGGCTCCTGAATGATGTAATCAAGAACCAATAAGTCGGCTCGTCTCTTCACTCTTTAGGGTTGAAAAGGACATCCTTCATAACAAATCCATACAAAGGCTACCTTTTGCATAGTTGTTTGTTCTATGACCCTCAAACAGCAGCTCCACTAGCGATTCATGGTCTGAATGGGTCTATATATGTTCCTTGATACCCATGTTATTTTCCTGTTGTACCCTCCCAGAAGAATCCACAGGGACCCCCTAGCAGCTTCTTGATGCGCCGTTCAGTCTTCAATGTTTTTTATTTTTGTTCTGGTTTGTCGATCTTGTGCACAATGTTCATTCGTGAATCCCTCCCACAACCCTCAAAAACATGTGTGGTGGAGCACACACTCACAGAGTCGAAGGACTCGTTCCGATCTTTGGATTAGAAAGGCCCAATTCTCAAAGAGAAATCATAGAGTGTGCAGATCTTCACAGAACGAGAGCATAATCTACAAGAACGCAAAGGTGAGAAAGGACCAAAGAGTGGTCATCCTCCCATATTTATAGTTGATTACCCCCATTGCTTCATGGAGCATCTCTACATGGTAACCTTCATGGTGCTCTCAACCCATGCATCACATCTCTACATTGTGTGCCTTCTTCGTGATCATTCGTTTTGATTGGAATAGAAATTTTGGCGATTTATAGTGAGAAATAGACCCTTGTTATATCCATGACATGAAGTCGAATGAGGGAATTTGATGGAACCAAAATTTGGGTAGTGGAAAAAGAAGTAAAGAGAAAACCAATTATAAATTGGCTTCCTCACGATGCCCATTTATGGCAGCCCTTAGCGCAACGGCATTCGCAGTGCACCGCAACACCACAGCCTGTGTAATGCTAAATCCCACATTGTGGTTGTCTTATAGTAACGAGGTGGGAGGATCCGTGGTTATGATACAATTTAATAGAATCCTTGCGCCATAGAAGAAACTAGATCATCCTCCATAATTCCTTGAAATGTGACAGAAGCCTCTATGGGCACCCTGAAGAGATCACACGAGTGCTCTACACCAAGAGTGGATAACAGTCGATTCGACGATTACGAAGAACTTGATGCAATCCACCATCGATCATGGAGAACCTCGTGTATTATCACTAAGTTGTACCTGATTTGAGACACCCCTCGCCTATAAATACCGATCCCGCCTCGATCCCAATGTTGGATACACCGACCTCTTTCCTTCTATGCTCTTAAATCACGGAGCACATTTTTCTCTGTTAAACCTTGAGAATGATAAGATCATATAGGTACTTGATAAATGCGAAGAACCATTCCCATGGCAAAAATAAAAACCCTATACAAGTAGAGAAGCCCTTTCTAGAGGCGATGGGCCACAACAATGGAAGGTTATCCCTAAGGGAACACGAGCCTTTTTAAATCACTCAGGATTTGTGATGTACCTTCCATTAACATGTGAACCACATGACAAGGGAGGATCACCATGCTTCGCGAAGCAGATTGCATCATAGTGCTTCACATTTCTTGGTATCCTTCCTTCGCAATGTTCTACTCCCGGAATTCCATTCCACTTTGTAAAGCTTCCTCCATATGTACCCATAACCTCTTCCTATGTAAGGCCATTCCACTTCATGATGAATACCCCATCACAATGTTCCTCCAAAACGTAGAGCATCAGAGCATCCCATGGTCCCTTCCTATGAACCAATTTTCTTCACAAACAATTCTCACGTATGACCCTCCAGGTTTATATGAAGTAATTTCAAAGTCCCTTGAGTGGTTATCTAAAGTGTGTTTCACAGCCTTATTCTTCTTTGTAAACAAATGAAAATGGATACTTCTTCTTATATTAGACACACTAACATGGGACCCTCAGTGGATAACTCTATAAAATATCCTCGCCATGGAATTGTTCATGCATTCCCTTACAAAATGCAGGGTGTGTATCAGTTATGTAATTCCTAGGGGTGCAGAGTGAACCCGGCTCATTTGTTTTTCATGACATCAATATACCACACACCAACATTCTCTACATATGATGTTAATCTATGGCCTTTAACAAGATTATACACAGGGAAACCCACCTCTGACATTCTCTATGTCCACTCTTCTCTGTGGGAGTGAGATCTTCCTCAACTAGAATGAGATCCTCTTTGTTGGTGGGTCATCTATCTATGTGGATGTGCAACCATATTTATGAAATCCCCAATACTTTCCTGTGGGAGGTATCATGCCTCACCCTCCTCTCTTCTTCCATGTCTACGACTAGAGGAGAGATTTGAATTGGGACATTCATTACCCCGTCCCTCCCCCTCTAGTCTTTGTCACCATTCAGCCTCTATCTTAGATTATGTCCAAATCTATTTCTCATCAGGCCTCCAACCACGTATAAGCACCTATTTATTCTTTGGGAAGCTTACCACATGTATGCCCCAATCCTCTTTTGGCGGATGCACCTTTCACGATGTGATCATCATGTCTTTGCTATATCTTGTTTCTCAACCTGAGCATGAATCACGTGGTATTAGGGTATGTACTGACCATCGAACCATTTTTGGGCCACCATAGCATGCAAGCCCCAAACCATGACAACTAATGTAGGCTTGGATCTATGCCTCCTAGGTAATTTATGAATGAATCATCTCTATGGTTCAATCACAAAACCTAATTTTTCCAACACCTTCATGCCAGTTCACCTTCATTTTTCATGGCGTTAAATAGTATCCCCCATTCCGAACTACGGGGACATTGATCCCCTTCTAATAGGAAAGGTACGAAGGAAGCCTCTATATGGTTCAATACCAACATCATTCTATCCTGAACAAATTATTGTCGATCCATACTCTTCATTCATGACATTAAACTGTATGACCATTTTTTCCAACACGGTGTTAAAAAATAACCATTCAAACTATGTATATTTGGATCTGCATCTATTAGATTGGGTACATAGGAAGCCTCCCTAAGGTTCAATCTAAATCAGAGGTATGATGTTGTATCCAAACCAGTGGTATGTCATTGGAAACTCAACCTATGGTAATCTGTTGTATACAAACCAGCGGTAAGCTGTCGGAAACTCAAATAGTTGTAAGCTGTTGGAATCATAACATCTGTTAAGACATTGTAGTATGAAATCGACAGTAAACCGTTGTAGTCCCCTTTGTTGGGACCAACATCTCTGGTCTAACCCCTGGGTGTTAGACCAACTATCGCACTACTAACCACGTGTAATCCCTCACTTTTCATCAGGTCAATGTCTTATGTTCACACCACAACTCTATGCCCCATCCTGAACAATGAGGACTTTCATTCCCAAACATGGGGATATGAATGAAGTATCTTTGAGGCTCAATCCCAACATCACCATTGTCCTCAGAACAGTTCCATTTCATTCTCCATCTACTTCTCTCAACCGTCCATATACATCATGTTTGTTACTTGGGCCTCTGCATCCCAGTTAGATCATGTCACCCATGTTCTCACTGCTTCTAGCCGCATTCGGGAAACTAACCACACGTTAGCCCAATCATCATTGATCCCTCCTAGGGGTTAACCTATTTGATCAACTCTTATCAGTGTGTTGATTAGTCAGATCCATATCTACGATACATTAAACTCTTGGAATAACCTATCAAAAAATGTGAAGATGAGGAAAATATCATTGACATTCCAATGGATTAAAATTCCCCGCATTTGACGTGGTATGCCTCAGGTATCCGTGCCCTACATATGACCTATAATAAGGGGAAGAAACCTTGATGCACAAGTGTTATAGGGTCCAGAAACACCATCAATTTCCAACAAGACTACTCCCTCATCCGATGACTAGTTCCCTGACTGGACCCCATGGAATTTTCAGACAGACACATCATAATTAACAGACATCGTTGAATACATGGCACTGGGAAGAGTTTCACGATCACAATATTAGGTCTATGAGGGAGTCTTGGACTAGTTAATGAGTTATTAGGAGGAATACACTAATCTTGGAACCGATATCCCATCATCCTATTTTGATCAAGGAGTTAACACCAATGAATAATCGATGGATGTTGCCCTCCTTTCGAAAGCGGTTATGTGGGGCAACAATCAACGCATCCTCATAAAAAAAAGAATAGATGCATGCCACATCAAAAACATCAGAAATAGTGTTATTATATATATAGGAATGTTTATACAAAATATTTATAATAAATTTCAATTTATTATATCATATTTTTGAACATGTAAAATGGAATTATTGAATTAAGTTAAGGAATTTATTGCCTCATTTTTTATTTCTAGGATCCTTAAGCCAACTTCACCACACATTTATATTTTATTGTGTACATACTACAACATTGATGTATTATATCTAGAATATAATTATTTTAATTATTTTTAACGTTTTTTTGATTTTATACACTAATTATTATTTCGATTCGATGTATTACTAAAGTGGAAATATATTTTCATCTCACAACTATTTTTGATGAGACGCATGCAATATTCACCATGTTATTATTAATTTGGTGTATATAATGAACATGGATGTATTTTAATGATTAGTATCCTCAATATTATTGGTATTTTCATATCCATTTTATTATAAATATTTCACACAGTTTATATTTCATTTTTTACTAACGCGGTAAGGTATTTATGTATCAATTTTTATTCTTTCATAAATATGGAATGTTATGCACCTATCTTCATTTATAATGTATATATAAAAGCTCTATTAACATTTAAAATAATGATTTTCTTTCTAATTCTCAAATAATTTTCATTTGATATTATTTTTTCATCAGTCTTATTATTCAATGTTAATATAATGGTTTGTATTTTATGTCATAATCTCATTGGTTGTGGGCTTTCTCAATATTATGCTTCCAATAATGAAATATTATACTCTATCTCTCAAGAAACTAATTAATTTTAATTTCTTATTGTTATTTAATGATAATATATGTTTCACTATAAATTTATAGTCACTATATACCATTGAATTCCAAATAATGTTTTCCTGTAAAAAAATATTTATTTTTATCTTTAGGTAAAAAATAATTTTTCTTCTAAATCAACGATTCATAAAAATGATTTAATTTTTTTAATATTCTCCAATATATTTCTTCAAGACACATTTAACCATGTATAATTGTTTTCATTTTTTTAAATTAATTAATATTTCATTTACCAAACAAGGATAATTTTTATTACCATAAATGAAAGTGGAATTTTGTTTTACATGTACGTAATTTCCCACTATCATGAATGCTCAATTTTTTGAAGATTAATATATATGTTTCAAAATTAATTTTTAAATAAAATGATTTTGGATGTTTTTTTAAAAATTAATTTTCAAATCTGAAAGGATATTACCCTCCAAAAAAAATTTGAAATATTTTTAAGTATTATCTATACTTTTCAATGTTTATTTTAATATAAAATAATTTTTATAATGATTTATTATTTAAATAAATATATTTAGAATTATAAAGTTTATTTTAATTATTAAATTATGAAAATTATTTTATGATTATTCCATTATAGGTATTAATGATTATTTTGTAGAGTTAACTAATTTCAAAATTATTTTATGAATTTATATTTTTAAAAGGTTATTTTCAATGAAAAATCATTTTCCTCATGAAACATTCCATTTTATTGTTATTTAAAACTAATTTCCAATATAATATGGAATCCTTCAACAATAAATATTATTTAATGGGGACATTAACCGAGGATATAATTGTTATTTTTTAATTAAAAGGTTTATGTTTATGTTGACAAGACATTAATGGAACATGTTCATATTCTATGGGTATAACCATGATAAAATGTTTATGAATCACACTTATTTTGTAACGACCCGGAAATTTCAAGGAAAATTTTTTCTTAATTTTCTTTGAAATTTTACAAGAACGCAGTTTCTGACTGCACCTGATTCCGAGGCCCAGTGTGCCCGAAATTAATTTCCGAAGTTTGGCTCGGGTACATTCAGTGAACAAGCGAGTGAGAATTTCTAACTTTTGAACCGGTGCTCGGAATCGAATTCCAAGGGCACCAATGAACTCGCAACGCCGGTAATCGATTAAGGGGACCTTTACCGTAGTTGCGTTTGTGCGGGTGAAGAAGTTAATTTTTGGGGTTTATTTAAAAAAGTAAATACAATTGTTGAATCAATTTTATTTTAGGTCATGTGGTTAACTTCTCCCATGGGAAGTTGGTGGTGGGCCCACATCCACCAAACTTCCCATGTGTGGATATTTGAAAGGGTGGGGCCCACACGAACCCCCCACCTTTTAAAATTCCTTAAACTCTCTAACCCCTCTTAACCCCTCACTTTCCTAACTCCCCATTAACTCACCTCATTAATTTTTGACAACTTGTTATTGTTAATTATGTGAGTTACATAATTTCAAACTCTTGAAATTCAATTGGATAGGTTGTGTTAATAAAATAAGACTTAGTCTTATTTTATTATTGTTAGAGTTTTGCAACCTTGAGAGGATTGGGGAAGCGGTCTTCTTCTTCTTCAACCTCGACGAAGAACGTGAAGAACACCGTTCTTCAACGAAGAACTTCTACGCCGGAGAACACGGTTCTTCCGCGACGCCGTATCCGCGACACGACGTTCTTCTTCCACGTCATCTCTTCCGCGACGGTTTTCTGCACCGAAATCGCTGTCAACGACTTCGAATCCTCGCTTCGGGACGTCGATGTTCTTTTCCCGCGACGCCCGACCTCCGCGACGCTCGTCTTCCGCAGCTCGTTGACGAACACCGTTCATGAACCGAGGTAGGGGATTATTTTATTTAATTATTTTCCGTTCATGAATCTAGTTTATCGATTATCGTGGATTTTCGACTAGATGATATCTTTTAACGAGAGGGGGGCCGGACCGCACAAACACGGCTGAACCCCCCTCATATGTTCATGTTTGATTCTTTGTGGATGGAACGGAATGGCGAGGTGTCGTCGCACCACGCGGGAATCACATGGCAAGTATTACGCGACGAAGTCGTGCCGCGCCGTGGAAGGAAGTTTAAGAACGCAACGTCGTCGCGCCGCGTCGAAGAAACCCAAAGAACCGCGGTCTGAGTCGGGCCGTGGCGAAGGGGCATGACGTCATCGAGTCACGCTGGAAAAACTAAAAAGACGACGCTATTCGTTTTGACATGCAGATTGACGGGCGACGACGAAGCAGGCCGTTTTGGCGTTTGAATCCCTTCGCAGTGAAGGTGGGGTCCCGGGGGGACCATAGGCGAAGATGGCAGGGGGAACGGACCCCGGAGCGCGTCCGGTTGTCCGCGGAAGGCGGCGGCGCCACGCCTCGCCGGCGCGGCGGTGCCGGCAGCAGCGGCATGCCGCCGCAGGGTTGGCGGCCGGCGGATCCGCTGCCGGCCTCAATTAGCGGTAGGCGGGGGAGTCGTGCACCCCGCTCCGCAGTTCGGCTCGGCCACACTGGCTGAGCCGGGCCGGGCCGGGCCGGGCCGGGCCCAGCAGGGTAGGACCCGGTTCGGCCGACCCAGGGGGGGTCGGCCCGGGTCGGCCCGGGCCGAGACCCCCGTTTTCAGGCCACTTTCGGTCAAATGCCCATATCATGAGTTGTAGACCTCCGTTTGATGCGCCGTCAGCGGAAACACGATCCTTGGATCAAGACGGTCGTTTCGGTATATTACACTCAAGGTTTCAGAGAACCATGGGTATGGCCGGGTTGGTTCGTACACGAAACCAACCGGGCTCTCGGAGCGGAAACGCTCGTAACTTGAGTTCCGGACGTCCGAATGACGTGCCGTCGACATTGTTGAATTCCTCTAATTGAGACGGATATTTTGTCTTACTCCGCTCGAGGTTTGGATGTCGTCGGAGTGCGGTCGGCATGGTTTGCTCACAAAACCAACCGGGCCCCTGGAAAGAAAAAGCCAATAACTCACAGACTGGGCGTCTGATTGATGCACCATGTGTCTCGTTGATTTCCTCTTGATGAGGCCGAACTTTTGGCATACTTCGCCCGAGTTTTGGATACAGTTGGATAGTGGCCGGGTTGGATCGCACCCGAAATCCAACCGGGCCCCTGGAACGAAAAAGCTGATATTTTTTAGACAGGACGTCCGTTTGACGAACCGTCAGTGGTGTTGTTGATCACGTTGAGAAACAGTCCCTATAAGTATACCCTATGAGAGTTCGGGGTACAGTTGAGTTACGGCCGGGATTGGTTCGCTCACGAAACCAACATGGCCCCTGGGATGAAAATGTTAGTAACTCACAGACCGGGCGTCTGATTGACGCGTCGTATGTTGCGTTGAGACCCCTATGACGAGGCGGTCCTTTGAGATACTTCTTCGTGGGACTTTGAGATAATTGGAGTATCGACCAGTAGCTCTTGGAGCGAACCCTCCCAGAGACGAGCGTACGGAGTACAGAGACTGTGTAGCTGGCTGAGACCAGACGACTGCTTGACCGACTCGACTTGGAGTGAGTCGACTAGCCCAGTGGACGGAGCACTACTTTGTGAGGTGCAGACCCATAGCGGCCGGAGCACTACCTGTGTGACAGCGCAGACCCGCGGTACTCGTCCGGAGAGTACCTCAGCAGGCTACTAGGGGGTGTGCACTACTATGTTTGGGTGGCATACCCCAGCGGGAAGCACTACTGTGTTTGGGTGGGAGACCCGCGGTACTCGACAGGAGGAGTATCTCAGCAGTCTTAGGTTAGTGAGCAGTACCTCAGAGTCGTGACAGGACCACTGTACACTCCAGAGACGAGGCTCTTCAGTAGTTACAGTTTCGAAAATGGAAATCCTGGTTTGAGCTGAGACTATTGAGCATTGTTTTTACCTCATGATTGAGATGGGTCACTTAATAACTTAGGTATATGTATGGGCATATACCTGGGTAGTGGTTATCCGTTGATTTCATAATCTTTGCATTTCCTCATGATTGAGATGGGTTACTTGATAACTTATGTATATGTGTGGGGATATACCTAAGTAGAGGTTATCTATTGAGATCTTCTTAGTGGTTATCCTTGTTGGTTTTAGTGAGACCTTAAGGGTCTCGGGGTCCCTACTGAGTATCGTTATACTCACCCCTACACGGGCTATGCCCGTACCTCGTTGTATTGGTTGCAGACGATGGGCAGTGCTGACAGAGGTCGAGTGTTCGAGGGCTGGACGGTACCCGGAGGTGGACTACATGATGAGTCAGTACTCGGAGGTGGACTACATGACGAGACAGTATCTGTAGGGGGACTTCACGGCCAAACGACACACGGAGGAGGTTGACGGGAGAGAGTGTTGAGGAGGCTATCTGTACCTACCGTTCAGGTAGGATCTGTGGCGGACGATCCCGGAGTTGCGCTATCTATACCTACCCTTCAGGTAGGATTTGAGGAGGATGACCCAGGAGCTGCTTACTTCTTTCAGTTGTTTTCCATTTTTTTGTTGTATTTTTCGTTTAGTTGTAGCTGCACATTCAGTTGGGTTTGTATTCTGGCCCATTTACTTTTCAGTACTTTCTTTTGTACTTAGTGTTTTTCTTCCGCTATTACTCTGTGGTGTTTTGTTTACTTTTATAAAGGCAATGCCTTCCCAGTTATCGGGATTTATTCCTTTGGTGCTAGTCTCCATCCCCTGACCTATGGAAGGCGGGCTTGGGGTAGTCACGGCACGATCCCCGAGGACGGGTCGTGAAAATTTGTTATCAGAGTAGTCGGTTCTACCGCAGAACATATAACTCTGATATTTTCTTCCTGTGAAGAAATAGTTCTAAGGGTACTGAGTGTGGTCTTCAGTTCAGGGAGTCCAGTGTTGGTGCGGGTGGTCGACATATCCATACACCAGGACCCTAACAACTGATTTCCGACTTTGTTCACGAAAACACTGATTGCGTGTGTGTTTTCAAAGGTTTTCCTTAAAACAGCTCAAACCAGGTCAGCTCACCAGGTATAATCGTTTCACTGTGTTACGTTGTTTCTTTCAGGATGCATTTTCTCGGACGACTAGCTAGAGCCCCATGAGTCGTTTGTACTGACAGCCTGCCGAGCGACGTGGCCCCAGTACAGGGCCCCTTTTCAGTTGAGGCACCAGAGGAGGCACCAACGGTACTACTACCCGTTGGGCCACCGATTCCACCAGCCCCAGCAGTAGAGGGTGAACCCCACTTGAGCACACTGCACGTGTTCCAGCGGTAGAGGCCACCCAGGATCCAGGGAGTGACGGACCTGCAGGCGGCTGAGGATTGGCTGGAGGCTGTGGTGAGAGTCTTCAGGCTAGTGGGGACGCCGACAGACATCATGGAGATCTTTGTTTCCAAACTTCTTTAGGCAGCAGCAGGCAGGTGGAGGAGCCACTTGTTTCAGTTTTGCGACGGGATGACCTTCGCATGGGAAGACTTTGAGACCTTCGTCAGGGTGGAGTTTGTACCAGTAGCTCTACACCCCGAGCGTGTACAGGAGCTTCTGCCTTTGCCGCAGGATTTTCGATCAGTAGCCGAGTCATATTTGGGTAGTAGAAAGATGATGCAGAGGTCCAAGAGGGCCAGAGCCAGCTGTATAAGGAGCAGGAAGTGTTACTCATGCGGCAGAAAGGGTCACCTGGCACGTGACTGTCCGACTCCTCGCACAGTCGATCCGCAGGCGTTAGAGGAGCCACCGAGGCAGAAGCAGCGACGAGTTCTTGAGCAACAACCGAACAGTGTACAAGGCAGTAGAGCTCCGGGAGCAGGTGGAAAGGAGAGGAACTAGTGGATACGTCCCTTGTACTTCTAGTTCCATGTTGCGATTGTTTTCGTGTCTTTGTACTATGAGCTGCAATAATAAAAGGACACTTATCTTTGTTTGCTTTCTTGTCCTTTTGTTTGGTTGATACTGAGTGGTCTTGGTTAAAACTATTGACATGACCCTCACTTTTGAGATTTCTACTTGAGGAGACCCAGTGAACTCACACTGATGCCGACAGTGTGACTCGACCCTTGGAGGCGAGAGTGACAGTTGGATATCTTAGTAGTTACGTCGAGGCCTTACGACGTCATCCATGGCATGAATGCGTCATTTATGTCAGGATTTACTATATTAAGCAATGGGCATGGTTCATCCTGGGGATGAGACCGAGTTTCTCTTTTCGGAAAAAGAGAAATTTTATTAGCTCTTTCAGATCATAGGCAAAGCAGGTGAAGATCATCCAGGAGCGGATGAAGACTGGACAGTGCAGTAAGAAACAGGAAACCAGCTCCAGTCTTAGTGACTCGAGCATGTTAAATGTTAAAGAAGAGGAAGCTTAAAGGATAGACGAGTCTACAAAGCAGCAGATGTGGAGGCAGAGCTAGGAGAGCATCATGAGGTGGTGTACATCTTAACATGGTACAACCACCCGCCTTAGTTATTCCCGGCAGGCTCAGGAAGCTGGAGGGCGGAGGAAGAGTGCAGCTGTATGCGGTCAAGGAGTGTGACCCAATGGATCTAGAAATTATTCAAGGGATAGTCTGTGTCCACTACTAGCTGCTGTAATAACAGACGTCGATATGAATCATTCCATGCTTTCACAAATCTTGTTCCAGACCTAGAGTTTCCGGTAATCCGTGGACTTGACCCTCACGTCTGGAGATACCTTGGGAGGAGACTCGATAATCACACTTATGCCGACGGTGTGGTCAGACCCTCGAGGCGAGAGTTCCGGTTGGAATCTCTTGGTGGCAGCGTCGAGGCCTTACGACGTTAGTTTGAGTATGGAACATGAAATAACTGTTCACACTCAAATTGACGGTTTTAGGAAAACGTCGGGATGGGTTTTCCTTGGTCGGAGAAAAGGAAACCCCAGGCAGCACAGGATAAACTCTTTAACAGGAGGGTGTGACCTATCATTCTTGAGTCGGTCAACCTTACCCTCATAGAAACAGTCATTTCGAGTTCCAGTTATAATAGGAATTGGGGACCTCTAGAGTTTGAGGATGACAATCACGTCCTTATATGGGTCTCACCTCGACGAAGTTTTCGGAGTTGTTGCCAAGGCGGAAAGTAAACTCTGAGGTTCAATGGACCTTTCTAGGTCCACAGCTGGGTAGGCGAGGTGGTTTACCGCTTGACCCATCCACCTTAGTTGCACCAAGTGCACGACGACTTCCACGTATCTCAACTGAAGAGATACGTGCTCGACCCTTTGCATATCATCGACCATGAGGAGCTGGATGATGGCGATGTGGTGTTTTTCACGGAGGTTCCAGTGGGGATCGAGGATCGACAGGAGTGGATCCTAAGAGGACGTTCGATTCCTCGGGTGAGATTTCTTTGGCAGTACAGAACCTCCAGGTAAGCACAAGGGAGCGGAAGGCTCAGATGCGTGCTCTGTACCTCTTTTGTGACCCTAGTGTGTGTTGAAGCTTTACGAGGACGTAAAGCCCTGAGGTGGGAGTAATGTAAAGACCCAGAAATTTCAAGGAAATTTTTTTCTTAATTTTCATTGGAATTTTACAAGAACCCAGTTTCTGACGGCGCCTGATTCTGAGGCCCGGTGTGCCCGGAATTAATTTCCAAAGCTTGGCACGGGTACATTCAGTGAACGAGCGAGCGGGAATTTCTAACTTTTGAACCGTTGCTAGGAATCGAATTCTGAGGGCACCGATGAACTCGCAACACCGGTAATCGATTAAGGGGACCTTTACCATAGATGCGTTTTTGTGGGTGAAGAAGTTAATTTTTGGGGTTTATTTAAAAAAGTAAATAAAATTGTTGAATCAATTTTATTTCATGTCATGTTGATAACTTCTCCCATGGGAAGTTGGTGGTGGGCCCACATCCACCCAACATCCCATGTGTGGATATTTGAAATGGTGGGGCCCACACGAACCCCCCACCGTTTCAAATTCCTTAAACTCCCTAACCCCTCTTAACCCCTCACTTTCCTAACTCCCCATTAACTCACCTCATTAATTTTTGACAACTTGTTATAATTAATTAAGTGAGTTACATAATTTCAAACTCTTTAAATTCAAATGGTTAGGTTGTGTTAATAAAATAAGACTTAGTCTTATTTTATTATTGTTAGAGTTTTTCAAGCTTGAGAGGATTGGGGAAGCAGTTTTCTTCTTCTTCAACCTCGACGAAGAACGCGAAGAACACCGTTCTTCAACGAAGAACTTCTCCGCTGAAGAATACAGTTCTTCCGCGACGCCGTATCGACGACACGACATTCTTCTTCCGCGTCGTCTCTTCCGCGACGGTTTTCCACGACGAAATTTCCGTCAACGACTTCGAATACTTGCTTCGCGACGTAGACGTTTTTTTCCCCCGACGCCCGACCTCCGCGACGCTCGTCTTCCGTGGCTCGTTGACGAACACTGTTCCTGAACCGAGGTAGGGGATTATTTTATTTAATTATTTTCCGTTCATGAATCTAGTTTATCGATTATCGTAGATTTTCGACTAGATTATATCGTTTAACGAGAGGGGGGTCGGACCGCACAAACACGGCCGAACCCCCTCCTATGTTCATGTTTGATTCTTTGTGGATGGAACGGAATGGCGAGGTGTCGTCGCACCACGCGGGAATCACACGGAAAGTATTACGTGATGCCATCGCACCACGCCATGGAAGGAAGTTTAAGAACGTGACGTCGTCGCGCCGCGTCGAAGAAAACCAAAGAACCGCCGTCAGAGTCGGGCCGCGGCGAAGGGGCGCGACGCCATCGGGTCGCGCTGGAAAAACTACAAAGACGACGCTATTCGTTTTGACATGCAGATTGACGGGCGAAGATGAAGCAGG
Organism: Viscum album; assembly: GCA_963277665.1. Lineage (NCBI taxonomy): Eukaryota > Viridiplantae > Streptophyta > Magnoliopsida > Santalales > Viscaceae > Viscum > Viscum album. The sequence continues at coordinate 278,616,551 of OY728125.1, forward strand.
CCGTTTTGGCGTTTGAATCCCTTCACAGTGAAGGTGGGGTCCTGGGGGGACCATAAGTGAAGACGGCAGGAGGAACGGACCACCGGAGCGCTTCCGATGGTCCGTGGAAGGCGGCGGCACGCCGCCGGAGGGTTGGCGGCCGGCGGATCCGCCGCCGACCTCAATTAGCGGCGAGCAGGGGAGTCCCGCACCCTGCTCCGCAGTTCGGCTCGGCCACGCTGGCGGAGCCGCGGCCTGCTGGTCGGTCCGGACCGAGCTGAATCGAGTCGGGCCGGGCCCAGCCGAGTCGGACCCGGTTCGGCCGAACCAGGGGGGTCGGCCCGGGTCGGCCCAGGCCTAGACCCCCGTTTTCATGCCACATTCGGTCAAAGGACCATATCATTAGTTGTATACCTCCGTTTGATGCGCCTTAAGTGGAAACATGATCCTTGGATCGAGACGGTCGTTTCGCTATATTAAACGCAAGGTTTCCGAGAACTTTGGGTTCGGTCGGGTTGGTTCGTACACGAAACCAACCGGGCCATCAGAGCGGAAATGCTCGTAACATGTGTTCCGGAAGTCTGAATGACGTGTCATGGACTTTGTTGAATTACTCTAAGTGAGACGGATCTTTTGGCTTACTCTGCTCGAGGTTTGGATGCCATCGGAGTGTGGTCGGGTTGGTTCGCTCACGAAACCAACCGGGCCTCTAGGACGAAAAAGCCAATAACTCACAGACCGGGCGTCCGATTGATGCACCGTATATCTCGTTGATTTCCTCTTGATGAGACGGAAATTTTGGCATACTTCACCCGAGTTTTGGATACAGTTGGATAGTGGTTGGGTTGGATCACACCCGAAATCCAACAGGGCCCCTAGAACGGAAAAGCTGATATCTTTCAGACAGGACGTCCGTTGGAAGAACCATCAGCGGCGTTTTAGATCACGTTGAAAAACAGTCCCTATGAGTATACCCTATGAGAGTTCGGGGTACAGTTGAGTTAAGACCGGGATTGGTTTGCTCACGAAACTAACCGGGCCCCTGGGATGAAAAGGCTAGTAACTCACAGACTGGACTTCTGATTGACGCGCCGTCTATTGCATTGAGACACCTATGACGAGGCAGTCCATTGAGATACTTCTTCGTGGGACATTGAGATACATGGAGTATCGACCAGTAGCTCGTGGAGCGAACCCTCCCAGAGACGAGCGTATGGAGTACAGAGACCGTGTAGCTGGCTGAGACCCGACGACTTCTTGACCGACTCGACTTGGAGTGAGTCGAATAGCCCAGTAGATGGAGCACTACTTTGTGAGGTGCAGACCCATGGCGGACGGATCACTACCTGCGTGACAGTGGAGACCCGCGGTACTCGTCCGGAGAGTACATCAGATGGCTACTAGGGGGTGTGCACTACTGTGTTTGGGTGACATACCCCGGTGGGAAGCACTACTATGTTTGGATGGCTGACACGCGGTACTCGACAAGAGGAGTATCTCAGCAGTCTTTGGTTAGTGAGCAGTACCTCGGAGTCATGACCGGACCACTGTACACTCCATAGACAGGGCTCTTCAGTATTTATGGTTTCGATAATGATAATCCTGGTTTGAGCTGAGACTTTTGACCTTTGTGTTTACCTCATGATTATGATGGGTCATTTGATAACTTAGGTATCTGTATGGGCATAGACCTGGGTAGTGGTTATCCATTGATTTCATGATCTTTGCGTTCCCTCATGATTGAGATGGGTTACTTGATAACTTAGGTATATGTATGGGCATATACCAAAGTAGAGGTTATCTGTTGAGATCTTCTTTGTGGTTATCCTTGTTGGTTTTAGTGAGACATTGAGGGTCTCAGGGTCCCTACTGAGTATCGTTATACTCACCCCTACACGGGCTATGCCCGCACCTCGTTGTGTTGGTTCCAGACGACGGGCAGTGCTGATAGAGGCTGAGTGTTCGAGGACTGGACAGTACCCAGAGGTGGACTACACGACGAGTCAGTACCCGAAGGTAGACTACATGACGATACAGTACCTGGAGGGCGACTTCATGTCCAGACGACACACGGAGGAGGTTGACAGGCGAGAGCGTTGAGGAGGCTATATGTACCTACCCTTCAGGTAGGATCTGTGGCAGACGATCCAGGAGCTGCGCTATCTGTACCTACCCTTCATGTAGGATCCGAGGAAGACGACCCAGGAGCTGCTTCCTTCTTTCAGCTGTTTGAAATTTTTCTGTTGTATTTTTCGTTTAGTTGTAGCTGCACTTTCAGTTGGGTTTGTATTCTGTCCCATTTACTTTTCAGCACTTTCTTTTGTACTTAGTGTTTTGCTTCCGCTTGTACTCTGTGGTGTTTTTTTTACTTTTATAAAGGCTATGCCTTCCCAGTTATCGAGACTTATGCCTTTGGTTCTAGTCGTCATCCCCTGGCCTATAGAAGGCGGGCTTGGGGTAGTCACGACACGGGCCCCGAGGACGGGTCGTGACATATTTTTACATAGGATATTCTTTGAGGAAAAGATTAAATTATTATGAAACAAATTTCATTTCATGGTGTTGATTTAATGAATTTTTTATGATCTTGTTGAATAGGTATGTATGTTTTTCATATTGGGATAGGTGGATCCTATATCTCCCTCCAATTAATTGGATAATTATTAGAGTTATATGAACACAAATGGTGCAAAATATGTTATCCCAACCTGAATGAGGGTACAAAAGTGCTTATCCGAAGCCTAAAAGAGGGTCCAATAGAGCCTATCCAAATCATAAAAGATGATACATGGGAGGTTATCCAAATACAATGGTAGGTAAAAGGGTATATAACCCATGTATAACATGTAATACATGTTTATGTGGGTATAATTGAAATAATATTTCCAATAATTATGTATATTCCACAATTCTATATATTAATCCAATGTTATTCTCCCATTGATCATTTACATTGAATTATTTTTGATTAAAATATTATTAACTTATAATCCTTGTTCCATGACTCAATAGTTTTATCTTTTATTTATAGTTTATAATTTTTAAATGTTTTTCCCATTTTCTAATACCCTTATGCTCATGTTGTTCTTACATATCTCCCTTGTTAAACCTAATTGATCATATGAGCTCACCAATTCTTGAGTTTCCTTCCCAATTTTATGAAGAAAGGTTAATACTTGGTATTTCAAATTGGATTGCAATGTGATAAGATCATTGTGGGGTATGTTGATGAATTTTCATGAAATAGAATTTGTTTTCTAGTCTCTAAATACACTGATCATTTATTGTCCATGGGGAAGTGTTCATGAAATTAATTGAATATTAATCTAATAATGTTATATTTATGTGTAAAATCCTAGGATATATAATCAATGTCTATTCATATGACATTATATAATTGCATGGAATATTATTAAAAATATATTTCAAAAGTATCTGAAAAAACTCCTCGCAGTGCAAAACTACTACAACCATATCAGGTGTAAAATACTATAGGAAATTATAACATTTAATTTTAACAGTATAAGTATTAATTTTCTAAAAGTTATATATTAATATTCAAATCCAAGAATATATATGTAATATAGTTTAAATGTTAGTTCTTTCTAGGGAATCAACTTCAATATATATTTTTTATGAATCCTCAACTTATATAACACCTTTGAAACCATGAAACTCAATATTGATAACCCCATATTACAAATCTTGTCATTCCAATTTTGTAGAATATGTTAAATAAATTTATCTATTTTGAGTCCTTAAATTTTTGGAGTAAAAATCATTAACTAAAGATCACATAATAACCATATGAGATCATCTACTGGTAATTAATAATCTATATTCTAATTTAAAAGAAAATCCATTCTAATCTAGATCTCATAACTAATTTAGTATTATATATTGGTCAAGGGAACATCATACATAGTGTAAAATAAAAAATCATTCACCCAGATAAAATAAAATTGAGACTTTTCTCATACTCACTATTTCTATTTATTACCAAAACAACATATCATTCATCTACCATATGCAAACAAGAAAAGGAATTCATATTATTGAACATGTGGGAATAAAAAAATGATTCCAAAACCTAGTCATCTAATAGAATGTGATCAGACGTGATCAGCAAATCCATTTCATAAATCATAAAATATAGATTGATCATTATATTATTTTTCATTATCACATGTTTTCAGTTGAGGGATGTTATGTTTGGCTTTTCCATGTTTTCTATAATGACAGTAAGTAACATATCTAAATATACACCTATAATATTTATCACAAAATTATGAACTATTATTTCAATTCTTCATTCCATTTTCATTATTTTTCACTTAAAACTCATATCAACTACTAGTAGTTAATGCTCCGACCTCAGGCATACCTATAGTCATACGATGTAATTCACATGAAATAATGATATAATTCAATTCCTATAAACTCAAATAACTATTTTTTATATCATTGTATATATAGTTATATCCTAAAAACTATCCAAGGACCTATAATTTAATATATATCTATTTGTATCCTCAATATCAACATTTCTGATAATAAAATTAATATTAATTGTATTAAATTCATCAAAATGTTCTTAAATAGGTGTTCCATTATGAATATTGATGTTATATGTGTTGTGCCTATTATATATATGGCCTATAAATTATTAATTGAAGAATAATTCTTATAGATTAAACCATATATAGAAGAATAAGTTTCATAATATACCTCTCCCAAAACATTATCAGCTAATTATTACATAATAAAAATTATAATACACAAATACATTCCACAAGAAATCCGTATATAAAATGCTAGTATTTTGTTTAGTAGAAAAACTTACTTAATTTCTATTAGGTCCATGAAGCACAAGCTTTGGTATATGTTATATGAGAAGAAAATTAATATTGTTTTACCATTGGTTAATGTTATATTCTCTATGTAATAAGAAAAACTCAATTATTGGATGCCATTATTTTATATAGAAGGCTTTAATAAAAACAGTTGTGGACAACTATAAGGTTATTCCAACATAAAATGAGAAATAATGATGTATATAACAATACATTCCAATATATTCGTGATTTTTTAATTCTAGTATTTAAAATTAAAGGTAATAATAAAATATAGTAATAATGGTTGAAGTTGTAGAAAAATGATGATAATGAAGTAATAAATAATCAACATTAATATAATTTGGTTCAAACCAGTTTGGTATAAAATCTACGGCAACAACACCATGATATCATTTATTTTACTAATGCTCAAACTGTTATAAGTTCCTATAAATATGGTTATATCATATTCAATGATATAACAATATCAATGGCTATAATATTCAAAAAATTAACATCATATGTTGTGAAAGATTATACAATAATAATTAAAATAAAGTATTAGGTTTATATAATCACAATGTATAATAAGGATTTCAAAAAATGAATTTGTATGAATATAGAACTCCTCCTGCAAAATGACACCCCTATGTAACTTTTATTTAGAGTGTAATATAATTTTGAAACAATTATAATTTTTTGTAGTATTTTAATATTTTTCAATCTATGTAGTTATATGATACAATGGGTTGTATCATGACATATTTGGTTCATGCAATGATGAGTGTTTGTTTCTTTTGTATATTTGAGTCCTAGTGTAGGTTGCATCTAGTTATAGGGGCATCACAATGAGTTTTTTTGGAGATATAAGTCTTTGTGTTGTGAAAAGGAATCATGTTTTGTGATGCTAAATTGTTAAGGATACCAAAAAAAGAGAAGGGTGTGTCTTGACACCCACTTGGGGGATTTAATGATTCCCAGATGAGGGGTTGTCGTTCCATGAAATAACATTCCCCAATTTTCATTTTATGAATATATAATTTCATCATATTCATTTTAAGGGAATTGGTCATATTTTATCCCCTACTCAAAAAAAAATCATATGAGAGATTCTAAGAGAATAGTTTATCATCCTCTATTGTAACAACCACCACCTCAAATGATTTTAAGTGGTTTTTGATGAATAGAACCCCCCCAATGTTTCTTCTCCTCCCCTTTTTTTAACTATATTTCCCTTTGGTTTTCATTACTCTCGTTATCCTAAATCCTAGTGGCTGATATATTTTGGCTATGGGATGATCTGAAAAGATATTTTTGTTATTTGGGATAATAAATGGAAATTTATACATTTTTTGGATTCCTCTACTAAAGGAAATCCATTTCCACTACGATTGAGGTAACAGTTTTAAAACAATTGATTTTTAAAAAAACATATAAAATAATATAATTCCTGAACACATTTATTAATATGTTATATCATTATATAGAACTCGTTAGTGATATATTGAATTTTTTCCTTCTTTTCATGGTTGCTATAAATGGGTTTTCTAATGGATTTTTATTATTAATTTTTTCTATTTTTTTCATGCCAGGTTTTATATATTTTATTTTCATTTTTTCAAATGGTGTTAATGATAAATGAGGGGTTTTGGAAGAATTTAAATTTTCTAAAGTATATATCCCCTATTTTAGAGTTTTTTTCTGCTGAATAAATATTTGATTACCAATTTAATCTCAATGGATGATTGTTTGGTTTTAAATTTTTTATTCTTTTATGGTTTCTTAAATGTTGTTTATAAATTATGTTTTTAAAAAGTTTATTAAAAGGGTCTATTTTAGCATTAAAAAAGGGCATATTTAAAGATGGTATACCCTTATTGTGAGACATTATTAATTTTTCCTAAATGGACTAATTTACCTTATGGAAAATATTGAATTTTTATATAATGGTTTTAAGTAAATAATAAAAAGAGTTAGTCTAACGTTATTATAAGGCCCCAGCCTTAAAACTTACTTAATATTGAATTAAATAAATAATTCACATTGAGGATATTTTCAGGTTTAGAGTTTTAGAGAATTAGATCATAACTATTACATCTCAAAAGATTACAAAGTAGACATTTCTAATAATTTTCCATAAAATAAGAACTCTAAAAAAGAAACATGTCTAGTTCCATGTTTTAGATAGCATGACTTTCCCATGATCCCATCCTTGACCCTATTCCACATTAAGTCCTGTGAAAAACATTTCAAAAAAACTTGGGGTGAGCATAAATGCTCAGTAAGGGATACACAAAGGATGAAAACTGTTAGTTTTTCAAACAACAAGTAAACCATGTATAATTTATCAAAGTAATTCCTTCACCTTTATGAAATAGTAACAACTCTTAACTGAATAAAAGATCATTACATACCCTTTTGTAACGAAAATATTACCATAAAACCCATATAAATAACACATAATATATAAAGGTAACTTGGGACATAAACATACATAAATTGAATAACCATACGGTTGACTTCCACACATATCACTTAATGGAATAGCCATACGGCCGACTTCCATACCCAATGAATTGGTGGTTATAACGTAACCACCCATCCTGGTATTCACGACACCACCCGTCATATGGTTTATCACGTAACCACCCGTCAAATGTCCAAGTACCATTATAAAATCATAAGACATAAAACAAATATAATTGAAAGAAAACATTTCCACACTTTGATCACAATATATCACATAAACATATTGACATAACAAATCCATTATAAAAACCATTTTCAATACCAAAATACATAAAAGAGTATATGGTATTTATTTCATTTTACAAACATTACGGCTTCTTGAGGATGCCAAAGACCAAAATAATACTCGCGGCGGTGGAAAAGGTCTTTGGCACCGCGTACGTTAAAAGAAACATTCTTTTTTGTGATTTAGTAAAACGCTTCGTAGAAAAAGATTCATTTTGTATAAAAGTAAAATTTAAAGGGGTTTATACACCGTATAAAAGAATGTTGTTTATAAAACGAAATATGCCTCAATGAAAGGATATTGAGACGAAGTCCCTTACAAAGATTATTTTGTAAATAAAATAGATCTCTCTTGTGTATTCACTATAAGCACACATAAAGAAAGTCTAAATACATGATAAGATATAAAAATTCGTTTCTCACATAATCGAAGAACAAAATAAATTTGAAAGACAAGTTCAACCCAAAGAATTAGAATTTGGTTAAGAAGTTCCCTTACCCCGGGTCCGACTTGACTCGATCGTTCTTTAATGTCCTGAATAATAAACTTGAGTTAATTTCTACTTGCTTAAGAACCGTTTTCAAGTTCACTATTTCTTTTATATCACTTATTACCATGTTATGAACATTATGTAATCATTTATGTTAATAACGGTCGTTTTGTCGATATTTGGTATTGAGTCAAAAGTGAACTTCTTATATTTAAAAGTTGTTCTCGTAGTCAAATATCCATTATCTCAAGATTGATATTCATGATGTAGATTCCATATATATTATATATATCCAGTATATACATGCATTTTTAATATTACATAATCATTTAGAGGTAAGAAATGAAATGCACCGTTCATGTAGACGGTAAGTCGTACGTACGCATGAATGCAACATTCATTTCTATGTGATATTAATAGAATTAAAACAAAATGAGAGATATGTATATTTTAATTACTGAATTATATTAATCATTTAGATGTATCATACATTATATATATCCAATATATATATGTACTTATAATAGTACATTACATTTGGGGATAAGAAATGAAATGCACCGTCCATGGAGACGGTAAGCCGTACGTACGCATGAACGCTACTTTCATTTCTATATCATACTTTAATGGAATGAAATAATCATAATAAAAAGGTATATTATAATTCCAGAATAACATCATATATAATAACTTTAAATCCATCCTTTATACATCCCACATATTGCATTAATGAATCAAATTACTTTGAGGGGGCGGTAGTCCGCACTTCCTAAAATGAAGATATCACGTTTACCCATAATTGAAACCATAAAGGTATGACATAAATGAAAAATACAGAAGCTTAAGGAAAAAAATAAACATATTATATATCATATATAAATATAGTGACATCCTAATGGCCACCATTGAAGGTGTTAGAAAAATATTGAACAATCATCGTTTCGTGAGGCAGAAATTCTCTATCCACAGAAACAGTATGTTATTTAACCATTAGATGTAGGTGTTTGTAATTTTAGTTCGAATACTTCTTATAAAAACATCATAGTATATTGAATATACTGCTGTTGTTACAAAATAGGAATAAAAAGAGTTTAGAGGGTTGGAGAAGCAAAATAAAACAATAGAACACAGGAGAAAACACTACCTTTAAAACGGGTAACGCTTTTTGATTTCAGATCAAAGGCTTCCTAGGGAAGACTTCTGCCAAAAGTGAGGCTTCTAGGAGTAAAATAGGGATGTGGAGAGACAAAAAGATCAGAGCTTGGCCGAACCAAAAGCTTTAGAGGTGTGGGTAAGGAGGTAGAGGTGGGGGCCTTTTATAAGAGGAGAGGAGGGGCACTCTTGGAATGTTAAGAAAAGATACTTTATTATAAAATGAATTTCTGATAAAAAGGGTCCCAAAATTATATATTTAGAGGATAATGTGATAAGGGTTTGAAATAAACCCATACAATAGGTTTTTGACAAGTGTAGGTCTTATATTTTACATTATCGTTTCATTTTATTTAAATCATTAAATAATGAGGTAATTGCTGCATCATCATGGTGTCATATATAATTTAATTTATTTAATGTTTAAAAATTATAAAAAAATATCATGATGTAGGAAATCCTTTTCTATTTCTAAAGAATATTTATAGTCAAAATTATGACTTTTATAACCCCATTTACAAATTGTTCTAATAAAACAACTCATGTTTGTGACATTTTTATTTTTACATTAAATAAAATGATGTTATTGTCATTTCCCTTCAATAGTGGCTCCATGGGGTCCCCAAGTTGACCCATGGATTTTATTGGTCGTCCATGACACATACAATAAGGTTAGGACATGTTTCATGCTCATCTCATATTATTAAAATATTATTTTTACCTTAAACTACACTAATTACCTCTAATCACGATTAAAAACATAAAAGTTACTATTTAACAAAGAATTATTTTAATCCCATTGAACCAAATTTTATTTATTAATGACAACCAAGTATTTAATATTTTTGAAATTCAAAACACAGAGGTGGTAAAATTTCATTTAAACAAAAAATCAGTTTTTATGTACCACTTAGTGGTTTCACTATTCATAAAAAATTGAAGTTTTTCAGAAAAATGCCAAAACATAACCCTAAGCTATATTTGATATTCCAAATTCAAAAATGAATTCAATTTTACAAAATTAAAAACATATAAGTTTCATTAATTAATTTAATAATTAATTCCCGCTGTCAGAGAAAATAGCGTGTTATTATGAAACAATAAGTATCAAAAGATTGACACTAGTTTAAGTCCAATTTCAAAGTGAAATTAATTCCAACGACCACTATTGGATTTAATGGTAAAAATATAATCTAATTTCACTTTAAAACCAATTCAAAAGATAATCTAATCATATAAATATATTAGATTAAAAAGCGGTTTTGAATTAAAATACATCATTTTTCACTATTCATTAAAAAATGAACTTTATCAGAAAAATACCAAAATTTTACACAAAGTAAATTTTGAGGTCCCGATTCTAAAGAAGAATTTTTTTGGTCCAATATAATGTATAAGAGTGACCAAAACTATATTTAAATAAGGTTCTCCATGAAAAGGCGATAAGTGGACCTTTAGTGAATATTAGAGTATCTATGCCTAAAATTGAATTTTTTCTTATTTTAAGCCTTTATTTTTTATTGGATAAATATAAAAATAATTGAAAACATATATAATCATATTTTAGTTATTTCTATTCATTCCCGCAAATACAACGACTACGTGTTAACTACTATTTAAAATAATATTATCTTATTACTAGTGTGCAGCGTAAGATTTCAAAGAAACTCTTTGTTGCGTATCAGGTACGCTATCGAACATAGAAACCCCTTTATAAGTAAAATTAATATTCAATTCTAAAATATGAAAATTTATTATTCTTTATTTACCTGGGAATTTACATCGTTCCCCACTTTTGGGAATTGCGTCCTCGCAATTTTATTCACTTATCAAAATATGTGGGGGTATTTATCCTTCATAGAATTTTCAGATACCCACGTTGCCTCTTCGACCATATGGTTTTTACACAATACCTTTACCTAGTGAATTAACTTATTTCGCAACACTTTCTCTCTTCGATCATGAATCTGGATTGGTTGTTATTCATAAGAGAGATTCTCTTCCAACTGAACTACCTCTGGGCTCAAAACATGAGATGAATCTGGCATATACTTTCTCAAAATCGAAACATGAAAAACATTGTGTAACTGAGATAAACTAGGAGGAAAAGCCACTCGTTAAGCAACTGATCCAACATTCTGTGGAATTTCATATGGTCCGATGAACCTTGGACCCAGCTTTCCTTTCTTACAAAATCGCATCACACTTTTCCATGGTGAAACTTTGAAAAAAACAAGATCACCTACCTCGAAAGATAGATCCTTCCTCCAGTTATCCGCATAACTTTTCTGTCTGCTCTGAGTTGTTCTCATGTGTTTCTGAATGAACTAAACATTTTCTGCCATCTCTTCTACCAATTCTGGCCCCATCAACTTCCTTTCACCCAGTTCATCCCAGAAAGCTGGAGTTCGACACCGCTTCCCATATAATTCCTCAAATGGTTCCATCTATATACTGGAATGAAAACTGTTATTATAAGAAAATTCAACCAAAGAAAGATGTTGGTCATAACTTCCCTAATAATCCATAGAGAAAGCTCTTAAAATATCCTCCATGGTCTGAATTGTTTGTTCTGACTTCCCATCTGATTGCGGTTGAAAAGCTGTACTAAAAGTTAATTCAGTACCCAACAACTTTTGAAGGCCCTTCCAAAAGCTAGATGTAAACTTGGGATCACGATAAGATACAATGGAGAGGGGAACTCTATGCAACCTGACTATCTCATTAATATACCATTAAGAAGGTTCATCTAGAGAGAATGTATCTTGAATAGGATGGAAATGAGCCGATTTAGTCAATCGATCAACAATAACCCAGATTGAATTATTTCCTCGAGATGTCCTTGGTAATCCCACAACAAAGTCAATGGATATATTTTATCATTTCCACTCTGGCACTAGTAATGGATGAAACATCCATTTCGGTGACATCCACTTTGCTTTAACATGCTGACAAGTCAAACACTTCACAGTAAAATCAGCAATATCTCTTTTCATTTCATCCCACCAGTAATACTTCTGCAGATCTCTGTACATCTTAGTACTTCCAGGATGAACTGAAAACGGGGAACTATGAGCCTCACATAACAACTCATTCTTCAATTGTGAATCACCAGGCACACATAATCTCTTCCCAATCCTCAAAACACAATCATTATCAATGCTAAATTCAGGCAACATACCCTTCTGAACTAGCTCTAACTTTTTTTGCAACACACTGTCTTGCTTCTGTGCTTGCTTGATTATGTCTGATAGAGAAGATTTCACTAATACCTGAACCAAAACATAAGGAAATCCTGCACAAACAACTTCTATTCCAAATTTCATCAAATCCTTAACCAAATGATCACTTTCCAAATGCCACATTTTTAATGAAGCATTATTTTTTCGACTCAAAGCATCAGCCACTTTATTTTCTTTTCCCGGATGGTAATGAATTGTACAATCATAATCTTTGATTAATTCTAGCCATCTCCTCTGTATCTTGTTCAATTATTTCTGAGTGAATATATACTTTAAACTTTTGTGATTAGTATATTTTTCACACTTTACTCCATACAAATGATGCCTCCAAAATTTTAAAGCAAAAACAACAACATCTAATTCCAAATCTTGTGTAGGGTAATTTACCTCATGAGTTTTCAACTGAAATGAAGCATAATCAATTACCTGATCATTCTGCATAAGGACACAACCAAGTCCTTTCAATGAAGAATCATTGTAGATAACAAACCCACCATTCTTGGAAGGTAGTGACAAATCTGGATCATTCATCAATCTTCTTTTCAGTTCCTGAAAACAATCATCACATTATTTTGTCCAGATAAACTTAACACCCTTCCGAGTAAGCTTCGTCATTGGACTAGATAACCATGAAAAATTTCTAACAAACCGTCGGTAATAGCCTGCCAAACCAAGAAAACTACGGATCTTGGTTACATTTATAGGTCTGGGACATTCTTCAACAACCTTTTGTTTTTGCAGGATCAACAGTTATCCCATATTTTGAAACAGTGCGACCAAGGAAAGAAATTTGTTGCAATCAAAACTCACACTCGCTGAATTTTCCATATAGTTTCTTTTATTTTAAGGTTTGAAAGGTAACCCTTAAATTACTTTCATTATCCTCTATACATTTCGAAAACACCAAAATATCCTCAATGAAAACAACCACAAACATATCCAAGAACTCATGGAAAATTCTATTCATAAGGTCAATGAATACAACAGGTGCATTGGTTAACCCAAAAGGCATAAATAAAAATTCATAATGGCCATATCTAGTACGGAATGTAGTATTCGGAACTTCTGATTCTTTTACTTTCAACTGATGGATCCCTGACCTCAAGTCAATCTTCGAAAAATACTGAGCTCCCTAGAGCTGATCAAACAAATCATTGATATGAGGCTAAGGATACTTGTTCTTAATAGTAATATTATTCAAGGCTCTATAATCAATCCAAAGTCTCATTGAGCCATCTTTATTTTTAACAAACAAGATAGGAGCACCCCATGGTGATGTTCTAGGTCGAATGAATCCTTTATCTAATAACTCTTGCAATTGATTCTTTAACTCTAACAGTTCAACATGAACCATTCGATAAGGGCGTTTTGAAATTGTATTAGAATCAGGAACTAAGTCAACAGTAAATTCAACTTACCGATCATGAATAATACCAGACAACTCATCAGGAAAATCATCAAGATACTCATTTACCACTGGCACACCATTAATCTGAACAGTTCCTTTATTTTCAACAATATGTGCAAGGTATCATTCACATCCATCTTTTACTAGTTTCTCAACTTCCTGATATGTTATCAAAATGAAGGGTTCATTCTTGTAAACAAAATGAAAATATTTCTGAAAAGAAACCATTTTAGCTCTGCAGTAAATCTTAGCAAGAAAAATAGAAAGTCAATCCATCTGCAAAATAAAATCAAACTCTACTAGAGGAACAACCATAAGGTTTGAAGGTAGATCCTTTCCTCACACAAGGATAAAAAGGTTCTTATAATTTCTTTTTGTCTCAATGTTTCCTCCAGGTGTTTTTACCATAAGTTTAGGATTCATATATTGAGATGGAATTTCCAATTTACTAGAAAAATTCTCAGAAATGAAGGAATGTGTAGACCCTGAATCAAACAACACATTGGCATAATCTGAACAAACAAACAGTGTACATGATACTACTTCATTCGATGGCCCAACATCTGCTGAGGTAGTTGCAAAGGATTTCACCACCCCTTTCTGCTTGTAGTCTGGCTACTTTCCCCAGTTGAGTTCTTCGTTAGACACTCATTTGCATAATGACCCATTTCATTACACTTAAAACATCTTACTGCTGCCTTTTCATTTCCATCTTGATCATCTTCCTTACAATTACGAGAAATATGACCATACTTACCACACTGAAAGAACTTTCCAGACTTGGGTAAACATTCTCCAGGATGCATTTTACCACACTTCTCACAGGATGGATATTTGGTTTTCTTACCTCCATGTTTCTTTGATGAATTCTTCCCCTTTTCCTGCCAACTGGACTTCTTATTCTGTTGTTTGTCAAAGAACACCTGATCATCGGCAAACTCCATTTCCACATTCTCCGCACATCGAACAAGCTTTTCATAACTTTTGAACTCACGACAAGATAAATCCCTTTGATACCTTGGCTTTAACCCTGGTTAAAAATGGTTGATTTTACAATCAAGATCTCATATGAAGTTTGGAGCATACCATGCCAGTCGAGTGAACTTTGGTTCATAAGCAGCCACTGAGTCATCCTCCTACCTCAATTCTAGAAATTCCATTTCCATCCTAAGACGAACCACCATAGGAAAATATTTCTCAAGAAAAATACCTTTGAATTCGTCCTAGTGAAGATCCTCAATCTCATCACTATACCTGATATATTTCACCATCAACCACTACTGATCAGCTTCACCTTCAAAACAGTAAACAAGAAGACTATCCTTTTGATGTTCTGAACACCCCCTGACCTCAAAAATCTTATCCAGTGCTTTAATCCACCCTTCTGCTTGCATGGGGTGAGATGATCCTCTGAATGATGGGGGATGTTTCTTAATGAAAACTTCCACCACTGACATGTTCCTCTGCGATTGATCTGGCTGATCTCATGCATGGATACCACCACCATTTATAGCCTGAGTCAACTGTGCCATCACTGCAATAAACTATTCAGTTCTGATTCCGAACATCTCAGGTTGCAGATTTGAAGGTTGTCTTCCTCTTGATGTCATCCCATCATAGCTGCATTGTTTCCTCTGTAGAAAACCATTCTGAACACAGAAATATCTTAGACGAAGCAACATGGTAATCTTTAAATGCTATATCATTTCAATTATACCATAAATTAACTTACAATTTAATAATTTTCAAACTCCTAAAGTTGTCTAAATGGACCTCTCATACCAACTATAATGCCCCAGCCTTAAACCTTACTTTATATGGAATTAAATAAATAATTCACATTGAGGAACTTTTCAGGATTAGAGTTTTAGAGAATTGGATCATAACTATTACATCTCAAAAGATTACAAAGTATACATTTCTAATAAGATTCCATAAAATAAAAACTCTTAAAAAGAAACATGTCTAGTTCTATGTTTTAGATAGCATGACTTTCCCTTGATCCCATCCTTGACCCTATTCCACAGTAAGTCCTGTGAAAAAAATTTCAAAAAAACATGGGGTGAGCATAAAAAGCTCAGTAAGGGATACACGAAGAATGAATACTGATAGTTTTTCAAACAACAAGTAAACCATGTATAATTTATCAAAGTAATACCTTCACCTTTATGAAGTAGTAAAAACTATTCACTGAATAAAAGATCATTACTTACCCTTTTGTAACCAAAATATTACCATAAAATCCATATAAATAATACATAACATATAAACGTAACTTGGGACATAAACATACTTAAATGGAAAAACTATACGGTTGACTTCCACACATATCACTTAATGGAATAGCCATACGGCCGACTTCCATACCCAATGCATTGGAGATTATAACGTAACCACCCGTCCTAGTATTCACGGCACCACCCGTCATATGCTTTATCACGTAACCACCTGTCAAATGACAATGTACCATTATAAAATCATAAGACATAAAACAAATATAACGGAAAGAAAACATTTCCACACTTTGATAAATATACATCACATAAATATATTGACATAAAAAATCCATTATAAAAACCATTTTCAATACCAAAATACATGAAAGATTATATGGTATTTATTTCATTTTAAAAACATTACGGCTTCTTGAGGAAGCCAAAGACCAAATAATACTTGCGGCGGAAGAAAAGATCGTTGTCACCGCGTACGTTAAAAAAACATTCCTTTTTTTTGTTTATTAAAACGCTTCATAGAAAAATATTCCTTTTGTATAAAAGTAAAAGTCGAAGGGGTTTATACACCGTATAAAAGAAAGTTGTGTATAAAACGAAATATGCCTCAATGAAAGGAGATTGAGATGAAGTCCCTTACAAAGATTATTTTGTAAATAAAATAGATCACACATGTGTATTCACTATAAGATCAAATAAAGAAAGTATAAATACATGATAAGATATAAAAATTCATTTCTCACATAATCAAAGAACAACATAAATATGAAAGACATGTTCAACCCAACGAATGATAATTGGGATAAGAAGTTCCCTTACCTCGGGTCCGACTTGACTTGATCATTCTTTAATGTCCTGAATAATAAACTTGAGTTAATTTCTACTTGCTTAAGAAATGTTTTCAAGTTAAATATTCCTTTTATATCACTTATTACCATGTTATGAACATTATTTAATCATTTAAGTTAATAACGGTCGTTTTGTCGATATTTGGTACTTGAGTCAAAAGTGAACTTCTTATATTTACAAGTTGTTCACGCAGTCAAATATCCATTATCTCAAGAATGATATTAATGATGTAGATGCCCTATATATCCAGTATATACATGCATTTATAATATTAATTAATCATTTAGAGGTATGAAATGAAATGCACCGTTCATGGAGACAGTAAGCCGTACGTACGCCTGAACGCTACTTTCATTTCTATGTCATATTAATGGAATTAAAGCTAAATGAGAGATATGTATATTTTAATTCCAGAATTATAATAATCATTTATATGTAACATAAATCATTTACATCCATTATATATATTTACTTATAATAGTACATTACATTTGAGGATAAGAAATGAAATGCACCGTTCATGGAGACGGTAAGCCGTATATACGCATGAACGCTACTTTCATTTCTATCTCATACTTTAATGAAATGACATAATAATTATATAAAGGTATACTATAATTCCAGAAAAACATCATATATAATAACTTTAAATCCATCCTTTATATGTCCCACATATGGCATTAACGAATCAAATCACTTTGAGGGGGCGGTAGTCCGCACTTCCTAAAATGAAGATATCGCGTTTACCCATAATGGAAACCATAAATGTATGACATAAATGAAAAATACAGAATCTTATGGAAAACATAATCATATTGTATATCCTATATAAATATAGTTCCATCTTAATGGGTACATTTTTAGGTGTTAGAAAAATATTGAACAATCATCGTTTCGTGAGGCAAAAATTCGCTATCCACAAAAACAGTATGTTATTTAACCATTAGCGGTAGGTGCGTGTTAGTGTAGCTAGAATTATTCTTATAAAAACATCCTATTATATTGAAGATACTGGTTTTGTTACAAAATAAATGAATAAAAAGAGTTTAGAGGGTTGGAGAAGCAAAATAAAACAAAAGAACACAAGAGAAAACATTACCTTTAAAACGGGTGACTCTTTTTGATTTGAGCTCAAAGGCTTCCTTGGGAAGACTTATACCCAAAGTGAGGCTTCTAGGAGTAATACAGGTATGTGGAGAGAAAAAAGGATCAGATCTTGGCCCATGCAAAGTCTTGAGAGGTGTGGGTAAGGAGGTAGAGGTGGGGGCCTTTTATAAGAGGAGAGGAGGGGCAATCTTGGAAAGTTATGAAAAGATAATTTATTATAAAATTATTTTTGGATAAAAGGGACCCAAAATTATATATTTATATTGAAATGAGATAAGGTTTATAAATACACCCATCCAATAGGTTTTTTTCAAGTTTTGGTATTAGATTTTACATTATCGTTTATTTTTTTTTAAATCGTTAAATAATGAGGTAATCGCTGCATCATCATGGTGTCATCAATAATTTAATTTATTTAATGTATAAAAATTATAAAACAAATATCATGATGTAGGAAATCCTGTTATCTTTCTAATGAACATTTATAGTCGAAATTATGACTTGTATAACCCTATTTACCAATTGTTTTAGTAAAACAACTCATGTTTGTGACATTTTTATTTGTACATTAAATAAAAAGATATTAATGTCATTTTCCTCCCAAAGTGGCTCCATGGGGTCCCCAAGTTGACCCATGGACTGTCTTGGTCATCCATCACACATCCAATAAGGGTATGACATGTTTCAAGTTCATATCATATTATTAAAACATTATTTTTACCTTAAACTACACTAATTAACTCTAATCGCGATTAAAAACTTAAAAGTTACTATTCACCAAAAAAATATTTTAATCCCATTGAACCAAATTTTACTTATTAATGACAACCATGTATGTTGGATTTTTGAAATTCAAAACACAGAGGTGGTAAAATTTCATTTAAACGAAAAATCAGTTTTTTAAGTACCACTTAGTGGTTTCACTATTCATCAAAAATTGAAGTTTTTCAGAAAAATAAAAAAACATCACCCTAAGATAATTTTGATATTCCGAATTCAAAAATGAAGTCCATTTTACAAAATTAAAAACATATAGTTTGAATTAATTTTTTTAATAATTAATTCCCGCTGTCAGAGCAAATAGCGTGTTTTTATGAAATAATAAGTATCAAAAGATTGACACTAGTTTATGTCCGATTTCAAAGTGAAATTAATTCCAACAACCACTATTGGATTTAATGGCAAAAATATATTCTAATTTCACTTTAAAACCAATTCAAAATATAATCTAATCATATAAATAAATTAGATTAAAAAGAGGGTTTGAATTAAAATACAACATTTTTCAATATTCATTAAAAAATGAACTTTATCGGAAAAATACCAAATGTTTTCACAAAGTAAATTTTGATGTCCCGATTCTAAAGAAGAATTTTATTTGGTACAATAGAAAGTAAAAGAGTGACCAAAACTATATTTAATTAAGGTTCTCCATGAAAATGCGATAAGTGGACCTTTAATGAATATTATAGTATCTATGCCTAAAATTGTATTCTTTTCTTATTTTAAGCCATTATCTTTTATTGGATAAATGTAAAAACAATTAAAAACATATATAATCATATTTTAGTTATTTCTATTAATTCCCTCCAATACAACGACTACGTGTTAACTACAATTTAAAATAATATTATTTTATTACTAGTGTGCAATGTAAGATTTCAAAGAAACTCTTTGTTGCGTATCGGGTACGCTATCGAACATAGCAACCCCTTTTAATGTAAATTTAATATTCAATTCTCAAATATGAAAATTTATTATTCTTTATATACTTTGGATGTTACAGTTATGTTCTGAGAGGTGAGATGAATTTAATTATATATTCCTTACATATATTTGTGATAATATATGTTGTTAATTTTTACCTCACCAAATTTAATATTTAATACTGACCCAGATAACTATGCGATTGATTAAGTGCACATCATACAGTTTTATATTTTTGTGGGGTTGATAAAATGATTAAAATATATTATCTAGTACTAATTATTGACCTAGTGAGTCATTGATAGATCTCTAGAAGTTATATAATGTGGTAGTGATATCTCAACAAAAGTTAAAAATTACAAGGATCAGAATAGGGGTATAATTTTCCTCTAGTAGGGGTGTGTCTACAGCAATATCACATTATGATGCAAAAGTTTTAAAATTATTATTATTCATTAAGGATTTTATTGTAATTTGGATTCCCACTATGTACTTTATTATCTCCCATTATACTGATATTAGTTTGTATAAACACTTTATAATTGTTAATATCGTTATATAATGCCTAGTGAAATAATGGTTTATATTGTTTATATATTATCATTTATTATGATGTGAATAATTTTCTAATTTTATTTTGGAAAATGGATTAATTATGAATTATCTCTAAATATGGAATAATAGTTTGGGGTTTGTTATATAAAATAACACTTTAAACTATTAAAATTAGTTAATGTGTTTTTCATTTTAAATGGTCGATCTCTCCCCTTGGTTTGTTGTGGGTTTTTAAATTATTATTTATAAAATGATAAATCTATTTTATTTTTGGTGTTTGACATTTTAGTTTTTTAAATATCAAGTGTTTTTTCTAAATATATTTTACATTCAACTTTTATAAAAGGATAAATGTATGATACTTTTTTCGTAATTAATTATATTTATAAAATATATTTTTCAGAATTATTTTAAAAATAGTTTGTATGAACTCTGTTATAAATGTAATTTTAAATATCATTTTGTAAAATACTACTGGGAATGATAGGGTGTAATGTCATGTGTTACAAACAATTTGATATTTCCAGTTGAATTTGATTTTTTAGTTTAGTGGATATGCCAAATATTCATCTGTATAATTTAATTTATTTCCCAGAATTGGAACATGTATGTTTGATGTTTTTAAATGGGTTTTAATTATATAGATGTATCTTGGGAATTCGGTTCTGTTTAAAAAGTGTGGTTATTTGAATGCATGGTTTTTAAAAATATAGTAGGAAGCTCATGGTTTGTTCATAGTTAGTGCAAACCATGCTCCTCATATATGATATCTGAAAATATAGGAGCATGATCTGATAATCAATTAAATGTGGGGATCATGGTCGAGATATTGGTCTAAAATTTATTGTAGTAGTGACACCATGGGCTACAGAAGTATTTTCTAACTAGGAATGTTTTATGTGAGGTGTGGTTGTCTTTTGGCATTAGTTCAAAATTGTTGGCACACACTTAGCCAAACCGTGTGGCCAAATTATTTGACTCCTAAAAAGAGGAAAATTGCCATTTTTTTCTCCCACCATAAATGTTTATTTTCCCCATTTACAACCTTATTTTCCCAGAAGAGCCCTCTCATGTTATATCTTATTCCTCTCTTATTACATTGTGTTTCTAATTTTTTTGAGAATAGAAAAATGTGGTGGTGTTTTTGTTTGATCATGTGTGTTATAGGCCTGAATAACTACTAAAACAATAGAAAAAATTGCCACCACATTGCCTCAAGTGATCCTCTTAGTATGGCAGAGGCTAATAAAAAGAAACAAGGGTCTAATGATAGTATGTTTTTGAGACTATAACCACATGATTTGAGTAACATGATGGTATATAATATAATTAATATTTAAACTGATATATCAAGTGGTATAGATGAAGGAAAAATCAATAGTGGAAGATAATTATATCAACAACAAATGCATATCCATGTGATAAGAAATAACCTAAAATAGAAATCATATATAAGGAAAAAAATACATTGAAATAAAAAATGGAAGAATAAAAAATCCCATAGGGAGATATCTATGATAATCCTAAGTAAAAGATTAGTTATGTGCTCCAATTCTCCCCTAAATGATCCACATCACAAGAAATGGTCTAGGTACCTATGCACAAATAGGTATTCTCATTTGACCTAGTGAAGTGGTGGCCAAAAAACTATGTCTGATATAATAAGTAGGTGACCCCCAAGGATTCTAAATCTATCTACTCCATGTATATAAAATTCTATAGTGCATAGGAATAATAGGGAAGCAGTAACAAGAACAAAATAAAATGAAAATTAACAAGTTGGTTTTATGTTCCTCAAGGATACCTGGTCAACCATGCCTACTTCAAACTAAGATAGAGTGCCGATATAAAATAGTAAAACTAGTTTAGATATAAACTAAAAATATATTTATTGTTTGTATTCACAAGGGAACCCAAATGGGCATGTCATAAGGGATGAATAAAATCATGGACTAAACCCAATCATTTACTTTGGAATGAAAAACATCATCTAATATGATAAACTATAATTTAATTCATCATAAGGTGAGAAAATATGGTTATTATTAAGAATTAACCACGGTCCAATCCTAGAGGACCCATGAAGATGAATCCAAATTATTTCACTAGGAGATCAAAAATTACCTACCACTATAAGACTTCAACAATGGTTATCAATAAAAAGGAATCCCAAATATTACTCTCGGTATAATATTAAGGCTTAACTCCCAAATCTCATCATTTATAACACATATTGGGGACTAATTATCAACTATGGAATAGTTTAACCATCTTTCCACTTATCACGTCCAACGAATCTCCTCTACAGTACTTATATCTCTCACATTATGTAATAGTTTCAATCATCCTATGGGACCATCCAACAAATTCCTACACAGGGATCTGATTATCCTTCAAAATAAAATAAAAACATCTCTACCTAAGAGTCATTCCAAGTAATTCGTACGTTGTAATCTAAGTATCAATCTATGTGTAATGTAAATCAATTGATCTATGAGCTCATCCAAGACGTTTTGTAAAGAGTAACCCAAGTGAAATCCAAGAGCACACCAAATATTTACAAAGTTATGTTCAAATACCAAAAGTATATTTTAAAATTATATATTCGAAATAATTATTAAATTATTAAAGACGATTATACCCTTTGTTAGTTATGGTATCACATTAATTTCCGTATACCTAATAAATTTTTTATTGTAAGATGGGTATAAATAGGGAGGGTTATATACATTTATAATTTCATCTAACCTATAAAATCTCCCCATTTTAGTAATGAAGTCGAAAATCCTAAAAATTAGTTTTATAATTAATGTGGGAAATACTAATATACTGAATGTATTAAACTCATTTTAGTTTACCCTTCCTAGAGTGATCACTTGGAACAAATCAAACATAAAATTATAAGAAAAAATGGGGTTATGATCATGGGTGACTAAAAAACACCCCATGATGGTGATTTATTTACCTAAGGAGGAATTCTGTTCTAGTTGTATAAATAAATCACCAAAAAGGTATTCTATGGGGTGAGGTGAACATCCTATTATGGTTTTATTATATGTGTAAATGAAATATGATTTAATGTACTAGGACTCACTTAACAAATTTCACATATCCAGGGAATCACTAGGAGAATCTATTGTCATTAACCATGGAATAATTTATAAATGTTAAATACATTATGGAAATGGATTTACACCACCTACCATATACCAATGGTAGTCTACATATCCATTTTTGAGGCTTGTTATTCTCTGGTTTGAGTGAAAATAAAGGAATAGAAGAATTACATGATAATAGGGTGAATTAGGATTCACCTAAATAGAACATACAATGATATGATAAATATATAAGAGGGGAAGTAGTGGTAGTGGAATTCTAGTGTTATATCAAATTCAATTGATTGTATTCAAAATTAGAGTTGTAATAGGGTGACCTCTTCAAAACTAGAGGTGGTGAAAGAGCACATATCGGTGGGTTGTTTCTCAAATATGAGTATGACAATGTAAAATAATTACAATGCAAAAATAGTATTTTTCAACCACATTAATTAGGCGTCCAGTTTTTCTATATGGTTGGAAAAATCATGCACCAACCGCACATGATCCACCTACTCTAATGGATGATCCATACAGATTCCCAGGGTGGGTCGCCCGGTTTATGACAAATTGTGTTCTCTTTCCAGGTTCCCACATTTTCTGGTTATAGAGCCTAATACTCCTAATATTCAACATAACACACAAGGATCCCCTCAATACATAAAACCGAACTAAAAACTACACACTAAATTGTTACAAATATTTTATTTAGATTCCAAATTCTCATTTGTGGAATGGCCATTACACCAAACTAAAAATTCAAGATTTTTCAAAAAAAAATTGCATCCCATCAAAACTAAGGGATGCTAGAATTTCCGAAGCATAGTAATTCACATCCAAATAAATCATTTGGGGAATCATGGAGACAACACCCAACCTAGTGATGTATTTATGTATAATATATAAAATAGTTTGGAGTTCCCAAATGATTCATGTACCTCCAAAATCACCTTACGAATATGGTACATTAGCCATGGAAACTCTATCCAACTCATTTAAAAAAAACATCAACATGGTGCCTACCATATCTCGTCATAAAAAATACATGATCATATAATTTCCTCCTATACCATCAATCCTATTTCTATAACAAAAATAGGTTATATAATTTAATTACCAATTTTAAGTCATGGTATCTGCACCATATGAACAGTCTACATAAGTACGTATTTTTCATTCTAGCGAGACTCACAACATGAATTTTGATTAATCAAAGGGTCAATTAAAAACTAAAAACCCACGTATTGGTTGACCCAGGACCATCTATGAACTCCTCGTCCATATTTAATTCCCAATCCCCATACATATGATATTCCAAAAGAGGTTCCGCACCGACCACATACGACAAGAGAGAGAGAGGGAGCAATGTGATGTCAAGTAGATATATCCAATGTATTCTACTGTTCCAACAATCATCATAGATTTCTATATTATTCAAAAATCAAAAAACAATTTTTTAAAATGAATTAAAGTAAATATTTACATCGAGAAATATCACTGAGCCCCGTAACTATCTTCTTGTGAGTTCTCTATGCAAAAAAATCCAATGAGTTATCAGGTCATGGCATGAACATGACTGTTATCCAGATCCAATACATTTGGATATCTACCCTTAAAAAATATCATATAATCCTGAATATATATCTAATATTACCTAATATACATCTACTGAATTCTTAGGATCTCTTCCAAGGATTCCCTTACTCTGACATTTACATGTTGTACTTTGGTACGATGCCGAAACGTCAATGCATAAAAACAATCACTGAGAAAAACATAAATTATGAAAATAAATGTTTTTTTCCCATGATTCCATACTTAGAATTAATAATTGGGAACTAAATAAAAACCAATGACAAAAGAATACTTGATTTCAACTATACTTTTGGTGCACTACTTGGACCTTGATTATTTATAAATCACATTAAATTAAAAATATAGCATGGCATAAATCCTAGGATCTATCAATGAATACATGATGGTGGAAAGATTGGGGACATGGTTTTATCAACCAAAGTTAACACAAATAGGATTCAAGCGACTTCCAAAAATGTCCTCAGACAATCTATTTATCCCTATTATGAAAATCGACATAGTTTCAAACCCACAAACCAACTATTAAATGAACATACAATTGTACAACCTCTTTTCTGTTCTTCTTAAAGAATATTGTCATCATCTCCCCACACACCATGAATACATATCCAAGATTACCTCACCACCATATTCTTAAGGATATAATTCATGAAACAAAACTAGATTCTTTTTATGGCCAATGATGTTTATGAAGGATTCTTTTTCTTCCATCCATTTTTTTAGTTCCACTCTACATGAACTGACTCATTTCAGAAAACATACCTTAATGGAATTAAAAAGTAGTCCAAACCATTTTCAAATGGTCCTCCTCGGTGGTTTTCCTTCTACATGGAAGGAAGAACAGAACCTATGTTGATGCAATTATCCTTGATTTTATAGTGACCTGGATTCTGGATTCAATGAGAAGGGAACTCATCACAGGAAAAATGATCCATTATCCATAGAACATAGTTCCTATACATGGGAAACATTCCTTCTCTAGAATTAAACTGAAATAGGTGGAATAGTTAATCTCTAAATCATGATATATTATATCCACATTTAGGTTTAAAAATGACACTCCTCTTATTCAAGCTCACATATTTTATGGAAATAGTCATAAAATCCAAAAAAAAACATAATATCATTTAAAAAACATGATCCTCTATAAGAATTCATCTTGATCATTGGGATGATTATTTATTGATATCTAGATCACTCTAATATAGTGGTGACCTATGAATGCAGCAAAATGGCTCAACAGTTTAACTTGTATTGTAAAATGCATAGAATTTGTATTAAAAGTTTAGTAGCATGCAGGGCACAACGAGTCTCAATAAATACCACCACAAGGTTTAACTTGAAAAATGAATGATCCTGGATAGGA
Source organism: Viscum album (assembly GCA_963277665.1). NCBI lineage: Eukaryota > Viridiplantae > Streptophyta > Magnoliopsida > Santalales > Viscaceae > Viscum > Viscum album. The sequence continues at coordinate 278,642,918 of OY728125.1, forward strand.
TCCATATGAATATTTTCCTCATGCATCCTGCACCTGCTAGTTGATAAAAGTGTAATCCCAATGTTGTATTTCACCATATGAGTTTTAATTTGGTTCAGGACCTCCCAAGTAATCAAACATTGAAGATGATAATTATGAATGGGAAAATGACCTACTAAGAAGCTGACCAATCCCTATTCATTTATAAGCCACTAATATATATATCAATACACGATGCTGACACCCTTAAAAAGGGTAAACTACAAAATGAAAAATAGTGTAAATAATTTTTCGTTTTAGAAACCAAGTAGTCCTATGTGGGACTAAGGGCACCCAAATGACATCACAAAACTAAAAAATAGATGAATTCAAGAAGTATTTAAAAGTTATGAGGGAGCTACCTACATCAGGCTATACACTTACAGAAACATAAAACATCGACACATTGGCTTAATCATATACCAAAGTCCATTCCCTGAGGAAGTCACCAGGCACTATTATAATGACTCAAAATGTTATAAATAATATTCCAATTTTGATTTAACTAAATGAATTATTAGGTAATTTGATTATATAAATCCCATAGAAATATTTTATGTTTTTATATCCTATTGGATTTAAAATAACATTATGTATGATTTTCATTTTTAAATTAGACATTGAACAGTGATCACATTATTAGTATAAATATAGGGTTTTTTAAAATATAATTTCCACAGAAAATGGATATGATGGCCTCTACAAGTGGGATAATACCTTAAGAATTCCATGTATCAATGATTTTTATTTAGATAACTTCCCAATTATTTTTCCTTGAACAATCCCAAGTTATGATCTAACGACTACATCATGTGTGAAACTGCATACAAGATAAGTTCATGTTAATTGAGATCCTAACACAAATCATGTTCGTCGGACCACCCTATGAAAGTCCCACCATCACAAACCTTACCCTTAGTGAATTTTATAGTGAATTAATGGGATATGTTTCAAGAACCTACAAATATTATTTTGTAAATTATTTTCAATGTAATAATGAATATATTTTGGTCCTATTATTTTTATTTTATAAATGATTTTATTTTGATTCAATAAAACAAAAAAATATATTTCTCTAATATTAAAATATAATTAATGAAATTATTTTTATGAATTAATGGATGTTAAAAAAAATTTCACAAAATATTATTATTAAATAAGTTTTATTCAATATATATGAGGATATAATTTTTATGATGTAATATGTAATTTTATTAATGTTCAAAAACTCATATAGTAATAAAACCCATCATTTCTTAATAAATATAGAATTTATTTTCAAATTTCATAATTCAGGTATTTATAAATTTATTAATAGAAAATGAATATTATTTTTGGAATCCAAATGATGAAATTATCTCACAGATATTTTTATAATTTTATGAGAAATTCAAATTTTCAATTAAAAAGTAAATGACGTATAAATATAATTTTTATATTATGACATCATAATGACTCAAAATTCATGTAATAAATAAAATAAAGGGTTTAAATTACCAATTTTGTTTTCTCCATTTAATATAATGTGATTTAATGTTTATTAGATTAATTTAATAATTACTTTATGAACTGTCGAAAACTATTAATATATTTTATGGTTTTAAAATCATTTAAAATAGAGTATGACTGACCTCCACATTATGAAAGGGAATTATTTAACCAAATAATAAATTTGGCTTAAAAGATAATTATAATCACTATCATTTTGATGAAACCACGAGAAAAATATGGTATGGTTTGGGGTTTTGGTTATTGTTTATATAGAGTCTAAAACATAAATAATAATGAAAACCCCTATTTTACTATATAAACCCACCCAAGATCCCATTTCACATCACTAAACCTTTTTGAATAATGAATATATTATGAATTATACTATATAGATTCCTCCCAAGGTTCTCCCAAGCTCTCAATAACACCTCGAAATAATTTGCAGTCACACACTCCGGTAATTGATTTCTCTCTTTCTAATTTCTATTCAAGCACTTGTTTTTTGTTATGTATCTTAAATTCCATTTTATTATGTTGGTATATGTTTTTAAATATTCCAATTAATATCCATTTAATTTATAAACGATGTTATCCATCTTTATCTCTCATTAATTCCACTTGGATCTTTTTTACAGCCCTTACCATGTGACAAAGTAGTTATAAATTGTATCTTTATACGTGTTTCTTCAATGACTTATACCTTCTATTTCAAATATATAATGGTGGGATATATTCATCCCTATCCCAATTTCATCTCATATATTTCTATGTAATTATAAATCCCCTTCACTCTCGCCAACAAATGTTTTTGAATCTTTATGTGACAACATTGTGAAGGAAAAATTTCACCATGATTTTTCAATGTCAAAATAATTGTGTAGTGAATACCATACAAATTTCTTATTAAGGGTGCACACATTTGTGGACATATATTTTTTATTGGGAAGTTGAATATATTTATTAAAAAATAATTTATTTTCTAGAAAATTATAATGATGAATGAATCCATCTTATTTGTATTATATGGCACACATAAGTTTGAGAATGAAATGAATGTGGCGGTTAGGCCCTGATTTATATAGTGCACCAATGCATTGTGGAATATTTAGTACCATGTCATGTCACATTGGGGTAGAGAGTGAACCTGAATCCTTTATGATACATTTTTAACCTTTATTTATCATTCTGTTATCCGTGACCTGTATCTTTGGTGTAGTGTTTTATGTTGTTTCCACAATTCCCATGTTATAATTATCATGATATATCATCTCTAATTGTTCATTTTTTTTGATTCCTTATGTTTTTATGTCCCATTAATATTTCTATGGTCATAAATTTATTATTCCATTTTTTTATTCCATTTGTTCCCTTATTGGTATTTATAGCTCGCCACATTCATATATATGTCCTCAAGTTATCCCATGATTTTTTAGAAGCAATGTAATTTTAGAAGCATGTTATTGATTTTTTTAAAAATGATGGTATGTAGCATTTTCAAAATGTGATGATTTATACCTATTTCTCAATGACATTATACTTATAATTATTTTGAGTTTTATTATGTTTAATATTATATAATAATTCACATATTAATGTGAAATAAAGAACATGATCATTATATCTACCGCCTATCATTGAATATTGTGCAATAGAAGAAAGGCCCCATGGGAAATGCTCAAGTTCAGGATTCAAAGAAGAACTAGAAGAACAATTTATACGAAACTTACTATAAGGTTTTTACTAATAAAATCAGTTAGGCTTTCATGTTATCCATTTACTTAATTCAAATTTTCCTATATAAACATTTCTAAGTCTATGTTTAATGAGCATCTAAAACCATTCATATGGAAATAGTGTCTACTAAATGAACTAGAAACCCAGGAAGGTCTTATAAACTCCCATTGTATTTGTTAGTCTATTTCACATATATATGCTTCCATAATTAGTAAACATACCACATAAACTCTTTTTATCCACTTTATTTATCCATAATTTTATCACAACAGTTATTTGTTAAAATAAAATTTCAATTCCAATATATAGATGAAAACACCCTTTAAATTGAATTTGGTAATTTAATTGATGAAACCATAATAATAATAGATCTCAAATTTAGATAATATTTCTTTTATTAGTTATGGATGGGGAAGGTCATGTAATATTCCACCATAATTCTATATTTAATCTCATATTAGTAGTTACCCAAACTTTTAAACAACCATCCTTATATTTTATAATTTTACACCTAGAGGTTAATTACTAAGAAAAACAAAAAAACATATCCTATGAGGGTCCCTTAAAAACATCCTTGGTTCATCAAAATACATCCCAAAATATATTAAACAATTTTATTTAATTATCCATCATCAGATATTTTATAAGATATAACCTAATTGGGTACAGTAGTGAATCTATGAAATTAGACAAACTGGTCACCATGCCCAAGTGATAAAGGTACTGGTGTTCTTAAGGAATAAAATTCATTTATTTTTAAAAGTGGAATATTATATATTTGAAAACATTTCTAGGAATAGAAGGCTTATAAAAAATGGTTCGATTGCCTAATTACTATTTCCCAATTTATAAGGCAATGATACACTTAATACATTGTAAATTGGATCCCATTAAATTGTATCCAATAAGTCTCATCCTCTGAAACCAATGGTTCATGTCTCAGACATTTAATGATTGGTTAGATAAAGATACCCTATCAATATATGGGGGAAACATTGTATAGTTTAATTATATTACATCAATAACCAATTTTATACTTCAAATTATAACCATGTACTCTATTATAAGAATAAAATATAGTGAAACATGATAAATAATAATGGAATAGTAGAAAAACAATAGAGAAAGATACTATATGATTAGGGAATAATCCAAAACATTTTATATATTCAAAGTATGATTAAAAACAAAATAATTATTGAAAACAAAATAATGATTCATAGGAAAAACTGCTAAATTAATAACATGTTGTCTTATACAAACAAGCATGATAATGAAATAATTATACGAGTAACAAACAATTAATAATACTAAAATTTCTATCATGTAATATAACAAGAATAATTATTAACATGAAATTACAATAAATAAATCTCTAATAGCATGTCACTGATATCTATAGTGAATGGAATATTTATGGAATATGAATGCATATGTGCCTATAATATTGCATGTAATTTTACATTATTATTCTACCTAGAGAAGCCTAAATATTATAATCTCATAAATTAAAAAGTAGTGGTAAGTACACTAACCAATATAGGTGAAATAAAAATAAATTTTAATATAGAATATCCTACACAACAATACCATCACTAGGCACCTAGACTTTTTCCCATGTCTGGGTGGAATAATCTAAGATATAGTTATTTACCTAGTGATAGCACATCACTAGTTTCTTGTATACCTACCCAAAAATAACAATACAAATGAAAATAATAATCCCTTCTCATACCAAATTTTTAAAACCTCTCATTAAAATATTCTATACTATTAGATGAACTCATTGACAGATGGCTTCATGCATGCCTACCTGTCTGTGAGAGGTTTATGAATAGAAGTTAGGGTCCAATCATGGTATTTTGGGGATGTTATACCCTCATGAATAGTGTATAATGGAAATATATCATAAATGAACTAATTAAACTAACAAATTGAGCAATGTAAATGAGGGGAAATATAAGCGTAAGATAAATATAATAATAATGGGTACACATCCATGTGATTCTACATAATCCAAAAAATAAATCATTCAGAATGTAGGGAAATTCAATTCATGAACCAAGGAAATAATAAAATTCCATGAAATAGATCTCCATTAGTATCTTGAGTACTAGATAAGTCTTATTCTTTTATTCTCCAATAAATTAAGCACAACACATTGAATGGTCAACAAAGCTATGAAAAATGAGGTCTACTTATGTACCATAGGGAAATAGAGGCCTGATAAGGGTGTCATATATGCTCAGTAGGCCACCACAAATGGTGTATACATTTATCCAGTCCATTTATAATAAATACCAATGTGTTAAATCATAATATTCATTCATTAAATAAAAAAATAAAATAAAAATTAACAACTTAGATTCAGGTTCCTCAATGACATGTGCTCGGCATTACCAGCCAGTCCTGAGAAGGAGTGAATCTTGAAAGTAGTGAACTAGTAATGATATAATCTGAATATATAATTTTAGTTCATATTCATAAGGTAACATAACCTAGATTTCATAGTGGATAAATAATATCATTTTCCAAATTCAGGAATGTTCTTTATCTTGAGGATGCATCCCCTAATAAGAAAAAGTATAATTTATTAGATCATAATAAGGAATATTATGGTTCTTGGTAAAAAGTGATCCATGTCCCATTCAAGGCGATTCATAAAGTGGAATCAACGGTATCACAAAAAGAGAATTATAATTTCCAATCACTGTTAGAGTAGGCCCATGTCCCAATCAAGGTGATTCTTAAGCATTTCATTTACATGTTATATGAATAAATAGGGAACAGAACATAAATTTATCAATTCAACTATCCCATTCAAATACCACATTTTACTAAGGAATATATTTTCCCTCATAGGTGTATTAATTAAAAAAGGGGAATGTAATATCATATTAAATTTATAAAAATCATTTAATTATAAACCTACAATAAGTATCACTCAAAAAAACTAAAACATAAACTAATCAGAAAAAACGTGTTAGGATGTAGGTTATTTAAAAAACCCCAATAATGAGTTTTATTTACAAAATGAAGAATTACTGTCAAGGTATATAAAAAATTCAACCCAATGGTTTGTTTTGGGTTTGGGTGAATTGCCTCCAATTTTTTAATTCTATGTATAGTGGTAATAGGATTTAATGTTGGAGGACATACATAATTAATTTCACATGTCATTGGTAACATATAGAGAATCTAGTGTGTGCCACTACAATGCAATATATAAATGGGAATGAAATTAGGGAAATCTATTTATACCACATTACATAAACCAATAAAGATAAATATGTCAAATATTGATTATTATATTGGTCTAGTTCAAGATAAAACTATAAAATATATGTACACCCTTAAAATGTGGTGAATTCGGACACCTAAAAATAACACAAACTAGGGGAAGGAAAATGAAGAACATGGGAAGTACGAGTTATAGAATCACTAAGGGATATTCCAAAAACTTTCAATAATAAAAAATAGAGATCTTATAAGGGTGACCTCTTTATATAGTGAGGATGAAGATGGAGGAGCTATCGATGGGCTCTAACACATGCAGGAGGAGGATAAATGAGTCAGAGAAAATAATAAATAAAGAATGGGAAAATAGTAATTTCCAACCCATATAATTAGGGTCATGTTACAGTCACAATTTGTAATGAATCATGTGATGACTGTATATTATCCACATTTCATGGACCCCATCAAATTGGATGGATGCATTATTTGTCTAATCGTATGCAGCCTATGAAATATCCCTCTATCAATGATTAGTAGAAACGCATATGGTCGTGACGCAACTCACACACGGTAAGACCAAACATTGTGATATCTCCTGATATAATGGATGAGCTACATGGTGTCCCTTGGTGTACGACATTGTTTCAGAAACATTTTCACACATAACATCATCCCCTATTTTTTGTGGTTTTAGAGGCTGAAGCCCCCAAAACTCAATGGAAAACCTAATTCCATTTTCCCATAAAATATTTTCAAAAACAGCTATCTTAATTGTTGAACATATCTTATTTAAATTTTGAGGCATCGTTTAAGGAAAACCTCACCTACCTAACATAAAATTCATGTTTCTCTATGAAAATTTCATACAGTCCAAAACATGTGACACTACAGATGACCCTCAGTTATTCTTATATTTCTCATCATTTCATTAATATTTTATCTTTTTATACAGAATTTTATGTCAATATAATATTTTCCCCAATATTTAGTATTTATTTTATATTACTCAATTTCTTTCATTTCAATGGGTACCAAAACTCATGGTTGGATATGTGAACAATCCTCATTATAATGTATGTGGAATTGTTTATTTTCAATTAATGTTTCATCATTTGTTTACTATTATCATTTTACCTCACATAGGATGACATATGCGTTTCTCAAAAAACCTGAAATACCTTGAATTGAATCCCTAGAGATTATTTAGATATACTATGGAACCCTTATAAATGGTTGGAGGGGAAAGAACAAAATTAAAACCAACACATAATGTGATTTTATTTAAAATGTTTATAATTATCATAGTTTCTTTGTTTTTCAAGATACCATTGGGTGTTATGATCTTTCCACTTAGTACTTGGTGAAATAATTTCGATCAATGAAGTGTGAAAAGTTTTCTATAATTAAACAAGTAAGATTATGGGTAATTAATTAGATAAATTAGATGGATTTTAATGTGGTTATATACCTTGAATATGAGTTATTCACTTCTAATTGAAATAATATGAATAACGGATTAACTTTTTAAATGGGAAGGATAGTTCCCCCTTGGTCCTTGGCCTTTATGAGATTGATCATTATAATGGATTGAGCTAAATGAATACTTTAATTGTAATATAGAATAATTTTGAACATGTACCTTGTATTTTTTTGTAATTGAGTTTATTAATGAAATGAATAAGGAGGTATTATATTATGTAATGTTAATTAACATGGTATATATTAATTCTTGAAGTGATTTATTAAATTTCTTGAGTCGTCGTAAATGTTTTTTGTGGAATGAATGCTTTAATGGACCATTTAGATCACTATGAGTTATTTTATTAAAAAAATATTAAACATGTATTGTGGTTTGTCATGGATTACTCCATGGACTAATTTTAGTTAATTAAAACATTGAACCATTTTATTTTTATTATGCCTTATGTGACACTCAGTTTCATTATGCAGATCCCATTAAATGGGATCATAGGTAAAATGAGATTCTAATATGCATAAGTGATACTTGGATTATTTATATAGAATGCCTTTGATGGGTTTAAATGTTTCATGATAATAGGTATGCCTTGAGAGATACTAGGATTCTTAATGTGGAAAACCTACGATGAGCTCATAGATTGTCTTCGATTATGTATTCACTAGGAGTGATACATGGTTTCTTTATATGAAATTCCCTAGATAGGATCTGTGGTTAAATTATGTATGATTCATCTTCAGTAAAACTAGGTTCCGAAAAAATAATACCCTTAGAAAACTGATATATTTCATGCTGTGATATAATCCTTCTTCTATACATGGATTCCAGATATAATCTACTATAGATAGGTTAATATGTTAAATGATATTAGGTTATGACATCAGATACACAAGGATCCTGATGTGATATTTTCTTGGAAGGAATCACATGTTATGTGATATTACTTTATTCTTGAGGGATAATTAGTTTACCAAAATGATTGACTCAAAATGACTTTTAACATGGAGAATCATATATGGTGATCATGATACATAGGGATGCATGGGATTAAATACAACGGCCATATGAATACATTATCACCATTGTAAATATATATTTTTGTGAAATTTATTTTTTCATTAGATAATCATATTTATTTGAGATAATATCTCTATGGAAAAAGATGGTTTCATTGTGCCGGTTTCTTTTGTGGTACTTAATCTGAGTAGTTTTCATTTGTTTATTCATTATATTACAAAAACTATGCACAACATTATTTTATATTCATGCACTGGATTGTATTATATATTTTTGGTGGAAGCCAACGTTTTTTATCAAATACCCAATTAGAGAAAACATTTGGTAACTATAATGACCCCACAGTTATATGTTTTGTATCATTGATTATTCTAAGTCATGTTACTCATGTACATGGGAGATTATGACCACGAGATAGAGCCAGTGCTGATGATTCGCATCGATATAGAATGAGTGGATTTTTTGTCATATAATTATACATGTTTATGTATTACCAATTGTATATCTATTGGTTTCTATTGTATAATGTACATGTCTGATATTCCTTCCTTCATTAATTATTATAAGTTTTTATTACACTATAAAACACTTATTTATGATATCTTATGTTTTATTTTCTATTAATTGAGAATTTATAGTCTCCTCAAAATAACACTTCTAGAACCGTACCACTAGTCAGCTACCTCTAGTGTATCAAGATACATGATGGATTCCATGTACCCCACTAGTTCGTTGACTGTTTATAGGGTATTCTAGGTTGGGACAACAAAAAGTGATATCATCGGTACTTTTTTCCTTAGGTATTTTTATTTTGGGCTGGTATATAATAGGATTTAACACTTCTTAATATGGAAAATAGATTCTTCCTAGTTCGAACCAACCCATGCCTGGGTAATGATCAAGTAGAAAGTGGTAGTACTATTGTTCATGTTGATTGATTATTATAATTCATTATTATATCTCCATGGCTGATTGGATTTTTTTTCTATTTCCTTATTTTTTTGATTTTACAGATTTACCACATGGCATTCTAAGGTAATATATGGGGTGTCTTAATGCCTCATTATAGGCACATAAAATTTTATATGTCATTCACCTTCCATGCCATGTAGGTTTTATTTCCACATTGGTTGATACATGATTGACGCGCCATGTATGATTAACCAAATTTTTTTCATATATTATATTTTTATGTGGTTTCTTATTTATGTGCATGTATTTATTACTTATATGATATAATTAATCATTTTATATTTTATATATGATTGGTTAGAAAAGAATACGTATAATCCTAAATGGTGGTTTCTCTTATAGCTTGATGGTGAAACCATATCAAACCAGTATTAACATTTTTTTTCTATGTACCATTAGTTTAATAGATTAACAAATAGTTTTTTTAATTAATAGCCATCTAAATATTGTTTATAACGAGTTAGGTCATTATAAATTTGGAAGTGTGACATATATAATCGAACCATATTAAATGAAATTTTTATATTATGTGATCAATCATATAAAACTTATTGGAGATACATGAATATCAATTTTAAAATTTTAATGGAAATAACCTTTTTAATTTGGAAATTGTAATCTGTCTAATTATACAACTATATATATTGAATTTTAATTATTATAGGTATTTTTTTCATATTGAGGTGTATTGTTGAATATATATATAAATATAAAGTATTTTACCTCAATAATTTGTGAATGAAGACCCGTATGATTAAATTATTAAATAATAAACTAGGTCTAATTAGTTCAAAGGGGGATGGATAATTATAAGATAAAAATTAGAATGGTGTAATTAACATTTAATAAAACAACTATTTGGTCACACAAAAATTGACATAGGTTTGAATGACAAGACCCTAATAAGTCTCTTTTATCATTTTTGTTTTGGTACATGGCACCTTTGAGGGAACAATATTTGGATATGGTATAGTCATATAATATTTCAATTGCCACTTATACGAAGTTACATATAAAAAGATTTTGTAATATTATTGAACTGATTCACTTTAAAATGACAAAATAAATTTTAATATTCCTTTGAAATTTATTTATATAGGTATTTAGTAAATTAAATATCTAGTTATAAGAATAATTGTGTTTTACTATATAGAATATGTGTAATATTCTGTTAATTAGACCCCTAATGTAAGAAAATTATGGATAATTAATTGGATAGAATGTGGATTTATTTTAATTTTCCCAAGGATTCGCTATGTCATATGAATTATGAACTTACCAAAGGTGGAATTTATAATGGGTACAACATATCATTTATACACATGTTTCTTTAAATGTGCTGATAAATAAGAATCCACTAATATCCGAAAACCAAAAACCTCAATGATGTGTTATCAGTTTCATCCCTGGAATAAGGGTAATATAAAAATTATTACCCAATTAGGAATGTTGTCTCTTTCAATGTCTTAGGTGAAAATTTATTTTACATTATGATTAGATGTTAGGTTGGTAATCCTAGTTACCATCATATAATTAACTATGGTTTCCCATTTATTCTTCTTTGAGGGGATAACCTAATCAATTTCTCATTTTTGGAGATAAATTAGCACTCTTAAATGATTGTTTAATTTTTTTGAGTATTACTTCCATTCGGTTTCACTTTTCCTGAGTAGGGATCTTAGTGGTAAATCAAATCCCATAGGTATGTGGGTGGTAATTTTGTAATATATTCTATGTAAATAATTTGACCATTATGTGATTCTATAATTTAGTGGGTTAGAAATTCCTTAGGCATGGTCATCCATTTTGTTTTCCATGTGCCATTTCTTCTTTTACAATGGTGTACAACTCAATATTTGTCAACCTGTTAGTAGTCAAATGGATAAGAAGGAATTGGGTTGATCTAAGTGTTTGCAATCAAATTTGGGGAATCTACATCACATATTTCACTATTTCTATATCATTTTAGCATTCATGGTTACATCATCTTCCAATAAATTTATGAATTGATATATTAAATCAAAAGCAATTTGATCTATAAAGTCACATGATCCTACACACTATGTGGTTCCAATATTTATTAAATAGATTCATCAGTACCTAAATTCTACATTCACGGTTCATCTGTCAAGTATAGTGACATGAGATTTTGATAAATTGAGTTATCTCGCTGCTAGATAATGAATTTGGATAAATGATCTAGCGTTGTAACACTATAGATCATGGTTGGCATTGGATTATTAGTCTAACCTAACAAACAATTAAGTGAATGTATTTTCACTTCTCTTCTATTATATCTTTTTATAAGCTAGTTGGCCACAGCTATAACCCATGTTTTGTGATTAATAGAGTTTCATACATGGTATGTGTTCCAATTTTGAAAAAAAAGTTTATTAGGACACTTCTTCGGTGGGGAGAATTATTATTATTGTCATAATAATTTCTCTTCTATGTATAGGGACTCTAATGATCACTAACAATGTTGAAATTATTAAGACTTCATGTATATGATGATGAATTTCTAAAACTGTTATTTGACGAATCAGTCACATTGATGTTTTTTTTAATACACCATCATGTGTTTAAAAAGTGTCTAGAAACATGGTTCAGGATTGAGTGGAAGTTGTCTTGGATTTTGAAGGATCGGTAGCACGCATGTTCATGCATGGGAGAATTTTGGTGAGGTGGTCAATTGAGTACCAAACCGTTTAACAATTCCAATAGTTAGGATGAGACATTAATGGTTTTTTATAATGATCGTGGGTACCTTTTTATTTTGGGATAAGTGATAGATTGTTCTAATATAATGACATATGTTAAAATGGATGTTTCACGTTTGGTCATTCTAAAAAGAATCGAGTGACACCTTGATAATTAAATCATAATGGAGGTTTGATACCATCACAGGATTTTAGGGTTATATATGAAATGTAAATTTAGGTATTGTACATTAAAATTATTATAAAAGAAAAATAATTGTGGTTTTAGGTTGTCATGAGTATGTTGACCCGTAGTTAGATGTAGCCACACATCATCAGGTTACATGGTTACAAGGGTTGTTGTTATGAAATAATATCGTGTTATGATGGAGTGTGACTCATGAGAGATATATATTCTCATCAATTGTAATCCTTGAAAATGTATTGGTGCATATATGTTTAGGAGATGACTGTATCACATAACTTATTCCCAGCCTAAGTAATTTGGGACATTGTCTTCCATATGATGTGTGAATCAGATGACATTCATGACTAGAATATGGACCCACATGTTTGAAGATTCTATCAAGGAATAGTTTTTGGGTGGTCATTTTAGTTCTGATAGCCTTGATTAATGGAAAATAATGGTACTAGAATTCATGGAAAATGGAATATAATCTACTTTTTATTTTATGCATGACCATGGTAATGTAAAAGGATCCTTATATATGTATTATTTTCATGAGTGAAACTCAGATTAATGAGTTTAAATTCCTTGTATGAACTCCTACAAGCCATCATATTCACTTACTTAATTTTTATGTGGAATAACACCTTGTGGATCAGATAGTGGTCATGCACTGTGGATATCCCAGCTATGCTCTAATGTTTCACATGTAAACTTTAGAATATTGACAATATTGGATAAGATAATCTCACCCTATTAATAGATATAGTGGTTATCATGGACTTATGGATGAGCTTAGTTGGTAGCTAGCTTATGGAAATCCATGGATATAGGATAGAGAGTGTGTTAGTTAATGTATTAGATGATAAAAATTGATTATATTAATGAATGGTTCGACATAGATATGTCACTGGATGTTAGTCCTGAGATCGGATGAGTGTGCTTGATATTGGAACTATTGTGACTCAGAATTATCCATTTTAGGAATGGATCTATGGTGTGGGGAGTCAGAGTTTTTATTATTAAAATGGATGAAAATGTGATTGTGTCTTAGGTTAGATGGCCTCAGGTAAGCACTCTCTTTGCATTTCATTGAATGATATGAGTGTTCCCTCATGTTTTAGTGGTTATGAACTGCATTCTTAAAGTAGCACTGGTAGGAGAATTTTGTGTGGGAAATTCAATTCATCTATTTGAATTGGAATTCACAGCCCATGTAGGTCATTTGACGTCTTCATTGTCTTATAAGGCTTCACGGGTACATAAATTTATAAGGTAGGTAGATTGCAACATACCAATTTTTGAACTAATTTAATATTCATAGAGAATTGTAATTTTGTATTTACTAGAAGGTATAAATAATAAATAAATCTACAAAATGTAAATATGAGAAACAAATCATGTACGTCTAATGTTATTAGATGGGGTTTATGCCAGGAGAGGTTTCTCAGGTGATCTGTTGAGTTTTGGATACATTAGGATCTGAAATCCCCTTTTTTCAAATATATCATTAGGTTCAAGGTTGGCACAAAGTCAGTGATCACCATGCACCTCAACCATGGGGTCCCTACATAGGGTATCATGGTTTGATAAATCATTCAATGTGTGTCACATTTCTATGTTAGTGTTCAACAATTTTTTATAGATGTCAATGTGTGTATTTTTCATGGATTGTTTATCCATGTGCTGGTTATGCTAGTTATGGGTGGAAATGGGAATTATCACCATATGATATGTTCACAGTTAGAAAAAATATGTGTCCAAACAACATAACACCTCAAAAGAGAGAGAAATTACCATTTTACCACTCTGACCATTAAATGTTTTTCACCCCATTACAAAAATCATTTATCCAAGAATCCTTTCATGTGTTCTTTATTATCCGTCACCTCTTCCATGATGTTTCTCCCTCATTGATAATTAGATTCAATCATTTTTCATTTTTTATCACCCTTTATTAGTATTTGATTCATATTCTTACAATATTCTTGTACTGTAATTTATTTGATTCAATTTCAATGAATTATTTTCCCTATTTTCTAGTTCTTTTTCAAATTCATTGATTTTTCACAAATTGGATTGAATAAAATCCCATGATTATAAGATTGAATCATCATTGGTATACATTAAGTGATCCTGTTCCATTTCAATTAATGCTTCATAATGTATAATTTATATTCATTATTCTGCATGATATACTTCCCATACATTTATGATAAAACATGTAATACATTAAATTTAATTAATTGACCTCATTTTGACATGCTATTCCACCCTCATATGTGTTTGGTGACCGATGAAAAAAATCCAAAACACCTCATAAGGTGAGTTCAATTGAATTTTCAATAATGATAATTTCTTCTTAGTGTTATTAATCACCCTTATATGTGTTAAGCATTCCACTTGTTAGATGGTTGTTTAATTTCTATAAATAAAGTGTGAAATGACAAAATGAAATGAATGAGTTGGATCATGTGTAATTAATTTGATAAATTGTTTGAATTTTCATATGGTTATATACTTATAATTGAAATTTTTCACTTGTAAGTGAAATTATATGTATAATGGAGGAACATGTAAAAAAGATAGAATAAACCCAATGGTTCTTGGACTATTTTTAATTTCATTATTATAAGGGACCAAACTAAATGAATACATATATATTAATCTCACATTATTATGAACATGAACCTTGTATTTATTTATAATGGGATATATTAAAAAAATAAAACACGATGATTTATTTTATGGAATGTTTATTCACATGGTCCCTCATTCTTCTTGAATTGAATTGTTAAATTTGATGAATCGTGATAAATGTCGTTATTGAAATTATACCTACATGAACCCTTTCAATCACAACGAGTTATTTGATTAAATGGCATGTAATACATGAAATGTGATTTGTCATGGAACACTCCATGGTTTATTATTATATATTGAATGATGGGAACCAATTTATTTTTATTACACCATGATTGATACAGAGTTTCATTATTCAAATCATCACGGATAGGTTCCTAAGTCAAATGAAATAATATAAATCATTGGGTATTACTTGGATTCCGGTCATAGAATTCCTTGTTTAGGATCATAGGTTGAATGATATTAAGTATGATATGAGTGGTACAAATATTTCGGATACCAAATCCCTATGAGAGTCTCATTGGGTTTTTGAGATTATATATACACCATGTAGAAACATGGTATACAAATACATAATTAAATGGATTTATTCGATTGATAAGTGATTTATAATGTGCCTTAGGTGATACTGGGATCCCGATATAGAATTACATTGATGAGATATTAGGTCCATGATGTGATATACATGGAAAGAGACACTTGGAATTATGATACATAGATCTATAGATATGATAATACGTTAAATGATATTACTTTATTCCTTGGGAGACACTTGGATCCCTGTGTGGAAATTTTATTGTTGGGATTATTTTTTAGGTGATATTACATTGTGCTTCCATGACAATTAGTATACCCCCATGTTAGACTATAGATTCCATGTGACATGGATAACCTTATACGATCATCTTGTTATATAAGTACACCTTTGAATATATCCAAGGTTCTGAGGAAAACATTATCATCATTGTTCCTATTCACTACCAAGAACCTTTTAGATTTCATTACATCATCCTTTTGATCATAGAAAATCCAGGTTTGGATGAAGAATTTATCATAGGCCAGGTGTCCTTTGAGGAATATAAGTCTACTGGTTTTAATTTATTTATTTACCTTTTATTATACCTTTAAAAAAATTTATTTTATAATCATGGTCTTTTCTACAATAGACATAATTTTTGGTGGCCTAATATGTTTATATCATTTCCTATTTGGGTTGTGGTTTGGTGCACAAATAGACATTGTGGTTCTAAGCTCAGGATCATGGAATTTTCTATGTGATGTTACTCATGTACATTGATACTTATGAACATAGGAATTATTCAATTCTCATGATACTCATGGAGATAGAATTACGGGATTTTTATCAATTCATTATGAATTTTTATGTATTGCATGTTGTATTTCTATTGGATTACATTTTATCATTTTCATTCGTGATTATTTTTCATTTATTATTTCTTTAGTTGTTATTATGTTGTACATCCATTATTTATGATTATTTAACTATATTAATTAATAATTAAAGGGTATTGTCTCTTCATTATACCACCTCTAGTCCCTCGTTGCTTATTTCAAGACTTTATCATATAGGGGGGATTTCTTTAGGCTTCGTAACCAAGCAGTATTTCTACTAATTTTTTAATTAATCTATTTTATGATATTATATTAACTTACATTATATTTACACACATGTTATTCTATATCCAATATGTTTTCTTTTAGGATCCTGTGTTTTTATCTATGTTGGAATATTTATATTTTTCCCGTCGATGAGTTGTTTTGTTATAGTGAGAGATTTTAGGTCACATGTACAAGATTGAGTCGTGGATCATGTCATTTAATTATTACTGGGCATTTTTAGGTATCAGTCAATTTAAATAGACCATTATTTTTAATTTGGATTCTTTTATGTCAGTATGTTATTTCATAATCCTTATAGTTGTCGATTTATATTTTTATAATTATTGGTAGGATCAGTTCTTTTAGTTATTACTCTTTTGATTACTTCATATTCAATTTATGGATAGTTGTTTTATTTGTGACTATAAATTTCATATGCAAGGTCTTATAGATTATAGAAATATAATAATAGATTATTAATATATTTAATTACTTATTCATTCTGATTTAGGTGTCAAACTATTCCTATTATCTATTTAATTTGTTACCCTAGTGCAAGTTATCATCCCATATTGATTAATATTTTCTTTGGAATTTGTATCAGATGAATTGGGGTGTCATGTTAGGCCTACAATGGTCAGTTCATTTGAAATGTATAATAGTTCCCCTATCTTATTTATTTTCATTATTGTCGTATTGTAACTCTTTTTTTATCCATGTGGTATGTCCTAAATAAGTGATTTATCACCATATTTCTTTTTTAAAAAATATTTTTTAATAGGTAAAGAGGATTAATTACATGAATTTTAATTCTAATTTTGATTACTATTGTTTTATTTTATCCACAATGATTTATAAAGATACAATGGGAGACTTTTTTGGTTTTGGGGTGAAAGTAGAATGGATCCAGTGTTTTATGGTTATCACACATAGTCTAGAGTCACATGTGGAACCTATGAATTTGGACTTGGAAACATCATAATGTCTATCACACAGTTGTTATATGGTTAGAAAAACTATGTGGAAAATATGTGCACCACATTCATCACTCATATATTGTTTACTAAACCTATTTGGGTTTCCAAAGACTCATAATATGGATTCCAAATATTGGAGGGGGTTGAAAGGGGGGACATTAAGGAGTTTTTGTTTGTGTTAAATTTTGTTTTAATGAATGTTTATCTATAAATATTAATGTTTCCTAATTGTTTTTTATTTTAAAACATGATATGGTGTTTTCCAATAGAAATTTAATACGATATTTTTTATTCAAATCTTGGTTTTATGATTTATCTATAAATTTATTTGAATCACATAAGTGTTTCCAAAAGTGTATGATTTCATGATGGAATTATGATAGCGGTTTTAAATGAAATTGAGTTTTATATAAATGGTTTTTTTCAAAATTATGGGAGTTTTCATTTTGAATATTTAGATAGCTATGATGTGGGTATTCTTTATATTTTCAAATTTTTTAGATTTATTTCTAATGTGGATTTATATTAAATGTGTATAAACTTTTACAAAATTAGTTTTTTGACTCTTTAATAAGATTTCATATTAATGAAAAATGAATTTTTATGGTGTTTTAATTTTTTTATTGTTCATTATTTAATAGATGGGATAACATTGGGATATTTTTGTTTTCATTTGAAAGAATGAATTTATTTATGTCAGATTTCATTTAATTTAGCTATTATTCCTAGAAGTTTCTCTTCAGAATGGGAAAAATCTATCTCCTATGAGGGACTAAAAGTTAATTCCTCTTGTTCCTTTTGTGGGATGCTTTCTGTTTTTTACCTAAATAAGACTCTGAACTGAGTGATAGAAATAGAAAATTTCTTATTGTAAGACTAAATATATGATTAATTTAACATTATATGTATACTTTAAATGGTGATTAAGATTCTATTTAGTAAATTTAGTGTTTATAAACATTCTTAAAATATTATTAATAAGTGATTATCAATTCCTTATTAGTATAATTTGATAATATTACAAAACATATAATGATTGGTGAACCAATTATTACTATTTAATACGATGGTGGATTGTATTCATGTATATATATTACATTTTATATGAAGAATAGAAGTCTCATTTTTTATTTATGGGGAACCATAGCATTCTAAAATCAAATTTCATTATAAACCTTAATACATTTCTTCTATATAGCTATCCAAATCTACATGATCACTTATTCATGTGGCATATACTAATATATTATAAAAGAAATTGTGATTTTTTTGATATTTTTTATTGGTGTATTATATGATTTTTCCCACCATTAAAATTTTGAAAATGTGTTAGTTATTTGTTGTTATGATCAAGAATTATCACTTTCATATTCCTTATGAAAAATAAATTTTATGGTACACATATATCAAGCCTTGTATTTTGAGTAGTTTTCCTTGAAAATATTAGGTATATACTTTGGTAACATGGACGAGTGCTATTGCATTTTAAATTAGGAATAGTCTCACACATCTAGTAGAGATTACACCATAGTAGGATTTTTTCAATTCCAAAATGTGAGGGAGTTCCATAATCTTGGTCTCTGGTTATTTTCCCATTTACAAATTTGTCCAAATTAAAGATAATATGTTTCTCTATATTGATAATTTTTTTGATGGATTTTATCCATTCATATAATGTATAATTATGGTGATTTTGTAGAAATTGATTTTTATTTTTTGGTATATTTTTTTGTTGTATTTCATTTGTTGTATTTTGAACCAATTTCATGACATGTTTCTTCATATTTTTAGAGATTAGTTAGTATGATTATTTATTTAAAGATATTTGTTTATAGATGGTGACAAATTCTATATTGGGGTGTTTTATATAATTTCTCTCTATTTTAGATGAAATTTAAATAGTGGAGAAATATATGTTACATATCTAGGTATTTTGAGTTACATGAAATTAAATTATTATTCCAATTATGATTAAATGTTTTTATTAGATCGTATAATTTTTAAATAATTGGTGCTGACCAGTTCACTTTTCTCACTAAACCTTATTATGATTTTCCGTTACCCTAACACCTCCTACAGTTGGGTAAAGAAGTCTTAGTTATATTTATTCCCTCTCTTTACAATGGATTTCAAATTGAATAAAGATTCATTATGGAGATATTTTTGAAACCCCTTGTCTCTTTCTTTATAATATGATATAATTTTGGTTAAATTTTAAATTTTTACAGTTTTGGGTCTTTTACCAAAACTATAGTTCTATAAAATACTGCGTCTACTCATGTAATAGGTTTGGTAACATGTGATACGTTTATGGGTGTTTTTTTATGTTGTATATCAGTAGTATGTAACGCCATGATATAGGGGAATCAGGGTGTGTAATATATGTGTTGGAAGAGGTCATTCGAATATCATTATGTTCCTTCTATGATGAAACCTAAATATGATATGTCACTATTACCATAGGTTGTTTTATTTTGTACTATAAATCTAATTATCTTCATGTGGTGATCAAGAACATCCATTGGACTATGATGAGAAATAGCTATGTTGATCTATCAGGTCGACCCAAACCTTTTCATTAAAAACCAGATTTTATAAATTTTAAAACATGAGATGATTCATTTATCAGTTTGCACATTAATTTAAGTAGTCCAATTAAGAAAACTAGGATATTCATATATAGGTTTATGAGATTCTACTAATATGTCTAATCATGAATAATGATTCATTAAAAAAAGAGTGTATATATAAGGGATGTGATCACACTTGTTGGTGTTCCATTGATACAAGATTGAAATATTGAAACTCTCATTGATCATGATATTAATTTTTCGAAAGGAAAATTCTCTAGAAAAAATTCATTGATCAAATATCATACAAATATAATTATAGATATACGAAATGGGTATTTCCTATAGATGAATGAGTTTGTTGGTTATTTCTAATGTTACTTTTATAGAGTATAAAATTAAGAGTAAAATATGGATTTATCAACATTATAGGACCATAATTCCTATTTCATTCATTTATTTCCTTGTACAATGATACTTTTGATGATTGATCTAGTATATTTGAGTATTTTTCATTATGATTCTTCATTCTATAAAATCCTTAAACACATAAAGGGTATGGAAACATTTTTTCTTAATTATTAAATGCTTTCTTCTCATATTTTTTCAATGTGCAATTCAAATATACTATTTTTTCGTAAAAAACGTAACATACAATATAAACAAAATATTATTTTTTTATTATTAATGTACCAAAAATCTATATAGTACAACATGATGTGTAGGAAACCCAATGGTTTTAAATATCATACATCATAAAATATATGTTATTGTAAAATATAAATCCATTCACATAATCTAAAAATTAGTGCATCAGGTTGTATTGATGATATATTGGATATCATCAAATAATAAATTACAATTACAATTTCTCGAATCATAAAAAATAATATCGATCAATGATTATGACTGTTAATATATATCATAAAACATGATTAATAAAAGTTAAAACCCTTATGTATCAATCCTAATTTATGAATAATAATTACAATTATCATTTGAAAAATAAGTATAAGTAAAAACCATAAATAAATTATATTTAGATATATTTAGTTATATTTTATATATTTTTTATAACTTTTATGTGATAAACCGTGTTAATTAATATTTTTCGTGCCTTTATTTAATAAACTTTTTTTATTTTTTTATGATGATTGGGAAAATAAATTAATAGTTTATATATTTTGAAATTTCATTAGAATAATCCTGATTATAATGCTTTTTTGAATTCTGAATATTGTGTATTCTTTGGTTTTGTGGTAAATTTCATTAAGTATATTTTCAATCCCAACATTACATGTCGGGATAAATATAATAAGATTTAGTTATCAACTACCACAAAAATGTTTTTTAATTAATGCAATGATATTAAAAATAATAATTGAATATATATTTTTATATTATATTTTAGAGTTGTTATGTATTGTATTATCTATTTGGTAAAGTCTCCCAAGGTAGAGGGCTTGAGTTTAAACTTCCCACTATCCTCTAGTTTTATTCTTTGTTCTATAAAAGTTTGGTTTAGCTATTTGTAGACTTCGGTTTACCCATTAGAATATTATCAATATCATATAGATAATTTCCCTTAAATATGGATTTTTTATAAATTTCCCATGACATGCATTTTGATGTGATTGAATTCGCCTTTTAGGAATATAACACAATGTTGTGGGTTATGTAAAGAGTATCATATTATTGTGGCGTGAACAAATTTTTCAGTGGATGGAATTGAGATTCATTAAATACATCAATAAAAGAATTTATTTACAAAGGAATAAAACATAAAGTAAAATATATTTCAAGAGATTATAAAATTATTAAATTGATATGAATTTGGTGGATATTAAGTAAGAGGGAATTTGAAAATAAACCCACTATAAATAATAAGTGTGTGATTACTTCCAACAAGACATTTATCTTCCAAACAATGGAATATTTCATATCTTGGTTACCATGTATTATATTGTGTAAGGAATTAATTTAATGAATGATACTAAAACGATTCAACACCAATTAATGAAATTTCCATTAGGCGACACAAACATGGAGACCCTAATAGGTTTAGCTTACCAGACTAATACATTTGAGTTCATCTGTATAATGTTTCTGATAACGATTTTTCCACTCAACTATATAAGGATAATAAATATTATGATTGTAATGTTTTCCTACCTAAATAAATATGGGGTGAGACAAAAAAAATAGTGGATTTAGTACTCATTAAAATATGGGTCTCAAATCACTAAATAGATATGACGAATGGGGTAATTATTTTTAGTGGGAGTATATTTTAATGGAAATTACTTGATAAAAATTTATTTAACATGATACTCTCTCAAATAAATATCATTGTTGTAGATTACGACATAATTCATGATAATTATTATGAGATAACATTTACATATCACTTATCAAATATTCCTCAAATAGTTTCTTAAGATGAGAATTAATATCAAAATATAATAATTCTATGAATCAATATGTAAATTTCATAGAGGTTGATTTAACCAAATCTGAATCTTGGGTATTGGATAAAACATATGAATCACACATTTGTATTGATAAACATAAGATTAGATATTGGAGATTATTAAAATTATTTTGACGTAGATATTATTATTTGCGATAGTGGAAGATTATGTGTATTATAGGTCAGTAATTATAAGCTATGAATAAAAAGGGGATTATTATAGGGAATAAAAAGATTTATAGTGTTCCTACCATATAATAAAATTTTATATCTTTATATTGTTTTGACATAAGGGGATTTCCAATCACTATTATGTACAATATATGGTCATTATATTTTAATGATATTTTTTGTGGAATTGGATATATGGTAAAAGGATTATACATTCTAGATGAGAATATTGTTATATAAATAATTCAGAATATAAAATATTAGTATTATTCAAATCCCACCAACACTTGAAATAATCTCCCTGGAAATATTAATGAGAAATTTATCTAAAGACTCTTTAAATATGGAATATTAGAATCATTACTTTCCATATAATTTAACTATTGAAAATATTTGGTATTTCAAAAAATTATCAAATAAAATTTTAGTTTAAAAATGAAAGGAATAGTGGATTATTGGATCATATAAATAGTGATGTTTGTGGAAAAATGAGTTCAATAGAATCATCTGATATAATATCTATATTTCATAGAATATCATCAAGAGTTTCCTACTGTGAGAAGGTATAGGATTGGATATATCAGCATTGGGATATTTTAATGTCACGTTTTTATAGTATTGTTTAATCCATATAAAGATGCATACAAAAGGGGAATCCTAAACTCTATAAAGGATTTAATGAAATCATTGTATTATTTTTACCCTATAAATATTGAATTTCACCAAAATGTCTGGTAAACAAATAATAAGTCCAAATGAACCATATGATGTCTGATGTATTATCCAGAAGATTAAAAATATTTATTTTTTCACAAGATGAAAATATAAAGTAAAAAAATAAACATTATGAAATTGGTAAACCTAATGAAGTGCATAGGGTTAGGGACTGATCAAAAAACCATAAATTCTTTAAACATGTAATTAATCCAAATCACTAAAAACACCTAAAAATAATTTTATTTATTTATAAAACACATTAAATAATTTAAATACATTCAAAACAAATCCTTATAATTATTAACCACAGCTGAAAACATATATAACTTATTTAAAAAATTAAAATGGTGTCATTAATATTATTGTTTAGATATGTTATCAAATTTGTAAAACTATTCTCAAAACATTTTCATTTAAAACCAAAAATAGAAAATTTAATCCTATCCCATAGGAAATTTATCATAAACCTGCACAATTAGATTTTGTAGTGTTTGGAGATAATTCTATAACTTATTTACATTAACTATTTGGAAATGTATTTTGAATGAGGTCCCATATAATTCAAGAACTCACATCATATTTTACACACCCTTTTCATAAAAATAATATCTCACGGATTATCAATTAAAATATTACATTAATACACTAATTATCCACCTTTTTAAGAAGTATTTAAACTCACCTTATCACCCTTTGAAAACACAATAGAAAGATATTTGTTAAACCTCACAAATTTCCCTCTTGAGTGAGGGAAGGGTTAAATATTCAGGTTTAACCAATGATTCTCAAAACATATATTTGGACATTTCCTTGGTGAAATTTTATGTATTTAGGTCACAATAAGGAATTAAATTTATCTTTACATCACTATTTCATACCCTTTAATTATTTATTTGAAACCAAATAGCAATATTCTAAAACCTTGAGTGTTTTTTGTGACATTTTGATAGATTAATTACACATTTATTATCAGTAGATATTTTAAGAGTTATTTCCATATTTATCCTCCAATATGGAAGATGATCTTAAATACAATTAATTTTAGTTCAAGAAGATGTAGATTACAAATTTTTTTTTTGAAGTGATTAATGTAAGAGTTCAAATTCTAGAAATTTTTGCTACCACAACATTTTCCCAATATATTAATTCTACAAGAATTTTTTGTTTTATCATCATGGTTTACTACCCTATTTATATTAGTATACCCAAAATTATTAAGGTTATTATATATCTTATAATACATACCATGTCACAATATCCCTTTGATATATTTGATTTCCCTCTTAGAAGCCCTAATATGTTACACCTTAATATCACCATTATATATTTCTAAAAAACTCATACTATAGATAATATCTAGTTTGGAGATTATAAGAAAAATAAATCATCAAATAAATATTCTGAATTACTTTTGAATTATACTCTCTTTATATATTCTTAGATATAATCATACCAAAATGTGTACATGTGAATAATGAATTATATTCCCCCATCTAAAAAGTTCTTCCATAATTTGTTTTCATATATCCCTTGTGAAAGAATGAAAATATTTTCTTCTTGTGGTACTTGAATTGTCGAGATATATATCAGCTCACATAGTTTGGATATCTCTAATTGGATATATATATATATATATATATATTAATCCTTAGAATAACTCTCTTTATTACTTAAAAATGATTTCTTCAATATATATTATCACAATGAGTGTACCTATTATCCAATATTTATGTATAGATTACTATTAACATTACCTTTTGGGAATTTATTATCTTGTAAGTCGCTTCCTAACTATTAATAATTGCATATGGGTGCACGTTTTAATTCTTTTAATTTCTTATTAAATTTTTATACCATCCAATCATCATATACATGTACACAACCATCTGAGAGCTCAATATACACCTCCATTTCTGATCACCATTTTAAAAGGTATATTTGATGTCAATTTGATAAATTTTAAAATGATTATTCACATCCACTACTAGGATCATCCTGATATCCTATATAAATCTCCCAGGATATAGTTTATATTAAAAATCAACTCCCAAATCTTTGGAATAGACTTAGAAAAAAATTTCAAACTTATTGACTGTAATTTCTCATTTGTCAAAAAAATTATTCCTAAATACCAACTTGATCCATGTTATATTATTATCTTATGTGGAAGTAAAACATTGAGATTGGTTTTATTATCAATTAAATATATCCCCCATTCAAAAATATATCTTACTATACGTATTGGAATCATTATCCATGAACTGTGGATTGATTTGAGAAATTAGATATACTTGATGGTCCAATTTCAATCTACAATTGATTTTCATTCGTCCATTCTGATTTCAAATGATGTTTTCTAATTATATATACTTTTTAAACATTTAATAATTTATTTATTTTAATAGTATACTCTTATTCATAAGTATATTCAGATTTATATTCATTAATTTAATGTTTAGATTAAGCCTATACTCCATTGAAATTATAAACATTCAACTCATTGTATTCATTTGGGACATCTAAAATCATGTCACTCAAAAAAACTATATTTATGATTCATAATTATCTCCACATAAAAAATATAAAAATCTATGATTTATCTTACTCCATCTTATTCATTTTTGTATTATCTAGAAATATACATTCATCATTTTGTTCATGAAATATATCTATAATTGTACAATTAATTTTCATAATAAAAGTGATTCCAAAGACTATAAAATAAAACAATATTTTATTGACTTTATAACTGTAGACCCCGGAAAACGCGTTCCTAAAATATTCCAAATGCTTCCATACACGATCCAAGATCGTAGAACTTTTCTTAAGCTTCGATTTGGTAGGTCGTAGAGCCCGAACGAAGTTACGGATTAGGAGTTATGGATGTTTGATGTTTGGCTGGAAATCTGGTTCACGAAGCCCATTCGCGAAGCACCCTCCGTGATCATGGAGCGTCGCCGCGAAGCAATGAGGCGAGAGGCTCCGCGAACCTGTTTGACGTTCGCGATGCGCTTCGAAGACCCCTCACGAAGCACCGATGTGAAGAACCCGAGCATCGTGGTCCCACGAAGCACCGGAGGCTGTAACTCTCCGCGAACGAATTTGACGTTCGCGAGCCCACCTCGAAGCTCCAGAGGCGGTACCTCTCCGCGAAAGAATTTGACGTTCATGAGCGCGCCGCAAAGCACCTGAGGCGGAACGGGAGTTCTGCTTCGCAACACCCCTTTCCTATAAACACCCACCTCACCCCTCTTCTCCAAAGGACGACCACGGCCACTTCTCCCCTTGGGCGGCCAAGCGGAGCTCCGCATTGCGGCTCCACGAAGCCATGCTCCGTGAGCAGCTTCCTTTGCGTTGCTGCTTCGCGAGTAGAGGCTCCGTGAGTCCATGCTTCGGGCGCCAATGCTCTGTGATGCTGCTCCGCGAGACCATCCTCCGTGAGTCCATGCTCCGCGAGCCAATGCTCTGCGATGCTGCTCCGCGAGACCATCCTCCGTGAGTCCATGATCCATGAGCCTATGCTCCGCGATGCTACTCCGCGAGACCAAGCTCAACGAGAGTCCTTTGCTCCGCGAGACCGGTTTTCTCCACGAGAGACCTTTGCTCCGCGAGGCCATGCTCCACGAAGCTACTTCGCGAAGACCTATCCTTTGCGAGGATCCTACCTTCGCGCCCACCGGTCCCTTCGCTACCGTCACAGACCCCCATGAAAAATGGAGAGTCGCACCGCGAACTTTTTAGGCCGGGATGCGGGGATTTTCCATTACGCCCTTTTGCATACCCACCTTCCACCTATGGAACACCATGATTTGAGACACTCCTCCACACACCATGAAAAACCTTGAGTTGATGTATTCCTCTTGGTTAATTTCCTATGTCGTGAGTTGAGGTTCTCATCATCAATTCCCCGAGTATCATGAGTCGAACCATTCCTCAGGAAACTCCTCCTAACCCTATCACTTGGCTCCTATGCCAGGTTGAACCACAAAGGGCCGCCCTTGCGTAAGTCCCAACACCAACCAATTATAGGCACCTTATGCCTAATAGTCCTTTCTACATGACTCTAAACTGTAGTAATCCTTATGTTCCAAACATAGGATGCCCCTTGCTCCAAGCAAGAGATGCCTTGTGCTCTAAGAATAACATGCCAACAGTCCTACCTACAAGACTCTAAACTATAGTACGCCCTATGTTCCTAACGTAGGATGCCTCTTGTTCCAAAAAGGAGATGCCTTATTCTCCAAGCATAAGATGCTCAATGCCATGACTATAGTGGCATGATTCCAACACCCCTTGGCATTACCCCTCTTATGCACCAGTGCACAGGTGAGGGCCTCAATTCACTGGTGAGTTGGGATGCCCACATGGCCAGACATGAGGAAGACACCCAGGTAGCTCCTTGCGTAAGCCCCATTCACCATTGCCGCTCCATAGCGTCACCCGGGCATCTTCCTAGCATAAGCCCCATGCACCATTGCCGCTACATAGCGGCACCCGGGTAGCTTCCTAGCGTAAGCCCCATTCACTAGTGCCGCTCCTTAGCGGCACCCGAACAGCTTCATTGCGTAAGCCCCATCCACGTGTGCTGCTCCTTAGCGACACCCAGGCAGCTTCATTGCGTAATCCCCATTCACCATTGCTGCTCCATAGCGGCACCCAGGCAGCTTCCTAGCGTAAGCCCCATTCGCCTTTTCCGCTCCATAGCGGCACCCAGGCATCTTCCTAGCATAAGCCCCATTCACCATTGCCACTCCTTAGCGGCACCTGGGCAGCTTCCTCACGTAAGCCCCATCCACTGTTGTGATCCCAATCAGCGGTAAGCCGTTGATATCCCTTTGCAGCGGTAATCCGTTGACAACCCTATGTAGCGGTAAGCCGTTGTGACCCAATCCATTGGTAAGCCGTTGTGACCCCATTTAGCGGTATGTCGTTCACATCCTTATCCAGTGGTAAGCCATTGACACCCAATCTAGCGGTAAGCTGTTGAAACCCCCAATCGGTGGTAAGCCGCCATTCCGAACTACGGGGACATTGATCCATGTCAAGGCATGGTACATAGGAAGCCTCTTCAAGGCTCAAGCCCGAAACTATCATCATCCTTTTCCCTGGGCCTCCATCATGGTGTATGTCCCAACACCATGGGCCACCTAATGCATAAGCCCCTCTTTACATCTCACGGACGCATCCTTCGCGACGTGATCGTCAGGTCTTTGCAACCTCTTGGTTCTCACACCGAGCATGACTCACGTGGGCTTAGAGTGAGCACCGACCCTGACCCCCACCCATAGCGAACTACGAGGACTTTGATCCATGTAAAGGCATGGTACGTAGGAAGCATTCATGAGGTTCAAGACACATTGCTCGGTCATTCATTCACATCGAGTTTTGCCCTCGTCCAGCATGACGTTAAACTGTATGCCCCCCTTGTCCCGCATGACATTAAACTGCATACCCATTCCCACCTAAACTATGACTTCTTTGATCCATGTTAAGGCATGGTACGTAGGAAGCCTTCTAGAGGTTCAATCCCACCACTCATTGGACCAAGGTCCACCTTCACGTCGGTTCGCCGACAAAGCCCCATATGAACTACGAGGTCTTTGATCCATGTCAAGGCATGGTACGTAGGAAGCCTTCCTGAGGTTCAAGCCCACCCATCATCAATTTTTTAGAGAACTAGGAGGACTTTGATCCATGTCAAGGCATGGTACGTAGGAAGCCTCCATGAGGATCAAGCCACATTGCTCGGTCGTTCATTCACGTCGAGTTTCGCCCTCATCCATCATGACGTTAAACTGTATGCCCCCTTGTCCCGCATGACATTAAACTGCACACCCATTCCCACCTAAACTACGAGGTCTTTGATACATGTCAAGGCATGGTATGTAGGAAGCCTTCCATAGGTTCAAGCCCACCACTCATTGGACCAAGGTCCACCTTCATGTCGGTTCGCCGACAAAGCCCCATATGAACTACGAGGTCTTTGATCCATGTCAAGGCATGGTACGTAGGAAGCCTTCCTGGGGTTCAATCCCACCCATCATCATTCACGTCGAGTTCTACCTTCGTCCAGCAGAACATTAAATTTCTTCCTAGGCCGATGACAAGCCATTTTGACTAACCCGAACTATGAGGTCATTGATCCATGTCAAGGCATGGTACGTAGGAAGCCTCTACGAGGTTCAAACCCACCATCTGGTCGTTTCGACCTCATTCACGTCGGTTCACCCCCGTCCCGCATGACGTTAAACTGTATTCCACACCCCGAACTACGAGGACTTTGATCCGTGTCAAGGCATGGTACGTAGGAAGCCTCCCCGAGGTTCAGGCCCAACAATCATTGGCCCAGACCGTCTCCTTGTCGGTGTGCCAAGTCCCCATTTTCAATCCGAACTATGAGGACTTTGATCCATGTCAAGGCATAGTACGTAGGAGTCCTCCCAGAGGTACAAGCCCATCTCCCATTTGACCAACGTCTCTCATTTACGTCGGTTCGCCGACACCCACCGCTCGTCGTTTATTCACGTCAGGGTTCACTATCGTCTCGCATGACGTTAACCTGTATTCCATCAATCCTTTGAACTATGAGAACTTTGATCCATGTAAAGGAATGGTGCGTAGGAATCCTTCCCATGGTTCAAGCCCACCACTAGTGGACCCACGGGTCTACTTTCACGTCAGTTCACCGATGAAACCCTTTGAACTATGAGTTCATTGATCCATGTCAAGGCATGGTACGTAGGAAGCCTCCCCAAGGTTCAAGCCCATCTCTCATTGGACCAAGGTCCACCTTCACATCGGTTCGCTGACGATGATCATTGGACCAAGGTCCTCCTTCACGTCGGTTTACTGACAACATCCATCGGACCCAGGTCCACCTTCACATCGGTCCACTGGAACCATCCCAAACAACACGAACTTTGATTCCCTTCAACAGCGATACGTAGGAGGTCTCTTCAAGGATCAAGCCCAACTTCACTATCACCCCTGCGATGGTCCCATTTCATTCCCCCTCAGCTTCATTCATGAATCCATCACCCATCCTGATTCTCACCCGGGCCGCCACATCCCAGTGGGATCATGCCATCCACCTCCTCGCTGCTCCTAGCAGCGCATGGGCCGCTTTCCACGTGTAAGCCCCATCATATATCCGGGTCATTGTCCTCTGTGTACACCCCGATTCACCACCCCTTCGAACTACGTGGGTTTTGATCCCTGTCCTCTACACAGCGTCTGTAGGAAACCTCCAAGAGGTTCAATCCCAACCAATGGTAATGTACCCCATCCTGGGGTGAACTTCCCCTGATCCGCCATTAGTGGTGTTTAGATAAGCCATTACGGTGTGACATCTCCCCTCTACGGGGCACACCACCATCGATCTGTCTCTATGGGACGTTTTGATAACCCTTATTTCGTCTCCGCAAGACGTTAAACTCGCGACCTACCTTGTGATAAACATGAGATGCCTGAGGAAAACCTAGGATGGAATACCTTTGGCATAACTGTCTTCGCAAGACATTAAACATGTTGCATAACCTATGTTAAACATGGGAATATGAGGAAAACCTCAGGTACATGCCTATGGCATATGATTCCCTGCATTCGACGTGGGATGCCTCAGGATATGCACCCTTGAGATTCCCTCTCATGAGGAAGAATACAGGTTCCCCAATGTCCATGCACCGAGAGATTCCCTGACATGCCTGATGTTGTCATCTACTCCGACCGAAGGTCGCTACCATGTCAAGACCCCATGGAAAGTCTTGATGGAAGTAGTGTAAATTACCATTATCCGTGAAGATATGGCACCGGGAATGAGATTTAGGAAAAACGTATTAAATCTATAAGGGATACCCGGACTAGGTGATGAGTTCCAAGGAGGAATCCATCGAAGGAAGAACCAACATCCCATCATCCCGTTTCGATCAAGGAGAAGACGTACCTGAACAAGGAACGAATGCCGCCCGCCTTTGGAAAGCGGGAATGCGGGGCAACATCAGCGCGTCCTCCACAGACGGATGCACGCGCCCCGGCGAAAGCGTCAGAAACAATAACATATAATATTTGAGGATTGATTTGAGATTATTTAAAAATAAATTACGAAAACACACAATTGTGAACACAACATCTCTCCATATCTACATTTACCTTCTAAACTAAACTATCATTGTCAATTCAATTTATAAAAAAATTTATTTATTATTTTAGGATCGCCTTTTTTAGGATTGTATAAATAACTATATTAGTGATTTATCACATAGTTAGAAAGATAAAATTAAAATGATCCTCATGTGAACTTCTTACAACAAACTATCCTCAATGTATTAATGTGACCTCATGGTTTTCAATTAGCCACTCCTTTAAAAAAAATTGAACATATCAACTACAAGTAAATTGAGTTTCATTAATATTTCACTTATCTTAATTATATATTAATAAATGGACATAATAAAATTCACAATTATTTGATTGCAATATCATAGATTCACATAAATAAAAAAAAACAACTCAATTGGTCTATTTGATAGTATCTTTTCTCTCTTAATCTTTCTTTAATTAATAATAAAAAAATTATAGGATATAAATACCATATATTTATCTCTTATTATATTAGGTAGATATATCAAATATATATCCTTTTATATTATTCTAAAATTATTCCACTGAATGTTGCCAACTAATCTTTGACATAGATTATTCTCTTTTATAACAAGCAGATGGTAATAATTTTCTACATGTCTTATTGGAAATGGATTTTTATTTATTCTTTTCTATAATTTTGATTATTATATCATGTTTTAC
This sequence comes from Viscum album, assembly GCA_963277665.1. Taxonomy (NCBI): domain Eukaryota; kingdom Viridiplantae; phylum Streptophyta; class Magnoliopsida; order Santalales; family Viscaceae; genus Viscum; species Viscum album. The sequence continues at coordinate 278,675,723 of OY728125.1, forward strand.
TCCATTGATGATACTTTTATATCTATTGAATATCACATCATTACATATATCTCATAATTGACTCATGCTTACCAAGTTGTTCTTGATATCATCAATAAACAAAACATTAAAAGATTTCAATATATAATTGTCTTTTTTATCTTTCATAATTCCATTAATTTTCAATTATTTATAATATTCTAATGTCATATCTTAACTAACATTTTAAAAAATTTCATCCAATTGTTTAGTTTTACCTATATACGTAATGAGAAACCACTTTCTCGAACCCGTATCCAACTATTATTATTATATATTGTATCCACCTCAATGATACATTATTTCATTGAATTGTGTAAGGGATATATTTTTCAATATTAATCCCTTTTTTTTAGATAATGGTTAATCCAATTTGAAGATGAGAGAAATTTTAAAGGAAATAGTAGTGGTTTTTAACCTATATATAGCCACCACAATGTGGTAGTGGGTCTGGTGTTGGTTGTGGTGAAGATTTTTTAGATATTTGATAATGATTTTGTCATTTAGTGTTTTTAATTCCACAACCATGGGTGTTTGGAGATGGATGAGTGGTTCCCAGTGTTCCATTGGGATAGAAACGACAAATGAGTCCATTATACAATCCATTTTATCAGAGATGTTATTTATTTTTTATAAAATGAGGAAAACAATGTAGTAGAGGATGAAATGGTGCCACATTATGTCTCATGTGATTCCCTATGGTAAACAAGTATAATTGAAATGTGTATGGAAAAGAGAAACATTTTTGGCGTGGTTAAAGAAAGTCCAAGAGGGCTAAGAACCAGGGAATGGGGATCTAGAGCCCTTCACAACAAAGGCCTATGAATTATGTTCTAAATAATAGTGGATATTCCCCTATTACATGGTAAGAGGCTATGGTAGATTCATTTTAATCTAAAAATCCCCATAAAATTATGTGGTGCATGTAATTTTTTTAGTTAGTGAAATTTAAAAAAGTTTTGAATACATACAAGAATTAAGGGGAAATACGTATTCATGTGTTGAAGAATTAAATTCCCCAATCACTAGAGATAACAAGGGAGTATTTTGTGTCTATATGATTTGGAATAAGCCTTATAGGAACCATCTATATATAGACGGTTGGGACTTCATTGGTTTAACTTTTATTATTGTCCTTCAAACCCTAGTCGAAACATATCCCACTCAACACTCTCCGATAACTTTCTTTGAGAGTGTAAACAAATTATATTATCAAATAAAAGAATTTAGAATCCAGGAACTCTCTTTTGTAGTTATCTTAATCTTTTATGATCCCTTTCTTAATAATGGTATTTATTGGTGGTTTTTTATTATTTAGGAAAGTGTTAAAAGTGTGGCCTCATAGTGGTTTTCTATGGATAGGTTCTAACTTGGTTCCAATAAATTTTGGTGTTATTTGATCATATTTTATCTATTCATGGTACGAGAACATTTAACTTATAATCAAGGTAGCGTATTCATTACTTATCTATTTCTTATGTCTCTATGTGAATGTATTTTTCTTTGGTCTCTTTAATTAAATAGTGGAATAAACCTAAAAATTATAATGACTACAATAAAGAATGAATTTCAAGGGAAATTATGAACACATATGGTTATGATTTATTATTGAAGACTCTTTTTATTTTTTTAATATGTGTGTAATCTATTCGTTGTGATTATGGTTTTTTTCATGGTTTATATATTTTAAATTGGATAAAAACACAATGTTGGTAATGAATAATTGATTAAATAATTAGTCATGATAATTTTTATGTTTTTTTAAACTATTTGTTGAAGGTAATTATTAATGAGTTTTTATGGTTGAATTTTATATACAATAGTTATGCATGATATGTATCTCATTTTTGAATAAATATATATATATTAAATAGGGTAATAAAATGGTTTCTTATAGGATTAAAATGTTTAGCGTTGAATGATACCATTCTTCATTGTTAAATGGTTTTATTATTTATAGTTATATTTGTGGCTTTCCATTGATCATGTTTACTAAATAAATATTTATTCTTTGTAAATTATGCAGTATGGTAGTGCAGATGTTGTTTTTTAAACCTAGAAATAATATTGTATTTCTATAGGAATGGGTATCACTTCCCAAGATATGGTAGTACTTTGATTCAATTGATAATAGAATGGTTGTTTTCATGTAATATTGTGTTATGGATGAAACCAATACTATTGGAATGGGTTAATGTATGGAATTTTCATTAATTTGGTGCTTTGGATGTGATTTTAAAGGAAAAATTACATATAGTTATTATTGAGGATCCAAAATAATTAATAATATTGGGAAATACACTATTGGTGCATCTTCCTAAGGTATCTTAAGATGATTCCCAATGCTCTAGTGTTATGGAATGAATGTGAATTAAATAAGCACTATTTGGACAGTTATATATGTTAATAAATTAAATGGAACCATGTAATAATTTAATATAATTTCTCAATGATCATATAATATAAATAATTAAAAATTTCAAGATAAATATTAATCATATTAGACAATAATTATTTAATTATATTATTCATGAATTTAATATGGTTGCGATTGAGATATAATGGTAATTACTTATTAATAATGGTGATAGTAAAATATATTTATCCATGATGATTTTTTTCTTGTATGTGAACCATTATCCTAGGCATTAGTGTTGGAAAGAGGTTTTCTAGTGGGAATATGGATGGAATTAAACTCAAAGGCTAATTAGTTCCCATTAATGTGGTTGTGTGTGACAATATTCTTATATTTTTTTTTGCTTTTATATGATCCATCACCCATGTCAGGAAGGAATCCAATGCCAATAAAATTTGTATGGGTCTCTTTAGAAATATCTAAGATTGTGTGTGAAAAGATAAATAACTTCATCGTATTACTCTCTATTTCTTTATGGTAGCAAGATCTGTGGACATATCTATTCTATAATGAATTAATATATTTGGTATGTGTCTACATTGGATGTGATATACTGTAGTTTTACCTTAATTATATATGTGTGTTGAACTATATTGTGGTTATAATTAATGTTATATTTAAATTATAGTGGCTACTATTTCCTAAATGTACATTTTCATGTCTTATGATTTATTGGGGTATAAATAATGAAAAATAGGTTATAGGTTCTTTGAAATGTACTGATATTTATGGATGCAATGATGAATATGAGTTGATGATATGTATATATAGGTAGATACCAACATTATATGTAGGGACATATGTGGGGATAGTATAGGTATGGTCGAGGGCCAACCCACATCAGAGGTGACAATATGTATAAAAGGTATTTTTATTATAGCATTTTTGGCATTAATGAATGATGGTGGAAAACTAGTGGGGAAGTTGATGGAAAATACTATTCCTAGAAATAGTTTTTGTTATGGATATTCTTACTTGTCTCAATTACAAAATTAGTGAGATTTTTTTATGATATGATATATTTTTTCCTTTTTAGGTAAAGAGATAACTTCAATTAATAAATCTATAGTCTATAGTCTGATTACTTCATATTTCATGTGATTTTCAAGGGCGGTTCATATTGAGTACACTTGTATTGTCACCCTATTTATATATATATTAAAAGGATGGGGCCGAAGCCTCAATTTATTATTAAAGAAAATACCTCTTTAGACTGGGTGTTGGGTGACCCATTACATAGCCTTAAGTCCCAAGGCCAAGTGGTCTGCATACAGGGCTAGAAGGCCCATTTTTTGGCCCAAAGGACCACCTAGTGAATATGAGTTGATGATGAGTTGATGATATGGATATATAGGTAGATACCAACTTGATATGTAGGGACATATGTGGGACTAGTATAGGTATAGTCGAGGGCCAACCCACATCAGAGGTGACAATATGTATAAAAGGTATTTTTAGTATAGGATGTTTGGCATTAATGAATTATAGTGGAAAACTAGTGGAGAATTTGATGCAAAATACTATTCCTAGAAATATTTTTTGATATGGATATTCATACTTGTCTCAATTATATAATTAGTGAGATTTTTTTAGGATATGATATATATTTTCCTTTTTTAGGTAAAGAGATAACTTCAATTATTAATTCACTAGTCTCTAGTCTGATTACTTCATATTTCATGTGATTTTCAAGGGCGGTTCATATTGAGTATACTGGTATTCTCACCCTAATTATATATATATATATATATTAAAATGTTGGGGTCGAAGCCTCAACAGATTATTAAAGCAAAGAACTCTTTAGACCGGGTAGACGGTGACCCATTACATAGCCCGAAGGCCCAAGGCCATGTGGCCTATATACAGGGATAGAAAGCCCATTTTTTGGCCCAAAGGACCCCCTGTTGAACAGTACTGCTATAGTATCCACGTAGCTATATTACCTGCTATAGTATCGCTGCCACTACAGTACCGTTCTACAGTCCCTCCGCCTCTACATTGATGTCGCTGCTACAGTGACCTGTTACAGTGCTGTGACAGTACCATGGTACATTAACTCAGGAATTATCCCCTGCTCGGATTTGATCCTAGGTCTTTTGGATGCCAAGAAGGATCCTAAACCAGAAGGGTACATGCTCTTTGGAATAATTATATATATATATATATATATAATATTTTAGGACCATGATATAATTTTTTTTATTAGTCTGAGAATTACTCATTTATGTAGTTTCTCATTATCTGTTGGAGATTCATGGTCAACATCAAGGATTTGTTTGTCATGTTTTAGTTTTTATTGTTATATATAATATTACATTCATATTGTGTGAGTTTTTAATATCTATGTGTATATTTTTTTGGTTCAATTATTCTAATAACTTTTCTTCAAATTTCATATAGATGGAAATTCTTACAACATCTATGAATTTTTTAACATTTAATTAGTTACAAACTCATGTCCTATTAGATGTAGGATTTGGAGATCATCCTTATCTTAACTAATGACCACGTATGGGTACATATTTAGGGTTTTTATGAAATATTTTTACTAATGTATTTTTTTGAGAAATAGGATGGAGTTTCGCTAAATTAACTGATGAGGGTACAAGGGATGGATAAGAAAAAATATTAGTTAGATATATTAGATGATGTAAACATGGTAGAATGTCTATGAAATAGATATTTAAGGCTGCCTATGATCCAACAAATGGACCTTCTTTTTTACTAAATGTTCAAGGAATATTGATGATAATTATATTGTAGGAAACTACGTATGGATCATGCGTCAATATTTTCTTCACTTGAGATTAAATTGGGTATTAATTATCAATTATGTTGGAATTAAAACATAATTGATTAACTATATACAATATATATTTCATTTTTATTAGTATGTTATGTTTTTTCCAATTGTAATTCCTCTATGTTGACATTTTGGTCATATTTTCACCTATTAGATTCAATAGGATGCACTAGTTGGTCTTCATAAGGTGGAGGTCGATAAAGATGATTCATGGAGGCGGAAACATGAAGAGCATCAGTGATAGTATTCATGGAATTATTATAGTCCTCTTTTGTGTCAATAGAAAAAATCTTCATTAGAAGATGTATAGATCAAATATACAATAATCAATTAATAGACATAGAAATTGAATAATTTGTTGTGATCATACTACATAAGGTAGCATAGAAATGGAAGTTCATGTTCATAATGGATTCTAAGGAGATAGTCGTTACATGGGATAAGTTCTATTATCAGTTTTTGGTTGTGTTTATTTCCATCATCTTCAAGTCATCTTGATGAAAAAACAGTTTTACTCTCTACTAACTAAATTCTTGAAAGAACGAGTTAAATATATAATATAATTTCCCCTTGAATTATTATTTATTACCTTTATGGGACAAAATTCAAGGTTAATGAATTTCAAGGAGGATATTTAAACAAGGATCCAATTATAGGTCACCTGGTTCATGTTTCTAGTATATCATGAGGTCCTAGTGAGTGAAGTGGTTGTATATAGTGTGTTATCTAAAATTAGGTCTTCTTGGTAAGGGTGTAACTAAGAATTTCCTTACTGTATTTCTATGAAAAAATTACCTTTCTATTATCCAATATAAGAAATATATATTATGTAGTAGGTTCCAATATTATTAATCTTGTTTCACTAGGGTGAGAATATATCATACCCCTTCCATTGTAGCTGGAATAGTTTTATAGGCATGTGGTGGTCATTGGTATTGGATGACCATGTTCCTAACATTCTTTAATATTCATCATGGAGCTAGTGACCCTCTTCAGGATTAGTATTTGCTATTGGATAATAAAATATAGAATCAGTATAAGGGAGCTCAAGGTGTTAAAAATAAATTACAAGAATATGATGGCATCATACAATTTCAGGATGCCCCACTTCCTTTGGGATAGTCAAAAAAGTGTGGCCTTGTACATAGTTTCCAAATTTGTTATAGAGTCCACTGAAAATGTTCTTTTTAGATTCATGCCTTTGAGTTGTCAACACATGGTGAACCAATCATCATAGAAGGTATTATCTACTCTTAATCGTCATAGATTTAGATATTTATTTATTTATAAGATATTCAGTATTTCATTTCACCTACTCTAGTCCATTATTTAATATATAATGTGGATTTTATTTCTATTTCCTAGGTTTTTACTAATAATGATAGAGGTCTATATCGAATGTATGATATTTCGAGATATTTTAGTTTGATTATAGGGTAGAATCCATCATGATGATATTTCAAATGTTTTTTATATGCCATATGTCATCATCCATGGAATGGATTGACTCTTATCAATAAAGGTCTTTTTAGAATACATAATTGGGTGAATTATATTATTTTAAATTGAAAAGTATTATGATATTTTTCATTCATGAGAGATACCATCTGATGGTTTAGTGGTGTGTTGAGTCTCTTTCTTTATTGATGAATGAATTTATGCAGATTTTATTGGATGATGTCCAGTTGTATCTCCCTGGATTTTAGAAGAGTGCCCTAATATATTATGCAAAAGGGTTGTTATTCAGCCCTATATATTTGATTATAAGTTTATTATAGATCTACATCTAGGACTCTCTTCAAAATAGAACACCCTATTTAATATTCTCCCTTGGTTGTTTTGTGAGCTGTGGATTTAGATGGATATTCATCTATAGGGAGGATTCACTTTGCCTCATGTGTCACCTTAGTAGGCTTCAATAGTATTTATGATGAAGGAGGATGGTTTTAAAAAAATTTAATGACTACCTACACTTCAATTTAGTGAAAATGAAGAATCATTTTACTATCTTGGAATTTTTTCACTTTCTCAATCAGTTGGTGGGACATAGTTGGTTCTCTAAAATCTATTTTTAATATAGTTATCATCATATTTGAGTAATGGATGTAGATTATAACAAACCTTCATTTGGATATCATTATGATAATTATATGTTCTTCTTAGTGTTGTTTCATATTCCAAATATTTCATCCATGTTATTGGGACTAACGAATTCCATTTTCCATCAGTTATGTATTTATTTTTGATGGTTTTATCAGTAAAATCCTTATTTTTTCAATGTATTTGTAATATCACATAGAGAATATGTGAGATGGTTTGGGAGTTATTTATAGTTATAATTATTTTACATAGTCATAATGTTGTGATTTTTTTGTAAGGTCTATTTATTGGGGCATGGTGTGCCTCATCATGGAGAAGTCATAGAGATTTCAATGCATGAGGAAACTTTTTCATGGGTGGAACCTAAGAATATTAAAAAGGTATATTCATTCCTTTGTATTTAAGGATTTTATATGAGGTTATTCCCCAACATATAACAGATTATAAATCCTCTAATATATTTTAAGAGAATGTGCCTAGATTTTTTGGACAATCTAGTGTCAATCTTCTTTAATGTACTTAAAGGATGGGTTTTATAGTGCTCTTATTATTCATTTGTAGGAGGAAAACATTAATTTCATTTTATTTTTTTACTCATCATTTCTTTTATTATATTTATTATAGATTTATAAAATTGTGGTTATCTATTTTGGGTCATAGAAATTAAGGACTTTTAAATATGACAATGTTTCTCATGATCATCAACTTGTTGTTAGTTTGTAATCTATGAAGATGTATTGATATGACCTCACTGGTAAGTGATTTTTCTTTCATTATGGATCATAAAAACTTGATCACAGAATATTCCAAAATAGGACCTAAATTTTCAGAGATAATAAATTATAAATTTTTTACATGATTCTGAATTTTAGATTTCATATACACTATATAAAAGGAATGTTCTTGTTGATGATTTCACTTGAATCAGGTGTTGTGATGTTGTTTAGGAGTCAATTGAATTTTGGAGGTTAATGGAAGATTTTTTTACAAAACACCATGATAAGGGATATTTTTATAGTATGGGGTTTCCATGTCATATGACATTGCAATCATCCATTGTATAACATATATTGTAGTTCCATCTATGGGGTTTCAAGTAAAATTTATATTAAAACCATGTTTTTTTTTTGGTGATGCTTCTAAAAAATTATCTAAGGATGGAAATAATTAGTTTTTATTTAATTGGAGGATACTTATTCTTTTAGTGATATATGATGTTTTACATCATCAGTTCAACATTTTACCATTAGTGGTATGTCTATGTATGGTGAAGATGTATCATTCTGTGTGATTTCAGAAATAGTGGTCTTGCATTAAAATATTGTTTACAAAGTTTATATCTCAATATTTAGTGTTCTATATATTTATGGATGAGAAACATGTTCCTAGTGCATTTTTTAAGCCTCTTGTTGTTCCCTTATAGAATTTGATGGAAATATAAATGGAATGTTTTACCTGGTTTCCTTGAAATCTTGTAGGTTTTGATTCTATATGGATGTTTATTAAATTTTTGATGAATTGATATAATTTTTTTCATTTAATAAGTTGATTATAGTTGATATTTTGTCATGTCAGTATCAGTATTAGACGATGAGACTTCAAGGGATTCTGAAGATAATCATCTTAGACTAAAATCCAAATTTCATTGTTATGGTTCTGAGAGGTCATTATAATTCTCTTGGTTCCCATTTATACATTAGTGTTACTTTCCATTTGTTGATTAATGATCATACATAGTTTACTATTTGAATCTTATATCACATTTTTTACATGTGTGTTGTATATTTTGGAGTCTTATAGATGAGAGACCTGTCATTTGTGGTGTTTTAATATAATAATTGTTACTATTCAACTGTTGTAATGGATTAGTTCAAAAACCTATATGGCCTATATCATGTTTGGACAATGTTACAGAGATTTGATTCTTGGACTAAATTTAATATAGGGAAAAAAATAAGGTGACAATGAAAGATTAGTATATTATGGAATAAAATTATTAACCAAAATCCAATATGGATTATATGAGTAGGAATCGGGAGTTAGGAATTGGTTATCAGGTGTTTCTAAGGATATATCCATATCTTGGTATACAATGGTTTGATTATGAGATAAAATGATATCCCATATTTTGTTAGACCTAGTGAGTTTTTATGTGTATCTATTTTATAGTGAATAAGATAGAACTACCCCAGTAGATGAATCATAATCATTGATTTTTCAATTTATTTCAGCTTCCACAGTTCTTTTTTTATCATTCTCAGTACATTTATTAATACACAATTGAATTTTGAGGTGATGTGACCTTTGACATGAATCCTATTTAGACCATGTATTATCATAAAAATAGTTTTAGAGGGATTCTATTCTGTATCCTAGGTCATGTGGTGGTATAGTTTTTTGGAGGAGTGCACATGGGAGTAGGTGTACCATATTCTTGATCAATATCCCATATTTTTATGCATGATCATTATATAAATGTTATTATTAAGGTTTTCTTGTTTTAAGAGATGATTATTTTTGATTATTTATTATTAAAATTTTTATTATAATTTTTTGGCTGAATTTATATTATAGATAAATACATGTTGGTATCTCCTGATAAGGTTTTTTAAATCCTTCTTCCCTTCAAATATTTTGTTTTAATTATCAATTTAGAAAATTATTTTAATGTATCTAATTTAGGTTCCAAGTAATATGAAATCACTTCCATCGATATTTTAAAGGACATAAAGGATCTGGTAGGATATTTGGAGACATTTAGGAGGTGAGAGCGTAGTTTCTAGTCATCAAAAAGGCCAAAAAACCGTTGTAGTGGTTGTTGAGATAGCCTATATGAACCTTATTTTGAGTTGGGAGAGATATGTGAATTTTTCCTTTTTTAGAATTCTTTTGGTGTTTTTAGGTGGTTACGTAGTCCTTGTTGTTCCATAGGGGGAAAATCCAAAGGAGTTAATTTTCCAATGTATTGTTATTGAGATGTTCCTAATGTAAGATAAAAATAGATCTTCAAGTTGTATTGGATGGTGTAGTTATTAAATAGGAGTTTATTATCTCTTAATAGGTAATTAGGAGCATTGATATTATTTAGGAATTGCGCGTGGTGGTGTGTATGGTCTGTGTGAGGCAAGGATTATGAGAGGGAATTAAATAGTATCCTATAGATCCCAATATTGAACTCCTTAGCATGGTGTATCATAAGGTCAGGGTTTTTTTCCTATGTGATTTCCAAATGCCATAATGAAATTATAGGAATATAAAATTACTTTCACATTATTTTTCTACAAGTTTTAGTTCCTAAAAATTAGTTTAAAATATTTTTTATTACAACTGAGATTCCCGGTGGGATATGTTAGTTCAAATAATGAATAACCAAATCAACCATGCTCAGAGACCCCATAAACGTTTTTCAAGAATCTATTATATATTTGATTACTTATAGGATTTCACTATAAATATAGGGTCGGGACTTCCTTAGTTCAAATTTAGTTATCTTCCATTAAACACTAATCAACTACTATACGTCTCACTAGTCTCTATTTAATTTCATTTAGATTCTATGAAAATTGCATCATTATAATGATGTTTTTTAGATCAAGGTAATATATCTACTCAAATTATATCATATCATTTAATATATTCATCCTAGAGGCTCATCTTGGTTCAATTCCTCAGTTTGGGATTCATTTTCAAGTGTTACATGTGGTTGGGTTGGTGTGGGTATTTTCTGAGGATATTTCCATTAGGTTCTTTAGTGATTGACCATTTTTTCATCTATTCATTATGATAGAATTTGGAAATTCTAGATAGGGTAGTTGATTCATTACTTCTACATTTTTTTGGTTCAATGTGAATTTGTCGTGTATTATATTCTTTGGATAAATAGTGGTATCAAACTAAATTAATATATTAACATGAATCAATAATGATTCTGAAGGGATGTTTGGATCTCTTATGTTTTTTCCTTATTGATGATTCCTCTTTGGATTTTTTAGATGGTGATCTATCTATTAAAAATGATTTTGTTTTCTTAACATGGTTGATATGCTTAATACATGATTATCTATGAAAATTTGGTAATGATGAATTGATTAATTGAAGAAGAATAAAAATTTTATTACCATTCATTCATTATAACTATTTACTATGTATATATTTATTAAATCATATTGATAGTTAAATCATGTCATTGATTTGTACTGATAATATTTTTGTTGTTACTGAGACCAATGAATAATGAATTGGTTCTTTCTAGATGTTAATAAAAAGGGTTTTTTTGGGTAAATAATATGGTTTGAGTGAACACATTATGGTATTATAATGGATTTTTTTCCTTGGAGTTATTTAAATATTTTACCTCTGATTTTGTGAGATGAAAAAACCATGTTTCAATGTATGTTCCGAAGGATAGAAGTGCCCTAGTTGAGTTTTTCTGTAAACAAGGAAGAGTTGCAGTTTTTTTAATGACTCTTGCATCATAAGTTTAGTCATATGAACATTTCTATATATATATATATATATCATTATATCATTACTTGGATTCCGAATAATTTTTGAGTATCATGTAAACACATAAATTATATAATAAAAATATTAATATATATTAAATTCAATGAACACATATTTTTATTACAAATGGATTTCATGTTGATCAGGACCACCGATGGGAAATCATGCGCCAGGGTTGTTTCTATAACATGGTATTTACCCAATGCATCACATAAAGTTTTTTTTAGGGATTTTTTCTTGAATGTGACCATCGGAAGATGAAAAAGTAAATTAAAAAATTGAATTTATTTAATAAATTAAAATAAATAGAATTTAACCATCTAATTTTTTTCTTCCAATAGATGGTACGAGGGATAGGTTTTCTCCGTTGTTCAAAAATAAAACTTACAGGAATGGGAGATGATATGTTTGTGGACTACATTAAAGTTTGAGGTTAAGACCAGACCTAGGGGCATCAATTTTTTCATTGGGTTTTAAATCCAATGCATCAAAGTTTTCGCTATGGTGTATATAGTTCTTTGTTTTTTAAACCCTAATTCCACTAGAAATGTTTCTTAATGGTTTTGAAGAACCATTATGATATCTAAGGTCTGATTTAGGGTTGTTGTCTACTAAATCAGGTAAAACATGGTCTGTTGGATGTTCATAGTGATTTACCATTCAGAAATCCCATTAAAAAGTTGCTCGGTTTATGTGACACGTGTTGTGTGTTCTTCCCATTCGGGAAGAATAAATTTTGTGGACTACACCCCATGAAAACAAGGTCTATTTATTTTTTTGGGACATGGACGTGTAACCGAGTACATGGAACAACACCCCATGTAATGGGACATGGTTTGTAGTAGTACAGGACTAGTCCATGAGTTTACATTGACACATACGTGGCATGGTAGCGAGGCGTGACCTGAAGGATGTAGGCAGAAATTATGTTAATGGGCATGGACTGGGAGGACACAGAAGTTATGCAGGTATCTAAGACACAACTTTTACTCTATTTACATGACATGGACTTCCATTTCATTTGGGTTAATGGCTATTCAATGGTTTCTAGAAGAATTCACACATCATGTGACTCAATGTACAAGTTGTTATTTTTATATGATATTTCCCATCAAGCATATCTTCCCCTCCAGGTTGTCAATTTTTTCCCTCGAAAAGAATATCTTGATAGTTTTTTTACATAGGACATGATGGTAGACTTTATTTGGCATCATCAGTTTGTCATGTGGAATTACGAGTGTGATGATTCCTTCAAAAATGATATTTTGTGGTAGTTATTTTTTGTATTTCTGAAGAGATGTTAAGGTATGTACTCCCCCATTTCACCTTGGAGAAGGAACCCATTATTTTTATATAGTTAATTTTGATGCACTACCATACAAAATTAGGAATAATTCCTATATCTATAGAGTTTTACTCTGTGTCATCGATCTCTTATGTTTAGAGGGTCTTCCATGGTAGTTGGTTCTCCCTTGAATGTAGTACTTAGTGCTGAGGGAAAATACCATTCACTATGATTCTGGTGAGGTTTCATTTGGTGTTGGAAATCATTGGTTAACCTTTGGTTCTGTATGTTGATTCATCATTCTTATTTGTCTATGGAGGAAGAGATCCCCTTTTTCATTCTATTGTGTTTTTTATCAGAATATTGTTTTGCTTTCTTTCTAATACCATTTTTTTTGATATAACTAGTTTATCATTTTATTTCTCTCTTTTTTATTTTTGGGAATCCAATGTTATTTTTTTGTCCATTTATGTATGTTATTTTCAAACACTTTTTGTATTATGTTTATGACTATCATATCAATGGTGATATTAGTGGTATTGGATTTACTGGAGCATGGATGTTCTTGGTGGTTATTATATTTGGTGTTCTAACACATAAATTGTGAGACATAACCTCTTAATTATTTCCCTTTTCTAGGTTTTTTCTGGTTGAGATCTAATTTATGGCTGTTTTTTTTATTTCTCACCTTCATAAATTTGTTCAATTAAAATTTACTCTCATTATTTCCATGATGTTGATACATGCATGGTTTATACTATATATGTTTAGGGTTTTATTGTATCCATACACTATATCATGGATCCGATTGTGTAAATACGTAAAAATATATAGGGTAAGGAATTTAATTTCAGTTTTTTTCAACTTAGGTAATATCATCAACACCTAGCCTATTTTAGGTGATATAGGGGTATCTTCATCAGCTTAGGACATGCCCATCCAACATTGGTGGGTTGGTTCATGAAAGAGTAGTATCACATGGTGTTTTTCCATGGGACTATGAATGTATCTTGAAGTTGTTTTGAGGATCAGTTTGGGAACAAAAGAAAACAATTTTAGAGTATCATGGGTGAATATTTCAAACCAAATAATGTAGTTTTGGTCCATGGATTGATGTTTCCATTCATCGGGACATTAACTACCTGTTTATCAAGATGACATACTAGTACATTAGTTGTTGGGAACCATTTACAGCTGTAATATATAGGGTTGGGACATTAAATTTTAAAATTATTCTTGAGTCATCAGCCCATATATGAACATCTAAGAAAAGTCTCCATGTTTTTCTGGAATCCTTCGTGATGTTAGCCTACTATGATATAAATAGAAGATCGTGAAGATGATTAGTTTAGTGATGATTCCTCACTTCATGGACCCACTAATGTAGTGATCCCTATATGTGGGAATATAGTGCTTCCAAAAACTATTGAGCCTTGAATACATCCACTTATAGTAGTTTAGGCATATTATCAACTACATATTTGGTCATCAGTAGCACTAGTAGGTCAGAGAAATTATATGTGTAGGCTTAGAACATTACACAATTTTAGGAAATATATACAATTGCATTTCCTTGATGGGCCAAATCCTTAGGAAATGGATTATTTTCATGATTCATTGGTCCATGGTTTCATGATTTTTGGGACCCTAACTGACTATATTTCTGCACTTACATCTAGTATGATTCAAAATGTTGTAGTGAACTATTGGTTATTGATTACATAGACTCAAGATAATGTTTATTATCTCATGGTTATATAACATATAGATTTTATACAATTGGTATTACCATTTGATCATACATTAGTTTTGGATTTATGATACTATGAAGATATAGTAGTGTGGTTTGTCTATTATTGAGTAAATTGTGCGGTTTAATGACCATATGCATTACTCTATTAATATGGTGTGGAATGGATACTTTCTAAAATATATGTTTTACGAATCCATTATAGATACATCCATTCTAGTTTTGTCTCCATATATATATCAATGTGTTATGGGTTACTATATATAGATTTGGTAATAGAGAGCTTCCTGGAAGAGGTACATTTGGTGGAAGGATTTTTCATTCGTCATCTTGATATTGAGTAATCTACAGTAGCTAGTAGGTGAAATACATCAGAGAATCAGCATATGAGGTATAATCATGACCAGACACGTACACATAGACCAACCATGAAATGGTCACACAAATTATCCAGTAATCCAAAATTGGGGAGATGTTATAATGGTGATGGATAAGGTTATATAGGTTATTATTTATCGACCTAGCATATATTGAAATGTAGGAAGGCAGCAGATAGACCATAATTGGTAGAGGCAACATCACAGAAAAGGATGTCCTAGAAATGGTCGAGGAAACCATATAGATTTGGTTCTAACAAAGTAGTTAGTGAATCTTTAGAGTGGGTAAATATAGGTGGATCATGATCATATGATCTACACCCACCAATAATCAAATGTTCCCGAATCCATTCCGAAATTGCTATCACTCAAGTAAGTATCAAGCTAAAGGCTATGAAGCTATATGACCAGACTTCCCATGTGGTGATTTGAGGAATAATATGTTCCATTTATAATCTTTCAACAATAATTTTATACATATTCATTATTCAACACATTTTATTCATATCACTTGTTTTGAAATAGAACATCTCATTGATATTTTAAACCAATAGTTATGGAAGAGGTTCTTACTGGGAGTGATTATTTTATATCACGCATCTTTTGAAAGCAATAATATTAATTTGGTGGAAAGAGTCTGTTATGGGAACTGTTTTTTATTACAATGAAATATTATGATGAAATCATGGGTATGGACTAGTTTTATATGGATTTTACCTAGGTAGATTATCATCCTTGGAGAGTTATATTTCATCGTATTGATGGGATTGGATTCTCATTCATGGATGAGTGAGATATTATGCTTTAGTGGGTAGTTATTGTGAGTATGAAATTAAAATTTATCACAAATCCATTAGTGAGTTTATGCATTTCTATAGTTGGTTATGTAGAAATATGGATTCCATCAATAGTGGAAGATTATATAGTCATCTTCACCAATGTTGTTTTGAGACTACCTATGCAACCAGATATATACATCAACCTACACCTACACCTTCATACCACATCAATATATTATTTAAATTATCAAAGGCCCACCATATACAGGAAGGAGTATTGGGTCTTATTGGAAGACATTAGATAATAAGGTTTTTCCATTCCCAGTGTACCCCTCGGGGTATCTCTATCTTTTTTCACGGAAAATTAGGATGGGAGCTTGAGTATTTAGGTTGTTTATCATCAACTAAATTAGGTAATAATTGGTCCAAATTACCCATTTCTATGTATTTGAATCCATTTATACTAGTTTAAATGTAAAATATGGTTCTCAAACATCAAACTCAAATATAGTTACTATCAGATGTTGATTTACATAGATAATATTTGAATGTTGGCATTAAAATATCACTGTAGATATTATGAACTCATAATTATGCAATTCTATGTGACTAATACCCCCTATGAATTCATTGATCTCTTAAATTGTATCTTCTAGAAATAATTGGATTGATTTTTCTCCGATTAACATTAGTGTAAAATATGTTTTTTAAGAGGAAGATAAATAAGAGAATTTGAGTATGCTCTTATACTTACTCTAGCAATATCACATTTATGGTAATCTCTCATAGTGCATATATTGGATCTAATATGTTCAATGTTTATGGTTATGTCATCTCTAATCATGGTTTACCATTGGATCTACTGATGATTGATTCAATACTTTCTTGGGATCCACCAAAGAGTTTGTTGGGGGTGTGTACATTAATGGGTATGGAATTGTATTGTATTATTCTTAGAGAAGAATTTTTCCAGATAAAACCCCCCATAAATACCATGAAATGGAAAGGGAATATTTTTACTTGAACTGAAGAAATTTCATATATCCTTTGCATAGTTGAGGATGAGGATGACTATTTCTCCAATTTTGGGGCTACTTGAGGATATTATTGAGTTCATGGTTTTTTATGTGTTTAGATAATGTATTAGTAGTGTGTTGTTGTAGAGGTAAAATTACAATGCTTATGGTTCAAGGAATTCAATACCCTATGATAAATACTATATGGATCGTGACCTAGAGTTGGGTGTGGTATTCATTACTCTGATTATAAGGAGAAACTATCATCTTGGAGAGTGTTTTTATGGTTACTCATATCCAGAAATCCTGAGAAAAATATAATCATACTAAGATAATAACCTATGATAGTGGTGTTAGTTAGCATTTCTAAAATAATATGAATTAAAAATGTTCTATACTCATAGGAAGTGTAATGTGGTTATATATTCCATTAGAGGGAATTCTTGTTCTCTCTTCGTGGAGGCGGCATCTAAGTAGTTCGATTCAATGATGTTATCCCTAGAAAAATATAGGGGTGCATCTTATCTTCTATCAATGATGATGAATCCACCAATTATTTTCATTTTTTGAGGTGATTGATTAAAATAAATAAATTGTGGGGTTCTACATGACTAAATATCATTATCAAATGCACCTGAAGGATTGTCTAATAGAGGAGAGAACATCCTCCCTTTCCATAGATAGAATGTAGTCATAGTGACAATAAATTATTAGGTTTTGAGGGTGTATCACACTTTATATATGGAAATATATACTATAGTTTTGAATATGTACATGAAAATTCTAATTTATTTTGGGAGGGTTGCAATCAGGGGCACCATTGTTGAATTCGACTCTCAGTGTCTAAAATATCAATAGGTAAAGGCTGATCCTCATGTTCAAATATGTCTAACCCAACCACATCATATATCATAATGTAATTGGGATGCAATATTGTTTATTTTAGGATGGGGATTCCATAGATAGTTAGAGGCCATGATCCTATTTAGTTTTTTGCTGAGAAACAAACTATGTCATGACACTTTACTTCTATCCTGGAGTAGAGTTTGGGCTACTTTTGTGAGTGGGGGATTGTCCTAATTTATGGGTTACCCACTATGATATTCTATGAACATGATAATATAATATCATCATTAATATGGAGGGCCTATATGATGATTTTTATTACAATTTAATGATGAGTGCATCACTTCACCCACAAATGGATAGGAAGACTGAGTGGATTGTCCAGGTGTTGGAGGATATGTTTAAATACTATGTGTTTAAATTTAGATGCATATATTATGGTAAATCTCAATTAGTAGTGTTAAATTATAATAACATCTATCACTCTATTATCATCTTATCACCTTTAAGGCACTATAATTGTGCCCCTTTAGGTCGCCCTTCTATTGGAATGAGCTTGGAGTGTAATCACATGCATGGTTAGATATGGTGTTAGAAATAATATATATGGTTTTTGTGATAACAGAGAATATTAGTGTAGCCGAATTATTGTATTAATCATACCATTATATACATCGTAAAACACTAGATTTTTATAATGTAGACCATTTTTTCCTTTAAATATCCCCAAGATGAAGACTGTGATGATTTTCAGGGGAAGTAAGATATCCTCAATGTTTGTTGGGCCATTAAAGATCCATTATATAGATGGAAAAGATCCTTACATCTTGTAATTTCCATCATAGTTAGACAGAGACCCTATTTTATTCCATGTTTCATGAATGAGGTGATACATCCTTGAACCATCTAATTTTATTCATTGTAGTGGGATGAACATTGAGGACAGATCCACGATCATGGAGTAACTGGTGGAAATTGAGGATCAGTGGGAGAGAATAATGCTTGTATATAAAATTCTTTGGATTTAACAACATTGTAAGAATTGGGTGCATATGATATATTTTTCAAAAATTAGGTTTAGATGAATACCATGTACACAAAAAATATTTGTGTACATTTTTCATTATGGGAAGAAAATTATCGGAGAATGGGAGAACATAAATAAACTAGCTTCACAAGTTTAGACCTCTGAATTATTATATATATATATATATATAAGGATCATTCCTCATAGTGTATGTTGTGTTTTGGTGTTACAGGACCTCATAATTAATATATAAAATATAACAAAATATAATAAATCACTAATGCACATATTTTCTATAAAATTTATTATCCATTGATGGGGACCTTTGATAGTAAATACCACACCACAACTATTCCTAGAATGTAGGAGTTACCCTTGGAACAATATCAAATTAGTCATAATAAACCATTCCGTGAAAGGCTACTATTGGAATACGTAAAAGGAAATTTAATAATTGAGTTTATTTAAATAATTTAAAGGTATAAAATACCTCCCACCCACCCTTCTAAAATATTTGATATCTTATAAATTGTAATATGGATTCAGTTTCTACCATATGTGATAGAAAAACCAAAATAAAGGTGAAACGATGTGCTTCAAAACATATTCCAGGATGGTGATCAAGACCATATCATGGTGTAGTGGCATTTGAGTGTGGTTTTAGACTAGAAGAATAAGTGTTTCTTCCATGAGTTTAGTGTTTATTTGATTTTTATTCCATGGTCCACATATATGTTATTTATAATGGACATAATTATCTTTTTTTGACAACAAATGATATTATAGGTGTTTGAATTTTTTAATATTGGTAATTTAGTGGTTTCTGAAGGTTGATAGGGTTTTCCCACATGGAAATCCCAATCACAGGGCATTTTTTCATGAACATATGTCATTTTTTCTTACCATTGGGGAAGAATAATTATTAGAGACTACATGTCGCATACTCAGATTTAATTTCATGTAGTGGTACATGGAATTGTGCTTGAGTACATGGGAAAACAACCCATGTAAGGGGACATGGATGTGTATCAGTCTACAGCAAGACCCTGGGTATACACGGGCATGGACATGGAAAGGTACACAGGTTTTGACCTAAGGACATAATATTGTACTATGTATACCGATATAAATTGGGATGTAATAGGAATTCCACAAGTGGCCATGAAATGTCATGTAGTCCATGTACATTCCATGTACTGTCACATGGTGATGCAAGATGTGTGTATCCAATAACCCATCCAGGTGTATTTAAGATGTGACATTACTTATAAGCTTATGTACAAACAACATTATTTTATACAAGATTTGACCCCTACATATCTCCTTCATTGAGACTTGGATTTGGGATCATGATCAACCTACCATGAAAGGTATTCAATATATGATGTGACACTTTCCTTAATTTGTAAATTTGGAAGATTGCTCCAGTAATTACAGGTTTGATAATTCCTTTATTTATACTACTCCAATCGTAATGATCTTGTTGGATCAGTGGACATATGATGGGTTCAATAATCCCATTTTACACCAAGTAAATTGTAACTCATTCTCTTACACTAGTATAGATGGTACACCCATATATTTTAAAGGATGTGGTAATACTATCTATGTAGTTTTTTCCCTAATCATTGGGATCCATTATAAATTAGGTACTCTATGGGGGTTTGAACTCCCTAAATTGTGGGATGTATTAGTGGGGATCAGTCCACTTCACTTAGATTCTGGGGATTTTTTATAGGGGGATGGTTATCAATGAAGGACCTTTAGAGATATATTCAGACACATCATTCTTTTTTCAGTTTGATATGTATATAATATTTATCTATCACTTGTTTTTCAATATGAACATATATGTTGGGTTTCCCTTAATTTACTTTCATTTGTGGTCAATACAAGTAATATATATTTCTATTCCCCCCTTTTTTAATTTTTTGGGCTCCTAATTAGAATTTACATACCCAAACCTATGTGTCATTGATTCACATGTGTTTTTTATGAAGATGATTGGTAGATCAGAAATTATATCTGACGTCTATGATTTGGTAGACCATATCGGTTCTTGGAACAGACCTTGTTCGATGGATAGTGCTTGAGACATTGATTCAATATCTCTTTTATCATTCCCTATCTCCAATTTTTTTTAGGTTTGGACCTAATTCATAGTTAGGAATGTATTTTTCACTTTAATAATATTGTAAAATACATTTTTAATCAAATATGATTAATGGGGTTATTACAAGCATGGATTATGCTTTACATGTTCTGTATATATATTATACCTCTACATTGGTTTAGAGATCTTGTTGTGTGTGCGCATACAAGTACATATAATACGACCACCCATTTTATTTTTTCAAACTTCAAGCTTTTTTATGTCCCCTAGACAATTATAGGTGGTTTGGGGTGTCTCACATGGATTATCGTTATCCGTACAAGGCATAGTGGGTCAGGTCTTGGAATATTTAGTGATGAATTCAATGAATTTCTCAGGTAATGAAGAATCATTATCCATACAAGGCATAGTGGGTGTCTTCATTTGATGCTAATGATGGTAGAATTTAATATAACATGGGTAATAGATTCAAATATGAAATTACAATGGTCGTAATTTATTGAGATTTGGGTCGTCAAATTGATTTTTTTTCTAAGTACATGTCTTAATGGCTTATTTTTTCAATAGTTGTTTTGGTAGATTCCAACAGCCTACTATCGTTGGTATATGCACTATATTTGCATCTCCTCATAGTAAACTACGTTAAGTCATAGAGTATCTTGATTATTAAATAATAAAAGAATTAATTATGAACCCAGAGGATATTTATTGGTGTTGATAAATTAAACGGGTCCATGGGATTGTTGAATGGGATTATCTAAGGAGCATTTGATAGAATTTTGAAAATTTGGAATCTTAAATATATATGAAGTTGTCATGTAATAAATTAATATTATTAAATTAGAATATAAAATGGACATAATGGAAAATTAATTTTAATTTATAATTACTTGTAAATGGGATAATTATTTTTCCTGTAGATTTTGGTCGGAGTTTATGAGATCTAGTTTTATTGGTCATAAAGGTGGATTTCTTGTTTCTTATAAGACTATACCAGGAACTAGAGCCAAATACTAGGAGGTTTCACTTTTGGTGGTTATAAGTGACACTATTATTATATTTTATTATTTTATATAATTCCTTATCTATGATAGGTTTGAATTTGATTCCCATATGTTTTCAGTATAGTTCTTTTCATCTATAAAGTGGTTAGTGAGGGAATGGATATATGCATTATCACTCTTACCCACTCTCCCTTCAGCATTGTATAATGTGTAAAAATTTCTATGTTTTAATTTATTAATATATAATTTATGTATCAACATTGGTTATGATGGATCCTTAATTCACTATTCAGGTTTGTGCGAGTTGTAAGGAATTTCGGTTATATCACATCCTTGATTTATGGTTCCAATTATTTTATTTTATTATCGGTGTACATGTGTGGGTTTTCATGAATTTCAGTATAACTTATGATACATCAATACTAGTTTCATTCCCAAATTAAACATGGTTATTTACATGTAAAATATGTTATTTTGATGATAGTGATATATGGAAAAATTCCAACATGAGATGCCAGGCCCTTTGTGGGACTAGTGTAGGAGACACCCAAACATGATCCACATTAGATGTGATTTGATACATGGAATTGATTTTAGCACATGGTGTATTGAATTTAGGAATGATAGTGACAAACCAATGGGGAAGTGGATATGGTGTATCATTAAAACAAATATGTATTGATACAGATATTTTTAATTTCAAGTATTATTTAATGAGTGAGAGTTATAGAGGATGGGATATAGTTTTACTAATATATTTAAGGAATAGGAATCCTTTTTTAATTTATTCATATTGATAATGATTATTTAATATTTTCATTAGAGATTATCAGTAGATTCATACATTGTATAATTATATAGTCACCCTGTGACACATTCCAGGACACTAGAATGTCTAATTTTGGGATACATTTACATTTTGTTTTTTATTGGATCTCCTAGGTGTTGGGGTCTGAAATTGGAATTTGTTGGAGGATAGACCATGGTGCCTTGTCTGCACAATGTTTTTATAATCACCTAGTCAAACATGTGAGGGGTATAAAGAGGGTGAGAGTCGGTTTTTTCGTAGTTTTTGTGTATTTTTTCAAACCATGAAACACTCTGAAGTAACAATGTAGAAATGTATTGGTGGAATGTTACACCGGCATGGTTGGCACATAGTTTTCCTAGATATAGAACCTAACTGTGTTTTTTACCCAAGACACCTATAAATGTTTTTTTAAATATATACTAGTTTTGATTTATTATGGAATAATCACTCTTCTTCTTTCCCAAATATCTTAATCCTATCCTGTTAGGATTTGAATATCTTCAGCCTTTTTAATGGTGATTTTCTTTCGCAATCATTGTGTTTTGGCATTAAGAATGTAGATATATTCATGGGTTCTTCCTTACCCCTTTCACTAACTTATTATTTCACCTTGGTGGATGTGTTGAAACATTGTGGTGATTTTTGTAGAATCCAGTGTGTGTTAATGGAGTTTTTGGATTGTTTTCGTGCATATCTGATATGTGAGTCCTTATTCTGCCACTTATTTATGGTCATCATGGAAGATAATGCGGTTGGGACCAAATTTGATATATGTTTCCCTATTTAATGGTTTTTAATGGATTTACATTAAATATAAAATATCAATTTTTTTTCTTTAAATATCTATTGAAATAATTTATTCATTCGGTATATTTAATGTTTACATGTTTCGTTATTTATATTGAATATTTTGGTGCATAAGTGGTTTTTCATATGGGTGTGTCTTGGTTGCACACTGAGTATTTGTTAAATTGTCTGAAAAATGTTTTATGGGTATAAAATGATTTATAAAGTGGTTTATTAAATTATTTTACATTAGTAATGTTATTTTGATCAAATTCCCAGGTTTTTGTATAATCGATTATGATATATCTTATTCATCATGGGAACTTGTATGTGATTATATTATTATAGAGTGTAAAATGGGTTAACCAGGGTGTGAACGATTGGTTGGTTCAAGGGACTATGTGAAAATTTGAATGAATAACCTTGTTTGATTCCAAACATTATAATCTTACTAACTATCTGATCCATCAGAGGGATTACCAATCATGCCTCCATGTTGGTTTCCAAGTGACTATGAGAGACTTTGGGTATGAAGACTGTGAGATCATCTATGTCGTTTGTTGAGAGCAATTAATATTTCATTGAGTTTTCCAAAAGGAATAATTTAATAGATTCTATTTTTTAATCTATAAATCATCAATGTTTAATCACTCATGTGAGGGATTATATTATGATCCCTAGGTTCACCTTGCACAAGTCGTATTCATTTATTTGCTTTATGAATATTATTAGTACAATTTTGATGTGATGTGATATATTATTCCCATTTTATATCAATGTTATTACATAATGATGTTTTTTCTAATTAAATTGTTGTTTTGGACTTATTGATCATGTTGTTCCTTTTTGATTTTTTTGTGAGATGTTGGAATTGTTTTTTCATTTAAATCAATTTTTATTTGAATTGAATACACCAATGGAATTCTAATGGTTCATTCAAAATTTTATGCTTTTAATGTGTATTATTTTTGAAAATTGTTTCAACCTGGTTTACTTGTTTAATATGTAAATTAATTAAATTTATCCATGGTGGTATCCTATCAGTATTAGTTACTCACAACCATATTGGGAATTTTTATGTTTGGAGACTTCATTTTGAAGGAAACAAGTAATGCAACATGAACCCTATATTAGGGTGTCTCTTCATTAATAATTTTTTTTATTATTGGTAAAGCATAATTTGTCTCACTACGTTGTCTCAAGAGGATATGGTTTGGGAAATTATATCATTTGGGATGTATAATGGGACTTTGTTGATTTTTTCTCCATTATTATGAATTATTGGGTTTTTTTTGAGATACCATGTATATATGGCCTTCATAGACTGCTTTTATATAAGTTTTATTATATTTGTGGTATTTTGTTATATTTTTCAATCCAATCCCATTATATTGGTTTTTCAATCATGTTACAAGGATTGGACATTTTGGATTACCCATACGGAAATCTTTTCAAAGAGATTTTTGGTAATGCCCAATGGTTGTTGTCAACATATAGTGATGATGAATGTACATCAGTCCATGTGGCAGGCTGGATCAGGTGACAATTTGGTTCAACGTATTTTGTTCAACATATATTTTTATAATAGGGTTTTTTGGGATCAATGCTAGAATGGATCATGGAAGATAAATACTAAAGAGGTGTGAATGGGAGAATGACTACCCATCTCCAATTCATGTCGAAATTCTAGAACTCATCGGTGGTATTGAATTGTGGTTAATTTTCGAGAATAATTATTGGTTGTTTTGGTTGAGGTTGTATTTGGTTTATGTGATATAGTTGGAGGTTTAAGTATTCTTGTTGAATATTATGTTTTATGTCCTGTAGACAATCCCTCTTAGATGGCCTTATCCAAGTGTATAGAGGATGAGATATAGAGTACCCCATAAAAAAACTTCTTTTGGATTAGGCTTTGGAGAAGATGGTCATTTTTATTATCCATTCCTTAATTCAAGTAGGTGGTCATGAGTTTATATGTATTATTTACCATGCTTAGGATTTTATGTCGAAAAACCTATTGGTATTCAATAAAGTAATGAGACTCAATGGTCCAGAGGACTACATGGATCATATTGAGTGTATCAATGAGTTTTTAATTTTACAAAGACCTATAAAGTGGGATTTTATATATATTTGTAGGATGGACCTTGTAGGAGCTTATAAGATTTGATAATGCTCCTTAGAGGCATGAGTATCTCACATTGACCACATTCACAGTTCTTTTAATAGACAGTTCTACCTATAATTCTAGAGGGAATTAAAAGTGAACTATTTTGTTATATTAAACAAATATTTATTCCTAAATATGGGAGTATGGTACTATATTTTCTGAGTGGGTTCATCTTTCACAAAATATCCCCATGAATGTCTACCGTAAGGCTCAATGTTTTGAAATTGGATTGAGGAAAGAGATCAAATGTTATATCAATTTTCATTATCTACTAACAAATTCAGAGGTTGTTGAAAAGTTAGATACGGTAACGTAATATTTGATAGGCATAAAAGGACTCCGTGGTGTTCCTTCTGTGGGAAGAAGACATATTTTGTTTTCAAAATAGAAGCTCAAGTAGGGCGATTCCTAGATATGTAATGCCAATAGCAAACATAAATCATTATTCTCATATACTATGGAATATATGGGGTGTACATTATTTATATATTATGATTGTGTAATGGAAGTACATTCTAGGATCAGTTTATTAAAAAATCTTATGAAATTCCTCTAGTGTGGACATCTAGCTCATCTTCAACACTTTTTCCAATTTCCTTCTCAAGGGAGAAGTGTGGGATCCAATTTTTCAATAGGTTATTGGATATAATCATGGGATTTTATGGGTGGAGTATATCTACATCTCTATAAATTATATTCTCACTAGGGGAAAAGAATTGGAATTCTTTGAGCCTCGGTGTTTCCATGTGGAAGAGGTTGTTCCATATGACTCGGATTTTGAGACAACTATCATTAGAAGTATGATGTTTATTTCTTATTTCTTAGAATATGTTTTTTATTCAAACTAGTGTATTCCATTTCATTATATGATTAAAATTAATTTATTCTATGGGTATACAATAGGTTTTATACCTTTTTGTATGGATTCACTTACCCTATCGAGTATGAAGAGGGGAAAGGTTACATGTTTCTTGGGGGCTATGTTGTAGTATCTGGTGCAAATTTCATCTAAGGATCCCATGTTTTGGACTTAGATTTATTGGAATTTATTATCAGAATGGTTTGGTTGATAATAATCAAGGAAATTGTTTACCTTTATCACTATAGAGTATAAGTTCGTTTCTCTTCATTGAAATACTCACATCTTTCCAGGATATTTTGATCTGTGTTTAGGGAGGGTGAGACATGTTTATTCAAAGATATGGTTTATCTTTCATGCATTCTCCAATTTTTTCTCAAAATTATTAAGATATATTAATTATGTGAACATACATTGTTCACGTAGAAGTACCTACATATGATTCTGGAGGATTTTTTCAACTTTCCTCCCCAATGATTTTTCATGTTTAGTGTAGATCTTAACCTGGGATGAAGCTGATTTATATAATATCATATTATATGGTCTCATCTATGTTTAAGAGACACAATTTGAACTATATAACCAGATGGGAAAGGGTTTTATCTATCATAGAGAGACACAATATTATTATCGAGTTCTCATTATAAGGAATGTGGTTGGGATCCCTAGAATTTCAATTGACTATTATAATAATAAACAAATGGCCATGAAGAATAAATTCTCATTTCCAATATTTGATTTTCTATTTTATCAGTATGGAGGGGCCCATGTTTTTTTAAATACTGGTATAAGATCTTGGACACCGAATTGATGGCATATTAATAGGTTGTTACAAATACATACTTAAAAAGTTGGTATGGGAACTTTGAGTATTTGGTTATTTCATTTGGGATAACTAATTCCCTAAAAATTTAATTAAATTAATGAACATGATATTACGTCACTTTTTGGTCTCCTTTATGGTAATTGTTTTATGATACCTTGTTCTATTATAAGATCAATGGAGAGAAGGTCGAATATTTGTAGGTTTTTAGTGTATTTGGAGAGAGCATTATATATTTGAATGGTTTTCTATGTTTTAGTTAATTATTTAAGAAATGATGTTTTTAGGACATGTGATTTATGAGGAAGGAATTTCAATGGATATAGAAAATTTTGAGGATTCATTTCATGGGAGCTTCCCATGAATATGTCAAACGTTATATGCTTTCTATAATTATCTAGATAATATAGATTTTTTGATTGGTCCTTCTCCAGACAAGATTCTCCCAAAATGGATTTGTCTAGGAAGGGAATTATGATTGAGTGGGATGATAGGTTCCATAATTATCATTACAAGTCTCTGAATTGTTTGAAATATTCATATGTTTTTATTCTTTCTAATACAATGGGGGCTGACACCATGTCCTTTGATGATATCAGTGTGAGGATAGGATGCGTGATAACATAGCACGATCATGTTGTGGCATGTATCCTACTGTAGCTATAACAACATGAGTGAAATTTTCCCAACAATGACTAGAAATTGTCATTTTTATGAATAAAATGGTGATTTTTACCCACATTCACTATTGAGAGTGATTTACACTATACTCATATCATAAGACCTGAAAGTACATTTTCACCTACAGGGGTCAAAACCTCATATAGAGAGGCTGAGAGGTATACCTTCAATAATTAAACATCATTATTTCATATACACTTGGTAAGGGAAATATAATTGTCAATTCTTTTAGTATGATGAATTATGGGAATGATGTTACAGAATCTGAGGACGAGTGGGGTATGATGAGTTGGTTTCCTAGTCTAATGATAGTGATGCAGGAGGATAATGATTTGGTTTTCCTATAAAATTTACATGTTACACACTATCTAGTTAATAGGGTTAGTAGTGACCACATATTTGACTATGATTTCCAGTAGTTTATATGTGCCTTAAATGGGGAGGAGACCATATGTGTTTGGTCTTGATCTCTTAATGCTTCCCTTTTTTTTTCTGAAAGTGGCTAGTATTTACTAGAAGTTTCTTGAGGGAGTTAATGCTTGAGGTGAATAATTCTAGTAGGGTCATTAACCCTAGGGAGTACAAGTTATTTTATACCTTGAGAGACCATTATTGGTTTTTCAAGATGATATTTGTAGTGAAATAATATATTTATATGTTATTGACATACTATAGAATCAACAGAAATAATTAGATACCATGCGGGTTATTTGAGACACATCCCATGACTGTGTGAAAGAGGGAAGTGATAGTTAGGGATTCATTGATCAAGATACATCATTATCTAAGTGGGAAAGATTCCATGTGGGTTATTTTCACATTTTTTGATGAAGTCTTCCCACTTTATTCTCATCAAGGAGTTGATGAAGGTAGAGGCCCTTGATCGCTTATATGTCAATGTTATTTTATGGTTTCACATAGTTCCCTCAATGATAGTTTTGAACAGAGATCCTCATTTTACATCCTCATTCTAGATGGGATCCCAGAAGTCTATGGGTACCTGGTAAGAGATGTGCGTTGTGTATCATATATGAAATGGTAGCCATTTAAAGAATTACATCCCAAATATCATTGATATATTTTTGGTATGTGTGAATGATTTTTGTGGTTTTTTATAAAGGAATCATCCATTTTATATGTTTTCCTATAACATTAGGTATCAATAATTAATCATTATGGAAGTTTTTGAGAGTTTTACAAGTGAAAATGCTTATCCCCATTCTCTAGGGATGAGGTGGAAAACCGAAATTTGGTTGTATTGATTTACATATAAGATATGACTGAGATAGTTTAAAAATTCATAATAAATTAGTAAAAACTAAGAGTTTCTAGGAGTCATATGTCAACCATCGTCATCATATAATAATTTTTTATGATAGTGATTATGTGATTCTTCAGTTATCATTTTTAATGGGACATCATCACATAGGTAAGAAGGGAAAGATGATTCCATATTATGTGGGACAATTTTTTGTTTTAGACAATCGGGCAATGCTAGCCTATTAGTTAGAGTAATAACCCTATATAACCTCGATCAATGAGTAAGGTCATGCCTCCTAGATAATGAGATACCATAAATTCCCATCTCATGTGTTGAAGTAGGATGATTTGGAGTTAGAGCCAAATGTAACAAAGGTATATAAGACTATTTATGTTATGGATTATCAGAACAAGGTGTTCCATGTTAAATCTCTCTTGTTAATATTTGTGATCAATTAGTGAGTAAGAAATATGAATGATACGTGGGGGAGGGAAGGTTGATTGAGGGATTACTGACCTCACCTATATTATTATGGAATATGTATAAGACTTTATTAGGGGATATAGCAGAATCCCCGGGAAATTGTGACACTCTACAGGTCACTAGTATGTTTCATTTGGTGTATTATTTATATCTTGGTTAGTGGCCTCCCCTTTATTATCATGCCTCATAGCTAACCATGAAACTATTTTTTTTAAATTTTCTACCCACACAGTTGGATCATGGATTTCCCAAAAGTGAAAAAAAACTATGGGGCCTATCTAGGTTAAATAAAAAGTGTTTTTTTACCATTATACCCTTTTCAACTTCTTAAGGATTAATCCATGTTTTTTCTTCCCCAATTTCTATATCTTATCCCATATATTAGTTGTTCTCTTCCCATATTTTTTGTGGTGATATATTCTAGGAATAATCATGTTTTGGATTGAGGTATTTCAATTTCATCATGGTTTCTTACTCCCCATAATAACTACACAATCATCCCTTTTAGTGGAAGTATGAAAATATAATGGAGGGTTTGGAAATATATAGTGCCTGAGATAGAGTTTTTGGTTTGTTCTCTTGATACCTATGTGTTTGAGGGATTGTTATTTTTCATTTTTTGGTCATCATTGAAGAACACAAGGTTGGGATTTATTTGGATCTAGGTGTTTCGGTTTAGTTCCGTTTTCATGGGAATTCCATTAAATATTTAATAAACAATTGTTATTTTTATTTACTTTTTCATTAATATAATACATGATACATTTTTATTCAAATATAGTTGTGTTTCATAGATTATTTTTGATAATTATAGAGTTTGAAGGGTTTTTTCAGATGGTTTTCTCTATATAGAACATAAAGTGTTTGTAAATATGTTTCAAAGATTTTTAATGGGATTCATAGGATTTATAATGTGGTTTTAGAAATTAATTTACAATGGGATAGGATTTTCGAAATAATGTGTATTTTTATAATGAAATGGCTTGTGATATAACTTATTTGATATGGGAACATTTTTTCATCATGTTGGCCTAGAGTGGTAGATGTGTAATGATGGGTGTGATCTAGGGGTTTGTTTAATGAGTTTTGTGAACCCTAAGAATGAAGATCATTTGAGATTCAAATTTAGTTTATCTATGAATAAATGTGATCCATCTTAGGGAGGACCATGTGAGACTCAAATTTGGATCCCAATGTATCATGAGAGCCTTTGGGTAGAAAGGCTATGAGAGATTCCATGTGGGGTTCCAAAAGATCAAGATAGATCTTTGAGTTATTCTTGATTAAGGCTATGAGAACTTCCATTTCATATATGTTTCTAGACTATAGTTTAATCCATCAAGAAAGAGATAATATATGGATATCAAGGTACACCTTACCCATGATATGTTTCTTTCTATACTTTATTCATTTGATTAGTGAAATTTTAATGTGATGAGTTATATTGTTCCTATTTACAATCAATGTTATTATATGATGATGATTTTATTCACACCCTTATTGGTAAGGGTTTATTGAGAATGCGTTTCCTTTTTGATTTTATTGATCCATGTTGGAGTTTTTTTTCTAAAAATGGTTTCATTTTAAACGTAGAAGGCAAAGGGATTTTAATGGAATGTTTTATAAGTGTTTAATATAGAATGTTTTTGAGAACAATCTTATTTGTTTCCATCGGTAAAATACTAAAAATATATTAATTGTGGTTTCCTACTCGGATTCATTACTCACACCATTCTGGAGCATTAAGGAATTTATCAAGATCCTTTTACATGACAAATGTAATGGAAATATCACCATTTACCATGGTGTTTCTTATTGGTTATTGAATTACATTGATTGATGGTGCACATGTGGTCTCATTGAGTTTGTTCATGAGTATTAATTTCGGTATTTTGTATCTATTGAAATTTAATTTGGATGTTTTTTTGTTTGGTTCAAATTATTTTTAGTTTTGGGGTTTTTTCGAGATACCATGTATATATGTCTTTTAAGGATTGCTTGTATATTAAATTTTGTTTTTTATGGAATATTCACATATTTTTATTTTAACTATGATGATATTTATTGTTCTATCTATGTTAATCGATGGATCATCCTAGTTTAATAGTCATGAAAATATTCCCAATATATTTTTTGGTATTCCATATTCTGGTGATCTACCAATTGTGATTGGGAACATGATTTGGGCCATGAGGAATGTCATCACAGGTGAAAGGTTGGGATGACCCATGTTAGCTTATTAAATAACCATTGTAAATAAAAAAATTAGGTTTGAAGTAGTATCTGGGTTCTCAATCTCGGTGATACCATGTTGTTGATTTTCTCAGGAGCTATTGTAGTTTCATGGTATTCGCCCATGATTTATAGTGGCACATTTGGTTGTTTTTATAAATGACATTAAAATCCTCTATTAGGGTGGATTTTTATGAATATTACATTGTTGATTGTTGGATATTTTTATTATATTTTTTAAATTGATTTTATTATAGAAGGTAATTTGAACAAATTTTATTTGTTCTACAATATCATTTATAGTCATCATCCCATGGACTATTGGAGGTTGGATTTAGTGGTCATCCCTTTCTTACTAACTGTCCAAAGAGGGGTTCCAATAGAGGGGGTTAATGAAAATTATTTATATTTGTTTGAAACCAATTTTTTTTCAGTTTTTATTGATGTCATATTACATTCTAATAGCTAACAAGTTATTCACATGTTTTAAATATATTTTCAAGATAGTTAAATCTTTTCTAAATAGGTAAACTAGTTTTTCATAAAACTCCTAAATGATTCATTACAATTTTGATAATCATATTATCAAATAGACCCCCATTAATTATAAACATCTCTAGTTCAATGGGGAGAAAAATTATACCAAAATAATTTCCACCATAACTACCACATCTCTAAAAATAACCTCTAAAACATGTTCTTCTATGAAATTGTTGACAATATTTATTAGATTCTAGTTATGGTTTTTTAACAGTCTTAGACTATATTATCTTTATCCATTTATGATATCCTTTCATAAATATCTTATAAATTTAATTAGATATATGAATATTCATTTAAGTTTATTTTCATAGTCCTAGTTTTCATAAGATATAATTTTAAAACCTACACTATGATATCTTATATGCTTCTCTTTTTCATCATACGAAGGTGTAGACTTTACCTCCACTTGATTACAACTTTTTCCAGGTTCTTTGGATGACATATATTTCACATCCAAAAGAATATAATATTCCTCAATTATTTTTATGAGTTTATTCTCTACCGTATGGAATCTATAAATTTCTACATTATGTTATTACTTTTGATCAATATTCTTATTTTAAAATTAATTTATAATTCATTCATACTCAAACACATTCAATTTCGCAATCTTAATCAACTCAATGTGATAAATATCTCTATTATGAAAAAAAATTATTTTTATTTATCTAGATAACCTTTTTATTGGGAGGTTTAAATTCTTTTTTTATGGTGATTGTTTTACACTTTGAACACAACAAGATTTGTTCTCAACATATTCTCCAAATATGTGTTCTCTCATATGTATTCTTCTTCTTATTCACTCTATGATCTATAAATTATTATTATAACATTCTCAACAAAAAATGATATTTTTATCACATGGTATTCCCTAGACTCACTTCTTATATAAGTGAAGTTATCTTCTTCTTTTCTCAGTATAATACTTTTTTACTTTTCATTAATTTTTATTCTTCATATATATATAACTTATTGTATTCATTGTGTGATCTACCACTTGAATTACTGTGAGACATAATTTTATTCTCCTCATAATCAAAATCCTTATACTTCTTATTTATTATATATTTTCTTTTAATGTGTCTAATTTTCCAAAACATGACGAATTTTAGTGGCAATTTTCCCTTGTATTAACATTACACGTTTTTTTTATTTTTAACAATAAATTAAATAATTATTTATTTAATTTTAATTACTATTACAATATTATATTTATTTTAAAAAATTATGATATTACAATTTCGTAAAAAAAATTCATTCATGTAATGAATGTTTATTTCCCTAATATCATTCTTTATAAAAACTGGATCTTTTCTATTCATATAATTCAAAAGCGTATTTTGTGACTAATCAATTAATTAATCTTACCTATATTCTGTGTCTAAAATTTTTGGATCAACATATTTGAAAACACACTCATGAACTTTTTTATATTAATTGAATCTTACATGCCATCATAAAATCCTATAATATGGATAACTATTTAATTCAGCCCGCTGAAATTTAAAACAAAATTCTTATCATATGCAACACAGATATCATCAAAATTTACCCTCTAAACATGTATCTTAAGATCATTTATATTGATATTCCATTTTTTCCACATTTCCTTAGTATTGTTTTGTCCCATTACATTATTGTGGACATTATCATTTTGGGGAGATTGAATATCATTTCTATCCATCCCATCTACCTATATATTTATTGTTTCTACAATGATTATCGTGAAATATTACTCCTATGGTGGGAAACCCATAGTCATATCTATAATTACCACAAGACCATGTGATAATAAACAACAAATAATTACATACATCCATTATTGAATGTTATAAAAATTATAAAATTGGATTACTTACTATTCATTAAACTAAAACTCTCATTACATTAACCATTTAAAAGATGTGAATAATTTATAAAAAATATTTTACATGATAACATTTATAGAGTCCTTGTTGAAAAAAACCACTGATAGGGGGTAAATAAAATGTTCTTTTAATATGTTTTTCTCAATTAAAATTGGACAATTTAAAATTTTACACCAGTTTCTCTTAATTTGATCATCACACATATGTAAAAATAATTTAATAATTAGTATCCAAGAATGTTTTAGATGTGTCATCCTTGAAGTGATATGATACTCCTTATATTGTCTGACTATTATTGTTACACGGATCCTGCTGTCATTATTTTATTATAGGGATTAAAAATATAGTTCAAGTGATATACAATAGTTTGATCATGTATCATCAACTTATCAACTGTAGGTATCATACACTTACGAAATAAGATAAATATATTTATTTAGATTGGAACAACTAGTTTTTTAGTATACCCCTAAATATTTATTTTGAATAAAATATTCATAAGTCTCCTCAATGAATTAGTATAAAATATAATATTCTATTCTAGAATGTATTCGATATTTATGAATGTGTTAAGGCTACAACATCCACATCTTCCTCCTCAGTTAGTTATTCAAAATTCTCTTATCATGCACAAGTGCATGAATACATGAGGTAATATTCCTCTTACCCAGTGTAAAACATCTATATGATCATCACCAAAATCTAGTTTCCTCTTCCTCTTCAAATTAAATAGATGTAGTATAATATGAACAAGATCATCCTTTCTCCCTCTTTAGTGTATCTTCTTACATTATCGACATATATAAAACTCAATCTTCTTTAATTCGATTTCCCTATTACAAAAACACTCATTGGACTCCTCCAACCTCTTAGTTGGTGGATCTGAGAGATTCTTATGGTTCACAATGATAAATATGTTTTTGTGATAACAACTTAGGAATAATCACAATATATTTTACATAATAGATCATTACATTTGTTCTCTAATCCCAAAATTTTACACCAAATTCAATATTTATGTAGCTTATTATAGTTCTCACCACATAATAAAACCAAAACATATAGTGTGAGAAACACTAACTGAAGTGGAAAACCACATAATAAGGATAATTAATTTATTAAAAGTCATAATCATGAAATCAACTTATCAATCAATGACACATTATGTTTGTCCAATGACCTTCCATGTCAACATATATTTAAATGCTTAATTAAAGCATAGAAATAGATAGTGAATTTATAAATCATATTCTCTAGAGAGTCAAACGATGTCTGCTTTAAGGACCATTTTCATGGACCAGATCCTGATTGAGTCTTGAACAATACAAAGTTTTTGGGGTTATTTTCCCTCGGTTTATATGTATCAGAGCCAAATCCACATGTAGTATCCATACAAAGGATGTGATTTATGGAAAATGATATTCTATATACCGTTCCAAAATTCTAGTATATTTTCCTATATATTGAATTATACTTTGTCATATCCTTAGACGTATCCCTAGAAATATCCTAAAAAATATCCCTAGGGATCTGAATAGGGTTCTTTCAACCTTATTTAAAAAGGGAAAATAATTATTTCCTCAAATATAAAATATTTAAATAAACATTTCTTATACATAGATATTACAAATTATTAAATGAATATTGTAACAGCTAATGATTTTATTGTATATCCCTTTATAATATCTTTGATATCTTATGAAATTAAATGAACCACAATATGCTATTAAATATTATTATTATAATATAACTTCTATCACATAGATATTGTAATATCAATAATGAATTAGATAAAATATTATTAAATTATAAATTTCACAAGTTTATAAAATAAATTCTCTAATTACAAATTAATTAAAAATGAAACTATAATTAACTGAGCATAATGAAATTGTTTTTATAAAAAAACTATTTTTACTCACATAATGTAATTTTGTATAAAAAAAGTAAATTAATATACATTAGTGAGATATATTAATGAAATTTAATTGTTTTATATTCAGTATAATTTTTTTACATTCATTAAATATTTTTAATAGTATAATGATAAAATAACTCCATTTTTAAGCATAATAAGCTATATAATTTAAAAGGCAATTTTCCCACCATTTGATAGTGAAACTATTTTCAAAATACATTGTGAAAATTTTCTAATATTTATTTGAAAAAATAATGTTCATTTAAGAAAAATTATATCAATATTCTATTAAGCTAATTTTTTTTATTTCTCAGAGATGTTTATTTTTTTAATGAATAGTGAGAAATAGAGAATTTTCATTAAAAACTACTTTTTAAATATAATTTATTTATATAGTGAAATTATGTTTTAAAATAGTTTAAATGAATAATTATATCAATAATAAATCAATAAATAAAATTTACATATTTTTTATTAAGTTTAGAATGAAGTTTGATATATAAATGATTCAAATATTTGAACTTTTCACTTTTAAAAAATAATCTTTTTGTTTGTGATTTCAAGAATAAATTGAAATATAAATTTTCAATGTCAATTTATTAAATTTAGTAAAATGGATTATATAATTTTAACCATAATTTTCATATTATTTAATGAGGTCAATTGTTTTTAGATATAAAAAGCATTACATGGAAAAGAATATTTTTACCGCAGTATAGGTAAAATATTGACAAGTCAACAAGATAAAAGATATAAGATTAGTATACCTAAAGATAAAATCATTTAATTGTTGGATGAATTATTTATGAACCATAAAAATCATACAGAACATTAATTAAGAATATAATTCAATAAAACTAATTCCCCCAAAATGTTGTTGGATTTAATTATAAAATAATCATTACTTTAATCACTTAAACCGACCTCTTCTCATGTATAAATACCACATATCCCAATTCCATTTCCTCCCAAAATACATGGAGATCCTAAAATATCTTTAAAAACCACTCCTCACTCTTCCCACATCTATGTGTGGCTGTTATCATGAAAAAAAACAAATCTATGTTCTTCTCTGGGTCCTCTAAGGAGGTGATATTCAAGAGGTAATTATCTCAAAAACACCTCACTTAAAATTCTTTTCTTTTGATAAATTCTCATCAACTCCATCATAAATAAAGGAATAATAATTGAAGAATAATTTCATTAAAATAATTTTATGTTTCTAATGTAATATATTATACCGACCCATTTCATTACCTCCTCATACTCAATTAAACAAAACTATTTTCTAAATTATATCGATTAATCGTCTCTCTGAACAATTATTATTATTATTTTCCAACACCTCCTACATGGATGGATATAAAAATATATATGGTAAAAATAGATTTTAATATTTATATTTTATCCGACTTCATGTTTTGTAAATAATATATACTCATAATAGTTAATAAAATGAAACTAGTTTGTCATGTTTATAAAAACCACCAAAATTAACTAAACAATTATAATAAAAAATTTATTAACCAATCATCATCATAAAATAAATAAAAATGATATGTGTTAATATATAAAATTCTATATAAGAATTGAAACTCATTAATTAAATGTATATTTTTTAATACCTTTTTATAAAAAGATACATAATTCTACACAATTGAACAAATCAA
The DNA here is from genome assembly GCA_963277665.1 of Viscum album. NCBI lineage: Eukaryota > Viridiplantae > Streptophyta > Magnoliopsida > Santalales > Viscaceae > Viscum > Viscum album. The sequence goes on from OY728125.1 coordinate 278,713,868, forward strand.
GAACCATGAATTGAACACACCCAAAACCAATAAAGTAGTGAAATATTATTAATGAAAGAGTCATAATATGCCATAAATTTGTAATATAATTTATTATTAATATTAATATGGATATGTAATGAATTATAATATTCTTTATACCATTATATAGTATTTTAATATACGTTAAACATAAGGGAAGTGTGAGGTGAGGGGTTTTTTCATCTCACTTTTACTTCTATGAGATTACACTTTATTCTCCAATTATTTATTTTTTATGGTGTATATATACATGAATTTTACATATAATATTGTTAATATAATTTTCACCATAGAATTAAATATTTTATTTTATAATTAATACTTTTATACGGTATATGGTCTGAAGGATTAGAAGTGGTAGGGGATTTATTAACTCAAATTTATGTCCTTGGGTTTAACTTCAATTTAGTTTATTATGTCATTATATGGTTATATGTGAAATTATGTTTTATTATATAATATTTGATATCCACTTTCTAATGTATATTTACAGAGAAAACACATATTTAGTCCATTTGATAAATGAAATTATTTTTTAAGGGACATCTTCTCAAACTCCTTTAATTAAGTCATATTTGGATGTTATAAACCCACCTCATTTTAAGATATTTATATACATTCCCTTTGATATATCATATAATTATCATGTTATTTAATTTTTATCAAATAAAATTAATTCTTGGGGGTTTTGATTAAAATGTTTCAAAGGGGTATGAGATACAAATATTTAAAAATATCTTTCAAAATGGATTTGTTTGATATACACTAAATGATTTGGAAATACAAGAATGTATGGAAAATATATATAGAATATATAATTGATTAATTGGTAGAATCATGATGTGGATAATGTATCCAATTTTGATATATTTGTATCCATAATTATTAATCATTCTTTTGAATGTTATTGTAGGTAATGGTTCATGTTCCAGATACATGACGTCTAATAGTTAATAATTCCACCATTTTAGCTTTCATTTATCTTTATAAAAAATTTTTTCACTATAAAAAATCTATGGATGAATTTTATTCAAACATTATTTATTAAAATGGAATATATGTGCCAAGTTATTTTCTCTTCAATGTTAATTATTTTTATTGTTTCAAATGTTATTTTGTTATACTTAACCCTTATTGAGGATTTGAGCTTATGACTTTTATATGTTTTATTTTTATCTAGGTATCCTATAAGAATATTATGATTGATATGGTGTTTTATAATAAGAGGAATAATGGTTTGAAAAATTTAAATAATTATTTATTTTATGTATAAAATTTAATTTCAATTTCAAATTTGTATCTAGTTTTCCAAGACTATTAAACTATTCGGTCCATTGTGTTTTGATTCCATGTATCTATTCCAATGTAATAAAGGAAGGCATTAAAGCTGAGCTACTAGATTGATGGTCATTATAGATGAAATTATAGTTGGTTTAGTAGAAACCATGGGGACTATGTTTAGTAAAACATAGATTACGTAATATAACCTTATGATATAGTTTATGGGTAATTGTAGAAGAACATCCCAAAGAAAATGTATTTGTGATTATGAGATTGAATATTCCAAAATTATATAATTTATGTTAATTTATATTTATAATTAAACAATGTTCATAATTTAATGATCCAAACTATTATATGTCAGTTTTTAGACTTGTAAACTAGAAGGATGAATGGTACTGATATTTGTGACCACGTAGAGATTTCACTTTTGATGAATCCAATACAGTTGTTATTAGAACTAATAATGTTATGAACCTATTGATATATCATACTAAATCCATAGATAATAACTCTACTACACATATTTTGGATCGTTTCATCCTATAGAAGGCCCCATATTCTAATGGGATACTAATTCAGTGGTAGCTGAGAAACAGATCAAGTCTCCTAAAAAGATATTTCATGCATGATGATAAAATGAAAAGTAAAAGGTTACACATAAAGATTATTATGTCAATGAAGTTATTGATCAATTTTGGTCCGTGATCGAAAATACTATGGAATATGAGGATATATTTCTCATGTAATTGAAATATTTTATGGATAAATTCTGTGAAAAATATTTCACTCATGAGAAAATATCTAGGTTAAATAGAAGGTTCCTTAGTTTAAAGAAAAAGGAGGAATAAATTTTTTCATAGTATGAAGAGAAGTAGGATAAAGAAAAATTATATAAATTAATCATTTTACACTAAATTCAATATTGACCATTTCATTGATGGTCTCAATACAATTCTCTAGAGGGAATTGGATTCCCAAACATTTTTATCGTATGATGAAATATTCTTATGTGAAATCAGAATAGTGAAATAATAATCCAAGTATTATATATTTAAAATGAATAAATAGAATAATAGGGAGGAATATTATATCATGGATAATGGGAAAAAGGGAATGATTTATTTTCCCATATTTGATAATTGTGGAAAGAATCACCCAGGAAAATGATTGAAAGGATTTGGAGCTTGTAATAAGTTTGAAAAAAATGTTCCCAAAGAAAAATAATTAAAAAGGGGAAATAAAGACACTTATTCATTTTTTCAACTATAGTGAAATAGAAAAAAACAAAAATTAATTCTCTATTAGTCAAGGGAATATAAAGCAGAATAAGAAAAGGGATCAAAGTCATGGTTATACTATTAGTACAGTCGAAATTGATTGATAAATATGATTCTGTATTTTCATCCATCAAATATGATGTAAAATTATTCTATTAATGAAATTTTCATCAAAATGATTAATAAAAATGTAATTATTTCTCTACAATAATTTTTTTTGGATTTGGATGCATTTAATGAAATGTACTATTAACCAAGAGAAGTTTTATGTTAGAAGTTTATCTTTTTAAAACACATGATTTGGGGAGATATCACTTATTGTATGCTTGATGTTGATATAATAATTAAAAATATGTTTTTATGGGATAGTATTGGATAATATGAATGTGGTTAGTTATTTTATGTTGAATGTTATCATTATTTGGTACACTACATGTCTGGATTTATGAAATATAACTGTGATATAATTAATATAAGCTTTCATGGTTTCATTAACATTTTAAGGTGACATATGTAATCATATATATGTTATGTGAAAATATAAGGACTCAGCCTTAGACCTTATATAGTCATTAATTACATGAATAATTTACATTTGGGATCTTTTCAGGTTTATACTTTTAGAGAATTAGGACATGACTATTTCATTACATCTCAAAAATTAAAATGTAGACAATTCTAATCAGTTTACTTTTTTTAAAACTAAAAACACTTGAAAAAAATTTCATTTCTAGTTCCATGTTTTATACCAAATGACATTTCCTTGATCCCATCATTGAAACTTTTCATCATTAAGTCCAGTGAAAAAACATTTCAAAACATGGGATAAGCATAAAAAGCTTAGTAAGGGTTATAAAACAAATAAAGAAAACATTAGTTCATCAATACATACATAACATAAGATAATTAACGTACCACATGAAATCATAAGATTTTTTAATAATATATCGAAATCATAAATCATAAAGGTAACTTGAGTAATCAATATCATACTTACAATGTATCAATCACAGCTACATAGAGAGTTATGTCGGATTACCCGCCATAGTATATTCCCTACATCTCTTAGTAAAAGCATTCATGTTTACCTATGTCATGTTGCCCAATGCATTGGAGAGCTATCTCGAGCTCACCCTACATTGGTTTATCATGGAACCACCCGTATATGAAAAAAATTCCCAAGAACAATAACATATTCATAACACCTAAAACAATCCTAATGGAAGGATAACATTTCAATATTTCAATCACAGTATATCATTTAAATATTTTATCATAAAAAATACATTATCAAAACCATATTCAATACCAAAATATGTAATAGTTATATGTTATTTATATTTATTTTAGAAACATTACGACTAGTAAAGGAATCCAATGATCAAATAATACTCGCGGTGGTGACAAAAGCCATTTTTTCTGCATATGTTAAAAAGAAACATTATTTTATGTCATATAGTAAAACACCTCATAGAAAAAGACTCCCATTGAATGAAATGGAATGTAAAATGTTTTTATTTAATATATAAAACAAATTTTTCTATAATATTAAATAAGCCTCAATGAAAGGAGATTGAGACGAAGTCCTTTACCTCGTGTCTTACTTGACATATTCAATAATTAATCTCCTAAATAAAAAAATTGTAAATTTAATATTTATTAAGAATCCTTTTAAAGTTTATTATTCTTTTTATATAATTTATTACCATGTTATAAACATTATTTAATCATATAAGTTAGTAATGGTTATTTTGTCGATATATGGTACTAGAATCAAAATGGTCATTATAAATTTACAAGGTCCATATGTGGTCAAAAGTCCATGATCTCCAAAATGATATTCATGATTTAGATATCATATATATATTATATATCCAGTATATATATTTATTTATAATATTATATAACATTTTAAAACAATATATGAAATGCATCGTTCATGAAGACGGTAAGTCGTATGTACGCATGAATGCTACATTCGTTTCTATTTTCTATTTTAATGGAATTAAAACAAAATTAAAAATAGGTATATTATAATTAATGTATTATATCATATATAATATCATTAAATTCATACATTATATTTCCCACATATGGCATTAATTAGTCATATCACTTTGAGGGGGCGGTAGTCCGCACTTCCTCAAATGATATTATTGCGTTTACCAATTATGGAAAACATAGAGGTATGATATAAATGAAAAATAAAGATGTATAAGGAAATAATAAAATATTATATATCTTATATAAATATAGTTTCATCTTAATGTCCACCATGAGAGGCGGTAGGAGATAATTAAATAATCATCGTTTTGTGAGGTGTCAGTTTGTCATCAATAAAAACTGTATGTTCTTTACCCATTAGATGGAGGTGTGTGTAAGTGTAGTTTGAATACATCTCATAACAACATCCTTGTATATTGAGTATATTATTGGTGTTATAAAATAAGGATATAAAAATATTATATGGGTTTTAGAATAATATAAAAGAAAATAAATTAAGAGAAATAGTTACCTTTAATTTGGGTAACTACCATTGGATTGAACCAAAAGAACTTCTTGAAGTTCCTTGGGCCTGTGGTAAGGATTATATGTGGAATATAGAGATATTTATAGATTATATGGGCAGGGTTTGGACAAGCTAAGGGTCTTGAGAGGTGTTTGTAATGGGTTAGAGGTGAGGGCTTTTTATATGGGGAGGAAGGGCTCTTTAGGAATGTGTGAAAATATTATTTTATTATAAACTTATATTATATTTCTAAAGATTTAAAACACATTAAAGTATAATATAATAAGAATTATTTTAGAAATAAAATCTTAAAATAAGAATTAGACTTGTTTGGGGTATTTGTTTTAATATTTATAATCTATTTATTTAAATCATTTATTAATGAGGAAAACACTGCATCATTATTGTGTCATAAATAATTTAATTTATTGGATGTCAAAAAATTATAATTAAAATACAATGAAGTATGAAATAATTTTAACATTCCAATTATTATTTATATTAGAAACTATAACTTATATTACCCCATGTAAAAATTTCATTACTGCAAGATATATGTTTAAGTTGTTTTTTTCATTACATTAAATTAAATAATATAAATTATCATTCTCTCTCCCAAGTGGCACCATGGGGACCATAGTTAGTCCCATGAATGACCATGGAATGATATGTATCATCAAATATTATTATAAACATGTTAGTGTAATTTAATATTATTATAATATTATTTTTATCCTTATTTACCATATTTACATTTTGACCATGGTAAAAAAAATATTTACTGCGGTAAATATTTAAAATGCCTAAAAATGAAGATTACATATTTAAAAAAATTGGAACTAATTAATACAAACATGGAATCCATTTTTTCTAAATTCTAAACACATAATTTGTAGAAATTATTTTAAAATTAATTCCCATTGTGAAAATTAAATTATGTGTTTTTAAAAAATAATAACTATCAAAAGATTGACACTTGTTTATGTCCAATTTCAAAGTGAAATTACTTAAAATGACCAACATTAGATTAAATAATAAAAATATAATCTAATTACACTTAAAAATAAATTAAAAAAATAATTTAACTATAAAAATATATTATATTAAACGGCGGTTTTGAATTAAAAAACAGTATTTTTCACTATTCATTAAAAAAGGAAAATTATCAGAAAAATACTAAAATATTACCCAAAAAAATTATCCATGTCCTTATTCTAAAGATAAATTTTATTTCATCAATTGAACATATAAAAGTGACCAATACTATGATTAAAGAGTTTTCGCCCCCAAAAGGCAGAAAATCAATCTTTTAGTGAATATTAAAGTATTTATGCTTCAAATCGAATACATTTCTTATTTTAATCCTCTATCATTTATTGGATAAAGATAAAAACATTTAACAAACATATATAATCATATTTCAGTTTTCTATATTCATTCCCTCTAATACTTCAACTAGGCATTAACTATCATTTAATGTAATAATATTATATTTTTAATCTGCAACAAATGATTTCAAAGAAACCCATTTTTGTGTATCGGGTACGCCATCAAACATTGAAACCCCTATAAAGTTTATTAATATTTAATTCAAAAATATTAATAAAAGTGAAAATTTCATATTATTTATATCCATGGGATGTTACATCCTTCCCCCTTTTCGAAATTGTATCCTAACAATTTTTATTCTCTTATTTAATAAATGGGGGTATTTATACCTCATTGAATTTTATGATTCCCATGTTTCCTCTTCAACCATATGGTTTTCCACAAAACATTTACCTGATAGATTACTTTATTACGTATCACTTTCTCTCTTCGTTCTTAAATCTGGACTGCTTGTTCCTCATAAGGGATATTCTCTTCCAACTGAACTACCTCTGGGCTCAAAACATGAGATGGATCTGGCATATACTTTCTCAACATTGAAACATGAAAAACATTGTGTACCTAGGATAAACTAAGAGGTAAATCCAATATGTACAGAACTAATCCAACTTTCTCCAGGATTTCATAAGGTCCAATGATCTTTGTTCTCAAAATTACCTTCTTACCAAAATGAATCAAACTTTTCCATGGAGAAACATTGAGAAATACATGATCACCAACCTCAAAAGATAGATCCTTCCTTAGGTTATCTGTATAATTTTTTTCCTCCTCGGAGTTATTCCCATGTTCTTCTAAATCAACTGAACTTTTTCCTGTCATCTCTTCTACCAATAATGGTCTCATTATCTTCCATTCACATACTTCATCCCAAAAAGATATAGTTTTTCAACTCTATCAATATAATGTAACAAATGGAGACGTCTGTATACTATAATGAAAACTATTATTATAAGAAAATTAAAATAAAGAAATTTGTTGGTCCCATCATCCATGGTAATCTAGTGAACAAGCACGTTTCATATCCTCCATGTTTTGAATTGTTTGTTCTAGCTTAACATCTGATTGAGGATGAAAAGCTATTCTAAAATTTAATTTAGTACCCCATGACTTTTGAAGGCATTTCTAACAGTTATAAGTAATCTAGGGATCATGATTAGATGCAGTGGAGTGGAGAACTCCATGGAAATGGAATATCTCTTTAACATCCAACTGAGAATGCTAATCTAGATAAAATGTATCTTGAATAGGAAAGAAATGAGTATATTTTTTAAATTAATCTACAATAACCCAGATTACATTATTAAATTGAGATGTATTTGGTAAAACCACAATGAATTCCATGGATATATTTTCCCTTTTCTACTATGGCACCGGTAAAGACATGAGCATCCCTTTTGATAGATTCAGCTCTTCTTTAACCTGTTGACAAGTCAAACACTTCACTTTTAAATCATCAATATCTATTTTCATTCCATCTCACCAATAATACCCCCAATGATCTGTGTAAATCATTGTACTACTAGGATAAATGAAGAACATAGAATTACGAGATTTAATTAATAACTCTTTCTTCAACTGTGAGTCACAAGTCAAATATAATCTCTTTCCAAATCTCAAAATACCATACTCATCAATGTTATAATTAGGAAACATACCCTAATTAACCAACTAAACATTTTCCAGTAACTCGTAGTTTTTCTTCTACGCTTATAGAATTCTGTCTGTGAGAAATAATTTAACTAACACCTAAAAAATAATCAAAATAAACTTCTTGCACCAAAATCTTCTATGCCTAAGTTCATCAAATAAAAAACCAATCAATCTCGTTCAAAACATAGCGTGGTTATTGATGCATTAAATTTTTTACACAAATAATCGACCAATTTATTTGATATTCTTGGATGGTAAAGGATCGTGAAATCATAATCCTTGTTTTAGTATAGCCATCTTGTATGTCTCATATTTAATTATTTATAATTGAATATAAAATTCAATCATTTGGGGTTAGTATATATTTCACATTTTAATCCATACAAATGATGACTCCAATTTTTTAATCAAAAATCAATAGTAGCTAATTCCATATCATGTGTATTTTTATTTGATTCATGAGATTTTATCTAATGTGAATCATAATAAATTACTTGATAATTCTTCATAAGGACCCATCCATGTCCTTTCATCAAAGCATCACTGTAAAGAAAAAACTCACCATTTCTAGAAGGCAGTCACAAAAATGGTGCATTCAGCAATCTTCATTTTAATTACTGAAAACAATCATCACATCCTTTTTTTCCAAATGAACCTAACACTTTTCAAGTTAACGCAGTCACTGGAAAGGAATACCCTAAAAAATTCTCAACATACCCCATGTAATAACCTGCCATACCAAGAAAACTATGGATCTCACTTATATTTTTTGGTCTTGGCCATTCATCAACAAATTTGTATATTATGATCAATAATTGTGCAATTTTTTTAAACAATGTGACCAAGGAAAGAAACTTTTTGTAACCAAAACTCAGTTTATCTGAATTTCCCATTCAGTTTATTTTCATTTAAGGTTTCTATGAAAACCCTTAAATGACTTTCATATTCCTATTTACATTTCGATTAAAACAAAATATCATCAATGAACACAGCCAGAAACTTTTCCATGAACTCATGGAAAATTATATTCATAAGATCCATGAATATAGCTGGTGTATTTGTTATACCAAAAGGCATAACAAAAAATTAAAAATGGCCATATCTAGTATGAAACATGGTATTTGGATTGACGACTTCCTTTACTTTCAACTGATGGTACAACGACCTCAAGTTAATTTTCAAAAAATACTAAGCTACCTAGAGCTGATCAACCAAATCACTGATATGAGGCAAAGGATGCTTATTCTTAATTGTGATGTTATTCAATTCTCTATAATCAATAAAAAGTATCATTGAACTATCTTTCTTTTTAACAAACAAGATAGTAGTACCCCAAGATGATGTGCTAGGTTGAATGAAACATTTATCAAATAAATCATGTATTTGATTCTTTAACACTAAAAGTTTAATTTGAGCCATTCGATAAGGGGGGTTTTATATTTTCTTAACATCTGGAATTAAGTCATTTGTAAATTCAACTTCTTGATCAGGTATAATACTAGGCAATTTGTCAGAAAAATATCATGGTACTCATTTACCACTAGTACATCATTAATCTGGACATTTCTTTTTTTAATAGTTTTTCCAATGTATCATTCATTTAGTTCTTTTACTAGTTTCTCAGCTTCCTAATATGTTATCAACATCAAGGGTACATTCGTGTAGAAAAACTAAAAATCTTTCTGAAAATAAATATCTTTAGCTCTGCAGTCAATCTTAGCATGATAAAAAGAAAGCCAGTCCACACCCAAAATAACATCAAACTCTACTAGATAAAAAATTGGATTAGAAGGTAGATTATTTCTTCACACAAGTACAAGAAGGTTCTTATAATTTTTTGTCACAACATTACCCTAATTGTTTTTACCATAAGATCAATATTCATATCATGATATGGAATTCCCAATTTACTACAAATATTCTCAGAAATGAATGACTGTGTAGACCCTGAATCAAACAACCTATTGGAATAATATGAATAAACAAATAGTGTACATGATTCTTCTTCATTTGATGGCCCAACATCTGCTAAATTACTTGAAAAAGATTTCACCATCCATTTCTGCATGTAGTCTGTAAGATTTCCCACAGTTGAGTTCTTAGTTGGACACTCATTTTCATAATGTCCCATTTCATTGCACATATAAAATTTTACTGACTTTAAATCAGATTGTGTCTAACCATTAAACTAAAATTTTTTAGGACAATTACGAGTATTATGTCCCATTTTACCCCATCATTAGAACTTACCAGAATTCAAAAGGAATTCCCGATCATGCTTTTTACCAAATTTTTTAAAAACATTAAACTTATTTTTCTTAACATCTAACATTTTTGAAGTGTTTTTCCCTTTCATCTACCTCCTCGACCTCTTATTCTGTTGTTTTCAAATAAGACCTGATCATCGGCAAACTCCATTTCAACCATCTCCTCACAATGAACAAGTTTATCATAAATTTTATATTCATGAGAAGCTAATTCCCTTCGATACATTGAAATTACTCTGGATTAAAAATGGTTTATTTTACTATCAAGATCTCCTATGAAATTTGGAGAATTCGTTTCTTGTCGAGTGAATTTTGATTCATAAGCATCCACTAAGTCATTCTACTTCCTCAATTCCAGGAATTGTTTTTCCATCCTTAGACGAACCACTTTAGGAAAATATTTCTCAACAAACATACCTTTGAGTTTATCTCAATCAAGAGCATAAATCTCCTCACAGTCTCTAATATTTTCCACCATCAACCACAACTGATCGGCTTCACATTCAAACCAGTAAACAACAAGACTAGCCATTTGATGATCTGAACAATCCATGACATCAGAAATGTTTTCCAGTTTATTAATCCACCCTTCTCTTATCTTTGGTTCAGATGATCCTCTGAAGGATGGTGGATGTTTCCTTATGAAATGCTCCACTACTGACATTTCAAGATAATCCTCTGAAGGATGGTGGAGGTTTCCAGTTCATTAATCCACCCTTCTGTTCAGTTTGGATTATGACCATTTCAAGATGCTGATTTGGAATGTTGTCTTCCTCTTTATTCATTCCCAATATAGTTTCAATATTTCCTCTACGGAAAACCATTCTAAACACAGAAATATCATAGGTGAATAATCATGGTAATCTGCAAATTCTATATCATTTCAATATTACCATAAATTAATTTATGGACATTAATTGGACAATATTCTAACTCATAATGTTGTCTAAACTGATCTCTGATACAAACTATAAGAACTTGTCCATAAACAGTACATAATATTTAAGTCAATGAATAATTCACTTTGAGTATCTTTTCAGGTTTATATTTTTAGATAATTAGTCCATAACCATTACATTACATCTCAAAAATTACCATGTAAACACTTATACTCAGTTTCCATTTTTTTACAAAAAAAAACTCTTGGAAAAAGGTTTCATGTCTAGTTACTTTTTAGGAAAAAATTACTTTTCCATGACCTCATCCTTGACCCTATACATATTTAAGTCATATGATTTTTTTTTTCAAAACATGGGATGAGGATAAAAAATCTCAAAAAGTATTATAAAAAAACAAATAAAACAATATTTCATCAATACATACATAACATAATCTCTTTAACATACATCAATAAATCATAAGATTTTTTAATAACACATAGAAATCATAAATCATAAAGGTAACCTGTGGAATCTATGTCACACTTACATTTTAGCTATTATAGCTACAAAGGGAGTTACGTTGGAATACCCATCACCGTATAATTCTTAAATCTCTTGGGAGAAACATTCACGTTTACCTACATCATGTTACCCAATTAATTAGCGAGATGCCTTGGGCTCACACACACTAGATTTATAATGGAACTACGTGTATACATAAATAATTCCCAATAACCATAACTAATTCATAAAACATAAAACAAACATAAAGAAAAGATAAAATTTACACATTTCAATGAAAATATATAATTTAAATATACTGACATAAAAAATCCATTATCAAAACCATATTCAATACCAAAATACATAAAAATTATTTGGTAATTATTTTCATTTTAGAATCATTAGGGCTTCTAAAGGAAGCCAGAGATCAAACAATACTCGCGGCGGTGAAAAAGGTTGTTGCCACTGTTTAAATTAAAAAGAAAATTTTTATGCCATTTTGTGAAACACATCATAAAAAATTATTTCATTTGAATGAAATGTAAAGTCAAAGTTATTTATAAACAATATAAATTAATGTTGTGTATAAAATGAAATAAGCCTCAATGAAAGGATATTGAGATGAAGTCCCTTACCTCGTGTCCGACTTGACCCATTCGTTCTTAAATCTCTTGAATAATAAACTAAAGAAAAATTATAAATTCCTAATAACCTTTTTTAACCTTAATATTTATTTTATATTTTTCATTATTACCATGTTATAAACATTATGTAATCATTTATTTTAATGACGATTTTTTTGTGGATATTTGGTACTTGAGTCAAAAATGAATTCATATATTTACAATTTGTATATGTGGTAGAAATTTAATTATCTCCAGAATGATATTCATGATTTAGATATCGTATATATATTTTATATCCAGTATATATATATGTATTTATAATAGTACATAACATTTGGAGATAAGAAATGAAATGCACCGTTCCGAGAGATGCAACGTTATAAGTACGAATGAACACAACATTCGTTTCTATTCCATATTTTAATGGAATTAAATCATAATGATATATAGGAATATTATGATTCCAGTATAATATCATATATAATATCATTAATTACATCCTTTATATATCCAATATTTGGCATTAACGTGTCAAATCACATTGAGGGGGTGGTAGTCCGTACATCCTCAAATGATATTACCGATTTTACCCATTATGGTAACCATAAATGTATTCTATAAATGAAAAATACAGAAGCATAATCAAATTATAAACATAGTATGTTTATCATATATAAATACATATCCATAATAATGGCCACCGAGAATGGCGGTAGGAGATAATTGATCAATCATTGTTTCATGAGTCGTTAGATTGCCATTCAAAAAAATAGTATTTTTCTTACCCATTAGATGGAGGTGTCTGTAACTGTTGTTCTAAATCTTTTCATAAAATATTATAGTATATTTATGATACTGGTTATGTTATATAAGAATGTAAAAAAAATATTTAATGGTTGGATAAGTAAAATAAAAAAATAATTTAAGAGAAAATATTTTCTTTAATTCAGGTAACTCCTTTTAGTTTGAACCAAAAGGACTTCTTGAATTTCCTTCTTCCAAAGGTAAGGATTCTAGGTGGAATAGTGGGAAATTGGGAGATTATTAATGATGGGGTTGGACAATCCATGGGGATTTAGAGGTGTGAGTAATGGGTTAGAGTTGAGGGTTTTTTATAAGGGAAGAAGGGTATCTTTAAGAATAATAGAAAATATTATTTTATTATATACATATCATCAGTTTATAAAGATCCAAAACTCATTAAAGAATAAGATAATATAAATCATGTTTGATATAAAATCATCCACTAATAATTGGAGAAGTTTTGGATATTGTTTTTAATATTTATAATATTTTTTTAAATCATTTTTTAAAGAGCTAAACACTTCATCATTATTGTTTAAAACATAATTTAAATTAATTTATGTCTAAAATTTATAAAAAATATACCATGATGTAGGAAATCTTTTTAGCTTTCCAATTAATATTTATAGTCTAAATGTTAACTTATATAACCACATGTAAAATTGATTTAGTAAAAGATATATGTTTTAGTTATTTTGGTCATTACATTAAAATAAATAATATAATGATTCATTTTCCGTGAAATGTGGCACCATGGGGTCCCCAATTCGACCTAAGGATTCCAATGGCCGAATATGTATCAACCAATGGGATTATGACAATTGTTAGGGTAATTTAATAATATTATAATATTATTTTTTTCCCTTAATTACAATATTTACCTTTTAACCATGGTAAATAAAATATTTATCGAAGTAAATATTTAAAATATCTAAAAAAGGTTACTTATTTACACAATTTTTACCTACTGAAACCAATCATGGAATATATGCCATGACCCATCCCCCGGGGCACGTGCCGTGACTTCCCCAAACCCACCTTCCATAGGCCAGGGGCTGCTAACTAGCACCAAAGGTGTAAATACCTATGCTGGGAAAGCATTTCCTTTATAAATCATAAACACACACAATCAGAGTAAGATGTAAGCAATATACTAAGTAAAAACTATATACAAATGAGTGTTGTAATGTAAAGGGGCATGAATATAACCCCAACATGAAGTACAAGTACAACTAAAATGGGACAACAGCTGAAAGTTGAAAACAACTCCTGGATCTTCCACAACGGATCCTACCTGAAGGGTAGATACAAATAGCCTCCATAGCAATCCACATCCGTCTATCTACTCCGTGTACAGTCACACCATGTGGTCCACCTCTGGGTACCATCTAGTCCAGTCCACTCATCCTTGGTCAGCACTGTCCGTCATCTGCAACCAACATAATGAGGTGTGGGCATAACCTGTGGTGGGTTGAGTATAACGATACTCAGTAGGGTCCCTGAGACCCTAAATGTGTCACAAAATCCAACAAGGATAAACCACAATGTAAGAAATCAATATATCACCAGACTTAGTTAAATTCCCATAAATATACAAATGTTATAATGTAATCCATCTCAATCATGAGGTAAACACAATAGGTAAAGACTCAACCCAAATAGGATTTTATTATATTGATAGTATCAATCTGAACCCTTGACTTCTGGATAATGCTTCCTCTATCGAGTACAGTGGTCATCCCGCTTCACACATGGACACTTCCCACTAACTTGGACTGTAGAGGTACTTCTCCTGTTGAGTACCGTGGATCTATCGCGCTCACACCTAGACGCTCCCCACCATGGGTATGCTACGCTCAAACAGTGGTGCTCCCCCTTATAGATAGCTAAGGGACTCCAGGTTTTGAGTACAGTGGGTCTACCGTTCTAACATAGAGGCGGTCCACCCCATGGGTCTGGTGCGACACCAAGGCTCTCCCCACTAGGATAGTAGAATCACTTCGAGTCGAATCGGTCAGCAGTCATCAAATCATATCCAGCTACTAGGTTCCCACAAAAAATCCTACACATCTCTTGAAGATATTCTCCCCAAGATACAGGCCGATATTGCCACTATCACGAAGTCCCATGTAGAAGTATCCCAAAGGTTTGTCTCGTCATATGGGTCTCAACACAATAGATGGTGCGTTAATCGGACGCCTGGTCAGTGAGTTATTAGCCTTTTAGTACGGAGGGCCAGGTTGGATTCGTCAACAAACCATCCTGACTGTAACTCAAAAATACCCCAAACTCTGGTGAGGTATATTCATACAGACTGTCATGCTCCAAAAATACCGGTGTCGCTAACAGTTCGTCAAATGATCATCTGGTGCCAATGTTATGGCCAAAGTAAATAATGGGTCAATTGTGGTATCGGGTCTGGTCTGACCTGGTCGGACCAAATCGGCCCAAACCTGTCTTAGTTGACCTGGTTTGGGTTGACCTGGTCAGATTTGTTGGGTCTGACTTGGCCCGTGGGGTGGGTCAGCCCGTTATGTTTGGTCTGGTCCACTGGGCCAGGCCCAGTTGACTGCGAGAGTGGTTCGGCCCGGGCTCGGGGCCAGTTCTGTCCGGAAAGTCACAAGTCCATAGCCCAGTGTGGCTTTGCGAGGCTTGGCATGGCTCGGCCCAGAGGGCACGGCCGGGCTGGTTCATCCAGGGTTCCATGAGGGGGGTCGGGATGCTGGCTCAGTCGGGAGGCCACAAGGGGGGTCAGGTAGGCTAGCAAGCCTGGTGCACGCGGGGCCAGCGGATGCCTGCTCGGGGTGGCCATGCAGTGGCTCGGCCAAGTGGGCCATAGGCATCTGGGTACTACCAGGCAGGCGACCATGTAGCGGCCAGGCGGGCGGGCAGGCGGTGCCCAAGAGGGCGGCCAGGCGGCCACCAGGAGGGCAGCCAGGCGGGCGGCCGAGCATCCAAGCGGGCGGCCTTGCAGTCGGGTGGGAAGCCAGGTGGTGACCGGTTCGGGGTGACGTGCAGCCAGGTGGGCCTATGGTTTGGTAGGGCACAGGCCGATGCAGGGTTCCCCCGGGGCGCTTGGGTGGCACGGGCAGCCGGACAGCCAGGAGACCGTGCTGGCGTGGGTTCGGCCCAAGGTGGTGCGGAACGCCATGGGGGAAGCATACCTCTCGGAGGTCACAGGTAGCATGCCCTTCATCATTGCAGCATCCATCTCCTCTTGCTTCATCACCAAGCTGATGTTCATTCAAAAACAAGATCAGCTAAGGGGTTGGGCCATGTTGGTTTGGCCCGCACCCTCCTCATTTAGGGTGGTAAAAATTGGTTCTCAAGAATAAATCACAACATTACACCCAAAAAAAGATAGTCATAATCAATATTTTTTTTTAAAATAATGTAATAACAAGGCACTTAAATGAAACTAAACACCTACCTTTGTTTCGTCGTTCGTCGTTCGTCGACGAAGTCGCAGAAGGAAGATGCAGGAGACCGTCGTTCGTTGCGTCCACCACACACTTCCAATCCAAGATCGTGCATCGGTTTTTTGGAGACAATACTGAGGGTATATGCTATGCATCAGTAGGTGTATGGGGATGAAATTCGAAGAATAATCGTCAGCGACGTTCTTCTCGTTGTTCATTTGGAGGGGCGTTCTTCATGGGAGAGTATATGTTTCTCCATGTGCTCTTCCTCTCCCAAGATTCTTCCAAAATGAAAGTGCCCACAATAATTGTTTGTCTATTTTTTAATCATTTTCAAAATATTCAAAAAGGTGATTTAATTGAAAAGGCTCCTCCAATTTAATTCCTTAGGTTGGAACATTAATT
This sequence comes from Viscum album, assembly GCA_963277665.1. Taxonomy (NCBI): domain Eukaryota; kingdom Viridiplantae; phylum Streptophyta; class Magnoliopsida; order Santalales; family Viscaceae; genus Viscum; species Viscum album. The sequence goes on from OY728125.1 coordinate 278,730,904, forward strand.
GGGGAGTTGGCACAAATTCAAAAAACTCAGGGAGGTGGTGAGTCTCTCCCTCATTAATGAAGGATTTTTGAGAGGTTATACTCACTTCCCATTAATAAGGGTTGGGTGGTCCCCATAAATATTATTTGAATGAGTTTTTATGGTCTCCGGTGGTCCCCACGTCATAACCTCTCAAGGGAGGTTATCTTAGGGTGGGACCCACAACCATAACCTCTCATGGGAGGTTAGGGTGTGGCAATCCCACCTCCAACTCCCATGTAGAGATTTTAACCAACAATCAAACACATGGTATCTTAAAATAAAATAACGTGTTGTACACTTTATTGTATTATTTTTTATAAAATGCAAAAAACTAACATGTATTCTCGATTATCTGTCGTTGAGGTGAAAATCTTCTAAATCGAATACCGGTGTTGCGATTTCAACGGTGCCTTCACATTTTAGTTTTGATAACTGGTTCATATTTTATAAAATCATGCTCATACATTTACTAATCATACCCGAACAAAACAACATAAATTGATTTCAGGCACATCGTGCCTCGGAATCAAGCACCGTAAATATTCACAGACTCTTAAAAATCCCATGTATTTAGGAAAACAATTTCCATCAATTTTTTTGGAAATTTACAATCCATTTTTCTAAACTCAAAACCCATATTTGGTATAAATTAATTTAAAATTAATTTATTTTGTTAAAAAAGTCTTGTTTTTATGAAATAATAACTTTTAAAAGATTGACACTTGTTTATATCCACATTGAAAGTGAAATTACTCCCAATTACTAACATTGGATTAAATGGTAGAAATATAATGTAATTACACATTAAACCCAATTAAAAATATAATTTAACCATATAAATAAATTAGATTAAAAGGAATTGTTGAATAAAAACACAGTATTTTTCATTATTCTTTAAAAAATGAAACTTTTCAGAAAAATACAAAAAAATAATTGATTAAAGAGCTGAACACTTCATTACATTTTTGACTCAAAGAATCTACCACCTTATTTTTTGTTCCTGGATGATAAAGGATCATGCAATCATAATCCTTGATTAATTACAGCCATCTCTTATGTCTCATGTTTAATTCATTCTGAGTAAAAATATATTTCAATATTTCGAGGTCAGTATATATTTCAATGTTTAATCCATACAAATGATGCCTCCAAATTTTTAAAGAAATAAAAACAACAACTAATTCCAAATCATGCGTAGTGTAAACATGATGCATAAGCAATTACCTAATGATTCTCCATAAAGACCCATCCAAGTCCTTTCAACGAAGCATCACTGTAAATACAAAACTCCCCATTTCTATAAGGTAGTGAAAAAATTATACCATTCACCAATCTTCAATTAAATTCCTGAAAATAGTCATCACATTATTTTTTCCAAATTAAATTAACTCATTTTTGAGTTAACATAGTAATTGGACAAGATAATCATGAAAAATTCTCAACAAACCTCCTGTAATAACCTTCCAAACCAGGAAAACTATGGATCTCAGTTATATTTGTGGGTCTTGGAAATTCATCAACAAACTTTTCATTAGAATGATCAATAATAATGGTATTTTTTTTAAACAATGTGACCAAGGAAAAAAAATTTCTATAACCAAATCTCACATATTCTAAATTTTCCAAAAAGTAAATTTCATTTAAGGATACTAAGACAACCCTTAAATGACATTCATATTCTACTTTACTTTTGGAATGAAGAATAATATCATCAATGAACCCAGCCAAAAACCTATCCAACAACTCAAGGAAAATTATATTCATAAGATCCATGAAAACAGCTGGTGCATTGGTTATACCAAAAGGCATAAATAAAAATTCATAATGGCCATATCTAGCACAAAACGTGGTATTTGGAATGTCTACTTCAATTACCTTCAAATAATGATACCTTGACCTCAATTCAATCATCGAGAAATACTGAGCTACTTAGTGTTGATCAAACAACTCATCGATACGAGGAAAAGGTTTCTTGTTCTTAATAGTGATGTTATTCAATGCTCTATAATCAATGTAAAGTCTCATTGAACTATATTTCTTTTAAACAAACAAGAAATTAGCACCCCATGGTAATGTGAAAAGACTAATGAAACCTTTATCTAATAACTCCTATAATGTCTTCTTTAACACTAAATGTTCAATTTGAGTCATTCGATAATGGGGTTTTGAAATTGGATCAACATCAGGAATTAAGTCAATACTTAATTCAACTTCCTGATCAGGTATAATACATGGAAATTAATCGGTAAAAACATAAAGGTACTCATTTACCACTAGCACATCATTAATCTGGGAAGTTCCTTTATTTTCAACAGTCATTGCAAGGTAACATTCATTTCCATTTTTTAATAGTTTCTCAGCTTCCTGATATTTTATCAACAGTAAGTTTTCATTCTTCTACCCAAACTCAAAATCTTTCTGAAAATAAATATATTTCACTCTACATTCAATATTATCATGATTAAAAGAAATACAGTCAATACCCAAAATAACATCAAACTCTACAAGAGGAAAAATAATAATATTTTCATGTAGATGCCATCTGCACACAAGGACAAGAAGGTTCTTGTAATTTTTTTGTCTCAACATTTCCCCCTTGGTTTTGACCATAAGTTCAGGATTCATATCTCGATATGTAATTACCAATTTAGTAGAAATCCTTTGATAAATGACAGAGTATGTAGACACCGAAACAAACAACATATTGGCATAATATGAATAAACAAATAGTTTACTTGAAACTTTTTTATTTGATGGCCCATCATCTACTGAATTAGTTGCAAAGGATTTCAGCACCCCTTTCTGATTGTAGTCTGGATGATTTCCCTCATTTGAGTTCTTAGTTGGACACTCATTTTCATAATGTCCCATTTCATTGCACATAAAACATTTTACTGACTATAAATCCAATTTTGACATACCATTAAGCTGATCTTTTTCAGTGTAATTACGACCATTATGTCCCATTTTAACACATCGATAGCACTTAAATGAATTCAAAAGACATTCCCCATCATACTTTTTATCCGAATTTTCACAAATACTAGTGTTAAGTATCCTACCTAAAAACATTTTGAAGTGTTTTTCTCTTTTTTCTACGACTTAGACCTCTTATTTTGTTGTTTGTTAAAGAAAACATGATCATCGACAAACTCTATCTTCACCTTCTCCGAATAACGAAAAGTTTTTCATAACATTTCAAAACATGAGAAGCTAAATCCCTTAGATACATTTTCTTCAATCCAAAGTAAAAACAATTCATTTTACTATCAAGATCTCGTATGAAATTTGGAGGATACCTTGCCAATCGAGTGAATGTTTCTTCATTAGAATCCACTAAGTCATCTGACTACCCCAATCCTAATAATTTGTTTTCCATACTAAGATTAACCACCTTAGGAAAATATTTCTCAAGTGACATTCCTTTGAATTTATCTCAATCAAGAGAATCAATCTCATCACTATCCCTGATATTTGTCACCATCATCCACCATTGATCGACATCAACTTCAATCTAGTAAACCAAGTGACTAACCATTTGATGTTTCGAACAAACCATGACATCAAGAATCATTTCTAGATCATTAATATTCCCTTCTTCTATCATAGGATTACATGATCCCTTTAATGATGGTGGATTTTTCCTTATCAAATGCTTCTCTTTTGTAAAGTTCCTCTATGGCTCATCTGGATGATCTCGTACATTGATACCACCACTATTTATAGCCTGAGCCAATTGTTCCATCACTACAACTAACTGTTCAGTTCTCATTCTAACCAACTTAGGATGTTGATTTGGAATGTTGTCTCCCATTATATCCCTTCCCAACATAGTTTCCCTATAAACTCTTTGGAAAACCATTCTAAACATAAAAACATCATAGGTGAATAAAAAAGGTCATATGAAAAATGCTATATCATTTCTATATTACCATAAATTAATTTAGGGACATTATGTTGAAAATATTCTAACTCCAAAAGTTGTCTAACCTAACCCATGATACCAACGGTAAGAAATCAGCCATAAAAATTACATAACCTTGAATTCAATTAAAAACTCACATTGAGGATATTTTCAGGTTTAGTGTTTTAGAGAATTAGGCCATAACTATAACATTACATCTTAAAAATTACCAAGTAGACCCTTATACTCAGTTTCTATTGTTTAACAAAATACAGACTATTGAAAAAAAGATTAATGTCTTGATACATGTTTCAGACAACATGAATTTTCCTTAACCACATCCTTGACCCTATTCATCTTTAATTCCTATGAAAATCATTTCAAAGCAAGGGTTAAGAATAAAATGCTCCGAAAGGATAATAAAACAAAGAAAGAAAACATTAGTTCATCAATACATACATGGAATAATATCTTTAACATACCTCAAGAAATCATAAGATTTTTGAATAACACATATAAATCATAAATCATAAAGGTAACTTGTGGTATCCATGTCAGTCTTACATTTTAGCTATCACAGCCATATAGGGAGTTATGTTGGAATACAATTCAACGTATATTCCCTAAATCTCTTAGGAGAAATATTAATGTTGACCTCTGTCACATTACCCAAGGCATTTGAGAGATACCTTCGGCTCACCCACCAAAGATTTATCAAGGAACCACCCATATATGTAAACAATTCCTAAGAACCATAACTTATTAATAAATCCTAAAACAAACAGAAAGGAAAGACACCATTTCCACATTTCAATCAAAATATTTCATTTAAATATATTAAAATAAAAAATACATTATCAAAACCATCTTCAATACAAAAATACATAAAAATTATATGGTATTTATTTTCCTTTTAAAATCATTATGATTGGTTAAGGATTCCAGACATCAAATAATACTCGCGGTGGCGAAAAAGGACCTTGTCACAGTTTATGTTAAAAAGAAATTTTTTTTGTCGTTTAGTAAAAAATATCATAGAAAAGGTTCCGTTTCAATGAAATGTAATGTCATAGGTATTTGTAAACCATATAAATGAATGTTGTGTATAAAACTAAATATGACTCAATGAAAGGAGATTTTGATGTAGTCCCTTACCAAGTGTCTGACTTGACCCGTTCATTCTTAAATCATTTGAATAATAAACTAAAGTTAATTTATACTCTCTTAAGAACCTTTTTTAACATTATTATTCCTTTAATATTTAATTATTACCTTTTTATAAACATTATTTAATCATTTAAGTTAATAATAGTTGTTTTGTCGATATTTGGTACTTGAGTCAAAAATGAACTTCTTATATTTACAAGTTGTATATGTGGTAGAAATTAAATTATCTCCATAATGTTATTCATTAATTAGATATCAAATATATCTTATATATCCAGTATATATATATATGTATTTATTATGTGACATAACATTTGTAGATAATAAATTAAGTGCACCATTCATGGAGATGGTACATCGTAAGTACGAATGAACGCAACATTCATTTCTATTTCATATTTTAATGGAATTAAAAAATAATGATACATAGGTATATTATGATTATAGTATAATATAATATATAATATAATATAATTAAATTCTTTATATATCCCACATATGGAATTAACGAGTCATATCACTTTGAGGGGGTAGTAGTCCACACTTCCTCAATTGAAATTATCACGTTAACCAATTTTGGTAACCATTAACGTATGCTATAAATCAAAAATATAGAAGCATAAAGAAAACATAAACATAGTATATATATCATATATAAATACAGAGACATATTTGTGGCCACCATGGAAGGTCGTTTGAGATAATTGAACAATCATCATTTCGTGAGGCGCTAGTTTGCCATACACAAAAATAGTTTGTTCATTACCCATTACATGGAGGTTTGTGTAGGTGTAGTTCAAATGATTCTCATAAAGACATTCTAGTATATTTAGGATACTGTTTATGTTATATAATAATGGAATAAAAATATTAAATGTTTGGATAAGTAAAATAAACGAAAATAATTTAAGAGAAATTATTAACTTTAATTCGGGTAACTCCCTTCGGTTTGTAGAAAAAGTACTTCTTGAAGTTCCTTATGCATAAGGTAAGACATATAAGTTGAATAGAGGGATACTAGGAGATTATTTAGGCATGGGTTGGATGATCAATAGGGCTTGATAGGTGTGAGCAATGGGTTAGAGGTGATGACTTTTTATAAGGTAGAGAATGGGATCTTTAGGGAAGTGTAAAAATAATATTTTATTATAAACTTATTTTCTGTTTCTAAAGATCCAAAAATCCTTAATGTATAAGATAATATATCTAATGTAAGATATAAAATCCACCAATAAAAATAGGACTTGTTTTGGATAGTGTTTTTATATGTATAATATTTTTATTTAAATCATTTATTAATGAGCTAAACACAACATCATTATTGTGTATAATCTAATATAATTTATTTGATGTCTAAAAACTGTATTAAATACCATGATGTAGGAAAGTTTTTTAGCTATCCAATTAATATTTATAGTAGAAATGCTAACTTATATATCCCCATGTAAAAATTGATTTAGTAAAAGATATATGTTTATGTAATTTTGGTCATTACGTTAAATTAAATAATATAAAGTGTCATTTTCACTCCCATATGGCTCCATAGGGTCCCCAATCCAACCCAAGGATTCCCATGGTAAGATATTTATCAACCAATATTATTTTGACACATGTTAGGGTAATTCAATATTATTATAATATTATTTTATACCCTTTTTTACCATATTTATCTTTCAACCATTGTAAATAAAATATTTACCAACGTAAATATTTAAAATGACTAAAAATAAAAGTTTCCGATTTATAAAAATTTTACCTAATAAATCCAAACTTGGAATCCATTTTTAAAAATTCAAAACACAGATGTGGTAGAAATTAATTTAAAATTAATTTCTGTTTTTAAAACAAGAAGGTTATTTTTATGAAATAACAAATTTAAAAATATTGACACTTGTTTATGTCCAATATCAAAGTGGAATTACTTAAAATTACTAAAATTGTATTAAATGGTAAAAATATAATCTAATTAAAAATTAAAACCAATTATATTTATTATCTAACCATATAAATAATTTCAATTAAAAGGATGTTTTTAATTAAATTACACTATTTTTCATCACTCATTAAAAAATGAAAATTATTAGAAAAATCCCAAATTTAATCCAATGTAAATTTTCGTGTCCTGATTTTGAAGAACAATTTTATGCTTAAAATAAATCTACCTTATTATTTGAAGCCTTTAAATTTTATTGGATAAATGTAAAAAAATTTAACAAACATATATAATCATATTTTAGTTAGTTATATTCATTCTCACCGATACAGCGGCTAGACATTATCGAAAATTTAATGTGATAATATTATATTATTAGTGTGAAACATTAGATTTAAATAAAACCCATTGTTGTGTATTAGTTACACCATCGATCATAGAAACTCCATTAAAGTAAAATTACTATTTAATTCGCAAATATTAATAAAAATGAAAATTCTATATAATTTATTTACTTGGGATGTTAAATACAATATGTGTAAAATTATATTCTTTAGAGAATATAAATTTAATTTAATTTTTTAAATTTATTTTCCTTCCTTCTAAATCTCTGTTCTTATAATTTCGATAAACATTTTTTGAATGATTCTTAAGATTAAAAACTTTTGTTAGGGATTAGGTTGATCATTAAATATTATTTTTTTTTGATAAAATGTGATTAAAATTTTGGGAATCAGTAAATATTTAAAGGATGAAGGAATGAATTTTGGATCTTATGATTCATTAAATTACATCGGGTATGAAAATTTCAACATGAATACAAATTTCATAGAATAATAGATGAACTGAAATTAGTTCTAAGCACCACCAAAGAATAACATTATGCTTATGACATGGAAATAAATCAATTATGTTTATTTTTTCATGTGAATATATTGATAATAAAATAATATCTCACCTCTAATAAATTAATTTTGAATGAAAAATGATATTCATTTAATTTTTTTACTGAGAAATCAATATCCACTTTATCCAACAACAGATCTATTATTTTATAATGGTACACTTTTTGATGTTCTTTTTCTTCATCACAATCCATTGGAACATGATTGATTGATTTCTCTTTAATTTCTCAGTTTTAACATCATAATAATGATAACCTATTCAAAATCCTAATTAGGTGTTGACCATCACATTTCCATTTCCCTAATATTAATGGGATATTTAATTATCCCAATTTATAATGTGGGATTCTGACAAAATTATTCTCAATTATCAACCATTGATTTTCAAATATATATTTCAAATATTTAGGATGAAGTTTATTTATGGAGAGGAGAATTTAATATCCAAAACTTTTATGATATGTCACATTTTAATATCATTGATATGTTATAAGCTTAAACAAACTATGATATGCAATCAAATATAATTATTTTAACACGATTGATTTCATCGAGCCATTGGAATGGTGGAAATTATTTTGATTAACTAAATAATAAAAAATTATTTTACACATTTTTAATAAATAAATGGATTGATTTACAATTACATTTAAATTAAAATAAATGCTAAATTAAAATAAAGGAAGTGTTTTTATTATAAAATAATTTTTCCCCACAATAATTTTTTATAATAATAAATCAAATTAAAAACAATTAATGAGATATAATAATAACATTTCTATGTCTTATATTCTGAAAATTTTCATTTAGTTCATTAAACATGATTTATAGTCTTAACATAAGAATAAATCTATTCTGAGCATAAAAATATATATTTCTCTAAAATGAAAATTTTTCACCTTTTTATGGTGAACCTATTTTAAATATAAATTTTGAAACCATCGTAATATTATTTATTTTACAAAGATAATTTTTGAAATCATAATATCAAAATTATCATAGGGTAAAATATTTGTATTTTATGGATATGTTTAATTTTTGATGAATAATAAATAATACTGAATTTTAATTAAACACTTATTTTTTTGTGTAATTTATTTATATATTTAAAATATGTTTCAAATTGATCATAAAGAATAATGATATACTTTCTAAATTTATAAATCCAAATTAGGTCATTGGAATCAAGTTCATATTTAAATTGTATATAAAAACAATAAACTCATTTTTGCTTTTTTGCAAAAAAAATGCCCTTTCATTGGGTTTTCATGATAAATTTTTAACATGTTTTTTCAATTATGTGAAATTAATTTGTTTAAATATATTCCATATTTTTAATCATAAGTTTCGAATTTGGTTTTATGGTAAATTTAATTATTGGGTATAAAAATATTATGATGGTAAAATTTTTTATTAATCGCAGTATAGGTGAAATAGTGAAATATTTTCAGAAAAATATCCTCCTCACTCTACCCATGTCATGTTTCTACAGTTCCCATGAATATAAAAAATCCAGGGTCCATAATGGGTCTTCTAAGGAGGTGATATTCAAAAAGGGGTTTTCTCAAAAGGCCTCTCTTAATTTCTTTTCTTTTTCTACTTTATCTCCACCACATTCATCCATTAAAGAATAATAATTAAATAATTATTCAAATAATGTAATTTTATCTTTCTAATGTAATATAATATATCTATTCCATTAATTTATTCCTCTTAAATAATGAAATGACACTGTTGTCAAAATTATACCACTTAATTTTCATTGTGAATAATAATTTAGTTTTCTTTACATTAAAACCTTAATGGATGGTCATAAAAAAAATTAAAGTTAAAATTGATTCAAATTGTGATATGATATCCTATTTCATTTACTTTAAATAATATATTTTCTTAATATCAAATAAAATGAATCTAATTTGAGATGTTCGTAAAAACTGCCAAAATTAGGTAATAAGTTGTCATTCATATTTCATCAAATGAATAATCCTCAAACATGAAACAAAAATGATATATGGGACCATTTGAACATAAGGAATTTAATTAATACTAATTCATTCTACATGTACAGAATTAATAATATTTTGCAAGGATATCCATAATTTTACAGAAATGAACTGGTCACAAAACCGCGTAACAATGTCACTCAGAACAAGAAAATAATGAAATAGTATTAGTTAATGGGTCATAATATTTTATAAAAGGATCATATAATATAATTTTATCATTAATATTTTTATTTAATGTGTGACTAAAATTCTTTAAACCATAATAAACAATTTTATAGTATGAGACACTAAAGGGAAGGGTGAAGTAAGGTTTTTTCTCATCTCTCTTTTACTTCTGTGAGGTATAGGTATTATTCTATAATTATTTACTGTGTGGTGTATATATATTCTATATTTTGACATATAATAACATGAATCACATTATATTCTTGGTATTTAACATTTAATTTCATAATAATTTATTTTTTTTGGCATACTATTTGATGGATTACAAGTGGTAATGGATTTGGTAAATCAATTTCCATTATTTGGGTTAAATGTCTATTTATTTGATAATGTAATTATAAGGTTATTTGTGAAATTAAATTTTTTTATATCTTGATTTATTTCACCTTTTTAATTTGGAATTAATGTGGATACACATTATTGATTCATTTTATTAATAAAATGATCTTTGTAAGGGAATTCATATCAATATCTATTCATATAGGAATATTTTGATAATATATACACAGATTATATTATGAGTTGTATATAAATCCCCTTTTATATACCTTATCATCCTCATGATATTTAATTTTAGTGAAATTCTATTATATGAAGGGGATTATGTTTCAAATGTTTGAAAGAAGTATGGGACACTTTTATTTAAAAATATATTTCTAAATAACATATTTGATATATGATGATTTATTTGGACATGAACAAATGGGGTGTGAACCATATATGGAGAGTGTAACTCCCCAAACCCAGTTACCCCGAGTCAGTGCACTATTATATAACAGTGGAATGATCACAAAAGATCATGTATCGAAAGCCTGATTAGTTTAGTAGTCTTGGAAACACTAGATATATTCATAAGTCTTACATTACATCATAAAGTGAAAAAAAACAACAACAACATCTTGAAATCATATTCCCTCATACAATCCCTACAGGTCATTCATAAAATGCTTTTTCACATCCTAGGAAAAATTAAAACATTTAAAGGGGTGAGCTCAGATTCCCAGAAAGGATAACAATACATCAGAAACATTCATAAATAATCATAAACATTTAAGGAAATGTATAACTAAAACAAAAGAAATTTATACATGAACTTAAGCATAATATGGAAAAGATAAAATGAAATAATTCCCTTTACTTATTAACATGGATATTCTACTAGCTGAATAGTCACATTCAATATCAAAAACCACTTTCATAATGACGGAATGCATAATTCCAGACTATCATAACCACATAATCAAGGCCTTGTGCCAAGACTACAAATAAGATTTTGTCATGGCCTTGTTCCAAGACACTAGTTTGTCTCATGATACCTATCGATTCATCTAGGAGCTATACTGGGCTCCACCCGTCACTTACTAATTCCAATGCATTCTTCATATGAAATGTTTGAAACATAACATAATCATTTGTATTAAAACTAGCATACAAAATATAAATACTTTATCCACAAACCATGACTAGTATAAAAATAGCACATCCACAATCATACATAAATCATTTTATACTATATGGAAGATTATATTGTATCAGATTAACCTCAATCAAGAATAATGAAGGATATTGACATAGATGAAAATAATCATCAAAACTATTCGAGAGAAATATCCCCCTTTTTCTTGAAATCATTTAAAAGTCACACTATTTGTCAAGAAGCCTTTTAAAAATATTTTTTTAAATCAAAGTGTCCCATAACAATTTGAAAATTTTAAAAGGAATTTTAATTTTAAAACATTAATGTCCATATAAATAAATCCTTAAATCTATTTTTTAAAACATGGACATTAATGAGAATGATTTAGAATAATAAATCATCAAAACATTTAAAATGATATTTTAGTTAGTGTTCATAACCAAAAGAGAGACACTTGAATGCAAATAATTGAGATAATCAAAATATTGTAATATCATAAGAATAAATGGATTCATGATATACTACGTCAAAGTACTTTATATAAACCATATAAAAGTGATTTGGTGTATAACAACAACGAAGTCTCAATGGAATGTAAATTGAGATGAAATATCTTATAAAGACCGTATCAATAGGTTAAGGTTAATCAAATGACATAATTAAGTGTGAAAAATATAAATACACTCAATATGATTAGATATTCAGTGTAAATCAATCATAGTACATTCACACATATTCTTGTAAAAACAACACTAATGAATTGGATATTTAACTCAACAAATGGAGATTCAGTTAAAATTACTCTTATCAAGTTCCTATCGATGACTTTGGAATTTATTAATGGAGTGATTATGTGTATCAAAAGTTTATACACAAGAAGGGGAGTGGAAATTATGACTTAAGAAAATGAATATTGATTCAACACATAATTTTGGAGTAAAATAATCAATGAAGTATGCGTAAAGCCGAATGAGTGGAAATTGAAATATCAAATTCCCTTATCAAATTGGTAACTTACGAAACATACACCCATGAAAGAAGGATAATTACATGATGATGTAAATATCTATAAATTAAAGTATATTACCCAATGAATACAATCATTGTCAGTACACACACCACAATAAATAGATTAGTGGTGAACAATGTAAATCTCAAGAAATTAAAAGTGAGATAAGAAACCCCTTACTTTGTACATTTTACTTGGTCTAGGGTATGTTAAACTCTTGTATAATGGTAAAATAATTGTTATTAAATTATGAAAGAATAATATTCATTAATATTATATCATATATGATCTTTTAACTTGGATTTCTTAATAATATCTTAGTATTATCATCGTTTCGGGTGTTAAAGGATTCATTTTCGTTAATATGTTTTATTTTGTGAGACATATTTGTTATGAATGGGATGTATATTATTAATATCCAGAATGATATAATGTCTCTGAAAATTATTTTTAATCATCAAATGATATTTTTTGTTGAATGGATACGATGGGGAATGAATCTTACCGCGTTTGTGGAGACGGTAATCTATATGTACGCACAAGCGACATTATCTTTCTTTTTATATTAAAATAATATATAATTTGATGGAATAACATATATACCGAATCATTATCATATTATATTATTATTTATATGAATTTCACGTCATTATTATACCGATCCAAATAATAATGTATTGAATTCCAAGTATACCACGACGTGGAGACGGTAGGTCGTAAGTTTGCACGTATGGTGACATGTCATTCAAAGCATGGATAGAATACTGAATATGGTTGTAACATATTTATAATAACATCACAATATATAAAAGATACTGGAGTTATTATTTTAGAATGAAAATAACTAAGAAGTTATATGTTGAATAATAATGGAACATGATAGAGGGTGGTGAAAACATTACCTCTTCTTCGGGTTCTTCCTTTTGATTTTATCAAAAGGGCTCATTTGGTTGGAATTATGATCAAACTAAGGCCTCGATGTTTATGTTAGGGAAGTTTATAAAATATTTGATTTGGGTTTTTCCAGACCAAAAGTCTTTTAAGGTATGAATAATTGGTTAGAATTTGTGTCTTTTTATAAGGGGGAGGAGGGGCTCTTAAGGAAAAAATTAAACTATTATTTTATAATAAATTTATATTCTGTTTATAATGGATCTAAAGTGAATTATTCAAAGTATAAGGTGGGTATAGGTCGAAAAAAAACTAAACCAATATGTTTTAGACAGTTTTGGGTCACTTTATTAACCTTATCCATTAGTTTTAACTCTTAGTTATTTAGTTTGACACTTAACATGTCACGTTGAATTTTTATATTATATAGTTTATAAAAATACTATATACATCCAAGAGACCCCCCAAGTGGTCCATTAATAATTCAACTACCATTATATAAGTCATTTTTCCGAACCATATAATTTTAGGAAAATAATATCAATTAATAATATAATATTGGATTTAAAAACTCTTTTATGTCAATTTTGACACTATTCAAGAATTTATTTTTGTTAAAGTCTTAACAACTTTATAAATTCGAATATAATTAATTTAAGAAATACTAAAATTTAATATTTACCAATAAAATTTGTGTATGTCAGGAGAACATTCAAATTAAATTTATTTTTACTTTTTTAATATCAATCATTTGATTCATTCATTAATAAGGAAAATACTACATCATTATTGATTCACAAATAAATTTAATTATTCAATGTCTAAAAATTATAAATAAAATAACACTATGTATGTAATATTTATATATTTCTATTGAATATTTATAGTCGAAAATATAACATATATTACCCTATGTAAAAATTGTTTTTCTGAAAGATATATGCTTATGTCATATTTGTATTTACATTAACTTAATTAATATAAAGTGTCCTTATCACATACAAGTGGATCCATCAGGTCCCAAAACCGACACAATGATTTCTATGGTCATAAATTTATCAACCAATAGGTTTAGGACACTTTTTAGGGTAATTTATTATTATTATAATACTTTTTTGTTACCCTTATTTACCGAAATAATTATTCAAAATATCTAAAAATAAAAGTTACATATTTACACAATTTGGACCTCCTGATTCTAAATATGGAATCCATTTTTCTAAATTCAAAAAACAAAATTGGTAGAAATTAATTTAAAATTAATTCCTGTTTTTAAAACAAAATGTTTGTTTTTAGGAGATAATAACTATCAAAAAATTGACACTTGTTTATGTCTGGTTTAAATGTGAAATAATGTCCAATTACAAGAATTGTATTAAATAGTTAAAATATGTTCTAAATACTCTTTAAAACCACTAAAATTCGTAATTTATCTCAATTAATTATTTTTATTAAAAAAGATGTTTTTAATTAAAATTTAGTAATTTTCAATATTCATCAAAATATAATAGTTATCCGAAAAGTACCAAAATATCACCCTAGGCTAAGTTCGGTATTCTGAATCTAAAAATGAAGTCCATTTTGAAAGATAATATGTATAAAATTTTAAAAAGTGGGTATTACTATTGATAATGGCTAGTTTGATTGGTTGTGGTGTCTGTTAGAACTCGAAGTTGCGCACAACACACGCTACTGTATTATTCAAAGAGAAGCATATTATGGAAGCTTGGGTAATACATTCTCCCATCCTTCAATAAATTGTGTCCTCACAATTATTAAAATTGGGCTTGTGAATATAATGGAATGTCCTACATCGAAAAAAGAGTCAATAAGACTATCATTTTAAAAGAAAGAAGGAGAAGTATAAAGGCCACCCAAGATAACCCATACTAGGATTCCATGTAAGAAAAAATGGATATGGAAGATAAACTAAGTGTCACGTTCTGATGGAGGGGGATATAAAAATTGATATGGATAAAGTTCACAACAAGAAAACCACAAACTTATGATGGAATAAACAGTCATTAGTCTCCCAGTAGAAAAAGTAAGCAGACAGTATTTTTTTTTGTTTTAAGTTACATTACATAAAGATGAGGAATTAATTTATGAGATTGATGAAGAACATAAATAGATATAATTAATTTTTAATTACAGTTTCATACATTAATAAATTTCTTCCACTAACTCATTATCTATAAATGATGAGTATTCAAGAATACTTTGTCTCATTGGAAGAGCTATAATAAACTTCTATAGAATCACATGATCCCCAAATGATAAACAATATATTGACCTTGTATTTAATGATTAATCAAAACCAAAATGGTTAATATACGATCTGATGATCCCCCAAATGGATATTCTATTCAAGAAAGAAACACGAATCTTAATTTCTAAAATTAAACCAACAATACCCCAAAGATAAATAAATACCATTCAATAAAATATTGTCCTTCAAATCCTGCAATATAATTAAAAACTAATATTAAAACCCAAAACTTATAAGAATTGGGTTATGTAGTCTTCCATGTTAAATTGTATATCCAAATGGAATCAACTACTCTTAAAGTCACAAACTTAAAAGTAATAACCAAATCACATATTCTCTATTATAGGTTAATCATTTCCATAAATAACCCAAATAACTATAAATCCACAATAAAAACAAATATAAAAATCCACCATTGCTCCTCAAATGAAATCCCATGGTATTCTATTTTCTTTGGTCTTATAGTGTTCCCAACAAAGTGAACAAATTCCAAAATAACATTTATCAATTAATCACCAAATCATTTTCCTATACTAAGGATATTAATTTGATAAGACATAAGATCCCAAATAAACTTATTATTGATCGATACAATCATTTTACTAAAAATAATTTGTCACACTAACCAGGTATTTCACGTAGACTACTGGTAGGTGATATATCCCAATCACACTTTGGTTTTGGGTTCTATTCCTACAACGTTGTCCGACGCGATAGGTTTTCACCCGATCTGTGTGTTGTACTTTTTTAAAAATTATATTTTATAACATTACTGAAATGAGATAAATTCCTCAAAATAACAATAACATAATTTAACCACAAACATTATCTCATACCTTTCATTTTCATCCCAAAATATAATAACTTGTAATTGTGTCAAAACTAATGATCATATAAAACCAAATGCTGATTTATAACTATATCCACAAGGGTAAAGATAGGTATTCCTCAAATATTATTCTCACATGGAAAACTTCAGGGCTACAAATACAAGAGAAATTTATTCCAAAGTAATCACATCAACAAGGAGAACTAATACTTGTAAACATTTCTCCAACCATTTACTTCCGTATAGCTTCTTCATTGACCAAGAAAATATAATATAGAATAGGAAATTCACTCAGGTAATGGCCATGTCCCCTACATTTATGCAAAATGACTGTAAATGGATTCTTGGGGCCATTTTTATTTTCATCCATAGTACTCTTCATTTTTTCCAAGAAATTCTTAACTTTATTTCCTTCTTTCCAACATGTAATACATTTCTTTGGTCCGCTGAGAAACTTTCCTAGGTTTCTGCTTCCACATTTCATGTATGATGGAAATTTAGGATTCTTTTCCCCATGTTCTCCACTACAGGAGCTCTTATCATTCATCACCTTTCTATTCTTTTTTGAATCTAGGAGTTAGATAATATATATTTTGTTGATCATATTTTTGGAAAACTGATTTGGCATGAACACAATATCATTTATGCCTATCAACATTCCATTTTTTTCCATTTCCACCCTTGTTCCCACCTTGAACATCATTCTCAAAGTTACAATGACTTATTTGGGCTCTAGCCATTGACGGAAACCAGAGAGAATTTTGTGAGTGACAGTAGTCATAAAATCATTTATATAATATCATGACATCATATTCTCAATTTGAAACACCTTTAGATTAACCATGATCATTTATTCTCATCTTATATTAAAATAATTCAAATTGGTTTCTAATGATAATTTAAATTATCTTATGGATATCACCCATGAGTGTCGTAACCTAGAGTGAAGCAAGGACCTTTGTTGTACAACTGTTCTCATTCGAGTCTAGCTCAAAGTGGTGTTTTTGGGTTTTACCCTTAGGTACATCTTTTCCAGAGACACCTCTACCTGCTCGTATCCAGACAAGGATGTATTTCTTGTAAAACTCACAAAATCTATAGAAGACCAAAATTCTTGGAAGTTCATCTATAATAATCCTCAAAGTCTATCTTAGGGCTATGTGCTCTAATTAGAGTTTTTCTAAATGTAGTTTCCAAGGTTTGTACTAAAATTCCTTTGAAACCAACTGTAACGCCCTGACCCCAGTTACCCAGAGTCGGTGAATTATTATATAACATTGGCATGATAAAAAAAGATCAAGTCTCGAACAACCAATTAGTTTAGTAGCCTTGGAAACTCTAGATATATTAAAAAGACTTACATTGCATCATAAAGTGAAAAACAAATAAAACAAAATCTTGACATCATATCCCCTCATACATTCCCGGTTGTTCATTCATAAAATACTTCATCACATCCTGAGAAAAACTAAAACATTGAAAGGGGTGGCCTCAGATTCCCAGTAAGGATAAAAATACAACGGATAATATCATAAATAGGTATAAACATTTAAGGCAATGTATAACTAAAACAAAAGCATTTTACACATGAACTTAAGCATAATATGGAAAAGATAAAATGAAATTATTTTATTTATTTATTTACATGGATATTATACTAGTCGTATAATCACATGCAATATCAATAACCACTTCCATAATGTTGGAATTGATAATGCCAGACTATCATAACCACATAGTTAAGGCCTTGTTCCAAGACTACAAATAAAATTTTGTCAAGGCCTTGTGACAAGACACAAGAATGTCTCATGTTACATACCGGTGCATCAAGTAGTTATAGCAGGCTCCACCCGTCATTTAATAAGTCCAATGCATTCCTCATATGAAAAGTTTGAAACATAAAAAAAAACATTCGTATTAAAACTAGTATATGAAATGTCAATACATTATCCAAAAACCATGAATGGAATAAAAATAGCACATCCACAGTCAAACATAAGTCATTTGATACAATATGGAAGCTTTTATTGTATCAGATTAACCTCAATCGGGAATAATGAAGTATATTGACATAGATGAAAATAATCATCAAAACCATTAGAGAAAAATATCCCCCTTTTCTTGAAATAATTTAAAAGTCACACTATTTGTCAATAAGCCATTTAAAAATAGATTTTTGAATCAAAGTGTCCCATACCATATTGAAACATTTAAAAGGAATTTTAATTTTAAAAGTTTAATGTTTATATCAATAAATACTTAAAACTATTTTTAAAACATGGACATTAATGAGAATGATTTAGAATAATAAATCTTTAAAACATTTAAAATGATATTTTAGTTAGTGTTCATAACCAAAAGAGTGAAACTTGTATGAAAATAATTAAGGTAATCAAAACATTGTATTATTATGCAAATAAAGTGATTAATGATATACTATGTCAAAGTACATTATATACACCATATAAAAGTGATTTGGTGTAAAACAACAAAGATATCTCAATCGAATGTAAATTGAGATGAAATCTCTTATAAATTCGATATCCTTAGGTTAAGGATAATTCAACGACATAATTATTTCTGACAAATATAAATACACTCAATATGATTGGATTTTCAGTGTAAATCAATCAGAGGACATTCACACATATTCTTCTAAAAACAACACCAATGAATTGGATATTTAACTCAACAAATGGACATTGAGTTAAAATTACTCTTATCAAGTTCATATCGACTACTTTGGAATTTAAAAAAAGAGTGATTATTTGTATCAAAAGTATATCCACAGAAAGGGGTGTGGAAATTATGACATGAGCAAATGAATAGTGATTCCAAACTTAATCTTTGAGTAAAATAATCAATGAAGAATGCGTGAAGCCGAATGAGTGGAAATTGAAATTTCAAATTCCTTTATCGTTTTGGTAACATAAGAAACATACACCAATGAAAGAAGGATCATCATATAGTGATGATTTAAATATCCATAAATTAATGTATATTACACAATTAATAGAATCATGCTCAGTATACACACCGCATGCAATAAATTAGTGGTGAATAATGGAAATCCCATGGAATTAAAAATGAGATATGAAACCCCTTACGTTGTACATTTTCCTTGGTTTAGTGTAGTCTAACATCCTGTATAATGGTCAAATAATTGATATTAAATTATAAAATAATCATATACATTAATATGATATCATATATGATCATTTAACATATATTTGTTAATAATATCTTAGTATTATCATCGTTTCGTGTGTTAACAGATTCTTTTTTCCTTTATATTCTTTGTTATGTGAGCCATATTTGCTATGGATGGGATATATATTATTCATATCCAAAATTATATAATTTCTCTAAATGTTATTTTTAATCATGAAATGAAATTTATTCTTGAATGGATACGATGAGGAATGAATATCATCGCATTTGTGGAGACTGTAATCCGTATGTATGCACAAGCGACAATATCCTTATTTTGATATTAAAATAATATATAATTGGATGTTATATCATATATAAAGAATAATTATCATGTTATATTTATTACTTACATTAATTACACATCATTATTATACCCATACAAATAATAATGTATTGAATAACAATTACACCTCGACGTGGAGACGGTCGGCCGTGCGTATACACGTATGGTGACATGTCATTCAAACATGGATAGAATACTAAATATGGTTGTAAAATATTAATAATAACATCATAATATATAACATATACTAGATTTGTTATTTTATAATTGAAATAACAAGGAAAGAAGAAGTTGATTAAGAAAGGAACTTGATAGAGTGTGGTAAAAACATTACCTCTTATTCGGGTTCTTCCTTTTGATTATATCAAAAGGGCTCCTTAGGATGACTTTATGATCAAACTAAGGCCTCTAGGTGGAGGTGAGGGAATTTAATAGAATATTTGGGTAGGTTTTGTCCAATACCATAGGATTTTAAGGTATGAAGAAATGGTTAGAATTGGTGTCCTTTTATAATGGGGGAGGGGATCTTTAGGAAAAACATAAAGTATTATTTTATATTAAATAAATATTCGGTTTCTAAAGGCTACAAAGTATATTATTAAAAATTAGTGGTGGGGATAGGTCTAATACAACTAAACCAAAAGGTTTTAGACCTGTTTGGGTAATTTAATAACATTATCTTTTAGTTTTAACTCTTAGTTAATCAGTTTGACACTTACCATGTCACATTGTATTTTAATAATATATAGTTAATAAACATACTATATACATCCAAGAGACTCCCAAGAGGTCCATTAACTAAACTCCTAAGATAAAATAAGTCATTTGTACAATCAGTAGAATTTTATAAATTGAAGATCAATTAATAATAAAATATTTGTTTTAAAAACACATTTATGTCAATTTTGACACTATTCTATAATTGATTTTTCTTAAAGTCTTAAAAAATTTCTTAATTAGAATAAAATTAATTTATGATATCCTAAAATGTAATATTATTCAATAAAATTCTTCTATGTCATCAAAAATTACAAATTATATTTATTTTTACTTTTATAATACAAATTATTTGAATCTTTCATTAATAATGAAAATAATGCCTCATAATTGTGTCATAAATAAATTTAATTATTCAATGTATAAAAATTATAAATAAAATAAAATTATGTATGAAATATTTTTATCCTTATAATTAATATTTATAGTCAAAAATATAACATATATAAACCTATGTAATTTTTTTCTAAACGATATATGCTTATGTCATTTTTGTATTGACTTTAACTTAATTAATATAAAGTTTCATTATCACATACATTTGAATCCATGGGAACCCCAAATCGACCAAAATATCCCCTTGGTTGGTCATGTATCAATTAATAGGGTTAGGACACATTTTAGGGTAATTTATTATTATTATAATATTATTGTTTTACCCTTATTTATCGGATTTACCCTTAACCATGGTAAATAAAATATTTTCTGAAATAATTATTCAAAATGACTAAAAATAAAAGTTACTTATTTAAATAATTTTGACCTCGTGATTCTAAATATGGAATCCATTTTTCCAAATTCATAACACAGAAGTGGCATAAATTAATATAATATTAATTCCTACTATTAAAAAAATGCGTGTTTTTAAGAGATAATAACTATCTAATGATTAACACTTGTGTATGTCCGGTTTAAATGTGAAATTATGTACAATGACCAACATTGTATTAAATGGTAAAAATATATTCTAAATACACATTAAAACTACTCAAATTAATAATTGATCACTATTAATTATTTTGATTAAAATGTTTTTTTAATTAAAATTTAGTAATTTTCACTATTCATCAAAATATAAAAGTTGTCTGAAAAGTACCAAAATTAGACCCTAGGCTAATTTCGATATTATAAATCCAAAAATGAAGTCCATTTTGAAAGATAAAATGTATTAAATTTCAAAAATTGGGTATTACTATTCATAACGGCTATTTTGATTGGTTGTGGTGTGTGTTAGAACACGAAGTTGCGTACAACACCCACTACTATATTATTCAAAGAGAATTGTACCATGGATGATTGGGGTGTTATATAGAGTGCCCTTGATTCATAGAAAATCTCATGATATGACTAATATGTCCAAATTAAAAGGTATTTAACTATAATGATTAAACCACATTGTTAATTGTCTTGATGTTAGTAGATCATGTACAATATACATGACGTCCAATAATTCAAAAAATTATTCTTTCTTTATTAAATTATAATTATAAAAAATATTTTCACAATGAAAAAAATATATGGAAACAATAAATTATTATTTAATTTACTGAAATGAATATATATACATAGTTATGTACTTTTCCAAGTTCATTATTATTATTGATTCAAGTTAATTAACGTTGTACTTAACCTTTAATGAGCATTTGAGCTCAGCCCTATCTTATGTTTTATTTGACCCCAATTTTCATATAAGCTTATTGTGAATGATATTTAGGTTTATCCTAAGGGGGATAATGGTTTTATAAAATAAAATTATTTTTATTTTATTGTTAAAATGTAAATTTAATTTTAAATATGTATATATTTTACCAAGTCTACTAAACTATTTGGTCCATTGAGATGTCATTATTGTATCTATGACAACTAAATAATGTAAGGAACATATTGTAGGATATTAGAGTTTGGTTCATTAGAAATATTCCTTACATTACCAAAACACATGGCTACATACTTTAATAGTTCACTTACTTTCAAAACTAGGAACAAAATATTCAAATGTGGTGAAAAATATTCAATGTTTTCCAAAACATTATTCCCATTTAGTATTATTCATAGACATAACTTAAATAAAGTTGCATGTAATTACATGGAAAAGGAAACATAAGAAAGGGTGAGCTCAAATTCTTAGTAAGGGTAACTATAAGATATATCAATATTTGATCATGTAAACACATAAGATAATAATAATGGTACATGAAAATGAACATAACTTATGAATTTTGTACCCAACCAATCATATATTATAAAAATGTATCATATAATAATTATTGTATAATAATAAGATATTAATCACAAGGGAATCAAATAGCAAGATCCATGAAAAATTAACATTTAAATAAAACATAATTTTTTTGAATACATAAAATTGAAAAAACAATATTTCAAGGATACCCACCAAGACATTAATAACATGTTAGGATTGGGATAAACACTCATTATAACAACCCATACTCTACATAAATTGCTATTACTTCAGAATTGAATCATACGTATTACAACATATCACCAAACCAGGAAAGGACCGTATATGTAGTGTCTTTAGAAACCGGGATACATAAACAACTGGTTCATAAATCATCTACGGTGTCTCCCATTTATTTCATCATATCTAGAGTCCCTTTTTGGTATATCATATTTAATAACCTCCTTCCTGACCTGGGGAAAAGAAATCATACAAAAGGGTGAGCTCAAATGCTCAGTAAGGTTATACAAAACAAATATCAATCATATCATATTTACAAGAACATAATATTTTGAATATCTTAACCTGCACAAGAGATCATAATATCATAACATGGGATAAATCATAATAGTGAAATGTAATCCCAATAATCATAACATAAAACATGAAACTCTTTTCCATACACGCATAATCATAGAAAATCATTTTATTTTAGTCAAGACTCATTGCCAAGACTATCATAGCAGACAAAGTCCATTACTGTACCGAGTTCACTCCTCGTTCCAGTCCTGTAACACTAAACCAGATTAAGTTGTCATTCCAGTCATTTATATCTCATGAGATATAAATCATTTACCCAATTATTTGGAGGGAGATATAGGTTCCACCCATCTCATAATGAAATCATTCTTATGTGTTCCAAAAAATCATAAATCATACATTATAGCATAAACCTTGTAATAAAAATGGGATTCTTAAACATCATGGCATCATAACATAAACGATATAAGATAAAAGGACATCATAAAATTAATTCCATCATAACATAATCAAATCAATGTAAAAATTGGGATAGAAAAAGAACTTTATATTATCATAGATGGAAAATAATATTGATAAAACACTTGAACTCCATTCTTGAAGAAAATATCCTTTCTACTTCAAAAACATTTTTCTTTTCTTAACATGTCATATAATTTTAATCTAAAATAAGTTGATTTATAATATACTTGAAAACTTGTAAAATAAGGTTTAGGGAAATAATTTTCAATAAAATAATAAAAATACATTAATGCGGTATAAGTTAAAAAAATATTCTTCTCGTACTTTGGCCGGAAAAGTCAACAAGTACCTCGTACTAAAAATGACAAAAGATTCCTTTCATATCTTTTACTAAAAACTCGCCAACTGGTAAAATTGGATTTCAAAAAGTTTATGTGGATTTGAATAATATTACATATTGAGGAAACATGGATGTGGATGATAAATATACCTCAGTAAATTTGGAAGTTTAAAGGATCTTGGATAAAAATGAGATTGCGATATTTTCCCTTACCTTATGTATGATATGATTTGTACGTGTCCGAACTTCCTGTATAATGATTTAAATAATTTCATTGACTTATTCCAGAATCATAATCATATTTATGATATCATATCTGGTCATATTCTTAGCTTCATATTAGTAATATTTCATTGATACTTGTTATTCGGGTGTTTGTTGCTTTATGTTCTTATGTGTGTTTTGACAAATAAATTCTTATTATTATTTTTTGGTTATAGATACCTCATTACCCGAATGGTATTAGTGTAATTTTTATCATATTTACTCATTAAATTTATTTATATATTCATTATTCAATGAAGATCATGTAGAACGAGTCGCATCACATCGTGGAGATGGTAGGTTTTACGTACGCACGAGCGATGATATAGTTCCCATGGTCGTGGAATTGTATTAAAGTGTATTTTTAATATTTCAGAATAAATATAATTTTAAAATAATCATATATAGTTATTCTTTACAAAATTATTACCATCCATGTAAGGTGGTGTTGGAAAACAGAATACACCACGGCGTGGAGATGATATTCCGTACGTACTCATGCGCGATGATTTCATTTTCCGTAGAATGGATAGAAGGTGAAATAGGGTTGTTTAATATTTATAATAAAATATCCGTATATGAGTGATACTGATGTTATTACTTCATAATGATACAACTAAATAAGAATAAGTAGAAGAAGAAATAAATTTGAAAGAATTGGTAACAGATATTACCTCTTCTTCGACTAGCCTCTTTGAGACCTCCTCATAGGGCACTAATATTGGTCTTTTAAGAATACCAAGACCTACAGGATGTTTCTAGGGAGGTGGAAAAGAGAAATTTTCAGTGGTTGTCCGAGATTGAAGGCTCAAATTGGTGTGAGGTGGAGAGGGAGGAGGTTCCCTTTTATAAAGGAGGAGAGGGGATCCTTTGGAATTATAAGAAATATTAATTTATAATGAATTCCATGCCGACCTAAAAACCTCCAAAAATCACTCAAATCTGAAGCTTAGATGAGATAGGGTTATAATCGCATCAGAAAACAAAATTTAGATAAGTTGGGGGTTTATTTTAAACATTATTAACATGATTTATCCTCAAATAATCTATTTTATTTTATTTGTGGTAATAATATTATAAATTTTCAATCATTATAAATAATTACTTATATTTATTTAATTGTCCATAATTGTATACTTTATTGAATTTTGGACAATATAAATTTTAATTTATAATTCTTAAATATTTTTGTGATTTTTAAACAATTTTATAATATGTAATTTCTATACATTAACAATAGTGTCAATTTTGACACTATTCATTAATTTGAGTTTAAATAACATATATACAGAAGATATGTTCGAAGTAAAATATTTAATAGATTCATAAAATGTCATATTTATCTATAAAAGTAATGGAGCACATTAAATAGTTCATATAATATTTATTTTAATACTTTGAAAATCATGTATTTGATATTTCAATCAATAAAATAATTTCAACAACACTATTGTGACATAATTAATGATAATTATATAATCCTTAAAAATTATAAATAAATTAATATGATGTAGATAATTTTATTAGATTTCTTTAATCTATTCATGTTCGAAGTTTCATGAATTTTATCACTAAATTAAAATTATTATACTTTTAAGATTTAAGAGAGTGACATGTTGTCACTTTCATTGGTTTTAATAATTATTAAATTATTTTAATGGTGAAAAGTCGATAAAATGAATTTATTCAAACCCTTACGTGATAAGGGTCGACTTTTAGTCATCCAATAGAATTTTGGTAGGTGTTAGGCTAATTTTATAATCTTATTTTTACCCTTAATTACTTTATTTACCTTTAACTTTAGTAAAACAAATTACCTTAGTTACTATTCATAATATCAAAAAAAAGTAACCTATTAACATAATTTGTACCCACTGAATACAAATATGGAATCAATTTTTCAAAATTCAAAACACATAAGTTGCAGTAATTAATTTAAAATTAATCCCGTTGTAAAAAAAGGTTTAAAAAAAATGCCAAAGATTGAAATGTTTTACCTATGAATTCAATGTAAAATTAATTCTAATGACATGAATTATTTTAAATGGTAATAATATATTATATTTATACTTTAAAACCATTCAATATTATAATTTATCCATATAAATTATTGCTATGAAAAAAGTTGTTTTTAATTAAAATATAGCGTGTTTTTACTATTCATCAAAATATGAAAGTTTCCAGAATAATATGAAAAATTTATTCAATGTAAATTTTTATATCCTGATTCCAAAGAAGAATTTTATTTTCTCAAATCTAACTTATAAACATGTCACAAACTTTATTTAATGTGGGTGCGCCATCAAAAGACGGGAAAATTGCATTTTCCGAAAAATACTTATTTTACCTGAATTATTGTTTGGGTTCTCATAAAATGTTCTAGAAAATATATTAGATGAATAATAATGTTATAAAATTCAAAATTCTGTTAATACTATTCATAACACCTAGTTTATAATATTATAATAACATATCATTGTTTAGTAAAACTCAGTATTGTGTAATACACAAGCTATCAAGGAAGGTCGCAATTGCGTGTAACGCAAGCCAAGAAAGTGTTGTGTGCAGTGAAAGATTCCTTTGATGTTAATTATAACATAAGTCATCAAATATATACTTCTCACTAAATCTCATGGTCGTACATTCTACCCCCCTTAAAATGAATTTCTCCCTCGAAATTCGTCACTTCGTAACAAACCGATGAGGATACCTCACCCTCATAATATCCTAAAGATCCGAAGTAGCTTCTTCTAATTGGTGGTTCCTCCATAAATCATTCACCCAGAGAGTGGCCTTGTTCTGTAGAACGTTTTTGCTGCGATCCAGAATCTCTATCGTCTTTTCTTTATAAGAAATATCTTCCTCCAGTGGTACAACTTCTGAGCTTAGTACATGTGAAGGATCAGGTATGTACTTTCTCAGTAGAGATACATGGAAGACATTGTGAACTAAAGAGAGATTCGGTGGAAGCGCCAATTGGAAAACTACCTTCCCAACACAATCCAGTATTCCAAAAGGATCGATATACCTAGGCCTCAACTTTCCCTTCTTTCCAAATCTCATTACTCTCTTCCAATGAGATATTCGTAAGAACACTTTATCACCAACTTCAAAATCTAGATGTTTTTTTCGGTTGTCGACATAACTTTTATGTCGGCATTGTGCTGATCTTATGTGTTGTTGAATAGATATGGCCTTTTCTGCCATCTCATCATCAAGATCAGGTCCTAATAGCTTTATTTCCCCAACATGATCCCAAAAAGTTAGATTCATGCATTTATTTCCATAGAGAGATTCAAAATGAGCCATTTGAATACTGGATTGAAAACTTTTATTATACAAAAATTACACCAAAGGTAGGTGTTGATCCCAACCAACTTTGAAATCCATAGACAAATCTCTTAACATATCTTCTATAGTTTTAATTGTTCTCTAAGACTGACCGTCTGTCTGAGGATGATAAACAGTGCTGAAACTCAACTCTATATCTAATGTATGCTGAAGACATTGCCAGAACATCAAGGTAAACCTCGGATCCTGATCTAATATAATGGAAAGTATTACTATATGAAATCTTACCACTTTTTTTATATATATCCTGGCAAGGTGATCTCGATGGAAATATTCCCTAATAGCAATGAAGTGTGCTGACTTCGTAATATGATCAACTATAACCTAGATAGCATTATTGCCTTTGGATGTTTTAGGAAGTCCAGTGACAAAGTCCATAGTGATGTTTTCCCATTTCCATTTGGGTATGGGTAATGGTTGTAACATCCCTTTAGACTTCTGTCTCTCAGCTTTAAGATGCTAACAAACCAAGCATCGAGAGACATATTCAGCAACATCTCTTTTCATGCCATCCCACCAGAAGTACTCTTTTAGGTCCCTATACATCATCGTGCTTCCAGGATGAAGAGAGAATAAAGAACTATGAGCCTCATCCAGTAGTTCCTTCTTTAATTCTGGGATGGGAGGAACACCAACACTGATTCTTGAACCATATTATTCCATCACAATCCAGGTTTAATTTAGGAACATTTCTCACCTTCTTTTGTAACTCAACATATTTTTTTGAGCCTCTTTAATATTCACATGTATAGATGGTTGATCATTTATTTGATAAAGATAAGATTTTCCCCTTCTATTATAATTCCAAGATCTATCCTTTGTAAATCCATAAATATTGGATCTTTTGTTATCCTCATCATGGATAATCTAGCATGGTCTTGTCAACTTAATGTGTCTGCTACCTTGTTTGCTTTCCCAGGGTGATAATGAATTGAGCAGTCGTAATCCTTAATCAGCTCCAACCATCTTCTTTGGTGCATATTATAAGGCCCCATCCTTAAACCTTACTTAATCTTGAGTTATTACAAGATTACACATTGAGGATCTTTTCGGTTTTAGAGTTTTAGAGAATTAGATCATAAAACTTGCATTACATTCCACATATAAACCAAGTGGTTACATAAAGATAGTATTATTCATTCCCATCAATGGAAACACATTTAAAATAAAACATTGATTCTTTCTTGACACTTCCTTGACACTATCATCATATCATGTACCTTTCCCTTGACCTGTGAAAATCATTTCAAAAAACTTGGGATGAGCATAAAAAGCTCAGTATGGGTTATAAAAACATGGAAAGGAAACATGAGTTCATATATACATAAGAATGAAATCATATTTTACCCATAAAACATAGGCACTTTAGCATACCTCATAAAATCATGAATAAATCATAGAAATCATAAGACATAAAGGTAACTTGAGGCATTCATATCATTCTTACGTAGGGAGTAACCCTCTTGGTTACGTTTGGAATACCCATCACAGTATATTACCTAAAATCTCTTCGGAGAAACCTTAACGTTTCACTCCTTCGCGTTACCCAATGCATTGGAGAGCTATAACGGGCTCACCCGCCCTTAGTTTATCACGGAACCACTCGTCTTCATAATAATGCCCAAGAACCATAACATAATCATATCACATAAAACATGCATAAAGGAAACATAAATTTTCCACATTTCAATCACGAGATATCAATACAACACATTGATATAAAAACATTATGAAAACCATTTTCAATACTAAAATAAAATAAAATTAAAAAATGGTATTTATTTTTCTTTTAAAAAAGAAGGTATGGCTTGTAGAGGAAGCCGAAACTCAAATAACGGTCACGACGGCGGAGAAGTCGTTGTCGCCGCATACGTACGACAAAAACATTCCCTTTTGTCGTTTAGTAAACGCTTCGTATAAAAAATATTCCTTTTGAATAAATGTAAAAGTCAAAGGGGTTTATACACCGTATAAAAGAAAGTTGTGTATAAAATAAAATATGCCTCAATGAAAGGAGATTGAGACGAAGTCCCATACCTCGTATCCGACTTGACCCGATCGTTCTTTAATCTCCTGAATAATAAACTTGAGTTAATCTATACTTGCTTATGAATCTTTTTCAAGTTCATTATTCCTTTTATACCATGTTATGAACATCATGTAATCAGTTAAGTTAATAATGTTCATTTTGTCGGTATTTGGTTCTTAAGTCAAAAATAGATTTCTTACATTACATGTTGTTAATTTGGTCAAAGGTTCATTATATCCAGAATGGTATTCATGATGTATATATCATATATGTCATATATATCCAGTACATACATTCATTTATAATATTACATAATCATTTAGAGGTAAGAAATGAAATGCACCGTTCATGGAGACGGTAAGCCGTACGTACGCATGAACGCTACTTCCATTTCTATTTCATATTTTCTGGAATTGAATCATAATTATATAAGAGTATATTATAATTCCAGTATAATAACATATATAATATCATTAACTTTATCATTTACACATCCCACATATGGTATTAACGAATCAAATCATTTTCAGGGGGCGGTAGTCCGCACTTCCTAAAATGAAGATATCGTGTTTACCCATAATGGAAACCATAAAGGTATGCCAAAAATGAAAAAAAAAACAGAAGCTTAAGGAAAACATAAACATATTATATATCATATATAAAAATAGTGACATCATAATGGCCACCTTTGAAGGTGTTAAATGAGTATTGAACAATCATCATTTCGGGAGGTAGAATTTCGCCATCCACAGATACTGTATGTTCTTTAACCATTTGATGTAGTTGTGTGAGAGTTTAGCTCAAATAAATATTATAACAACATCCTAGTATATTTATGATACTTTTTTTGTTACAAAAGAAGTAAATAAAAAGAGTTTAGGTGGTTGGAGAAGCAAAATAAAACAAATGAACATGAGAGAATGAATTACCTTTAAAAGTGTAACTCCTTTTGATTTGAGCCTAAAGGCTTCCTTTGAAAGGATTCTTCCCAAGGGGAATCCTCTAGGATGAGGAGAGGGATGTGGAGAGAGTAAATGGGCAGTTATCGGCCGAGCCAAAGGCTTGAGGAGTGTGTGAAATGTGGTAGAGGTGGGGTCCTTTTATAAGAGGAGAGGAGGGGCACTTTTGGAAAGTAAAGCAATATTACTTTATTTGAAAATGTGTTTCGGTTTCAAAAGGTCCCACGTTGATATAATTCGTGGCTAAGGTGATAAGGGTTCGAAATCCACTCATCCAATTGGTTTTGGACATGTGTAGTTCATAGATTTTATATTATCTTTCCATTTTATTTAAATCGTCAAATAATGATGTCATCGCTGCATCATTATTATGTCATAAATAATTTAATTTATTTAATGTCTAAAAATTATAAAAAAAATACTATGATGTAGGAAATCGTTTTAGCTTTCCAATGACTATTTATAATCAAATATCGGATCTTTATAACCCCATGTAAAAATTTTTTTTGTAAAACATATCTTCTTTGTGTCATATTTACTTTAACATTTAATAAAAAGTTATTTATGTCATTTCCAAACCAAAGTGTCTCCATGGGGTCCCCAAGTTGACCCATGGATTGTCTTGGTCGGCCATGACACAACCAATAAGGTTGGGACATGTTTCTTGGTCATTTCCTATTATTAAAGCATTATTTATACCTTAAACTACCCTAATTACCACTAATCGCGATTAAGAACGTAATAACTTACTATTCACCAGAAAATTATTTTAATCTCATTGAACCACATTTTACTTCTTAATGAAAACCATATATGTCGGATTTTTAAAATTCAATACACATTAGTGGTAAACTTTCATTTAACTGAAAAATCAGTTTGCTTGATTACCACTTAGTGGTTTCACTATTCATCAAAAATTGAAGTTTTTCAGAAAATTACCTAAAATTCACCCTAAGCTATATTTGATATTCCGAATTCAAAAATGAAGTCTATTTTACAAAATTCAAATCATATAAGTCACATTAATTAATTTAATAATTAATTCCCGCTGCCAGAGCAAATAGCGTGTTTTTACAAAACAATAAGTATCAAAAGATTGACACCAGTTTAAGTCTAATTTCAAAGTGAAATTGATTCCAATGACCACCATTGGATAAAATGGTAAAATTATATTCTAATTTAACTTCAAAACCAATTCAAAACATAATATTATCATATAAATAAATTATATTAAAAAGCAGTTTTGATGTAAAATGCAGTATTTTTCATTATTAAAAAATGAACATTGTCAGAAAAATACCAAAAATTAACACAAGGTAAATTTTGATGTCCCAATAATAATGAATAAGTTTATTTTGACAAACATAATTTATAAAATTGTCAAAAGATAGATTCAAAAATGGTTTTCCATCAAAAGGCAGTAAAACAATCTTTTAAGAATATTAGTGTATTCCATGCATAAGATTGTATTTACTTTCATTTTAAGCCTCTATAACACTATCTTAATCATTAATAGACATAGATAAAAATATCTATTATTCATTACTTACTTGGGATGTTACATCCTTCCCCCCTTTAGAAAATTGCGTCCCCGCAATTTATTTACTTATCAAATAAATGGGGGTACTTATCCCTCATTTCATTTTCAGATTCCCATGTTGCCTCTTCAATCATGTGGTTTTTCCAAAAAACCATTACCTGCTTAATCACCTTATTCCGTAACACTTGCTCCCTGTGGTCAAAAATCTGGACCGGTTGTTCCTCATAAGATAGGTTCTCTTCCATCTGAACTACCTCTGGACTCAAAACATGAGATGGATATGGCATATACTTTCTCAACATCGAAACGTGAAAAACATTGTGTACCTGAGATAAACTCGGAGGTAAAGCCACTCGGTATGCAACTGATCCAACTCTTTCCAGGATTTCGTATGGTCCAATAAACCTTGGACTCCGCTTTCCTTTCTTACCAAATCTCATCACACTTTTCCAAGGAGAAACCTTGAGAAAAACATGATCACCTACCTCGAAAGATAGATCCTTCCTCCGGTTATCCGCATAACTCTTCTGCCTGCTCTGAGCTGTTCTCATGTGTTTCTGAATCAGCTGAACTTTTTCTGCCATCTCTTCTACCAATTATGGTCCCATCAACTTCCTTTCACCCACTTCATCCCAGAAAGCTGGAGTTCGACACCGCTTCCCATATAATTCCTGAAATGGTGCCATCTGTATACTGGAATGAAAATTGTTATTATATGAAAACTCAACCAAAGAAAGATTTTGGTCCCAACTTCCCTGATAATCCATAGAACAAGCTCGTAGCATATCCTCCAATGTCTGAATTGTTCGTTCTGAGTGCCCATCTGATTGAGGATGAAAAGCTGTACTAAAATTTAATTCAGTACCCAACGACTTCTGAAGGCCTTTCCAAAAGTTAGAAGTAAACCTGGGATCACAATACGATACAATGGAGAGAGGAACTCCATGTAACCTTACTATCTCTTTAAGATACAAACGGGAAAGTTGATCAAGAGAGAAAGTATCTCGTTAGCAAGGAAATGAGCATATTTGGTCAAGCGATCAACAATAACCCAGATTGCATTATTACCTAAAGATGTCTTCGGTAATCCAACAACAAAGTCCATGGATATATTCTCCCATTTCCACTCTGGCACTGGTAAGGGCTGAAGCATCCCTTTCGGTAACTGCCGCTCTGCTTTATCCTGCTGACAAGTCAAACACTTCACAGTAAAATCAGCAATATCTCTTTTCATTCCATCCCACCAGTAATACTCCCTCAGATCTCTATACATCTTTGTACTGCTCGGATGAACTGAAAACGGAGAACTATGAGCTTCACATAACAACTCTCTCTTCAACTGTGAATCACAAGGCACACACAATCTCTTCCCAAATCTCAAAACACAATCATTATCAATGTTGAATTCAGGCAACTTACCTTTCTGAACCAGCTCTACCTTTTTTTGCAACTCACTATTTTGCTTCTGTGCTTGCTTGATTCTATCTGATAGAGATGATCTCACTGATACCTGAAACAAAACAGAAGGACTTCCTGAACCAACAACTTCTATGCCAAAGTTCATCAAATCGTTGACCAAAGGATCACGTTCCAACCGCAACATTGTTAATGAAGCATTACTTTTTCGACTCAAAGCATCAGCCACTTTATTTGTTTTTTCCGGATGGTAATGAATTGTACAATCATAATCCTTGATTAATTCCAGCCATCTCCATTGTATCATGTTTAACTCTTTCAAAGTTAATATATACTTTAAACTTTTGTGATCAGTATATATTTCACACTTTACTCCATAAAATGATGCCTCCAAATTTTTAAAGCAAAAACAACAGCAGCTAATTCCAAATCATGTGTAGGGTAATTTACCTCATGATTTTTCAACTGTCGTGAAGCATAAGCAATTACCTGATCATTTTGCATTAGGACGCTACCAAGTCCTTTCAATGAAGCATCACTGTATATAACAAACTCACCATTCCTGGAAGGTAGTGCCAAAACTGGAGCATTCACCAATCTTCTTTTCAATTCCTAAAAACAATCATCACATTCTTTTGTCCAGATAAACTTAACACCCTTCCGAGTTAGCTTAGTCATTGGACTTGATAACCGTGAAAAATTTCTAACAAACCTTCGGTAATAGCCCGCCAAACCAAGGAAGCTACGAATCTCGGTTACATTTGTGGGTCTTGGCCATTCTTCCACAACTTTTGTTTTTGCAGGATCAACAATTATTCCATCTTTAGAAACAATGTGACCAAGGAAAGAAATTTGTTGCAACCAAAATTCACACTTGCTGAATTTCCCATACAGTTTCTTTTCTTTTAAGGTTTGGAAGATAACCCTTAAATGTTTTTCATGCTCCTCTTTACTTTTAGAAAACACCAAAATATCATCAATGAAAACCACCACAAACTTATCCAAGAACTCATTGAAAATTCTATTCATTAAGTCCATGAATACAGCAGGTGCATTGGTTAGCCCAAAAGGCATTACTACAAATTCATAATGGCCATATCTCGTACGAAATGCGGTCTTCGTAATATCTGCCTCCTTTACCTTCAGCTGATGGTACCCCGATCTCAGGTCAATCATTGAAAAAAACTGAGCTCCCTGGAGCTGATCAAACAAATCATCAATATGAGGCAAAGTATATTTGTTCTTAACAGTTATATTATTCAAGTCTCTATAATCAATTCAAAGTCTCATAGAACCATCTTTCTTTTGAACATATAAAACAGGAGCACCCCATGGTGATGTGCTAGTTCTAATGAAACCTTTCTCTAATAAATCTTGCAATTGCTCCTTCAACTCTAAAAGTTCAATTTGTGCCATTCGATAAGGGGGTTTTGAAATTGGCTTATCATCAGGAACTAAGTCAACAGTAAACTCAACTTCCCGATCTGGTATTATTCCAGGCAACTCATCAGGAAAAACATCAGGATACTCATTTACCACTGGCACATCATTAATCTGAACAGTTCCTTTATTTTCAACGACGTGTGCAAGGTAACATTCATTTCCATCTTTTACAAGTTTCTCGGCCTCTTGATATATTATCAAAAGTAAGGGTTCATTCCTGTAAACAAACTGAAAGTCTTTCTGAAAAGAAACTTCTTTAGCTCTACAGTCAATCTTAGCATGGTAGATAGAGAGCCAATCCATACCCAGGATAACATCAAACTCTACTAGAGGTAGAACAATAAGGTTTGCAAGTAGGTTCTTTCCACAGATAAGGATAGGAAGATTCTTATAAATTCTTTTTGCCTCAACATCCCCCCCAGTTGTTTTTACCAAAAGTTCAGGAGTCATTTCTTGAGATGGTATTCCCATTTTACTAGAAAAGGTTTCAGAGATGAAAGAATGTGTAGACCCCGAATCAAACAACACACTGGCATAATCTGAAAAAACAAACAAAGTACCTGATACCACTTCATTTGATGGCCCGACATCTGCTGAAGTAGTTGTAAAGGATTTCACCACCCCTTTCTGCTTGTAGTCTAACTGCTTCCCATAACTCAAGCTCTTTGTCGGACACTCGTTTGCATAGTGACCCATCTCATTGCACTTATAACATTTCACTAACTGTAAGTCAAATTTGTTCTTACCTTCACCTTGATCCTTTTCAGTGCAATCACGAGCCTTATGTCCCATCTTACCACATCGGTAGCACTTTCCAGAATTCAGAAGACATTCCCCAGCATGCCTTTTTCCACACTTATCAGAAACTGGAAACTTGGTTCTCTTACCATCAGACTTTTTTGAAGAATTCTTACCTTTCTCCTGCCACCTCGGTCTCTTCTTCTGCTGGTTGTTATAGAAAACATGGTCATCGAAAAACTCCATTTCCACCTTCTCAGCACATCGAACTAGCTTTTCATAACTTTTAAACTCATGAGAAGCTAATGCCCTTCGATATTTTGGCTTTAATCCTGAGTAGAAATGATTGATTTTACTATCAAGGTCCCGGATAAAATTTAGAGCATACCTTGCCAATCGAGTGAACCTTTCTTCATAGGCAGCCACTGAGTCTTCCTCTTGCCTCAATTCCATGAATTGCTTTTCCATCCTAAGTCGAACAGCCTTAGGAAAATACTTCTCAAGAAACATTCCTTTGAATTCATCCCAGTCAAGAGCATCAATCTCATCGACGTCCCTGATATTTTTAACCATAGACCACCACTGATCTGCTTCACCCTCCAAACGGTAAATAGCAAGACTAACCTTTTGATTGTCTGAACACCCCATGACATAAAAAATCTTCTCTAGTGCTTTAATCCACCCTTCAGCTAGCATAGGGTCAGATGATCCTCTGAATGATGGTGGATGTTGCCTCATGAAATGTTCCACCACTGACATGTTCCTCTGCGGTTGATCTGGCTGATCTCGTGCATGGATACCACTGCCATTTATCGCTTGAGTCAATTGCACCATTACTGCAACAAACTGTTCAGTTCCAATTCCGACCATTTCTGGATGTTGATTTGGAAGGTTATTTCCTTCTGTATGCCTTCCTAGCACTGCTTCCCTGTTTCCTCTGCGGAAAACCATTCTGAACAAACATGTCTTAGATGAAGCAACATGGTAATCTTTAAATGCTATATCATTTCAAAAAAAAATTGGATAATCATTTAATATAATTCTAACTCCTAAAGTTATCTAAACCGACCTCTGATACCAACTATAAGGCCCCAGCCTTAAACCTTACTTAATCTTGAGTTATTACAAGATTACACATTGAGGATCTTTTCGGGTTTAGAGTTTTAGAGAATTAGACCATAAAACTTGCATTAAATTCCACATATAAAAAAAGTGGTTACATAAAGATAGTATTATTCATTCCCATCAATGGAAACACATTTAAAATAAAAAATGGATTCTTTCTTGACACTTCCTTGACACTATCATCATATCATGTACCTTTCCCTTGACCTGTGAAAATCATTTCAAAAAACTTGGGATGAGCATAAAAAGCTCAGTATGGGTTATAAAAACATGGAAAGGAAACATGAGTTCATATATACATAAAAATGAAATCATACTTTACCCATAAAACATAGGAACTTTAGCATACCTCATAAAATCATGAATAAATCATAGAAATCATAAGACATAAAGGTAACTTGAGGCATTCATAACATTCTTACGTAGGGAGTAACCCTCTTGGTTACGTTTGGAATACCCATCATAGTATATTCCCTAAAATCTCTTCGTAGAAACCTTAACGTTTCACTCCTTCGCATTACCCAATGCATTGGAGAGCTATAACGGGCTCACCCTCCCTTAGTTTATCACGGAACCACCCGTCTTCATAATAATGCCCAAGAACCATAACATAATCATATCACATAAAACATGCAAAAAGGAAACATAAATTTTCCACATTTCAATCACGAGATATCAATACAACACATTGATATAAAAACATTATGAAAACCATTTTCAATACTAAAATAAAAGAAAATTAAAACATGGTATTTATTTTTCTTTTAAAAAAGAAGGTATGGCTTGTAGAGGAAGCCGAAAATCAAATAACGGTCACGACGGCGGAGAAGTCGTTGTCGCCGCATACGTACGACAAAAACATTCCCTTTTGTCGTGTAGTAAACGATTCGTATAAAAAAGATTCCTTTTGAATAAACGTAAAATTCAAAGGGGTTTATACACCGTATAAAAGAAAGATGTGTATAAAATAAAATATGCCTCAATGAAAGGAGATTGAGACGAAGTCCCATACCTCGTATCCGACTTGACCCGACCGTTATTTAATCTCCTGAATAATAAACATGAGTTAATCTCTACTTTCTTATGAATCTTTTTCATGTTCATTAATCCTTTTATACCATGTTATGAACATCATGTAATCAGTTAAGTTAATAATGTTCATTTTTTCGGTATTTGGTTCTTAAGTCAAAAATAGACTTCTTACATTACATTTTGTTAATTTGGTCAAAGGTTCATTATATCCAGAATGGTATTCATGATGTATATATCATATATGTCATATATATCCAGTACATACATTCATTTATAATATTACATAATCATTTAGAGGTAAGAAATGAAATGCACCGTTCATGGAGACGGTAAGTCGTACGTACGCATGAACGCTACTTCCATTTCTATTTCATATTTTGTGGAATGGAATCATAATGATATAAGAGTATATTATAATTCCAGTATAATAACATATATAATATCATTAACTTTATCCTTTACACATCCCACATATGGTATTAACGAATCAAATCACTTTCAGGGGGTGGTAGTCTGCACTTCCTAAAATGAAGATATCGTGTTTACCCATAATGGAAACCATAAAGGTATGCCAAAAATGAAAAAAAAACAGAAGCTTAAGGAAAATATAAACATATTATATATCATATATAAAAATAGTGACATCATAATGGCCACCTTTGAAGGTGTTAAATGAGTATTGAACAATCATCGTTTCAGGAGGCAGAATTTCGCCATCCACAGAAACTGTATGTTCTTTAACCATTTGATGTAGTTGTGTGAGAGTGTAGCTCAAATAAATATTATAACAACATCATAGTATATTTATGATACTGGTGTTGTTACAAATGAAGTAAATAAAAAGAGTTTATGTGGTTGGAGAAGCAAAATAAAACAAATGAACATGAGAGAATGAATTACCTTTAAAAGTGTAACTCCTTTTGATTTGAGCCTAAAGGCTTCCTTTGAAATGATTCTGCCCAAAGGGAATCCTCTAGGATGAGGAGAGGGATGTGGAGAGAGTAAATGGGCAGGGTTTGGCCGAGCCAAATGCTTTAGGAGTGTGTGAAATGTGGTAGAGGTGGGGGCCTTTTATAAGAGGAGAGGAGGGGCACTTTTGGAAAGTAAAGAAATATTACTTTATTTGAAAATGTGTTTCGGTTTCAAAAGGTCCCACACTGATATAATTCGTGGATAAGGTGATAAGGGTTCGAAATCCACTCATACAATTGGTTTTGGACATGTTTAGTTCATAGATTTTATATTATCTTTCCATTTTATTTAAATCGTCAAATAATGATGTCATCGCTGCATCATTATTATGTCACAAATAATTTAATTTATTTAATGTCTAAAAATTATAAAACAAATACTATGATGTAGGAAATATTTTTATCTTTCCAATTACTATTTATAATCAAATATCTGATCTTTATAACCCCATGTAAAAATTGTTTTCGTAAAACATATCTTGTTTGTGTCATTTTTACTTTAACATTTAATAAAAAGTTATTTATGTCATTTCCAAACCAAAGTGTCTCCATGGGGTCCCCAAGTTGACCCATGGCTTGTCTTGGTCGGCCATGACACAACCAATAAGGTTGGGACATGTGTCTAGGTCATTTCCTATTATTAAAGCATTATTTATACCTTAAACTACCCTAATTAGCACTAATCGCGATTAAGAACTTAATAAGTTACTATTCACCAGAAAATTATTTTAATCTCATTGAACAACATTTTACTTCTTAATGACAACCATGTATGTCGGATTTTCAAAATTCAATACACATTAGTGGTAAACTTTCATTTAACTGAAAAATCAGTTGGCTTGATTACCACTTAGTGGTTTCACTATTCATCAAAAATTGAAGTTTTTCAGAAAATTACCAAAAATTCACCCTAAGCTATATTTGATATTCCGAATTCAAAAATGAAGTCTATTTTTCAAAATTCAAATCATATAAGTCACATTAATTAATTTAATAATTAATTCCCGCTGCCAGAGCAAATAGCGTGTTTTTACAAAATAATAAGTATCAAAAGATTGACACCAGTTTAAGTCTAATTTTAAAGTGAAATTGATTCCAATGACCACCATTGGATAAAATGGTAAAAATATATTCTAATTTCACTTCAAAACCAATTTAAAACATAATCTAATCATATAAATAAATTAGATTAAAAAGCAGTTTTGATGTAAAATGCAGTATTTTTCATTATTAAAAAATGAACATTGTCAGAAAAATACCAAAAATTCACACAAGGAAAATTTTGATGTCCCAATCATAAAGAATAAGTTTATTTTGACAAACATTATTTATAAAATTGTCAAAAGATAGATTCAAAAATGGTTTTCCATCAAAAGCCAGTAAAACAATCTTTTAAGAATATTAGTGTATTCCATGCATAAGATTGTATTTACTTACATTTTAAGCCTCTATAACACTATCTTAATCATTAATAGACATAGATAAAAATATCTATTATTCATTACTTTCTTGGGATGTTACACATATTCAGCTCAAATTGTGTGAAAATGTACTTTAAACTTTTATGATCAGTATAAATATCACACCTTTCAGCATAAATATAATGCTTCCAAATCATTAATACAAAGACTACCGCAGCCAACTCCAAATCCTGAGTTGGGTAATTTTTCTCAGGGATTTTCAACTATCATGTGGCATAAGCTATCACCATATCGTTTTCCACGAGAACAGACCCCAATACATTCTTGGATGCATTACTGTAGATCACAAACTTTTCTCCACTACAAGGAAGTGTGAGCACAGGTGCACTGGATAACCTTCTGTTCAACTCTTTGAAATTTTCTTCACACTCCACCATCAACATGAACTTTACTCCTTTTCAAGTCAACCTGGTGATTCGATTAGATAATTGTGAAAAATCATTCACAAAACATCAATAATATCCATCCAGACCAAGAAAACTTCAGATCTCAGTTACTGTTGTTGGTCTCGACAATCTTTCGATAACCTCTGTCTTTGTTGTATCCACAGATATCCCTTCTTTTGAGATTATGTGACCCCAAAATGATTATTTTTGACGCCAAAATTCACACTTGGTTAATTTGGAATAAATATTATCCTTTGTTAGGGTATTTAATACAATTATCAAGTGATCTTCATGTTCTTACTTCCTCTTTGAATAGACAAGAATATCATCGATAAAGACTACCACAAACTGATCAAGATAATCTCTAAAGAATATATTCATTAGATCCATGAAGATAGAAAGGGAATTATTAATACCAAATGGCATCACTATAAATTCATAGTGTCCATACCATGTACGGAAAGCCGTCATTAGTATATCCTCTTTTTTGACCCTTAATTGATGATG
Organism: Viscum album; assembly: GCA_963277665.1. Taxonomy (NCBI): domain Eukaryota; kingdom Viridiplantae; phylum Streptophyta; class Magnoliopsida; order Santalales; family Viscaceae; genus Viscum; species Viscum album. Next base: position 278,772,519 of record OY728125.1, read on the forward strand.
ATACCCTTAACAAAGATCAATATTGGAAAAGTATTGAGCTCTGCATAGTTGGTCAAATAGGTCATCAATGTGTGGGAGATGATAATTTTTCTTGATAGTGATCTTGTTATGTTCTGAATAATCAATGCAGAGTCTCATTGATCAATCATTCTTCTTAACTACTAGAACAGGTGCCCCCCAAGGTGACACACTAGGGAGTATGAATCCTTTATCATGATTCTCTTGGAGTTGCTCATTAATTCCTGCAACTCAATTGGGGCCATTCAATTTAGTGTCTTTGAAATGGGCATATCACCTGGTATGAGTTCTATTGAAAACTCAACTTTGCAATTTGGTGGAAGACCTAGAAATTCCTATGGAAAGACATCATCAAACTCCCATACAATGGGAATATTCTTAATTGTGTGTTTCTCTCTAACCATTTGAGATACATAACCTTCATTTATTGGAATCAAGACCCATAAGATGTAATAAATTTCCACGGGAAGGTTATATTCATCCTCGCATCGATAGATGATTGTAGATTTAGCAGGAATATTAAATGTGATTTCTCTTCTTTGGAAATTGATATGATCTCTATATAAATAATTCCAATCCATGCCAAGAATCACATAAAATTACACTATAGGAAGGATCACAAGATTTTCAAGAAGCACTTTCCCACAGACTGTAATCGGAGAAGAATTGTAAACTTTTTATGTGACTGTTGTGCCATTAGGAGTTGTCACAGCTAACTCAACATCTAATTTCTTAGGTAGTAGGGCAATACCCTTAAAAAATTATTCATAAATAAAAGAGTGGGTGGATCTAGAATGAAATAAAAAAATTTCTACTTTAGAGTGGATGGTAAGTGTACCTTTCACCACTTCATTATCGTACTCCACATCACCGATAGTAATTTCATGTGACATTCCTTTGTCTTTGGCCTTAAGAGTTTGTTGACGTTGATCATCATCAACAACACTTGGATTAGGGCATTGATTGGCATAATGCCCCATCTCCTTGCACTTGAATCATTGAAGTGTTGGAGTTACATTATGTGTATCCATTTCATTGTTCGCATCATTAGACATCTTCTTTCCATTATATCGACATTCAATTTCCCGATGACCGTCATTTCCACACTTAAAACATTTTCTTGTCCCTTTAAGACAATTCCATCCATGTTTCTTTCCACAATTTGAGCATAAAGGAAAACTCATCTTCATTTCAGTGTGGACTTTATATTTTCCATTGAATTCTATTTTCCTCTTCTTATCAAACCCATATCATGGATGAGTTACTCTAATCTCCAACTCAACCTTGAGAACCCATTGAACAATTTCCTCATAGCTATTGAAGTCGTATATGTCTAATGCCCTTGGAAGACTTGGATTTAAGCCACTAAAGAATCGATCAATCGTTCACGATGGTTGTATAATAATTCTCAAAGTATACTTTGCAAGTCTTGTAAAATTTGCTTCGTAGGTACCAACAGATTCATCATCCTTTTGGTTCAGTTCAAGAAAGATTTTCTCTATCTTTGTTCGAAGAATACGAGGGATGTACTTATTGAAAAATATGTTCTTGAACTCGTCCCAGTCCATGGACTCAATTTCATCTATTTGCCTCATATTCTTAATAAGATTACACAATTGATCAGCATCACCTTCCAAAAGATACATAGCTAAGATGAAATTGTCATGTTTATAACATTGTAGATATGAAAATATCTTTTCAGTGGTACTAATCCATTGTTCAGCCACTAATGGATCAGATGACCCACTGAATGAAGGTTGACGTTGCCTCATGAAGGATTGAACAGAATGTTGCTCCTTCCTTTTCTCGTTTGGAAGTCCATCATGGTTCATAACATGAGAAAGTTGTGTGAGAATGGCTACTATATTTTGCATTCCAGCTCGCATAACGTTTGGTTGCTTAGGGGGAAAATCATTTCATTTCTCTTTGCATTCAGCAATAACACTGTTCCATCGGGTTCCAGCCACTGACTAAAACCAATAAGCATAGTGTGATAAACCTTAATCATAATAGGAAAACCACATAATCAAGAATAAAATATTACACTTAAGGTCTTATCATAGGTTATTCATGGCCATTTCTAAAATACTAATATTGTGTTCCATGCTTAGACATATCCTTTGGGTTCTTACTGAGGCTTTCACAACCTATTTTCCAAAGATTGACTATAACGTTCCATTAATACCAACTATAACAACCCATACTCTATAGACATTGTTATTAATTCATAATTGAAGCATACTTATTACAACTTATCACAAAACCATGAAAGCATAGTATAGGTATAGTGTATTTTGAAACTGGGAAACATAAACAACTTGTTCATAAATCATCTACATTGTCTCCCATTTATCTCATCATATCTGGAGTCCCTTTTTGGCATATCCTACTTAATACCATTCTTCTTGACCTGGGGAAAAGAAAACATACAAAATGGTGATCTCAAATGCCCAGTAAGGGTAAACAAAAGAAATATAAATAATATCATATTCCTAAGAAGATAACATTTTGAATATCTTAACCTGCATAAGAGATCATAATATCATATCATGGGATATATCATAGTCGTGAAATGTAATTCCAATAATCATAACATAAAACATGTAACTTTGTGGAATACACACATAATCATAGAAAATCATTTCATTTTAGTCAAGACACATTGCCAAGACTATCATAAAAGACAAACTCCATTACTGATCCAAGTTCACTCCTCGTTCCAGTCTTGTATCATTGAACGAGATTAACTTGCAGTTCCAACCATGTCTATATCATGAGATAAAAATCTTTACCCAATACATTGGATAGAGATATAGGTACCACCCAAATCATAATGAAAATATTCTTATGTGAGCCACAAAATCATAAATCATACATCATAGCATATCACATGTAATAAAAATGGGATTATAAAACATCATGCCATCATAACATAATCTATATAAGATAAAAGGACATCATATAATTAATTCAATCATAACATAATCAAATCAATGGATAAATAGGGATAGATACAAAACCCTATATTATCATATATGGAAAATAAATTTGATTATACACTTGAACTCCATTCTTGAGGAAAATACGCTTTCTACTTCAAAAACATTTTTCCTTTCATAACATGTCATATAATTTTAATCTAAAAAAAATTGATTAAAAATAAACATGAAAAATTATAAAAAAAAAGCTTCAGGGAAATAATGTTCTATGAAATCATAAATATACGTTCATGCCGTATTTGTTAAAAAAACATTCTTCTCGTACTTTGGCCAGAAAAGTCAAAAAGTACCTCGTACTAAAAATGAAAAAATAATCCTTTCATATCATTTACTAAAAACTAACAAATTGGTAAAATTGGATTTGAAAATTTGTAGGAGGATAGGAATAATATATAATATTGAGGAAACATGGATGTGTATGATAAATATTCCCCAGTAAATTTGGAAGTATAAACAATCTCTGATAAAAATGAGATTGCATGATTTTCCATTAACTTATGTCTGATATGATTTTTTACATGTCCGAACCTCCTGTATAAAGATTTAAATAATTACATTGACTTATTCCAAAATCATAATCATTTTTATGATATCATATATGGTCATATTAATATCTTCTTATTAGTAATATTTCATTGCAACTTGTTATTCGGGTGTTTATTGCATTATGTTCTTATGTGTGTTTTGTCGAATAAATTCTTATTATTCTTTTTAGGTTATAGATACCTCATTTCATGAATGTTATTAGTGTTATATATATCATATTTACTCATTCAATTCATTTATATAATCATTATTCAATAAAGATCATTTAGAACAAGTCGCATCACATCGTGGAGACGGTAGGCAGTACGTACGCACGAGCGATGATATTGTTCCCATGATCGTGGAATTGTATTGAAGTGTATGTATACTATTTTAGAATAAATATCATTTTAAAATAATCATATTTAGTTATTATTTACACCATAATACCCTTCCAAGTAAGGTGGCGGTGGAAAACAGATTACACCACGGCGTGGAAACGATATTCTGTACGTACGCAAGCGTGGTGATTTTATTTTCCGTAGGATGGATAGAAGGTGAAATAGGGTTATATCATATTTATAATAAAATATCAGTATATTAGTTATACTAGTGTTATTACTTCATAATGAAACAACTAAAGAAGAATAAGTAGAAGAAGAAATAAATTTGAAAGAATTGGTAACAGATATTACCTCTTCTTCGACACGCCTCGTTGAAACCTCCTTATAGGGCACTAAGATTGGTCTTTGAAGAAAACCATAACCTCTAGGATGTTTCTAGGGAAGTAGAGAAGAGAAATTGGTAGGGGTTGGTCGAGATGGAAGGCTCCAAGTGGTGTGAGGAGGAGAGGGAGGAGGTTCCCTTTTATAAGGGAGGAGAGGGGCACCATTGGAATTATAAAAAATATTAATTTATAATAAATTCCAACCCCACTTAAAAACATCCAAAAATGACTCAAATCCGAAGCTTAGATGAGATAGTGTTGTAATATCATCATCCAATAATATTTAGACATGTTGGGAATTTATCTTAAACATTATCAACATGATTTATTCTTATATAATCTATTTAATTTTATTTGTGGTAATAATATTCAAAATTTAAAATCATTATAAATAACCACTTAAATGTTGTGAATTGTCCATAATTTTATACTTGATTACATTTTAGACCACATAAATTTTAATTTATAATTTTTAAATATTTTTGTGATTTTTATACAATTTCATAATATGTAATTTCTATAAATATACAATAGTGTCAATTTTGACACTATTCATTTATTTGAGTTGAAATAAAATATATATAGAATAAATGTTCGATCTAAAATATTTAATATATTCATCACATGGAATTGTTATCTATAAAAGTATTGGATCACATTAAATAGTTCATATAATATTTATTTTAATAATTTAAAATCATTTATTTGATATTTCAAACAATAAAATAATTTCAACATCACTATTGTGTCATAATTGATGATAATTATTTTATCTCTAAAAATTATAAATAAATTCATATGATGTATATAATTCAATTATATTTCTGTATACTATTCATGTTCGATGATTCATGAAGTTTATTACTAAATTAAAATTATTATACTTAAAATATTTAAGAGAGTGACATGTTGTCACTTTCATTGGTTTTAATAATAAATAAATTATTTTAAGGAAAAAAACCCATAAAATGAATTTATTCCGACCCATAGGTGATAAGGGTCGTCTTATAGTAATCCTATTGAATTTTGGAAGTTGTTAGGGTAACTTTATAATCTTATTTTTACCCTTAATTACCCGATTTACCTTTAACTGCAGTGAAAAACAAATTACCGTAGTTACTATTCATAATATCAAAAAAAAAGTATCCTATTAACATAATTTGGACCCACTGAATCCAAATATGGAATCCATTTTAAAATAGTCAAAACATAGAAGTTTCAGTAATTAATTTAAAATTAATCCTGTTGTTAAGCAAACAGGTTATAAAAGTTAAAACATTGCCCAAGATTGAAAGGTTTTTACCAATTAATTGAATGTAAAATTAATGCTAATGAAATAAACTATATTAAATGGTAAAAATATATTCTATTTATACTTTAAAACCGTTCAATATTATAATTTAACCATATAAATTATTGCGATGAAAATAGTTGTTTTTAATTAAAATATAGCGTGTTTTTATTATTCATCAAAATATGAAAGATACAAGAATAATATGAACATTTTATCCAAAGTAAATTTTTATATCCTGATTCCAAAGAAGAATTTTATTTTTTTCAAATTGAACTTATAAACATGTCATAAACTAGATTTAATGTGGGTGCTCCCTCAAAAGGTGGCAAAACTTCATTTTTTTAAAAAATTCTTATTTTACCTAAAATTTTTATTTTTTTCTCATACCAAATTCTTGAAAATATGTAAGATGAATAATAATGTTATAAAATACAAAATCAGTTAATACTATTCGTAACGTCTAGTTTATAATATTATAATAATATATCGGTGTTTAGTGAAACTCGGTATTGCGTACTACACACGTTATCGAGGAAGGTCATGATTGTGTGTAACGCTAGCCAAGATAGTTTTGTGTATAGTGAAAGATTACTTTGATGTTGTGTATAACATAAGTCATAAAAAATCTAATTCTCATAAAATATTAGCGTGTTACATTATACCCCTTTTAAAATGAATTTCTCCCTCGAAATTCGTCACTTCCTAAAAAAAGATGAGGATACCTCTCCCTCATCATATCCTCAAGCTCCCATGTAGATTCTTCTAATTGGTGGTTCCTCCATAATACTTTCACCAAGAAAGTGGTCTTGTTCCATAGAAATTTTTCGCTACGATCCAGAAACCTTATCAGTTGTTCTTCATAAGAAAGATCTTTCTCTAGTGGTGCAACTTCTGATCTTAGTACATGTAAAGGATCTTGTATGTACTTTCTGAAGAGAGATACAAGGAATAAATCATGAACTTGGAAGATATTAGGTCGAAGTGACAATCAGTAAGGTACCTTCCCAACATGATCCAGTATTTCCAAAGGACAGATATACCTACGTCTCAACTTTCCCTTCTTTCTAAATCTCATAACTCTTTTCCAAGGAGATATTCGTAAGAACACTTTATCACCAACTTCAAACTCTGTGTCTTTTCTTCAATTTCCTGGATAATTTTTTTGTCGACTCTGAGATGATCTTATGTGTTGTTGAATAGATTTGTCCATTTCTGTCATCTCATCAACAAGATCAAGACCTAATAGCTTTCATTCCCCAACTTCATCCTAGCATGTTGGAGTCCTGCATTTCCTTCTATAGAGAGATTTATAAGGATCCATCTAAATACTGGATTGAAAACTGTTATTACAAGAAAATTCCACCAATGGTAGGTGTTGATCCCAACCAGCTTTGAAATCAATAGAGAAAACTATTAACATATCTTCTAGAGTTCGAATTGTTCTCTCAGACTGACTGTGTGTCTGAGGATGATAAGCAGTGTTGAAATACAAATCTGTATCTAAAGTATGCGGAAGACATCACCAGAACTTCGAGGTAAACATCGGATCCAAATAAGATTTAATGGAATGTGGCACTCCATGCAATCTTACCACTTACTTTACATATATCCTGACAAGTTGATCCAGAGAGAAATCTTTCCTAATAGCAATGAAGTGTGCTGACTTCGTAAGATGATCAACTATAACCGAGATAGCATTATTGCCTTTGGATGTTTTAGGAAGTCCAGCGATAAAGTCCATAGTGATATTTTCCCATTTCAATTCGGGTATGGGTAATTGTTGTAACATCCCATTAGACTTCTGTCTCTCAGTATTAACTTTCTGACAAACCATGCTTCAAGAGACATATTCAGCAACATCTCTTTTCATGCCATCCCACCAAAAGTACTCTTTCAGATCCCTATACATTTTTGTGCTTCCAGGATGAATAGAGAATGATGAACTATGAGCCTCATCCAGTAGCTCCTTCATTAATGCTGAGATGAGAGGAACACAAACCCGATTCCTGAACCTTATTATCCCATCACAATCAATGTTGAATTCAATAACTTTTCTCACCTTCTATTTTAACACTACATTTTCTTTTTGGATCCTCTTTAATCTTCACATGTATAGATGGTTGAACATTCATTTGAGAACGATAATATTTTCCCCTTAAATTATAATTACAATATCAATAAATTGTAAATCCATAAATATTGGATATTTTGTGATACTCATCATGGATAAGCTAGCATGGTCTTGTCGACTTAATGTGTCTGCCACCATGTTTGCTTTCCCAAGGTTATAATGAATTGAGAAGTCATAATCCTCCATCAGCTCCAACTATCTTCTTTGGCACATATTCATCTCCTTTTGTGTGAAAATATAATTTAAACTTTTATGATCAGTATAAATATTACACCTTTCACCATAAATATAATTCTTCCAAATCTTTAATGCAAAGATTACAGCAGCTAACTCCAAATCATGAGTTGGGTAATTTTTCTCATGGATTTTCAACTTTCGTGAGGCATAAGCTATCACCATATCGTTTTCCATGAGAACACACCCAAATCCCTTCTTGGATGCATCACTGTAGATCACAAACCTTTCTCCACTACAAGGCAGTGTGAGCACATGTGTACCGGATAACCTTCTTTTCAAATCATTGAAATTCTCTTCACACTCCACCATCCTCATGAACTAAACTTCTTTTCGAGTCAACCTAGTGATTGGATTAGATAATCGTGAAAAATATTTCACAAAACGTCAATAATATCCAGCCAGACCAAGAAAACTTCGTATCTCAGTTAATTTTGTTGGTCTCAACCATCTTTCGATAATCGCTGTCTTGGCTGGATCCATAGATATCACCTCTTTTGAGATTATGTGACCCAAAAATTAATCTTTTTGAATCCAAAATTCACACTTGGTAAATTTGGCATAAAGCTTCTCCTTTATTAGTGTCTTTAATACAAATATCAAGTGATCTTTATGTTCTTCCTTGCTCTTTGAATAGACAAGAATATCGTCTATAATGACTACCACAAACTGATCAAGATAGTCTCTAAAGACTCTATTCGTTAGATGCATGAAGATAGCAGGGGAATTAGTTAGACCAAATGGCATTACTATAAATTCATAGTGTCCATACCTTGTACGGAATTTCATGTTTGGTATATCCTTTTTTTTACCCTTAATTGATGATACCCTGAATGAAGATCAATCTTGGAAAACTATTGCGCTCCATGTGGTTGGTCAAATAATTCATCCATGTGGGGGGGAGGATCTTTGTTCTTGACAGTGATCTTGTTAAGTTCTCGATAATCAATGCAGAGTCTCATTGATACATCATTATTATTAACAAAAAGAACAGCTGATCCCCAAGGTGACGCACTAGGTCGTATGAATCCTTTATCAAGATTCTCTTGGAGTTTCTTCTTTAATTCCTACAACTCAATTGGGGCCATTCTATAAGGTGTCTTTGAAATGGTCATAACACCCGGTATGAGTTCTATTGAAAACTCAACTTCATGATTTGGTGGAAGACCTGGAAATTCCTCTGGAAATAAATCTTCAAACTCCCGTACAATGGGAATATTCTTAATCATGAGTTTATCTCCAACCATTTGAGATAAATAACCTTCATTTTATTGGAATCAAGACACATTAGATGGAAGAAATTTCCACTGGAAAGTTCATCCTTGCATCGATAGATGATAGTAGATTGATCGAGAATATTAAATGTGATTTTCCTTCATTGGAAATTGATATGATCTCCATATAATGAAATCCAATCCATACCTAGAATCACATCAAATTCCAATATAGGAAGGATCACAAGATTTGTAGGATGAACTTTCCCGCAAACTTCAATCGGAGAAGAATTGTAAACTTTTGATGCGACTGTTGTTCCATGAGGTGTTGTCACAGCTAACTCAACATCTAATTGTTGAGGAAGTACGACGATACCCTTAGAAAATTCTTTAGAAACAAAAGAGTGGGTGGATCCAAAATCAAATAATACTTTTTCTACTTTAGAGTGGATGGTAAGTGTACCTTTCACCACTTCATTATTGTACTCCACATCACCAGTAGTAATTGCATGTGACATTCCTTTGTCTTTGGCCTTAATAGATTTTTGACGTCGATCATCATCAACTAACCTTGGATTAGGTAATTGATTTGGATAATTTACCATCTCCTTGAACTTGAAACATTGATGTGTTGGTGGTACATTCTTTTTATCCCTTTCATTGATCACATCATTAGACATCTTCTTCCCATTATTTCGACATTCTATTGCCCGATGACCTTATCTTCCACACATAAAACATTTTCGTCTCCCTTTAAGACAATTCCATCCATGATTCTTTACACAATTTGAGCATAATGGAAAACTCATATTTTTTCAGTGTGGCCTTTAGATTTTCCTTTTAATTCCATTTACCTATTCTTATCAAACCCATATGATTGATGGGTTACTCCAATCTCCATCTCAACCTTGAGATCACGTCGAACAATTTTCTCGTACCTATTGAAGTCCCTTATGGCTAACACCCTTCAAAGACTTGTTTTTAAGACACTAAAGAATCGATCGATCTTACTCTCAGGTTGGATAATAATTCCTAAAGCATACCTTGCAAGACTTGTAAAATTGTATTCGTAGGTACCAACAAATTCATCATCCTTTTTCTTGAGTTCAAGAAACTTCTTCTCCATCTTTCTTTGAAGAATATGAGAGAATAACGTATTGAAAAATAAGTTCATGAACTCATACCACTCCATGAACTCTATTTCATCCCTTTTCCTAGAATTCTTAATAAGATTCCACCATTGATTTGCATCACCTTCCAAATGATACACTGCTAGGATGATGTTTCCATGTTCAGAACAATATATAACTGAAAATATATTCTCAGTAGTACTAATCCATTGTTCAGCCATGAATTGATCAGAAGACCTGCTGAATGAAGGTGGACACTGCCTCATGATGGATTCAACAGAATGTTGCTCCTTCCTTTGCTCGTTTGGAAGTCCTGCATGGTTCATAGCTTTAGAATGTTGTGTGAGCATGGCTACAAGATTTTTTCATTCCAACTCCCGTAACTTTTGGTTGCTCAGGGGTACAATCATTGCATTTCCTATCGCATTCAGTATTAACATCGTTCCTTCAGGTTCCATCCATTGACTAAAACCAATAAGCATAGTGTGAGAAAAACAAATCATAATTGGAAAACCACATAATCAAGAATAGAATTTTACACTTAAGGTCTTATCATAGGTTATTCATGGACATATCTAAAATACTAATATTGTGTACTATGATTAGACATATCCTTAGGGTTCTTACTAAGGCTTTCTCCTCCTAGTTTCCAAATCATGACTATACCTTTCCTTTGATACCAATTATAACAACCCATACTCTGCATAAATTGTTATTACTTCAGAATTGAACCATACATATTACAACATAGAAAAAAGCATGAATGGGTCGTATAGGTATAGTGTCTTTAGAAACTGGGAAACATAAAAAACTGGTTCATAAATAATCTACGTTGTCTCCCATTTATATCATTATATCTAGAGTCCCGTTTTGGAATATCCTACATAATACCCTTCTTCCTATCCTGGGGAAAATAAAACATAAAAAAGGGATATCTCAAATGCTCAGTAAGGGTAAACAAAATAAATATCAATCATATCATTTTCATAAGAACATAACATTTTGAATATCTTAACCTCCACAAGAGATCATAATATCATAACATGGGATAAGTTATAGTGGTGAAATGTAATCCCAATAATCATATCATAAAACATGAGACTTTTTGTAATATACACATAATCATATAAAATCATTTCATTTTAGTCAAGACTCATTTCCAAGACAATCATAGCGGACAAAGTCCATTACTGAACCGAGTTTACTCCTCATTCCAGTCCTGTATCACCGAACCAGATTTACTTTCTATTCCAACCATGTCTATCTCATGAGATATAAATCTTTACCCAATGCATTGGAGGGGGATATAGGTCCCACCCATCTCATAATGAAACCATTCTTATGTGTGCCAAAAATCATAAATCATACATCATAGAATAACCCATGTAATAAAAATGGGATTCTTAAACATCATGCCATCATAACATAATCCATATAAGATAAAAGGACATCATAAAATAATCTAATCAATGTAAAAATAGGGATAGAAACAGAACCCTATATTATCTTATATGGAAAATAATTTTGATAAAACACTTGAACTCCATTCTTGAGGAAAATATCCTTTCTACTTAAAAAACATTTTTCCTTTCTTAACATGTCATACAATTTTTATCTAAAATAAGTTGATTAAAAATAAAAAAGAAAAATTTGTAAAATAATCTTCATGGAAATAATGTTCTATGAAATCATAAAAATCCATTCATGCCTTATATATTAAAAAACATTATTCTCTTACTTTGGCCGAAAAAGTCAAAAAGTACATCGTACTAAAAATTAAAAAATATTACTTTCATATCTTTTACTGAAAACTCACCAATGGGTAAAATTTAATTTAAAAAATTGTAGGAGGATATGAATAATATTTAATATTTAGGAAACATTTATGTGGATGATAAATATTCCCCAGTAAATTCAGAAGTATAAATAATCTCGGATAAAAATGAGATTCTGAAATTTTCCCTTACCTTGGGTCCGAAATGCTTTGTACGTGTCCGAAACTCCGGTATAATGATTTCAATAATGTCATTGACTTATTCCAGAATCATACTCATTGTTATTATATCATTTATGTCCATTTTCTTTGCTTCTTATTAGAAATATTTCATTACTACTTGTTATCCAGGTGTTTATTGTTTTATGTTCTTATGAGTGTTTTGTCGAATAAATTCGTATTCTTCCTTTTAGGTTATAAATACCTAATTTCATGAATGGTATTAGTCTAATATATATCATATTTACTCATTAAATTCATTTATATAATCATTATTAAATTAAAATCATGTAGAACGAGTCACATCACATCGTGGAGACGGTAGTTCGTACGTACGCATGAGCGATGTTATCATTCCCATGATCGTGGAATTGTATTGAAGTGTATGTATACTATTTCAGAATAAATATCATTTTACAATAATCATATATAGTTATTCATTACACCATTATACCCATCCATGTGAGGTGGTGTTGGAAAACAGATTACACCACGGCGTGGAGACGGTTTTCCGTACATACGCACCCACGGTGATTTCATTCTTCGTAGGATGGATAGAAGATGAAATAGGATTGTTTAATATTGATAATACCATTTTATTATATTAGTGATACTGATTTTATTACATAATAATGAAACAACTATAGAAGAATAAGCATAAGAAGAAATAAATTTGAAAGAATTGGTAACAGATATTACCTCTTTTTCGACACGCCTCTTTGAAACCTCCTCTTGGGGAACTAAGATTGGATTTTGAAGAAGACCAGGACCTCTATGATGTTTCTAGGGAAGTGGAGAAGAGAAATTAGTAGGGTTTGGAAGATCTTGAATGCTCAATGTGGTGTGAGGAGGAGAGGGATGAAGAGCCTTTTATATGGGAGGAGAGGGGAACCTTTGGAATAATAAGAAATATTAATTTATAATAAATTCCAAACCCACTTCAAAACATCCAAAAAAGACTCAAATCCGAATCTTAGATCATATAAGGTGGTAATCTCATCATCCAATAAAATTTAGACAAGTTGGGAATTTATTTTAAACATTATCAACAGAATTTATCCTTATGGAATCTATATAATTTTAATTTTGGTAATAATATTCTAAATTTTAAATCATTATAAATAATTACTTATATGTTATGAATTGTCCATAATTGTATAATTTATTACATTGTCGACCATATAAAATTTAATTTATCATTTTTAAATATTTTTGGGATTTTTAAACAATTTTATAATATGTAATTTCTATAAATTAACTATACTCTCAATTTTGACACTATTCATTTATTTGAGTTTAAATAAAATATATATAGAAGATATGTTCGAACTAAAATATTTAATAGATTCATAACATGTCATTTATATCTAGAAAATTAGTAAGCACATTATATAGATCATATAATATTTATTTTAATACTTTTAAAATCATTTATTTGATATTTCAATCAATAAAATAATTTCAACATCACTATTGTGTCATAATTAATGATAATTATATAATCCCTAAAAATTATAAATAAATTTATATGATGTAGATAATTTTATTTTATTTCTTGAGACTATTCCTCTTTGAATATTCATAAAGTTATCACTAAATTAAAATTATTATACTTATAAGATTCAAGAGAGTGAAATGTTGTCACCTTCTTTGGTTTTAATAATAATTAAATTATTTTAATGGTAACAAGTACATAAAATGAATTTATTCCAACCCTTAGGTGATATGGGTCAACTTTTAGTCATCCAATAGAAGTTAGTAAGGTGTTAGGGAAATTTTATAATCTTATTGTTACCCTTAATTACCTGATTTTCCTTTAAATGCATTAAATAAAAATTACCATAGTTACTATTTATAATATCCAAAAAAAAATCTATTAACATAGTTTGGACCCACTGAATCCAAGGCGGCTGGCCCTTCTCATCCACCGGGGTCCTCTGGATCACCTCCCAGTCGCCTTGGCACCCTGATCTGCTTCAAAGATGCTCTGGTTGGTCCGTCGCGTGAAACCCTGCGGCCCTGGATCCGGGTGGTCCCCCGGTGGCTCCAAGGGCATCGTGAGTGGGTTATTGCATGTCCATAGTGTTTCCTATGGCGTCCTTCGAAGTAGCTGTAGAGGAGATGAAATAGACGCTCGTGGCTTGTTTCAGTGCTGCGAAGCCTCCGATCCAGGTCTTCAGAAGGATTATGGAGTCCTGGGGTCTACAGGTGCCAGCTCGCATTTCGGACGTCCACCACCTCTCTTTCTACTTGGTGTTTCAATAGGAAGCTGAATTCATCCATACCTAGTGTTGGGCCCCATGAGGCTTAGAACATTGGAGTTTCAACCTTTCGCGTTGGTCCATGGATTCCCACAGAGGAAAGGTGGGTCCCAAGGCCGCGGTGTGGATCCATCTCTCAGGTATCCCCCTTCCCTTTCAGAACATGGATCTACTCCTGGATATCGGGGATTCCCTAGGTTGTTTCCTATGTATGGATTCCCGCACTTTCAATGGTGAGGACTTGGTCATGGCTCGGATCTGTGCCGAGCTTGACCTATCATCCCCTCCGCCGGATAGCCTACGCTTGACGGTCCAGGGCATCTTTGAGTGGTCCCAGGATGTGGTTTTCCCAGTGTTCCATAGTTTTTTCCCCTCATGCCTTCTCCAGGGGCACTCCGTGCAAGTATACAGGTCCCAATTTCTAGGTGTCCATCGCAAAGCGCCCAGAGGCGTCCAGAGGAACTATTTCCCTGTGGGTGGAGAAGGGGTCGCTTTGGCGTCGGCGGTGGTCTCCCATGAGGCCCCCTCTCCTGCTGAAGATCAGAGCCTGGTTCGCCCTCAGATCAGTGAGGACTCTGCTTCCCTAGGGCTGGCACGGCCTCCTAGCGTCAGGTAGGCCTCTCCCCGGTGGCTGGCGGAGCTGTTTGACCCGGGTCGCGGTCTGCACCTGCTTCTGTCCGAAGGCTGCCTACTGGAGTTCGTTCTGAGGCCCCCAAGCCTATTATTCCCTATCGGGCTGAGGGGGAAACAACTTCTTCTACCTTTGGGACCGATTGAGGGGGCAGTTCGGGGGCTCTCCCTCTTCCCTTCCAGGCGAAGGTTGTTGTTAAGGATGATGGGGTGTATACCCGGTGTGGGGAACCTCATTCCCCCGAAGCTCGGAGTCCGCATCATTCCCATGTCTTCTCTCCCCCTAGCGGCGTTCGAGGGAAACAACTTCTGATGCTTCCCTGGAGGCCCTCGTCCTCTCCCTCCCTGGACTTGAGCCCGGGGGTGCGAACTCTTTCGCAGTCGAAACAGGACCTATATGGAACCTGTTGCACCCCTCTCTCTTGGATTTTAATGATCACAATCACTCTAATTGTATTCTAACTTGTTTTCAAGTGTTTTTGATGATAGGTAATAGGGTGCCTAGAAGCTGGCCCAAAAAGAATTCAAAATGGACTGTTTAAGTCCACCGGCCAGCCGGTGTGAGACCACCGGCCAGACGGTAAGGGCACCGGCCAGCCGGATCCAGCCCATCGGCCAGCCGGTGGACCAGGAAGAAGGCCTTGCCCTCTGCCAGGTGCCACCGGTCAGCCGGTGTCTGGCCACCGGCCTACCGGTGGGTCCAGACAGAATGGCATACCTTCTGTCCAGACCACCGGCCAGCCGGTGCCTGACCACCGGCCAGCCGGTGGAACCCAGACAGAATAGCATGCTTCTGTCCAGACCACCGGCCCGCCGGTGGCTCAACACCGGTCAGCCGGTGGAGCCAGACAGAAATCCCTTGCTTCTGTCTGGTGCACCGGCCAGCCGGTGGATCAGCACCGGCCAGCCGGTGTGCTCAGTCAAACTAGCCGTTAGGCTTTGACCAGGCTGGCCCACTTGATCCCCAACGGCTCCGAAAGCCCTCCAACGGCTATTTTGAAGTATTTGGGAGTATTTCTCTTATAAATAGACGTCCATGGATGCCGGGAACACTACTGATCATATACCGAAGCATACCAAAGCTATTTTGATCATTTAAGGCTCCTACGACAATTCTCAAAGGCTATTTGAGATCCAATTTCCATCCTTGAAGCTTGGGCTGCCTCTACATCAACTACACTCACCTCTTGGCGCTCAAGGCTTCCTCTAGTTTGTTCTAAATTATTTACTTCAATTGTTTAGTTCTTAATTGGGTTTGTATTAAAACAAACCACCCTTTTTCTTCCTTCTTTCAATTTGGGTTTCTTTCTACAACTATAATAAAAAGCAAGCTGTAAGAAGGTGATCTAGCCTACCTTAAAACGGCTAGTGGGTTTCTTGCTATAACCATTAAAAAGCAAGCGGTCGTATAAATCTCCCAACGGTTGAGTTGGGAGCGGAGACGTAGGCTTGAGTTTAAAGCCGAACTCCGTTATCAACTGTGTCTTGCCATTTTACTTTCCGCTGCATTTAAATTTGTTTAAAATTGTTAATTAATTTTACAAAGGCAATTCACCCCCCCTCTTACCATCACCTCCGAACCAACATTTGGTATCAGAGGGAGCATTTGTGTAATACCTTAACCGGTTACAAACGAAAAATCCATAGTGATGGCTTCTTTCTCACAAGCACCCGAAGGGTATTCCATGACTCGGGCTCCATACTTCGATGGAACCGATTACACATATTGGAAAACACGAATGATTACTTTTCTTAGAAGCATTGGCGATACTATATATAGAATTGTTATGCAAGGCTACACTCTTTCTAGTAAGGATGAATCTAAATGGACCCCCGAAGACATTGCCAATTTTGAGCTTGATGGCAAAGCCGTGAATGCTCTTCATTGTGGGTTAGACCGTAATGAGTTTAATCGTATTTCTACTTGCACCACCTCACACGAAATTTGGAAACTTTTGGAAGTGACCCATGAGGGCACTAACAAAGTCAAAGACACTAGGTTAGATATGTATCGTCAAGACTTTGAGAGTTTCACAATGCACCCACACGAGTCAATCACCGAAATGTTTACTCGTTTTACTGATGTTTGCAATGGGAGAAAGTCCCTTGGTGATGATGTTTCAGCAGAAACAATGGTCAAGAAAATTCTTTGGGTCCTACCAAGCTCTTGGGCACCAAAGGTGACGGCAATCCAAGAAGCGAAAGATGTCAAGAAGATGCCGGTTGAAGAACTCATAGGGTCACTCATGACTTATGAGATTACCATGAAGAGGCAAGTCGATAAAGAAGGAAAGATCTTCAAGGAGAAAAAGAACATAGCTTTCAAGGCAAAGGAAGAAAGCTCCTCTGATGATAGTGAATCTGAGATGGCTCAACTAGCAAGGAAAATGAGCAAGTTCATGAAGAAAAAGAAGAAATTTCAAAAGGCACGAAAGGAAGAGCCAAAGGCGGAGAAAGAAATCACTTGCTTTGAATGCGGAAAGAAAGGCCACATCAAACCGGAGTGCCCCATTTTCAAGAAAAGGTTAAAAGAAAAGAAAAACAAGAAGGCCTTCAAAGCATCAACATGGAGTGAAAGTGATGACTCCATGTCTTCAAGCGACTCAAGCGATGAAGGTGGAAAATTCCTAATGGCATTTGATGAGGTATCCTCTTCTCACTCTTCTTCTCACTCTTCTTCCTCATCTTCTTCTTTTGATAATGATATGTCTTATGAAGAACTCCAAAATGCAAGAGATCAATTAGAGGAAGGTTTTCACGAACTTACCTCTAAATTTTTTACCCTAAAAAAGAAAAACAAAACTCTTATCTCCGAAAAAGACAAACTTCTCAAAGAGAATGAGGAGCTTGCCCTTAAAGTCAAAAATATTCCAAATGTAGATTCTTTAAATTCTACCATTAAGGATTTGAAGGAATCTCTTGCCAAGTTCACCCAAGGTGAACAAAACTTAACTAAATTGCTAGGTTCTCAGCGTTCGGCTAGAACCACACATGGACTTGGCTATAACAAGCAATCCACTTTTTCTAGGGCACCCACTACTTTTGTAAGGGGGAGCTCTCAATACAAATTTTGTAATTATTGTAAAAAGACCGGTCACATGATTTATGAATGTGATTGTAAAAATGCTAGGTATGGAAGACCCAAATCCATTACCTACTCGGATGAGTATCATAGAAGGAATCCCTCTAGAACATTATGGGTTCAAAAGTCTCTTTTAGCTAATCTGTCTGGACCCAAACATATATGGGTACCAAAATCTTTTCTTTCTTGATTTTGTAGGATAAACGCCAAAAGAGTAGGACCTCTAAAGGATCGTGGTAACTCGACAGCGGTTGCTCAAGGCACATGTGTGGCGATCCCTCCGAGTTCAACTCACTTGAAGAATTCGATGGAGGATATGTCACCTTTGGTGATAACTCAAAAAGCAAGATCGTCGGAATAGCTACCATTGGTTTTGGTAGCTCCTCTTTTATTAAAGATGTTTTATTAGTTAAAGGTTTAAAGCATAATTTAATTAGCATTAGTCAACTTTGTGATAGTGGTTTTTCAGTCAATTTTCAAAATGATTTATGCAATGTGTTTGATTTTCAAAACAAGTTGATATTTTCTGCTTCCCGTTTTCAAAATGTTTACATTATTGATTTAAAATCTCTAGCTAGCCAAAATGTTAAATTTTTAAGTGCTATTGACAATGAGTCTTGGCTTTGGCATAGAATATTGGGGCATTGTAGCTCTCATTCACTTCTAAAGCTTAATAAGAACAAGCTCATTCGTGACCTTCCTAAACTTAAATTTAAGAAAGATTTGATTTGTGAGCCATGCCAACTTGGTAAGCAACACAAGTCTTCTTTCAAATCTAAGAAGGAAGTGTCCACCTCAAAATCTCTTGAACTCCTTCATCTTGATCTTTTTGGTCCTACTCCCGTAGCAAGCTTAGGTGGAAAATCCTATACCTTAGTTATTGTTGATGACTTTTCTCGTTTTACTTGGGTTTTCTTTTTAGCCCATAAGAATGATGCTTGTAAAACCTTTTTGAAATTCTCTAGGAATGTAGAAAACCAAAAAGGATATAAAATCATATCTCTTCGTAGTGATCATGGTGGTGAATTCGAGAACAATGAATTCAATGAATTGTGTTCCTCTCAAGGATACAATCACACCTTCTCTGCCCCTAGGACTCCTCAACAAAATGGAGTGGTTGAAAGGAGAAACCGAACTCTCCAAGAAATCGCACGAACCCTCCTTAGTGAATTCGACCTCCCTCAATATTTTTGGGCCGAGGCGGTAAACACTGCTTGTTATACTATTAATAGAGTCCTTGTAAGACCCCTTCTTAAGAAAACCCCCTATGAACTTTGGAAAGGCAAATTGCCCAAAGTTGGTTATTTTAAAGTGTTTGGGTGTAAATGCTTTATCCTTAACACAAAAGATAACCTAGGGAGATTTGATGCCAAATCCGATGAAGGTATTTTTCTTGGGTACTCCAACTCAAGAAAAGCCTATCGTGTCTTCAATAAACGTTCAAAAACCATCGAAGAATCATCTCATGTCAAATTTGATGAAACTCTTCCAAAACCTCACTCGGTCATTGAGGATGTTGAAGATAAGCTTGATAAGCTTCATTTGAATGATTCCTCTTCTCCTCCCAAGGAGGATGACCATCAAGAACCCTCTTCACCTTCTTCGCCCTCCACCTTGCCTAAGGTTTGGAAACCTTCTAGAGATCATCCTTTAGAAAATGTCATAGGTGACCTTCAAGCCGGTACTCGAACTAGAAGATCTATCCTCAATGAAGTTGAACATCAAGCCTTCATTTCTCACCTAGAACCTCAAACCATTAATGATGCCATTAATGATGAGAATTGGGTTCTTGGAATGCAAGAGGAACTAAATCAATTCTCTCGAAATAATGTTTGGACTCTTTGTGAAAGACCCAATGATCATCCAATTATTGGAACTAAATGGGTTTTTAGGAACAAACTTGATGATCAAGGAAACATAACCCGGAACAAGGCTCGCCTAGTAGCTAAGGGCTATAATCAAGAAGAAGGAATTGATTATGGTGAAACCTTTGCCCCCGTTGCTAGGTTAGAATCCATTAGGATCTTGTTGGCATTCGCCACCCACTTACATTTTAATCTTTTTCAAATGGATGTTAAAAGTGCTTTTTTAAATGGTTTTATTTCTGAAAAAATCTTTGTTGAACAACCTCCCGGTTTTGAAGATCCAAAATTTCCAAATCATGTTTTTAAGTTAACCAAGGCTCTTTATGGCTTAAAGCAAGCCCCTCGGGCTTGGTATGAGCGGTTAACAAAATTTCTTTTAGAAAATGATTTTAAAATGGGTCAAGCAGATTGTACCCTATTTTTAAAACACACTTCAAAAGATCTTTTAGTAGTCCAAATTTATGTTGATGATGTTATCTTTGGTTCTACCAAAGAATCTCTTTGTACTGATTTTTCAGATTTAATGAGAAAAGAATTTGAAATGAGTTTTATGGGAGAATTGAAATTTTTTCTTGGTTTTCAAATCTTTCAAAATTCAAAAGGTATTTCTCTAAGCCAAAGCAAATACACAAACGAGCTTCTAAGTCGTTTTGGTATGGATCAAGTAAAGGAAATTAGTACACCCGTGAGTACTTCATGTAAGATTACGTTAGATGAAGCCGGGAAACCGGTGGATAACAAGCTTTATAGGAGTATGATCGGGAGTCTACTTTACCTAACTGCGACCCGTCCTGACATCATGTTTAGTGTTTGCCTTTGTGCTCGTTTTCAAGCCAATCCTAAAGAATCCCATCTTAAATCAGTCAAAAGAATTTTTAAGTATTTAAAAGGCTCCAAAAATCATGGTTTATTTTATCCCTCAAATACATCTTTTGAACTATCTTCTTATTCGGATGCTGATTTTGGCGGATGTCAATTAGATCGTAAGAGTACTAGCGGAACCTGTCATCTGCTAGGCAAGTCCCTTGTTTCGTGGAGTAGCAAGAAGCAAAATTGTGTTGCTCTTTCTACTGCCGAGGCCGAGTATGTAGCCGCTGGCAATTGTTGTGCCCAAATTATTTGGATGCAACACACTCTCTTGGATTATGGTCTTTCCTATGATCATGTCCCTATTCTGTGTGACAACACTAGTGCCATTAGTATCTCTAAGAATCCAATACAACATTCTAGGACAAAGCACATAGACTTAAGGCATCATTTCCTTCGTGACCATTTTCAAAAAGGAGATATCACTTTGGACTTCATTCCTACTGATTTCCAATTAGCTGATATTTTTACCAAACCGCTCCTGGTTGACAGTTTTGATTTTATTAAAGGGGAGTTAGGAATGATTCGTCAATGAGCACTATTAAATATTTGACTTTCTTGGCTTGCTTATATTTTATTTTTATTAGAATTTTTTTTAAACACCTTTTTTTTTAATTCTGTTTTTTTATATTTTATGAATTTTAGTACCACCGATCAACCGGTGGTACATCACCGGTTAACTGGTGGTGTCGGGTTTCTGTTTTTTGGGCCGACCCGAGGAAGGGTTAAAATTTATTTTAAAACCCTTCCTCCCTCATTTCTCTCTTCTCTCTCGGGCGGCTCCTCCTAAAACCACAGCTCCTCCAAAACCTAGCCTCCCTTCTTGGTTTTTGCCCTCTCAAAACTCCTTTATTCTCTCAATCTCTCTCTTTTTAGCTCCTTATGCCATCATGGGACCTCGATCTACTCGCAAAGGCAAGGGTATCGCTCAAGAAGCACCTCCTCCTCCTTCAATCCCTCAACTTCCAGACATATGGCATGACAAAGTCATTTTGCCCGGTAGAGTTATTGACTATCCTTGGCTTTCTTCTGCTCGTCTCGAGCTTTTTTCAATTATTGAGTATCAACATTGGCATTCATTTTTTGAGCCACCCGAAAAGGATGTAATTTATCCTCTTCTTGTCAAAGAGTTCTATGCTCATTTGACGTGGTCCGTTTCTGATGACATTGATACCATCTCCTCCACTGCTCTTGGGCAACCCATCACTTTCACTTCGGTGGAAATTGCCCGGATGCTGGGAGTTCCTCATGTTGGACCTCATGCTTTTGCTCAGGGGGAGTTTCCTCGGGACTCTGAATTTGATCTTGCTGTCGCTCTTGAGCATCTCACAGGGCAGCCCTCAAATCCCATTGTCAAGCTCTCCCAGCTCTCTCCTAACCATCGTATTATTGAGCGCCTCATTCAAACTTCCCTTGCGCCCCGTATCGGGGATCATGATAATGTCAAATTCATTGATATTTATCTTCTCTCTTTTATCACCAGAGGCATTCACTTCAATTTGGTCCGGTTTCTGTTCCGGCCCATGACTTATGTGGCTGAGCACCCGCGTCGGTCCAAAACTCTACCCTACGGACGCCTCTTGACTAAAATCTTTTCCTTTCTTGATGTGCCTCTTCATGCTACTTCCTTCGAGCAGCCAACGAAGGATAGCATAGTGAATTTTATGATGGTGCAACGAATGAACATCCGTTGGCACCCTTGGCGTCAGGAATGGATTGTCGACAAGGACGGTCTTCTCAAGGCCTACTCTCCTCAGACTCATTCCCATCCTCCTGCCCATGCCATGCCTCCTGCTATTGCCGCTGCCTATCCTCTTTCAGACAGTGAGGATAGAGATGATGATGAAGAGGAAGGAAGTGGTGACAGCGAAGGTGAGGCTGATGCTGCTGCTGATGAGGAGGCTGGAGAGGGTGATGATGCACCTGAGCCTGCTGAGGCTGTGCCCCCTCCTGCTGATGCTGGTGGCTTGCCGGTGACGGCTGATCAGTTCCTTCGCTTCCAGGATCAGATTGAGACCCGGCTCGACCTACAGTTTTCTTACTTCAGCTCTCAGTTTGATCAGCTCCACTCACGGATTGAATCTCTAGATCGTCGCTTTGAGGCGGTCCAGGCTCCTCCGGCTCCTCCGACCTTCAGGCGTCATCGTCTCCCTCGACCCTCTAGGAGTGAATAGACCCTTAGTTGTTTTTGATTTGTTTTTGTATTTGTATTTTGGATTCTCCTTATACCATTTCATCTTATTTAAATTTCAAGTTGTCTTGTCTATCCATTCCTTTTTATCATTGTTTACCTCTTTGATTGTTTTTCTTATTCTCTCTCATAATTTTCCTCCTATTTTGATAATCCCAAAGGGGGAGAAAACCTCTCTATTACATAGTTATTTATTAAAATGCTCTTTTTACAAATTCCATTTTAAGTTATTGATGTCATCAAAATCTGTTTTAAATGGTTAAGTTATTGTTTTCAATTGATTTCTTTAAAAAATGGCATTTGGTTGCAATTTCAAAAAATGACCCTTTCTCAGTATTTCAATGCTTTCAAGATCATTATATTTGGCACGTCTCTATGTTTTCCAAGTTCAAATTGTTTATTTAAGTTTTCAATTGACATACCCTTTTTTAAAGCTTTCATACCCTTTTTTAAAGCTTTCTCTTTTGTGATTGTGATCATCAAAATAGGGGGAGATTGTTGCACCCCTCTCTCTTGGATTTTAATGATCACAATCACTCTAATTGTATTCTAACTTGTTTTCAAGTGTTTTTGATGATAGGTAATAGGGTGCCTAGAAGCTGGCCCAAGAAGAATTCAAAATGGACTGTTTAAGTCCACCGGCCAGCCGGTGTGAGACCACCGGCCAGCCGGTAAGGGCACCGGCCACCCGGATCCAGCCCATCGGCCAGCCGGTGGACCAGGCAGAAGGCCTTGCCCTCTGCCAGGTGCCACCGGTCGGCCGGTGTCTGGCCACCGTCCAACCGGTGGGTCCAGACAGAATGGCATACCTTCTGTCCCGACCACCGGCCAGCCGGTGCCTGACCACCGGCCAGCCGGTGGAACCCAGACAGAATAGCATGCTTCTGTCCAGACCACCGGCCAGCCGGTGGCTCAGCACCGGTCAGCCGGTGGAGCCAGACAGAAATCCCTTGCTTCTGTCTGGTGCACCGGCCAGCCGGTGGATCAGCACCGGCCAGCCGGTGTGCTCAGTCAAACTAGCCGTTAGGCTTTGACCAGGCTGGCCCACTTGATCCCCAACGGCTCCGAAAGCCCTCCAACGGCTATTTTGAAGTATTTGGGAGTATTTCTCCTATAAATAGACGTCCATGGATGCCGGGAACACTACCGATCATATACCGAAGCATACCAAAGCTATTTTGATCATTTAAGGCTCCTACGACAATTCTCAAAGGCTACTTGAGATCCAATTGCCATCCTTGAAGCTTGGGCTGCCTCTACATCAACTACACTCACCTCTTGGCGCTCAAGGCTTCCTCTAGTTTGTTCTAAATTATTTACTTCAATTGTTTAGTTCTTAATTGGGTTTGTATTAAAACAAACCACCCTTTTTCTTCCTTCTTTCAATTTGGGTTTCTTGCTACAACCATAATAAAAAGCAAGCTGTAAGAAGGTTATCTAGCCTACCATAAAACGGCTAGTGGGTTTCTTGCTATAACCATTAAAAAGCAAGCGGTCGTATAAATCTCCCAACGGTTGAGTTGGGAGCGGAGACGTAGGCTTGAGTTTAAAGCCGAACTCCGTTATCAATTGTGTCTTTCCATTTTACTTTCCGCTGCATTTAAATTTGTTTTAAATTGTTAATTAATTTTATAAAGGCAATTCACCCCCCCCTCTTGCCATCACCTCCGACCCAACAGAACCAAGGAGTATTCTGCCTCCTGCCAGCTGAAGACCAAGGAACCTGGGATCAATTATGGGTCCCTCTATGCTTAATGTATCCCTTGATTATATGGAATGCTCATGGTCTCAGAGCCCATGTTAAAACAGACTTCCTGGCATCGGAAATAAAGAAGGACAAGGTCTTGATCACTAAAGTTCTCGAACACAAACAGGCGCCACCTAGACTCATCCAGTTTACCCGCAAAATCGGCATGCACGCGTCCATGCATGCAGAACCAGCCAACCGTCACTTCTGGATTTTCTAGAAGAGGGACGTCTCGGTGGTTCTGCTTCAGGCGAGTGACCAATACATGACCATGAGGGTGAAGTTGGGAACTCTTTTTGTCATCGTGACCTTTGTTTATGGTAGTTTCGATAACCAAAGGAGGGAAGCCTTGTGGCAGGATCTCTGTGCGTTTGACCCAGGGGAGGTACCCTGGATCTTTGGTGGGGACTTTAACATTATGGCGGAGCCGGTTGAGAGAAAAGGATGAGGCTCCTTCCCTCTCAGAGCTAGCATAGATTTCTCCCAGTTCATGGAGAGAAACGTCTTGTTGGATTTGGGGTACACGGGGGACCACTTCACATGGTGTAATGACCAGAAAGGGGACCACAGTTGCTGGAGCAGCCTTGACCGTTGCTTGGAGAATCTTAAGGCTACCTCGACGTTTCCTGTTGCGCATGTTAAACACATGGTGTGAGGTATCTCCGACCACTCTCCTCTCCTGGTGCAACTGGCATATAGGCAGAGGACTCATGAATGTTTCAGGTTCCACACCCATTGTTTCGACAACCCGGACATTCCCAACCATATCTTCTCGTCCTGGATGGAACCGGTTCAAGGGCACTCATGGGTGGTGCTTCATAACAAGCTCAGAAGACTAAAACCAAAGCTCCAGGCATGGGCTGGTGATCTCCCCCATGCTGATCAAGATCTCTATGTGGTCAAGGAGGATATAGATAACATGGAAGGTAGCCCTGAGGACCTGTTGGATGATTCGGTGTTCACTGACCTTGCGGATAAAAAGAGTAAGTTAGCGGAGATGATCCTGGGTCAGGAACGAAGGGCTTAGGAGTGTGCAAGGATCAAATGGTTGAAAGAGGGGGATAGGAATACGACGTATTTTCACGCATGTATCAAGGAGAAAAGATTTCCTATCACTCCCAACATCATGCACGAGGATGGCTCCTACACAGATGACAGAGAAGAGGTGGGAGGTATGGCTTTATCCTTCCTCAAGGACTTACTCGCGGGCCCGAACGGGAGGATGAATGCTGGGTACCCCAGTGGAAATGATTATTTTTGGGAGACGATTCCCTCCTATGTATCTCAGGAGGATAATGGGGTTCTAGAGATGATTCCCGACGAGGAGGAAGTCCATGCAGCTATGCTCAGGCTGAATGCAGATAGCACGCCAGGTCCAGATTGTTTCCCAGGTTCTTTCAATAGAGAGGCGTGGGGGGCGATCAAAGGTGATATTGTCTCTACCATCCAGGACTTCTTCTGAGGGGGATACTTTCCAGGGGTGGAAAGTTCCACGACCCTTGTGGTCATTCCGAAGGTTAAAGATCCCTCATATCTATCTCAGTATAGGCCTGTTAGCATGTGCAATTTTCCATACAAGATCATGGCAGACACTGCTAATGCGAGGTTATCCACGCGGCTGGCACGATGGATCTCTATCAAACATAATGGCTTTGTGAGGGGACGGTATATCCATGGTGCGATGGCTCTTTCTCAGGAAATGCTGAAGGACCTCAACTATAAAACCCATGGTTCAAACATGGAGGTGAAGGTCGACATGAGTAAGGCGTACAACATGGTCGAATTGGGGTTCATAAATTGGGTCCTGGCCAGCATGGAAATGACTCCAAAGGCTGTGGATATCCTGTTTAGGTGCTTCATCTCTGCATGGATGAATGTCACCTTCTTGGGGAAATCGCACAGATTCGTTAAGGCGGTCCGTGGTCTCCGTCAAGGTGATCCGATCTCCCCTAGCCTCTTCATCATCATGAAAGATACTTTCAGCCAGCTTCTCAATAGAGGGATCACAAGTGGTAGGATCGTGCCTTTTAGGTGAAAACAGATTATTCAGCCCATATCCCATTTGATGTTCGCGGACGACACAATTATCTTCTCTACTGCGGGAAAGAGGCCAGCGCGAGGAATCAAGAAGATCCTTGAGGAGTACCGTTTTTGGAGCGGGCAGCTTATCAACATCTCCAAGAGTAACCTTTACATCTCTAACAAGTGTGATTCCGCCCGGGCCAACCAAGTCTGCAATAAAATGGACATGAAACAGGGTGTGTTTCCCCTGGTTGATCTCGGCACCACCATTTCTCCGGGCCGCTTGTGTATACGAGACTTCGACCTTGTGGTGAGTAAGGTCACGGGACGAGTTCTCAACTGGAATAACCACCTCATGTCCTTTGGGGGCACATTGACTTGGTTAACAGTGTCCTATCTGTTGTCTTGGTGCACGCTCTGACCGCCACCTTTGTGTTGAAAGGAGTGATCGAAACCATTGACAAGGTGCTGCCTGGTTTCATTTGGGATGCCCTCTCTGATAGCAAGAGGCATTGGGTCCCTTGGTAGAGGATGGACCGCCCTTTCCATGATGGGGGGGATCAATGGGCGAAGCATGGGTGGCATGGTTACCTGCATGAATGCGAAACTCGCATGGGAAGTCATTGAGGAACGTACCTTGTGGGGTAGCAATATGGCTCAAAACTACAATGGTAATATGGATGGAAGTGTCACCCAGAGATCTCCCTTTTGGGAAATAATTTTCCCTCTAATCCAGATGCTTCATCAACATTCTTGTGGATGGTGGGGGAGGGGAATATCCTATTTTGGTCCCATAATTGGGCTGGCTCGGTGATGGGATATCTGGGGTGCCCAGCCCCTCTTATCTCCGTTCATGCGGAGAGTCTGCATAAACCTTTCTCTAAGGCAGTGCTGGATAAGGATCAACATGCTATCATTGAGACGATCACCCTCCAAGAAGAGCCTGACAGATGTGTTTTCACCCCATCGAGGTCGGGGAACATCACACTGAAGGACTTTCGAAATCTCTCCCCTAGTTCGGAGTCCAATGTCAAATGGAATGCGATAACATGGGTCAAGGGGATCCCAGGCAAGTACGGCTCCCTCGTTTGGAGGCTCCAAAACAGAGTGCTTCCTACTGACGACAACATCATGAAAGTGGGGATCATCCTGGCCTCCGACTGTCATTGCTGCAAGTGCAAACAGGAAGAGAGCGCGGATCACATTTTTTTAAGGGGAATGGGATCAGAGCATGTAGAAGTTATTTTTCTCCCTTACCACCATCCCTGTTGCGGGCACGAGTGCGACTTCATCCCTAGACAATTGGTTCCAGGGGGTGATGAACCCGGGACTGGAATGGTCGGCTCAGGTGGTGATCCTTAATGCCGGCTGTTGGTGCTTATGGAAAGCTAGGAACCAGGCTAGGTATTAGGGGATTTCTTCCACTGATAGGACCATCGTTATGAGGATGAAGCGTCTACTGGGGGACTTGGCTATGTTCTTAAGAAACTAGCAGGAATCCCCGCCCCTGAGGTTTCTCCATTCTAGCGCTTCAGAACCGCTTGATCTAGGAAGATGGATCAGTTGGCGCCACCCCCCCCCCCCCCGTCAATGGCCTCAAATTAAACACGGATGGGTCCAGTGTCTTGGGTGACACGTGGGGATGAGGAGTGGTTCGGGATGCAGGGGGAAGTTTATTCCTAGATTTCACTTCATATTATGGTATCGGCACCCCAATATAGGCAGAGGTGAATGCAGCTCTTACCGGCCTAACCCTGTGTAAACAGAGAAACCTGGTTCTCACACAGGTGGAAACAGACTCGATGATTCTACATGACTCCCTTCATGGCACCAGATCCATCCCTTGGTCGATTGATTACACCATTAGAAGATGCAAAGCATTCCTCTACCATAACATCCAGGTTACTCATACATGGCGGGAGGGTAACAAGATTGCGGATCACTTGGCTACGATGGCATAGCACGGCTCCAACATCAGATGTCTCCCTAACATTACCGCTCTTAAACCAGAAGGATTCAATTTGATCTGATGTGAAGCTCTTGGCCTTCACTATTTTTGGCCCCCATAGGGAGGGGGACCTTGCCTCCTCACCCCCTTTCCCTTGCTTTGTACTTGGTTCTTTGGAATAATTTTAATAATGATGATGAAAACATTTTCATAGATTGAAATGTTTTTACCTATGAATTCAATGTAAAATTAATGCTAATTACATAGATTATATTAAATGTTAAAAATGTATTATATTTATACTTTAAACCCATTCAATATTATAATTTAACCATATAAATTATTATGATGAAAAAATTTGTTTTTAAATAAAATATAGCGTGTTTATACTATTCATCAAAATATGAATGTTACCAGAATAATTTGAAAATTTAATCCAAAGTAAATTTTTATATCCTAATTCCAAATAAGAATATTATATTGTAAAATTGAACTTATAAACATGTCAAAAACTATATTTAATGTGGGTTCTCCATCAAAAGGTGGCAAAACTGCATTTTTTGAAAAATACTTATTTTACCCGAAAACTTTATCTTGCTCTCATACCATGATCTAGAAAATATGTAAGATGAATAATAATGTTATAAAATTCAAAATACATTTAACAGTATTCATAGCGACTAGTTTATAATATTTTAATAATTAACTTTGTTTATTGAAACTCTGTATTGCGTACAACACACGCTATCAAGGAAGGTCGCGATTGTGTGTAACGCAAGCCAAGATAGTGTTGTGTGCAGTGAAAGATTCATTTGATGTTGCGTATTACATAAGTCATAAAAAATATGCTTCTCATAAAATATCAGGGAGTTACACTCATTTACCATCTTCAGTATTGGAAAGAACTCTCGTGTAACCTATTTTTGGCATGGGCTAACCAACCATGTACCTTACCTTTTAGTTTTAGGATATCCACCCATTTACACTATTTTTCAATATTTGTGTAATGAACTATGTACCCTCAAAGTCCATATAACATTTATAATTTCCAAATTAAATGGAATGAGATATAGTTCCCACCAGTTACATTATGAAAATCTTTAATATTTGTGCAATAAGACTATAAAACATTCATTATATCATAACCCCTAAAATGAAATTGGTTTCAATAAAATTTTATCATATATTAACCTACCCAAAATAGATATTTTTCATATTTATTTCATCATTTCATCATTGAATAACGTGAGGAAAAAAACTTGGTTTCGTAATTACTATATCACGGTATGACCCGTGGAAGCGAAATAGGTTTCATAAAAATCATGTCATCATAAATATAAACCATTAATATAATTAATAAGAATGTTATCCTTCAATAATAACCCCAATAAAGAATTGCTAACATCAAATGATCCCATCCTAACTATCAAATAAATTTTAAATTTCATTTGGAACATTACTTTATGGAAAACAATCATTCCATTGAAAATATCATTTTTAAAACATCATAATATTTGGAATACCTTTTCTTTGAAAATAAACATGAAAACATATAAATGTAGTTTTAGAAATAATTTAAAAAATATAATGTGTATAATATAATTTCTTCTTGACAAAAACCTTTTAATACATAAAACATTTTAAAAACAATTTTTTATAAAATGAGTTGGGAAGAAAAAGAGTTTTCAACTCAAAAGATGATTTTTTATAAAAACATCTATTTTGAACTCTGGAGTACAGGAATATATAAAAATGATTTTAAAACATATATTATTAGGGAATAAACATAGGATATGAAAATTAATGTGTTTCATGAGATATGGAACATATATCTTTTAAACCAGGATCATAATCATAAACAATCGCGATAAAGATGAGATTTTGACATAAAATCCATAAAGATTTGGAAATTTTGAATTGTAATACCGATGAATAAATAAAATTAAATGAAACATAAAAAATAATGATTAGAAAAAAAATCAATATATTAAATTTCAATTTTGTTTTACCTACACATCATAAAAGATGATATGTGAATAACATTACATTTATCTCAATGAAGTAAAATTGGTACAAATATAAGTTACTATTTTGGTAACATTTTAACCATAAACCCAATGTAAGATATATAATTAAATGTTTATTTAAATAAAAATAAAAATAATTATAATAGTAATAAAATAAATTCATGTTAATTATATACACCACATAAAAGGAAATGTTATGGAATATGGAATTTGTTTCGGGGAAGTAAAAATGTTAGACGTAAATTCTTTACACTAAATATTGAATTCCTTTGTTCTCATTAGAACCTGATTTATAATAAATATTATTATATTAAACATATATTTTATAACCATACTTACATATATAATATTATATATGTTTTAATTTGGTCCTTTCATTACCCATTTATTAACAATCCCATGTTAAATTTTTGTTTCGGGTAATCACCATATTGCATTTCATATATGTTTTGATCTATAGATTATACCCTTTATTTTATCATGGGTACCTTATATAAATAATTTTATCGATGATATAAATATCCTATATGTTCATTATATATTTCTTTAATGTGATCCATAATATTTAGGGAAGGAAAATAAAATACACCATTAATGGAGATGATAGGTCGTACAAACACATGAACATTGTTTCCATTTTCTTATCATATTGAATGAAATAAAGGTAAATTATATTTAAAATTTTAATTTAATTTTAATTTCATATATGTCACATTTTTTCATTAAATCATTTCTTAATACCTTCCATTAATATCTTGGACATACCACAATGCTTTGCAAGGCAGTGGTCCTCTACACAAATGAGCGACATTATCATATACCTAAAAAATAGAATATTTGAATTCATGATTAATATATTAATTCTATAATTTTAATAAAATCATAAATTTCATATATATGTATATAATATAAATATTAAATCCATCATTATGTCCAGACTCAATAATTGGTAATGGAGAAGCGAATGTCGTTGGTTCATGAGGCAGTAGTCCACCAAACACATGAACGTTGATTTCATAACCAATTTAATTGATGAGTATATTGTTATAGGAAAAGAAATTAATATAATAAAAATATAATTATATGTAATATACTTGTTTTTCTATAAAATAATGATTCTTTGGAGGAATAAATAAGAAATGTCATTTGATGACTCTTACTTCTTCTTTGTGTATCCACCATATCATTGAACTAAAATCCTTCATTGGATAGGTTTATGCCAAAAATAAGGTTCTAGGATGATGTGAAGGAAGATGAAATATTATTTGGGTATTTATTTTATGAACCAAGATGTTTTCAAGGTGTGAAGAAGTGAAGAGAGGGGTGTCCTTTTATAGGTGTGTAAAAGGACACACGTGGTATTTTTTATAAGAATTTAGTGGTCCTACGTTTTTCATATGTCAAAATGGTAAAAAAATGGTACATAATGTATTCATATATTATTAATCGTTGATATATGTCTATAAATCTATTTTTAAACAATACTTTATGTGAATTTTATTGTTATATTTTTAGTTTAACCCCCTTGTGATAAATCCATATTTAACATGAATGCGGTAATTAATTTTTTCTAAATTTACTATTAATTTTAGTTTAAAATTATTTTGAACATATTAGATAATATAAATTTTTTTATTTAAAATGTATTGTACATTTATTGAAATTTTAATTAAAATTTAAACTCAATGATCGGATGAGAAA
The DNA here is from genome assembly GCA_963277665.1 of Viscum album. Lineage (NCBI taxonomy): Eukaryota > Viridiplantae > Streptophyta > Magnoliopsida > Santalales > Viscaceae > Viscum > Viscum album. The sequence goes on from OY728125.1 coordinate 278,805,125, forward strand.
GTTGTTTTTAAAAGAAATATTCAAAATTTTACAATGTTTTTATTTCAAAATTCAATATAAAATATATTTCATTAATATAAATTTTATAAATAGATGTAAAATTGAAAATATATTCTATTAAATAAAAAATAATGTATAATATAAATTTATTTATATATTAAATGAACATTCAGTTCTTAATTAAGATTTCTTATTTTCAATATTCATAAAAATGAAAATTTCTAATGAAATTATTAAAAAATCACCCTATGATAATTTCGTTTTGATAATATAAAAAATAATCATAGTTTTCATATATGTTTTTTATAATTTTCTAAAGTTAATTTTAAATTAAGTGTTCTATAAAATGGTTTTGAATTGTTTTAGAGAAATAATATTTTTAAGCATAAATTTTGATTAAATCAAAGATATTTTCGAGAAATAAAATATGATGAATATTAAATAGATGATTGAATGTATAATATATAGATATATATCATTAAAAATGTCACCATAAGTTATTTTTTGAATTTATTGAGGTAAATTGTTTTTAGGTACATATTTTTTTAGAATGTGATATTGTTTATTTTCAAGAGGTTTTTGTTTTCATTTATAATTGATTGGTCACCAAACAAATTATTAAATATATGTTTGACAAAAATATATTTCATAATTCTGTTAATCATTATCATACTCACCATTATAAATGATAGGTGATAAATTCTATATAATAATACTTTAATAATATTACATGTTTTGTTCAAAATAAGTGTTGTACGTAACACAAGTGAAATACTTCATTGTTGGATACACAAGAAAAATACATAATTTCATATAATATAGGAAAAAGTAGATATTTTGTTTAACATAATCCCAACATAGTGTTCTATAAAAGTAAATATTATCTCAGTTTTGTGTGTTACGCCAAATATAAAAAATATTAAATTCAATTGAAAAATTTATTTCATGGAATCTCGTGGTGTTGCAGATATATAAGAAAGTAAATAATACATGAAACACAAATATTGACCTAGTTATCCACAAAAGGATACATGAACAATGTAGAAACCAATGACCTTTAGACATTTCAGAATCTACCCTTCTTCACAAGTTATGTGGATAAATTTTTTTATCCACAGTCACTCTATCCTAGGAACACTTCCATTATAATTTTTAGGGTTTTGTCACTCCTCACACAAGGAAAAATACCTCATCTTAACATCCAAAAACAATTTCCAGATAGAATCTCCCATTTTTATTGACATTAAGGTCTCTTCAAATGATAGTAAACATGATGTTTTGGTCCAATTATGTATGAAACTCTTCTTTAATTTTAATCTCTGTCCAATTATGTATGAAACTCTTCTTTAATTTTAATCTCTGGATAGAGTCTTTGTTTATCTTCTCCAATATTATTATATTCTTCTATAATATATTTTCAAATGATTAATATTCATATTTAAATCACCTGTATGAATATTTTCTAGTTTAGTATAGTTTAGTTTAAACTACATCACATAAACGTCATCATATAACCTAGATCATCAATGCTAGGGTGAATGTCCCCAAACACAAGACCTCGAGATCATAGACCTAGGTGTGAAACCTTGAGAACCTAACTATTGGATGCATTAATACTACCATTTATCCTCATATGAGATCAATTGATGGACTTTTAAGAACCAAAGGACCAATTTATAAACCCCTAAGCACCATATCTGAATTTTAATAACCCAAAATAAGGAATATGAGGGAATGACTCCTTATGCACTTAATACCTAGATACTAACTCCTTAATAGAGGCTACAACCACATAACTCATGGGTGAATATATCTTTGTATTACATCACTAATTGAGTTAATCCTTTTATTGTATATCCCAATGTGTAAATAATTATGTGAGACTGCTAATTTGTAACTCATGGGTGCATAAATTTGTCAGGTAAAGAAACACAACTTCCTCTCATGGAACATCTTCATAAGAACTCAATGAATATAATCTTGAGAATTTATCCCTTATTTTGTGACCATTGATCACATAACCACAACTTGTTTATTTTATCTAGTGATATTTTTGTGGAAGGTTTGGTCTAATAACATTCTAAAACTCAAGAAAACATTTCACTGAATAAAACCATTAAGTTGTATATATAAATAAATTAAATGGTCATGGGGTATTTATAGAATATTTTCCATCACATTATCTCTTGAAAACATATTCATCTATTTGTTTCACTTATTTAGTTATTTTTAGTTTTCCTAACCTCATAGCATGCAATATTTCAACATATGACATCAGGTGAATTATTGTGAAAGTCGCTTATTGTGATTTCCTCTTATATTTTTTCCTTCAACTTATGAATCAACTGATCTCAGCAACTCATAGTCACATGATATAACCATAATTTCCACCATATAACACTTCATTTTCTTCACATTACCTACTCACTCTCACTTAGTCACATGAATTCATTATGGATTCTCTCCATCAAACATTTCTATCTATGTAATCCTTCATTCATTTCCAATGGAACTCCCTTGATACACATTTAATGACCTTGGTGGATTAACCCTATCTATATTTGTGACTCAAATAAATCTCATTTGTATAATACTTATGATTTTATTCACTTCTATATCTTTTCTACAAAACTCTTTCATAGAGCTCTGGTTTCAACTTAAAAAAATATGGTTTCATATATTAATAAGACTTATGTGATCACATGATCATTTTAATATTATATTGTCACATGATTTCATCACTAAAGTCACATAACCCATATGGATTTTGTATTCACATGTTACATTTTCACTTATGTAGTCACATGTCCGTAAAGGGCTTACAACCAAAAAAGCACATTTCCTATGATATTAAGCCCTAATTTTATTAAAAAAAATAAATGATCTCATTTTTAATTTATGTTTTATTATTCCCAATTCATGATATGTACTAATATTATAATCCTATACCAATCCATATTCATAGCAGTTTTGGTTCTTCTTCTAAAAAATAATCATGGTTTTTGATCTATAAAGATTTCGAGGAACTATTTTCATTTCTCCATAAAAATGTCTGCATAGCCCTCACAACCTCCAATTATGACTACATCATGTGCCAATACTCTAGATATAATATATGATACATTGATTAAATATAAAGATATCACAATATATAGGACTTTTTATAAAAAATGGTTTTTATGATTTGGTATAAAAATTACTATTATCAGGAATATATTTTATTTCTTAAAAATTTATAAAAAATTTCTAAAATATAAATTAAAAGATATATTTAAAAAAACATTTAAATAATTTGAATAATATATAATCAATAAAATATATTATATAAATTTTCATTACAATTTATATCATTTTAAAATTAATTACTAATTGGTTACATTTAAATTTATAAGAAAAATTATAACTAAAAAATTCTAATATTTAATCATTCATAAGATTAAAAATGAATTGGATGAAACACATATTTTAAAAAATATTATTTTATAATTTTTCATAAATGTTATATGAATGTTAAGATAACTTCCCATGAACTCACCTCAAGAAACATGAACTCCAATTCTATCATCCATCATTATTTCTTTTCCTTTAACTATATATATCTATTAAGATATCCCACAATGATTTTGGAAGGGTAAAATTTATTTAATATAATTGTTCTTGAATATCATATCCCCATGACCTATCTTTTGGGGTTAATAAGCCCTAAAGATACATATAAGTGGCACAAATCCCATTTTGTAACAACTCTTCCCAAAACCCATGCATAAAAACCAATTAATGTATATCCGAATAAGGTATTGATTTATGCAGTGAAATTTTTTGGTAATCCCTAAAATATTGAAAAATTTGAAATATTTTGAATATATGTTTTTTGGAAACACCTGGACCATAAGATATATTTTATGGCTTCAAATTATTAATCATTATTCACTAAGTAATGTTTTTGTGCACTCGACCATGAACTCTAGATGATAAACCATTGATAATTTATAATGTTCTATTAATTTTACTATGATTATACATTTCAAATGTAAAATAGCAACCCCTACCATCCCATTTGTTTCTCTTGTTGTCTCTTTATGTTTTCTCCCTTCTTGTGATTTTCATCTCCAAAATCATAGAGAACTAACAACATTGTTGTTTGGTGGATGGAGTATTTCTTCATACGTTATGGTGATAAAACAAAATTTAATAATTATATTATATGAACTAAAATGGTTTTAAAATTAATTAAGGTGAGTGGCCATAGTAGTTTCAATACTATTTTGTTCTTTTACATTTCTATCAAACATCTTTATCTTTTGTGACTGAATCTTGCATTGGGTAGAGTATAACATATATAGTGTTGGTCGGTAAAATGTTCTATTAGTCCATATTATCATGAGTATTTCCCAACATGTGGTGGTTCCATTGTGGGGTAATAATAATTCAAATAAGGAGAGTATTTCATGATTTGTCTTTTTACAAGATTGAATATATAATTGAAATTATGTTTTTAAAATAATAATTTTTTTTATTTCGAACTCATGAGTGAACTAGTCTTATTTTATAAACATCCTTGTGTCTTGCCTTTTCATTTTCATATTATAGACATATATTTATTAGTATATTGAAATCATATGCCTCTCAACACACCACTTATATTAGTTTAATTATTTGGTAGTGTGTGAGTTAGTCTATAAAAAATGACAACAGATAAATTGTGTGTATGATTGTCCCCCAAGAGAGAGATATCCTAGATCCTGAACTATACTATTATCTCTAGTGAATAAAAAAATATGGAAAATTGATCCATAAAAAAACTACAGATACCACTGTGATGATATTTATTTTCTTACATAAAAAATATAATTATTTGTAAATAAATTAAAAATTTATATATTATTTCATTTATGAAAACATACTATAATTTAAAAATATATAAAAATATATTTTACTTGAATAATTAAAATATTAAATATTTAAAAAATTATTAATTAATATAATTTTTTCTATGTTATTGAATTCTAAATATGAATAAATATATGATGAATAATTGGGAAAATATTTAATTGGTTTCCAAAAATTAAATGGGATTAGGGTTTTACAAATTTGGGAAATTGGTACTCAATCATCAAATGGATTGAGTCTTGGATACCCTGGGGCCATGAATCAACCGATTTTATGTTTTATGACAATTGGAGATGGGAATATAATGTTTTAATTCTTTCCATAATCCAGAAGAATAAAGAGAATCAAACCATTTGATGACATTTATCTCTTAGCAGAAAGACAAGAGTAAAAAAAATTTGATTCCCAATAGGTGCTACTTTAAAAGGACCCCTACTCCCCGTTCAATTTATCACCTCCAACCCCATCTTCAACCCTCTATAATTTAGGTAAAATATTTACACTCTCCTTTGGTTGTTTTGTTTTTTCAAACATCCAAATTCTAAGGTATTTTTTTATTTATTTGTTATTTATTTAGATGTATGATATTTTATTAAATTTTAATGAAATTTTTTATGATCTTATAATTTTAATGATTTAGAACTATATTATATTAATTATGGTTTCATGATTATTAAATTAAATCTCTCATATTAAAATATGTTTTTAATATATATTTTATAATTAATAGAAATATTTTAAAATTTCATGTTAAATATTAGTTTGTAATAATGAATATCTAGTTTAATTAATATTTAGGAACATAAAAAAATTAAATGTTCAATATTGTATTTTATGGTTAATATTAATTGGTAACATTAAATCCTTTATTTTATAAAATTAGTTGATTAACTGTGAGTAAAATTTTCTAATTCTTCATATAATACATATATCATTTGGAGTTCGAGAAATTTTCACATTTAATATAATTAAGATTAATAAATTTAAATATCAATACATTTTAATGGTTACTTATTAGAATAATGTTATAATTATAAATATAATATTTTTTTTATAATTTATTTCTTATTTTAAATTTTTTAATTATTAAAAATGTTATGGAATTTAATTTTTAGTTCTTGTTAAAAGATTCCTTTATATTAAATAATGTATTAATGTTCAGTTTTTTATTTTATAAATTATAATAAACGTGTAAAAATATGTTGGAGGCTGTGGAAATTAAAATAAATAATCTTTTATAGAAACCATGGGAATAATTTTAAACATATGAAAGCATTCTAGAATTTTGGTAATCTAAAGTGAAATGTTTCATAATAATCATATATTTTTATAGATATGTATGACTGCATACTGGCTCTATATTAGATTCAACATAGGGTAATTACCATGTGAAATGGTTGGTTATGTATTAACTCAATCTTCACATAGTATAAAACTAATGTTTCTAACTTCATAGGAAATGTTACACTCTTTGTGGATATGATTTAGTTGATAACAATGTCTTTATGAACTATTATATGCTATAATATAGAAATTAGGATTATAAAATAATTAAAACACTTTGAGTTATATATTGACATAAGAACACAACCTAAAATTCTGTTAATGTATAGAGTGAGTGGTTTTATAGAAATTTCATCCCTCTTAAGATATAAATAATTGGATGCATGCCCTATCTCAAATGATTCAAGGGTTTAAAACCCTAAAAGTTATTGGTTTTTATTCATTAATATTCACTTGGTTCATAACTAACGGCCCTAACTACACACTCAACTTGAAACTCCTATTGGGTATTATTCTATTGATTGTATGCTCTTTATTAACCATTATGTAGGTATGATAGTGTCACAGTTTGGAGTTTTAGGGTTTACTCCATAATAAAAATTTGAAATTTTTTAAAAACAAATTATGTTTCTTTGATCATATATCATTAGTTACTTTTGTCTAATTATAGATTAATATATATTTTCATATATTGTCTTCAACTATCAGACAATTGATAATAGGAAAATAGATAGATATATTAGCCCACTGGAACAACTTTAAATGCTCAAGGGTTGTGAAATTTTGAATCCATTCAGTGAAAAATTATACACCAATTAAAACGGATAATTAACCAAGTGATATAGTCCACCATATAAAATAATATAAAATTTAATGATAGCTTGGTCATATAGCCTACCACATTATTGATGATGAGGAATAGAAACATATATTGTGACCATTTTGGATTAATTGAAAGGCCAAATGATGGATTTTTATTTCATAATATCTATTAAAATGTGGGTCTCTATTATTAAGTCATGCAACAGAATAAAATAGAACAAGGGATGGACCTCATGACTGGTGCCCCAAACCCCAACCCCCCATGAAAAATAATACACTGTCATATCCATGGACTAAGAAATCTCATGGGGATATTGAATTGTTTTGGGATATTTCTCTAAATGATGTCTATTTTATGGTTGAATATTTTGAGGATGAAAATAATTATGAATAATTGGATGATGTTGAAGATGAGGAATAAGATGTAAGCACTGAATAACATTATGAGAAAATATATGTGGTGCTACACAAACCTTTGATTTGTCTTCCACCATTTTAATTGTTGTTGATATAAGGTATGTAATGAGGAGAAAAATTACACTGGTTAACCTTTACTCTCTATTTCGTATTTTAATGAATTTTAGTGCCATGAATCGAGTATTAGATTAATCTATTTTGTACATTAAGAGGAGCATGATAGAAATGATGATATGAAAAATGTAATAAAAAAATTCACATTGAGTGACAATATAATTATAACCATGAATAATGATATTCAACATGATTTATGATTTAGTGTGAAAAGTAATATTCAAATTGTTAGATGTATCGTTGATCTATAAATGATAAAAATTTAAACTACAGTAAAATCCATAATTTTAGACCACACACATGTGTAATGAAAAGAATATCATAGGGTAACATGACTATAGATTTTAAATTCATTTCAATAATTATTATTCAAATAATAATGGGATGTCAATAAGTTTTTATATATCAGGTGGTGTAAAAAACATTAAACATTATTATTGTAAAATTTCATACTATATGGAATATGATACCTGACAATGAATCATCATGAATGTTCATTAGGATATAGAATACTCATATCAAAGTTCATGTTATGTTTTGTAGAAATTGTGTGACACTAATCATATTTTATACCATTTAAACATGGGTGAATATTTTATGAAATAAATAATGATTATTAATCAATCGTACGCATTGATAAATTATTTGGGAAATTTTTACATTTTTTGGTTTCATTCAAACATTGTAGACAACTTATCCTGATAGGTTGAACATTTATGTGTGTATATTATATGGCTGCACTATTGTCTGAAACAATATATAATTGAAATAATTCCCCAATTCAATTGGTATTTTCAATAAATAAGAATTATAACTTCCTACCAATTTGAAATAATATGAAGATACATATGAGAGGGATTGACTATGAATATTTAAATATCAGGAAGGAATCAAATTTTGTCCCACATTATATAATATGAAGATATGAAGTGTTATATTATTTAATAAATTTGTGTAGAGGAAAATTGATAAGATGAACAAGATAGGTTTTATAGTGGATTAGTGGACAATGATCCATTAATCCACTCCACCAACAATCTGTCACTGAAATTTTTTATTTTCACTATCTGATTATTCTTATCATAAGACCACACCAGCTTAGTGCAGGTAGTTGAAACCTATACAATATGTATTTCAAAGGGTTTTCTGCTTCATATATAGGGAACCAAAATCCATACATATTAGAATGAATATATTTCACTCCACTATAATAGAATATGAGTACCTGATACTCTTAATATATCAAGATAAATTGACCTCTGTAATAAATAGTTTTTTCTCATGGTTTCTACATCAACTGAAATATAATGTGTATTCATCTTCAAAAAATAAGGTTCTTCAATAATGTATATCTACAAATAGATACTTGTTTCAAATGATCTTTATGAAATAAAGAAACAGATCAATAGTAGTAGCAACAATAGAATAATAGTCAAAAAAAATATGATTGTAACATGTATTTCACCAATGTATTGAATGTGAATATATTAGAGGTTTTTTCAAAAGGTTATCTATTTTTTGGAATGATACAAAACGTGGTATTTAACAAGAGATACTCCATTTTCATTTAGTCAAATTGATTGAAAAATATCACATGAAAATCATGTGTATTTGAACTAAAAAGGTTAAAATAATGTAATAAAATACTATAGAAATAATAATGATTTAATCAATTTAACATTCTTCATTAGATAAATCATTAATCATAAATAAATAGATATATAATTTCTATGAGAAATTTATCGAAAAACAGTCAATATCCTGATTTTAAACAATATATTTGTCCTTGTAAAACATATGGTTTATAATGAATGTATGGATGAAAGCATATAATTAAATTAAAAAAAATGTCTTCAAACCATACATTAGTTTAACAAATGTAGATATACATCCCAAAATTACTGTCAATGATCCATACATTTACAATAGAATATGGTATATGACACATATGTTTATTCTAAATATAATGTTTTAAAACCATATGTTACTATTACAAACGTAAGGAATGAAGAATGTTTCCAGACTACTTCAAATCATATGTAGAGAACATTAGGTAAAAAATCAAACCATTAAATAATAAAAAAATCTCAATAAATATAATACTTTAAAACACAAAAATTAATTCCATTAGTAACAAAATAAGGGTATTTTTATCATCAAAATTATGAATATTTTCATACTATTATTGAGACAATACATGCCCAAAAATGTCCTTCTTTTGTTGATCATAATACCCATATGTCAAAAACATGTATAAAATATAAGAAATGCAATAAAATTAAATAGTGTCACATAGTGATTTGTCAATAAAATTTAGTTCTCAATTAGAGTTTCATAAACTGTCTATAAACATAAAATATTATAATAATTCTATTTGAACAAAATTATTGATATATTTTTAAATAATTAATATTTAAATCACTAAATTCATAATTTTTGTTATATTATATTCATAAGAATATTTAACCCCAATTTTATCCCCCTTATATGATATAAATAATAATAATAGAAAAACAGATTATAAAACAATTAAAATAGAAAAAAATTGCTACAAAGTTTTTTCTAAGCTAAGAATAAAATAATTCTTTTTTAGTCGCTAGATGTGGATAGAAAACCAAAAATAAATAAATAAAATTTTAATGAATAAATTAGTTTCAATAACGTTTTTTTATAATTATTATAAATATTTTGATAAAAAAAATTAAAGAGGTGGGATTGGATGAGTGAAATTGTTCTAGTTATCCTATTTTCTTGGATGAGGATGAGTCTCAAACAGCCTAATGAACATCCTTGAGATCTACTTCATTCCATTAAAATTATGATTAGAAATATCATCCTACATTTTCACCAATATATTTGTGACTTATACAATTTGAAAATTTTTAAACAAATTATCCTTAAAAAACTCATGGAAATTCTCCAATGACTGTACGGACTCATCAAGATCTGACTTAACAAGTTGAAAAGGATTCATATTCTTGAATCATTAGATGATCACATATTAAGAATATCTATCTAATTGTTTAAAAAATGCGATGTGAAACATCATCACATAATAGACATTATGTCTGATCATTTAGGGAACATGTAACGACATTTATAGAATAAAAAAAATTCATAGATGATCTAGAGAATTTGGAAGAATAGAAGATGAATCCCATGCATAATTGATCTAATTGTTATCAGTTAAAATTGAGTTCCTAGGTATTTCATTAAATCAACTGAATTATTATTTGAAAAAAATTCTTCATTGGAAATCACAATATGATCATTTTTTTTCTCTGAAATGCATCAAAATAACTTCTTGATATATAATTTGTTTGATGGTTCTTCATTTGAAATTGAACTAATCCAAACACTACTTGTGGAATATATGAAATCTTAATATATTATAAAGAATTTTTAGTAAATTTTAAATCTCATTGCAATGATAAATTCTAATATATAATCATATTATATTATAACACATGATTTTAAATTTGGGATTTAAGATAATTAGTATATTATTCTTCATTATTTTGAGATTGTTGTCAAAATGAAACTATAAATAGGGGATATCCCATTTATTCTAACTGTTATATGATTCCAATGTACCAAGGAAATATTTCACCTCACCAAATTCACTTGTAGAGTTTTCCCCATATTCTATAGTAGTAGAAATAATATTATTTTCAATTATTCTAGAAGATTCATATTTATACGGTGGAATTTACTCACTATCTTGAGAATTATATTCTATTTGAACTTTATAAAGAGCCACATTCTAACCATTATTTTTGGTTGGTTTTTTTAAACAAGTAGTTGTTACTTCAATAATCATTGGTTGATTGGTTTCTACTACTTCATCTTCTTATACGTAAACTATAGGTTCTTCTATTTTTCTATGCCTTATTTGAGACTCGATGTTTTATTCTTATGAGGGTTATTCTGAAGAATGAGGATCACCTATTTATGTATGTTGGATACTAACATAAACCCTAACTCACCATTCTATTTCTTAAATAACATCCACTATTCATTATTATTCAACTCCTTCACCATAATTTAATATTGATGTATAAAAATATGGAGTACCTTAATCCCCTTGAACATATGCACAAAATTCGTATTGGTCATATGTATACGAAAGTATCAGCATTACATTTGATTTGTTGAAAAATAATGGATAAATCCATAAGGATTTAGTATAATGAATTAATTTATGATGACATTTATTGGATTACTGAATATCATCAATCTTATTATTCTCATACAAAAACAAATAATCATTCCTTCAGTGAATTTAAAAGAAAATTCTACCCTCTTTTTTATTGAATTGATGCATATACCTAAAAATTTATCAACTAAAATTTATCTTTATGTCCCTTAAAATCAAAAAAAAATATACATATATATATAAATATAATTTTAAATAACTCATTAATCATTATCACTATTAATGATTTAATAAATTCATTCAATACCTTCTGGTTAGCTTTAAGATATTCAAAAAATATCATTCATTCTAGGGTGTATCGAAAAATAAAATACTAAATATCATAAAATATATGTTATCACAACTATTTGATAAAATATTAAAATTAAAAACACCTTCCTGAGGACATTAAATACTCGTGGTTATTTTAATAGAAGATACCAAAAAATCGACATTGTTTACCTTCCTGGATATGATGTCCTATGTGTATTTAAAAATAAATTAAGAATGTTCATAAAACTCATTGAACCCATTTTTTAAGATGTATTTTATAATTTTACTATAGGAAATTAATTACTAACCTATAGAATCTAGGGCTTGCATAAACTTCGGGTTTTTCGGAAATAGCCACTCAAAGTTGAAAGCATTCCCTTGAAAGACTCTTTTTTGACTACTGAATTACAATAACCCTTAGATTCAATTGGTCAACCTTATTTTACACTTTTTTCCACCTCCATTATAGATAATATGATTTTTTGAGGTTTGAATTATATGGTTTGGGAGAGAAATCGAATGCTCTGAAATTTATGAAGTTTTGAGATTAAAGGAGAGAGAGAGAGTTTTTTTTGGTTTTTATTAATGTTAGTTTTGTTTCTAAAGAAAAAATACATAAAGTAATAATTATAGATTTTAATTCTAAAATACATGTTTTCAAAAAAATTATTGGATCAATAATTATTAAAAAAAATTAAATAAACAACATAATAACATGATGTAAAAAACTATAATAATGAAAAAAAAATCAAGAAATATATTTCAAATTAAATACACCTAAATCACCCTTAATAAATTAAAAACTAGATGTGGGAGGTGGTTAAGTGAAAATATCAGCATATTTATATTTAGTATTAAAAAGTTACAGTGGTCTATCCTTTTATAGAACATGACCCCCAATAAAATGATTCACTGTATCAATATTCCATGTTTGTTAATAACATATTTTATTTCATGAAATATTAATTTTTCTTTTATTATCACATATAATAGTAATTTTATTGAAGTTGAGTATAATTTCTCATAGTGTGTGTTTCATCTATGAAACTTTTTCACATCAACATCTAATATAGATATATTCTACCACAACTATTGACAATAAAATTGAATGTTTTTTATTAATTGACCATGAACCTAAAAAAATACCTTAAATGTGTCAGATTCCTCATGTACTCTTTCTATATAACCTACATAATCTATTGTAGGTATTTGAATGTGACCTTAAACTAAAATCAAAATTTTTTGGGGAATTTTAATATAGATAAAAAGTTCAATGAAAATATATAAAAATTATTTTTACAGCATTGAGATGGGATTCCATTTGGATTTATTGAAATATATCATAAATACAGATAGAAAACATAATGTCTTGTATACTTGTAATATGTTAAGAATACCTCTATATAACTTATTATCAACTAGTTTTTCAGATTTATCAAAATCATGCTCTATATTTTTACACATTGGGAGTTGTATAATTTTTTCAATTTTCAACTCCATACATTTTCAATAAATGAATAATATATATCTTTATTTATAACATTACAAAAATATTTCTGATGCATTTGAAAATCTGGAATTAAATTTAATTCTCCCATTATACTCATTTCAAATTCTTTTTTGATATGTTGTGAAAAATAATTACAATGATTTTTATTAGTTGAACCAAAAATAAAATCAACTGCATTAATATGTTCTAATAAAACATCATAAAAACATTTTTCATATATTTATTAAGATCTAAAAATGAAAAAATAACCATTCTATTATAAAATATCTTAATCTTTCATACCAAAATCATTGATCTTGTTCAATACCATATTGATATTTAGTATTTTTGGAAGCCAAATTTAGCGGATGAGGATTTTGAAAAGCTGGTGGTTGTTCAATATAATGTTCATCCATTAAATATCAATTTTAATAATATTATTTTATATCCACCTTATATAAATTTATATTCATATATGAGGCTTAATATAGGAGGATACTAATTTCTTATAATATAGAAACCGATTAAAAGTTTTCATCATAATATACTCCTTCATTATAATTATATGTTTTATCAAATAATAAATATTTATTCCCTATAATTATCCATTGGTAATCTTCTCTATTTCTAAAATCGCATTTTGTTACTATTACAATTTGATTGGATCTCATATCAACTAATTTTCGCACATTGTTTATTTTAAACCAGTTAATCTTATATTACATTTATATTATTCAACATTCATCTTTTAATTCTTCCCCTACATTTTAAGCTCTAATTATGATAGTAAGGCATAAAATATAGTTATATTACCAACATTAATTATTTTCCTAAATCATATATCTTGATTTCCAATTATAGTTTCCAAAAGAAGATCATTTTTGGTTTTAGGTTTTCTAGGTAAAACACATATGGATTTACCATTGTCATGTTCTTCTTAACTAGACTAAATATCATCATATTTCAGTTTATAATCAAAATAATTTCCAATGATTTAAGTAATATATTGTCTACATAATTTATACCTTCATCTATTTTATTTTTCTGTCACATAGGGGATAACAATTATCAAATTTCATATGAATAAATTTTTCAACTATTTTTAAATTTTTATTATACACTCTATAAACATTTTAAGTAGCATAAATCCTAAAAAAATTCCTAGATCATCTTTTCAATCAAATTTACTAAATATTTCTTAGTATTAAAGATATAAACCATAATTCCAAAAAAATAATAGTATATAGATTTATGATTTTTACTATTACATTGTTCATTGGATGTCTTTTTAAGAAAATATATTTTAAAACCCTATTCATGATATAGAATGTTTTGTTACCAAATTCTACACAAAATAGGTAGGAAGCCTATATTATTTTGTCATTATTCTTATCATTTCTTGTACAATCCAATTTATTTTTTCTACAATTCAATTTTGATGATGCGTTCTGAGTGAAAAAATTGCTGGTTATTACAAAGGACTAAGATAAAAGAGTTAAATTATTTATTCTCAATTTATCCACCATGATCACTTAAAGATATAATTTAAAAATATTATTCATCTTTAATATTTTTAATAAATATTTAACAAAATGAAAACCCTTAATTTTATTTAAAATAAACCAAATTAAATATAGAAAAATAATCTAATAAAATAAACTCATAATATCATATAGCTATGATTTCTACTCTTGAGATTCCAAAAAAAAACATGTGGATATGATCTGGTTGATGGTATGTGGGAACCTTGTCAATAGATTTGAAGGACGAATTTTGTATCTTGACTATATGGAATGCATCAAAAAAATATATCATTATCAAATTTAATATTGGAAAATTAAGAAAAAAAATGTTTCTTTTAAAATGTATATAAAGTAAAAATTTATAGTGTTGAAGTCGCCTATTCAAATCCAAGATTCATTTGTGTTAGAAGTCAAAAAATTCAAAAAAATAACCTAATGATATATGATCCAAAGTATATTCATTTTTACTTCATGGTTTTTTAAATTTAATTAATTTTTCATTAAAGATATAAAATTAATTATTAGAGAAATAAATTAAAAAACTCTCTTCACATTGTTGAGAGTTACTAATCATATTTTTCTTCAACTATTAAATATATAGTGTTTTTTATTAGAATTGATTTAAGGATTTCAAACTAATAAAAAATAATCTATTTTTTCTTTTCATTATCACTAAATGTAACTAGACCACTATATTAATTTAATAATGTATGAAAATTGGATGGTTCTACACTCACGAGTCTTGAGAAAACAATACTCATATAAAATTCGGAATTTTTTAACCTTATTCATAATAAACATTTAAATAAATGATTGTTTTCATACACTAATTTTCATGGGTTTGGTTATGTCACGAAGAAAAGATCTATGCATAACATATTTTATAATTTTTCTAAAATCTAAAGTACTATATGTTGGATCGAATATGTATATGTATATGTATATTAGATGGAACAATACAAGAGGGGGGTGAATTGTATGTTTAAAAACGTAGAGTTTAAACACTTAAAGAGATTAGTTTATATGATCTTACACAAATACAATTCAAACAACCACAATTGTATTGAATATAATGTTATGAAGTAAAGTAATACTATTAGAGAAGTAATGTAATTGTATTAAAGATGAATACAATGAGCAGAGTAATACAAGTGTGAGAGATTCTACCATAAAGCGTATAGAATCTATTAATACAAAATGCAATATAATAATTTTAATTGAGACAATTACAGTTGAAAGTATAATTAAGAAAGGAAACAATACAAATTCCTTTTTAATACAAAAAGCAGCGGAAATGTAAAAGTATTACAATTATTTTGACCCAAAGAGATGGGTTATCCTTTCCCCTAGGATAAGAGGTCTGTCTTACCACCACCTTAGTAAGCCCTCGATACGATAATCGGTTCGTTCGTCTGCCTATCCCCGGAAGCCCTCAATAAGATGAACGGTACATCTGTCTGCCTATCCCCGGCAGCCCTCGATACGATGATCAGAACGTCTGTCTCCCTATCCCTAGAAGCCCTCAATTTTGTAGGTAATCATCACCTCTGTCTTTCAATTACTTGAAAGCCATCGATACGATGATCAGACACACAAAGCACAAAGCATTAGAGAAGTCAAAACGTCTCTCTTTAGAACTTGACAGAAGAAAAGTATCTCAATTGTACACACACGTTCACGCTTGTTCTTAGTTGTCTGTCTTTCTTTCAGCTTCAAATGACCTCTCATTTATAGGCCTCAGGGTCCAACAGTCACATCTCCTCCAACGGTCATATTTCACTGAAAAACTCGGAGGGACTTGGACACCTGGCTTTATAACGGTCATATTGAAAGAGAAAGCACGACATAGTTTTTATTAGTTTGTAACTAACTCAATGACATCATGTTGGTTAAAACAAGATATATGAATATGATAAACAAGAGTACGATTAATATGAAACAATTTTTGTTGACTAAGTACCAAAACAAGTAATGAAAGTATAAATAGAAGAGTCAATATGATACAATTTATAGAGTCAGTACGATACAATTGACAGAGTCAGTACGATACGATTGACAAGGTCAGTACGATATGATTGACCGAGTCAGTATGATGCGTTTGGCACAGTCAGTACGATATGATTGACAGAGTCAGAACGATACGATTGACAGAGTCAGTACGATACGATTGAAAAGGTCAGTACGATACTATTGATAAAGTCAGTACGATTAAAAAGACATTTGTGATTTCCAAAACAAGATGTAGAAGTCAAAAGAGAACTTTTGACTCAACACTATATTCAGATATATTTTAAGAAAACCCCAATTTTTTATTAAACTCATCTATGAATTTCTGATGAACCGATTATTATAATAATTAACTTTAATCACAAAATAAAATTTTTTCACTTTTGATATGTTCATATTTTTAAAACTATGTAAAAAAATAATTTCAATATATTTTTTATTTTTCTCCATTGATTTATATTCCATATTTATTATTTTTATAAATATTTTTATAATGAATATGATTAGACATTCTTCTACCTTAGTTAATATATTCATAGAACTTTGGAATGATTGTACTACATATTGAAACTCTATAATTCTATATTCATGAAAAGTGATATTTGAGGAATATTTGTATAATTATTATTCAAATTCCTCGTAATGTTTTAACATGGAATATTTATTATTTAAAACAACATAATTATTAATTTTATTTTGATATCAGATTTGTTTTCTAAATATTCATATTTTTCTTCAAGTAATGAATTGAATGTTGATGTTTTACTATTTCAACAACTTTCATAATCAAAAGAAGAAGAATAGAATGATTGTACCTCTTCTATATCATTATCTATAAAGCAAAAATTTTTTATAATGGTTGAACTTTTTCTTAATATGTTTTATATGTATTGTTTGAGTACTCAAAGACACTCACTGTAGCATTAAATTTTTTTAATATTATTTCTCATAATAATTTCTCATATGATATTTCATTTATCTTTTTTCCATTTTTCTTTTCACTTATTATAGTTGTGGGAAATTAGGTATGACATTTCACGTTTTTATGCATGCATAAAATACAACTTCTTTATTTCCATAAACTTCTTTATTCGTACAGTTTAAGGACTTTCTGAATCAATTTTTTTCTTATATAATTTAATGAATCATCTATCTGGATGATCCATTTCGATTCCAGAATCTGAATATTTTTCAAAACGGATATATAACTAACACTCCAATAAAATCCTGATTAATTGATTTGATTGAAAACAAATTTATCTAGTAGTTTCTTCCAAAACTGATAGATAACTAATATTATTAATTAAATATAAGTTTCATCTATAATGAACAACATAAAATTCATCTTGGTAGAAATTAGTCTTTATGAAATATAGAAATTGAAATATATTAATATTAATAATTGAATAATAGTAAAATCACATAAGATCGTAAAAAATATGTCTCTAAAGTGTATGTCTTCATAATAACCGAGATATTTATTCTATTCCAAAAAGTTTTCCTAATTTTTTAATTAGAAAACTACATGAATTTAATAAGAGAAACATTATATTAATTCATTAAAAAAGATCCAAAAATATCATCTGAAAAATCATGAGTATTTGAATTTGATGTTTTCTAAGAATGTCAAAAAATCTGTTCTAAAAATGAATGATTTAATCTACTGACCACATGAATTTGAATCAGTATTTATGAATCTTTAAGGTTATATTTTTTTCTACAATGTCATTGGAAAAATAATAAGCAATATATTTATTTTCAAATATATAATTGGATAAGAGAAATGTAGGGTTCAATTTGAAAGTACAGATGATAATTTAAAGTTAACTTAAAAAATATCTTTATTGATCCATAAGTTATCATCACTAATGTAGGGTTTTTTCATAATAGTATGGTTGATTATCCATAATTTAATAATAGCATGGGGTATCTTATTGATATATTTATTCTGAACATATTGTTTGAAAACTATAAGTTATAATTAATAAAAATGGTTATGAAAAAGATTTCCAAACAAATTAAATACAGATATTGAAATATTTTGATAAAAAAACTAACACATAAATAAGAAATATTTTTCATGAAATGTAATCCAAAAAACAATTAAATTATTTTCATCGGTAAAAAAAATGGTATTTGTGATCACCAAAGTCCACAATTTTCATATATTATTATTGACAAAATATATTCCCAACACATCTCATCTTGGAGTTGGTCGATAGATTTCCTATGAGAAATTATCATTGATGTTAGTGAAAATTATTTTATTTTTTATTGGTATTAAGTGATCAAGAAATCACATGGTCTTTCATACAGACCACCTTATACTTATTATTGATATTGTATAAGTGTAACATCCCGACCATGGGGTCACGCATTAGTTCCACGATCCTATCTGTCACATGAATTGAAGCGCACCTCCCCATACACTAGAGGACACCAACTATCATTGTGGATCAATATATAACATGGGTAGAATATACCCTCTTCATCAAAATAGCCCAAAAGAATATATAATTACAAAATAACCATATTATATAGCCAATAAGTAGAATAAATCCATAACAAAAAAATAGTATTAAATCATATAAAAATATTGATAAATAATATTCAAACAAAAGTACTAGATAATTTATTACCATATATGTGTTAGGTGTAAAAATTTAAATCTCAAAATAATGACCCACTGACAACTCCCACGAGGTTCATAAAACCATGTATGTGTCCCTCATTCATTCTCTATACCAACTCATCCATATAACTTAGGGATCATCCCCTTATATTTTATTATAAACATGAATCCTATTTGTGTACCAATCTGGAATCCTGAGTAGGGTTTCAGTACAAATCAGTAGGCTACAACCAAATGTTTCTAAAATAATATCCAATATATAACAGTGTATGTTGTTTTTTTTAATACAGTTCAATAAAACAAGAAAATGTTTTTACATATCTTTTTTCATTAATTAACCTCATAACTACATGGGTTTATGATAAACCCAATACATCAATACATAATTCGGCATGTATTGGAGTTTGGAACATTTAATATAGGAAATAACAATTAATTATAACATAGGATTCCAATATTCATTTAATTTCAAATTCATGTCATGGATACTTGTGCCCATAGTCAAATACCCACATTTGTTTCCTAGAAAATCATGTATGGGACCCCATTGGATTTTAAAGCATCATTCCATGACCCACAACTATTTTTTTCACATATGGGATTTTGAAGCATTAGTTTGTCCCCCATCCTCAATGTTATTACACATAGTATTTTAATAATCATCCCTTTTTGACCACTCATTATCACAAATAACAAAATATCACACATATCACAAAAATTTTATATATCACACATTTTAAGATAAACCATCAATAATATTATTTTAAATCATTCACCTCACAATTCATCATATCAATTTATCAAACATTCATGGATCTCCACATTAATAATTTGAAATATTATAAATAATTCACCATTAAACCATTGAGGTTAATCCAACCATCCCATAATTTCCATTAATCAGTCAACTCATCGTCCAATTAATCCCCAATTTCAAAATACTAATTTAAACCATTTTCATAATCACATAATTTCTTCAATTCCATGATCTATTAAATGATCAACTAATTAATTAATCGTATTCCAGAATTGATTTCAAAATAGGGATAATATAGTTTCATTGATAATTACTTGTAATAAAAATCAAGAATATATTAATTTACATTTTGAGTACCTAACTCGTGATTATTAATGGATTCTCTCCAAAAGAAATCCCCAAATGAGGTATAATGATCAATTTAATGATGAAGAATGATATCTAGAACCAAAACAATGATCGGGTTAAAATATAGTAGGATACATCCATACACATATCTAAAATCATAAAAATTAGATGATTAAACATTACCCATTATCTTCAAAGAAATATGGGAGAGAGGGATTGATTGAAAGAAGAACCAATAGGAATGATATTTCATACTGTAAGTGGTGTAGATTTATTAATCAGATCATTTATTCATCAAGAACAGAGATCACATAGCCTTGGGATCTACTATTTTACCTCCAAAATGATTGTGGACTTATTAGGCTGGGAATGGAAGAATGAGGATGAATGCCGGGGGTTTGATAATTATAAATGAAAAATCATGGAAAATAATTATCCATGAATAGTTTCTAAAGAAAGGGTGAAAGGTTTACCAAATAATACACCCTAACTATGTCCCTCCTCTAAGGGTCACCTATTTACTAATTATAAGGTACACAGTTTGATAAAATATTCACCAACCATTATTTTCCCCTAGATTTAAAAATGCATGGTTTTCAGAGGTTTGGTGCACAGTTTGGGAATCCTGTGATGCAAAAATTCACTTTAAAAAACCACTACAAACTTCTAGAACATTTTTTATTCTCCTAAAACACCGCCCTAGTAAAACCCAATAACGTTACACTAAAAAAGGAAAAATAGTAGCTGAAAAATATTGTGTGGTTCCTCTTTATTGAACAAGATATTCCTATCAATCCACCATATAATATCTATTCCTTATGATTTTATCCCAAGAATAACTATGATTCTGAAGAAAAAATAACTTTCCAAATAGCCTGAATATATGCCTCTATATATAATGATTTTTTATGAACAATGACATGTTTCCAAAAAAATCAAACAATCAACACAGACCTTCCCTACAATAGTTTCTGACTTTGATCCATAACACTTATCATATTCTTATAAAAGGACATGTCATCATCAAGATCAACATAATCAACATATATCACATGAGAAGGGACATGGTCATACCAATGAAGTTGTGACACTTGATTTTTTTTCATATCACTATATCTCTTTCAATGAGCCAATATGTATGCCACGGGGACGATTCTCTCCAAAAACTCAAAAGTTCTAAGAAACTAGGGTTCCCACATTCCAAACCTCAAATTCCTATGTTGACACAATCTATGAGACACTTGAAAGAACAAATGATTGACCACTATAAAATAAATTTATCAAAATCTTATTTTATAATATATTTTATGCTTACTATATGCCATATCCATACATTTCTAAATCATCTAAACCTACTCTTCCATCTCCTATATTAGACTCAGTCCAAATAGAACTAACTCACCAGCATACATCCATCATCGAGCTGATCTACATGCATTTCCATGAGTATCCTCACATTGTTCTATCTAAATACAACCTATATGACTGTTGTTATAGGAGAACTAAATGACAGGCAAGTGAGTATCCCAAAACCCCAAAAATTCAAGAATGCTTACGAATGGAATATCCTCAAAAAAATTTATTTTGTTTCGACGTACCTAATTTATATGGGTTTAAAATCGTATTGTGAAATATGTTTACATCGAGTTCATTCAGTATGGATTTCTAGAAATTTGGAGCCAAATGTGATTCACATTCAAAAACAATACTCTATGGCACCACATGCAGCCAAAAAATCTCATGATCCAAAAATTAACTCAACTATCCCACCAAGAGAATATACTATATTGGAAATAATTGTGGTACATTGACCAGTAGGTATACTATCACCTTAACAAAATCATTCTTCCAATGTGTTCCAAGGAGACCAACAACAAAAATCCATGGTAACATCGTCCCACTTCCATTCTTGAATGTGAACGAATTTGGTAATACACCATGTCAATAATGCTCTTCTTTTTCCTATTGATATGTTTAGTATCACGTCACAAACCCTATAATATTTTTTTCATTCCAATCCACTTATAATTTCAATGATGTTCATGGTACATTTTCATCAAACTATGATTAACAGACAACATAGAGGCATGAAATTCCCACATTGCATCCTCTCTTATACTTGTAGTCACAACAACATGGTTTTTAACAACGATGATATCATCCTCATCTATAGTCCAATATAATATAGAATCTCCACTGTCAAGGGTGTACCTCATGGTCAAACTCTTTGTGTCAACTTATTTCCTCACATTGATTTGGATAAAAAGTTTTGAATCCACTTGTACTGATATGATGTTAATCTTATCTTGGCCCTCCCAAACCACAACATACATCTATACCTGCTAGGTAAACATCTTCCACATAGAACTGGGCACCTGAACATCCAATTTCATTGTTTTACTACTCAAATAGGTAGGAACATTGTTTCGAATCTCTGGCATATATTCCATGTTTAATCAAAAGCCTTCACATACCCAACCCACATCCACAACCAATGAGTCAGAACATTATGAAAAATGTTATACATTATGCATTATGATCAGAAGACATAGTAAAAAAATAACCCAGATGATAATGTCTCCAGTATTTCAAGTCATACAAAAATACTTCTAATTGGAGTTTTTGTATAATGTAATTTGATTCATGTGTCCTAAACATGCATGACCCATGCTCCACAACTCAATATCCCGATATCAAAATCGCATTATGTCCTACCCCATATGCATAAAAACTACATAACACTCACCCATATTAGGTATGATCAAAATTGGACTTTTATTAAAATTATTCATGATCTCATGGAATTAATTCTCACATGCTTCAGACCATTCAAACATAACACATTTATATGTTAAGCCTAAAAGTTGAACTTTCAAATTGGAAAAGTCTTGGATGAACCTATCATTGTAGCCATCTAACCCCAAAAATCAATAGTTATTAAAAACATTATTTTGATTCTCCCAATAATCCGCTATTTTCATCATCATGGTTCCTCTACCACACCGTAGTCTGAGATGATATGTCCCTTGAAATATTCTTGGCCAATACAAAATTAAAACTTATATAGATTAGTGTAATGTTGGTGCTCTCTAAATGTACTCATGACAATGTCAAGATATTTTTAATGATTTCTTGAGTCTGGGATTACTAAGTGTGTCCAATTGTTTCTTATCGACCGTTCAAGGGTTTGGTTCTCTGATAAGATGTATAGTGGAACTCGGGTCGAATCCTCAGTGATGATACTTTTTTAATAATTGATTACATTTGATTAATTTGTATATTGAGTGGGGGGAGTTATGTGTAGAGGTAAATTGAATGAATGATTTATTTATATTGATTAATAAATTAAATAAAGGTTGGTGTTAGTTCATTATTAGGGGTTTAATCTTATGATATCATTGATCTTTGCTTTATATTTCCAAAAATTAATACCCACTTCACAACATGTCATTAATCAAATTTCCAAAGTGTTATGGAATTATTCCAATCCATAACATAACTAAGGGTCTAATCATAATTAGTACTTGTTTATATTAGTATATTTGTTTTTCCAATGATCCATGCAATCCATATGTTAAACAAAACATGTCATTAATCCATGAAAATTTATTTTCAACATATACAATGTTAACCAAAATAATACAAAACCAGAAAAAAATATCAATAACATAATACCCCAAATTTAAGGATCACCCTAATAGAAAAATTACTCAGAAATTTATATGTTAGTAATCTGGTTTAGGTTGTTTAGGTTGATGAGTTAAAAATATAATAAAAAGAAATGGACCGGATAAGAGTTGTGTGCCAAACACACACACATATGGTGAGGAGAATTAAATACAGGATTTCAATTGAATGAAAAAGTGATTAAATGTATGGTCTTTTTTCTGGAATTATACTATTCTATTCATATGAACATTTCACAACACAATTTAGATAAATATATGATATAATTAAGAAGAAACAAGAATTAAAATTTGATTGAAATGTATATAAACATGCACACTTGTGATAGAAAAAAATAGTAAATATACCTGAAATGAAATGTAGATGAGAGGTATATATTATCAAAACAAGATCAAGGAAAGTCCTCCCATTCCCATTGAAAGGCTATGGACATAACAAACCCTCACCATTTCTCTGAAATTCTAACCCCTTGCAAGGAGAGAAGGTGGATGTATTTATACCCCAAGGAGTTGAACTATTTTATTTCTAAATTTATCCCTCCCCTTGGCTCGAATATTAAACTATATAGAACATAGGATCATGATATCTCTTCTTATTACAAGTTATATATATAAATGTGAGTTTTCTAATTTGAGAATATGTTGGATGTTATACTTATGGATCCAATGTGATGGCGGTCTTAATAAAAAATTCTTAATTGTCGATTTTTATCGTCACTTTTTCGAAATTTGAAATTTGAATGAGCTTTCGAATATAAATATTCCCCAAATACAAACCATTTCATGTAAAAAATTTCCCACCAATATCTTGGATTTCACATTTCAATATCTCATCTCAAATGGTCTCCCATATTAGGTGAAAAGTCAAAAAATGTGTATTGATTTTAATTCCTGAACAATATAGTGAGTTGGACTTAAAAAATCATTTAGTCTCCTTTTTTTTGAAGTTGGGACTTGAAATTTCTATCCCTAGTCACGAACCGTCCTCGGGACCCATGTCGTGACAACACCAATCCCACCTTCCATAGGCCAGGGGCTGGCGACTAGCACGAAAGACATAAAACACGATATAAGGGAAGACATTGCCTTTATGTAAGAAATCAAACACCACTGAGTAAACAAGAAAATGTAAATACTAAGTAAATTGAGTAAAATAGTAAATGATGGAAAGTAAATGGGGAATTATACAAACCCAACTGAAAGTAAAGTACAACTGAATAGAGAGTACATCAGTAGAAAAGTAAAGCAATAACACTCAGCTGTCATCTAGAAATCCTACCTGAAGGGTGCGTACAAATAGTCTCCTCAGCTCCTCAGCTCCAGTCGTCTGCTTTATGTACGTCTCGTCCAGTGATCCACCTCCAGATACCATCCAGCTCCACAAGGTCCTACCTCGATCAGCGCTGTATGTCGTCTGCATCCAACAAAACATAGTACAGGCATAGCCGGTGATGGGGTGATTATACGCTGCTCAGTAGGGACCCTGAGACCCCCGAAGGTCTCCCCGAATCCATGAAGGATAATCCACAAAGGAATGATACAATCATGAAGTAACAACCATCTCTACCTAGGTATATTTCCATACATATGCCTAAGTCATCAATTCCATTTTGGCTCCATCATCTGATCCCATGTTCGATATTGTCCACATAAGATAGCACCACCCAATCCACACAAGAAATCACAAACCAATCAACACAGGATAGCAAAACAATCATATCGAAGATAATGATTGATAGTCAAGACTCATCTCACACAGTTCTACATCTTCATAAGATGATAGAGATGATTAGATGTAGACACTGATTCATCTAACCTGTCAGACCAACACATGATACAAGACCAGCTATGCTGTCAGACCCACAAAGGATACAAGACCAGCTACTCTGCCGGACCCACATAGGATACAAGTACATAGTAAAATACTGCCGGACCCACATAGGATACAAGAACAGTAGTCACGTACTGCTGGACCCACATAGGATACAAGAACAATAGTAATTTTCGTCAAACCCACGAAGGATTTCAGTACGATCTCCATCGCTTCCGATCCCACGGAAGATCCCAGTACAGTCGTCGTCATCGTCGCAGTCGCAGCCAGCTCTAGGGTTCCCGCACACAACATGCTCGATTTTAGGAGGGTCTGCTCCACGAGCCAAGGGGTCGTTATGTCAACTGACATGAAGTACGGAGTTGATGTATCCCATAGTTCTTTCTCTTCAATAGGAACTCAATGCGACAGACGGCACGTCAATCGGACGCCTAGTCTGAGAGTTATTGGCTTTTTCGTCCCCGGGGCCATGTCAGTTTTTAAGTGAAAACCAACCCGACCATACTCCAACTATGTCAAAACCTCAAGAAGAGTAATCCAAAAGAAACTTCTCACTAAAAGGAATCCAAAAAATTTTACAGAATGTCAATCGGACATCCGGAGCTCATGTTATAAGCGTTTCCGCTCCAAAGCCCCGGTTGGTTTCGTGTTCGAACCAACCCGGCCATACCCAACGTTCTCTGAAACCTTGAGTGTAATATACCGAAACGAACGTATCGATCCAAGGATTTCAACACAATTGAAGGTTCATCGATTGGAGGTCAGTATCCCAGGATATGGGCGATTGAACGGATCTGCCCGAAAACAGGGGTTTGGGCCCGGTCAAACCCGGCCCAATACCCCCTAGGTCGGCCCGAATCGGGGGTCCCGACCAGGGTCTGGGTCGGGCCCAGCTGGGCATGGCTCAGCCCGACTGGCGCGGCTTGGCCCAGCCGGTGCACGCCAACCTGGCATGGGGATCTGGCCAGGCGTGGGCTGTCTGGCCCGGCGCAGGTGGTCCGGCTTGGTGCAGGCGTTCCGGCCCGGTGTGGCTGGTCCGGTCCCGCACGGGCATCCCCTCGCCGAGCTTACATGGAAGGGGGGGGGGGCGCTGCCCCTCTTTCTGGAAAAACGACTGGGCATTTATGGCTGGTATTAACCAAACCCGTGGGACCCGTGGTGTCTCACCTCCAGCTGGCTCCAGCTGCCGGCTCAGCCGTCTGATTTCCTGAACAACCACGGCCATAGGTCGCGGCTCCTCCCCGTCCGGCATGGCGCGACGGCG
The DNA here is from genome assembly GCA_963277665.1 of Viscum album. NCBI lineage: Eukaryota > Viridiplantae > Streptophyta > Magnoliopsida > Santalales > Viscaceae > Viscum > Viscum album. Next base: position 278,832,657 of record OY728125.1, read on the forward strand.
TCACACCCCTCCATCATGGCCCGACTCTTGTCGCGGCCTCTTTCGGTCGCGACGGTGCCACTCTCCTTCGTTGTGGCCTCCTTCGGACTCACCGGCACGGCCCAACGGCACCGCGCTCCATCGCCATGGTTCTCTCGTTCCCGTGCGGTGCAACGACACCATCTTGCCTCCATTTCCAAGCAACATATAACAATTCCACAACAAAGGGAGGGAGGGTCTTCCGTGTTTGTGCGGTCCGACCTGCTCCTATTATAATGATAGACAGTGGCCAAAGAACGAGTAAACTCAATGAGAACAAAGTGCAATTTTAATTGATTAAATTTGAACTTAACACCTACCTTGAAGAAGTTGTAGAACGATGATCATCGCGGGAAAACGGAGTCACGGGGGGGTGTTTTTGATGATGGCGTTGGCGAGTTTCAAAGAAGAGGATGGCATCTTACACCGGCTTCAGAGAAGGGAAAGATCGACATGTCGTCTCTCCTTCTTGATCCGGCGTTCTTCGCGTTCTTCAATGAGGAAGATGCTGTTCTTCATGACTAGAGCTTTCTTATCCAATCCTTAACACAACCAATCTAACCCAAAAATAAAATAAGCCCCAATTATTTTATTAAGTCATGCCATGAGTTTAAAATTTAAAATCTCAAATCCATTAATTTAATTAATGTGATGTCTTGATTAAATGAGAGGAGAGGGAAAGTCACAACATTAAATACAAGGGAGGTTTTAAAAGGAGTTTAAGGGGGTTATGGGGAAAGTGAAAAGGTGGGGGCTTGTGTGGGCCCCACCTCACTAATATCCTAACCAGAGGAGTGAGGATTAATTGGGTCCTACCCCAACTTCCTCTCATGGAAGATAAACCACATAGTAGGGAGAAATAATGTTGTGACACAACTTAATTTCACTTAACACTTAAACCACATAGTAAAGAAATAAAAATAAAATTGTAAACAATTATATTTTTATTCCTCACATTTTTAACATCTCCACTCGAGAAAATGCTCCTTCGGAAAAGGTGTTCCTAAGAAATTACTGGTGCTGCAGTTTCATCGGTGCCCTCAGATTTCGATTCCGAGCAATGGTTCAGAAATTAGGAAAACCCTCTTATTCTTTCACTGAATGTACCTTATCTAAACTTCGGAAATTGATTCTGGGCACACTGGGCCTCGTAATCAGGTTCCGTTTGAAACTTCATACTCGTAAAATCCCAAATAAAATAAGAAAAAAAATCCCTTGAAATTTACGGGTCTTTACATTACTCCCACCTCAAGGATTTACGTCCCCGTAAAGATACATCACAAACTACGGAAATGAATGAGGGTACTGAGCACGCATCTGAGCCTCCCACTCCCAATTGCTATCCTAGAGGCTCCCATGTTGCCACCTGATGCGCACTAGAGGAATCGACTGCCCACTTAGGACCCAGTCTTGTCGATCCTTGATCTCCACCGGATCCTCCCAAAATTCTCCCCATCATCGATGTCCATCTCCCCATGGCCGATGATATGCGTCGGGTCGTGCACTTATCTCCTCAACTGAGATACATGGAAGACATCGTTCACCCGGTGTAATTGAGGTGGTAGAGACAAGTGATTAGCCACTTCGCATATCCTGTTGAGATCCTGGAATGGTCTGTTGAAGCCTGGATATAACTTGTTTCCTCGGCCAAATCTCAGTATTCCACGTCGAGGTGAGACCCGCAAGAAAATGTGGTCACCATCCTCGAACTCTAGTGGACTCTACCTCCTATCCTCATAAGAATTATGTAGGCTCTGAGCTATCCTCATCCGCTCTTGGATGACTTGGACCTTCTCTGTCGCGGCATGGACCATCTCTCGTCCCAAAAGTACTGACTCCCCAGGGTCTGTCCAACACAGAGGTGATCTGCAAGGTTGGAAGTACAATGCCTGGTATGGTGCCATCCCGATGGTGGAGTGGTAGATGTTGTTGTATGAAAACTCCACCAATGGTAGGTGATCCTCCTAGGTGCGAACAAAGTCGAGGACACATGCACAGAGCATGTCCTCGAGAGTCTGAATGGTTCTCTCCGTCTTTACATCCGTCTGAGGGTGAAAGGCGGTGCTCATGCGTAGCTGCGTCCCGAATGCCTCCTGCAACCCCTTCCAAAGTCGGGACGTAATTCTAGCATCTTGATCGAAGACGATAGATAATGGCACACCATGAAGCCGCAAAATATCATAAAAGTAGAGATGTCCCAAGCTCTCTACTGAGTCCTGATCTCTGAGGGGTAAAAAGTGAGACGACTTGGTGAGTCGGTCGACATTCACCCAAATGGAGTCATGACCTCTGGAAGTTCGTGGATGTTAAGTCACGAAATCCATATATATCCAGTCCAAAGTCCACTCTAGGACCTCTAATGGCTGTACCAAGCCTGCTGGAACCTGGTGCTCCACCTACACCAGTTGGCAGGTGAGCCATCGAGAAACGAACTCTGCCACAGCCTTCTTCATACCCGTCCACCAGTGTTGTCATCTAAGATCCAGGTACATCTTCACCACTCCTAGATTTACTGCTAAATGGGAAATGTGAAACTCTCTCAGCACCTCCTCTTGTATTGCAGCTGGTACCATGGTACGTCCTATGAAAAGGATTACGTGCTCTCCTCCTATATAGAAACCACCAGGCGCATGTGCTGAGGATATTTGTGAACGTCGCATCTCACAGTCAACATCCCCACGTTGTGCCTCTCTGACCCAATGAAGAAGTGGAGGTGTGATTTTGAGCGACTGAAGAAAGGATGCCCCATCTCTACCCACAAAGGATATCTGCAGTGCAACTAGCTGCTCTGTTGCCTCTCTAAGTAGCTGAATGCTCGTACTCCTGCTGAGCACATCAGCTACAACGGTCCCCTTTCCAGGAGTATAGACTATCTCAAAGACATAGTCCTGAAGGAACTCGAGCCATCGCTGTTGTCTCAGGTTCATGTCGTTCTGGGAGAAGATGTGCCTAATACTCTAGTGGTCAGAATAGACTGTAAAATGTTCGCCCATCAGATAGTGCCACCACATCTTCAGAGCGACGACCACCACTTCTAACTCTAGGTCATGGGTAGTGTAGTTCTGGTCGTTCTTCCTCAACTGTCATGATCCATAGGCGATCACTGTCTGCTCCTGCATACGAACACACCCGAGTCCGGTCCCTGATGCATCGCAGTAGACTGCATACCCTACTCCCTCCTCTGGTAGCCTCAATATGGGTGCACTGGTCAGTCACTGTCTCACCTCCTGGAAGCTCTGCTAACATCTATCTGACCACACGAAGGGTTTCCCCTTCTTCGTCAATTCTGAAAGTGGTGCCACATATCTGGAGAAGTCTGGCACAAATCTCCGGTAGTACCTAGATAGACCCAAGAAGCTCCGCACCTCCATCACGCTCCTAGGTGGCTCCCAAGCTAACACTACCTCGATATTCAAAGGATCCACCACAAATCCAACCTCAGAGATGGCGTGCCCCAAGAAATGGACCTCACGTATCCAAAACTAACGATTCGAGAGCTTACCATAAATCTGGTTCTCTCAGAGTGTATCTAGCACAACCTGCAAGTAGTAGGCATGCTCCTCCTCAGTAGTCGAGTATATCAATATGTCGTTGATGAAGACTATGAAAAATAGATCGAGATAAGGCTGGAAGATCATGTTCATGAGACTCATGAACACTACTGGAGCATTGGTTACACCGAAAGGCATAACCAAGAACTCAAAGTGGTCGTACCGTCACATGAAATCCATCTTATGCACATCCTCGTCTCGAACTCTGAGCTGATGATGGCCTTACCTGATGTCTATCTTTGAAAACCACTGTTCTCTCTATAGCTGATCAAAGAGGTCATCAATCCTAGGAAGTGGATACTTATTCTTCACAGTCACCTGGTTCAGGCTACGGTAATCGACACACAATCGCATGCTCCAGTCCACCTTTTTGGCGAACAAAATAGGGTAAGGCCATGGTGAAACACTAGTTCTGATGAATCCCTTTCCATGCAAGTCCTCCAGTTGTACACGTAACTCTAGAAGCTCAGTGGGAGCCATCTGATATGATGGAGTAGATATCGGGGTTCTCCCGGGGTACAGGTCAACATAAATGTCTACCTCTCTGTGAGGAGTTAGTCCTGTAATGTTGTCAATAAAAACGTCCGCATTCTGATCCACCACTATAGGAAAACTCGGACTCCACACATCAACTGCTCCAAGGATGAGGCTAGCCAACTGATGATTGATCGACTCTCCTCTCCTCTGTGTAAGTCCATCCTGCACTGCAAAGGATCCCTTATCGTCGGTGAAGGTGAACCTGCTCCCATTGGTGCGAACACAATGCACCTTGGGCCTAATAAAGTTGATCTGAGGATGAACTGAAGATAACCAATCCATGCCCAAGATGACATCGTAAGGCCTCGACGCCGCTACAAGAAGATCCCTGCCGAAGCTCTCGCCTCCTAGAGTAAGTTCACACTGCCGGCACCAGTGTGTAATTGTCGAGTCTGCTCCTGTAAGAGTCTCTAGCCGTAAGGATCAAGCCAACGGCTCCGTCAGAATCTCCGAGCTCCGAACAGAGGCATCAGTAATGAAATAATGACTCGTTCCATTGTCTATAAGAACTGAAGCAAGGGTGGAGTGGACAAAGATATTGCCTGAATCATCTCAGGTGCATTGTGGTCATAGGCCTCCGCTGCCTGAAGCTGATCCTGCCTCTATCCGGAAGCTCCCTGTGGTCGGGGTGGACCTCCTGGTGGTGGTGGTTGTAGATCCTCAAAGCGTCGCCCATCACCTACTGCTCGGCCAGCTCCTCTGCCTCGTCCACCTTCTCCCTGCGGACTTCCACGGACGAACCTCTACCTCTACCGCGTGCAAGAGACTTGATTCAAGGATGACCATGGGGTCCTCTAGTGTCCCTACTAACCTCAAAACTCAAACAACATCCTCCAGCCAATCCTCGGGTGCCTGAGGGTATGTCTGCCCACAGAACCTGGCGGTCTCTGACGCTGAAACTTGTGTAGTACACTAAGGCAACATGCACTCTCAAAGGCTAGGGCTGGTGGCATCGATGGCTCGGCTGGTAGAGGTACAGCTGCTGCCCCTGCTGTAATATGGACCTCCACCGAGGCCCCGTCGCTCGGTGGTATGTTGTCTCGCACAAAGCTTGGAACCCTATATGGCTACCGTCGCGGGGCCATCCTGAAAAGAAACATGTGGTCCATGGTCAATATAGTATATCTGGTGAGCTGACACAAAGTAATCACAAAGAAAACTTTTGAAACACACATGCAATTGATGTTTTTGTGCACGGAGTCAGAAATTAGAAGTCAGGGTCCTGGTGTATAGATTCATCAGCCACCGCACCAACACTGGACTCCCTGTACTGATAACCACACTCAATACATCTAACATTATTTCTTCACATAGAATAAAGATCATAGACATGAGTTCTGCGATAGAACCGAACTCCTCTGATACAAATTTGTCACGATCCGTCCTCGAGACCCATTCCATGACTACCCCTAGTCCACCTTCCATAGGCCAGGGGCTGGCGACTAGCACCAAAGAAGTAAATCCCGATATAAGGGAAGGCATTGACTTTATGTAAGAAATCGAACACCACAGAGTAAAGAAGAAGAAGTAAACACTAAGAAATATCAGTACAATAGTAAATGCTGGAAAGTAAATGGGCTAGTATATAAACCCAAATGAAAGTAAAGTACAACTCAAAATAGAGTATAGTAGTAGAAAAGTCAAGCAGCAACACTATGCTGCCCACTAGAAATCCCACCTGAAAGGTGGGTACAGATAGTCTCCTCAGCTCCTTGGCTCCAGCTATCCGCTCCGTGTACGTCTCGTCCAGTGATCCACCTCCAAATACCTTCCAGCTCCACGAGCTCATACCTCGATCAGTGTTGTTCATTGTCTGCATCCAACACAACGTAGTGTGGGCATAGCCCATGCAGGGGTGAGTATATGATACTCAATAGGGAACCTGAGACCCTCGATGGTCTCCCAGAATCCGCGAAGGATAAACCACAAAGGAATGATACAATCACAAAGTAACAACCAACTCTACTTAGGTATATGCCCATTCATATACCTAAGTCATCAATTCCAGTTCAGCTCCATCATCTGAGCCCATGTTCGATCTGGTCCACATAGGATAATAACACCCAATCCACATAGGAAAGCACAACCCAATACACACAGGATAGAAAAACAATCATATCGAAGTTAATGATTGAATTTCAATACTCGGATCAAAAAGATATACTTCTTCATAAGATGATAGAGATGATCAGATGTAGCCACTGATTCATCTATGCTATTAGACCCACACCGGAGACAAGACCAGCTAATCTGTCAGACCCACAAAGGATACAAGACCAACTACTCTGCCGGACCCACATAGGATACAAGTACAGAGTAAAATACTACCGGACCCACATAGGATACATGAACAGTAGTCACGTACTATTGGACCCACACAGCATACAAGAAAAGTAGTCATCACCGTCAAACCCACGGAGGATTTCAGTATGGTTGTCGTCGCTGCCGAACCGACGGAGGATCCCAGTACAGTCGTCATCATCATCGCAGTCGAAGCCAGCTCTTGGGTTCCTACACACAGCATGCTCGATTCCTGGAGGGTCCGCTCTACGAGCCAAGGGGGTCATTACATCAACTGACATGAAGTCTTACGTTTATGTATCCCATATTTCTGTCTCGTCAATAGGAACTCAACGAGATATACGGCACGTCAATCGGACACCTGATCTAAGAGTTATTGGCTTTTTGGTCCCAGGGGGCCAGTTGGATTTTAAGCCAAAACCAACCCGACCGTACTCCAAATACATCCAAACCTTGAGCGGATTGAGCCAAAATAACCATCTCACTAAGAGGAATCCAACAAAGTTAACGACATGTCAATCGGACGTCCGGAGCACAAGTTATAAGTGTTTCTACTCCGAAGGCCCGATTGATTTCGTGTTCGAACCAACCCGGCCGTACCCAAAGTTCTCCAAAACCTTGAGAGTAAAATACTGAATGGACCATCTCAATCGAAGGATTTCTACGCAACTGACGGTGTGTCAATCAGAGGTCTGTAACCCAAGATACGGCTGTTTGAACGGATCTGTCTATAAACAGTGGGTTTGCACCCAGTCCGACCCGGCCCAATACCCCCTTGGGTCGGCCCGAACTGGGTCGACCCGACCTGGGTCGGGGTTGGGCCAAGTTGGCCATGGCCCGTCCTGGATGGCGTGGCCTGGCCCACCTAGTGCGGCCAGGCCCGACATGGGGATCCGGCCCGGCCCGAGCAGTCTGGCCCAGTGCGGTTGGTCCAGTCCCGTGCGGGCGTCCGCTCGCCCAGCGGACGCGAAAGGGGGGGGGGCATTTCCCCCCTGGCTAGACAAAGGGCTGGCCATTTCTGGCCAGCCTTAATAGAACCCACGGTACCTGCGGGGTCCCGCCTCCAGCTGGCTACAACGGCTGGCTCAGCCATTCGCTTTCCCGAATCACCGCGGCCATAGATCGTGGCTCCTCCCCGTCTGGTGTGGCGCGATGACACGACAACCCTCTGTCGCGGCCCTCCCCAACTGCGGCCCTCCTCGATGTTCCGGTGTGTTGTGATGGAACCACTTCCCTTCGCCGTGGCCTGACTTTGGTCGTGGCCTCTTTCGGTCTCAACGGCATGGCGCAACGGCGCCACGCTCCTTCTTCGTGGCCCGCTCCTGGCCGCGGCCTCCTTCGGCCTCACCGGTGAAGCCCGACGGCACTGTGCTCCATCGTTGCGGTTCTCTCGTTCCCGTGGGTGCACCGACACCACGTTGCCTCTGTTTCCAAGCCACATAAAAGAATTAAACAATAGAGGGGAGGAGGGTCAAACGTGTTTTTGCGGTCCGACCTTCTCCTATTGTAACAATAGAAAGCGGACCAAGAACAAGTAAACTCAATGTGAACAAAGCGCAAATTTAATTGATTAAATTTGAACATAACCCCTACCTAGAAGAAGTTTTAGAACGATGATCATCGTGGGAAAACGGCATCGCAGGGGGTGGTTTTGATGATGGCGTTGGCGAGCATCAAAGAAGAGGATGACGTATCACACTGGCTGTAGAGAAGGGAAAGATCGGCACGACGTCTCTACTTGGTGCTCCGACATTCTTCGTGTTCTTCAATGAGGAAGATGATGTTCTTCAAGACTAGAGATTTCTTCTCCAATCGTTAACACAACCGATCTAACCCAAAAATAAAATAAGCTCCACTTATTTTATTAAGTCATGCCATGAGTTCAAAATTTAAAAACACAAATCCATTAATTGAATTAATGTGTTGGCTTGATTAAATGAGAGGAGAGGGAAAGTCACAACATTAAATACAAGGGAGGTTTTAAAAGGAGTTTAAAGGGGGTTATGGGGAAAGTGAAAAGGTGGGGGCTCATGTGGGCCCCACCTCACTAATATCCCAACCAGAGGAGTTAGGATTAAGTGGGTCCCACCCCAACTTCCTCTCATGGATGTTAAACCACATAGTAGAGAGAAATAAATTTATGAAAGAAATTAATTTCACTTAACACTTAACCACTTAGTAAATAAATAAATAAAAAATTGTAAAAAATTATATTTTTATTCCTCACATTTTTAACATCTCCTCCCAAGAAAACGCACCTTCTAAAAAGGTGTTCCACAGAAATTACCGGCGCTGCGGTTTCATCGGTGCCCTCGGATTTCGATTCCGAGCAACAGTTCCGCAGTTAGGAAAACCCGCTGGTTCGTTCACTGAATGTACCCTAGCTATACTCCGGAAATTGATTCCGGGAACACCGGGCCTCGGAATTACGTGTCGTTAGAAAATACGTACTCATAAAATACCAAATAAAATAATAATAAAAAATTCATTGATATTTATTGGCCTTTACATCCCAGGATTCATTTGGATGACCATGAACATATTTTGGAGTCTTATAAAATTATGGTTTCTGGATTTATCCCATAATATCAAGGATCACGGAGGGTCCAGATTTTTCACAAAATATTTGGGCCTTCATTTTTAGACCAAATGACATTAAAATGGATGAATTATGAAAATTCTCCTCTAACGACATGTTATAAATTGGATAAGGAACAATAAGTTACAATAATAACACAATTTGGATCAGTTGGATAATAGTTATAAATAAAACATTAAACTAAGAATCATTCAGATTAATTCAAATAATTACCCAAAATTATATTGAATATTAAAGAATTAATTTTTCACACCAATTATTAACTATTCATAGAAAATAAATAAGAGCATTAAATAAACAATTATGAATAAATTAATAATATAAAATCCCCACACTTAGTCGTGCACATTTACTCATGTACAACATATATAAAAACATTCCTAAACCATTTTCACTCGTTTAAAAATATTAAAATTTTGTTTTCACCATCAAGGGAGGTTTAGAGAATTTCCTTATACATATTTAATTCCAATGAAAATTTTTACTGAAAATATGTTCGAAAAATAATTATGTTATTTATACTCAAGATTATAAATGGAATCATTGTAGTTGGAACCCACTCCTCGTGAGATTTTAAGAAATCAATTTTGGAAGTTTACTCATTCACAATTTGAAAGTGATAATATTAGATTTTGAAATAGATATTAGCTTCCATTTCCTAACCTAATGTGCACAAGAATAATGAGTTTTTTAGGGGTTTTCTATTGCTATAGGACTGTATAAATTTAATCTCCAAAAAAACTGGAAATGATGGTTAAAACACAAACATGGGTAAAACAATGGTTAATTTAATTTGAAAGGATACACAGAAGGAAATGGAAACACTTTTTTACAAGGGAACATTTATGTGAAGAATGAAACAAAGGATGAATACATTTTGAAGGGGGTGAGAAGATTTAATATTCACAAAACAAAATAATTCTCCCATTGACATATGTTATTCTTTTTCTTTTTTCTTTTTTTTCATGACTTGAACTGGAAAAAGGTCTCCCAATAATCTCCAAACCAGTGTTATATCCCCTCAAGAAACAATTTCTAATATTTATAACAACATCAAAGGTTGTGTAAGAGTGATATTTGACCTTCCAAATACAGAACCCTTTTTTTATTTTTTTATTGTTAAAATAAAATTTAACACTTTTTAAAAACATTTAAAAATGTTCATAAATGAAAATCCATTCCCCAAACACAAATAATGGCACCCTCTCCCCCACACTAAAATTAATGCATTCCCTTATGCATATGGAGACTCATTGAAAATTAAGGAAATGGAACCTAAAGTTAAATCCATTACCCCCACACATAAATCTCAATAAATTATGAAATGTAATTCCTTGTAGATATTGTGTTGGACAAGGTATTAAGATTTTAATGCGGATATAAAATAAATGGTTTTCAAAAGATTGAATGGGATTTCAAATGGAGGACTAATGTTAGGTTAAAGGGAGGTTATTTGTCTATTTTGATTCAAATTTGGTTCATAAAATTCCTCCTATCATGTTAATGAACACCCATGTAGAAATTAAACTCATAGGTCCAAAAACACAAAATTCGCAATCGAGGTCCAGAAATGAACAAAATGAACATTTGGTCAAAGGTTTCCTTGGAATGAAAGCTAATATTTCCCCTCTTTTTTGGTGTATAATAATATTCCAAATAAAATATTGAGCATTGAAATTTTTTAGGATTTAACACATGATTCATTATATAAATTTATGATGAAAAAAATAGATGAAAACATGCATCTTGACTCCTTAATATGGTTGGCAAAAATATGAGAAGTGGATAGTGAGTGATCCTGAATCGTTTTTAATATTGTTTAGTTTTTTAGTTTTATTAGTGTCTTATAAAATACACACTGACAAAAAAATGAGGAGGGAAAAAAGTTTTGAGGAAGAGAGTGGTAAAAAATGACAACAAAAGATAAAAAACAAGAAAGAGAACATGACAGGGAGAGAGGGAGAGAGTGAGGGATATAGAGAGTTAAAGGGAAAACAATTCCACCTAGTTTGGAGTTATTAGATCTCAATATCCATCTAGTGGTGTGTCAACTTTTGAAGTTGGGGGTCTGGTGGAATTAAATGGTTTTTCTAAGATGTTAGTTCTCTCATGTTGATTCTTTAACTAATGTTCGTTGACCATTAATTTCCTTATGGTAGAGGGTATTATACATTCACTACAATAAATGGGTAAACATTAGTAATAATAAATGGACCTTCCCAATAATAATTTAACATACCTAGGTGAAGTTGAAATCTAGAATTGAAGAGCATTACCTTTTCACCTTCATAAAATACCTTCCTAGTATGTGTTTCTTTTAGTTTACCTTTCCCTATTAATTATTGATATTGAAATTCTCTTAGGAATTAAGTCAATGTTTTTCCAATTCAGTCATATATAAATATTGCTCTTTACTAGATTTTTCACAATAAAAATTATAATTTATCACATCAAAAAATTCTTATGTTGAATATAAACTAGTAAATAAAACTCTTTACCCAAAACAATCCAAAATTAATTCATTCCAATGGGTGTATTATTGGTAGTTTGATAAGCCAAACTCTCTTCATCCAATCTTTTCGGCCAGTCATTTCAAGTTGAATTTAGAATGATCTCAAGTTCACTTTTCAATTTGGTATTATAATGTTCAACCATGCCATTTTTTTGGGAAAAATAATAGTGGAATTTTCATGTACAACCCCATTATTTTCCAAAAAGAGATTCCATGGTCCAATTACAGAAATGTGTTCCTAAATCACTTATCAATACATGTGGTTTTTCGAAGTAGTGGAAATTATTGGTCTTTAGGGACTCTCAAACAATATATGAATCATTATTTCAAGGGATTTTTTCATTGACCAACCTAGAAACATATTCAATATCGAGAAGAATATATGAGAATCCATTGGATGAGTGAAATAGTCCCCTAAAATAGATGCACCAAACATCGAAGATCTCATATAAAACTAAATGCATTTGGGGAATATAATTTCTTTTAGAAATTGAACAAACAATTTAGCAAATGGGACATGATTTATTGAACTCATGTGAGTCATTAATTAATTAAGGATAAAATAATATTGTGTCAAGGACATTTTGGGATGTCGAATTTGGTTCAATGTGGCCACCACCTGGCGTTGAGTGACTAAATAAAGAGATGGAATAATATTTATCTTCATCGAAACGTCTCCTAATTTCCATGTTAGCTCAAGTTTTCAAAATTTTATTATATTCCCAAAAATAGAATTTTGATTCACTTTTTAGCTTCTATTTTTGTTCTTTTGATAAAAAATATGAAAAACACTAGCAAAAATGTAATTTACTATTTGTTCATATAATGATAATTTTGAAGGGATAGATGAGAGATGCTCAGTTTGAAATTTAGGATCAGTTATTTCATAATGATAAGCATTATAAATTCTATTCAGGTTATCATCCATATGGTTTTATTTTACATGCCTATCTTTAATCACAATTCATCCTCTTGGAGCATCAAATTAAATCTTATTATCCTCAGTTGTGAATCAATTTTCATAGGTATGAACATTAATGAAGAATTCATTATAAAACCGATGATTTTGGCACCTAAGAGATAGATCTGGAATTTATCCATTGAAAATAACATAGTTAAAAGTTCATTCTCCATCATAGTGTAGAAATGTTGAGTTTTGTCCATGGTTTTTAGGCATCATAGATTACTTGAGAAATCATTTCTCTTCTCTGACGAGGAATAGATCCAATGGCCCTATAAGAAGAATCACACATAAATTCAAAGGGTAAGGGCCAATTCATGGGTTTGATTATTGGGGAAGATATAAGAATAGTTTTGAGTTCAACGAACGATCTCCTCTAATCCATATCTAAATGGAATGTAACATTTTTTTGGATTATCGGAGTGAGTGAGAGGGAAATCCTACATGATTTATGGATGAATCACTGATAGAAACCTAAATGACTAAGTAATGGATGGATGTGTCAAACATTTGTGAGTGAATGAAGTGATTATATCGCCTCAATTTTAATAGGATCGATACGAATACCATCTTGTGAAATTATGTGCCCAAGAAGAATCCTATTAGTAAGCATGATGTGAAATTTTTCATAATTCATCACAATATTACATTAAACACACATTCGAAGCACTAGAGAGAGAATTTAAGAATGATTAAAATGAATATCCATACACAGTAAATTAACCCATGAATACCTCTATGTAGTTCTCAAGGAATTTAGAAATGATATCCATTATACACCTCTAGAATGTATCAGGATAATTTCATAGGCCAAAAGGAATTCACCTATATGTATATGTTCCAAATGGGCAGATGAAACTAGTTTTCACAGTCCTGAGGTGTGATTGGGATTTTAAAATAGCTTGTAGATCCCTAGATAAATCACTAATGAGAATTTTTGGATAATAGTTATATCATTTGATCACGTAATGAAATATGGTATTGACCATTTTGCGTTTCAACATTCAATTTCTGATAATCGACACAGAAAAACAATTTGAATATTTACATGAGTCGTGACCACCTCTAAGTGTTCATTTATGATAACTGTTATCCCAGCTTTCATAAGTACCACATGAATCGTACTAACCCATTCACTATCAGAAATTGGGTAGATAAAACCAGCTATGAAAATATTGGTAACATCTTCCAAAACAACCTCATGTATGAGTGGATTTAGTCTTCTTTGTGGTTTTCTGATTTCTCTTCATGATTCCTCAATATGGATGTGATCCATGGAAAGGGTATGGTTGATTCCGTGTATGACATATTGGTTCCCAACTAAGGCCCTTTTGTTTTCCTCTAACATCTGAACAAGTTTGGACTCCACAGTTTCTGTAAGTATAGCAGAGATAATGATAGAATAATTGCGATCATTGGAAAGGAATGCATATTTCACATGTGTGGGAAGACATTTCTGATCAGTGTCATATTTTAATTTTGGTCTTGGAAACTCAAAAATGGTGCAAGGGAAAACAATATTTTTATTAGCTATCCTTAATATTGTCGAAGGTATAATAGTAAAGACCAAAGTTGATGTAGGATTCAAGATAGATTTCAATATCTTTTAAATTTATAGTGTCATTGAAAGAGAGGTCCACATAAACATCCTCATTTATAACATGGTAAATTTTGGTGAAAATATGAGAATCTTATCTCCTATTGTATATTGATAAACATGATGAAATGGGGTTGAATCAACTCTCATATGTTTCCCAAGAAGAATGTATTGAGAAGCAATAGTTATCTTGATTTTTTTATCTCATGGATTGAAAAATGTTTGACACGACCAGTTGGTTACTAAATTCCATGTATTGAATTACTACATGGACATCAATCTTAGTAAATTTTGTTCTGAGAAATGGTCTTCCTAGAATTTGGGGAGATTGAGAAGAGGTCATCTCACCATCCATGTCAAGGGAATATAAACAAGCTTGGAAGATAATATCATTAACTCGGACAAGGAAATCATAAATTATTCCCTCAAACTAGTTACAAATCAATTTCCCAATTGGATGGAAACACCCACTCAGTTAAAGGGGCCCAGAAAATGGTTTGAGAAAATGTATTTGGGCATGAATTTTATTGAAGTGCCTAGGAAAATGAGTGAATCATCAAAGTTGTGAATCCCTATTTGGATTTGAATATTGAGTAACCCTGGGTCAATGAACTTCATGGGTATGGAATGCTCAGTTGAAACATTTTCAAAAGGCGTATGTTTCCTTTTATGGGTTCATAACTCCTTTTGAAACATGGAATATATAAGAATTTGATTGATGGGATCTAAGAGTGGAATGTTCACTTTAACACATCTAAACATGTCGACAATTTCAGGATTGAGTTCAAATGACTCCATTGGCTTAGAGAATGATTAAGTAAATGGAATTCAGTTCCATATAGAAATGTAAGGAGATGGGGGAGTGGCTTTAGGATCTTTTTTTTGGAATTTTATTCTTTTCATTTTCTAGCTTAACATTTGAAGGGGAGTTGGAGGACTCATCAAGGGGAATAGAAATTTTCATTCCTGATCAATGGGTAATTGCACTAACAATAAACTTGGGGTTGGGTAATGGTTGACCTAGGAGTTGTAAAGAATTTTATAATTACTGATGGCATAGGTGTGATGTAATTTGACCAATTTGGGTTTTAATGTATTTAAGGGTAGAATGGGGGACGAAGGTAAGATATCCCACTACATATTCCCATGGTTTCATGGAAGATGTATCTTTTCCCGAATTGGGATTTGTTTTATTTTGTTTCATGGTAATGTTCTTGTATTGTGTTGAGAATTGAGAAGGCTCATTAGGATAGTAGAATCTATGAGGTGAATGTTGTGGATTGATTGTTTGAGGTTGAAAAAAATCCAGTTTGATGAAAATTACCAACACCTTTTCCATATGGGAATTTGATTGGATTTTTGTGAGGGAACTAAAGTGGATGAGAAATAGGATTACCATATTTTAATCATGGGTTATAGATAGAAGATAAGGCCTCCATGTGGGGTTTTTTGGAGTTTATAATGAACTGGCCTTATTTTTGAGGGTTATGGTTCCTTTAAGAATATGTAGCATTGTGCTCCACTAGTCCAGATGAATTAGATGTATCCTCTTGAATTTGTTGTCATGTTTCAATGGATGAGTTGGTGAGATACAGATTCTATATTTGTTGAGATGTCTAGGGAATATAGATTTTATGGAAGATGTGGTTGTAGTTTTTGGGTCCATATCTAGTTCATGCATAAGACCTATAAGTTCACCCAGTCATCTTGTTGGGATCTATAGAATGATTCTATTAGACTTGTTTGAATTAACCATGTTATCGAGTATGTAATTGTTCTGTGTTTTTTTCCTTATTGCTTATGAGATCACGTGCAGCTGCAAGGGTTTTATCAACAAGAGAACCAGCACTTGTGGAATTAATGACAGTTCTCTTCATAGACAATAACCGTTCATAGATGTATTTTATCCATAGTTAGGCATGGATTTGGTGGTGTGGGATGGATTGTAAAAGCTTTTAAAACATGTCCCAATACTCATGGAGTGATTAATTAAGGAGTTTATGGATAAAACTTAGTTTTTTTCTGATAGAAGTATTACGAGAAGTACAAAGAATTTTTCTAAAAAGTGACTCTTCATGTCAATCCATGATTTTATAGAACCAGTATGAAGTTGGTTGATCGATGAATTGGAAGTGTTGTCTAGGGAGAAAGGGAAAGCTCAATTTTTTATTTGTTCTTCAAAAACCCAATAAGGAATCATGGTAGGGAACATTACTTGCACTATTTGATCGGAATATGTGGATCCTCACTGGATAGCCCATAGAAATGAGGTAGAAGATTAATAATACCCGATTTCAATTTGAATTCAACCTCAATGTTTGGATATTGAATACCAAGGGGCTAATAATTCATATTAGGAGTAGCAAGTTCATTAAGTGTTTTCCCCTAGGATTTTTCATATGAAGTTCAATTGGTTGAACAATGATTATCTATTGAGTGGTTTTATTATCCCAAATGTTCCACATATGTTGGCAAAGGGTTTTCTTAATATAAGTGTAAAATATATTTGAGGAATTTTTTTGGAGGCTATGAGGAATTCAAATACCTTTTGAAGGATAAGGAAAGTGGGATTTTATTAGTTTTATATTTCAGATAGTTTTTGGGTTTATTTATTTTAATATTATTGTTTTTAAAAAAAATCAAAAAATAATGACCAATTAATGCACTATCCCAATAAAGGGAACCATTTTATTCATGGAAGATTGTTTCCAATCGACTGCTCAAGTGTCTTGTGATATGCTATTGTTTATAGTGGCACTCAGGTCAAATCATCGGCGATAATACTATTAAATAACTGATTTCTTTTGATTAATTTTTATTTATATTGGGGGGGGGGGGTTTCAGGTCTAAAATAAAATGATTTATTTATTTATATTGATATAAAAATTTTATAATAGTTTGGGGTTAGTTTATTTTTGGGGATTTAAACTTCTTATATCATTGATATCTTTTTTATGGTTCACTAAATCAACACTCACATCAAAATACATCTTTGATCAGAATTCCCCAATGTTGAGGATGTAATCCAAGCCATAACATAACGATGGTTTTAATAATAATAAAAAAATGTTTATGGTAGTGGTTTTTTTGTTCCAATAATCCGTGTAATTAACATGTTAAAAAAACTTGTCATTAGTCCATGAAAATTTTAGTTCAACATGCACATCGTTAACCTAATGAATATTGAATGTGAAAAATCCCTCAATCGCTTAATATCTCCAATTTATTACTCACCCCAAAAGTATATTTACTCATCAATTTAGATGTTAATAATCCGTTTTTTGTTGTTTAGGGTGATGAGTAAAAAATATAATAAAAAGAAAGGGACAAGATAAGAGTAGTGTTCCGAAAACACATTCAATCTGTAATGATAATTATATATGGACTTTTGATTAAATGAGGAAGTTATAAAAGGAATTGTTTTTTACATTACTTAAACTATTGTTGGACCATGAACATTTCAAAATAGAATTTGTATGAAGATGAGATCTAATTAATTTTAAACAAGAATTAAAATTGAATTAAACTGAAAATAAACATACATGATTACAATTGAAAAAAAACATAAATAAACATAAAATTAAAAGTGGAGAAAATGTATCACTTGTCAACATAAGATCAATGAGTTTCCTACTATGACCATGGTAAATCTATGGTCATTCCAAACCACTTAATTTTCTCAGAAATTTTAAACCCTTTTAAAGAGTGAAGGGGGTGTATTTATAGCCCAAAAGGTGGGACTGTCATAGAAAATGACACTCACTATCCTTGATAGAACACCCCTTTATAAGTAGATGTCTCTAGAATGAATCCCCAATGTTGTATCAATCATCATAAATCATCTTATAAAGTCCACAATTATACTCATCCTATTCCCTATTTGTGCAGATATTATTAAATCAGATGGACCAGTATTAAATAAGGAATTATAAATCATTGAAGATAAAATAATAGTACATACAATTGTTTATGGTCTAGATATTCTATCCACAAGTATAGGGTGAAGGGCATGAAACCTCTATACATGTAGTACCTATGTTGGAGACTGAGTTTCCTAAGATGCATCACTCTAGTGATATGGACCCTCTTTCCCTGAAATACCACATCCACTACCTTGACCACCATAGAATGTAGAAATACATGTACTATACTAATGTTTTGAAGAATATCCCCTTCCAACACTCGTATTCTTTTTAACTCCTCTATCAGAACCCATATTTCATGGGTTCCCATAGAATAGTTAAATATGTCACATAATACTGCAATATATAAACTCTACCAGTGATCAAAATGACTCTGTATGAATTTCACATGGACTAACACATTGGTGGAATACCACTTGGGTAATTTCTTGAGTAACTAACCCTTACCCCTAGCCACACTGCTTTTTTATCACCCTTGTTAGCGTTCTTGAAGAGACACATCATACTCTTGGAATATTTGTGAGATTTTCATCCAGTAGATGCCACCTAGATTCCAGTAGGTGACTCTATGAGGTTCCCCTTAGATATTAGATCCAGATTCACCATTTCTGATAATATTTATATCCTAATGTTCTTAACCAATGGCGTATTTTCACATTTATTCCCATTCTAAAAATGTTTTTGTACAATATCATCAACATCTTCCAACACTGGAGAAAATCATTTTCATTTAGTTAAGTTTCCAACCTATTACATCATGGAAAAATTCACCTATGAAAATCTCATAAACTCTTCATTACACTTATGTATAAGCATTATAGGGTAAATGTGCGCCAAAAAAGTATTTGGAATTTACATCCACATCATGTTCTATAGCTATCCCTACCAATTTTGGATGTCCAACCAATGATTCACAAGAACAGAAAACATATATGTATCATGTTTGAATATTTTCCCATCAAGAATCTATAAGTCTTCATGAATCATCTGAATATATTGAACCTATAACTCAACAACATCAAGTCCACCTTCTCTGGTGAACATCAGAGGGTGCTGCAACTATAACTCACGTGCCACGTTGGAAATTATTTTCACAACACTTCATGGTTATATTTCCCTAAAAATCATAGATAGAGTTGTGTTATCACAAAATATCTCCCCATATTCCCTACCTATAAAAATATATGGATTTTGTTCCACTACTGGAGGCACATTTCGAGCCATGTTGTATTGTCGTTCAATCAAAAAACATCAGCATGGGGAATTTCCATAAAATAACCAACACATGCCTTATGATACATAATACTACATTAAAACATTTACATAATAGGTATTAAAATAAATCCATACCAATCCATCCCCATTTCCCCACCACATTTTCAAGTCCAAGGCACTATCACTACACCCAACCGTCCCTCATCTCTGTCATATATAACAGATAGTTAACACAACTTCACAATTTATGTTTCTCATTAGAAAAAAAATTTATCCATATAAAATTATTATATTTTTCATCACTTACAATTTATCAATTTAATATTAGGAACCATTATAATTTAAATTATGCACAAAATTAATATAATATTCATTTAAACAACATACCCAAAATATTCTTTTCCATGTTTCCTGAAAATGAGTCATGCCAAGTAAATGTTATGAGAGCCTAAAATAATGTATGATTAGTCAATTATCATTATATTCTGGTCCATGATTCAAAAATCTCATAAAAAATAACATCACACAACAAGTTCATCACTCGAAGTAAAATAACATTCATTTAGAATATAAAACATCAAAAACATCACACCTACTCTGGGTACATGGATTTACCCCCATACAAGGGGTATATTCTTTCGTACATGATCTATTCCCCATGGCCCAACTCACCAATGTATCCTATATACCTTTCCTAAATATTAAGATAATAGAAAATAAAATAAAATCATCTTATGAAAACACCTTGTGACATCACAACCTGGGTTCCATATAGTGGTTCCCCTATCACTTTGATTGCATCACCTTTGTCATGACTCCCCATATTCTAGAGGTTTCTGACCAGTACTGATGTATGATATATAACATGGGGATAACCATACCATATTTATCAAAGAATCACAATAAAAAAATTAAATAAAAACCCCAAATGATATATCTGATAATGGAAATAATTTTGTAACCAGGAAGAACCAGTATCACCCGATAAATCAAAATACAGAAACAATATCCAAAGTAAATAAGAATATATATAATTCCATTTCTATTTCAAGTGAAAATATGAATAACCCTTAATAGAGACACCCTATAAACTCCCAATCAGGTCTTCACAACATGTTAGGATCCATCACCCATGCTTCATTCCAACTTATATATCTAATAATTTAATTCTCTATATTCAATCCTGCAATCCTGAAGTTATAATCTGTTAATGATATGTTATCCTGAGTAGGTTTTGGGTATCACTTATTAGTCCACCACCAATGTCTTTCAAAATAATATTTCATCTAGAATTGTATGCATAGTTTTATAAAAACTAAATTTTAATAAAATAAGTAAATAATATTTCCAACCCATTATTATTTAATGAGAAACATAATTACCATGGTTTGTAATCAAACTCGATCCATAAATGCATGATTCATTCCATGTCGGATTTCACACCATATCACATATTAAATATCAATTCATTTTAAAAGATTTTTTTATTATTAATTAAATTTTAAATTGAAATAACAACTACTTGGTATCGTAGCCAAATTCCATCATTTTGGTCCAAAAACATCATTTCTATCACCAAGTGGTATTTTGACACATAATTCCAAATAAAACACCTCCTTGTTCTAATATTTGGGATTCTAAACCACTAGTATGTGTCCCAAACTCTTAGTTATCACATATGGGATTTTTGAGAATCATCACTTGTACCACACACATTAACATATATATCAAAATATCAAATATATCACAAAGATCACATATATCACACATACCATTATTAATCATCTTTAATCTTCTTATTAATTATTCACAACACATTGGAAAATATAAATTTATCAGACAATATTTTCTCATCACATTAATTGTGTGGTAAAATATAAACAATTCATCATTAAACTGTTTATAAGCATTTTGTCATATAAACCATTGTCCATTAAAGGTCAATACAACCATCCCATAATTACCATTAATAAATCAATTTAGCATCTCATTATTCACCAATTTATGAATAATAATTTCATCTAATTTCTTAATAATCTCAATTCAACAACTCCCTTGTCACATTAATTAGTTAAACAATTAATAAATCCAATTCAAAATGTAATTTCTAATTTTCCCAATTCTAATTTCAAAATTACATACATATAATTAAAATCAAGATTATGGGACTTGATATTTGTACAACCTACCTAAAGATCAATGATGTATGGTTGTCAACATAATGTCCCAAATTGACGTGGCATGATCACTTTGAATATGATGAATTATATCTATAACCAATTCCAAGATCAACATAAAATAGATTATGATCTATGAAAACCTAAATCTAGACACATCTCAAACAATGGATAAAAAATTACTTTCATACAAATTGAGATATGGGGGATATGAATATATATATATACATATGAATTAATCATAATGATATTACATAATTAAAGAGGTATGGATCTGCCTATCAGATCATAGAATTATGAGGAATGGAGTTATATGATACTTAGGATCCTATCTAGGACCTCAAAAGATGATTGAGACCTTCTTAGGTCAAGTGGAGGTAAATGATGTTGAATTCAAGGGTGTTTATTAATTTTAAAATAAATTAGTTGGGATTCAAATCCCATGAGAATGTTTTCCATGATTAGGGAGAATAGTTTACCAAATCGTGTGTCCTAACCCTTCACCTCCTCTAAGGGTCACATTGTTTCTACTAAGAGGGTCAATGGTTTTAAAATTTTGTACCAATTGTGTATTTCCCCACTTCTTTGGAATTCACGTCTTACTATTGTAGGGACCACCATTTGGAAAACCCTTGTTCGAACATTGCACTTCCAAAATTCCCACTAAAAACATCCATAGTATTCTTGTTTCACCCGGAACATCCCCACAGTAAAACCCAATCATGTTATTTTCAAAACCACATTAAAATAGTTCCTAAAAACATGGAAAATATACCTCCAAGAACGATGGGATCTTATAATAAGGTACATTTAAAGAAACATGTGGCGTATTTTCAAGGATGTGTTAATAATGAAAAAATCATAGAATATGGTTTATATAGGTTTTTAATTGAAAACCCCCTTATAATAAAGAGTATAAAATTATATGTTTTCATATTAATTAATGTCAATTTTTACATGTTAGTGTAAATAATATTTTATATATGAGTTAGTTGAAAATAATCATTAATATAATAAGGATATATATATATATATATGTTACTATATGATGTAAATTTAAAAGTATAAATGACCTCATGAATACGAGAGGAGATATTGACACATAAAGACAGATATTTTGGAATGCATTAGTGGATTATTCAATAGAGTTTACAAGATACATATCATAGGTCATTAGGAATATTAAATTCGTGATAACTAATTCAAAACCACGAATTTAATAAAAAATATTAATATAATGTTTCTAAAAATAAATTTTATTTCTATTGAAATACACATTGTGTCATGTAGTGAGAAATTTTTTAAAAATGGATAAATAGTTGGAATGTGATATGAACAGAGGGAAGCTCTATAGAACCATTATGAACACGGAATTGATATTATTCTTAAAGAATATTGTAAATTTAATTTCATCCCATTTTAACATATAGAGAATAGATTGTATACCACTAATATCCAAGGCCATTTAACATGTAGATATGGTTTTATTCTTGTTTTATGGGAGTAGAATTACTATGAATCTCGTATATTTGAAGCATTATGTAATCCTTGACCATATTTTATCACAACATCTTATTATTTGTGATTATGTTGTGATAAATTAATTGATCTAGTGTATCGACTACATAGTATTAGATACTATTGTAGATCTTTATGGATTCTCATATGTAAATTTCATAACATAAATATTCCCATTGATGTCTATGAGTTATTCCAGAAAATGAATATATTTAAATAAAGAGGGAATCCAATGTTGATCCATATTCATAATGAGATGTATTGGCCTAATAAAGGGACATATTCACAATGTATTGGTTACTGTAATCGGGATGGTCACAACCCCACTTGTTATATGATTTATGTGGGGAACTCATCTAATAATCCATAAGATTGAAAATGTATTATAGATATTGATGACACAATATTTTTATGCAATGATCAAAATTTTATTTTCAACATAAATATACTTTCCTTTTATTATTGATAATGTATTCATAATATCATGTGAATAAGTAAATTTCAATGTCATAATATATTATTATTAATATTAAATAATGTTAACTTCCTAATTTATTAGAAATAAATATGTAAATAATATATATTTTGATAGATGTGGTGATCTCACATGTTATGAATCTTCATGTCTCACATGAATTATTTGAACAATGCATTGTTCCAGATATTTTATTTTGAATTTCTCAGAATTAACATTATATGGAACCGTTATTATCCATTTTTTCATACCATTTAATTTGTGTATTTTATGAAGTATAAATGTGTTAATTGAAAATAATTTTTCATCATTTGATCTCTATATTGGACATGATATGGTGACCAGATACACATACTTTCTGTATTTCTGAGGGCGGTATGATGTTGACCATAGAGGACATGCATTTCAAATTGGGTCAACCTATCAATTTAAAGAGGTTATGGGTGTGTCTATAGGAGAATGGTGTATGGTTTTAACTTGTATATGAGGCAGTCATTTCATTTGGATACCATTCATCTTTGATCATTCTTGATTTTCAATGATATGTCTTGATGCCCACATCTCATATATCCCTATAGTGCTAATGAGTTAACATTTAATGAAAACACATATTTATTTATTAATTTTGTAGTCAGAACCTTGTTGTGATTCAACAACCCAACGACATGGTATATATGACGTACATACAATAACTTGATTATCTACGTAGCGAAGCAATTTATAATTAGGGGTTATCAATACTATAATAATTTTATATTGCCCTATATTTAGAATGTATTGTGCATAAGTATGATATATTAAGATGCTAAATTCTTCAATAGATGTTGGCGTGGGTGTTTCTTCCTTGTATCTCTCCTAGAGTAATGTCCCAACAAACCTACCACCTTTTACGATAATTTTCTTGGGGTTTTGGTATCTTCTAATCATTAATTTATGTTATAAGAATTTTCTTAAATGATAATATTATATACATACAATATAATAATTTTTACATAGTGAAATCAGGCATAACTTTATGTGTATAGCTTAATGAACAATATGTAAGGTTTTATAATGATTTTTGACTTTCTATTTCAATATAATATATTTTAGTCATGAGTTTTTTTACATAATCAATAAATTTGTTTTTAATTTTTTATAATATTATAATAATATCATAGTTATATTGTTTTCATGATTAATGAATTAATTCTAAGCTGGTATTTAAGTATCCTTAGATCCTATATACTGAGATTTTAATTTTTTCATCCATAATATATCACATGTTTGGTTAAAAACCATTGATTAGTGGTGTCAATCATTCATTACCACCTTATTGAGTGGCACCAGACTGATCAAGTTATGTCACAGTTTTGGTGAATACAACACATCCCTAGTGAAATATTATGTATATTTTCATTTAAAAAAATTATATTCACAGTTACTATAAAACACCTTCCATTTCAAAGTGGTGAAATTCCGAGAGAATTTTATTTTTTAAAATAATCAATAGTGAGGTTTAATTTGATAACATGTAAAAAAATTGAAGCATATTTCAAGGTATATACCCATTTACATAACAAAATCCTTTAGTTTGTTTCTTAATTTAAATTTTATATACTTATTTTAATAGTGTTTTATGATCTCTATTGGTGTTCTAGCTCTTTATAGGAATTAAATAGTCGTTTTGGGTGACTTGGGTGGAACACGAGGTTCTTTGAGGCCCACTATAGGATAGGCTATGTGGTGTTTCCATTAGTCTAGATATTCTAGATGATTTTGGGAAGATACATGTTGTATATATGACCATGTTGTCAGGGGTGGTTTTGGTGTGTAACAGTTCAACCAAAACATCCATAATGGGTGTTCTCTACTATGATGGTGGAATTTTTGAATGATGAATGTGGAAAAAATGAGGACCAATCACACTATGATCCATACCCTCTAACTAATTCATCTAAGAGGTCCAATATTGTGAAATTATGAGGAGTGGTTTGGTATGAAATTAGGAATGTTGAATTCATGAGTGGATGTTGTGAGGTGCACCATGGTGTAATGAAATCCCTATTGCAACCTGTTTTACCTTATATGGTTTTAATATTATGTGACGTTACCCTTTTCATATTAGATTATTTTGGGGTTTGGAAGAATTTTCTTCTTCTCATCACATAAAAACAATCCTAGGATATCTCTTCCCTCTTCCTATTTGATCCCCCTTGGTGTGGGGTTTCTTTTTCTATTGATTCAAGGAAAATTTGAAGGTGATATCCACTCTTCAATTCCACCATATAAATTTTATTTTTAAAATTTTTATTTGGGTTATTCATATTAGTTATTCATTAAAAGTTCCATCAAGTCAAGGTGGAATCATCCATTTTTGATCAATATTTTTCTCAACATCAGTACGTGAGGTCCTTTGATGATGATGAAATGCCAGAGTGTACTATATAATTATATTAAAATCTTAATGAGAATTTATTTAGGGTTTTGGTATTTCTTGGGGATCCTACAGTCCCACTAAGAGAGGGTGAATTATGTCTGACCAACATTTTACTGATTAATTTCAATATAAATTCTTCCTTCATTTAAGTTGATTAACTTAATTTTATCAATTAATGTGTATGGATATTAAGATATTTTCCTCACCACATTTCCATTATGTTATCTAGATTATGTAATGTACATAGTACACATATATTTTTACAAGGATCCAAGACAATGAAAAAAATATAAACCCTTTCATGTCGACTCCCATCAATTACTGTTTCTCTACTGATATATCTATCATCAATTACGGTAAGTGTAGGAAGAAATCACCATTAACTCTAATTCATCACTATATTTTCCAACTGAAGGGTTATTATATTGTATATTTCTATTTAGGTATCTCTTACAATGATCCACCTATCTCTTAATATGAATAATAATGTTGTTTATATGGGAAGCAGAAATAATTAAGGATGATCCACATAATTTATCATAAATGTATCTTAAACTACATCTTGTATTTTTTAGAAACTGTATGCAAGTCGGACATATCCTTCATTCTGTATAATGTATCTTTGAAGCTATCAATTAATTTTCATTCAATTAATAAAATTTCTATAATTCAGTGATTGAAGTTTCCTATTATATCTTCTTCTAGACTTCTAGATCCATATAACTAACTCAAATTTGGAACATGAAGATCAATTCTTCTCAACATCAACACTTCTGATATAATGGTGAAAGTTAATTGTCTGTTACATCCTATCATTTATATTTAGAAGAGATATCTCAATATTATATATTAATTGATACATATCTCATGTTATGTTACTATTAAAATATGAATGTTTCCTCTTATAGATGTGGAGAACGTGTGGGTTTCAATTTTAAATTCTTGTTATCAGAATAATTGACTGTATTTATATAACCTAATGATTTTTTTATTTTAATACAACAAAGATCCCACAAAAAAAGTTGTTAACTATGTTGCAATCATCCTTAAATTTTATCTTGATTCGTGATCATTCCTTACATTAATATTTCACAATGAAAATCTAGATTAGCATCAAAACAATGTCACAAGTTTTATTAATGTAAGTTCATAGAATCTTTCCAAAAAAGTACTTATGTATCATTCACATTGTTATTTCTAGTTATGCCTTTGCCTCAACTCAACCATTAGTAGCCTTTAGCATTCTTTAGCTCGATTGTTCTACATTAAGTGGTCACCATATAATGAACCTTTATTTAGTTTAAACACTTCATCTATATTCTTCTCCACATCAACTCAAATTCAACCTCCACCATCTAATATATCTCTCTATTCATATCACATCTTACTAAACATTTCTGACCAGTCACTTGTACTTCATTCTGCATTGTTACATCTCATTTACATAAATAATATTCTATCAAAATAAATGGGTTTCTTGAATGAAAACATATTATCCATCAGAACAATCTAAGAAGGTCTTAAGCACTATCCTTTTTCCTTTCATCATTCAATTGAAGTTATCATTTGATCGACTTGGAGAGGATAAAAATTGTCTTCTTCTTCTATGATGTTATTCAAGTGAATTAAAAATAAAGAATCTCTTAATTTATTTATTTTTGAACCTTCGGTTGATGGGACTATATTTCTAAAATTTATTTATAGATTCTTCCCTTGAAATATTATTTTGACCATCTGAACACTTAAGTAATTTGTATTTGTCAATATTCATTGTAGAATAAAAGATTTAATTTGATTTCATATATAATGTTTAGTGTAACATTGTATCATGCTAGAGATTTTTTCATTTAATTTTATAAAAAATAAAATGATGAAATATCGGGTTCTCTAAAGACATCATTACCATTAATTATAAATTACCATATCATTTATATATTGAGGTGTGTCTGATTATTACTTACTAGTGTAGTGTATATATTTTTTCATCGACTACTTAATGGAAATGGACATATATTATTTATCCTATCAAAACGGTATATAAGATCCTAGGATATAATGAGAAACTAAAGTCACAATGACATTAATCTTAAATATATGTATTATGGTCTAGATACATTATACTGATGGAAAATTGTATATGCTTGACTGTCAGGTGTTTTGGGATCATAAACATTGAGATTTATTCTTATGATGTTCTCACATCATGATCACTAGTAGTTAAGATAATGAGGACAATCCCACCAATAGGAACATTATAGTTTTATGGGCTTCATTGGATTTTCCTATCTATGGACATGTTTATCGGTCAGCTGTCACACTACAAGAAAGAAGTGTTTTAATATTGATTTTTTCATGGCTTTTTTAATAACTGACGCTAAATTTTTTTCGATCACAAATTTAGCGGCGGTTTTTAAAACCACCTCGAAAAAACTACATAAAATTTTATTTATTTTCTTATTTTTTTTAAAATATCTTCGAAATAAAAATTAAAATTTTTTAGAAATGGTTTTTTAGGAAAACTACCACGAAATATGGTCAGTTTTTTCAAAACCACAATAATAATTTAGAAAATTATAAAAAAATTATTTATTATTTATTATTTATTATTTAAAATCAAATATAGTTTATTATATATACTTTTAATATTTTTATTTTTTGAATTAATTAATATTTATAATTATAAGTTAATAATATTTTTAATCTGAAAATAAATCTTTAATAAGTAGAAGAACAGACTTCAGCATCAAATGACAATAACATCTCATCTGAGAGTATCTTTCAGATTCACAACCAGTCAAATCAAATTTTATCAAATAAGAAAAAACCATGGGAGATATAAACCATTTGGTAATCAAAGGAATAAAATATATACAATATTCAAAAGTCAAAAATCATACTCGAACTTCAAATGACCATATCTTTTAATCCGGGTGTTTTTTTGAGCACTACAACATATCAAATCAAGCTCTACGACAAGCTCTATGCATCTTAGATCGGGTACCAACTATTTGAGCATTTTACCCCCTTTTATTCTGCTAGAATGGCCCAGATGGTCTCTGAAATTGAGGTTTCAATTACAAACACTGATTTCTTAAAATTTAAACAGTTAGAACTTTCGATATTGGTGTTCGTTTAGCTAGTACCACATATATAATCGAAGCTCATATAATGATCTTCGATTTGACTAGTTGTGGCACTCAAAAAGAAGTCTCAGATCATATTTTTTGGACATTTCTGTGTTTTTAGGGTTTTTAGAAGTTCTAAACATTTTATGATTTATTTATTTATTTATTTATTTACATATTTAACATTTATTTTTTTGTTACTTATTTTATAATTATTAATCGTTTAATTATTGTTTTTTATCTATGATTTATTATTTAGTTATTATGTTTACATTAATTATTAATTTATTTTTATTTACTTATTAATTTATTATTTATTTATTTATTATTAGTTTATAACTCATTTATTATTTATTTATTAATTTATTTATTCATTGTTAATCATTTATTTATTTATTAGTAATTATTAATAAATAAATTATTTTTAATTTATTAAATATTTATTAAATTTTAAATATTAAATGTTAAAAATTAGATATTATTTATTAATTATTATTTATTAATAATAAATTATTAATCACTAATGATTAGTTATTATTAATTCTTAATTAATTATTTTTTGTGTATCTATTTATTTTTTCATGTATTTATTTATTTATTATTCATTATTTATTATTTAGTATTTATTATTTTGTATTTATTCATTATTCATTATTATTTATTAGTTATTATTTATTAATTTTTTTAATTTGCAAAATGTTAATTTGTTAGTAGTTTATTATTCATTTTTTATTTATTAATTTACTTTTTATTGATTATTTATTAATTAAATATTTATTATTTATTAAATATTAAATATTGACTATCGTATATTAATAATGATTTATTATTAATTATTAATTTATTATTAATTATTTATTTATTTTTATATTTATTTACTTGTATATATATATATTATTTTTTCATTATATTTTATTATTTATTTTTTATTAATTATAAATTTATTTTTAATTTAATTAGTATTAACATTTAATTTGTTTAGTATTTTTTATTACTTATTTCTTATTTATTTATTTATTTAACATTATATATTTGTTAATTTCTAATTAAATAATAAATAATTTTTTATTAATAATTAATTAATTAATTTTAAATTATTTTTAAATTTTTTAATAATAAATATTTAATATTAAATATTAATTCTATATCATCAATTATTAATTATTACTAATTAATACTTAAAAATGTTTAATTATTAAATATTAAAGATTTATTATTTACTATTTATAATTTTAAATTTATTAATTTTTATTAATTTTTAATTTTTAGTTATTTATTATTTACTATTTATTCTTTGTAATTTATGATTTATGATTTCTTATTTATTATTAATTTATTATTATTTATTATTATTTATTAATTATTTATTATTTGTTAATTTATAACCTATTATATATTACATATTATATATTACATATTACATAATATATGTTATATATTTCTGATTATATATTATATATGATGCAAAATACAACATACAACATACAGTATATATTATATAATAAATATTATATTATATATATTATATATTATATATTATGGATTATATATTATGTATTATATGTTATGCCTTATATATTATATATTATATATTATATATTATATATTATTTATTATTTATTATTTATTTTTAATTGTTCATTATTAATTCTTGATTATTGACTAAACAGTAATGATTAATAAGTTTGGATTAATATTTATTTAGTGTGTATCTATTGGTTATGTATTACATGTTTTTTCAATTAATATATATGTGTATAAGTATATTATATTTGATTTATTAACCACATGAAAAGCCTACTGGAGTGGTAAAGTCTTTGGAAAATATGCATGAGGTAAGGGGTTCAAATATCACCCAACGTGGAATTTCGCAATATTTCATGGGCACGTACATGGATATTGACTTATGCATAGATATGTTCATGATCATGGTAATAATAAATAAATAAATAAATTGCAATGATATATAAAAATAGTAAATAAATGAAAAAATTAATTATATATATATAAATTGTGAAAATATATAAAAATAATAATAAATAAATAAATAAATAAATAACCTAAATATGATAACAAATTAAAAACGTTTTAGCGACGAATTAAACCACTTCTAAATCTTTCTACAACGCTTTTAAAAAACGTTTGCTAATTATTTCCCGACATGATTTAGCAGTGGTTTTCCAAAACTGTCATAGAATGATTTAGCAGTTGCTTAAACCGCCACTAAATGAAAAAAAAATGACGCAAAATACAAATTTTGGTCTACTAAAATGAGATAACTACCAATTTCATCCATTTAATTACATACATTGATGAACGGAAAAACCATGATACTGAATTCTTGGTGAGGTATCATGTTTTTGATGGGTCATTGGATATATGGCATTAGTTGAATAGTAAAGATAGAATGTTTCAAATTTGGTTTGGAGAAGTAATATCTCAACCATTTTGATTAGGGTGAATGTACCATCCTAAATCCATTACCATAGTAGTCAAGGGAATATACGTCTAGTTAGATCAAAAAGTAATAAAGTAAAAGAGGATGATAACACAAGTGTGTGTCCTGCTTTATGATATATCTAAAGATAAATAGATTATATTACAGCATTCAAGTTCATTGGTTGGTTGCCGATATTATGACTATTCCTTGTCTCTTTAGGGGCCTTCAGGTGATTATAGACTCTACTCTTGGTGTGTGAATACAATTCAATACTATCAATATAAGGGCCTGGAGGTTCCCACATTTTAGAAAATTCATGAATCATCCACATTCTGGTGAATAGTAATAGAGGACATGGTGGGACCCACCACGATGTCTAAGTGTTGTCCATGTTTTATAGATCACTAATAAAAAAATTAATTGTTTATTTTTCAAGTAAATATTTAATTGGATTGACGTTATTTATTAAAAGTGTATAAAATTTTTATGTAAATTCCCGGATTAATATTTAATGAAATTATATTATTTTAATATCCCAAGTTTATTTAACATTATCAGGGGTTACAAGCGGACTTTATTACTTGAGTTAATCACATAATATATTTAACATTAATTAAAATTATATGATAAAAATATAAATGAAATTTATGCTGATGTTAGTTTATCCTAATTAATTATTTATATCACTTATCATGTGGGTGTTTAATTCTTGGGGGTCAAGAACCCTAAACAGATATATTGAACATCCCCATTATAAATGAGGATAATCTCATTCTAATAGAATATTCATCAGTTAGGAATTGAAGGATGCTCTCACCTTCTAAATCCTAGATATAAAATCACTC
Source organism: Viscum album (assembly GCA_963277665.1). NCBI lineage: Eukaryota > Viridiplantae > Streptophyta > Magnoliopsida > Santalales > Viscaceae > Viscum > Viscum album. The sequence goes on from OY728125.1 coordinate 278,864,870, forward strand.
AATCTTTGAAAATGATCCACTGTATCTTTTATTAATCAAGGGCTACTGATCCTAGAGATCATCATAACGTTAAATGAATCATAGAAGCTCCCCTCTAGTACTCGGAATCAGAAAAATGGTGTGTGGATGATCTAGAGGGGTTTACTGTCAATTTAATTGAGTAGTAGTCTCCAACACTGATAAATAGAAGAGGGCCCTTTTATTTGATAGGTGTAAGTTTTAATTTCAAATATTTATACTCTATTTATTCACATTAGATATTTGGACCATACCAGACATCAGATCACTAGAAACCACATGTTCAATCACTCTTGTGATAAAAAAATTTAATATCTCTTTGACTGGCTTCCACTGCATGGCATGTTACCTAAAATTGTTATCATCTGGTTGGAGTGGATTTTTTGAGCTAGGGAAACTTTATTTTTTTACACATAGGTAGATGGTACAATTTTTGTCCCAATAACTCTGATTGTTATATGTTCTGATCATAGATTACAATCCTCCAAAAAACAATTTATAGATCGAACACAGTTGTCTTTTCCGATATGAAAATTTTGGTTTTTTAAATAAAAATTATAGGACAATATATGAGAATATATATATATATATATATCTCTATTTGGTTATATTTACAAGGATGCTGGGAGGCTAGATTCTGATCACACGATTCTAGTTATCAGATTTGATCCGACTGGTGTATTCAATTTTCTACTAAATTGTGAATGATTTCAACAAAATAAAAAAATATCTAAATATATGCTTTGAAATTTTTTTCAAGGGATGTAGGATTTTTTATTTACAAATATGAAGAAAATGTATAATGTTTCAAATGTGGGGGATTCATTTGATTCTTTACTAAAATCTATTCATACAAAACATGATTTTTTTAAAGAAGATGGGGTCTTCTCTATGTGGCCCCAGCACTCTCGGTCAAAACGTTTGGATGGTCCTCCCTGGATACCATATTCTTGCCTCCCACATGAGTTATCCCATCGGCATCGCATGCCTAGTCTCCCTCCTATAGCCCAACGCCTCCCCTCATTCCTCATATACAGAGAAAGAGAATTACACTCATGATCATGCCTAATCCTACCTTCTTGACCGATATGCTTTCCCCTGCCTCACATTCCACAGCCTACCCATGTCGTCCTCTGAACATAACCAGGTCCAATATCACTCTTTACTTTTCAGGAATATCTGGTGTTCATCCGGTCCCCACCTCATCCATTTTAGGTCTCGAGGTCACCGACGCCACCTACACATTATAAATGACTTGATCCCACCACCAAGACCTAAGGCTATCTCCCGCTCGAACCACTATCAGCTCTCATCTCAAATGGCATGAAAACTATCCCTACAACAAATTAATACTAGGCATCCCATACTATTCATATTTGGGTTTCTCCTATCACAACTTTCACTATATTGGTTCAAGAAATCTATTCCTGACACTGAATGGGGATGGGAAGACATTCCTAGACTTGAATAGCCTTGAATGAGATTTTCACAACTAGAAATAGACTTGTGCGGGTTCGGTCCGACCAACATAGGCTCTGTTTTGGGTTTCAGGAACCAGGTAATTATTATATAATAGTAAATTAATATAATTTATTATTTTAACTCAATTTGTTAACTAAAATTGAATTATGTGTTTAAAATATTATATTTTAGTATTCTGAAATTGAAATGAAATTCAATTATATATTAAACTGAATATGATACAATATTTTAAAAAATTATATGAATTTAATATTTCATTTAATATATAGAAATTTCTTTAATACATAAAGTTATAGAAATTTATTTTAAAATTTTTAGATGTCTAATCTAGAGCACAAACCAACGAATGTATGTTTGGAATTTTATTTATTTAATTAATAATTTTTATTTTGTGTAATGAATGTATCTAATTAAAATATTGTATTTTCATCAATACTTTCTCTTGTTTAATAATTATAATGTCATGTATGTATATGAGTGTTGTTGTTTTTATATTATCCATTCCTATGAGACCCTCTCATACATTTGAGTATGTATTTGACGTGATAAAAATAGAGTAATACATGGAACATGCTGAGATACAGTGGTATTCAAGAAGAGATGATGACACATTAGGACAAGGTGTGAGCCAATGTAAAATTGAAGAATCATTTCATGTATTATACCCATAGGTCATGGTTGGTACATGGAGTTTTAATGGATTAACCAATAATGGATTTTCTGGATCAGTTCCATATTATTTTTAATGTATGTATTGTTTTTTATTTTTTTAATCTATTAGTTTACATAAATACATAAACTAATAAACATAAAAACTCATAGACTAAATCATTTTATAACATGATTATTGTTTTTCTATTTATTTCATAGTTATTTGTGGGTGCGATCACATAAAAATTGCATATGTAGTCACATATTCTTCAGTTATATTCATTATTTTTTTTGTAATGTGTCTATTATACTTTTTAGGTATTAAATAAAATATTCCTATTAGAAATGTGTGTTAAAATAAATTTAACTAATCAAGTATAGAAACATTTTTGGATGTAAGGTGAGTTCTCTAAGCAGTATACAAAGGGTGGGGACTAAGTTAGTGATATTAAATACATGACATCTATATTTCCTTGTTTAATTTTTCATGTAAAACATTTATTGAGTATTACCACAACATTTATCTCACATTTACTCCAGAGAGAAGGATACATTATTCTAGTTCTATAATGTATGATTTTATAGTTTTTAATAGTAATGTAAAAGTTCTGTGAATCATAAATGATAGAAAATATGTGATGAATATTAAATGTAAGACATATATAACCATTTTTTGGAAGATATTTCTCTGTCAAGTGAAACAAAATGTATACATTAAAGATATACCTATTTGGTATTGAAATAAATATATTTTAAGAGTGTATTGTTGTTTGTAAAAACACAGTATTGTATGTAACACAAGATATAAAAAATCAAATTTTTTAATAATGAAATCTATTAAAAAAACTATTGGAGTTAAATTTTCCCCACTCTAATAAATATCATCCACAAAATATGAACTTGATATAAAAAATCTTGGGTTTGAAATGTGAAAATAAAATTTTGAAATTCTAAAATCGTTAAAATGGATAATATAACATCCTCTTAAAAAGAGGGAAAGGGAAATATGAACGTTATCTAAAATAACTCAAAACTACAAATAGGAACATTAATGGGAAGTTAAAATATAATCATGGATGAGAAAACTATTGCCCAAGGAATAATAAAGAGTGATAGAGAACATGGTCAAAAAAATTCATGGCCACAATGACATAAACCCATGATGATTGAAAATTCCATATATTCAAAAGAAATGACTGTAAAAGTATAAAATTTTATTTTGATATTCTTTTCCTAATGTTGATGTATTATTTAACTATCATTATATTAAATACCATAAAATATAATAACATGATTTCATTCTATGACAAAATAAAAATTTAAACCATTGTTTTTAATCGATAAATTTATTAATTAGTTCTTAATCTATGAAATGAATATACATGATGAACTTTTAATCAAAATTCCTTTTAAATATCTTTTATCTAATCAAAATATCTATAAAATAGTGATAATTCATTCAGTATGACTCTAAATATTTACCTAAACCAACATTTTATCATAGTTTGTCTGAAATAATATATTAATCTCTAATCTATATAATTATCACAAAAATTTCATCATTAAGCTTTCCTATAATAAAATAATTTAAAAATCCCTTTTAACCAGTAGAAAAACACAATATGGGTATCCAAAAATTCAAACATATGATCAACCTTGGACTCTTAGACACACAATAAAATCAATATATTTTTTCTTAATCTTAGATGAACACATATATGATTCCAATCATTAAAAAAATACATCTATGTTTAATTGTTCTTAGAACCAAAATTTCATTGATATAACACTTATAAAACATAATTCTAAAACTCAATACATAAACACCTGAATCAATATACATACTTTTAAAACCATTAACCAAGATTTATCATCCAATTCCCTAATACTTTCATCCTATAATAGGAAATATAAATCATGTTTTATGATTCAAAAACCTTCATTTAATCATGAATCTTACATTAAATATAAAAATACTATTAGAACAAACTATAACATTTATGTTTTATTCGTAGTATATTCATCATCAATTGTAAACCCATTATATATACAACCTTGTTGATTATCATTTCTATATTTTCACATTGGTCATCATGTTAAATAATTCTAATACTTTCCAAATTTATAATATTCTACCATCAATGATACCACAGGGAAACCATTATTATCATTCATTATGTAAACCAAATTTAACAATTTTCCACAAAAATTGCATTCTTTTTTCTTATATTACACACTCAAAAACAACATGACATTCCTCTAATACATTCACTTGCGTGGTTCTTCTGACATTTTCCATGTGTTTGGAGATGGAAATTCCTTCTTACCAAGTCCTAATGAAAATCCATCGTTATTTTATCTTGTGTGTTAGTAAAATCATCAACATGGGGATTGATAATCATATAAATAGATAGTTTATTAAGAATAATAATAAGGTTTCCCAATATAGATCTCATTTCACTTGGTTAATAATTATTAAAATCAATCCATTTACCATCACATTCATCTTTAACATGATTCATTCGATTTCCCTTCATTTACTAAAACTAAAAAAACATACTGTCAGAAATAATAATCATAGTGGGAAATATTATAATAATGATAAATCATTTATAGAATGTTTAAGTCAATACACTTTATTTTTTATCTATGTGTCCTTTGAATTAACTAAGTACATTTATGATAATAATATATTTTAATAATTTAGGATGGTTTGCAAGATTTTATGAATTTTCAAAACATATCCCTTGGGTGTTTCCGACTAGGTGTGTGTAATGGAACTTTGTAGTGAACCAAGTTATGATTGAGATATATCCAAATACACCATTTTCAATGTTATTGCCCCTATCTATGAATGTATCATATCTAAATCCACATAAAGTATCTATTTAGGAATGTAATTACTTGGAATCCACTCACTCTAACCTCATGAAAATTATTAGATATTTTCATACACATAAATATTTCCTTAGACTTATCCATATGATTATCTCTAAAGTTTTCACATCCTAGTTCCAAAGGTTGAATAATACATTTTTTGATACTAACTACAGTATTAAAGACTATTCCTGAATATACATTGTATTATTTTAGAGTTATACTTATTAAATAACATGACAACACATACCTAAATTGTATTCTACTCGTATCATTGGAAATATGCATACACAATGAAATGATTCATAATTAAACTACATCATCTCCCTCTATGTTCTTCTAAACAAGAAACCTTATTATACATGTCATAAAAATGTATTTACTAATAACCTAGGAATGGAAATAATAGAATGAGAGATATCACAATATGGGTAATGGGTAATAGGGGAGATATCAATGATTAATTAAATATAACATGAGTATTAAGGTATAAGAACATGATAAAAACTTTTGAAAATGATTCCCTACATATCATAGATCATAAAACTGAGTGATGGAATAAAGCATAGAAGTTCATAATACATGAATAATAATTGATTCAAATAACATTAGCCTTGAGTGCATAACATTAGCATGGAATATTTTTTTTTCATAAACATAATAATTGTAAATAATTTCTTTATTATTCAAGGAATATTGAAAAAACAATCTTATTGGTATGGGTTAACACCCAAAACCATTGTAGTAGGCATGGATCACTCCCAAGAATATCATAGTATAAATCTTCCCTTACTTTACATGGTTCACTCCCCATATGAGTGTTTTTTATATCACGAGATACCAATATTTACCCAATTAATTATAGGGATATATAATTTGGAGATCACCCATCAATTAATGAACATAATATGTATGTGTTCCATAAGATCATAATAAATTCATTATATCATAAACGATGACAAAATGAGTTGCATTAAAATTTAATAATGTCATAACCCAAAAAAATAAATACGTTTCATAAACATTTCATCATTGTATAAACTGTGGATAATAAACATGTTTTGAAATCATTTTATCAATTCATCAATGCATAACCCTTAGAGAATTAATGGACATAAAAAATATTTATTCATAATAATAATAATATGTCCAAAAAAATAATATTGATGATATCATAGGATTATATCAATAATAAATCATGAGAAACACAAAAGGACTTCTTGTAAGATGGAGAATGGTTTTGAGGGATAAATTGAAAATTTTATTATGAAAAATATAATTTCCACATTGAAATCACTTATTTAAAATATAATAAATTACAAAATAATAAATTATTTTATTTTAAATATCCTTTGAAGCTTATAAATAAATAATTATATCATTGAATAGTTATAATGGTGGAAAATAATATTCATTTCTTAGAGTATAAAACCAATATTCTTTTCAAATTTTCAGTAAAACGTGAAAATTAAAAAATTTCATGAAGAGAACAAAAATATTCTTTTTAAAAAATATGTAAAAAATTAAATTATTGGTTAAAATGAATTTGAAAATTAATTTTTTAAGAGAAAAAAATTAATTATTTATAGAAAACTTGAGTACTGAAGAGTATTGATTTTAATCAAAACAGTGAAATAAATTTGACTTTTTGTAAAACTTATTTTACGTCACATGAGAATATAATGAGAGTAAAATGAATATAAATCGTATATTCACAATAAATAGGTATAGGTTAAGATAATTAATGAAATTCATAAGAGGCAGAACATAATATTTCATAATCCAAATTATTATTTTAAACAAAACTGATCAACATGATATTTGAAACATAAAACACTTATCAGCGTGATAAATTTTAAATTATATTAGAAATGAAATAAAGTGGATCATATAAATATGTATATATAATAATTTTCCTGATAAAAATAAAAAATTCATTAATGTAAAATATATACACTACTCAAAAGAAACAATCGGTGAATACAAATTATATCCCACACAAAAAGATTAGAGGAAATTACCTTACCACTTTGGTAACATTTGAATTATAAACTCCCTAAATGAATAACATAAAATGAAACTATAAATATTATGAATAAAATTAAATTCATTATAGAATATTTTAAATCTTACTAATTACCCCTCTCTATTTAATGTATACATATATCAAAACATATGTCCCAAAGAAGAAAATTTTAGATGATAAACACTTTCCATGTAGTTTAAATATGAATTTTAACCCAAATAAAGAAAACAAATTTTATGAATATTTTTATATAACATAATTTTAAATATAAGAATGATAAAATACATTCATAAGATGTATATGAACCATACAAAGAAATATGTGTTGAATATTGTAGGTGTTAAGAGAAATAAAAGTGATATAAAAATACCTTACCATTGTGGTAACATTTGATTCATAAACTCCATGAAATAATAGAATTAATTCATTAGAAACAAATTATTATAAAATAAAATAAAAATAATAAAACAAAAATAAACAATTTTATGAAAATTTGTTATTAATTTATGTAATGTATTTTTATAAATTATATTAATCCCTATTGTATAATTATTTTAAAGAAATTGATATATTATTTAATTGATAATATTTTTTATGCACTAATAAAATATTTATCTATGAATAGGATAAGAATAATTCATGTTTTAATAATAAAAATGTTTTTTAATCAGTTTTGTCACATTTTTTAATTCATTTGAAAAATAATTTCTCAAATTTATTGGTATTTAATTAGACAAAATGGATTAAATATTTAAAATTATGATGCCATAATTTGTTTAATAGGCCCCTTTTATATTCGGTTAGTATGAATATTAACTGTTTTATAATTTATCACCATAGTAATGGCTAAATTGGGTTAATAGAGGTTAAAACTAAGTGATAGAGCTATAATTCATTATAAAAATTATTATTGGATGATATTAACTATACCCTTAACTCCATAATCTTGAAATTTAGTTTTTTAAGATTAAATTTCAATAAAATATACTTACATAATATTTAAGTCAATGAATGGTACAAAATTTCACTTTAATTGTTCTTATTAACCACTCTCTATTCACATAAAAAAATTCAGTTATGAAGGAATAGTAATATCCAGTTTTAATTAAGGAAATTATATCCATTCTAGAAGTTTATTTCTTACTTATACCAATTATATAATTCCCCAAAATTCATACACAATTCAAAAACAATATGTATTAAATTAAGGGAAGAAACTATTTGATATTCTAAATATTAATAGTTGTGTAATATGAGTAATTTACAGTGTTTTAATAATTTAATTGGTTAATATGACATATTAGTGTTCTATTTACATGATACAGTGTAATTAAAATAGATTCATTATGTATATTAAGTCAAATTAAATTATTAGGGCCTTAGTTGAAATTAATAATATTATACTAAAAAATTTATTATTTTATTGTACTACAAAACAATAATAATTTATATAAAAATATATAGAAATTTGGAGTCATTTTTTGTGATAATTATTTTATTATAATTTTATATTTCTAAGTAATTCGAAAAGATCCCTTAACCCCAATTGTAAAATATATCATCCTCCCTCACGCATACATCACAAAAATATCCTTATTGATCCACCAATATATTGAAATTTTCCTTTCTAAAAATCCATATTAGAAACCTATATATTTTTTTCCTCAAAAAACCAACCCCATTTTCTTTAGACGAGATCCATATGAGCCATCCCAAATAATAGGTATTCTCCCAAATTGGCAACTTCATTTTATATTTATATTTAACTCATCTAAATCAAGTCTATTTCTTATAATATGAAAAATTATGTATCATAAAAATTATTAAGTGGTTTTATGATTATTAAAAAATCATTATACACAAAAATCCCAATTAAATGGGAACTAAATGTGTTTCTTTTGTGTACCTAGGGCTTATGGTCTCAACATAGCGATACAATTCATTTTTCATTACCATATTTTAAATATTTGTACTATGATATTTCTAATGTTTATATATGATATAAATGACATTATTATACGTGTGTAATTATAATATCACATCGACCTACTAAACATCAAATCCTTTTGGAAATGATAACAGCCCATGTGGGTGATCTGGTTGGTTGGGGTGGGAGGGGATTGTGTTGTGCATCACATGGTCAATTTCATAGGTTTATTTTCTCATTGCATGCATTGTATAGAAAAAAAATTAGGTTTGGGGAAATGATAATGATGGTCATCCATATGTGTGGACTACCTCCTCCATGAAGCAATGTGATTCATTATTCATTCATATTTTACATATTTGGTAATAATATATAATTTTATGAGCATATATGATATATATTTTATAATAATTATCTTTGTAATTTGAATTAGTATTTTAATTTATTGTGTCTCATTTGTTGAAAAATGGAGACAACATTTATGCGTATATAAGACCTATAACTTCATTAATGCATTACATTAATTTTCTATCTCTATTTTCTATGGGTGACTCAAAATATTTATAAAATGAATTTATATTATATTTATATCAGGTTTAATATTTTTAATATTATGGAACCCAGACAAATTTATAAGTACAAGAACTACGATGCTGAATTACCCATGACAAAAAAACCGTATAATATGGAAATAACAATTTTAATAAAGAATTATTGATAAAGGGGTGTTTAAATGTTATAAAGGTATAATATATGATATTATACATATGAAAATATAAATTTTATATACTTATATAAATATAATTTTATTATATAGGTGGTTATAGTGCTTTCAAAGAAATAAGAACTCGTGGTTAGGGTTTTATTTCACAATATCATCAATATTTAGGATTCTTTAGTTTTATGTCTTACTAGGGAATAATTATCTTTATTATACATGTTTTCTATAAATGTTATAAAAAATATTTTCCCATTTTCCTTTGACTGTTTCAACTATTTTTTACTCATGTTTTACTTGTAACAAAATAGTTTGAAAAGAATCTTCTAGTCATTTTCCATACGAGGAGCTTTGTGATTTTTCAAGGAAAATATTAAAGAAATAATTTTATTACACATATGTCATGAAAATGTTATCCCACCATTTATAAAAACAGTTTCTATAAGATTATTTGAGTTATTTTAAAGGTTATTTTAAAATAAAAAATTTCCTATATAATTGAAAGAATTTTAATAACATTTGATTAAAAAATGGAAAGGTTTCTTTCCTCAAGAATTATTCCATGTAATCATTAAAAATTGTTTTCCATCTATGATGACATCATTTTATGTTACGTAATATTTAATAGGTATATTATCTAACGATAAAATTAGTAGTTATTCTCTATATGGATTATTATTTTAAAAACAATGTGCTTATGAAAAACATTTCGTTTCCAAAGGTCTTACCATGATAAATTCTGTAAAGACCCGTAAATTTCAAGCAAATTTTTTTTCTTAATTTTCTTTGGAATTTTACAGGAACGCAGTTTCTGACGGCACGTGATTCCGAGGCCCGGTGTGCCCAGAATCATTTTCCGAAGTTTGGCTCAGGTACGTTCAGTGAATGAACAAGTGGGTTTTTCTAACTTTTGAACTGGTGCTCAGAATCGAATTCTGAGGGCATCGATGTGATCGCAGCTCCAGTACTTGCTTAGAAACGCCTCTTCCGGAGTTGCGTTTGCTCAGGTGTGGTTTTTAATTTTTGGGGGTTAAGTGAAGAAAATAAAATAAAGTGTTGCGACAACTTTATTTTATTTCACTTAAAGCTGCTTAAAGCCACTTAAAACTGCTTAAGCTAAGTTGAAGCGGATAGGGTGGAACCCAAAATATCCTACCATCTTGGTAGGATATTTGTGAAGTGGGTCCCGCATGATCCCCACTGTATCTTTTCTTCTAAGTAACACACCCGCGAAAACCCCTATTAAATGAAAGTCAACTGACGCGTTTTCTAAATTCTTAACGCCCCTATTAATTGGGCGGCTAGTTCGTTGCAATTAATTCTATGAATTAATTGTTCGTTACATATCTTTGTTTTTCAAATTCTTTAGTTGATAATAAAATAAGATGAGGACTTATTTTATTAGCTGGTTGTTCTGCTAAACCTTTGGAGAATCTCTAAAGATCTTCATCCTCCTTCGCGAAAAACACTAAGAACGCGATGTACACACAGAACGTGAAGAACGCCGGCCTCCGACGAAGGGCGACGAAGAACGCCAGACCCCCGGAGATCGACGCGACGCGATGCCGACGCTTCTTCCATGACGTTCCATCCCCGCGACAATCTTCGATCGGCATCTTGAGTTTGTCTACGCGATGCTGAGTACCGTGCGACAGTGACACCCTTCCGCAACGCGGCGATCCTTTTCTTCCGCGACGGTCAATTCAGTGACGAACTCGCATCCGACGATGATGATGGTAGGGGTCGTTTTGAAAATGATAATACCCATGTTTTTTTCCTCCAAGTAAAGAACGCGGACCAACCAATTAACAATTTGGTCCGTGGATTATTATTGCGGGTCGAGGTTTATCAATTGTTGGGAATTATGGTGTTGTTTCAAACCGCTAACGTGGTGGGTACGGACCAACAAACAAGTATGAACCCACCGCCATTTGGTTCTTGGTGTGCGGAACAGCGGACGATGACAAAACAGGCCAAATAGATGATTTGTTGATTGCACAGTGAATAACGGGACCCGGGATGAGCTACGGCGCAGAAGGAAATGAAATCGGACCACCGGAGCAACTCAGGTGGCCCGCAGACTCCACCGGAGGCGCGGGTTGCCGGCGCGGCGGCGCCGGCTGCCGGAGGTGGTGGCGCCCCGGCGCACCACCGGACGGAGCCACCGTTGCTGAAGCTGCGGAGGTGGGGTGCGGTTCCGCGGCCGCCAGAAACCGAAGGCAGGACGTGACCGCGCCGCCTCCGTTGGCGAGAGGCGGCCCCCCACGCGGGGCCGCAGAATCATCAAGGGGGGCGGTGCCCCCTTCCACCTGTACGGCCCTCACGGCCGAGCCGCCAGGCGGCCCAGCCCTGCCCGCGCCGGTTGGGCTGGGTCGCGCCCAGGCCGGGCCGGGCCTTGCCGGCCGGGTCGGTCCGGGGCCAGACCCCCCGTTTCCGGACCTTTTCAGTCTTTTGCTCATAAAATGAGCTACGGGCCTCCGAACGACACGTCGTCAGCAGAGATGCGACCCTTGGATCGAGACGGTCGTTTCGGTATATTACACTCATGGTTTCGTACTACCTTGGGTTCAACCGAGTTGGTTCGGATACGAAACCAAACGGGCCCTCGGGGCGGAAACCCTTATATCTTGAGCTCCGGACGTCTGATTGGCGTGACGTCAACTTTGATGGATTCATCTATGTGAGACGGATCTTTTGGCTTACTCCTCTCGTGGTTTGGATGCCGTCCGAGTGCGGTCGGGTTGGTTCGCTCATGAAACCAACCGGGACCCTAGAACGAAAAAGCCAATAACTCACAAACCGGGCGTCCGATTGACGCGTCGTCTGTCTCGTTGATTTCCTCTTGTTGAGACGGAACTTTTGACATACAACACCCGTGTTTTGGTTGTAGTTGGATAGTGGCCGGGTTGGATTGCACACGAAATCCAACCGGGCCCCTGGAACGGAAAAGCAGATATCTTTCAGACCAGACTTCCGTTTGATGAACCGTCAGTGGCGTTGGTGATCACGTTGACAAATGGTCCCATTGAGTATACCCTATGAGAGTTCGAGGTACAGTTGAGTTACGGCTGGGTTGGTTCGCACACGAAACCAACCAGGCCCCAGGGAAGAAAAGGCTAAAAACTCACAGACCAGGAGTCCGATTGACACACCATCTATTGTGTTGAGACCCCTGTGATGAGGCGGTCCATTGAAATAATTCTTCGTGGAACTTTCTGATACTAGTAGTATCGACCAGCAGCTCGTGGAGCGGACCCTCCCGGAGACGAGCGTGCGGAGTACGGAGACCATGTAGCCGGCTGAGACCTGACGACTGCTTGACCGATCGACTCGGTGTGTTTCAGATATCCCAGTGGGGAGTGCTTGGTTGTAGCGTCAGACCCACGGCGGAGGAGCACTTTATTGTAGCGGAAGACCCACGGTACTCAACAGAAGGAGTACCTCTAGAGGCTATGATGGGGAGCGCTTGGTTGTAGCGGCAGACCCGCGGTACTCAACAGAAGCAGTACCTCTTGAGGCTATGATGGGGAGCGCTTGGTTGTAGCGGAAGTCCCATGGTGGGAAGAGCTTGGTTGTAGAAGGAGGCCCACAGTACTCGACAGGCGGAGTACCTCAGCAGTCTTAGGTTAGTGAGCAGTACCGTGGAGTCGTGACATGACCACTGTACAATCCAGAGACGGGGCTCTTCAGCAGTTACGGTTTCGATAATGAAAATCCTGGTTTGAGCTGAGTCTATGACCTTTTTGTGTACCTCTTGATTGAGATGGGTAACTTGATAACTGAGGTATATTCATGGTCATATACCTGGGTGGTGGTTATCCGTTGATTTCATGATCTTGGTGTTTTCCTCATGATTGAGATGGGTTACTTGATAACTTAGGTATATGCATGGGCATATACCTAAGTAGAGGTTATCTATTGAGATCTTCTTTGTGGTTATCCATGTTGGTTTTAGTGAAACCTTGAGGGTATCGGGGTCCCTACTAAGTATCGTTATACTCACCCCTGCATGGGCTATGCCCGCACCTCGTTGTGTTGGTTGTAGACGACGGACAGTGATGACGGAGGCCGAGTGTTCGAGGACTGGACGGTACCCGGAGGTGGAATACACGATGAGTCAGTACCTGGAGGTGGACTACATGACGAGTCAGTATTCGGAGGTGGACTTCACGGAAGGACGACACTCGGAGGAAGTTGACGGGCGAGAGCGTTGTGGAGGCTATTTGTACCTACCCTTCATGTAGGATCTGTGGTGGATGATACAGGAGCTGCATCATCTGTACCTACCCTTCAGGTAGGATCCGAGGAGGACGAACCAGGAGCTGCTTCCTTCCTTCCATCTGTTGTCTTTTTCTGTTGTACTTTGTTCAGCTGTTGTTGTAATTTCTTTTGGGTTTGTATTCTGGCCCATTTACCTTTCTGCACTTCTCATTGTACTTAGTGTTATACTTCCGCTTGGAATATGTGGTTTTTTGTTTACTTTTATAAAGGCAATGCCTTCCCAGTTATCGGGATTTACGCCTTTGGTGTTAGTCGCTAGCCCCTGGCCTATGAAAGGCGGGCTTGGGGTAGTCACAGCACGGGCCCCGAGGACGGGTCGTGACAAATTGGTATCAAAGGAGTTGGTTCTACCGCAGAACATATAACTCTGATATTTCTTTTCTATGAAGAAATAGTTTTAAGAGTACCGAGTGTGGTTTTCAGTTCAGGGAGTCCAGTGTTGGTGCGGGCGGCCGACATATCCATACACCAGGACCCTGACAACTGATTTCTGACTCTGTGCACGAAAACACTGATTAAGTGTGTGTTTCCAGAAGTTTTTAAATGTCAGATCAAACAAGGTCAGCTCACCAGGTATAATCATATTACCGTGTCACGTTGTTTCTATCGGGATTCCTTTTCACAGACGACCAGCTAGAGCCCATAGGGATGTGCATACTGACAGCCTTCCGAGCGACGAGGCTTCGGTACAGGGCCCTCTTGCAGTTGAGGCACCAGCGGTACTACCATTCGTTGGGCCACTGATGCCACCAACCCTAGCAGTAGGTGACACACGCCACTTGAGCACACTGCACGAGTTCCATTGCCAGAGGCCACCCTGGTTCCGGGGAGAGACGGACCCGTAGGCGGCTGAGGATTGGCTGGAGGCAGTGGTGAGAGTCTTCAGGCTAGTGGGGATACCGGCAGAATTCATGGTGATCTTTGCTTCCAGCCTTCTTCAGGCAACAGCAGGCAGGTGGTGGAGCCACTTGTTCTAGTTTTGTGATGGGATGACCTTCACATGGGAAGACATTGAGAGCTTCTTCAGGGTGGAGTTTGTGCCAGTAGCTCTACGCCCCAAGCGTGTACAGGCGATTCTTCATTTTCCGCAGGGTTTTCGATCAGTAGCCGAGTCATCTGTGGGTAGTAGCCAGATGATGCAGAGGTCCAAGTGGGCCAGAGCCAGCCGTACGAGGAGAATGAAGTGTTATGAATGCGGCGTAAAGGGTCACCTGGAATGTGACTGTTCGACTCCTCGTACAGTTGATCCGCAGGCTTTGGAGGAGCCACCGAGGCAGAAGCAGCGGCAGGTGCTTGAGCCACAGCCGAGCAGTGGACAAGGTAGTAGAGCTCCGAGAGCAGGTGGACAGGAGAGGAACTAGTGTATACGTCCTTTGTACTTCTAGTTCCATGTTGCGGTTGTATTTGAGTCTTTGTACTATAAGCTGCAATAATAAAAAGACACTTATCTTTGTGATGTTTCCTTTCTTGTCCTTTTGTTTTGTTGATACTGAGTGGTCCCAGTTAAAACTGTTTACTTTACCCTCACTTTTGAGATTTCTACTAGTGGAGACCCAGTGACCTCGCACTGTTGCCGACAGTGTGACTCGACCCTTGGAGGTGAGAGTGACAGTTGGATCTCTTGGTAGTTATGGCGAGGCCTTACGACATCATCCATGACATGAATACATCATTCATGTTAGGATTGACTGTATTAGGCAATGGGCGTGGTTTAACCAGGGGATGAGACCGAGTTTCTCTATTCGGCAAAGGAGAGAAATTTTAGCAGCTCTTTCAGATTGTAGGCAATGAACGTGCAGATCATCTAGGAGCGGATGAAGGCTGCACAGTGTAGTAAGAAACAGGAAACTGGCACCAGTCGCGGAGACTCAGGCATGTTTAATGTTTCCATAAGAGGAAGCATAAAGGAGAGATGAGTCTGAAAAGCACCAGACGTGGAGTCAGAGCTAGGAGAGCAGCATGAGGTGGTGTACATCTTAACATGCTACAACCACCCGCCTTAGTTATCCCTGCCAGGCTCAGGGAGCTGGAGGGCGGAGGAAGAGTGCGTCTGCATGCGGTCAAGGAGAGTGACCCAATGGCTCTTAGAATGATTCAAGGGACAGTCTGTGTCCACTAATAGTTGTTGTAGTAACGGACGTTGATATGAATCATTCCTTGTTTTCACAAATCTTGTTCCAGACCTAGAGTTTCCGCTAAGCCATGGACTTGACCCTCACATCTGGAGATACCTTAGGAGGAGACTCGATAATCACACTAACGCCGAAGGTGTGGTCAGACCCTCGAGGCGAGAGTTTCAGTTGGATTCTCTTGGGGGTAGTGTCGAGGCCTTACGACGTTGGTTTGAGTATGGACTGGGCAATCACTGTTCATACACAAATTGATAGTATTAGGCAAAAAGTTTGTGGTTTAACTACGACGTCATGGTGGGTATTCCTTAGTCGGAGAAAAGGGAACCCCAGGCATCACAGAATAAATCATGCACAGGGGGGTGCAACCGAACACTCTTGAGTCGGTCAACCTTACCCTCGTGGCAGCAGTCGTTTTGAGTTCTAGTTCTAACATGAGTTTGGAGACCTCTAGAGTTTGAGGATGACGATCACGTCCTTATACGGGTCTCACCTCGATGAGGTTTACGGAGATGTGACCAAGGAGGCATGTTATCTCCGAGGATCAACGAACCTTCTTAGGTCCTCAGCTGGGTAGGTGGGGTGGTTTACCGCTTGACCCATCCACCTTATTTGCACCAGGTGCACGAAAAGTTCCATGTATCTCAACTAAGGAGATACGTGCTCGACCCTTCGCATATCATAGACCATGGGGAGCTGGACGATGGCGATGTGGTGTCTTTCACGGAGGATCCAGTGGGGATCGAGGATCGACAGGAGCGGATCCTTCGAGGATGGCATATTCCTCGGGTGCGCTTTCACAAGCAGTACAGTAACCTCCAGAAGATCACTTGGGAGCGGGAGGCTCAGATTCGTGCTCAGTACCAACTTTTGTTTCCCTAGTTTATGTGTATATTTACGGGGACGTAAATCCCTGAGGTGGTAGTGATGTAAAGACCTGTAAATTTCAAGGAAATGTTTTTTCTTAATTTTTTTTGGAATTTTACAATAACGCAGTTTCTGACGGCACGTGATTCTGAGGCCTGGTGTGCCCGGAATCATTTTCCGAAGTTTGGCTGAGGTACATTCAGTGAACGAACAAGCGGGTTTTTCTAACTTTTGAACCAGTGCTCAGAATCAAATTCTGAGGGCACCGATGGGATCGCCGTGCCGGTACTTTCCTAGAAACGCCTCTTCTGGAGTTGCGTTTGCTCGGGTGTGGTTTTTAAGTTTTGGGGGTTATGTGAAGAAAATAAAATAAAGTGGTGCGACAACTTTATTTTATTTCACTTAAAGCCGCTTAAATCCACTTAAAGCTGCTTAAACTAAGTTGAAGCGGATAGGGTGGAACCAAAAATATCCTACCCTCTTGGTAGGATATTTGTGAGGTGGGGCCCGCACGAGCCCCACCATTTCTTTTCCGCTAAGTAACGCACCCGCGAAAACCCCTATTAAATGAAAGTCAACTGACACATTTTCTAAATTCTTAACGCCCCTATTAATTGGGCGGTTAGTTTGTTGCAATTAATTCTATGAATTAATTGTTCGTTACTTATCTTTGTTTTTCAAATTCTTTAGTTGATAATAAAATAAGATGAGGACTTATTTTATTAGCTGGTTGTTGTGCTAAACCTTTTGATATTCTCTAAAGATCTTCATCCTCCTTCGCAAAGAACACGAAGAACGCGAAGAACGCGAAGAACGTGAACAATGCCGGCCTCCGACGAAGGGCGACGAAGAATGCCAGACCAACGGAGATCGACACAACGTGATGCTGACGCTTCTTCCACGACGTTCCATCCCCACGAAAATCTTCGATATGCATCTTGATTTTGTCTACGCGATGCCGAGTACCGCGTGACAGCGACGCCCTTCCGCGAAGCGACGATCCTTTTCTTCTGTGACGGTCAATTCCGCGACGAACTCGCGTCCGACGACGACGAAGGTAGGGGTCGTTTTGAAAATGATAATGCCCATGTTTGTTTTCCTCCAAGGAAAGAACACGGACCAACCAATTAACAAGTTCGTCCGCGGATTATTATTGCGGGTCGAGGTTTATCAATTGCTGGGAATTATGGTGTTGTTTCAAACCGCTAACGCGGTGGGTGCGGACCAACGAACAAGTCTTTACCCACAGCCCTTTTGTTCTTGGTGTGCAGAATGGCGGACGACGACAAAACGGGCCGCATAGACGATTTGTTGATTCCGTAGTGAAGAACGGGACACGGGATGAGCTGCGACGCAGATGGAAATGAAATCAGACCACCAGAGCAACTCTGGTGGCCCGCGGACTCCACCGGCGGCGCGGGTCACGGGCGCGGCGGCGCCCCCGCGCGCTACCGGACTGAGCCTCCGTGGCTGAAGCCACGGCGGCATCCTGCGGTTCCGCGGCCGCGCGGAACAGAAGGCAGGACGTGGCCTTGCCACGTCCGTTGGCGAGAGGCGGCCCCCCATGCGGGGCCGCGGAATCATCAAGGGGGGCAGCACCCTTTGCACCCGCTCAGCCATCGCGGCCGAGCCGCGCCGGCTGGGTCGGACCCGGACTCGGGTCGGGTCGACCCGTTTCGGGCCGACCCAGGCTGGGTCGGTAAGGGTCGGCCGAGCCCAGACCCCCTGTTTCCAGACCTTTTCGGTCTTTTTCTCATAACCTGAGCTATGTGCCTCTAAACGACGTTCTGTCAGCGGCGATACGACCCTTGGATCGAGATGGTCGTTTCGGTATATTACACTCACGGTTTCGGAATACCTTGGGTTCAGCCGAGTTGGTTCGGATACGAAAGCAACCGGGCCCTCGGAGCGGAAACACTTATATCTTGATCTCCGGATGTCTGATTGACGTGCCGTCGACATTGATGGATTCCTATAAGTGAGACAGATATTTTGGCTTACACTGCTCGAGGTTTGGATGCTGTCGTAGTGCAGTCGGGTTGGTTCTCTCACAAAACCAACCGGGCCCCTGGAACGAAAAGCTAATAACTCACAGACAAGGCGTCCGATTGACACGCCTTCTATCTCGTTGATTTCCTCTTGTTGAGACGGAACTTTTGGCATACTTCGCCCGAGTTTTGGTTTTAGTTGGATAGTGGCAGGGTTGGATTTCCCCCGAAATCCAACCGGGCCCCTGGAACGGAAAAGATGATATCTTTCAGACCAGACGTCTGTTTGACGAACCGTCAGCGGCGTTGGTGATCACGTTGAGAAACGGTCCCTTTGAGTATACCCTATGAGAGTTAGGGGTACAGTTGAGTTACGACCGGGTTGATTCGCACACGAAACCAACCAGGCCCCGGGGACGAAAAGGCTAATAACTCACAGACCGGGCGTCCGATTGACGTGCCGTCTGTTGTGTTGAGACCCCTGTGACGAGGCGGTCCTTTTAGATACTTCTTCGTGGAACTTTCTGATACTTGTAGTATCGACCAGCATCTTGTGGAGAAGACCCTCCCGGAGACGAGCGTGCGGAGTACGGAGACCGTGTAGCCGGCTGAGACCTGACAACTGCTTGACCGATCAACTCGGTGTGTTTCGGATAGCCCAGTGGGGAGAGCTTGGTTGTAGCGGCAGACCCACGGTGGAGGATCGCTTGGTTGTAGCGGCAGACCTGCGGTACTCAACAGAAGGAGTACCTATGGAGGCTATGAGGGGGAGCGCTTGGTTGTAGCGGCAGACCCACAGCGGAGAAGCGCTTGGTTGTAGCTGCAGACCCACAGTACTCAATAGAAGGAGTACCTCTTAAGGCTATGAGGGGGAGCACTTGGTTGTAGTTGCAGACCCATGGTGGGAAGCATTTGGTTATAGCAGTAGGCCCACAGTACTCGACAGGAGGAGTACCTCCATAGTCTTAGGTTAGTGAGTAGTACCTCGGAGTCATGACAAGACCATTGTACACTCTAGAGATGGGGCTCTTCAGCAGTTATGGTTTCGATAATGAAAATCCTGGTTTGATCTGAGTCTATGACCTTTGTGTTTACCTCTTGATTGAGATGGGTCACTTGATAACTTAGGTATATGCATGGGCATATACCTGGGTGGTGGTTATCTGTTGATTTCATGATCTTGGTGTTTTCTTCATGATTGAGATGGGATACTTGATAACATAGGTATATGCATGGGAATATACCTAAGTAGAGGTTATCTGTTGAGATCTTATTTGTGGTTATCCATGTTGGTTATAGTGAGACCTTGAGGGTCTCAGGGTCCCTACTCAGTATCGTTATACTCACCCCTGCACGGGCTATGCCCGCACCTCGTTGTGTTGGTTGCAGACGACGGACAGTGCTGACAGAGGCTGAGTGTTCGAGGACTGGACGGTACCCGGAGGGGGACTACACGACGAGTCAGTACCCGGAGGTGGACTACATGACGAGTCAGTATCCGGAGGTGGAATTCACGGTGAGATGACACTTGGAGGAGGTTGATGGGCGAGAGCGTTGTGGAGGCTATCTGTACGTACCCTTCAGGTAGGATCCGTGGTGGATGATCCAGGAGTTGCGCCATCTGTACCTACCCTTCAGGTAGGATCCATGGAGGACGACCCAGGAGCTTCTTCCATCCTCCTAGCTATTGTCTTTTTCTATTTTACTTTGTTCAGCTATAGTTGTACTTTCTTTTGGGTTTGGATTCTGGACCATTTACCATTCAACACTTCTCTTTGTTCTTAGTTTTTTACTTCTGCTTGTACTCTATGGTGTTTTGTTTACTTTTATAAAGGAAATTCCTTCCCAGTTATCAGGATTTACGCCTTTGGTGCTAGTCGCCAGCCCCTGGCCTATAGGAGGCGGGCTTGGGGTAGTCACGGCACGGGCCCCGAGGACCGGTCGTGAAAAATTCTTTATGAATCTCATTTCCTTTCATTGTTTTTTATATAATGAATAATTTAGAATCATTAGGGAAACCTATTTTTGATAATTATTATTTGATTTGTGGGACATATATCTCCCTCTAATTAATTTGGTAATGATTCATATCACATGATATTTACATGAATATAATGGAGAGTAAATGAAATTTATGAAGGGAATTTGTCCACTATGATAATCTTGGGTGTTAACAGTGAAAATTATGATGGATTTGCCAGTTTACCCATTAAAAAATTATATAATTAGAAAATAGTCATGAATACTAAGGAAATTATTTTATATTATTATGTAAATTCAAAAATTCCATGCTTTTTCTAAGGTTATTCTCTAATGTATCGTATTCATCGATTCCTTTATGATCCATGTCTTTGTAACTGAAAATATATAGTCCACAACTCTTGGTTATGTTACTTGATATGCATGGTATAATCTTCTAATTTTAATTTCATGTTCTTATTAACTTATGATCATGTTATGCCTTTGTAATGATTGATATCTCCCTTTTTTACCCTCATTGAGTATCTAAGCTCACCAATTCTTTATATTTTATATACGCATTTTATGAAGAAATGTATTAAGTGTGATACTTCTAAAAATATTGGTAGTTATGAATAAATAAGAGGGACATAATATAGATATTTTCTGAACACGTATTTTATATTTACTTGTTTCCAAATAAACTAAACCTCACATGGATTGAAATGAAATATAATTAATATTCATCTATTAATATGAAATATTTGTGTATAACAATAATGGGTTGGTACAGTTGGTATTATAACATGTTTTAATAAACAATTAGAAATAATTAGGAGAAGACTTTAGTATGAACCATATGGATAAGTCTACATATATGATAAAATCTTAATGTTTTTATCATGAATGACATAGATTAAAGCTAATGTGTTACAGAATAAGGTTTCAGGATTTAAAAATACCATAAATTATTTTTCAGGATTCTATTATTACCCACATTGATTATCATTCCTGAAAATATGATTTTCTCTTTTAGTCCATGTAAAATACCTAAAAGAATATTGTTAATGCATAATTTTATTGACAATTCAATGAATATTCTCATGAGATACCAAATGTTATGAATGATGGATAAGAAATTTTTTTTTTATCACTAAAATTTATCAAACTATGAATCATAATAATATTGAAAATTAGAAAATAAGTGAACAATGTTATATTTAGTCCTTTATTATGCAATTTCCACCTTCTTTTATTGATTCCTCATATTCTCTAGTCATTAAAAAATGTTTTAGTACCACTAAAAATCTATTTTCTATTCTATAGTGTTTAGAAGATGAGAAATTTATTGTGTCAACTTATTATTTGAATGTTTAAGTATTTAAGTGGTAGAATCTTATCAAGAATCATATATAACAAGAAGAAATTTAATCTATGGAGAATTAATAATTTAAGAAGAATATTTTTCAATGAGTAATTTTTATCGATTCATTATATAAAATAAAAGAAATAATTACTTAAATTAAAGTATATGGTTGATGAATCTATTTGTACTTGTGAGGAAAATTTATCAAGACATGTGCGATATGCTTCATGTATTATCATCCATCCTAAATATATTGTTTATCAATTATTAAGTGGATTAAAACCAAGTCTAAAATGGGTTTTTTCATAATGTACTACAATATCCATGAATAAATTGTTCGACAAGTTCTCAAGGATAATATTGTGATTTTTACGACCCATCAATTTCAGGGTATTAATAAGAAAATAAAATTAAAATTCAACTGAAATTATAGAAACCATATATAAAGGGATTTGGTATTTTTATTATGCTCAAAGTGTTGACGGAAAAATATGAAGAAAATTTATTAATGGAAATGTTAACTATTCCAAGTGTATAAAGTAAGGTCCCCTAAAACTCGAATGATAAACTAATGGGACAATGTTAACTAACGATGTGAATAAAGGGAATTCTCTATAGAATTAAAAACCTAAACTCCAGTGTTTTAGATGAATATAGTATGGTTATTATACTAAATAATTCCAAAATATATAGGTTAATGATGATGATCAATGTAAAAACCCTCTTAAGCCACGATAAAAAGGTAAATCTCAGGAAATAGTTGTTTCTTATGAGGGTGGGATAATAACGTGCTGAAAGGTACACTTATCATCCACTATAGAATAAAAAATATATTAGTTTATTCAATATTTACCCACTCTTTTATATATAAATAATTTTTTATGGATGTCATATTGTAACCTTCATAATTAAATACTGAGTTAGCTGTAAAACCACCAATTAGTATAATGATCACATATCAAATCTATGATTACTATCAGAATAAATATTGTGAAAATCAGTTTATTGTACATATTTTAATTCATCCTCTAGTTCAATGTTTTGTAATTTTGGGAATGGATTGGATTTTTTTTATATAAATCCTACATAAATTTTCACTGACGGGAATTTATCTTTGACATTATAAACCAACCTTTGATCTTCTATCGATATGATGACATAGATAAACATAAAATTGAAATTACATCTATTGTATGAGTCGTAATTCCTATTAAAAATGGGTTATTAAGTTAGATGGTTGGGGAGAATATCTATATCAAATATGTAAAAATAGTGCAATATTTTAATAATTTTGTTATATAATATGTTTTTGGTCTTCCATTTTATTTTTATTTTTAATTTTAAAAATAACTCAAATACGGTACTACAAATATTTCCAAGATTCAATATAGAATTTATGTGATTGAGTTGTCAGAATTGAAAATAAACTCAATGAAAATCTTGGAAGGGGACTCATTCAAAAAAGTGTATTACCTTATAATTTACCTGGAGTATTTATTATAAAGAAATATTCATTAATGTGACATTATATTTATTATCAAAAAAATAAAATTGTCATTATCAAGATCATATATCTTCTAACCTATACTGATGAATTTTTTGATCATGTATGTTATCTCAAATATTTTATGAGATTCATCTTCCTTATAGATATAATCAATTCAATGTCAACAAGGAGGGTTTCCCATTAAATATATCTCTAAATGTTATGGAAGTTATATATTTATAGTGAATCATTTGGCTACAAATAATTCTCATGCAATCATCATAGAAGTAATGAATAGATTCATTAGAGATAACCTTGACCAGTTTTGGTAATAATTATAGATTATATTCTTATATAATCAATGTATAATGTATATAATTAATATTACAAGATAATAATGTTAAATACCCAGAAAAATTGTAAACTCCATGTAAAATATACAAATTCTATCATTTGGCTCTATATAGTTTTATTATTAGGCAATATAATCTCAAGAGATGGTGTAGGAGTATAACCATAAAAGATATATGTTATTAAACATTAGTCTTGAGAAAACACTATGGTTGAGATCAATAATTTTTTTTGTATAGATAAAATCATTGATTTTTGAAAAACATTCCGTGGATTTAGATTCCACACACCATGTTAACTCGGAAGGGATCCATGTTTCTTTGTATGGATGAATGTCAACAATGTTTTAAAGAACATAAGAGAAGCTTAGTCAGCTCACATGTACATGAACTATCATGTTGTTGAGAATGTTTTTAAATTTATAATGATGAATTTATGAATGGATTTAATGATTCCTTGTAAGGAATTATATTATAGTATCCTATACCTCACAAAAAAACTATGGTATATGAAAAAGTTACCCAACTCATGATTTAAAGTTAATTGAGGAGATATTTTTGTTAATTTTATTAATTAGTTATCTCTATAGATAAAGGTGGGACATATATACTTATTAAAAATATTTAAATTATTTTTTTACATAAAATTTATAGAACATGTAACATAGAAGATGGTTGGAGCTAATTAAGATTATGATTTATTTAAAAATTACCACCATATTAAAGTGACCAAGGTGGAAGATTCTCTAAATTGAAAGGATGAATCTATATTATCTATGATGAGGATAAAAAAAGATCCAATATTTATGGATTTTAAAAGGATAGATCTATAAATAATAATGTATGAGGAGAATTCATATTTTGATACAATGATTTTGAAACCACCTAATCAAGTGAAAATTAATTAGGTTCGTAAGGAATTGGAAAATATGAAAAAGAATTCATGAAATGTTCATGTGTTAAACATTTATTTTTGGGGAATAATAATTTTTAGGAAACATGTATGTATCCCTTAGGAAATATAATTTATGAATTATTATATTTATGAATCTCACAATTCGTCATTCACAATTCATCTTGTAATTACAAAGACGAAAAAATAAATAAATAAATTTCTCTAGTGGGATGGAGTAAGGATAAATATTGAATATTATGAATCTAGTATCATGTATTTTATAGTATGTTAAAGAGTATGAACATTAATATAAGGGGGTGTTAAACCCATTACCCACAAAAAAAGAAACAGAAAAACATCACCATGTATTTTTTCATCAAACACCACCAAAACTTTAAAGGGAATAATGTTTTATGTGCTATAATAGATCATCTTACGATGTGATCGCACATCATCAATATTAGATATTTTTTTCCTCTAGATAAACTTACTCAGTTATACATTATAGAAGTGGCATGATTGCAAAGTGTTCCACAATCAATTCAATCTAATCTACATCCAAGGCTTACCTTGCTGTTTTTGAGAATCAATTTGATGGATCTGGATATAGAGTTATGTTTTGGAACTGCATGCCTTAATCATGTAGTTGTTCAGTCAAATATGAATATTATGACTCTATAAGGCATGTGGAGTGCTCCCTCTATGGATTTAAATGTTTCTGTATAAAAAACTTCTATTAGTGGAATATTCTTACAACAATAGCTTTTACTCTATCATTTAGATTGATCATTTTGAAGACCGAAATGGTAGGAAGTGAATAAATCCAAAATTTTAAGATAAGGTTTGAGAAAGAAATATATAGGGACCTGATCTAGGTGTGGAAATGGAAGAGAAGGTCATATCCATTCAACAATAGATAAGAGCATATCAGAGTCCTGACAAAAACTTAATGTCTCCAATCGTCCGAATTATATGGAGTTTGAATTTGGTGACATGGTATTTGTATGAATATCTACCATAAAGAGAGTGATGAAATTTAGAAAGAAGGTAAATCTAATCCCATTGTATTTCATTTATTTTGAAATTAATAATTTTATAATTATGGTATATTATTAATTTGGGATTCCAACAAATTTTTCTCATGTTCATGATGTGTTCATTGTATGTCTCATAAAGAATACATACCTAATTATTAACATGTACTAAACTCAAAGTTCATACAATTAAAAAATGAATGTTATTATAATGAAACTTTATTAGATATTTTGGATCTTTGAGGGAAAATTTTACAAAACCAAACCACTCACTCAGTCAATGTTTTTTTGGGAAACCAGCAATTTGAGGTAGTTATATAGGAAGATAAAGATGTAATGAGAAATAATTATACTCATCTATTTGTTGAGAGTGATGAATTTTGAGTGATAAATTCATATTAAGGGGGTTAGCATGTAACACATCAATATTTTATGAAATAATTTTTTCAATTAAATTTTCTATCATTGATTTCTTGTGTTACATGAAACATCGAGTTTATATGAACAATGATATGCTATTAAAATATTATTATTTAAAATTAAAGTTGTCACCAATTCATTGGAGTAGATGTTATGAGTAGGACTAACTAAATTATAAAACATTATGGATATGTATATATATTATTAATTCACCCATTATCGATTGATTATAAATGTGTCAATGTTTTATAAAAAATTGTTTTTGTTGCATTTTAGGCACTTATTTTAAAATTAATTTCTTCCAATTATAATTGTTGAATTAGATTAATTAATTACATATATATAATCACGATTTTCAATATTTTCAAATAAACCCCTTTTATTTTTATTCAACATGAATAATAACAATGGTAAAATTTAACATCACGGTAAATAGTAAATTTTGTTAATATAGATTGAAAATTAGTTATAAAGCCATATTTATTCATATTAATTATCATTTAATTTAATTATTTTGACCCATAACACCTAAGTAATTAAATAGAGTTTTTTGGTGGAATATTTTCAATGAAAACATAATATATATTATTTAAATTAAATAATGTTATAAAATGTCACTTTCGTTGTTTTTAATATCCTTTGTGTTTTCATATAGGGTAAAAATAGATGAGGAATTAATATTAACATCACTTTTAGGAATTATGAAATTATATCCCTGATATAAATTCATTCCTAATTCTTACATATTATATTGTTATACCAATGTTTACACAATGGCAAAACATAATTTATACAATTACTATAAAAATATAATAAATGATATTTAAAAAATTAAAATAGGTATCATTTGAGTAATTTATAGTGTAACACAAATATAATTGGTTGATTTAACATATTTATGTTTTTTAAATTATTACATTAAAATTCAAACTTTTTTTATATTTTCTATGTGAAATTAAAATAATTGTGTCAAAATTTAATGTAATGATATTTTACCTAAATAAAAAATTATTAAATTATTTAAAACATCCTAAAAATACTGAAATAGACAAGGGAATTATTTTTTGGTATAAAATATTATTCAATTAAATCTATGGTCTAATTTTAACATTATATGTAATAATTACAACATTTAATATTAAAAAAATTTACATAGTAAAATTTAAAAAATGTTTACTAAGGGTTAATCCAAATGAGAATGTTTAAAATTACACCAAAATATATATAAATTCTATTGTATTATTTGAGTAAACCCATATAAAAAATTACCTATGAATTTGTGTAAATTTGGAGGCATTTGTATCATGAATTAATTTATTATAATTTATAATTTTCATATATTCCAAAAGAACCCCTCACCTAAATTGTAAAAGGAAACCTTCTACATCACTTATTTTACACCAATTTGAGACGTATAGATTGATTAAAATTTTTATATATCCCTTATAAACATCTATATTCACATATTATAAGTTTTGTGGTTCTCAAGATCCCAACCATTGGGCCCATTAAAGGATATCTAATGATTTGTTCCAAAGAAGAGGCAATTGCCGTAAAAGAACACTTTCTTTTCTACACTCCTTTAAATATATTATATATATATACATATTATTTCTAATAACATAATATATTAATAATCAAAAGTGTTGATATGTTTTATTATTGTTATGAAAAATTCATTATACGCAATCATTCCCATCAAAGGAGAAGTCTATGTATCGCTCGTGTGTTTGTAAGGCTTACCGTATCAACATAGCAATTAAATTAATTTTTCATGAAAATATTTTATGGATGAGTGTTATGATGGGATTAAAATTTCCATATCAAATTTAGGAATTATTTATACTTATTTAATTATAATACAACATATACCTACATATCATCCAATCCTTTTGGAAACTATAATGTTAATCATGTGTGCGTGTGGGCTACCACCTCCATGATGCGATGCGATTAATTTTTCATTTATAATTTAATTTGTTTGGAATGATGGAAAAAATGTGGAATATATATAATATATATGATATGATTAAGATTCTATAAAGTTGAATTAATATTTTTCTTTTCTTCCATCCTTCATAAAATGAAACTAGCGTCCTTGTGTATGTACGACATGTCATCTCTTTGAATTTTTTTTATTATTTTCTATCTATAATTTTTAGGGATGAATATAAATTATTATATAATTAATATATAAGATATTTATATCATTGTTAATATTATTTATATGGTGAAATAAGATAAATTGAAATGTAATGAAATTATTGAGCATAAATACTTAGGATTAGTGAAACAGTTATTACTGAGAAATAACATTTTTTATAATAAATTACTGATAAAGGGGGATGTTGGAAGTTATAAAGGGATAATATATGATATTATCAGTATGAAAATAAATTTTTATATAATTATTAAAAATTATAATTTATTCTACATTAATTTGGTGTTATTTCAATGATTGGAGGACTCGAGGTAAGGGTTTTGTTTCAAAATCTCATGAATATTGGGGATTCATTATGTTTCAGTCTCCACTAGGGAATATTTATCTTCCAAAACAATGTTTTATAAATTTTTGACAAATATATTTTTCTATTATCCTTTTAATTATGAATTATATGTTTACCCATTTTTTCTTTTTTACACAATGGTTTGAAAGTAATCTTGGTTTTGTATTCCAATCTGGGTGCTTTGTGACTTTTCAGACTGAAATAAAAAAGAAATAATTTCTAACATGAAAAATCATAATTAGATTTTCCCTCTATATTGACAAATATTTTCTTCTATAGTTAATTAAAAAATTTCCATGGTTATGTTTAAAAGTAAATTATAACCTTTATAAGTGCTCAGCTTTAAAATAATTATATTTCAAAATGGAGAGATTATTTACTCAAAATATATTTCAACTAATATTTGAAAATAAATTTCCATAATAAGAAATAATAACTTGATTTAAATTAATATTTACTGTGGATATGATCCATGGATAATGTGCATATTCTCTCGTTAGATGTTTTTTCTTTATTAATATTTTTTTTATGAAATCTACCCTTTTTGAACGAGTTATACAATTTATAAATGTTTATTAAACACATTTCATTATTTGGATATATTATGATAATGTATTTATGATGTTGTGGAATATATGTGAATGATTTTAAATATGTTATGGTAGTGACATAAATCTCCCTCCAATGCATTGGGTAAATATTGATATCACGTTAGATAAATGGGTCTCGAATAGAGATTTAACAAAATTAAATAAGGAACTTTCTCCAATATAATAGTATTGGGAGTGGAACTAAACCCCTAAAATTGTTTTATGAGTAAACCCATTTCACTATAATAGTGTTTTCAAAGATACTTGACACCGAAAGTAATTATTTTCTACATAAATCTGTAGTGAATATAACCATATCACGTGGAGATATTTTTCTCTCCTGGAACATGTTCATTGATTACATTGTGATTAATATATTATTAATTTCTAATATTTAGTCAAACAATCATGATTATGATATATGATATATAGGGTTATGTTTATGTCAATACATAATGTTTAAGGATTAAAATTATGGAGAAATAAGTGGGAGATAATTTAGATATTTAATTAACCTTTTTTAATGTGTCCAAACATTGAAAAGAACTATTACTATAAAATTCTATAAAAGATTGAAAAACTATATAATTAAAATGAATCTTCGAATTTGAAAAAACTATGTATGAAAATTTTGTGTTGTTATACCAGGTGTTTGTTTATTTGTCGGTGTGTATGGGTTTAGTTGTCGAGTTGGATATGAACCTCTTGTAATTGAATCATGGTACATTGTTCCAGGTAGAGGTTGAAACCATCTATGTGTACGATAAATTATGGTTTCTAGTAAACTATTGACAAGGGAAGATATGGTTCCATGGTGGGATTACATATGGGTAGGATATGGTTCATTCTATGTTATGACCCTGGGTATATATGTTCTTAGTATGGGTAAAATTTCCCAGGGTGGTTACTTTTGTTCATGGGATGGGTATATATTCTTTTTGTGTTTTTTTGAGGATTGTTAAATATTTCCTAAGTGGATACTTCTATTTATGGACTCCTAGAGACCATCTAAAATACTTTTGATGTTTAGTTACTATTTTTTGGATATGAATTTGTCCACCCAAGGTGATTGATGTGACATGATTATGGAAATTTGGAATTGAGTGATGATTGTATAATTATCCATCAGTGTCCTGATAGAACTAGAGGATTGATGTTGATTATCTTTTTAATCATTGATAGTTATATTTATTTTCATGGTCATATCACATATGCATAAAATGTATTTAATTTTTATGTTGGTGGTTATATTTGTTGTCCCCTACTGAGTTTAACTCACACCCTTGTTGGGTGCCCATTTAACATGGGTACCCAAGAAGTCTTGAATAATCATAGGTTTCGATTTGTAAGAGGCCCAATTTTACAAGAGTGGGCCGGTTAACTCAAAAAGACTTGGAGAAAAGATGAGTATTGGATTAGAGATTTTTGTAGATCCATCTATCTCTTCGTATTTTATTTATTTTTTTAATTTGATCAACCCAGTTGGAGATCAATTAATGTCTACTAGAATGATTTTGATTATATTTTACTATATAATTCACATTTATTTTTTATAATGACTATAGTTTATTCCTTATTCAAAATCTAATTTTTGTTTTGGATGATTTTATGTTATTTCCACTATTATTAGTGCACTAAAATATTACTGTAATGTCTCCCAAGGGTACTACACTGGACCATTTTTTCTAGTTTGTTGGCTAAAAAATATGGGTATGCATACCTAAGGTTTGTTTGTGACTTCTCAGGTATAGGAAATTCTCAGAACCCATGGATAGAGGGTAGATAAAATAGATATGTTGGTTAATGATTGGTCATGCAATTGTTCTCATTTTACTCTTTCATGGGACATAGGTGTCCATTATAGTATTCATAAATATAAATACCCCATTGAATGGCCCCGATTATCATACAATAATGTTTTGAAATTTTAGTGAAAAAAATATAGTAGAATCTACCTTTGTCACCATGCGATAATCCTTTGTGAATTGATTTATTTACAATTGTTTTTATATTTTTCATTCAAAATTTATATTAACATGAATGATTTTTATTTTTTTTGTTAGAGGCTATATTTACTTATACATAACTATTTTATAATAGAAGATAATGTTTTCAATTACTATATACGTTATACAAATATAGTGGCTCCTATAGGTCCTCTACATTTCTTATTTGAGAGTGACTATGATATGGATACACAATAATATATTCATCCACATGCTCCTATAGATGATGTCTGGGGTGATTTTTTTCTAATGAACATGATGAGGGTGATGAAAATTCCTCACCACCACCACCATGGATAGAAGAAAAAGGATAAGGACAATGATGAGGATATGGAAAAGGATGGGGAGAGCGACACACATGGGTGGCTCACAGATAGGATCCAACACCCCAAAATGGGATATGACACTGTATGCAGAGGATCCTTCACCACATATTCTATTTTATTAATTTTATATTCCTTATTAGTATTATATATTTATTCTTTCCAATGTCCATTGAACATCGAAGGGGTGATATTTCTCTAAAATATCACGGATAGTGTCCTACATGGATGACACTGTATCTTATGTGAACCACTTTAATGTTTCCCCATTGTCATAAAATTATTCATATTTTAATTGGAAACCATAATAATTTTTAATTATATCTATATATAATTTTTAAAAATATTCAATGTATTACATAAGAATGTAATATAATCCATATTATGAGGAGGCACCAACAACAATTCATATTGATGTACTAGTAGCAACGATAGAGCAGTAATAGAAGAAGAAGTGTCATAGCCATATGTGAAACCTGGTCTTGTAGATGAAGTTAATGAAGATGAAACTTATCTTGTATCTTTCACATTAGAGTGGTGTAGACATTACTCTTTAAGTTTTTGTGATGTTCATTAATTGAGTTTTAGAATATAGAGGTAAATATATTGATAATTTTAGAATAAAATATTTCGATATAAAAATATATAATGTAGCAAGTAGTTAAAGGTGTTTTTAGAATCTAAATATCTATATAAATATTCAAAATAACATAATAGAAATAAATTTAACCAAACACTAAATTTATGTAATTCAATACATATAAATATTTAATTTTTAAGGTAATTAAATATCTTTTCAATATATAAATATATTTATAAATTTTTAAAATTGAATAAAAATTATTTATAATTACTACATAAATAAAAACAATTCCATATATAAAAATATATAATTTATAAATTAATAAAAATAATTTTTGAAATATTCATTTCTATATATATTTTAATAATCACTTATCAAGAACTGTTTTAATTACTTAGTAAATATAGAGAATCCAATATAAAAACATATGAATTTATATTGGATGGATTTTAATTCTTCATTGATAACATATTATACTGATTGAGAACCATTGGTCAATGTTTTAGTTACATGATAACATAAAACAATACAATTTATAGAAACATATATTTATAAAAAAATGAATTAAATTCAACACAGATAACTTATTCCCTCTAAAACCAATTTGATCACCAAATCACCCAAAACCAATATATATATACGAATATTTATATATAAATAACCTATTTATACCTCAAATTCATTAATAATATGATTGGGAGAAATCCTTAAATCACACATTTGATGGTCGAGGAAATAAATATTATAATAAATGGTATAATCATAGAAATGAGTGGATTTTTAATAAAAGTAGATGTTAAAATATAATATATATAATATAAAATCACAAATATCTATCTGATTTAAGAAACATATGAATCACTACATAGAAAGAATCTATGTGAATTTCATAAATTCATATAAAAATCGATTCATAGGTATAAAAATATAAAAATTTCTATAATTAAACTCCTACTACACTGGGGTAACATCAAAAAAATACAAAGGGTTCTTAATAAAAAACGTAATATTTATATACTATGAAACATACATACAAACATATAACGATAATTATTTAAAATTATTGGAAATTGAAAGGATTAATCATGAAATGATATTCATGTTATTATATATTCACTATTCCTAGAGTGAAACATTTTATAACCTTCATGTATTAGTTTTTGGTTGAGGGGATCCAATGAAAATGGACTATACATCCAGTATACCACCAACCAAAAAGGTTTTAGCCCTGATCTAGAAACTATATCTTGTGTTTTTGAAATAAATACGATGATTAGAAAACACCACAAATGAAAATAAAATAGTTTTAATATATACTCTATCCCAGCACAACCATTATTATTATAATTATTTTATTTATTTTTATATTTTTATTTTTATTTTTGTGCTATGGTTATATTTATTTTTTTGAAAATTTTAAATTTTTAAGTGTTTTTGCATATTTAATGGTTTATCCACAAGGTTTTATGATCCATGCACTATTTGTGTTGTAGGGTTATGAAAAATATTAGTTTCATTTCCCACTGTTAGTGTATTCATTCCTTATAGTACAATATAAATAATAAGTTTCTCTAAGTGACCTATTAGGTAGGAAGTAAAATTTACCCAAGGCATTATAAATTTTATTTTTATTATACTACCCTCCCACATTTTTTCTTCAATCTCAATATCTCCTCTTTCACTATTATTTTTTGATGAATCCACAACCCTAGGAGAAACCCTATGCACATGAACTCACCACTTTCATCATTCCTAAGACTCCACTCACTATAATTCCAAGACTGATCAGTCAATGTTTAGGATTATTTTCCTCTTCATCCATCTAATTTATACTTTTATTATCTACTTACCATTGATATATCATTATTTTTCATGAACCCTAATTAGGGTATGTGTTTCAAATCATTACAGTTCCCTATTTTAAGCTGTGTGATTGTTTCTTTTGGCATTCTTCCTTTATATATTGATAATTTAATTCATATAATCTATATAATAGGAATATGTTTACATGAATTTATATATTTCATATCAAACCATTTCTTCATATATTTTTTAAAATCTTTTCCCTAGAAATATTATTGGGTGTATACTCAATTACATTTGTGCAAGGTGTTTTATGAAAACCCCTATCTTTTATACACCATAACTCATAGTTTATTACATAAATGTGCACATAATACAATTCCAAAAGATAGAAACTCCTATTTTCATGGGGTACTTATGTAGAAATAATAGTACATTAAAATATGCATACAATGACATTATATATAAATTATATAACAAACTCTTAAAATTCCATAGTTCATATAAAACAAAATGTGATAACCTGTGGGTGTGGAAAATAAATGGGTTAGCCATAAAGCCTTATAAGGGAATCATAAAAGAACAAAATAACATAAAGAAATAAATTTGAGTCAAAAATAATACAAATAAAATATAAAATGTGTGATGATCTTAAACATGAACATTAATTATATAAAAAATATAATAACGTAAAGGCAATATGGGGTAGTTTCAAAAATAAAAGACATTATATAATAAACATAATTAGGGGATAATTGATGAGAAAACATAACAATGTTTTATTAGGATAACCTCTAATTCACTATATATGTTATCTCATGAGAAAAGTATATTACCCAATGAATTGTACTACAATATTATTCTAGGATGACCCATCAAATTCATATCATGTACTGTAATATGTGTGCCATATATATCATAAAAAAAAGAATGTTTTAAATCACGTTTAATACCACTATTAAGGACTGTATGTTTCATAAATATAAGGACCCAATAAATAAGGATAGGTTAATCCATGGAAATAACATAGATTTGGAAATTGGTAGTTGTATTCACTACAGAAATTATTAACATTGAAAATCATAAGATATTTTCATTAGTATAATGGGATTACATAGATATTCATGCAAGGGTTTATTGTAATCTAAATGGGTCAATAATAAATTGTAAATGATATGTATAATAATATTTATGTGTTAAAACAAATCCCAACATGACTTATTGGAAATCAATATACATAATATAAATAAAGTTCCTGAATAAAGAGGCAGAGAGGACACCTTACTTTGTATAGGTGATTCTGAAATCCTTAAGGGAAATTATTATCTGATTATAATCACATCAGGATGTTTATAGTGGAATAATGGTGGAATACATTTCCTCTAAAATGGTTTTTAGTGATGATGAATGATAGGGTTGGGGGCTGTTATAAAAAAAATCAATACGACAATGCTTCCCCTAGGTCATTCCCATATTTTCTTCTAAATAGGGGTGATTTGAAATTGTTTATAGGGATAAAAAAATAAATAAATAATATTATTCCCTTGTTGATGTGAATGTGATTCATGTTCATAAATAATTAATTTTGAATCCTCAAAATATAATATAGGTTTTGGAGGATTTCTTAACGGTTCATAAAATTAACCAAATAACATAAAAAGAAGCTATTTTTATTGGGAAGAATAATTTTTTATTTGGGTACTCAATATAGTTTTTATTAAAAAAATTCTCTTTTTCGATTTCATAATAAATATTGCATATTTAAATCGTACTTTGTTTTTAAAAAAAAAATCAGTTATCTCAGAAAATTAAGAAATTATCACTATTGGATTATTTCAATATGATGATTTTAAATATAATTATTATTTTATCAAAATAGAAATCTAAATATGTTAATTTATAGTTTTAAATAAAAAATCTCTATTTACTAAAAAATAATTATTTTTACATATATATATATTCCTAACAGTTAAAAAAATTTCTTTTGACATCAAAAAATTATATTATCAATTTCATTTATGTAAATTTTATTTCGTAAAAATATTTAATTAAAATAAAATTTATTCCAAAAAATATTATGTTCAATTAAAAGAGTTTATTGATAGAAACAATATATTTTCACAAAATACAAATTTTGATTCATCATATCAAAATCATGTTTTCATAAAAATAATTATTTAATCATTTATAATGTAATAATAAAAAAGATTCATATTATAATTATTTTATTAAAAATAAAAATATAAAAATTCATATAATAAGGGCCTAGACACATAACCCATTATGAAACAAGAGTATGATAAGAGGTTATGGTGTACAATTGTGATTTATTCCTTTGGTGGTGCAGTGGCCATGATTTCGGTCTTGAAATTTGTAAGCATGGATGTCTCCCCTAAATGGGTCTTCTTATGATTAAGATGTTTAATATCAACATGGGATTGGTCCAGGGAAATAATAATGATTTTTTCTCCCTTATAATCTCCGATAAATAGGCTTGATAGGGTAGAATTCTCTTGGTTGGGGTCATCTATTATTTCGATAGTTTCAATCATACTCAAACATAACACATATGTTAAACTACTCTTAAAACTCATTGTAATGAAAATATAATATCAATTTTTATGATGCTTAAGAATATTTTAAATATCACATGATAAAACTATAGAAAATATCAAAGGACATGCATGTCTTTTCTGAAACTAAATTACTTAATATGGAATTTATTCATTCAATAATGGATTCTCATTTATAAAATTTATTTTTATTACATACATTCCCCTTCCAAAATTTCACCCTCAAATTTTCAATTAATTCACTAAAATAGATTAGGGTTATTTTGTTTCATTACCTTTTTCAGTTCCCTTATTTTTTTCCTTAAATACATTGTTCCACCTCAACACATTGAACATGGGCGTTGTCTTGTTTCAGAGAACATTGTCACTATGATCTATTATTCCATCAACATATCCTAATATTAAATATAATTCTATAGGGGTACCACCTTTTGTTTCAGTACATTTGATTTATCTAGTATCTACTTCCTTAGAAGGGATAGGTGGAACACATCATATACTTGATATTGGTTAGGATGGAGGGATAATATAAATACCACTACTCTAATGAGATAATTGAAATAAAATGGGATTATAAATCTAGGTATAATCTTTCCATCTTATAAAACATCATTATTTTCTTCTATATTGATATAATAAAATATAAAAAATCTCTAACATCAAACACTAGGTCTCGTTGAAGATTTTCTATATAGATTTTCTATCTCATTTTTATGGATTTCACATTACTATAAATGGTTTTAAGATTATATATCATATATTGGACACTATAATAGAATATCTGCACAGTAAATTATATTTTTCATTATTATGTGGTTTAAAACATTTCCAAATGTTTCAATGATGATTTTTAAAACTGCCCCTAATGTTGATGACAACATCCAAATTATTTCGGTTTCTCCAATTTAGAAACAGGTTATGGGACGTATTATAAAAAAAATTAGTAGTTTTATGTTGTTTTAGTGGTTTTTTTCATATAATAAACTATAAATGTATTACAGATGGTTTAAACAACTCATATAATTATTTTGAACGAATATAGTAGTGTTTTAAGCCACCACTAAACAAATCACATAAATTGCAGCAATTTAAACCACCTCTATACAATAATGTTAAAAAAATTGCACCTTTTAAAATTGTATCCCAATGAAATAAAAAAAATAAAAAAATAAAATTATAACCATTATGAAAATCATAAAATCAGAGTACATTTCATCCACGCATCAGAATTCCATCAATATAAAAAGAAATAATTACAAATATAATTATAAATTAAATAAGAATAACAATTATACATATATAACATGTAAAAATATAAGTATCCAAATATTTTCACAAATAGTATATAAATAAAATGATGAAAAAATGAAAAATTTAATCCAAATAATTATTCTATCATTTAAATTAAAACTTGTTTAAAAATTAATTAGAAGAAAAATAAACCATAAACACACCAAAAATAAAGAAAATATTAAACTAAGGAAAACATTACAAGAGTAAATAAATAATGATAAAATACACAAGTAACATATTGAATTTAATGTGATTGTTGATAAATATCATTGATCAAGGAATATAAATTATCAAATAGTATACTCAATATAATGAAAAAATGAGAAAGTAATAAAACAATAAAAATAATGTAACCAATGAAGTAATAAACCCTCATAGATAAGGAAGGATTATCAAATTTAATATATCATGGTAAATAGCAATGGTTCTAATGAAACACTTCTAGATATAATCATTTAGAAGTATGTTAAGACATATGGATGGTGTTCCTTATAAAGAACCACCCAAATTTCTCAAACCTTGCCCCACTAGTAGTACTCCCCATAGACTGATCTAATAATTTCAAATAAGATACTTTGAAGAGTGTCATCATGACTAAAATAACAAATATTTCATGGTTTCCAACCAAGATACATTGGGGTTTTAGGATACAAGCTGATGGAAGTTGAAAACATATAATAAGTAATATCATAATACCCATAAAACACATTAAATCATATTCCCCAACCTACTTCCAGTCACCCTATGATAAGAATCCTCTTTAATCCACAAAATATGTTATTTAAAATCAACTGTAAATAAAATATAAAATTTAATAATCACCTTGATTATAAACTCCTTAAAATGACTCTCTTATAAATTTTATCAAACATTCACACTATACATAATTTTTTTACATATTTAAATCATAAAAACCAATTAAATAAACATTTATATCATGTTTGGAAATCAAAAGTACATTATAAACCTGTTAAAAATGATCAATATTGGAATATTAAAAGTATATATTAGATAAAAGTTGAGTTTTATACAACTAAATCACCCCTGAAATTTGAAATAAACAGGTTTGTATAAAAACAAGAACATAAAATCCTAATATTGTTTTTAAATCACCATATATTTGTGTTATAATTAATTAGTTCAGTTACAAACCACTATCAATAAATAAAAAATCATGCCACCTCACTACCCAAGAAACTAATATCGTCAACATCTCTATCTTAGTCACTACTCCCTAGTAATGATACCAATATATCAATTTTCATGAAAAATTATTAGTGTTGAAAATTTTCATTTAAAGTTAAATCTAATAAAGTTTGTTTAATAAATAATTATGAAGTTTTTGGATTTATTTACTAACTCAAAACCACCATTGATGAAATATCACTATGAAAACATCCCATATTATTATAATATAAAATAACTAATGATATTTGCAGAGAAAGGACCTTCATATCCAATATTTGTATATGAGCCCCCTATTGTTAGATTGTTCCCCGCTATTCATTAATTGTGATCTGAGTTTCTATAAACTAGCTCCAATCAAATTGGGGTAAGAACTGATAAAAACTTCATGTAGATATGTAAATAATCCTTACTGTCCTACCAAATACCTCAGATAGTACTAGTCCCAAACCCATCATTCACATGTGACCAGTAATCTCCTTCACAAGAACACGACCAAATGGATCATCCTTAGAGTCTAAGAAGAACTGTGTAGGATTTTAATCACAGAGTTATTTTATTTTTTTACCATAAATCATGTTTTACTAAATATATATTAATATTGTTACCACTAGAAATAACATATTACACTTAAAAATGAATCCATGCCCCATAATATTTTGATAAATTATTTATATAACTCCAATCAAATTTTCTATGAACATCCATCAAATATTTAGTATTGGAGAATTGGTTCCATAAATTATATGGATGCATTAGACAAATATAAATATGAATTTAATATATAAGAAAGATAAATTTAGGATATAAATAATTTCACTAATGAAAATATTACAATAGTATACATCATTCTATAAAATATCATTGAATCTGAACAGTGGGGGTGATCTAATTTGCTTGATTTGTTACACTTTTTATTAAAACAACCAGAAATGAATAACATATAATTTAATTATAATGTATGAATTCTCATCACCTAATATGTGATATTATATTAATATCAAAATAAATTTTACAACACCATGTGATTCTCTTTGATATGGATATCAAAAAACACCTTCCACTACTCTCTAGGCACCCCTTATGGAACCTTACCATAGAGTTGTTGAGTGGTCAACAAAGTATTGTTCAATCAATTTCACAATGTCCATTTCAAATCATTCCACTTATTAGAAATAATTATCAATGTAGATTTTCATGTGATAATATCAGAACAAAAAAAGGGTAATAACATATGTACAAAGGGATTAAAGTTTTAAATATTATTAGTTAATTAACTAATGAAATTCAATTGACCATTAATGTATTAAAATTAACATTATCTATGAATCAAATACTTTATTCTTCCAATATTGAGGAATATAACTCTAATCATAATATTTAATTGTATGTTTAACCATGTCTTCCAATAATTAGACTAAAATTTAGCTGAATAATCCCACAACATCATCTGTGGTGACCCCTTAATAATAAGATGGTAAAAATATCTCCAATCCGTTCAGAGTCCACACATCTAAAATATTAATATTTGTCTGAATATCATGGCCTGTCAGGCCTGGTGTAGGATCCTGGCTTGAGGTTTCAAGCTCGCGGATCGAGGCATTGATGGCGGTGTTTTTGAATTTTGAAATTTCAATCTGTTTTTATTTTGTGGTACCGGGTTTCTGTTGTATGGGTACCAATAACCCATAATCCAGTTTTTAAAAAGGGGAAAAATGACTTGCAGCCAGCAGCCATGTGTGGAACCTATTGAATATGGGTGAAATGTGTCATATGGTGATATAATAGAGGAGGATGGTGTGCCAAACATATGTGGGAGGGAGAAAAAAGTCGTTCCAAATGCTGATAGGGGAAGATGGAGGGTATCCCAGATGATGTAGGGAGGGATCTTGATGGATCATCAAGTGTTTACTTGGTTGAAGAAACCTCATCTTGGATTCAACTAGGATAATTTAAATTATACATCCGTATAATTCCTATCTTTTAATGAAACAAAATTCATAATATATTTTTGAGAAATTCATATAAGAAAATATATTTAGAAACAATAATGAATACATAGTACTGAGAGAAAAAACATACATAGTTATGATAATGAATGATGGTACATATAAGAAAATATAACATTTACCTTTTTAAAATTAATCATTTGATGCATAAAAATAAATTTAAACATGATAATAATAATATTTTTCATTATTATTACATTATATCTAGATGTATAAAATTTTTGTTGTGACCAAAAGTAGACAATTAGTATGCGACACAACCAATCTAAAAAAATAAATTTTTAAATCCATTGTATCCTACAACGGGATTATAAAATTATTCTATAATCATAATAATTCATATTTAAATCATCTAATAAATATAAACCATTAATTACAGGGGAATTAAATATAAATTCCAAGAATATTTCAAGTTAACCCTCTAAAACCTATCACCTTTAATGGAGAATGCACAATTGATCCCATTAACAAACTCTTCTACCTATACAACCCATATTTACATCATCATAACTACCCTAAACATAAATCCAAACCGAAACATTGGTTGGGGATTGTATAAGTGATAATAAATGAGAGAAGGTAAAGGGATGAAGGATTAGAAGAAATGAGGATGAATAGAGGGCTTACTACTTGATCTTAAGATAAATATAAGGGAGTCAGTGGGGTCTTGGGAGAAGGGGGATAAGGGGGAAGAAGTGATGGATTGTGGTTGATGGGGGCTGAGTATAAGGCCTCATGATTAGGCTTGGGGTTCTTTGGGGGGATAGGGGGGATTAGGGGGAAAGTGGTGATGGCTTAAGGGATATGTCGGGTTGGCGGTTTGGGGATACCTTCGGGCTTAAGGGGCTCCAGGGTAAAGGAGGGAGAAAGGGAGAGAAGGGAGACTGATGATGATTACTAGAGGGAGAATGGATGGCCAAAGATGAGGGAATGAGTGTGGGCTCAAGGGGGGGGGGGGTTAAGGGCTCAATGGTTTGAGATTTTGGGATATATATATATAAATATCATGTTGCATAAATTCACATATTCTCATATGAATTTTTACACACATGAAAAAATATGTATATTATTTAAATGTGTAGAACTAATATATATATATATCTGTTTATATACATATTAAAATTATATACATTTAATAAAAAAATTATAAGTCAAATCCCCACTTTTAAAACCGAAACCTCACTTAAAAAATGTAAAAAATTAATTAATGTATCTGTGCATATTTAGAGAATATTCACTGTGAGAAACGAATTGAAGTAGGATTTTGACCAACATTCTATTATAGAAAGTCCATGGAACTGAAGTGTAATTCAAGGTATGCTTTATTTCAATATCAAATTACTTTTGAATATAATTATTATTATTTTGTTATATCCAAATGAAGGATAAAAAATATAGCAAGAAGAGTTATAAAATTTTAAGCTTGAAAACAAAAGAACACATATTGAAGACCTAATGGCTTGAAAAATGGCGACACTATCCCACCTAAATGACATCTAAGACACTCTAGATAACATATTGGGACAAAAAATAAATAAAAACCTACATAAAAATTGATCTAAAAATTATTAATGAACTAAAACACAACATAGATTCAATTGAAATTGTAACAACCTAAGACTTTGCAATATTTTCATTTGATGATAAATTTAATATTTTTATTTATTTATTTTTATGCAACAACATGTGAAGCTTATGCTACATACAATAATTAGTAGTCTTGTGTAGTGCCATGTTTTACAAAACATCAATATATTAATAAAATATTATAATTTAATATAATATATTACCTAGCTCTTAAATTTACGGTTATGAAAAATATTAACAAATTTTTTTTTAATATATTCTATATAATATTAAAATTCATTATATGAATTTTCTAGACATGATATATGACAACGATATTTTTTCAGATAAAAAGGTATTTCAAAACAAAAATAATTTTTAATGCCTTTTAATGGAGAACCCATTTTAAATCCAATATATTACACTTCATTTGTTAAATTTGAAAAAATAATCATTTTATTTTGAATTGGGAAATAAATATTTAGTATGGAATTTTTTTGGGTGTTTTTATAGATAACATTTATATTATAGTTAATAGTAAAAAATACTTCATTTTATTTTAAAATGAATTTTCCGTTTAATTTATTAAGGTTGACAGATTATCCTTGGGAATGGTTTTAATGTGTAATTACATTATGTTTTTGTCATTTAATATAATTTAGTTCTTTCGACTTGTTTTCACATTAAAATTATATATAAACCCATGCCAATATTTTGATGTTTTTTACTTTTAAAAGACTTGCTTTCTATTTTTGTAATGATAATTACTTTTAAATTAACTACTAAAACATATATGTTTTAAATATTAAAAAATAGATTTAAATTTGGAATTA
The DNA here is from genome assembly GCA_963277665.1 of Viscum album. Taxonomy (NCBI): domain Eukaryota; kingdom Viridiplantae; phylum Streptophyta; class Magnoliopsida; order Santalales; family Viscaceae; genus Viscum; species Viscum album. The sequence goes on from OY728125.1 coordinate 278,908,615, forward strand.
TTGGGTCCATGTTATGATAATATACATTTTTTATTTTTATTCATTATTAATAGTAACTTTTGTAATTATTTTTATTACCATGGTTTTTGGTAAATTTTATAATTAAAGTAAATATAATATTATAATATTTCCGTAAAACTTATAAAACTAAAATTAGATGAAACAATTATACCCATATCATATATGGTTATAAATGGAATCACTTAATGGAAACTATCCTAGGAATATGACATGAATATAATAAAAATTAGTAAATGTGACAAAATGTCACACACTCATTTTATATAAGTATATTCATTTTAATTTGTGGATAAACATGAGATAAGATCTCCTATGTGTACTATTTTGAAATATAAAAAATTTACCAACATTATAGAAATTTATTTATAATTTATGAGATTAAATAATCACTACTAATGATTAAACAATAGTGATGAAGAAATAATTTAATTAATAGAAATAATTAATAAATTGTTTTATAAATATTAAAGGAAATATAATTTCAATTAATTAAGGTGATCCATTAATTTTCTATGAAACTCTGATCTTTTGGGAGTATATTAAATTCTTTGGGTTGGTGTTATAGTTTTTTTGGATCATATTTAAAGTCAATAAATTAATAGTTTCAAAAATGACCTTATTCATATTTTATAAAAATGACATATTATTAAATTATTTAAATGTCCAAAAAATAATTAAAATTTTAAATGGAAAATTTAAAGGTCTCCTATTTAATATTTTCCAATTAATGGTAAATGGAACCACATACATTAAAACTTTTTACCATTTAATATTTAGAATATTACAACATAAATGGATTATATAACGATAAATAAAAATCAATTGTTTTACAATAAAATCAAAACATGTCAAATTTTTTTGGTCAATATGATTTCGACCCATTCATAGTTTATTGTTGAAATAATCCTCTTTGGATCCAATGGATTAAAAAAATTTATATTCATTTAATATATCAATAGATTCCATGGGTTCCCCACCCCTCTCCTATAAAAAGGTACCCACTCTTCTCAAATAATTATACCTCTATAACCTCTTGGTTCATCCAAACCCTACCCACTTCCTCTCCCAAAATTACTCAATAAATCTTGGAGTCCATATAATGGATAGAATTCCATTTTAAGGATTCCTTTTATGCCAATCAAAAGGAAATACCTCAAATGAGGTAATTATTTTATCACCTCTTTCAATGTTCTTTTATTCTTATACTTCTTATTTCTATGTTGATTCTATAATAAATTAATAACACTGATATATTATAGTTGATTAAATGTTATTATAATTATTGTAAAATCTTATTCTTCCTTTTACTCATCAAACTAATAACAATATCACCATACGTATGTACGTACGAGTTACCATCTCCACGTCATGGTGTAATTTGATTTCAAATTTACATTATTGGGATGGATATTATGGTTGTTATAATGGATTTAAATAATTAATATAACATTATAATTAATATTTATAATTAATATACCATTTAATTCTATAAAATTTAAATATCTACAAAATTATATTGTCGCTCGTGCATACGTATGACCTACCATCTCCACGATGTGGTGAGATTCATTCTCCACGTTAACCATTAATGGATGATTTAAAAATAAATATTATGAATAAAAATAATATTTATGAAATTAATATCATTATTTAGATTACTAAAATACATCCTATACATAACAATAATCACTTACATGATAGAAAAAGAATGGGAAAACAAATCAGTTATCACCCGAAACAATGGTAACCCTGAAATATTATTAACAAAATGAAAAAGAGAGTAAAAAATGATATCATAAATATGTATATGGTCATGGTATAAATTAATGACATACATTAACCATTGTATTTAGTAGGTTTAAAAAACCTATAAAATGAAATGTTCAAGGTAAAGGTTAATTCTGTAATCTCATTTTATCCGAGATTGTTTATACGGGTGTATCTACTGGGGCATATTAATCATCCCCGTCCATGTTTCAGAAAAGATACATTTTTAAATATGTTTAATTTTTCTCTAAAGTTGTATATATTAATTTATAATCATGTTTGAGGTTTTCTAAATTTTTTTGACAGGAATCTTTTGGTCACTTTCCAAATGAGGTAGTTTGTGACCTTCTCAAAAAATTACGAAAATAATGGATTTTGACTTATATGGCATGAGCATAAATTGTCCACCATTATGTCACCTTACCATTTTTATGCTTCCCTTAAAATTTTAGAAGTTTATTTTCAAAATAAATTTTTTATTTTATAATTCTCTAACTTTTAAATGATTTAATGTATAAATGTAATACTTCTCTCAATGAGTTTAAATAAATTTATTAGGTTATTTTCATATATTTCAACATCCTTTGTTGGTTTTTTTGCTTAATTTATGATGATTTATTATGATTCAATCATCCATATTATATTAGAGGTTTATGATTCTTTTGAATATAGATGTTATATTTTTATACCATTCAAGATTTAGGGTTAATGTATTAACATTTCGTATGCTAGTTTTAATATGAATGTTTATATTATGTGTCGCCCATTTCATTTGAGGAATGAATTGGACTTAGTAACTGATGGGCATGGCCCATTATAGATTCTAGATGCATCGGTAGATATCATGGTACGAACTAGTGTCATGGAACAATTCCTTGATTTTATGGTTATGGTTTTGGCACAAGACCATGAAAGTATTGTTATGATGTTCAACATTATTCACTTACATATTACGTGATTAGTTATTGATATTACATGAGATTATTCAAGTAGTATAATTTCTATGTGAATGTTTAAATGTAATTATTTGATTTATACATTACATATTATGATGAATATATTGTTTAAAATGCCTGTGTGTTTTTTATACCTTTCCTTATGATTTTATGCATATTATTGATAGATTTTGCTGTATTGTTTATCCTTACTGAGAATATGAGGTCATCTTTCTCTTAGGCTTTATTTTTTCATGATTCTAAGAAGTGTATTGTGATTTATATGTAGGGTTATTCTAGGAGAATAATAGAATTATCAAAGAATTATCTATGTTGAATTTTTTTTTGAATTGTAGTATAGATTTCATATATATAATCTATTTTCCTATACTGTTAAACTGATCAGTTCATCGGGATTTAATTTCTTCTAATCATTCCAATGTATTAAAATAATACACCCGCTCTGGGATTCTGGGGTCGGGGATTTTAATTAGTAACAAAAAAAGTTTAGAAACCATCTTTGAAATAGATTTAGAAAAAATTTATTAGGGATCATAACCCTAAGATGGACATTGAAGATAATTATAGGGTAATATCATAAAATATTTCAAATATATAGATTATATAGATATTCCTATAAAATATGTCCTTATTTTGACATTATAAGTGGGTGTGGTTTTGACATAGATGTACCCAGGAGTAACAACTCAGATAAGGTGTTTTGGGCATGTCTCGGGGTATCCTGGTATATGGTGATGAGCCTTACTGTACACCTATTTTGACACACATGGAGGATATGCTTATGATAATTCACATTTTATTTACAAACCATTATAAAGGATTTATGTTAAATTTGTCCCCAAAGAAACCATTTTTATGATTATGTGACTAGATATGTCTAAATATTCCATTAATACTGATCATTTTTCATTTATAAATGGATCCTAATAAAAGGGAATGATAAATCTAGTAATACACATTATACAAAGTGTGAGAAAGATGATATCCTTCATGGTCTTAATCCAGCATTTGAAAGGGAAATAATCTTCCATGAATTCTCATCATATGAAAAAATAGTATCATTTATTAATAATATAACTAATGAATTCTATGAGTCCTATGGATTTAATGGGATGAAAGAGAAGAATTGGATGACATATAAATAGTTGGATAAAGGGAAGAAGGGAAAGAAGTATTTTCCTATATGTGATAACAATGTTATGAAGGACCCTGGTAAATTCTAGAATGGAATTGGATTTTTTTATAAATGTGGATAGAAATGACACCATGTTCAATATTTCAATGTTTATAAGATGGTTTACAATGTAAAATTATTCAACTATATGATATGGGACACAATAAGAATCAATGTCCTATATGTAAAAGGAATATACACTAGATGAGGATGTTGGAGAATGGTCTGGTTATGATACTAACACAGATGAATTAAAATGAATAATATTCTTAATCATGATTTTTTTTTGAATTTGAAAAATATTTGTTGTACGAAATATTGAGTATATAAGGATTGTACAATAATATTATTTCATAATGATTTTTGATTGTATGGTACCGAGAAAATTCACATTGTTAAAAGTTAATTTTTTTAGAAAATATATGGTTGAGTGAATGGTAACCCTTAATATTTTCCTGATACCGAGATAGTGATTTTGGAATAAATATATGATTGGATTTTATAATGCACCTTGCATATTATTTACTACCATGGAATAGATTAATTGTCTATTTATTCAATTGTTTTTAGAGTTTACAAGATTTATTAATTTAAGGATTATATCCATTATTTAATGTTGTATGTTAGCAATAAGTATGATTAAACATATTCAATAAGGTTTTATGGTAATTCAGGTAATTATCATATTTTCAATGAATATATGACGAAATTATTGGCATGTTTGGTATGTGACAAAAAGGTATATCGATTATTTTATTTTTAGTGACTTTCTTATAAATTTTTGGACTTGCAGTTTGGACATAAGTATTTTGGGTAAGTCTAAATGTTTTAATGGATTATGTTGAACATTATATAGTATTGTTTGATGTTAAAAAAATCATAATTTTATTTTATGAATTTTATTATAATATAATTTTATGAAAAGGAAAACCCATAAACAGGATGACAACCCATCACGTTCAGCAAGGCTGTTAGACTTGAATACACAACTGAAGTGCAACAAGGCTTTATCAACCGCCACTGGACTATTGGAATATTTCACTTAGTATAACATATATTTATTTAATTAAATGTTATAAGTTTATTTCTGGAACCATATAAGATAATGGTAAATGGAATATTTTTTAGCTTCACTATCTTTTGAAGATAAATATGAATATTTGGTCGAAATTTGTAATGCATGAAACTCTATTTCTCAATTAAGTATTCTTCCTTTTGTTCTTAGTATATGAAGTAAATTAATTCTTCAACAACATGGAAAGGATCATAAAACAAAAAAAAATTACAGGTTCATTATTTTATGATGAATTTAATGGTCCTTTGGATCATCGTATACTTATAGCTTTTTGGATTTTAACTTCTTCTTAATAATGTTATCATTCACTCTCCATCAAAACTTGTTGGTCACATTTTATTTCATATATATGTTTTCAAACATGGACCCCTTGTATGCATTATCTATGATGACCTATGTACTTATCATTATTTAATTTAAAATGTTGGTCTCATTAATAAATTTTCTGATGTGGTATTTCAGTAAATATATTTTTAAAATTACAACCCATAATATTGAATTTTGAGTTCAAATTGTGAGGATGAAGTATATTGAATGAGGGATATTGTAAAACCCAAATAAATTATATATTTTCATTTCAAAATAATTTTTTTTACTTTCTATATTTTTATGATAAACCATTTAAAGCTTATTCTAAACACAATGATGAGTTGTCTTGCGTAAGGCCCGGTTTAACCAATATATAAACTAATAAAATGTTGTTATTTTATATATTATATTACACAATGATTAATTTTGCAGTTATGAACATTATTTTCCAAATTTTTTATTTCATCTCTTCCATATTATTTGTAGATTTATCTTTTCACATTTATTGACAAGATATGAGAAAAAATTAAAATTTTCAGATGAAAGATGTATTTTTCAAAAAAAAAAATCATTTTTGACACCTTTTAATGGAGAACCCTCTTTAAAGACAATGTTTTTTTCAATTTTATATGTTCAATTTTACTAAATAAACTTCTTTTTTAGATTAATTATATAAATATTTATTTTGGACTATTTTTTGGTGTTTTTCTTGATAACATTCATATTTTAATGAATCGTAAAAAATATAACATTATAATTTCAAACTATTTTTTCATCTCATTTATTTATATAAATATATTATATGTTTAAATTGATATAAATTATAAGAATACTAGGTTTTTCTCATTTAATATAATTCTGTTCACTGTAATTATTTTCTCATTAAAATTATATATAAACACATGCCAATCTTTTGATGTATTTTACTTTTAAAAAACATTTTTTCCATTTTTTCAAACGGAATTAATTTTAAATTAATTTCTGCAACTTATCTATTTTAACTCTTGAAAAATGGATTCTATATTTGGAATTAGTGGGTCCAAATTATGTTATTAGGATAATTTTATTTTTTAGCATTAGGAATAGTAACTTTTGTAATTAGTTTTATTACCATGATTAAAGGTATATCTAGTTTTTAAAGGTAACAATAATTTTATAAAACTACCCTAACTCCTATGAAAATACTATTTGATATCCAAATTAGACTCTTATTGCCTATGGTTAGGTATATAATCACATAATTGACACTTTCCCACGAATATTACATGAATATTAAAAAATTATTGAATGTCACAAAATGTCAAACTCTCATTTTATATAATTATACTAATTTTAATATATGGAAAACCATAATATAACGTTCATTATAAGTAGTATATATAAATTTTATGAATTATCTATATCATAAAAATTTATTTCTATTTTTTATAGATTATACAATTACCATGAACATTAAAAAATATTGATTTAGAAGTTATTTTATTAATAGAAATATCAATGAAATGGATTTCAAAATATTAAATTAGATATAACATAAAATAATTAAAGTTTTCCATGAATTTTATAGATGACTATGATATTTTCAGAGTATATTTAATTATTTGGATCAATGTTATCTTTTGTGTGGATATTATTTAAAATCAAATAAATGAATATTGTTAGAATTAAAACTATTTATATTTTTATAAAAATATAATATTTTTAAAATATTTAAAAATCATAGAAATATTTAAAAAATAAAAAAGTGAAAATTATAATTTTGAAAATTTTATAAAGTGTCCAATTATTGACAATTAGAACCACATAGGTTAATATTTATAACCATTTAATAATTAGAAGAATAAAATAAAATATACTAAAAAAGGATAAATAAAAATGATTAGGTTCAAAATAAAATCCAAACATGTATAAATTTTATTAGTGGAGAGCATTTAGACTTATCCCCATCATATTTTCTAAATAATCCACTTTGGAGCCTTTGGGATATAATCATTATTGTATATTAATTTAATATGTTCATACTTTCCAAGGGTTCTCCTCCCCACCCCTATAAAAATTTATCCAGTATTCTCTAATACTCACACAACTATTGCCTTTTCATTCAGCCAATACCTTCCCATTTCCTCTCTCAAATTCCCTCACTACATTCTAGATGCCATACATTCTGCAAAAAGCTGTCCTACGGAGTCCTTTTTCAAATTAAAAGGAGACACCCGAAAATTAATTAATTTTCTTTCACCTATTTCAATGTTCTTTTCTTCTTCTAATTCTTATTTCTCTGTTGATTCCATAATAAATTAATAACCCCAGTATCTTATATATTCTGATATTTTATTATATTCATGGGAAAACATTATACCTCCTTTTATCCATCCTTTGAATAAAAATATCACCATGCCTGCATACGTATGGATTACCATCTACACATTATGGGATAATTTTTTATTCCAAAACACATTATTTCGATGGGTATATTGATGAATATAATGGACATAAATAATAAATAAAACATGATACTTATTATTTATAACTAATATACCATCCAATTCTGTACCATTTATCTATCATGTTAATGATAACGTCGCTCGAGCATATGTACGATCTACCGTCTCCATGATGCGGTGAGATTCATTATCTATGTTAACCATTAAATAAGGATTATAAAATCAATATGATTATTAAAAATAATAATAATTAACATAATATCATTATTTATATGACTAAAATACATTCTATTCATAAAAAACAAGACTTATATGACAAAACCAGAATGGGAAAAAAAATTAGTTAACACCAGAAACAATTGTAATACAAAAACATTATTAACAAAATGATAAATGATGGTCAAATATGATATCATAAATATGTATCTGGTTATGGTTTAATTAAATAACATACTTTAATAGTTTTATATGAGGATAAAAAACCCTCTACTAATAAATGTACTAGGTAATGTTTAATTCAGCATTCTCCTTTTTATCCATGATTGTTTATTAGTAAGTGTCTATTGGGAAATATTTATCATCTACATCCATGTTTTTAAAAAATACATTTTAATTTTTTTTTACTATTTCTCTACAATTTGTTTATGTCCTTTAAACGCCATTTTTTATTTTTATAAATTTTTTTGAAATTAATATTTTAGTCATTTTCCAAATGAGTAAATATGTGACCTTTTCGAAAAATTATGGAAACAGTGTTTTTTTAACTTATACGACATGAGTTGATATTTTCAACCATTATATATCATGAACATTTTAAAGATTAAATTATAAATTTACAAGGATATTTTCATAAGTAATTTTTTATTTTATAATGTTGTATCTTTTATATTATATAAAATTCAAAGGTAAATTTATTTCAAAGTGTTTTAATGAATTTACGAGGTTATTTTCATCTATATCATCTTCCATTGTTGGATTTTATGCATCATTGAGGTTTATTTATTCTTATAAAATATTCTATATTGTATTTATGGTTTTATTATATGTTTTACAAGGGATGTGATACTTTTTATCCCATTAAGGGTTTATGGTTTATGTATTTACATTTCATATGCTAGTTATAATATGAATGTTTATGCTATGGGTCACCCATTTCATATGAGGAATGCATTAGAAATTGTATGTGATGGGTGGGGATTTCAATATCCCCCATGATGCATTAGTAGGTCACATAATACAAAAAAGTGAATTTTCACAAGGACTCTATGATATGATAATGGTTTTTTCATTAGGCCTTGACGTTATGGTTATGATGTATCACATTTTTCATTTCCTTATTATAAGATTAGTTATTGATATAATGTGTTTAGTCAACTAGTGTAAAATTCATTTAAATGTTTAAATTGAATTATTTGATTTACTATTTCCATATTTTACTGAATATGGTAGTTTAAAAAAAATTATTTTAGTTTTATACCTCACCTTACGAGTTTATGGTTATTTATATCAGCTTCTGCTATATTGCTTTTCTTTACAAACCATCTGATCTCACCCCTTTACTATGATTTATTTTTCAAGGATTCAAAGAAGTGTCTTCTGATTTATATTTATATTTAAATTATGATAATATTGGTATTCTCAAAGAATTTTCTATTTTCCATTTTTTGTTTTGAATTGAAATGTAAATTTCAAGTATGTAATCTACTATCCAAGGCTTCTACACTGATTTGTCCTTTGGTATTTGATTCCTTTTAATTATGATAATGTATTAAAATAATGCACTAGATCCTAAATTCTAGGGTAGTGGCATTACAGTTTGTAACAAATAATTTTTTGCAACAACATTGGAAAAATATTTTGAAAACATATCTTAGGGATCATAACCCTAGGATATAAATTCAGTATAAGTATAGGGGAATATCAAATAATTGTGGTATGTTTGATATTATGTGTGTATTACTAGAAAATTCATCCATGATTATACACTACAAGTGAATGTGGTTCTAGCACAGATTAACTTAGGAGTATCAACTTTGACATGGTGTTCAGGGCTTTGCTCTAGGTAACGTGCTACATGACAACAGGCATTACTGTGTGCCTGGTTTGACACTCACAGTGGATATTCTTATGATAATTCACATTTTCATTAAAAATTATTATGAAGGATTTATGAGTTAATATGTCCCGAAATAAACAATTTTTATTCTTCTGAGACTACATACGTGTAAATATTCAAATAATTCTGATCATTTTTCTGGTTTTTTTGATCAAAATTTACATTATGATTTAAACTATTGCATGTCATCATTTGGAAATGGCACCCATTATAAAGAATGATATCTCCATCAATACCCATGATCCATAGTGTAAAAAGAATAACATATTTCATGATATTAACCCAAAATTTCAAAGGGAATTAGTCTCCCAAGTATTCCCATCATATATATAAATATTTTCATATGTTAATAAGATAACTAAATAATTCTATGAGTACTATGGACATGAAAGGAAGAGAGAGAAGAAGAGTATGTAACTGAAAAAAATGGATATAGGGATGTGGGGAAGCAATGATATTACAACATGTGATAAATTTGTAAAAATCACCATAGTAAATGGTTGAAGGCATTAGGAGAATGTTATAAGTGTCGAGAAAAAGGAATCCAATTTCATGATTTCAGGGGTAAGAAGAAGGATTTCAATGTAAAATGATTCAATCTTTAGGAGATGAGACACTATTTGAATCAATGTCCCAATTGTCAATGGAATTTACACCTGATTATGGAATTGGATAATGATCAAGTTAGGACACTACTATTGATAAAGAAGAATGATTAATATGATTATTCATGAATTATTTTATTTTCATTAGATTTATACTAGTTTTTATAATTATATAGTATATAAGGATTTAACTACCATACTATTTCATTATGGATTTGATATTTTATAGTACCATGAAAAGTGAAATAGTTTCAAGTTAAACTATTTCTAACATATATGGTTGAGGGAATGAAAACCATTAATATGTTTCTAATACTGATTTAATGGTGTCGGAATAAAAAGATGATTGATTTTGATAAACTATATTGGGTATTATTTATTACCATGGAACTGATTAATGGTCTATTTATTCAATCGATGTCAGATTTTACAACATTTTTTTTATGGATTATATCAAATATTTTTTGTTTTACAAAAGTAATAAGCAAAGTTGAACAAATTCAATATGGTTTTATGGTAATTCAAGATAATTCCCTGTTTTAAGAGAATACATGATGAAGGTATTGACATGATTGGTATGTGAAAAAATGGATCTTCATTATGTTATTTTTAGTAACCATTCATAATAAATGTTTGGATTGTCAGTTTGAACAGAAGTATGTTGGATATGTATAATGTTTTGAATAAATTATGCTGAACATTGGATAGTATTGTTTAAGGGTAAAACGTTTCTTAAGGTTATATTTGGATAATTATAATAATATTTTTTTATGAATAAGACAACCCGTAGGTCACGTGACAACCTATCATGTTGGGAAAGACCATGAGACTTGAACCCACCATCGAAGTGTGACAATGTTTTATCACCTAACACTACACTACATAAATTCCTTGGTTAGTATAACATAGTTTTAGTTATTTAAATTGTATAAGTTTATTTTTGTAACCATATACGATATTGATAAATAGAAGTTTTTGGATTATTATTATCTTTTTAGGAGAAGGATGAGTGTTTGGTGGGAATTAGATAAAGGATGAAAATCTACAAGCCAATTAAGTATACTTCCATTTTTTCTTAGTCTATGATGAAAATTAATTCTTCAACACTAGGGAAAGGATCACAAGACCAAAAATGTTTTCCTAGTATTTATTTTTTTATGATTCAAATGGTCCCTCAGACATTCTCAAGTTTATAGATTTCTTGTTCTCAATTTTCTCTTAATAATATTTTCATCACCGTACATAAGAACTTATTTGTTACATTTTCTTTCATGTCCATGTTTTTCTACATAGAACCCTAGTATGTGTTATCTGTAGTGACCACCATAATTTCCATTATTTATTTCAAAATGGTTGTCTCATTACTCCATTTTTTGATCTGGGATTTCATTAAATTTATTACTAAAATTCTAATCAATAGTTTTCAATTTTGAGGTCAAATTGTGAGGATGCAATTTATTAAAGAAGGGGAGAATGTAACACTCTCAGAATTTAAATATTTTCATTTATAAATAAATTTAATTTTTTAATTATATATTTTTAGTCAACAACATGTTTAGATTAATCTACACATAAAAATGAGTTGGCTTGCACAATGTCCAATTTTACCGAAAAAAATGTATTAAAAAATTAGTATAATTTAATATAATATATTACCTAGATATTAAATTTTGGGATATGAATATTATTAATCACATTATTAATTTTATATCTTGAATATAATTCTAATATTCATAATATGTATTTTATATACATGATATGGGGAAGAAATCAATTTTTCCGATAAAAGATGTATTTTACCAAAAATGTAGTTCACATGAATTTTCATGGTGAACCCTTTTTGAATCAAATATATGAAACATTTATATATTAAATATCACAAAACAAACTTTTTCTTTAGATTTGGGACATAAATATTTAGTATGGGAATTTTTTGGTGTTTTTATAATGACTTTCATATTTTAATGAATAGTAAGAATTATTGCATTTAGATTTAAAACTTCTTTTTTATATAATTTAATTATATTGAAATGTTATAATTTAAATTGTTTTAAAGTATAATTAGATTAATTTTTTATCACATAATATAATTTAGTTCATTTTAATTATTTTCACATTAATATTATATGCCAACAAATGGAAATCTTTTGATGAGTTTTACTTCTAAAAACCATGATTCTCTTTTTGACAAGGATAATTATTTTAAAATTAATTAATGCAACATATGTGTTTTAAATCTTGAAAACTGGATTCAATATTTTTATTCAGTGGGTCCAAATTATTTTAAAAGGATACTTATATTTTTTGGAATTATTAATAGTAACTTTAGTAATTATTTTTTATTAAAATGGTTAAAAGTTAAATTATGTAATTAAAGGGAAAGATAATATTATAAAATTACTATAACACTAGTAAAAATAATATTATATGACTTAATGATACCCTTATTATGTATTTTTTGAAATTTAATAACACAATGGCCACTAACCTATGAATATGACATGTATATAATAAACATTAATGAATGGGACAAAATGACACTCTCTTATTTTATATGAGTATATTAATTATAATATATCGATAACCACGAAATAACATCAATTATAGGTAGTATCATGAAATATAAAATCATAATAAAATCATATAAATTTATTAATTGTTTGTATATGTTGGATAATCCTCATTAATGATGACATAATAGTGATGAATACATTATTTTAATAATAGAAATTTTAAATATATGGTTTTGAAAATAATAAAAAAAATATAATTTGAATTAATTAAGGAACTATATAAATTTTATAGGTCACTATGACATTTTTTAGTATATTAAATTATTCTGGTTGATGTTATATTCATGTTGGATTTTAATTAAAGTCAAATAAATGAGTAGTGTCAAAATTCACACTGTTGATATTTTATAAAAATAACATATTAATAAATTATTTAAAAAATACTAATTAAGATTACAAATTGAAAATTATAAGGTCTAAAATTTCAAAATGTGTACAATTATGGACAATTTAACCACATAAATAAAAATTTATAAACATTTAATATTTAGAAAATTAAAATTAAATAGATTAAATAAGGAAAAATAAACATTATAAGGAGTAAAATTAAATAAAAACATGTATAAACTTTCTTTATTGAGTGTATTTTATCCAGTAATCATATTATATTCTAAATAATCATCTTTGTATCACTTGTTAATAAAATAATTATATTATTTAAATATTTTAAAACTTTTTAAGGGTGCCCATCCCGTCTTCTATAAAACGTTACCCACTCTTCTCTAATACTCACACTACTAAATCAATTTGATTCAGCCAAATCCATACCATTTATTCCCCCCAAATTCCCTTACTATATCCAAGAGGACTTACATTGGAAAAAAATCATCTTTTTGAGTCCTTTAATGCAAATCAAAAGGAGACACCCAAAAAAATATCTAACTGTTTTATCTCCCCTTTCAAAGTTCATTTCTTCATCTACTTCCTATATTTATATTTATTACATAATAACGTAATAAATATAGTATCCTATTTATTATTATATGTTATTATAATTACGTGAAATATTTATACATCCATTTACCCTTTCTACGAATAACAATATCACTATGTGTACGTACGTACAGCTCACCATCTCCACATCAAGGTGTAATTTTTTATTCAAAAAAACATAATTTTGATGGGTGTAATGATCGGTATAATTATGAGTATAATTTATTTAAATAATTAAAATAACATTCTAATTATTCTCTATAATTATTATACCATCCAATTATATTCCAATTAACCATCAAATTAATGACATTGTCCCTTGTGCTTACGTACAACCCACATTCTCCATGTTAACCATCCAATAATGATTATTAAATCTATTTGATGGGTAAAAATAATAATTATGAACTTAATATCATTTTGGATATGACTAAAATATATTCAATATATAACGAACCTGACATAAATGACAAAACAAAAATGGGAAAATGAAGTTGTTAACACCTGAAATAATGGTAATACTGTAATATTATTAAAAATGATAAAAGAGGTTAAAATAAGATATCATAAATATGTATCTGGTTCATGAGTTATATAATAAAATACTTAAACTATTATACAGGATTTAAACACACACTTGAAAAATCAAAAGTACAAGGTAAGGGTTAATTCTGCAATCTCATTTTTATCTGAGATTGTTTATACATAAGTATCTACTAGGAATTATTTATCATCCACATCTATATTTTATAAAAAATAAAATTTAAAATATTTTTAAAATTTCTTTATGACTATTTAAATTCATTTATATACATGTTTTTCTTTTTAGAAATCATTTTGAATAGAATCTTTCAGTTGTTTTCCAAATGAGGTACATCGTGGCCTTTTCGGTAAATTAAGCAAATAATGTTTATTAACATATACAGTGTGAGGGGATATTTTCCACAGTTATTTCTACATACCATTATAATGATTATATTAAAAGTATTCAAGTTTATTTTCAAAAGGAATTTTTTATTTTTTAATTTTGTGGGTTTTAAATTATTTAATGAAAGAATATATATCTGTGGAAATTAGTTTTAATGAATTTATTAGTTTATTTTAATCTATGTAATAATACTTTGTTGGATTTTATGCATAATTGAAGTTTATTTTTTATGCAATATTCCATATTTTATTAAAGGTTATATGATATGCTTTACTATTGATGTGCTATTTTTATACAATTCAAGGATTATGGTGAAAGTATTAACTGTTATTTAATTAGTTTTAATAAAGACATTTATGTTATGTTTCACCCTTTTAAAATGAGGAATGTATTCCACTTCTTAAATGATGAGAGAGGCCCCCTATATCCCCTTGATGCATTGGTAGGCCTCATTAGAAAGACTATTGTCTTGGAAAAAGGCCTTGATGGTATGGTAAAGGTCTTTTCATGAGGCCTTTGTTGTATGGTTATAATGTTCAACATTACGCATTTCCTCGTTATGAGATTATTTATTTATATTACATGTGATTATATTACTAGTATAATAACTATGTGAATGATTAAATTTAATTATCTGATTTATTAATTTCATATTATTTTTAAGATAATGTTTTAAAATCTTATGTTTTAGTTTTATGAATTTCCATAAAAGTTTATGCTTATTAGTGTAAGATTATTCTATATTTTTTATCCTTACTGAGCATCTGATATCATGCATTTATTATGTTTCATTCTTACTGGATTCCAAGAAGTGTATTATGATTTATATTCAGGATTAAGTTAGGAGAATAATTTTTTTCTCAAAGATTTGTCTCTGTTTCATTTTTTGTTTCGAATTTTAATGTAATGTTCATTTAGGTAATTTATTTTACAAGAATTCTTAACTGATCAATCCGAAAAGATATCTTTCCTTATAATCATTCCAATGTATTAAAATAAGGCATCGTCTCTAGGCTTCTAGGGTTGGGGTGTTATAAATGGTATCAAAGAATGTTTAGAAATAACCTTGGAAATAGATTTAGAAAACATAGTTTAGGGATCATATCCGTAATATAGATATTGTGGATAAGTATACCTAAATATCCTAAAAATAATTTGTAATGTAGAGAGTATGTGGGTATTCATTGAAAAATAAAACCCTATCTGGACAATACAAGTGGACGTGTATTTGACATAGACGTACCTAGGATTAACAACTCCAACTATGTGCTCTGAGCATGGCTCAGGGTAACCTGGTATATGAAAATGAGTCTTAATGCGCACTTGGTTTAACACTCATGGGGGATATGCTTAAAATAATTCAAATTTTCATTACAAACCATTATTAATTAATTATTAGTTAATATTTCCCAAAATAAACCATTTTATGATTATGATACTTGGTACATGTAAATATTCAATTAATGCGGATCATTTTTCTAGTTTTTTTATTATACAATATTGTATGTTCTAACCTAGTGTATGATATCATTTTGAAATAAGGCCCAATATAAAGAATGAGATCACCAAAAATACAGATTATCCAAAGAGTATGATGGATTATATATTTCATAGTCTTAAGACAACATTTCAAAGGGAAATATTCACCCATATATTCTTTCATATAATGAAATAATATCATGTGTTAATAAGATATCTATATAATTCTACTAGTCCTATGGCTTTGAAGGGAAGTAATAGAAGAAGATGATGACTGAGAAATAGATGGATAAATAGCATATGGTAAAGAAGTATATTACCATATATGATAACTGTGGAAATAATCACCCTAGTAAATTCTTAAAGGGAATGGGAGTTTGTTATGAGTTTGGAGAAAAAGGAAACCACGTTCATGATTTCAAGGGTAAAAATAATGTTTCTAATGTACAATTATTCAACATTATGGAGATGGAACAACATGTGAATAAAAGTCACATTTGTCAATGGACTATACCCTAGATGATTCTACTAGATGATGATAATGATATGATACTACCACTGATGAAGAGACAGGATAATTTTGTTGAAATACTAGGTGCCCTAGACCCAACTATTATGTTCTTTTGATTACCATATAATATATAGAGTTAACTATGCATAATGTCATCTTACCATTATAGTGTAGACATTTTGGCATCCACTATTGAAATGGTAATGTCCAAAGATTAATTGTCGTATCGAATGTTTATAGCAGTTCCCACGATATAATGAGAATCTGTAGACACTGTGAAATTAATCTTAAATATATGTTCTACAGTCTAGATACATCTTACTAATTGGACATAGTAGATGTCTGACCATCAGGTGCTGGTGGCTCATCAGCATTGAGACTTCTTCTCATGAAGTTCACACTTAGTGATCTCTAGTAGTGAGATCATGATGACTGAAATTCCAATAGGAACACCACATGTTTCGGGTGTCATTGGATTTTCCTATCTACGATCATGTTTAATGGTCTCTTGAATTGTGATCATTACCAATGTATTTCATTTGATTATGTAGCTTAATGCCAGACGAAAACCATGGAAATGAATTTGTGGAGAGGTAATTTGTGTCGGGTGCGTCATTGGTGGCATGAAATTGGATGAATGGCCAAGAAAGGATTTGTCTCTTCCGGGTTATTGAAGTAATATATCTCTGGCCATGTTGATATAGATGGCAGTATATTTATAAGACTATGGCCATGGCAGTCGAGGGTAAATCTATCCAGTTACATCAGCAAACAATAAAGTAAGAAAAGGGCGATGAAACGAGAGTGCATTCCTGCTTTATGAGATATTACAGACAAATAGATTATATTACAAATTGTGTTTTCGTAGGTTGGTTGTCACTAATGTGACACTCCTCATTTCTTTAGTGGTTTGATGAGTTGCTAGATCCCGCTCTTGGTCTGTGAATACTATTCACGGTTGTCGAAATAAGGGCCTTGAGGGTTACGCACAATAGAATATTCAAGAATCTACCATATTCAGTTGAATAAGACTTTTGGACATGGTGGGCCCCACCACAGGGGTCCGGGATTTTTCCAAAGTTAAATTATCACCAATGAAATAAATAAATTCATATTATTCAAGTTTAGAATAATGAGTATTGAATTTATTTATTAAATGTATTTACGAGTTTTAAGTAAATACATGAAAAAATATTAATTGAAAAATATTAAATTATTCAAGGTTCAATTAATATTTAAGGGAGCGACAAGTCGGGTTAATGACTTAATTATAATCATGTAATATATTTTAATATATTACAAGTAAATGATAATAATATTAATGACTCAGTTTAGTTTCCATAAATGTCGTTGATAGTGCGTTAAGTATTCGGGGCCGACAAGGCGATACCGGGTATTTTAATTGTTCACTATAAATAGAAGAGGAGGGGATTTTTAAAATACTATTCATGGAGCATACCTCTCCTCTCCTCTCTCCCACATTCTAGAGAGAGATGCTTTGGATCCAAGGAGCTCGGATGGAGCTCTCTCTCGGGCAACGCTAGCGATGTGATGCGGTGGTAGTTGGAGCGTCGAAGGCATCGTTGCAAGTCCTTTCTAGCACCCTGATTACGATGAACGGTGCTCCCGCGGATTCCTTGAAGCATGTTTGGATGATCTAGATGAATTCGACTTCGAATTCTTTGAGCATCGATCACCAACGATGAGCAGACGTCATGCACGACTTCATATTTAAACAAGGTATTTTATGGTTTAATTTTGTGCTTAAAATCCTCCACGTATAGTGCTCCGCTAAGACCGAGTTACTCTTCTCTGACATCGACATGTTTACATCTACCGTCAGTGGAAGACAATTCAAAACCCACCTATTTGGGGCTTTCGCTACACGCCCGGTTCCAACAAGTAGTATCAGAGGGAGCGTGTGTCTATTTTAAGTCAAATAAATTAAATTCTCATAAAATATAATGAAGGGCATTGTTACTGTACCAATGCTGTAGACCGCGTTTGAATCCGATATCGGATGACCCATCTGCGGTCATCTAAAGTTTAAAATCGGAATTAAACTGTTTGTTTTTTGTAAACCAGGTGAACATCCAATTACTGGAATAGTGATTTCTGGCGAAACATAATAATTATTATTATAATAATTTAATTATTATAATAATAGTTTAATTATAATAAAAATTTTATTATTATAAAAATCTATTATAATAATATTTTATTGTTATAATTTTTTTAATTCTTTCTATGTATAAACATAGAGTTAAGAAAGAAAATAATAAAAAAATATTTTGGGTGAAAGATCTGCAAAGCAGGTCAAGAAAAGAAAAAAACAAAAAAAGGGGGAAGGGGGCTAAAACAGCGGCTTCCAGTACCATGCACTACATCCCTGGTAGAGTAGCCTCCCACATCCCCCTCTTCCTGGGATCCAAACCCAATGCACCACCCAAGTTCAGCAACGTGTGTGGGGCCTCCTTTCTTCCTCTACCAGCTGCAATAGTAGTGCTTCACCAAGCCTCATGTGCCTCTCGCTGGTCTCCCTCCCATGGAGACCTGCAGTTGCATGTGCTACAGGCCGCACCCCAACCCGGTGCAGTGGTTCCCAGCTCTGATGTCGCCTCTCCCTTCCCTGTGGGGCCTCCTCCGTCGGCAATTACCGCAGAAGGCCACCGCATCTTGCTCCCCCCTGTGCTCAGTCCACCTGTGGTCCAGACAGACCTGGTGCACCACACGCTGGACACCTCCCACGACCTACAGGCACCATGCACTAGCAGAGCAACGCCGCGCTGGATAGGCCCTCCTCCATGGAGTCACTCTCACAGTGACCAGTAGTGACCCGCCAGCGTCCCATACCGCAGCCGCACCTCCCTATCCAGCGCGCGACACCCACTCCTGGCAACACCTCTGGTGCACCAGGCGTGTTGGGCCACTCCCAGATGTAGCACACCAGGCCAGCAAACCTAGCCAGCCCACCACCTCTTTCGCCGGTTGCACCCACAGGGCACCGCCCGGCCACTCTGGGACTCCTCCTGATCCCTTGGACTGGGCCCTCCCTTTGGTCGGCAGTAGCTGCAGCCTGCACCTCCCCTTCGCCGCGCTGCAGAAGCAGCATACTACCTAGGCACAGTGGCGGCCCCGACTAGCCCTCTTCGGGCCTGCCCAGTAGCATTGTGCTACTCCGCCGAAGCCGCTAGGCCTGTGACTCGCTGGTCGTGGTCTCGTATGATGTCTGCAAGTCCTGCGGCGCAACCTCGAGTGGCCAGGCTCACAGCTGTAGTTTGAAACTCCGGTCGCTGCCCTGTCCTCCTTGCAGCCAAGTACTCTCTAAGCCCATGCTGTCCCAAAAGAAGTCTGAGATGGGCATGCGTGGGTTCACCCCAAACCGCACACCCCTGCCAAAGTTTATGGGACTCAGGTAATTTTATTTAAAGTAAAAAATTAGGTTTAATAATTAATTTAATTGCAATAGTTAATTAAATTAATTAATTATTAATTTTGGGTAAAATAAATTAATGCGGGGTAATTAATTTAATTAGGTGTAAATTAAATTAATTAATTAATTTAATTCTAGTTTTAAATTTAAATTAATTAATCGGGACAGAATGATTAAAGTATTGAATTAAAATAAGAGTGAAATTTTAATTCAATAATATGTCCTCAAGTTTATTTTTAATACAATTTGAATTTTATTCTTCATTTATATATCCAAGTTTAATGCGTATATGACTGATCATGAGCTGTGAACTACCAATGAATGGCTGGTGTTTGTTTATTTATTTAATTATTTATATAATTATTTCATGTGGTTTTGTAATAATTGTTTAAAATAAATAAAAGCCGATCTACGTGTTGTCTCAACGGTCATTATATGTATAAGGGCATGTGTGGAAATTCTTAGAGTTATATTTATTACCTTGAGACCCGGTCTCCTGCGTGCGAGTACAATTGTATAATGACGAGATGACCCTTGACGCATTTTGTACCAAGTTATGAAGACACACTAGACAGAAGATGGATTCATTGGATGAGCACACATTGATATTCAAGATGCAAGCCATGCAACTAAAGGTTTTTACCCCTAGGGTTTCGGTTAGTCTGTTATTCACTCAACAGATCAACCAATAGTACTGGCCTAGGATCAGGTGTACGTTTTATTTTTGCACGGTTTATTATTTTTTTACATGTGAAATTTATTGCGCGATCACATAGTATAATAATAAACAAGCATGCGATATTAAATGAACATGTGACGCGATGAAATTTCTATTTCTTGCACAGCTAGTTGTGAGTGAAATCACTTAGTATGTGCTTATAAAATTAGAAAATTATTTCTTTCATCACACTAAAAATAATAAAACCCTCAATGATATATTAAGTATAAACAGCCTTCCGTCATTCAAATTTGGAACAAACCAATTGTTTGAGGTGCTGATTCATGCCTTAGTTGAGGGTGCCTCTTACTAATGGGGAGTCCTTATAAGAATAATGGGTCGACTTAACTAAATTTCTAGTATGTATTAAACCTAGCTAACTTTCTATCATTTTAGAGGCAAGTGTTTTTGTAAATCAAATTTTGATTTTAAGAAGCTGGGATTTCATTCAACAGATCAAGGAACCGCAAGTTAAAGCGGTCGGCCAGCCAAAATCCTACCTAGAACCCTCTAAGTAGTGTCGTATCCTTAGCTTTTAGACTATGAGGGGTGGTTCCGGGATCCTTGCCCCTAGAATACTCAAGCGACAGAGTATTCTGATTCAATCCCAGAGGGTTCCTAGAATCTGATAAAATTTTGGGGGACATTAAATGATTTATGTAATTAATCAAAATTTCTAAACCAGTAATCCAGATAAGAGGCACTCATCTTTTAAAATTTATTTTTGTAGAAAAATGGAAAGTTATACCATAAGATTAAAACTGAAATATTATAATGGACAAAGTAAATGTCTACAGTGACACGAGTATCCATGAAGAGTACAAGAACATGAGCATAGTACTATGATATAGGAAACTCAAGGTGTCAGTGTCCCCAACACTATTAAACTACCTCACGAAGCGAGGGTAAAAAATTGCTTACAGGATACTAATATACAAAGAATATGATAGTTATATCTTTATGCTTTCATCAACATCCGGTGTCAGTTGTGGTCGCTACACCAGGACATAGATGATATAACATAAAATCTCATCTCCGAAATGATTGCAAGGAGAATGTGAAGCAATTATATGAATAAGGAGAAGTTTACACCAGCATGTGTAAATTTAAAGATTTATCATGATCTTTAAATATCATTTTCACCACCTTACTCAAGTCTCGTTTTAAGTTACAAAACGATCAAGTATTGAGTAAATGCTTCATTACCTATCTTGGTAAGGTTTGCCAAGTGAATAAGAATAAAAGACAATTAAAACTTCATTCTTATGGTGGATAAATTGAAAGAAAATGTGAAAAGGTCAAAGTCATTTAATTCCAATGAAACATTCGTGACATCCTTAAATTAATGATGTATTAACAATGGTTTTATGCATTTCATATTATAAAATAATGCTACGGAAGTTTAAAAGCAATAAACTGATTTAAAGAAGCAATTTTCTGCTTCTACATCAGGCATATTCATCAATGTGATGTTTCCTTTTACTACTTGGATATTGAATACAATATGCTAGTAACATATGTGTATTCTAATAGGATAAACATGTTAGTATAGAAACTGTACTAGAAGTTAGGTGTATTCTCCAAATAGGCTGTGAAAGGGTGATACCTAGGCTAGTGGTGAGAAGTACATGACTTCTTTAATTGCCAAGTGAAAGATTCGTGTTGAACTATTGTTGAGTATAACCACAAACATTAATCTCCTGTGTCCTTGGACACAAGGAGACATTATTCCAGTTTTTGAAATGAATGTTTTTTTGGTAAACTCAATCACTAGTTTAGTGATACATGAATCATAGTAAATTAGTGATGAATATAAATGTAAGACTTATACCCAGTTGTGAAAGGATAATTCATTGTCAAGCAATACTAAAAATGGATGTCATGAATATACCAAGTATGGTATTTAGGATCGGCATAGCTAAATACTTTTGGTATTATCGATTTCTTTATTTTTGTCAAAAGAGTATTTAGAAATAATGGTACGTCACAAAGCTTTTGGAAATTGTTCAACATGATAGTATGATCAATTACAAGTATAAGATAGAGGTATATATAATTCATAAGATTATTTTAAGAAATTAAGGAATATAAAAGTGAGGTATTTTCATGGTCAAAAGATATGAGTTGCTTTGGGTTGGGATAATGAATAATATCTCGACCAAGTATTCATCAATCATGATAATGTAGCATGGAGAAATTCCTAAACGCAAATTACCTTATCGACATCACTCCATTGATATTAATGGGGATGATTGATGATGAAGTGTTACATATCAACATTGGTCAATAAAATGTAGCATGGAGTAATTCCTAAACGCACATTTTATACATAAAAGTATTGATGTAAGTAATATCAATGTTGGAACTGGAAGGAACGTCCATTATATTTCATGAAATGCATTGAAAATAATAATGATATCCCACAACCATATTCCAATTATAATGAAAAATGGATATCATACAAGTCATAGTATGATGTAAACCATTTATTTCATAAGAACATGTGTTTGGATGCAAATAGTTTGTTAGGACATAAACAAACTTGCGGCAAGACAATCACATTGTGAATTTAGTATAATAATCCTAAATGTTGTTTAGGATCTTATATAAATCCCTAAGATAGGAGATTTGGTAGTAAATCAATAGACTACACTTCTATATAAGGGTGCACATCACTATTATAGATAGTGGCAGCTATATTGACTAGTGTTTAGTAAATGCTCAAAATGCACAAGTAGTGGGCATAAGAACTAGTTCCACAAGTGCATGTGGAACAAAGAATGTTCCAGAGACACATATTGTGTAGGAAGGATAAAACCATGGTGATGGTTTTTATATTCACTACGGTCGGTGAATAATATTTCCTACAAGTAAGCAGTATGTGGAAATTAGGTAAAATTGATAAGTACAACTAAAATTTAATTAATGGATTCCATGTATCAAAGTGAAAAGGGGATATTATTTTGAATACTGTGGTGGGTATTCAAGTTAGTAGATACATGGATGGTACGAGCTTAGTACCAATAAGGCACAATTGGTTTCACCAGGTTGTTATGCCTAAATCCGTTGGAATTTTACTTAGCATAGCTAATATTTGTGATCAATTTATTTAGCATTTGATGTCATGACCACCAATTGTGGATGGTGTCTATACGACACAACCAGAAATCGATGGTCACATCACTAAATTCTAATAAAGGTTGAAGGTTACTGAAATCTGGTTTAGGATTAATGTAAGAAGCATGATCATAGTATATACGTTTAAAACACATGCTTTCCATGTGTCTACCAGAGGTTAGTGGGAGTGATATGTTTTTTCATGTAAAAATATGTTCGGAAACATATGGAAAACAGACATTGGTATGACAGTTAGTTAAGACCAAAATGAAAGTTACTCTCCAATGATTGAAAAATACATGTTCGAATGATTCAAGTGATGAATTGTTGCCAATGTCACACGGCATAATCTCTCCATGTTGAACTGTCTGTGACATGGAAAGAGATAAATGCGGTGATTTGAAATCCATATGTCGGAGCGATGGAAAAATCACTTATTCCATGATATGGAAAAGAACCGATATTTCCAAGGTATATTTTACAATAGGAAAATATCAGTTATATCAAGGAGCACTGCAAGGGATACAGTCAGAACAATCTAATTGTACTTCAACATGTACAAAAGATATGTACCTGGTAAGTGGAGAAGAATGGATACTGATTTTCGGGGGAAAAACTAGTCTTCCATAGATCAAGAGATCTAGTATTGCAGTTAGGCTAAAGTCGATGAGTGAGTCAAGCTCATATAAGCCTATGGTGGCCATATCTACAAGACCGAGTACATTATAGCTTCTAAGATATCTAAGAAGCAGTTAAATGCAATGATTTCTTCTAGTTCTTGGGATCGCACCTGGTGAGAAAAGTATTATCGTAATGTAGATTATGATATTCTTACTGGCCAAGATGTCAAGTTATGACAGTGGAAAAAAATTATATACTTGGGGTACCATCTCTAGAGAATTTTTAATCAAAGAGATGAGGGTGCTATAGCAGAATAGCATTGCGTAGGAACCATAGTGGACCCAAAATATAAG
Organism: Viscum album; assembly: GCA_963277665.1. Taxonomy (NCBI): domain Eukaryota; kingdom Viridiplantae; phylum Streptophyta; class Magnoliopsida; order Santalales; family Viscaceae; genus Viscum; species Viscum album. The sequence continues at coordinate 278,933,748 of OY728125.1, forward strand.
GCCTTTACTCAGTAGAAATGCGATGCTTATCATGTGATTAGATAACATGTTTGGTTAGAAAGTTGGCTCTAGTGCAAGTGGGAGTGTTGAAATAGTGGGTTCCCTAGACCCAAATATTATGTGCTTTTGATTACCATATCGTGTATAGAGTTAATTATGCATGATGTCATCTTACCATTATAGTGTATACTTTTCTGGATCCACTATTTAAATGGTAATGTCCAAAGATTTATTGTCGTATCGAAAGGTTATAGCAGTTTACAGGCTATAATGAGAATCTGTAGATACCATGACATTAATCTTAAATATATGTTCTATGGTCTAGATATATATTACTAATTGGACATTGTAGATGTCTGACCATCAGGTTCTAGGGGCTCATAAGCCATGAGACTTCTTCTCATGAAGTTCGCACTTGGTGATCTTAAGTAGTGAGATAATGAGGACTGACCCGCCAATTGGAACACCACATGTTTCAGGTGTAATTGGATGTTCCTATCTACGATCATGTGTAATGGTCTCTTGACTTGAGATCATTACCAATGTATGTCATTTTATTGAGTACTTTGATGCCAGATGAAAACCAAGGCAATGAAGTCATGTTGAAGAACTTTGTGTTGGGTGCGTCATTGGTGGCATGACATTGGTTGAATGGTCAAAAAGGATTTGTCGAATCAAGGTTATTGAAGTAATATATCTATGGCCATGTTGATATAGATGACAGTACCTTTAGAATACCATGTCCATGGAAGTCGACGTTAAATCCATCCAGTTACCTCAACAAACAATAAAGCAAGAAAAGGGAGATGACACGAGAGTGGGTCCAGCTTTATGAGATATTATAGACAAAGAGATTATATTACACAGTGCGTGTTTGTAGGATGGTTGTAGCTGCTGTGACAATCTTCATTTATTCAGGGGCATTGATGAGTTACTAGATCCCTCTCTTGGTCTGTGAATACTATTCACCATTGTCGAAATAAGGGCTTAGATGGTCACACATAATAGCATATTCAAGAATCTTCCCTATTCAGTTGAATAGGATTTTTGGACATGGTGGGCCCCACCATAGGGGTCCGGGATTTGTCCAAAGTTAAATGATCACCAATGCAATAAATAAATTCATATTATTCGAGTTTAGAATAATGATTATCGAATTTATTTATAAAATGTATTTACGAGTTTTAAGTAAATACATGAAAAAATATTAATTGACGAATATTAAATTATTCATGGTTGAATTAATATTTATGGGAGTGACGGGTCAGGTTAATGACTTAATTAGTATCAAGTAATATATTTTTATATATAACAAGTAAATGATAATAATATTTATGACTCAGTTTAGTAGTCATAAATGTCATTGATAGTGCGTTAATTATTCGGGGCCGACAAGGCGATACCGGGTGTTTTAATTGTTCACTATAAATTGAAGAGGTGGGGAATTTTTCTAATACTATTAATGGATTTATCTCTCCCCTCCTCTCTCCCACATTCTAGAGAGTGATGCTCTTGATCCAAAGAGCTCATATGGAGCTCTCTCTCGGGCATCGCTAGCGATGAAATGCGGTGGTAGTTTGAGCGTCGAATGCATCATTTCATATCCACACTAGAACCCGGATTTTGATGTACGGCACACCCGTGTATTCCTTGAAGCACGTGTGGATGATCTAGAGGAATCCGGCTTCGAATTCTTCGAGCAGCAATCGCTAATGAAAAGCAGACGTCGTGTGCGGCTTCATATTTAAACCATGTATTTTATGGTTTAATTTTGTGCTTAAAATCCTCCACGCGTGGTGCTCGGCTAAGACCGGGTTACTCTTCTTCGACTTCGACATGTTTATGTTGACCGTTAGTGGAAAAAAATTCAAAACCCACCTGTTTGGGGCTTCCGTTGCACGCCTAGTTCCAAAAAGTGGTATTAGATGGAGTGTGTGTCAATTTTAAGTCAAATAAATTAAATTTGCATAAAATATAATGAAGGGTACCGTTACTGTCTCAATGCCACAGACCGCGTTTGAATCCGATATCGGATGACCCATCTGCGGTCATCTAATGTTTAAAATAGGAATTAAATAGGTTGTTTTTTGTAAACCAGGTGAACATCCAATTACCCGAATAGTGATTTTTGTTGAAACATAATGATTATTATTATAATAATTTAATTATAATAATAATATTTTAATTATAATAATAATTTTATTATTATAAAAATCTATTATAATATCATTTTATTATTATATGTTTTTTTATTCATTCTAAGTCTTATCATAGAGTTAAGAATGAAAATAATAAAAAAATATTTTGGGAGAAAGACCTGCAAAGCAGGTCAAGAAAATAAAAAAAAACAAACAACAAAAGGGGAAGGGGCAGAAATAGCAGCTTCCAGTACCATGCATTGCTTCCCTGGTAGAGAAGCCTCTCACGTCCACCTCTTCCTGGGATCCAAACACAGTGCACCACCCATGTTCAACAACATGTGTGGCACCTCCTTTCTTCCTCTACCCGCTGCAGCAGTAGTGCTTCAGCAGGCCTCATGTGCCTCCCGCTGGTCTCCCTCCCACGGACACCTGCAGTTGCATGCGCTACAGGCCGCAGCCCAACCCGTTGTAATGGTTCCCAGCTATAAGGTCGCCTCTCCCTTCCCTACGGGGCCTCCTCTGTCAACATTTACCGCATAAGGCCACCGCATCATGCTCCCCCCTGTGCTCGGTCCACCCGCGGTGCGATAGACACAGTGCACCACACGCTAGACGCATCCCGCGACCTGCAGGCACCCCGCACTAGCAGAGCAACGCCACGCTGGATAGGCCCTCCTCCACGGAGTCACTCTCACCGTGGCCAGTAGTGACCCGCTGGGGTCCCATACCGCGGCCGCACCGACCTGTCCAGCGTGCGACGCCCACTCCTGGATCCACTTCCGGTGCACCAGGCATGTTGCGCCACTCTCAGACATGTCACACTAGGCTGGTGAACCTAGCCAGCTCACCTCCTTCTTCGCCGGTTGCACCCACAGGGCACGTCCCGGCCACTTCGGGCCTCCTCCTGCTCCCTTGGACCGGGCCCTCCCTCCGGTCAGTAGTGGCTGCAGCCTACACCTCCCCTTCGCCGCGCTGCAGAAGTAGCGTAATACCTAGGTGCAGTGGTGGCCCCGACCAGCCCTCTCAGGGCATTCCCATCAGCAGTGTGCTACTCCTCCGAAGTCGCTAGGCCGGTGACTCGCTGGTGGTGGTCTCGTATGATGTTTGTAAGTCCCGCGGCGCAACCCCGAGCGGCCAGGCTCACAACCGCAGTTTGAAACTCCGATCGTTGCCTTGTCCTCCTAGCGGCCAGGTACTCTCTAATCCCTCATTGTCCCGAAACAAGTCTAATATGGGCGTGCGTGGGTTCGCCCCAACCCGCACACCCCTACCAAAGTTTATGGGACATGGGTAATTTTATTTAAAGTCAAAAATTAAGTTTAATAATTTTTTTAATAGCAACAGTTAATTAAATTAATTAATTTTTAATTTTTGGTTAAATAAATTAATGCGGGGTAATTAATTTAATTACGCGTTAATTAAATTAATTAATTAACTTAATTCTAGTTTTTAAATTAAATTAATTAATCATGACATAACGATTAATGTATTGAATTAAAACAAGAGTGAAATTTTAATTCAATAATATGCCCTCAAGTTTATTTTTAATGCAAGTTTAATTTTATTCTTCATTTATATACGTGAGTTTAATGCGTATATGACTGATCATGAGCTGAGACCTACCAATGAATGTATAGTGTTTGTTTATTTGTTTAATTATTTATTTAATTTTTCCATGTGGTTTTGAAATAATTGTTTAAATTAAATAAAAGCCGATCTGCATGTCCTCTCAAGGGTAATTATATGTATAAGGGAAAGCGTGCCCACTCTCAGAAATGTATTTAATACCCCGAGACCCCCTCTCCTGCGTGCGAGTACAATTTTATAATGAAGAGACGACCAGTGACGCATTTCGTGCCAAGTGACGACGACACACCAGACAGAAGTTGGATGCATTGGATGAGCACACATTTCTATTCAAGTTTCAAGCTATGCGACTAAAGGTATATACCCCTAAGGTTTCGGTTAGTCTGTTATTCACTCAACGGATAAACCAATAGTACTAGCTCAGAATCAGGTGTTCATTTTATTTTTTCATGTTTTATTATTTTTGTGCATTGTAATTTATTGCGCAATCACATAGTCTAATAATAAACAAGCATGCGAGAGAAAATGAACATGTGACGCGATGAAATTTCTATTTCTTGCACAGTCATCTGTGAGTGCGATCACATAGTACATGCTTATAAAATTAGACTATGATTTCTTTCATCACACTAAATATAATAAAACACTCAATGATACATTAAGTCTAGACAGCCTTCCGTCATTCAAATTTGGAAAAAACCAGTTGTTTGAGGTGCTGATTCATGCCTTAGTTGAGGGTGCCTCTTACTACTGGAGAGTCCTTATAAGAATAATGGGTCGAATTAACTAAATTTAGATTAAGGATTAGCCCTAGCTGACTTGCTATAATTTTAGAGGCAAGCGTTTTTTAAATCAAATTTTGATTTTAAGAAGCTGGGACTTCACTCAACAGATCAAGGAACCGCGAGTTAAAGCAGCCGGCCAGCCAAAAACCTACCTAGAACCCTCCATGTAGTGGCATATCCTTAGCTTGTAGACTATGAGGGGTGGTTCCGGGATCCTTGAAACTAGAATACTCAAGCAACATAGTATTCTAATTCTAGCATAGAGGGTTCCTAGAATCTGATAAAATAGTGGGTGAAATTAAATGATTTAAGTAATTAATCAAAATTTCCAAACAAGTAATCCAGATAAGAGGCACTCATCTGCTAAAATTTATTTTTGTAGAAAAATGGAAAGTTACACCACAAGATTAAAACTACAATATTATAATGGACAAAGTAAATGTCTACAGTGACAGTAGTATCCATGAAGAGTACAGGCGCATGCGCATAGTACTATGATATAGGAAACTCGAGGTGTTAGTGTCCCCAACCCTATTAAACTACCTCAAGAAGCGAGGGTGAGAAATTTCTTATAAGAGACTAATATACAAAGCATATGATAGTTATATCAGTATGCTTTCATCAATGTCTGGTGTTAGTTGCGGTCGCTACACTAGGACATATATGATATAACATAAAATCTCATTTCCGAGATGTTTTCAAGGAGAAAGTGAAGCAATGATATGAATAAGGTGAAGTTTACGCAGACATGTGTAAATTTAAATATTGATCATGATCTTTAAATATCATTTTCACCACATTACTCAAGTGTCATGTTAAGTTACAAAATGGACAAGTATTGAGTAAACGCTTCATTACCTATCTTGGTAAGGTTCGCCAAGTGAATAATAATAATAGACAATTAATCTTTAATTATTATGGTGGATAAATTGAAAGACAATGTGAAAAGGTCAAAGGCATTTAATTCCAATGAAACATTTGTGACGTCCTTCAATTAATGAGGTATTAACAATGGTTATATGCATTGCATATTATAAAATAATCCTACTGAAGTTTAAAAGAAATAAACTGATTTAAAGAAGCAAGTTTCTGCTTCTACATCAGGCATATTCATCAATGTGATATTTCCTTTTACTACATGGATATTAAATACAATATGTTGGTAACATATGTTGATTCTAATATGATAAAAAAGTTAGTATAGAAACCGTACTAGAAGAAAGGTGTATTCTCAAAATAGGCTGTAAAAGGGTGATACCTAGGCCAGTGGTGAGAAGTACATGACTTCTTTAATTTCCAAGTGAAAGATTCATGAAGAACTATTGTTGAGTATAACCACAGACATTAATCTCATGTGTACTTGGATGCAAGGAGACATTACTTCAGTTTCTAAAATGAATGTTTTTTTGTTAAACTCAATAACTAGTTCAGTGATACATGAATCATAGGAAATTTGTGATGAATATAAATGATAGACTTATACCCAGTTGTGACAGGATAATTCTTTGTCAGGTAATACTAAAAATGGATGTCATGAATATACCAAGTATGGTATTTAGGCTCGGCATAGCTAAATACTTTTGGCATTATCGATGTTTTTAGTTTGGAAAAAGGAGCCTTAAGAATTAAAGGTACGTCACAAAGCTTTTGGAAATAGTTCAACATGACAGTATGAACTATTCCAAGTATAAGATAGATGTATATATACTTCATAAGATTATTTTATGTAATTAGGGAATATAAATGTGATGTATTTTCATGGTCTGGAGATATGAGTTTCTTTGTGTTGGGATACAGAATAATATCTCGACCAAGAATTCATCAATCATGATAATGTAGCATGGAGAAATTCCTAAACGCACATTACCTTATCTACATCACACCATTGATGTTAATGAGGAGGATTCATGATTAAGTCTTACATATCAACATTGATCAGCAAAATGTAGCGTGGAGTAATTTCTAAACGCACATTTTATACATCAAATTATTGATGTAAGTATTAACAATGTTGGAACTGGTAGGAACTTCCATTATATTTCATGAAATACTTTGCAAATAACACTGATATCCCACAAACATATTCCAACTATAATGATAAATGGATATCATACAAGTCATAGTATGATGTAAACCCTTTATGTCATAAGAAAATGTGTTTGGATGCAAAGAGTTTGTTAGGACATCAACAAACTTTCAGCAAGAAAAAAACATTGTGAATTTAGTGTAATAATCCTAACAGTTGTTTAGGATGTTACATAAATCCCTAAGATAGAAAAATAGGTAGTAAAGAAATAGACTACACTTCTATATAAGGGTGCACATCTCTATTAGAGATAGTGGGAGCTATATTGACTTGTGTTTAGTCAATGATCAAAATGCACAAGTACTTGGCATAAGAACTATCTCCACAAGCTCATGTGGAACAAAGAATTTTCCAGAGACACATACTGCGTAGGAAGGATAGAACCATGGTGATGGTTTTAATATTCACTGTAGTCAGTGATCTATTATTGAAAGTGAATAATATTTCCTACAAGTAAGCAGGATATGGAAATTAGGTAACATTGATGAGTACAACTAAAATTCAATTAATGGATTCCATGTATCAGAGTGAAAAGGGGATATTATTTTGAATACTACGGTGGGTATTCAAGTGAGTATATACATAGATGGTACGAGCTTAGTACCAATAAGGCACAAATGGTTTCACAAAGTTGTTATGCCTAAATATATTATAATTTTACATAGTATAGCTAATATTGGTGATCAATTTATTTAGCATTGGATGTCATGACCACCAATTGTGGATGGTGTCTATACGACGCAACCAGAAAGGGATGTTCACGTCACAGAATGCTAATAAAGGTTGCAAGTTACTGAAATATGGTTTAGGATTAAAGAGAGAAACATGATCATAGTATATACATTTAAAACAAATGTTTTCCATGTGTCTACCAAAGGTTAGTGGGAGTGATATGGTTTTCCAAGCAAAAATATGTTCGGAAACATATGGAAAACAGAAATTGGTCTGACAGTTAGTTAAGGCCAAAATGAAATTTACTCTCCAATGGTTGACTTAAAGTATCAACCTATGTTCTATAAAATATCATCTTCTAAGGTAGATCTATAGGTTGATTGGTCTTATTCAATCGTACATATAGTGAAATTGTATTAAAAAATACATGTTCGAATGATTCAAGAGATGAATTGTTGCCTACTTCACATGGCATAATCTCTCCATGTTGACCTGTCTATGACATGGGAAGAGATAAATGCGGTGAGTGGAAATACATACGTTGGAGTGATGGAAAAATCACCTATGCCATGATATGTACGAGAACCGATATTCCCAAGGTATATTTTACAATAGGCAAATATCAGTTATATCCAGGAGCACTGCAAGGGATACTGTCTGAACAATCTAATTGTACTTCGGCATGTACAAAAGATATATACCCGGTAACTGGAGAAGAAAGGATACTGGTTTTCAGGGATAAAAATTAGTCTTCCATAGATCAAGAGATCTAGTATTGAAGTCAGGCTAAAGGCGATGAGTGAGTCAAGCTCATATAAGCCTTTGGTGGCCATATCTACAAGATCGAGTACAATGCATATTCTAAGATATCTGTGAAGTAGTTAAATGATATGATTTGTTCTAGTTCTTGGAATCGCACCTGGTGAGAAAAGTATTATCATAATGTAGATTATGATATTCTTACTAGCCAAGATGTCAAGTTATGACAGTGGACAAAAATGTATATACTCGGCATACCATCTCTAGAGATTTTTTAATCAAATAGATGAGGTCGCTATAGCAGAATAGCCACGTGGAGGAACCGTGGTGGACCCATTTTCTAAGTTCTTCACTCATCAGAAAAATGATGCTTATCATTTGAGTATCTAACAAGTTTGGTTAAAAAGTGGGCTCTAGTGCAAGTGGGAGTGTTGAAATAGTGGGTTCCCTGGACCCAACTATTATATGCTTTTGATTACCATATCGTGTATGGAGTTAACTATGCATGATGTCATCTTACCATTATAGTGCAGACTTTTCTGCATCCACTATTGAAATGGTAATTTCCAAAGATTAATTGTCATATCGAAAGGTTATAGCAGTTCCCAGACTATAATTAGAATCTCTAGATTCTATGAAATTAATCTTAAATATATGTTCTATGGTCTAGATACATCTTACTAATTGGAAATAATAGATTTCTGACCATCAGGTGCTGGGGGCTCATAAGAATTGAGACTTCTTCTCATGAAGTTTTCACTTGGTGATCTCTAGTAGTGAGATCATGAGGACTAACCCACTAATAGGAACACCACATGTTTCAGGTGTAATTAGATGTTCCTATCTATGATCATGTGTAATGGTCTCTTGACTCAAGATCATTACCAATTAATATCATTTGATTGCGTACTTTGATGCAAGACCAAAACGAAGGCAATGAAGTCGTGGTGAGGTAGTTTGTGTCGGGTGCGTCATTGGTGGAATGACATTGGTTGAATGGTCAAGAAAGGATTTTTCGCTTCCAGGTTATGGAAGTAATATATCTCTAGCCATGTTGATATGGATGGAAGTACCTTTATAATACTATGGCCATGGCAGTCGCGGGTAAATTCATCCAGTTACATCAACAAACAATAAAGCAAGAAAAGGGCGATGACACGAGAGTGCGTCCTACTTTATGAGATATTATAGACAAAGAGATTATATTATACAGTGTGTGCTCGTAGGTTGGTTGTCGCTTCTGTGACAATCCTTATTTCTTCAGGGGATTTGATGGGTTGCTAGATCCTGCACTTGGTCTGTGAATACTATTCATGGCTGTCGAAATAAGGTCTTAGAGGGTTACACAAAATAGTGTATTCAAGAATCTTACTAATTTAGTTGAATAGGATTTTTGGACATTGTGGGCCCCTGCACAGGGGTCCGGGATTTGTCCAAAGTGAAACGATCACCAATGCAATAAATAAATTCATATTATTCAAGTTTAGAATAATGAATATAGAATTTATTATTTAAATGAATTTATGAGTTTTAAGTAAATACATGAAAAAATATTAATTGAAAAATATTAAATTATTCATGGTTCAATTAATATTTATGGTAGCGACCAGTCGGTTTAATGACTTAATTATTATCATGTAATATATTTTAATATATTAAAATTAAATGCTAATAATATTTATTACTCAGTTTATTAGTCATAAATGTCATTGATAGTGTGTTAAGTAATCGGGGCCAATGAGGCAATACCAGGTATTTTAATTGGGCACTATAAATTGAAGAGGAGGGTCACTTTCCAAATATTATTCATGGAGCTTATCTATACTCTACTCTCTCCCACATTCTAGAGAGATATGATCTGGATCCAAGGATCTCAGATGGAGCTCACTCTCGGGCATCGCTAGCGATGCGATGCGGGGGTCGTTGGAGCGACGAAGGCATCGTCGCAAATCCGAGCTAGCACCTGGATTATGAAGAACGGTGCTCCTGCAGATTCCTTGAAGTGCGTATGGATGATCTAGAGGAATTCAGCTTTGGATTCATCAATTTATGATTTCCAATGACGAGCAGACGTCGTGAACTGCTTCATATTTAAACCACGTATTTTTTAGTTTAATTTTTTGCTTAAAATCCTCCACGCCTGGTCCTCGGCTAAGACCAGGTTACTCTTCTCCGACATCAACATGTTTACGCCGACCGTCGATGGAAAAAAGAATTCAATACCCACCTGTTTGGGGCTTCTTCTGCATGCCCGGTTCCAAAAAAAATTTCATATTTAAGAATAATTTTATTTGAATTAGAAATATAATGGATGTAATAATTTTAGAGAATATTTGGATGGTGATGGGGTACTATTTCATTAAAGATTTATGATTTTGTGGTACTAAGAAAAGGGACACGGTTACTATTTAATAATTTAGAAAAATATATGGTTTAGGGAATGATAACCCTTAATATGTTTCTGATACTGATATAAAAATGTTGGAATAAATAGATGAATGATTTGGATAAAGTGTATTGGATATTATATTAATTTGGTACTGATTAATGTTCAATTTATTCCATCATTGTTGAAGTTTGAAACATTTTTTAAATTAATTAGTATATTCAGTATTCTATGTTAAACATAATGATTAATGAATAATGAACATATTCAATATGTTTTTATGGTAATTCTGGTTATTACCATGTTTTAAGAGAATGCATGATGAAGGTATTCACATATTTGGTATGTGATGAGATTGGATCTGCGTTATGTTATTTTTAGTGACCTTTCTTATATATTTTTGGACTGTGTGTACGTGAAGAAGTATTTTGGATAGGTTTAAAGGTTAGAATGGATTATGTTGAACATTAGATAGTATTGTTTGAGGATAAAACATTATTAAGGTTATTTTTGGAAGTTTTTACTAATACAGTATTCAGAAAAGGACAACCTAACGTTCGGGTGACAATCCTTCGTATCCATTAAGTCCACAAGACATTAACATGGCACCGAAGTACGATAAAGATATATTACATAACACTGTCCTACAGGATGTCCTTGGATAGATTAATATATTTTTCTATATTTAAATGGTATAAGCTATTTTTTTGAACATTATATGATTAGTGTAAATATAATATTTTTTTAGTTATTTATCTTATGAAGAGAAATATTAAGTTGTGGTAGGAATTAGTTAATATATCAAAATTAACATCTCAATTAACTATGTGTTATTGTTTTATTTGTCTATGAAGTAAAATAATTCTTTCACATAATGGAAAGGATGAAAAAATATTTTTTTCCTTGTAATTCATTTTGCGATGATTAAAATGGTCCCTAAGATCATCACAAATTTATATCTTTCTTGTTGTTAAATTTCTCCAAATAATTCTCTCTATCACTATCTATCAAAAATTTTGTTTACATTTTCTACCAAGTCTATGTTTACCTACATGGGACCATAATATGCATTTTCTCTAGATACTTCCTTACTTTACTTTATTTATTTTTAAATTGTGGTCTCATTAATATAATTTTCTATATTTGATTTCAATTATGATATTTTTAAAATTAAACCAATATTTTTCAATATCGAGTTCAAATTAAAAGGTCACAATTTATTGAAGGAAGGGAGAATGTGACACCCCGAGAGTTTATAATATTTTAATTATAAATATATTTGACTTTATGAATTATTTATTTTTAGGAAACACCATGTTAAGCTTATGCTACACATAATATTGACTTGGCTTGTTCAAGGCCCAATTTTACTGAACAAAAATATATTAAGAAAATATTATTATTTAATATAATATATTATATAGTCATTAATTTTTCATTTATGAATAGTATTACCAGATTTTTAATTTTATATCTTTCAAATAATTTTAATATTCATCTTATTTATTTTATATACATCATATAAGAAAATGTTAATTTTTTAGATAAGAGAAGTATTATACAAAAAATGACGTTTTAACACCTTTTTATGGTGAAACCTTTTTAAATAAAAATTTTGACGACATTTTATATTAAATTTTACAAAATAAACTTCTTCTTTAGATGCGGGACATAAATATTTAGTTGTAAAAAATAATTTGTTTTCTTTCTGATAACATTCATATTTTAATGAATCGTAAAAAATACTACATTTTTATTTCGAACTCCTTTTACATCAAAATTTATTTAAATTGATAGATTATCCATTTAAATGGTTTTTATGTATAATTAGATTTTGTTTTTAACATTTTATATAATTTTAATTATTTTAAATTTTAAATTATATATAAACACATGTGAATATTTTGATGGTTTTTACTTTTAAAAAACTTGTTTTCTCAGTTTGTCAATGGGGACTATTGTTAAATTAATTACTGAAACTTATCCCTTTTAAATCATGAAAAATGTATTCTATATTTGGAATCGGTGGGTATAAATTATTTTAATAGGAAACTTTTAATTTTTGGCATTATGAATAATAAATTTTGTAATTTTTTTAATAATATGGTTAAAGGTAAATCATGTAATTAAAGGTAAAATTAATATTATAAAATTACCTTATCTATTATCAAAATCCTATTAGAATAATAAATTAGATCCATATAATTTATTTCTCTAAATGGAATAATGTAATGGCCACTTTCCCTTGAATATGACATGAATATAATAAAAATTAATGAATGTGAAAAAATGTCACACTCTAATTTTATATTAGCATATTAATTTTAATATATGGATAACCATAAGATTACATCGACTATAGGTGTTATATAGAAATATAAAATAAATAACTATATCATATAAATTTATTTATAATTTTTATAGATTAAAAAATTACCATTAATGATGATAAAATAGTGATGGGGAGATTATATTATTAATAGAAATATCATATAAAGAGTTATAAAAATAATCAAATAATTATAATTTAAATTAGTTAAGGTTTTCCATTAATTTTATTAGAGCGTATGACATTTTAGGACTATATTAATAGAATTTAGTCGAAGATTTATTCTTTGTGGAGTTTTTTTGTTGTAAAATAAATTAATAGTGTCCAAACTGACACTTGATATTTTGTAAAAATAACATATTTTTAAAATATTTATGAAAAACATAAATATCACTAAAAATTATAATTGAAAATTATAAGGTATAATATTTCATAATGTTTCCAATTATGGAAAATCTCCACTGTATATGTAAATATTCATAATAATTTAATATTTAGAATGTTGAAATTAAATAGATTAAATACGGATAAATAAAATGATATGGTTTAAAATATAATAAAAAAATCTCTAAATTTTATTAGTTGAGAGGATTGTGACACATACTAATCATGTTTTATAAATAATGCAATTTGGATAATTTTTTATTAAAAATCAATAAACACTAATTGAATATTTTAATGCATTCCAAGGGTGTCCCTCCCCTCCCAAATAAAAAGTTACATGCCCTCATCTCTTACTCACAAATCTAAAGCCTATCAAACCCTACCCATTTCGACTACCAACATCTCTCAATATATCTCTGGGTTTGTAAATTTGTAATAAATTCATCCTATAGAGTCTTTTTGTTCAAATAAAAAGGAGACTCCCAAAAAAATAGAATCAATTTATCAAATTTTATCACCTTTTTTCTATATTCTTTTCTTCTTCAACAAACAACAACATCACTATGTGTGAATACGTATGACTTACTATCTTCATGCCATGGTGTAATTTTTTATTCAAAAAAACTTTATTTGGATGGCTATAATGATGTGTATAATGGAATTTAGTAATGAATAAAACATTATACTTGTTCTGTATAATTAGTATACCATCTAATTAGACTATTTATCCATCATGTGAATAATATTGTCGCTCATGCGTATGTACGACCAACTATCTCGATGATGTGGTGAGATTCATTCTCCACGTTATCCATTCAAGAATGACTGTAAAATCTATATTATGAGTGGAAATAATAATTATTAACTTAATATTACTATATATATGAAGAAAATAAATCATAATCATAACAAACATGGCATTCAGGAAAAAACAAGAATGGAAAATGAAGTAGTTAACAACCGAAACAATGCTAATACTGAAATAGTATTAAACAAAGGATAAAAGAGTGTAAAATTTGATATGATAAATAAGTATCTTGTATTATTTAATAACTTAATTTAACTATTGTACTGGAGTTTAAGACACCCTTGACTGATAGAAAGTGCTTGGTAATTGTTAATTCTCCAATATCATTTTTATCTGATATTCTTTATATGTATGTATCTTCTGGGGAATATTTATCATCCACTTCCATCTTTCATAAAAAAACACATTTTAAAATATTCTAATATTTATATTAATATTTTTAAATTATTTTATTCCCATGTTTAACATTCTATAAATTTTTCTTATTGGAACCTTTCTGTCATTTTCTAAATGAGGTATTTTGTGACCTTTTCAAAAAATTAAGGAAAAAATGATATTTTATCTTATATGGAGCGAGTGGATATTTTCTAACATTATGTCAACTTACCATTATGAATCATCCCTTATAATATTACATGTTTATTTTCAAAAGAAATTTTTTATTTTATAATTTTATGGTTTTTAAATATTTTAAAGTAAAATATGGGATATTTCTTTCAAAAAATTTAAGTGAATTTATTAGGTTATTTTTATATATGACAACATACATTATTGGATTTTGTGATTAATTGAGGTTGTTTTATTATGATACAATCTTCTATATTGTATTAAATGTTTTAGGATACGATTGACAATGGATGTGTTATTTTTATACCATTCATCATTTATGGTTAATGTATTAACATTTCGTATGCTAGTTTTAATATGAATTCTTGAATTTTGTGTCACCCTTTTCATATATTGAATGAATTGGACTTTGTAAGTGATTTTAGGGGCCCACTATAGGCCCACTATGAATCGGTATGTCTCCTGAGACAAACTGGTGTCGTGGGACAAGTCCTTGATGGTATGGTAATGGTCTTGGCATGAGGCCTTGACGGAATGGTTATGATGTAAAACATTATGCATTTCTTCATTATGATATTAGTTATTGATATTAAATGTGATTATTAGACTAGTATAACATCCATCGAAATTTTTAAATGGAATTATTTGATTTATTCTTGCCTTATTGAGTTGAATATAATGTTTTTAAAGGCTTGTGTTTTAGATTTATACATTTCCTTTAAGGATTATGTTTATTTATAATAGTTATATATATATTTTTTATCCTTACTGAGAATCTGATCTCACCCATTTATTATGTCTTATTATTTTAAGATTCCAAAACGTGTATTATGAATTATATGCTAAGTTAAGTTATACAAATTATAAGGCCCCAGCCTTAAACCTTACATAATCTTGAGTTATTACAAGATTACACATTGAGGATCTTTTCGGGTTTAGAGTTTTAGAGAATTAGATCATAAAACTTGCATTACATTCCACATATAAACAAAGTGGTTACATAAAGATATTATTCTTCATTCCCATCAATGGAATCATATTTAAAATAAACATGGATTCTTTCTTGACACTTCCTCGACACTATCATCATATCATGTACCTTTCCCTTCACCTGTGAAAAACATTTCAAAAAAACATGGGATGAGCATAAAAAGCTTAGTAAGGGATATAAAAATATGGAAAGGAAACATGGGTACATATATAAATAAGGATGAGATCATAATTTACCCATAAAACATAAGCACTTTAACATACCTCATCAAATCATGAATAAATCATAGAAATCATAAGACATAAAGGTAACTTGAGGCATTCATAACATTCTTACGTAGGGGGTAACCCTCATGGTTACTTTTGGAATACCCATTACAGTATATTCCCTAAATCTCTTTGGAAAAACCTTAACGTTTCACTCCTTCGCGTTACCCAATGCATTGGAGAGCTATATCGGGCTCACCCGCCCTTAGTTTATCACGGAACCACCCGTCTTCATAATAATGACCAAGAACCTCAACATAATCGTATCACATAAAATATGCATAAAGGAAACATAACATTTCCACCTTTCAATCACAAGATATCAATAAAACACATTGATATAAAAACATTATGAAAACAATTTTCAATACCAAAATAAAAGTAAATTAAAACATGGTATTTATTTTTCTTTTAAAAAGAAGGTATGGCTTGTAGAGGAAGCCGAAACTCAAATAACGGTCAAGGCGGCGGAGAAGTCATTGTCGCCGCATACGTATAACAAACACATTCCCTTTTGTCGTTTAGTAAAACGCTTTGTATAAAAAATATTCATTTTGGATAAACGTAAAAGTCAAAGGGGTTTATACCCCGTATAAAAGAAGGTTGTGTATAAAACAAAATATGCCTCAATGAAAGGAGATTGAGACGAAGTCCCATACCTCGGGTCCGACTTGACTTGGTCGTTCTTTAGTCTCCTGAATAATAAACTTGAGTTAATTTCTACTTGTTTAAGAAACTTTTTCAAGGTCATTATTCCATTTATATCACTTATTTCCATGTCATTAACACTATGTAATTATTTATGTTAATAACGGTCATTTTAACGATCATTGGTACTTGAGTCAAAAATAAACCCATTATAATTACAAGTTGTTCATGTATCCATTATATCCAGAATGGTATTCATGATGTAGATATCATATACTTCATATATATCCAGTACATTCATTCATTTATAATTTTATATAATCATTTATAGGTAAAAAAATGAAATGCACCGTTCATGGAGACGGTAAGCCATACGTACGCATGAACGCTACTTTCATTTCAATTTCGTATTTTATAGACTGGAATCATAATTATATAAAGGTATATTATAATTCCAGTATAATATCATATATAATATCATAGTTCCATTCTTTATATGTCCCACATATGGTATTTAACGAATCAAATCACTTTGAGGGGGCGGTAGTCCGCACTCCCTTAAATGAAGATATCACGTTTACCGATATTGGAAACCATAAAGGGATAACCAAAAAGAAAAAAAACAGAAGCTTAAGGAAAACATGAACATATTATATATCATATATAAATATAGTGACATCTTAATGGCCACCTTTGAAGGTGTTAAAAGAATATTGAACAATCATCGTTTCGGGAGGCATAAATTCACCATCCACGGAAACAGTATGTTCGTTAACCATTAGATGTAGGTGTGTGTAAGTGTAGATCGATTCCATGTTATAACAACATCCTAGTATATTTTGGATACTATAGTTGTTACAAAAGAAACGAATAAAAAGAGTTTAGGGGGTTGGAGACGCAAAATAAAACAAAAGGACTCAAAAGAAGACATTACCTTAAAATTGGGTAACTCCCTTTGGTTTGAGCTCAAAGGCTTCCTTGGGAAGACTTATGCCCAAAGTGTGGCTTCAAGGAGTAATAGACGGAAGTTGAGAGATAAAATGGACAGGGGTTGGCTGAGCCAATGGCTTTGGGAGTGTGGGTAAGGAGGTAGAGGTGGGTGCCTTTTATAAGAGGAGAGGAGGGGCACTCTTGGAAAGTAAAGAAATATTACTTTATTTGAAAATGAGTTTCGGATTAAAAAGGTCCAACATTGATATAATTCTAGGATAAGGTGATAAGGGTTCGAAATCCACTCATCCAATTGGTTTTGGCCATGTGTAGGTTTTAGATTTTACATTATACTTCCATTTTATTTAAATCATTAAATAATGAGGTCATCGCTGCATCATCATGATGTCATAATTAATTTAATAATTTAAATGTCTAAAAATTATAAAAAACTACTATGATGTAGGAAATCCTTTTAGATTTCTAATGAATATTTATAGTCAAAATTATGACTTGTTTAACCCCATATAAAAATTGTTTTAGTAACATAACTCATGTTTGTGTCATTTTTACTTTAATATTAAATAAAAAGTTATTTATGTCATTTCCCAACCAAAGTGGCTCCATGGGGTCCCCAAGTTGACCCATGTCTTGCTTGGTCGTCCATGACACATCTAATGAGGGTAGGACATGTTTCAATATCATCTCATTTTATTAAAGCATTATTTTTATCTTAAACTACACTAATTACCACTAAACGCGATTAAAAACATAATAAGTTACTATTCACCAAAAAATTATTTTAATCTCATTGAACCACATTTTACATCTTAATGACAACCATGTATGTCGGATTTTTGAAATTCAAAACAAAATGATGGAAAAATTTAATTTAAACGGAAAAATCAGTTTTTATAAGTACCACTTATTGGTTTCACTATTCATCAAAAATTGAAGTTTTTCAGAAAATTCCCAAAAATTCACCCTAAGCTATATTTGATATTCAGAATTCAAAAATAAAGTCTATTTTACAAAATTAAAAACATATAATTCACATTAATTAATTTAGTAATTAATTCCCGTTGTCATGACAAATAGCGTGTTTTTATGAAACAATAAGTATCAAAAGATTGACACCAGTTTAAGTCCAATTTCAAAGTGAAATTGATTCCAATGAGCACCATTGGATTAAATAATAAAAATATATTCTAATTTCACTTCAAAACCAATTCAAAAAATAATCTAATCATATAAATAAATTAGATTAAAAAGCAGTTTTGTTGTAAAATGCAGTATTTTTCACTATTCATTAAAAAATGAACATTGTCAGAGAAATACCAAAAATTCACACAAAGTAAATTTTGATGTCCCAATCATAAAGAATAAGTTATTTTGACAAAAATTGTTTATAAAATTGTAAAAAGATAGATTCAAAAATGGTTTTCCATCAAAAGGCAGTAAACAATCTTTTAAAAATATTAGTGTATTCCATACTTAAGATTGGATTTATTTTCATTTTAAGCCTCTAAAACACTATCTATTCCATCATGTGGTTTTCCACAAAACCTTTACCTTCTTAATCACCTTATTCCGTAACACTTGCTCCCTGTGGTCAAGAATCTAGACCGGTTGTTCCTCATATGATAGGTTCTCTTCCAGCTAAACTACCTCTGGACTCAAAACATGAGATGGATCTGGAATTTACTTTCTCAACATCGAAACGTGAAAAACATTGTGTACCTGAGATAAACTCGGAGGTAAAGCCACCCGGTATACAACTGATCCAACTCTCTCCAGAATTTCATATGGTCCAATGAACCTTGGACTCAACTTTCCTTTCTTACCAAATCTCATCACACTTTTCCAAGGAGAAACCTTGCGAAAAACATGATCACCTACCTCGAAAGATAGATCCTTCCTCTGGTTATCCACATAACTCTTCTGCCTTCTCTGAGCTGTTCCCATGTGCTTCTGAATCAGCTGAACTTTTTCTTCCTTCTCTTCTACCAATTCTGGTCCCATCAACTTCATTTCACCCACTTCATCCCATAAAGCTGGAGTTCGACACTGCTTCCCATATAATGCCTGAAATGGTGCCATCTGTATACTAGAATGAAAACTGTTATTATATGAAAATTCAAACAAAGAAAGATGTTGGTCCCAAATTCCATGATAATCCATAGAACAAGCTCGTAGCATATCCTCCAAGGTCTGAATTGATCATTCTGACTGCCCATCTGATTGAGGATGAAAAGCTGTACTAAAATTTAATTCAGTACCCAACGACTTCTGAAGGCCTTTCCAAAAGTTAGAAGTGAACCTGGGATCATGGTCAGATACAATGGAGATAGTAACTCCATGTAACCTGACTATCTCTTTAAGATACAAACGGGAAAGTTGATCAAGAGAGAAAGTATCTCGTATAGCAAGGAAATGAGCAGATTTAGTCAAGCGATCCACAATAACCCAAATTGCATTATTACCTCGAGATGTCTTCGGTAATCCCACAACAAAGACCATGGATATATTCTCCCATTTCCACTCTAGCACTGGTAAAGGATGAAGCATCCATTTCCGTAACTGTCGCTCTGCTTTAATCTGTTGACAAGTCAAACACTTCACAGTAAAGTCAGCAATATCTCTTTTCATTCCATCCCACTAGTAATACTCCCTCAGGTCTCAATACATCCTAGTACTGCCTAGATGAACTGAAAACGGAGAACTATAAGATTCACATAACAACTCTCTCTTAAACTGTGAATCACAAGGCACACACAATCTCTTCCCAAATCTCAAAACACAATCATTATCAATGTTTAATTCAGGAAACTTACCTTTCTGAACCAGCTCTACCTTTTTTTGCAACTCACTGTCTTGCTTCTGTGCTTTCTTGATTCTATCTGATAGAGATGATCTCACTGATACCTGAAACAAAACAGAAGAACTTCCTTCACCAACAACTTCTATGCCAAAGTTCATCAAATCCTTAACCAAAGGATCACGTTCCAAATGCAACATTTCTAATGAAGCATTACTTTTTCGACTCAAAGCATCAGCCACTTTATTTTGCTTTCCCGGATGGTAATGAATTGTAAAATCATAATACTTGATTAATTATAGCCATATCCTTTGTCTCATGTTCAATTCTTTCAGAGTGAATATATACTTTAAACTTTTGTGGTCGGTATATATTTCACACTTCACTCCATACAAATGATGCCTCCAAATTTTTAAAGCGAAAACAACAGCACCTAATTCCAGATCATGTGTAGGGTAATTTACCTCATGAGTCTTCAACTGTCGTGAAGCATAAGCAATTACCTGATCATTCTGCATTAGGACGTAACCAAGTCCTTTCAATTAAGCATCACTGTAGATAACAAACTAACCATTCTAGGAAGGTTGTGCCAAAACTGGAGCTTTCACCAATATTCTTTTCAATTCCTGAAAACAATCATCGCATTCTTTTGTCCAGATAAACTTACCACCCTTCCGAGTTAGGTTAGTCATTGGACTAGATAACCGTGAAAAATTTCTAACAAACCTTCGGTAATAGCCTGCCAAAACAATGAAGCTATGAATCTCTGTTACATTTGTGGGTCTTGGCCAGTCTTCCACAACTTTTGTTTTTGCAGGATCAACAGTTATCCCATCTTTAGAAACAATGTGACCAAGGAAATAAATTTGTTGCAACCAAAACTCACACTTGCTGAATTTCCCATACAATTTATTTTCTTTTAAGGTTTACAAGATAACCCTTAAATGTCTTTCATGCTCTTCATTACTTTTAGAAAACACCAAAATATCATCAATAAAAACCACCACAAACATATCCAAGAACTCATTGAAAATTCTATTCATTAATTCCATGAATACAACAGGTGCATTGGTCAGCCCAAAAGGAATTACTACAAATTCATAATGGAAATATCTTGTACGGAACGCGGTCTTCGGAACATCTTCTTCCTTTACCTTCAGCTGATGGTACCCCGATCTCAAGTTAATCATTGAAAAATACTGAGCTCCCTAGATATGATCAAACAAATCATCGATATGAGGCAAAGGATATTGGTTCTTAACAGTGATGTTATTCAAGGCTCTATAATCAATGAAAAGTCCCATTGAACCATCTTTCTTTTTAACAAACAAGACAGGAGCACCCCATGGTGATATGCTAGGTCTTATGAAACCTTTCTCTAATAAATCATTCAATTTCTACTTCAACTCTAAAAGTTCAATTTGAGCCATTCGATAAGGGGGTTTTGAAATTGGATTAGCATCAGGAACTAAGTCAATAGAAAACTCAACTTCCCGATCTGGTATTATTCCAGGCAACTCATCAGGAAAAACATCAGGATACTCATTTACCACTGGCACATCATTAATATAAACAGTTCCTTTATTTTCAACGATGTATGCAAGGTAACATTCATTTCCATCTTTTACAAGTTTCTTGGCCTCTTGATAAGTTATCAACATTAAGGGTTCATTCTTGTACACAAACTGAAAGTCTTTCTGAAAAGAAACTTCTTTAGCTCTACAGTCAATCTTAGCATGATAAATAGAGAGCCAATCCATACCCAGGATAACATCAAACTCTACTAGAGGTAGAACAATAAGGTTTTCAAGTAGGTTCTTTCCACATATAAGGATAGGAAGATTCTTATATATTCTTTTTGCCTCAACATTCCCCCCAGGTGTTTTTACCAAAAGTTCAGGAGTCACTTCTTGGGATGGTATTCCCATTTTACTAGAAATGTTTTCAGAGATGAAAGAATGTGTAGACCCCGAATCAAACATCACACTAGCATAATCTGAAAAAAAAACAAACAAATTACCTGGTAAAACTTTATTTGATGGCCCAATGTCTTCCGAAGTAGTTGTAAAAGATTTCACCACCCCTTTCTACTTGTAGTCTAACTGCTTCCCATCACTCAAGCTCTTTGTCGGACACTCATTTGCATAGTGACCCATCTCATTGCACTTAAAACATTTCACTAACTGTAAATCAAATTTGGTCTTACCTTCACCTTGATCCTTTTCAGTGCAATCATGAGCCTTATGTCCCATCTTACCACATCGGTAGCACATTCCAGAATTCAGAAGACATTCCCCAGCATGCCTTTTTCCACATTTATTACAAACTGGAAACTTAGTTTTCTTACCATCAGACTTTTTTGAATAATTTTTACCTTTCTCCTGCCACCTCGGTCTCTTCTTCTGTTGGTTGTTATAGAACACTTGATAATCGGAAAAATCCATTTCCACCTTCTCAGCGCATCGAACAAGCTTTTCATAACTTTTAAACTCACGAGAAGCTAATTGCCTTCAATATTTTGGCTTTAATCCTGAGTAAAAACGAATGATTTTACTATCAAGGTCTCGGATAAAATTTGGAGCATACCTTGCCAATCGAGTGAACCTTTCTTCATAGGTAGCCACTGAGTCTTCCTCTTGCCTCAATTCCAAGAATTGCTTTTCCATCCTAAGTCGAATAGCCTTAGGAAAATACTTCTCAAGAAACATACCTTTGAATTCATCCCAGTCAAGAGCATCAATCTCATCGGCGTCCCTGATATTTTTAACCATAGACCACCACTGATCTGCCTCACCCTCCAAACGGTAAATAGCAAGACTAACCTTTTGATTGTCTGAACACCCCATGACATCAAAAATCATCTCCAGTGCATTAATCCACCCTTCAGCTAGCACAGGGTTAGATGATCCTCTGAATTATGGGGGATGTTTCCTCGTGAAATGTTCCACCACTGACATGTTCCTCTGCGGTTGATCTGGGTAATCTCGTGTATGGATACCACCGCCATTTATCGCTTGAGTCAACTATGCCATTACTGCAACAAACTGTTCAGTTCCAATTCATACCATCTCAGGATGCTGATTCGGAAGGTTATTTCCTTCTGTATGCCTTCCTAGCACTGTTTCCCTGTTTCCACTGCGGAAAATCATTCTGAACAAACATGTCTTAGATGAAGCAACATGGTAATATTAAAATGCTATATCATTTCAAAAAAAAAATGGATAATCATTTAATATAATTCTAACTCCTAAAGTTATCTAAACCGACCTCTGATACCAACTATAAGGCACCATCCTTAAACCTTACTTAATCTTGAGTTATTACAAGATTACACATTGAGGATCTTTTTGGGTTTAGAGTTTTAGAGAATTAGATCATAAAACGTGCATTACATTCCACATATAAACAATGTGGTTACATAAAGATAGTATTCTTCATTCCAATCAATGGAAACATATTCAAAATAAACATGGATTCTTTCTTGACACTTCCTTGACACTATCATCATACCATGTACCTTTCCCTTGACCTGTGAAAAACATTTCAAAAAAACGTGGGATGAGCATAAAAATCTCAGTAAGGGATATAAAAATATGGAAAGGAAACATGGGTACATATATACATAAGGATGAGATCATACTTTACCCATAAAACATAATAACATTAACATACCTCATCAAATCATGAATGAATCATAGAAATCATAAGACATAAAGGTAACTTGAGGCATTCATAACATTCTTATGTAGGGAGTAACCCTCTTGGTTACGTTTGGAATACCCATCACAGTATATTCCCTAAATCTCTTCGGAGAAACCTTAACGTTTCACTCCTTCGCGTTACCCAATGCATTGGAGAGCTATATCGGGCTCACCTGCCCTTAGTTTATCACGGAACCACCCATCTTCATAATAATGCCCAAGAACCTCAACATAATCGTATCACATAAAACATGCATAAAAGAAACATAACATTTCCACCTTTAAATCACAAGATATCAATACAACACATTGATATAAAAACATTATGAAAACCGTTTTCAATACCAAAATAAAAGAAAATTAAAACATGGTATTTATTTTTCTTTTAAAAAGAAGGTATGGCTTGTAGAGGAAGCTGAAACTCAAATAACGGTCACGGCGGTGGAGAAGTCGTTGTCGCCGCATACGTACGGAAAAAACATTCCCTTTTGTCGTTTAGTAAAACGCTTCGTAAAAAAAAGATTCCTTTTGGATAAACAGAAAATTCAAAGGGTTTTATACACCATGTAAAAGAAGGTTGTGTATAAAACAAAATATGCCTCAATGAAAGGAGATTGAGACGAAGTCCCGTACCTCGGGTCCGACTTGAATCGGTCGTTATTTAGTCTCCTAAATAATAAACATGAGTTAATTTCTACTTTTTTAAGAACCTTTTTCAAGTTCATTATTCCTTTTATATCACTAATTTCCATGTCATGAACACTATGTAATTATTTAAGTTAATAATGGTCGTTTTAACGATCATTGGTACTTGAGTAAAAAATAAACCCTTTATAATTACAAGTTGTTCATGTATCCATTATATCCAGAATGGTATTCATGATGTAAATATCATATATGTCATATATATCCAGTACATGCATGCATTTATAATATTATATAATCATTTAGTGGTAAGAAATGAAATGCACCGTTCATGGAGACGGTAAGCTGTACGTACGCATGAACGCTACTTTCATTTCTATTTCGTATTTTATAGAATGGAATCATAATGATATAAAGGTATATTATAATTCCAGTATAATATAATATATAAAATCATAGTTCCATTCTTTATACGTCCCACATATGGTATTTAACGAATCAAATCACTTTGAGGGGGCGGTAGTCTGCACTCCCTTAAATGAAGATATCGCGTTTACCCATAATGGAAACGATAAAGGTATGACAAAAAAGAAAAAACATAAGCTTAAGGAAAACATAAACATATTATATATCATATATAAATATAGTGACATCTTAATGTCCACCTTTGAAGGTGTTAAAATAATGTTGAACAATCATCGTTTCGGGAGGCATAAATTCACCATCCACGGAAACAGTGTGTTCGTTAACCATTAGATGTAGGTGTGTGTAAGTGTAGCTCGAATACATATTATAAAAACATCCTAGTATATTTATTATACTGTAGTTGTTACAAAAGAAAAGAATAAAAATAGTTTAGGGGGTTGGAGAAGCAAAATAAAACAAAAGGACTCAAAAGAAGACATTACCTTAAAATCGGGTAACTCCCTTTGGTTTGAGCTCAAAGGATTCCTTGAAAAGACTTCTGACCAAAGTGTGTCTTCAAGGAGTAATATGGGGAAGTGGGGAGACAAAATGGGCAGGGGTTGGCCGAGCCAAAGGCTTTTGGAGTGTGGGTAAGGAGGTAGAGGTGGGGGCCTTTTATAAGAGGAGAGGAGGGGGACTCTGGGAATGTAAAGAAATATTACTTTATTTGAAAATGAGTTTCGGATTCAAAAGGTCCCACATTGATATAATTCTAGGATAATGTGATAAGGGTTCTAAACACACTCATCCATTTGGTTTTGGCCATGTGTAGTTTTTATATTTTACATTATCATTCCATTTTATTTAAATCGTTTAATAATGAGGTCATCGCTGCATTATCATGATGTCATAAATAATTTAATTAATTTAATGTCTAAAAATTATAAAACAAATAATATGATGTATTTAATCTTTTCGTCTTTATAATGAATATTTATAGTCAAAAATCTGACTTTTTTAACCCCATATAAAAATTGTTTTAGTAACATAACTCTTGTTTGTGTCATTTTTACTTTAATATTAAATAAAAAGTTATTTATGTAATTTCCCAACCAAAGTGGCTCCATGGGTTCCCCATGTTGACCCATGGCTTTTCTTGGTCGGCCATGACACATTCAATGAGGGTAGGACATGTTTCAAGCTCATCTCATTTTATTAAAGCATTATTTTTACCTTAATCTACACTAATTACCACTAATCGCGATTAAAAACATAATAAGTTACTATTAACCAAAAAATTATTTTAATCTCATTGAACCACATTTTACTTCTTAATGACAACAATGTATGTTGTATTTTTGAAATTCAAAACCCAATGATGGAAAAATTTCATTTAAACGGAAAAATCAGTTTTTATAAGTACCACTTAGTGGTTTCACTATTCATCAAAAATTGACGCTTTTCAAAAAATTCCCAAAAATTCACCCTAAGCTATATTTGATATTATGAATTCAAAAATGAATTCTATTTTACAAAATTCAAAATATATAAGTCACATTAATTAATTTAATAATTAATTCCCACTGTCATGACAAATAGCGAGTTTTTATGAAACAATAAGTATCACAAGATTGACACCAATTTAAGTCCAATTTCAAAGTGAAATTGATTCCAATGACCCCCATTGGATTAAATGGTAAAATATATTCTAATTTCACTTCAAAACCAATTCAAAACATAATCTAAACATATAAATAAATTAGATTGAAAAGCAGTTTTGATGTAAAATGCAGTATTTTTCACTATTCATTAAAAAATGAACATTGTCAGAAAAATACCAAAAATTCACACAAAGTAAATTTTGATATCCCAATCATAAAGAATAAGTTTATTTTGACAGAAATAGTTTATAAAATTGTCAAAATATAGATTCAAAAATGGTTTTCCATCAAAAGGCAGTGAACAATCTTTTAAAAATATTAGTGTATTCCATGCTTAAGATTGGATTTATTTTCATTTTAAGCCTCTAAAATACTATCTAATTCATTAATAGACACAGATAAAAATATCTATTATTTATTACATACTTGGGATGTTACACAAATAATTCCTTTATAATATAATTATCCTTGTTTCATTTTATACTTTGAGTTTTAATGTAATGTTCATGTATGTAATATATTTTCTAATACCCTTAAACGGATCATCCCTTTGGGATTTGATTTTCTGTAATCATTAAAAAGTATTAAAATAATGCACCAGATTCATGTTGTTGGGTTCTCAGTGTTTGAAAAATTCATCGCCTTCAAAGGTTGTTGAAAAGATTGACCAGAATCGAGTCTCATGAATCTCAGAAACTAAGAATCAAAAAATGGAAGACCCCAAGTCGTGCTAGGGTTTGGATATGTGGTGTTATCAATGAGGGAGATATAAAAAATAAACAACAAGTTGATGTATGTGTTGTCGGCGAGGGTTTGGGTGGTGAAGGCGATGGGTGATCTATGTGGGGGATCAGCAACATGTTGGAGATGGTTTGAGGGTGAGAGGGGTCAGATGAGAGGACTTAGTCTTAGTGTGGAAGGGTGAGAAGCCGGGATGGAGGAATATTATCTAGGTTTTGTGGGATAAAGAGAGTGGGGTGTGGAGGTTGGGGAATTTTTAGTGTATAATTGTTAGAAAAACAAAAAATATTTTGTCATTTTTTTAGAACCACTACTATATTGTTTTCTTTATTTTTAGCGATGGTTTAAGAAAACGCTACTAAAAACACACTACTAAATTATAATTTTAGTCTAGCTGGAAAATATTATGTCCCATTAGTATCTAATTATTAAATTAGACCCCTTATTATTGATACTAGACCACTTCCCACTCACAGCCTCTTAGGGTTATATTTGAATGCTTGAATTGAATCTTTTTTTATATGAGAACTCTACTGGGGGATGGTCTTTATCCCAACAACAATGGAAATATGATGTGAATGATATAAAAATATCATCTAAATTTTAAATGGTTCTTTTATACTAATAATACCTCTATGTTTGATAATCATTACTAAAACAAAACTTTGTATCCAGTTCTTACAGAAGGATTCTCCGGGAAATCGAGGCAATCCTCGAATATCGATCATATAAAATAGATATTGGAACTCTATTAAGTATTAATATAACATCAATGATCATTATTAAACACATAAAATATTCATATAATACAATATATAATATCTATAGGTCTGGTTTCTTTGGTACTTAGGAAAATTACATAGAAACCTAAAACACGAAATACACATCTTTATTGGAAACTTATTTTACATGACCACATGCATTCCTTCGTACTTAGCATTGCATGGGATAACCTGGGGACATGCATAAGAAATGGGTGAGCTATAAATCCTAGTAACAGATTAAACCTGGAATAACATGACGAATATAATAAATATTAGGCAATAGTAAAATCAATGGATAATAATAGAAACGTGAACATAAAGGCATGATATATCATGATTATCATAACATGGAAATGTGCCATCAACATTTAACAAGATATTAGAATGGTCTAAGGCTCATTGCACATGGATAATGAGTAATCCCCCATTAAAATTTTGTTATCATGAGTATACCCTCATTTCAGTTTATGTGTTATGATAATAATCTTTACCCAATGCATTGGAGTGCTATCATGGTGCACCCATCTAAATTATTTCATTCCATAATAAGTGTGACTCATGGATCATATAACATTGAATCTTTCAAAAACATAATTTCTTCCAATATAAAGTTATTTAGATTACATACACGAAACTATATAAAGAATTACTAAATGTGCATGATGGTTAATACCCTTGATAGAGAAATGGGCATGGTATTCACTGCACGATGTCTTGGGCTGGGAAAATCATGGTGAAATTTTTGCAGCATAATGACGTGACATAAGAATTCATAAAAAAAGGATGGTGAGAGTTAAAGGGGAGTATAATAATATTTAAATGACATTTTATGTAAAGGGGTCATATATAAACATTTCCCAACATATGTAATGGAATTTAGATTCCTAATAAAAAATAATATCTCGAATGTAAATGAGATGCAAGAAATCCCTTACAAAATTTTGGCATGGTAATATGTGTAATGGGAGGAATTAATGAGAGATAAATGGAACTATCATCAAAAAAACATAAGGATGAAGGTATGAGGGTGGTGATATATCATACCCCAACATTTTTAACTAAAAAAATGGTATAACTACATAATGAAATATGGACAAAAATGAGAAAGGAAGAAATCCCTTACAGAATTTCGGCATGGTGACATGTGTACATTGGAGGCATTAATGAGATAAAAGGGGTATCTCATCATTAAAACATAAGGATTAAAGTATAGGGTATGTGAAAAATAAAAAACCAAAAATTGTTTTAAATAAAAGGGCATAACAAAATAAGGATACTTAGACATGAATAAGGAAGGAAGAAATCCATTGGAAGTTTGATCCAAAGGCTTGGTAGAGGCTTGAGAGAGTCTTATTTGGGGCTTATGGAACCTTGAGAGGATTATAAAGAGAGTGTTTTAGATTTTGTTGAGCTAAAAATGGTTTTAATGAAAGGTAATGGGAGAATGAGTTGGTTTATATGGGAAATAAGAGGGAATTCCTTATTATTTAGGTTTTAGACACCATACATTAAACTAATCAAAACCACAAACCAACTCATGGTTTTTTCACATGGTATTTTCTATAATGGTAGTAGAATAAATTATTGTTTAAGTAAAAAAGGCCGAACTTCTTTTAATATTAGACTTGCTTTTGTGGAGGTCAATCGCAATCTCAATGAATACATTTTAAAAGGATAAAATAGTTTATAAGCCTTGGAGGGTCCACTAATGCTTTATAAAATAAATAAAACATACCTAAAATTAAATTATATTAATGGTACGACATATATTTTTGAACATACTTTTTATTTTATTGTTTAACATCACTATTGGTTCATTATGATGTCATAAAACACATTATATATTTAAACTGTATATAATTTTTACCGAAAAATATGAATATATTAGAAAAATTATGAAAACTTTACCGTTGGATAATTTCAATGTCTTGAATAAAAAAATACTATTCATTTTATCTATATAATTTTCTAAATATATGTTGATTTACTTTTAAAATAAAACCCGACATTTATTGAAAACTCTGTGGTTTTGACAAAAAGGGCTTTCAAAACTTAATTAAAATCATAATTGTATTCATAAAAATTATACGATCATTTAAATATAAAAAATTTAATTTAGTGATAATGTTTTATTATAATATTATTTAATTCAAAAATCCATTAGTTCATCAAAATATATTTCATAATTGAATATTAACAAAAAAATATTGTTTGTTCATTAAAAATTATTTACAAAGTAACTATAATAAAATGAATGTATATTCTATGTTCTATACAAAAATAATGCACAGAATCACAGTTCTAGGGTCATGTAACATAATCCCTTATAAATCCTAAATATGACCAAAGGATAATGTGTGAGACAGTGAAATACTATTATGGATCCTCAGATAACATTGCTCGGGCAGTAATCTATATTAACATCCACTTTTCCCCTTGGCAGTTCCTCTCATGCTTAATGTGTTGAAGCTTGACTTGGTCTTGGACAATAGTGAATCATAAAGACACCACCACTTTTCTTAGAACCGAAAATTTGGCTTAGTATCGGTAAACTATACTAGATGAGGACATATCTTCCTTGTCTGAGTAAATTGGAATTGTTAAAGCCTTATATTTATACTAATCATGTTATCACTACTCGAAGACGGTTTTAGAAATAGTAACAACTCATAATGGTATATTAAAATCCAAAAACAGAAAACCATGGAATATCATAGTTTATATAACCATTTTATATAATAAAACATTTAATTAGACTAAGATGAATTTTTATTAATAAAAGTTTGGGTCATTAGAATATTTTACTCTTAAGAAAATTATTCTTCGAGTTTTCCTTTACCCAAAATGGAAAAAATGAGGATAACTCTTATTCCTCATGTCCTCAAATTACCATGTTTCTTCTTCAAACTTGTGGTTTTTCCACAATTCCTTGATAAGTTTCATTGTCTTATTTTTTATATCTTTTCCCTTACGATCATAGATCTTCACTGGCTTCTCTTTATAGGAAAGGTCATTCTCTAATGGTAACACCTCTGGATTGAGTACATGTGATAATACAGTTATGTACTTCCTCAAAAATGATACATGGAATGCATCATGTACTTGAAATTGGTTTGGTGTAGTGGTGCTAGTCAATAAGCCACTGCTCACATGCGATCAATGATATCAAAAGGGCTTATGTAACTCGAAATGAGCTTTATCTTCTACCCAAATCACATAACTCTCTTCCAACGGTGATATGTGGAGGAATACCATATCTCTGACATCAATCTCTAGGTCTCATTGTCAATTATCAGCAATCCTATTTTGTTGACTCTGATCTTCCTTAATGTGGTTCATGATGATCTTAACCTTATCTACCATTTCTTCAACCATTTTTTGACCTATGAGTTTTCTCTCCCCTACATCATCACAACATCCCAGTGTCCTACTCCTCTTCCCATAAAAGGAATCATAATAAACCATTTGGCTGCTTTAGTGAAAACTGTTATTTTAAGGGTACTCAAACAGAGGAAGATGTTGATCTCATATTCTTTATATGTCCATTGAGCATGATCATAAAATTTCCTCATGTGTTTCGATAGTCCAATATGATGGTCCATCACTTTCAGAATGATATGTCATACTGAATTTCATCTCAATATTCAGAGCATGTGGAAGACTCTTTGAGAATATAGTCTTTCATCTTGGATCTCGATTGGATAAAATAGATAGTGGAACTCCATGAATCCTTACCACATTACTAGTGTATATCCGTGTAAATTAATCAAATGATAAATCCCCTCGAATTGCAATTATGTGTGCAGTCTTTGAAAGATGATAAATAACAACCCGAATATAATTTTTTCCATTGGATGTATTCAGATGTTCGGCGCAAATGTCCATGGTGATTTTCATTCATTTCTATGCTGGTTTGGGAAATGGTTGAATCTTCCGTTTAGAATTCTTCCTCACAGCCTTCACTTGCTAACATACAATGCACTTTTATGTATACATAGAGATTTCCTTCTCCATGTTATGCCACCAATAAATCTCTTAGAGATATTGATACATCTTTTTGTTTCCAGGGTTAATGGATAAATTAAAACTCTGTGAATCATCCGAATGTTCTTTCTTTTACTCTGTATTTTAGGGAACACATATTCGTTACCCAAATCTCTTAATTTATTCGTAATTAATATTAAACTCTAAGGATTTACCTTTTCTAATAGTTTCCACTTTCTTCTGAATTCCCACACCATATTTTTGAGAATCCCTTAACCTATCCAAATGATACGGTTGAACAATAATTTGTGAAAGGATTGATGGTGGTCCATTAATTTTCATTCCCATGTCCAAAGTCATCAAATCTAAGAAGATTATATCATTTTCAATTCAATTAAATGACTGAATCACTGGATCCTTTCTACATAGAGAATCTTCAACATAATTTTCTTTCCATGGGAGGTAATGGTTCGAGAAGTCATATTATTTTATCATCTCTAGCCATATTTGTTAGTACGTGTTAAAATCATTTTGTCTGAATATATATGTGAGTCTTTTGGGATGCGTATATATTTGACACTTCTCACCAAATAGGTATTGTGTTTAAATTTTTAAAGTGAAGATTACTACAGCTAACTCAATATCTTGTGTTGGATATTTTTTCTCATGAACATTCAATTGCCTTGAATCATATGCAATGAATTTGTCATTTTGAAACAACAGAGATCGCATGACCTTCTTCGAAGCATCATAAAATTCCACAAAAAGTTCTCCACTTGAGGGTTGTGTGAGAACGTGTGTAGGGATAATCCCCCTTTTAAACTCTTTTAAGATATCTTCCATTCATCACTCCAAGAAAACATGACTCCCTTCCAAGTTATTTTGGTAATAGTGTTTAACCATCATGAGAAATTTATCACATATCGGTGATAATATAAAGCTAAACCCAAGAAGCTTCAAATATCTGTCACTGATGTTGGCCTTGTCCATCCCTCAATTTTAGATGACTTGGAGGGATCCATAGATATCTCATTTCTTGTGATGATATGACCCAATAATGATACCTCCTTCAACCATAACTCAAACTTACTATACTTTTCAAATATCTTATCCATTCACAAGGTCTCCAGAATAGAACTTATATGTTCCTCATTCTCCTATTTGGTTTTGTAGTATATTACAATATCATCTAGAAACGATACCACAAATTTTTTGATGTAATCTCTGATGAAAATATTTTTCATGTCCAGGAAGATTGATGGAGCATTAGTGGGTCAAAAGGGCATTAATATGAATTCATAGTGCTTGTGTCTTGTATGAAAAGTAGTCTTGGGAATATCTTCCTTCTTCACCCTTACATGGAAACATACCTTCTGTAAATCCACTTTGGATAAGTATTTATCTCCATATAGCTGATCGAACAGATCACCAATTTGGCCAGAGGATACTTGTTCTTTATTTTGATTTTTTTTTGATTTCACAATAATCAATGAAAATACGCATGAACCCATCCTAATTATTGATTAAGAGTACTAGTTCACCCCATGGTGAAGCACATGGGATTATAAAACCTTTATCAAGATTCCCCTATAGTTGTTTCTTCAACTCATAAATCTCCACAACAACCAATCTATAAATATTAATGGATATGGTCAACTCCCCAGGTATATGATCAATATAGAATTCCACATCTCTTCATAGAGGATGACCAGGCAATTCCTTGGGAAACACTTCAGTGAATTTCCTCACAATAGGATTTTATTAATGGATGGTTACTTCGTTAGAGTCAATAATCTGAGAAATATAAACATGATCATAGGGTAATATTATCCACACATGAGATGATGGTGAAAAAGAAGATTCATCCTTCTCTATTCACTTCTACTGAATCGGGGGGGTTGATTCACTATATGGAGAGTTATTTCCCTCTCACAAAAATTTATGTTGGATCTATATAGGTAAATCCAGTCCATTCTAAGAATTGCATCAAATCCCACTAGAGAAAGTATGATGAATTTCGTCAGGATTTTCAATCCACAAATTATGATAGGGGGAGTTATATTCATGGGATGAATAGATTGGACCATTTGCTGCACTTACTGACATCTTTACATCCATCATTTTTGGTTGTACTGAGATAGAACTACTAAACATTCAGGATATAAAAGAATGCATAGAATTATAATAAAAAATATTTTTCTCTATTCTTGAATTAATAACTGACATACATATCACCACTTCATTGTTAGGGTTCTGTTTGGTGGTAGTGATGGAAAAATCTCTCCATTTTTGTCATGGAGTTTGTTGGTTTCCTCCGAAAACACTTTTTCTTAGGGCACTAGTTTTCAATGTTCCCTCATTCTTTGTATTTGATGTAATGAATAATGCATTGAGGGTCGAATGGTGCATTACTCCCCTATATCATAGCCGTATCTTTTTCTTTTTGGCAGTTAATGGCAAGGTTCCCTTATATTCTACACCTCAATCATTTCCTCTTCCCCTTCAACCAATATCTAGGGTGCCTCTTTCTGCACCTTTTCCAAGTTGCGTGATAGATTTTAATAGCATTGTTGGATTTATCCATCATAATGCATGAATTAAATTTCACCTTCCACATCTTATCCCCATGATACCCCTGAGATTCACAGATCTTTATTTCAACATTGAGGGCACATTAGACAATTTCCTCATAGCTCTCAGAGTCATGGATTTCTAGGGATTTGTATATGCTAGATTTTATCCCTCCAAATAAGTATTTGTCCTTGAATGCAGGGGTAATGACAACGATAGAGGCGTATCGTGCAAACCTTGTGAATTTTTCCTCATAATCTCCAATTGATTCTTCATCATTATTTTTTTGGTAAATGAAGTCCCTTTCCATATAAAGTCACGGGGTGCAGGGAAAATACCTTCCAAAACAAATTTTCTTGAAATTATTCCATTACAACTCCTCAATATCCTCCTAATGTTTCATATTTTTTTTATCAATTACCACTATTGATCATCTTCACCCTCTACATGATAATCAACCATAAGTACTTTCTGTTCTTCTGAAAATTTAAGGATGTAGAATATCTTCTCAATTGATTTTATCTATTATTCAGTGATTGATGGATGAAATGATCTATTAAAATTTTAGGCCTTGGTCTCATGAAGATCTTGATCTCAACTTGTTCATTCTTGGGGGGTTAACATTCTTCCAGAGCCATATTTCTATTCGGAAATTGAGTTAACTGAGAGTGTATCATGACACATTTCTTGTTATCCACACCAATCGGGTTGGGCATCTCATTAGAATAGTCATCACATTGATCTTCGCATCAGATGATAGCCTTATCCAACCTATTACAAGACATTTTCTGGAATAAATTAAATAAAAGGGGTACCACATAGAGGGTAATCCAAATATAAAATGGGATGACTTGTAAATTACTTTTATTTCCTTAACTTTTTAACTTATAGGATTTAATCTATGTTATCCAAGATCTACTTCCCAATATATATTCCTAGAGGAATTTTTTGATTCCTTTAATAATGGTTTCTACTAAGAATATGAATTTACCAACGCATATCCCCCAAGAGTGTCACAATCAAGAATGAATCAAGGAACAATGTTGTTCCCCAATTCATATTTGTGTCTACTTCAAAGAGGTGTTTTCATCATTTACCTCTAGTTACATCTGTGTCAGAGCCACCTATACCAACTTGTTTCCAGAAAAGGATGTATTTTCGTGAGAAAACATATTGAATACACACCATAATTTAGAGATTTTTTTATTATATATAGTCATATCCCTGTAACTTTCAGAAGGTTTTCAAATCCTAATCCCAAAAATAACAAAACATATCCTCTGATACCAACTATAACAACCATTCTTTTTATTTCACACTTAATAATAATTTATTACATAATCACATAAATTAATACAACATATAATATTAAGAGGACTAGTGTATTTGGGGATTAGAAAAATTACATAACAATAGAAAACATTAAATACAAATCTATATAAAAAACATATTTTACATGTCCATAATCATTCTTTCGTGCTTAGAATTGCATGTGATAACCTGAAGACATGCATAAGAAAAGGGTCAACTATAAAGACCTGTAAAAAAATAAACAAGGAATAAAATGATGAATACAGTACATGATAGAAAATAGGCATATCAATGGAGCATTAGAGAAACATGAACATAAAGGCATGATATAACATGATTATCAAAACTTGGAAATGGGGAATCAACATTAATCCTGATATTATCATGAGATAAGTCTCATTGAACATGAAGAATGGGTAAACCCTCACATAACATGAATTAGCATTAGTAAACACTCATTTTACTTGATGTATCATGATACCAATCTTTACCCAATGCATTAGAGTGTTATTTGGGTGCACCCCTCATAATCAATTCACTTCATGCATAAGTGTGCCACATGGATAGTACAACATTGAATCATTCAACACCATCATTTTTTCCATGATAAATGAATGTGGAAAGTTTACATGAAACTATATAATCAATAATAAAATGGTAATAAAGGTGAATACCTTAATAGATAAATAGGCATGGTATTCACTACACAATGACTTTGGCTAGGAAAACCATGTTGTAATTTTGGCATCATAACAGCGTGACATAAGAATTCACAAAAATGGTTGATGAGAGAGAAAGTGGTGTCTCAAAATAGTTAAATGATATTTAAAATATGAGGGGTCGTATAGAAATATTTCCCAACATATGTATTGTAATTTAGATTCATAATAAAAAAGAATAGCTTAAATGTGAATGAGGACAGAGAAATCCCTTAGAGACTTTCAGCATCGTAACACGTGTACATGGGAGGAATTAATGAGATAGGAAGGGGTATATAATAACTAATACATAATGATAAAATAATGGGGGAGTTGGGAAATCATACCCAAACATTTTTAATTTCAAAAACGGTATAACAATTTATAACAAACTGGACAAAATTGTGAAAAGAATAAACCCCTTATGGAATTTCGGTATGGTAACAGGTGTACATGAGATGAATTAATGAGATAAAAGGGGTGTAATATAATTAAAACATAAGGAGGGTAGTACATGGGAGGATATGAATCATACACATACATTTTTAATTAAAAATAAAAGAGCATTTCAATATAAGGAAACATAGACATATATAAGGATGCAAGAAATCCCTTACTTGGAAGTGTGATCCAAAGGCTTGGGGGAGGCTTGAGAGAGAATTCTAGGGAGATTTTTCCACCATTTGAACATTATAGAGAGAGGTCATATATTTATATGGGATCCAACAAGTTTGAGTGAAATTTAATGGAATGTTGAGTGGGTTTATATGGGATATGAGATGGAATTCATTGTTATTTTGGTTTTTGACACCACAAATTAAACTAATCAAAACCACAATTTGACCACTGATTCCTGCCCCTTTTTTCCATAGTGGAGTGGAAAACATTATTTTATAAGGCCGATGGCCTAAAATCTTAAAATATTAGGCTTTCTTCTGTGTAGGTGACTCACACTCTCAAGGAAATCATATTAAAAGATTAAATTATTTTTTAAGTCTTTGAGGGTCCACTAAAGCTTTGTAAAAAAATCAAACAAATATATAATCCCAATATATTAATGGTAGAACATATATTGTACTAATTATATTTTTATAGTATGTTATTAATTCACTATTGGGTCATTCTGATGTCATAAAACACATTATATGTTTATATGATATTTAATTTTTACCCAAAAATCCAACTGTCTCAGAAAATAAGGAAAAATTCCCCGTTGGATAATTTTGATTTCCTAATTCCAAAAATAATATTAATTTTATATAAATAATTTCAAAAATATGTGAATTTTTAATTTTTATATAAAAACTGACAATTACTGAAAATTCATGGTTTTTGACAAAAAACAGCTTTCAAACATTAATAAAAATCACAATTGTATTGTTTACAATTATATTATTATTTATATTTAACAAATATATATTTAGTAATAATATTTTATTAAAATATTATTTAATTCAATAATCATTTAATTCATCAAAATAGTTTCCTTAATTTTATATTAAATAAAATATATATTTGTGCATTAAAAACTATTTGCAAAATAAAAATTAAAAAATGATTTTATATTTTTTGTTCTATAAAAAAATAATGTATAGAATCATAGTGGTAGGGTCTTGTTACATAACCCCTTATAACACTCTCATAAAACTGAAGGGTAGTGTGTGTAATGGTGAAATACTCTTAGGTAGGATCATAGAACAATCCTTGAGTGGTAGTCTCTATTAACATTAACATTTCCTGTAGGCTGTTTCACTCAAGATTAACATGTTGACACTCGGATTGGGATTGGTCAAGATCAAAGCCGAGGGACGCCACCTCCATTCCGAGCTCTGAAAAATGAGCATCATAAGGGGTAATTCTACAAGATGAGCCCATCACTTCCTTTTTCTGAGTAAATTGGTTTTGTTAAAGCCCAATATTTATATTAATCATGTGATCATTGTTCAACAACTTTATTATCAATGGTAAAAATTCATAATGTTATTTTGAAATCCAAAAACATAAAACCATTCTAGTGCATATTTTATATAACCATTTTACATATTTAGACATTTAATTATATCAAGGAGATTTTTCATTAATAATTTTCTGGGTTGTTAAAATTTTCAATTCAAATATTTATATCATGGAGTATTGTTCAAGATATATATATTATTTCAAAGTAATTAAATGTTCATACCTTGTAAGCTGGTTAACTATGACCCAGATGTAATTATTACCTTTAAATGTCCCGATGTGTCCTTTGATGAAATCCATTTTTATTTCTTCATTTAAATACTACTATGGGATATGGTATCATGATACCCTTATAATTATATCATTTAATCTTACATTTTGGGATTACCTAGCATCAAGATTCAAAATCTACAATATACCTCTTTATGTTATCCAACCATATGTTTCGAATCAGATATCAAAACATATTGGTTCTTTCTTGATAAAGAGGGGTGTATGTGTTATCTACATCATCTATATATTCCTTTTTAATCTTTGGATTTTATGGGAAAACTATCAGAATTCCAAACATTATAACTTCATCATTCAGAAATATTATCATTTGAATATTCTCTACTGTTTTATTTATCTTATCATCATCTTTTTCAGCCTCCATGATCCTATCATGATTTGATGTATGGGATGCAATTTGAGAAAGATATGACAATGTACCTTTTATTATTCCCATGTAATAAAATATCGTGTCCTTTGAAATCCTCATCATGTATAGGGTTGTGGGATCCTTTTTCCTCAGAATATCGACCACTTTTTTACCATCAAAAGATAGTATTTGATTGAAAAATCACAATCCTTGATAATCTATAAACAAATTTTTGGTTCATATCATGCTACTTTATTTAATATATACTTGTAGCTTTTATGATCCATATATATGTCACACCTCTCTTGACAGAGATAATTTATCCAAATCATCAACACCAATATCACTATATCCAATTCTCTATCATGTGTTCGATAGTTCTACTCATGAATCATTAATAATCCAATAGAATAGGCTATGAAAATTTCTTCAATCATGTGTACACAACCCAACCACTTTTTTAATTCATCAATGTATATTAAAAACCCTTATCATGTAGTGGGTAATTTCAACACATGTGAAATGGCTAGCCTTTTATTTATCTTTATAAATATCTCATTACAGTATCCATTGAGAACAAAATTCCCTCCTATCCTAGATAGCTTGGTTATTGGGATTGAAAATCATGATTAGATTCTCATAAATCACTGATTGTACCCATATTGTATAATAAAACTATATATTTCCATAATAGATGTTGGTATGGGTGATCCTTCAGTAACCTATATTTTTATGGATCAATAGATTTCCATTTTCTTTTCATAACATGACACAAGAATGTTAATTTCCCCATCGAATGGTATCATTTTTTTATAATTTTCATATAACTATTACTTTTTCAATGTTAGTATAAATTCAAATGATTCACATTTTCCTCCTTGATTTTGTAGTTGATAAGAATATCATCAATAAATACTACCACAAATTTTTTTGAGTTAACCACTAAATACTCAATTAATTATGTCCATAAAGATATATGGAGACTTATAAAATCCAAATATATTCATTATGGACTAGTAGTTCCCATAATATGTACAGAAATTGTCTTAGTGGGTATCCTCCCACTTTTTAATAACTTGATAATTATCGAACCAAAGACCCACGATGGATATTCCTTGGGTTCAATAGAACTGCTCAAAAAAATCATCAATCCATTAAAAATTATAATTTTTCATTATCATGATATTGTTGAGATCACAATAATCAATGCATTGGTTCATTGACATATCATTCTTTGTAATTTAAATTATTGGTGCAATACAAGGTGAAACTCTTTGGTGTATAATGCATCTATCCAAATTCACTTTTAGTTACATATTCATCTCTTGAATTTCAATGTATTTCATTCTATATGGATTCTTTTATATTGGAAAAGGTTCAGTATAAGTTCTTTTTGGAGATTAACTTCCCATCTATTAGGAATACCAAGAATATATTTTCTAAATACATCAATGAAATTACATATAATGGGAATTTCATTTGGGTAATTGTTTTACTTAGTCTCAGTCATTTGATCTGGATACACGTTCGGAAAAGGTGATAATATCTTTGCTTGAGATGGTTATACCAAAGGATATTCATCTTCCTGATTTCATATGTATATAATTTAAGGGTTATTTTATATATGTAGATTGATTTCCATCACTCCATAATTTATGATAGATCTATACATGGAATTTCAATCCATTCCTAGAATATCATTTAAATCTTCACATTGGATAATTTGTTAATAGATTTGAAAATCACATATTTCAATGTATTTATGTGGACTTGGATTTGTCCCACTAATGAAATGGATAACATTAATTTATAATTAGATGAAAATGTTGGAGGAATGTTGTTCAAGACTTTTAAAGTTATCATCATACACCAAGATGAATTACTTACCATTTTATTTATGGGAAAGGAGAAACATCTCAATTTTTATTCAATGTCTCTGAGGTAAATATTTATCCAAAACATCTTCCAAAATTATTTCCTCTCAATCACATCGATCTCATCATCGACCATTGTATTTTTTTCAATGACTTCCATTGACCATATTATCGTTATATATGATAAAATTACATCATAAAATTATACTTCTAGAAGAAATGAAGAACAATAAAAATATTTTCATTGGGGATGACATATTTTTTCATGATTAAGGTTTCAGAAGATCCACTGAATATTAGAGCCCATTATCACATAATATTATCAATTAAGACATGGAATGTTTTATGGGGATGTGGGTGTCCCTCTTAAATTGCGTTTAAAAAAAATAGTTAATTGAGAAATTATTATCATGATGTTCCTCACTCTCACTCGCACCGATTTAAGAATATTATTTTGGTAGTCATCGCAATGCCTCTCACATATGTTGTTGACTCAATTTACCCTATTTTCAAACAATGAATAAAAAATTAAAATATATTGATGAGAATTTTTAAACATTTAAACACATTAATGGTAAATAAGAAACCATAAAGTGGTAACTCGTAATAACATATATTCATTAAAATATGAATTTCAAGGATTCAATCTATGGGATCCATGATCTACTTACTAACATTAAATTTTATGACCATTTTTCCCTTGATAATTGTTCATAAAGAGGATGTTAATTTACTACTAAAACATTAACATTTTTATTCAAATAATATTGATACAGAGAGGATGATGCCCAGTTTCTAGGGAGCCTAAAATAATGGAGTCTATGGGAATTGCCCCAAAACAAGGTCACCCCCTAAGGATTAAAATGATAAAAATTATTAAGAAAACTGACCATGATACCATGGGTCACCATAAAGGACATGTAATCTGCCACCTTGTTTCCCAACTTCCACGTTTGAGTGACTCTAGTGCTGCTAACCTGGAGAGATTTTCATTTCCTCATTAGTTATAAAATAGACTAGGGGATGATAGCTTTACCATGAAAGGAATCTTGAATGACCATAGAGTTATTCTCTATATGGGATATGTCATGTGCACACTACCTACAAATAGTGACTCCTATAAGAACCGCCTGTGCCTCTCCTTGCATAGAATATTTGTAACTATAATGCGCTGAAAGGCCAAGATTGTGATGCCCCTGTAGTCTCAGATCAATCCACCACAACGCATTGCACCCAGCTTTCATGAACCATCAATGTTCAACTTAATGCTGACTTCAAGTGGTATCCTCTAAACCCAGTGTCCCTATTACTAGGTACCTGACTGTTGATCGATGTTTTGATGCACATGTAGTTTTTGAAGAGA
Organism: Viscum album; assembly: GCA_963277665.1. NCBI lineage: Eukaryota > Viridiplantae > Streptophyta > Magnoliopsida > Santalales > Viscaceae > Viscum > Viscum album. Next base: position 278,976,219 of record OY728125.1, read on the forward strand.
GGGGGTCTACTTCTAGTCATCAACTAGTCCATAGAAGTCGACAAAGATTAATCTTATTCTGGAGGTAATGGATCTCCTTATATATTTGATTCCCTAGAACCTAGACTAGTTCCTTGCATTCCATACACACCAATATCTCACGTTGAAGATGGTGGATCTCTCCCCCATTTTTTTACCAGAACTTTCGCCCCATTGAACTAACACTCAATGAAGGAGTCAAAGATGGACGCTTTGGGCGTGTACTCTATAAATATTTCGAGAACTCCACATACCTTGCGGGCCCAGTCACCCTCAAAAAATATAAGGGATCTACACTATTCATGCTTATATAAGCAACAATGGAAGCAAGAAGAAAAGAAAATTCCATGTCTCTTGAAGTTATCATCAATTGGTAAGGTGTGATTATGGATCCTCCAAGTTAGGAAATTTTATTTTGTTGGGATACTCTTATACCAAGCCGGACCATACCTTCCATCCTGATATCCATGTGACAAGCCTGACCTGTAAAAATCATTCATGTTGAACCTACCCAAGGTGGAGGGGGGGAAGACACACTGGTCCATCTCCAAAGTCATAAAAATAGAGTCAAAACCCTCTTTTTTATCTTCATCCATAATGGTTCAGAACAAATGAGGGTAATGACCCACCTCCTTGAAAGTGATTGTAGGGGTCAGGCACACTGGATATCCAAGAGTCCTTCCCAACCAGTTGTGGAACCAAAACTAGATGTTCCCCTCCCCAATAATCCACTAAGAGAATTGGAGGATAGAAGGAATAAAACAATAAAAATGGGACTATAGAGGAGACCCACTAACCATAGGAGATTCAATGTTAACCCGATTTCTGTATGAAATTAGCTTACCCCACAACGATCACTATTCTATTACCTCCCATTCCAGCTTCATGTGCATGTAATGTATAGTATTATCAAAGAATTTAACATAGATCCCTACCTCCTAAATTGGATGAGACATCTTCCCCAAAGAGGTCCAATATATCTTCTCCTATGAAGATGTATCCCTAATTAAACAATCCAAATGTCCATCAATGACCATGATCGTCCCCTCCAACACATTGGTGGACAATGGAACATATACCGGAATGGATGAGGGGAAGCTATTCACAAGATTAATACAACCTCCAAAGGATAATAATGGTTTTTCCAATTGTGAATGTGCCCTGTAATATTTATCACCATAGGGTCAAAACCAGTAAAGCGCATATAGCTGGAGACATGGGGGTGCCTTGTTACTCCTTGGGGAAATAAACATGCCTCATACCCAAGATACAACCCATATCTATCACACTGATTGAAGTAAAAGCCTAGGCCATCCAAAACCCCCTCTTCTCCCTAATAATTTGTTTCCCACTCCTATGGCAGTACTCATCAAGGATCAAGATGGTCCCCTGCACAGACCGCCTTCCCACATTGATAAAGATTAGTGTGTTTCCCCTACCCAGACTGCCTACCCACTCTAGGTGTGCATAAAGGCCTCTTTACCATTAATGTGGTGATGACCGATTCAGTTCTCTATGACTCCATTTTGGGGTTATTTCAACAAGATATAACATTTATAGTAAAATATACATTGTAGAATCCAAAAATGTTTTTATTTTTTTTAGAAATAGATAAATATATCCATTAAAATCATTTAGGGGCGTCTTTGTAGGATTATTCATATACATAAGGATTGAATAAATTTTTCTAATCCTAAGACCCAAAAATAACTGGACATTCCTCTAATACTACATATGAAAACTCATATCATTAATAAACCTTATTGATGATTTATTAAATAATGTAAGACTTAATAGAAACCCATAAGATAGAAATACCTTGTATCTTTTGGTAATTATCTTCATACATAATTACATAAAATATGGATAAAATAAAATTATTTAAAACTCATTAACGTGCTCCTAAAAATCAATCATTCTATGAAAATGGAATGGGACAACCTGGGTCTGTACAACAGAAATGGGTAAGCAATAAAGCCACATATGAGAATAATTAAATATCAAAATTATGTAAAGAAGTACATGTGATTCAAGAGTAATATCAAGATAACATATGTGGGTTTAGAATCATAAACATGAAATAATATTATTATATAAGATGATAGGATAAAATCAACATGGGAATGTGGAAAAAACATAAATCATGAAATCAGAAATATAAGACAATGATAACCATAGGTAAAGCATAAGACATTGTCGTTAGGGTAAAATTTCATGCACCATACATGGTATCTCATGAGATAAAAACATTAAAAATGCACTAAAGTGCTATATAATTCTTAATACCACAAGTCATATTCATATCAAGTACATGCATAAGTGTGCCACATATATCATATAATATAAGGATACATTTCATCAGTTTTATTCCCATTATTATTGAGTGTGGGTTTTATACTTGGAAGCCATCAATCAATGATGGATGAGTATTGTAACATTATGTTAATCTTTAAAATTTTAATAAATTAATACTAAATTTATTTTCTTATTATTTAAATAAATTATAAATATTTTTTAATTATAATTTATGGATGACTATTTGAAATTATACAACAATACATCGAAATAATATAATATTTTAGAATAATACCTTTAATGAATATTATATGTGATGGTATGTTTAATTGGTAGTATATATTCATATTTTTAATATATATATATATATGAACTAATTTAATCAATTATTAATACATGTGATTATTAATTGAAAATGTTTTTATGTTTTTATAAATTATTTATAGTTTAAACATATTCTGTTATTATTTTTTTGAAATAAATTATTATTTTTACGAAATGGGATCTTATTGTAAATTAAAATTTAAAATTATAAAAAAATGTTTTTTTTAAAAAAAATTTATTATTTTTTTAAATTATTTTTCTAAAATGTGAAAATATGTGTAAAAATATAATATTTAAAAAAAATGCATACCGATTTCATAAAATGAAAAATAATTTTTATAAATTGTTATATTGATTTTAATTTTGATATTATATAAAAATAATAATTATTAAGATTATAAAATATATATATATATATAAAGCATCAAGTTTGAAACCATAAGGTAATATATAAATTATATTACTTGAGCATTAATTAATATAATAAAATATACAAAATTATAATAATATAAGTATTATTATTACTTTTTAATTTTTAATACTATTAAATTAATTTTTATGAAGTATTAATATTTTATAATTTTTTAAAATAGCAGATAACATAGATAACGGGTGTTCATGGGGCATGAGCATGGAAAAAGGGGAATCACCAAGGGGATTTTACCCCATAATGAAAAAATATGACGGTTCTGTCGAGTTGAGATTGAACATGGAAGTTGAAATCCAAATTTGGTTGTGATCATAGATGCTCGAATACCAGTGAGGAATAAACACTAAAGGGGATCGACTACTGGAGAGGATTCAATGTGTTTTTTTGTTGAACATGGATGAGGAAGACCAACAATCTGGGAGGGGGATTCACATGCAGATAGGGAAACCAGGTGTAATTTTTCCATAATATTATTTATTCTATGAATCATGATATTTATAACATTGATGGTAGGTGTTTATTTTATATTTTTTTTCCAAATCTAATTGATGTGAGAATCTTTTTTGGTGGAAGTGATTTTTTAAACAGCACCCTCATTTTATTCATTTATAGTTATCGGATTTTTCTATTTTTTGTCAATATGTATTTTATTTTTCCAATTTGAAGTGATGATGATGTTTAAATTCAATCAAAATCATTTTTTTTAAAAAAAATTGTCAGTTGTCCCATTTATCAATCTTGTTTTTTTCTTTCTTCAAGAATATAATATTCAATGTTGATTATTTCATAAATTTTTTGGTTGGTCCGTTATATGAATTTAGAATCATTTCATCCACATATTTTTATGTTTATGTCTCAAATAAATTGAGCTTTATGAAGAAGCTTTGACTAAACTGAATTAATATAATTAAAATAATAATGAAACATAACCATCAATGTATTTAGTTTTTAGTTCATAAAATCTTTCTAGTTGTCATCAATGAAATATATATAAATATATCTCAATAGTATTTTCTATTTTTCACCATTTAGCTTACATTTGAATCAATCTTGAAGAAAATTATACATATAATTAAATAATTATGAATGTAATATATGCATGAACAAGATATATAAGTAGATCTACCCTCTGATAATAGTATATTCTAAGTGTAGTAAAATGTGTAAGAAGTGTGATAGATTGTGTATGATAGGTATAATTTAATAAATCATCCAATATAAAAAATATAGAAAGTAGGAGACTCTAATCCTTTTAGTGGTAGGTTTTTTTGTAGTTAAGGTAAGGCAATCATTTCCAAAATTTATAGTTATGTATGAGTTTTTATTTAACAATTGCTGATTTTATATATTTATAATTATGATCTTGTAAGGATTTTTGATATATATATATATTCCAAAATTCAAATTTTTTAAAACCGTATCCAACGGAGATAATTTTTTTAAAAAAATATTATATGATTTTATATATGAAATTATATTTAAATATTTATTTAAAAAAATCTATTCTGATATATGAAGTAAAATAAAAGAAAATAATTATTTTTATATAGTTTAAGCTTAATTTTAAAGGGTATTTTATTTTATTAAAATATCTATTTTAATATTTTTAATTATAAATTTTATTATTTTTTGTAAAGAATGACATTTCAATCAATAGATGTTATCATTTTAAGCAATGAATTATTTTTATTATTAATGAATGTAATTCATGAACATATAGACATGATCTATGATTGTTCTTCACATCTCATGATATTTTATACAAGAAATTATTTTAATTGCTTTAGCATTAATGTTTATTTATTTTAATTATAAGCATTTATTAAGGTAATTTTGTTTTCACCTAACTCTCGTGAGATTTTAGAATTTTGAAAATTTTCTAATTAAATATGTTATAATTTTTTTTCATCTCAAAAAATAATTTATGTATTATTTTGGATGTTTTTTTGTTATGAATGAGAAATATAAAACCTCTCAAAAATGTTTTCTCAAAAAGTTGTGCTTGAGTATTGAATGATATGATATGGTTTAGGGATTGAACGTAATATATATAAGGGGATGTTTTCCATAAAGTGGTACTCCTTGTGGCCACATGTTTTTTAAGGGTTTCTATGTGTCATAATTAATCCCTCAATGTTTGTTCTTTAAAATATTTTAAAATGAAAAATTCAAGGATTATATCAAATGATTATTTTTTTGGAAGTAAATGTTTTTATAGAAAAAGAATTATGTTTAAAGGATTTTTACATATTTATTCTAAAACATTAAATATCATTGGAGAATGGATTTTATTTTAAAAAATGGTTTTTTTGGTAAGATATTACCAAAAATTAATTTATTTTATTTATAATAAAGTACTTTTTAGTAGTTTTAAAACCCCTCACTAGAAACCTTATTTTCACCCTATTCATTAAAAAAATTTCATATGTTTATTAGGAATGAAAATAGTTCTTGTTTCGCATTAGGAGGTATCACACATGAAGAAATTAGTAAAAAAATGTAAAACTCTAATAAATTGTATCATTTTTTCTAATTCTCCAAATCCTAGAACACAAAAGATCCTCAGTTGTATAATAAACTATTTATTTCTCTATTTAGTTTCAAAAAAAATTAAACGGCATGTCTTCATAATAAATCTACAACTGTGGGTTTGGGTAGTCATAGTGGAATGAAAGGAACCATCGAGACAAAATTGGAGATCATGCATCATTGTTTATTGGAAAAAATTATACAATAAAAAATTATTTTGAATTTCTTTGTAATTAAGTTCCTAGTGAAGTTGTAGATTTTTTTATCTTAGAAAGTTTATATTTCTTTTCCTAGGAATGATGAATGAATTGTGAGGATGCAATTCATTTAATGGGGGAAGAATGTGATATATAGAAATTCATTATAATATTAATAAAATCTTATTAAATGGATTGTTTTATAATTTTAAAAAATAAAAATAATTTTTTATTAAGATGGGGTTAAATAATTAATGATATATTATAATAATGGGAAATAATCCAATTTTTTTATTACCTTTATTTATGATCTTATATAATGATATATTAAATTGTTATTCAATAGATACATATTTTAAAAATTTATATATGGACACATTTTTCAATTATTAATATACGTTATTATTAATTTAAAATTATTTTATGTTAATATAAATCAATTATAGTTTTCAAATATTATGTTATAATATTGCTAAATAAAATAAAATTTTCATGAAAATAAATATGATTCTAAATTAATATGAAAAATTATAAACAAATGTTTTTTCCATAAATATTTCATTATCTTTTGAAGAGAATATTTAAAAAATGTTTATTTTCGTAAATATAAATATTTTTTATAAAAATATATATACTTATTTTATAAAAATTGAAAATTAAAATTTAAAATAGTTGTGTTGAATTTATATATTATATTAAATAAAAAATAATTATTATTATTATAAAATGATTTACTATTTCTATAGAGTTTCTAATTTGAAACATTAAGGTTATATGTATTTTATTTTATTTGAATATTAACAATTATGATAAAATATATATAATTATTATTACATATATATCATTATTATTATTGAATTATAAACATTATTATAATATTTTTTATAAAATCATAAAAATATATAGTTTTTTAAAGAAAATGATATAAGGGGGTATCTTGGGATCAATCTCGGAAAAAGGGTAATCGATCCAGTGGAGTCCTCCTCATAATGGGAAAACAAATCAGAGGGTTTCACCAAGTGCCAATAAAAGGTGAAAGAGGATATCTAAATGCAGTACATGTCTGAGATGATTGAAAATCAGTGAGGATTGTACATTGAATATGGTCAACTGCTGGAGGGGGTTATGTTTTTGAACATGGATGAGGAAGATGGTCTGGTGAATATTGGGATTCACACGCTGATGGGGAAACTAGGTGCTTGATGTCCATCATCATTCTTATTTTATGAATCATGATATTCATAATATCAAAGGTTGGTGTTTCTTTATTTTATTTTAGGAGTTTGAGTCTACTTGTTGTGAGGGTCATTCTTTGGGGTTGTGGTTTCTTGCTTATCTCCCTCATTTTTCTCCAAGTATCATTATAGGATTTTCCTTTTCGTTGTCAGTATAGATATTCTTCATCCTGTTATACATGATATTGATTTTTAAATGAAATCGAAATGAGTTTTGTTAAATTTTTTAGTCGACAGTCCCTTCTATAAATCTGGTATTTCCTTCCTTTGATTATATTATATTTTATTTCAATTATTTCTTAAAATATGTTATTTGTTCATTATATTAGATCATAATCATTTCATTAGAAAATTATGTGAGTAATTTCTCAAATCAATGATTCTTCTAGAATAATATTTAACTAAATAAAATTAAAATATATACAATATTAAAAAAAATAGCCATGGTATTTGTTCACTATTTAATCGAATATAGAATCTTTCCATCAATGAAAAACATATAATTATATATCAATATTATTTTCTGTTTTTTTCCCAATTAGATTATATCTAAATCGGTTGTTAAAATAATAATACAAATAAATAAATATATATATATCCATAAAAATATGCTTTAACCAGCTATATAATCAACACTACCATATGATAAAAGAAGATTCTTAGTGTTACACCATTTTTAAGAAGAATTTATTTATATATAGTAGGAGAGGGAGAATTTCTATAAACATCCAGTTTGAAAAATATAGAGAGTATGATAGTCTAAACCTTGTATGTGGTGGTATTCAGTCATTAAGGTAGAGGAATTATTTCAAAAATTTATAGTTATATAAGGTTTTAATTTAAAAATTTATAATATTATTTCCTAATAATTATATTTATCTATGTATACTATATATATACATTTATTTTCTAAAATTAATCTTTTAGAAAAATATTATTAAGTTAATTAAATTTATGGAAAATTATTATATGTTTTTATATAAGAAATTATATTTTCAAGGTTCATTAGAAGAACATATATTTTTATTTTTCCTAAAAAACAAAATAACGTTTTTTAATTTTTACCTTTAATTTAAAAGGGTATTTTATTTTATTAAAATTCCTTTGTAAATATTGTCAATGAAAAAAGATGTTATTTTATGTAATGATTGACCTTGAATTAAATTTATGTAATAATCTTACATGAAGAATAAATTTTTTATCAATGAATTTCATTCAAGTAAATAAGATAAAATTCAATGGATGTTGATGACATCTCATGTACTTTTATTCAAGAAATTGTTTTAATATTTATATAATTGATGTCTATATCCTTTAAATGTAATTATTTCTTCTAAAAATATAGAATTCTGAAAACTCTATAGATTTTCAATAAAATTGATATGTTTAAAATAAATTATGTTTTATAATTAGTTTCTTCAATGGAAATAATTTATAAAAGATTCTGAAACATTTTTTGGTTATGAAAGAGAAATCAATAAACTCTAAAAAGGATTTCTTAAAATTTGAAACCTGGGTTTCGAATGATATATTATGGAGTTGGGAGTGAACCCATGATTCTATGGGGATTATTTACTAGAATTAATATTGAAAGTGGATACATATTTTTTACAAGATCTTCCATGATTCATAATTAGTACATAATATTTAATTAATTTTGAAAAAATAAAGGATAAATCCAAACATTATTTCAAATTCTTTTTGTATTGAAAATTAAATGATTTCCAAATATCATGTGTTTTTAATGGATTGTGAGATAATTATTTCAATGTTTTGAAAATAAATTTTCAAAAAAATTTTTTTATAAAATGTCTTATTCGGTAAAATATTTCCAAAAAAATTAAAAGAATTTATAAGGAATTTATTTTTTCCTAGTTTAAAACCCCTAACTGGGGATTCGTATACCCAACCCATGTTTTGAAATACATTTCAATGGTTTAGTAGAAATTAAAATGGTATTTTTGCTTGTAATTAGTCATCTCATGTGACAAAATTAAATTAAATTTGTATAACTCTTATAAATTTTATGGTTCTATCTAAATCTACAAAACATAAACTGAAAAAGTCCCTCAATTATATAATTCACTATTTATATTTGATTTCTTTTGAAATAATTTATAATAAATAGTATATATTAGTAACGAATCTATAAGGGTTGGTTTTTTTATCCCATGTACATCTTGGTGAATACCCTAGATTGGAAATGATGACGGGTATTCACTACACAGATGTTTGGTATGTAAAATCATGTGATAAATTGGGAGGCATAAAGGGGGTACATAAAGATTAATTGAAGTGATTAATGAGAGTAAAATGGGACTCTCATAATATAAAAAAATTTATTGTATATTTGATGTGTTAAATAATATACCAATATTAACAATTAGAAATAAAATCGTACAATATAAAGAATGATCTTGAATAAAGAGAATAATGAGAGGATCCCTTACTATGTGATTGTGTGTCTATAATATTGGGAGGACCTTCTTAAGATATTGGGAAGAGAATTTGATATATATTGAGAAAAAATGTAAGATTAAATTCAAGATTAAAGGGTTATTAGTGAAGAGTGATTAGAGTTTTGGTGGGATATGTTGCAAAAGAGTGGGGAATTATTTATTAATTTATAAGCTTATGTGGCAGACTCTATATAATAAAAAATAAAAACCACAAACCTTTTAGTTTTTGGCACCAATTTTTTCTACCAAATAAAAGGTGGTTTGAATATTTTTCCAGTCTAAGATTGTAACTTATTAAAATAATTCTTAAGTTGATATAGAAGTGATTCATGTTCATAATTAATTAATTTTAAAACCATAAAATATAATATAGGTTTTAGAGGATTCATTAAGGGGTTATAAAATTTATCAAATAATATTGAGGAAAACTTATTTTGTTGGGTAAATGTAATATGGATCATGGATAAGCTTTATATTATTTATTTTATCACTTTTATGATTTTATGATGTCATAATACATACCACATATTTATATCATATTTAATTTTTACCAAAAAATCCACTATCTCATAAAATATTAAAATATCCACCATTGGAAAATATAGATGTACATATTTTAAAAATAATATTTATTTGATAAAAAAAATTATATAAATTAATATTTAAACATTTAGATAAAAAAACCCACATATAATTAATGATGTGGTGTTTTAGGATGATAAGAGTTTCTTACCCTTACAAAAATCATATTTCACTTCCTAAAATTATATTATCATTTATATCTAAATATCTATTATTTCATAATAATATACTATTAAATGAAATATTTTTTTAAAATATATTCAATTGATTAAAATTAATATCTTGATTGAAACAATATATTTACCAGAAACTCAATTTGGGTTTCATCGGATCGAAATCTAATTTTTATCAAACTCATTTTTCAATAAAATATAAAATAGTAAAAAAAGTATAATTATATTAATTATTTTATTAAAAAATATAAGAAAAGTAATACTATTATGGTCTAGATACATTACTCCTTATTACACGACTGAATTTCCTAAGGGTAAGGTGTGCGATGGTGACACATTCATGAGGTGGTTCGGTGAATATGGTTTTGGTTGTGATCTTTATAAACATGAAATTATCACATAAATGATTTTCAAAATACTTTAGTTGTTGAATCATTACATGGCCTTAGTCAATGAAAAATCCATGTGATGTCGTCTCGCTTATAAGCTTTGAAAAATGGGCTTCCTTGGGTATGATCCTACTGGTCGACGTCATTACATTTTTCTTCTATGTCAATTCGAAATTATAATTACCATTAACATAAATATATATTTATAATCCTTTTAAAATAGCTATATTATCAATGGTTATGATGCACAATGATCTTTAAAATATAATAGGTGAAAATTTTCCAAAATAAAGAATGTTGTGTATGTTTTTTCTATAACTACATTACATATTGAGGCATTTAATCTCATAAAAATGAAATTTCATTTTAAAAGTTTTTTTTCATTATTGTTTTCAAATAATTTTAAAATTGAAATAGGTTTTTCTAAAATTATAAATGGATTTTTAATGGTTTTAAGGGTGTATTGGTTGGGTATTCAATTTAAATAGATTTGTATGTTTCTGTTTCATTATCAGTATGTCAGTTATTGACTATTCATGGTTTTAGTAATTTTAAAATGATTTAATGAGTTTATAATTAATCATTTTTGGTTCTTTTTGGAAATATCGATTTTATGAAAATTGGTTTTTCTTCATGTAAAAACCTCATTCAATGGTTGCATGATTATAAAAGGGTTTCCAATAGTATATATGTATGTATTTATGTATGTATCTCTGTATGTATGTACATACGTATGTATGTATGTATGTACAAACTTACACATGGATGTATATATATATTAATGGTTGTGTATATGTGTATATTTATGTACGAATGTATGTATGTATGTATTCAAGTATATCTATATGTATGTATGTATGTATGTATATAGGTATGTATGTATGTATGTATGTATTCATGTATTTATGTATGTATGTATTTATGTATATATGTATGTATGAATGAATGAATGAATTAATCAATATATGTATGTATGTACGCATGTATGCATGTATGTATGGATGCTTCTCAGAATCCTTATACGATTCTATATACATGTACATACATCTGTATGCATATAGGCACATGTGCATGTGTTTTCCAAATTATATATATATACACATATTTATTAACTTACATAATACTTTATATATTAATATATCTTGGTATATATATTGTTTTTGAAAACATTGTCTTTCTTAATAGTTGAAAAAGGGAATTTAAAATATGGTTTTGGATTGGACTTGAATTTTTGAATTGGTACTGGGATGTTGTATTCCATTTTATAGAGAGCTTCAAATGACTGTTGATATTGAAATATTTTTGAAGTAATATATGATATAATTATTTATAAAAATTGATTTAGAGACCCATATGGTACATTGTAAAGAATTTCTATGTGTGAAATCATATTTCTAATCATGTTTTGGTCTGAAAGTCATGCTTTGAATATGTTAAAGTTTTATAGTTTTTTGTGTAATGATGGAAATAATTTTAATGGAATTTAAAAATCTTGAAACTTGATGGAACAAAAGAACCCTCATGTCTAAGGTGGGAGGAATAGTGTAATGTGTCCCTTGTGTATTACAAAACACTATCTAATGATACTATATATGGATAATGCTCATGTTTCTGTGAATGAGAGACACCACACTCCTAGTCCACAACATGTACTCCCTAGAAGTGGATTGAATGTGGTGTCACAGATTGGAGACACTGTGTTGCTATCCCATGGATTATTCTCCATAGTAGATTTTGTGAAAATATTTAATTTCCATTAGTTTAAATTATGTTAAGGAGAAACTAGTGTACCTATAACCATAAATAACCAACGGCTCTCCCATTGTTATAATTTTAAATTATTGAATTTTATTTACTCTTACCATTAATTTTGTTTGTATTATCCCTGATTTATATCACTTCTTAATTTGGACATTTTGTAATATATTGGAATTTTGATATAACTACTTTTTTCCTGCTTCATTGGCATCATTAATTTCAATTTCTACTTAAGGATATTTAGGTTCGTAGTTACTTTTTGTTTGTGCAAGGATATCTTTAATTATTTATAAAATAAATTAATCCCTTATTTAGAAATATTCCATTTTCAAGGAATGTGTGTGTATTAATATTTTGTGTTATAAAATTGAATTTCATAATGAATGTCATATATTATTTAACATGAAAATTAATTAAAAAATTATTTTTAATTTTTTTATTTTTCCAAAAATTATATCTTAAATGTTTTGAGAAAATTATTGTATAGTCTCAAGGGTGATTATCTACTAGATTGTTATTCTCACACCCTACTTATTCACTACGATTTTTTTGACTAATTGTCTCATACGGGTTTATAATATCATGATGATGAAGGCCACATCACAGAAACTTTATGTATACTGATCTCAGAGTTGGGCTCATGGGATGTTGGGTGGAGAGTGACCTCACAACACCCAATGTATATCAATGATACATTTTTTCCTTACAGTTTCATCCATATCGTCCACCCCTATTTTCTTTTCTTTCTTTTATCAGTGGTGTTTAGGAATGTGTAATTTTCGATGTTAAATAATTGGTTATTCTTCTTCTCAGAAATTTGGATGTGAGTGGTGGGATTACTTCTGTATTATATGATTAAATTTATGAAATTTATTATATTGTTTCATTTTAACTAGTGTTTATATTTCCAACATACCATGTGGTCATTCCAGAATTCCACTGAAAAGATATTGTTTTTATAACTTTTTTGGGGACACATTTTACCCCTTGAGTATTATCTCATTCCATTGGAATATTTTGATAGCTCAAAGTGATCGAAAACTAAAATAAGATATGTTAAAGGTCAACTTATATATATAGTGGTTGGTTTACAAGGGTTGGTTCATGATATAAAAACATAACATACATTCTAACGTCATAATATTCCATGATCACTAATGAAATAACCACCATCTATCATTTTCATCACATTCAAGCTTTTTATAATTTTTGAGTAATTTTTCTCAATATTAATACATTTAGGAGGATATAAAATGATATGTATACATTAATAACCATATGTATACCAAGAAAATATATAAATATTATTAATATAAGTTTATTATTGAACATACTATCATTAAATCTAATATAATATCATTTAAACCCTTTTTGATGATAGTAAAAAAAATCATGGATGATAACATGAAATTCAAATCAATAGTATGTTGTGTAATGATTTGTTTAGTTATCCATATGACCAACTCAAATTTATTGATATTAGAAAATCACTTAGTGATAAATTTACATCCAGATCCACATTACAATCCTCGATTCCATGTTAAATAATTTATTTCCTAAATTGCCCGAAGGACTTTTTTATTATAGATAATCCACTTTCAAGGGTTTAAGGGGAACCCATACATGACCCATAGGCCCAAGGCACAAGGCCCGACATGACTTGAAAGTACATAACCTGAAGACCCAGAGGCATACCATTCCCAATACATGACCTGTAGGCCCAACCCACTAGAACTGCCACTCCCTAGTTTCTATATCACAGATCGACTAACTCACCACCTTTCATTGATGATTGGATGGCATTTCCCCATACCAAGATGCACGGTGCCTGGTCTCGAGGATGGTTTCCATTCCCTCTCATTCTTCCAATCCATTTAGCTCTGTATCTGGTGATTTCTATTCTTGTTGCTCTGATACTCTTCTGGGGTATTCTATGTGTGAATTGGGCTACTCCTTAGTCTCAATGCCCCGAAGGCCTTATGGTATTAAGGTCTTTGATGGCCTGATGGCCCCTCAGACCCCTTGGCCCAAACTGGTGCCCCGAAAGTCCAAATCAGGGGAAAAAATCTAGCTGCTACAGTAACAAACAAAAACTGCTACAGTAACTACTATTGTACTGCTACAATGCCTTCTACAGTACTGTTAGAGTAACTTGGAAATTTTCATCCACCTGGTTTTGAACCTAGGTCTTTTGGATGCCAACTAGGATCCCTTACCACTCGGGTACGGGAATGTTCGCATTATATAATCCATTCGATGTTATTATCCCATATTTATAAAAACAGAAATTTCTTTAAATTAAATATATCCTATCATATTCTAACTCATTAATTCATAATTCAAAAATACTACCCACTCATAAAAATAGTCTCACAGCATTATTTTATTTTTTAAAAAATTTATTACCAATAAATTTATAGTACACAAAAATCTTGTTACATTTATAACATCTTAACTTATTTGGTTATAAATATTTCTAAATTAGAATAAAATATAAAAATAAAATATATTTTAAAAATTATAATATTTAAAAACCCAAATAAGAAAAAAACTTTAGAACATAAATCAATTTATACTTGTTTATTTATATTCTACAATTTATATAACCACTGATAACGACCACACCACAATGATGTTTTTTATTCAATTTATCATCATTAAATTAATTAAATAAAAAACCCAGTTTTATTTATAAAATCTAAATATATGACATTGTTATTTTATAAGATTAAAATAAATATAATATGTAATATATATTTATAAAACTATAACATTTAAAAAACCTAATCCAAAAAAATAAAACAATTGGCGAGCGTTGACCCATCTTTATTGGGTTTTTTATATATGAATAATTATATAACAATTAATTAAAATAAAAACATCACGATATTATATTTCTAAAAAAAATTATTATCCTAAATTAATTACATAAAAACATCCAATTACATTTAGAACATCTGAATATAACAGGTTATTATTTTTTAAAATTCAATAAAAATTTAAAATCAATAATAAATTTATAAAAATATATCATTTAAATAAACTAATACCTGAAAAAAATAAGGAAATCAATCCAATTGAAACATTCCTCCATGTGTAGTCGAGGATCAAACTATATATCACTCGGTTAACCCATTCCCCAAAATCTTTCAACCATAGTCTCATTTAATAAAAAAGGAACCATATAGAAAGTTTTCAATATTTAAAATATTTTCGAATGATAAAAACTCAAAATCATTTTTATAAAATTAATAAAAGAATCCCAGTATATGTAAAATCTATTTCAATCCATTTTTGAGGAATATAATAACATGTCTATTTATTTATAATAATGTTACAAAACCCATTTTTTAAATATATTTGTTGTTGGTTTTTTAAACACATAAAAATCTTGATATCATTAATTGGGTCCCCATGTCAAGTGGGTCTACCAGAAATGATTCCCCAGCATATTTCATACCATAATAGTTATCCATTATATTAATTAATAAAATATTATTTACCTAGAGTTGGATGCCAATGATGGGGATGTGCATCAAAAAATGAAATATGGTTTATTAAAAATAATAAAAATTTAATTCATATATATATATATCATGATAATGTGTAAATGTCTTCATATAAAATCACAGTAATTTTAAAATAAAAACTAATATATTTTTGAACAAAAAAAAATAAAAAACTATATTAAATATATAAATACAAATATATCAACTGACGTAACAATGTCATTCTAACCCATACAACCTGTTAAATTTAGTATATTAGTTGTTTAAAATTAAAATATTATATTTTTTTATTTTTTATTTCCTGAATAATCTCTTTTACATGTTCTTTTATCCTAGAATTTTATTTTGTGTTCTATATGATTAATTTTGAATAATTCATGTTTGTTTGTATTTTCAATGCATAATGATTAGTTTACCCTTATGTGATGTGGTTTTACCATTACGGGAGGTGTTTTTCGAATATATAAGTTCTCTGTTACCTTTACGTGACATTTTGTTTTGTTGGATTTACCATTACGTGATGTTATTTTCACCCGTGTGTTTGTTTTTCAGTTATTGAGTTTCCTTAATATTGGGATTATGGTACCCTTATGAATCCAATTTGATATGTGACAAATGCTTTCGTGAGATCAGTGATACCTTTACATGTTAGTGGACTAGTGAAGATTACCTTTACACCGGAGCATGCAACCACTATGAATGTTAGGGGTTAGTCTTATTGAATTAATGCACTCAAGTGGGTTATCATTATGTGAATACTGAGCGACCACTACATAGTAGGTCATACACCCACTACGTAGAGGCTTAGAGACCCTTACATAGAATCCATAGTTCTCAGTACCCATACACTTTGGGTGATGTTTTATATATGGAGGATATTACCTTTGCGTGGCACATTGAGGACCATTACCTAGCACTAGGTGGACTTTTACATAGTGTAATCCAATCATTATTTGTTCCAACAACATCATCCAATGTATTTTTGTTCACATAAAAGTAACATGGTTGTTTGAGGGTTCTTTTGAATAGGTTTTTAGTGTATGAGCTCCCTCCTCCTAACAATAGAATGTTATAATTTAATTCTTGGAGAATAATGAAGCTATCAGAGAGTGAGAGAAAGGGATATGAGATGATCTATAGGTGAAGGATCTTATCGAGGCATGTTAATGACAAAACATGAGGTTGACTCTAGAAAGACAGTTTTGATGGAGAGCTTATTATTTTGATAGTTATGAGGAGGGGGAAAGTTGATTTAAGGTTTTGGAAGGTTATTTAATAGGAAGAGTCAATCCCTTGTAAGAGGTTTTGGATTACATTTTTTTCTTCTTGTCAATTGTTTTAACAATTTATACTGGTTATGAAACTTTTATTTCTTCCTGTGTGAGTTTCATAACATTGATTTCACTTTTTTCATTTAGTTTTATGTAGTTTTACCATTATTATGTTTCTATTGTAATATCCCATTTTTTCATTGGTAATAATAATAATAAACGGGTTTCGGTGGTGTTTTTGTTCATAGAGTAGCTCCAAGGAGGTCTTAACCATGTTATATCATTTTTATTTTTCTCATTCCTGTATTCTATTGTATTATTATCTTTATGTAATTTCATGAAACTATGTCATCATTGTTTTTCTTCTTCTTTTATATTTCATTTTATTTTCAATATATCTTCTTTATATTAGGTCTTATTTGTTTCTTTTGTCAGTTTGGATGTGCAATGATACCTCTTTCTTTGGTGGATTTGTGTGTCTCGAAGTCTATCGTTCCATAAGAAAGTCGTTTCAAGGGATTGTTTATATAGAACAAATATTTCTTTAACTAGATTACTATTTGGGATGTTTGATCGGAAGAATGAATTAAATTTATAGAGAGTTAATATGCATGATTTTCTTTTACATAATAGAGTAGATAAATCATTGAATTGAGATAATAGGAAGAAAACCATTTTTATATAGGAGATACATTGACATCTATTATTGATACTCTCCCAAATATTTAAATTAAGTCCCATTCCTTATTGATATTTATGATAACCCATATTTTATTACATCTTAATTCATGATTTATTACATAAAGGAACACATAATACAATCCCAAATTATAATGAATCCTATTTTCCTTGGAAACATTGGTACCTATAATAATAACTCTCAACAATAATATAAAAACATTATTGAAATATTCTTTAACATGACCCTAAAATTCACTCTTTATTCTGAAAATGTAGCAGATAAACTTGGGGTATACATAAGAATAAGGTGGCATATAAATCATATTAAGGGAAAACAAATAATATTATAAGTTAATGTAGTACATGTTATCCTAGATGAATTTCAATGTAACACAATAGGAGTTAGAATCATGATATTTAACATCGAAGAATGATATAACATGATAATATAAGGGAAACATAAGAATGTATCAACAAGACAAAACATGATATCATAAACAAAAGTCAATTATAACTTCCAATAAAATATAGCATGGTGTTATTAAAATATACTATTATTCACCATACATAGAATCTCCTGAGATAAAATCATTACCCAATGCATTTGAAGGCTATATAATCTGTTCCCCTCCCATCACTTTCTTATCGTGTAAATGAATAACTGGGACACATAGGTTATACAATATATGGATTTATTTAATTTCATTTAACTTCACATTTATGTGGTATGATATACATATAGGTAATTCTCTAATCAATAATTTTTAGGTATATCTTGGGGAATACAATTTATTGAATATGGGGCATTGTATTCACTATACGATTCATTGGAATGAAAAATCATATGATAATTTAGGCTTCATACCTTCAATACATAAAAATTTATAGAAAGGATTAATGAGATTGAAATATGCCTATAATGTCTTGTTAATCCTATGTAATGTATGATTTAATTGTAAGAATAAAATTCAACAAGAAAAATTATAAATTTAATGGCATAAGGTAAATAAGGTGCTTGAATAAACAGTAGAAGGAGAGGATCCATTAACATGAGAGGGTGCTTCTTAAATAATGGGAGGATATTATTAAGAACACGGGGCACATTTTAAAGGATATATATATATATAGTAAATGGTAGGTTAATTTCATGATCAATGGGTTTTTAGTGAATAAGACTGGGAGGGTGGTTGGCATTATATAGAAAAAGGGAGGATATTTCTGTATTAATTTCCAAACATAGGTTTTAGATTCTATATGATAAAGTAATAAAAACCAAATTCCATCACAAGGTTTTTGAAAATGGTTTCTACTATAGTGTTTTTATTTAATTATTATATAAGTTTAATAGAAAAAAACATTAAAAGAAAACCCTTACTGATGTGGAAGTGAGTCATGTTTTTGAAATATTTATTTTGAAACCAAAAAATGTAATATATGTTTTGGTGGAATCATTATGGGTATATAAAATTAATAAAATATTATAAAAAAAAATTATTGTAAAGGGTAAACATACATTTTTCTATGGGTATTCTTTAGTGTTTTTATTGCATCACTTTTGGGTTGTATGATGTCATAATTCAAAATGTATATTTATACTAATTTATATTTGACCCTAAAACATGAATATATCAAAATATTATGAATAAATTAATAATTGTATAATTTCCTCAAAACTATTTCACAAATAATATTTATTTTAAACAAATAATCCATAAATTGATAGAGTTTCTAATTTTTTAATCAGAAATTCACATTAATAGAAAAATTCTGGTTTGTGGAAAATAATAGTTTTCAGACGATTATATATTTTTTAATTAATAAAATTAAATTTTCATTTATATTTAATAAATATTTTTTAGTATTAAAATTTTATTAAAATATAATTTATTTCAAATATTATTTAATTCGTCCAAAGTGATTTTTGATTTAAAGTACATATTTCTAAAAATACAATTTTTTTTAATTGATTCAAAATATATCATTTATCAAACTCATCAATTAATCATTTAAAAAGTGATATTAAAGTGGATAAATAAAATAATAGTTTTAAAAAATATAAAAATTAATATTTTCAGTGTCTATATACATATATCTTTTTTAAACTAATCAACTCACTAAGGGTAAGGTATGATGGTGGGATTTTCACTTGGTGGTTTAGTTTACACGGTTTGGGTTATTTTCTCGACGATATTAAACATCTAATATAAACGGATTGAGTAATAATTTATTTGATTAATAATATATTATACTGGTCATCTCTCTAAGGATTTTATGCTATTAAAAATCTCAATTAATTATCCAATCCTTTCTGAAATATTCTTCAAAATCTCAAGACAAAACTCATATGTCAATCAGATAAAATAGACAATATAACACTATACAGTCTTACCACATCCCTTATATTAATATTATGGTGATGTTTAATAGTTAAATCATCCATAATAATAAGGATATTTTATAAATTTATAAATAGATAGAAAACTTCCTAGATTGATTTATTTCGTTGACGTGTCTATAGGATTCGTATGAAAAAATATTTGGTTATTTTTTAACGTTTCCATATTGTTATTGATAATGGTATCATCATACCCATATAAAATTATCATTTGTCCTTAAAATGTATTCATAATATGAATCGAGATAAAAAAATCCAAAATCTTCCTCATCATGTTTTCTCACTATATTTTTTTCTTCAAATATTCATACATATTACTTCTTCCTAGATTAATTTATAAGGATGAGTTATGTGCATTTCCCAAAATATCATTTGTCAATTCATGTCTTAATGGTACACATATGATATTTCAAAACCTTATAACTGCATATTCATGAAATTTCATCTCCAGGATATTCACTACATTATACATTAGAAAAATATCATATTTTGAGGCCTCCTCGATCCTCTCAAGAATGGATTGTTGAGTTAATATTTTAGAAATGTAGGATTAAAATCCTTTTATTATTACCTTATACATCCTTTTCATATCATAGAAGATTGGATCCCTTATAATACTCAACATGGATAGTGTTTCGTGATCCTTTATGATCAGATCATATATCACTTTTTCCTAGGATTATATGTATTAATCCATCATAATTCATGATTAGCTATAACCACCTATATTTTAACATATTAATATGTTTTTGTGTGAATATATACTTGAGACTTTTACAATCTGTATTTATATCACTCTTTTCTCCATATAGTAAATGTTTTCAAATATTCATTGTGATGACCAATACATCCAATTCTATATTGTGATTTCCATAGTTACACTCATGTATCTTTAATTAGAGATAGGAATATTCTATCACTTTATCATCTTTTATGAGTAAACAACCCATTCCCATTTTGGAGGAATCACTATAAATCAAAAATCCATCTCCACTGGTCAGTAATTTGAGAACATGTGTAGTGATTAGAATCATTTACGTCTATTTAAATCTTTTTTTCAAATTCATCTATAAAAAACATGAATTCATTCTCACTAATATCCAACAGTTGGAGTGAAAATCATGTGAAGTTTCTCAAAAAAAATGATGAAAAACCTATATAATACAAATAATATATGGACATAAATCATATATATTGTATTGGATATAATTAAATTGCATTTATTTTGTATAGATCCATAGATATACCTTTATTAGTGGAAACATGACACCAGAAATTTACTTTATCCAACTGAAACACACATTTACTATACTTTTTAAATACCTTTTCATTTGTAATATGTTTAGTATAGTATTTAAATTCCCCTCATGTTCCTCCATTATGTTATAGGAGATTATAATATCATCTATAACTATTACCATAAATTTTTCAATGTAACCTATAAGGACACTATTCATTTAGACTATTAAAATATTTGGAGTACTAGTGAGTCCAAATGTTTTGGAGAAAATCTTATAGTTATGGTACTTTATATGAAAAAGTTGTCTTGGGGGTATCATATGTCTCTACCATTAAAATTAATAACTTGACTAGAGATCCACATTTGAGAAGTACTAGGATCCATATAGCTGATCAAACAAGTCATTAATATGTGGTAAGGGATAATTTTTTTATCACGATCTTATTGGGATCATGATAATCAACACACATGTGCCTTGGAAAATCCTTCTTCTTAATGAAATGAAATGGTGTACCCCATGATGAATAAATTTGGAATATTAAACCTTTATCTAGTTTCTCCCACACTTTCTTCTTTATCTCTTTCAGTTCAACAACATTAATTTTTTATGGAGTCTTAGATATTTTAAAGCCACTATGTGTAAAATTAATTCAAAAATCATCTAAACATCATTAAATCAGACAAATAAATTATTTGGTAGACATTTCATCATATTCTATACAATGGGTATGTTATTAAGGACTTTATTTTCCTTATCCTCAATCATTGTTAATAGACACACTTAATCAAAATGAAATGATATTCCTACTTGAGATGTTGATACCAAATAAAAATCATCCTCCTCATTGCATTTTCATCAAATCATAGTGTTATTTTTTATATAAATTATTATTTCCGTCTCTCTGTGATTTATTTTGGTTCTATAAAAGGAAATCCATTTTTATAAAATGAGTATCACAATGCTTTCTATGAACATTAGCGTGTGAATTTGAATAAGAGATGAGTTATATTCTTTACATATAACTATTGTCACATTTTTCATCTTCCTCAATTAAATGAGTCCCATGTATTGAGGTAGTTTTGGAATAGTCCTATAAAACCTGTGTGATGTGAAATAGTTTGTAGAACTAGAATAAAAATTTTCTTTTTCTATTATTGATTGAATAATAGCATACCTATCACTGATTTATTATGGGGAACCACCACAGTTATTGTGATGGAATATTCTATCCCATAACCTCTAGGATTAGATGTTGTTTTTTTATTTATCATAATAACCCATGGTTTAGTTGATTTATTTACGTAGTATATCTATTCCTTATAATTTAATAAATTAAAAATATGATGAGGGTTGACTGGAAAATTCATTTATTCCATCACATCGGTGGGCTTATCATATCATCATTTTCTATCATGGTTCCATTATTTCTTCCTCCTAAAACATTTAATTTTCCCCTCATGTATATTTTAATTATATTTCTCCCCACACTTTTTAAAAGAGGGATAGTGGAATTTTATTTCCCCATTAGATACATTCATTACACAACTAGATTTAAAATCGATTCTCTTTTTATAATCATGGGTCCCAAGAGACCCTTCATAATTGTTTAATCTCAATATTACCTTTGAAAGAAAATTTAAAATTTCCCTCATCTCTATCAGAGACTCAAATAGATAATACTTTTTATGGATTTAGCTTTATAACACCAAATACGTAGTCAACATTACTTTTGGGGGAAATGAAAAAGCTATAGGTGTATTATCAAGGTCTTGTAATGTTGTTGTATACAAACATATGGATTCTTAATCATTTTTGTTGTGGATTTGAAAATCCCTACCTATTGTTTGTTTGACATTTCAGGGAAAATATTTATCAAAAAACATTTTTTATAATTTTTCCACTCCATTACTTTGAGATCCACCATAGGATTCATAATTTTTACCAAATCCTGCATTGATTAGATTATCCTCCCATATGGAAAAATTACATAATAACCTCCTCTTACAGTGATCATTGATGTATAGATATGATATTTTCAATAGAGTTGGTGCATTACTCATTGATTATAGTATCCAAAGATCTATATAAAAATGGATGACTTTCTCAATAAATGTATCAATTAAAACATGATATTTATCTAGACGATATGGGTGCTACTACTAATTCATGTTATGGTTCAATATTTTTTTCAATTGACTGGTTCAACTGATGGTTTTTTTATCCTTCCTTGAGGTGTTTTATTTTCATTCAGTGATGTTTTTGTATATGGTTTTGATGATATTTGTTCTTTGTGTGATCATGATGATGGAAATGAAAATTTGGGGTGGGTGTTTTCTATGATTGATGGATGATGAAAAGAAAGATATAATGTTTTATGGTGGGTCGATAGTCTTCAGCTGAGGCTATAGGTGTCAGGTATTGATGTTGGTGATTGGATGGTGACAGTGACTCTAAATGTGGTGATGATGGTTTCGGGAGATGAGACTTCGGATGATGGGTGATCTTGATCATCTTCATTTTTTGTAGTGTTTTTCAATTTCAAATTTTGAATTTGGAATCTTTTGATTTTTCATCCTTCTAGTTACCAGTGAACCATAAAGCACATTCTTTAAAAACCATGTAATAAATGAATTTCCAGTTACAATCATTAAGTTGTTGATTCCTTCTCCCATCATATTGGGTATTTCATTTTGATAGTTGTAAATGTTTTCATCAATTTTGTATTCGACTTCGTTCCTCTTATTCCCGACCACTAAATAGAAATTAATGTTAAATTAGAGATAATAATTTTTAATCTATTAATGTAATAAATGTGAAACTATGAACATTAAATTGATATATCATAAACTATATATATCATTTAACAAATTTATTTTTAGGTTTCAATAATATTTATCCATGTTCTATTTCATAACATAAAATATTATGGTAATTTTTGATCCTTTAATAATTTATTATAAGGATCCTTTGTGCATACCAATGAATATCCCTCAAGATTGTTAAACCAGGTTAATATTAAGGCATGTTTTCATGCACCAGGTGATTATTGAGTGTAGATCAATTCATCCTTTTCCATGTTATTACCCCTTTGAAAAATAATTCTAGAGCCACATCCACATGTAGTATCCGGACATTGATGTATTTTCTTATAAAACATTTACTATATACTTTACCCATTTTTAGTGATTTTTTCATATGTGTAGCATTTTACATAATCACTTTAAAATATTAATCTAATCCTAATCCTGAAAATAACTAGTAATTTTTCTACTGCCAACTAAGAAATCCAATTTTTTATAACATTATAATTTTTGATTAATTATAAAAAGATAAACATAATACAATCAAAAAATATTATAAATTGTAATGTATTTGGAAAATTATGTACCTATAATAATAAATTGTAAAATTAATACAACAAAACTATTAAATTATTTCTAAATGATCCTAAATTTAAATTGTTCTACTAAAACATCATAGGATACCTTGGGGACATACATATGAAAGGGATGATCAATAAAGGTCGATAAGGGAATAATATATCATATCATAATGTATATAAGTACATGTGAGGCATGGGGAATTTCAAGGTAACATAAGAGGTGTGAGAATAATAATAATGAACAATGGGGCATGATATGGCATAATAACATGATGGAAATATAGGAATTATGGAACAACATGAAACATGGAATCATAAACATAAGTTAACGATAACTATCAAAAAACATAAAATAGTGTGCTTGCGATAACCTCATAATCACAATTTATGGTATCTCAATAGATAAAAAATGATCAAATTAATTGAATTGATATATAATTACTAGTCCACCTATTAATTTCTTATCATGTACATGAATAAAAATTACACAAATGCAATACCACATATTGATGTATTTCATACATTTTAATCCCAGGATTAAGGACTGTAAGATATATACATGGAAGTCCCCAATCAATTATGTATAAATAAATCTATGTAATTATCATTTATTGTTACTGGGTTCTGGAATTTTATTACACCATGAATATTTTTCCATCCACATTGCTATAGAATTTATGATGTTATTCTCCCTTAGATACCAAATGTTGAGTTTGAGTATAAATACAAATTTATTTTGAAAGAAATTGTATATTGTATTTCCTTGTGTCACGACCCAAAAAATCCTCTAATATTCCTATGAACATCATATCATGACTCTACATTCTTAATGGGGGATCAAAAATGATAAATAATGGATTGGGCCGATGGGCCAGAACCATAGGCCAATAGTTATCATGGGCAGGGGTGCATGGGAGAATCCCATATAGTATAGAGCATTAAGGTTTCACAAGTTCTTTTCCATGGTGTCCTATTCACACCAAATCTTCAAGCCAATTGGTTGGTGTAAGACTATCTTTCACATGTTGGAAGGCACAACCACCACTTATTAAGACACATGCTAGCACCGCTTACACTATTGACCTTCATGATTATGAAGGATTGGCCACCCCTGTAGGATTAGCTATGATGGGTACCTTTGCGGGGTACATGTGTATACAACCTCCTTCTATTTGGGTCCTAGTATTTCCTTCAAATAGGACCCTAGATCTCCTCACTTACAAGGTTTGAAAACAGAATAAGCCTCTAACCTCTATTCAGGCATCTTGTTTTCCCCAGTCCACTAAAATCACTCAAGTATCTATCTGAAGCCATATAGAAGAGAAAAATATGGGTATAGTGAGTCCTAAGTCCCTCCATGGTTTGAAAAACAATGAACCTCTATGCGTAACCCTTTCCCCATTGTTAAAAACCACTGGTGAGAAGGTATCATCCCTAACTTGGGACCTGTGTGAGACTCTTCCCATAACACCTGATGAGACCCTTGGTGTCTAGAGAAAGGCCTTTCCCAAGTGTTGAATCACATGTGATCCATCTTCTAAGGAACATCCATATTGTGAAAACCAACCCCCTACGTGAATAAACTCCAACACCACCCTGGTCCTGTATGAATAACATATTTCTATTCAAGACATAACATACACAATAGACCTTCAGGCCCTCTTTCAATCCACCAATGGTGGGGCAACCCTTTGTTTGGATACCTTTCCTTATGGGGGGAAATTGAAGCTTCCATCAAATACACTATAATTAAAAGATAATGGAATGTGACAAAACACTATGTCTCTCATTTGGTTATACATTCCTTTGGTCATAGGTGACTTGTACATGTCCTGCCTAATTGGTAGAATCTTCATGGTACACGTAGATATGAATTACCTCAATCATGAGGGCCTCAATGTGGTGTAAGGGTAAACAATTTTCCAATCCCAAATATGACGGATAGGAACATGTCCTTCCATACCTATCTCTATACTCACTATCATCAGTTCCCAGAAGTGAGGTAGATGATCAAAAAAATTCCCTTTTAGGTGTATTGTTTTACCCTCTTCACTTCACCAGAAACCAGTCCCAAAGGAATCCCTCCTAAAGTAAGACCTTAATGTTACATATAGAACCTATCATGTTTCAATCCTTCCTCCTTCTCTATACCCATAGGCTATATACATATGGGTATATTTACAAAAATATCCTGGGTACCATGAACGGATGATATGAGAAATAGAACCTCCTCTCTTTCCCTATCGCTTTGGGTCTTGGCCTCGTCCACTAGTGAAAAATGTTGATTATTTGGATCATAGAATCTACCACGTACCTTTTTTATCACACTAAAAATGATTGACATTATCTTATAAGTTATCAGTGATCATAAGACCCACATGATCATAGATGTTTGGGAATCATTTCATGTGTAATCCCAAACCATTCATTGGGAAACCTATTCAGTATAATCCATTACCATACACATCCAAAATAGAATCTTATTTTTCAGTGTAACCCTAAAATCATTCACCAATCCTATGAAAAATCTAAATTCCCATTGAGGTGAACCTTTATAGGTCCTCCATAGTCATGGGTCCTCACAATAAAAATGTGTTGGCTTTGATTCCATTTTGAATAAAAAACATTAGTGGCCTCCAATATTTCTAAATCCAGCATCCCAAAATCAATCACAATTCCCTCTATGAAACATTCATCATAGGGTAAGATCTAACAATGAGTCATACATCCGTTCTATGTTCCCTGAGGTACATTGTAATAATCCCCATGACAATCTTTGACTTGGCACATTCTGCATAAATTTCATTGTTACATGACATTAAAATACATAGTTCGTTTTTTATCACACCACCCTAAAAGGAATGATGTTCTCTATTAATTTTAATATAACTTTGTGGATGATGATTCCTTTCATGAGGATATTTCGGAATCTAATATCATGGTTCCAATCACTCCCTAAAAATAAATACTATCACACTAGATGATGACATTATCTAGAGCACCCTATCGTGTGGTAAAAACCCAACATTGTAACAATAAATGACCAAAGAATCTCTAATACATTCATAAAAGTGTAACATTGAAGGATAAGTTTTTATATTGATATATTAATCTAAGTTACATATATTATAATAATTTATTATTAATTCAAGAGTGACCCATTCCATACTTGAGAATAAATGAAAGATTCACGAACAAATCACAAATCATTAATAGAGTCGTGGAGTAGCAAAAAAAGCCCGCAGAAAGGTTTTATGATCCTAAACCCTCATCCTCTTTACTGATGTGAGTTCATAATTATCTATTCCAATTTTACATAATTAGAACAAAACTTTGGAATGTAGGTCCATAAATCATCACAAATTTAAGAACTATTTTGTGTTTCTATTTCCAAAAATACACCCTATTATAAACATCCTGAAAGGGACATGTGTGTATGTGTTTAATGTTAAGGTCATTCCACAAATAATGAAAAATATCCTTCCATCGTAACAGGGCATTCATGGGTGAAAATTTAGTAAACCTGGTGTGAATCCTTAATCAAGATGGTGGTGTCACCTTCCTATCAGGCCCCTGTCTCTATCAAAATGAAAGATAGATAAACAAGACAATATATTATAAATTTTTTCATTTATTAAGATTAAAATTTTATGAGGTTTCCATTTTTGTATTTTCACATATATTTCAACAGCATCCAATTATATCTCCCTTCCCTCCAAATGATGTTTCACCAACTCGGACAGACATATGCCCTGACTACTATTCACATTGGGTCCTCATCCAATCTGAGGACACATTCACCAACCCAACATCTTCAATATTGTGGCTCAAATGCACTGGTTTGGGAGTACCAACAAAATGGTATCAACCCAACCCTAGATGTTGTTAAACATGTCCCCATTCTTGAAAATTCCTTCTATTCATCCACTAAGTGATGACCAACGGTCTAGAACCAGACGAGAAAAATTTCCATCTCCAATAATTTACGGATATTATCCTTGGAACAATATACTTAGATCCTCCCTTATCATTGTGGCATCGATCAAGATGATACATAAATCCTCAACCAAAAGACACTAGGGTCCATTAAAAGACATCTTTCTAAAATCTCTTACACCAATGTCGAGCATTTTTGAACCATCAACATGATCTGGGTGTCGTCCTTTGGAGTTCGGCCTAGTTAATCCAAACATGTTCATGCAATACATCCATACATGGGAATAATCTTTTCAATATGGATCAAGTACACACTTATTTCTCATATGGATAATCCCACCTATAAAATTGGTTTCAAATAGTCTGAATGTTCAAACAACTTCATGCACCAGTCATGCCGTCTAGAAGACTTGTCTAGAAAAATACATAGAATCCCACCAAAAAAATATGGTGTAAAACAGTAAAAAGGAACAAACACCATCCCACACCCTGAATACCCACCTTTGAAATTCAGTATTAATTTGTGATAAGACACAAACACCATCCCAGATCAACCAATCCTGGTAGCATACGTTTATAGCAGCATAAAAAGAATCCCACCAGTCTCGTATGGTATAAAACTACAAGAATGTTCACACACCTACCAATATTTATCATGATGGAATGCAGTCTCATCTTGTTTGATATGTAGTATTCAAAAATAAATTCCGAACAAAAAATAGGGGAAAAACCAAATATTTTTCCCCATATTAGTGTATTATTAGTATCTAAAAGCATTAAATAGTGAATATGTGTAGCTGTTGACCCCTAATCCAGCCATAGAATGTTAATGTATCCATGATCCAACTGTTAGGCGGAGAAAAACGGGAAGTGATGGCAAGAGGGGGGTGAATTGCCTTTTAAAAAAAAGATTAACAAATTAAAAATCAAAGTGAAATCAAAGTATGTGCAGCGGAAAATAAAAGAGTCAATCACACAAGAAATTGTTAACGGAGTTCGGCCAAAACCCGGCCTACGTATCCGCTCCCAACTAAACTGTTGAGAGATTCTACCGCTTGCTTTTCAATGGTTTTAGCAAGAAACCCACTAGGCTTTGAGGTAGCACTAGAACCTATTACAGCTTGCTTTTGGTGGTTAAGAAAGAACCCAATTGCTTTTAATGGTTGAGCAAGAACCCACTAGCCTTCTTACAGGTGAAGGCTAGCTCACCTATGACACAAGCCTTTTAAAAGGAAAGGCTTGAAGAAACCTCTTCACACCTTAGTGGTGATGTGAAACCCAAAAGAAAGAGGGATGAGAAAAGGTGTTGGGGTTTGTAGGCACAAACCCAAATTTAAAGCTCAAAATAAATAAACAAGAAAAACCGTAATTGGGAAGAAGCCTTGGGCGCCTTTGAATGATTGGAGATGTTGAAGGCCGCTTCCAAGCTTCTTTGGTGGATCTCCTTGGATGTGGAAGTTGTTGGAGCACTTGAGGTTCCTTTGAAGGAAGTCGCTGGAGGTTGGCCAATTGATACAAAATATGTCTATTGGCTTCGTATATGATCCGGGTGGTGTCCGGGGCTTCCTTGGCCTTTATTTATAGGCAAGGAACCCTTTGGGAGTCTTCGGAGCCGTTGGAGAGGCTTAAAGAGCCGTTGGGAGCCAAGTGGGCCAGCCTGGTCAAACTGCAACGGCTAGTTTGACTGGATCCACCGGCTGGCCGGTACAGTCCCACCGGCTGGCCGGTGCTTGAGGAATTTGGCAGATTTCGAGTCTTGGCTCCACCGGCTGACCGGTGGATGGGCCACCGGTTGGCCGGTGGCTTGGCAGTAGCTGATTCTTCTTTTCCAGGCACCATCGGCTGACCGGTGCCAGAGTCACCGGTTGGCCGGTGGGCAGACAGTAGCTACCACTATTTGACTGGATGCCACCGGCTGGCCGGTGGTCAAGCCACTGGCGGACCGGTGGAGCCTGGCAGTGGGCAATGCCTCTGCCAGGTCCACCGGCTGGCCGGTGCTATCACACCGGTTGGCCGGTGGACTGAATTTCAGTCCACTTGATGTGCTTCATGGCCCATTTCCTTGGAAATCTTTTGCCTATAAAACAAAAACACTTAAAACAATGTTAGATAAATAAGAAAGTGATTGTGATCATGAAAATTAAACCACGAGGGGATACAAGAGGTACAACAATCTCCCCCTATTTTGATGATCACAATCACCGAAACAATCAAAGTAAAATACTGAAATTAAAGACATTCTTAAAGGATAATTTGAAAATAAATCAAAGCATGATAGAAAAAACTCTCCCCCAATCAATCAAGAAATTTCTCCCCCTTTGTGATTATCAAAATAGCGTGGGGCATAAAAATTTGATTGAGGGAAAATTGAAAATCAAGATCAATTGGAATTTTATAAAATTGAATTGAAAGTTTTGAATCAAGAATTCAATAACAGTTTGAATTGAAAGTTTTGAAATGAAAAATTGAATAACAATTTAAAAAATTTGAAACCAAGTGTTGAAATTGAAAGTTTGAATCGACAATTTTGAAATTGAAATTAAAACGGTTTAAACGATCCTAACTCCCCCTAAATAAAAACAACAAATCATCGGGGAGAGGTTTTTGGAACCGAAACTAATTTTGGCCCGGAGAGACTTGCCAAAAGAGATTTTTCAATCCAAATTTGTTTCATGGCGGGTCTTCTCCTATAAAATTCGTCCGAAAAGTAAATAGATTTAGGCATACCATAACGGGCATTTTTGCAATCGCATTCATAAATTAGGTGCCCGGGTTTTTTACAATAATTGCAAAATTTATAACTAGAGCTCCCCCTTACAAAAACAGTGGGTGCATCGGAGGAGGAGGCTTGGTTGGTATAGCCAAGTCCTTGAGTGGTCCTAGAAACCCTTTGAGAACCCAATAATTTGGTCAAATTTTGTTCACCTTGGGTGAACTTGGCTAAGGATTCTCTAAGGTCCCTGATGGTTGATTCCAAAGAATCAACATTTGGGAAATTTTGGATTTTTAGGGAGAGTTCCTCCTTCTCTTTGAGAAGTTGTTCTTTTTCGGAGGAAAGTTTTTTGAAATTCTTTTTCAAAGAAACAAATTTAAGAGAAAGTTCATGAAAACCATTTTCTAATTGGTCTCTAGCATGTTGGAGTTCTTCATATGATAAATGATTAAAAGAATTTGAAGTTGAGGACGAGGATGAGGAATCGGAAGAAGTTACTTCGTGAAATGCCATTAGGCATTTTGTACCTTGGTCGCTTGAGGAGGAGGAGGAGGAGGATGATGAGGAGGTGTCACTCCATGTCGCCTTGAGGACCTTTTTCTTTCCTTTTTCCTTTTGCGTGGCCCGTTTTTTGTTGAGTGGGCAATCGGGCTTGTAATGCCCTTTTTGGCCGCACCCGTAGCATTTTACCTTGGGCTCGGATCTTGCGGTGGGTTCTTGCTTTCGCGCCTTGCGAGATTTCTTCTTCTTCTTGTGCTTCTTCATAAGTTTGTGCATTTGGCGGGCGAGATTCTCCATTTCTGAGTCGCCGCTTGATGATGAAGAAGATGAAGATGATGATTATGAGGAGGAGCTTACTTCTTTTTGTACCTTGAGGGCGATGTTCTTTGGTGTCTTGATTGGTGTGCCCTCCTTTTGAGCTTGCCTCTTCATCGTGATCTCGTACGTCATTAGGGATCCGATGAGCTCTTCTACCGGCATGTTCTTTACATCCTTAGCTTCTTGGATAGCCGTTACCTTTGGTACCAATTGTTAGGCGGAGAAAAACGGGAAGTGATGGCAAGAGGGGGGGTGAATTGCCTTTTAAAAAAAAGATTAACAAATTAAAAATCAAAGTGAAATCAAAGTATGTGCAGCGGAAAATAAAAGAGGCAATCACACAAGAAATTGTTAACGGAGTTCGGCCAAAACCCGGCCTACGTCTCCGCTCCCAACTAAACCGTTGAGAGATTCTACCGCTTGCTTTTCAATGGTTTTAGCAAGAAACCCACTAGGCTTTGAGGTAGCACTAGAACCTATTACAGCTTGCTTTTGGTGGTTAAGCAAGAACCCACTTGCTTTTAATGGTTGAGCAAGAACCCACTAGCCTTCTTACAGGTGAAGGCTAGCTCACCTATGACACAAGCCTTTTAAAAGGAAAGGCTTGAAGAAACCTCTTCACACCTTAGTGGTGATGTGAAACCCAAAAGAAAGAGGGATGAGAAAAGGTGTTGGGGTTTGTAGGCACAAACCCAAATTTAAAGCTCAAAATAAATAAACAAGAAAAACCGTAATTGGGAAGAAGCCTTGGGCGCCTTTGAATGATTGGAGATGTTGAAGGCCGCTTCCAAGCTTCTTTGGTGGAGCTCCTTGGATGTGGAAGTTGTTGGAGCACTTGAGGTTCCTTTGAAGGAAGTCGCCTGAGGTTGGCCAATTGATACAAAATATGTCTATTGGCTTCGTATATGATCCGGGTGGTGTCCGGGGCTTCCTTGGCCTTTATTTATAGGCAAGGAACCCTTTGGGAGTCTTCGGAGCCGTTGGAGAGGCTTAAAGAGCCGTTGGGAGCCAAGTGGGCCAGCCTGGTCAAACTGCAACGGCTAGTTTGACTGGATCCACCGGCTGGCCGGTACAGTCCCACCGGCTGGCCGGTGCTTGAGGAATTTGGGAGATTTCGAGTCTTGGCTCCACCGGCTGACCGGTGGATGGGCCACCGGTTGGCCGGTGGCTTGGCAGTAGCTGATTCTTCTTTTCCAGGCACCACCGGCTGACCGGTGCCAGAGCCACCGGCTGGCCGGTGGGCAGACAGTAGCTACCACTGTTTGACTGGATGCCACCGGCTGGCCGGTGGTCAAGCCACTGGCGGACCGGTGGAGCCTGGCAGTGGGCAATGCCTCTGCCAGGTCCACCGGCTGGCCGGTTCTATCACACCGGTTGGCCGGTGGACTGAATTTCAGTCCACTTGATGTGCTTCATGGCCCATTTCCTTGGCAATCTTTTGCCTATAAAACAAAAACACTTAAAACAATGTTAGATAAATAAGAAAGTGATTGTGATCATGAGAATTAAACCACGAGGGGATACAAGAGGTACAACACCAACTTATGATGGAACCAAACACATTTTTTTGAATCGTGAAATGGTAGGTGTAAATATCTCGACATATCATACATGCATTCTATGATACTATAAAGGAAACAATTATGGAATAGATTTCAATACCCAACTCTATCCCCAAAAATGGGGTGGGTCATTAACATTTCACCCCATAGTAGACACCCAACTCTTCCCCCATCTAGTATGGTCATGGGGAATACTACGCCGTGATATACAAAAAAACCTATTGGGTCAATATCCCCTTTCCAACTATTAGTAATGAACCCATTCCAATAGACACCCTGAGGTTGACACAAACCCTTTCCAGAATTCTATAATCATATCATAAAAATCCGTTAGTAACACACGAGCTATTCCAATAGAATTTTGTACATAAAAATCACATTTCTCAGTAAGTTAACCCGGTATCTCATAAAAATGAATCCAAAAAGAATCATCATCAGTGTTCACTATAAAATAAAGATCAGATCAATGATCTTGTTCTACTTCGTGTTGGTGTTCACGAATGTATCATACATTTATCTATGGAATATTAGGATCCTACTCTCTTGTTACAACATTATAGGAATGATGTCGGTAATTCTGATGTTCCTACAAATAATCTTCACAATGAATTCCTGATTCATGTCTATAATATGCTCAATATAGAGATCCAACCTCTTTATGAGAGTCACTATATCCCTCTATTTTTCATGAAGATGATAATGCAATAATTTTTCCTAATTATTATCTTCGAACCAAGAATTCTTTTTTAGGCTATATGTTATAGGAATTATACATTATTAAGATGTCAAGATATAATGGTGGATCTCCCCATAATGGCACTCTCTATGGAAGATATATCTATTGTAGTGGTTCAATTCATCACAAGTGTTTTCCCCATAAAATTCCAATAATGAGAAATCCCTCCTTAAATGTGGAACTTGTCAAATGAGTCCAATCATGTCGGATGCCTTGTCACTAACAAGTGAAATACTTTCTCATTAGAAATAAATACTAAGGATATGATCATTCCCCAAACCACCCTTGGATTTTTTTCCCTTCCAATATAATGGATTATGGCCCTATTAGTCTTTTCATTCGTAATAAATCAGGATAGAAGCATACTCCCCGGTCAGACTAGGTCATGTAACTTTTAGGAAATGAAAAATAAGAAATGTTGAACATGTGAAAGCATTAGAAAAAATACAGCATACCTATCATATTCTAGCCTTTAAACATTTCTCAATACAAAATTGTAGAGGAATTTTCTGAATGTTGTGTTCATTAAATCCATCTCAATATATAGAACACTACTAATAATGATGTTTTACAATATGGATCAAAGTACCACTAAGAAGTGGAGGGGTGAATCAGTGATATCATTTTTCTTTTCCCTTTCTATCTTATTGAAACAACATCATACTCATGTTAAAGAGTTCGTTCTCTACTAAACACAATCAAAACACACATCAATTGGAATACAATATTTTCAAGGTTCACTACTCTAAAAAACTATTCACGTCCTTGGTATGGTACAAAAACATTCCAGAACCACACAATAAACGAGAAAAAAACACATTTTATGTGGAGTAAAAGGTGTTGGATATACCATTAAACTCATTAAGAACTTGAAAAAAATTCATTAAGCGCATGTTCACCCTCTTAGTACAAATAGGGTAAAAATTTAGTTCTTTGAAATCATCTTTCACAGTTTGATTATTCAAAATAAAATTTATTTTTCTTACCCAAAAGCTGGTAAGAACTAACTTGCCCACAACATATTTCGTGTGATGAAATCAAATATTTTTTTCACCCCTTTAGGTGTCTTTCTTGGAAATTTCATTCCATGTTCACAATATTTGAATATTTTCATGACACACCTCTTGCAATCAACTTCAATCTGGTACGCAACTTATCTTTCTTATGTATAACTCTATTTCATTCACACCACTATCTTTAATTAAACTTATTCCACAATTCATAAATGAAGATTTCTATATGTTTTGAGCTACAAAAATGAGAGGGTTTCCCCTATTATTTATTTCCATCACTGACCCCTGTGAAAAAAATAATGTTTCATGCAAGATCCTAACGCCTCGGGAAAACCCCATTGGACATCGCATTGGGAATGTACGTCTCTTTCATGCCAATCTAAACTTTCTTTCACTTATTGAATATTTTACACACATCAGGACTATTTAATTTTTATACGTTCTAACCTTGAATAAATCCTTGTTAAAAACATTCCAAAATCCCTTCAATCTTATTTGAAAAACACAATCTTCCGCGCAAGTCTTTACTTTTCTGAATTTGGATGTTCAGATCATGGAACTCCGCATGAAAGGAACATACCAAGACAACATCAAACATGCACACAAAATTATTTTCTCAAATCACAATTCACTATCTCTCTATTTTCATCCCTAAAAAGTTTGAAAACAATGGAAAACGACACCACCTTAAAATCTGCTTCTGCAAAAACCCCACTGATGACTCATTTTCATCAAAATTGTTCAAAAAAAATTCCTTCATCATGAATCGTCTCTTATGTGATATATTTTATTTGATCAAGTGCCTTTAGCAACATCAGTATTTTAATATAAAGTACTACAACTTCCCAATCTTTTAGCAACATCATTCCTTCAAATATAATGTTTATACGATTGGAATCCCCTTTTATCCCTCTTTTATTCATAACGTGTGAATCACAAGTTATCTGATCAATATATGATATTTGATAAATACAACTCTAAAATGCATTATCTTGTTTTACATGACTTTTACAATGTGAGTTGATTTATACTCTTTGATAACAAAAGACTGCACATTGGAAAAGAAACATTCCTCTTACTTCCTTCCCCATCCATCTTGGTCCCAACAAATAACATTAGAGGAAATGTAATACCTTACAAAGAGTATCTATTTCAAATCAATATAATAGAAGGTATACACATAAAAATTTAATTTGTGGCTCTAATAGATACAAGAAATCAAAAAATGGAGAAAACATCAAGGATCCCTTCAATGCACATGTCTTATCAAATTAAAAGAATTACATCAGCTGATCCCAGATTCCTCATCTATTTTTCATATTTGTGGATGAGGTGAAAACATAGTGTTAAATTTAAATATTATCCTCAATCAGTAAAGTAACCCATTGATTACATCCAGCAATGTCATAGCTTCATGAGGACTTCAAAAAAAAGGTCATTTTTCATAATTGGTGATATCCTCAACAAAAATGTGCCTTGACCGACTCATCATCGTTGGGACATAATAGAATAGGATATTAAAATAAGTTTCCACCTAGAATCAAACAACATTGATCATACCTCTCACATAAGGGATTCCACTTATCCAATAAGAAAAATTTCAACGATATTGCAACTATCATTGGAAGCAGGTGGTTCAGGTGAAAAGTGAATGATGCACCAAACCCATATTTGAACCAAAATCTATAAAATCCACAAGGCATTCGTTGTGGTATAACACATGGTAATCAAATACAAATACCACCCCATAGGGATATGGTATTTTATGAATAACCATTTCATGACAGAAAATAAGGATTAGTGATTTGTTGAATTGGAATAGAAATATCCCCAACCCACTGGGTCTGGGAATTATTTTACCTCAAAAACCACCTTATTAGAAGAATTCAGTCTTCTCCTGATTAAGGTGAATGCCTCCAAATGAATCCTCCTAGTTCATCCCATTATTGGATTCATTATCCTCATAGGGGTCAAACAAGATAAAATTTTATATAGACTCCCTTCAGATTACCTTCAATCAAATTGATCCAATAAAACCACCATAGGATAAAACAATGCCCTATGGACGGTGCAGACAAGGGAAGTTTCAAAAAGAGAATGATAACACATCTAAATTTATTTAAATATTGTTCAATTTCATTAATACCACCTCTGGAGATCATATATAACATGATATTAATATAGTGGACATTAATGAGGAAGATTCAACTCATAATGTGGTACACACCAAAATAACTGAATGATGTTTGTGAACCTAAATCTAAAGACTTTCCCTAAATTTGGGAATCCCCTCAAATACTCCATGATTACCTCCATAGAGAGTATGCACAGTAAAAAGGGGAAAAGTAAAATTATTCCTCACGCACCAACTAAAGATCTTGAATCTCTTACACTTTAGGAATGATTCTCTCAGTTAGAGGAAGATATGATGAAATTGATAAGACTCAATGTGGAACTACTTTGAGGAAAAATTCTGCCTGAATATGTTCTACTAACAGTGACTCAACTGGCACTCCCAACAAGAAAACCTCAACAAATAGTGGTCACTATTAAAAAAATAGAGTTAGGGTGTACACACAACATGAGTTACCAACAACCAGTATACATGGATCCCAAAGTAGAAGATCGAGATTACATCTATTTGGAATGCAACCATAACAGTTCTAGGTGCATCCCTATAGAATTTCACCTATAGGTTACCCATTATAGATACTAGCAAGGCCTCCCTAGGCGACCCTACCTAATGATTCTTCTGTTTGAGATCCTACTCAACCATCCATTCATCAATGTCTCATCAATACTGTTGAATCACCAAAATATATCATTTTAACTATGGATGATTTGTGTTCATTGGTACTTATAGAGATAAAGTATTATCTTGAATGGTTTCATCTTAATCTTCACCCACCTATCATTGGGAATTGTACAATTCTAATTTTCAATGGTTCTACGAAATCATAGTATAATTTGATGCATTTTTCATCCATATTACTTTCCATTATATACACCAATGAACCAAAAAAAAATTAGTGAATGTAAGGTGCTTTGTTCAGAGATTGTTGGGGACAAACTATTATGGTAAACTAGTTTTCCATGTTGTACAATTACAGGGTGGAAGGATCACTATTAGAATTTTCTCTTCTAATTCACATAAATGTTATAGAATAAAATAGTCCTTTAACACTCAAATTGAAAAACAATTATGAGAATTAGGGGGTTTAAAATTTCACTTCACATTGGAAGCGGTGGACATACTCTTTAAGCATACAACATCCTCAAGAAGATTTGTTGTCCATATTTATAAGGAATCTTTATGAAAATTTCTCCTCACCACTAATTCCTATGAAATATGTGTGAGGGTTTCAGCATCATGCAAAAATTTCTCAAATAATTGATGACTCCATCAAAATAACAAAGGCTATATCCCAATTAATTTTATTAAATCATGGAATGAAAATATAGAAAACCACACGTGGCCACTGTTACACATAAACTGACCCCTGACCCTCTCTTTTCCCATAGCTTGAACCATAGAATCCAGTCATGCCTCATTAATGTCAGTAAAAACACCCACATCATCTTTTTGAGAATATATATTAGAGGTAAAAATAGATTTAGTATATGTAGAGAAAATTATTTTCTATTAAAAATTACATAGTCCCTAGATATATTATCTCATCGTTGGAGGAAAACATTATCTAGTTTTCAAATACCAAGAATCCCAACCGGGATGGGGAAAACTATATCCCATATTATTTACGCTTCAATCAATAATTATTTCATCCTATCTAGGAAATTATATATTTCAAATAAATACCATTGAATAAATTGGGATCTAGAAATGTAAAGCTGGTCAATCCACCTATGTAAGTTGCATGTGTTTCTTCCACTGATCTGGAGGAGGAAACATAATATCAGGATGTTAGTATAATGTGTATACATGAACTCAATGACTGTAAGGTCATAAATATGATAAATAGGACTCCTTATACCCTATGATCATAGTTAAAAAAGATGACTCTACCCTTGTCTGGTTCCACATTATCACATTCGACTCCAACATCACTAAAGTATTCTATAAGCTAGTACAACAAAAAATATTTGTTGAATGAGAAGGAGGAAAACATAAAAAAGATGAACATGTGAAGATGTTGAAGTAATCATTGACTCTCACAGACTTAATTGCCATAGTTTTAAAATCATGAATGTCACAGCAATAAACAGTACCATAACTGTCACCCCACCAAATGAAGCCCCCATCAGATGAGGAGTTCATTTTTAGACATGTTAATGTTATTCACGTAATGGGTTAGCTCTTGGATCATAAGTGTTCCTATGATCCTGAGTTCTCTTCATCTGATTGGGGAATAGGTGGTAGTTTCCATAGAGGTATAGGACATAGAGGAAGGAGTTGTCATGGTAGAAATAAATTCATTGTCCATGACCTTGATTGATTTGTCTACGTAAATGAAGCTCATGGGAGATCCGTCCAGTGAGCTCAGTATGATAAATAAATCTCCCCTACACAGAACCTAGTTTTTCCTTATTTGATCATATGAGAAGATATACTGGAGGATACAAGCTCACCAAATCATCCTCTGCATTCCTGATGATCTAGCCAACCTAATCCCCTATGGAGATAAGTTCATTTTATTCCTATTCTGATGGACGATATTGCTACATAAAGTAATTCAGTTCCTATAGTTCCTAGAAACCAACAACCCCATGTTAGGAAGTATAGGTTTTTATCCCATAAGTATGAAATTTTAATGAAATTGTACATGGTTCTAGGCATATTATCGATCATGGATACCTTGAGTCTACCAAAATGCCCTTGTGAAGTACTCATATATTATTTTTAAAGACCTAAAAAACATTATGTTGAATTTTTTGTTGTCAAAGTATATTGTGTAGAAAAAGATACTATGAAATTATACATAATCTTCTCCATTACTGACCAAGATAAAGGTTTTATAATACACGGACACAGTATACCCATTTATATTTCTTGAAAGATAATTGACATTGATATCAAATGATCATTCATTCAAAATGGATCAACAGTCTTCATTCAACCCCAACACTCTATCAGTTGGGTTACAATGAGTCAAAATTTTCCCTATCTAATTTAATGGTATAGGTTCATGACAAGATGGAAAAAATATTATCGATGAAATCAAAATAAGGAATCAGTATGAGGATCATTAATCAGACTCGAAATTCCTGGTTGTTCGACAAGAGGTGAAATTCAATGTTTTTTATGGGAAGGCCTTGGTTTCATAATTACGTAGTTATTTCCTCATCTTAAAACCAATGACTAAAATAATTAAATGAAGTTTATAGTGGGAAATTTCATGGTGACAAGGACCTATTTAGTTCCTTCGAATAAAAAATATTGATGCGTGATTTTATCATAGAAAATAATAATATCACATGACTGAATATTTTTGTCAAATCACTGCCCCAAACAGTCTAGAAATTACCATCGACAATAAATTCAGAATCCCAGTATAGTTTATGTGAAACCCATCAATTAGATCGAAGATGTGGGTCCTAATTGAGTCATTTATTCATCTACTTTCATGATATCATCCCTAAAAACTAAACCCAATCACTTTGGATAATTCTTTAACCCTCTAAAAAATGATAGAAACTTTGAAAACAATTCCCTCATTCCATCCCCTAGCTTTTAAAATTAACTTCCTCATCATCATTTTCAGAATTGTTTTTCAAAATACTAATGAAATTAAGATTCTCACTTTTTATCCCTCATCCCCATTTTGGAGAATCAATGCATCCCCATGTCATCAGTCTGGTTGGAAGTAGCTACTTCACCTTCTGAAGGTCAAAATAAAAACTAATCCCTTATCTACGAGAAGTTATCAACATCACATATGTCCCCTAAGAACAAGACATAAGGATAAGAGGTGGATTATGAGGAAGGGGAATAGGAGGAATTCATCATATATTCCCCTCCACCAATTAAGGAAGGAGTATCTAACAATGATGATGAAGTCAGAGAAATAAATCTTGTTACAGAAGAAGATTCATACCCCACTTTGATTAGTGCGTACATGAATTCAGAAAATCATCAGTTATAAACATCATTCCTGAAGAAACATTGGGACATGTTCTCCTTGAATTACATAGAGATTGTAGGCCTCAATTTAGAAATGCAGAATTAATATACATGCATAGTACATCAATTTCAATGAATATTTTTCATGTTACAAATGTAAATGTCCTAGTAAAATAATATTTTAGTTTCCTTGTAAACTGTGAATAAAATATTCTATCTTGGTGAAAGACCTTAAACATATCCAACAAATATCATCCCCTTTAGTAATCTTACTCAAAACCATTCTTCATAACCAACGTAAAGGAAACATAATAAAGAGTGATCTCAGATGATTAGTTTTGGTATATAATGAAAAATATATGACTAATAATGAGAGTAATGGTATGAGAACAAGAAAATAACATTGGAATATCATACCATACATATAAAATATCATATACATGGGTCATGGAAAAATTATTGGAAGATCATTAGAAATGAATCCTAAGGGAATTAGGAGCATAATCAATTAATGTATAACATAGAAATATGACATAGAATTTACAGCATACACATAAGCATGTAAATTCATTCCCAATAATTAAAGGCATATTTATAAAACATATCAATCCACTTCATGGGGGGTACACCTATTGGGAGTGAGACACCATCAACCCCGATAACAGCTCTTTAATTATAGTGGATTTGGTTATACCTTCATCCCATAGTAGATCAGGACCATCTACATGTTCCCCTAATTATTAGATGAGATATAAATCATTACCCAAAGCACTAGAGTGATTTCTGGCCCAACACATCATATTAAAAATACAATTATTATTCGAATCTGTCTGGGAAACCCAATCATATAAGATATAATGATCTTACCCAACGCTATTGGGGTCACCCTATCATATATGATTTAAGGGGATTACACTATTCTATTGGTATACCCCATTATATAATCTATAATGATCATACCTGATGCAATCTAGGCCTCCTCATTATATAAATTATAATAGTCCTATAGGGTGATATCTGGTCCACCCCATCATACAAGATATAACAGGATTTCCTAGTGTTTTCTATTCCATCCAATCGTATAAGCTATAACGGGGTTGCACAACACTATCTAGTCTACCCAATGGCATAAAAATTTTCAATGAATCGCAACATTAATAATGTACAAATAACTTGAATATCATCATAGAAACATATAAAGACAATTATTATCTCATTAATTTATTATCCATGGAAAATTAAATTGCTCTCATGAAAATCTATTTGAAACATTGCATAATTATGTAAGATAAATGGGTAACATAAACATCATTCCATAAAAACATAGACTATTCAGATAAATAATATAAATGGTATCATTGGATCTCATTCCTAGTAAATCATAAACTATATTAAAGGATTTAATTTTATATAAGGATGTATTTTGAAATATCAATTGGAAAAGTTCTTAAGCAAAAATAACCTTTTATTGAAAATAATAATATATTTCCAAAATACATATCATTGAAAACCATATTGAAAACATATGATGTAATATATAAAAATAATTTAACAAATTTCTTGAGGAAAATATTCTTTCCACTTTCAGAAAAAAAATAAACATAAAACATTTTCAAAAACTTTTATTTAGAAAAAACATAGAAAAAATATGAAAGAATATTCCATAATACAATGTTCATGATGGATAATATATCAATACACACGATACATTCCATTTACATCGAAAATTGAATAGAATAGTGCAGTTATTAGAAATTGACATGAAAATAAAAATTTTAAAAAAATAAAATTTAAAATATTGTTAGAAATATATTTTAAACACCATTGGATAATAATAGAATATTTTTTAACATTTTAATAAACACATGTTTTTAAAAAAACATATATTTCTTACTGAAGAGAGTGTTAAATTTATATTTTCTTAATAGATACATTAATAATTATATTAAGGACCATTGAGTGGAAAAATGATACCATTGCACAAATATATCATAAAGAAACAGAGGAGAATAAAATTTATGGGAGTTATTAAGATATTTGTGAAAATATTTCATCAATGGAATCATAATCATAAACAATCTTTAAATAATATGTGATTATAGCAACAAGATATCACCACTTCGGCAATATTGAATAGTAATTCCATTGAAATAATAACATTACATGAATCCAAAAATCTAATTAAAATAATTATATTCATGATATAACATTTAAATAATAATTATATACACCTCATGTAAGAATATAGCTGCATAACATGGCATTTGTCTCAATAAAGGAAAATTGAGACAAAATTACATTACTGACATGGTAAATTTTGAACCATAAACACCATGAAAGAGAGATCATGATAAGGATATGTAACAATATATACATTTAATTTTGATAATCATATAATAAAATAATAGAAATTATCTATATCACACCATGGAAATGAGTTGTGAATATGGCATTAGTCATAAAGACACAAAAGTGAGACTACAAATCCCCTTACTACTTGAGAAACTTTTGAATCATGAGATATATAAAATAATAACATTACATGAAACATTTAATTTCATAAAATAATTTAAATTCATGATATAAAATTAAAATGTTCAATATATACACCACACAATAATAATACGTTTTGAATATATCATATATATCACAGAAATAAAAGTGAGACAAGAAAACCCTTACCTTAGGTCTTGACAATCATTA
Source organism: Viscum album (assembly GCA_963277665.1). Classification (NCBI taxonomy): domain Eukaryota; kingdom Viridiplantae; phylum Streptophyta; class Magnoliopsida; order Santalales; family Viscaceae; genus Viscum; species Viscum album. The sequence continues at coordinate 279,020,648 of OY728125.1, forward strand.
TGCATGTTAAAAAATCCAAAATAAAAATATATGTTATTAATATATGAAATAATTTAATTTATTCTTATATATCATACCATTTATTATTTTATTATGACTTTATATGACCCATTTATTTAAAATTCCATGTTAATGTTAGATTTTGGATAACATTCTCTTTGTGTTACCTATATGTTTTGACATGTTACAATTGATCCTATTACTTCTATCCTAATTTAAATATGTCAATTATTTGAAAGAATATATAAATATCATATATAGTCATTATATTAGTATTGAAAATAATCTATTAAATAAAGTATAATGAAATTAAATACACCATTCGTAGAGATGGTATGTTTTAAGTAGACACGAACATTCTTCCCATTTTCATGTGATATTAAAAAATAATGAAAAGTAAATAATATATGTGTTTCTATATATATATATTATTATTACCTTATTATTATAATTTTTATTTCATATATATCAAATATTGTTAGTAAAATCATCCATAATACATTCCATGTAATGCGTGAACCAATAACATCACTTTAAGTAGGTGGTAGTCCACCCCTCTATGAATGAAGTTATCTTATTCCTCCAATATGGAAAACATGAAAGTATGTGTTATATAAATTTTAAATAAGAAAAAATAATTCATAAATGTAATATATATAATATATAATAAATCATGTCATCATTATTCCAAATATTTTGAGTTTGTAATGGAAGAATGAATTTCATCAGTATGAGAGGTGGTTGTCTTAAGTACACACATACTATGATTTTGTATCACATTTTATAGAAATGTGTAGAAATATAGTTAATACAATTTGAATTTTAAAAAATTTAAATATATTCAAGAAAATATTTCATTATATAATAATGATATAAGAATAATTTAATATATTAATAATGAAAGAAAACAAAATTGCTTACTGAAGAATGTTACCAATTCTTCTGGTAACTCCTTTTGGTCTTCAAAAAATGGATTCCATGGTCAATGTAATGCATAAATTGAGGCTTATAGGATGATATGAGGAAAAACGTGAGATTATTTTGAAAGGTTTTCTTACAATACAATGTGATTTATATGTTTGAATAAGTGAGGGGGTGTGTTCCCTTTTATTGTGTAAGAGGACTGAAATTCATATAAATATAAAAAGATGAACCCAGTTGGGAGATCTTCCTTACCCCATGTGTCACGAACCAGGGTGGGTCGCCATCCAACTCGGCACCCGACCCAGTCTGCATCAAGGCCCGAAGGGTGTTCCCGATCCCCATGGGCTGGCACAAGTGCCCATATATCGTAAGTAACAAGTGGGAACGATTTTACCCAAAATAATAGATAGAAAAACAACTAGCTAGATAAATAAACTCAAACTGGAAATAAAGGACAACCAAACACATCTTTAAACTATGAACATTTTTAAAGTCTACAACTCGAACCAAGAACTGAAAAGAAAAGATGACAGTGGAATCTAAAGCTCTTACTCAAACCACCTGGCAAAAGAGAGGCCACGCGAAACCACTCTCCATGAAAAGACCAACTGCAACCCGAACCACCATCCCTGAGCACGAAGTCACAACCTAGAAAGCAGAAGAAAGAGAATCAACATACACCCAAGGGTGTATATAGGGTGTGAGCTGAAATCCCTGTAGGATTCCACCGAGAAAAGGTTCCACGCATAATTATTAAAAGACAAATACATTTTCAATTTAACAGAATGAAAATAAACAAGTGTTTAAATAATTCTAAGGAAAACAGTTTTTAAGGGGAAACTTCTCTAAAAGGAAAACACCTTAAATTATCTTACACAAACGTACGCACACCCACACATGCACACACACACACGGATGCAAACACATACACACATAGGCACGCACACAGGTACACTTGCACACACACAGATGCATGCACACACGTACACACGCACACACACAGACGCACGCTCACATGTACACACACACACACACACACTTTCCTTGGTAACCCAACGTCACACCGTCTGCCGACAGTGAGCAGCAAGAAGAGGAAGAGCACAATACATGGGAGACCCTAAAGATACTAGCTAGAAGTGGGACCCTAGAACCTCACATCTCGGTGAACCATATCACACATTCCCGTGCACGAGCCACTGGTAGGGAAACACCTCCTACCATAGTGGTCTCCAATCATCATCTAATGTTTAGTTAGTGTTGTAAGTGTCAGTCCCACTATGTGAAATTTGGCCGATGCCACTTCTGTATCACTAGAACGCAAGTCTAGTCTGCCCACCTAGTACCCAAGCTTCCCGTTTTTGCTCAAGTAATTGAAATTTCAAGCCACATGTCATAGTCATACACTCAAACCCAATAAGATACTACACACACCAAAACAACCATTTGCACACACAAAAACCATTTGAAATAACACACTCTCTAAAAACATTTTCAAAACATGCTTCACACTATTGAAATAAACTAATAAGCCACTTAAAAGTTTATAAAACAACAACAAAGGAGTGTCACATGGTTTTACACACACAAAGGTAACCACTTAGAGATCCAAAACACATTCCAAAACCGCACGCACTAAAATACAATAAAAAGTGTGACCTGCACAACCAAACGGTTTGATGGAAAACCTGTACACCATATCAAAAACACCATTCTATAATCCACATAGTTTAACATGCCAAAATAAACGCTTATAAAACAATTTAGAAGAAATAACTTAACGTTAACCATTAATCTCACACAAGAACATCTTTTACGACCAAACGCACCCGACGCCATGTAAAAAAACAGTTCGCACCAATTACATGACTTACTAAGATAATCGCACAATTCCAAAGTCACTAATAGAGTTCTCAGTAAAAAACACCCAATAATATGATCAATATAATAAACAATTACAATGAAAATCAAACATCACATAAAACTTAATTCTCACAACAAAATTTAATTAAAAATATGCAAAACAAAATAAACATTACAAATTAATTCATCGAATAATAATTAGATGGGGAACCACCTACCTCGGTGTGGCAGACTTCACAAACATGGTGTGTAAAGACCGCCGCATGCCAACCGCCCCTCCAACAACCTAGCGCGAAACCAAGACAGGTAAAATTCCCCAAAGCCACCAAATTAAATCCCAAATGATCAAAAATTTTAAACTCCCTAAACACAACCTACAACACTGAAAAAATAAATAAATCGATAAAGTGAATAAATGAAGAAATTTAAACAATGCAAACCAGGTTGGGTTGCTTGATGGGAGTCTGTGCGGGTCCGAGTGGGAGAAAGAGCGTAGTGCAAGGCCTGGTCGGGGTTCCGGTGCACTGGGGTTTGCTGGACCAGCGGGTTGGCCGGACTGGCGTGGGCGTTAGGGAGGTTGTGGTCGCCGGAGGGCTGGCCGGAAGGGGTTTACAGGCGGCTCAAGTGGAGGTGCGGGTGAGCGGAGGTCCGCAGGAGGGGGTAGGGGTCGCGCTTCGACCGGGCGTAGAGGGGGAGGCTGTCGTACAAGAGGAGAGGGATGGGGTGCGGCACATCCGGGTAGCGGCAAGTGTGGGTCGGACAGGCGGTGCGACGCCAGACGGAAGAGGGGCGGCGGTTCGGGTTCACCGGAGAGGGAGACGGAGCGGTGTCCAGGGCTGCTGGAAGGAGGAGGCCATAAGGAGAGAAGGGGAGGATGCATGGAGGGGGAAGAAGCGGGATGCACCGCACAGGGAGAAGAAGGAATGAAAAAAATGAAGAAAGGGGGGAAGTCCACCAAAACCCTTACCATGGGGGAGAAATAAAAAAAATTAAAGTGAAAAAAAGGAATAAAATAAAAAGAAAAATAAATAAAAACTAAAACAAACTCAAAACCAATAATAATAACAATAATAATATTAAACTAAAATTAATAATAAAAATAATAGTAGTTAAATAAAATTTGTAGAAATTATAACCATAGTGATAAAAATAATTATAACAATTACCTCCTCAAATAATAATATTATTATGATCATTAAAATAGTTTATTAAAACATTTATCACCTTTAATTTTATTTGTTTATCATTAAGTCATTTTATTTATTTAATTAGACCCTAGCAGGTCACCCAGTGGACCAGGTGAGGCTGCACGGTTTCGAAAACATGCCTCGCCCAAGTCGTCCCTCGCCCATGTCCGTGCGGTCTCAATTTTTATTGTGTTATCGTTTTATTATTCGCCGTGTATATTTCTAATCCCCCTTAAACATAGGGCAGGTCGTGCGGTAAGCTGGGTGAGGACACACGGCGACCCAAGCGAGGTCGTGCATCTTTGACAGCGGCACGCTTAACACTAAAAAGGCCAAAGAGTGCGTTTCAAAATAAAGCTCAGAAAATTTAAGTTCGGCCTTGACCCGAAATATCTAATTCCCGATAGAAATAATAAAAAAAATAATATAAAAAAATACGGGTGTGACAATTCTCCCCACCATGAACACTTTTCGTCCTCGGAAAGCCACAACTAGGACCAAACCCCAAATCAGAAACCATACTCCCTTAAGGTTCAAAGTGTATTCCCACAAACATCAAGCAAATGGAGAGAAAAAACACAGTTCTCAGAGAAATTGACTCAAAGACAACCTAGAAAATGCATAAAAAGACTTTATGATAAGTGTCTCTCACCCCAAAGAGCTAAAACACCTCCAGTTAACTGATCAAGGAAGGAAACCCTCACACCCTCTGAATCCAACTTTACAAGCCGAAACATCCCAAGCACCATGAAACTGAAACCACACCACTTGGATAAAATGAAAAAATAAGGTCAAAGCACATCCAATGAACACTCTTATCACCTATCACCAAACCATATTCAAAAACAGAAGCAAAATATCAACATGGGGAGGCCAGAGGGGCTCCCCACCATTAGGAAGTCACTGATGCTCGAAAAGATACTGGAAAACCGACACTAAGAGGTTCGAGCGGACTCCCCGCCATTAAAGAAAAGTCCAGCATTGATTCATTCTAGAGACATTCGTGCGAGACCCATTGTGGGTCTCCCCACCTTTACGAACCTACCAACTCCCAAGATGAGACTAGAAAACCAACATGGGGAGGTCTGGGCAGACTCCCCGCCATTAAGAGATGGCCAACACCGATTTATTCTAGAGACCTTTGTGCGAGACCCGTCTTGGGTCTCACTACCATTAGAATGAACAGAGGATACAGAACTTTGAAAAAATTCATAATGGTGACCAAACACTCCAACACAAGGGGCGGGGAGGGACGGGTCCGACTACCAGGGCATCAAAAGCATGACCCATGAAAAACCAGCATTTCGACATTCCTGGATGAGAATTATTCGGATTTGAGACAGATTTACTCAATAAACTCCCATAAGGACCACTAAAGCGATTGCATCCAATGGGACGCAACCCTCAATACTTTAAGGCAACGAGACGAACACCCCTCCACATGGTCGAGAAAACATTACGCAACCAGACAGTTTGTTCGAAACAAAACAACCATAGAAAACAATTTAAGCTGCTTTCACTTTCCACCCTGATGACAGAAATAAAGTTGGGGTCCCATACACTCCCGGGGTTCCTGAACATGCTCCAGCTTCACTCTGAGGCCTATGGATGGAGCCCTGATGTTTGAAGCATCTTCTGACCTGCAGTCAGACATTGAGGACTCCCGAGCGGAGCATCTCATTTTGGTGCCACACGTAATCATATTGCACCCGGGGCAACACCATCAAACAAAACACATTACAACATCTGACTGATCATACGTGGAACATTCACCAACACCATAGTCGAAATGGTGCATGTGCATCACCCTTTATCACGCTGAATGAGAACACGACACCACCAATCGTCACCTGAACATGACAGTTGCTGCTGATAGGATATTTACACTAATAAAGACTTTAAACCGCGTCTTTAACTACACATGATTCCTGCGAATGACCATAGCAGCCTCATACGACTGGGTTTACCAAACTAGTAGCCTAACACGAACCATTCCTTAAACAAAACAAACCAATGACTAGAGGTCATTTAGAATGATAGACCGCACCAACATCTTCAGGTTGCTTCCAATGTTTCCCCAATGGAGTCTCCTTTACTGCTTCCAAACAACCATTGACTATCAAAGGGACCTGATGCTACAAGACATCACCAAACATGACCCTTGAAGCCGATGAAAGTACTAAAAATCACTTTTAGACACTGGTCAACAATAATAATTCTGAACCGCCATCAACTTTCCCCACTGGAATTTCTTTCACCGCTTATAGGGGGAGCTTTAGACACAACGATGTCAACTTCAAACCCGATGAGTCAGACAACTCAAAAAGACCAAAACTCCCTTCATCTCCCCTCTCATCATTCATTCCACTGTGAGAGGATCCGCTTAACTGAAATAAAAAGTAATAGACTTAGCATTGTCACAAATAAAGAGTCCTTACTTTTGACAACTGGAGGGTCGGCCAATGGCGAACCATCTATGGTCGCACGTCATTCTCACATTAACTCTTTATTGGGGGCATACACTAGCCAAGAAAGAAAACCATGGACCCAACCAAACTGGTCCAATGGTCAGGACATACCACAAGAGAACACCAAACGTGCAGGGGAAACCACTGCAAGGGCTCCCCGATGTACTTTTCAAAAGAATTAACTAGCTACACACTTGCATACCAACTTACAAATAAGAATTCAAACTCATGACACAACCATTCAGAAAGATTCCTCAGCTCAAAATGCCTCACATCCAACATTTCCAAAACACAAGGAAATGCCACACAATCATCATTTACTAAAACAACAAATTTTACCTTTAACAAAACATTTTAAAAATAAACAAACCCATTGGGTTTCAAAAACACAAATGGCATCCCATGAGCCCCGCACATGCATGTTCTCATGCCGCACCGTCACCCACCTCATGTCCATCCAGGCACTCATCCTCTCGTGCCATTAACCCTTTCTATTTCCATATACACTCATACATGTTGTGTCCAATGAGAACACCAAGGATAAAAACCAAAGCCTTCCATTTTTTTTTCAAAACCAAAACATCCAACCCACACTTTTCAAACCTCATTCCCCATTTTCTTTTTAAAGTTCTTTATTTCCAAACATTGTCCAAAAAATATTCAAAGACCAAATCATTTTTACTAAAAAACCATGTTTCCACAAATCTGAAACAAGGAGACGAGAAACGACGCAAGAGAAAACTAGTGTCAGCAGGTGACTAAAATGTATGGTTGGCGGCCATACGCCAGTCACGCCACGTCCACTGAGGATATTCTAGGATAGCTTCCCCGGCTCCACATGGCTTGCCAGACCCTGCGAGCTCACTAGGACCACTGACCTTAGCCCTTTTCATTTCCCGTAGACAAGATTTTCCGCAAGGACCAAAAACTCAGAAAAACCTCAACATACTTTGGTAACTTGAGTCCTACCATGAGGTTTGCTGGCCAGGAACCTTACTCGTAGCCAGGACGCCAAGTCCCGACAACCATAAATTTGCTCTACAGTGACTCTATCTCAAAAGAACTCGACCCAAGAGAGAAAACCTCCTCTAATACCATTTTGTCACGAACCAAGGCAGGTCGCCATCCAACTCGACGCCTGACCGGGTCCGCGGCAAGGCCCGAAGGGCGGTCCCGATCCCCACGGGCTGGAAAAAGTGCCCGGGTATCGTAAGTAACAAGTGTGAACGATTTTACCTAAAATAAAAGATAGAAAAACAACTAGCCAGATAAATAAACTGAAAATGGAAAAAAAGGACAACCAAACATGTCGTTAAACTATGAACATTTTTAAAGTCTACAACTCGAACCAAGAACTAAAACGAAAAGATGACAACAAAAACTAAATCCCATACTCAAACCACCCGAAAAAAGAGAGTCCACATGACACCACTCTCCGTGAAAAGACCAACTGCATCCCGAACCACCATCACTGAGAACAAAGTCACAACCTGGAAAGCAGAAGAAATAGAATCTACATATACCAAAGGGTGTATGTAGGGTGTGAGATGAAATCCCAGTAGGATGCCACCGAGAAAAGGTTCCATGCATAATTATTAAAATACAAATACATTTCAAATTTAACAGAATGAAAATAAACAAGTGTTTAATGAATTTTAATGAAAACAGTTTTTAAGGGGAAACTTCTCTAAAAGGAAGACACCTTAAATTATCTTACACACACATACGTGCACCCACACCCACATGCACACACACGGACGCGCACACACACACAGATTCACGCACACATGTACACATGCAAACACATAGACGCACACACACACGTACACACGCACACACACAGACGCACACTCACACGTACACATGCACACACAATTTCTTTGGTAACCCCAACGTCACACCATGTGCCGATGGCGAGCAAAAAGCAGAGGAAGAGCACAATACATGGGAGTCCCTAAAGATACTAGCGAGAAGTGGGACCCTAGAACCTCACGTCTCGGTGAACCGTATCACACATTCCCGTGCACGAGCCAGTGGTAGGGAAACACCTCCTACCATAGTGGTCCCCGGTTATCATCAAATGTTTAGTTAGTGTTGTAAGTTTCAATCCCGCTAAGTGAAAGTGGGCTGATGCCACTCCCAGATCACTATCACGCTAGTCTAGTCCGCCCACATAGTACCCAGGCTTACCGTTTATGCTCAAGTAATTCAAAGTTCAAGCCACATGTCATAGTCATACACTCAAACCCAATAAGATACTACACACGCCAAAACAACCATTTGCACACACAAAAACCATTTGAAATAACACAGTCTCTAAAAACGTTTTCAAAACACGCTTTACACTATTGAAATAATCTAATAAACCACTTAAAAGTTTATAAAACAACAGTAAATGAGTGTCACATGGTTTTACACACACAAAGGTAACCACTTAGAGATCCAAAACACATTCCAACATCGCACGCACTAAAATACAATAACAAGTGTGACCTGCACAACCAAATGTTTTGGTGGAAAACCCGTACACCATATCAAAAACACCATTTTCTAAACCACATAGTTTAACAATCCAAAATAAATGCTTATAAAACAATTTAGATGAAATCGCTTAACGTTAATCACTAATCTCACACAAGAACATCTTTTACGACCAAACGCACCCGACGCCATGTAAAAAAAATAGTTCGCACCAATTACAGGACTTAATAAGATAACCACACAATTCCAAAGTCACTAATAGAGTTCTTAGAAGAAAACACCCAATAATATGATCAATATACTAAAACATTTCATTGCAAATCAAACTTCAAATAAATCTTAATTCACACAAAAAATAATAATTAGAAATATGAAAAACAAAATAAACATTTCAAATTAATTCATCGGATAATAATTAGAAAGGGAACCACCTACCTCGGTGTGGCAGACTTCACAAAGAAGGCGTGCAAAGACCGCCGCATTCCAACCTCCCCCCAACAACCTAGCTTAAAACCAAGACAGGGAAAATTCCCCAAAGCCACCAAATTAAACCCCAAATGATCAAAATTTTTAAACTACCTAAACACAACCTACAACACTGGAAAAATAAATAAATCGATAAAGTGAATAAATGAATAATTTTAAACACTACAAACCAGGTTGGGTTGCTTGATGGGAGTTTGTGTGGGTCCGAGTGGGAGACAGAGCACAACGCAAGGCCTGGTCGGGGTTCCGGTGCGATGGGGTTTGCTGGACCAGCGGGTTGGCCGGACTGGCATGGGGGATAGGGAGGTTGTGGTCACCAGAGGGCTAGATGGAATGGGTTTACAGGAAGATCAAGAGGAGGTGCGGGCACGCGGAGGTCCGCAAGAGGGGGTGGGGGTCGCGCTTAGACAGGGCAGAGAGGGGGAGGCTGCCAGAAAGGAGGAGAGGGATGGGGTGCGTCACATCTGGTCAGTGGCTAGGGGGGGTCGGACAGGCGGTGCGACGCTGGACGGAATAGGGGGTGTCGGTTCAGGTTCACCGGAGGGGAGACGGAGCGGCGGCTGGCGCTGCTGGAAGGAGGATGCCGCAAGGAGAGAAGGGGAGGCTGCATGGAGGGGGAAGCAGCGGGATGCGCTGCACTGGGACAAGAAGGAAAGAAAAAAATGAAGAAAGGGGGGAAGTCTGCCGAAACCCTAACCAAGGGGGAGAAATAAAAAAAATTAAAGTGAAAAAAAAGGAATAAAATAAAAAGAAACTAAATAAAAACTAAAACAAACTCAAAACCAATAATAACAACAATAATAATATTAAACAAAAACTAATAATAAAAATAATAGTAATAAAATAAAAGTTGTAGCAATTATAACCATAGTGATAAAAATAATTATAAAAATTACCTCCTCAAATAATAATATTATTATTATCATTAAAATAATTTATTAAAACTTTTATCACCTTTAATTTTTTTATTTATCATAATTCATTTTATTTCATTAATTAGACCCTAGCAGGTCACCCAGTGGACCAGGCAAGGCTGCACGGTTTCAAAAACATGCCTCGCCCAAGTCGTGCCTTTCCCATTTCCGCACGGTCTCAATTTTTATTGTGTTCTCGTTTTATTATTCACCGCGTATATTTTTCATCTCCCTTAAACATAGGGCAGGTCGTGCAGTAAGCTGGGCGAGGACAGACGGCGACTCAAGCAAGGTCGTGCGGTTTTGACAGCAGCGCACTTAACACTGAAAAGGCCAAAGAGTGCATTTCAAAATAAATCTCAGAAAATTTAACTTCGGCCTTGACCCGAACTATCTAATTCCCAAGAGAAATAATAAAATAAATAATATAAAAAATAGATGGGTGTGACACCATGTGCCTCCAATAGTGTTCCATTTTATATAAAATATATTAAATGGTATATATATGGGCATACAAGGTATTTTGGGAAATTTTCTAGGCCATTTGGACCCTTAATATTAATGATTGACCACTAAATGAACATGATTTTACATTTTTTTTAAAAGGTTGGGGTTGCAGCCTCAGTTATTATTAAAGGAAATAAAATTCCTCTATAAACTAGGTAGACAGTGACCAATTACATATCCCAAATTCCTAGTGGGTATTTTTCCCGTTACATGGCTTGTAGGCCAAATTTTATGGCCCAAAACCCATTCTGTGAATAGTACTACTATAATGCCCACAGTGCTACAGTTCCACCGCTGCTACGGTACCCTTCCGTCGCAACGGTGCCCACTATTGCAACAGTGCCTCCACTAATACAGTACACTACAGTACTGCTACTATAACCTGTGCCCAATGGGTTTTGAACTCCCTTTTTTTATTTAGCATTGAGGGGTGCTTACCACTAAGCCAAACCCCAACTACATGATTTTACATTAGTCATTATAGTAATTTTTATTTCCTCACAATAATATTATTGTTTCACCACTAATTATATATTATTATTAGTTATAGATTATCATGACTCACAATATTTAATCCATATTTTAAAAATTACAATCACATAACTAGAAGAAATTTATTTAAAAAATAATCCCACTGATGGGTTGAAACAACAGGTTTTTAATGTTAAAATTTTTAGAAGTTTGAATTGTTTTGTATCCAATTTCATTATGAAATTGATTCTAATGACATATATTGTATTTACTGATTTATTATTTATCTAATTACACATTAAATATAATTTAAAATATAATTTTACAATATAAATAAATTATATGAAAATAAAATTTTTATTTTAAATTTAGTGTTTTCACTATTCATCATAAAATAAAACTTCTCAAAAAAGTATCAAAAATTTACCCAAAGTATATTTTGATATTATGATTTATAAAATGTATTTTATTTCTTAAAATTTAAATTATAAAAGTTTCAAAATTATTTATAAATCATGTATTTTATTAAAAGATTGTAAAACTGCCTATTAAAATAATACAAATTTTTATCACTAAAAGTGTATTTATTTTTAATTTTATTCATTTCCAAAATATTGAATGAATGTAAATGAATTTAGTTGAATTTATATATTATATATTTTATTGAATTCATATATAAAAATTGGTTGATTAATTTATTTGGTAAGAAAAATTCTATATAGAAAATTTGTTTTCTGAGAAAAGTATTTCATTATTTTAAAATAGTTCCAACCTTTGTTTCAAGATAATTGTTAACCATGTGATTACTTTTATAAAAATTTGAAAACCAAATTTTCAAAAAAAAAATTTTATTCTTAACATTAATTCTAATGGTGAGCTGACAAGTATAATAATATTTTAATAAAAATACTAATAGTATATTGTAGTTCTATAAAACTCGGTCTTATAGGTAACACAAGTTATTGAGGGAACTCAAAATTGTGGGTAAAAAACCCAACATGGATTTGAATATAATGCAAGATAATATATGTTTTTCATGTAGTGTAATCATGAAATGGTTTTTCATATAGAGAATGAATAACATGGTGATTTCATATAACACAAGTTATATTCAGTGTTGCATGAAATGAAATATGTTAAAAAGAATAAATTATATTGAAACAACATATTTAAAAAATATTATTGTGTTTAATTATACATCAATTATAAAAATATTTTTCCTCAAAATTATTCTTGGCCATCAATGGTTTAAAACTTGAAAGTACATTTCATTGAAACCCACACCATAAAAATGAATACTAAAAATTTATTTAAAATGCAATGTTGGAATTATAATGACTGGTAAAAGTAAAAAATATCTAGTTTTGAACATATACGACCATTGGTGTAAATTTTAATTTGTAATAAAATCATAAATAATTATATTGAGTGATTAAGATCATTGATCATAGTAGTGTTGGTGATCTAAATAAAGTCATCAATCACAAAACCAAAAACCATAGAGGCGTCAATGTGGTCACTGATATCATAAAACATGATGATAATAGGAAAACATTCAGTTTCAACACCATTTTTCCTAATATTTATTAATTTTAAGAGGAAATATTTCATAATGTATTTCATTCCATTTCCTAAGAACAATCTCCATTGGGTTGTTCCTTGGCTAATTTTCACATTATCTATAGCTCCAAGAAATGAAGATGGATTTTTATATGTGGACTAATAATTGATACTTAGATCCATAAATATTATTATAATTCAATTTATCCTTTCATAGCTCTCATAAAAAATAAATGGTTATAAATTTTCATCCAATATAAAACATTCCTCATATGGTAAGATAAAACTATAATAACTAAAACCTCATTCGATATTTGACAAAAAACATTCCATAAATAAGTATCTTTATAACCATTTTGGAGGATAAAAGTCCAAAAATGTTATAAATAATGTTACTAAATTTCTCAAAATCCTATTAACATTGATCTCCAATATATCATAATGTAACTTTTTGATTTCACATACAAAACATGTGAATACATTTATCATTTTTTCTCTTGAAATTAGTAATAACATGAATTATCATAAAACTTTATTTAAAACATGTATGATTTCTCATTTGAAATATTAATGGATAAAATCATTAAATATAATAACATTTTAAAAATAAAACATGATAACATAGGACACTTTTCTAACAAATCAATAATCCATTCCATGTTAATCAATTCAATCCAAATTACATTATACATATCAATCATCTCTTTGTCGAAGACAAGCAGAATTTTCTAAACCTTACTAATAGATTAGGGGTTACCTCCTTTAATCCAAGCATCACCATTCCACTAATTAACATTTCTTATACCTTTGTAAAATTCAATATTTATATTATAATCATTAATGTAAAACATATATTTCATGATTCCTATAACATAATTCCTGAAATCCAATACATATACCCAACAATCATCCATCATTATTATTAAACCATTGCATATGATTTATCATCTTATTCACTAACACCGCTCTCCTAGAATATTTTGTATGAATATATTATTAAGGTTCCTCAATATCAGATTAATCTTTCTTCTTCCATTTAATGTAAAAAATTCTATTATAACATCACATACCTTTCACATGTAATTCATAGTCTCTTTATCTTCATCGGTATAACCAAGACCTGTGATACATTCCTAATTCTATTCATGATATTTTCACAAAGGACATAAATTTTCATAATTCCCATAATTTCCACAACTGAAACATTCATTTTAACCCAATTCATTCTATAAACTTCTATTGACTAAGATAAAAAAGCATAGTGTGATCAAAACATATCATATGATAAAACCAAATAATCCCATAAAAATTTTTATATGATGACTAAATCATGAGAAATTATTTTAAATATAGGAAACATTAGGATTATATTTTGTGAAATACATGTATATCTCCTTATAAATATTCCTAAATATATCACTAATGTATTCTCATTCAATTTTCCGAAATTTTACAAAACCTTTCCTCTAATACTAATTATTGTGATCCAGGATTAACATATATAGATATTACATCTTTTTAAATGAATAATCAACACATTAAAAAAGTACATCACCATAGACCATAATAATACGCTGTATATGGAAACATGTAACACAATATTACAACTTATTGAAAGATCTTCCCCTTTAATACTATTACATAATACAATTACTCATATCCTGGGGAAAGGAAACCGATGAAAGGGTTAGCTCAAATACACAATAATGGTAGATAAGGGAGATATATAAGAATAATAATTATTATAAGGGTTTGGTAATGTGATAATAACGTTTTAATATCGTTCCATGCATATGGAAGATCATATAAAATATTCCTAGTTTCCCTCGACACAACACTCTATCATGTTGACAAAAATAATTGGTTATGAGGCATTAAGTGTTCCTCCTCATATGCCAGAGGCTACTAACTAGTAGTGGGGTTGTGAAATTTATAGTGAGGAAACAATATACCCTGGTATGAAGTAACATTGATGGATAAATAATCCATAAAAATTAAATAAATCATATTATAAACATATCATAAAATAACATTAAATAATCAAATTAATAATAAAGGAATAATGTAATGATGTGTTGGAATGTTAAAAAATGTCATTCCAGAAACAATAAAAGTTAAAGAGCAGAAAATGAAAATAAAGACTCAAAAGTCCCCAGTACCAAACCTCATGTCGATCCCACATCCAAATATAGCCCTTCCATAATCAAAGAAATCAACAACAAGGTCCTTTTCCCTTATGCCAAACTGTATCCCTATTATCATCTTTCGTACAAATCAGTGTCCCAAATAGGTTTTTAGTGTGAATTTGTATGTTGATGCCATCATGATTAAACAAACCTACCAGATAATAAGTGTATTCAACAATGTGATATATAGGTTTACTAATTAATTAAAAACATTATAAAATACATCAAAAACATACTTCATATCCATGTCGTAATATATCAAAGCTTGTCTCATTACCATTCAAACCACAACCTGTTAACCATGGTGTACATAAATAACATCAGTGTCATGCATGAATATATCAATAAATATATCATGGCCATGCTAATGATGACTATATTACCATGGTATAATCAAGACAATTCTTTTGAAATCCCTATAACGTAAAAACATTTGGGTCAAGTCCTTGTAGTCATTACAACATGGGACTGGGTCAAGCCCGATCACTATAAGCATTACAACCAGCAATTGGGTTGAGAGTTATCAATAGTATATTTACATCATATAAGTGTGAATGTGTTAGGACCATTCCCGATATAGAAGAATTTCTACAAGGAACAGAAGACATGACCAAACTTCATAGATTGCACAATATTACAATATAAACATCAATGGATAATAAAGATAATCTCAATTTATCATTCAATAACCCTTTCATTTATATCACAATTGATCAATAGTAAAATTAATACATAGTATTCTATATCTTGGGGAATCTATATCAATTAATCTGCTAAGGTCTCTAGTTATTAAAAACATGCTTTAGTCCATTAGAAAATTCAATTATATTTGATGTTATCTCAGCCAATGGGTAGCCATAAGCTAGGTCAATGACCAATGGAATCCAAAAAAACTAAAATGAATAATAAAATTCATTATTTAATTGATTTAGGCACACAATGTGTTATACGGATCAAAATACAACATATACATGGAAAATATCAAACCATAGGGTTACAATTTAGAACCCCTACCTTTATCTGACGATCCAACAATGCTTCCAATATAAAAGTATCATGAAGAGTAATGTTCAGATGTTCACACTAAAAAATTGAGATCAAAACTAATCATAATCAAAATCAACAACGTATCAAGTCCAATGTTTACAAAACAATAGTTGGAGAAACAAAGGAGATAAATGATAAAACCTAACCAAAAGGACATACTCAGGATTGATTTTGTTATCAGAATGTCCTGAAGGGAGGTTTATACGACAAAATTGCTTGGACGGTTTCCCTATATCAAAAGGATAAGAGCTATAGGAAGACTAATAATAAAATTAGTTTCACAACATATTTTAAAATAGAAGGATGGATAATTAAATAGAGAGTAATAAATTTATTTATTAGTTAATTATTTATAATAAAATATACTAGAAAACCAACACCTGAAATAAATTTATTAATGGGAACCAAACATTACATGACATGTAGTCTTTCAATATGGCATGTATATGTTCCACAAATGGTTTTTAATACCATTTTAATTAAAACAACCAGAAACCATTTAATGATTCTCATCACTCTTGGAACCCATGGAAATAATTAACCCATTTATTCCTAGACTTAATTTACTCAAACTGACATACATATTTGGAATTTAAGTCATTTTGACCATCAAAGGCACTCTACGTGGATCCCCTCTAGTTTTCTCAAGTTTCCTAGTAGCCTAAGACAATTTTTATTCTAACAAAATGTTTCCATGATTAAACCAAACTACAAAGGTTTAATAAATAGTAAAATCTCACTCGAAATAAAAACTAATGAAAAGAATAGTGAGATATGTATGTTGAAAAAGAAGGTATCTTATAACCTCCCCACCATATAAAATCTCATCCCTAAGATTCTCCTAGCATCACTGTGAGGTCTCATGAAACATGTATGGCCACTATGTTTTAATTTTGTACACTATCTCCTAGGATTCCTTCTGAAGTATCCCATGATTCCACTGCACTCTAACCAAGGGTATAGTCCAATGCCTAATATAATTCCCAATATGCTTCATAACACGTATCAAATTCTCCTATAAGTACTCATCAACAAAAATTTCTACATATATTATTTATTTCACATCTGAAGGGTCTCAACTATATATTTTAATATGCAACATGTGAAATACATCACTCATGTTACTATAGTGTTGTGGTAGGACTAAAAGGTACACCACTGGACAACCCTATCCACTATATTGAACGACCCCAAAAACCTAGGCACTAGTTTTCCCTATTTCCTAATACAGTATTTCCCAAATATAGGTGAGATGAGAAGGAAAATATAATGAACAACCTTGAATTCTATAGGTCATCTCTGATGTTCAGTATATGGTTTCTACCTTCTCTATGTGGTAACAAATCATTTTATGATTAACCAAACCTACTTACATGTCTACCTCATGAGACTAGGCTCAACAAGTGTTGAATAAACTAACTCTAGAAAATTAGGAGGCAATAAAATAACCATAAATATACATGATAGTTTCCATTTTGATCGATTCCCTGAATCTACTATTATATGAAAAATCCATGAGTGCCATGCGTTTCTCCTATGAACCACCTAAATCCAAAACATAGGTTCATAATTTATCTTCCAGAATGTGAATTGTTTTCTCATGTTAGCCATCAGTTAGAGGGTGATAAGTTGTGATCAAAAGAACCTATGATCCTAGTTCTATCTGAAGGCCCTTCTAGAAACATGATGTGAAATGAGGATATCTATATGAAAAGATACTCCTCAGAACACAATGAAACCAAAGAAACTCGCACACATAAATATTTCCTAAATCATCAACTGTGAAGGTATTCATGATAGGAAATAAATTTGATTCCATCATCATTCATTCCATAATCCCACAATTATTATTATTCTTATAGGTTATCCAGGTTAATCCTATCACAAAATAAAAAGTTAAATCATAAAATTTCCTCTAAATAATGGGAAATGGATGGAGAATCCCATCTCTCCTCTGATGCTCGACATGCACATACTTACAAGTGATGCATCTAACCATGAATCATATTATCCATTCCTTACTAGCCACCAATACGTTCTACATAATTAATGATACATCCTTGTCAAACCATGATAAACCTACCTTCTAGAAGCATGAAACAAGCTCATCAGATCCTTGTACAAGCCCGTTAGAACCCAAACATGACCATGGAAAAGAATACAATTTAAATTTCAAAGAGACCATCCAGATTCTATATCCCCACCTTATATGTTGTATATTATAATTGATAACTTCAGACCAAATAACTAATCGGTCATATCTACTCTAAAATCATGGGTATAACTAATTTTGATGTCAAAGGTACGCATCCCTGAGACTTTTGAACATCCTGATGCATGCCTGAAAAGAGATGTATTATACACAACTCATTACAACACACCCTTACTCCCTTTTGCTATGCCTTTCATCTCAACTTTTCAGTAGTGATGTAAACCTTTCTCATTATATAATCCAACATGATGTCGAAAGATTGTAGATAATCATCCCTCCTCCTATTTTCATATTTAAGTCTCATTGGGAAAAGATTTACCTAAGGCTCTTATGGTCAATGTATACCCCAAAACTCACATTCATGAGATAGTGTCTCCAAAATATCTGGGAATATACCACTTTTACAATGTATTGGTCATTTGTAATGTAATTTCTACACTGAAGTCACAGTTTCCTAGTGCAATAAGCAATCACTTGATACTCCGACATTAGAACTCCTCGAAATTCAACCCTAGATGCATAATAGTAGACACTATATTGTTTACCTAATGCATGTTAAGTGATTAAGGGTGCCAAAGTCATCCTACCTTTCAACTCTTTAAAATATATCGTTTAGTCTTTAAAATAAAAAAACATCACTCATTTCTTGTCCAACCCATACATTGGTTCATCCAAATAGTATAAATAACTGATAAGGCAATTATAATATCCTCATTCACCAAAAAATCTTGGAATCATGAATGCATTTCTCCATTTTTCCCAATATACCATGGCTGGAACATTATTTGGGTCCACTGATATGCCTAACTATGAGATGGAATATAAAAATATGTGAATTTTATTAATCCCAAAATTGAATTTGGTTTGTTTGTCATAAATTGAATTATCTCACTAGGTTATTAGGACGATGTCAAGATGTTGGTCATGATCGGTTGATGACAATGGTAAAAATATGAAATAATCAATAAAAACAACCACAATAAGACCTTGAAAAGAATGAAAGATATTATTCATAAAGTCCATGAATACCAATGATTCATTATTCTATCCAAACACATCACCATGAATTCATAAAGGTTATACAAACTCTAAAAATTAGTCTAAGGTTTATCATTTTGTATCTCCCTTAACTGGTGGTAACCTGATCTCAAATCGATATTGAAAAGATCTTATAACCTCTCAACTAGTAGAAGAGATCATAAAATGCATGGAAGGGGATACTGGTTCTTGATCATAATCTGGTTCATCTTTTGATAATCCATCCATTAGTGAAAAGACCCATCAGTCTTATTGGACAACAGAACTGAAGAACCATAATGAGATGTACTTGGCCAAATGACGAATTTTAATTCTTGATCTTCCAAATGAACTATATATTTCTATATATCTACTAGATCAATTATGTAATGTGGGATAAAATTTTATCATTTTATGACACTAAGTCAATTGTGAACTCAGTATCTCACTTATCCAGTAAGATGTTGAACTCATTAGGGAAAACATCTTGAAAATGGATTACCATTGGAGGAAAACAATCCTGCTGCATTCTACCAACATCTAGATAAAGACCATCAATCAAATCTAGGTGATAATCCAATATACACTAAATTGATCTTGAATTACCATAAAAAATAACCATTCATAATGGTTTAAATAAATACTTAAATGTCCCATAAATTCCGTATAATTTTTTTTAATTATATGGAATTATATTGGGACCGTGAAAATTGACAGGGTGTGATTCCAAGGCCTAGAGTGACCAAAATGATATGTCGAAGTTTCGTTATGGTTTAATTAGCACACATAAGCAGTTATATTGAAAAATTGGAGTAACCCTTAAACAGTTACTAAGATCAGAAGTCTGATGGCCCCATTGTGCTCAGGATAGCGATTTTACCATTGGGGTGACTTACGTTTAGTCATCATGGGTCTCCTGTGAGAAAACCCGAAAATGGCATTACCATAAATAAAATAATAAAATAATGTTATTTTATTTTTCAAATGATTGTAACTCACAAACAATTACAAAAATTAAAAATCAGAGACCATCGCTGAACTCATAAGGGTATTCTCATCTTAGGAAGATGAAAACATTGACTGATGCGGGCCACTAGTGAATGTTAGTTTTTCGTCATAAATAAAATAATTAATTGACAATTATTTTATTGTAATGTTCGTAAAATTTATCCATAAACTCAGATTAGAAATTTTTGAGTACCATTGGGTTATTTGGGTCATGTTTCACTTAGGCAGAGCCTAAACTTGACTTGTGCGGGTCAAGGTTGATTGTTAATAATTTTCCAAAACAAATTCAGGTACCTTCAGTAAACATGCGAGCTGTGTTTTGTAACTTTTGAACTGGTGCTTAGAATTGAAATCTGAGAACATCTTTGAACTTACAGCGTTAATATTCGCTTA
The DNA here is from genome assembly GCA_963277665.1 of Viscum album. Taxonomy (NCBI): domain Eukaryota; kingdom Viridiplantae; phylum Streptophyta; class Magnoliopsida; order Santalales; family Viscaceae; genus Viscum; species Viscum album. The sequence goes on from OY728125.1 coordinate 279,041,369, forward strand.
AGGGGAACTTCACCTCGAACCCTGCTAGTCGAGGGTGAATGTTAGTTTTCAGTATTTTTTGGGAGAAAATAATATAAACATTATTTATTTAATTTTGATTTTGAAACCTCATTTTTGAATTGTGGAGGTATGGACCACATGAGGATGGTTAGGCATTTATGGTTGGGCATTAAATTCCTGGATACAAAAATTATGTAACCACCCAAACCCCTATAATTTAATGTGAAGTAACTCTTATATTTCCACCAAATTGATGTGCCAACATTAATTAACCTTACATAATTAATATTGGTTCCTCATTTCATTATTGGAAATTGTTGGCAATGGAGGATTGGGAGATCCTTGGAGAATTGGGAAGAATTTTCTCCAATGAAGAACCAACCCCAAACGAAGAACGAGGAACCGATGTCGAGCCCAAATAGGAAGCATCTTGTAGTAGCGATGACCACAAACATCCCCTTCAACGACTTCGTCTTCTTCATCACGACATCTCCAACAAATGTCAAGATTGGGGTTTTAATTTTATTATGATCAAATCTATTTTATATGATTCTTCTTGTTCTGTATTCACAATGATGATGGCCAAACAAAAAATTCCATCATCACGCACAGATACCATGCCACCTTTATCTTATGGTCTACACATGTTCTTAACAATTTTTTTGATGTTAAATATTTAATGATACCGGAAATGCGATATTTTTTTGATCATGACATATAAAAGTGCATCCATTGACCCAAGGATCACAAATATGTGATCGTTTAATTTTTTAGGTCTTGGAAGAAATCCACAATGGCTCGTAGAAGTGGGTGGAAGCCGACTCCCAAATGGATATAAAGAACGATGGGCAGCACGCGTCTGCGCCACCAGATTTTGAGGAAGTTCCAGCCCTTCTTCCACCGAATGGCAGGGTTGTAGCCGTCATCTGGCCGGCCACAAGATGAAGCGGGGGCGTCTGTCTGCGGCATTGGGGGAGTAGGAGGTTCCGGCCACTCGGCCGCGGTAAAGTAGCGGCGCACAACCGCGCCCCTAGGAGGAGGACTGGCTGGACCATTGCGTTTCTGTGAGACCCTCTTGTGTCCCACAATGACATGGCATCTCCTAATGGGGTTTCATGTTTACATTCTGAATGGAAGGGGGCACTCCCCCTTTGGCCCTAGCTCGAGCAGACCGCACCCGATGCAGGCTGGGATACACCCTACTGGCCGGTTTGGGCCGACCCTTTAAGGGCCAGGCTAGACCATGGCCCTGGAGGCCAGGCCTACCGAGGACTAGGCCAACCAGGCAGGACTAGAGTTGATCCAGGTCGGCCCAGTACTTTGTTCACCGATTTGGCCATATCCTAAGAACCAAGCATCCATTTGATGAATCGTTTGCTGCACTAGATTCCTTGGAATGAGATGGTCCTTTTGGTAAACTCCCCATGTGTTTTGTATAAAGATGGAGTATGGTCGGGTGGGTTCATACCCTAAATCAAACCCAACCCTTAGAGTTGAAACACAAACTTACAGTCGAGGAATCCGAATGACGCGTTGTCTGTTGAATTGTGTCTCTTATGAAATGAAAGACCATTCTTGTAAAGACCTGGAAATTTGAAGGAAATTTTTTTTCTCTTAATTTTCTTTGAAATTTTACAAGAGCACAGTTTCTGACGACACTTGATTCCGATGCCCGGTGTGCCCGTAATCATTTTCCGAAGTTTGTCTCAGGTACGTTCAGTGAACGGACGAGCGGGTTTTTCTAACTTTTGAACTGGTGCCCGGAATTGAATTCTGAGGGCACCGATGAAATCACAGTGCCGATATTTTCTTAGAAACGCCTCTTCTGGAGTTGCGTTTTCTCGGTGGTGGTTTTTTAATTTTTGGGCTTAAAGTTAAGAAATAAAATAAATTGCTTGACAATCAATATTTTTATTTCACTTAAGCCACTTGAAAGCCACTTGAAAGCCACTTAAACTGAATTGAAACAGATAGGGTACTATCCAAAAATATCCTACCCTCTTGGTAGGATATTTGCGAGGTGGGGACCACACGAGCCCCACCGTTTCTTTTCCTCTAAGTAATGCACCCGCGAAAACCCATCATTATGAAAGTCAATTGACGCGTTTTCTTAAATTCTTAACGCACCATTTAATTGGGCGGTTTATTTCGTGAATTAAATGGGAAGTTTCTTTCGTTGAATTAATTCTACGAATTAATGGGTCGTTACTTACCTCTTTTTCATTTGTTGGTGTAATAATAAAATAAGACCAACACGACATTTGAAGGATTACTCGTTGAGAGGTTTTGACAGATGTTCTTGTGCCTTCACCCTTCTTCACGAAAAACGCGAAGAATGCGAAGAATGCGAAGAAGGCGAAGAACGCCGGCCTCCGACGAAGAACACCGAACCCGTGGAAATTGACGACGCGACGCCCTGTACCGCGACGCCGACGTTCCCTCTTCCGCGACGTTCTTCTGCGACATTCCTTCCTCCGCGACAAAAACCTTCGATCATCCGTTGAGATGAGGGTTTCAGATTTCATTTAAATTTTTCCTTTGTGGTTTTTAATTCAGAAGTATTTAATTATTATTAATTAAATATTTTTTGTTCTTGAACCTCAGAGTTCGTTGACGCGACACCCTTCTGCGACGACGCGACGCCGGATACCGCGACGACGCGATGATCCCCAATTCCGCGAAGAACCCACGAGCGACGACTTGACGAGGTAGGGATTTTATTTTGGAAATGCCCTTTTTCCCGTGGATGTTTCTTTAAAATTTAAGAACTGGATTCAAATGAACAATTTTAATTTATTAAAATTGTTGTTTCATGCGTTGAATTATTTCTCCCATTGTTATTATCTAACGCGGAGGGTGCGGGCCAAATGAACACGGCCCGACAACCCTACGTCGTTCTTCGTTGTTGTGCGAATTCGGCGGGCGACGGAAAATCGTGACGCAAGGGCATTTTGATGATCCCGCAGTGAAGAACGGAACCTGGGAGGAACATCGGCGCAGATGGTTAGGAAAACGGACCACCGGAGCAACTCCGGTGGCCCGTGGAAGATTCTGGAGGCGGCGGCGCCCCGGTGCGCCACCGGATGAGACCGCCGCGGCGGCAGCGGCCAATGGACCTGTGGCCGCGTGGGTCCAGCTCGCCCACACGGGACGCGGCTAAAGCCTCGTCCGTTGCTCCAGCGCGGCCCCAATGCGGGGTCGCGGCATCTCCAGACCGCGGGGGCAGAGCCCCGCGGCGCTCGGTCACTCGGCCGCTCAGCCGAACCGAGCCAGGCCGGTCCGACCGGCTGGGCCGCGCCCTGGTCGGACCGGGTCGGGTCGAACCAGTTCGGGTCGACCCGGTTCGGCCGACCCCGGGGGGGGGGGGGGGGGGGTCGGGCAGGGTCAGCCCGGGCCCGGACCCCCCGTCTTCGGACCATTTTCGGTCATATGCTCGTAACATGAGCTAAGGGCCTCCAAACGACTCGCCGTCAGCGGCAACGCGATCCTTGGATCGGGACGGTCGTTTCGGTATATCGCACTCAAGGTTTCGGAATACTTTGAGTTTGACCGGGTTGGTTCGTACACGAAACCAACCAGGCCTTCGGAGCGGAAACGCTCATAGCTTGAGCTACGGACGTCCGATTGACGTGCCGTCAGCTTTGTTGAATTCCTCTATGTGAGAAGGATCTTTTGGCTCACTCCGCCCGAGGTTTGGACGCAGGTGGAGTTGAAGGACCCCGGGACACCCTGAGAGGGGAGGGGTGAATCAGGGTGGCAACTTTTTCTTCTTAAAGTTGTGGATCTTGTTCCCACGTTGGCAGGAACTTCTTAAACCTGTATGAAGGATATGATCAGCAATTAAACATTCACATGCAGAGAGATGACACAACAATTTTTACTTGGTTCACCACTAAGGGCTACGTCCAAGGAGCATACGCCGACAGATTGTCGGTCGTACCTAAATCCACTATGCTTCACTAGCTACGGATACAAAAGTTCGGGTACAGACACTCTGTCCCAGGCTCACTGCCTTTACATAAGGTTTAGGGATAGCTCACTGCTTCCCTCGGGTCACTCCCGTTGACTCCCCCTGGCTCACTGCCGTTGGTGAAGTCTCACTCAGTTTATAGACGTGAAAGTCTCTTCAATAAATTTGCATTGAAGTCTTTGCCTCTGCTCAGCACGAGACTCTGCTTGCATCGAAGTCCGGAAGAGATGCACTAGAACGCACAGAACCACTGAACTGGATAACCAAAACGTGCAGACAAACCTTACTGAGAAATATGCGAAACATCAACCATTTGCGCGCAAAATCATCCTATTGCGCGCAGCATTTTCTTTTGGCGCGGAAAAATATTTCGCGCAAAAATCCCCTTTTTCGCGCAACTCCAAATATTTCGCGCAAGCTCCTTTACGCGATCCTTTTTCGCGAATCAGACCTCGGATCTTCTCTAAGTCTTCCAACCAACCCGAATGAAGGGGGTCACCTCATATTTATAGGCGACTGAGACCACTGCGCGCAAAAATCCCCTTCGGCGCGGAAAACCTCTCATCTGGCGCGTAATCTTTCGCCCAGCTTAATTATTTCGCGCACAACCCTTATTTTCCGCGCAGCCCATGCCTTTGCCATTTTTCACCGAACTGATTTCGAAACACTATTTGCGCGAAAAAACTTGATCCCCTATTTCGCGCATCCCGCTGTTTTTTTTTCGCGCCTAACATAAGTATTTCGCGCAAGTCTCTAAAATTTCGCGCACCACTTCCTTTTTCTGCGAACCTCCTTTTGCAGACAATCCATGTCTTCATTTTCCGATTTTGAGGCCCAAAAAATTGGCAAACACTGGGAAACAGCGCCACCTTCAAAACTGTTGTCTGCTTGAACTGTATGATCACTTTGCTGGAACACATTCGGAACTTCCACTGAGGATTGACAACAAACACAAACCATACAGCAAATCATGCTTTGAAGAACCTGGTTCCAACAATCTCCCCCTTTGGGTTTGTTGGCAATCAGAATAAATTCAATAGATCTCCAACCATGAGCAAATCCAAAACGCAAGAATCAACTCAGCCAACACTCTAAGTCTACGTGAGCAATGCTCGGTGTAGAAAACAAGAGAGGAAGCTTGAATTGGGTCTTAGTGTTTTGAAATTCTCCATGACGCCCGATGGTATCCTTATTAAACTTCTCATCATAATCTTACACTTCCATAGAAGAATTTCTTGCCGTGAATTTCTTGCCTTGAATTCTCTTGCCGTGAATTTCTCGCCTTGAATTCTCTTGCCTTGAATTTATTCCTTTCTCCCCCATTGACAATAAAACCAAAGACCGAAAAGTTTGTTCAACGTTCAGCTCAAGCCATACTCCCCCTGGATAGTATCTCCCCCATAAACCTGCATCACAGCCATAAACAGATAAAAACAGTCAAAACACACGGGGAGAGGGGAGTTTCGAAACCTCCTTATGCAGCAGGAGGTGGTTGAACTCCTAGGTTCAACCGATGCTTTTCAAACACAGCTGCTGACAGTGGCTTTGTCAGGATATCAGCTACCTGCTTATCAGTTCCCACATGGTCCAGTCTAATCACCCCTTGTTCAACCTTTTCTTTGATGAAATGATACCGTATTTCAATATGTTTTGTACGAGAATGCTGAACCGGATTTTTCGTGAGATCAATTGCGCTTTTGTTATCACAGTAGATCACCATTGGCTGCTTTACCTCATCACCAATATCTGTTAATTGTTGCTTCATCCATAGCAGTTGAGTGCATGACTTTGTGGCAGATATATACTCAGCTTCCGCAGTACTAAGAGAAGTACTTTCTTGTTTCTTGCTCAACCAGCCAACACAATTATTTCCGATAAAGAATGCTCCACCACTGGTGGACTTTCTGTCCACAACATCGCCAGCCCAGTCAGCATCAGAAAATGCGGATAATTCACTATCCCTTCCTACAGCAAAGTATAATCCATACTTGTAAGTACCTTGAATATACCTCATGATTCTTTTCACTGCTGTCATGTGTTCCTCTTTTGGATTACTCTGAAAGCGGGCAGAAAGACATGTGGCAAAGACAATATCTGGCCGTGTCGCTGTCAGGTACAATAGACTCCCAATAATTCTCCTGTACAGGGTGGGATCTACAGATTTCCCATCCTCATGCTTCCCAAGTTTGGTTCCAACTGCAATCGGAGTTGACATTGGTTTGGAGTCTTGCATGTTAAACTTCTTCAGCAGCTCTCTTGCATACTTTTCCTGAGAGATAAAAGTGTAGTCTTTCCTCTGAGTCACTTGCAGTCCCAAGAAATATGTGAGCTCCCCAATCATTGACACTTCAAATTCTGATTTCATATGATTGGCAAATTCATCCACTGATTTCTGTTTGCTGCCACCAAATATAATGTCATCGACGTAAACAAGAACCATGAACTGATCTTTTGGAGAATTCTTCACATAGAGATTGTGATCAACTCCTCCTCTTTTGAATTCCAGCTTTTTGAGATACGAATCTAGTCTAGAATACCATGCCCTTGGTGCCTGTTTTAATCCATAAAGTGCTTTCTTTAGCTTGCAGACCTTTGATTCATCAGCACCAAGAAGAAAACCCACAGGTTGTTCAATGTAGACTTCTTCTTCGAGTACACCATTTAAGAATGCTGTCTTGACATCCATTTGATATACTTTATATCCTCTTTGGAGAGCCATGGAAAGGAATAGCCTGATTGACTCCAATCTAGCCACTGGAGCAAAGGTTTCTTCAACATCAACACCTTCAATCTGAGAATACCCTTTACATACCAGTCGAGCCTTGTTTCTGATAACATTGCCATGCTCATCAAACTTGTTCTTGAAAATCCATTTGGTGCCAATCACATTGTGACTTTTGGGTCTCTGGACCAAATCCCACGTCTGATTTTTGTCAATCTGATCTAACTCTTCATTCATGGCTTTCACCCAGGATTCATCCATTGCAGCTTCTTCAAATGAGGTTGGCTCTACAACTGATAGAAATGCAGAAGGTGTGTTATTTCTCATCCTCCTTGTTTGAGTGGGTGCATTCATGTCCCCAATTATGTTGGATGGATCAATCTCAGCTCTTCGGTTTCTCCTGAGAGATTCAGTAGCATTCTTTTCAGCTATAGGGTCTTCTTCTGATTCTTCTTCTGAGTCAACATCATGATGTGACTGCTGAGAGTTTTGAACAACTTCCTCTATCTCTGTGTTTGTGTTTTCTTCACGTTCACTTTCTTCCTGATTGTCTATCACATCCGCATATGGCGTCCTTGAAGCATTTGTGGTTTTCTCTTCAATTATCTTAACATCACTGCTTACCACAATCTTCCCCAAGCGTTTATTGAAACACTTGTAAGCTTTACTGTTCATTGGATACCCAAGAAAAATTCCTTCATCAGCATTGTCACCATACTTTCCTTGGTTTCCTTCTTTATTCCGGATGAAACATTTGCTTCCAAAAACCCGAAAGTATTTCAAGGAAGGCTTCCTTCCATGCCATAATTCGTACGGTGTCTTCGTTTCTCCCATGTAGAGCCCTGTTCGATTCTGAATGTGAACTGCAGCTTCAACAGCCTCCTTCCAGTAATGGCGAGAGATACCACTCTCAATCAACATAGTCCTGGCCATATTGTTGACCTGTCGATTTCGACGCTCAACAACTCCATTTTGTTGTGGAGTTCTCACAGCAGCTACCTCATGCTGTATTCCATGTTTCTCTAGATAGTTTTCAAACTCAATGGATGTGTATTCCCCTCCATTGTCCGATCGTAGGACTTTTATTGACCGTCCAGTGTCATTCTCGGCAATTCGGCGATAAGTTTTCATGCAATCAAGTACTTGTCGCTTCCTGTGAATCACCATTACACAAGCCATTCTACTATAATCATCAATGAAAAGGACGAAGTACCTCTCTCCATAGGTTCCAGCAACATTTATTGGGCCACATACATCAGTGTGAATGAGATCAAGAAGATGTGATGCCCTTTTCTTCTTTGGACGATACGAATTACAGACCAGCTTCCCACGAATACAGGCATCACAAGATTTTTCCCGTTCGCGTTTTAGAATGGGAATATCCATGACTATCTTCAGCTTAGATATCTTTTCCATGTCTTGTTGGTTAATGTGCCCCAGCCTTCGATGCCATAAATTGTTTTCTTCGTCAACAGATAAGTAACAAGAGTTCACTTTGCTGTCAACCTGATATAAGTTTCCATCTGTTCTACAACCTTTCATAAGAGAATTCCCTGTTTTTCCTTTTATAGTGCAGCCTTTTTGATTGAAGGTTACTATGAGCCCTGAGTCACAGAGTTGACTTACACTGAGGAGATTATGGCGTAGACCGTCCACATAAAGAACTTCAGTCTTTTTCAGCTCTCCATTGGCGAGAGCAGTATTCCCACTTCCTTTAATCTTCAAAGCACCATCGTTACCAAACCGTACTGTTCCATCAACCTTCTTTTCAATGTTCTTCAGAAGGTCAGCATTTCCTGTCATATGGGAAGAACATCCACTATCAAGAATCCAGGTGCTGCTACTCTTTGTAGCTTTGAGGGCTACTTCCGCAAGATTGGATTTCTCGATTTTCTTCTTTTCTTTCCATGAGATATTGGATTGAGCATAAGACACTGATGGCCTTTTAAAACTTTCTTCCACATAATCTGAGTCTTCATACCCATAATCTTCTTCCAGAAGAGAAAAACTATTTGTGAGAACAACATCATCAGGAGGATGAACCCTGTCCCATCTTTGGGTGTTGTATGAATTTCTCTTGTCATACCGCTGCCTGCAAAACATAGCTTTATGGCCAAAGTTAGAACATTTAAAACAGTAACCATAGAAGATATTTCTTCTATAAGATGGAGGATATGAAATCGGTCTCCTTTGTTGATTTCCCAGATCTTCTCCATTAAAGTAACTCCTTGCCTCTTCGCAATATGACATAGTATGGCCCAGATAGCCACAGAATTGACACTTCATGTGAGGGAATGCCTTCACACCTGAATTTCTCCTCATACCTTCATCCCTGTGAGAGTAGTTGAACTGCCTATCATTTCTAAATGTTTGATGGTAATTGTCAGTTATCCTTCTAGTTTGGATTGAGGGTTCCTTTTTTAGCACTTCAGAAAATGTTTCAACATGTTCAACCTTCGTTTTGTCTTTCTTTTGAATTTCTTTATTTCCAGCAGTTGATGTCTCAGCTTCACATCCAATTCCACGCTTTCCCATGCAGGCGGGTCTTTGAACGCTCAAGATTTTTTCAACTCCATCAGAACCACATTTGGCTCTTGCCAATAATTCAGCATCTGAGAATCTTCTAGGTTGTATTTTCTTCCTTGATTCTTTTGAAAAAGATTCGGTCTCAAGTTTACTCCTAAGAGTAACAATTTCCTCCTCAAGACCCTCAGTAGTCTTGGACTTTTCTTCCAGTCTTGAGGTGAGGTCATTGATGACCTTTCCCTGCTCTTCAATTCTTATCTTAAGATCCAATACATCATCATTGCTTTCAATGATTTTAGACTGAACTTTCACAAACTCTTCCAGACGTTCAATTTCAGCTTCAAGTTCATCAACATATTCTGATGACTCTTTGACCATTTCCTTCCACTTATTACATTTCTTACATTTACTCTCAATCCTGGAGAAAGCATCCATAATTTGAACCTTTGGATTATCAAGGGCAGTACTCTGATTATCTATGCCTTTATTGATTGAAGAATCTGACATTTCAGTGGTAGCCATCATGGAAGCATGTTTTTCAGTTTTAAATTCTGGTTCTTCTTCCTCACAGAATTCAATATCATCATCTTCTTCCTCACAGACAAAGCTCTTCCTCTGCATTTTCTTTCCAGATTTGAAATCACCCTTTTTGAAAAACCTTTTCCGAGGCTTTTCAATGTCTTCAGCTTCGCTCTCATCATTATCCAACTTTCTTTGGCACTGAGAGGCAATGTGCCCAACTCTTCCACAACGGAAACATGCAAGAGGTAACTTACCTCTAAATTTACCTTTACCCTTTTTCAGCTTCTTCGCGATGAGGGAAAGAATTTCTTTTTCTTCGTCATCATCACCACTACTATCTTCTGAAATTTTCAGTTTGTCCATGGCTTTGAATGCCATTTCTTTGCTCACGCGAGTCGTGGCATCTTCAGGTTTGACTCTCATCTCATATGCCACTAAACTACTTAACAAATCATCCAGAGAAAGTTTGGATAGATCTCTTTCTTCGAGGGCTGACACCTTTGCATTGTACATGGGAGGAAGTCTTCTCAAAATTTTCTTAACGATATCAATGTCTTTGATTTCTTCTCCAAGACCTCGAATTGCTCCCACTACTTCAGTAATTCGATTAAAAAATGAATCTGCATTTTCATTGGGATGCATCTTTAGGTCGTCAAACCTGTTATGTAAAACCTGAAGTTTTGCCTCCTTTACCTTGGTATCTCCTTCATAAATGTTTTCAAGTTTATCCCACATAGACTTTGCTGAAGTGCAACTCATCACCTTTAGATATATCTGATCAGAAAGAGCTGCGGTGAGTGCATTTTGAGCTTTAGCATCTGCATCAAGAATTTTCCTGTCTGTGTCAGTCATAGCCAGTCCTGTTTGATCAGTGACTTGTATTCCTTGCACAATAGAAAACAAAACTTCCATTCCAAGAGATCTTAGATGAGATCGCATCCTATTCTTCCAGATCTGAAAATTATTTCCATCAAAGAGAGGGACTCCCCTCACATTGGCTGCATTCTCCATGGCGACAAAGGACAGATTCAAGACCAGCAACCTCGCTCTGATACCACTTGAAGGACCCCGGGACACCCTGAGAGGGGAGGGGTGAATCAGGGTGGCAGCTTTTTCTTCTTAAAGTTGTGGATCTTGTTCCCACGTTGGCAGGAACTTCTTAAACCTGTATGAAGGATATGATCAGCAATTAAACATTCACATGCAGAGAGATGACACAACAATTTTTACTTGGTTCACCACTAAGGGCTACGTCCAAGGAGCATACGCCGACAGATTGTCGGTCGTACCTAAATCCACTATGCTTCACTAGCTACGGATACAAAAGTTCGGGTACAGACACTCTGTCCCAGGCTCACTGCCTTTACATAAGGTTTAGGGATAGCTCACTGCTTCCCTCGGGTCACTCCCGTTGACTCCCCCTGGCTCACTGCCGTTGGTGAAGTCTCACTCAGTTTATAGACGTGAAAGTCTCTTCAATAAATTTGCATTGAAGTCTTTGCCTCTGCTCAGCACGAGACTCTGCTTGCATCGAAGTCCGGAAGAGATGCACTAGAACGCACAGAACCACTGAACTGGATAACCAAAACGTGCAGACAAACCTTACTGAGAAATATGCGAAACATCAACCATTTGGGCGCAAAATCATCCTATTGCGCGCAACATTTTCTTTTGGCGCGGAAAAATATTTCGCGCAAAAATCCCCTTTTTCGCGCAACTCCAAATATTTCGCGCAAGCTCCTTTACGCGATCCTTTTTCGCGAATCAGACCTCGGATCTTCTCTAAGTCTTCCAACCAACCCGAATGAAGGGGGTCACCTCATATTTATAGGCGACTGAGACCACTGCGCGCAAAAATCCCCTTCGGCGCGGAAAACCTCTCATCTGGCGCGTAATCTTTCGCCCAGCTTAATTATTTCGCGCACAACCCTTATTTTCCGCGCAGCCCATGCCTTTGCCATTTTTCACCGAACTGATTTCGAAACACTATTTGCGCGAAAAAACTTGATCCCCTATTTCGCGCATCCCGCTGTTTTTTTTTCGCGCCTAACATAAGTATTTCGCGCAAGTCTCTAAAATTTCGCGCACCACTTCCTTTTTCTGCGAACCTCCTTTTGCAGACAATCCATGTCTTCATTTTCCGATTTTGAGGCCCAAAAAATTGGCAAACACTGGGAAACAGCGCCACCTTCAAAACTGTTGTCTGCTTGAACTGTATGATCACTTTGCTGGAACACATTCGGAACTTCCACTGAGGATTGACAACAAACACAAACCATACAGCAAATCATGCTTTGAAGAACCTGGTTCCAACAGGAGTATGGTCAGGTTGGTTTTGCCTTAAAAACCAACCGGGCCCCTAGGACGAAAAAACCAATAACTCTCAGACCGGGCATCCGATTGACGCGCCGTCTGCGACGTTGAGTTCCTCTTGACGATACGGAACTTTTGGATACATCAACTTCTGACTTTGTGACAGTTGATGTATCGGCCTCTCAGCTCGTGGAGCGGACCCTCTCGAACGAGCTTGCTGTGTGCGGGAACCCTAGAGCTGGGTGCGACTGCTACTTCGACAGCGACGACTATGCAGAGATCCTCAGTGGACTGCAGCGACGACTGTGCAGAGATCCTCAGTGGACTGCAGTGACGACTGTGCAGAGATCCACAGTGGACTGCAGCGACGACTATGCAGAGATCCTCAGTGGACTGCGACGATGAAGACATCTGGTCTTGTATCCTATGTGGGTCCTAGTTGTGTTGGTCGTGTATCCAATGTGGGTCCCAGCTTAGATGATTCAATACTGGTCTTGTATCCTATGTGGGTCCCAGTATAGATGAATCAATGAAGACAGCTAGTCTTGTATCCTATGTGGGTCCCAGCTTAGATGATTCAATACTTGTCTTGTATCTTATGTGGGTCCCAGTATAGATGAATCAATGAAGACAGCTGGTCTTGTATCCTATGTGGGTCCTAGCTGTGCTGGTCTTGTATCCTATGTGGGTCCCAGCTTAGATGATTCAATACTGGTCTTGTATCTTATGTGGGTCCTAGTATAGATGAATCAATGAAGACAGCTGGTCTTGTATCCTCTGTGGGTCCTAACTGTGCTGGTCTTGTATCTTATGTGGGTCCCAGCTTAGATGATTCAATAATGGTCTTGTATCCTATGTGGGTCCCAGTATAGATGAATCAATGAAGACAGCTGGTCTTGTATCCTATGTGGGTCCTAGCTGTGCTGGTCTTGTATCCTATGTGGGTCCCAGCTTAGATGATTCAATACTAGTCTTGTATCCTATGTGGGTCCCAGTATATATGAATCAATGAAGACAGCTGGTCTTGTATCCTATGTGGGTCCTAGCTGTGCTGGACTTGTATCCTATATTGGTCCCAGCATTGATGATTCAGTGCTGGTCGTGTATCCTATGTGGGTCCCAGCATAAACGAAACAATGAAGACGGCTGGTCTTGAATCCTATCTGGGTCCCAGCTTAGATGATTCAGTATCTATGTCTGATCATCTCTTACACCTTTTCGATGATGTATACCTATGTGAGCTGAATCCTGTGTTACTCTCCTTTGTGGATTGTGTTGAGCTATCCTGTGTGGATTTACTGTTTACTCTCCTTTGTGGATTGTGTTGTGCTATCCTGTGTGGGTTTACGTTTGTTTTCCTGCGTGGACTGGGTTGTGCTTGGGCTCAGACGTTGGAGCCGAACGGGAATTGATAACTTAGGTATATGTATGGGCATATACCTAAGTCGTGTCGGATGTTACTTCGTGATTGTATATTTCCTTTGTGGATTATACTTTGTGGATTCTGGGAGACCTTCGGGGGTCTCGGGGTCCCTACTGAGTAGCTTATACTCACCCCTGCACGGGCTATGCCCGCACCTCGTTGTGTTGGTTGCAAACGACGGACAACGCTGATCGTGGTGGAGGCGTGCGGTGTAGGACGGTACCTGGAGGTGGACCTCTGGGCGGGACGTACTCGGAGTGGTCAGGTGGACCTGAGGAGCAGTGGAGGCTATCTGTACGCACCCTTCAGGTGGGACTTCCATAGGACGGCTCGATGCTACGGCTTGTCTGTTCATTTGCTGTTCCCCCCCCCCTTCAGTTGTACTTTACAGTTGGGCTTGTATTTCCGGCCTCTTTTACTTTTAGCACAGCTTGTTACAGTTTTTACTTAGTGTTTACTTTTCCGCTTCCTTACTCTGTGGTGCTTGTATACTTTTCAAAGGCAATGCCTTCCCTTTTTCCGGGATTTACGCCATGGTGCTAGTTGCCAGCCCCTGGCCTATGGAAAGCGGGCTTGGGGTAGTCACGGAACGGGCCCCGAGGACGGTTTGTGACAAATTGGTATCAGAGGTGGTCGGTTCTACTATAGACTCTGATCATTCTTCTATGTGAAGCAATAGTGTTTAGCGTATTGGGTGTGTTTATCAGTCCAGGGATTCCAGTGTTGGTGTGGCGGTCGACGTATCCGTACACCAGGACCCTAACTTCTGATTTCCGACTTAATGCACGAAAACACTGATTGCATGTGTGTTCAAGTTTTCTTTGTGATTACTTGTGTCAGCTCACCAAGTATACAGTTCTGAATGTGGCGCACCTGCTTCTTTTCAGGATGGACCCACGACGGCAGCCAGCTAGGGTTTCGAGAGTGAAGCGTGATGACAGCCCAACGAGCGACGAGGCCTCGGTGCAGGACTCCTTGTCAGCAGAGGCACCGGTGGTACCTTTACCCGCCGAGCCACCGATTCTACTAGCCCCAGCCGCTGATGATGCACGTCGCCTTAGCGTGATGCACGAGTTTCAGCGTCAGCGACTGCCCAGGTTCCGTGGGGAGACGGACCCCCAGGCAGCCGAGGACTGGCTGGAGGTAGTGGTGCGAGTTTTCAGGCTAGTGAGGACACCAACAGACCTCATTTTGATCCTCGCGACGAGCCTACTGCACGCAGCAGCGGGCTGATGGTGGAGCTTGATTCTCCAGGTGCACGACGATACATCTCTTCTCTGGACGGACATTGAGAGCATCTTCCACTCCGAGTTCGTCCTAGCCACCCTCCGTGCGGTGCACATTCAGGAGCTTCTTCAACTACGGCAGGGGAGCTTGAAAATGGCCCAGTACTCGGAGAGATTTACTGATCTCTCGCGCTACTCCACAGATATGGTACGGGACCCGTTCTTCCAGGCCCAGACCTTCGATCAGGGACTGAGGCATGAGATCAGGGCTTCGATGATCTCCCACAACATTCTGACTCAGGAAGAGGTGTTGGAGAGAGCCCTTCTAGTGGAGAGTTTTCTCGCCGAGCAGGCTCCAGTGACAGGGCCCTCCGCAGGATGGCCCATAGCAGGGTCTTCTGCAGCTGGCAGTAGACAGGTGACGCAGAGGTTCAAATGGGCCAGGCCATCAGATGGGCAGTCTTAGGATGAAGATTCGGTTGTGCGGGGCACCCGAAAAAGAGCCAGCTACACGAGGGGAAAGCATTGCTACGCATGCAGCGGGTGAGGCCACATGGCTCGAGACTGCCCGACTCGTCTTACAGATGAGCAGCAGGTGGTAGAGGGGCCTCCCAGACAGAGGTTCATCCACGGTGGCCCGCAGGGTGCAGGCAGACGAAGCAGAGGAGCTGGCCGTGTAGCCGATGGTGGGAGACACTTCGAGGTGTTGCCACCACCACCACCAGGAGGTCCACCCCGACCACATGGAGTTGGTGGACATGGGAGAGCCCAGCTTCAGGCAGCTGAGGCCTTCGATCATGGAGCTCTGTGAGGAAATGGACAGGAGCGGAACTAGTGGATACATCCTTTGTACTTCTAGTTCCTTGTTGCTTTTGTGTGGCGTCTTTGTATTATGAGCTGCAATAATAAAAGACGAATACCCTTGTGATGTTTTTATTCCTGTCCTCTTTTGTGTTGTTACTAAGAGGTTTCGGTTTAGACTGTTGTCTTGACCCTCACTTGTGAGACATCTACTGGAGGATACTCAATTACCACACACTGATGCTGACAGTGTGACTCAACCCTTGGAGGCGAGAGTAAGGGTTGGATCTCTTGTTAGTAGCGCCGAGGCCTTACGACGTCGTCCTTGGTATGGATTAGTATCATCCAGGTCGGGATTGGCTGTATTAGGGAAAGAAAGTGGGTCATCCAGGGGATGAGACCAGATTTATCTTATCGGCAAAGAAGAAATCACAGCAGCTCTTGTGGGACCAGAGAAGGTCCAGGTCATCTAGGAGCGGATGAGGATAGCTCAGAGCCGGTAGAAGTCTTTTTCTAACAGGAGGCGGAGGCCACATGATTTCGAGAATGGCGACCACGTCTTCTTGCGTGTCTCACCTCGACGTGGATTACAGAGATTTGGTCGAGGTGGCAAGTTGTCTCCATGCTTCATCGGACCCTTCCAGGTCCTCAGCAGGATTGGCGAGGTGGCCTATCACCTGGCTCTACCACCTCAGTTGCTCCGGGTGCACGACGTCTTCCATGTATCTCAGTTGAGGAGATACATGCATGACCTGATGAAAATATTTGACCATGGAGAGCTGGTCTTGATGTTGGGACGACTTTTGCGGAGGTCCCAGTGGAGATCGAGGATCGACAGGAGCTGGTCCTACGTGGATGATCGATTCCTCTATTCTGCTTCAGATAGCTGCACGGGAACCTCCAGGAGAGAACTTTGTAGCAGGAGACTCAGTTGTGTGCTCAGTACCGCCTTTGTATCCCTAGTTTGTCTTGAAGCTTTACGGGGATGTAAATCCATGTGGTGGGAGTAATGTAAATACCTGGAAATTTCATGGGAATTTTTTTTTCTTATTTTTCTTTGAAATTTTACAAGAGCGCAGTTTCTAACGGCACCTGATTCCAAGGCCCGGTGTGCCCGGAATCATTTTCAGAAGTTTGGCTCGGGTACGTTCAGTGAACGGACGAGCGGGTTTTTCTAACTTTTGAACTGATGCCCAGAATTGAATTCTGAGGGCACTGATGAAATCACAGTGCCGGTATTTGCTTAGAAACGCCTCTTCCGGAGTTGTGTTTGCTTGGTGGTGGTTTTTTAATTTTTGGGCTTAATGTTAAGAAATAAAATAAATTATTCGACAAACTTTATTTTATTTCACTTAAGCCACTTGACGCCACTTGAAATCCACTTAAACTGAGTTGAAACGGATAAGGTACTATCCAAAAATATCATACCCTCTTGGTTGGATATTTGCAAGGCGGGGCCCGCACGAGCCCCGCCGTTTCTTTTCCGCTAAGTAACGCACCCGAGAAAACCCGTCATTATGAAAGTCAACTGACGCGTTTTCTTAAATTCTTAACGCACCATTTAATTGGGCGGTTTATTTCATTAATTAAATAGGCAGTTTCTTTCGTTGAATTAATTCTACGAATTAATGGGTCGTTACTTACCTCTTTTTCGTTTGTTGGCATAATAATAAAATAAGACCAACATGACATTTGAAGGATTACTCGTTGAGAGGTTTTTGACAGAGGTTCTTGTGCCTTCACCCTTCTTCGCGAAGAAAGCGAAGAACGCGAAGAACGTGAAGAACGCGAAGAACGCGAAGAACACCGGCCTCCGACGAAGAACACTGAACCCGCGAAAATCGACGACGCAACGCCGTGTACCGCGACGCCGATGTTCCCTCTTTCGCGACTTTCTTCTGCGACATTCCTTCCTCCACGAGAAAAACATTTGATCATCCGTTGAGGTGAGGGTTTCGTATTTCTTTTAAATTTTTCTTTTGTGGTTTTTAATTCAGAAGGATTTAATTATTATTAATTAAATATTTTTTGTTCTTGAACCTCGGAGTTCATTGACGTGACACCCTTCCGCGACGACGCGACACCGGATACTACAACGACGCGACGATCCCCAATTCCGCGTAGAACCCGCGAGCAACGACTTGACGAGGTAGGGATTTTATTTTGGAAATGCCTTTTTTCCCGTGAACGTTTCTTTAAAATTTAAGAACCGGATTCAAATAAACAATTTTAATTTATTAAAATTGTTGTTTCATGTGTTGAATTATTTCTCCCTTTTTTATTATCTAACGCGGAGGGTGCGGGCCAAACGAACACGGCCAGACAACCCTCCGTCGTTCTTCGTTGTTGTGCGAATTCGGCGGGCGACGGAAAATCGTGACGCAAGAGCGTTTTGATAATCCCGCAGTGAAGAACGGAACCCGAGAGGAACACCGGCGCAGACGCGAAGGAAAACAGACCACCGGAGCAACTCTGGTGGCCCGCGGAAGATTCCGGCGGCGCGGGTCGCTGGCGCGGCGGCGAAGGCGGCCGGAGGCGGCGGCCAACGGACCCACGACCGCGTGGGTCCAGCTCACCCGCACGGGATGCGGCTGAAGTCGCGTCCGTTGCTCCAGCGTGGCCCCAACGCGGGGATGCATCATCTCCAGACCACGGGGGCAGCGCCCCGCGGTGCTCAGTCACTCGGCCGCTCAGCTGAACCGAGCCAGGCCGGTCCGACCGGCCGGGCCACACCCTGGCCGGACCGGACCGGGTCGGCCCGGGCCCGGACCCCACGTCTTCGGTCTATTTTCGGTCAAATGGCTGTAACATGAGCTACGAGCCTCTAAACGACTCGCCGTTAGCGGAAACACGATCCTTGGATCGAGATGGTCGTTTCGGTATATCGCACTCAAGGTTTCAGAATACTTTGAATTCGGCCGGGTTCGTTCGTACACGAAACCAACCGGGCCTTCGGAGCGCAAACGCTCATATCTTGAGCTACAGATGTCTGATTGACGTGCCGTCAACTTTGTTGAATTCCTCTATGTGAGATGGATCTTTTGGCTCACTCCACCCAAGGTTTGGACGTAGGTGGAGTATGGTCGGGTTGGTTTTGCCTTAAAAACCAACCACCCCCCTGGGACGAAAAAGCCAATAACTCTCAGACCGGGCATCCGATTGACGCGTTGTCTGCGACGTTGAGTTCCTCTTGACGATACAGAACTCTTGGATACATCAACTTAGGACTTTGTGACAGTTGATGTATCGGCCTCTCGGCTCGTGGATCGGACCCTCCTGAACGAGCTTGCTGTGTGCGGGAACCCTAGAGCTGGCTGCGACTACTACTTCGACAGCGACGACTGTGCAGAGATCCTCACTGGACTGCAGTGACGACTGTGCAGAGATCCTCAGTGGACTGCAGCGATGACTGTGCAGAGATCCTCAGTGGACTGCGACGATGAAGACAAGTGGTCTTGTATCCTATGTGGGTCCTAGCTGTGCTGGTCTTGTATCCTATGTGGGTCCCAGCTTAGATGATTCAATACTGGTCTTGTATCCTATGTGGGTCCCAGTATAGATGAATCAATGAAGACAGCTGGTCTTGTATCATATGTGGGTCCTAGTTGTGCTGGTCTTGTATCCAATGTGGGTCCCAGCATAGATGATTCAATACTGGGCTTGTATCCTATGTGGGTCCCAGTATAAATGAATCAATGAAGGCAGCTAGTCTTGTATCCTATGTGGGTCCTAGCTGTGCTGGTCTTGTATCCTATGTGGGTCCCAGCTTAGATGATTCAATACTGGTCTTGTATCCTGTGTGGGTCCCAGTATAGATGAATCAATAAAGACAGCTGGTCTTGTATCCTATGTGGGTCCTAGTTGTGATGGTCTTGTATCCTATGTGGGTCCCAGCTTAGATGATTCAATACTATTCTTGTATCCTATGTGGGTCCCAGTATAGATGAATCAATGAAGACAGCTGGTCTTCTATCCTATGTGGGTCCTAGCTGTGCTGGTCTTGTATCCTATGTGGGTCCCAGCATTGATGATTCAGTGCTGGTCTTGTATCCTATGTGGGTCCCAGCATAAACGAAACAATGAAGACGGCTGGTCTTGTACCCTATGTGGTTCCCAGCTTAGATGATTCAGTATCTATGTCTGATCATCTCTTACACCTTTTCGATGATGTATACCTGTGTGAGCTGAATCCTATGTTACTCTCCTTTGTGGATTGTGTTGAGCTATCCTGTGTGGGTTTACTGTTTACTCTCCTTTGTGGATTGTGTTGAGCTATCCTGTGTGGACTTACTGTTTACACTCCTTTGTGGATTGTGTTGTTCTATCCTGTGTGGGTTTACGTTTGTTTTCCTGTGTGGAATGGGTTGTGCTTGGGCTTGGACGTTGAAGCCGAACGTGAATTGATAACTTAGGTATATGTATGGGAATATACCTAAGTCGTGTCTGATGTTACTTCGTGATTGTATATTTTCTTTTTTGGATTATCCTTTGTGGATTCTGGTAGACCTTCGGGGGTCTCGGGGTCCCTACAGAGTAGCTTATACTCACCCCTGCACAGGCTATGCCCGCACCTCGTTGTGTTGGTTGTAGACGACGGATAGCGCTGATCGTGGTGGAGGCTTGCGGAGCAGGACGACACCTGGAGGTAGACCTCTGGGCGGGACGTACTCGGAGCGGTCAGGTGGACCGGAGGAGCAATGGAGGCTATCTGTACCCACCATTCAGGTGGGACTTCCAAAGGATGGCTCGATGCAGCGGCTTTTCTTTTCAGTTGGTGTTTTCCCCCTTCATATGTACTTTACAGTTTGGCTTTTATTTCCGGCCCCTTTTATATTCAGCACATCTTGTTACAGTTTTTACTTAGTGTTTACTTTTCTGCTTGCTTACTCTATGGTGCTTGTTTACTTTTCAAAGGCAATGCCTTCCCTTTTTCCGGGATTTACGCCTTGGTGCTAGTCGCCAGCCCCTCATCTATGGAAAGCGGGCTTGGGGTAGTCACGGCACGGGCCTCGAGGATGGGTTGTGACAATTGGGATACTTCATAGTGTGTCTTTGGGGTAGTTGAGGAATTTCCCATGGCTTGGGAAGCGGTTCTCCCAAGAGGGATACATACGAAACCGTACGACTGGATGAGACTTGATGACTGCTGACCATTACGGATCCGAGTGACTTGACAGGTCCAGTGGGGATCACCTCTTTTTGACGTGGAATAACCACAGTGGGGAGTGCCTATGTGTAACGTGGCAGACCCATGGTACATGACTGGATGAGTACCTTAGTAGGCCACGAAGGGGAGTGCCTCTGTGTGACGTGGCAGACCCATATTGGGCAGCGCCTCTATGTGACGTGACATAGCAATTGTACTTGACAGGATGAGTACCTCAGTAGTCCTTGGTTTGATGGAAGTTCCTTTGTGTGATGCAGAAGGGCCACTGTACTCGATAGAGGAGTTGTTCTCCAGTAGCCATGGCGTTCGACACTGAGACTGGGGATGTTACTTGTTACTACCTCTATAATAAATCTTGGTTTGAGCTGTCTTTACTTTGTGCTTGTGATTGAGGTTATTCTATGTGGTACTCTACTTGTGTGGTACTTTACATTCGTGTTGTTACCCTGTGGTTTTTCTTTGTGTAATTCTAGGAGATCTTCGGGGTCTTGGGGTCCCTACTGAGTATCGTTATACTCACCCCTGCACGGGATTTTCGTGCACCTTGTTGTGTCTTGTGTAGACAACATACAACATTTATTGAGGTTGAGCGATCCAGGACTAGATTGTACTCGTAGGTGGACCATTTGGTGTGACGTGACGCAGAGAAGATGAGTGGGGGTGTAGTACAGAGGAGGTGATCTACAGCTACCTTTCAGGTAGGATCCTCAGAGGATGACCCATAAGCTATTTTCATTTTTCTTGCAGTTTTATTGTATTTTCAGCTGTACATGTACATTTATATTTGGTCTTGTATTCCGAAACCTTTAACTTTATCACTCTTTTACTATAATATTTTACTTCACAGTTTCTTCTTGTTGTGTTCTTAAACCATGTGTTTGTACAGTATTAAAGGAAAAGCATTTCCATTTTAGTTATTATGCCTTTCAGTGCTAGTCACTAGCCCCTGGCCTGTGGAAGACTGGCTTGGGGTAATCATGGCATGCACCCTGGGGGATGGGTCGTGACAAATTGGTATCAGAGGAGTTCGGTTATACCGAAGAACTACAAATCAGATTATTTCTGTGAAGAAAAATTGTTATATGTTATGAGTGTGGTTTTCAGTTTGGGGAGTCGAGTGATGGTGTGTTGGCCTACATATCCATATACTAGGACCTAGAATTATGATTTCCAACTCATTGCATGAAATCACTAATTGCATGTGTTTTTCTAGAATCTTTTCTTTTGATTTCTTTGGATTTGTCCCACCAGGTATAACGTAATGACCATGGTGCACCTGTTCCTTATCAGTATTCCTCCACAAAGATATCCACCTAAGTTAGCAAAGATATTTCCAAATGACAGCCCACCAAGGTATAACATAATGACAATAGCACACTTGTTTCTTATCAGGGCCCTCTTACGGGGTTAGCACCTTCAGGTGGTGTACCAGTAACTAAAATATATATTGGGTAGCTGTTACCACTAGCTCCACTAGTTGAGGATGCACACTGACTGAGAATGTTTCAAGCGTTCCAGGGATCGAGGCCAATGAGGTTTCTAGGTGAGATAGATTTCCAGGATTCTGAGGACTGTCTGGAGGTTGTGTCTAGAGTTTTCCATCTAGTTGAGACACTGGTAGAGTTGATGGTGCTCTTAGCTTCTAGTCTCTTCCAGTGAGTGACCATGATGTTGTTCTTCATGGTGAGGAGGCTTGGTACCTGGAAAATTTTCTGAGATAGAACCTTCAGGTACTATGTCAGCTATATCACTACCCATTGGGCAGTAGTTACAACTTGCGGTATAAGTAGTGGACACATTTTTCCATTATTCCTAAAATGTGTTTCATCATCAGATACCACTCAGGTTCCAAGGTGAGCCCGAATCAGAGGCAGATAAGGAAAGTCTTGAGGAGGTGGTTGAGAGTTCTCCAAAACATCTACAACTATGGTAGAACAACATGTTGGTAGCTAATTATTCATCGATTCATACCGATCATTCTGCGTACTCGATGAATACGATGAGATCAGTGATTCGGGGCTTAAACATCCGAGCGCAGTGTGTATAAGGATATATGATACATCCCTATTCCTCTATCCATTTTTACCTATGTTATGGTGCTAGTGAGAACCATTGTAGTTGGATTTTCATTGGCTGAGCAGATACAGCCTGTGAATGTTAGTAGTGGGAAAGTAAGAAAATGGCACCAGTCTCAGAGACTTGGGCATGTAAAATTGTTTCAGGAAGAAGTGTTTGGGACAGATGAATCTGCAGGGCTGCAGACATGGAAGCAGAGCTAGGGGAGATCAATTAGGTGGTTTACATTTCGACATGTTACAACCACCGCCATTTGTGGTCCCCACCAGGCTCAGGGGGGCTGGATGATAGGGGAGGGTAGTAGTTGTATAAAATCAAAGAGTGTGACCCAATGGATCTAGGAATGATTTGATGAATGGTTTGTTTCTACTGTTGTCTTCCATATTAATAGACATAGTTACCAATCAATACTTCTTTCCAAAAATCTTCTTCTATACCTAGAGTTTCTGGTTAAGATATTGACTTGAACCTCACATCGGGAGATACCATTGGGATGATTCTTGATAGTCACACTTATGCAGATGGTGTGATCTAACCCTTGAGGTGAGAGTTTTAGTCGGAACCTCTTGGTGGAAACGTCAAGGCCTTACGTCGTTAGTTTGAGTAGGGACTGGACATCCACAGTTCATACTCATATTGATTGTATGAGGAAAAAAGTTTGGGGTTAACTTACAATAATGGAATGGTATTTTCCTAGGTTGGTGAAAATGGAAACCCATGTAGCACATGATAAACTCATGCATAAGAGGGTGCAACTGATCACTCTTGAGTTAGCCATAAATACCCTTGTGGTAGATGGTGTTTTGAGTTTTCAGTTCCAAAAAGGAGTAGCAGAGCATGGGGACATCTTTGCAAATGTTGTTTCTAGGATAACCTATCCAAAGGGAGATGGATGTCTACTTTGGATTGGTACTACTAGAGATTTGGAAGAGACATCTCCAGGGTAGGGTACCATTGTCAGCTTTGATGAAAAAGGGGGAGCATTTTCTGTGGATGGAGAAGTGTCAGCAGATTTTTTAGGTAATGAGACAGACACTGACAAGTAATAATAGGAAATCCATTACCTGGAGTTAGCTGCATTGGACTTTGTGCTAATGATGTGGCGGCACTTCTTGATGTGTGAATGTTTTACAGTCTACTTTGATATCAAGATTCTCAGGTATATCTTTTCATAGAAAGACCAGAACCAGAGATAGTGGTGATACATTGAGTTCCTCTAGGACTATGACTTCGAGATAGTCTATACTCCTGGGAAGGGGAACTTAGTAGTATATGCTCTTAGCAGAAGATCTGTTTTATATTTCTTGAATGATGTGACAGATCAGCTAGCTGCTCTGCATAAATCCTATGTGAATCAAGATAGAGCAGCTTATCTTCAATATCTGATAGTAACACCTCAACGCCTTTAGCGATTCAGGAAGGCACAGCTTCATGGCACATACTGCGAGACTTGACATGCTCAAATATCCTCAGGACAGGAACCTAATGTATTTTCTAAATGTGGGGATCACATCATCCTCTTTAGATGAAGTACTATGGTATTAGTGGCACTACAAGAAGATCTTCTATGGGATTTCCATATGTTCCCTCTAGGGGACATCTAATAGTGGCAAAGAAATATGAGGATTGTTGGCCTCAGCACTGGTGGCCAGGAATGAAGAAAGCGGTGGTGGGGTTTGTATCACAATGTCTCACTTATCAGCAAGTGAAGGTAGATCATCAGGTTCTTGTGGGCTTAGTTCCGCCACTAGAGGTGGCAGATTGGAAGTGGGATAGAATTTCCTTGGACTTTGTGATAGGACATTCATGCACATCTAGGGGTCATGATTCTATCTGGGTGATCATTGACTGACTCACCAAGTCATCCCACATACTACCTATCAAATATCAGGGTTCGGTTGAGGGATTAGGTTGCCTCTACATGAAACAGATTGTACAAATTCATGGAGTTCCATCTACGATTTCGTCGGATAGGGATGCATGTTTTACTTCCCAGCTATGGAAGGGGTTACAGGAAGCGTTCAAGAAACAGCTTTGATTGAGCACTGAATTCCATCCTCAGATGGATGGTCAGACAGAGCAGACCATTCAGACCCTTGAGGACATGCTATGTGCTTGCGTCCTTAATTTTGGATGTAGTTGGGAGGATTACTGTCCTTTGGTGGATTTCACGTACAATAACAGATATCACTCCACTATCAGTATGGAACTATTAGGGGATTTGTAAAGAAAACCATGAAGATCACCTTTTTGAAGGAATGACCTAGGGGAGTCAGCACTTATGGGGCCATAGATGGTATAGGATACCACAGAGAAAGTTTCGATCATCCACGAGCAGATACAGACTGCACATGCCATGCAGAAGTCCTATGCTGACAGCAGATAGAGACCTCTGGAGTTCGAGGATAGCGACCATGTCTTTCTATGGCTCTCACCTCGATTAGGTTTTTTGAGATTTGGTCAAGGCGGCAAGTTATCTCTGAGTTTCATTGGACCCTTTCAGGTCCTCAGTAGAGTTGGAGATATGGATTAACACTAAGATCTTCCACCTCATTTGAAATTGGTGCATGACGTTTTTCACGTATTTTAGCAGAGGATACATGTACATGATCCTTCACACATCATTGACTAGGTTGAGCCGGACATCAAATATGGGGTAAATTTTTCAGGGTTTCTAGTGGAGATTGAGGATCAATAGGATTAGGTCCTTCGTGGGTGGTCGATACCTCTACTACGCGTTCGTTGGAAGCATGCGAACATCTAGGAGAGCACATGGGAGCTGAAGGTTCAGATTCATGACCAATACCCACATTTCTTTCCTTATTCTATGATGTGGATTTTGGGAACATAATTCCTTATGTTGGGGGGGGGAAGTAATGTCCCTGAAATTATATATTATTTATTAATTAAATATAACTATTTCAATATCGAAAAATCTGACGGCACGTGATTCTTAGGCCCATAATGTTGAGAATGATATGTCGAATTTTTGTTAAAGTTTAATTATTTCACGTAAATATTTTTCCTCAAAATGTGGAATAACTCTTAAAAAAAATTTGGATCAAAATTCAAGGGCACCGTTGCTCTTAAGATGGCGAGTTTACCATTGGCGGGACTTATGTTTAGTTGGTGCAAGCCTCCTGTGAGAAAACCCAAAAATGGCATAACTGTAAATAAAATAATTATATAATGTTATTTTATTTTTATAATGTGCATAACACAAAAATTAATAACTCATATTAAAAATATGATACCACCACTAAATTTGTGTGGGTATTATTTCTTTAGGAAGATAGTAACATTGGAAGTCATGGGCCACTAGTGAAAGTTAGATTTTGGCTGTAAATAAAATAATTAAGTAACAATTATTTTACTGTAAAACCCAATACATTTACACAGAAACTCGGATTGAAAATCCAAGAATACATTTTGGTTCGTTGGGGAATATTTCCATCAAGCAGAGCCTGTCCTTATCCGGTGTGGGTTGAGGGTGACTATTAATAATTTTCCGAATATTTGTTCGGGTACGTTCTGTAAACCCACGAGCAGATTTTTGTAACTTTTGAAATGGTGCATAGAATTGAAATTTCAGGACACCGTTGAACTCGCATCACCAATATTCACATAAGGAGACCTTCACCTCAACCACAGTTGTTCGAGGGTAAATGATAGTTTTCAGAATTTTTGTGGGAGAAATTAAGATAAACATGCTTTATTTTATTTTGAATTTGAATCCTACTTTTTGAATTGTGGAGTTGGGGACCACGCGACAATGGTCGGGAATTTATGGCTAGGCATTAAATTCCCAGTTACACAAATTATGTAACCACCAAAACCCCTCTACATTAATTTGATGTAACTCTTATATTTCCCCTAAATTTATTTGCCAACATTAATTAACCAAACCTAATTAATATTTTTGCGTCATTTCCTTGTTGGAAATATATGGCAAGGAAGAACTAGGAAGTCCTTGTAGAACTGGGATGATCATTCTACAACAGAGAACCACCCCCCCAATGAAGAACGAGGAACGGACATCGACCCCATATTGGAATAGTCTTGAGATAGCAATGAACACCGGCGTCCCCATCAACGACTTCTTCTCCTTCCTCACAACATCTCCAAAGAATGTCAAGGTAGGGGTTTTAATTTGATTATGATTAAATATAATTTAGTTGAATCTTATTGTTATGGATTCACAATGATTATGGTAAAAAAAGAGTCCATCATCCATCACATATACTGTTCCTCCCTTTATCTTTTGTTCTACGCATGTTCTTCGTGCATTTTTTCAATGACAAATATTTAATTATGTTAGAAACATGATATTTTGTTGTGTGTGACATATGGAAATGGTTCCCTCAACCCAAGGATCAAAAATATGTAATTATTTTATTTTCGTGGATTGGAACAAAGGAAAAATGGCTCGCACAAGAAGGTGGAGGCCGACACCCATCCGGTCGCGAGGAATGAAGGGTGGAGGGCATCCATGCCGCTAGATGATGAGGAAGCCACGACCCGTCATTCGAGGCCTGGTAGGGTGGTGGTCTGCATCCGTCCAACCACGGGTTTGAGCGGTGGCCCTCATCCGCATTGCAGGTGGAGCATGAGGTGGTGGCCCCTCGGCCATAGAGGAGGCCGAAGAGAGGCCGGCCATGTCAGCCGTGGTGGAGTAGTGGTGTGTAGGTCTGCCGTTGGGAGGAGGATCAGCCGGAACACCGGCCAACCATTGTTGTTCAGCGGGACCGTCTTGGGTCCTACGGTGACTTGGAATTGCACAAAGGCATTTCATGTTGCCATTCTGAACGGAAGGGGGGGATCTCCCCCTTTGGCCCCAGATCCGGTGGACTGTGCCCAATGCAGGCTGGGCCCTCTGAGGTCCAGGCCAACTGGGCTGAACCCGGAGTGAACTGGGTCGAGCCTGGTCGGTCCGACCGGGTCGGACTAGACCCATTTCCCCCTTTTTGGACATATCATTGGAACTAATAATCATTTGATGAATCATCTATGGAGCCAGAATCCTTGGATCGAGATTGTCCTTTTGGTATACTCCAATTTATTTTAGGATAATGTTGGAGTACGACCGGGTTGGCTCGAACCCCGAATCCAATTGGTCCCTCGGAGCAGAAAAACTAGTAACATATAAGTTGGGCATTCGATTGACACACCATATAATGCATTGGATCTCATATGACATGACAAACCTTTGAGATACATCATTTTGGGACTTTGGGGCGGTTGATGTATGACTGATTCCTTAGGGTGCGGTTCTCCGAAGCGGGATACATACGGAACCATATGACTGGATGAGACATGATGACTGCTGACCATTACGACTCAGAGTGACAAGTCAAGCCTAGTGGGGAGTGCCTCTATGTGATGCATCAGACCCGTGGTGGGGAGAGCCTCAGTGTGACACGACAGAACCTCTATACTCAATAAGAGAAGTACCTCAGTAGGCTACGATGGGTCAACCTCGGTGTGACGAGGTAGACCCATGGTGGGGAGCGCCTTTTTGTGATGCAGCAGACCGACATTACTCAACTAGAGAAGTACCTCAATATAACAAGGTTAGTTGGAAACACCTATGTGTGACACGGTAGGCCCATTGTACTAGATAGAGGAGCATTTCTCTAGCAGTCGAGGTGTTCGACGTTGTGATTTTGTTTGTTACTTGTTAATAGCCCTATAATATATCTTGGTGTAATTTTCATTAATATTTTCTTGTGATTGAGGTTATGTTATATGGAACACTACCTATGTGGTACTTTACTATCTTGGTGTTACCCTATGGTTTTTATGTGTGTAATTCTAGGAGACCTTTGGGGTATTGGGATCCCTACTATGAATCGTTACACTCATCCCTACACGACATTCACCCACACATTTTTGTGTCTTCTACAGACGACGTACAACATTGATTGAGGTTGGGGGAGCCATGACTATATAGTACTCAGAGGTGGATCATTCGGCGTGATGGGATGTAGAGAAGATGAGAGGATGTGGAGTGCTGAGGAGGTGCTCTGTACCTACCCTTTTGGTAGCATCCTTGGAGGATAACATAGTAGCTATTTTCCTTCTTCTTCCAGTTGTATTATTTTTTCTGATTTACTTGTACATTTACATTTGGGCTTGTATTTAGGCCCCTTTTACATTCAGCACTCTTTGATTAGAATATTTTATTTCACAGTTACTTCTTACCATGTTTTTGGACCGTGTATTTATATTGGACTAAAGGCAATGCCTTCCCAGTTTAGAGAGTATGCCTTTCAGTGCATGTTTCCAGCCCCTGGCCTATGGAAGAAGTGAATGGGGTTGTCACGGCATGGGCCAAGGGGGATGGGTCGTGACAACTACCTTTTTCTAGACATGAGAATATAAATATCATCCTGTAATATTTTATGTGTGACTCTTATAAAACTAAATAATCTGTACTATTAATCATGTAAAAACTTGTCATTTCCAGTACAAACGATTCATAAAAGAATTGGTAACCAACAATCTCGACAGAACTCACCATAAACTATTTTATAATATCATATCTCACTAAATAATTGTATTTCTATTATTTAAAAACCATCTAAACATTCCACAAAAAAGACAAACCCATTTCCAAAGGATATGATAAAAAATAATGTTAAGCTCTTGTATCAATGAAAATGCACAATATGTAGATTATAAAAGAATCATACCAATGATGGTTTACAGTTTTACATCCATGATAGCTGGAGTAGTCAACATATTGTGAATATGACTTATACCTCTACACCAGGCTCTAGCCCAGCTTCCCTTATTTATTTACAATCCTTAGTACAACTGCTCATGCAATAGGGTACCACATATCCTCTCTCGGCCTAAAAAGCTAGTGGAACTCCATCACAAGCTTGCAGAGAGGTATTTAATCCCCGTTCTGACATAAGATACAATCTTAATCCCCTTTTATAGTTCTGTTGAGGTATGGCTTCACATAACCTCTAACGATGGCCAAGTCTTACACAAGTACAACACTCAAAAGTAGTGTATGGAAACTATGGGATCTTTTGGAAAATCAATCCACATTAAAAGCACTATATTGGAAAATGATCTTATGATTGTTTTCCACTTTTCAAATTGCACTACCCACTACTACCTTGGAAGAAACTGTAATTGTATCCCTTCATTCCACCGGAAGAATAAGTCCCGATTTAACCTCCTAAAAAATTCGAGTAGCTTCTCACAGAATCTCTTATATACCCTTACATAATGAGTGAAAGGTTCATTATATCCTCAAAAAATCTCAAAAATAAAAATTCTCTTGTTACAAGGTGTCAAAAAAATACCATCTTAAAAATTTCTCACTTGGGATATCTTATCCATAGAAAAATATAACATAATTAACTTTAGGTCATTGAATCATTCATCATAGTGCATTATTAACATGACCACCTGTGTCATGCATGAACTCTTCATATTTTTCATCCCTCAATATCTGGAGGGAGAAATGTCTCAAAAAATTCCTCTTGAATTCCATCCAAGAAAGAACATCTTGTCACCCTACTTTTTCAAGAATATCCCACCAACTCTGGGTATGTCTATTAATAATATATGCAGCAAGATTAAACTTCGTTTTTTGGGTGTCTCAAGATGCATGAAGATCATATAGATAGACTCGATGCAAAACTCAGCTACCTCAGTTGATCCTTGGTCAGTAAACATAAATGGGTGATATAGGATAAACTCTCTTTTAAGATCATACATTGATGGAAAAATTGAAAAAAAAACATTTTCTCGATGGATTTTATGATCCTCAAGAATCTTTCCCAAACATGAACATCTATATAATAATCATTATCTAAAGGGAGTTTATGTTCAGATACATTAGGAGACATCTGAATTCCACTCTCCTGATTCTCAACACAAATATGATAAGGAGTAATTTTATCTATAATAAATACACACACTTTTGAAAACTGGGAAAAATACTGTAAACCTCAAAAACTGGATACAAAAGAGGAATATTGACTTCTAGGATCTCTAAAGATGGATTGAATTTTTGTAGCAAGGCACGTGAATTCATTTCTTTTTTTTATAAATGATTTGTCATGTCACATTTCAATAGGAAAATATA
Organism: Viscum album; assembly: GCA_963277665.1. NCBI lineage: Eukaryota > Viridiplantae > Streptophyta > Magnoliopsida > Santalales > Viscaceae > Viscum > Viscum album. The sequence goes on from OY728125.1 coordinate 279,072,222, forward strand.
TATCACATGCGAATTAATAAGTCCCTATCACAAAAAATTCATGAATATATTTATATATATATCCTTATGTACCTATTATTATTCATGCATACTCATCTCATTCCATAATATTCCATGAGTAAAAAACTCAAGAATCAACAATATCATTGAAAAATAATAACACAAAACATGTGAATCACCCAAGGTGAAATAACATCTACTCAAACAAGAAGAATGTATAAATAGAAATCTTATCCTAGTACAGTTGGATTTAACCCTTATATGGGTTAGATACTCCCATGTCGATCATTATTACCATGTGCCCACACATCCTAGTCTCCTTTATACATTTCCCATATAGTAAAGTAGAAAGGGAAAAGAAAACACGGTCCTTAAGTACCTATTTGTAATGTCCCACTATCTAGGACTTTCCCACACTACCAAAAAGGGTTTGTTATGAGACCTCAATCCCACCTCCTCCTACACCCAAGGATGCCAAATAGTAGTATGGTTTGAAATGTATAGTGGGTAGAATATAACCCATTGTTTTAAGTGTCATATCAATATAAATATTCTATATAAATGAAATATATATGATTATAAAAATACAATAAACTAAAAATAAAATCCAACTGAATATTTCAATAAATAATAAAGTAATAATGTAATGATGTTTTGGAATATAACTAAATGTCGTTAAATATAAATATAATAAAAATACAATAAGGTGAAAGTAATAACTCAAAATTCCCTAGTACCTAAACCCTGGTCGGTTGCTCCTCCAAACACTATAAAAACTAAAATGTAAGTGATCAATAGTATGGTCTTTTCCCCTATTACAAACTGGCATCCATATAATCTCCTCAGGTACCAATCATCAGCCCAAATAGGGTGTGATTATATATTATTAGGATGACGCCACCATGTCTAAACAAACTAGTTCGATATGATGTACATGAAATAATGAAAGAAAAAGGTGTATTAATAAATTCATAAATTAATAAATTGCTATAAAACATTTTTTGGATCCATGAGATAATATCATTGAACATGTCTCATGACCATGCCAACCACAACCATATTATCATGGTATAAATAACCAACATCAATATCGTGCTATAATGACATTTATATTGTATCATGAACATGCCAACCACAACTATATAACCACTGTATAATCACCAATATCCTGGACAAATCCCTATAAGTAATACATCCTCCAAGTAAATGCCCTAAAATCATTTCATCATGGGACTAGGTCAAGCCAACTCACTATAGGAATTACAACATGGTACTGAGCAGAGAATGCTCAATATCAACACTGTACTATCGATGTGTGTATGAACCAGTGGGATTCCCGTTATATAATATTTTTAGTGAGGAACAGAAGATTTTTACAAATAGAATTGATATCACAATATCACATAATAAGATTTAATGGGTAATTATGAGAAGTACCACTTTCATTAAATTTCCATTTCATTTATATCACAATTGAACGAAATTCTAATCAATAAGTAGTAATCCATACCATATAGATTCAATATCAATAACTCACCTAAGGTATCTTTTATGGTTTTAAACAATTTAATCTATTTGACGATTCAATTATATTCAAGGTTAGCTCATACCATGGAAACCCATAATACATGTCAATAACTAATTGAAGCCAACAAAATCCAAGGATTAATCCAATTTAATATTAAAATAATTCAGTCTTGTGTTACATTTCTTCAATCACAATATTGCATATACATGGAAAATATAAAACTATAGTGATAATATTTAGACCCCCTATTTTAAATTAATAATACAAAAATGATTCTAATGTAAAAAACTCATGAGGAAGAAGGTGCAGATGATTGCAAAGGGGATCTGAGATCAAAACCAACACTTTTCATGATCAGAGGATTACACTAAATGGTTGAAGTGGCAAGGGATATAAATGAAAAACCAAACCGAAGGGGATTAATCGGGATCATATTTATTACAAGGGATTATAAAAGGGAGGTTAGAACTCCCAAATCACATGTAGGGATTACCTAGATCGGGAGGATAAATGGTGTAGTGAGGTGAATCCTGAAATCAGCTTCCCAACATATTCTAAAATTTTAGTTCAGAAAGTCACACAAAATGTAATAACATTACATGTTAAGTAATTCTATTTAAATTAAAACTCCCAAAAATACCATTTCTGTGGATTAGTTTATTAAAACAACTAAACATTATATGATGCGTAATCCATTTACACAACATGTAAATGTAATGAAAATGTTTTTTTTTTCATTTTCCTTATAAAAGTACCCAACCTCATTTAATGTTTCTCAATATAACTAGAACCTATGGTAACACTTAACCCAATAGTACCTAGACTACATTAATTAAAGGATACATGAATCTATAGATGTTAAGGCATTTTCCCTAATAAAAGTCTCTCCACATGAATCCTCCACAATTATCTCATGTTTACTCACAACCTAAGACTATGTTTATTCAAACAACAAGTTTTCACAATGAAACATGACCACCATGGTTAAATGACAAGATAAAAAAAATTCAAAAAATAATTTGATGAAAATATTAGAGAGTGGCATACTGTTAAAAATAAAATATCTTATATGTTTCATGGAATAAATATTGGATGCTTATAAGACATGTACTATAAGGGAATAAAGAGCATAATCCCTGAAATAATATCATAGGAATAAGATATGGAATTTGTTGAATACTAATAATCATGTAAAATAATTCCCTATAAGACAAATATCATTTCCAAAACATATTAGGGAACTTCATGGGGGGTAGACCAACTAGTTGAGACACAACACTATCCAATGTCACTATCCATTCCATATAATGGATCGGGTTATACCTTCTCCCTATAGAGAATCAATCTCGTCGACCTACTTCCATCATTTTCTTACAAGATATAAATCTTTATCCAATACATTTGAGTGATGTATAATCCATTCCATCATATAAGTTATAATGGGCATACCTAATTTTATATGGCCCACCATATTATATAAGCTATAATGGGCATACCGGATGATATCTGGGTGATCCCATCCTGTATGTTAAAACAAGCTTACTTGGAGCTATCTGGTGGAACCCATCATATAAGATATAGCAGTCCTACCTATTTCAATTTTTGTAGAGAAATCCACTTTTCATTCATTAAAAATACAATTTTTTCTATAGAATAATTTAATCATTACAAAAATATACTCACAAAGAATGTATGAACTTAGTTCCATTCGAAACATTGAATCATAAACACTACTACATATGTGGGATATATTATCTTCCACTGGGTTCTTCATGAGTGTTTCCCTTCATAGAAACATCATACATAATACATGTCTTCATAACCTGGGGTATGGAAACATAAAAATGGGAGAGATCAGATTCCTAATAAGGATAAACATGGGAAATATTTAAAAATAAACATGAGTATAAGGTTATGATAACATGATCATGAAATCAGCAGATCATAACCTACATATCAATGATTCTAAATAAAAATCAGGGCATAAATATTGGTTGTTCATAAGACAGGAATCATAATGGAATAAAGAGTATAGTATATGAAATAATTACATATCAATGAGACATTGTATTATGGAAGACACATAAAAATGTTATATCAATCCCTAAAAATCATGGAACATCGAAAAAACATAATAGGGAACTTCTTGGGGACTACACCTACTAAGATTGACTATCCACCACCCCAAGTCAAATTCCATTCCTTATAAAAGATCAGTTTTCACCATTTTCTCATAATGAATCGTATTTCCCCATATTCCTAGAGTGGGTCAGGTTTCTCCATCCTTTAAAGTAGATCAAGTGATTCAAAATCAATCCCATCCTTATATCATTAGATTTAAATCATTTCCCAATAAATATGGTGGTTATATAGGTCCCACTAATATCAAAATTAAATCATATATATATATATGTTCTACAAGATCATAAATAGTTATATAATAACCCATGAAATGAAATGGGATCCATAAACATGTAATATTATTTTAACCTATGAAAAAATATTGGGTTCACAAAATGTTCATCAAATAATAACCCATGAAAAGAAGAAACATTCATAATCATATAACACATGAAAAAGAAACATGTTTCATAAAAAACATTCCACCAAAACATAAACCATTCAGAGAAACAATATTAATTGAACCTTTTGATAATTTCCCATGAAATGATTATGTAACAAAAACTGATGTCATCTTAGTTGGAAAAATAATTGATATGCTCTTTAAAAACCATTTATTGAGGAAAATATCATTCTCTATTTGAAAATTTCATTTTAAATCATAAAACAATTCAATACATCTCCTTTGAAAATAGATATCATAAATTATAAATGAATCCAGGAAACCTAAAAAGATTTTTAAAATAAATTTTAGTTTGAAATGAGATTAAAATATCATATATTAAAAAAATGTGAAAACATTTGGAAAACATTTTTAAAAACAAGTTTTCTGAAATTCATGGCATGTGTCTGAAAGAAGGTAACATGAGACAACAGTTATTTACCAATTTGGAAATATTTAAAACATAAACTCAATAAAAGAGATATTATAAAATTTATATTTAAATACCAATAACTTTTAGGATAACAATAATATTTTTTATACATGGGAATTATATATGACACACAAAATAAATGATTGATGAATAAGGCATAAATCTCATCGAAATAGAAGTGATACTATATATATCCTTAAATTATGTCTTGACTCTCATAAAAACTCACTTAAAAATAATGTATAATAAATATAAATTCATTAAAAATCTACCAAATAATCATATTATTGTATCTAATATCATATTTGGATTAATAATACATAGTTATTAACACTACCTTGTTATGTTTATGCTTCTGGTAATATCTTCTTTTATTGTTCGCAGGTGCCTTAATTTATTATCATTTTTACCCCCCTACTTATATCATGACTTCAGAAAAGTGAACCATGAAATGTATATCATGTATATTGAATAAATAATATTTTATATTAATATATTAAATATGTAAATATAAAATGAAATACATTGTTCATGGAGATGGTAGAATGTACTTATGCATGGACACGTTTTTCTCTTAATTACCGTATTTAAAGATAAAATGTAACTTATATATATATATATAATCTAATTATATAAGAATTATTAATTCATATATATCATTTATGTTTACTTAACCCACTCTTATTAAATTCCATGAAAAATTTAATGGGATCATATCGCTTTAAGAATGAGGTAGTCTACAAATCCCCAAAAATATATCATATATTAAAAAATGGGAATCATGAAACTATGTGTTATATAATAATTACTGAAAAGTAAAACATTAATATATAACACATTATAAAATGATTCCATCACAGTTCACAACCTTAAGAGGTTGTAAATGAATAAACAACAACATCTTTTCATGATGGGATAGATCGTCGTACGCAAGAATAGTATGTTTGTTACCCATTAGATGGAAGTGTTTGTAATTTTATGTCTAAAAAATATAATAAAAAATCTCAGTATATTTAGGACACTGAAGTTATTATATAATAATTTAATAATAAAATTTAATGGGTTGGATAATGAAAATAAAATAAAATATATTTAGGGGGTATTTTACCTCTTATTCAGGTTACTCCTTTTGGATTCCACCAAAGGGATTCATTGGAAGTATTTATTCAAAAAATATGGATTCTATGATTAATTTATGGATTTTGGGAGGATATTATTTTAGAGGTTATTTGGATCCAAAGGGGTGAGAGGTGTGAATAAGTGGGAGAGGTGAGTGTCCTTTTAGAGTGGAGGAGGAGTGACATTCCTATAAATTATTGAAAAGGGAATTCAACCCATGATTTTACGATCTCATGTGGCTCCAGTAATGGTTATAATGTTGTAAAATTGAATATTGGGACTAAATATGAACATACAATGGATTTTTTACACGTTTCAAGATCATTTTGGGCCTTATGATTAATGATTGGTCCTTTGTTAAGCCAATTATTCTCTTAATCATTGTAATTAATTATAATCACATTCATAAATATTATTATTATAAAACTAAGATGAAATCATTAGAAATTATAAATTATTATGATTACAAATATTGAATCTGTTTTCCCAAATTATAATCACATATGTGGTAAAAATTAACTAAAAATTAATATTTCAGAGGGGCTGCAACAACGGGGTTTTAAGAATAACTGTTTAAAAGTTTGGAATGTTTTGATATCCAATTTCAATATGAAATTGTTTAAATTGCCTAAATTTTATTAAAATATGTAAAAATAATCTCAGTACGCATTAAACCCAAATTAAAATATATATTAATGAAATAAATAAATTAGAAGAAACATCAATTTTGAATTCAAATTCAGTATCACACACAATTCATTCAAAAATGATTTTTTCCGAAAAATCAATATAATTAAAAATATAATAATATTGAAATTATGAGTTCAAAAAAAATTATTTTATTAAAGTAATTTCTTAAATGTGTAGAAAATTAATTTTTTTTATTTTTCACATAAGGACATAAAACAGTTATTTTATAAAAATAATATTTTCCAATATATGAAGACTTTACTAAACATTTTGTATTTATTATTAAAAAATATTTTATATTTATATAAAACCATTATAAATTATATTAAAAATGAAGATATTTTTATTTATATTACATTTTTTAATATATATTTTATAACAATCATGTTTAAATAATTATATTAGTAATATGTTCTTTCGTAGAAACATAGTGTTGCATGTAACACTAGCCAGATCAGTGTTGTCTACAGTGTATTATTAAGATGGTATAAGAATGAAATATAGTTTAAATTAGTGTATAATTAAATTAATGAAGAAAAAATAAAATTAATTTATTCTAATAAATGTTCATAAAATCTTCAGGCATTGTATTTTTTCAACCATAAAATGAATTTATCAAACAAATTTCATCATTATAATAAAAAACAATGAAGATAATTTTTTCTCCTTATATCCTCATGTTCCTAAATAGATTCCACTAATTGTTGATTTCTCAAAAAATACATATTCACTAGGTTAGTAGTCTTAATTCATAGAAATCTCTTTATAAGCCATGATATCAACTATTTGTTCCTCATAAGAAATATAAAACTCTAGCAGTATGACCTCTAACTTTTAAACATGTGATGGGTCAGGTGTGAAATTATTAAGGAGAGATACATGGAACACAATGTGGACTTAATAGTGATTTGTAGGAATTTGAAAAAGATAATATACCGTTTTGATATGATCAAGAATCACAAAGTGACTAAGATACCTTGGTCTTAGAATCCCTTTCTTCTTTAACCTCATATCATTATTCCCTGAAAAAATTTGTAGAAACATGTTCTTAAAAACATCAAATTTTAGGTCAGAGTGGTAATTATAATCATTACTTTTCTTCTTAGATTGCTCCACCATGATATGCTACTAAATGGTTTTACCCACTCTTCCATTTCTTCATCTATCTCAGATCTAAAAAGATTTCATTCGAAAACATTATCCCAGCATGTTGGATCTCTATAATTTATCCCATAGAGGGCTTCACAAGGATCCATCTGAATGCTTGTGTAAAAGATATTTTTTTTAGAAAAAGAAATTAGAGGAAGGTATTGATCAAAACCACCTTTTAAATCCAATGAATATGATCTCCATGTATATTTTATGGTTTTGATTGTTATTTAAGATAGACCATCTATATGAGGATAATATTTAATAATGAAACTCAATTTGGTATCAATTTCTTGATGAAGACTTCACAAGAATATTGAGGTAAATCTAAAATACTAATAGGAGGTAATAGAGTTTGGTACTCTATGAAACGTTACCACTTCCTTAAAATATTTCCTAGAAAGATGATATAGAGAGACGTCTTCTCTAATAGCAATGAATTGTATTGACTTTGTAAGGGGACCGACTTCCACCCATATTGAATTAACCCCTTAAGAGGTTATGGGGAGTGAAACTACACATTTTGTAGTTATGTTCTCCCATTTACATTCTGGTATGGGTAATGTATTCAACAACCCCTTTGACTTTTTTCATTCATCATTAATTTTCTAGTATACCAAGAATCAATATTTGAACTCAGCTATATCAATATTCATCCCATCCCGCCAGAAGTATTTGTTCATATCTATATACATATCCATACTTCCATTATGAATATTGAATGAATAACTATGAGATTATATTAACTACACATAAAAATTTGGTAATTATGGAACACATACACAGTTCCAGAACCTTATGATTTAATCCCGATAAATATTATACTATGGACCATTTTTAACCTTCTTTTTAAGCTCTAGAACATCATTCTTCATCTCTTTAATCTTCACCTAGATAGAGGCGTGGACATTCAATTGAGAAAGATAATATTTCTCCCCTTCTTTTAGTAATTTTAGATCCATCATTTTCAAAATATTTTATATTTTCTTATCATCATCATGGAAAAGATAACATGTTCCCTCTGTCTCAAAGTAGCAGCCACAATATTCACTTTCCTAGGGTGGTTATCTATTGAGAATTCATAATCATTTATCCACACTAACCATCTTTTTTGGAAGATGTCCAACTCATTCTATGTGAATATATTCTTTATAATTTTATGATCAGTATATATATCACAATTTTATTCATTAAGATAATTCAACAATATCTTAAATGAATGAATTACCACTACTAACTCCAAATCACTAGTTGGGTAATTTTTCTCATGGATCCTCATCTATGATGAGACATAATCAAAAACCATGTTATTTTTCATAACAAGACATCTTAATCCCTTCATGGAAGAACACTATACCTTATAAACAAATATCCTCTATAGGGAAATTTAATCACAGGCGCATTGACCAACCTTCTGATTAATTCCTTGATGTTATCCTCACATTTATCTATCACATTTAATGTGGAACCCTTACGAGTTGACATTGATATTGAATTTGGTATTCATAAAAAATTATCAACAATTCATTGGTAATTTCAAGCTAATCCAACAAAAATATGGATCTCATTCAATACATTTTTTACTATGAAAACATTCAATAGCCTTCATCTTTGATGGATTCTATACCATCTCTTGAGATTATGTGACAAAAAATTAAACCTTTTGTAGAAAAAATTCACACTTTTTAATTTATTTAACAGTTTCCCCAACCTCAGGGTCTTTAGTACAATTATGAAATGGTATTCATGAACTTCATTATGATTTTTATAGATAAGGTTATCATATGTTGAGACTACCTAAAAATGATCAAGGTAATATCTAAAGACTAGATTTCATCAAATCCATGAAGATAGTAGGGAAATTAGTAAGAAAAAAATAATAACTATATATTCATAGAGTATATACCTTGTATAGAATGTTGTCTTATGAATAACATACTTTTTATACCTCAATTTATTATTTATAGAATGATGTTCAATCTTGGAAAAGTATTCACCTTCACTTAGTTGATCAAACAAATCATCAGTACGAGGTAGTGTATACTTCTTCATGGTCATGATCCTGTTTGACTCTAAATAATCAATGAAGAGTCACATTGATCCATATTTCCTTTAAAAAAAAGATTCACCCCAAGGTGAATCACTTGGATGAATGAATCACTTATCAAGGTTTTATTGGAGTTTTTTATTTCCATTCTATAATGAGTTTTGAAATTGGTGTAGAACTGAGTATGAATTCTATTTAGAACTCAACATCACGTTTTATTTAAGACTAAGATACTCTTTTGGAAACATATCCTAACATTCCTGAATAATTTGAATGTTATTTAAATTGAGTTTATCCCCAACAATTTGAGACAAACACGCCATCTAAATGGGAATTAAGACCCATACCCTAGATGTAATGTCCCTAGGAAGTCCATATGTATCTTAATATGGATATGAGATAATAGTATCAAAATGTAAATTTTTTCGTTGACAATTGATGTGGGATTTATTTAGTGAAATTAAATCTATGCCCTAGATGACATCAAATTCCACTAATGGTAGAATGAAAATAATTTTAGGATGCAAGTACCCAAAAACATCAACCTAATTGAAATCATTTCCATTATATGTGATAATCATACCATTATTGGTTTGTATAACTAATTCCATACCTAATTGTTTTTGTGGAATCCTAATACCCTTATAAAATTCATTAAATGTAAATTAGTAAGTAGAAAAAAAATAAAATAAGACATTTGAAATTATAAAATAGATGATAAGAGTACCATTTACCATGTGTTTATCACATCTATCATTGGAAATGTTGATCACATTAGATTTTCCCTTGTCCATAATTTATAGAATTTGTTGATGCCAGTCATCAACACCAACCCTCAGGTCTGGGAACTAGTTAGGGTAATTCAATTTCTCCTGACACATGTTGCAATGAAGTGTGGGAGATGAATTTTTTATATATTTTACTATTTGGGTCATTGGGTGAATTCTTCTCATCATTTTAGAGATCAATTTTTTGATGGAATTTCCTCCCACACATAAAAAATTTATTAGACCCCATAAGATAGATTCCTAGATGCTTCTTGCCACACATGGAGCATAAAGGAAGGTTCATATTCTTCTCTTCATGAGTCTTAGACTTTCCTTTGAACATAATCTTCATTTTCCTTTTAAAACCTTGATATTATTATATAACTCAAACAACCATTTCAAAATTGATTGCACGACGCACAATCTATTCATTGATACTAATGTCTCGTATGTCAAAAGACCTAATAATTCAAGGATTTAAGCAACTAAAACACTAAATAACATTAACTCAGGTTTTCGTGATAATTCCAGAAGTGTACCTCATAAGTAATTTAAATTTAGCATCATAGGTACTAGTGGATTATACATACTCTTTCTTCAACTCAAGGAACTATTGTTCCATCTTCCGATGAAGAACATACCGAGATTAATTATTTAAGAATATTTTCTTGAACTCATCCCAGTCAAAAGACTCAATTTCATCTTGATTTAACATATCCTTGATTATAGTCAACCACCAGTGGCCTTAACCTTCTAAATGATAAATATCCAGAATGATATTCTCCTATTCTAAACACTGGAGAACAGAAAATATCTATTTAGTGGCACTAATTCATTGTTCAAACATAAGGGGATATAAAGACCCACTGAAACAATGTGGATATTTTTTCATGATGTAATCAACATAATTTTGTTCCCTCCTTTTCTTGTTTGAATTCTGATCTTGTTTCATAGATTGATAAAGTTGGGTGAGCATAGCAATGAGAATTTTCATTCCAAATCCCATAGAATTCAGATTCTCAGGAAGAAAATCACTATGTTATCCATTGAAATCAAGATTAACACACTAATTTAGGGTTATATCTATTGACAAAAACAAAAAATCATCGAGTAAGAAATTGATTTCATAGTAAGGAACCACATAATCTGGAGAAACCACATATAGATGTCTAAATTATGAAACATTCTTCAATATTTGATACATATGTTTTTTCCTCATTTATTAATAGATAACTCTTATTTAAACTCTTCATGATGGTTTGAGAAGAGTTTTTGAATTCCCAAAACATATCCCCTAATAGTGTCAATATAGATGTGTAGCAAGGAACATTTTCTTGCATCGGTTCACGAAAGAGTCATTCTTAATACAATTTTATCGATCATGTTACCATGATATACATCTAATCTAGATCCACATCCAATTTTAGTATCTAGCTAGGGATATATTTCAAGGAATCAACTTAATATACCATTTACGAAAAGTCTAAGGCATTTTCTTATAATATTTCTAGTCCTTATAGTCATACGTAGTCAATTCTTAACGGTTATCACTAAGGATTTCTCATCCTAATTTTTAATGGTTCACTAAACTTTTTCTCTAATTCCATGTATAGTGAACCTCTATTTACAAATATTAAAATTACATCTTGTTTTCTGGAATACTTAAAAAATTAGAGAAATAGGCACTAAAGGATAGTATAAATATAGTTTGTTTGGTTATATGGAAACATAAACACTAGTACATAAGTGAACAATGTTCTCTCCCATTGGGTTCTTCATTACTAGCACACTTCTTAGTCACATCATAAAAAATACATATCTTTATAACCTAGGGAATGGAAACATCAAAATGAGTGAGCTTAAATTCTCAGTAAGGGAAATAAAGGGAGATATGTATGCACAAACAAGATATTAAGGGTACGAGAACATGATCCTAAAATTACAAGATCACAACATTCATATCAAATATCATAAACATGAATCATAGAATAATGATTTGTTGTTCATAAGACATGAATCATAAGGGAATCATGAGAATAATACATGAATTTATAACACTGGAATAAGACATTAAATTATGGAAGACACATAAACATGTCATATCAGTCCCTCTATGTCAAGGAACATTTCCAAAAACATAATATGGAACTTCATGGGGACTACACCTACCTTGCGGGACACACCACCATCCTCAACTAAAATCATTTTCTTGTATGGGATCAAGTTTCCCCATTATCCCATTGTATATCGGGTTTCTCCTTCTTCCCATAGTGAATGGATATCCCTGTATTTCATAGTGCCTCATGATCATAAAAAATCATATCATAACCCACAAAATGAAACGAGTTTTTAAAATATGTAATCAAATCTTACCTATGGAAAAATATATGTTTCATATTCATTAAATCAAATAATAACATGTGAAATGAATTTGGTTTCATTAGAATATAACACATTAATGAAAACAGTTTTCCTAAAAATCATTCCATCGAAAGATAAACCATTCAGTGAATGAAAATAATTAGAACCATTAGATAATTTCCCCATCATATAATTAATAACATTTTTGGATCTTATTTTATATGTAAATTAATTTTAGATGATATTTTAAAGACATTTCTTTCGGAAAATTTCCTTACTACTTTGAAAAACGCTTTTTAAAATATAAAATATTTTTGGAATCCATTTTCATTGAAAATATATTTGAAAACAAATAAAGAAGCTTGGAACCCATAATGATATTTTCACTACATTTTAATTGAAAATGATCTTAAAATATAAAATTTAGAAGTATTTTTGAAATATATTTTTGTAAACATTTTTGAAACCATTCTATTGAAATCCATGCCATGTCCCTCAAAAGAGGAAAATTGTAAAAAAAAAATTTAAATTTAATAAATTTTGAAATATAAAACCCTAGATAGATAGATGAAAAAATGAATATGTATATTCCAATAAATATAAGTATTATAAAAATATATTATATTCATTGGTTTTATATATACCACACAAAAGAAACAAGTAGTGAAAATTGCATAAATCTCACAGAAATAAATGTGACACTATATATCTCTCTACCTTATGTCTTGACTCTTGTCGTAGTTGTTAAAAACAATCGAATAATATATATAATATTATTATACATATTACACAAAATTATATTCTTATATCATATGCCATATATGGAATTATATTACCCACTTAACGACACTTCCATGTTAAGGTATAATTTCATTTAAAATCCACTTTTTTATCATGTGTGATAATTTTTTATATTTTTGGTCCTCATACTTATATCATAATTTAAATAATGTAAAACATAAATTAAATATCATGATTTTTCACTACATTTATTGTATTAATCTAAGAAAGATACAAATATTGAACTGAATACACAATCTATGGAGATGGTAGGCCTTATGTACTTCAAAAAATTGTTGTAGTTTAATTATCACATTAAAAGAAAGAATAAAAATATAATATATATATATATATATATAATAATTAAATAATAATAATTATTTCATATATATCATATAAATTTACTGAACCCACTTTTAACACTTTCCATTTAGAGTTTCAATGAATCACATCGCTTTAAGGTTGCAGTAGTCCAGACTTCCCCAAACTAAATTATTGTATTTCCAAAAAATGGAAATCATGAAAGTATGTGTAATATAATAATTCCAGAATAATAAATATATCCTAAATAACATTTATATCACATGAAAATATATTCTATATCATAATTTCCAACAGTAATAGCGGTAAATTAAAAACCAATAACATCGTTTTTTGAGTCGATTGTTTTTCGTACACAAGAAAGGTATGTTTATTTACCATTAGATTGAAGTGTGTGTAAGTGTAGTTTAAACCATTATTATTACAATATATATGTATTTTTATGATTAAATTTTATTTATACAATAATTTAATAATAATTTTCGAGGGGTGGAAAATGAAAATAAATAAAATGAGATCGAGGAAGGATGTTTCCACCGCTTTGGGAAACTCCTTTTAGTTTGCACCAAAGGGATTACTATGATGGATATTAGAACACCCTAGTAATTTGTTTAAATTTTTAAATACATTATTTTATTAAAAATATAAATTAAATATTAGTTGATTTATATAATAATACATATATTTAATATTTATTTCTTTCAAATTAATTATAAATTAATGTTCCAAAACCAAATACTATTTTATAGTATTATTTTGTATAAAAGCATATTTTTAATACTAATATATGTATTTTATTATTATTTTTTACAAGATTATAAATAAATTATTTAATTAATAATTTTAAGGGTAATTTATATATATATATATTGAAAATTATAATTATTTGGATAAATACAAAATTATTTTACGAATATATTCACTAATAATACGACACCCATGATATTTTATGGTATGTTTCATCATAATTAATTTCAATTAATTAGATATCTTATATACACACAGCACCACATCTCTATGAAAAAAACTTTTTTATAGTTAACTCTTAGCTGCTAAACATATTTTTGTCACATCAATGATTTCGATTTTGAAAAAATAACATACACGGTTGTGTTCATTAAGATATTTATAGTCGGATAGAATCAAAAAAAATTTGGTCAATAGTTTATTGACCATTATGAATAGTAATTTACCCTTATGAATAGTAAATTGTCCCTTATTAATAGTAATTCACCCTTATGAATACTAACCTTACCCATGTAAGTATAAATAAAATTTAGGCACCATATAAATGAGAGTTAATATATTAAAAAATTAATAAGTGTAGGTATTTCTGTTAGAAATAAATATTTAATTACAATTTTAAAATTAAACAATTAATTTAAATTATAATTCATTTTCATAAAGTGTATTCATCGATAAATATTTTTTTTCCTATTATATTGGGATAATTTAATGAGACCATATTTGATTTATTAGGGTATTATAAAATCAAATACATTTTAAAAAATATATATCTTGAGTAAATGATGATTGTAATTAAAAATTAAATTTCTCATTTTTTGAATGTTTGTTAAAAATATGGAGTTTATTTTTTGGATTGTAAAAATTTAAAAATAGTTAGGGTAAATTTTTTGTATCTTTTCGAAAATACATGAATTTTTACTAAATAGTGAAAATCAATAATTTACTAAATTTGATAAATAAATATATTTCTGAATCATGCTTGATTCATGGATGATTTAAATGGACATTGGTTTGAAATTACCAGAACTTATTAGTGGTATTAGTCATAATAATCACAACTATACCTCTTCTTGGTCCAAAATAATATGATAATGATTAAAATAATTGAAAAACCCTCCTCTCATTCACTATAAATACCACCCATCACCCCTCTTCCTTTCAGATCTATTAATCTTTTAAATATTATTATGTTCTAGAAAATTCTATTCCAAATCCCCACTCACACATCCAAAATCTACAATTCTCACTAAATAGTCACAACCAAAGGCCTTAAAGAGTTTCTCAAGGAGAGGAATTCAAGATCCAAACATCCTCCTAATTTTCTTTTATTTCTTTTCCAGTTCTTTCATTTCTTATATTCTACTTATATAATCTATCCTAATGATCACGATTAACCCAGTATAAACTATATAATAGTATGATTTCATGTTAATGGTATATCCTTCTTCAAACTACTATCTCTCTCTCCCATTTTTTCTAAAATGAAGTCATTGTCTCAGAGGTTTCGATTTACAACCATCATGGATAACGAACCTTCGTTCTTAAATTTCTCATTCAAGAGTGATCATGAAACAAAATTTACAGTTGAAACATATTATAAAATATTAAATATGTTGTATATAATGTCCTAAACCCATTTTATATACCTAATACTAATTCATTACACAGAACTAGTTTGTGATGATCGATATACCTCCATAATAATCTAAATGATTGTCACTAATGTTTTATCTAATTCCACATCCTCATACCATATAAATAATTAGTTATATAAAAATTTAATATTGTATATTTTTATTTTAATCATTTTTAATAAATTCTGGAGATTTATATCCACTCCACGAGAACTCTATTATTTATAAAGTAGCGAATCGATCATGAAAATCATGTAAACCAACCCTCTAGAACGAAAACATCTGATATTATTATCTAACAAATAGGCCATAAATGAACTCAATAAAACATTAATAAATATAATAAATGTATATAAATATATGAATTAATTAATTAATTAATCTAATCAGAGTATATAGGACATTACGATAAAGTGAAGAACTCACTTGGACATAAGTTAAGGCTTTTCTCAACTCACTTTCATTTCTGTGAGATATGCCTTACTCACCACTAATTCATGTGTGTGGTGTATGTATACTTCCCATTGATGTATTATATCTTGAATCTATTTATTTTAATTGTATTCTGTATATCATTTGATTATTATTAAATTCAGTTAATTTTATTTCATTGATTACAAATTGGTTGGGGGTTCTACCTAAACCCTCATTTTTTCTTCGGGTTACTGTTTCACCATATATACTGAAACTTAATGATTCTTTATTTTTGTTTATTTCTTCTAATTTAGGTTTATATGTTACATATTAATATTTCTAGAACATATTATCCATATTTTATGGGGATATACATATTTTAAAAGGCCCCCCTTCTCAATTATTCCCAATAAACAAGCTCGATTCAAGAGAACTTCCCAAATTCATACCGATTTTAAAGTGCACTATAAAATATATATTAAGCCGTTATTATTTTTATAAAATAAAATACTATTTTCATGAAAAAATTTCTCAGTTTATTTTTTGTTTTATGAAAACAATCATTCCTTTCCACCTTAAAATCTCTTTAATAATTTCCTTAAAACACATTAAAATGTTTTATTTCTAAAGCATCATAAAAACAATTTTTACATGATTAAACTTCAGTGGAACAAAATTTATGCCTCAAATATAATGTCAATTTACTTCCATTTTTGTTTCTGAGATATACATGTTTACAATATTATTTTATGAAAAATACAAATGATTTTCCAAAAGAACTCTTCTTTCAAAAGTAAAAAAATTGGATTTCAAGTCTCAGTTTTACTTATATGAGATAAATGCTTTCTACACCACTTATTCCTTATGTATAGGGTATTTATATCCATTTTACATGTAATATACTGAGTATCCCCATTATCATTATATAATAAGGGAGTATTATCTAAATATTTCATGTTGAATGATATACTTCGGAATGATTAAAGAATACTTCCTTAAGAAATTTTCATTTCTCTCCTTTAAATGTATCATCATATATGTCAACATCCTTTTTTAAATCTTGTACCTCATTGAGGTTTATATCTTACGATATCATCTACTATATTTTTTGAATGTTTGATGATTAGATTGATTTTGGATGTCCTAATTTGATACTATTCATGTGTTATAGTTAAAGTATTCACATTTTGAAGTTTAGTTTTTTGATATGAATTTTTATGTTGTCTATGTATCTCCCATATCATATGTGGAATGTATTGTACATAGTAAGTGATGAGTGGGGCACACTATAGAACATAGATGAATCAGTAGGTCTCACGATACAAATTAGTTTGGTTTTTTACCCATTTATGTATGATCGTTGCATGAGGGCTTGACAGTATGGTTATGATGTCTATCATTATGCATTACCTTGTTATGAAACCAGATTTGGATAGTCCATGTGATTGTTCTACTAGTAAAATATCATTTTTTTATGTTTTATGGAATTACATAATCAGTTTTTATTCCATCTATATTATGATCAATTTTATTTTTAATGGAATTTGTTTTTAGTTATTCATCTTTTCTAGTACATATGTTTATGAATACTTTCGATGTATTATTTAACCTTACTGAGAATCTAAGAAAACCTATTCTTTATGTGTAATTTCTCTAGTTTATAAAGAAGGAAACTCTTAATAAGATTTAAATGATGTCTTTTATTTCATTTTATTACGTATGATGCATTTTTTTCTTTTCAAAATGTATAATGGGTATCATGAATGTAATCCGGTCTTCCAATATTGCTAAATTGACCAATCCTTCCAGATTTGATTCCTTATAAAAATGTTAATGTATTAAAATAATGTACTATGACTAGGATTATAGGGATGTGGCGTTATCGATATCTTCCCTATAGAAGGCTTATTTTATGAAAGAAGATATTTCTATATGATATTTAGGTAGAGGTATTATGAGCCAAAGTTCATTATCTATGTGAATAAGTGTGAGGGGATAGTGCCTTTTAATAGTTGAGGAGGAGTGACAATCTTGTAAAAAAATTAAAGCGAATTACATCCATATTTTTTCAATGTAAAGTGGGTCCAAAAGTGGAAAAAATACAAGAAATTGGTGTATCAATTATAAATATGAACATGAAAAGGATTTTGGACAAGTTTATATTTCATTTTGGGCAATAATATTAAGGATATTAATTTGTGAGGCTATATTTTCTCTTAATCTCAGTTATTAATTTTAATCACTTTCAATAATATTTTTGGTATAAAATAGGTTGAAATTATTTAAAATTATAAATTATTGTGTATCTTAATATGGAACCCATTTATAAAAATTCAAATCATAGAAGATATTGGAATTTATTTAAAATTAATTCAGTAGAAGGGTTACGACAACTATGTTATTTAAGCAAAAATGTTTAAAAATTTAGAATGTTTTGATATCCAATTTCAATGTTACATTGATTCCAATGACCTAAATTGGATTAATAGATTTAAAATTAATATTTAAAAATTAATTATTACTATTCATATTACTATATTTCATGGATATGTTATTTTTAACCTATTAAGATAATAATAATAATACAAATTTCATTCGAAAAATTCAGTGTTGTTGTTATCGCAAGACATGTCGTTGTTTTTTGTAGTGAAAGATTAATATATAATAGAATATAAATAATTTCTTACATAGTGTGGAATTTAATTTAAGAAAAAAATATATAATTTGTTTGAAATAAATGGTTTATAAAAACCCAGTAAGTCACAATCTGGGCCACCCACATTGTTTAAGCAACAAGAGGCTTTGATAATGATATCTACACCACCCCATCATATAATTTAAAATGGGATTAAACAATTCTATATATTCCACCCCATAATATAATTTACAATGGTATTACCCATCATTATATATGCCGCCCCATCGTATAAGAAATGATCATTAACAACAACATGAATAAACTATAACGAGATTTAATATCATCATAAAAACACATAAAAATAGTCTTTCAAAATCTTATTAACCCATGTAAAATAAATGTGATTCATCCATACAAAGAGAGGTATGTTTTATTAAAAGTAAGGGGAGATTCCCCAAAACAAGCTATAGAGGACTTAATTAAGGAATACTGAGGGAATCAGCCAAATATAGATTAATGCACTCCGGGGGAAGGGACTAGATACAATTAAAGATGATTTAAGGGTAGTCAAAAGTAGCCCGAGAAGCAAAGAAATATACTATCATGTTTCCCTCCCTCCAAGTGTGAGTGATATTAATGAAATCTAATAGAATGTTTTCTCATTTATGTACAATATATGTGACAACCCATGCAGTAGAGATCACACATTTGATGGAGTTGAGGAGGATCTCAGAGTTAGATTCCACCTGATTGAGGAAGATTACATGAGAATGGCACAAAGTTAACCCTTTGAGAAATGTAGATTACTATGCCATGATTTAATAAACATGACCACAACAGACACCGATGGAAAAAAATAACAGCACCATTATGGGCAGGGACCACCACACCTCCCTGCATACAAACCTGCATACAAGATCCATCAGTATTAAATTTATGGCCGCACTCTGGAGGTAACCATCTGCCCCCGCCACCTTGGGTAGTGGAAAGCAGAGGCATGGTCCTCACATAAGGATTTTCTGTGAGCCAACTCAAGTATGGGGTGCAGTCACGATGCATGAGTATGGGAGCCAACTTCATAGTGAGAAACAGTGATTTAACCTTCACCGCTAGTTGAGAAAGAAGGACACATTTATGTCTAGCTTTATTATGAGCAGACCAAAGAATCCACCATTCTGTAACAAAGATAATCAACCAAGAATTTCCATCATGGATTTTTCATTCTATATTTTTAACCCTGAAAAGAGGATCAGATCTCTTAAAAGGCCCTGTACATCATGCCCAGAAAATGTTTTATGGCCTTTCTAGATCATGGAAGCCCAGTCTTTATCATAGAAAATATGGGTGGTCATCTCTTCCTTGGTGGAGCATAAACACCTACCCTTAGAGACCATGTTAATAACATTTCTATATACTCCCTCATCAGTTGGAAGAGCATGATTGAGAATGCCGCATATTATAAAATTTAGCTTGGAAGGAATTTATTTACACCACACAAAACCACCCTATGTATAATTTCCAGTGTCCATCTGTATCAAACTGCGATAATCCTTAGGGGAGAAGAATCCCGATGATTTAATGGGGAATACATGTCTATCTAGTTTAGTAAATATTGTGATACATTGAAAACCATCCTACAATTGGTGAATGAGAATAGATTTCAAGTTGGCAGGAAACTTATTGTCTTCTGAGAAGGCGATATCAAGAATAGGGAAATCGAGGTAGTCCAAAACATTTTCCTCCCAATTGAATTTCTAGAAGTTAATTCAGACTTCCCTGAAAATCTATTTCGAATGTTGATAGAGCTTTTAGATGTTCCCCTTAGTGATATACCAAATCTCAGAACTCTTACTACCTGTATGTTCAAATTTTGACCCATACGTTTTAGCTGTGAACTTTTCCCAGAGAGAATGACCATCCATAACATCCCATGCTAGTATCACATAAAGAAGATATATATTTCATAAGATTCATCTAATATTGATTCCACCATCTTCAGAATTAATGGACAATATATTCCGTGATGCCCAGTGGTATCTCCCTTCCTCTTGGGCATCCCAATTGACGCTAACTAGAATATTCACAATGTTAATAATGATTATCTTGGGGACATTTGGGAACTGAAAAACATGCATAAGAATGGATGTTATAATGTTGTTAACTAGGGATATGTTCCCTCCAAAGGAAAGTAACAAATTCTTCCATCTTAGGATCCTATAGGAAAACATGACAATAATATCATTAAATTTGTGGATTCAGATCCTATAAGAAATTGGATCACATAAGTAATCCATATAAAAATACCTTCTGGGGACCCCATGATTTTCTTCAATTTCCTTTCCCCATCCATCTGAACATAATCTAGATATATAGACACTGCATTCTCCTCTGTTAATGAAATTACCAGCACATTTACAATAAGTACCAAGGATCCTATTCAATTATTTAATAGGTCTTCTACTACCCTTGTTGAAGAAGATGATTTCATCACTAAATAAGAGGTGAGAAATACCACAGATGTCTTCTCTACACCTGAATATATGATAATGGGCATTATTGTTGTATTTATTCAGGTGTTTTCTAAATGAGTCTTAGATCCAAATTATCGTACTATGGGATAGGGGATCCCACTACCTTAAACACCAGGTATATTAAAAAAAGGTTTAGGTTTTCCCCATGAATTAAGATAAAAACCATGGAGACCTGATGCATCTAAATAACAAGTCAACCAACTACATGTAGAAACCCATGAATCACATGACTCTAATGATGAATCTCTACTCAACCCTATTGTAGGACTTTCCTTTATGATGTTTAAAATTGATATGGTATCATGGTACCTCTCTATTAATGTATCCCACCATCTCTTGTGCCAATGAAATAGAATATTGAACGAATAACCAATGGATAAATCCTTATTTATCATATAAAACCCATAAATGAATGTGCATTGATAATCGTCGATTGATCACAACTGCAATAATATTTTAGGGGATGTTTCACATGCCAATATGAATGAATAGTTTAACTTAATAAGGGTTTTTGACCTTCATAATAAGGATCAATGTGGTGGTGCATGCTACTCTAGGAATGATTGGGATGATGTCTACAAGCTCTCTTCTGATGATATGCTAGGAAATAATATAAATTGATCCTGGGAAACTATCTAGGCTCAAGGAACTAGAAGTGTTGAGGGATGAATATACTACCAGAACATCCAATTTCTTATGAATATTCTCGAAAAAACACTTCATGATAATGAAAATAACATGAGGAATAACATCAAAAAAATATCATCTCATCCATGAGGATATCCATCTTGCATGCGAGGGTTAGAATCTGCATGTATGGAGTGAAAATGGGACATAGAGATACACCCAACCACATTGGGATCATTGGATAATGATACGACCTCAAGAATAATATTTGGAGCATGGTATTTCTATATCTCTTCTACAAAATCGTGAAATAAGGCTATATTCCCCCTTCCATAAGCCACTTCACCCTTGATTTATATCAATTGAGCATTTCCAATTCAAGAATAAAGTCACCCAAATGATTTGTTATAAAAACCATATTACTAAAAACATCACAATTCCATTGGTTTTCATGTTCTAGCTCAGAATGATCAATATCAATCGTAGGACTATCCAAGACACGGATTTGAGAGGGCTTGTTCTTACCCCAACTTTACTGGTCCTCTTTCAATCCTTTTATCATTTTGTGAAAACCAACCCAAGAACATGGTGATATGTATTTATTGTAGGATGATCTCACACATGGATGATAGTCTTGGTCATCTACCCAATGGTTGGAGAAAAAGAATCTTTCACTATGAGTATTACTAATACCAAGAGTAATCAGAAGGGGGGAGTGGTCGGAGTAAACTATAACCTTGTGTTCAAGTTTTGGCATTCAAGAATGATTTAATGAGATGAAGGTTTTAGAAAAGTGGTCAAGCTGGCTCTAGATGTGTTGATTTCCTTTTTTATTTTTTCACTAAGTGAACATGTCTCTAATGAATCCCATATCAAGGAGTCTGTTATGTGATGAAAAGCTCACAAAGGATTGGCTGTAAATCAACGGGTAGATCCCCCACAATTATCTTTCATAATAATTTGTTTCATGTCAATATATTTGAATCATTATTTACTTTTGGAAAAAATTGGTTCCATAAACATCTTTATATTAAAACACAAACCATTCATAAATAAAATTTGAATGGTATCTGTGGATCATATCTCAAGTAAAGAATGAACTATATCAAAGTATGTCATATTATATGGAGAAGGAATTAAGAATATCACATGAATATTTATTAAGTAATATTATATTTCTTTTAAATTCATAAAACATTTTCAAAAATCATTTTCTTCCAAAACCACATTGGAAACTTATGATGTAATATTCATAAATCCTTTAAAACATTTATTGATAAAAATATCTATTCATATTTGAAAAAGTAGTTTTTATACCTAAAACATTTTAAAATATTTTTTTTGGAAATAACCTTGAAATATATAAAATAATCCTAAAAAATATGATGGTCAAGATGGAGAATAGCCCATACATGCAGAAAATTCATTTATCACCGTAAAATATTTAGAAACATTCCTCAATTAGAAAATGGAATGAAGTTTCCTTTATAAAAATAAATTTTAAACAATTAAAAAATTGGAAAAAAATCTTTTTAAATATCATAGGAGAATATTATAACTTTTTTAATACATTTTTAGAGAACATTGTTTTCAAAGAACATATATTTCTTGCCGAAGAGATAGATAAACTCAAATTTTCATAAAAACACTTTCTTATTTATCTTAAGTACCACTGAGAGAAAAAATGGAACAATTACATAACTATATAATGAATAAATTATGGTTTTAAATCTTCATGATATTTCTGAATAGGTGGGACATAATATTTTATCAATGGAAGAATAATAAGAACAAATCTTGATTGATGATGAGATTTTAAGAAAACCATTATTACCACTTTGTTAACATTCAAACATAATACCCATGAAATAATAACATTAAATTCATCTTAAAATATCATGAAAATGATTATATTCATTATGTAACATTTAAAAATTCATTATAACACCTCGTATATGAATACATGTGCATGACATGGCATGTGACTCAAAGAATGCAATTTTAAACCAAATAACATTACCGAATTTGGTAAATTTAAAACCATAAAACAAATAAATGATATATCATCAAATATATTTTTAAATAAAAATAAATATTACTATATTAGTCATATAATATGTTAATGTTAATTATATACTCCACAAAGAAGAAAAGAGTGGTTGTTATGGCATATGTCTCACAGAAATAAAAGTGATATTTGAAATCCCCTTACTACTTGAGAATATTTTGAATCAGGAGGTATGTGAATAAATAAAATAAATATAAAATTTTAATTTCATTAAATAGATGATAATTATTATATAACATTTCATAGCGATTTATATACACCTCACAATAATAATATGTAGTGAATATAGCATATATCTCCTAGAAATAAAATTGTGATGAAAAAATCCTAACCTTAAGTCCCGACATTCTTCTTACACAATAAAACCTCATTATAATAAACATAAATTAATTATACATATAAAAAATATTATTATATCTAATAAAATTTATTACTTTATTATGACTTTGTATTACCCATTTATTAACAATTCTAGGATAAATTTACGTTTTGGGTAATATCCATTTTATTTTTCGTATATGTTTTGAGTTATTACTCATGGTAATATTACATATAAAATGCTCTAATTATTTTAAAAAATAATTCATGAAATAAATATTATATATATTCATTATATGAATATATATAATAATAAATAAAATATAGATATATGACAAGAAATACACAGTTCGTGGAGACGGCAGGTCATACGTATGCAAGAACATTGTTCCCATTTTCATCTCATATTATAAAAAAAGAATAAGTTAATGATATATATATATATATTATTTTAATAGTATAATTATTATATATATATATACTATTTTTAATAATCACATACATAATACATTCCATTTAAAGCATGAATGAATCACATCGCTTGGAGGAGGTTGTATTCCATACATCCACAAAAAAAAATTATCATATTCCCATACGATAGAAATCATTATGTATGTGTTATATAAAAATTAATGAAAATTAAATTCGTCATAAATTTCAAATATATCATATAAAAATATTAATCACATCATTATTAAAAAACTTGATAGGTTTTAATGGAAGAAAAAATGACACTAACTCGCCAGGTTGTAGTATGTGGTACACACGAACGATGATTGTGTATCCAATTTGATAAAGTGTGTGAAGGTGTAGTTAATACCCATATCATGGAAACTATCATTATATTTATTAGAATAATTTTATTATAAAACCATGATTTAAGAATAATGTAAAAGTTTGGAAATAATGAAAACAAATGTTCTCATCTAATAATGTTACCCCATCTGCGGTAACTACTTTTGGATTACACCAAAGGGATTCCTTGGATATATTTCATAAAAAGTGAGGATTTCTGGTTTATATGAGTGATGTTAAGATTTTATTTTGTCATTTTTGCCATAACAAGTTCTTGAGTGGGGTGACAAAGTGATGGGGTTGAGTTCCCATTTATTGTGGAGGAGTGGTATTCTTGTAATTAAAAAATGGTAAACACTATTTGGAGGCCTACCTAATATAATGTTCCTAAAATAATTTTCCATTTTAGAGAAAATATGGTATATAGAATAAATACGGTCATAAAATGGATTTTGGAAAACATTCTACATCATGTGGTTCCTTAAGTTTAATGTCTAACTACTACGTGAACTTGTTTTTACCTTAGTCACTTTAATTAACTTTAATTTATTAACTAATCATTTTGGTAAAAAAAACTAAATAAAACTTTTTATAAAGTTCAAATTATTATAATTAACAAATATTGAAATAATTTTTCAAAATTATATACTCATATGTGGAATAAAGAAATTTAAAAATTAATCCCACAGACGGGACAAAACAATGGGTTTTTAAAGTTAAAATGTTCAAAAGGCGGATTGTTATTATATCCAATTTCAATGTGAAATATATTAAAATGAAATAAGTTAGAATGATATATGTATATTTTAACAAATTATTCTATAAATATAATATAATATATAACGTAACTATAAAAATAAAGGAGAAAAAATACAGTATTCAAATAAATTCGATGTGTTCACTATTTATTAAAAATTTACACTTCTTAGAAAATCAGGAAAAAAAATACCCAATGTAATTTTTATATTAATATTTCAAAAATTGTGTTTATTTTTCAAAAATAAATTTTAAATGTGTCCAAATTTATTTTTAAAACAACTCTTCCATTAAAAGTCAGTGACCCTATCTTTTAGAATAATACATATTTTTATGCCTAAAACTGGATTTATTCTTATAAAACTTATTGTATGAATGTCAACAAAATTGGTTGAAATATATTTTTTTATAATATTCATTATAAGTGTTTTTTTAATTAATTAAGATAAAACATTTTTGTAAATAGAATAAAAATTTCTTAGAAAATGATTTTCTTTATTTTATAATAGTTATTACATTATATTCTAGGAAATATAAAACCAAAGGATTCATTATATATATATATATAAACCATATTTTCACAATTCTATTAATACTATTCATAACTTCTGTTCCAATGACTACATGAAAAAAAATTGTCTAATTAAAATACTAATTGTATATTGTGGTTTAGTAAAACGCGTTATTGTGTGTAACAAAAGTTATCAAAGGAAATAATAATAGTGTAAAATAGAAGACAAATATAGTGCTTCATGTACCAACATATAATCTGTGTTTTTCTTGTAGTGAAATATCAACTTTGTGTTTCATGAAATTAATGTATAACATAGTTCATTTATATAACAAAAGCTATATTCAGTGTTATATGCAATGAAAAATATAAGAAATATTAAATTAACACAAAAATATATATTCCACAAAATCTCAGTGCGTTACACTTGACCATGAGGTGACCACTCATCCCTTAGGATTCCTATAAGACCAGTGGGTGTATAAACATATAGTAAGAAGGACAAACAAAACTCAATCCTCCAAAATTGAGGCTGAATTTGAAAATCATATCAAGACAGACTTTTTCCAAGAAGTTTAGTATCAAAAATGGATCGCCAACATAGTCCCATTAAAGATTAATAGGAAATAAGAGTCTACATTAACATCATAGATCTCAATTGGGACTATCTGAAAGATGATTTCTCAGCCCCAGTCATATCGCTAGTTATTGATTAAACATGTGGTTATAAATAATTATCCTTCAAAGATGGTCATTCATGAAACAAACAAATTAAGATATCCCATGAAGATGAATATTTCACCTCCTTAATGGACCCTTAGGGATTATTCTACTATCAAGTAATTCTATTTATTGTGAAACAAATTCAGTGATTCATACCAATGTATCATGCATCCCATCTTCAAATCATTCGTGTGGAAGTTTTTTGAATGTTACATCAATAATCGGGTAGTTAATTCTAAAAATTGATTTTAAAATATCGCTAAACTTGAGACCATATTCATAAAACAACAACAAAATAGATTAAGTAATAACCCCTTTAAATTTTATTTTGGGGAAACCATAGTAAAATTTATTGGCTTTATCATTTTCCATCCCAACATAAATGTCAATCATGAGAAGGGAAATGTTTTTCTTTGCATGTCACAACCTCATAACCTCAACGTGTTCAGATGATTTCAAGGACACATATACTACATTAGTTTTTTTATTTCTAACCATGTAGGTAATTGTCTTCCATTAACCAGTTTAATAAAGAAGGACGTCACATATCATCTATTCGGAATAATTTTATATCCTTATGAAATATATATGGATCCCACTGGTGATAATGCTTCTCATTGAAGGGAAGCTTTTCATTTTGTATATGACATACCTTGACTGATCACTGGGATATATTTTCCCAAAAAATAATTAATTAATTAATGAAAACAAACTTTATTATCTTAGTAAAACCAAGATCAACACTAAGAATTGTTATTCTGATAATGGGAGTAGATGGTTAGAACTAATATTCATGGTCTAAAAACAATGTTAGTACATGTAGCAATATGATTTTCATCTAGTAACTCCTGATAAGCCGCCCAAATATATACTTATTCATCCTATGTTAACATGAAAATTGGAATAGTTATAGTTTATCAGACATTTGTTTTACATACATCTCATGCCTCATAAAGTGGTGAAAGGATGGGCCATTCTAGATTCTCTCAAAGAGGACATTAATCCAGAAACAGTGTGATTAGATACTGAATTACACAAATAATTAATTTTTTTCTATCCAATATGGACCCAAAATATCTAAAATTTATTTTTATATATCCTCTGGGATCCCAACAAGGAAGAGGATGGACAAAACTATTCTCAACAAATTTGGGTTCAAGGTCAAATAATCTCACATACAAAGGAAGTATTCCCTTACTCCTTCCTATTTTTAAGGGACTGCGAAAAAAATGATAGAGAATATTAGGCCCTCATTACAATCCTAGATAAGTCACTTCGGATACCAGTGGGCCACTAAGAGTTTAAAGGAGATTCAGAGTTGGTAATAAAATAGATCATCATTGACTACTCCATCATAATAGAATAGATAATCCCCCATGTTGAAAATTTATGATCGGAAATAGAAGAATCCCCCTTAGTGGAAATATTGACTCATGTTCCATGATTTCATAATGCCCTGGAAGATGCATTGAAAGTGACACAACTTTTTGGTATATACAAACTATGATGAAATGGTCATCATCATTTCAGATCACTGAATGGTCTCACCTTTTTCATATGTCATCACAAAAGAGATCAATTAAATCTATTTTTCACTGAACCATATTTTCCCGCAACTAGGTGGATGATAACTATCTTGCAAGACCTTCAAAATAGAGTACTCCCATAAGATAGAGAAGATAAAGGGGAAATTTGAAGGCTATAAATTAATTATATTTTATGTAACGGAACAAATCATCTAAATGTACTATATATGTGCATCTTTTATGAGGTCCTTCTCTGGTGCGTTGATAGAGACTAGACCCCTTATGTCATAAAAGAAGTTCACATCAGAGACTATAGTCCCCAACAATCAAGATTCAACATTTCTCATAGAATTTGATGGCTTGGGTACAAATGACCCTCTATGAAACATCATTCAATAAATTTTACCATAAATATTCATTACTCCTAGGTGTATTCCAATTTTATTTGGAAATCCCTAGAGTTCATACGTAAATACAAATACTCTTTGAAGTTTTCCATATGGGGAATTAATATTATGGGGACAAAGCCTACTAGTAGAGCTAAGGAATCTAAATAAATCTTGACCACTACTGACTTATTCTCCAAATGGGATGAGGTAGTTTCCTTAAAATAATTAATCTCTAAATACATATTTATCTTTGGGAAATCTAACATCATTACTAGATTTGGTGTCCCTCATACAATACTGATGGAAAAAAGGACCCATTTGTTGTTCTAATAAGATTGATAATATATATCAAGAGTATTAAATAAAATCCAACAACTCATCCCACTATCATGTAGTAGAAAATGGATAAATATAAATATTTAACAAAGACCCTATAAATTATACAATAGAATATATTGGATACATATTAAAATTCTTAGACTGACAAGATCTTTCATAAATTAGGGACTTATCGAACCACAACCCATACTACCAAATGTGAAACCTCATATTCACTCATATATGGAACAGATGCAGTCCAAACCATTGAAGTAAAATTTCCCTCCCTCTGAGTTTCCATATGATATCCTCTACAATAGAGGAGAAATCCAAAAAATGTTTGGATGAACTAGAATGACTCGATGAGAATAGACGCAGAGCTTGTATCACTAGGATCTCTATAAAAAATATCAAGAGCATTTAAAAAATAATATTCATGCCTATTCATTCTTATATAAATATGTAGTACTAGATCATTGAACTCTAGAGATACCTGGGAAGAAGACTCAAAATCCTGAGTCAAAGTTGAGGCACATTATTCGATACACAAGTACTGTCACGACTCGTCCTCGGGGCCCGTGTGATGACTACCCCAAGCCCGCCTTCCATAGGCCAGGGGCTAGCGACTTGGACCAAGGCGTAAATTCCCGATAAAAAGGGAAGGCATTTCCTTTGGAAAGTAAACAAACACCACAAAGAAAGCAAGCAGTATAAGTAAACACTAAGTAAGAACTGAGTACAGCAGTAAGTGTGGAAAAATAAGTGGGCCAGTATACAAGCCCAAACTGAAAGTAAAGTACAACTTGAAAGGGGAAAACAACAACTAAAAAGTAAAGCCGCAACACCGAGCTGTCCACTGGAAATCCCACCTGAAGGGTGGGTATAGATAGATCCACTGCTCCTTGGGTCCCGCCGTCCACTCCGTGTATATCTCGCCCAGTGGTCCACCTCCAGGTACCGTCCTGCTCTGCAAGCCTCAACCACGATCAACGCTGTCTGTCGTCTACAACCAACACATTGTGGTGCGGGCATAGCCCGTGCAGGGGTGAGTATAACCTACTCAGTAGGGACCCCGAGATGCCTGAAGGTCTCCCAGAATCCACAAAGGATAATCCACAAAGGAAAGATACAATCACGAAGTAACATCCGACACTGCTTAGGTATATGCCCTTAAATATACCTTAGTCATCAATTCTCATTCGGCTCCAACATCCGAACCCAAGTACAACCCAGTCCACACTGGAAATCAAAACGTAAATCCACACAGGATAGCACAACACAATCCAAATAGGAAAGTAAAACAGGATTCAGATCACACAGGTATACTTCTTCGAATGACGATAGAGGTGATCACTGATCCATCTAAGTCATCGGACCCACAAAGGATCGATAGGTACTAACCCCCGTAATGACCCACAAAGGATCGATAGGAAACTAACCCCCGCAATGACCCACACAGGATCTGTAGGTGCTGGCTCACACAGAACCGTTGAGCGCTGACCCACACAGGATCAGACCCACACAGCATCGGTAGCACTGATCCACATAGGATCGCTGAGTGCTGAAGTCGTCTTCGTCGAATCCACTGAGGATCTCGGTACAGTCGTCGTCATCACAGTAGCAGTCGCAGCCAGCTCTAGGGTTCCCGTACACTGTAAGCTTGTTCGGGATGGTCCGCTCCACGAGCCGAGAGGCTGATACATCAACTGACACATAGTCCAGAGTTGATGCATCCAAATGTTCTGTATCACCAACAGGAACTCAACGTCACAGACGACGCGTCAATCGGACGCCCGGTCTGAGAGTTGTTGGCTTTTTTTGTCCTAGGGGCCCGGTTGGTTTTTTAGGCAAAACCAACCCAACCATACTCCACCTGCGTCCAAAACTCGGGTGGAGTAAGTCAAAAGATTCATCTCACTTAGAGGAATTATTCATAGTCGACGGAACGTCAATCGGACTTCCGAAGCTCAAGATATGAGCGTTTCTGCTCCAAGGGCCCGGTTGGTTTCGTGTACGAACCAACTCGGCCGAACCCAAAGTAATCCGAAACCTTGAGTGCGATATACTGAAACGACCGTCCTGATCCTAGGATCGCATCGCAAATGACGGTGCATCGATCGGAGGCCCGTAGCACAGGTTATGGGCGTCCAACTGGAAATGGTTTGGTATTAAGGGGTTCGGGCCTGGTCCGACCTGGCTCGATACCCCCCCCCCCCCCCCCGGGTCGACCCGAACCGGGTTCGGGTCTAGACTGCATGGGCGCAGCCCAGCCTGGCCCGGCCTGGGCGTGGCCCCGCCTGGAAGATCGTCCAGGCAGCCGGCCCGGCCTGGGCATAGCGCGCCCAGCGCGCTGGCCAGGCGCTCGGCCAAACGGCCGAGCCGTTTGGTGTGGGGGGAGGGGGGGGGGGGGCGCCTGCCCCCTAGTTGTAACCGCGGCCCCCCATTAATGGGGGCCGTTTTGCTGGCTTGCCGGGGGAATTAATTCCCCTGGTTTACCTTTGTCCGGTCGGCCCGCACCGGTCGGCCGGTTCTGCCAACAAGGACCGGCGACACCCGGTCCTTCCTCCTTCGCCGACACCGGCGGCCCGGATCCAGCCGCCGGTCACCCTGCTCCGCCGCGGCCCGGAACCGACTGTGGCCTGGTTCGTCCGGCATAGTCCGACGGCACCGCGCCCCTCCGCCGCGGCCCCGCTCTAGCCGCGGTGTCTTCGGTTTTCTTCGACGCGGCGCGACAGCGTCCTGTCCTTGTTCAACTTCACAGCGCAGCGCGACGGTGCCTCGCATTACCTGTCGTACGATCCCGCGTGGTGAGAAGGCACCATGCCATTCCGCCGCAACCATATTAGAAACAACATTCAAATTGGAGGAGGGTCGGCCGTGTTTGTGCGGTCCGGACCCCTCTCGTTAATCGATAGAAACTGGTCGTAAATTTATGAAGGACGACAAAGTAGAATTCACGAACGAAAAATAATTAAAATAAACCCCTACTTGATAAAATAGATGACGAACATCGGCGTTGCGAAGTGAGGATTCGAAGACGTTGACAGAGATTTCGTCATGGAAAACTATCGTGAAAAGAGACGTCACGGAAGAAAAACCTCGTGGAAGAAGACATCGCGTCGCACGTCGGTGTCACGGAAGACGGTCTCCGAGGGCTCGACGCTCCACATCAGAGATCATTCGTTCTTCGCGTTCTTCGTCAAGAGAATGAAGAACTCAAGGCTTCCTTATCTTTTTCTTCAAAGGCTCTCAAACAACTAAACATCAACCGCATAAAATAAGTTCTTAAATTATTTTATTAACACATCAAGGCTTTTGAAATTCAAGTGATTGAATTCCACATTAACTCACCACATTAATTCCATATGTTAATAAACATAAGTTAACAAAATTAATGGGAGTTGAGGAGGTTAGAGGATATGAAGGGTTGGGGTTCATGTGGGCCCAACCACCCTAATAACCTCCCAAGGGAGGTTGGGCAATTACCAAACTTCCATCCAAAGGATTAAACAGTTAGAGTAAAAATAAAAATTATTGATAAATTTTTATTTTTTACTTCCTCAATTTTTATCAACTTCTCTCGTGTAAACGCAACTCCGGATTAAGCGTTCCTAAGCAATTACCGGCGCTGTGGTTCCATTGGTGCCCTCGGAATTCGAATCCGAGCAACGATTCAAAAGATAGGACTTCCTGCTCGTTTGTTCACTGAACGTACCTGAGCTAAACTTCGGATAGAAATTCCGGGCACACCGGGCCTCGGAATCAAGTGCCATCAGAAACTGCATTCTTGTAAAATCCCAAATAAAATTAAGAAAAAAAAATTTCCTTGAATTTTACGGGTCTTTACATTACTCCCACCTCAGGGCTTTACGTCCCCGTAAAGATACATCATAAGCTAGGGAAACAAATGTGGGTACTGAGCACGCATCTGAGCCTCCTGAACCCAAGTGCTCTCCTGGAGGTTTCCATGATGCCATCTGATGCGCACTAGAGGAATCGATCATCCACGCAGGACCCACTCCTATCGATACTCGATATCCACTGGAACCTCCTCAAAAGCCGCCCCATCATAAACGTCAAGCTCTTCATGATCAATGATA
This sequence comes from Viscum album, assembly GCA_963277665.1. Classification (NCBI taxonomy): domain Eukaryota; kingdom Viridiplantae; phylum Streptophyta; class Magnoliopsida; order Santalales; family Viscaceae; genus Viscum; species Viscum album. The sequence goes on from OY728125.1 coordinate 279,106,075, forward strand.
TGCGTCGGATCGTGCACGAATCTCCTCAGCTGAGATACATGGAAGACGTCGTGCACCTGGTGCAACTGAGGTGGTAGAGCCAGGCGATAAGCCACCTCGCCAATCCTGCTGAGGACCAGGAACGGTCCGATGAAGCATGGAGACAACTTTCCGCATCGGCCAAATCGATGTAATCCATGTCAAGGTGAGACACGCAAAAAGACGTGGTTGCCATCCTCAACCTCTAGTGGCCTCCGCCTCCTGTCAGTATAAGACTTTTTCTGGCTCTGAGATGTCCTCATCCGCTCCTGGATGACCTGGACCTTCTCTGTCGTGGCCTGAACCATCTCTGGTCCCACAAGTGCTGACTCCCCAGGGTCTGTCCTGCACAAAGGAGATCTGCAAGGTCGGTAATACAATGCCCCATATGGTGCCATTCTGATGGTGGAGTGGTAGCTGTGGTTGTATGTGAACTCGACCAAGGGTTGGTGGTCCTCCCAGCTGCGACCAAAGTTGAGGACGCATGCGCGGAGCATGTCCTCGAGAGTCTGAATGGTCCTCTCCGTCTGACCGTCCGTCTGAGGGTGAAAGGCAGTGCTCAGATGTAGCTGCGTCCCGAACGCCTCCAGCAACCCCTTCCAAAGCCAGGAAGTAAAGCGAGCATCTCGATCGGAGACGATAGATGATGGCACACCATGAAACCACATAATCTCCTGAACGTAAAGACGTCCCAATCTCTCCACTGAGACCTGCTCTATGATGGGTAAGAAGTGTGCCGACATGGTGAGTCGGTCGAAAATCACCCAAATGGAGTCGTGATCTATGGAAGTGCGTGGAAGTCCAGTCACGAATCCATAGATATCCCGTCCCACTTCCACTCCGGGACCTCCAAGGGATGTACCAAGCCTGCTGGTACCTGGTGCTCAGCCTTCACATGCTGGCAGGTGAGGCATCGAGAAATGAACTCTTTAATAGCCTTCTTCATGCCCTGCCACCAGTGCTATTTTCTGATATCCTGGTACATCTTCGCCACTATAGGATGTACCGCCAAAGGAGAAGTGTGAAACTCTCTCAACACCTCCTCTTGTAAAGAAACTTCTACCAAGGTACGTCCTCTGAAAAGGATGTCATGCTCTGCTCCAAAGGAGAAACCATCAGGTGCCTGTCCTAAGGATATCTATGCACGCCGCGTCTCACAATCAGTGTCCCCACGCTGTGCCTCTCTGACCCACTACAGTAGTGGAGGAGTGACTGTGAGATAATGAAGGAAGGCTGCTCCATCTCTATCCATGAAAGATATCTGCAAAGAGGCTAGCTTCTCTGTCTCCTCCTCAAGTAGCTGAATGCTCATCCTCCTGCTGAGGGCATCGGCTACCACGTTCCCCTTCCCAGGAGTATAGACTATCTCAATGTCATAGTCCTGGACGAACTCGAGCCATCACCGTTGTCTCAGATTCAGATCCTTATGAGAGAAGATGTATCTGAGACTCTGATGGTCAGAAAAGACTGTAATGCGCTCTCCCATCAGGTAGTGTCGCCATGTCTTTAGAGCGAAGACCACTGCTACTAACTCCAGGTCATGAGTAGTGTAGTTCTGCTCATGCGGCCTCAACTGATGTGATCCATAGGTGATCACGGCCCGCTCCTACATCAGGACACATCTGATTCTAGTCCCTGATGCATCGCAGTAGACTACGTACCCTACTCCCTCCTCAGGAAACCTCAAGATAGGTGCAAAGGTCAATATCTGTCTCAACTCTTGGAAGCTCTACTGATAACATTCTGACCACACAAAGGGTTTCCCCTTCTTCGTCAAAGCTGAGAGTGGTGCCGAAACTTTGGATAAGTCTGGAACAAATCTCCGTTATTATCCAGCTAGTCCCGAGAAACTCCGCACCTCTGTCACGCTCCTGGGTGTCTCCAAAGCTAGCACTTCCTCGATCTTCGTAGGATCCACTGCAACTCCCGCCTCAGAGATGACATGTCCCAAGAAGTGGACCTCGCGTATCCAGAACTGACACTTTGAGAGCTTACCATAAAGCTGGTGCGCTCGGAGTGTGTCTAGTAATACCTGCAAGTGGTAGGCGTGCTCCTCCTCAGTCGTCGAGTAAATCAAAATGTCGTCTATGAAGACCATGACAAATCGATCGAGGTATGGCTGAAAGATCCTATTCATGAGGGCCATGAACACTGCTAGAGCATTGGTCACACTGAAGGGCATAACCAAGAACTCATAGTGGCCATACCGACACCTGAAGGCCATCTTCTACACGTACTCATCTCAAACTCTGAGCTGATGATAGCCTGACCTGAGGTCTATCTTCGAGAACCACCGTGCTCCCTTGAGCTAATCAAAGTGTTCATCAATCCATGGTAGTAGATACTTGTTCCCCAATGTCACCTTGTTCAGGCGACGATAGTCGACACAAAGCCGCAAGCTCTCGTCCACCTTCTTGGCGAACGAAATCGGGGAAGTCCAGGGTGAAACACTGGGTCGGATGAACCCCTTGCCCTGCAAGTCCTCCAACTGTACCCGTAGCTCTCGAAGCTCAGCGGGGGCCATCTGATATGCTGGAGTTGATATCAGGGTTGTCCCGGGATATATGTCGATATAAAAGTCTACCTCTCTACGAGGAGGTAGCCCTGGAACATCGTTAGGAAAGACGTCCGCATACTGATCCACCACTGCAGTAAAACTAGGACTCTGCACGTCAACAACTGCTATGATGAGGCTAGCCAAATGATGAGTTATGGGCTGTCCTCTCCTATGTGAGAGTCCATCCTGTGCTAAAAAGGCTCCCTTCTCGTCGGTGACGGTGAACCTGCTCCCGTCGGTGCATACACATCACACCTTGTGCCTAATACAGTCGATCTAGGCATGAACTGTAGATAACCAATCCATGCCCAAGATGACATCGTAAGGCCTCTACGCCGCTACAAGAAGATCCCAGCCGAAGCTCTCGCCTCCTAGAGTAAGCTCACACTGTCGGCACCAGTGCGTAATCATCGAGTATGCTCCCGTAGGAGTCTTTAACCATAAGGATCGAGCCAACAACTCTGTCAGAATCTCCGAGCTCCGAGCAAGGGCAGCGGCTATGAAAGAGTGACTCGCTCCTATGCCTATAAGAACTGCAGCAAGGGTGTAATAGACACAGATAGTATCTCGAATCATCTCGGGTGCGCCGTGGTTGTAGGCCTATACTTCTTGGAGTTGTGCCTGTCTCTACCCGCCATCTCCCTGTGGTCGGGGTGGACCTCCTGGTGGTGATAGTGGTAGAGCCTCAAAGCGTCGCCCACCACCTGCTGCTCGGCCAGCTCCTCTGCCTCATCCGCCTACTCCCTGTGGACCGCCACGATTGACCCTCTGTCTCTGCCTCGGTAGTCCCTCAACTGTCTGCCGCTCCTCGGCACAGCGGGTCGGGCAATCACGAGCCATGTGGCCCTGCCCGCCGCATGAGTAGCACTGCCTGCCTCTCGAAAGACTGGCTCCGCGCTGTGTGCCCTGCACTGTTGAGCCAGTGTCCTGAGGTCGTCTGCCTGAGGGTCTGGTCTGCCTAGACCCATGAGTCATCCGTCGACTGCCTACTGCAGAATACTCTGCTACGTGTCGCCTCGTGGTAGGTCTCGCCGCTGAAGAAGGCTCAGCAAGAAAACTCTCGATCAAAAGAGGTCGCTCCAGTACTCCTGCCTGGGTCAGAATGCTGAGGGAGATCAGCGATGCCCTGATCTCATGTCTCAATCCCTGCTCAAAGGTCCAGGCCCGGAAAAATGGGTCCCGTACCATGTCTGTTGAGTAGCGCAAGAGATCGGTAAATCTTTCCGAGTACTGGGCGACTGTCAAGCTGCCCTTCCGCAGCTGAAGAATCTCGTGGATGCGCACCGCACGGAGGGTGGCCAAGACGAACTCTGAGTGGAAGAGGCTCACAAAGTCTATCTAGAGTAGAGATGCCTCATCGTGCACCTGGAGCATCAAGCTCCACCATCGTCCTGCTTCCGCGTGCAGTAGGCTCGCTGCGAGGATCACCATGAGGTCTACTAGTGTCCTCGCTAGCTTGAAAACACATAACACTGCCTCCAACCAGTCCTCGGCTGCTTGGGGGTCTGTCTCCCTGCGGAAACTGGGCGGTCCCTGGCTTTGAAACTCATGCAGTGCACTAAGGTGACGTGCATCGCCAGCGGCTGGGGGTGGAAGAATCGGTGGCTCGGCGGGTATAGCTACCGTCGGTGCCACTGCTGAAAAAGGGCCCTGCACCGAGGCCTCGTCGCTCGGTGGGATGTCGTCACGCTCAACTCTCGGAACTCTAGATGGTTGCCGTCGTGGGGCCATTCTGAAATGGGAATAGGTGCACCATGGTCAGAACAGTATACCTGGTGATCTGATATAAAGTAATCACAAAGAAAACATGAAACATACATGCAATCAATGTTTTCGTTCATTAAGTCGGAAATCAGAAGTCAGGGTCCTGGTGTACGGATACGTTGGCCGCCACACCAAGACTGGACACCCTGGACTGATAACCACACCCAATACGCTAAACAATAATTCTTCACAAAGAAATAGATCATAGTCCCAAGTTCTGCGGTAGAACTGAACTCCTCTGATACCAATTTGTCATGACCCGTCCTCGGGGCCCGTGTCGTGACAACCCCAAGCCCGCCTTCCATAGGCCAGGGGCTGGGGACTAGCACCAAGGCATAAATTCCTGATAAAAAGGGAATGCATTGCCTTTGGAAAGTAAACAAACACCACAGAGAAAGCAAGCAGTAGAAGTAAACACTAAGTAAAAACTGAGTACAACAGTAAGTGCGGAAAAGTAAGTGGGCCAGTATACAAACCCAAACTGAAAGTAATGTACAACTGGAAAGGGGAAAACAACAACTGAAAAGTAAAGATGCAACACCGAGCTGTCCACTGTAAATCCCACCTAAAGGGTGGGTACAGATAGCTCCACTGCTCCACGGGTCCCGTCGTCCGCTCCGTGTACGTCCCGCCCAGTGGTCCAACTCCAGGTACTTTCCTTCTCTGCAAGCCTCAACCACGATCAATGCAGTCCGTCGTTTGCAACCAACACAACGTGGTGCGGGCATAGCCTGTGCAGGGGCGAGTATAAGCTACTCAGTAGGGACCCCGAGATGCCCGAAGGTCTCCTAGAATCCACAAAGGATAATCCACAAAGGAAAGATACAATCACGAAGTAAAATCCGAAACTTCTTAGGTATATGCCCATACATATACCTAAGTCATCAATTCTCATTCGGCTCCAACATCCGAACCCAAGTACAACCCAGTCCACACAGGAAAGCAAAATGTAAATCCACACAGGATAGCACTACACAATCCACATAGGAAAGTAAAACAGGATTCAACTCACACAGGTATACTTCTTTGATTGACGATAGAGATGATCACTAATCCATCTAAGTCATCGGAAAAACAACGGATCGATAGGTATTAACCCCCGCAATGACCCACAAAGGATCGATAGGAAACTAACCCCCGCAATGACCCACACAGGATCGGACCCACACAAGATCTTTAGGCACTACCTCACACAGAACCGCTGAGCGCTGACCCACACAGGATCAGAACCACATAGGATCGGTAGCACTGATCCACATAGGGTCGCAGAGTGCTGAAGTCATCGTCGTCGAATCCACTGAGGATCTCTGTACAGTCGCCGTCGTCACAGTAGCAGTCGCAGCCAGCTCTAGGGTTCCCGCACACAGCAAGCTCGTTCGGGAGGGTCCGCTCCATGAGCCGAGAGGCTGACACATCAACTGACACATATTCTAGAGTTGATGTATCCAAAAGTTCCGTATCACCAACAGGAACTCAACGTCGCAGACGGCGCGTCAATCGGACGCCCGGTCTGAGAGTTATTGGCTTTTTTTGTCCTAGGGGGCCGGTTGGTTTTTAAGGAAAAACAAACCCGACCGTACTCCACCTGCATCCAAACCACAGTCGTAGTAAGCCAAAAGATCCGTGTCACTTATAGGAATTCAACATAGTCAACGACACATCAATCGGACGTCCGAAGCTCAAGATATGAGCGTTTCCGCTCCGAGGGCCCGGTTGGTTTCGTGTATGAACCAACTCGGCTGAACCCAAAGTAATCCGAAACCTTGAGTGCGATATACCAAAACGACCGTATCAATCCAAGAATTGCATCACAACTGACGTTGCGTCGATCGGAGGCCCTTAGAACATGTTATTGGCATCCGACCGGAGAAGGTTCGGTATTAAGGGGTTCGGGCCCGGTCCGACTCGGCCCGATACCCCCCCCCCCCCCCGAGTCGACCCGAACCAGGTCCGGGTCCGGCCCGATTGGGCGTGGCCCGGCCCGGCTGGCGGGGCGCGGCCCGGAAGGTGCGCCCCGGCCCGGCCTGGGCGCGGCCCGGCCTGGGCACCGCGCGCCCAGCGCGCTTGCCGGTGGCACGGCCAAACGGCCGCGCCGTTTGGCTTGGGGGGGGGGTGCCTACCCCCTGGTTTTAACCGCGGCCCCCCTTTAAAGGGGGCCGTTTGGCTGGCCGGCCGGGGGAATTAATTCCCCCGGTTTCCCTTTGTCCGGCCGGCCCGCACCGGCCAGCCGGTTCTGCCAACAAGGACGGGCGACGACCGGTCCTTCCTCCTTCGCCAACACCAGCGGCCCAGAACCGGTCGCGGCCTGGTTCATCCGGCGCGGTGCGACGGCACCGCGCCCCTCTACCGCGGCCCCGCTCCGGCCGCGGTGTCTTCGGTTTTCTTCGACGCGGCGCGATGACGACACATCCTAGTTCAACTTCACGGCGCATCACGACGGCGCCGCACAATACTTGTTGTACGATCCCGCGTGGTGCGACAGCACCACACCATTCCATCCCAACCATATTAGAAACAGCATTCAAATTGGAGGAGGTTCGGCTGTGTTTGTGCGTCCGGCCCCCTCTCGTTAATCGATAACAACTGGTCGTAAATTCATGAAGGACGACAAAGTTGAATTCACGAACGAAAAATAATTAAAACAAACCCCTACTTGATAAAAGAGATGACGAACGTCGGCGTCGTGAAGCGAGGATTCGAAGATGTTAACGGAGATTTCTTCACGGAAAACCGTCGCGAAAAGTGACGTCTTGGAAGAAAAACGTCATGGAAGAAGATGTCGCGTCGTGGGTCGGTATCGCGGAAGACGGTCTCCGAGGGCTCAGCGCTCCACGTCGGAGATCGTTCGTTCATCGCATTCTTTGTCAAGAGAATGAAGAACTCAAGACTTCCTTAGCTTTTTTTCCAAAGGCTCTCAAAGAACTAAACACCAACCCAATAAAATAAGTTCTTAACTTATTTCATTAACACATCAAGGCTTTTGAAATTCAAGTGTTTGAATTCCACATTAACTCACCTCATTAATTCCATAAGTTAATAAACATAAGTTAACAAAATTAATGGGGGTTGAGGAGGTTAGAGGATATGAAGGGGTGGGGTTCGTGTGGGACCCACCACCCTCATAACCTCTCATGGGAGGTTCGGTAGTTACCCAACATCCATCCATAGGATTAAACACATAGAGTAAAAATAAAAATTGTTGCTAAATTTTTATTTTTAACTTCAACAATTTTTATCAACTTCTCTCATGTAAACGCAACTACGGATTAAGCGTTCCTAAGCAATTACCGGTGCTGCGGTTCCATCGGTACCCTCGGAATTCGATTTTGAGCACCGATTCAAAAGATAGGAATTCCCTCTCGTTTGATCACTGAACGTACCTGATCTAATCTTCAGATAGAAATTCCGATCACATCGGGCCTCGGAATCAAGTGCCGTCAGAAACTGCGTTCTTGTAAAATCCCAAAGAAAATTAAGAAAAAAAATTTTCCTTCAATTTTATGGGTCATTACAAGTACAACTGCAATATATCTTGTTCCTTGATCTCGATGGATGGATATTTAATTATGCCCCCAATCCATGAATGGATTCCTAAAAATTAGTTAATTTTTCAAAAGTGTGATACATCTTAGTTGTAAGATGATAAACTGCATAGTTGGTCATTGTCGCATGACATTGAAAATCATGGAATATAAGTCATGTTATAACACAATAAACTTCATGAAATCATTGTCCTTGTTGCATGCCATTAAACATTATAGAATCATGGTCATGTATGAACGACCTTAAATGGAATATTTTATGGTCTTAATCATATTCCAAAAACATCAAGACCGCATAGTTTGACATGCAGGATATTAAACTATATAGCCCAATACCCTAGTCATAATAAGATAAACAATAAAAATATATCAATATTGTATGTTTTAAAACCACACGATTCACATCCTTATTTCATGATGTAAAAATGTGAAATATTTCAATCCATATTGAGTGGATCTCAATCATCAGTGATGGTACCTCACCAAACATTTATTCAATAACTAAGTGTGGCCTTATTCTCATTCCAATGTGATATGTAGTAATTCTTGACTGTATAATCATGGTTCTAGCCACAACAGTAAAAAATTACCCCTACTTATGTATAAAAAGACATGCATATGGAACATTTCAAGAAAAAATATATGGATTTATGCTCCCTATGATGAGATATGTACAAATTAATAGATCTTTAAACATGATCTATGCATCCAAAAATCTAAATTCCTCCATTCCATAAATATATTTCCTTTTTTTGACTGGAGAAACCTTTTTAACCCTTATTTCTCAAACAAACATAGCTAATGTGGGAATAAGAATTTTTTTAAAAATATATCCTACAAGGGTAAGGAATACCAATTTAGATTAGGTTTGTCATGGTTTTTGTCACAACACTTTAAAATGTACTCCATAAATCAAATCCACATGACTTCAAACCACATAGCTCATTAAGAACAACATATGGATTTATTCACATTCCTTTTTTCATTGAGATATGTAGTGGAACCCAGATCCTACATACTGGTCTAACTATAATTTGGGAAATTCCCCCACACCCATATGTAATATTCACATATATATTAGAGGATCAAAAAAGGGTTATCACAATATGTGTGATCCCATACTATTATAAAGAAATCCATTCTCCAAAAAATAGTGAAATTATTATGTGTAATCTTTTCTATAACTATATGTGGATTAATTCTTATTCCAATCAGGCACAGAGTGACCCAAAACCCTCAATTATCGAGACTAAGAACAATTTTCCTTTTCTTTCATGTTAGGTGACCCTTTTATTTAATATAATACATCAAACTACATGACTAATATCCTCACCATAAGATACTGAACTACATGATTTTGAAGAACTATGTTTGGATTGAATCTCATTCCAATGCTATAAGAAGCAAAACCTATATCCATAGTTCTAGTCCTACGAATGGGGAAAAGAAAAATAACCCATCCTCTACATACAATCAAAGCTATATATGGAATACCTTAATAGGGGCTCCTTCCTTCAGGTCCCATTAGGGAACAAAAATATCCCCTCATATATATGAATCAAATCTATATAAGTAAAATTAAACATTTTGTACAAATTATGTACAAATTATTCCTTTATACTTGGAAATATGCATTCCACATTTCATACCTCTAATATTGGACACTTTAAAATCTTCATAATCATTCACTAGTTACCAGAAATAAAATATCTGATACCTATGAACTCATTTTTCTAACTATGTACTAACACTACCCAGTTGGAATAGTATAAATTTCCCACCAATAAGTCTTGTCTGTTAGAGAATGTCAATATTTCACTATAAAGTAAAACAAACATTTTTTATCTGAATAAATTCACCAAAAAATGGGGTTTTCACCCAGTGACACATTTCAACCTAGGGAAAATCCCATTCTATTTTCGTAAGCCATGATGACATAATATCATAACCCACTATTTGAACACGTTATACTGTCTTCACTCTCATGCCTATATGATTTCATTTATCCCAATCTCAGAACTGAAAATATAATGGTATATCATTTCCTCCCCCATTTTCAAATTATTCATGAACACAATTCGTCTGATGGTCTTCATATTACTTATCATTTCCATGATACTATGGTCCAAGTTGTATGACTTAACACTAAAGGCATCATGATTCCCATATTTGAGTTAGACCTATCTAGAAAACCGTTTCCCTCATTCTTGGGTAACATTGTCATGAAATGATCCTCCCATATATAGTAACTTTCCTTCTATAAAACAAACTCTATGTTGAGGGAAATCTGAATATCAAGAAACATCCTTTGAACATCAGTAATAGAAAAATTAAAATTCCTAAAAACTCCTATATTTTACTATGATGTAACATTCCCCAGTTGTAACATCCTAGGTAAAAGAAGAATAATAGATTTTCATACTTATTAATATTTTTGAATTAAATATTAATTTTACATTAAAATGTTTTTTATGTTCGATAACGTACTCGATACATAAGAATAATTTTCTTTGAAATCTTACATTGCACATTAATAATAAAATATTATTATTTTAAATGAAAGTTAACTCCCAGCTGTTGTATTGGTGAGAATGTACAAAAATAACTACAATATGATTATACATGTTTTTTTAAAAGTATTCAATTTTATCCAATAAAAGTTTGAGGCTTAAAATGTGAATGAATCTAACTTTAAGCATAATTTTCATTAAAATGTTGATTTAAAACCTTTTAATGGAGGACCCTATTTAAATCCAGTTTTGGAAACTTTTATACATTATATTTGGCCAAATAAAATCCTTCATTAGAATGGTGACATCAAAATTTACTTTGGGTAAATTTTTGGTATTTTTCCGATAAAGTTCATTTTTAATTTATAGTTAAAATATTGTTTTTTAATTCAAAACTGCATTATAATCTAAATTATTTATATGTTTAGATTATCTTTTAATTGGTTTTAAACTGTAAGTAGAATATATTTTTACCATTTATTCCAATGATGGTCATTTTAATAAATTTCACTTTGAATTTGGACATAAACAAGTGTCAATCTTTTGATAGTTATTATTTCATAAATACACGCTATTTGTTTTAACAACGGGAAATAATTTTAAATTAATTAATGCCACTTATATATTTAAAATTTTGTAAAAGAGACATAATTTTCGAATTCATAATATTAATTATAGCTTAGTCTTAATATTTATTATTTTTTATGATAAACATCAATTTTTGATAAATAGTGAAACCACTTAGTATTACATTAAAAAACTGAATTTTTCATTTAAATGAAATTTTACCACTTCTATGAATTTAATTTCAAAAATATGACATAAATAGTTTTTATTAGTACGTAAAATTCGGTTCAATAAGATGAAAGTAATTTTGGGTGAATACTATCTTTTGACTATTATTTACCGTGGTAAAAGATAAATATGGTAATTCATGGTAAAAATAATATTATAATACTTCAAAATTATCTTAACACTTGTCCCAACCTTATTGGATGAGTAATGTCTAACCATTGTCATCTTTGGTCGATTTTGGGGCCCCATTAAGCCACTTGTGAATGATAATGACACTTTAGATTAATTAACTTAATGTGAAGACAAAAATGACATAAAAAATATGTCTTTATAAATTAATTTTTACATGGTGTTATATAAGTTGTTCTTTCGACTAAAAATATTCATTGGAATGATAAAAAGATTTAATACAACATGGTATTTATTTTATAATTTTTAGACATTGAATAAATTAAAATATTTATGACACAATAATGATGTAGTGTTTACAACATTAAAAAATCATTTAATTAAATAAGATTGTAAATATTAAAATAACATCCAAATCATGTACAATTCTTATTGGATTATTTTATTTCGACTATGAGTCATCTTATATTCGACTATGATGATTTCTGGACATTTAGAAACCGAATATCATTATATAATAAAATAATATCATCACACTTTCCTAAAGAGCTCCTCCCCCTCCCCCTTATAAAAACCCCTCACTTCTATCCAATTAGTCACACCACTAAAGCCTTTTGGATCATCCATCCTCTACCTAATTAAGCACCCAAAATCCCTCCCGTCCACCTAGAATCCTTACATTAGGCAGAAGGCACCACAACAAATCATTTTGGTTCTGACCAAAGATAGTTTCCCAAATTAAAAGTAATAGTTTCTCTTTACTTATTTTCGTTTATGTTACTTCTATGACACCCAAACTCTTTTTATTACCTTCTTTTATAACAACACATGTATACTAAATATACTAAGATGTGTTTATGAGAAGAATTAGAACTCCACTTACACACACCTCCATATAATGGTTGAAAAACATAATGTTTCTGTGGATAGAAAACTAATGCCTCACGAGATGATGATTGTTCAATTACCTTCTACCACCTATCATGGTGGCAATTAAGATGAAACTAAATTAATATATGATATATATTATGTTTTTTTTTCTTTATGCTTCTGTATTTTTGTTTTATAGCATACCCTTAGGGTTTCCATTATGGGTAAGCACGATAATTTCATTTGAGGATGTGCGGACTACCGCCCCCTCAATGTGATATGACTCATTAATCCCACATGTGGGACGTATAAAGGATGAGATAAAGATATTAATTATTATATTATACTAGAATTATAATTTACCTATGTATAATTGTGTTTTAATTATATTAAAATAAGATATTGAAATGAAAATAGTGTTCATACGTACGCACTGTTTACCATCTCCATGAATGGTGCATTTCATTTCTTACCTAAAAATGTTATGTACTATTATAAATACATGTATATAATGGATATATATGATATATATGATATCTAAATAATGAATATAATTCATGGATATAATGAATATTATTCTGGATAAAATGGATTATTGACCACATGTACAACTTCTTAATATAAGGTGTTAATTTTTGACAGAAGTACCAAATATCGACAAAATCAACATTATTAACATAAATGAATACATAATGTTTATAACATGGTAATATGTGATAGAAAAGGAATAATAAACACGAAAAAGGTTCTTAATCAAGTAAAAATTAACTTCAGTTCATTATTCAAGAGATTAAAGAACGATCGAGTCATGTTGGACACGAGGTAAGGGAGTTCTTCTCAATCTCCATTCATTGAGGCATATTTAGTTTTATAAAGAACTTTATTTTATACGGTGTATAATCCCCTTTGACTTTCAATTTCATTCAAATCGAATCTTTTTATACAAAGCACATTACTAAACGTCAAAAATGAATTCATTTTTTAACGTAAGCAATGATAACGACCATTCTACTGCCTCGAGTATTATTTGATCTTTGGCTTCCTTAACAAGCCGTAATGTTTTTAAAAAGGAAAATAATTACCATATAATCTTTTTATGTATTTTGGTATTGAAAATGGTTTGGATAATGGATTTTTAATGTCAATATATTTAAATGATATATTGTTATTACAATGTGGTAATTTTATCTTTCCTTTATGATTATATTATGGGTTATGATCATGTTATTGTTCTTAGGCATTATTTACGTATACGGGCGGTACCGTGATAATCCTAGTGTAGGTGATCCTGAGATAGTTCTCCAATGTATTGGGTAACATGATGTTGGTGAACGTGAATGTTTCTCTTAAGAGATTTATGGAATATGATATGAAAGGTTTTCCAATGTATCTCCCTATGTAGCTATGATAGCTACAATATAAGTATGTTATTGATGCCACATGTTACCTTTATGATTTATGATTTCTATATGTTATTCATAAAATCATATGATTTCATGAGGTAAGTAAAATAGTTCATGTTTTGTATGTATTTATGAAAAATGATTATTTACTTTGTTTTATAACCCTTACTGAACTTTTTATCCTCATCCAATGTTTTGAAATGTTTTCACAGGACTTAAAGATTAATAGTGTCAATGATAGGATCAAGGAAATGTAATTTTGTCTAAATCATGGAACTAGACATCACAATTTTTTTCAAGACTTTTTATTTTATAATAAAAAATGGAAACTATGTAGAAGTGTCTACTTTGTAATATTTTGAGATGTAATAGTAATGTCATAATTCTCAGAAACTATAAACCTTAAAAGATCCTTAATGTGAATTATTCATTTAATAAAATATTATGTAATGTTTACAGCTGGGTCCTTATAGTTGGTATCAGAGGTCTGTTTAGATAATTTTAAGAGTTATCGTATTTTTAAATTAACAAACATAATGTAATTTATGTTAATATTGAAATCATATAGAATTTACATATTACCATGTTGGTTTGCCTATGATATTTCTCTTTTCAGAATGGTTTTCCATAGAGGAAACAGGGCAGCTATGTTGTGACGACATCAGGAAAAGTACAACCTTCCAAATAAGAAACTTGTGATGGTCGGAATCGGAATAGAATAGTTTTTTATAGTGATGGAACAATTGACTCCGGCTATAAATGGTGGTGGTATCCATGTACGAGATCAGCCATATCAACCACACAGAAACATGTCAGTATGGATCATTTCATGAGGAAATATCCCACATCATTCAAAGTATCATCTGACCCTATGCTTTCAGAAGGGTGGATTAAAGCACTAGAAATATTTTTCGATGTCATGGGTTGTTCAGGACATCAAAAGGATAGTCTCTCTATTTACCATTTTTAAGGTGATGTTGATCGGTGGTGGTCGATGGTGAAAAATATCTGGGATGGTGAGGAGATTGATGCTCTCGATTGGGATGAATTCAAAGATATGTTTCTTGATAAATATATTCCTATGGTGGTTTGTCTTATAATGGAAAAACAATTCTTGGAATTGATGCTGGAGGATGACTCAGTGGCTTCTTATGACTCAAAATTCACTCGACTGGCAAGGTATGCACCAAATTTAATACGAGATCTTGATTGTAAAATCAACCATTTTTACTCAGGATTATTTCCAAAGTATTTAAGGGATTTAGCTTCTTGTGAGTTCAAAATTTATGAAAACAATTTTTGTTGTGCGGAGAATGTGTAAATGGAGTTTGCTGATGATCAGGTGTTCTTTAAAAAATAGCAGAATATGTTGTTGAGGTGGCAGGCGAAAGGGAAGAACTCTTCCAAATAAGACTGATGGTAAGAAACATAAGTTTACAATTTCTGAAAATTGTTGTAAAAATAATTCTGGAGAATGACTTTTGAATCCAATTAAGTGCTACCAATGTGGTAAAATGATACATAAGGCATGTAATTGCACTGAAGAAGATCATGGTAACGGTAAGACAAAATATAAATTACAGATACTAAAACGTTTTATGTTCAATGAAATGGGTCATTATACAAATGAGTGTCCAACAAAGAACTCAACTGAAGGGAAGTAGAATGGCTACAAGTAGAAAGGGGTGGTGAAATCATTTTCAACTACTTCAGTAGATGTTGGGCCATCAAATGAACTTGTATCAGGTACACTATTTTTTTGTTCAGATTTTTCCAATGTGTTGGTTGATTCAGGGTCTACACACTCTTTTATTTCTAAGAAGTATTATATTAAATTAGGAATTCCATCTCAAGATATGAATATAGAACTTATAGTAAAAACACCTTGAGGAAATGTTGATACTAAAAAAGAAAACATAAGAACATTACAGTCCTTGGGTGTGGAAAGAATCTACCTGCATACCTTATTGTTTTACCTCTAGTAGAGTTTGATGTTATTTTGGGTATGGATATGATTTCTGTTTATCATGCTAAGATTGACTTCAGAGATAAAGATGTGTCTTTTCAGAATGATTTTCATTTTATGTACAAAAATGAACCCTTGATTTTGAAAACATATCAGGAAGTTGAGAAACTATTAAAAGATAGAAATTAATGTTACCTTGCACATATTGTTGAAAAAAGGAACTATTTAGATTAATGACGTGCTAGTGGAAAATGACTACCTTGATGTTTTTACTGATTAGTTTTCTGGTATTATACCTGATCGGGATGTTGAATTTACTTTTGACTTAGATCCTTATGTTAAGCCAATTTAAAAACCCCCTTATCGAATATCTCAAATTGAACTTTTAGTGTTAAATAATGAATTGCATGAGTTATTAGATAAAGGTTTCATTCGACCTAGCAAAACACCATGGGGTGATCTTGTCTTGTTTTTTAAAAAAAAAGATGGTTCAATGGATCTTTGCTTTTATTATAGAGCATTAAATGACATCACTGTTAAGAACAAGTATCCTTTGCCTCATATCGATAGTTTGTTTGATCAGCTCTAGGGAGTTTAGTATTTTTCCAAGATTGAATTGAGTTCAGGGTACCATCAGTTGAAAGTAAAGGAATCAGACAGTATGAAGACCACATTTCTTACTAGATATTTCCCTTATGAATCTTTAGTTATGCCTTTTGGTTTAACCAATTCACCTATTATATTCATGGATCTTATGAATAGACTTTTTCAGGAGTTCTTGGATAAGTTTGTACTTGTGTTCTTTGATGATATTTTGGTTTATTCCCAAAGTAAATTGGAACATGAAATTGAATTAAGGGTGGTCTTGCAAACCATAAACAAAAGAAACTATATGGTAAATTTAGTAAATGGGAATTTTGGTTGCAACAAATTTCATTCCATGGTCAAATATTTTGAAAAATTGTATAACGGTTGATCATGCTAAAATAAAATTTGTTGATGAATGGAAAATACCCACAAATATAACTGAGATTCATTTTTTTATTGGTTTGGTAAGTTATTACCAAATGTTTGTTGAACATTGTTCACTTTTATCTAGTCCAATGTCTAATTTAACTCGAAAAGGTGTTAAGTTCATCTGGACAAAAGAATGTGATCATTGTTTTCAGGAATTGAAAAGAATATTGGCGAATGGTCCAGTTTTGGAACTGCCTTATTGAAATGGTGAGTTTGTTATTTACAGTGATGCTTCATTGAAAGGACCTGGATTTCTCCTTATGAATAATGATCAGGTAATTTCTTATGCTTCACGTCAGTTGAAACCTAATTCGTTAAATTACCCTACACATGATTTGGAATTAGCTACTGTTTTGTTTCTTTAAAAATTTGGATTCACCATTTATATGGAGTAAAATGTGAAATATATACAGATCACAAAAGTTTAATGTATACATTCACTCAAAAATAATTGAACACAAGGCAGATGAGATGGATGGAATTAATCAAGGATTATAATTGCATGATCTATTACCATCTGAGAAAATCAAATAAATTTGTCGATGCTTTGATTAAAAAAAGTAATGCTTCATTAACCATGTTAAATTTGGAACATGGTCCTTTGATTTTGATTTTATAAACTTTTCCAGGGAAGTTGTTGGTGCAAACAATTCTCCTATTTTCTATCAGGTGTCAGTGAGATCATCTCTATCAAACTGAATTAAGCACGCACAGAAGGAAGATAAAGAGTTACATAAAAAGGCAGAATTGGTTAATAATGGTATGTTTTTTTGAGTTTAACGTTGATTATGATCGTGTTTTGCGAATTAGAAAGATATTATGTATGCCTTTTGATTCACAGTTGAAGAATGAGTTGTAATGTGAAGCTCATAGTTCCATGTTTTCAATTCTTCCCGGCAGTAAAAAGATGTACATAGATATTTTGGAGTATTACTGGTGGGATGGAATCAAATGATATATATCTGATTTTACTATGATGTGTTTGACTTGTCAGTAGGTTAAAGCAAAGCGGTAATTACTGAAAGGGAACCTTCAGCCATTACCGGTGCCAGAGTGGATGTGGTAAAATATATCCATCCACATTGTTGTTGGATTACCAAAGACTTCTCAATGTAATAATGCAATTTGGGTTATTGTTGATCGATTGACTAAATATGATCATTTCCTTCCTATTTGAGATACATTGTTTCTATATAAACATTCGCTATGTAAGTTAATGTGATAGTCACGTTGCATGGTGTTCCCCTCTCGATTGTATCAGATCATAATCCCAGGTTTACTTACAACTTTTGGAAACTCCTTCAAAAGTCGTTGGGTTCTAAATTAAAATTTAGTACATCTTTTCATCCTCAATCAGATGGGAAGTCAGAACGAACAATTCAGACCTTAGAGGATATGATACAAGCTTTGTCGATGGATTATCAGGGAATTTCTGACCAACATATTTCTTTGGTTGAATTTTCATATAATAACATTTTTCATTCTAGTATACAGATGGATCTATTTGAGGCATTATATGGAAGGCGTTGTCGAACTCCAGCTTTTTGGGCTGGCGTAGGTGAAAGGAAGCTGATAGGACCAGAATTGGTAGAAGAGATGGAAGAGAAAGATCAGTTTATTCAGAAGAACGTGAGAACAGATCAGAGCAGGCATAAAAGATATGTAGATAACCAGAGGAAGGAACATTATTATGAGGTAGGTGATCATGTCATTCTCAAAAGTTTCCTATGGAATAGTGTGATTTGGTTTGGTAAGAAGAGAAATTTGAGTCCGGGGTTCATTGGACCTCATGAAATTTTGGAGAAAGTTGGATAAGTTTCTTATAGAGTGTATTAAGTCCATTTTTATCCCAGGTACACAATGTTTTTCATGTTTCGATGTTGAGAAAGTATTTCGCATATCCATCTCATGGTTTGATCCCAGAGGTAGTTCAGTTGGAACAAAATCACTCTTATGAAGAAAAACCAGTCCAAATTCTTGAACATAGAGAGAAAGTGTTGTAGAATAAAGTAATTCACCAGGTAAAGGTTTTTTGGAAGAACCATATGGTTGGAGAGGCAACGTGGGAATCTAAAAATTCTATGAGGGATAAATACCCCCACTTATTTTTACAATTGAATAAAAATTTCAAGGATGCAATTTCCAAAAGAGGGGAAGGATATAACTTCCCAGGTAAATATAGAATAAGATATTTTCATACTTATTAATATTTTAGAATTAAATATTAATTTTACTTTAAAAAGGTTTCTATGTTCGATAGCGTACCCGATACCCAACAACAGGTTTCTTGGAAATCATACATTCACACTAATAATAAAATATTATTAATTTAAATGGAAGTTAACTCCTAGATATTTTATTAGAGGGAATTATAAAATCAATCTAAAATATGATTATACAAGTTTGTTAAATGTATTTAATTTTATCTAATGATGTTTAAAGGCTTTAAATGTGAATGAATCTAATTTTAAGCATAATTTACCTTAAAAGGTCAATTTACAACATTTTAAATGATAACCGTCATTAAATCTAATTTTGGTCACATTAATACATTCTCTTTGACCAAATAAAATCCTTCTTTAGAATAGGGACAACCAAATTTACTTGGTGTAAACTTTTTGTATTTTTTCGATAAATTTCATTTTTTAATGAATTGTGAATAATATTGTAACGTAATTCAAAATAGAATTTAATCTAATTTATTTATATGGATAGATTATAATTTTAATTGATTTAAAAGTGTAATTAGAATATATTTTTACCATTTAATCCAATTTTTTCCATTGGAATTAATTTCACTTGGAATTTGGACATAAACAAGTGTCAGTCTTTTTATAGTTATTGTTTCTGAAAAACAAGATATTTGTTTTTACAATGAGAATTAATTTTAAATTAATTAATGAAACTTAAATGTTAATAATTCGTTAAAATAGATATCATTTTTGAAATCAAAATATAAATTATATCTTATGCTGATGTTTTGGTATTTTTCTGAAAAACATTAATTTTTTATGAATAGTGAAACCACTTAGTAGTAGTTAAAAAATGACTTTTTAATTTAAATGAAAATTTACCAGTTCAGTGAATTGAAATTTAATGAATCCAACATACATTGTTTTTATTATTATGAAATATTTGGTTTAATAAGATGAAAATATATTTTGGTGAATAGTAACTTTTGACTTTTATTTACTACGGTTAAAGATTAATTGGTTAATTTAAGGTAAAAAGAAATATTATAATAATTCAAAATTACATAAACACTTTTCGTAACATTATTTTATGAGTAATGGATGACCATGTGCATCTTTGGGCCAATTTAGGGACCTCATTAAGCCACTTATTAATGATAATGGAACTTTAGATTAATTAATTTAAAGTAAAGTAAAAAATGACATAAACAAATATCTCATTGTAAACTAATTTTTACATGGTGTTATATATTTTTTCGACTGGAACTATTAATTATAAATATAAAAATATTTTCTATATCAAGGCCTTTTTTTATAATTTTTTGATATTGAATAAATTAAATTATTTATGACACAATTATGATGAAGTGTTTATCTCATTAATAAATTATTTAATTAAATAAGATTATAAAAATTAAAATAACATGAAAAACCTGTCCAATTTTTATTGGATGATTTTACTTCGACAATGAGTCTTATTATCTTTGGCTCTAATGATTTTAGGACATTTAGAATCAGAATATAATTATATAATAAAATAATATTATAACACTTTACTAAAGAGCCCCTCCTCCCCCTTGTAAAAAGCCCTCACTTCTAAGAAAATTATCACACCTCTCAAGCCTTTTGTCTTGTAAAAACTCTACCCAATTAAGATCCCTACACCAATACCTTCCACCTATTAGCCTTACATTAGGAAGAAGGAACATCAACAAACCATTTTAGTTCAATCCAAAGGGAGTTACCCAATTTAAAGGTAACCGTTTCTCTTAACTTATTTTCTTTTATTACACTTTTCCAACCCCTAAACACTTTTTATTCACTTATTTTATAACAAAAACAGTATCCTCAATATACTAGTGTGATTTTATGATAAGGATTCAAACTACACTTCCACACACCTCCATATAATGGGTGAAAACATACTGTTTCTGTGGATGGAAAACTAACGCCTCCCGAGATAATGATTGTTCAATTATCTCCTAACATCTATCATGGTGTCCATTATGATGACACAATATATATATATGGTATATATTATGTTTATGTTTTCTTTAGGCTTATGTATTTTACTTTTATAGAATACCTTTATGGTTTCCATTATTGGTAAACATGATAATTTAATTTGAGGAAGTGCGGACTACCGCCCCCTCAAAGTGATATGACTCGTTAATGCCATATATGGGACATATAAAAGTAGGAGTTCATGATATTATATATGATATTATACTGGAATTATAATAAACCTATGTATCATTATGTTTTAATTCCTTTAAAATTAGAAATAGAGATGGAAGTAGCATTCATGCGTATGTACAGCTTACCGTCTCCATGAATGATGCATTTCATTTCTTACCTCCAAATGTTATATACTATTATAAATATATGTATATACTGGATATATATGATATATATGATATCTAAATAATGAATATAATTTTGGATATAATGAATATCATTCTGGATATAATGGTCTTTTGACCACATGTACAACTTGTAAATATAAGGTGTTCATTTTTTACTCAAGTACCAAATATCAACAAAACAAACATTTTTATCTTAAATGATTACATAATGTTTATAACATGGATATAAGTGATAGAAAATAAATAATAAACTTGAAAACTATTCTTAAGATAGTATAAATTATCTTTATTTTATTATTCAAGAGATTAAAGGATGGTCGAGTCAAGTTGGACACGAGGTAAGGGACTTCGTCTCAATCTCCTTTCATTGAGGCATATTTAGTTTTATACATGACATTATTTTCTAATATGTATAAACCCCTTTGAATTTTCATTTCATTACAAGGTAATCTTTTTATATGAATCATTTTACTAAATGAAAAAATTATTCTTTTTTTAACGTAAGGGATGAAAATGACCTTTCCACCACCGCAAGTATTATTTGATCTTTGGCTTCATTAATAAGTCGTAATGTTTTTAAAATTGAAAATAAATAACATATACTCTTTTTATGTATTTTGGTATTGAAAATGGTTTTGATAATGGATTTTTTATGTCAATATATATTAATGATATATTGTTATTACAATGTGGGAATTTTATCATTCATTTATGCTTATGTTATGTGTTATGTTAATGTTATGGTTCATGGCCATTATTTACGTATACGGGTGGTTCCGTGATAATCCTAGGGCATGTGTGCCCAAGATAAATTTTCAGTCCATCGGGTAACATGATAGAGGTAAATGTGAATTTTTCTCCATAGAGATTTTGGGAATATATTATGATGAGTATTCCAAAGTAACTCCCTATGTAGCAGTGGTAGCTACAATATAAGTATGTTATGGATTCCACAAGTAACCTTTCGGATTTCTGATTTCTATATGTTATTTAATAAATCTTGTGATTTCATGAGGTATGTAATAATGTTCATTTTCATATGTATTTGTCAAAAAATGTTTTCTTTCTTTGTTTTATAACCCTTACTGAGATTTTTATGCTCATCCCAGGTTTTGAAATGTTTTCATAGGAATTAAAGTTGAATAGGCTCAAGTATGGGATCAAGGAAATGTCTTTTTGACTAAAACATGGAACTATAAATGAATCTTTTTTTTAATGAGTTTATATTTTATGAAAAAATGGAAACTATGAAGAAGATTCTACTTTGTAATCTTTTGAGATGTAATAGTTATGTCCTAATTCTCTAATTCTCTAAACCTAAAAAGATACTCAATGTGAATTATTCATTTAATTCAACATTATGTAATGTTTAAGGCCGGGTCCTTATAGTAGTGTTCTTGGAATAATTTTCCCACATAGAGGAACTTTCATCCATATACTATTATTGTTTGACTATACAGTAACTTACCATAGTGTGCATTGGATAATGTCTACCAGAAAACCCATTTTTCATCCAGTGGTACATTAATCCTTATAAGAGACATCCTATATCAACATAATACCTTACCCCCTTATAAATCCTTGTATCTAGCTTCCCCCAGATTATAGCATATTACCTTTCCACTTCACATCTGAAAATGATGGATCATTCCCAAAAAACATACACTGAATGGAAGAATTACAAATATCTCAATCAGAGCTAAAAGGCCTTACATTATTTCCACCAATTTTCTTATTGTAAGAAATTAAACAATATAAGATAACATCCTAGTAAAATTATTTTAAACTATACAAAAAATTATTTAGAGTAATACATTAAAATTCATAGTCCATGTAACACCCCGACCACAGAATCGTGAAGGTGGTGCATTTTTTTATTACACTTTCATAATTACAAGAAATAGAATATTGAAGGAATGTTTAGTTTAATAGTATTGGAAGAACATATTATGAACATTTTATCTATAGTACATCGGGAAAGATATAAAAACCAAACATGATTTGTAAAAAAATAAAATAAATAATATCTTTGAAACTCATCCAAAGGATTCCTCTTCGTAACCAAGTGAAATGAAACATAATAATGGTGAGATAAAATGCTCAGTAAGAGTTTTATATAGGGATAATAAGATAAGAAATGTCAATAACGAATATAATTTATGGAAAGGTAATTAATATGTAAAAAACATCATTGATAAACTAAGAATGATAATGTATCCATTGATACGGTCATAGTAAAAATCTCTTGGAAAGTGATAACTGAGTATTGAATGAAGGAAACACCTATTTAGTGGATGTCATGTATTTGTAAGATGAACCATTGTAACATCAAGATGGTTTATTTCTGTGGTTATAAACTCTTTTGCTTCAATTTGGAAACAAACACGAAGGGTTTTTTTCCAACTGTTTTGTATCGTGAGGCTTGTTGATGCATCGAGGGGATCTTGTGGGCCCCACCTATCACTACAAGTCTGAAATATTATTCATAAATAGATTTAATTCGTGTAAAATATGTCTTTTCAATATAATTATTGAATATATGATACATATTAACCAATATTTCCTCATTTAAAACATCATTCAAAATAAACACTGCTTGTAAAATGGTATATAGACAATACGATAATCATTTCCATGATACAAGAATATGGGTATTTAATAGAAATAAAATTTAAAATAAAAAATGATCTCAATGGGGAATTAGATGCACAAAACAATAATGAATATGAGCACAATACCAAGTAAGTTGTAAAAAATGGAAATTGAGGCAGTCCCTTACCTTAATCCCTGCTTATTTTGGCCACATTTGCACCTCTAGAAATAAAATTTTATATTTATTAAAAGTATTATACATAAGATAATTATAGTCATTTGTATTAATATTTATCAATTATAACCATTTTATTGTATTTATTAATTTCAATTCATGAAAATTGATGTGTTTGATATCATGTTTCACTGAAAATATTTCCATTTTTCCATCATTTTTTTATTTAATCTCAATGAAAATTATATAATATTATAATTAATTAAAGAAGTTTAAAAAGGATATAATTATAATTTTATATATTCTATATAGTATATAACATCCACCCTGGAGTTTTGTTTTATCAGTTGCCATGGAAATGTCTCCATAAGTGGTTGATCGAATTTGGATGGGACATTGACAGTAGAGTGGGGAGAAGATGTTTTAAAATTTTACATACTACATAATTACACATACAGCATGTTAAAGTCCTTATAATTTATTTACATCACTACATACATAATTATTTTATTGACCGGTTGGGTAATGGTTGGGGTATAAAGAGAGATGAAGTGAAACCTGGAGCAAAAAATGGGCGTTCGTGAGCATTCGTTTCATTGGTTTTAATGATTGTTTTGCTTATCAATATGTAATGTTGTACGAGTGAAATTGGAATCATTCCCCAGAATTATGATTAAATGTTATAAATGTAAATAAATATGTGTAAATTGATATATATATATATATATCATTTTGTTAATTGTTATTTGGATGACTCATTTGATAAACATTTTGCGATAATTGATTATAATAGTTAGGATTTTTATCATTAAACACTTGTTTTCATTAATTAATTAATAATATATAAATAATGGTTCTAGGACAATAGATAAGATTTAATATGTATTTTATAATAAGTTCTAACCACGGAAATTATTTTATTACGACCCTTTAAGGATAAATTGAAGAACGAAAATCCAACGTCTATGAAGGTGGTAAATCATCACCTCAAAGATGATGATTTCATTTTTTAAATTAAATAGAGAGAGAGAGAAAGGAACATCATGAAAGATATTCATTTAAGAAGATATAATTCCAATTTATATATTATAATATAGTTATCATGATAATTCAGATATTAGAGGTTAATATAGGAAAAGAAATGAAAAAAGAAATTGAAAGGAGATTAAATTAAATAAAAGAGGATTTACCTATTAAATTCTCCTCTTTTAGTACCTACTTAAGGGGCCTTGGTTATCTGTTTTATTGAAACCAATGAAAATTTGACTTGGTGGATAGTCTTAGAAAGATTATTTGGGAATATCATGGACATTCGTAAAGTCATAGAGGTGTGGGGAGAAGTTGTGACGAGGGGTGGTATTTATAACGGAGGATAGGGGTGTTTTTTTCAATATTCAATTCATTTTTTTCTATTTTAGTTGAAGACTATGAATTGTTTGATAATTATAAAAAAAATATTAAAATATTTTGGGAGATTCCAAGATTATGGTCTTACATCATCTATACATCACCTATTACTAAACAAACCATGTATTTAACATTTATTGTAATTTATCATATATTACTATTCATGAGAAATTGAATATTTTTAGGAAAACCCCAAAACATTAACCCTTAAAAAAATTTATGTGAAAAATAAAAAAACTAACTCCATTTTTTTTAAATTATTTACTGAATATTGAAAATTTAATGTTTAATTAAAAACATTGTTTACTCAAAAAAAATTAGATTTTAAATTTATAACACATCTGTTGCACTGTAATAAATTAACTATAGTCTCATAAAATAATCCTAAAATCATATGATCACAAAGAATTAGTTTATGAATAAATTTTATGAATATAAATTATCTTTAAATTAATTTATTAGTTATGAAATAGTATTTTAGTATTTATGACATAAAAATACCAACACTTAAAAAATAATGTTTAGAGAATTTAATTACATATACTATGATATAATTGTATCAAAATTTCATTTCAATAATTCCTAGATTTTATTTATACTTTCATTGGTGTTGTTACTTTTCATTTTTCCAATTTAATATTAAATATGGTTGTATTAATATTCTTAAGTGCATTTTACAATTTCATATGTATAGTTTCTTTAACTTGTACAAAAAACTATTACATCATTCATTCGCATTTATATAGATTGTTTTGTCCTCTATATGTGATTTCATATGATTTATACAAAATGAAATAATTTTTTAAAAATTTAAGCTATCATATAAATTGAAATTATTTAAGAGGATACATAACATAAAATCATGGGGTGTTATATTCTTTCCTCCATATATTTCATACTCAAAATTGTTCATGTATATTTCCCTATAAAATGAATTGGGTGGTTCTTCTTCATAACATCCTAAGGATACTACATTGATTCCCCTATTTTATGTTTTTTGAAGGGATCCATTACCAGTCAAGTCCTCTGATTCCTCAATACTTTCTCTATTGGGTCAAGAATAATTATATTATCTTCATAGTAAGATAAATCAGGTTCTAGTTATATTTATTTATCGGTGAATGCATCATGAACATTAGAGAGACTTGGTTTAATTTTTAATGGTAATTTATATTTCCAATTCGTTCCAAATTTTCAAATGTACCTATGGCCTAGTTTTCATTCATTACAGATTCTTAAGACACCCTTCTATGGATATTCCTTCAAATTTTCATGATATCCCACTTGTAAATCCAAATACATTATCTGGTTGTAAGCATAAAAAATTTTCCTACTTGGGGGTTCTTTAATATGGACCTTAATTTTTTTTACCATTTTTTATAACATCAATATGTTTTAGGCCTATAAGTTTCCTCACACCAACTTCATCATAAGAAATTGGAATGCAAATAATATTTCCATATAATGCTTCATATGTCCCCATTTTTTACTTTAATGGAAACTATTACATTAGGAAAATTATTCAAAATGTATGTAGTAACCCAAAATACATTGAATGTCAAGTGAGAAAAATCACAAACAAGTATTCAAATGTATCAATATTTCTTTAATAATATCCATTGGTTTGAGGGTGATAGCCAGTACTCATATGAAGCTCATTATCCAACACCCTCTAAAGAATCATCCAGAATTCTGATATAAATCATAGATCTCAATCGGACAAAATTGATAGAGGAGCACCATTAAGTCTTAAAATTTCATTAATATATAGTATTTCTTGGATCCCAAGTGTTAAATATTCTCTTATAGTATGAAAATGTATTGATTTTGTAATGCGATCAATAATTACCCATATTTCATCATTCATTATAGGATTCATTGGTAGACCTATGATAATGTCTGTTATAATTTCACCCCACTTCCATATTGAAATAGGTAGATGTGTCATGAATCCTACAGTATGTTTTCAATCGGCCTGGTCTTAAAAAAAGACACCTTAAATCATAGTCATCAATATTTCATTTCATATAATCCCACAAAAAATGATCCCTCACGTCTTTACACATCTTGTTACTGTTAGGTTTTATATTGAAATTTGGGCTATGAGTATCCTCCAATTGTTCCCATTTTAGCTCATGTATTGATGGAAGATATAACTTATTTCCAAATTTCGTAACTCCATCCTCATACCTAAAGTCATCATATCATCCATCCTTAATGGATTTAATGTTTTTTTGAAGTTTCTCATCATCATAATGAGATATTTTTGTATTCTATAGTAATGATGGTGTAACAATCATTTAAATAATGAATTATGATTCCCCTTCCTTAATAATCCTCATATTCATCTATACCCAATCATTGAACATAAGATCTCTATATATCTTCATTTGGGTAAGACTTTTTTGATCTTTTCTTTATAATGCATCTACTCCCATGTTTCCATTTCTTGGGTGGTAGTGTACAAAACATTCATAGTATTTGAGTAACTCAACACATCCCCTTTTCCTAATGTTGAGTAATTTCTATGTAAAAATTTATTTCAAACTCTTCTGATCTGTATATATCTCACATTTTTCACCAATGATATAGTGTGTTAGTATTTTCATGTGTCTTAAACTGTATTGATTCATAAGAAATGAATTTACCCTTTTATAAGGATATAACCTAGTGCATTCTTTGATATTTTACAGCATATCAGAAACCCGTCATTTCTTGATGGAAGAGTCAAAATTTGAGCATTGACCAATATTATCATTAATTCATCAAAACACATTATAAATTGTTTTTTCCCATACAAATTTAACCCCATTATAATTTATTTTTGTTAGGGGATTATCCAATTGGGAAATATTATATACAAAAGTCCAATAGTAACCTACTAAGCTAATAAAACTGTGTTTCTCAGTTATGTTTGTTGGTGTAGGCCATTCTTGGATTTCCGTTTTCTTTAATGGATTTACTAAGATTACATCATTAAATATAATATGACCAAAAAACTATTTGAATCCCTAAGTAACACTTTCTAAAATACTTATATAACTAAATTCTTCTAATAGACTCCATAATAACCTGCAAGTGTTTTTCATGTTCCTCATAGCTTTTAGAAAGTATAAAGATATCATCAATAAATACCAGAAAAAATCATCCTGATTTTCATTGAAAACTCGTTTCACTAGATCAATGAATACATTGGGAGAATTACTATTTACATTTGAATGTAATATTAAATCATAATGTCTATACCTGGTTCGAAATGCTGTCTTTGTAATATATTCCTTCCTAACACACAATTATTTCTATGAAGATGGAAGTTAATTCATCAAAAAATATTATTCTCTTTGATGTTGATCAAATAAATCATCTATGTGATGTAGAGGATACTTGTTCTTTATTATTATAGAATTTATTTCTCTATACTCAATGCACAACCTCATGGATCCGTCATTCTTTATGAAAAATATAAAATGGGATCCCCATGGAGTAATAATAAGGATAATAAATTACTTTTCACTCAATCCCACTAGTTATTTCTTCAACTCCACTAATTCCAAAATGAGTATTCTATATAGAGTCTTTATATAGGTCTTTCACCAAGAACTAAATCAATATATAACTCATCTTCCTACTCTAAAAAATGTCTAGGTAAATCTTCTAGAAATACATTAATGTACTCTTGCACAGTATGTAGATACTAAATTTAAAGATTTCCTTCCCTATCCATAGATATTTTTCTCTTTGTTCAAAATAATTTCATTAAGTAGAGATACTGGGGGTGGGACTTGATAAGAATTAGATGAGTATGTTTCAACTACTAAGATAAGGGATTCTACACCTTCCTCACAAATTGTAACAAGCTTATTATTGTAATAATTTTTTTTTATCATAGTTTGAAATCCATTTCATACTGTGTATTATATCAAAGTTATTAATAAGTATTATGATAAGGTTATCAACTAATGTATATTTATGTGTTAGGAATATGAAGGAGTTAAATATCTTTTTT
This sequence comes from Viscum album, assembly GCA_963277665.1. Lineage (NCBI taxonomy): Eukaryota > Viridiplantae > Streptophyta > Magnoliopsida > Santalales > Viscaceae > Viscum > Viscum album. The sequence goes on from OY728125.1 coordinate 279,135,384, forward strand.
CCGATGATTCTTCCATTAATATTTTTCACTAACAACAACATTATTAAATAAAAAGGCAAATGACTTATTTTATTGGACAACTACAAATATATAAATGAATGAGATGATCCCGAATCAAATAAAGCATTGTCTATGTTTTAAGAAATGATTAATGTACCTCGAACTTTGTAATTAAGAACTTCAAAATTAGTAATTGTGATCACATAATATTGGCCTTTCACTCTTGGCCTTTTTAGGAATGTTTCATTGATTCCTAAGGACAATAATTTGAATAGTTTTCCAACTCCATAATATTTTTTCACTTAACATTATTTATTTATCTCTTCCCTTTCATTAATTAGCTCGGTGACCCTTTTTTCCACACTTGTATCAAACTCCCATACCCTTCAAGTATTTTCCAGGATGGTTCTATCCATAGTTTTCACATTATGGGAATTGCTTTTTTCTGTATTCTTCATTGGAACGTAACCTTTTCCATGGTTATAAAAAGACCTCTTCTTATCTTTTTTCCCATGAACAAATTGGATCTAAAAAATTAATTCCTTGTTTTGATTGTACTTAATACTATTTCATCATATGATGAAAATCATTGGGAAGTCAGTTACCCTTGGTGACTTGCCTTAAGACCTTAAAAAAAATTGGTCAATCTATTCATATTAATAACTTATGTAATTTATGGCATAATTCACTAGTATTGGGATGGTAGCCTCATACTACGTAACACTCTCTCCTTCCAGTTGCTTTAGGAATAATAATTTTTTCTTCACTTCAATAAGCTTATCATGAGGGACTTATTTATTAGAGGATGTTTTTTTTAAATTTCTCCAATCCATATATTCTATTTCATCTTCCTCCTTAGTATTTTGGATCAACAACCACCAATTATCAACATCTCCCTTTACACAATATACTGCCAGTATGAACTTTCCATTTTAAATGCATTCCACTGCTAGAAATATATTTTTAAGGGACTTGATTCACTACACATCTACCATTAGATTAGTACCCCCACTTAAATATGGGTCTTCTGCTACATGAAACGTTCCAACATTGTTTTAGTATGGTTATTAGTCAAAACCTGAGTATGTGGTATTAATAAGGTCATGATCTACTCATTTCCAACACTAAATTTTTGACTTGCTCAGTGGGGAAATCGATACATTGTCTATGGGTATTGATTCCCTTTATTCCATTAAGAACCATCATTAAACACTGGCACACATAAAATTAGGTTATGGATTACAATGCATAATTTCAAACTGAAAAACAGTTAACGTAAATTTAATATTTATGCATAACTGATCTCATAATCGTAAACACAGTCTCTTTGAGAGCATATTTACTTTTAAACCCTTCATACTATTTTGTAAAGAAAATTTGAATTATCCTATGATTATCACTCAGGAGTGTCGAACCAGGTGTGATATAAGGCCCGTTATTATGTACCATGTTACCCCAAGTCAGTCCCAGAACACCATGTTTATGTTATTGTTCCTAGGAACATATGTTCTAGAACCATGTCCACCAGTATCATCCAAAAAAGGATGTATTCTTAGGAATACCCATATAATATCTACATTATCACATTTATAATGTGTTATTATACAAGTATCCTAAAATTATGTCTTAGGTTTATATTCCCTGAACATTGTTTTCTAAATATTGTTTTAATGTTTATAGCCAAACTTCCTCGGATTCTAATTATAACACCTCAACCCCAGAATCCCAAATCCGGTGAAATATTTTATTACATAAGAATGATTAAAAAGAATAATATCCTGAATGACTATTTAGTTTATTAATATTTGAAGGAAATATTACATAAAAGATTCTCATAGTACATTGGGAATGATATAAAATAAAAATATAATACATAATAAAATTAAACAAATAACATCCTTGAATCTTATCCAAGGGTTTCATCTTCATAACATGGGAAAAGGAAACATAATAAGGGGGAAAAAATATTCATTATGTGTTATATGAATTTATAATAAGATATGTAATTTCAATAAAGAATACACTTAATGCCTAGGTAAATAATCTAAAAAACAGAATCCATCAATAAATTGGTAAAGGAAATGTATCCATAGATTTCGTTATATTGAAAATATCATGAAAATTTATTACTAAGTACTGAATGCAGAAAATTATTATTTAGTGGACATTATGTATCTGGAACATAAAGAAATATACCATTCAGTTTATTTAAATATGTGGGTAGAAAAATGTCTGATTCTGTTTGGAAACAAACACAAAGGGTATTTCATCGACAATGTTGGCTCATGAGACTAGTCGATGCATCCAGGGGGTATAGCAGACCCCATGCCTCATTGAAATTCCAAATTATTACTCGTACAAATATTTAATTCATGAATAATATTCCTTTTAAATAACTATATTGAGTATAGGATACAGATACATCAATATTTCCCTAATTAAAACAACATTCACAATAAACACCGCATGTCAAATGGTATACATCTATGATAATAATCATATCCATGATACAAGAATATAGATATTTAATAGAAATATTATTTGAAATGATAAATCATCTCATATATAGAGTATATACACCGCATAATAATGATTAGGTGAAAAATTCCAAGTAAGTCTCAATGAATTAGAAATTTAGACAATGTCCATTTCCTTAATTCCCACTTAATTTTATTGTGTTTTCACCTCCTGAACAACATACCTATATTTACTAAAATACTGATCCATAAAATAATTATATACATTAATATATGTATATATCAGTTATAATCATTTTATTATATTTTTATTTTTTGATGATTAAAAATTGATGTTTCTGATATCATGTTTTACTTAAAAAATTCATATTTTTGAAACCCTAAGGATATTTTATATAAATAAAAATTTTAAATTAATATAATTAATTATAGATGTTTATAATGGATATAATATATATTTTTATATTATATATATATATATATTATGATATCCACCATTTGGTATTTTTTATGTTTTTACATGGAAATATATCCATCGATGGTTGACTGACCTTTAACGGGACATTGATGGGAGAGTGGGAAGATGATGTTTTAAAACTCAATATATATTAGTTTAACAGGTACAATAGCTAAAATAATTAATATATATTTAAATAAATTCCTAATTAATTGATTTAATTATTATTTTTTGGATTGTTTTGCGGATAATGAAAGAGGAAGCGTAACCTGAATGAAAATGGGGGTTCGCGAAAAGAATGAGGATTTGCCTCGAGAATTCACTACATTGACTACATCTTTATGGGACCTTGGATTTATATCTTTTTTAGACCAAGGGATCTTGTATATAGTGGAGGGAATATGAAGGTTTATTTGGGTATAAAACTTTCATTCTTTAAGTCTTATATTTTTTATAAGAAGCAGTGGTGAGGGGTGGTATTTATATAGGTGGAGAGGGTTTTTTTTAATATTTCATTTATGTGTTTACTATTTTGGTTGAAGACTATGAATAGTTTGATAATTATCACCTAGTATATTAAAATATCCCGTGGAATTTTGATATTATGGTCTTACATCATTCATACATCACCTATGCCTCAATAAATATAGTATTTAATATTTATTATAATTACAGAATTTTACTATTCAAAAACCCATGTTTATTTGGAAAAAAACACAAATATATACCCAATACACTTTTGGAGGTGTAGAATAAAAACTAAAATCCATTTTTTTAAAATAATATTATATATATGATAAATTTAATTTTTAATGGAAAGCTTTGTTTACTCAAAAAAAAACAGATTTTAAATTTTAAACACCTTTTATAACACTCTGAAAAATAAATTAAGGTCTCACAAAATTATTCTAAAATAATAATACAAAACAATATTAGTTTATGAATAAATTTTATGAAATTAACTTATCTTTTATATTAATTTATTAATTATAATACTTTAAATAAATATTTATGACTTCTGAAAATACAAATAGTTTAACAATAATTTTTAAAGTACTTATTTACATTTACTATGATATTATTGTATCGTAATTCCATTTATAATATTCATAAATTTTATTTATACTTTCATGGGTGTGGTTAGTATTCATTTGGACAGCTTACTATTCATAAGGGTCATATTACGATTCCTATGGTTTAGTTACTATTTCATTTGTATAGGTTCTTTAACTTCTAGAAATACCTCTTAGGTCATTCATTTAAATTTATAAGGTTATTTTTCTATTCTCTATGTGATTTTATTTGATTTATGATAAATAAAATATTTTTTTGTGCAATTTAAGCAATCATATTATTTGAAATTATTTATGAGGATACAGACCATAAAATCATGTTGTGTTATAGTCCATGTCATGGTTTCATGACATTACACTACATGATACTTCTACCATTTTTAGAAATTGGAATTCTCCCTAAAGTTGACAACTTAATTTTATGTAACTTCCTTTAAAGAAGTTACATATGTTTAAGAGAGTTTCCTTAATAATGTAAAATTCCAATAAAGTTGTTCTCTTCATTATGAGACATCGTTCCTTTAAAACCCACCCTTTTTAGTCGTGATAAATTAGGCCCATCACAAAATTCCCAACTATTAAAAATAGAATATTGGAAATCATGAGGATCCCTAATGTTTTACTATGATGTTTCACACCCTAGTTGGATTTCTTATGTCTCCAACCAAAAGGGACAATCATCTGGAGGATGGTGTTGTTTGACTATATAGTAATATTCCCCAATTGGATTTTCATAGGTCTCCAACGTAAGCAGGTTTTAAACTGGTAGAATATTATTCCTCAGAAGAGACCTCATATATTCCCATAATCTTTGTAAATTTCGTGTTGGAAGAATGTTTTTAAAGATCATATCTGTCAATTACTCGCATAATAATCTCATATCATTTTTTAGATCATAAGATCTTGAAATCCACTTGTGTTATCTGAATAATGTTGAAACATTATTAGCTGACGACCCCTTCTTATGTCATCATCCTGAAACTTATGAGCAAAGTTGTTCGAACAAAAACATCACCCACAATATTCTAACTTTCTTGACAATAAACTACATAAAAAAAGATACATTACTCACCAGGTTGAAAACTCAAAAATTTCACCCTTGATAAATGTTGAGACATGACTCACTATACCCATGTTCTTCATGGTTTATGCATGATTCAAGCAATGAAACGATAAAAGTCATAAAAACAATTAGGCTAAAAAACATCAAAGGGATTCCTATGAAAAATCCAAGTCTATACTACTAAGGCTTCTACATATTTTACATAATAAAAATTAGGGTAATGAAAAAAATACACCAAGTTCATAGGATTGTCTATATGACCTAAGAAATAGTAAAACTACACTAACTAAGATCCATTTCATATGAATCAAATTTAAAATCAATCCATTGTTAAGATAGCATAAAATACCACTAACTAATGTTGGAATGTGACAAATTGAACTATATTGACCTTATATCCATATTACTTTAGTTTTGAATGAATATGAATCTCTGGGGAGGATTTTTTTAACACTCAGAAGATTATTTCATGCACATTGCCACAGAATTCATGACTTTATCACAATGTAGAAACCAAAAGTAGAGTTTGAGTAAAAGTGTGTCTTTATGACAGATGAAGGAGAAGATTAGTTATCCATGTGTTGTGAGCCAAAACATAATTGCGTCAATAAAAAAAGTTCTTTATGTGACTCATTATTTTTTATGGGGGTCAGTCCTTATAGAAAAGTGATTGGGCCGATAGGCCTGAACCACATCCCAAAATCGATCATAAAATGAAGTGTACTGGCACAACCCCAATGTTATAGAGCAGTGAGTTTGCCTATTCGGTTCACACAGTTATCTTATGACCATCCATCCAAGATAAATGTTTTATTAAGGGAAGATCCAAAAACACAACAGGGAAAACCCCCCAGATTAAGGAGGAATAAAATAATGTAGACCAAGGGGATCCCCTCTAATTATTTTCACCGTCTTCGGTTTCAAACTGCTATGGTGAATGAGGCATTCATGCCCCGCCAGCTGAACCGCTAAGGAATCCAAGTGATCAGCCACTTTGTTCCCCTGCCGTCGTGGGTGGGAAACATAGATGAAATCCCGAAATAGAGATCTACACTTCCTTACAGGATATGATATGGACCAAGGAACACCACACTTACCCAAAAGAGAATCATTAAGTATAAGGGAATCCGTCTCGGCCTGGGAGATAACCAAACCCTCCTGAACGCACAACACGAGCCCCGTGAGCATCGTCATTGTCTCCTCCATAAGAGGATTTCCGCTGCCAAAATGAGCAGAGAAGGCCAACCTCACAAACCCTTTGGAGTCGCAAACCACACCTCCCCCTTTCATGACACTAGGAAGACAAGATCCATCCGTGTTCAATTTTAAACCAAAAGCAGGTGGATGCCAAGATACCAAACTCCCCCGCACCTCAGCCTTAGAAGGAAGAAGCTGAGGACCCCTTTCATGAAGCCTACCAAATGCTGGAGCACAGTTGTCTTGTGACCACCATCCCTACACGTCAAATGGTTTGCGTAGGCTGAGGCTTCACATTATATTAGGCTCAACCACCCCTACATGACATACATGCGTGCACCACATGCACTATAGACATATTTGGATATCAAGGACCAACAACCACTATGTGGGTTACCTGCACCAGTTACCTATATGTGGTACCTTCATGGACAACATCCTTTGACTAGGGTCCATGCTTGTATATAAATAGGATGCTCTGGATCCTCATTTTCATGGTTGGAAAACTAGAGAAGCCTCCAAGCTCTAATTTCACTTTACCAAAAACCAGGCCCTCTAGAGCCCTACATGTTACTCTCAAAAACTTGAGAGAAGAGGGAATTAATAGGTAGAGTGAAATTGAAGTCCCTCAAGGGTCTGAAACATAATTCACCTTTATGAGGACCTATTTACCACTGGTCAAAAAACAATAGCGTGAAGGACCCTTCCCTAACTAGGGACATGTGTGATACCCTTCCATGGACACCTGAGGAGACCCTTGGTGCCTAGATAAAGGCCTCTCCTAAGTGTTGTTTCCCAGGTGATCCATCTCCCAAGGAACCTCCCGCTTGTACAAGCCTATACCCTGTGTGAAGCATTTCTATCTCCCAACAATTATTTCATAAATAACCTCCAACTCTCTAATCCTTTACCTACTTGAGATACCTATAAGACATACTTAAATCCACCAATGGAAGCGCCATGCTTCCTTTGGATCCATTACTTGAGGGAACAATATTTGAATCCTCCACCGAATTCACAAAACATTTCAGACCATGGTAAGAGACAAACCATCATGTTTCCTATTTGAATGGTCATTTATTAGGTCATAGGTGTCATTCATTTTTCCTACCGCATAGGTAGGGTCATCAGGGTGCATGCGTATGTGAATTACCTATTCTTTAAGGACCTCAACCATAATCGTAGTTTTAGGGATCATCACGAGTGTGTGTGTATGTGTCAAATTATATATCCCAAATCAAATGCAACAAGACTCCAAATGTAATTTTTGGTGCTTCATTTCAAGATTTTTCATGATAGGAAGTTATGGGTGATGCATGAGAGTAGTGATAACCAAGAGAATAAACCATTCCTAAGGATGATCAATGTTAACCTTCAACACACTATGTCACAACATCACCCCCGCGTCATGGAAGAGGAGATGGAGAATATAGAATATTATTTTTTATATGTCCCACAAGAAAGTGGCTATTACAACAACCACGGGGTAGGCCAATGGAGACATCATGATGATGACATCCTTGGAGGTATTAAGGTGATGTTTCCTTATTTTCAATGGAAATGAGATTTAGAATCATACTTGTAATTGGAGATTCTTATCATGTAAGTCTTATCTTGTAACACTTATTCTAAAGAGACAAAGGTATGTATTTCATACCCTTACATTTCGGAGTATGATTTGGTTTGGTGGGATCAAATTCTTAATGAGACGGCTAGATATGAAGGAGTACCATGAACACTTAGGACGACATGATGTTTTCCATGAGGATGTTGTTTTTTCCCTCCTAGTATCATAGAGAGATACACAATAATATTCAACTCCTCGCACAAGGATGTAATAGTGTTGAATATTAATATAAGGATATGTTAATTAATATTATTTGAGAAAATATTGGGGAGGATCCGAAGGCAACCATGGAAAAATTTTTACAAGGGACTAATTAAGATATTATTGACCATGTGTCGATGTACAAGAATGTAGAGACATAAGAAATGACCCACCAAGCTAAAAATATTGAACAACCAATCTAAAGGAGGAGAAATATGAGGAATATTATTACTCATTTCACTACATGGAGAAATTCAATAATGGAGATTGGAGAATAACTAAATCTGAAAGAGGGGATTGATTACTAATGTTATAAGGTCTTTATTTCTTCTAATAAACCTCCATTTCAGGATAACAAAAAGATAAATACGGATATTCCATGATTCAAATGTCAATTAAGGGGTCATGTTTCTTGTGAGATTCGAAACCATCATAGCATGACCATCACTATGTTTGTTGAATGGGAGACTGATAGAGAGAGAGCTCAGAGGAAGAGGTTTAGGATTCCTCAATAATCAATAATGGAAAATTTCAGAATGAAGGTGTGTTTTTAATGAAAAGGTAGGATTTCAGTTATCAAATGATGTCCAGTAAGGTGGAATGGGAGAACCATTTCCATACCTAGTTCAACATAAAATGGGATGGTATAAAGTATCATTATTGATGGGGGAACTTGTTCCAACATGGGAATAACTGAGTTAGTGGATATATATGGACTTCCAAAATTGAAGCATCAACAACTAAATTAGATTCAATGGATGAAGGATTTTCTAGTGCATAATTTTAACAAATTGGTGATGGTAGTTTTCAATATTTTTAAGTATGAAGATGAGGATTTATGTGATGTTGTACAGATGAAGGCATGTCACTTTCTACTCGATCGACCCAGGAAATATTATCGATGTTTTACACATGACATATTTCAAAACTAAAGATATTTTGTACTTAATGGGGATCTTATAAACCTCATCCTTATGTAACTAAAATATGTTTTTTAAGATCAAATTTTGAAAGAGAAGAACAAAATGAATGATTAAGAAATAATGAGAGAAATAAAAAAATGGTAGAAGTGAAAATAAGGAAAAGAAGTGAAATAAATTGGAGAGTAAACAAAAATGAAGAGGGAAAAAATATTTGAGAGTGGATAAAACTGTGATATTGGAAAAAAATATTGAGTTTAACGATTCATTAATTTCTAATAAATTTTTTTAGTACTTATGTCTACAATGTTGAGGTTGAACAGTCATGAACAAAATCATTGTAAAATATTGTTAAATATTTGTCACAGGTGTATTATGGAGTCATTATTAAGGAGGTGCAACCTTTTTTTCTACCTGTTAGAGAGATAGTAGAAATTCAATGATCCATTAACTAAACCATGAGTCAAAAGGATCGAACAGATTATCTCCCGCATGTGTATATTTAATAAAAAAATGGTACATGACTCTACAATTCTATTTTATCTGTGAAGAAACAGTTTTGGATTTTTCATTCATACCCAAATTGATAGAGTATCATTTCCATTACAGGAAGGTATAAATACAGAAGGAAGAAAAGCATGTCAAGGAACACCATGGGAAATACAGGAGGATGAATATGTTTCAAAAGAAATAGAATCCAAATATCAAGATACATGGAGATGAAAAATGCATAGTGTTTTATATGATTGATTACAAGTTATGATTGAATGTTGTATATGAACCTATTTTTAAGCTCGATGTTTCTATTCTTTCCTAATACTTTGATGCACAAGAAAAAGATTCATGGATGAATAATTTTGTTGATGGGTTGATCTGAAACTAGTAGATGAAATTTATTTGTTGGCATGTGGGGATTTGAAGTTGACTGACCCAATGATGTATGGAAAATTACGATCACTACAATGGGTAATCAAATCCCATTTAACTATATTAATGGTCCTAAAACCAATGAGCTTGACTAGATGTTGAAAATAGTATTATTATCTATCTTATTCAATCCCAAAAATGTTTTGTGGTCTTTTCCCACATGGTTTGATGAATTTTGTAAGACTGACACAAATGGAGATTCTATAATGGCATCTTTGGACACAGAAGTAAATTTTGGTGGACTAGGTACTCGATGTCAAATATGGTAGGCCATGTGTGGAAATACATGTGCTAATTTTCTAAAAATTAATTGTAAGATAGTACCTTATTAAATTTATGGTGACAATGTAGGATTATCCTATATAACTATAGGTTATTAGACCCTTGACTATTTTATCAAGCCTTGTTTATAAATATCCACATCATGGAATTATATTGTCATTCAAAAATCATAATATGGAACATATGTTTGGTTTATCTCTATTGTGTGAGGTTTATAATGATTTTCCCCTAGAACATGTCCATTATTTCCTTGTCAATATTCAATTAAAATTGGTCATACATGATCACATATCCTAAAAGTTTGGGCCTCAACCCAATGGAATTCTTTATTTTGGATTGGATATCACATTCTTCCATTGAGTGTGTTGTTTAAATAGTAGGTCATTCTCTTTGTAGACTTGGTTGAATACAAGATTCCACTATCTATATCCATCATCTAATATATATCCTCAACCAAACCCTCATTTTCCACCCTACGCCATGAAGATCTTCCCACCCCAAGAATCTCACCTAAGGTCGAGATTAGGAAAAATCAATGTGTGTGACTTCTATTTGGTTAAAATCCTTTTTTGGTATATATTTTTTTTCTTCTTTTATGTAATAATTATATTGGGGTAGATTTTTTTATATAACACCATACTTTCTAGTTTTTTTATTTAATAAATAAACTTTTACCATTCCTTGTTACAAAGAACATTTATTCATTTAATATATTTGAAATTTATAATTTTTAATATTTATCTATAAATTTTAATTTTTTTAATATTTAAAATTTTTCTATTTTTTCAAGTTATATAATTAATTTTTATTTATTTTAATTTTTAATATTTCACTATTTAAATATTTATAAATTTATTACGTATTCATTGATTAACAATGGATGGATGTCACTAGGTTATGAGAGATTATCTCACAAAGATTACATAGTGATTATGATAGTTATTTATGATAAACCTTGATCAAGAGTGTTACATAAATATGGAAGAGGTTTTTGTTTATAATTTTAATAATGATGATGATAATCATAAGGGTAAATGGATTTTGGATAACATGGTGACCTTAAATCATGATGGGAAGGAGCTAGAAATGGATCACCATCGAATGACATGCAATGGTTCTGTTACATTTGTTTGATTTAATTCCAATGTTCTTGGAGATATGATATATGAATGAATGTTCTCAATTATTTAAGATATGATTAGTCCATTGAAGAATAAACTCATTAATATTTGTGATTTATAAAAACATCATCTCCATAATTGGTTATATGATTACTTTTTTATTACATAAATCTATGAGTCTTACTTCTATATTGTTTTCCATTCAATGATCTCTAGGTTAAAGGATTCAATCTCGTATCTATCAAACATAAGTGTTGATCCTAAATAATAAAGGGTTGTCTCTCCTTATTCGGTCAATTAAAGGTCACCAACTCGATTTCCATAACCTGGGTTTGATTTTTTATCCTTGTTTAGTCATTTTTTTATTCCCAAATCCTTTTGAATCATTCCTCATCCATTGGAATACCTATGAAATTTGATAGAGACTAAGAACAGCCACTATGGAAATTGTTTAAAGGGTTCCTATTTATGTTGTTCTCTACTCTCACTCGATTTAAATATTCATTCTAGTTGTAGATGATATGATATATGTTCTCTTAGTGGAATATTAAAGGATTATAGATTTCAGTATGAATTGATATTTTATAGGGAATAAATTAGGAAATGTTATAGGATACTTACTTGTTCTAATTTTAAGATTGGTGTCCATTAAATTGAACAATCAAAGTTAATATAATTTTTGGTAAAATTGTTAATGTGGATAAGTATATTTAGGTAAGATTAGATTTTTTATAAGATATGAGTGAAACATGGAAATATAGTATGGAATCTTCTACTACTGTTATGGATTTTTTCAAAACAGTTATTCAACTTGATATTGGTAATTATTTGATTATATGGTATAAGAATAGATCTTATATACATTGTGTGGCTATTTTATCGCTTGTGTGACTAGCTCCCTAGATAATAATGCTTTTGATGGGACTCCATATTTTTTTTTTTTGATACGGTCCTATTGTAGGAGGCGGTCTGCATACTAGGAATTATAAAATTTGGACATTAGAAAGTGACGAATAATAAACTAAGAACATATATGAATAACACTTCATTAACTCTAATTATTAGTAAGTGTGAAATTCCATTGATTATACTGGATTAGTTCTTATCCAAGGAAAGAATTATTCTCTCTAACAAAATTATAGGAATGACATGATGGACGACTAAAATTAAGGGAATAGTCTTGGTTATAGAATAATGACTACAAGTGATTGGAATGCTATTATGGTAAAATTTAGGATCTATGATGTAGGTTTTAATAAAAAAAGGGATACAAAGGGTATAGTTTCCTTGATATGGGTTTGAAGGAAAATATGAGATGGTTAGTTCCCACTACTAGCATCCATAGAGTGATGACAGGAATAGAACCAACCTTGAATTAGGGGATTAAAAGTACATCGTTTCTCATGGGATTTCACCCTGTATATTCTCTAATGTGCCATTAGTAGAAGTATCCTATACGAATTTTTAATTAAATAAAGATTTATGTGGGGGATTTGTTTCTAGAAATATATATATTAGTGGGTCAATTTTTATTTAGATGGCTGATGTTATGAAAATTAAGCTTCAGAGTTGGGAAATAAACTAGAAGCTACATATGTAGAGTTTGTAAGATATGGGAAAGTTGTTATGTATTATGATAACCAAAGACTCGATAATATTTATACGATCATGGTACATCTACAAATAAAAATTACATATAAGATCCGAGGATCACTAGTTACACTCATTCCCACGGGGGGACTGGGGTATCAGAGGGCGTAAATTAAAATCATCTGACTAATGAAAGAGAACGTGGGAAACATATGAATTCTCAATAAAGGATATCTTGGAAGAACACCCAGGAAGATAATTAGTTACCTATAGTTATCTCAAATAATGGTAATGGTTCTTATGTAAATTATTTTCTATATTGGACCTACTCTGTGCTACTGGTGGTAAGGATTTTAGTATTGGGATGCTAAAAAATATCATGGGTAGTCCAATGTAATATATAGGCTATCTCTTATAGACGATACTAAAAAACTAAATTACTATTGTTTTGAGATTTATTATGGGGATTCTGAAATAAAGGATTAAATCATATCAATTTTAATTGATTCTTAGTTGAACCCTCCAATAGGAACAATTCATTCCTTATCAAATAATGACAGTTCCCTTAGAGGAGTTTCACATGATGTAGCTCTCTTGGATATGGCTAGGGAATCTTGGGTAGACCCATATACTAATTTTCCTTAGTTTACTAGACAATGTTAAAAATACATAGATCTATATGAAAAAGATGGTATGCTTAAGGCCACTACCAATAAGTAATCTCTAATATTTTATGCCTCTGAGGACGTCTGTCAAAAGATTCGAGAAGAAAAAAATAGGAGAGGAGGTCAACACATGTGTAGCGAAGTTGGTGTGAATAGATAATGATATATTTTGTTTTATTTAGTTCATTACAGTTTACTTCTTTTGGTAGATTTGGTCTACAAGAATGCATGTGAAACTCTATATCAATTATTTTCTATGTTTTTGTAGTAAAATTTCACGGTTCCATGAGTATAAGTATTTAAACCGAGGGGTTGTTTTTTTAGGATTATTTCTTAATTTTTAATTGGAATTTATAAAAAAATATATTATTATTTAAATTAATTTTTATTGTATTTATTAAATTATATTTTATTAATTTTCATTTATAATATTTTTTATAATATATATTTTTATTATTTTCTTACCATTGGTAATGGGGTGATTTGTGTTTAGAGGGATAAGGGGTAGGTCGTGAGGTTAATTCTTAGGAATAGTGGATTTCATTTTGTTGTAAAAATAAGCACAATATAAAATAAATCAGAAATAATGAAACTTACTTATATTAAAAAATATATATTATTATATTAAAGGAATAGTGGATTTCATTTTGTTGTTCAATGAAAAATAACAGTAATATTTATTGTGATATAAAGATGTTGATTGGGTAGGTTCAATAGATGATAGAAAATCAATTCTAGGTTTTTTATTATATATTGGTGTATTGTGTATTTATTTTCTAGGATATAAAGTATATTATATTTCATTGGGCACCATAGAAGATGAATATATTTCTGCTACTCAATATTTCACGTAGTTATCATGCATGAAGTAGAAAATTAATGATATGGAATCTAAAGTGAAGTCTATGATCAGAATCCATTTTGATAATTCATGTTATATAAATATTATAAATAATCCAGTCCATCACTCATGGACAAATCACATTGAAATAAATTATCATTTTATTAAGGAGAATGTGGAGCATGGGATTGTTATGTTAGAGTGTGTGCCTACAAAACAATAGTTTGTAGAAATTATAATAGAGGCCTTAGCCAAATAAGAGTTTGAACATAACAAACAAGCTCTAAGAGTTTAATTGACTCTCTATACTTGATAATGTGTGTATGTTGGACCCCTTATCATTGATGTGTGGTTGGTTTCCTTATGTCATGATCTATGTTCTTTTCAATTTTGTATCCACAAATGAGTGACATTTGGGTTCATTAACATATTTGGAGAAATATCATGATCAAAATAGGGTAGAATCCAATAAGAGGAGTAGTTAAGTATGGATAATTTTAAATCTGTCGATACTAAATATGATCAACCAATGGTTAAAAATCACAACAGATGGGGTTTGTGAGGAAAACATTTGACTGTTTTGGGAGTAACGTGATTCATTGATGAAATTTTCATGCTACTCTTATTTCTCAAACCAATAAAATCACATGTTGTATTAGATTTTTTGTTGTGGAAATCATGGATTTCTATATATAATCATAATAAGTGATTTTTTGGGAATATGGAAGAATTTTTAATGTGGTACCAAAGAGAGAATATTTTTCAAAAACCCCAAAGGGGGAGATTGTTTGGAAAAAGTACCTCATGGGAAATTTGCATTGTTTTTTGGGTTGAATTTTTTTATTGAATAATAATGTTTCCATGTTCAGTTATGGAGTTCAAGAGAGATTATTGACAAGGTATATTGTCAATTATCCCAGACAGAGGAATGGATGCTTTGGAGGCAGTATAAAAAATTGCACATAAAAGGTGGTGCCATTTCCATGTGTTTTACAAATTTTTGGGTCGAAAAATTAGAGAATGAATCAGGAATTATGAAACTAGGATTTATATATATGACTTATAAAATAATAAAAAAGTCAGGGATTTAGTGAATATTGGGTGTTTTGTAAAGGTCTGGTGCTTTGCGAAGGCTGGGTGGTTTATGAAGGTCAAGAGGCTCGTGAAAGAGGGTTGACTGCGATGGATTGACGGTAATCTACATGACTATTAGAATCTTCATAAATGAGAAAATTTCCCTAGGGTTTTCATGAAGATAGGTAGATTAACAAGTAATAATGCAGAGCCTCATGAAAAGGAAGTGGTGAGGTTGAAATATTTTATAAAGGGAGGTAATGCCTATAAATAGGTTTCAACCCCCCTCATTTGAATAATAAATCCTTAATGAAAATATGAAGACTCGAAATTAAAGAAGGTTTTTTTATATATTTTTCTTGTTCAAAATTTCTCAAAATTCAATATGTTTCATTGAGAAAAAAAGTTATAAAATTCATTGTAAGCTTCACAAAAGTAGTGAGCTTCGTGAAAACTGTAGGCTTCATGAAGTTATTAAGATTCATGAAGGTTTTGAGCTTTATGAAAGTGTTGATATTTGAGAAATTAGTGAGCATCTCAAAAAAAATTTGTTCATCACAGTAGTTGGGTTTTCAAAAGTTATAGAGTTATATAAGGTAGAATATTCTGGTGACGAATTGGAAATTTATACAGGTGATGGAAACAGGGTTTTATAAAAAGTAAATGTTAATGATAAGGGATTGCCCATTGAATCTACAGTAAAGTGGTATTCATCAAGTGGATGAAATTAGAACTTAATGATGCACCAAATGATGTGTAAAATATATTGATTCATGTAAACAAAATAAGATTCATATGAGGGAGAAGTGATCACAATTTAGTTTAGAGAGAGGTGAACTTTCAAATTGTGATTCATTATAATATTTGAGGGATAGTGAATCCATCTGAACATTATAACAGTATTGGGATTTAGTTTATTCGGTACATAGGTAAACTGAAATTTTATGCTCCTTGAATATAGCTTAATGAAGGTGAACCAATTAAAATTACCATGTCCAGTGCATGATTTCATTTCTATTCATAAATTTTTATGGGAAAGGGAGAGAAGAGTTTTAACGATGAAACAAGATCCAAAGGGGAATTGTTTTTAAACTGTCATACCATGATCCACCCCCCTCTCAGTGTATTGAACCAAGTTTTAATACTAATATTGTTTGAGGGAAATATTTTATGAAAAATATATTTTTGAATTTTTCCCATACCACATCATCTAACTCATCTATTGGCTTCAAGTTCTTGATTACTGTCCACCACAGACCAGCTTCTCCCTCTAGGAAATATACATCCAACATAACTTTCACTGTTTAGAATAATAGAGTGTAGAAAAAATATTTTATATAGTGTTCTACCCTTATTTTTTCCATTATTGGGTCATATTTTCCATTAAAATAGGTGGTAATTGATGCATGTTTAATTCAACTGGTACTTTTTCATTCCTTGGTGAAGTAGGACACTCCACAAAATTATGGTTGTGTTTGTGACTTCAGCTAACCGATTCATCATCTTTGTAATGCTTTGAACTCCATTCCCCTATCCTAGGAAGGCTATCATCACCTTTTTTTTGTATCCACTATTTTAATGAGCCCTTCCAATTTCATTCCATTTTACATAGAAGAAAAAAATCTTGTTGATAAGTTTTTTACTATTGGGAATCTTATAATAATAATTATAACAGAAATATTAATCATAAATGTTTATAATATCAAGCTTATAGGATGACATAGTTCATTATTAATAAAAAAATTACATTATCTTTATATAATTCATAATTGTTTCTACAAGCTTCTGTTTAGCCAAGTAATATCCCTCAAGTGTCTCAAAACAGGTGTTAAACAAGCCTCATTGTCATGTACCAGTTCGACATTGTTTCTTTCTCAATACAGTGTCTTGAGGTGTTACCTAATGTACATATGTCATAGAACCATATCCACTTGTATTATCTAGGAAGGGATGTATTTTCTTAGAAATCACTAATTTAATACTGCCCAAAATATGATGATGGTTTCCTATATTTATACTTATTATTAGGGTTTTTACTAATGTGTTTTTATACCAATTTCCTTAGATAACTAAACCATCCTCTGATACCAACTATTACAACCTTCTTTTTTTCAACATAAATATTTCATTACATGATACATCATTTAACAACCTAGAGGATATTTAGGGGTTTAGTGTCTGGGAAATATGATTATAATAAATGAAATAGACATAAACCTAAAAATTATTATAATACACTTGAAATACATCTTCATAAGTTCATCATGAGTTACACTCACTACATCTCATATCCTGAGGACATACATAAAGAAAGGCATGAGCATAAATACGAACATAGAAATAATCAAATTACCTACATAGCATATGAAAATGAGTCACAATACATGAAATTAATGCTTTACCAATGGTTCTGAACCATTACTAAAGGATGGATAACCATTGGTGTAATATATACCTATGGTTATACAAATTGTAGGAAATTAAGCCGTAGGGAAAAAAATATGGCAACGATTTCTAGGAAACTGTTGCCATATGTTAGGAAATATACATTATACAAATGGTTTTTTCAAACCATTGGTATAAATGTTCACCAATGGTTTGAAACTGGTGGTAAGAATTCAATTTCAAAGGTTTCAAACTATTGGAATATAGTTTTGTAAATCTGTTTACAAATAGTTTACACAAACCATTGGTATATATACACATTTCACCTATATCCCAATAGTTTGTAAACCATTGGGAAAGTGTTTTTACCAAAGGTTCTCTTAGAACCATTGGTATAAAACACATTCACATCCCTATTCCAATAGTTCTAAACAGTTGGCATAGGCTTTTCTATGCAATTCAAGCAGCAGCCTGCTGCTCTGTGATTTCCAGTAGTAGGCTGCACTTTCTGTAGTTCCAGCTTCCCCAACTCCATGTACCTACAAAATCCCACTATAACACATACATATACACAATTAATTCATATATATTTAACACATATTGCACCCTGCAACTATAGAAATACAGAATTAAAACATAATTCATAAGGTAATGATAAACATACATAATTGATTTAGAATTCAATTTAGAATTGAGATGACAATTACATGAGAAAACCAGAATTCAATTCATAATTGAATAATGAATTGAATTGATAAATAATTTAATTATAAATTAATAATACTATACATAAAAACTGAATACGTAATTATATGTGTCATACAAAATTAAGAATACATAAAAAATTTCATTTTTTATAACACATATATGATTGAATTCAGAAATTAGAAGCTAATAAGGCCAAAATAATGAAATGGATAAATGACATCAACCAAACACAAATATAATGTCCCATGGTTTGTGGTGGGTGTCTTTGAACTTAGTGATGATGATAATGGTTGTGTATCAATGATCTTGTGTGACTAAAGGAATACAGTTATCCTTGGTGTATCAAATGTCATCTGTTTTAGAATAGGGGTAGGGTTTCCTTACATGAGAAGTGGATTGTGTGAGTATAGACCATGGATCCTTCTGCTAAAGTATCAACATAATCTGAATACGCTTGGTTAGTTTTCAATATTCCCGTTTTTTTAGTAAAAATGATGTCCATTTTAAACAAAAGACGGAGACTTTGAGTGATATCGGACACACCATTCCTTGGATTGAGGTGGGGTTGACTCGCACATGTCCCATATGATCCCTGAATCATTTTCGTAAAGTAACAACACAATATGAACGCACTTGGTCAGTCTTCCATATGACAGTTGTTGTTTTTACTTAAAAAGTTGTCCATTTAAAATAAAACTGGGACACTTTGAGTGGTACTGGCCACACCATGCCTTATATAGAGGTGTGGTTGACTCGTACACGCAACAAATGACCCATCGATCATTATGATAAAGTATCAACAAAATCTGAATACATTTGGTTGGTTTTATGTATAAAAGTTTTTTTAATTAAATTGATGTCCATTTTAAATAAAAGAGTTACACTTAGAGTGATACCGGTCACACCGGGCATCAGATTGAGACGAGGTAGACTCCTACATGTCAAAAATTACTCATTGATCATTTTCGTGACGTATCGATACCATCTGAAATCATTTGTTCCATTTTCCATATGCATGTTGTTGTTTTCACGTAAAATCATGTCCATCTCAAATAAAAGTAAGACAGTTTGAGTGGTACCAGCCACACTGTGATTCAGATTAAGGAAAGGCTGACTCGTATATGTAAAAAATGACCCTTGGATAATTTTCCTAAATTATCAATAGAATAAAAATGTCTTTGGTCGGTTTTCCATATGGAAATTTTTGTTTTCACTTAAAATGTTGTCCATTTCAAAGAATATTTAGACACTTTGAGTGGTACCGGCCGCACCGTGCCTCAGATTGAGTCATGGTTGACTCGTACACGTCAAAAATGATCCAAGGATCCTTTTCCTAATGTATCAACACAATCCAAATACATTTGGTTAGTTTTCAGTAAGCCAGTTGTTTTTACATAAAAGGGTGTCCATTTTAAAAAAAATAAATACACCTCGGGTGATATCAACCACACCGTGCCTCAAAATAAGGCGAGGTTTACTTGTACATGTCACATATGACCCCTGTATCATTTTCCGAAAGTATAAAAATAATCCAAATGCGTATGGTTTCTTTTCTGTATGCCATTTTTTGTTTTCACTTAAAATGTTTTCCATTTCAAATAAAAGTGAGACACTTTGAGTGGTACCGGCCACATCGTTTCTCAGATTGAGGTGGAGTTGACTCGTACACATCAAATATGACCCATGTATTCTTTTTCTAATGTATCAATAGAATCCAAATACTTTTGTTGAGTGTTCTGTGAGCCAGTTGTTTTTACGTAAAATGATTCCCATTTCAAATAAAAGACATACACATCGAGTGATACCAGCCACATCATGCCCCGGATTGAGGCGGGGGTGACTTGTACACATCAATAATGACGAATGAATCATTGTGAAAATGTATCAACACAATAATAATTTGTTTGGATGGTTTTTCATATGCCAGTTTTTTTATATAAAAGAGTGTCCATTTTATATAAAAGAAAGACACTTCGAGTGATATCGTCCACACCGTGCCTTGGATTGTAGCGGGGTTGACTAGTACACCTCACAAATGACCCGTGGATCATTTTCTGAATCTATCAAGACATTACGAATGTGTTTGGTCATTTTTTTGTATTCCATTTTTTTCACTAAAAATGTTTTTCATTTCAAATGAATGTGAGAGACTTTGAGTGGTACTGGCCACACCGTGCCTCAGACTGAGGTGGGGTTGACTCATTCATGTCAAAAGTGACTCATGTATCCTTGTGCTTAAGTATCAACACAATCCGAATATGTTTGGTCTTTTTTCCATATGCCAGTGGGTTTTACATAAAATAAAGTGCAATTTAAACAAAAGAGAGATGCATAAAGTGATACCTGCCACACTGTGCCTCAGATTTAGGCGGGGTTGACCCATACACGTCAAAAATGACCCATGGATCCTTGTTCTAATGTTTCAATAAAATCCAAATAATATTGGTCTTTTTCCCATATGCCAGTTTTTTTTTACATAAATGAGTGTCCATTTTAAACAAAAGAATGACACTAAAAGTGATATCAGCCACAACTTGCATCATATTGCGGTAAGGTTGACTCATACACTTCACAAATTACCCATGGATCATTGTGCTATTGTATCAAAATAATCCAAATGCGTTCGGTCAGTTTTTTGTATGCCAGTTGATGTTTCCACTTACACTATTTTCCATTTCAAATAAAAGTTAGCCAGTTTGAGTGGTACCGGCCACACCATACCTCAGATTGAGGCCGAGTTGACTCATACTCCTCAAAAATGAACCATGGATCCTTTTTCTAAATTATCAACACAATCTTAATATGTTTGGCAGGTTTTCCATATGCTAGTTATTTTTACATAAAATGGTGTCCATTTTAAACAAAAGAAGGACACTTTGAGCAATACCAGCCACACCGTGCCTTATATTGAGGTGAAGTTGACTCATACACATGAAAAATGACCCATGGATCATTTTCTTAAAGTATCAACAGAATCTGAAAGTGTTTGGTTGGTTTTCTATATGCCATTTGTTGTTTTCACATAAAATGTTGTACATTTCAAATAAAAGTGATACACTTTGAGTGGTACTGGCCACACTATGCCTCTGATTGAGGCAGGGTTGACTCTTGCACATCAAAAATGACCTATGGATCCTTGTGATAACGCATCAACTCAATCTGAATATGTTTTGTTGGATTTCCATATTCCCGTAGTTTTTACTTAAATGGGTGTCCATTTTAAACAAATGAAAGACACTTCGAGTGATACCGACCACACCATGGCTCATATTGGGATTAATTTTACTTATATACATCACATATGACCCATGGATCATTTTTCGAAAGTATCAAAACAATCCGAATGCATTTGGTCAGTTTTTCATATGCAAGTTGTTTTCACTAAAAAAATTTCTATTTCAAATAAAAGTGAGACATTTTAAGTGGTTCCAGCCACACCGTGCCTCGTATTGAGGTGGGGTTGACTTGTACACGCCAAAAATGAACTATGGATCCTTATGATGAAGTATCAAAACAATCTGAATAAATTTGGTTGGTTTTCTGTATGGTAGTTGTTTTTAAAAAAAAGGGTGTCCTTTTAAACAAAATAAAGACACTTCCAGTGATTCCAGCCACATCGTGCCCCGGATTGAGGTGTGGTTGACTCGTACATATAAAATATGACCATGGATCATCTTCCTAATGTGTTAACACAATCCTAATGTGTTTGGTTAGTTTTCCATATGCCATTTGTTTTTTTCACTTAAAATGTAGACCATTTCAAATAAAAGTGAGACACTTTTTGTGGTACGGGCCACAACATGCCTCATATTAAGGCGGGGTTTACACATACATGTTAAAAATGACCCATGGATCATTGTGCTGAAGTATCAACACAATCCGAATATGTTTGGTCATTTTTTCATAAGCCAGTTGTTTTAACATAAAATGATATCCATTTTAATGAAAAGATAGATACTTAGAGTGATACCGGCCACACAGTGCCACATATTGAGGAGGGATTGACTCATACACGTCAAAAATGACCCATGGATCCTTTTGAAAAAGTATCAACACAATATGAATATGTTTTCATAGTGTTCTGTATGCCAGTAGTTTTTAGTTAAAAGAGTGTCCATTTTAAACACAAGAAAGACACTTAGAGTGATATCGGCCACACCGTGCCTCAGATTGAATCGGGGTTGACTCATACACGTCACAAATGACCCATGGATTGTTTTCATAATTTATAAATAGAATCTGAATACATTTGGTCAGTTTTCCGTATAACAGTTGTTGTTTCCACTTAAAATGTTGTCCATTTTGAAAAAAGTGAGACACTTTGAGTGGTACCGGCCACACTGTGCATTGGATTGAGGTGGGGTTGACTCGTACAAAAAAAATAACCATGGATCCTTGTGCTAAAGTATCAACACAATCCAAAGCTCCCATGATATATTAAAGGAAGATCTCGTTCGATCCTTCGATTTTTTGAGTGTCATCAAGTGTAGATTGAAGATCTGGGTGAGTCTAATCCCCTCCTTGCTTCCACTATTCGATTGGGGTTTTCAATCTACTCTCATCTTCTGACGATGCTCTAAAAACCACTTTTTTGTTGGGATTTTGGGTGAATCTTGAAGAGAGTTAGATTTGGTTCTGAGACGCCGAATTAAGAGTGTGATTGTCTCCTGAATCAGGGTAGGTGGTCCTTAGCCTTTCGGGAAGGAGGGGGGCTTTCCAGGGTACGTGGAGGAGGGGGCTGTCCAAGGTATAGGAAGGAGGGAGCCTATCCAGGGAGTTCCAAAACACAAAATACTCTACAAACATCCTCAATATACAGCTACATAAATAACAGAAACATTAAAGTATCCTTTTATAAAAATAGACACTTAAAAATAGCCTAGCCTGCATAATACACTGCATACAGCTGTATAAAAACACACATAAAAAGAGCACAAAAAACAGACACACTGCATAACACACTACATAATACACTGCATACACCTCATTGCATTCACCATCATAAAACACAACACAAAAAAGATATAAAACATATATCAAACACCACAAAAAACTCCTTCAAAAGCACAATAAAACAAATATTTCTAGAGAGGTGTGGGGTTGTTCGGGGTCTAGGGAGGAGGGTGGGGTTGTATGGGGTCCGTGGAGTATAGTGGGGGATTTCCAGGGTCCAGGAAGGATGGGGGATATCTGGGATCTAGGGAGGAGGGTAGGGGCTATCCGGGAGGCTGTTTGGGGCTATCTGGGGTCCAGGGAGGAGGGTGGGGGCTGTCGGGGGGGGGGGGGGGGGGCTGTTTGGGGGGCAGTCCGGGGTCTAGGAAAGAGGGTGGGGAGGCTGTCAGGGGGCTATCTATGGGGCTGTCTGGGGTGGAGGGAGGAGCGTTGGGGGGGGGGGGGGGGGTGTGCTCCGGGGTCCTAGGAGGATGGTGGGGCTGTATGTGGGATGTCCGATGGGCTGTCTAGAGTGTTGTCTAAGGTCCATGGAGGAGGGTGGGGGATGTCCAGGGGCTGTCTGGGGGGCTATCTGGGGGGTTGTCCGGGATCTAGGAGGGAGGGAGGGAGGCTCTTCGGGGGGTTGTCCCGGGTTCATGGGATGATATTTGCATCTTTTCTAAGGAAATTATTTCAAGGATAAAAAAATAATTTCATTATATCAACATCTAATCAAACCACCAATTTTTATAAATTCCACTAATAGTTTACAATTTCATTAAAAAAGGGGGATTTCCCAACATCCATGATTTTTTAAAATAAATCATTCTTAATATAAAAATAATCATTTAAATCTTTTAGAATATAATTTCATTTCAGTCATTAAATTTAAGGTTTAATTTATGGAGAAAGATATTATATAACCATCTATGATTCATCAATGTCCAAATCTACACCCACAACTGGACAACCCATGAACAGAGGGTGGGGGATGTCCAGGGGGTGGGCTGGCTGTCCACAAGGGTGGCAGGGCTGTCCAGGGGGTACGGGTTGTCCAAGGGTGGTGGGGGTGTCTAGGGGGTGGGGGCTATCTGTGGGAGGGGTGAATCAGTCACAACAAATAATCAAGTCAATTTTTATTATTTATAGATAAAAAAATTATAGATAATGTGTGTAACAGCCCAAGATTTTATGAGAATTATTATTTTTAATTTCATTGATGTCTTGTGTTGTACGCGACACCAGAATTAGCTTGTTCTATATGAAACACTATATTATCTTGCAGTATACAAAATACTAATCTTGGATCATGTTACACACAATTTCAAGTTCATTTGACAGAAGTTATTTTACGCAACATTGAGTGTAAATATATATATTTATATATATATATATATACATATATATATATTCAATGTATAAATGAAATATGGTAGGATTCTATTATATGCAACAACAAATGAATCTTGCACTACACACAACCCCGACTTGGATTTCATTACACGCAACTGCGACCTTCCACGATAACGTGTGTTATACGCAATACCATGGTTCACTAAACGAGATATTATTATAATATTATTATGAACTATCTGTTTTGAATAGTAATACAAATTTTTTTCAATTTTATAAATTTTATCATTCGAAATGGACTTCATTTTTGTATTTGTAATATCAAAATTATCCTAGGGTGAATTTTTGGTATTTTTCTGAAAACATTCAATTTGTGATGAATAGTGAAAACACTCGGTTACTATTTAAAAACCGACTTTTTATTTAAATAATTATTTATTTTATTTAAATTTATTTTAGGTCAAAATTGATACATAATACCTATATAAGTTTATTGTAATTTATTTGAGTTGTTTTATAGTAATTTTAGATGTATTATAATTTTATTGAACTTTTCACCGTCTTTTACCCACCTCCTGGGAGAATTTGAAATTTTACATAAAACATAATTTTACCACTTCTGTGAGTGGAATTTTGAAATTCCGATAGACACAATTAATATCAAGGAGTAAAATGTGGTTCAATAAGAAAAAAATAATTTTTGGTGAATAGTAACTTTTTACTTTTATTTACCACATTTAAAAGTAAATAGGGTAATTAAGGGTAAAATGATATTATTATTACCCCAACACATGTCCTAATTCTATTGGATAGGTTTAATTAGACCATTAACAACCTTAGGAATAAAATATGACCATTTATGTCCACTTTGATTAGATTAGGACAATTAAAATTATTTTATTTAAAGAAGTCTTAAAATAGTTAAATTCAATATTTAATAACTAAATAATTTTAATATAGGGTTATACATAAGATAAATTAGACTATAAATATTAATTATAAATATAAAAAGATTTCCTACATAATGGTATTTTATTTATAATTTTTAGACATTAATTAAGTTAGATTATTTATGACACAATGATGATGTATTAATTACCTTATTAATGAAATATTAACATAATGGATGATATAAATACCCAAATAAATGTAATTTTAGACTTTTTATGAATTAAAATAATTTTCTAGGATAATATGACATGTTATTATTGATTAAATTAACTTTTTTCAAACTAATAATGTTGTTATGATTTTTACAAAAATCAATTACCAAATAGTGTCAAAATTGAAATAAAATAGTTTTTAAAAGAGATATTATATTATTAATTGTTATTATATTACTAAAAATCTAAGGTTTGGTCAAATGACATATATAAGGTTATATATATTAATAATTAACCACTTTCGGTTCGTTTGGAATGTCATTGTATGTTTATTAACCATATAGTGTATGGAAAGAAGAAGACAAGGTGAAAGTTAAATTATTTAACTTAGAGTTAAATCTAAATGATAAGGATAAAATAGTCACCAAAACTTATCTAAAACCTATTTTTGGAACGTATTTCTACCCATACACACATTAGATTCTAAATAAATCAAATTAGAGCTATTATAAACCGAATATGACTTTATTATAAAATAATATTTTATATTTTTCCAATGGTGCCCCTCTCCTCCCTTATAAAAAGGGAACCCCTTCCCTCTTCTCTTCACACCATTTTGAGACTTAAATCTTGGACAACCCTGCCCATTTCCCTTCTAATATTCCCTAGAAACATTATAGAGGTTCTTGTCTCCTCAAAAGTCCAACCCTATTACCTTAAAAGGAGGGTAAGAAGACGCGCGTCAAAGAAGAGGTAATATCCTTTACTGATTCATTCCAATTTTTTTCTTCTTCTACTTCTTATTCTTTATTTGTTTCTTTATAAATTAATAACATCAGTATCACTCATATTATCATATGTTATTATAAATATGTAAAACCCTATTTCCACTTCTATCCATCCTATGGAAAACGAAATCACCGCGCGTGCGTACGTACAGAATACTGTCTCCACGCCGTGGTGTAATCTGTTTTCGACCAACCCCATACTTGGATGGGTATAATGGTGTAAATAAAAAACTATATATTATTATTGTAATTTGATATTTATTATTAAATATTATACATACCCTTATACACAATTCCACAATCATGGGAATGATATCATCGCTCGTACGTACGTACAGACTACCGTCTCCACGATGCGATGAGATTCATTCTCCATGTTAACCATTACGAATGATTATAAAGTATATATAATAAATAATAATGAAATATATGCCATAATAATGATAATGGATTATTGTATATATATATTTATGTCATATACTTAATTCCATTCAATTCAATAAGGAAACGAAGACAACATTCATGCATACGTATGGCCTACCGTCTCCATTAACGATGCATTTCATTCTATTTATCGATCTATCATATATATATGTATATGCTGAATATATATTATATATAAACCATGTTTTACATTATGGAATTATGTAAATAAGTATATAAGTTATAATATCAAGAACAACAAGTCGAAACACGTACGATAAATGAACCAATTTTACCCAAATCGCTGCTTTTACATCGAATTTACAAAAGAACAGGTAATATAAAGTCATAAGTAAACCATATGTTATATCATAACAATGAGTATGATTCTGTAATAAGTCAATGACATTATTTAAATCATTATACCAGAGGTTCGGATACATACTAATAATATCAAACATAAGATAAGGGATAACTATTCCAATCTCTCTCTTTTCTGAGATTTTTTATTCGTAAGTATTTACTGGGGTTGTTGTTATCATCCATTCCCATGTTTTATAAAAACGTTTTCATGTATTTTATACAGTCATTTTTACCCATTTTTTAATTTTACCAAATTATATGAAAGTAATCTTACTTTTTTTACCGCATGAGGATCTTTTTGAATTTTCCAACAAAAGTACGAGGAGAATGTTATTTTTAACTTATACAGCGTGAATAGATTTTGACGGTTTCATAATGCCTCATTTTTATGAAGCTTCCTCTAAAATATTTCATTATTATTTTCCCCAAAACCCCTTTCTTTTAAAATTGAATGGCATTTTGTAAAAAGAATACTATTTGGAAGGAGAAAGGATATTTTCCTCAAAAATTCATTTCAAGTGTTTTATCAAAACAATATTCCATCTAAAATGACATTATTTAATATGATTGTGTTTCAAGTATAATGTATCAATTATTTACATGGTTTTATTCTTCTTATGATGAAATGATATCCATTTTATTTATATGGATTATGTTATGATGCATGATGTTTAAGAATCTCATTCTATTACATGGGTTATTCTATGATGCATGATTTATGATTTTGTGGCACTGGAAATAATGTTTTCATTTTGTGATGGGTGGGACCTATATCTCCCTCAAATACATTGTGTAATGATTTATATCTCATGATATATACATGGATGGAATGGTAAGTTAATCTGTTTCAGTGTTACGGGACTGAAATGAGGAGTGAACTCGATTCAGAAAGGGACTTTGTCCACTAAGATGGCCTTGGAAGCAATGCCTTGGCTACTATATAAATCATAATATGTGCTTAGTGGTTTCCACAGTTACATGTTTTATTCCCATACTATTTTATCCTGGATAATGTTTCATTATGAACTATGCCTTATGTACAACCATGTTTTATGTCATTCCTCAAGATTTTGATGTTTAAACATTAAGTTCATGTTTTTAAGTTCAAATGTATATATTTTGTTTTATTTTCTCCATGCATACCCTTACTGAACATTTGAGCTCACCCTTTATATGTTTTCTTTTCCCCAGGATATAAAGTAAAGTTTTAGGTAAGAAAATAAAAGGGGAATATCTTTATGGGAGATGTTGAAGTTCTTTCACCACGATTAGAAGATTGTGTTCTGAGTTTCCAAAGACACTAAACTATTACAGTCCTTGTGTGTTTGTTTTTTTCATGTATTAAATATTCCACAAAAGTAATGAAATTTCCATGTACACTGAGATATGGGTCTCTACAGTTGGTATCAGGGGAAAGGATTAGTTAAACTTTGGAAAATAGTTTGCGAAAACCTTAGTGAGATCCCTAGTGATATTTTTAAGGTATGTCTAGGGATGTCTCTAAGGTTTATTATAAGTATAGGTTACAGTCCTAGAATTATGGTAACAATATTAGAATTGAAACTAAGATATTATATATTTAAGGTACTCCCCCTTTATTATGATTTCTCCCACTCACACTATTTTTTTGGGGTTTTAGAAAATGGCTGGAAACAGGAAGATTCATTATAATGGAGGATATGATGGACAATGGAATGATATTCTTCATGAGAAACCAAATAAAATTGGATCTGGAGGTCCACATATTGTTATTATGCCTAATCCAAAATATAATAATATGATCAATAATCTCAACTTTGGTAAGTTTCCTGACTCATCTAATAAGAGAATGATGGAGTTTCATGATAATCATAGAGGAAAGAAAGTTCAATTTCCATCATGTAAATCTTGGGGTAAGAGGCATCAGGGAGAATGTTTCAAAGGAACTGGAAGATG
The DNA here is from genome assembly GCA_963277665.1 of Viscum album. NCBI lineage: Eukaryota > Viridiplantae > Streptophyta > Magnoliopsida > Santalales > Viscaceae > Viscum > Viscum album. Next base: position 279,164,889 of record OY728125.1, read on the forward strand.
ATTTGGGTGTGGAAATGAAGGACACAAAGCCAGTAATTATAAACGAAAAGGTTTAGTTAACAGCATGTACAAGGATAATGTTGTTTCTATGACATCAACAATGGTTAAATGTTTTAAATGTGGAATGTATGGGTATTATGCAAACCAATGCACTAATGGAAAATCTCATGAAGGGAATTAGCATGGTCATATGGGTAGTATTTATGTTGATATTGATGAAGAGACTACAAATGATATATGACCTGAAATAAATGGCGAAGCTCAGTCAGTGGTTTATGAAGCTAGTGGAATGATTGTATGTTTATCAAGAGTTTTGTTGTAAAGGTAATTTATTGGTACTATGGAATAAAGACACATATAAGGATTGTTACACTATTGTATTTCCTAATGTATTCCAATGTATTTGTTTAATGGTACCAGTAACCATGTGATATGTGCATAATGAAGGGATTAGGAGATAATGAGATGTTTTATATTATTGATGAGATCATGGCTGATATAAAGACAATGTGATATCATGGTTTGAGTATATAAAATTTTTGGGATTTTGGCATGTGGAAAGAGTTAACTTTTGACAGCATTCATGTTTTCACTAAGGTTCAATGTTTATTAATTATTCAAGAGAATACATGATTAAGGTATTAACATGTTTGGAATGTGACCAACATGATATATCTTATATGGGGGATAAATTATGGTATTCAAATGCTTGGTTGATGAAATTTCCAGTAATCATTTTCTTTAAAATATTAGATTGGAAAAAAGTATTTTCGATAAGCTTAAGGGTTGGAATGAATTAAGATAGACATAAGATAGTATGGTTTAAGGCTAATTGTTTTTTGATATTATTGTAGGAATGTTATTTTAATGTAGTTTTAGAAAAAGGGACAACCTGCACGACGGGCGACAACCCGTCACATCGGACAAGGCTGTGGGAATCGAACCCACAACTGAAGTGTGATAGGCCTTTATCGCATACCACTGGCCTATAGGATGTCTCTGGTTAGTAGAAACTAGTTTTATTTTATTAAGAAGTATGATAGATGAAGTATAAGTCCATTGTTAGAATCATATACAATTAATCTCACCATGGATGGACTTATGTATATTTAATAACTTTTGCTAACCTTTTTGTGATAGAAACCGATGGGATGAATTATCATTATATTGCATGATCTGATAACACTTCATGAATGTAAAATTCAGCTTCATTTCTTTAAATAGAGATGAAGTGGAAATTGTTCATGGAATGACCAAGAATGATATTACACTATAATCATGTAAGTATTTCTCCTTACGTAAAAGTTCATCAACATTAGGGAAATTATCTTCGAAACCAAAAATGTTGTTCTAGTACTCTCATATCTGATGAATCAGATAGTACCTTAGATAATCACAAATTTATGGCTTTGTGATTATTTTCTTTTTCATAGCCATGTTCTCTACCACTCTCTATCAGAACTTGACGGATAGATTTCTCTTCCATATCCATATTTTCACCTATGTTCTCTTATGTAGAAACCCCGGGATAAGTTAATTTGGGTAACCGTTAAGTTTCATACATTATTATTTAAAATTACTCTTTAGTGTTCCTTTTTACAACGTGGGTTTCTATTAAAGAAAATTTCAAGTAGTAAAAGATCTATAACCCTGATGAATTTTGAGGGAGAAATTCATTTTATGGGGTGTAGAATGTAACAACCTAAGATTTTATGAAAAATATTATTTTTAATTCAATTGATGTATTGTGTTGTACATGACACAAAAATTACCTTGTTCAATTTGCAACACTGTATTAGCTTGCTATATATACAACACTAATCTTGGACCGTGTTACACACAATTTCATGTTCGTTTGATAGAAGTTATTTTAGGCAAATTTGAGTGTATATATATATATATATATTCAATGTATAAATAAAATATGGTCGGAATCTATTATACACAACAAAAAATGAATCGTGCACTATACGCAACCATGACTTCTCTTTCATTACATTCAATCGCGACCTTCCATGATAACATGTGTTATACCCAATACCATGTTTCACTAAACGAGATATTATTATAATATTATTATGAACTAGATGTTATGAATAGTAATACCCACTTTTTGAAATTTTATAAATTTTACCTTTCAAAATGGACTTCATTTTTGGATTCTGAATATCGAAATTAGCGTAGGGTGAATTTGTTGTATTTTTCTGAAAACTATCAATTTTTGATAAATAGTGAAAACACAGGGTTACTATTTAAAAACCGAATTTTTATTTAAATAATTATTTATTTTATTTAAATTTATTTTATGTAAAAATTGATACATAATATCTATTTATGTTTAATGTAATTCATTTGAGTTATTATCTAATTATTTTAGATATATTAAAACTTTATTGAAGTTTTCACCGTCTTTTTCCCACCTGCTAGGAGAATTTTAAAATTTACATAAATCATAATTTTACTACTTTTGTTAATGGAATTTTGAAAATCCGATAGACACGATTAATATAAAGGAGTAAAATTTGGTTCAATAAGATAAAAATAATTTTTGGTTAATAATAACTTTTTACTTTTATTTACCATAGTTAAAAGTAAATAGGGTAATTAAGGGTAAAAATGATATTATTTTTACCCTAACACATGAACTAATTCTTTTGGATAAGTTTAATTCGACCAAAAATTACCTTAGGAAGAAAATATGACCATTTAGGTCCACTTGGCTTAGATTAGGACATTTAATATTATTTTATTTAAAGAAGAGTTAAAATAGTTAAAATCAATGTTTAATAACAAAAACATTTTCAATATATGGTTATACATAAGGTAAATTAATCTATAAATATTAATTATATAGATAAAAATATTTCCTACATAATGTTTTTTTATTTATAATTTTAGACATTAAATAAGTTAATTTATTTACGACACAATGATGAAGCAGTAATTACCTTATTAATGAAATATTAACATAATTGATGTTATAAACACCCAAATAAATGTAATTTTAGACTTTTTATGAATTAAAAAAAATAGGTTAATATGACATTTAAGTATTGATTAAATTAACTTTTTTCAAACTAATCATGTGTTTATTAATTTCACAAAAATCAATTACCAAATAGTGTCAAAATTGACATAAAATAGTTTTTTAAATAAATATTATATTATTAAGTGTTTTTGTATTCCAAAAAATCTAATGTTCTTCCAAATAACATATATAAGGTTATCTATATTAATAATGAACCACTTGTGGTACGTTTGGATTGTTATAGTATGTTTATTAACCATATAGTGTAAGGAAACAAGAAGACATGGTGAAAGTTAAATTATTTATCTTAGATTTAAATCTAAATGATAAGGATAAAATAGTTACCTAAACTTGTATAAAACCTATTTGTTGAGAGGATTTTGACCCATCTGCACTTTATATTCTAAATAAATCAATTTCCAGCAATTAAAAACCGAATATGACTTTATTATAAAATAATATTTTATGTTTTTCTGATGGTTCCCCTCTCCTCCCTTATAAAAAGGGCACCCATTCCCTCTTCTCTTCACACCCTTTTGAGCCTTGAATCTCGGAGAAACCCTGCCCATTTACCTCATCATATTCCCTAGAAACATTATTGTGGTTCTGGTCTCCTCAAAAGACCAACCCTAGTACCTTAAGAGGAGGTTAAGAAGAGGCGCGTCAAAGAAGAGGTAATATCCTTTACCGATTCATTCCAATTTATTTCTTCTTCCAATTATTATTATTTATTTGTTTCATCATAAATTAAAAAAAATCAGTATCACTAAAATAATGATATGTTATTATAAATATGAAACAAACCTATTTCACCTTCTATCCATCCTATGGAAAATGAAATCACTGCACGTGCGTATGTACGGAATACCGTCTCCACGGCATGGTGTAATCTGTTTTCAACCACCACCTTACTTAGATGGGTATAATAGTGTAAATAAATAACTATATATGATTATTGTAAATTGATATTGATTCTTAAATATTATACAAACACTTAAATACAATTCCATGATCATGGGAATGATATCATCACTCGTGCGTACGTACGGACTACCGTCTCCACGACGCGATGAGATTCATTCTCCATATTAACCATTCATGAATGATTATAAAGTATATATAATGGTTAATAATGAAATATATTCCATAATAATTACACTGGATTTATGTATATATATATATATATTTATATATATGTCATCCACTTAATTCAATTCAATTCAATAAGGAAACGAAAACAGCGTTCATGCGTACGTACATCCTACCGTCTCCATGAACAGTGTATTTCATTCCATTTATTGATCTATCATATAAATATGTGTATGATGAATATATATTATATATAAAACATTTTTTACATTCTGGAATTATGTAAATCAGGATATAAGTAATAATATCAAGAACAACAAGTCGAAACACGTACAATAAATGAAACGATTTTACCCAAATCGCTGCTTTTATATCAAATTTACAAAAGAACAGGTAATATAAAGTCATATGTAAACCATGATATCATAACAATGATTATGATTCTGTAATAAGTCTATGACATTATTTAAATCATTATACAGGAGGTTTGGATACATACGAAGCATATCAGACATAAGGTAATGGATACCTATTCCAATCTAACTCTTATCTGGGATTGTTTATTCATAAGTATTTACTGGGGTTATTATTATCATCATTGCCCATGTTTTATAAAAATGTTTTAATGTATTTTTTTAAAGTCCTATTTACCCATTTTTGAATTGTACCACATTTTATGAAAGGAATCTTACTTTTGTTTACAACATGAGGAACTTTTTGACATTTCCGATAAAAGTATGAGGAGAATGTTATTTTTAACTGATATAGCGTGAACATATTTTAACAATTTCATCACACCTCATTTTTATGAATCTTCCTCTATAATATTGAATGATTATTTTCCACAAAACCCTTTTCTTTTAAAATTTCATGGCATTTTGTTAAAAGAAAATTATTTTAAAAAGAAAAGATATTTTCCTCAAGAATTCATTTCAAGTGTTTTATCCAAAACATTTTCCATCTAAAATGACATTATTTAATATGATTATGTTTCATGTATAATGTATCCAATATTTACATGGTTTGATTCTTCTTATGATGAAATGATATCCATTATTTTATGTGGATTATGTTATGATGGCATGATGTTTAAGAATACAATTCTATTACATAGGTTATGCTATGATATATGATTTATGATTTTGTGGCCCACGAATGAATGATTTCATTTTGAGATGGGTGGGACCTATATCTCCCTCCAATGCATTGGGTAAATATTTATATCTCATGAGATATACATGTCTGGAAGGGTATGTTAATCCGGTTTAGTGTTAAAGGACTAAAATGAGGAGTGAACTCGATTCAGAAAGGGACTTTGACCACTAGGATTGTCTTTCCAGTAATGCCATTGGCTACTTTGGAAATCATAACATGTGCATAATGGTTTCCACAATTACATGTTTTATTCCCATGATATTTTATCATGGTTAATGTTTCATTATGTTCTATGCCTTACGTACTTCCATTTTTTATGTCATTTCTCATGATTTTGATGTTTAAACATTATGTTCATGTTTTTAAGTTCAAATGTATATGGTTTGTTTTATTTACTCCATGCATACCCTTACTGAGAATTTGAGCTCATAATTTATTTATTTTCTTTTCACCAGGATATAAAGAATGGTTTTAGGTTAGAAAACAAAAGGGGGATATCTTTATGGGAGATGTTGATGATCTTTCACCACGATTAAAAGATTATGTTCCGAGTTTCTAAAGACAATAAACTATTACAGTCCTTGTGTGTTTGTTTTTGTCATGTATTAACTATTCCGCAAAAGTAATGTAATTTCCATGTATATAAAGATATGTTTCTCTACAATGTGACCCAAAATATCACACATATATTTAGGCACAAAAAATAAGTAAACATCAAAGGTCAGTGATATTAGTCAAAAATGTAACAGATCAATCTGTCCCTCATCACCATCAATATCATCACCACCATCGTCACCCTCACCCTAATCCTCATCGTAATCCCCATAATTGTCCCTGCCCTCCTCCTCGCCCTCATACTCAGCCCCGGCCTCCTCATCACCCTCCCCCTCCGCCTCAGCCTCCACCTTGCCCTCCTCCCCCGCCTCGGCCTCATCCTTGCCCTCCTCCTCCTCCACCTCAGCCACCTCCTCTCCATCATCTCGACCACCACTAGAACTGTAACTTGGTGCATCATATATAGAACGAATTGATGACATATATTCATCACATGCAGTGCTGGCCTCTGGTGGAAGTGTTGGATGTAAAACATCCATTTATTTCATAAATGCAGTTTTTCCCTAGTAGACTATTATACCGTATCTGTGGCCCTTTTTTTAGCCTTTTCTTACAATTTCTTAAACTACTACAACTCGGTGGCACTAAAAATCATACCTGATGAGGTCTAATATGTCATCGGAACAATATTGTTCCTAGGTCATCATCATACTCTACCAGGGTTCTCATCTCCCAATACATGATGTAAGTGATCGTTTGGCTCAAATTTGTCTGGTTCCTGGTCATCAAGGGACTCTAAAGAAGCATGTTGAAAATATAAACAGATTATGATGTTAAAAAATATAGATTAAAATTTTAAATCTTCAATGTAAAACTTACAATCTGTTGTTGAGTCTATTCATTAACCTCACTTCCATCTTTCTTCTTTCTACTCGAGAAAAAATAGTTTTTCTCAGGGAACACATCCTTCTATATTCAATTTATTCCTCTAAAATGACATTGAATTTTGGAAACCATAATTATAAAAAGGATTCCAAAAAAAACTAGTAATTACATAACAAAAATTATATAATAACTTTATCAAACAAATAAATTATGGAGAAAGCAAAAGAAAGTGCAAGTTGTAAAGAAAGATAATAAACTGGCATACCTGTTGTCTCTCATGATCTGGCATCATTGTACATCCCAATGTGTGGATGTATATCATAGAATAAATGTTTTTTTATTTCTTCTAGATTCATCCAAAATAAAATCCAATAATTATTATTAATGAAAAACATGAAAAGTTTCATTTATATGACTCTTATTTGATTAATATCGTAAATTTTCTAGATGTATAATGAGTAATCATCTTTCGGAACTATTCTAATGGGCAATCATCCTTGATAGGGACCACCTCTAACTCCTTTCCCACTCTAACATGCCATCCAATGTACAACACATGCTTATAATCTCTCCAAATCTCGCCAAAATCATTTAGACATGCTGGTCGTGCACCCTCACCATAAGGGAAATAAAACCGCAGCTGACACCAAAATATTAATTCATATAAATAAAAATATATATATATATCATTAAATAAAACATATTTTTTTCCCCATATATCTGCCAGGATTTATCCTTGACTTCATTTGGCAGTTGTCTCTATGATAAGGGGCGGTCAGGAATGATGTCGAAGTATTTGGAAAGCAACTCCAAAAACTCCGACATTGCTACCCTGATTTTTGAATCATCTGACTATCCTAATTGTAGTCCACCATAAACTTTGTGTGGAGGTTCCACACCACACACATGCGTGTACGCCTTTTCACCTGTCTCCTATCCGTATATGTATCTGTTATGAAAGAAAAATAAATATTATTTCAATTCATGATATAATGAAAATAAATAATGGTGTAAGAATTTGTTATCGTTGTATAAGTATACCTATAGTAGTCTGATCAATGGGCATCACTGGATCCACAGAAACCGAAGGAACACCCTATACATATGGAGTGGGTCCCAATATATGATTTGCAGGGACAGACTCTGGTGGAGCAGAAGTCGAAGAAGATGGAATATAAAATCCCAGAGAGAAGGAAGAAGAAGTAAAAGAATATGACAGGGATGGCTGGCCAAATGCAGGATGAGGAGTGGGAATCATCATTAGATATGGTACATATGGGTGGGGATGCTCATATGTAAAGGGTGGTGAAATCATGGGAGGCCAAAATATCACGTGTCCCAAACGGTACACCGGGATCAGAATGTGAGATGGATGGTATGTCAGTGAGAGGGGAATGGTCTAATCGGGTACGCCAACTAGATCGTCTAGCTCCTATACCACTCCCCCCCCTCATACGAACACCCCTAGTACTGGGACCAATACCAGGATTCTCATCAAATAACTGTCTCCTAATGGACTGATCTTGAAAAAATGTTTAAAAAAATCACATGACATTATATATTATTTAAATAAATATATTTGAAATAAAATACTCTCTGTAGGCACTATAGGATGAATTTCCATCTTAGTCATGTGATAATTGTTGTCTATAATCTGTTTTCATTGCCTCTCTTTAGATTCATTTCCTACATTTGGAAACAAATATCAATGTAAATATGAAAGGATAACTAATGTGTAACCCAAAAAAATAAAATAAATGAGAGGGAATAAGGGGATTCAGGGATAACTTTACGAACCATTGTTTTAGGTGAGCATGAACTAATATATAATCAAGTCAATAAATCATACAACATGTAATAAAGAAATATAATATTTAGTAGGATGATTATTTACTAAGTGTCATAAGTCTATTACAATCATGGAACGTTGATTCTATAAGATTCATAAGTGGTAAATCAGTAGTAAAAAATAAGGAAAATTTTAATTTCATTAGCTCAGGTAGATGATGCAGCTTTCAATATATGTTTTGCGGAACAATACAAACCATCATGTTCATTACTTGGAAAAATGATAAATAGAGGTATTATAGTCATACAAATTTTATAAAAATAAAAAATTGAAGCATTGAAATTTTCACCATTTTAGATATGTTTGTTTTGTAGGCTTAAATATTGTTTAATTCAAAATTATAAAATTTAATTCAAATAAGAATTCTATCTAATAAACATGGAAAATTCACATAACAGTCAAGTCAGATAAAACATATTTGTAATTAATAATAAATCAATTTGAATAGTACCGAGCTTAACAATCAAAGTTGAGGTAAACTAAAATAATTGAGAACATAGATGGATGATTCTATATATTTGTAACCAAAACTATAGGTTCACAATCAACTGTGAATATTGAGAAATTAGAGTCATAAATAGAAATAAATGGATTGGTTCCAATGGTAGTAGGGAAATTTTCAATTCCTTCATCACCATCATAAAAAATTTGACTTTGAATTACTTTAACTACGACACCAAATTCCGGTCAAATTTTTTTATTGAAATAAAAACCTGTTTTATACATTGATTCCAATACATATGGATCTTTGATAGAAATAGTGTGAGTCATATTAATTACTTAAAATACACAATCATTAATAAATGTCTCATGTCACATCATCGAATCAAACCAATGACTTTTCATCATCATGACTTGTCCATTAGAGTAATAATACATTATTATTATTTTTTCAACGGCTCCATAATAACCCACATTTTAAATTCTAGGTCTACTATCTAATGCACTGGAATAACAATATGTTGTGGTAATAACCATTACACCATCATGTTTTGTTCTCATATTCTTTTCTCGATCAATGACAATAAATTTGTACCCAGTGACAACAATTGATCTATGGTCATGAACCACATTATTAGGACCAAAATCCAAAGCTCTTAATTCCTTAGAGATAGAGTCAGTTGGCCCACTCAATACCTGCTATATAAATGAATAATAAACTTAATTAAATATTGATTGAATTATTTTAAACATTAATATTTTTACCTTCAGTTTTAACCAAGCAGAGAACTCTTTGCTATGGAAAGTCTCCCTCTGTCTCAATTTTAATGAATGATGCTTTCTATTTATCATTGTTTTATGTTCCCTATAGAGAAAAAATATGAATATTTTGACAAATATATATGAAATATATACATATTTAATTTAGTTACCTGATGTCATCATCAAACAAATCATAGTTGAACAAAAATCTATGATGTTACATCTTCCTCTCTTCAAGGATTAATGTCTTCAATTTATATGATACAGGAATTTATAATGTTTGAGGAATTGATGGAAAACTGGGTTCAATTTTCTCATATTGTTCGTCTTAATTTTTCATTGCTCTGTTCATTCTTGTAGTAAGATCAGACAAATACATTAAGTAGAAATCCATACATTCTTGAGCTATGTAATCATTCAAGATACAAAATTCAGGATGATTCCTGTTTCGGATATAAGACTTTAATGTGTACATATTTCTTTCAGTTGGATACATCCAACGAATAGAAATAGGTCCTTTGAGAAGTATTTCAGTGGGAATATGGATAGTCAGATGCACCATGCATGTGAAACATGATGTAGGAAATATTTTCTCCAACACAAACAAAATTAATGGGGCATTTGTCAACATTTTTTAAAAGAATGGCATGAACAACATTTTTGAAAAAATATATCTAAACAAATGGAACCAATGAATAACAGTCACCGTTAAATTATTGAAAAAAAAGATGATAGATTGATATTGGAATCAACTCATTCTGACGAACAGGATAATCACGAGTCTTCAAATATTTTAGCTTCAACTATCTTCTATTGACCCGTTTAGATATGTTTCATGAATAGACATCAGGTACTCTAATAGTCTCTAATACTTCCAGAAATTCTTTTTCATTCATAGGTGACATCACATAAGAAGCACATGGATGTTTCTATTTATTTTCACTGATACGAACAGGATGAAATTTTGGTCTGATGAATTAATCCACCAAGTCACGCCGAGACAATAAATCATATTTTTTTCATTCCATTAACATTTAGATGTATCCAAAGAAACATTTCACGCATATTCACTTCAATGTGAATTATTTCTAAGAAATGACATGACAAATTGGTTGGCCAATAAGGAAAATCAAAAAAGATACTCCTCCTCCACCTATTGTAAATAGGTTTCAATGGAAATATTATCTCTCTTTCCAGATTTCATTTTACCCTTTCTAAATGAAAAACTGAAATCTTTTAATTCATTAAGAACATTAGTTCGAAACATACAGTGAGGTGGATCATCGGTCTCTATGGTATTATCAAATCTATGACGATTATTTCTATATGGATGGTCTATTGGAAATAATCGTCTATGTCTCATAAAACTGAAACTAAAGCGATGTTTCAATCTTCTCGATCTTGTATTCTTCATACAAACAATACATGAAAGTTTTCCCTTCGTGCTCCATCCAGACATCATTTCATAAGTTGGAAAATCATGGATCGTCCACATAAGTGCATCAGACATCTGAAATATGTCTTTTGAATATGCATCATATGAGTTCACATCCACATCCCAATGATGGATCAACCCTTTTATTAATGGTTGTATGTATACGTAAATGTCAATTTCGGGATCAAAAGGGATAGATATGAGTATACTCAGTATAGTAAAGGGTTTTTTCATACACAACCATGGGGGAATATTATAAATGTGTATAAAAACTAACCATGTGTTGTGAGAATTAAGAAAATACCCAATTGGATTAAAATCGTCACGTAAAAGACCCAGCCTCACATTACACATGTCAGTTGAAAAATCAGTATATCAAGCATAAAATATCTACAATAAAATCCATTTGTAAGGTGAACCATCTCATCATTAGTCTTCTTTCTCTTGGTATCATTCCATATCATTTTTATTTATACTTCATCAGATATAAAAAGATTATGGAGTCTTAGGATCAATGGAATGTTCCACATTACATAATGTGGCATGCATGATGGTGTTCCATTAGATTTTGACTTCTAGAGGGATGTTCCATATTTTATAAAATCATTTCGTTCAGTGATTTCCTCCTAGAATAAACTGCAATCTTTCAGGCAGTCGTGAATTTCTTTTCTTGAAAACCCATGTTCCTCAACTAACTTCCTTTCTGTATAGTGGTTTTATGGATTATATCCATCATCTAGAAGTAAATCCCTCGAGAAGATAAGAATGTAATTGATTATTGTATTAGAAATCCCATACATAGTTTTCCTATGAAACAACCAGATTAAAAATTCCAGCTTTTTCATTTTATTGGATTGCCGATATACTAGAGTTATGGTAGCATCATTCAATTTTTTTATCCTGAATATATCATCATTTTGATTAGATGCATATTCTATCCTCATATTGATTTCTACAAGAGTAGAAATCCAATCATTTTCATGATGACGAATAAACAGAAACTGGTCATCCAAAAAATTCTCTAGTCCAGTCCATTCATTTTGATCATTATCAATTTGAGATTTCATTTTCTCCCCATTGTGATACCACACAAAGTAGTTTACATGAAAACTATATTTGGTAATGTGGTAGGTGACTTCTTCACGGCATAACCAAGGTCTACCAACATAATTGGAACATGGGCATAGTATGCAACCACTATCTGAAGCATTGTGAAATGAAAAATCTGAAAATTTCTCCAAATTGTTTTGAATGATGCTTGAGATCCGATCGGTTTCATACATATAGCTTCTATCTATTGTGTAAAAAGAATTGTTATAAGTCATTCGGTCATAAGAAATTCAAATTGATTGAAGTTTAATCGAAAATATATTTATGTAAATGATATAGGAAGGAATTTCTTGTTAATTTAGGGAACTATTAATGAAATGTAAGGATATAATAATCCAGTTGTGTGTGCCTTAATTTTATGTGACATGTGTTTTGAAAATTTTTCATTTATCACATACAAGAATCCACCATAGTCTTGATATAACATTGTTCAAGATATTACAATGTGAAGGCTTTTCATGAATGATGAAGAATGTGTAAAGAGTGTTTTTTAAATAAGTTATTCATGCTAAAAATGGAAATATTATGAATAGTTAGTACATTTAAAAACCCCCAAACTAAAGTCTATAGAAATTACCATATCACCACATTATAAAAAAGTAAAGCCACCAACCTCACTACCCCTAACATTCCCAATCCCTTCACATGGATCATATTTATATCCATTACCCACATTGAGATAATATGAGTAAACAGACCATTTACCATCGGTGAGTGGGGTTACATCTCACCAACACCTCTATTAGTTGATATGATTCACTAACTACATTAAAGGATTGTCTATGAATACTTCAAATCAAGTAGATTCAAATAATAATGAAACATGAATTATAAAACTAAAATAGAAAAAAAATCAAACTAAACTTATTGGGTATGTCATGTCACACACGTCACCACCTTTTTTAAGTCAAATCAAAATATAAAAAAAAGAATAATAGATACAAAACATTAAAACTAAGTTAAGCCTTGAAAATTTGGAGTGTAGAACTAAAAAATGGATTGACTTCAGATGGATTCATAGGGATAAAAGAGTTCCTAGCCTATGTAAATAGAGAGGCCTCTAGTTTCATATCCTAAGGGGACTTCCCTAAGGCTTCTTAAATCATTATCACTATAAAGGCAAGGTAGAATTCCCAAAGGTATTCTAATCCAAATCATCATGAACCCAAGTGGGTATCCAAATGGAATTAAAATCTATGTTTTTAATATGAATCCTTGGATGGTTTCTTTGAGGAATTCCTAATCATTAATCAAATTACAAGTACTCAAAAAATAATTTAAAATTTATTTATATTCATTTTCAAGAGGTCTCATATAATAGGAACATTCCTTAGGTCCTATTATGTTTTATAGGCATCCCAAAACATTCACTCATGTTCAATAACACATTCTTGGAACCGATATGTTCATAGCTTTCATTACCCAAATAGTACCCCAAGTCAAGCGTACCCTATGGGTAGATAATGTTTAGGCTTCAACACTAATTGTTTCTTCATTGATTGTAAAGAGGATTAATTTCATAAAATATAGACAAAAAAATTTATTTTTAAATTTGAGATTAATAATAAAGAATGTCAATGATACTACACATCATAAAGAACACAAAACAGTGATACTTTTAAGGGATAGTTTATAAACAATCTTCTATATACTCACAGACACCTACCAATAAAGTATTAGTCATTGATTCAATATAAAATAGTGTCAATCATAAAATTTTCCCAAATCCCTTGAAATAGGGAATAATGATGTGATATTTATAGATAGTGATATAAATGGAGAACTGTTGAGAATATATGGAAATCTGGTCATAGTTGGGATGAACAACACTCGAAAAAAATAAGATACCGCAACTCACCTTGTTAACTCATAGAGTTTGCTGGAACACACACCAACCATGTCAATTACCTCAATGAGGGATTCAATGATGGTATTTGGGAAGTGGATAAAGGAGCCTAACCTGGATTGGGGAGTGGTTATCGATCGTATGGAAGACCTCGGGTTGGGGTTCACCTGCATGGGGGCTTCTGGAAATCAGGGGAAATGTATTCTTTTTTGTATTTGGGGGGTGGGGTGCTGCATTTGGGGGGGGGGTTCCCAATGGTTTTTAAAAAAATTTGGGAAAATAATGGACATTACCAATGGTTTTTACAAACTGTTTGTAAAGGGAGAAGATTTTGTAGATTTCCCAGCAGTTTCTTCAAACCATTGGTAAATCCTTCACTAACTCAACCTTTAACAATGTTTTAAATAAACGGTTGGTAATGGACCCCTATACCAATGGTTCTGTTCATCCATTGGTATAAAAGTGTTTGGAAAAACCAACATCCTAGTAGTGTCATATCAATAAGGATTGATCATATAAATGTAAAGAATATCATAATATAAGGAATATGAACTATAACATTTATATGTGGTTACAATATAAAAATGATACATTCATAAATATATAACATAGGTTTATCACCATGGTGTCATAAATCATAATTATAAAGGTCATTCACCATGTTATTGTCAAAACTTTTCATCTATAGATATTAGTTATTTACCAAATTCATTGGAGTTATAAAATGGTAATCCATTCATATGAATTAATTCATGAGAGACACATTGATCATAACAAATATTTTCGCCCATAACCCATTGAAAATAAATAATGGGTTTCATATGGAAATTTTAGCATACAAGTTCTTAAATACATGAACATAATAATCATTTGCAACACATAAAAAGAGAATACAGGTTTTATTTATGTAAATAAATAATAAATAATACATGTTTAAATCTAGGTGAATACCCATTTAAATAGAAGAGGTTTGGGTATTCACAATATGAAAATTTCTCATATAGAAAGGATAAATTCAAGAAATGAATTTGGTAGCATGATGATATACATTGTGGATTCTGGAAAGGGATTAATGGGTGGGAAATAAGAAATCCCATAAATAGAACACAATTTTTAGAAAAGGTAAAATAAAAATATTACTATAATAATTTTTATTAATATTTTGAATGTATACACAAATGGGGTACATTGATTAAAAATGAGAATAGGAGAACTATCTTACCTTGAGATTTGCTTCCTAAAATATGAGGGTGGAATCTTGAAACATTGTGAGCACCATGGAGGGACTATTTTGGAGGTATAAAGATTAGAAAATCATTTATTTTGAATATGTAGTGGATAAGAAAGCCTAATTTGTGTTAATAATACTTTGGGAGGGGTGAGTTTTAAATGAATAAATACTGATTATTTTATCATATAAGACAACCACTTTCAGGTAAATTGAACACCAACCCACTTTTTTGAATAATTTATGAGTGAGATAGCATGGTTAGAAATCAATCACCTTATCAGACTAAACCAAACCTTATATCTAACCCAATAAATGTGTATAATCCAAAAAAATGTTTTTTATTTCAAAAATACAATTTTCAGTTAAAAAATAACTTATAAATTTTGAAATTTAAATTGATATTTGTAAATTAATTTTTATAACTATAAAATTAAATTTTCATTGATACAAATGTTTCATAATTTTTGAGTCCTGACATAAAAATGATGTCATAAATTTGTCGTGCTTGTAAAATAAAAATTCCTCAATTTTTCACCGAAGATTAAACATTGTTAGAAAATTATTAGAAAATCACCCTAAGATAATTCTGACGTTCTAAATCCAAAAATTAGATTTATTTCATACTAAAATTCTATAGGTATGAGAATTTAAATTATTAAATAAATCATTATTCTAATAAAAAGTAATAAATTATTAGAAAAATCAGCATTTTTACCTTTATAAAAATTACATTGGGATTCATTAAAATATATTTTCATCAAAAAATTATAATATTATTTAGTGGTGTAAATTTTTATTTAAAACATACACATAAATTATATTTTAATAGAATATTTTTATATTTCTCTGAAACAATTACAATTTTGTTTATTAAATAACCCAAAAAATCATTTAAATATGTCGACATAACCAACAACATAAATGGAAAACTATTTTATTTACTAAGGTTTATAATTTCAATCATCTATCTTAGTTGAAAAACCTAAAGGATGATGATTATATTTCCCTATAAATACACCATATTCATACTCATCACCATTCACTTTAATTCAAAACAAGGCTCAATATCATTTCCAATATGAATATTGTATTAATAACACTATGTTTCTCTGTTATAACACTATTCATGGGTGGGATTATAGTGACCCTACTTTTCTTACATGATTATTAAATAATTTTAATAATAATAAAATTAAAATCATTACACAACTAGGATACGAATGATTACTGTCTTGGAGAAATTAACACCATACATAACGTCTATATAATAAAACATAAAAAATTATTTATTTCCTCATTCTCTAGATAATTATGGGCCCTCATGTTCTCCTTAGTATAAGAATTCACCTAAGGATATACATCAAAATAATAGGGGAGATAAAATCTCAATAAGACGATGAATAAGAGACATGAAACATAGGTGATCGCAACTATCATCATCATAAACTAAGAAAAATATCATCATCATAATCATGAGAGGATGTATTATATTACTTCATGGAATGTAGAAATGCATAAAAATTAATCATTGTGTCTTAGTTGTCAAAACCACACATAATTGTGAAAATATATACCATCATGTTCAAGCATATTTCACTTTCTCTCATGATATTCATCAAATTAATCAATGCATCGGAATGCTATATAATTATGGGTGAACCCATAACATCATATCATATACATGCGCTATATAATTCTGTGTGCACCAGTCACATCATTACATTTACATTATCATGCATGCCATATAGAACGTATATCAATCTTGGATATAAAATAAGTCATGGAATGTAATGGGTTTCATTTCATAAATAATGCATTCATTAACAAGCTTTATGGTTCTCAAAATAAATAGGAAATAAAATACTTTGTATAATAATCATAAATCATGAGTGATGAAGAAAAAATATTAAGTTAAATAAAAGGAGTGTTTTTAAAAAGATGAGTTATTTTGGAAAAATAATTTATTGTCCTAAACTCAATTAGAAAACATTTATTTTACATAAATGTAAAATATAGAATAAATAAATTGTATCTAAGCATAATTAAATGAATATAGAAACTAAAATTGGTGTGAAATAGGGAAAACCCAAGGAAATTGAGTTGGGTTAGAGATTCACCTTACCGTATGTTTGAAAGATCTATTCACTTTAATATCATATATAATAAAATTATATTTTTTAATTACAATTATAAAACCCCTTATACATTTATTTTTTTTATAATTTTTTAAATTTAATTTATAGCCTTTTAGGTGAGTTATTGAGTTCAATTACATCACCCAGGAGTGTTCATTTTCTTGGTTTTCAAGATCGGTTCACAGTAATATAATTGTGGATGTTTATATTGAATGGGTATAAAATTATAGAATTAAAATTATATGTTATTATTGAATATATAGAGGTTTAAATGTTAATATATATAATTTGGTTAAACTGTGTGAGGATGAATCAGGAGATAAAAGTTTGGTGATGATCATTTACATTTTTTGACAGCTTTTCAAACATCGCAAGCTAGTTTCATTCCATTATTTATTATTGTGTATATAAGTTAGTTCCATAACATAAAAAGTGATAATAAATACATTTTACATTATTTACCAACCATTATTTTTGTTTTATTAATAGTCTTGAAGTCGTTAATGGGAAATGAAAATGCATCATCCACCATGTCTGTAAATTGACACATCATTGGTGATTATTTCATTTTTTGGATAAAAGAGAATGAGAAAGGATTTTGATGATGGATATTACATTAACATGATAGAATTACTGATTATAAAATATAAAGTAGTTAGTAATTTGTATTAGGAAATAGGTGGTGAGGAGGGAATGAAAAAAAGAATTTAAAAAAATTAAACGAAAAAGACAGAGGATTATACCTCTTTAATTCTATTCTTTGAGAAGCTCTTTAAGGTACCAAGGTTGGGTATTTTGTTGATACCATAATCTCATGGACATGGGGATGGGTCTTGGAAAGGGGTTTTTCTATAATTTTTACAAGGATCAAAACTTGGAAGGAGTGATGAGAAGAAGTGGTGAGGGTGGTATTTATAGACGAGGAGAGTGGTGTTTTCAATTTATATTCATCAGTATATTTATTTTTCTCAAGACTATAAACAGATTGAGAATCACAACTAAAAATATTAAAATAATTAATGATTGTTATATAATATGGTGATTATATCATCAATTACTCATTGAATAGTTTACTTAAATTATAATGTATATATACCGTAAATTATCATATTTCACTATTCACCAAAACTTCATCTATTTTAGAAAAATACCAATATTTAAACCTAACCATTTTCAATGTGAAGAATTAAAAAATGAACACCATTTTACGATAATAATTTTTTAAATATTATAAAATTAATTTTTAATTATAATCATCATTTATTTGAAAAATACCAATTTTAAAATTATAACAGATTTTATAACATATTGAAAAATTTATTAAATTCTCTTAAAATCATCTAATAATCATAAGGTAACAAAATATTAATTTATGAACATATTTTATGAAAATAAATATTATATTATTAATTATAAAATTTTAAATACAAATTTATTTTTTTAAAAATACCAAAAAATACATTATCATTTTTAAAACATCTGTTTACTTATACAATGATATAATTATATCATATTTTTCATTTATAAGATGAAAAAAATTATTTATAATTTCAAAGGTGAGTTTACTATCCTATTGTTCATTTTTCTATTCCAAATTTTCATGTTACTTTTCTAAAGGTCAAGTTACTCTTCCATCAGTATAGGATCTTTAATATCAATAAATATCGCATATTTTATCCTTTATTTATGAGGTTAATGTTTTTATTGATTTTTATATGCTTTGAATTTGTATTATACCATAGAATAAAATAAATTTAAATTCTATTTAAAACATTTTTGGTCGTCACATTCTTACCCCATTTTGATATTTCACCCTCAAAATTTCATTTTACATAAACCTGTGAGGGTACTTCTCCTTCACTGCCTCCTCTGGTTCTCAAGTAACATCATAATACTTATGGTTCATACACATAACATTGAAATAGTGGGTTTTTGCATTATGTAGAACCCTATCTCTTCAGTCCAAAATATTTATTGGCTAATCCCTATAAGAGTGATCATCTTCTAGTTGTACTATCTTTGAGTTGAGTACTTGTGAGGGATCTAGTATGTACTTCCTTAGAAGTGATACATGGAACCCATCATGTAATTGAGCTATATTTGGTGTAAGTGCAAGCTGATAGGCCACGGATCATATGCAATCAATGATCTCAAATAGGATAGTGTACATTGGGATTAGCTTTCCTTTCATTCCAAACTACATGATTCTCATCCATGGTGATATTAAATGAAAGGATTTATCTCTAACATCGAACTCCAAGTCCCCTTGGATGTTTTCAACATGGATCTTTTGTAGACTATAAGTAGCTTTGATATGTTATTAGATGGAATAAACATTCTTTTCCATCTCTATCTTAAGATCTAGTCTGAGTACCTTTCTATCACAAACTTCATGGAAACATGTTGGATTTATACATTGCATTCCATATAGATATTCATATGGATCCATCAAAATATTCAAGTGGAACCTCTTTTTGTACGAGAACTCAACCAATATGAGATGTTTCTCCCATACACCTTTTAATTCCATTGAGTAGGGTCTTATCATGTCTTTGAGTGTCTAAAGAGTCTTTTTATACTGTCTATTAGTTTGGGGGTGATGGGCTCTACTAAAATTTAATTCAGTACTCAAATAATGTTGTAAAACTTTCCAAAATTTTGATGCGAACCTTGGATCACTATCAAATACAATCAAAAGTTGAAACCCACACAGCCATTCCAATTATGTCACATATAACATATAAATTTAATCAAGTGATATATATTCTTGAATAGTGATAAAGTGGTATGTATTGGTGAGTCAATCCACCACAACCCATATCACATTATTTCCATTGGATATCTTCACGAGGCTAGTGAAAAAGTCCATTGTGACATTCTCCAATTTAGAAATGGCTATATGTAAGGGTTACATCATATTTTGGAATTATGTCACTTTTCATTAGATTTTTGACATATCAAACACCTCGAGATATATTCTGCAATATCCTTCTTAATGTTATCCCACGATAAGTTTTCTTGAAAATCACAGTACATCTTAGTACTTCCGGAATGGATAGAAAAAATTGAACTATGTGAATTATCCAATAAATCCTTTAGTATCTATAGTATATAAGGCACAAAAAGCCTCATTCTAAACTGAATAACTCCATCATTATTATATATAACTCTTACAGCTTCCATTCCTTTATTTCCTTCACCTTCTTATGAATCTCAAGATCATCCCTTTGTGCCTCCTTAATCTTCTCTTGGATAGATGGTTGGGAAATAATTTGGTAATGGTATGATATATTTCCCCATTATTATTAATTCCAAATCTGTACAATGTATATCCAAGAAGATAGGTTTTTTATAAATCATAATCATGGTGAGAGTAGCTGATTCTTTTCAGTTAAGAGAATCAGCTACCTTGTTTCTCCCCCAGGATGATAGTGAATTGGATAATCAGAGTCCATGATTAGTTATACCCATCTCCTTTAATGCATATTGAGATCCTATTGTGTGAATATATACATTAGGATATTATATTCACTATATATGTCACACCTATCACCATAGAGGTAGTGCCACCAGTTTTCAAGGAAATATCCTAACTACTAACTTCATATCATGCGTCGGGTAGTTCTGCTCATGGATCATCAATTTCCATGAGGCATAAGGTAAAACATTAACATTTTTCATGAGTACACAACCCAGTCCTTTCTATAAAGAATCACTATATACCAAAAAAAACTACCTCCACTTTTCAATAATTTGAGTACAGGTGTAGTGATCAACGTTTTCTTTAGATTCTTGAAGCTTTCCTAAAATTTTTTTATATAGAATTACTTTTCCACTTTTCTTATTAACATAGTTAGCAGGCCAGATAATCATGATAAATTTATCACAAAACATAAGTAGCACCCTACTAATCCATGAAAACTATTGATTTTTGTGACACTATGGATTCTTTTCTATTCCTCAATTACCTTTGTTTTTATGGGTCCATATAAATTCCCTCAATTTTGATCAAACGTCCTATGAATGTGACTTGCTGCCTCCAAAAGCCACACTTTCTAAACATTGAATATAATTTCTCTATAGTAAATATAATAAGAACAATCCTTACATTTTCTTCATGTTCCTCCTTTATCTTATAGTAGATTATTGTATTATTTCTAAAAAATACAAAAATTTGTCATGGAAATGTATAAATACTATATTCATAAAATCCATGAATATTTCAGGTTCATTTTTAAGTCCCAAGTGGATTAGTGGAAACTCATAGTTCCCATAACTTGTAAGGAAGGTAGTATTATAAATATATTCCTTCTAAACATTTAACTGATGATATCTAGAATGAAGATCCACCTTTGAGAAGTATTTTTATCCTCATAACTGGATGAGCAATTCATCAATCCTTGGAAGGGGATACATATTCGTTATGGTGATCTTGTTAGGTTCCTGATAATTGATACATAACCACAATGATCAATCCTTCCTCTTAATATAGAGCACTAGATTACCCAAAGGTGAGGCAATATGGATAATGAACCCTTTATCCATGTTCTCATGCAACTACTTCTTTAAATCCTCCAGTTCGATGGGGTCTATCCTATAAGGAATTTTTGAGATAAGAGTAACACCGATTATGATTTCTATTGATATCTCTCCCCCACAAGTTGGGGTAAGTCTGGGTAAATCTTCAAGAAATAAATCACATTATTCCCTTATGATGGGAATTTCCACTAGGTTGATACCTGTAGGTTCTAGTTATAGTGGAAATGTGTGGATGGGAGTACCCAGATTTAATTTTATAGTTTACAACGATCAATCTGATATCTGTTGTGATGATAAAATGTTGGAT
Organism: Viscum album; assembly: GCA_963277665.1. Taxonomy (NCBI): domain Eukaryota; kingdom Viridiplantae; phylum Streptophyta; class Magnoliopsida; order Santalales; family Viscaceae; genus Viscum; species Viscum album. The sequence goes on from OY728125.1 coordinate 279,187,256, forward strand.
ATTTGGAATAGAATGAGGAATTAAAAGGAATGATGGATGTCCCATAACCATAGATAAGATCATCATATTTTGGTTATAATTTATTTAATAAAATGAAAATAATTACCTTGATGGAATTCTCTCCATGTGGATGCTTCCGGTCAAGATCTAATGTGTTCTGTTGTTGTGTTGCAGAATCCATGTTTTGTCTTCCACTAATGGTAATCCAAATTTCCTCCACAAATCTTTAGATATCAACAAAGGTATCTTCAGTTTGTAGAGTAGAAGATAACTCTCTTCCAATGTCCGCATTCGATCACCTTGAGAGCTGTGTCCCAAGCACTCTCCTGAATCCGATGGAGGATGATCTCTCTTGTAACTTGAGAGAATTCTTGGAGAAATGGAATTCCCTATTTTGTTGATATATTTCCTTAGATCTATTGTATAATACACCAAAAAATTGTTATCTATCAAAAGAATAATTTAATTGGGATTTATATTACATAGAATAATAAAATTATTTATTTACCTAACAGCCTTTATTCCTTTTATTTTATTCTTAGTAAGACCCCATGTCTAATAATAACATCAGACTATTATCATCATTAGACATGCTACTAATGAATTACACCTAATATTATTTAATTAAATAACTAATATTATTTCTCACAAATCCTTAGAAAAAACTACATGTCATGTATATTAATATACACATCATGTACTTTTATTTTTCCATTTTCTTTATTTACTCCACCATTGGTCCTTTATGTGACCTTACTAAAATGATCTCTCAGTTACCTACTCACCCAAAAGAAAAATTAAATGTTAGATAATAGTTTATACTAGCTCATTCATATACTCCACAACATAGAGTTCATGCACTCTCCTATCGTGAAGAGCCAACTCACAATGACTTTTTTCAATATAGAAGTCATGGAAAAATCTACTACATCATGAGATATTTTTGGTGTCCTATTCGGATCTACTGAATTATATCCTATGTATCCCAATGTTTTAAGGTCACCTAAATCATTGGAAATTGATTATTTTGTAGTTCAGCATCAGGTTCATCCCACATAAGGCTGTCAAGAGACATGCGTTGGAATAATTTCTAGATTCCCATTCGACCCATGTAGAGCGGTCACTCGATCATGACTTCCCAGATGATTACATCCTCTTAGTGGATAAGGATTTTCTATATTTGAATATGCAATTGGATGTTTCTTCCTAGAGCCCACACAGTATAAGGATTAATTATCCCAGACTCAATAGTGTAGGCCCAGGAGTCGTCTTCATCATACCCATACATGTTATCTTGTCATATTTGTTCTTTATATAATAAAGATTCACCAATAATGAGGTATAATGTTAGGATCTCATATAGTAGTCCTTATTTATCCCAATAGATTGATGTTACCCACCTACTTATGAAGGGAGACTCTGAGTTGGCCATAATGTATGTCAATGGTGACTATGTGGTCAAGAATCTAGAACTCATGCCCCTACTAGAATGCACTCATCAGCTGATAGCCTAGTACCCTTCTCATCCAAAGGATACTCATGTTCTCTATTCAATGAATGGTTGAGTCAATACCTTAGTTGTTCTAGCTACATATCATACAGATCCTAATCAAGACAATCTGATCATCCATGTGGCGCATCATAGAGTCATCACTCCAACTACTCGAGATGATGACGATAACCATTGGGTAAGACATCTTATAGCAGGTGTGTCAAAACCAAGAAATCTTGATCACTTTATAGTTGAAGAGACCTCTTATTTAATGAATTCCTTTTTTAGTGTCTCAAATACAGAAATATCCCACGAGATAGATCCGAACGTGAGTGAATCCATCGAAATGCTATATAGTTCACCCTCTAGAGTGGCCCAAGCCTTGAATAGACTCTCTATAAAAATGGTTATAATGGGATTATTCTCCACTTTATGAAATTATATTGTATTCTTCATGTTATTTTTTATGTTAATGCTAGTTCTTATGGAGCTCATCAGAGAGGGTTGAAGCTCTCCCAGCATATCTGAAGGTTGTGTTACTTTTTTTCCACCATGATCCATGGTTGTATCTAGTTTCCCAAGAGGGGTCATTCATGTTAGATCTATGAAAATATTGTGCATTGACCACCAGATCTCCTCCATACTACAATGTACTCTTGGCCCTTTATGGTATGTGGACTCAATGTTGTAGGACAAGACACACTAGTGATGGCTCACTATTGTAGGTTCATTTTAATTGTGATAGATTTATTTTCCAACTAGGAAGAAGCGATTCCACTCAAGAAGGTCAAGGATATTTCTATCTTCAAATTCATGAGCTCCCACATCTTCCATCGATTTAGATTCCTTCATTCTATTATCATTGATAATGAAACCAATTTCAAAGAAACTAAGCTGATTAAAATTTACACTATGTACAACATCATGTCCAATCATACTTTCTGCTACCATGCACAATAAAATGGTTAGATTGAGTCATTCAATAAGAACCTATCCAAAATTATGTAGAATATGGTTGGTCGGAATAAGAAAAGCTGGCTGGAAAATCTCCCCAATGATATTTGGTATTATTGAACAATGACTCAAAATTCCACCCAGATGACTCTATATTTTCTAGTATATAGAATGGAGGCATTCCAACCCATATAAATTAGGATACCTTTAATCTAAATAGCTCTCTACAATCAGAGACATCAGAAATGTTAGTGGAAGTCTATCTGGATGAACTAGAATCCCTCAACAAGAATATGATCTAGGCCTTTCACAAAATATAGCATCACCAGAAAGAGATAGCTCAAGTTTTTACAAGAAAGTTCATCGTCGCTCATTCCTTTAGGGGAAACAGTAGTTGGATTTAAGGATTCCAATGAAACCTGGAAAGAATACACTAAAGATAGAATGCAAATGGGATGGAACTTACATCATTCATAAGCTTTATCCTAATGGTGTATATTATTTGATCACCATGGATGGGGAGAATATCACTTATCTAACAATGCCATGTTCCACATTTAGTACATTACATAAGGTCCTTTTATCTAAGCTATAGGATGTGAAACTATCAAACAACCTCATCCTAGTTATATGAAATTAAATTTTCCAACATTTTGGTCCAAACTCTATGATCCTAATCTAAGAGCCTATGGTCTGGGAAACATGAACTTAAACTATTTGTATATGCCCATGCAATACAATGATAAAATGTGTTCCATCATCCTAGTCGCATGATGATAAACTTCATTACATCCCCTATCCTTACCATGTGATGTTAACGTACTTGGAACTATCATGTCACATGATCATAAACTGTGGTACCATCGTCATGGTTGCATGATGAAAAACGGCACTGCATAGTGGTGTTCTCACCTATGATGACATCACCTTTGGCACTAGGTTCTCAACATTCCAAATTTAAAGACCAATATGAGGCTTGATTCAAATCCTTATGGGATATATAGTGACACATTGAGTTTTCATCTAGGTTCATCCATTCAGGAAAACAACAAATAAATATATGCCCCTTCTATGTGTATGGGTCAGACCTACATAGGGAGACATCATTCCAAAACAATGAATGGATTGATTTCCATCATTGTGGGATCCGTAAAAATTTCCAGACAATTTTTCTTTGGTTACATCTAAAGGGCTTCATTATGTATGTATGGAACAACATGGGACTTCATTGAACTCATTTACGATGGGTTATAGTGGTTACATCATACATATCCCTTGGGGGTACCCCCTAATTCTCTAGTCGCATGACAATAAACAGCATTACACCAATCATCCTTTAAACATTATGTTAAATAACATGGAATATAATAACTACATGTAGCATGATTCCCATTCTCATGGGATACGTAGCAATTCCTATACATTTTGTCTCTATGTTAATGCATAGGTTCATTAACCCCCTTTTTACCCATCCCCATCATCCTCTGAATTTGGAAAAATCCCACTACCATGTCACATCCAGGAGTTACCTCAGGACCTATCACATTGATAAGGGGGTTTGAATCCCTCTACCAGATATACCCCGATGATGTGCTTAGGTGTTCTGAGGTGTGAAACCTATACTATTGGGTTCTGCATGGACATTCTCACATTCCATCTCTATGCTTCACATCTCCCTTTATTTTTGTCCCAATTATATTCCATGCTTGAAGGGACCCCCTAATGGCATGGTAACTAACCATACGGATAACCTACCAACCTGAGCCGATTCCCCTAAATATTTTTTACAAAATTTTGAGACCGACCCTGTGTTTCAAACATGGTCAACAATCAACCCCCATTATTCTGTTTCTATCCCAAGTAATAGGAAATGGATACTGGTTTTTGAATGTGGTCAGCTGTTATCCTCCAGAGTCAGACTACCCCAATTTCATCATAGATATCAGGCATTATAATCCCCATTTTCCACCACATCATGTACTAGTGGAAGTACAAAACCCCAATTTTTACCCCTCCAAGCACATTTTCACATTGAGAAAGTAGGTTAGACTTTTTGGGACATCACCAGTCTTACATTTTCCATACCCTATAGTGCACATCCCTTTGTAAAAAAAGCTTATCAATACTCCTTGTTCACCACACTAAAAAAATACTCATGTGGAATTATGATTATTGGTAGGGTTAAACCCACATTAAGGAGCTTCATAATCTCATGCGTCCAAACTCTATGACCTTAAACAAGGAGTTCACGTTCAGACGTCGTGACATTAAAATTTGTATAGATTCCCATGGTAATTTTGGTGTGGGTCATGGAACCCTTGGGTCATTATTCACACTAGGTTATAGCTACCTCATAACACACATCCCGCCTATAACACCTTTCGTCCCTACAACATAATGATAAACTATTCTACAACATCCTTAACACATGGTGTTAAACTATACGGGAGCATCCAAGGAACATGATGTAAAACTAGGAACCTATAGTCCAAACTCTATGTACTTAAAATAAGATCCTTTGGTCTATTAAATATGACCTTATACTATTTTTAGTTCCAGGGTATTATACCATAAGTCTAGACAATACCTCCCACTTATATTCTCTGAGGCGCCAAAGCAGGAAACCTAGAGTTTTGAATTCTACCTGGTCATTCTCTCATTCTATATCCATGACTCACATGTCCTTTTATTTGGGCCCCCATCATCATTCGCGTCTGAAGGGAAACCCTAATGGCATGGTCCTTATCCATATGGATCACCTTGTGACCTGGTCCAATGCCCTGAAAGATTTTAATTGACATTTAGAGACATGATTTCATTTCAAACATTGTTAGTGGGTGAACCTCATTTTTCTATTCCCATACTAGGTAACATGATTTGTATATTGTGTTTTCAACATGGTAAATAGTTGTCATCCACTATCTATCCACCCTCATTGTGTTCTAGATATTGGGTGCATTGATTTAAACTTTCCACATTCATATGTTCTGGTGGAACTCCAATGCACGTGGTGTTTCCCCTTTGTGAATCTACACACGTTGAGTAGAAGTGTCATTTTCAGTTGGGGAATTCTCGACCTAGAATTTCCTCTCCCTTTTTTTATTATTCTATGTGTGATAGGTAAAGCTTAAAATCACTCATTGTTTCCTATTATGAGTATGTCTCAAATAGGCATAGAAGTTTTGGTAGGGATTATATCCATATGGAGGATCCAAACCACTTCACTGGTGTTTAAATAACTACATGTGTCTTGATTACCATCCTTATGGGATACATAATAATTCTCACACATTTCAACTTTGGACCCAACCACAATTTTGACATTTCATCCCCTTGTCCTGGGTTTCTATCAGGAGTACGTGGTGAGGTATGGGTTTTTCATGGACCTCATTTACATTGGGTTGTAATAGTTGTGCTATATAAATCCATTGAGAATACTCCACTATAAATCATCCTAGTTTCAGGACCATAAACTGCATGAAATTTTATGTCCTAGGTACATTATGTTAAACTTGGAACATGAGTCCAAGCATTATAAATCAAAACTATTGGCATCCCCTATGGTCTAAACTCTACGACCATAAACTAATAGCCTATGGTCCAAGCATTATGACCTTAAACTATTTACAACCCCTTTAAGATCTACATGTGGCTTGATTCATATCTTCATGGGATACGTATTGACTCCAAAATATATCAACTTCCGGCCAAGTCACAAATTCACTTCCCCTTATTACTTTTTCTTTTAGACCATATCTATGGAATTTGAACTTCCTTGGCCTTCTCACGCTAGATTTTCCATCATTTAATTCCATAATGATGCCTTTTGGACTAATATAAAAATTATCATAAGGGAAATTTGGTGTGACATCGGGCCTTTCTGGCCTCATTCCCATTGGGTTTCTATGATAATTCACTACACAAAACCATTTGAGATACCATACAATGATCCAAACTCTATGAATATAAACTTGGATCCAACATCCTAGGTGGATGACGTTAAACTGCAGTTGTTCCCTAAATTGATGAAATACATGTGGATTGATTCTCATTCTTATGGGATACGTAGTGACACCCCGAACATCCATCTTTGGTCCCAGCCACAAATATGGTCCAATCACCATGACCCTAAACTATATTTAGTTCATCTTAAGATGTCTATGAGATATGAAAACTATTTTGTCCCTCATTCAGGTCAGGTTTTATATTTTGCGTGTCATGTGTATATCCTTGGAATGAGTGTTCACCACTATGGCCCCTCTGGCCTTAGCATAGTCAAAGAGACATGAATTTAAATTGTATGTGAGCATATTTTTGGATGAACATGTGGTGGCGTAGACCCCACTACAACAAAAATGCTATTTAGCGGCGGTTGTTTTGCGGCGGTTTATAATAAACCGCCGCGAAACATTGTTTTTGTTAACAGCCCGACCCTTCCCCCCACCCCAGCCCTCCTCACCCAGATTCCCCCGGCCCCCTGCATCCCCCGCGACCATGGCACCCCGCAACCCCGACGACCCCACGACCCCGGCCACCCACGACCCCGGCCCCCCATGACCCCGGTGACCCCGTGCCCCTGGTGACCCTGCGACCCCGGTGACCCCGCGACCCTTAGTTTTTCTCTCTCTATTAGTGGTCCGTGAAGCATCCAATGTAAGATTCCTTGGATTTTTTGTCATTTTCCTCCTATTTTATCTTTACCCTCATGATTTCATGGTTTCTCTTGGGGGTTCATCCCTTTATAAGAACCATATGTGTTAGGGTTGATGTCTGGTTCAATTTTAATGATTTTTAGGGTGTGTGTATTGTTCTTTGGGGTGTTTTCTTCTTTATCCAAGAGTTTCATCACATCTTCACTCCATTGATGTAGGTGTCTCCATATTTTTCCCTTCTAACTCATTCCATTGATACTTGGGTGATTTAAATAAATTTATAAATATGTTTTTCATTCTTGTGATGTGTTTATTAGGTTTTTTGTGGTGCTTTGGTATTGGTAGAATTTTATAAAAATTGGTTTTGAAGTGATTCTTAAAATATTCCTTTGTATATATGCACCCAATGTGTTTGATAAAATTTCAATGGATATTTTAAGGTAAAATTAGATGATTTGTGTGGTTTTGCCCTTATATTTGTATTATTAAATTTGTTGGATTGTTTTTTGGGATTTATATGTGGAATTTGGTGACTTTTATAGTGTGGTGTTATGTTGGTTGGAAGGCATGTGATGTCACATTGAAAATGGGTTTTGGTTGTTTATGTGGATACTTAATGGGTGTCATTGGATGTTGACACATCCATGTGCGCATGAGGGGCACACATGGATGGACATTCAAATTAAAATGGAACTCTAAAATAATGTTTTCCATAAAACGCATTCTATCAAAAGGTTTATTGGTTTCTAAATGGTGTGTTTCTACATTATGTGGTTTTGAAATTGGTTTCAAATGTGCAATTTGAAACTTTTCCCATTTGATATTTTGGAACATGGTTGGTTTCTAAATGGTTTAAAGGGCCTCATGGAATTATAAACATGAAAGTAGTGTTTTATGTTGTTTTAGAAATGGTTAGGAATCATTTTTGTAATTCATTAGAATTGAAAAGGTTTAAATCATGATAGGATCTTTATAATATTTTGGAAATGAATTTTGGTTTTGAAATTGTAAATTCCTGGTTCAAATCATAGCATGTTAATATAGTGATCTATTCCAGTGGACACATGTTGAACAAATTATATATATAGCTATTTTCAATGGATGAAATGCTTATATAGAGGGATATTCCATGTTTTTTAATTTTTCCATGGTTTATTATTATTGTTGGTATGGTTTTGTAATAAGATCAAAGATAATATGACATGGTTCTGTATTAGTATGATTTGTATATTGTGTTAATTGATTAATTAGTATTCACTCTTATTCCCTTGCTGTGTACAATATATATCCAACTATTTTTTATATGAATAATGGTGTAGAACTAATAATTTTTACTCATAACATACTCATCTCAACATTTTAAACCCTAGCATCATGGATATAGGATTCAAAAAGGTAAGGAGACCTTTATGTTAATTTTTTTCATATAGGATGGGTTGGATTTTGGAGAAGGGATTGAAATGGGGATTCAGATAGTGGACTTTTGTGTTGCTATTTAAAACACATAGTATTTTACTCTATATTATAGCCATCAATAAATTCATTCTAAATACATCATCTCATTACATTATTCCATTATTATATATTTGATTCTTTAGTTGGATTTTTTTTGTTTACATGTTTTATTATATGGTTTCCTCTACGGATATTTATTTTATTATAGTTATTTATGTTGATTTTTTCACTTCTATATAACTACATACCTGAGGGTATGGTCTCCCCACTATAAATATCAGACACATTTCTAGTCAATGACCTATGGAATAAGGGTAGGGATGCATGAGGTCCCATAAAAAACCTGATTTGGCCACATGAGAGAGTGATGGATTGGGTGATGTAGCAATGTGGTATCAAAGAATCATGTATTAATTTCCATTACATTACTACTTATGGAAAGGTATAAGAGATACTAGGATGAGCCAAGACATAGCAATGAGCTTCTGAATAGGATTATCTAGCCAATGTATTGGGGAAATATGTGTTCATATGGACGGGATTGGTTCTTATGTTATTTTATTGAAAAATTTGATGTTATTTCACCTTGGGTGATTTGTATTTTGTGTGATGGTATTTTTTAGTGATGAATTTTGATTCTTGATATTTATACTCATGGCCTAGAATGGTGTTAAATGAGTCTGCATGCATCATTATAGGCACATAGGAATGTATATATTGACAATCATTCTTCAGGGTAGGGACATATTTATTTCATGTTCTATGTTCTTTCCTTTATGATGTGTTTTGATAAACCTATTGTATCTGATAAATGATTTATTCTCCCAAGACTTTAATATTGGGAAATGGATTTGTTTTTTGTGAATAAATATTATGGAACCCTTCACCTTTGTAATGATTACCGAAAGATGAATCAAGTCATATTAAATAACAAGTTTCAAAAATGTATTCATGGTTTGCGCCTAGACACCCATCCCACAAAGACAAATCATTTACATCATAATTTATCCCCCTATTATCCTGTTTCAACTCCTCTCCAATATATATTTTCCAAATGAGGTTCACACTTATTGGAGGTGGTACTTCATAATAACTTATAAATAATGGTTGTTTCAAATGAAAAGTAATTTTGGTATCATTAGTGTGTTCCTTTTTTAATTTATAATTTTTTTTGTATTTTATTCTTACTTTCATTTAGAATAATTAGGCTCTATTTTGAGTATTTAATTGATATAGTTAATTTAGATGTTATTATTGTCCACTGTAATTTTTAAAAAGGATTCTTTAGTTCTTATTTCGACCTAGAATATGTGTTGATTTGTTGATGTTAAACCTTTTTCAATATCGAACACCATCATAAGATTCCTGAATCACTATCTTCATTCATTAATTGTTTTTCAAGGGTTATTGGAAGTAGTTAGGTAGTTGGAACAAATTGGGGTGATCCTCAATTATCTTAGGGAACCTGATACATTGTGGGTGAGAATTTTTTAGAACTGGATTTATAGTTTCAGTAGAGTCTTGTGGGAGTCGGTGGTACCTTCTTAACACCATGAATGTATGAATTGGAATCTCATCAAGATTGATTTTTTAATGGTTATTTCCTAAGGTAATGAATGTAGAGAAGTAGACTGATCTCATGAGACTTTTTATTGGTAACAAATCATCATGGGAGTATGTCATTAAACATTCAAGGTTTGTTATATATTCTCCAAAGATAGGGGTCATCAATTATGAGAAATATCATTTCTTTGGTGACGGTCTTCACCCAGACCTTGGTATATCTCTACTTTCTTTGGGCATAACATCCATTTTGGAGGTTGTCACTAGGGACATGTGAATGGAAGCTAAATATTCCTGGAAATAAATGGTTGTTCATTCCTTAGTTTTATCAGGTATACAAAAAATTAATAGCGGGAATGAAGAGAATCCAATGTGCAAGGAGTAGAGGCCGGATGAACCATAACATGATGAAAAGGCCCATTATTATAGAAAGAGTTCATCCATTTGGTGCTTCCAGTTTAGGGATTTTGAGGAATTCTGAGACCCATTTCTTGATATATCCTTGAATTTTTCTCTATTATGGAAATTTTGTTCATCATTATTTGTTTTTGATGATGGGATTATAGAAGATGTCTCATGTTTGATTCCTTGTCTTTTGTGTAGGCACATTATGATATACATGGATAAAAGCTAGATCACATTACCAAGGAACACACTTCAGTATGTTAAGGGTTTGAATGAGTTTTTAGATTTTTAAATTTATAATCGATCCAATGAAGGGAGAATAAAATTTCCATGTCCTAAATGTAAATTTAGAACATAGTTGAAGAGAGATGAGGTTTATGAACATTTAATACTGAAGAAATTACCTTCTCAATATTTGTGTTGGATTTGGCATGGATAATCGAACGTTACAGAAAGATTGAGCATTGATTTTAATCCGTATAATGAGGTCCCATGTTCATCGACAATGGAAAATGAAATGAAAAACCTAATAAATGATGCTTCGGCACTGCAAGACACCACTATCAGCATCAAAAAAATATCAGAACAACTAGAAGAGGGTTCTACAAATTGCAACGTGACAAGTGATGTTTTTGAGACTGTATCACAGGTAGATTAGGATTCTCACATATCACTGGATCCTCCTCTTGATTATGTGGAGCCAAATTTATGAGAAAACTTCACTGAGGAAAATGTGTTTCATGATTTAGTTGATTTTGGAAATCAAGAGTTGTATAGTGGGTGTTTGAAATATTCAATGCTTTCATTTCTTCTAAAGTTGTACCGTATCAAATTACTATGTGGAATTACAAATAAGGCAATGTCCATGATATTGGAATTTATTTGTGATGCATTTCCTGAATCAAAAATCTCAGAATATTTTTATGATATGAAAAAAGTTGTTAACAAGCTTGGTCTGAATTATACAAAAATACATGTGTGTCCCAATTATTGTATGCTTTATTTGAGAGAGGATTGAAGTAGACAAAATTTCAAGAAATGTTCTACTTCTAGATGGAAGGAAAATGGTGATGTTGGAAGTCTGAATGAACATAATTTCATGGAGAAGAAGAAAAGAATCACACCTGCAAAAGTTTTGTGTTACATTCCTTTGAAGCCTCGATTGCAAAGATTATTCATGTCATCGAAAAATGTCGAACACATGAAGTGGAATTCTATAGATAATAACAAAGATGGGTTAATGAGACATCCAAGATATTCCCAATCATGGAAGAAATTTGATTCGTTACATCTCAATTTCTCAGCTGATCCTAGGAATGTTCGATTGGGATTGGCTGCCAATGGATTCATCCCATTTGGGACTTTGAGTACCAATTATAGCATTTGGGCAGTTGTTTTGATCCCTTATAATCTGCCTCTGTGGAGGTGTTTGCAACAAAAATCTTTTATCCTTTCGATGTTTATTCATAGAAAACAAATGCCTGGAAATGATATTGATGTAAACTTACAGCCTTTGATTGAAGAATTGCAGGAGTTACGGAGCAACGGTGTTGAGACATTTGATGCTTCTTCTAAAACAATGTTCAAAATCCATGATTCCTTAATGTGGACCATTATTGACTTCCCTGGGCTTGGGAATTTATCTAGTTGGAACACTTACACGGGTTTGGATTTTCCCATTTGTAACTTTGATTTTGGGCCCAAACGGCTACCTCACAGTAGAAAATGGTGCTTCTTGTGTCATCAAAGATTTCTCGATTCATCTCATAGATTTAGGATGAATAGATCAAAATTTAATGGTTCCATTGATCGTAGACCACCTCCAAAGTTTTTAAATGGTTTCAAAATATTGACACAGCTTAAAAATGTTGAAACAGAATTTAGGAATGTTCATCAGTTGAATGATAGCGGAAAACGGGTCCGAAGTGTGTCGTCAAGAAAAACCGGAACACAACAATGGAAGAAAAAAAGTATATTCTTCAAACATTCGTATTGGGAATTTAATTTGTTGCGGCATAATCATGATGTGATGCATATTGAGAAGAATTTCTGTGAAAATTTTATTTTCAAATTCATTAATGAGCATGGAAAGTTGAAGGATCATCTCAATGCTCGCAAAGACTTACAAGCAATGAACATAAAACGTGATCTCTGGCCAGATGAGAATGAAAAGTATCCTCAGGCAATTTTTTCAATGAATAATAGGGATAAAGATACATTCTTTCGAATGTTAAAGAATGTTAAGGTATCTGATTGGTATTCATGTAACATCTCGAGGTGTGTTGACTTGAAGAATCATAAGTTACATGGATTGAAAAGCCACGATTCAATTATTTTTTACAAAAGTTACTACCATTGGCATTGCGTACATTATTAGATGAAAAAATTAATGTTGTTGTACTTGAGTTCTGCACATTTTTCAGAAAATTATGTGAGAAATATCTACATCCATTTCATCTTGACAACCTCCAGGAGAGGTTTGTATTTACCCTTTGCGCAATGGATATGATCTTTCCTCCATCTTTTTTTACTGTAATGATGCATTTAACTGTGCATTTGGTTGAGGAAGCTAAATTAGGAGGCCACATTCATTATCGATGGATGTATCCAATTGAGAGGTACTTTATTTATATTTTTTCCAGTTAAGTAAACAATTTTTGGTACTTAATTAAATGCATAATTATGTTTATTTTATTTCATAGATATCTTGGGCATTTGAAATCATACGTGAGAAATAACGCTAAACCAGAAGGCTCAATTATTGAAGGCTATGTGGATGAGGAGTGTCTTAACTTTTGTTCTCGATACATGGATGATATTGAGACAAGATTTAATCGAGTTGGACGTCTTGACAACACATCGACTCAATCTAAAATACATCATAAATCCAAAATATTTCCTGCAATTAGCCAATCAGTTGGGAGGACCTCAAATGTGACAGTGACTAAATTGGAATTATTACAGGCAGATAGATATGTGCTGCTGAATAGTGAAATTATAGATCAATTTATTGAAGAGTTTAGGATACAAAAAAAGAGACAAATGATAAGCTGAACATGAAATGAGAAAGATATAACGAAAGCTGTTAATAAAGAGCTTGTAAAATGGTTTGCACGACGTGTAAGTTCATAAATATTGCAATAAATAAGAATATTAGTTCGACATATACATTTTGTAAATCTAATAAAGTATATTTATCTTTTTAGATCATGAATACTGATACTCGATCAGAGGTGTCAGAATATTTGAATTTTCTTGCTAGATGTCCTCTAAAAGAAGTTAGAAAGTTCAACGCTTATAATGTGAATGGATTTAGATTTTGTACGGTCGATTAAGAAGTGTGTTTGAGAACACAGAATAGTGGTATATTTACATTTGCTGAAGCGGAATACTATGGAAATCTGAAAGATATTATTGAATTAAACTACCACAGACATTTTTCGGTTATTCTATTCAAATGTTAATGTCTTGATATTATCAGAGGTGTTAAAATGGATTCCTTGCAATTTACTTCTCTGAACTTCTCTCGCTTGATGGATATTGGTGATCATGAACTGCATGATCCATATATCTTTGCATCGCAAGAAAAAATGGTATATTATTTTATTTATTTTTTCAATGAAGGGTGGAGTGTAGTTTCTCACATAATACAAAGATATTTGTATGATATCGTTGATGAAGTGGAAAATTTGACCTCTGAAGTTGAATTTAATCAGCAACAGGAAGTGGAATTATTTGTCCATCATGATATTGAAAATATTAGTCTAGCAAGGATGAATTAAGTGGATGAAGAAATGGAGTAGGAAACCGACATGATTGAATGGGAAAATGATTTTATGTACAATTATTTATTAATTCAGCAACTACGTGTTTTATTTCTGCAGTCATTCATTATCATTGTTATATATATTTTGTCTGTTAGTACTCCATCTGTTATCTTTTTTTTTTCTGCATAATTTTTTTGAAATATATATTCTGAACTTAATTATACTTGATTAAATGATAGGAATTCCAAGGAAAAAGCGGTACATTATTTCATCTAGTTCTGCGACAGATGACTATCCATCTGGCTCCCTCCCCACGACATCTGAGGCACCAGCTGCCAACACCCATGAACCATCTCCCCCTACACCATCTCTCACACCATCTGTGGATGTCCTAGTAGAGGCTGAGTTGTTGACTCCCACTTCAGGAGCCTCAGCAGTGGAGCAGCGATGCGCCCCTTCCAGTTCATCCCGGATATATTGGAGTGTCACTATCATAGGTACATATTTTAATTAAATAAATTTATTGACTTTTGTTTATACAAATTGTTTTCTCATTAAAGATGACGAAAATGCAACCATAGAGAAAAACATAAAATGTTTACATGTTTGCAATCGGAATGGCGAGAAGATTGTTGTGCCATTTGATTCTTACGGGGTCCCTATGGATGATGCAGCGTGGTTACTTCGCCAGATTCTAGGCCAACTGGAAGTGGAGCCCATTTTCCTTCCCATTTCATATGACGATTGGAGACATATGCCTCAAAGCTGGTAAAATGAAGTGTTTGATTATCAAATCAAGGTAAATTTATTACATTATGGTTTAATTGAATGTCATGTTACTAATATGTTCAAAATGAATTTCTGTATACATATGTTCTTCCACTTTACCATTGCTGATGTGATAGCACGGAAGTGGACGTTGAAAAATATAGGTTAGAAGTGGAAAGATTATAAATGGATATTATGATGTGATGTCAAGGATGCTTCGTTGAATGTGCTACAAATGTATAAGAAGCTACATAGTGGGGTACCGAAAGAGCAGTGAAAAGTGTTTGTTGAAAGGCATCGGGATCAGAAGTGGATGGTATTGAAATATATAAATTATTATATAATCCTCATTTTACATTTATACATGTATACGACAAGAACATGACATTCAATACATTAGTATTAAATTTCATTTTTTTTTTCAGGATCTCGCAAGACAAAATGCGTCAAACCGAGCGAAGCAAGTCATCCCGCACACTGCGGGCTCAAAAAGTTTTTCTAGAAGACAAATGACATTAGTAATATTTTAATTAGTTTTAATATTTATACGATAATATTATATGTTTAATATATTGAATTTTTTATTTATATTTGATTAATGATCTCACAGAGTTTAGGCCATGAAGCATACAGAACGGAACTGTGGTTGGATGTTCACAAGAAATCAGATGGATGATTTGTTAATGATCCTGCTAAAGATTTTGGGGTACGATGTCAATTTTTATCATAATAAATTATTATCAGCTTTTATTGTGTTAATATATATTGATATTTGATTTGTAGGTCAAAATTAAAGAACTATGGGAGGCCAATCCTGTCCATTCCTGCTCTATCTCCCAGGATGACCCGGTTGCTAAAGTGTTTGGGAAGGAGCATCTTGGGAGAGTGTGCGGGATGGGATTGGGACCCGTTCCATATGAGGTTTTTCGCAGGCCACCGGGGATAGCTGTTGCATCTACTCTTGACTTTAGTCAGCCCATACCCGGAGATGCTAATAAAGATATTGTTTCTTTATGAAACATAGTTCACCAGCAGGGGGATCAAATATCTGCATTGTCGAACGAGTTGACTGAAATATGTCAGCAGATGAGCAGATATTCCCTCGGTGGGAGTGCTTCGATTGGTAGTATGTAGGTAAATCACAGAAAATCAAAATCATTTAGTTTTCTAACTTTTATTGGTTTTAGGTTTTAATAAAAATATGTAACCGTATTTAATTTTCAATATAATGTTCTTACAGGTGACAACACAAAGTGGAAATGAAGGTGGAGAGGGTGACGATGCATCATCGGACCGTGAGTAGTTGTATTGTTGATGTGTTCAAAAAAATGGAAACTGTTGGATTGTATATGTAACATTTTTGGCACATAGTTTCCACCACACATTTTCATGTCCTATAATTTCCTTGATATCTCATGTTTCTTTTTATACATTTTTTTGATTTCTGATGTTTCTTTTTATGTATTAATTTCTCATGTGTGGTATACATCATTCCATTTAGGTATGTGTTTGAATTGGTAGTCAAGATTTTGGATGACTAGAGGTTAAACCCATTGTTGATGTGTTGAACAAATTGGGTCATTTCATAGTGATCAAGGGGATAGTGTTGTGGACACTTTGGTGAGTCCCATTGCTGAAAATGTCTGATTTAAGCGTCAAAAGTATATAAACAATCTCTATCTCTTCTAAAATGTAATGATAATGTTTCTTAAGTCATTTGTGACATCTAATGTTAAACACTAAATTAAATTTATTTGGGTATATTCCTAGTTTATAAAACACCTAAATACACTACATATCTAAATAGGAAACTATGAAAAATGGGAACCTAATGGGATACTTGTTTAATAGGTCATGAATCATCCATAGGTATGACATGGTCTATGGAATGAGTGATTAATTAATTAACCAATTAGAGTGAGAACATTTTAATGAGGGCCATAAATTCATTAAACTAATTCCTAGGATTATGGATATGAAATTTATCTTCCATGGAATATTGTAAATCAAGGGTGGTTCACTAAGATATAGGTGTGACTGAGGGGTGATAAATTATCATAAGTCCATGAATTTAGGCAAGAAAACATTATAAATTAATATATAATCTCGATGATGGATGTCAACTTGACGCACAATTGGAATGTCTTATAAAAACATAAATTTTAAGAAAAGAACTTCTACCAAATACTTCAATATTAGGATGGTTAACTCATATATTTATCTCTCTCGATTCAATAAAAAATATATGAAAGTGGATAACATTAAAAAAGAACTAAATATAAGGCATATAATATTGCACAATGATAACACTTAGAGAAATGAAGAAAAAAAAGGAGGTAAAAGGAGCAGAATCCAAACCCCAATCATTCCTCTTCTTTAAATGGATGAATAAATGGAGGAGTATTGAGTTTTTTATTGGAATTTTTTGATGATACATACCTCCACTTACTAAACTATGACCGATTTATGAAAAATTCAAAATTGTCCAAAAAGTGGATTTTTTACATACTCCCCACTATAGGACAACTCATCCCCAGCTATACATACAAAAAAAATGAAACATTTAAAATGTTCCCATAACCATAAAGGATGGTCTAACAATGTCTAGAATTACATCATGAGGATTAGTTATAAACCCAACCTTCTCTCTAGAGTTAGAATATGAAATTTCAGAATTCACATTCAAACTAACCACCCATGGAGTATAAGTTCTAAAAATCATATAACCAAACATACAAAAATTTTAAATTTATGATTATCCCGTGAAATTCCCTTTAAATTGTTGAACATAACTTAGAAACACAAAATAAAACTAACCGGTTACAATGGAACATTTCCAACCATAACTATTTTGATCACTGAACTATTACTACATGACATGAACTACATTCCCAACACAATTTCCACTTAATCATGGTCTACCTGGTAATTATTACCTATCATTATATCCCTGAATTATTTATATTATGATTCTTAATTCCATTTTTTAAATTCGTTACAAGCTATTCGGTCATGAAACATTAATTACTGGAATTCCAGAAATTTCTTCTTTACCAACACTAGGCCTTATAGGGAGATGTCATAGGTCTGGTACAAAACACTTCTATCCAAACATACTCATAAGAAACCATAGTTATACTCCCACGACTCTGTGTAATGATCGTATTGAATTTGAACAACACCCACATCAAGATGATGTCCAATTTAATAAGACCCCCCAAACCACCTCGCATCACCTGTCCCTAGGTTTCATTGCCATCTGAATTTAATCCATAAACATTAAACCTAGTGACACCACTCAGACACATTAACAATGAAAACTACTTAAAGCGAGAACCACATGATTTATAGGCCCATGGTGTCTTCCCACCATAGTAATTCTCAAACCACTAAACCATGGTCACTATACTACTATAGATCACTTATAGTTTCACATTGACATGTTTGAGATTTGCTGGCTTTATTTAAGATAGGTCTCACTTGAGCTCACTTGAAAACTCCTTATGAAGCGGTGCCACATGAAAACTGCAACCTCCATTTACAAATCAACCATCACAGTTAATCTAGTCCTAAAAATTTAAACTAAAGGGTCATAACCAAAACACACTCTTCATTATTAATACAACTTACACTAAGAAATATTAGCTCACAACATGCACCTGTTTACTGAAATTCCAGTCAGAACGCTTTAGTTTGACCTGCTTAGAGGACATCCAAATTGATGGCCAATGCCTTTATTTGAAATCTAAATCATATTAACATAATTTGAAAAGTTATATCAGTATAATTGAGATAAACCCACTGAATTCCAAAATTGACTCATGGTGTGATTTAATGGGTGCATACTCAACCAACCATTTCACTATAATGCTATATTACAAGAAAATGTGTGATATCAATCTATCACATTTCCTAGATTTCACATGTAGCCCGAGTCTAAATATAATTTCCAAACCTGATTCAAACTCATACCTATGTCTTAAATTAAACACCTCCTCCATGTATGGAAATCTTGAATTTTATAGCTCACAGACTTTGAAATGTCATTTTGACCATTCATGACTACTCTTTCTACAACCACTCTCCCAAAGGTTAAATTTTCCATGACCTGTGTGATTCTCCCCACCATAGGATTTTAATATTCATCATTTTATTAAAAATAGTAATCTAATTTCCATGAAAAAACAATCTTTCCACCACTAAACATGGTTTTTGGATGGGAGTCAACATAATTATACCATGTTCTATCACGACAATCCATCCTTGGAAAACGCTGAAGCCTCATCTGGTACTAATATTCCATCCTTGAAGAACCTGTGGTTCACTTCCTACCACATAGATTTACATCATCCAATTAATAATGAATAGAAATTGTCTATTCATAATCACGTGCATTATACAATCCTCATTCCATGCGCACACATTCAATCAACATCAATAACTACATCTTGAACTTTAACCCATATTGATGATGTTATAATTCTCGATCCTCTGACATAGTCATCCATCGAACTAGGATAACATAGCTTTTATACTAAAAACTCTGGTCTACATCACTCACCATAACATAGTTATTACCAAGGAAACCTTACTCAGGGAGTGATCGGTTAACACAACCATTTTAGATCCCACAACCCTAAACCAAGTAGTTATGTGATAATAACCCTCAAGGTGTTACCTATGATTTCATCCATCAACCTCTCAAGGACTAGAATTTTTTTCACAAAACACAACAAAAATCTCTCCAACAAACCATAGTTAAATATGAAATTTATATGATAATGAATACTAAATTGATGTTACATCAATGAAATGGGAACACCCATTTCATATAATTCATAGAACCAATGACACTGTGCATTCTTAGTATTTTCTAGCCTACTCAAAAAATCAAACCCAAGGGTCACATTATCCTACATAACCATTTAACATAGATGATGACTTCTTGAGTCATACACCTTTGAAATTAAACTCACACAACTAACCAAACTAAATTAAATTATATTGGCATGTTAGTCCCACTAATCTCAAGCATTAAAGATGCTCACAACACCTAGAAGATTTACTTATCTCATGATCGCCTACCATATTGGTGAATAATTCCACAACTAGAGTCTTACTCAATCCCAAAATACATAAAAAACACATTCTATGACCAAAAACTAAAAAGATTCATCCAATGATACTTAATATCTCCAAGGATGCTAGATAAACTAGGTTAACCCCTCACATTACATGAGGAATCAATTATAATTCTAGGTTTATTTCTAAAAGGTCACTAGAATCTCTCACCTAACCTATATTCAAACATAAAAAGATGTCAACTAAGACTCACTTGAAATATCTACATTCCTATAAAAGCTATATCCCAATGTAACTCTAAAACTATTCCCACAATAGTATTTTTATAACAATATATTTCTAATGTGTTATTTAATCTATTTCATATGTTCAAATTTATTATTAGTATTATGGATGGTTTCTAGGCCACAAAACCACAAAAAAATTATTATATAAATGGGTTGGTACTATTATAACTACTAATTCATCAATTATCAATTTTTATAATTAGAGTGGAATCGTATGGATGATCTATCCTAAGAAAGTGAAGTTATAAGATTTAGTGGAATCCAGTTTGGGATGTTAAAATGTTGTATCAATGGAGTTTTATCTTCCTAGTATTTAATATTTAGGACATTGTATACATGAGTATGAGGAATGTGTTGGAACCTTTGATGGATATCTGACTGCTGTGTTAATAATAATTTCTCTAATAGGTTTTCTTATTTTCCAGGGTTTCAGATTTTTGTTCTATTTTTAAATATTAAAGTTGTATATTATTTCTCATTGAGAGAAAACATGTTTTTTGGAAGTTGTGATTTAATCTGGACATTTAGATCATTATCATTGGTGGGAGGCCAGGGATGGTTTTTTCTGATATAATTTTTTTTTCAGGGCAGTGGTGCAGCAGAAGCAAAGAATTTTTTTTTTATTTTGGGCAGCTTTTTGCAGCGGTTTTAACCACCGCGAAATGTATATTGGCGGTGGTTATAACCACTGCTAAATAGGAGCATCATGACTACCTCATTCCGCAGTGGTTTTCCTGAATTTAGCGGCAGTTTTACAGCCGCTGGAATTTGAGTTTATTCACGTCAGTTATAACCATCACGAATAAAGTGATATCCAGGGCTCTTAAAACCACCGCTAAATTCAGGAAAACTGCAGTGAAATGAGGCAGCTAGGACACTTTCCAGAAACCACCGCTAAATGTAAATAATTTCCTCTAATAGATTTGTGACGCCCTATTAGGCGGCGGTTTCTGTAAACCGCCCCCAAACAATGTTTTGGCGGTTTCTGTAAACCGCCGCCAAACAATGTTGTGGCGGTTTAAACCGCCGCTATATGCAAAAAAACAACCACTAAACGGCAATTCTGTTGTAGTTCCCCTTGGGTCCCCATTCATGTTGATTCTATTATGACACCACATTATAAATATTACTCTTAGAGCGATTCACTTATGCTCCAGACTCCATGACCATAAAGTAATAGTTAACTTCATTAACACAAGATGTTAAATTGCGAAACTACCTTGAAATATCTCAGGATACCCCATGAAAATTATGGGATTCTCTATCTTCCTCACTAGAGATGATCACCCCACCAATGTTGTTATCTCACCACACCATGTTTTTAGAACTACGTACGACATGATTCCCATTCTTAAGGGATATGTAGCGATGCCTAAACATTTTATCCTCTAGTCCAGCCACATGCGCATTAAAAATTTTTCTCCTCAGGACCCAATTGTGGTCCAAGCCCCATGAACTTAAACTATATTAAATTCATCTTAAGTGGTGTATATATCACATGAAACTCCTTGTCCTCATTCAAGCTGAGTTTTACCTCCTACATGTTGTGTTCATACCCTAATACTAAATGTCTCCCACATGGTTCGTGTAGTATGACCCTAAACTACATGCATATCTGGGTTCCAATCCAATCCTATGATATGTTAATTACACACTTCATGTCATCCTCGATTTGGATTTCCATCACCTTTCAAAATCAAGATGAACCCCCTAGTGGTGTTGATCTCATTCCACTTTGGTTCACCACTCTTCCGGGGCTAACACCATAATGGAACTTTTGTAGCAATAAGTGAGTCATGTATTTTGATCATGGACAATAGTTGATCCCATGTTTTATCACCACTTTATTTCCTTGGGAAGTTCAGGTCCCTATGTTTCAAATATGGTCCAAAAACAACACTATAATTTGAGTCTCCCTTTCATTCAAGACTAGAAAAACTCAACCAACCTCATTTATATTCCTATATAATGGTTTGATTAAATCCTTGGTTTCACCTTTGATGTGCCCCACATGTTAGGTAAACCCCCTTGTACTATTCCTTGTTTCGCACACTAAGCATAGATCATGTGGCCTTAGGATTTTTGGTAGGGTGTGTACTGATGTGTTCGATTCATATGAGGTATTTATGGTCCATACTCTATGAACATAAACTATGAGCACCATTATGATATGTGGTGTGCTTTTGGTCTAACCAGGTCCTCATTCACACTATTTTTGTCTCCTGGCACATCACATAAGTATGAATATAGTATATTTCTTTATATTTGTGGCATAAAACCCCCTTTTGGATCATTCATGCCATGTTTATTCCCTCATTACACACAAATACTTTGGAACATTTTATAGTCCAAGTAACATGACATTAAACTGTTGTCCAGGGTCTAGGAAGTATGACCTTTAACATGTGAATCATCCTAGTCACATGACGTTAAACTATGGAACTTCCTAATTGTACAACTTTAAACTATACCATGCATCATACTTACAAAATTTTGTTATACTATGCATTCAACCTCCTCACTTTCATTATGTAAAACTAAAAATCATGTTAGTCCCTCAATTGATAGGTTATATCCCATTGTGCTGGTCAAATACCAAATTATTCTCATTTTCAGATTCCACTTGACATCTGAGGTGATGTTCCCCTAGAAGATATGATTGATGTTTTCTCATACCATTATTCTCACACCAATGTGATCTAAGCCACAATGGTGTAATTATCAGAGTATTGGATGTCATATAAAAATTCCATCACTCGACTCCTACTCATTGTGTGCCCCTTATTCAGATCATCATCCTCTCTCGTATGATGGGACCCCCTAATTCCATGGTGTCTAGACACAATGGCTCACATACCATCCTGGATCAACTCCCTGAAAGATATTGGATGACAATTTGAGACTATTCAATTGTTTCGAACATGGTCAGTGGTTGACCCAAATTAGTTTATCCCCATTTCAGGCTATGCAATATGAATACTATGTTTTTAGACATGGTCAGTAGTTATCATATATCATGACACTGTTCTCATCATGTTACAAATTTTTTGAAATCGTAATTCACATTTCTCATTTCCTTTTATTTGAATAGATTCCAAAACCCATGGCGCTATCCCATCCGTGTACTAGAGCATATCTGGAATGGAATGTTGGATGCTCTGAGAAACCAATTATACATCTACAACCTCTCTTAGTTCAATCAATCGAGGTTTTTAGTCAAAAATAGTAGACCCTGGGTATTATATGATAATATGACACTATTAAACAAGATATGGTTGACATATAGTAACTAAATCATGAAATAATGTGTCCATTCATGTAGTTCAAAGAAAGAAAACAAGATAGTACATTTCAGAGTTTATAAAAACATAACCCTAATGGATCGGCCCCTTTGATGGAATGGTTTCGCTCTGATTTCTTCTAATGCATGACCTCTAGAGTATGATATAGCTTCCTAAGTTCCATCAATTCAAAAATTTCCATAAAATCAATCTCATCAGCATTGATCTGTGCTTGTCCATATTCGGATTAGATGTTGGACACTTGAGGAATCACCTACTTCAGCTACTTTTGGGCCTCCTTTAGATAGACCTTTAGTCATACGATGAGTTATGACTAGTTAGTGATGAGTAATGAATGCTTGTTTTTTTAATTTAAGTGATGGATCTATTTTTCAACCTATTGGAGATTCTGTATGTTTCCAAACTTCTTCTGGAACCAATCTATATCCAAGTTCATTCAATTTTTTTACATTTTCTTAGTTATATAATCATAAATCAGCATATGAAGATTGCAATAATCCACCCCCTATGACATAGAAATAGTGCATCCATGTGTGGAGTGTCACCATTCGGCTCACAAATTGCGCCTCCAGTGCCTCAAGGAAACTCTTAATACACTTCTGTGCCCTATGTCGAGTCATGATGCTTTCCTCAGCCACATCGGGTTTAGAATCAATTATATCCTCAGGGTCTATTGGTTCGTATTCGGGAAAGATGGCCAAGAGTCCCATGGTAGAATCTTCTTGTAGTATCCTCTTCATAGGGACATGATCTATTTCATGTGAATGATCATATTAACTTATTTCCTCCTAAGTAAGCTCACCTCCACTAGCTTCGACTACCCTCTTAGTGGAATCATTTGTGGCTGCAACCTCATACCCACCTATCACCAAGGCCAAAACAACATTAATGACTCACTCCTTGTGGATAGAGTTGGTCATCAAAATATCTCTCATAGATCTCCCAGGATCTTTATCTTGATGATACTATAATATTATGATCACTAAATAAAATAGAAACCTCAGTCAACCTAATCCCCAGATGATAAGTATGGGTTTGTGAAGGTAGAGACATATGAGATCTAAGCACAACCAAATCATGTGCCTGAGTCACAGCTGAAAATTCCACCACAAGAGACCCCTATGTGACCATTAATTTAATGATTGTAATTATCTCCTCTTTTACTATGGGATAAAACTAAGATTCCATGGTTTTCACTTTACCACCCTCAGTTGGCCCACCAGTGGCTACCTTAGCGATGAAAGACACATTTCTTGGTTCAGATCCAGATGTAGGCCATGTGGCATGTCACTCTACATCCATTAGTTCATCCTCACCTTCTATATTGGAGGGCCCTTGATCAATGTAAATGTGATATTATGAAGGAAAAGGTACATTTATTGTATCCTAGTTTCAAAAAGGGAGGATACTAGGAAAGATATAAGTTGAGACTTACATAGACATGTTTGGAGATCCTCTCATTAGATCCTGTAATCTCCCTACTCTCCGAGGGACTCCCTGGATGAGCCATTGTACCCTATGCCTCTCCAACACCTAGATATTCAACCATAGACTATTCTTATTCATCTTCCACTTCTTCTTTAGCCTCTTCTTCTTCTTCTTCTTCTTCTTTGTAATAATTATCATCCTCAGATGACTTATCTTATTTATGATGATATTGATTGAGAATCACTTTCACCAGGATATGATGTTCTTTGTATCACCCTCATTGTCATTTAAAGGCATCCACGACCTTCAGGTATGCATGTCATCGATGAATGTCTACCCAGTCTGCTACTTGAATGTTCCTAACTTCTGGTAGATCAATCCTGAAATGCATTAGTTACCACCACAGGTCTTCATTTGGTAGAAATTGTATCAACTTCCTATAGGAAGACCATTGTGTCATAATATGGCATTAACAGTTGGTTTTAGGGGATACATTATTTGTTTATGAGGGGATTCTTTGGCTGGTCATCAAGTCTGCCTTAGGAAAAAACCCTCCTTAGAAGGTGAAGGTTCATCCACACCCTATGAAATCCCTGATGAGGTTCCAACTCATTTTTCCCCGTAATTCATGGTTTGACTCCTATCTTTCACCTTTAATAGAATCCCACCTTCTTTCCTACCACACTAGATCCACTATCTCAAACTGTCAAATACGTCTTCATAGGATTGCCTCTAGATATGTCGCCACCCAGTACATAGCATATTCTAGGGATAGGGTGGAATTGATATTTGTTGGGGATGTATAATGGTTTCTCGATATCCAACAGTCATTAACATACACCACAACTAAAAAATGATGTTGGGGTGACACTCTTCATGAACATCTATATACACTTTCATCAATAGTTACTTAAGGCATCTGAAAAGTTTAGAAAAGTGGGATGGTACATATGGTCCACAAAGGATTTTTCGTCAATTTGAGCTACTAGCACACCTACCATGATGCTCTACAGATATTCTCTTTACTCTATTGTACCTTCTTGGTTATCCACTATCTAGTCAACTGGAGTCTGGAATGGGATGATGTTGAAATTTTCAAGGTTACTAATTTGATGCTTGATCCCTTACTCATTATGATTCATCAGTCGTACCCCTATAATATTCAAAATATATTGATGTAGTCTATTTCTATGAGTACATTTGGCATTTAGTAAATCATATCAACTAAAGTGGTTTGTAATCTAGCCACATAGGATTTTGGAACGGTCCACATAATCTTCTAGGCATGCCTTCCCTCAAGATTCGACCAATCATAATGTAGAGTCTTGATAATATAGGCACCCCTATATGTATCTTGTTGTGGGATTCTATGATCCCCACTATCAGTAATGTTCTCAGGTGGACCCCCATCCTTGTATCCCTCATCAGAAATAGCAACCCGATTACAACAGAAACAATAAGACAATATAGAGTGTCCATGGGTCCCAGATATCATCCATGATGAAACCACAAGTATGATATTTCCTTGCGTCTAGGACAACCCATTATACAACTGCCTTGACCCTTTGCAGCGCATTCAGGCACTACTTCCCTTAGCATGACATTCTCTCCTTCTTTACCCCCTTCAAGAAAAAGATGAACCACACCGGATATGAGATGTACTTAAAGAAAAAAAATTAATCCCAGACTTCTTATTTTTTTTAAAATCTATGAGATTACATGCCATGATGGGGGTTCTTTATATGTAAGCACAGATAGTTTTTGTTGGAAGGAATTCATCATATTGAAGTTCCACTAGAGGAATGCCTCTAATATAGTGAATTCCCCAAAGACCGATTCCAACCTTCCCATGGTGGAGGTGGAATTTATTTTTTTCTGGGAACGCTGGAAAACTAGCTCTAGAACTAGCTCCCATTGATGGTAGATGAAGAACATTGATGTCCATACATCTTCAAACATCCAGATAAGGCATATCTCTTCTCTAAACTCCTCACATGAGTGGAGAACCTAGTACGCCCATGCTAATTAACTTATAAAATTACCCTTGGACCTCAAGTCCTAGTCCTTCTTCAAACCCACACTTTCATCCATTATAGTACTTCATATGTTTCTAGTATAGTGGGAAGGGGATCCCTTAGGAACTGGCTCAACTGCCACTATCATCCCGATTCTCAGATTCAGGACATAGACAACCATGTCCCGATGCCCCATTGTAGAATTTCCAATTATAGTGATGTTGTATCAGTAGAGACGGTATTCATGTGTGAACCATGACAATTATGAGTTAGTATTGAATCCATGGATGACCACTATATATGGAATCCCAATGTTCCACAGTGGGAGACTATTTATCAAGAGATAATCTTTATAAAGATGCATCAGCATACCGAAGGGCATTTGATTATTGGATAGGTTTCTTGTAGGATTGATTATTTCAGGATTCCCCATCATATCATCCCTTTATGAAACAATGGTATATTATCTCTCAGAATTAGTTTATTGATCATCCATGTTGATGGAGTTTTGCAAACACTATGTTTGGGGTGCGAAAGATTTAGTTTTACGATGAAAACGTGTGTCTTATGTGTAATATTGGTAGTTGACATGGAAAATATATCCAATTCCTAAGAATGGAAGATTCAATGGCTGCATGTAAAGTAACAGTAGAATTTGGGTTTTTCACACAAGAATGAGAATATTATGATCACAAGAGTGAAATCACATATTTCATGGAAAGTCAAAGTACTCTTCCTATGGGCCACTGTGTATTTATAGGGGAAAACTAGGTCTTATGTGCATGTTGAAGGAGGCTTTCACTCTTGACTTTAGATGTTTTACACATTCCATTGGATGCACTATTCTTTTCATCATTCCCATAAAAACCAATCCTTATAGTCCCCTTTCTATTTAGATTCTATGGGGGAATTTTTTTGTGCCGAATTCCACATGAGGATGGAAATGGTCATTTTGGAACAAACTAAATACACCCTTTGATTTAGTAGAACATTTCATGAAATCTAAGGGAGTCGTATGCCAGATTTAAATACTGTGTTCCAGGAGGAAATCCACATATAAGAGCCTTATGCACCAAATGTGATATCAAAGGTAAATAATTCACCCCACCCTCACAAAAAAAGTATAAGGAGTATTTAATAAATGGAAAGGGTTGCGCGTAAAAGGTGGGCCCATAAGTAAGAATCTTGAACACCCAATATGATATAAAATTCCCACTTCCACAACCAAATTCTTCTATACTGCTACCAATAATTAATCATATATATAGGTGGGAACCCCCTTTATTTAGGGTAATGATCCGAGAGATAAATCATTGCTCCAGTGGGTGAAAGACCACCTCTTCCATGACAGCGTGCAAGCCTTGGATCCCTCATGGTATAAGTTCAGGAATGAAAGGACCCATATGGGTCCCCCTTCTGGTGGACCCATAAGGACTTGACCCTCACCCATTTCCTTTTTTCCTAAGGTATGTTCATTCAAAATACCCTTCTTACAAGAAACACTTTCCCTTATGCACAACCCATTTCTCTCAAGCCCCTTTCTTTTGTGTGCAAGCTTTCAATATTATGTGCACCCCTTCCCTTAAGCATTGTGGGTATACCGTATTCTAAAGTAACATGTTCGACCCCCACCTATGCACAGATTTTTTATCTTTCAAGAACCTCCTATGTGTGTCCCTCCAATTTTGGGCATAGTTATTTCATTGTCTCGTGTGTGGTTATCCTTGTTATGTGGCCTCACATATTATTTTTTCGCATTGTTACACTAATGTCTATTGATTTTTCACATAACTATGCTAACATGGAATCAAAGATTTATGAATCCTCCACCCCACTCCTTTTGAGCATTGTTGGTGTCATTCCTTGTCCATGTGTGGGTGGGTATCATCTGTGTAACTCCAAGTGGTGAGGGTGAGACCCCATCATCCATGTTGTTGGATGTTAAAAAATAGGGTTTCATCATCCTGAGCACATGATATTAAACTATATCCTAACTTAATTAATTCACATAGATTTACCCACCTAATGTATTTTCCATTCCCACTCATCTCCATATTAGTGAGATCATCTTCACATAGAATGAGATCCTCCTCACATTAAACGACACTCACCCTGCATGGAAGGACAACCATCCTAGTTTAATCCCCAAGCCTTTATTGTGAGAGGTAGAACTCTTTCTCCTCCTTGCCTCCTCTGGATGAAAATACTAGAGGGGAGATCGGTACATGGGACTATTAAAAACCCATCCCAGTCCCGTTGAGCTTTGTATCCATGGGCTTCCTTCATACGTAATCCCCACATTATCCCTTGATGAAGCATATTTCATGATGCAACCATCTAGTCTATTACTTCCTCTTGTTTCTCACAGCAATCATAAATCACATGGGATTAAAGGTTAGTAGTTACCAGGACACCCTTCTTCATCCAGTTATCCCTCGTGGATTAATCCTGGGATTCGATATGGGCTACTTCCACATGTAAGCCTCGCATCGTCCATCTGACATATTATGTTGGTTTTCACCCATGGCTTCTAAAATGGGTACGTAGGAAGAATCAATAATATTCAATACCAAAAAATGTAAAATTTGGTTCCCCCTCCTAGGGGTTTACATCCTTGGAATGTGCCTCCACCCTAGGTGTAAGCCCCAATACCCATCTTAGAACCATGTGGGATTTGATTCCAATTAAACAAGGATATGGAGGAAACGACCCTAAGGTTCAAGACCAACACCCTCTATAACCCATCCATTACAGTAATTTCTCCCACTTCATCCATAAACATCTGGATTCTTACCTTGGTCTCCATGTCCTGTTGGGATCATGCCATTCATCCAGGTAGACCCAATGAGTAAGCCCTAGTCATCTGTTTCGACGCCTCACCCTTTCCAAGATAGATTTACATCATCTATATGGGATATCTTAATGTGTAATCCTCATTCATCCACATCATATATTCTCCTATCAGAATCAAATAATATTAGTGTGTAAGCCCCACACAATCCTACCAAGAGAAATCCTCTTGCGATCGGTAGTCATAGTGCATAATCCCCACTCAATCCAATGAACAACTTGGGTTTTCATACCATCGTTCTAAAAGAGGTTTGTAGGAATCCACCATGAGGTTCAATCCAATCCAATTGTAAACCTTGGTTTCCTCATCATTTGGGTATACCTCCTTGATCCACCCTCTGTGGTGTCCAGATCAACCTTCACAGTGTGAAACCTTTCCTTTAGGGGACACACCACCTTTAGTTCCGACCTCATTGGGTGTTCTAATTCATATTCCTCATAAACCTTCTAGTTTATCCTTCCTAGGTATATACCTATCTGATATACCTTCACAGGTTCTTTCATCAGTCCTCTCTCTTCGTAAGATGTTAAACTCACAACCCACATCTCCACTAGACGTTAAACTTGTGGTCTATCCTTTGTTTAAAAATGGGATTCCTGAGGAAAACCTTTGAAATAATTCCCATGGAATAATATACCTTGTGATCACAATAGGATTATTTTCTTTTCAATGTCCTTGGGAATACCTGTCATGATGAAGAATATAGGTGTACCAATGTCCCAGTGCCCAGACATGGCAGCGATTACCTACGCGACTACTCTCCTGACCGAAGATTGCTTCCCTGACTTAACCCCTTGGAATATCCAGACAGATGAAGGGTAATTTATCGGTGTCAATTAAGAGATTGCACCTGGAATGAGTTTCACGAACAAAGTATTAATCTATAAGGGAGACTCGTAGTAGCTGAAAAATTTTGAGGATGAATCCATGGACGGCTGAATCGACATCTCCTCATCCCATTTCTATTATGGAGAAGACATATCTGAATAAGTGATGAATTCCACCAGCCATTGGAAAACAAGAATGTGGATCCACAAAAGCATCTCCATCACACAGCCACATGCGATGCCTAAATGCAAGTTCCACCCCAATGGAAGGTTTCATAATTAATGATGATGATTTATATTTACTATGATTATATTGATAGAAACTAACATACCACAATGCTTATTACATGGTGCATTGATATGATTGACTCAATGATTATATTCGGTTATTTAATTTATTTTCATGCCATCTAATATAAAGAAATATTTTTTTATAAAAATTTCAATTAATCATATTTTAATGTATCTTTCATCGTTATTTATTATGAACTCATGTTTTTCAAAAAATATATAAATGTTACGCCATGCCTCTATTATTTATATTTAAATAATATTTTGATTAATTATTATGGAATTGATTATAGAATACTTGGTGAGACCCTACTTGGATTCTTATCTCACACCATACCATCTCGTTCAGGTGTTTGTTGATTATCCTATGTAAGGTTCAAGAAATGGAAAACTGCCTCTTAGAGGAGGTGAGTGTAATTGATCATGGGTCCTGGAGTTATGGAGGTGATCAATGGAGATGTGATCCACCTATTATAATAAATTTATAATATTTTCATTGATAAATGTTATGTTTTTTTTATGATATATCATTTTAGTTATGTTTTACTTGTTTGTTTCTAGTACTTCCTCCTTGAGGACTGTTGGAATACTAACATGTACTATTTATCATTTTCTTTTATATGGAAAAAATGTGTTTCCTTGTTTCCTCTTGTACAATTACAAGTGATAGTCACCATCCCATGGGGAATGAGAATCCCTTCGGGCTATGCCAAAGTATGCTTGACATCCGTGTACCAAGTTATCTATGATGGTTCATGATAAGATTCTGAATGGTTTGGCGGCATAGTTTTTCTTAATCGTGCACAATCTATGTACAAGAGACCCACACCAAAAACACTTCACACATTTTACCAAGGAGTTTCATAGTTTACATAATTTTGTGCTAACAATGATAAAGGAACTAACTTGCCCATCAACAGTCATATGATTTTCCAAACCATGCACCAATAGTACACCAGTGAAATCTCTCAAAAATTCCAAAAAAATATTAGGTCTCCCTTAAATAATAAAAACATAAAAATTAAATAAAAATAAACACAATCATAATATTGAGGTTGAGAATATAATATTACTATTTTTAGAACCATCATATACTATATTTTTATATATTCTATACAATATACTACATATAAAGGTTATTTTTATAGTTTTCATATATTTTATATTATTTTAATGTAGTTGTTATAGTACAGAGACACAAAATTATAATATGAAAACAAATTTAAAATGTTGTCAATAAAAAACCAGGTAATATCCGTTGTAATGGAGAAATTCTTCTTGAATCATTACATCACTATTTGTGGGCATTGAAGGTGTCGAAGGAAGGTTTGAGGAAATGATATGGGGTTAAAGCTTTAATTTTAGCTTTAGAAGGTGTTTCGTGACATGAAAATGGATATTTCACCATGAATGGTTTACTAGAAGAGATTGTATCTCTATGGTTTGTTGTGTCATGCCATAAGTGGTTGGGTCATGGTTTCATTCTGCTGTCATGGTTTGGGGTGTAATCCATGAGATTCTTGAGACACACAATTTTGAGGATGGTTTTTCATGATGTGACCGTATTTGGTCATATAATAAATAGTTTTGGAGAGGAACTTATTAAATTTAAATTCCCTTTTCTATTAAGATGGATCCTTATATATGGGATTTTACCCTTATGTATGGATCTTTTATAGGGCGGGGGCCTCCAATGGTTGTTTGAAAGGGGTTTATAGAGTTTATTAAATTTAAAATTAGTGGTCCTCCTGGAGTGGTCGTAAATATTGTGCCATGACTCCATAGGGGGTTGATTTGTTGGTTATACCTTTTTGGAAACCATTGCGTCGGGTGCTATTATTGCATAATGGTTTGGTATGAGGACCCCAATGTGGTTTTAAAGAACACGAATGTTGTGGAATGAGGATGACCATACCCCCATGAACCAACCTCAACCATGTCAAATTATGTTAGTTGAAAAATAATTTAATAGGGTGATATAAGGTAGATCTCAATGTGATTTCTAGAGATTCATTTAGTTTACCCTCACAATGACATGATCTTAATATATCTAACTATGATTAAATGAATTCATAGTACCAGTATAAATTTGGACGATCATCCAAGACCTTCAAAATTTCATCATTTTTTTGAACCCTTGGCATCCAAAGGTGCTCCCCCAGAGTCCTTTGAGTTCCCATTGATATTTGTTTTCCCTCGTATTTCAGGTATCTACTACTTGTGATCAAAATTGGGTTATTTCTCTTCATTTGTATTCTATAATTATTCTTATTCATATCACGGCTATAAATAGGAGTTATATTTATTTTGGTTATATTGGAGTAATATTTTTATGGATGTTATTTTTATATAGGTTTATTACAGTTTACCTCACATAATATAGGACTTGTGATCATCTCTATCTACTTGATCTTATGGAGTGATTATTGATGCTCAATTTCAGGTAGTGGATTCGAAATATCTCCCTATTTATTTTGTGTAAATCGTGGAACTATCTTGATTTTTTTCTTTGGTTTTATGGTAAGGATAAAAATAATGAATAAAATGAATTATACTAAAAGAAATTTAAGTGAAATTATATTTACCATCTGTTTTATATGATTCTATGATATTTCATGTGATATATGGTTGATTGATGTTTCTATTGAGTGTTATTTACTAAAATAATTATTTGTTATTTCTATGATTAAATTGATCGAATAACATCTCATAAAAAGGAAAAATACTTAAATATAGTAATGAATCAGTTGTGTGAAATCTTTTCCCATAATGATGCTACTCCTTAAATATATTATAAAAGCATGTTTTACAAATGTAATTATGGAATTGATTTGTTGAAAAAAATTGGTTTTTGTGTATTATTGGTATTCTTTTTTATATTACTATTGTTGGTTTGGTTTTGTAGTGGATTATTGTGGCTAGTTTCAGGTCATTATAATGAGCTGTATAGTGGGTTTTATGACTAGTTTCCCTGTTAGGCATGAGATAATGTATTAGTGGTGGATGTGGCGTTATGTGGTGAGGATATAGTGTTTTGTCTTGTTATATGGAAAAGAATTTTATTTGGGAATTTGTGCGGTATGTTTGTAGGTTTTTATGGGTGGTTCATGCATTGATTTTTTTATTATAGGGTTCTAGTATATATTACAAGTGGTGTGGGAAATGGTTGGTAACAATGAAAATTGAAATGAGTAGTGAACTGTTAATGAATCATTAAACGATTTGAAATTAATGCATATCAGTTGTGATGAATGTGGGTGATGGATAGTTAATGGTTTGAAATTAAATATGGATAAATGGAAGGTATAATGAATGTAATATAGCTGGAAAATAGGTAATTATGATAATGTATGAGTGATAAGTTTTAACATTAATCATGAATGTTTCAAGGGTTGTTTTATGTAGAATGTGGGGGTTAGTTGGTGCTATAGAGTTGAAAATGGTTAATAGTGAATGATACTTATTATTTAGTGTCTATTATAGTCCTTAGTGGTGTTTTTTAAATGTACCCATTAGGATGGGTTATGTGTCACTACAATATATGTAACATCCCTACCCAACCCATTGGCTTGGGATGGGTTGGAGGTGTTACTAACTATATGTGACATTCCCCATACACTAAATGTTAGAAATAAATGAAAAAAGGTAAAACTTGAATTCACAAGGGGGATAATGATTTACCATGTTTATGAAGACAGATAATGTCACATACTGCCTAAATTAACTATATTAACTATAACTGGACAAGTTGGAAATAAGAAATCAAGTGCACCTCCCCATTGTCCAGAGGCTTTCGACTAATAGCAAGGGTTTAAAGGTGGTATATTAGGGATATTATACCCTATTAATCAGTACTAAATACAGTGAAGAAATAAATGAATTATATAATATGGGAAGATAAATAAATATTTAATAAATAATAATAAATAAACCACCATAAATGTTCCAATAAATATATCTATGCATGAACATGTTCAGTCATAATACAAGTAGTCAACATACAACAAAATAATACACATGATAGGGATAAGATGATAGAAGAATAAATAAATAAAATACTCTAACTACAAATGAAATCTTGACTACATGCTCAGCCACTACTCTCGTGCCAATTCTCAACCTAAAAGGTACAATAACAAAGAAGCATTGTGTAACTCCAAACATATAGTCAGGATATATTCCAGGGTACCAAACTATGGTCTGAATAGGGTGTGAGTAAAAATCACAAGACCACCACTAAGGGTTTCTAATTCTAATATAGTATATGAATATAAAATTTACAATGTCTAGTTATTATAAATGTGATGGAGTAATTTAAATATAAACCAAGTCAGACATGGGCTCCTCGTAGGATCCCTGGAAAACTATACATGCTTCAGCTTAAAACAGAATATCTCTAATCATTTTACCTATTATATAAATATATTTGGGACCCATGGTGTATAACCAATGTTTCAATGTGCAATTATAACCATATGGGAGTTTATATTTAAATAATAAGCACTAAAACAAATATCTAAACTATGGGGAATGGAGTGTCACGTCTAACCATTCCCTATAAATGATAGGGATCACCATGTCCAAAAATTTCAATAAAAAATATGGGACTCCATGTCCCTAAACATTAAAAAATAATAAGTATATTCATATCTTATAATTTCAATAAACAATGAGGATGTCCATATCCAACAATTTCAATAAATAATGAGAATCACCATATATAAAAATTTTAAATACATAATGGGGATATCTATGTATGAAATCACTTAATCATTAAAATTAATTTAGTTGAAATGCCTTTTGATCCCAAACTATACATTCTATATTGGAATCTAGGTATGTATCAAGGAATAAAACAGAAATTAGGCATGTTACATGTAATAATTGAACATATTCCATGAGATTACTCATTCAAATATACAATTCAATGTACCATTAGTCATTTCATCAATAAGAGAAAAAATTCCAATTGACATGGTTATCCCATTCACATTCCATTTCATCCCAATTATTCATGTTCATAATTCACATTTCATTTAAAACATCTACCCATTACATCATTAGCTGACAAGCCAAACCTACCCTAGTAGGTGGTTTGGTTAAAAGGCATAGAAAGATGGTCAAAATGATTTTCTATGTATTATCAATTTTTAATTTACATTATATAGAGGATAAAAATTTCATTCATTAATTTATTTTATTCCATCATAACAAATTCAATGGTCACCCATGGGTTTTCATTAAATTCTATAACCATTTATAATTAAAAATTGTTCATTTCTTCCAAGAAAACCAAGAAGAAGGAACATGGGATCTAATGTTCATCCAAGACACCCTAAGTGCTCGAGAGGGTTCCAACAACCTAAAATATCCCAAGGTTCCTCTTAATATTCCATAATATATTTTTCATGGTCATCACCCCCAAGGGTGGTTTAGTCGCATTAAAAGATCAATGATAATCAATATTTATTCAATCCCACCTTTAGTGATGGTTTGTGTTGAGGTTGTCAACCTTCTATCATGTCAAAGCGTCAAAAGAACATCACTTCTATTGTCTAGTAATTTAATGTAAGGTATTTCATAATTTAGTATCAACACACTTAAAGTACAGTGTGTGAAACAACAACAAAAATTTATAAATGATGAAACATTAAGGGAGAAGCATCTAGACCACCTACAGTATACAAGGAAGCTTCACTCACCCATTATTAGCCTTTGATTCAGACTGAAATGTGAGAAATTAGAGAAATAAACAAACACGCTAAAAATAGGATATATGAGATCGTATGGATATAAGGCCGAAGATGGAAGGAGAAACTAATAAAGCAAGAAAACAGAATCATAGAATTAACAATAGGGATCTAACACAATTTACAACACTCGATTCAAGGCTCGAATAAAAGAGAATCGTCAAAGCCTATGTCATGGAGAGGGGTAGCTCTCACATGGGAGGAGGTGCTATATTTTTTATGGAAGACAAAAGATGATTTAGGTTAAAATAAAGGATGGAAAATTGGAATTTAACAAAATTTAATTTGGTGAAGGGTTTGACTACAATGTTAGAAAAACTATAAACCAATAGTGTACCCCTACTGTCTAAGTGGAAAATTCTGTCACATATTTAGGTTTATAGTTATAAAACCATGTTCATCTTGTGTGATAACACAATCCAAATGGATCACCCCTTCAAGTGGCTAGGGAAATGGTATTCATATCCAATTAATGTCACTTTGAAACTCTACACAATGTTTCATAGATTATTGGGCCCTTCACATATTTAACATAAACCACGCACATATAAAAAAGGGGATGCACAATTTGGGAAAATAGTTAATACTAACCATGTGTCAATCATGTGCATAGGTATTTATCTCCCAAAACTAATATTTTGAATAATGAAGCTCCAAAAACTCATTATGTCTTCCAAGACACCTCTTATTCCTTAAAACGCATCCAAAAACAAAATTTTAAAGAGTTATAACTCTTGGAATTTCAATTCAAAGATCCTTTAAAAATTTTGCATGTCGAAAAAATAAAAATTCAAATTACATTATAATTTACAACTAGTTAAAAATATCGGATCTTAAAACCCCCCACCTTATAAATTCTCATCCTCAAGAATCCTCGATAGACGACAACAACATCACATAAACTACATAGGTTGTGAATTCCATCAAAACAGTTGCATTGCATTTCCAAATTCCCAACATACTCCCAAAGTGAAACTTTAAAATTAAGTTGACCTAGAAGCTAAAGTTGATCCAATGCTCATTCTCACCAATGAAACAGTAATACAACACCTACTCAATCTCATCTTGTTTTCATTTTGATTACTTATCCTATAGTTCTCCCCACCACATGTTCTAACTTCCAACAACCAATTATGAACCATGATACTTCCATAATTATACTTGTTAATTGAGACACTTTCTTATCATCCTAGAGACACTCTTTAAATGTTTTTTAACTCATTACTCCTAATTATATGTGAGGATGTCCTTCTCAGTCAATGATCTAAATGGTCAAATTCTAATTTACCAAGCTAGCCTGGTCGCATTTTCATTTCCATGAAAATATACAACCGACCTATAGAATAAACCCATATTATCCTTATGGAATATAAAATATGGTTCATCCCAATCACATATTACTATTTTAGAAAGCAACACTCAGACTAATTTTGGACTGCTTCATTCAAAAATTCCCCTCTTCAATAATTGACGCTTCACCCAAAACTAGATTCCAAAAACATTTCCACAAGGAATATCGATATTTTTCTAAGAACTCTCATTGATGCACATACAAAACTTCCAATGATTTCTCCTAGTCGAACCATCCCCTATCCAAAACCGTCACCATTCCATAACATAAAAAATCAAACATACCAGATAAAAACCTTTGGATCGCCACAAGATATCTCAGGCATGACTCCCACACCCAGACTCCACCAATTCCATTATCATTCATGTCCCTAACATTTTATGATAAATATATATGTACATTGTTTCATTTATCAAATGAAATTTTTGATCCAAAATGACCGACACAAAATTAGTCTCAAGGTACCATGACCCACCTCTCTTGAGGGTCACCCACTGGCAATTGACGTCCCACTCCAGACATAAGAACTCCAATATTCACAGTAATAAAATTAAAACTTAATTAAAACGCCCCATGATCCATCCATCTTTAAACATAAATAATTACATGGATCAAAAATAAATTAACCATAAGAACTAGAACAATTGTTACCCATAACCCATTCCCACTTCTAGATAATAGTTTCAATGGTGCTTGTTATGTTTCATCTTACAATGTGGGTCACCAGTCTCAAATGGATAATTTTGTAATCCCAACCTTATAGATCACTTTAAATCATTCCTCAAGCCCAAATCCCAAGGATCACATTCATAAAATCATAAAAATATATTTAGATAGCTCGATGCATAGTTGTTTCTCTCTCATCATACTCAGGACAATGTCAAGATAATTGACATGATCACCTATAAAATAGAATGACCCTATTATTCCGTCGATACGAATGTATTGATATCCCCAAGACATGATCACACCAATCCAAGATATAATTTCCTTAACAAACACTCAACACCACATCCCCCAAAAATGCATTTCATGGTCCACCCACATTCAATCATTTCATGGAACTCAAGTTATTTTTGATAACCTATACCTCAGAGAGAAATTTATAATTAAATCAAAACTCTCAGGAACCCCTACCAAAAAAATCACTTATATAAAACCATTGGTCCTCGACTAACTCTTGACAGCTTATCAATTAACAATTTGAATGGTATCATGTTCAATAGGAACATACAATTTCTATCATTCCCAGTACATCGTGTGTGAACTCCCATAGAACCAAGTTCAAGACCTGAATCACACTCCCATGATTCATTCATCAATAAGGAAAAGTTTTTCATGCCACTCCACAAATCAATTTTTAACATGCTAATATCTTCAATAGAACTCCTCTTTGAAAAAGTAAACCTCAATCGTGCAATGATTTATCAAACTAATTCTTGCCTCATGATTCCATTTCATAAATTGAATCATCAACCACACAACCATATGTCAATAAGGTCGGGAACCGAAAAATTACTTCCCATATAAGCTAATATAGATACACAATCACCCTAGGTTCTTCCTTAAAAATCATAATTATCAGTATTCTTATATCATAAAACATTAGTACCTTTTTTTCATCGATCTCGAAAAGAGAATATAACCAAGATCACCATATAAAAAGGTATGTGTAAACATGGGCCAACATCTATCATATACTTCCATCCATCAAACCAAACATCATTAAATTACTGGGGTCTGAGTCAAAGATAATGACGATTATGTCTCCCATTGATCCCTACCGATCATGTCTCAAAATAAGGACATTAAATCCATCAACCTATCCCTATGGTGTCTCACATAAGAATCATATCCCACTTAAGGGACTATATTACCAAACTTATAACATACCTATAAACTATTTCTAAATAGATGAAATTAAGGCCTCGATAAAACACCATAAACCCAAAATGGTCAGAATCATTCAAAATTGGTGTAAGAACATCACATTCCAAGAATAACCCCACCGAGCCTTGATCCTATATGATAATCCTCATTGGTGAGTTATCCTTGGAGGGCCACAACTTTAATATAAATGGATAAGTATCTAACACTCATTGGGTATCTATTTATAGTAATACCCCCTTGAGGCTCAACTCATCAAACAACCACCCCCTATATGGGGGTGTCGTTTCATCAACTAAGACTCTCACCCAATTCGAATGGTTAGACATAAAACACTAACAATGACATAGAAATTGGTGAAAATGTTTACTGTCTCTTAATCTCTAAAAGGGCAACCATAATGGTATAAATCATCCCATATACACGGAATTGACATTAAAACTAGATTCACATAAAAAAGGTCACTAGGATATACCTCCTATCCTATAGGTATAAGAAATAATAGAAAAGATTACAACTAAGAATCACGGGAAAAATATGTGTTCCTGTTCAATAAATATATCATGGAAAAACAAAAGATAACCCTTATATGAGGTTTCTTTATTATCAAAAACATAGAAAGTATTTATTTAATACATTTCAAAAATCCACATTTATTATAAACATTTAAAGAATCTCAAATAATTTAAATTACTTGTACCAATAATAAAGTAAAACATTTTTTAAACTATACATCAAACATACTTAACTTAAAATATTTAACATAGTAGGGATAATATCATATTTTCCCTTTAACCATTATTTATCCAAACTTCTCAAAAATATATTGGTTAAAGAAAATGTTAATTCAAAGAAATAGTGGGAAAACCATTTAGGTTGTAATTGGAATTTTAATTAAATGAAGCCTCATAATGGATATTTAACAAAACAATAAAACATGTATTTTACCATTTCATGAAAATTGGTTCAGTAAGATACCACCATACATTTATACAAAAAAATATATTAGTGGTCAATGATAATTTAAATGACCATTACATTTAATACACACACACCCCAAGTTGTTAATAACCAAGGGATAAGAAGTATATAATAGACATATAAGTGTCAAATCATTAAAAAATGGGTCTAGTTATATAATAATCCATTCCCAATTTATGGGGAAACAATCCATAAATTACAATTTGCATCCCAAATAAGTGAAACACATTCACAATTATTTTATTAAATATTTAACAAACCCTTAATGGGATTATATAATATGAATACAATTCTAAAACTCACCTACAAGGATTGAGTCATGCATATAAGGATTCAGTTATATGGATAATCATTCCTAATTTATGAAGTTACAGGCCATTATAAGTTGTAATTAGCACACAATTTAACATAATTCCCTAGGAAATGATGTGAGTTTTTAAAAACAACCAATTTCCATGAAAATTAAATATTTTATTCTAGATAATTCATTAATTATTTCAAAATCATTTAATTTCCATAATGCATTTCTGGCCGGATAAACAGAATTCCACTATCATGATATTTGGGAAAAGACCATTTAGGTTAATGAAGACACATTATTCAACCTACTATATACCGTAACCACAACACAAAAAAGTACCACATTAGCATAGAATATAGGGTTACATGGAAATAATCAAACAATCACGGTATACATATAATCATGGCCCTTCCATGTGAATCCTATGTGTCTAAAAATTTCATGAACATGACTCCATTATTTAAAAATCAGGTCAAGAGATTAATACGATAAATTATTAACCAGTGGAAAGAAAAAAATATTCACTCAAGGTGAAATGATAATCAATTGTAATAAAAAATATGCAAAAAAATTATAACCTTTTATAATTGATAATTCCCTCATACATGGGTTTCCATTCCCATTATTGAGATACTTACCAGTTTTTGAGATATTCCTAGTCTCCAATCTGCCATAAAGAAATTCTAGGAAATGAAAAAATAATATTTGATTCTAAATTATCACATCCTTGCATAGTTTATTTTATAAACAATAAAAATATTGCTTGGAAATAAGGCCTCAAGTGTTCCTCCCCATATTCTAGTGGTTGTTAGCTAGTTTCAATTGTCTAAAGGTGTTATAGTAGAGAAACTATACCGTTTTGATAAGTACTAAATAAATTAGATGAATTATTTTATGATATAAAAATATAAGATAAATAAATATCTGATAAATAATAAATAAGCTACTTATAATGTTCTAATAAAAACATCCATGCATGAACATGGTGTGTTTAAATACATGTAGTCAACATATTGTAGGTGATACAGACAATAAGGCTATACTAATAGAAGAATATATAAATAAAATAATTAAACTATATAACCTATCCTAATTACATTATCAACTACTACTCACATGTCCAGTTCTATCCCATATTGTCTAAAATAAAGAATCACGAATCCAATCATAACATGAAGTTAGTAGATCTCTGTGGGTACCAAACGACAGCATAAAAAGGGAGAGTAAAATACAGCTGGCCACCACCAATAGTTTCTAATGCTAATTGTACCTTTGAATATACCATATATAGTAAATAAGTATAATATATTTAATGT
The DNA here is from genome assembly GCA_963277665.1 of Viscum album. Classification (NCBI taxonomy): domain Eukaryota; kingdom Viridiplantae; phylum Streptophyta; class Magnoliopsida; order Santalales; family Viscaceae; genus Viscum; species Viscum album. Next base: position 279,229,981 of record OY728125.1, read on the forward strand.
GTTAATTTTCATATAAACCATTCTAGGATCATGCTCTTCATAGGATCTCTGGCTAACTATGTGTGCTTTGACCTAAGATGAAAAAAATCTGAGAATTTTACCTTTTATACAAATAGTCTCGGGACCTATTGTGTATTACCATGTAATCCATATGAAATAATAATCATATATTGGTTTCATATTTAAATTAAAACAATCAAACCAAGCATCTAAATAATGTGGCATGGAGTGTCAAGTCCAACCACTCCCTATAAATGACGAGGAGCACCATGTACACTATTTTCAAAAAATAATGTGGATCATCATGTCCAAAAAACTTATTAAATAATAAGGATCACCATGTTTGAAAATTATGAATAATAAATAGGATCTCCATGTATGAAAATTGAAATAAATAATGAGGATCACCGTGTATGACAATATTAAATTAATAATGAGGGGAATTGTGTTCAACGTCACTTAATCATTATAATTCCTTCAATTCAATTGCCTTAAAATCCCAACCTAGAAAATTGGTTTTAGAATCCAGGTAAATCTCAGGTTATAAACTAGAAATTACTCATGTTCCATTTAGTAATTAAACATAGTCAATGAGATTATCAATGACAATTTAAAATTCAGCATACCTTCAATCATTTCGTTATTAAGTACCTAAATTTCCAAGTGAAATTGTCATCCCAATATCATTTCCATGCATCCCAATTAGTCATGTCCATAATTCCGATTTCATTTAAAGCATCTACACATTTCACTATTACCTGATAAGCCAAACCCAACATGGTAAGTTGTTTATTCCAAAGTCATAGAAAGTGGGTCAATAAAATTTTCTACATATACTCAATTTATAATTTAATTATTATACAAGATTAATCATTCATTCATTAATTTATTTGGGTCCATGGTTCCATATTTAAGGGTATCCGAATATTTTCCCATAAAATTTATAACTATTAATAATAAAAAATAGTTCATTTCATTCAATATAACCAAATAGTTGGAACACGGGCTCTAACATTCACCCAAGACACCCTAAGTGCTCATGATAGTTCCATATCCTAAAACATCCCACAAAAACTTCTAAGAGTCCATACTATTCAATGTCAACACGCCCTAAGGGTATTTTAGTCACAAATATAGACCAATAATCATTAATATTTATTTGAACCCACCTTAACTGGTGGTTTCTATTGAGGTAATCAATCTTTATCCATGTAAGTAACATCATTTATATGATGTAGGAATTTAATTTATAGTATTTAATAAATTATGAGAAACAAATGGAAATTAAGGTTTGAGAAAAAACATAAGAAATTTAGAAATATTGAAATTTAATGGGATAAGCATCTAGACCACCTACCATATACCAAGGAATTTTCACTCATCCATTATTAGCCTTTAATTTAGATTGGAATGATAGAAATCAGATAACTGGAAAAATGCCCTAAAAAGAGGGTATATGATCTCACACAAGTATAAAGGCAAAGATGGTTGGAGAACCTAATAAAATAATGAAGAGGAATCATAAACCTATTGATAGGGATCCAATGAAAATAATGATTCCCGAATTGAAGCATGGATGATATAGAATCAGCAATGCCTAGGAGAGGGATAGGGAGATCTCACACATGGGAGTAGGAGAAATGCATTTGAAGGAGGTGGAATGAATATTTGTGTTAAATTAAAAGAGGGTAAAACTTTAATTTCACCCATTTTAATACGGTTCATGGTTTGGATTCAAAGTTAGACAAATGGTTCCCCAAACATGCACCTATACTATCCAAGTGGCACATGGCCTCACACAGCAAGGGGCACACTTTGAATAACTTTGTGAGGCCTATGTAGTTACGCTGTCCAAATTCCTCACCCCCTCACATGGCAAGTCATAAAGTTAGACAAACCATGCATAACCTGTGTGAATCCCTCTACAACCTTTCACAATGTAGCATGGTTTACTAGGGCCCTTTTAATAGTTAATAAACCATGTGCCTATATAAAAGGGGACTCTAGATTTTGTCACATAGTTATCACCAACCATGTTCCAAACATGCATCCAAGATTGCCTATCCTAAAATTGGGCTTCCGAATCTAAAAAATCGCAAAACTCATTAGAGATTAAGAGAGACCTATCAATCTTTAAAACATGCCTAAAAACATTTTAAAGAGTTACAAATATCATAATTTAAATTCCAATCTCATTTAAAAATTTGGCCCAACCACTAAATTCAAATTCAAATTCCTTTATAATTTCCATCTGGTTCAATACAAGGGATCTTATATGTTTCCGTTAATATAATAATCGAAAATAAATAACAAATAACAACACTATTAATTATGTTTAAAAACACAATAATACTAAATGAATCAAATACCCATATTAGAGTAATAGTATAATAGTAAAAAAGGAATACAAAAACATTAAAACGACAAAAGAATCTACCACCAAGGTGGAACCACTCCATGAGAAGACACGAACTACTCCAATATCCATCTTCACCTACCATGAAAACAATATCAAGGAATGAGACTAAATAATTATAAAACATACCCATTTTCCATATCCCGGTAATCATATTTTAGAATTCACTAATGTTCCCAATAAAGGGGTGAGTATAACACCCATAGGTAATCCATAGATACTTCCCAACACATGCCACTAGGAAAAGAACAAGTTAACAAATGTTTTATAAAATAGGTGAAAAGAAAATAAAAGTTATAAAAAAATACATAAATTATTTCAATGTATTAAAACATTAATCAAGTAATATCACTATTACTTACTACTTCGAATAACCATCCCATGTTCAAAAACACACACATTCAAGCCATGGTCCTCCATATAATCATGATGGGTGAGCCATCCTCTAACCCAGTCACTGCTTGGTGACCCATAATGACATTGGTACATCATGACCATGTTCTATCCCACAATGACTATGGTATATCATGACTGTGATTTTTCCCAAATCACTCATTCAATCCCAGTTATTCCATGATACCAAATAACTAATTCATTGAATCCATATTTTTATCAATGATTCTTAGAAAACAACATTGTTTATACATTTCAAAACTCTCTTTTTGAATTCATCAAACAATATAGATTTTCAATATAATTTACTCAAGTAATTTCAAATAATACACAAGAATTATTTATGACAAATTGAGCCATCAAGTTCTATAATAACATAGTGGAAAAGAATCCACCTACCTCATGTTAGTTGATTCCACCACACAAAACGTAGAGAGAAGAAATCATAAAACACATGTAATATAAATACCCAAAATCTCTAAAAATAATCCATATGAATTATTTCAATGATCACCATAAAATACTAGATAAGAAATTAGTGAAATCGTAAATGTAAGGGTTATAAAAGGAGATTTATTCTCAAAAACCACATTAAAATCCATTCCAAACTAAACATATAATGATCAAAGGATTTTAACCCAAGATAGTAGTAAATACCAGCCATTTAAAAATCCCGGTAAACTATCACCATGCCCTAGTGTATCCAAAAGTAATCATGGTGCCTTTAGATGGTTGACATGAGGAAGACATTCCATGACTATCCCACATACCTTGGTGTATATGCATAATCCATTTTAGGCAGTCTATGCCATATATAATTGTGTTTTGAGGCCTCTCAATCAATTTTTCACAGTGATCCCCCATGGTGTAACACCCACTACTGTTCCCACTAAACAGGAATCTTGGATTTCCCATACTGCATAGGGACACAACTAATATAACACACCTAACACAACAATCATCTTTCTAGCCATGGTGGTCCCATGAATACCAAAAACACAGAAAACTCTCAAAACACATCACCCAATATCATGAACCCAACTAAAACAATGAAATAGGGTTTAAAACACTATGTGCATAAGGATATACCCCAAACTAGGGGTGTAAAATTTACCCCACCTTTATGATTTACATCACTAGGAAGCTAGATATTCTTGGGGATTTGTGAGAGTTTATGCCATTTCTCAAAAATTTCATTCTTATGTTACCATGTTTCATCCTAAATATTACCATAAAACCATAATTTTTATAATAAGGGTATAATTGTTCCATGTAGGATCTTCTTATTGACTATCCACAATTCAAATTAGTACATGGATAAAATTTTCATCTAGTTCAAGAGTAATATGATCCAAACCAATCACAAGATTGGGATCTGGGTGTAGTTCTGATGAAAATAATAAATGGTTAGAACAAAATGGTATAATGATAACTGAGTGCACTATCCTTTTAAACCATTAAAAGATATTTCATAGTTAAATGATTTCATATTGGGTTCAACATTTTTTGTTTCAATAAAAATGAAGAATGATTTGAACAAAGTGTACTGATGAGAATTGGTAAGTCTATCCTTTTTAACCTGTGAAGGAGATGTTATAGTTTAATGATTTCACATTGGGTTCACCATTGTTTTTTATAAAAAAATATAAATAGTTCTTCTAAGCGATTGATTGTGGGGGGGTTTAATGTTTGTACAATCGTTCTTGTTGGGTTCACCATTTCCTTCCTAAATAAAAACTCACAACGTTTCCCACATCCATAATGGAGTATAGACCTACATTCCAAAGTAAGAATGTCTATTTGTGTTTGAGACCCAAAAACACTTAGGAACTAAAATTGGTTGAGAGGAATGGAGGTCAAAATATTTATACAATTTTAGGGAGAATTATTTCATACTCTTAGACTCTCTTGTATATTTAAGATACGTTCAAGAATCTATTTCTAATCTCAATATAGGTCGGTTACCCTATCAAAATGACCATGTTTTGAATACATCCATGTGTATAAGGGGATATATTAATGATCCCATCAATATGTAACTATGTTTCATCATCCATTTCACATCATTACTTATCAATGGTTATCTACGTGAATTTTTAATTCATATTACAAGGTACTCTGGCATTTACTACCATCCAGTGAGGAGATTAATATCTTGAGGATGGGATTTGACCTTTAAGAGGAATCCTATACATCCCATTTATAACAGGAATCAAAATCCATGTAATTTATTGAAACTGTTCAGTTTAAAATCATGTGAAAAGAATATACATGAGTTAAATTAGTCACTAGTTATTAATCACGATCCTTAGGGGGGAATCTAATGTTTCATTTTTATAATCAGAACTAGAGTAATCGTAGTTCAATCACACCCTTGGGACTTACCCCATGGTGGATGCCCATGTATGGGGGATATCATATCATTCCAATGAATGGGGATTACAAACTATGGTTACCATGTCTAGGGAGATTCATGATATGAATGAAATGATCATTGAAAATATCTAAGCCCACATGAGACATACTCATTATTAGAAATAAGGGATAATAAGTGATCCTTATAACCACATATCCATTTAGGAATTATGATCTAGTTCAGCCCTTATAAGATGTATTATATGTATCTTATGCCTTAAAAAGGATTCATGTGTATCCTATTTATACACGAATCATAGTTCTCGTGGTTCATTTTAGCTCCTCGATCTGCTAAGGGATGAGGTAGGGAGATGAATCCATAGGAGAGTTTGGTCCAATGGGTTAGAATATATGAGATATGGAGGGAATTACATCAATTAGAATTCATGTATGAGTTCATTACTTAGTAATATATGTCATATGTATATTGGTTATAGAAGAAATTAGAATTCTCGTAGTTCAATTGGTGGTATTCAAGAATATGTCAACTCGACAAGGTTATCATGTCCCATGACATCTACCTGACATGTCCTGATTGTATTCCTAACATATCCTGATTGTCTTCTTGATATATATAGGGTGTCTGTATAACATGTATGTGGATTTCTGATATTTTCCTACTTTCCTAGAAGAGATTTATAAAAACAACCATAGGATCAAGTTGAATTTCCCTAAGGACATCACATGATTTGGATGACATATTTGGAGGGTGTCACAAGACCTGGATGACATGTCTATAGTGTGACACAGGACGTGGATGACATATTTTGAGGGTTTCCCAAGTCATAGAAGACATGTATGGAGGGAATCACAATATCAAGGTGACATTTTGAAACAATTACATGATACGTGGTTGGCAGACACAAGTGTTGCTGCATATCATGGGTGACATGTTTTGGAGGACATTGCATGGTTTGGAGGACTTTTCTGGAGGACATTGCAAGACCTATCTACATTTTATGTTGGGAATCACACTACATAGATGAAATTTCTCAAGTTTTTCATGATATCTTCATGTAAAACCTGGAGGAATTTACAAGAGCTGGTTGACATTCCCTAGTGTTTCCAACAAATATTCTTGACATGTCCAAGGGACATCACATAATCTAAATGGCGTGTTTGGAGGGTGTCACATGAGCTGGGACACATACCTGATTGATGTTGCATGATCATTTTAGGTCATTAGAAGAACATGAGGATTATTTTGTCCTATGTTTTACACACCTTCAATATTTTTTAGACTTATTCCAATATTTATTTCATATGTGCCTCAAGGTTTGTTAAGAATCATCATATTTTAGGTTTTGCATGACCCAGTCGACATATGGAGCCTCGTTCGCATAATTTGGATAGTATGTCGGAAGTCCTTCACATGATCTATTGAGAGATATTGCGAAGATAATGTATATGTGGTTTTATCCCTTAGGACATTCCCAATATTTTACATGGCATAATACCTTTTCGATCACACGACGTTCCACTCAAAGATGTCCGCTTCAACGCTCCCATGTTGCAATCGCCATCATGTGTGTTTTTTTCTATGGGGGGGGGGGGGGGTTTGTAGGCCTCATAACCCTATTTATACACCAAATATAATGAATCATATCTCAAAAATATGCTTTGGAGTTAGTGGAGGGATTTTTTTATCATTCTATTTGCATGATCCTGTCTTGGGTCATCCATTGCACCACATGATGACAATGATCGTAACAATTCTCTACCATCTGCATGTTTATTATAAATCACCTACTCAAATGGATTTTTATTTAAAATTTTGACATGTTATTGATATTTCACAAGTTCAGGAAAGCATGTTTAGGTGCCTTCAGGATATTAGGATGCCTATGGGATAGCTTTTGTGCGATCAAAGATGAATTTTCTGGGGGTTTTCATGAGACTAAGGCAGCTCATCAAGGGGCCTCCATAGGATTGGGATGACATGTCAAGGGATCTTCACAAGATCAATGGTGACTACCTAGGTTTTATAACTCCTTTCATGTGAATTCCAACATATCTTCCCTTCATTAGAATCATATATCTTTTCTCATTTTATTTCTTTCTTGATTTGAAAGGATAGGGTATCGTGCAACGTTCTGTGAGTGTTTTCATGGAAAATCACTCTACTTGTCTATGGTGTGTCTCGTGATCAATGATATATCTAATGATTTGGAGTGATAATTGAGAAATAAAATCCCTCTACCTATATTTGGAGCAAAATGTGTATCCCATTATTTAATAGACATGTTCGAGGCCCTTTGCATGATGAAGGTGCCAGGCCAACATGCTCTTATGGGATAAGAAATGCATGTTTCTAGGGGAATTGTGGGATATTGAAAATTTTATGAGTAAATTTCATGAATTTAAATTATACTCCCCATCATATGAGGCTTCTACTATTATCTGTATTTATTTTATAAGTCGGTTTTGGATGATTGCTAGGTGTCCATTGGTTGATAATTTACATGATAAAAGCAATTCATCTAGTAGCCTCAATATGAACATCTATGCCTATTAGGATTCCTTTAAAATAATCATAGTGATTTCTAAATGATATTAGGGTGATAATAATGAAATAATGAATTGTGCATGATCCATTCACATCACCTTCAAGGGTCACGGGATCATTTTTCCTTCTAAAGGTTATGCGATCTCCACGATTCTACTTCCTTTTATTCATTTATTTTGTGAAGAAAATAATACTCAAGATTTGGTTATTTCTTTAATTATAGTTATTCTAATGATCATTTGTAATAAATAAACAAATCCCGCCTAGGAGTGACATTCATAGGGACAAGGACTCAGTTATGAGGAGTGTAAACACCTACCAAGGTGTTTTGGGATACCACCAATCAATATCCTGGGTGATATTTTGTTTTTTAGGTGACCAATGGAATTCCAAAAAGTTCACTGTAAATAGAGGAGTGAGGGGTGGCTCATTGCACTGCTAAATTTTAATTTCTATAGATCTTTCACTTGGTTCCCATTATGTGAGTCCTTTACAAGACCTCATCATTAGACTTGTTTCACGTGAACTCTTTTTAATAACCAATAATAATTTCTAATCATTTAAACTCAAAAAACCTGATTCATGGGATTCATTCATGAGATTCAATCATGTGATTTTCTTTTACAAAATTGTTATTCAAAAAAATCATATTATCAGTATTCATTATTTTCTTTAATTTTCACCTTGGTCCTCAGCTGTAGGGTTGTATTTCCAGTTATGTATGATATTCTGGTTCGATCACATGATTTTGTGGTCATCATGTTGCACACGTAACCATTTCAGTATCATGAAATCCAAAGTCTCGTAATATATTATGTGATCATTATATTACTTATGTTTTATTCGATTCGTAGGATCTCTAAGGGTCAAGAAGTTCGTGAGACTTGTATAAGGTCTGGTGATCATGGATCACTTTCTGGTTCATGAAATTCTAATGATTCTATTAGAGTCATGTACCTATTTTTATAGGATACCTTAATTTATCAAACATATACATTATGATTTTATACACATGGATTCTAATATCCATGCATCTCTCACCACAGCAATCCAGAGAGCCACGATTTTTGGGAATCATAATGGGGAACCTCTATATCATTTGAATTCCAACAAATAGGTTTTGTAGATGATCTTATCTACTGAACTCCATATTTATCCTTTTTCACAACATTTTCCGTTATATGAGTTTTTCATATCAGATGATGCTATCATTACCTCAACTGAATATAACCTCCATTTATTCTGGTTGTCATATTCCCTATATTTCGATCAAAAGTTGATTTATGAGGATATAAAACTATTTATATCATGGTCCTAGGCTTTGTATTATATGCTTGAGAACTCTCCTTAGGTCTAGAAAGTTGTGATTTATCCCACTAGCCTAATTATTAAAGCTATTCCAGAATATTTTTCCCCTCCCTAAATAATACAAGAACTATCTAGAGCACAATGTGGGACATGTGATTCAGTGGAAATCTTTCTAATGAATGGTAATGGTCGTTCTGGTTTAGAATGTGCTTCTCAGAATTTTACGATCAGCTAAACATTTTCCACCTTGATGAGGAAGTATGGATTTCTCCATTCATCATCCATCATCAGTTATATTTTCTTAAATAACTTATTATCCATTGGTTCCCTAGTAGTAATTCCTTCCATCTATCCTAGAGTGAGGTAGGGATCAGCCTCTAAGACATTTACTGACTAGAAGGCATATATCACATTTGGAATATGTATGATAAGTTCCTTCCTACTGCAGACATCGATAATGACACTATAAAAATACAATATTGGAAAGGGACATTCTTTAAATTATGAAAGATAATTTAAGGAATGATATGAATATATACTCACTCATTTCCTTTGTGGACTTTCTAAAAATAATTTTCTACCATTGTGCATCTTGGCGGACACCTATATACCCTCATCAATGATCTTCTGATTAGGTTCATGAGAGTACATGATCTTATTGGTAAACCCTTGAGGTTTTAGAGTATGCCACATGGGATTATAAGGTGGGATTAGCGATATCCATAATTTCGTGTATGAAAAGTTTCTTATCTATGTTTTTGCAGAGATGGCTTTTCCCAGCTGGGGACACACGCTCGGGAATTCGAGTTGGTACACTAGCGAAAGAATATCTATTAGTAGTGGGGTGGACTCTTAACATAGTTTTACCAAATATTTCTCATTTATAACAACTATTAGGACATATCCTATAAGAAACCATTTCTTATAGTACTATATGTCCATCTTGATTCATATTCATCTAGATCGAATAGAATTTTCACTTTTATAAATGCCAAAACACTACTGGTATTCCTTATACCTCATTTCATCCTTCGAAGATAAAAATATCTACAGTTGGGGTAAAACTACTATACTTGGAAGAGGTTATTGACGTGGTGATTCATCCCAAAAATTTCAACTTTATGCCTTATCCCTCCTTGACTAGGCCAATTATTGATCATGGTAGTGACTCTCTTGATGAGCGGTTATACGAAATCTCTCTTCATGATAGGGTTATTGAGGCATGTGTGTACGAGTTGATTATCTGAGAACCATATACCATTTATTGTTTTTCTCACCAATTTAGAATCATTCGAAGGATTTCTACTCTCTCATTAGATGGTTTACGGGGAGAATGTTATCCTTGGATTATACGCTAATTTTGGATAATATTGGCATTTGAAGACACAAACACTGAGATTATTCTCCCACCTATTAGAACCGTCATATTATTTTTATATGATTATGCCTAGGTGTGGGTGGAATCCTACCCAATAAGGGTAATGAATAGATTAATTTGTCAAGTGGATAATCCTTATACTTCATTGAACCCCCTATCTATAGAAACAAAGGAGTTAATTTATGACATTGTTTATCCTCCAAATAAGTGTTCTCATGACGGTGATGAAAATCCCATTAGAAGGAAAGAAGTTTTCAAGGAATATAGTCCTTAAGTATTAGTTGAGAATAATGCATCATTTAATATAAGAGAAAATGAATCTTCTTCTCTTGCCTCTTCATCATCATAGCCATTACTTCTTCTTTTTTACCTTCCCACCCCAACATTTGTTGAGGAACAGGCCTGAAATAGGATAATATTTCATTAGACTCACACCTTTATCACTGAGACTACCTTGAAAATGTATTTTTAACAATAGAAACACCTTCAAAAACCCTTTCATGATTTGGGTGTAGGTGGCTTTGATCACAATCCTCTGAATGAAATCACGAGACAAATGTTTCTGACACTGAAATATTAGGCTACTGTCAATGGGAATTTTCAGGATCTTGAAGATGTATTCCTTTGTTCATATTAACAAGGGAATATTTGGATGTCCTGGATCAATGTTATCAGATAATATCTCAACTGCATGAACTAATGTATTCCATGATTGTATAGATGGCGAGACCAATGGAGATCATAGCTTTCTCAAACTCTGATCTTTTAGTGTCACCATCATAATTAATTAATACTAAAAAAATAAATAAGGGGTTTTTCTTCTTTTATTGAGAATATTTATCCTTTGGATCTAGTAGAAGAAATGGGGTGGATGGGACTTCGGCACTCAATTGACGCTTCCCACCAGACTGTGGATGATATTGAAAATCCATCCAATCAAACCTTAATAAATTCAAATTACTGATATTTTTTTTATGGTATCCTTAGAGAGACTCTAAAATTTGGATATTCCTTTTTTTGTGAACCTTATCAATGAATGAATCTTCTGAAACATTACATATCTCTGTCCAGATTTCTTTTATTCTTTATGTGCATGAAATTTCATTAATATTATTGTTAAGTAGAAAATAAATGATACCATCTTTTGTATAAAATCATGTAAACATTAATTCTTGGAATATAATGTTTAAATCCCAATATTATATTTCTTAAAAACACTCATGAATTCCCTCTGACTTGATATTCCTCATTTATGCACCTGCTTCAATTGCCTTGATATTACTTGATCCAAAAAGATAACTTCGGTAAATGTTTTATCCATGATGAAGAATTCACTAATTTTGGATGAAGTCAGTGAACATAGCAAGAATAGATTTATTTTTATTAGAAAAAATGATGATCCCTCAAAGATTTATATATTTTCGTTTTATATTACACTATTTTTTCCCAAGATTCATATAAGAGAAGAATTGTCATGCATGGACTTGGATTTTTATTTGGCTACCCACTTATAGGTTTTAGAGCTAAAAAGGTTTACGCCTTTTCCATCACATGAATTCTCAATATTTCATGGATCATATAATGTTCATATCCAACAAGAAGTGACTCGACATTTTCCAAGGATTCCCTTACTAGTTTTTCCACCTGCTATGAATTGTGTATCTTTAAATTTTCTATTTTAAGGTTTGAAAATCTAGACCATTACTGTTTTGTAGTTTAGGGTCCTCTGGCTTGGACTTTTTACTACTGTAGATTATGTTGATTTGATTGTACCTTATATTTATGTAGTTTAGGGTCTTATAACTAGAATCAGTTATTTATATAGTTCATGATCCACTAGATTGTACCTTATATTGTTGTAGTTTTGTGTCTTCAATATCAGGTCTTCTGTTGCTATATGTTAGGGTCTTCTAGATTTGAATTTCTAATTCTGGTAATATTATTTTCATGAAGTAATGTCATCCACCTATTTTAATGTTCTGCGATAAGGATATATATTATGAAGTTTAATGTCATGTGGTTATGATATCTTCCATGTAGTTTAACATCATGAGATAAGGATTCAAAAATGATATTGTTTAAAAACATTATTCTAGGAAATGATTGATGAATATGGAATGGGTTAGACTTACTGGGTATGACCCAAAACCCACTAAGGTGTTGAGTTTCTTCATGCTGTTGTCTGGGATCACAAGGATTGGTGTTCCAGTCCTGCAAGAATGAGATGCCTCTAGTGGGTGGTTTATAGTCCCTTATGCATGATCCCATAGTGATTACATGCGTGGTTATGAAAACAGGATTCCAACTCTTTTCCAAGTGCCATGAATGATTTATAGGGATAATATTCATTGAGGGTAAAAATAATAGGGAAGTCGAGTCCACCTAGATATTTGGAATATCGGTGGTGAAATTTATAACTCAAAATTTTAAACTGATGAATATGGAATGGGATAGAAAAATTGGGGATGACCCAAAACACCCTAATGTGTTGAGTTCCCCCCGGATATTACAAGTTCTCATGAGGATTAGAGTTTCTTACTTGTAAGGGGAGATACCCCTAGTTGGTATGTCAAAGGCCCCTATGCATGAGTCTATAGGGCTAACATGCATATCCAAGTAGAGGTGATAAATACTCATTTTCAAGGGCCATGAAGGCTTTTTGAAGACTAATATATATGTAAAATAAAGTGGGGTATAGAGAAAAAGACTATTTTGGAGGGGTTCTCGCACCCTATGGAAGTTTATCTTTTGGGGTCATAGGCTTGGGCCCTACAATATGTGGTTTTGAGTTACATTGTGTGGTCCATTAAAAGGATTGAAAATAGATTACTTCATTCCTTATTTAAAAAATGGTACAAAAAGAGGTGACATATCTTTGAGGAAATTGATTATGTTTGAATAGTTTGTTTATGGGGATTGTAAATCTTGATCCATTGTTTTCAATTCATGAGGATGGTATAGAAAAATCATGTTGGGGAAAACCCAAAAAACCATAAGGTGATACATTCCACCACAATGATATTTGGGATTTTAAGGATCAGAAAGACATTTTCTAAATGTAATGCTGCATTTTTTGATGGTCGGGAGCTCATATACATGAACATAGGTAGATGTGTATAGTCAAAAAAAGGCCACATAAATCCAGGTGTCATTTTCTAAGAGAAAACTCACTCAGAAACAGGGGGTGTTAAAGTTGAATTCGTTATCGAGTGTAATATTTCAATATCTACGCAATCGGAATTAGATACAACTTTTGGTGCACAAATGTGTATATAAATGTAAGAACCAATTATATTTCGAGATATATCTAGATGATGGGTGGATCTGAGAGATTCCAATGGAGCGAGGTTGGCTTCCCTATCCATTGGTGACTACAAAATCTCATTTCCAATAGAAAATATTTTGGTTTTAAAATATTGTTATTATGTAACTATAGTTACCAAGAACATAATTTTTTTATCATGTGTAGATACAAATGGGTTTATTTTGAAATTTTAAATAAAATTTTGTTTTTTATGCGGAAAACCTATGTTATGGTATGGAACATTTAAATAATGTTCTTTATATATTAAATTACAAAAACCAAGTGTTGGAAATTGATAACAAATCATGTTCACCCTAATTATATAACACCAATATATGGCATCATCGTATTGGTCATGTAAATGAGATGTTTTTGAAAAATATCCATCAAGATGGTTATTTATATTCTTCTAAGCTAAAACCACTTAAAATATTTCATTCTTTTTTTAATGAAAAATTACCATCCACCATTTGGTGGATAGAGTGAAAGGCCCATAGAGCTTCCAGGATTGGCACACACGGATGTGTGTGAACCATTTTCTGTTGAATCTGGTGGTGGATATTCTTAGTTCATAACATTTATAGATGACTTTAATAGATACAGATATATCTTCATGATTTGGTATAAGTCTATGTCCTTTAATTAATTCAATGAATTTAATAATTAATTAGATTATCAATTGAAAAAAAAGATAAAAAAGATATGGTTGTATCTACATGATGAGGTGTAAGTCAGAGTACTTTGAGAAATTCAATGATTTTAAGAATTAATTAGAGAATAAAATTTTAAATAAGACAATTAATATTTAATCTGATTGAGGTGGTGAATATATTAACCAATAATTCATTTAATTTTTATGGGAGTTTTGGATTCTGTCTCAACTCATTCCACCTTACAAACCACTATGGAATGGTGTTATTAAAAGGAGGAACCATACCTTGTTAGACGCGGTAAGGTCAATAATGAGTCATCCATATCTTCCATTATCCATTTGCGAATATGAATTAAAAACTGTGGTATATACATTAAATTGTGTACCAAATAGAGTTGAAAATGGAATTCCATTCAAATTATGGAGAAGAAAGAAACCCATTTTATTGAATACATGTGTATGGGGTTTCAAGATGTTTGTTAAGTCCTTTCTTAGGAAGAAAGTGTATATTTTTATGTCATACCAAGGAAATAAATGGATAATACCTATACAACACCTCGGATAAAAATGTTATTGTCGTTAGAGAAGCCATATTTCTTGAGATGGATCACATCCTCCAATGGTATAATGGGAGAAAGATTGGCTTCAATGAATTTGATGCTCAAGATATACATGTGTTGGTACAAGATCAGATTCCATAGGTCCCCATGGAATATGTAGTTCTTATAAGAGAAGTACTATGTTGGATCATAAGAGAGGTAAGAGAACTAGAGAGATATGGTTTTCTAGTCCCTGAAGATGTTGACTCATTATTGGTTCACAATGATGAACCACTCTCCAATAAAGAAGTATTTGAGGGAAAAGAAGTGACAAGATGGAAAAAATCCATGAATTTTGAAATGAATACCATATATCATAACCAAGTTTGGGTTTAGGTTGATGCATAAGTTGATAGAAAACCTATTGGATAAAAATTGGTATTCAAGAGTAAATTCAACATGGAAGGTAAAGTAAATACATATAAAGTAATGATACTTGGTAAATGGTTTAAAAAACATCAAATAATTGACAATAATGTAACCTTTTCACTAGTTTCCATGATTAAATCCATGAGTGTAATACTTTCTATAGTAGCTTTCCATGACTATAAAATTTTTAACCTTGATGTAAAAACATCATTCCTCAACGGGAACCATCAAGAAGATATCTATATGACACTACCAAAAGTGTTTTGGCCTCCAAGTGATGCCAAAGATATTTTAAAGCTTCATAGATCAGTTTATGAATTGAAATAGTAATCTATGTCATGGAACATTTGATTCGATGAGTCCATAAAAGAATTTTGTTCCATTAAGAATTAATGGGATTCATGTGTTTATAAGAGGATTACTGGGAATGTGGTTGTTATCCTAGTGGTATATCTGGATGACATATTTCTTATTGGAAATGAAATAACAGTCTTACAGTCTGTCAAGGATTGGTTAAAAAAGTTTTTCATCATGAAGTACATAGGTAAAGAAGATTATATTATAGGGATAATGATCATTAATGATATATCCAACAGGTTTCTTGTACTATGTAAAAGAAAATATTTTGACCAAATACTAAATATATTTATTTTGGAACAATACAAGATGGGATTTATTCTAATGTTACATGGTTTTCATATTTATAAGAATATTTATCCTTAAACAGAACATGAGAAAAAGATAAAGAGTTAGATCCCATAGTCTTCAGCAATAGGATTAATCATGTATTCCATGCTATGATCTAGATTTAATGTTTCCTATGCATTGAGAATGTTAGGTAGATATCAAGAAGATCCAAGAGGACAACATTGAACTGTTTTAAGGCTATACTTCATAATTGAGATGAAATAATAAGATTTTCTTGGTGTATATATGAGATGATAAATTGGTAATCTTGGGTTATATAGATGGTAGTTTCCAGAAAAATAGAAATTTTTTGAATTCGTAGTTAGGATATGTTTTATGTATCAATGGATTATTTTTTACCTAGAAGTGTTTAAAGAATCCATTTGTCGCTGATTCGATAGAAGAGTATGAGTACATAGAATCTTTTGATATAGCCAAGGAATCAATTTGGATTTAGAACTTTTCTAGGAGCTTGATTTGGTACCTAGCCATAAATATCCTATCACATTGTATTGTGATAATACTATAGTGGTGGACTGTACAAAAGATACAAGGTCACACCAACAGACAAAGCACGTACTCTGGAAGAATCACCTCTTGAGTAATTTTTACCAAAGGGGTGATGTTAAAGTGAGAAGAGTCGGAATGGAATTGAATGTTCTAGTTCCCATGACTAAATGCCTATCTCAAATGATTCATGAGTATCATGTGAGAGAAAGTAGAGTAAATTTTATTAGTAGTTCGCTCTAGTGCAAGTAGGAGTCTGTTGGAGTTGGTGCCCTAAAGAAAATTATATGTACATTAGGATAACTTATATTAATAGTATTGAATATTAATAAACATATTATCACATCATGATTATTCTTCATTGTAACAGAGTATGCGATAATGTCCCTAGAGTAGTTGTCACACTAAATGGTCATAGCAGTTCCCCACTATGATGAGAACCCAGAAGTGCTACAACACTTTATCAAAATAAATATATTATATATCTAGATGATATCATTTTAGGGAGATAAACAATATAATCTATCATGGTTGGAGACTCATATGAATTTGAGACACCTTATCCTAGTGTACGCCCTTGATAATATCCAGTAACATATTATGATAATGGGACCTTCTTGTTTGAAATCTACATTTATATATTCCATTGGATGTTCCTATTTGTGGACATGTGTATTGGTCTTTAGAATTTAATATTATTATTAATGAGTATTATAATTCTAATAATTTTATGTATTGATTAAAACTATGATGAAAAATATTCATGGAGTGGCATGATACGTTTGGTGTATCATGAGTAATATTATATTAATCACTAATGTGAGAAAGAATTTATCCCTTCTGTTATTTAATAGAAGTTAATATCTTATCCACTTTTATGGAAACGATATAGACTAAATAAATACATGTCCATGGTGTTCTATAAGCATGTTATATTTCAAGACAAACTAAGAAAGACACATTGAGCACATAGATTGATCCCACTGTCATGAAACCTAACTGATTTGAGATATTGTGATATATGGATTACATTACATAGTATGAATATGTAAGAGTTATTATGTAATTTTGGACATAACTTCATTCTTTATGGGTTCATTGGAGTGTTTTTATATTATAACCTTGGAATTTAGGATGCTTCACCTAATGCCACTATTAAAAAGGCCTTGAGGGTAACACACTAAGTGTATCCATAATCTCAGTTAAATAATATATTTTTATTTATTAGTTAAGAATTTGAATAAATATTATTCCCTCATGTGGTTTAATAATAATTCATGTTTACTTGATCACATTTATTAAATCACCATTTATTCGAGAGAATATAATGTGATCAGAGTATTTAATAAAAAAAATTTCTATTTAGTGAATATAATATTTTTTTCATATTAGTGAATAAAGATTTGATATTTATTTAATAAATAAATATAAATTATTGAAGGTCAGAAAAATATTATATAGAAATGATGTACCAAGATTTTAGGTCCACTAAGAAAATAATAAATAATGAATATTATATTATTAAATATTATTTAATTTTAAGTCTCAATGTTAATCACATGTTGAGAAATGATAATATTATTATTATTATTTGACATGGGGTTTTTTACTAAGATTAAATAAATAATTAAGATAACTTGTAAAATTATTATATTTTAACCCTAACAATATATAATCCTAGTTTTTTTATTTTCTCAAAAATGACAATTAATTTGTTTGGGTTGTGTACAAAGCAATTGGACAATTCTCTCAAGCACTTGATATATCTTTTCTCTAAGATTTCTCCCAGGAATAGAGAGTAATCTTCCTCCACCAGGTCAAGGGGAATGATTTGGAAGAAATTATCATTCCATCAAAGGCAGATGATGAAAGCATAATGATATTTCTTACTAGTATATGGAGATTCCTTCGGCGATGTCTGGAGATTAGTAGAACAGTTGTGGATCACCACTATAGGGAATATGCACATGATTCCTACAATGCAATGACTACGTATCTCAGTTATATTTTTAGATCTATACAAGAAGAAATAATTCCCACAAGGTCATTCTTATTTAATTAAATTATTATAAATAATATGTGATGATCCTCTCACTCTGGATTCGACATTATTCATGTTTTCAATCTTATTTGATTCAATTCTATTTAACACAATGTTTGTTTTCATTTAGATATCATATTAATCATTAAACACATAAAAAAGAAATGTTGGGCAATTCCCATCGCACTCTTACGCTATTACCAAAACCTAAACTAACATAGTCATAGAGAGGGATATCTTCTCCTTCACAAGGTCCATGAATGGTTGGAGAAAACCTAGGGCACACATGAAATGAAGTGTAATTTATAGGTTGAGGTGCTTAAGAGATGATTGAATCACCCCATGCTACGACGGAATCAGTTTAGGCTCTTTTAGTCCATTGATAGGTAATAATAATGGGTGATGGACTAAAAATTTTAACATTATGTAGTGGGGACAGACCTATCAGGTGGTTTTAATGTCATGTGACCAGGATTTTTTCCTTACTATTTAACATCATGTGGTGAGGACATTTTCATTTCATTATAGTTGAACATCATGAAGTAAGAACATAAATTTGCTATGCAGTTTAAAGTATTTCAACTAGGAAATGGTCCCTGATCATAGATATGTATCAGTTACATCAGCTAGAAAAAACCAACCATGTTTTATAAGATGAAATGAGTCATGTTAGGTGTGAGAAATAAGGGAAAACTGGGCAGTAAGCTAAGTTGTTTAAGAGTGGGTTTCATATGACTCATTGTATAGGTCTAGAACATATGTAGTTAGGGGTAGATTTTTTTCACTTTATATGTTTCATATAAACCCATCATTGGAGATTTTGGTGTTTCTATATATCCTATGATGTTAGGACTCAATCCACAAATAGTAATAGCTTGAATTCTCATTGTGCAGGTCAGACTTGTACATAGAGAGGTATATATTTTTATATTTATTATTACATCTAGAAAAAGGATATGAGAATCATATGTCACAGCATATTCTGTGATGAATGGAATCAAGACACACATAGTTCACAAATAGGAAACTCTCCACATAGGTCTGACCCATATGCAAAGGGACGCGTTGTTCCCATTAATTATTATAGCTAGACCCAATATTAGAGATTTAGGAAGCACTATGTATCCTTTTATGTTGAAAACCAATACACAGATAGTTCTTGGATGTGAAACTTTCCATGTAGGTCTAACCCATACGTTGAGGGGGAATTATTCCCATTGATTTATTTGGAAGGCCCGATTATTTGATATTTTTCCATCATTATGTATCCTATGAGGATAGGAATCAAGCCACATTTTGTTCTTGAATGGGAAAGACTCCATTTAGGTCTACCCAATATGTATAGGGGGAATTGTTCCCATTAATTATTATAGTTGAACCCTGTATTGGAGATATAAGTGTTACTATGTATCCTGTGATGATAAGAATCAATATACAGATTGATATTGAATAGAAAACTCTCTATGTAGGTTTAACCTATATTAATTGGGGGAATTGTTCCCATTTATTACTGTAGTTGGACCTAGGATTGTTTTTCTCTGTGTCACTATATATCTTTTGATAATAGGAATAAAGCCACATGTAATTCCAAAATGGGAAACACTTCACACTACTCTGGCCCATATACAGAGGGAGAATTATTACCATTGATTTTTGTAGATGGACCTAGGATTTTAGATTAAAGTATCAATAAATATCATGTTATGATAGAAATAAAGCCACATATAGTTACTTGATAAGAAAATATCCACACAATTCACACCCATATGCAGAGGTGGCATTCTTCTCATTTAGTGTTGTGGCAGGACCTAAGACTAGAGAACCAGATTTCACTACATATACTGTGATTATTAGAACCAAGTTGTGCGTAGTTCATTATTGGATTTTTTGTGGGAGGCCAACACCCGGGATAGTGGTACTCTCAAGTGAGATCCAAAGTAATGTGTAATTTTATGTCATGTAAGAGACATTGAACATACAGTTTAACATCATGAACCAAGAACTCATGGTGATCCTTTTATGGTCTTGCATCTAGAATCATTCCAAATCTATCATGACTTGACATGTCTCTATCATACAGGGAAGACTTTACCAAAATTCCTAAGCCTCTTTGAGATATGATTAGTGTGATAAATAATGAATGGATAAATTTTCTCTCACCATAGAGAAGTGATTAAAGGAAAGTACAGTGGCACTTGTATTATGTTGGGGATGGTAAAATATATAAGATCTATGTGCCCCTACATATCTCATTAGAGTGAGAATCAATTTGTAGAATGTTCTCAAAAATCGTGTAGTATAACCTCAGGTAGAAAGGAAGTTATCTATGTAGTTAAACATCATTAAGTAAGGATAAAGGTGATTCTATGTGAGGAATGAAGTATTGTGATTTGACCCAATAATGGAGATTTGAGAATCTCTATGTATCCTATAATGGTAGGAATTAATTCACACGTATTTCTTGAAAAACCATGTAGTTTAACATCATGTTGTATAGACATCAGTTGTGCAGTTTAACATCACGCATTAAAGAAGAAGCTTATCTACAATGAAAAATAGTCTTGAATGTTGTCAAAATGTATGATATCGTATGATTGGGGTAGATATATTTTGTCTAGTCCTAGGATTTTATATCTGTCCATCACTTCAAATCTATTGACGGTGGGATTCAAGAAACACATTGTTTTTGGATGGCGAGATTCTCTATGTGGATATGAGATTCCCATAGGGATAGAGGCACTAAATTTCCACTTTTCATAGATCTAGCTCATGTGTGGTAAATCATAGCTGATATGATGCTTCCCATGTAGTTTAATTTCATATAGTGATGATGTTTTCCTTATTATTTAATGTCAAGTAATATGTACATATCATGTAGTTTAATAGCTTGCGACTTTGACAAGAGATGCTATGTAATTTTAAGTCTTGGTTTCAGGACTTCTTTTGTATAGTTTAACAACATTTGGTCAAGATTTATTCTCTACTATTTAACATCTTATGGTCATTGTGTCTTCTATAATGTTTAACAACATGTGGTCAGGACAGCTTCAATACAGTTTAATGTCAGGTGGTCAACATGTCTTTCATATAGTTGAATGCCATGTGGTCAGGAAGCATAATGTTATGATTCTATCTATGAAAATTTTTTCTTAATAAACCTCACAATTGTTGTGGGTGTGAAAAATTACATTTACATTGTGTCCAATGAGTAATCTCCATTATGATGGATCATATATATGATATATGGCCCTTCACTTTTGGGTTTAAACTTTTAGAGGTTTTTTCCAAGTATCATTGAGGTTCGGAGATCCAATTCTTGTTCTCCTTGAAGGAATGAGTAGAGATGAAGATTTTTATTGAAGGCCCATGAAATCTAATTTTAATTGACTTTAAGGTTTTTTAATCTATGAAACCTTTTCTCATCAAGAATCATTAACTCATATAGTCGCTTTTGTGACTACTCATCATCTAATAGTTTCCCAAAAATAGCTATTTGAAGAAAAGAAAATTGTACTTGTGTTGGAAAAACTATCTCAGTATCATATAATAATGAATATAGAGTTTCTTTTGTAGTTGTACTTATGGTGGTGTAGTAGGACCACATAGAATGGAGGATCCTGTCCAGCCATGACTTCTTATCCTTATTTAATATAATCTATAGTATGTTTGTTATGTTCTTATTCTATGACTCTATTTTTTCATTTTTTAACTACATGATAGCAAGATGAATAGTTCTAATCAATATTTTACTCTTGGTAAATCATCTTTAACTTTGTATAATAGAAGTTGGTAATGTTTTCCATTCCCCATACATAAAATGGAAAAGAATATTTAGATGCATGTAGAAATTTGGGGGGTTGATGGATGAATTGTGCAAGAATCTAGAATACTTGACATTTCCTGGTGAATTCCACATAGTCCCCTATCATTGTGTTTCAGTAGTAACCAGACTTCTTGATTTGGATGGAATGCCTATTCTTAAACTGATGAGAGCTATAATATCCTATAAATACTTCTTCCATGATGGTGGGTATCTCAATTTATGTTATGAATTAGAGGAGGATTCCATTGAAGCCAATCTTGTAGATGGATTTCTTCGCATGTGACCCATCCTAAAGGGTAAATTTCACTACTCAACACTGTGTTTGATCCCTTATGACCCATTATGTTGGGAGTGTCCCATTTTTAAGATAGTTAATTTAGGGCTCCATCTATCTGGGGGTGGATATCAGTTCATCATTTTCTAGGGTAGTTTTGATCTTATTTTCTTCCATGTTATTGATGATGACTAATGAGACCATCCTTTAGTGTGTGATATGTAAGACCACCTCATCCTGATAAGGGCTACCATATCTGTATCTACAATAGCTAGTTCATTGATATGAGCATTATGTGATTGAGGGGCATGATGAATCATTGGTTCAAAAGGGAATAATTCTATTAATCCTCTGATATAGCTTCTAATAGGGACCAATTCTTATTTTTTGATAGAATATTCATCTTTGGACTACTTTATCACTAGCTCCAAATCCCCTTTGATGTTCAGGTAGGATATCTACCGTTAAAGGGCTAGTTACATGCTAGTAGTGAGGGCTTGATATCCAGCCTCATCATTTGTGAAATATTCTAATATTGAGAAATATTAGGGAAAACAAACATTGAATGAAGAAATAAATACAATCTCTATACCAACCTGTTTATTCTTTTTATTTTACATCCTTTTCCTAATAGTACTCTAGGAGGAACCATCAAAATACGTCTCTCATGTTTGAGGAGTGTCATGGGCATAGAAAACTTCTTCATATAGATGTTCAGTGTCCAATGGTGTACTTTCCGGGGTAGAATGTGCTGTAAGGAAATCATCTAGGACCAACCCTTTCACTGCCTATGGTGACATTATTTGGATTTCAAACTATTGTAGAATAATCAACCATCATGAAAAATTCATGGTCAACATAGAGTTTCCATATAAATACTTAATCAGGTCAATACGAGATTCTAGGTGGATTTTGTGATTCTGTAAGTAATGCCTCATATTTTTCACTATAGAGTTGAGCATGAGGTTGTTATTCCCAACATTATTCTATCATATCTCAGTTCCTGGAATTATTTTGTTGAGGTAGTAGATATTTTTCTCATTCCCCACATAATTTTTCTATGTGAGGTGAGCACCAAGTTGTCATTCTATGGAGGACATAGATAATATGAGTGTTTTTCCTTCCACCGATAGCATCAGGATTTTTGGATATAGCAGGTACAACTTTAGATTCTCAAATTCTTCTTGTATGTCCTCATCCCATTGTTAGGATACTCCAATCTTAATTAACTTGTTGAAGGGGAGAGGTTTTCCAGTCTTGTAAGAAATTAAATACTGAATGTAATCAATGATCCCTTGGATCCCTGTTATTTCACTGAGATTATGTGGGTGTGACATTTCTATGATTACAGTGGTCTTTTATGGGTCAAAATTGATACCATGGTATCATTCCAAAAAGATAAATAATTTTCAAGATGTTACCCCAAAAGCGCACTTCCTCAGATTCATCTTAAAAATGTACTAATGCTACTTTTCGGCGGTTTTTTGATGATCCATGTGGCAATCACATAACTATAAAAAAATTAGTACCAAGTCATCAACATAACATTGTAAAATTCATCGCAATATGGGATTAAAGATATGATTCAGAGCATGTTGATAAGCACCACTGAAATTATTTAATACAAAGGGAATGGCCTAATTGAAAAATATTCCATGGGGGTGATCTAAATGTATTGGATTCCTCACATTTATTTTCTCCTTTATTTTATTGTACCCTGAGTACCCATCCATAAATGAAAGGACTTATAAGGCAATAGTTACATTGATCAAGAGTTCTGTGATCGGCAATGGAAATTCTTCCATTGGGAAATGTTGATTAAGGTCTGTAAAATCGATGAAGACCCTAATATACCCATTCTTTTTCTTTATAGGGATGATGTTGGAAGTCAATCATGGGTATTTCACCTCCTGAGAAAATTTGGATTTGATCAATTTTTCAACTTACAACTCTACATTAGTATCATGAGAGGGGTGCATCCTCTTGGCCACTAGCTTGAATCCTTGATGCTCATTGGGTAAACCTAGATGGTGTGTGTCCACATTAGGGTTAAATCCAAGAATTTCTATATAATTACAAGAGAACACATATCGATGTTTATTTTGAAATGAGGTGTACATATCTTTCTCCTCGAAATGAATGAATATAAAAATCAATATAGGTCGCAGGTCTTTTTCTATTTCTAGATTTACCTTCCTGAGATCATCGATGCTGGTGGAGATGCCTTCCTCAAATGTAGGAGGTACATTCTGGAGGAAACCCTCCATGACTTCAATCTATGAGTTCATTGAGTCACTTTTAGATAACGTAGGGAATCTAAGGGAATATATGTCATGGTCGATATGAGAGAGGTAATGGGATGAGACATTTACATGCTAAATAAAGTTCCCAGTCAGGATCCAAGTATCACTGAGAGGGGGAGGGGTGAATCCGTGATATCTTTTTCTTTTTATGATTCCTGCATTTTGAAGAAACTTTCACCTCCTATTAAAGAGTTTCTTCCCTGCTGAACACACACAACCACAGGAACATAGGATTTAAAAGGTTCACTACTCAACAATAGTATTTACGTCCTTGGTATGGTACAGAAAAAATCCAATACCACATAGTGCACTATATAACAATCCTTTGATGTGGAATACAATGAGTAGGATATACCCTTACACTCATGTAGCAATTTGAAAACAACACAATAGTTTGTGTGCTCCCTCTTAGCACAAATATGGTAATGTAATGATTCTGTTCTTCTTGATGAATTTTCGCAAATCAAATATTTCAAAACAATTCATCACTTTCCTACCCAGAAGCTGGTAAGAAACTCCTGGTGCAGACATCTTGTGTGCCACTCCCTACTTGTGGACATCCCTACTTGCGCGCCACCTGCTTGCTCGCCTCCCTGCTTGCGTTCCACCTTCTTGGACACCCCTAATTGTGTGCCACCTGCTTGCCTGCCTCACTACTTGCGTTCCACCTTCTTGTGAACCTACTCACTACTTGTGTGCCACCATTGAGCACATCTCACAACATGTGAACCACCTTTGGCTTATACACATCCCACATCTTGAATGCACCTCCCTGGTTGTGCACCTATATAAAATTTTGTGACAAAACTAGTGTGACACCCTACTTGTGTGCCTTATAAATAACCCGCAGCATGTGTTCCACTTCAGCTTGCTTGACGCCCTCTTCTACTTGCACAATAAGAGCACCTTCTACTACGGGCGTGATCAGAGCTATAATTTTCTCTTAAGTGTTGAGAATTAAAAGAATAATGAGTCTATCTGTCTATTTATAGGAAATTTTGTGACTTGCGTGCCACATACACTTTGGCCGCATTCCTACTTGCACGTTGATCCATCACTTGCACTCCTCTCCATCACTAGTGTGACACTTTCTTTACTTTGTCATATTTTGATATGATGATTTTGAAATATGACTTGCGTGGAACATACCCTTGCGCGTAACACTTGTGCACCACTTATACTTTCATGCATGTTTTTGACTTTCGTGCCAATATTTAACATGCACACAACTTTATATCCATCGTCATATTTTTAATGGATGATCATGAAATATGACTTGCGTGCAACATACACTTGCATGCCACATGTACTTGTGCACCGCTCCAGCATTTGCGCGCTAGTTTATGACTTGAACACCTATTTTTGCCTTGCACATCACTTTATTTCCTTTTTCATATTTTTATGTGATGATCTTGAAATATGACTTGCATTGCACTTACCCTTGTGGGTGATTACTTGCGCACCAATACTTGTGTTCCAATACTTGCGCACCACTCTTGAATTGCGCACCAATTTATTTCCTTTTCCTAAATCACTTATTTACTCTCTCTACTACTCATAAGGCTTGCATCACAAGTTCTCCAAACTTATGATATTTTTGAAATACAAATCAGAAAATCATTGTCATAGTTTCCATGTCCTTTAATAAGTGAATTGATTCAGCTTATTTGACAAAAAAATACAACACTCCATCATTGAAAACATTTCTTAC
The DNA here is from genome assembly GCA_963277665.1 of Viscum album. NCBI lineage: Eukaryota > Viridiplantae > Streptophyta > Magnoliopsida > Santalales > Viscaceae > Viscum > Viscum album. The sequence continues at coordinate 279,256,667 of OY728125.1, forward strand.
TTCCTTATCCGTCCAACATTGTCCCAACAATCTCCCCCTTTGGATTTTGTTGTCAACCATGATTCATAAATCACTGAACTTTGTAACCTTAAGCAATGGATTAATTATCAACAATTCTAAGCCTATGTGAGCAAACTCATTATAGGAAACAAGAATTATTGGCAGCCAAACATTTTTGTCTACAAACAGTGACTATGAAATCTCATGAGCATACCTCCTCAGCCTTCTTCAGATCATATTTCAAGCTTCTACCTCATCATTCTTCACTTTGTCATCATTCCTAGAAAACAACATTATTTCCTACAACCACTCCAAGAAACAGTTAGAATAGTTCACAAACAAACATGTTGGATTCACAGCTTACGCACTACTCCCCAAGTATTCTTGCTTCCAAAAGGATAGATTTATGAAACAATTCTCCCCCTGGAAAGAACTATCCTAATGTAATATGAGAGAGGGGACAGAAACATGTACCTTAATGTTGATGAGAAGGAGGTTGGACACCCATGTTCAACCTCAATTTTCAAATGCTTCCTTGAGTAATGGTTTTGTGAATATATCAGCAACCTTTTCAGATGTAGGAACATACTCCAGATCCAATTAATTCTTCTCCACCTACTATTTGATGAAGTGGTACTTTATATCCATGTGTTTTGAACAAGAATGTTATACTGGATTTCTTGTACGATTGATTGCACTCACATTATCACAACCCAAGAGAAATGATAAAATTACTTCAACATTTAGAACTTCCAGTTGAGTCTCCACCCACATTAGTTGAGTTGTAGCTTGAGTAGGAGCAACATACCCAGATTCATCTATTCTAAGAGTCACTGAATTCTATTTCTTGGTATGCCAACTAATGAAACATTTCACCAGAATGAAAAATCCACCAGATGTGGATCTACAATCATCAACATTTCCTTCCCAATCAGCATCAGAATACCCTAATATATCAATATTTTCTGAGCCATCATATATGATTTGGAAATTATTTGTGCCTTTGATATATCTGAGAATTATTTTTCTAGCAATCAAATGTGACTCTTTAAGAGAACTCTGAAATATTTCACATAAAGTGACAGCATAGATGATATCGGGTCTTGAGGTAGTCAAATACAACAGACATCCAATCTGCTTTCGAAACTCTTTCTGATCAACTTCCTAGCGTTCTCCATCTTTAGACAACTTGGTTCCCACATAAATTGGGGTGTGAACTAGTTTCAAATTTTCCATTCCAAACTTTTTCAGATGTTTCTTAGCATTCTTTTCTTGAGACAGAAAAACACGATTCTTCTTCTTTGAAATTTGTTGCCCAAGAAAGTACTTCATTTCACCTAGCATGGAGATATCAAATAACTTTTTCATCTCCTCAGCAAGTTTTTCACCAGATCTTTCATCATTTCTAGAAAATATTATATCATCGATATAAAAAATAATGATCAGTGAAAACTCCTGACATTCCTTGATGTATAGATTGCTCTTAACTCTCCCTTTCTTAATGTTCATCTTCTTTAATCATGTATATAATTTACAATACCATGCTCTCAGAGCCTGTTTTATCCCATACAAAGCCTTCTTCAAACTGCACAAATAAAGTTTATCCTTTACAATAACAAATCCACAAGGTTGATCAATTTAAACATCCTCTTCAAGGTTACCATTCAAGAATATAGATTTTACATTCATTTGAACAATTTTTTAACCTTATGGTGCAACAATTGCAAGAATGATTCTAATTATTTCTAATATTTCCAACGGAGAAAATGCTTCATCAAAATAGATGATTTCAATTATTGAATACCTTTTTCAAACCAATCTTTCATTGTTTATTATAACATTACTTTCTTCATTCAGCTTGTTCCGAAAAACCCATTTTGTACCAATAATGTTCTTGTTGTCCAGCTTGGGTACAAGTTCCCAAGTATCATTCTTCTCTATCTTATCTTGATTTTTATTCACTACATCAACCCATTCTAGATTCTTAAATGCTTAATTTACATCATTCGGTTCATCTTTCGAATAAAGATATGTATGTGATCGAGCATTCGTTGATCTTCTTGTCTGAACCATCTGATTTTTATCTCCAATAATATTCTGGGCCTCCACTTGTTTCCTCAACCTAGGATGAGTTGTTCGAACTTCATCCTCATCAGTTGAGATTTCTGAGTCAGATTACTCTTCATCGGTAGGATTAACACAGTCTGTAGCATTATCAAAATCATTACCAAAAGCTTCTCTATCCTTCTCAACTTCCACATCAACATTTGACTGCTTTTATTTATCAAAATTTTCAACAACATTTACATCTGAAGAATCAATAATTCTTCCTGTTTCATTGTTGGGACACCTATATCCACTTCCTTCTAGAGCATAGCCCAGAAAAATTTCATCGTATCCTCTTTGTTAAAACATTCCAACGTTTCAACATTTCTTCATTACAATGCATGGACTCCCAAATACACTTAAATGTTTCAGACTTATAGTTTTTCCATAGAAAAATTCATATGGAGTCATATTTGATTTTGGCCTATATAAGTATCGATTCTGAATAAAAACAGCAGTGCTCATCACTTGCCTCCATTAATAATGAGAAATACAATGTTCAAATAACATTGTTCTCCCCATTTCCACCGTACATCGATTCTTTCTTTCCGAAACCCCATTTTGTTGAGGTGTGTATAGTGAATTAATATCATGCTGAATTCCATGTTTCTCAAGGTAACTTTCAAACTTTTTATTCTTATACTCACCACCATTATCAGTTCTCAACTTCTTCATTGAATACTCACAATCCTTTTCGGATTTCCTCCTGAAACTCTTAGTCATTTTCGGAGCATCTTACTTATGTCTCATGTACACAACACAAGTAATGTAGGTAAAGTCATCAATAAATGTAATGAATTACTTATCTCAATTAGTTTATTTCTTTCTCATTGGTCCACATATATCAGAATGTATATGTTCCAAGTGATTTTTTGAATGAATTTCAACTCTCATATGAAAAGAGTTTATAATCTCCCCTTTTCACATATAGTGAAACATCAATATCTCCTTCTTGATAAATCAAGCATATATCAGACATTGTCTTGCATTGATAACATACACATGTTTCTCTAAAACATATGTCCCAGCCTTTTATTCCATAACTGATTTTTATCCACCATTCCCATGTAATAAGAATTTTGTACTTCCTCAACTTGGAAAAAAAATTCATTTTGTACGTTGGCCTCTTGTAACTATATTTCCATCATCTTCACATTTCACATCGAACCCAACTTTTCTGAATATAACTTTGTTTCCATCATCACAGTGTTTTGAAACACTCAAAATATTATGTTTTAACCCATCAATATATAATGTTTTCTTAGATATCAATTTTTATTTTCCAATGATGGATGATCCAACACCTTTGATTCTCAGAGATTCATCATTTCCAAATGTTTCAGTTCATTCATTGATGTCTTCCGCATTCTTAAGAAACTTTATGTCTTCTGTAATATGATATGAACACCCACTATTATGAATCCATGGATGTTCTCCTTTTGTATCTTTCAAAGAAGTTTTGACAACAAGAGCTCTTTGTTCTTCTTGGTCCTTCACATTCTGTTGTGCTTCCACCAATTTCATAGCCAGGTAAATGTGTTCTGGCCAGGAAACCATGGACACTTTTGTTTCGGACTTATTAGACCTGTCCCTTTTAGCATTTAAAAACTCTGGCTTCTGTGAATTAATATGAATCTTTTGTTTCTTTGGTAACTCACTAAGGTAGCACATGGCAAGATGTCCATGTCGATCACATCTTTCACAAATAGCTTCCAGTGGTTGGGACCTATTCTCAACTTTCACACCAGTCTTCTCATATATCTTATGAAATTTATTTGGAGACTTTCTATTTTTATAGGATTGACTTCCCTTCAATCCTTGTCTTTCAAAACTTATGGAATAGTTGTAATGTTTTTGGTTGAACCAACACATATTTTCCATGTATCTGAATCCACCACAATACTAGAAATATCCATAGAAAGAATATTTGTATCTGAAACTTCTATACAGACAAGATTTGTGAACACGCTTCTCAACAACCTTCTTGATAGAACAATGCTGACCATTAATGTTGATGTTTTCATTTCTAACTCCCTTTATCATTTCAGATTTAATAGAACCAAATGTATTAGATGTCTTTACAGCCTTGTTCTTATCAGAACTAGTTCGGTCTGTCATTTCGACCATTGAAAGTAACTTTTTTCGATCCTTGTTTGGTTCATTATCACTAGAACATTCACAAACTTCTGATATAGAATTTTTTAAACGGATATTATTTTCTTTAGCTTTATAATATTTCTATTGGATAAGTTCCAAATCTTCTTCTTTTGCCTTCAGAATTACTTCAATATGATCATTAGAATTCATTTTATTCTCAAGAGAATTTTTCAGATCGTCAATCTCCTTTTCCATATTGATTTTTTCATCAGTAAAACATTGTTGATTGTTTAATTTGGAATTTTTATTTATCATCTTGTTTTTTTTCATCTCAAGAATTTTGATCTTCCTCAAGCATTCTTTCAACTCTTATTTCAGATGATATTAATGTTGAGTTTCTTCTTCTTTTGAACTATTCCTCTCATACTCTTCATTATCCACTACAGCAATAAAGGCATTTTCTCTAGTTATTTTAGCAAATAATTTATCAGATTCATCATCTCTATCTTCTACATATTCTTCTTCAGATAAAAAGCTTCATATTTTTTTTGTAGAACTTTTTATCCTTCCCCTTTGAAAAATATTTTTCTTTGTCAGCTTGATTCTTCCCCATCCTTGTTGGCCTTCTATTATCATCATCACTATCTTCTTCTTTATTCTTTTGAGAATAGTTAGCCACAAAGTGACCAACGACTCCACACTCAAAACATTTCCAGGGAATTTTACCCTTGTATTTCCATGTAAGTCTTTCACATTCTTAGAAAACAAGGATAAAATTTCATCAAATTTTTTGACATACCACATCTTCAGAATCAGATTCACCAGCATCATCTTCTATAAGAGTTTTGTTTGACTTCTCTCTCTTTGTATCCTTGAATGAAATTTCTCTATAAATATTTTTTTCCTTTAAAGTATTCTCCCTTCTCATATCATAAGTAATGAGAGTGCAATGAAAAACCTACAAAGATAATGTTTCAGGGTCTCTATCTTCTAATGAAGACACTTTAGAATTAAACTTATCGAGTAGATTTTTCAAAATCTTTTCGACAACTGTAGAATCCTCCAACAGTTCACCAAGAGATCTGATTTTACTAGAAATATCATTTATCCTGGTAAATAAATCCCCAACAGATTATGATTCTCCCATTTTCATGTCTTCATACTTCAGTCTCCAGATTTGTAGTTCAGCCTTCTTCACATTTTTATTTACTTCATAGATGTTCTTCAGTTTGTCCCAAATTCCATTGGATGTAGCAACACCTTTCACTCTTAAAAATTCACTCTCATAAAGAGATGAGAGTAATGAATTTTTATCTCTTCCATCATTCGCAGGGTTCTTCTTATGTAAAAGAGTAAGAGGAACTTTTTCATCAATAGAAGAAAATACATCTGTTGTAGTTTCAATAACTTCCTATCCAAGAGACATAAAATAAGGCATCTTTCTGTCCTTTTAGATGTGATAGTTTTTTCCATCAAAATCAGAATCCCCATATAGTTCAAGAAATTTCTATTCTCTATCACAACTTCTCTTCATCCCCTTCAGCAAATAATAAATGAAGGGAACCAGTCGCTTTGATACCAAATGATGTTCCTAGTTAGGATCAAAGTATCACTGAGAGGGGGAGGGGTGAATTAGTGATATATTTTTCTTTTTATGTTTCCTTCTTTTTGAAACAACCTTCACCTCCTATTAAATAGTTTCTTCCATGATGAACACAGACAACTAGATGAACATATGATTTACAAGGTTCACAACTAAACAAGAGTAGCTACATCCTTGGTATGGTACAGAAACAATCCAGTACCACACAATCCACTAGAAAACAATCCTTTGATGTGGAATACAATGAGTAGGATATACCCTTACACTCGAATAGCACTTTGAAAATAATCCAATAGTGTGTGTGCTCCATCTTAGAAAAAATAGAATAATGTAATAATTCTGTGTTTCATGAGGAACATTCGAAAATAAAATCTTTCAGAAAAATTATTCACATTCTTACCCAGAAGCTGGTAAGAACCTACTCCTATAGACAGCCTGCACGCCACTCCCTACATGCATTCCTCCCTGCTTGTGCGCCTCCCTGCTTGCATGCCACCTTCTTGCGTGCCTCCCTGCTTGCGCGCCACCCACTTGCGTGCCACAATACTTGCGTGCCACCTGCTTACGTGCCTACTCACTACATGTGAACCACCATTGAGCATAGCTCACAACTTCCGTGCCACCTTTGGCTTATACACAACCCACTTCTTGAAAGCACTTCCCTGCTGGCGTACCACTAGAAACTTCTGCGACAAAACTTGCGTGACAAAACTTGCACAACAAAACATGGCGACACCCTACTTTTGTTCCTTATAAATAACCCTTAGCTTACACGCCACTTCAGCTTGCACGCTGCCCTCTTCTTGTTGCGCAATCATAGAACCTTCTACTAATTGTGCGATCGGAGCACTAATTTTCACTTTATGTATTGAGCATTAATTAAATGAGGAGGCTAGTTGTCTATTTATAGGAATTTTGGTGACTTGCTCACCAAAAACACTTGTGCAGCGTTCCTACTTGCGCACTGCCCCATCACATGCACGCCACCCCATCACATTCACGACACTTTTTTTCCTTTTTAATATTTTGATACGATGATGTTGAAATATGACATGTGCGGAACATACACTAGAGCGCCAAACTCGCGTGCCCCTTATACTTGTGCGCCAGTTTTTGACTTGTGCGCCAATATTTAACATGGGTGCCACTTTATTTCCATTTTCATATTTTGAATGGATGATCTTTATATATGACTTGTGCACAACATAAACTTGCATGCCACATGTACTTGTGTGCCGCTCAAGCACTTGCGTGCCGGTTTATAACATTCGCGCCAATTTTTAACTTCCATGCCAATTTATTTCCTTTGTCATATTTTGATGGGATGATCTTGATATATGAATTGCACGCCACATACACTTGCACGCCAATACATGAACACCACTCTTGACTTGCGCGCCACTATCTTTTCTTTTCCAAAATCACTTCATTACTCTCTATACTCTTCATAAGGCTTGAATCACAAGTTCTCCAAACATACTATATTTGTGAAATAAAAATCAGCAAAGCATATTCATAGTTTTCAAGTCCTATAAAAAGTGAATTGATTTAGATTCATTGACAACAAAAGACAACAATCTGTAATAACAAACATTTATTACTTCCTTATCCATCCAACTTGGTCTGAACACTAAACTACTCAATTCATTGTAGAAAGATTTTAGAGCTGATTTATTTTCATTCTTTCACTTGGGAAAGAAGAATCACGGACATCTAGGATTTTTTCTATTTCCTCAATTAGGTTTATGGGTATCACATAATCATTATTGATCATAATATACATATTTTCATGGATAGTCCCCATTCACTTGGCGCTTGTAACCAACATATAATAACCCACCATTATTTGTTTCCATTTATTTTATGGAAACACTCTATAGAATATAAAACTTGACAATACTTGTAGGGAGAACTGTCACCATGTAGTATGGTGACATTCCCATTGATGGGGTATTTCAACCATTGATGAAATATTGAAGGTACCTCTATGTGGCTATGAATATATGTCATCTATGTACGACATTATAAGCTGAGTCTTTTTGGATAACCATGAACTTAGTGTTATATGTGATGTCCTTGAAATGTGTTTTGATCATGATCTTCTCTAGTGGTTTTTTCACTCTATTCAAACACTTGAATGGTTAGCTTTGTGGGAGATAAACCCCCTTATTATATCAAAAATTTTGAAGAGTTTGAATTAGGATGAGGTTGATCCAGGAACCATTATCAATCAGAGCCCTTCATATTTACACATTTGAAAGTATTATAGCAACATATAGGTGTATGATATGTCCCTGGATGACTGCTTTTTCCTACTGCTTTGTGAACAAGATGATGATATGGAATTATAATGGAATAATCTCCACTCAAAAAACCTCATCTACAAATACTTATTTCTTGATATCCTATGGGATTTAAAGGGAATAGATGAGTGTTTCTAAGAGTTCTTTCGAATATATATAGCATACAAAATTGAGATTTTGGCAAGGACATCTACCAAAAATTTTATGATTTCATACTTTTGTGCAAAAGGTTCTTTCCTCATAATAGCTATTTTTACACTATTATATAGATCAAGAGATAATGTTTTGATGTTATATAAGATTGGTGCTTTTGAAAAGTTTTAGGGAGAATCTTCTCCCAGTAACGTAGGTCACACTGACCATCCACATTGTCTTGGCTGATCAGATAACAACACCCCTTCTAGTAAGTCATGTGAGATGATTGGGCTAGGATGACTACTATAGGGATCTGGGGAACCCCTCTATTTTTACTGGCCTCACTAGAGTGATTTCCCATGAGTCTCAGGTGTAGATATATCCTATGTGGGGATTTGAATGTGGTATTTGGTTTGACCATGACCATATTTTCCCTAATATCCTCATATCTTATTCCTGCAGACTCCAACTCCCTAGTGAGGTATGAAGGCCTCATACATAGAGGTGTATTCATCATCAAAGAGGGTGTATTTTAAGTTTAATATATTAATAGATTCAAATATGATATCTTCTTTCAATGAGAGTTCCATTTTATGGAGTAGTCCTCATGCTTAAAATGTTTTAGGATGGAATTTTGAAAGAGTCAGAGATTGTGTAAGAGATGAATATGACTCTTCATATTCTATCTCATTTTATTTATAATGATTATTTTCACCTATTGGATGAGTATTCAATATCACCTACCCAGTCATTTGAACCTTTATTGGTTTGATAAGTTGTTCTCTTAGAGTGGAATGATATTTGTCAACTATCTTTTAAGTCATCCAATAGTCAAAAATCTACCCATACTAGGAATGAACATTATTCCAATCAATTACTTCTTCTGACTAGGTGACGATTACACAAGTCAGCAATGTCAGGTAATTCTCCAAAATTAATTACCTCATAATTGACCGTGATTTGGGGGATGACATTGAAGATAAATAAAACATGGATGGCATGACCTTTCCTTCTATAGAAGGGGCAGCAGCTAAGATGACCAGTGAGGTTAAACCCGTTGGTTTTCCTATTATGTGGTATCTTGAGTAGGTTATTTTCCATGGATACAAGGATATAATTGGGGACCTACTCATTTAAAATTTATTATGCTTTATTCATCTATTCCTCAAACCCCAGGTAAACCTAATTTATTTTTTACTTCTTTTATTGGGAGATTTTGTTTTTTCTTCCACTCAATTGGAGGCACTAGGAGAATCAATACTTTCCTAGGTGATTGAATGTGCATTTATAATGGTTTAAGGGTAACTATAACAATCTACCTTAATGATACTTTTCCCCTATGACAAGGGCATGAGTTAAGACTTAGCTCTAGTCCGTTAAATGGAATCTTAAAAACATTATGCCATTTTTTCAAACTCACAAAATCCCACTTGGATACTTTATTAAGATAAATGGTTTCATCAACTAATCTAGAAGATTATTGGTTCATAGTTATAGTAATTGTTCCTATGAGAGAGGTAATTTGAATGAGTAGTTTAAACCTTTCCATATTTCTATAAATTCAGACAACCTATCATTTTTGTACCACTTTCAGTCTATATGTCAAAAAAATCATTTTTCATAGAATATAGTTTAAGTGATAAAGGATGTTATGATGAAGCTCTTTACATCATGAAAATAACCCTTCTAGAAGGATGTTGTGTGAAATTAAGGTTAACCCTGTTGGAGTCTGTACAAAACAGATCATCTTGGTCTCCTTTTTTTGATCTCAAGGGCCCTTCAACAATCTGCATCAAGACATGAAGTGTATTAAATGTTGTTATCGATATCCCATTTCATCAAATGTGGAGAAGGTAAGATTTAAGAAATTGGGTGGGGGTAATGTGAAATACACCCATTTGGGTTATGACTTATTATGATACTACATATATGTGCATCATCATTCTATAGATTCCATTCAAGCATCGAGGTACTCCATGACATTGAGCAGTTTTGGAGGTACTACTATTTTTTCCATCTACCACCTACAAGTATCAGGTAGGGATTAATAAGGTGGTACCATTTTTATCTCCTACTAATTATAATTCCATGATATGACTGAATGGTTTCCCTGGTGGGGGAGATGATGTTTCCAAAATTGAGGGAATTCATGATCACCTTCGACTTCCTCATTTATGTAGACTAACTACCTAGATTTAAAGCTTGTCTAACGCTGAAATTCCACTCTTGTAGGAGGATTTTCTCTTTCATGATGTATGGTAGGATGAATATTCATATCATCTTGAAGAAAATACCTAGTTGTATTTTTCACATTTGTATCCCCTCATTGATTTGTCTTGTATTTTGTATCTCATTCTCATTATTTTCTAACTACTTCTCCACGGAAAGAATAACATCTCTTCTCAGTGACGAGTGGGATATGACCACTTCTCTTCCATTATCCTTTTAGTGTTCCTCTACATCAATGGGGACTCAATATTACAGGTTTCTATCATTTCAATTCCCCTCTGGTTTCATGTTCATGAAGCCTTAGTTGTTCCATCTAGATCACTATCCTCTCCAGGTTTGTTTTCTGTATTGCATCCCTCTTCATTTGTGTCTGGATCCAAATTGTATTTTATGTTTATGGTGATGAAATTAAATTATGTTTATTTAGAAATAGTAGTTGTACCATTACCCTAAACGTAATAGGGTGATTTTTTACTACTTGCATAAGGGTTATTTTTATGACCCGTAGCCTTATTGGTACTTTTTGGATTATGACTCTTACAGAGTTTCACATGATTCTCCATAAATTAATCCTATCTTAGTTAATGAATAGTGAACTTTTTGGAGTTTCAATTCATGTTTTCTAAATGAGGCCTGAATAAAAAAAATTCATGTTATGATGGGAGGAATGGATGGGATTCCAACTATTTTTTTTATCTCCCCACCTGGAGAAGACTAAATCTCATCACATAGACAACAATGAAGAAAATTACCCCATACCTATAGGGTGAGGACTATTATAGGATGCCATTAGAACTTTTTTATCTGAGTTTTTAGGATTTAATGATTTCAGTAGAGGATTTGATGACTCATAGGATGGGTATTGAGATATAAATGCCCCTAACCCTGTGGGTTGGGGATAATCTGGGACCACTACTAAATTCTCTATGACCCTATCAAGATATGAAGAACATAGTGATGTCGATTGAGATAAAAATTCCCTCAACCCTATGTACTTGGTTTAATTTTAAGATACTACAAATACATTCTAAATCCTCTCCGGGATTGATAATCTTGGGGGTAGAGTTTGTGGTAAATATTCCCCTAAACTGGTGGGCTACATTTTCCCTTGGACAACTACTATGGCAGCTGCTATTGTGACCCCGTTGATTGGGAGAAATTGTGCATGTTTATGTGCTTGGTGAAATGGTATCCCATGATGGGAGTCATGTTCTACGAGATGTTTTTGGGTTGACCATAACATAATCTTCCATGTCAAAAATTCAATCCCATTTCTTTGAGGGGCATAGTTCAAAGATTTGTTGGCTATCCTCCTCATCCAATTGTGATGTCTTTGCATCATTTAAGAGGGGATATTCCATTATAGTGACAAATAGAAACACATGTTACCGGATAACCTTCTCTCACTGGAGGCTGCACTACTACAAAGATTGTTTTATCCAGCAATAGCTAAAAGAGATGTTAAAGACCCCCTTTGTCAGGGCTAGAAAAATTCCTATTAAAGGGGGAATTTAACAATGATTTTTTAGCGTTGTTAAAAGCTGTTTTTAATAACAATAAAAATACACTATTAAAGGGGTCCATTTATCAGCTCTTATAAAAAATAATTGATAAAGGTCCCCCCTTTATCAGTGCTTGAAAAAAAGATATAATAAAGGGTGGGCCTTTAACAAGAGTTTTTTCTAGCACATATAAAAGGTATATTTCATAATATATATATATATATATATATATATATTTCATTAAAAATAATATATTAATTTTTAAATATATTTATATTTATAGAAATATATTTATATTGATATAAATATAAAATATATTTTTAAATGTGTTTTAGATAATTCTAAATTGGAATGTGAACATAATATATAAGATATTTAGTGAAAATTGATTATAAAATAATTGAAAAATATTACTAATTAATAATTTAGAAATTATTATTGAGTAATAATAGTAGTACGAAATAAAAATTAAATGAATTAATGAACAACATATGATAAGTTGAAAACATGACATGAACTTACAAAAACCTTAACTTTCGATCTGGGTGTCCTTCTGGGCTCTACCACATATCAAATCGATGGCTATGTAGATCTTTATACACTAATGACCAAGGAAACTATGTTCGCCTTTTTATTCCAAAAAATCCTTAGAAGGCCTCCAAAACTGAGTTTCTTGTTGGGGAATCCCCATTTTTTAAGATTCAACATAATTTTAGCCTCATTTAATGGGGTCTTATTGTATTTTATTTTTGTGGTGAATGAATTTATTCCCAAGGAATAAACTCATATTGATATTATAGTTTTGAAATTTTATCATTTTTCATGATGCAGTTTTATTTATAATTAAATACATACATATTTTCTTATATTTACATATAATAAATCACTTATATAAATACAAATATCAATATATCTATTTAGAAATGTATTTTTTAATATATAAACCAAATATTTATAATTAATTTTAATTAAATTAAAAAGTTATCTATTTTATTTACCTTATACAAATGCACTAATATGTATATATATAACTATAAAAGAATAGTTTATATATAATCATGTATGTGTAAATAATTAAAAATATATATATGTATATGTATATTCTAATATATGAAAATAAATACATATTCTTTAAATGTATTTAAAGCAATATATAACCATTTTTTACATTATAAACATGTATACATATAATGTATATATATATATATATGTGTGTATTGATAAACATATATATATTTATATTATATTCTTATATTTGTAAATAAATATAATATATATTTTATTTAATAAATATAAGTATATATATCACAGTCACACAAATATATTTTATAAATGTATTTAAAAATAATAATATAATTATATATGTATATATATAAATACCATTAAACATACAATAAAACTATATGGTGTAGTGTTAAAGGCATTCTATCTTCAAAAGATAGGTGGAGGGTTCGAATCCAGGCATGCGTTGGAGGTTATAAATTTGCAAAGCGTTGTTAAAGGGGTGGTGGGGTGAACAGTTGGGATAAAGGGGGTAGGGTGTGGATCTCTATTAAAGGGGCCATGGAAGTGCTGATAAAGAGGTCTATCTTATAGAGGTCCAAAAAAATAGAATATTACCCCTTTAACAATTCTTTATTTGGGCACAGGTAATTGGATCCTTTATCAGTTCTAAAAACCCTATTAAAGGATCCCTTTAATAGTGATTTTTGCGATCACTATTAAATCATTCTCTCAAACACTACTTGTGTATAAAATGAGTTATAAGCATTATTAAAGTCCCTTTAATAGCACTATTAAAACCTATTTTGTAGTGGTGATATGATTCTATGAGATGTCGTATCTTGGGAGTTCTGTTATTCTATGTGTGTGGTGATGTGCAATGCTCCATACATTCCCCATCCTTGAATACAGAAACATGATGAGGCTTTATCAATCAGTCTATAAAGAGTTGTAATGTAATGGATTTAGGAAATTTATATAATTACGATGTGATTTTTTGGTTTCAAATCTCGTGCCATGGAGATAGCAGTCATTTTTAGCCGACAATAGAGTATGTTTATGGTTAGAAGGAGACCTTCATATCCTGGTTAAGGGAGGCATATAGCCTTTAATCACTAATGATATTCCCACATTTTTTGTCATATATAAGACATGTAATTTTTCTTTATATCATATCATATCTAATAGAAAGACATGGTGATGGTCCAGAACATAGTTGGGTGGATTTTTATGGCTAACTCACTTCATATATCAATGATCGCTTCCTCTTCATCACACATACATGCCTCCACCTGGTCAGACCATAGAGTTCTATTCTCTGGGTCTCTATCTTACTTTGGTGAAGGGTTTCTATTATTTTTTTGTGAAATATATATAGTTGACCCTAGTGTTTCAATCACCACTCTATATGAAGGTTTTTTAGTTTTGAAAATCACTCTATTTGGAGGTGTCTGGGAAATGCGAGATTTTCATTATCTTAGGGAGATATTACCATGGGGAGGTTAACTATGGAATATGTTAGGAGTATAGCCCCTGCGATACATCTCTATGATACCACAAGGAGTAATATAGTGGTACTGATCCTCTTCTACTTTGGTTGAAGAGTTGTTAGACCCCTGAGGTGTTTTAGTTATGCATAGAATAGCCCGAAGAAAACTGGTATGGAGTAGGTTAGGGACATGACCCTCATTCTATGTCATAACCTAAATATATTGACCTACCATTTGGGGTTGAGTAGGGATATAATCCTACTCAATTAAGTCTACCAGAATAGTTTAATAAATATTTATTGATGGGAGAATATGATACTTTGCTGAGAAGTTGTAGGGATATGCCTTTGAGATTCTATATTATCAGTAAAAATATGAACATTCTTATGGGTGGTTTCTAGAATAGGTCATTCAACATTAGATGAAGTGTGGATATGAGCACAGTCAAAATATGAATTCACCACCGGAATATGCCGATGTAACCTATGAATGGGATAAGGTATATGATTCTTCTCTTTTATGGACTTTGAAGTATGCTGGTTTAGTCATTGATTGACGGAAGTAAGGATGTGTTCTTAGCTTCCTTGGGAAACTGGAATATTCCAAGTAGCTTCATTGATATAAATACGTGTTTGTCCTGAGTCATGTGTTACTCTCACATAGTGATTCCAGTTAGAGCAAGGATATGAGACTCATCCTAGGCCTTTAGAGTATGTCATCGGTATTTTTGATAGGGATATGAACCTGTCATGAATCATATTCCCCTTTTACTAGGTGATCCCCAATTAGATTGTAAATATTATCTTGGTCTATTGCCTTTGGATTATGCCACATGTAACAACTCGAACCCAGTTTCTCGGAGTTGGTGCCTTATTTAATTATATTGGAATATAATAAGGAATATGCATCCTGAAGAACCAAGTAGTTTAGTATAATTGGAAACATGATACATACAAGTTCAACAGTACAACTTGAAAAGAAATTCAACATATAATTTTTATTGGGAACATCCACCACTCCAAGATTATCCCTTCAATTCAGTCATAAAAAACTTTTTCATGTCCTAAAAAATGAAACATAAGAAAAGGGTGAGATCAAATACTCAATAAGGGTAATAAATACAGAAAAATATATCATAAACATAAAAATTATATTGGATGAATAACTACAACACATCCCTTTAGAAATAAACTTGAACACATTATGGCTGGAGTAAGAGCTGAATAAATAATTCCATAGGAAAACATAATCATGGGTATTATACTAGTATAATAACTTCATTAAATAAGAATTTATTGCTTCATAATAGGGTAAATTTATATTCCAAGCATTCTAAAACATACCGTCAGGGCCTCAACCAAGACTTCTAAAAATTATTAAGGCCTCGTCCAAAACCATATAACAAACTGGAAACGGCTTCGGCCTAGTCCATGTCTATTTCTTTCATGAGACATACTGATTCACCGAGGGGCTATAGATGGCCCCACCAGACACTTACTAAGTCCAACGCATTCCTCATATGAATGGATATAAACTTAAAAAACTTACACATTCATGTTGAATACAACATATAAAATTTAAATAACTTTCCTCAAACATTTAGCATAAACACTAACCATTCGGCGTAAATTTGTGAATTGGTTTATGATAGCACATCCATAGAAAAACTAATCGTAAACCATGATATTAAATATGGTAGATGGTTTCATAGGTGAGAAACCTCAATGAATTACAAGATTCAACAAATGACGTAGTGATAGATGAAGATACTTTTAAATGAGACCATTGAAAATTCTTTTAGGAAATAATCGTTAAACATTCCAAAGTGTCTCATACCAACATGAAATATTAAAATAATAATCCCTTAGAATATCATAAGAATAATGAGACTTATTATATGATATACCAAAGGGTATTAAATACACCACAATAAATAAATAAGTGGTGAAGAAGGTATATATCTAAATAAAGTTACGGTGATATGTGAAATAACATTAATTCTATTGAAAGAAGAGTTCTTTTGGACAATGATTTTTATTGGTCATTAAATTAGATTATAAACATGTACACCCTTGAAAATAAAAGGTGATTTCATTGAAATTATATTTGAGTGTTAAAAAAAGTCTTATTAAGGTTAAATCATTTAAAAATATTTTTAATGAATCTTTAGAAATAGAACATTTCAGTGCGATTTAAGGAAAATATTAATGGATTTTAAAGAACAAAAAATGTTTTCTTAAATAAAACCAGAAATGAACCAAAATAGATTTTTCATGTTAAACATTTAGATTTTAAAAAGATAAATATGGACTACAATATATTATATTGTGGAATTAAAAATAGGTATGAATTCAAGAAGTACCTGTAATCGAGCTTGTATTTTTGTAACACTTTTTTTGAAAGATAATTTTAAAACATGTAACTACCCATAAAATAAAGAAGGATTATGATTGGTATAAATATATAGAATATTAGAAAAAACAATTTTAGGAGTACATTGTAATAAATAAACATTTAATTTAGGTTAGTAGAGAAAAAGATAAACCTAAATGAAAATGGAGGTTCAGGAAAAATACACTTAATACATTGTAATCAAATGAATTGTATGACCCAAAATTAATAATCATAAAATGATAAATTTTTTATCATTAAAATAAATAGATTTATGATATGAAACTTCAATGGTCAGTATACATACACCATACACCAGGTTTAGTGTTGAATACTGAATCTCTCACAAAAAATGGAAGTGAGATGAAGAAACCCCATACCTTAAGTCCGAATATTTTCCTCTATTGAAATTTATATCTTGGAATAGGAAATTAAACCTATTAATTACTTAATTCAGAACATATTAAACATATATTTAGTTTATAATGACTTTATTAAGCCCATTTTTTCTTTATTGATTAGTTATGATATTGAATTTAGTCGTTCCAGAGTGTTAGTTTTCTTGATTTTCATTATCAGTTCACTTGTTTTTTTTTTGTAATGGAGTTCATGTGGAATGGATGTAAATATCCATAATGGAATTTAAATATTATTTAGGAAAATAAATAGGTTTTAATGTTCATTTATATAATATGGTTAAATGTAATGAGTATGAATCATTAGATGTAATATTAATGACTTTCATTTGGATTATTTTAGGGGTATTTTGATTATTAGGAACTAGATTGGTCTTATGATTTAATAACATGTACATATAATGGTTCATTAATATTAAGTTGTTTATAATAAATATATTTTAGTCTCTTTCAACCAACAAAAAGGATTCATGACCAGTAATTAAGGATAAATTTAGGAATGAAAATTTGTTATCCACAAAGGTTGTAAATTGGAATCTCACTGACGATGGTTTCAGTTATACAATAAAAGGGAGAGAGTATGAATATTGATTATTTTCCTTCAATTCACATGATATAATTCTCGTAAATATATTATATGGGAGTTATCATGTTCATTTATACCTAATAGGTGAGGAGAAGATAATAATATAAAATAACATGAAATGAAAATGAATGAAATAAAATGTGAATTAACCTCTTGAATCCACCTCCTTGAGAATCATTTTAAGGGAAGGGGTTTAGGTCTTTTTTCAAGACCAATAGATTCTGGGGCATGAGTAGTGACTATGTAAGGAAATTATGGTATAACTTTGAGAAGATTCATGTCTTATAGGAGTGAGGAGAAAAGGGAGGGAGGGGGGTTTATAGTTGAGGAGAGGAGTAAATTTTGAATATTTTATTCATTATTTTATTAATTCTCTCATGACTTCCAATAGTGGTTTTTCATGTTACCCCTAATAGTAATAAAAGAAAGTGAGTTCAAATAAAGTCTCATTAAATAAATCATGATGTCATAAATAGTGTATTTAACTGATAATTTTCATATGCGGTATTTTACCGTATTTCACTATTCTTCAAAAAATTCAAGTTTTTATGTATGATACAAAAAAATCCCCACAAACACTATTTGATATGTCAAATTCAAAAATGAACTCCAATTTTGAAAATATGTTTCTAAATATTTTTTATTTAATTTTTAATTAAAATCATAATTTATTCCAAAAAACAACATTAAATCTACAACTCATTTTATAACACCATGAAAAATTAATCATGATCCCATAATGATATCTTATAACCATAAGAATCTGAAATAAAAATTTATTATTACATTTTAGGAATGTAAATATCCATTTTAAATTATTATATTAATCATAAAAGTTTAATTAAAATTTTTATGAAATAAAAAAATACCAATACATATACTATGATTGTTTTTTTCACTTTTAAGATGTCAAAATTTAATTAATTCATTCATGTGTGAAGTTTCTATTTTTTTATCCAATTTACTAATCGTTAATATTCATAAGAGTATCTTACAATTCATAATGGTATGTTACTATTCACAAAAAATTATGTTTCTCTTATCAAACTCTAAATATCATACTGAACGCAACCGTGTAAATCATTTTTTAGAAATTCAAATCGAAGAGGTGTTAAAATTATTTTTACATGGATATTTTATAACAAAGTGGTGTTTGTAGAGACTCAGTGTTCCATGCATTCTATAATAAATCTATTTGTAAATTCTTGGGGTGTTACATTAGCCCCTGCATACAAAACTTTTTTACTGAAAATTTTAAATTGAACTTCAAAAGTTAATGGTTGATACATTAAAATTCCATTATGATAAACCCACATCAAGAATGTGGTTAAAATATTATACTAATAAGAGGAAAGACAAATGCATCGGTTAGTATAGAACAACACATCCTAATTGGATGACATTGTCATGGAAAAATAATCCAACCATCATGTAGTGACATTAAACTATAAAACCCAAAAAATGATCAACTTAAACCATTTCGTAAATAATTAAAATTTCCAAAATATAATCATTCAACACATTGTAATGAAGTTCTCTAAATTTCTATGATGAAATTATCATTGACCCTTAATCAACCAGAATAATATCTAAAATTAACATTCTAATCATTTGAATAAAATCATCTTGTATCCTCTTGAAATATGGTAAAAACATGAATTACTATAAAAACTATATGGGAAACTTTAATTCTTCCATATTCCTTAAGTAAGATACATGTTATTGGATATATTCCATAAATCCAAAAGTGATGTAAAATCCATCAATGATAGCATAGAACACTTCTCGACAAGTCAATAATCAGTTGTAAGGTAGTTCGTATTTATCTGAATCAATCATTCCTTCATCATTATCTCAACATCGGATTTATATTAAGGGTTGTCTTTATGTAAATCCTGTTTTTTTATAAAAAATTTAACTCTCTAATAAAACATTTTTTCTTTGTACCATTAATTGTACAACCTAAAATCCTTACTAAAATATTACTATAGTAAAATCTTTATATATCACGTAATTCTTACAATCAGTACATTACTGACAAAATATTCAAATGACAAGATTCTTTACTAGGCATGTTAATCATTCTACTTCATTTTCAGTAGCATCATAACATGATCATTATCCAAAATCATCATTTGGGGTATATTCGTTTGAAGCTTGGTACATTGATTCTTATAGTGTCTCGTCTCCTTGTAGTTGAAGCATTGAATATAGGAACATTTTGTTCTTATCTTGAAATTATGATCATGGTGTCCTTTTTCTCCACATTTAATGCAAACTTATTTTCCACTCAACCATAATCCAATGTGCTTCATTCCACAATTATCACATGTGAAAAAATACATCTTTCCATTCTTCCCTTAATCCATTTTTCCCTACCATCCTTTTATTATTTTTCTTCCTTTAAAATCAATAGGACTCAGATAATTCCTTAAATACCTTGTCAACACATGATATTATTTCCCCATATGATGAGGATAATTGTGAGACAATATTCTTTTGAAATGATGGATTAAGACCATCAGAGATGTGATCCTTCTTACTCTTCTCGTCACGTGCATTGGTGAAGTTCTAATTCTGTATACTAGTCCCTATTTCTAATCAATTCCATATGAAATGTTATCTCATAAAATGATGAAATATCTATATCTCCAAACATGTTATAACACATAACATTAATTTATGCATCATAAATCCTAGAACTGTACACATTGGTTAATTTGGGGAAAATCATTCATAATTTCTTGTAATAAGCTTATGAATTTACCAAAGCATATCCCCTGGGAGTGTCAAACCAATAGTTTAGCAAGGACCATTTTCATTCACCAGTTCACATTCAATTCTAGCTCAAAGTGGTGTTTTCAGGTTTTAGCCCTAGATACATCTGTGCCAGAGCCACCTCTACTTGTTCATATCCAGATAGGGATGTATTTTCTTTATAAACCACATAATATATTCCTTACAAAAATTCTAGTATGTCCTTTTATTTTTATCCCCAAAGTCTATCTTAGGGTTTTGTTCACTAATATAATTTTTCTATATATAGTTTCTATGTTTTCTTCTAAATGTCCTCTGATACCAAATATAAGGACCCGACCCTAGTAGCCCAGAGATGGTGTCTTATTTAATTAAATTGGAATATAAACAAGGAATATGCATCCCTATGGAGTTAGTTTTTCAGTATAATTGGAAACAAGATACATAAAAGATCAACATTACAACATTAAAATAAATTCATCATATATGTTTTATTGGTAACATCCACCACTCCATGATTATCCCTACAAGTCATTCATGAAAAAAATATCTTGTTTTGAAAAAAATGAAACATAAGAAAGGGGTGAGATCAGATGCTCAGTAAGGGTAATAAATACAATGGATGATATCAGAAACATAAAAATTAGACATGGTGAAAAGCTAAAACACATTCCATAAAAAATAAACATGGACACAATATTGAAGGTATAAGAGCTTAAAAAATAATGTCATAATAAAACATAATCATGGGTATTCTACTAGTCGAATAACCACATGAACTATGAATTTATAGCTTCATAATGAGGGAAATGTGTATGCCAGGCATTCAGAATGTACCGTCAGGGCCTCATCCAAGACATCTAAAAATTATTAATTCCTCTGCCAAAACCATATATCAAATTGGAAAAGGCCCTAGCAAAGTCCCTGCCTATTTGTCTCATGAGACCTACCGATGCACTGAGGGGCTATAAAGATCCCCACCTATCACTTAAGATGTCCAATTAATTCCTAATATAAATATGTATAAACATAATCAACATACACATTCATATTAAAATCAACATATGAAATTTAAATAACTTTCCCCAAACATTATGAATAAACACTACCCATTCGGAGTAAATTGGTGAATGGTTTTAAGATAGCACATCCATAGTCAAACTAATCATAAACCATTCGATTAAATATGATAGATGATATCATAGGATATAAACCTCAATGAATTAAAATATTCAAAAATGGACTTTGACAAAGATGAAGATACTTTTAAATTAGTCCATTGAAAAAACCTTGAGGAAATAATCCTTAAACAATACAATGTTTCCCATAACACCTTGAAACATTAATATCCAAATACCTGATAAAATCCTGAGAATAATGAGACACATTATATGATATTACAATGTTCTATACATACACCACAAGAAAACAATATGTGGTGAACAAGGAATATATCTCAATAAAGTTAATGTGAGATGAGAAAAATCATTTTCCCTTTGGAAAGAAGGGTTCTTTTGGATAATCATTTTAATTTGTCATTATATAAGATTGTAAACATGTACATCCCAGAAAATAAAATGTAATTTAATTTAAATTATATTTATGTCATAAATAATGTCTCATTAAGGAGAAATCTTTTAAAAAGATTATTAAATAAGCTTTATAAATAAAAAATTTTATTGCAATTTAAGGAAAATATTAAAGGATTTTAAAGAATATAGGAATTTTTGGTTTAATAAAACAAAACATGAACCAAAATATATTATTTATGATAAAAAAATTTATTTTAGAAAGATAAATATGTCTTCATATAGATTATATTGTAAACTTAAAAATAGGTAAGAATTCAAGAAGTTCCTTGAATCGGGATTGCATTTCGATAACACTTTTTTTGAAAGATTATTTTAAAACATGTAACTACCCATAAAATATACAATGATTCTGATTGTTACATATTTATAGAACATTCAAACATAAGTTAGGAGGATTAAATAGGAATAAATAAGAATTTATTTTAGGAGTGTATAGAAGAAAGGTAACCCGAATGAAAATGGAGGTTTGAGTAGAGAATACTTAAAACCTTGTCACCAATAGCATTGTATGAACCAAAATTAATAATCTTAAAATGATACATTTATTAACATGAAAATAAATATATTCATGATATTAATCTTTAATTGTAATTATACTTAATCCATACACTATTCGTATTGGTGAATACAGAATATCTCAAAAAAATGGAAGTGTGATAAAGAAACCCCTTACCTTAAGTCTGAATGTGTTCCACTCTTGAAATTAATGTCCTGGAATATGAAATATAAATTATTAATAACATAATTCAGAAACCATTAAACATTTATTTATTTTATCATGATTTTATTAATCCCTTTATGTATTTATTGATTAGTTATAAGATTGAATTTCGTCGTTCTAGATTGTTCGTTCTTTGGATTTTCATAACCAGTTCACTTGTATTTATGTAATAGAGATCATGTGGAATGGATATAAATCTCTAGAATTGAATTTACACAATTCTTATGAACATCCATAGGTTTTATGACCATTTATATAATTTTTCTACTTGTAATGAGGATTTATCAATAGATGAAATATTAATGACATTCTCATATATTATTTTAGCGGTAATTTGATTATTAGGAACTAGTTTGGTCTGATGATATAATAACATGTAAAGATACCAGTCCCTGAATATTTAGTAGGATATAAAACATTTAATTTAGTCAATATCAAACTTAAAATGGTTTCATGACCAGTAATTAAGCATAAATTGATGAAGAAAACATCATCGTCCACGAAGGATTTAAATTGGAACCTCACGGACGAGGGTTTGGTTTGTACAATAAAAATGAGAGAGTAAAAATATTGATGATGGTTCTTCTATTAACATGATATAATTCAATTATATAGATGATACAGGAGTTATGATGGTCATTAGGATAGGGGAGTTGAGGAGATGATAATAATATAATGGAACAAGAAATGAAAATTAAAGAAATAAAATGTTAATTTACCTCTTCAATCCACCTCCTTAAAAATATATTTAAGTGAAGGGGTTTTTGTCTTTTGGAAAGAAAAAGAGCTTATTGGAATTGGGGAGTGAATAAGGAAGTATAACATCTCACCTTTTTGTCACATAAACATTCATTACATTATACTATAATGAGGATCATTAATGTTTAGTGTCTTGGAAACCAGGAACTTAATACATGAAAACATAAAACATTATTATTAAACAGTTGAAAGGCTTCATCATTTTTTCATCTTAAGTTCAATAAAACATCTCACAACTAGGGAGCATACATCAAAGGAAAGGGAGAGCTAAAGTCATAGTAAGGGGAAAAGGGGAATGTTTTTACATGTGAACTTGAGATATATCAAAAGTCATGAAAAAAACATTAAGGCATGAGAAGGAGATCATGAGGCATATCAAGATAAAAATAATTTGTTTCATAACATGAATATGTGGCTACAACATTTAACAAAGAAAATCATTTCTGTTTCACCAAGGTCCATCCCCAACATGTCATTAAAAATTACCAAGGTTATTCACCAAAGTGTTGTTAAAAATGGTCATCTCTAGAGATTAAGTCTTTACCCAAATCATTGTATCGCTATCAGGGCGTAACCATAAATTTTCCTTTATTATCATGTGAGCCACATATATCATCATCAATAGTTTCATAAACAGCCCATATAGAATAAAATAAATGGGTTTCATTCCATAGTCATCACATTTTTATAACTGCTTTAATGATATGATCTTTATGTCACTTTAAACCCACAGAAAAAGGAAAGTGGGTTTCATGTATGTAAGTCTCAAAATTAAAATATAAAATTTTGATATATATGTGAATACCCCTATAGAAGAATGATATTTCAGTATTAACTTAATAATATAAAATAATTTGAGATAATGAGAGAGACATTTTGAGATGAAAATTATGCAGCATAACGGCTATGTTATAGGGTTTTAGAAAATACTGAAAAGAGAGGGGACATTGGTCACCCACTCATAAATGATCCATAAAATAGTATAGGGACAGGATATAAATGATACAAGGACATGGAAATGAAATTTGAATGACATAACATAAGAAATGAAAAACATGGAAGGAAGAAAAAATAAGATTTTTCGTATGAAAATTCGGCAACCTAACAGCATCACTTAAAACTAAAAAAAATTAATTGACGAGATCAAATAGGGTCTCTATTAATATGAACATAAAATATCAGTATGATAGATATATAGGTCATACCCCAAAATAATAAATGGAACTTGAAAGACTTGACATGAAAATAGAACATCAAAACGAGAAGGGTGAAAGAATCCCTTAAAAATTCGACAGCCTGACGGAAAATCTTAATCATTATTAAAATAAATTGATGATAGAAATAGGGGGTCTCTAAAAAAATAAACATGAAAAGTAAAGTATGATGAATATAAAAGAACATCCCTAATATAATAAAGTGGATCATAAAAGGAATAACATAAAAGAGAGTACTTGGAAAGAGAGAGATAGTTAGGATCCCTTACCTTGAAGAGTAACTTCATAATCATGATGTTTGGGACCTTGGGAGGATTTAAGACACCTTGGGAGGACTCCTTGGGAGGTAAGGAGACCATAACTTCATTGAGGTGAATTTTGGAATGGAAATGATGAGATAATGGCTTGGTATTTATAGGGGAAGTGAGGCGACAAGGAATTAATGGCCAAGGGACACCTCATTGGTGGTATTAGAAAAACAAGTGGTATTTCCCCATGGTATTGGCCACTTACGACAACTAATACCTTATATTACTATTCATAAGTCTAATATCTCTAAAAATATATCACGACATCATCATGACGCAGTTATGATGTCATTAAACATACCGAAACCCTAAAACTGTATTTTTACTATTCACAAAAAATTCAAATTTTTCAAAAAATCACCAAAACATTTACCTTAACATAATATCAATGCTCTAAATTCAAATATAAACTCCATTTTATAAAAATAATTTTCTAAATATTTTAAATTTAATTTTTAAATAAAATTACAAGTCACCGAAAATTCATTTTTTTCAGATAAAAAACTTCCAAAAATATTCCTTAACATAATATCAATGCTCTGAATTCAAAAATAAACTCCATTTTATAAAAATAATTATCTAAATATTTTTTATTTAATTTTAAATTAAAAAACACTATTCACATGAAAAAACTAATTCTTGACTAATAATTTCTGAAATAGTTATTTACCTATTTTATTGAATCACAATACATAATCAAGGTGCCTATATTATATTAATTCTTTTTATAAGTGAGATTACTAATCCATTTGGTCACATTACTAATCCTAAGTGTAAAATCACTATTCTTTAATTACTATTAACCAAAAATTATGTTGATCCTATTAGACTCCAAATTTCTCACCAAACACATTTGCAGAAGAATGTTTTTTGAAAATAATTACACATCATTAATTATTTAAGGTTTGAAAAAATATTTTAAATTGTCCATTTTTTCAAATTCATCAATAATATACATCCTAAATTTATCCGGACATTTGAAAATTTACAAAATTTTCAATAAGAAGAAAACACAATATTATTTATATCAATGAATTTCACAAAGCAGTTACGGACTCCTTACATAGCCCCTTATAACCCTAGAATAGGACCTATGTGTAAGGTGTGCTAAGGTGAGAGAATCTGAGGTAGTCACAGACAAAATTGCATGAGTAGTAATTTCTATCAGTTTGAACTTCTCGTGAAGGAGATTCTGTTCTAGCTTCACACGATGAAGTTCGGCATGGTTTTGGTTCAGAGCAAAGCCCATTGGTGCTACCTACTTCCCATATTCTATCATATGGGCTTAGATTGTCCCAAGACGACTGGATGAGGCCATCAAATATTCTTTCTATATTAATTAACAAAGAACAAATGTATTTAGAGACAAAAACAGCAACATTTAGTTTCTGATGGTCATATTGACCAATTTTCATATAATAGTCGAAACCCAATGGTCTCAATCTATTTATATTCTAGTTATCAAATGAAATAGTTTAGTTGAGTATACAATAAAATAACACACAAAATTAGGAAACAATATTTATTCAAAATTTCAGGTCGTTACATTCTTCCCCCCTTAAGAAATTGCATCCTCGCAATTTTTAAAATTGGGCATGGAAATTTCATTGAAATTCCCACATTGGAAAAGGAGTTAGTAATACTATTACTTTAAAAGAAAGAAAGGGAAGTAGAATGGTCACCCGAGTTAACCCTTAATAGGATTCCACGTATGGAAACATGGATATGAAATAGAAAAAAAAGGTCATGTTCTGATGGAGAGTGATGGAAAACATGATTAGGAGAAATTTGACCACCATAAAATCACAAACATGAGATGGGAAAAACGGTATTTGATTTCCCAGTAGGAAAGGTTAACAGACAACATTTTTGTTTTACGTTCCTTTTCATAATTTTGAGGAATTAATTTACTATGTAGAATAAAAACATAAGGAAATATATCTACCATCATGTACAATTTCATCTTTTAAAAACTTTCTACCAAAACTAAATGTTTCTCCAAATGATGAGAATTCAAAAACACTTGGTATCATCAAAAGCACAAGAATCATCTTCTATAGAATCATATAATCCACAAAATATTTACTATCTATTTCTTCTATCTTTATACATTATCCCAAAAATAGAAAGGGAAAGATAAAACAACCCTTCAAAAAGAATGAACCCCATAGGAAGGGAAACTACTTTAAATATTTAAAATTCCATGGTATTTCCCAAAGTTCATCATAGACCATTCCATAAATAACTATCCTTAAAATTCCCCAAATTAAACAAAACTAAGATTGAATCCCAAATATAAGAAGGATTTGATATCATATTCTTCCAAGATAAACTTTATCGTTCATCTCCAAACAACATCAACCACTCCTAGCATCTTATAACAAAAGTAACTAACCTAAACATATTTTACCCAAGATAGGTTACTCATTTCCATAAGTAACCTAAATTACTATAAGTTCACCTTAAATTCATCGATTCTTCAAAATATAAGTCAACCCTTACTCCTCAACGAAAATAACATAGTAATCTATTTACCTCGATTATATAGGGTTCCCAATATACTGAACGTCTTCCAAGATAAAAATCATCTTTTAATCCCATAATCATGTTTTTTTCATGAAGGACAGCTTCACATCATCAACATGTGGTTCTTAACAATATATGTTTTACTTAAAGATATAAAACCATCTTAGGTACTGACTTGATGTTCTTAGAAAACATTAATGATATGCTCATAGGGAACGAACTAAAATACAACATGACATAGACAATTATTGCGAAGAAGTTACATGTATATTAGTCATCATGATCCATCTCAGCATAGGACTTTCATTATTCACTTGTCGTTGAATATTGTTGATGCTCATCATGCTTCGCATACCTTCCAAGAGAGAATTTCCTTGGATAATGTCCAACTTCTCCATATTTACGTCATTGAAAAGTATAAGGTACATCAGATCGAACCTTATCTCTATTCATCACATTATCCTTTTTTAAATCAATTGTCTACTTTATGCCCTATCACCCAACACTAAAAAAATCTCCCAGTTCCTTTGTGACATTCTCCTTGGTGCCTCCTTCCACACTTTTTTCACAAAAGAAATTGGGTCTTAATTCCCTTATTTACTTTATCATATGAACATCCTTGAGACTTCGTCTTCTTCTTCCATGATGAATTTGGGCATTCAACTAGATACCAATTATTAATTTTGATTTTTGATAGATGGTTTGGCATAATCAAAATATGTTCAACTTGATCACTCATTATCTTTGTCATATTAATATGGAAATATTCAAATTTCCTATCACATTGGTTTTTGGGACATGTTCTCCCATTTCCCACCATCAACTAAGGAAAGAATGTATAATTTGGTGGATTAAATACTCATCCAATAATCATAAAAAGGAAACTTAAAGCATAGAAGGATAAACTTATAGAAGAAAAGTATACCCTTAAATGTGATCCCCTAGGTTCCAATCTAGGTTATCCATGATCATATATTCTTATGTGAATATTTATTTCATTTAATCTTTTTCCATTTAATAACGGTTCATACAAAGCAGATGAATTTACCAAAGCATATCCACTGGGAGTGTCAAACCAAGAGTGAAGCAAGGCCCATTTTCGTTCACCAGGTTACCCCATGTCAAGCCTAAAACACCTTGTCTGAGTTTTCACTCCTAGGAACATCTGTGAAAAAACCATCTCTACTTGTTTGTATCGATACATGGATTTATTTGTTTGGATCCCAATTTCTCAATACTTACCAAAATACAAGGAAGATTTCCTATATTTAATCTTTTCAATAGAGTTATTACTAATGTTTTCATATCCTATTTTCCTCAAATAACTAAACCTCCTTTTTTTACCAACTATATCATCCTGGCTTTTTATCGCATAATCATTCATTACATTATACCAAACCGAGGATCTTTAAGGTTTAGTGTCTCGGAAACCAAGAACATAATACATGAAAACATAATACAATCTTCTAAAACACTTGAAAGGATTATTCACTTCTTCATCAAATGTTCATTATAGTATCTCATAACCTAGGAGCATACATCAAAGGAAAGGGTGAGCAGAAGGCCCAGTAAGGGAATCAAGGGAAACATTTTACATATGAACTTGAGATACATCAGATGTCATGAAAAATAACTTTTAGTCATGATAAAGAGATCATGAGGCATATCCTAATAAAAATAACATGTTTCATAACTTTAATATGTGGATATAACATTTAACATATACAATCATTTCCATTTCACCATGGTTCATCCCCAAGGTGTCATTAAAAATTACCAAAGAAATTCACCAAGGTGTCGTTTAAAATGGTCATCTCAAGAGATTAAGTCTTTACCAAATGCATTGCAGTGCTATCAGGGCGCACCATTAAATTTTCATTTATTATCATGTGATCCACATATATCATCATAAATGTTATCATAAACAACCCATATAGCATAAAATAAATGGGTTTCATTTCATAATCGTCAAATTTTAAAAACTGCTTTAAAGACATGATCTTTATGTCACTTTAAACCCACGAAAAAAGGAAAAGGGGTTTCATGTATGTAAGTCCCATAATTAACATATAACATTTTTATATATATGTGAATACCCCTATAGAAGAATGTTCTTTGATTATTCACCTAACAAAATAAAATAATTTGAGATAAAGAGAGATACATTTTGAGAAAAAAATTCGGCAGCATAATGGCTATGTTATAGGGTTTTAGAAAATACTAAAAAGAGAGGAGATATGGGTCACCCACTCATAAATGATCCATAAAATAGTATAGGGACATGATATAAAGGATATAAGAACATGGCAATGAAATTTTAATGACATACCATATGAAATGAAAAACATGGAAGGAAGACAAAAATAAGATTTCTCTTATGAAAATTTGGTAGCCTAACGGCGTCACATAAAACTTCAAAAAAATGAATTGACCAGACCAAATAGGGTCTCTCATCAAATGAACATAAAATATAGGTATGATAGATATAGATATCATACTAAAACATTATAAAAGGATCTTTAATGACTTGACATTAAAATAGACGTTGTAAATGAGAAGGGTGAAAGAATCCCTTAAATATTCTGCAGCCAAACGGCGCCACTTAAACATTCCTAAAATGAATTGATGAGAGAAAAATGGGGTATCTCATCTTATTAAAATTAAAATGAAAGTATGATGAATATAAAATAACTTCCCCAACATATGAACATGGAGCATAAAAGAAATGACATAAAAGAGAGTGCTTGGTAAGAAAGAGAGAGGTAGGATCCCTTACCTTCAAGAGTAACTCCGGAATCGTGTTGTTTTGGACCTTGGGAGGCTTCAGGGAACCTTGGGAGGACTCCTTGGGAGGTAAGGGGACCATAACATCGTTGAGGATAATTTTTTAATTGAAACGAAGAGAGAATGGCTTGGTATTTATAGGGGAAGTGAGGGGACAAGGCATTAATGGCTAAGGGACACCTCACTGGTGGTATTGGGAAAACAAGTGGTATTTCCTCACGGTATTGCCCACATGGGACACCTCATACCTTATCTTACAATCCATTAGTCGACCATCCCTAAAAATATCCCATGACATCAACAGGATGCAGTTATGATGTCATTAAACATACCCAAACCCTAAAACTGTATTTTTACTATTCACTGAAAATTCAACTTTTTTCATAAGACTCACAAAAATTTACCTTAACATAATCTCAATGATTTGAATTCAAAAATAAACTCTATTTCAGAAAAATAATTTTTTAAATATTTTTAAATTAATTTTTAAATAAAAACACTATTCACCCAAAATTCATTTTTTTCAAAAAAAACTCCCAAAAAAATACCTTAACATAATATCAATGCTCTGAATTCATAAATGAGCACCATTTTAAAAAATATATTTCAAAATATTTATAATTTGATTTTTAATTAAAAAACACTATTCACCCGAAAAAACTAAAACATGACCAATAATTTTTGAAATAGTTATTTAACTATTTTATTGAATCACAATACGTAATCAAGGTGCCAATATTATATTAATACTTTCTTTAAGTGAGATTACTAATCCATTTAGTCACATTACTAATCTTGAGTGTGAAATCACTATTCTTAAATTACTATTCACCAAAAATTAAGTTGATCTTATTAGACTTCAAATTTCTTACCGAACACATTTGCAGAAGTCCAATTTTTTAAAATCATTACACATCATTAATTATTTAAGTTTTACAAAAATATTTTAAAAAGTCCTTTTTTCAAATTCATCAATAATATACATCCTACATTTATCCATACTATTGATAATTTACAAACTTCGCCATTAGATAAAAACGCAACTTTATTTATCTCAATGGATTATACAAAGCAGTTATGGTCTCCTTACATAGCCCCTTATAACCCTAACATAGGACCTATGTGCAAGGCGTTCTAAGGTGAGAGAATCCGAGGGCGGCTCGGAAACATTGCACGTGTAGTAATTTCTATCAGTTTGAACTTCTCATGTTGGCAATTCCATTCTAGCATCACATGATGATGTTCAGCTTGGGATTGGTCCATAGCAAAGCCCAGTGGTGCTACCTCCTTCCCAAGTTTTGTTAGATGGGCTTCGATTGTTTTGAGACTTCTGGATGAGGCCACCGAATCTTCTTTCTATATTAATTAACCAAGATCACTTGTATTTAGAGACAAAAATCGCCACATTTAGTATCCAACGGTCATATTGACCAATGTTCATATAATAGTTGAAACACAATGGTATCATTTTAATTATACTCATGTTATCCAATGAAACAGTTTTTTTGAGTATACAATAAAATAACCCAAAAAATTATGAAACAAGATTTATTCATAATTTTGGGTCGTTACAGGAAGTGTATTTGGGGATAACTTATAGGAGCTTCATGGCTTAGAGGAGTGAGGGTAAGAGAGAGTGTGGGGGGGGGGGGGTTATAGTGTAGGAGAGGATTAATATTTAAATATTTTATTCATTATTTTATTAATTCCCTTAATAAAACCAATAGTGTTTATTCATGTGACCCATAGTAGTCATAAGCACATGTGAGTTTGAACCAAGTGTCCTTACATCAATCATGATGTCATAAATAGTGTATTTAACTGATAATTTGTATATACGGTATATTATTGTATTTCACAATTCATAAAAAATTAAATTTTCTCATAAAAATACAAATAATTCACCCTAAACATTATTCTACTTGTAGAATTAAAAAATGAACTCCATTTTGGAAAATAATGTTCTATATATTTTTTATTTATTTTTTAAATAAAATCTGAATTTATTTAAAAAAACAACATTAAAACTATAACATGTTTTATAACTCCATGAAAAATTAATCAAGGTCCCATAAAATTATCTTATAACCATCACACAATAAAATAATAATTTATGATTACATTTTATGAAAATAAATTTCCATTTTAAATTATGAAATTAATCAAAAAATTGTAATTAAAATATATATGACATAAAAAAATACCAATACTTATACTATGATCATTTTTTCACTTTTAAGATTTCCAAATTGTATTTATACATTCAAAGGTGAATTTTATATTTTTATCCAATTTATTATTTATTACTATTCATAAGGGTAAGTTACTATTCATAAGGGTATGTTAATATTCACTAAAAATAATGTTTGCCTGATCAAACTCAAAATATCTTTCTGAAATCAATCGTGTATGGCAGTTTTTCAAAATTCAAATCACAGAGGAGGAATGATTGTGTTTACTTGGCTAGGTTATAACAAAGTGGTGTTTTTAGAGACTTAATGTTCCATGCATTCTATAATAAATATATTTTTTTAATTATTGGGGTCTTACACCACCAGTATTTTTCGATCGGAATGTATGCATATCCTAAGGGATGTTCCATTCTCACTTGGTGAGCCCCAGTTATAATAGGAATATGTGCTTGGTCTGGTTCCTCATTATTTACCGAGATATTCCAATAATCCTCCAAGACGAGAGAATGAATGGGTTCTTACTCCATACCATCCAATTGTTCATACTAAACATGGTGTTGTTCTAACTATTCTATTGAGATTGGAATATGTTATTGTATCTATATGTATACCAGTGCTAAAATAAGCAAGTGGAGTTATTCTGTAGCTTCTTGAATGTAGTGGCATTTCATCAATCTTTGCAAAGAAATGTAGGCCTTTGAATTTTTTTAACCAATATTTAATTTTATATATCTTCAATTAATGTTGAGATATAAATCCCATATACTCCTTGTTCCATTAGAATAAGATGATGGGATTCATGTAGAGGAGATGGGATAAGTGCCTCCCCAATTCCTATTATTAGAATATGCCTGTAGACTTGATTCTAGGGGGCAGCTAAATGATCCTTCCCACTAGTTACAACTAGAATATGTTGTTGGGATTCATTATTAGAGGTATGAATATGAGACCACCTCTAATGTTTTAGATCTTTCCATGTCGGATACAACATGTTGTCCGTGAATGAGCATTTGAGGTGGAAATGTGCCAGGTGGTGCTCTCAACAGGCAACTAAGGGAACCAGCGAGATGATGATGGGGATAGGGGTTAACAGGATCCCTCCATGAAACATCCTTAACATCAATGGACGCATAGTTCACTCCTTGAAACAAATTCCTTATATAAATAAGGTTATGATTTTATTGATTTAGGGATAATATTCCAAAGTGATTGGTGGTGACAATGAGAACCACTACATTCACTACATCTTTCTTTCGATGACGTTGACTCATCATTTACAACATATATTGACCATTTCATATATCCTCTAGTGTTTTATCATACCATATAGATGTTAATAATGAAACAATTCATTCTCCACCCAATGTTAATGGTTTTGGGTGAGTGGGGTCAACCTATGACCTTTCGGGGTTGCATCCATATATAATTATCCAGAACAATCACTGGATGATTACATGATCTTGATTCTGGTGCTATTTGTGAGAGTAGTATCTATAGTCAAAATGATAACAAGGATAAAGGAAACTAATAAATACACCATGGTAGGAATTATACATTCTCAAAAAAATATGCACAAGTAACACAATTTTTCATTCTTATTCCTGGTTCGTATATTTTTCTCGCTAGGAATTTTTATGATGAGAATGGAATATTATACGAGAACCCAAATTATATTGGATTACACATCAGGTGTGAACTTTTTATAGTCATATTAGACTTAAAAATAAATGGTCCAATTCATGGTCAACTAATCATTTTTATTATTTGATAAATTCACATCAGGTTCACCATTTCTATTTTGGAAAAAAATGACTAATGGTTGGAACAAAATGGTCTTAAGAGAACTCGTAATTCTATCACTTTTAACCCATAAAAGAGATTTAATGGTTATATAATTTCACATCAGAGTCACCATTTTTTATTCTAAATAAAATAAAAAATGGTAGGAACAATATTGTTAGATGAGAACATGGTAGTCTATCATTTTTATCATGTGAATGAGATGTCATAGTGAAATTATTTCATGTGGAATTCACCATTTTTTATGAAAAAAACATGTTTGGTTCCACCCAATTGTTGATTAGGGTGTTTTAATTTCTATACAAAAATTCTCATTAGGTTCTCCATTTTATTCCTTAATTGAAACTCCCAACTGTTCCCACATCCATAACTGAGTACAAAATGACTTTCTAAAGGCAGGTGGTCCTTTGGGGATTCAAACCCAACAACACTTATGAACTCAAATTGGATAATAGTATTGGAGTTCGGAATCATAAAAACCTAATAGGGGTAATTATTTACTACTCTATGACTCTCTTGAAGAATTATTATATGTTCAAAACTCTCTTCCAAATCTATATACTTGACCGGTTTCCCTAACAAAATGATCAAGTGTTGAATCCTTCCATGTGTCAAGAGGGGTGAATTAATGATTCCATATATATATATATCTTAGGTTCTTCATCCATTTCCCATAATTACTTATAAATGGGTATTTTATTATACTATGAATACATATTATAAGGAACTATGGGATTTACTACCTTCCAAGGTGGTGATTAATATCATGTGGATGTGATTTATCCTTTTTGATGAATTATACATATCTTGATTATAATAGGAATCAAAACCCACATAGTTCACTGAAAAATTGTAGTTTAACATCATGTATAAAAAAATTATTTGGGAAATTTAACATTGGGTATTGATACTGAGCCTTAGGGATGTGTTTATCATATTCAATATTTAACAAGAATCATATTCACTATAGTTTAATCTATATTTTAGGACATACCATGAGGTGGATTCCATTGTATGGGGGAAGTCATGTAATTCTACAGAATGGGTCTTACACACGAAGGATTCCTAGTCTAGGGAGATTCATTTAGTGAATGATATAATCATTGAAAAACCATAATCCCAGATGATCCATGTTTGGTGTGAGAAATAAAGGATAAAATTGATTGATCACACCGTATATGTATTTGGGACTTATTCACTAGAGAAGCCCTTATAATATCCTGATTATCTGCCTAACATGTCCTAATTGTTTTCATGACATGTCTGGGGTGTCTGTATTAAATGTATGGGGATGTATGGACATTAAATGACTTCATATAAGACATGTATAAAATTAAACACAAGATTATGTTGACATTCCAAAGGGAATCACGTGATCGAGCTGATATGTTTTGAGGGTGTTGTAAGACCTAAACAAAATTTATGGAGGGTGTCAAAAGACATGGATGAAATATCTGGAGGGTGTTATGAGACAAGGATAAAATTTTTGGAGGGTATCACAAGACCTTTGTGACATGTATAAACGTCATGATACTTGGTTTTTAAGCCTTGGTGCCACTACATATCCCGGGTCACATGTCTGGGGGCGTCGTAAGATCCGGATGACTTTTCTAGTGGACATCATAGGACCTGGATAACAATTCCGAAGGACATAAGAAGACTTGGGATACATATCTGGCGTACATCATGATATATTTTTGGAAATCCTTGAAGTATTTTCAAGACAATGGTGACATGCCATGGTGTCATCGTGTAATTTTTTGACATGTCCAAGGTGCATCACATGATCCCAATGGCATGTTTGGGGGGTGTCACATGACTTGGGTGACATGCCCTGGTGCAGTCTCATGGTCCATGTTGGTCATGAAAAGCACATGAGAATTGGCATATCCATCTTCTCATAAGCCTTCCATCTTGTTTTAGTCTTCTTCTGATATTTATTTAATCTTTTTCTCAAGGTTTGTCAAGAATAATCCTATTTTAGGTTTTGATTTACTCATTTGAGGCCTAAGATTTCCTTCAAATAATTCGGTTCGCATGCTAGAAGTCCTTTTCTTGATCTATATAGTGATAATTCAAAGCATATATCCATTTTGTGTGATCAATTAGGACATTCACTAGAATTTACCTAGCAGAGGACCAATGCAATTGCATAACTTTCCACTCTGATAAGTCCTCTCCCATGCTCCCATGTAACAGTCGTCATCATGTGTGTTTTTTATTGTGGGGGAGGGATTTATAAGCCTTGATTCATAGTTATAGGCTACCTAATTCTATATGTATCTTGAAAATATGACTTGTAATCCATGGGGGGGATTTTAGTATCATTCTCTTTTCATGATCCTTCCATGGGTCATCCATGGCGTCACATGATAACTATGATTATGAAAATACTCCTCTGTCTCCATGTTTATTAGACCTTGGTCAATAAAATGGATTTCTATTAACTATGTTGATATTTTAATGAGCTGTTACAAGGTGAGGATGACATCTCTAGGAGTATTCAAGAGATCAGAACACCTATGGGATGACTTTTGCATGATTGAAGGCAACTTGTCTTGGGTTCTTCACAAGACTAAGGTGGCTAGTGAAGTGGGCCTCCACATGACTAGCCAAACACATCAGTGGATTTTTCATGATCAATGGTGATCACCTGAGGCATATAACCCCTTTCAAGTAAATACCATAATATAATCCCTTTGTGAGAATCTTTCCCCTTTTTTCAATTTATTTTTTCGATTATTTTACTATGATAGGGGATCTCGTGACATCATGTGATTATTGTCATAGACAATCACTCTACTTGACTACGGTGCATCACATGATCAATACTAGTTCTCATGATGATGTGTTATTATTGTCACAAAAAATCCCTCTTCCTGACTATGAAGCTGAAGGTGAATCGCACAATTGAATGGATGCGTCTGAAGACCTTTGTATGGGGAAGATGCGTCAATTGATTGACAAGACGCATGTTTGGAGGAACTCATCTAGCTGCCATCATATGATCATCTCTGATTGTCAGGACACATTCACAAGAACAATAGGTATTACAAAAGGGGATTTGTGTGAAAATAAGAAAATAATGTTTAGTGTGTGACCCATTTTCATGACCTTCTAATGTTCATGGGATCATGTGTCATTATGATGTTTACCCAATCCAGTTGATTCAACTACATTTTATTCCATTTTGTTTAGAGAAAATAATACCCATTCTTCAGGGATTTCCTCCATACTATATTTTCCAATGATCATTTTTCAGGTGTCAACAAGTGGATAC
The DNA here is from genome assembly GCA_963277665.1 of Viscum album. Lineage (NCBI taxonomy): Eukaryota > Viridiplantae > Streptophyta > Magnoliopsida > Santalales > Viscaceae > Viscum > Viscum album. Next base: position 279,294,460 of record OY728125.1, read on the forward strand.
TTATTCAATTGAGATATGTCAAAGAAATTATAGACATCACTAAATATTGGTATCAATGCTAAGAGATACACAACATTTCCAATCTGTTCAACAATCTCGAATGGTCCAAAAATACCATGGGTCCATATTACCTTATTTTCCACATCATTGAGGACAAAGACTGAATGAAAAATTCAATAAGGCATGGTCAATCACATTATTATATAAGGTCAATGATGATGGTATATATAATAATTCTTCTATCTCTACATCGTGGCCATCCACTTCTAGATCATTTTGATATTCTTTGTAGTATTATAGGCTAAAGTAGGTTTAATTTGTGATGTTTCTTATATTTTCATGAAAAAAATTGTCTAACAAAAAGGAAGTCCATATAACGCATAGAAAGTGTATATATTTATCATTTCTTAGTAGTTTTTATTATAGTAGAATTATGAAAATGTCAAATGCTCTTCCCACGAGGCACTAAATTCCATGAAAAAATATCAAACCAAATCCTCTAATGTCTAAATTGTGTATTTTCACTACCCATCCAGTTGAGGATGATATGTTGCGATCATTGTCAAATGATTCTTGAGAACTTATTGCAACGATCACTAGAATCCATAAGTGAATAAAGGAACTCTATCAAAGATTATAGAAACTATAACTCCATGAAATTTGATAACATATTGAATGTATGAACATTTTAAATACTATATTTTGTTAGACACTTTGATTGGGAGGAAGTGTGTTGACATGGTGAGTCAATCCATAATTACCCAAATAGAATCATGCTTACGAATCATCCTCAATATATCTATGAAAAAGTACATGATATTTTTCTCCCACATCTATACAGTTATAGGCATTGATTAAAACATATCAACTAATCATTGGTGCCTAGGTTTACCTATTTAAATGTTTGTCATTTCATAATGTATCCTATAATATTACATTTCATACTTGACCACAAAAATGATCATTAATTATCTTGTATATTTTCTAAATACCACTATTAATAGACCATTTTTAATGGTGATATGAAAAAATAATCTATTCCTAATGGGATTTAGGAACCATAATTCAGTTCTGAAAGTGTAATAAAGGGTTTACATCCTCTTTCAAGCCATCAGAAGTCTCCCTATAATTCATGTCTTCTATAATGGTGATGCAATTGGGATCTACTCTATGAGCCACTTTTAAAATGAAAACCATTTTAGGAACAATATTATATAGGTATTAAATTATACATTCATTCATTGTGGTATATTGTAGATACATTTTAGTAGCAACACTCATCAAATTCAACTAGTCATGAGCTTCCCTTAAAACATCATTATATGACATTCAATTGAAATCATTTTAAACCAAATTCCCTTTCCCATGTTTTTAAATCATAAAATAAAACATTTTAAGGTAATCCAACCATTTTAGATTCATTAAATTCAATTCTCACAGAGGAAAAATATATTTTAAACTCTTATGATCGGTGAAGATAGTGATATTTTCCCTAAAGAGATAATTATGGATGTTATTTGATGCATAGAAAAATGTAGATAATTAGAAGTCAAGAATTTAATAGTTAATCTCATTAATTCTCAACTTCATTGAACTATAGGAGAAAAATGATCTTCCAACATGATAACACAAACCAGATTGGATCCATATGCATCAAAAAATACCACATATCCATGACCTATTTCTAAATATATTAGTATGGTTTCTAAAGTGATATGAGATTTAAACTCTAGAAAAAATTTATGAAACTCATAATTCAATCTGAATAGAAAATATTTTCTCTTTAACGTAGTTATAATAAAATAAATCCTTGAGAAATCATAAAAAAAGTGATGATAATAGACTGTTAATGCCAGAATCATTCATATCTTAAAGACATCATTTAGTAGTTACTAAGAGATAACTACTTCAATATTCATAGGGTAAATTGGTATTCCCTATTAAAAAATTATGTACCTAAGGTAAAAAACTTCTTGTAAATATAATTAAAACATATAAAACATAGCATATAATCAGTGATTTGATAATGTGTTCAGTATAATTTCCAAGTGCGCCTCTTGGTCATTCTTGCTTAGAGAATAAATAAATCATCAAAAAAAGCACCCCACATTAATTTGGGCACCTATGGAAGATATATTTCATAATTTACATTAAGACATAATATGTATTCATCAAACAAAATGGCATGAAGACATGTTCATAATTACCACATCAACTCTGGAATTCTATTTTCAAAATATTCTCTCATCTAACTCAGAGATGAAGATATCTTGAGTGTATATTTATCATATTGAACCACTTGTATCCCTCTTGATGATCAAATAGATAATTAATTTGAGGAATAAGGTGAGACGTTTTTATCATAACATGTTTTAGTTTATTATAATCAACACATAACAGAAGGTATCCATCGACATTCTTTACAAATAAAAATAACATCGACCAAGGTGATGTGATGGGTATGATGAATCCTTTACTCTCTAATTATTTTAATTATAAATTTAATTACCACAACTATATTGGAGATAATCTATATGATAGGTTAAAAATAGGGATTTGTTTTTATAATTGATTGATAGAAAATTTGATTTACCACTTAGGTGGTAACCTAGAGAAATAAATCACAAAGATCAGTGTTGATTCACAGTGGAATGAAGACTCTTATTTCCTATTTCATCTATACAATCCAGGGTAATTGTAACAAACTGACATGAGATTGTTTTTTCTAATAAGACTAAAGGTCCCACCCTACAATAATTTATGTCCCAACCCCCTTTGAATATATAGAGTGTTTGATCTGGGGATCTGAATTTATCTTACAAAGCATATTAGAAATTATTGGTTTTGAAATATACAATCCATTCCATTATAAATATAATATTAAAAAACATCCATTTCAAGGACTATAAAATCCTAGATAAATTTCACCACATCAGTGGTAATAGAGGAATCTAATCACTTCATTCCTTTAAACTCCCACTATCTGATGGGGTTCATAATACTCATTGCATGAGGAATCGTTTTCTCATACAATCCCAATTTATTAACCACACAAGTGGAAAAAAAATAAACTGATGCAACTATATCAAACATGACATGAAAAGAGTTGAGTTGATAAGGATGGTACCTTGAACTGTGTAAGGACTCAGTTTTTTGGTTGTGATATCCTACTCTACTCTATATAGTTTCTGATCACCTATTTCAAGATAGATCTTTCCTCCCTACCAAGGTGTTGATTGAACACCTAAAGTGTTCCTCGAGGTATCATGGTTCACCTGGTTCTATGGGGGATAACTACTCAAATGAGATTTCTTCATCTCTGTATTCAATGTTTGAGTGTAGTTGATCTAGTTCCACCCATTGATTTTAGAATTTTATTACAATACATGTTGAGAATCCCTTTCTTGAGGCAATGGTAGAAATTAATTTGTAGTGATGTACATTCCTTCTTTTAGTATATAAGAGTGAAACATTGGAAATATACTAGTCCACTACTATCATGTGGTGGATAAGAGACCAATCTAGTGGATTTATTCTCTAATGTATTTCTACCCTTGGAGCAACATTCTTCTAGAATTTATTTTTGACATTGAATTTCCCCCAAGAAATAAGATATACCAAGGTTTCCCCTCTTCCTATATATTTTTTGTAATATCTCTATCTCCAAATAAAACTTTATTCAATATTTCTACAGATTCAGTAATACAAAACATTACTTCCTTTTAGAGAAACATAGGTTGGATACCCTCTTCCAAGATACGCTCTTTTAGGCTCTCACTCACATATACCTTCAGAGAAAAGTGATCAAGATTTGTTAATTTAGTATCATAATCATCCACTAAAATTCTTCTTTATTCTATTTAAAATAATTCTAATGTCTTTAATATTTTGATGATTTATAGAAATAATTTTTCATTGAAAAATTCCATAAATATTTTCCATATGAGATCATGATCCAACTAATCTTGAACAACTAAGTCCCGCCATGCTAGTGCTAGTTACCCAGGCATATATGTTTCATGATGGACATTATTTTCTTTTGGTGTCCCCAAGAAATAAAAAATCTTGGTGATCCTACACAACAATATCTAGCAAGCCCATGTCCATAATCACCATGAAACATTTTTGGATTCTACTTTAGAAATCCAACCGAGTGATTCACTGGATGAGAAATATTTGTACTAAGTACCTTTTGAAAGACCTCAAAGGATTTCATGATACTCTAAATAAAATTCAAACTCGCATGTGGTTTAGGTGCGACGTCAATCTCAGCTGATCCCTCTCACCAGTTTATTGTTCTCCTCACTGGTGGAATTTTTTTCTATAAACCATTTCATAAGTCAACAGTTTAGAACTTTTACTACTCATCACTTCATGGTTATATTTTAAATATCAACTAAACAATCAAAAAATAAATTATTAAACACAAGTACTATTGTAGATAATTAAATCCTAGTAGGAATTCAATTTACTAATACAAGATTCCTAACACTCATTGGACAAACCCATGATGTTGAGTTGATAACACACCTAAAAGTTCTTAAAAATTCATTTTGTAACCTGAATAAATTCATAACTTGAAATTGGAAATAGAAAGTTTATATAAATATTTTTATACTATACATTTTATTCCTAAAACATGTTATCTCTTTTCTACCATCTCTATTGATGGATCTAAAAAAGTGACACCATTTATAACATCCTTTCCCAACCCATCATCTTAGGTCGAGTCAGAGGTTCTAGAAACCTTAGCAACAATTCCACAAACACTAAAGGATGGTAATAAATTACAAGTGTATAGAAATAAAGATACAAGGGGACTCATTTACCCTATTTATTTCTCACTCATAACCTTCATAAGAAGAATAAAAAATAAATAAAATCTATGACATATCATTGAATGATGCACGAAACAAAACCAATTATGATAAATGAATCAAAGACTAACATTTGAGTGATAGAGTAAAAATAAAAATTAAAATACTAAAACCTATAAATAGTAAAATACTTTAGCACCAAGGTTGAACCACTCTAAGAAAAGACATGAAAAACTCTAATATCCATCTCCACCTATCATGACATTGTCATCAAGGAGAACAATTAATTTCACAAGCCCTCTTCCAAAATAGTACTTCTTTACGGATGATAATGAAAGAAGGGAGAAGGTAACCACCTGAGTCCCACCTTTAGTAGGTCTCGATATATTGACTATCATTGAGGATATAAAACACATACAAATAGAATGAATTACCCTGTAAGACAAGAAATGAAATAGGGAGATAAGATAAAACACCAATAAAAAACTATTAGATATATAAAATAAATCCCATGTTCATACATGTAATTCCATATAGTAATAAAAAATAAAAAGGGAAACTACAATTAATAAAAAGGTAAATTTGATAGTGACCACGATGCCTAAATATCTCTTAGAAAACGTATATCTAGTAATATCTAGACCGATCACCAACATTATCCTACTAACCTGAAAAAAAAGTTTATATATATGTTGAATGAGAATAATAAAAAAATCAGTAGGATCCACCCAGGAGCCTCCCTTGTAAAAGATAAATATATCATGGGAAATCACATTGAAGAACAATGAAATTAACTCATCACCTAAATAGATAGACTATGTTCCCAGCCTCACCATGGATAACTCTTACTAAGTAACACATATACGAGTTTATATATTATAGTAATTAAACATCAAGGTTACCCTGTTATGGATTTCACACTAGTTTTCTAGTCTACCCCAATGTCACACATCTTGAGCCATCTCTCTTCAAAGTATGCATCCCCGCAGGCAACTAGTATACGTATCACAACATGCACCTCATTCATCACATAATTAAATACTCCCATATCACAACCTCATATAATAACCTGATATTTTTCAGGATTCCTCATAGCTCATATGATTTTAATCACAGATCAAGTACTATACCTTAAGACATCAAAACCCATACAATGTGTAAGGAACCTCAATCCATCATAACCTTTAAACATCATATTTATAATAATCGTTTGGATACTATATACAATTATAATTTTTTTTTGAAATAACCACAATACATCACAACTATATACACACATATATATAGGTAAACTAAACCCTATGTATACCAGTACATAGACTACAAATAGAATTTAGTATGGCCAGAGGGGTTAGTCATCCATCCATCCTACCATTGGGATGTTGGGGAAAACACCCACCCAAAGTCCACTAGGATTTAGTTTTCCTAACTAAAAGTCATGAGGTAGAATATGAAATAAAAAAATATATAATATAAAATTCATATAAAAACCACACTATGATAATAACCCGGTCATATACTTGACTAAAACAAATTTCACTTGGACTCCTAGGCACCACTACTAATATTAGATTTACAAAAGTACACAATAATTTTAAAGTAATACATTAAATTACATTATTTTAATTGATAAATTAAATTTAGATTAATTTATTTATTATCCATTAATTGACCAACAAGATTATTCCTCATTAAAAATTATTATCCTTCAATTCCATGTCTATTCCCTCTAGGAATAATCCAAACTAATTCCATGATTTTTCAATAGTAACATCCTTTTAGAATTTTCATGCAACCATCACCAACAACATAGGTTAATTCATTTATTAAACATTATTCCTTTCTATAAACAAGGTAATATAAGAAAACCATCCGACATCAACACTAAGAGGAAACATGCAACCAAGCACGTCTAGAAACCAAAAGCTGTGGGAAAAGGAATACAAAAAAATTAAGCAACATAGACACCAACCATTAGATGGATTCATAAAAAGTAAGCATCCAACTTTATTACATTCATAGTTAATCCCATATTTAACACCTTTAATTATCTTTGATGTAATCCTAAACACCCACATGCATATCCCAATGCATATCGACATCACATGCTTCAACTATTGCATGTAATCCAGGGCTCCACACCCCATATCAAATCATCAATGCCCAACTCAGCCATACCAATATCATATCACACCAAATAGAAAGATACACAACTATAGAACATAAAAAAGTATCAAGAAAACAAGAATTATCAATACGATAACTTGTCCCTAAAAACAAGGAACATATCCTTCACATGAAAACGAGATCTCATGTATCCCATTACAAGGAATCCAATATTTAGAAGAAAATGGGCACTATTCGCAGAAAATATTTATATTTAATAAAAGACAGGTGTTTATTCCATCTTGAATTAACTATTTAATTATTCATAGGTTCCAACTATGGGAAACCTATGTAATAATCTATAACAAGATATAAAACAACTAAATATGATCTCGAACCTCAAAACTAGTTTTATCAAACTATGAAAAGAACAAGTATAATTTAACATGCCTTATTAATCTTCTTATAAACTGGAATTGACATAAACCACATTATTTATAAATTCCATTAACACATGCAAGATCATACTCTACTAAAACTGCGTACTGAATTAATTTTAATTACAATAAAATTATATGAAACAAAAAATTCATTTAAACATGTATATTCTTTAATGACTTCTCTAACCAATAAAAAATGACGACTTTATATACTTTAACACTTTCCAACAAAAGAATCATTATAATATAATCATAAAAACATTCAATAAAATAATATAATAGATATAAAACTATCTAAAAAATTAAGAGGAAACCCATTATCATGGTGGGATGCAACAATATGCGATCACTAAGAATAATTCAATTTCATTATTTAACCTCATTAAATATTTAATAGGTTAATTCCAATACTATAAAAAGGGATAAACCATGCTAAATTTATGATTTCTTGTAAATAAAAGATAATAAATGAATCTCCTTCCTTAAAAACCTCAATTTTCTTCAAATGAAAATTGACCAACATGGTGGATCATAATCACCTCTCCTATAAGAAGACTGCATACCTCCTAGGTTGCTATTCCATGACCATTCCAACAAAAACTAAAATGAATTTTGCAAATGGAGGGGAAACTTCAATCATATGGAGAGAAAATTCAAGAGGAAACATATCAAGGAACCATAAGAGAATGAAAGAGAACAAACCACAGAATTCCACAGATCAAACATTGGAAGCCCAGAATCAGTCCCCTTTGAAGGGATCCCAAAAGGCCAAAATAAACACAAATGGATTCATAAATAATTGGGAGATAATATGTACAGTTTGAGAAAACTTATCGTGGAATATCTTAAAAAGAAAACTACATATAGTATAATTTTGAAAAAAACAAACAGTTTGCATCCTAAACACATTGAACATTAAGTTACACCAAAAAATGAGTCAAATCAAACAACATGGATCATATTTAATTCACATTGTCAATTTAAGGTTTAATAAATAATTTACATCACCAATAAAATGAAATCCATAAAACTCTTTAGTCCATTGAAAAAGAATACACCGTAAAACATACTTATGTCGTAAAACTAACTATTACAATGTAAATTCACAATTATTTCATATTTTTTCAAATTAACACCACCAGAACTCCACTAACCCTCCCCCATTATCCATGTGATTAAAAAAAACATGAAAAGGGGTGGGATAGATAGATCTGGTCACTCACATCTGATACCTATAAAAAAATTCTCATCCTTGAGAATCCAAAACCAAATCTAGAGAGAAAACAAAAGGGTTGTCCAAACACCCACCCTATAAGATACCTATCAAGAATCTTGCCATCATAAGAGCACTGACACATCATCATAGGAGTAAATCACAAAACTACACTATATCAACAACCAGCTCCACAACACCTTCTATGGAATATACCTCTAAAATAAGACAAAGACCACAATAAGGAAAAAAGATAAAACCGTATCATAAATTGGTAAAAGGTTCAATAAAAAAGACGTGTGCAATAATAAGAGAAGAGATAAACCAAAAATAGACTAGAATACTTAGCACATTTGTATTAATAATTTTCCTTGGCAATCTATTCTACAAATTCATACCACCACAATACATGAACCTATATAATATTATACCTATGTAACACATTCTCCAAGTGGTACTAGATTTCCATGGGCCACCCCTCATGGGTCGAATCATCATCAAAATCAATCTCACCCCAATATATGATGTGAAATTCATTATGAAGGTAGTGGAAGAGATATGATACATTAAACGTTTCATGTATTAGGATCATCTAAAGGGGGAGTGATATGTGATATACCATATATCCAATTCATGAAAACACCCTGAAAGGTTTGAATTTTTTTTGAGAAACCATACTCTCATGAATAGACCATAACATACCATGATGAGGAGTCACCTTAAAAAAATCATTGTTTCCAATGTCAAAACATAGATGTATCCTCCAACAATTAGCCTAATATTTTTAACGATTTTGTGTTGATTTCATCATATCATGAATTACTAGAACCATTTCTATCATATTCTATACCAGTTCTAGCTCGAGAATTGTGGAATCTCTGACCCAGTCCTACAAAATAGAATATGGAAGGGTCAAACATAAAAATCATATAATAAAATCACACGAATGGTGGAGTGAATTTTTTTTAATAAAACACAACTGAGAGAAGTTTCCTCATCCATGAATCTACGTAATCCAAGACACAAGAATGCATCATATCATAAAGAGTCTTGATGGTATACTCTTTAGGAACATCCATTTTTATATAAAAAGAAACAATAAAGAATAACAGTAATCCATAATCATATTGGATACTTATACATACCTTGGATGTAAAATTAGGATCATAATTAGAGATGATATTCCTCAGGACTCCATGGTGTCTCACCACCAACTCAAGATATTTCCTTAGAAAAACTCTACTGATCTCGACTCCTCGATCTCTATAAAGTGGAATGATTTCATAAAACAATATACTATCACCCATATAGAATCATATCCCCCTTCATATCATGGTAAAACGATAACAAAATCCATCGATGTATCCTCCCACTTCCATTGGGGAACATATAATGGCCCGATTAAACCATAAGGAAAATCATGACCAGCCTTTACCATCTGGAAGACAAAATATCCAGACACAAATTCCAAAAATATATGCTTCAGATCAGGACAACAAAACTGACCTCTGAGATCTTTCTAAATATTCATCACACCAGGATGTACCAACAATGTTGAGCTAGGAAAATCCAGGATAAACAACTCACCCATCATCTAAGGGAAAAAATCCTCCACTAGAAAAACACTCAATATTGTCCACACTTAGACCAACCATCAAGGGAAAAATTGAAAAACATGATCCCTCCATATCTCTACCTCATAATCCCATTTCTAGGACATCAACAACCATTGCACAAAAGATGAATACACTGTAATTTGGAAAAGACAACCTCTTCCTACAACCAATCCCATATCCAGAAGCATTATTGAAAGTCCTTCCTTCACTCTCCAAGAATCTCTAGATTCATGCATGGAATCACTATGTGACTTCTTTCTCAGTGAACCAGTTGCAACATTTTCCTTTCCTAGTGCATATGATATCTTGAAATTCTAATCCTATAAGAATTCCATCCATCTACATTTTTTCATGTTCAATTCATATTGGTAGAATACATATCTTATGGTCTTCTGATTAGTGAAAACAAAAAAATTCTCATCAATGAGGTAATGTCAGTAAAAAATTTTGGAGAACACCACAGCTTCCATCTCGACATCATGGGTGGCATAGAAACACTCATAGGTATATAACTACGATTACCCATAATAAAATATTAATCGGTATTTCATCAGAACAAAACATAAACCAAGACACAAAGAATTATATAAAACCTCAAACTAATCACCCTCTACAAGAAATCAAAGTACCAGAGCACTAACCAACCTCTACTTTAGGTACTCGAATGCCACCTGATACAGGTCATTCCACAAGAATGTCCAATCATTACTAGTAAAAGATATTATAGGAGTCACAACATAAGATAAATTAATGATAATCCTCCTGTAGTGGCCAGCAATACTAATGAAACATCACACCTCTGGGACAATCTTGTGGGTAGCTAAGAAATCACTACCTCAATCTTTGAAGGTATTACTACTCCCTACTAGGATACAAAATTACTTAAAAATGAACTTCATGAGTCCATAACTCACACATAAACAAAAAACTGTACAACTGATGATGATGAATAATTCCCAAAATTTAACATAGATTCTCTGCATGCTTCTCCCCATTCATAGAGTAAACAAGGATGCCATCAATGAAAAAAAACCATGAACTTTTCAAAAAATCCTTAAACATTGTCTTCATCATCCCTATTAATTAGGCTAGATAATTCATCACACTAAACAATTTCACAATGAACTCATAATTACCATGATGGGGTCAAAATTGTTTTTTGGAATATCCTCATCATTCAAATGTATATGATGATATCATGAATGTTGATAGATTTTTGAGAACCAACCTTCTTTTTTCAGATTATTAAACAAATCATAAATCCATGAAAGTGGATAGTAGTTCTTTATTTTAATAAGATTCAAGCAATGGTAATTGATACAAACCCACATACTATTATCTACCTTTTTCACACAAAAAATAGATTCACCAAAAGGTGACACACTTGGATGAATAGAACCTCACTATAACAGATCATCGAGTTGTTTAGGATGTTATCACAAATCAGAAGGCATCATCCAATATGGAGACATCGAGATAGGAGACACTCTTGGGTATAGCTAGATCCTAGAATCAATATCCAATCGAGGAGGTAATGCTACAACCTCCTTTGGAAAGACATCATGGTTCTCTTCTATAACCCTGGGAAACATTGACTTCTAAACCTCCAATAAACTAGGCATCAGCTCAATCATCATGGATGATAAGTACAGAATCCACATATGAACCATTCACGAGTCTCTCTCATTAATAAACACTATTTTATATTTATCAGCATCACATAATAAAACATACCTCTCAAATAAATTGATGATATCATTCATTGAATAAAAATATTTCTTGCTAAGGATGATGTCATATGGTTGTATCTGTAGACATAGAAAGTCTCCCCAGAGCGGTGTTTCCCCAACACTAGCTCATAGTCTCTATATACTCCATACAAGTCAGGTCGACCTCCAACTAGCATAGTCAACACTAAGGGAATTGAAAACCTATCTACCTAAAGTCCCAAATCATGGATATTGGGAGGTTATATTAAGGAGTGTGTGTCAATAAAATCACAAAATTCATTCACTCATGTAGATTACAACAAAATGGTACCTAGAACGATATCTAGGTTTCCCAGTACTGGTAATGCTAGATCATGAAGCTAACCAATACCTACTCCATATCCTATCTAACCCTACTGAATACCACCTCCAAAAACATGTAATAATATTTGAGGATGAGGAGCATCATGGGGTTTTTGTATACCCACACTAGATCCTCTCATTTGATACCAAACTAGAACACCCTATTGATGTTTCCTCTATTTAAACTACCTCAATAGAGGAAACTCAAGTGGAACAACTGGTGCATGTTGATTTCATGGAAAGTTTGGATAATCATTCTCTATATAACCTCAGACTCCATAAGAAAAATACACATATAATCTCATGGAATATATCCAAAAGATTTCACCCCTGTATAAATGTGATGATGAGGGAATGAACATATCCCCAGCTAATTGAAGACTCTTCTGTCCTGAAAACTGGGAACCTCATACCACATATCAACTTCCTGAGGATTTTTAATGACTCCCCTCTTATAATAATCCAATTCTACCATGTTTCATCTCAATTACATATACGATTAATAGAACCTCAAGATATTTCAAAAACATGAACAAGGTTACCATGAACTGGATCTATGGACACAAAGATTCCGGAAAATACCTTTCCATGGCCTCCTCATCTAGAAATAAGATTAATTAATATTATAGAAGGGTCCTAAAATGGATCATTAACTCCCACATAATGGAACTCCCTTGTTTATGGGTAAGTACCTCCCAGTGAAAGTCTTACTTTACAATTAAAGAATGAAAATCTGCACAGAACTAGTCCATTAAACTCTCCCATAAGACTGTTGACTCCTAGATGTCCCAAAGGAATAAGAACCAACACTGCCTATCTACACTATGTAGTATCTTTATCTTCAATGAAACTAATTTCTCATTTTGATAATGGATTACACTGAAAGCTATATCAAAATCCTTTAAGTAGTCTTCCATGACTGAATCTAAAATAGATCCCTCATTCTTTGTAAAACTATGGAATTAAATCGTTCTAAGTATCATCCTCCCAGTGTCCTCATCATCAACATTCAATTTGTAGTGATTTTTGGGCACATCCCACTAAATATATTTAGAATGAACCATATATTGATGTCATGGGATCCAACCAACAAAAAAGGCATTGTTTAGAGCTCATAAACCTAGATCATAGAAAACTTAACATTAAATAATTGATTATTGCATTTTATTATTTTATTCTTTTAACCTATCTCAAGTTCTACCCATTTCAAACATGAGAAAAAAATAAGAATGATGAATGATAATTTTCTATGTATCTATACTACAAAAATTATCATTTTACGTAGTAGGCTCAGTAAAAATAATGGTCTGAGGATCAAATCACATAAGGCCCTAAATACCCATGTCTTATCTGGTCTCTCATGTTCACATCACTCCCTAAACTTTTCCGACAATGTTTCCCACCAACCCCTGAAATACCACCTATGCCTACATTCAAACTCCATCATATCGCATAACATGAACTTTTAATACCAATTTTTCATGACCCCCTACACCTAATGAGTAACCCTGCCGAGATGATAATGAGAGAAGGGACATGGTGACTAAACAAGTCCCACCTATAGTAGTCCCTGGGTCGGAGACCAGCACTGAGGGTATAATAAATAGAAATACAATAGGCATTACCCTCTAATAGAACATGTAGAAGAGAGATACATAATATATATGCAACAATAAACAATTACTTATATATATTAAATAAATATAAAGTGTATATATGTAATTTCATATATTACTAATGTAAATACCCGTAAAAATCAAGGAAATTTTTTTCTTAATTTTCTTTGGGATTTTACAAGAACGCAGTTTTTGAAGGAACCTGATTCTGAGGCCCGGTGTGCCTAAAATATTTATCTGGTGTTTAGCTCGGGTACGTTCAGTGAACGAATGAGCGGGATTTTCTAAATTTTGGACCGGTGCTCGGAATCGAATTTTGAGGGCACCGATGAAACCGCAGCACTGGTAATTGCTTAAGAAGACCTTTTCTGGGGTTGTGTTTACTCGGGAGGAGTTGTTAAAAATTGTGGAAGTTAAAAATAAAATTGATCTACAAATTTTATTTTTTCATTCTATGTGGTAGTCCTTTGAGTGGAAGTTGGGGAAACTACCCATGGGAGGTTATGAGGGTGGTGGGGCCCGCACTACCCCCACCCCTTCATATTCCCTAACTCCCTTAACTTACCATTTAATTAGAAAACACAATTTAATTAATTAAGTGATTTTAATTCAAATGTTTGAAATTCAAATACTTGGCATGAAAAATAAAATAAGACAATCACTTCTTTTATTAGAGTTGTTGGGTTGTGAGAGGATTGGGGGGGAAAGCTCTAAGGCTTGAAGTTCTTATTATTCGTTGAAGAACGTGATGAACACACCACCACCAATGAAGAATGCCGACCTCCGACGATGGGCAACGGTGAGAGACACCTTCCTCGAAGATCGACAACATGACACCGTGTACTGTGACGCCAACGGCCCTCTCCTTCTGCGATGCCTTCTTCCGCGATGAGCCTTCGTTCAACTACGCTCGAGGTAGGGGTTTGAATATATGTTCGTGAATATTCGAGCATTCTTCGTAATCTTATCTGCTTTCTATCAATTAATGGGAGGGTGCCTGACCGCACAAACACAGCCAACCCTCCTCCCTTAATTCTGTTGTTGACCTTGTTGTGGTTTGGAACGGAGATGGAACGATATCGTTGCTCCGCGCAGGATCATGCGGCAAGGATGCGCGGCGCCATCGCGTCGTGCCGTTGAAGCCGAACAAGGTCGCAGCGCCGTCGCGCCGCGCCAGAGATCACGAAAACACTGTGGCCAGAGCGGGGCTGTGACGGAGGGGCGCGGTGCCGTCAGGCCACGGCGGTCGGACCATGGCCGCGGCAGAGCAGGGAGCGGCGGCCGGCTTCCGGCCGCCGGCGTCGGAGCAGGGGGACAGGACCGCGCCGGTCCCGTGGTGGCAGCAGTCGGCCGGCCGGAGCGGGCCGGCCGGTTAGGGGAGAAACCGGGGGTTCGTAACCCCCGGCTAGAAAGGAGGAGCGGCCCCCACGTGGGTTTTGCGTTTACTTAAACAGGGGGGCAGCCCCCCCCCCCCCCTGTCCGCCCAGCTTGGTAACGCCGAACGGGCCAGGGGACTGCGCCAGCGTGCCGGGCTGGGCCGCGCCAGCCGGGGAGGGCCAAACCCAAGCAGGCCGGACCGTGACCTGGTTCGGGTCAACCCGGTTCGGGCCGACCCAGGGGGTCTCGGGCCGGGTCGGTCGGGGCCCGAAACCCCCATTTTCGGACCTCTTCCGGTCTTTTGCCCATTACATGGGCTATGGACCTCCGATCAACGCACCATCAGCTACGATGTGATCCATGGATCGAGACGGTCGTTTCGTTATATTACACTCAAGGTTTCGGAGAACTTTGGGTTCGGCTGGGTTAGTTCGAACACGAAACCAATCGGGCCCTCGAAGCGAAAACACTTATAACTTGAGCTCCAGACATCCGATTGACGTGTCGTCGGATTTGTTGGATTACTCTTAGTGAGACAGACCTTTTGGATTACTCCGCTTGAGTTTTGGACGCATTTGTAGTATGGTCGGGTTGTTTTTGACATAAAAACCAACTGGGCCCTTGGGACGAAAAAGCCAATAACTCTCAGACCGGGCGTCTGATTGATGCGTCGTCTGTCACATTAAGTTCCTTTTGACGATACAGAACTTTTTCATACATCAACTCTAGACGTTGAGTCAGTTGATGTATCAGCCCCTCTGCTCGTGGAGAAAAACCTCCCAAAACGAGCTTGTTGTGTGCGGGAACCCTAGAGCTGACTTTGACTGCGACAACGATGACGAATGTACAAAAATCCACCGTGGATTCGACGGTGACGACTACAACACTAATCGATCTTGTGTGGATCAGTGCTACCGATCCTATGTGGGTCAGATCCTGTGTGGTTCAGCGCTCAGCCGTCCTGTGTGGGCCAGGGCATACCGATCATGTGTGGGACAGATCCTGTGTGGGTCATTTCAGGGGTTAGTACCTATCGATTCTTTGTGGGTCATTGAGTGGTTTAGTACCTATCGATCCTCTGTGGGTCATTGCGGGGGTTATTACCTATCTATCTTGTGTGGGTCTGATGGCTTAAATGAATCAGTGGCTAAATCTGATCATCTCTATCGTCTTACGAAGAAGTATACCTGTATGAGATGAGTCTTGACTTTCAATCTTATCTTCAATAAGATTGACTTGATATCCTGTGTGGATTACATTATGTTTTCCTGTGTGGATTCGGATGTGAATTTCTATGTGGAACGGGTTATGTTTTCCTGTGTGGACTGGGTTGTACTTGGGCTTGGATGTTGGAGCTGAACTGGAATTGATGACTTAGGTATATGTATGGGCATATACCTATGTAGTGTCGGATGTTACTTCGTGTTTGTATCTTTCCTTTGTGGATTATCCTTTGTGGATTTTGGGAGACTTTCTGGGGTCTTGGGGTCCCTAATGAGTATATTATACTCACCCCTGCACGGGCTATGCCCGCACTATGTTGTGTTGGATGCAGATGACGGACAACGCTGATCGTGGTGGAGGCTTGTGGAGAAAGTCGGTACCGGGAGGTGGACCACTCGGCGGGACGTACACGGAGCGGACGGCTTGACCGTTGAGCTGAGGAGGCTATCTGTACCCACCCTTCAGGTGGGACTTCCAGTGGATGGCTCGATGATGCAGCTTTACTTTTAGTTGATGTTTTTCCTTTCGAGTTGTACTTTACATTCAGATTGGGTTTGTATTCTGGCCCACTTACTTTTCCTCACTTACTATTGTACCCAGTTTTTATTTAGTGTTTACTTCGGATTTCTTACTCTGTCTGTTTGTTTACTTTACAAAGGCAATTCCTTCCATTTTTATTAGGAATTACACCTTGGTGCTAGTCACCAGCCCCTGGCCTATGGAAGGCGGTCTTGGGGTAGTCACGACACGAGCCCCGAGGACGGGTCGTGACAAATTGGTATCAGAGGAGTTCGGTTCTACTTCAGAACTTAGGACTCTGATCTTTCTTCTATATGAAGCAAAAGTGTTATGGGTATTGAGTGTGGTTATCAGTCCAGAGAGTCCAGTGTTGGTGTGGCGGCCGACATATTCATACACCAGGACCCCAACTTCTGATTTCCGACTAAATTCATGAAATCATTGATTTCATGTGTGTTTCAAAGTTAGATTTGTGATTACTTTGTGTTAGCTCACCAGGTACACTATTTGACCACGGCACACCTGTTTCTTTTTAGTATGGACCCACGACGGCAGCCAGCTAGGGTTCTGAGCGTTGTGCGAGACGACAGCCCACGAAGCGACGAGGCCTCGTTGCAGGGCCCTTTCTCAGCGGAGGCACCGGCGGTACCACTACTCGTCGAGCCACTAATGCTACCAGCCCCATCCGCTGATAGTGCTTGTCGCCTTAGTGCAATGCATGAGTTTCAGCGTCAGAAACCGCCCAGGTTCCGTGGGGAGATAGACCCTCAGGCAGTTGAGGATTGGCTGGAGGCAGTTGTTTGAGTTTTCAGGTTAGTGGGGACAGCAGCTGACCTCATGGTGATCCTCGAAGTGAGTCTCCTGCATGCAGCATCAGGCAGATGGTGGAGCTTGATTCTCTAGGTGGACGACGTGGCATCTCTCCTCTGGACGGACATTGAGAGCATCTTCCGCTCAGAGTTCGTTCTAGCCACCCTCCGTGCGGTGCACATATAGGAGCTACTATAGCTGCGGCAAGGCATCATGACGGTCGCCCAGTACTCAGCGAGATTTACCGACCTCTCGTGCTATTCAAAGGACATGGTACGATACCCATTCTTCCGGGCCTGGACCTTCGAGCAGGGACTGAGGCATGAGATTAGGGTATCACTGATCTCCCTCCGCATTTCGACGCAGACAGGGGTACTAGATCGAGCCCTTCTCATTGAGACCTTTCTTGATGAGCCTACACCAGCAGCGAGACCCACCGCAGGGCGGCTCGTAGCAGAGTCTTCTACAGCCGGCAGTAGATAGATGTCGCAAAGGTCTAAGTGGACCAGGCCATCGGGTGGATTACCACATGATACTGGCTCAGAGGTATAGGGCACACGCAGCAGAGCCAGTCTTATGAGTTGAAGACAGTGCTATGCATGCGGCAGGCAGGGAAACTTGGCTCGTGACTGCCCGACCTGCCATGCAGAGGAGCAGCAGACGGTTGAGGAGCCACCCAGGCAGAGGAAGAGGTTCGATCATGGTGGTCTGTAGGGAGCAGGTGGATGAGGCTGAGGAGATGGTCGAGCGGCAGGTGGTGGATGACGTTTTGAGGATCTACCACCACCACCACCAGGATTTCCACCCCGACCATAGGGGAGAGAACAACTTCAATCAGCTGAAGCTTACGATTATGGAGCTCCAAATGCGGTTGGACAAGTGAGGGAATAGCTCCAGGCATGGAGGCCTTTGCCCATAATGCCTCTATCTTCGTTTTTTGTATTGCCTTGTGTCCTTGTACTTTGAGTTGTATTAATAAAAGACACTTGCAATAGTGACATTTTCTTTCTTGACTTTTGTATATTAATACTAAGTGGTTATGGTTAAAAACTATTGACTTGACCCTCACATACGAGATTCCTATAGGAGGAGACCCAGTGACCTCACACTGATGCTGACAGTGTGATTCAACCCTTGGAGGCGAGAGTAATGGTTGGATCTATTGGTTGCAGCGTCGAGGCCTTACGACGTCATCCATGGCATGAATTAACTGATCATGACAGGATTGACTATATTAGGAAAGTAACGTGGTTCATCCAGGGGATGATACCAGATTCCTATTTTTGGAAAAGGAGAAATCTATGTAGCTTTGTAGAACGTTAAGGTAGAAGGGGAAACCCTTCGTGTGGTCAGACAGATGTCAGCAGAGCTTCCACGAGCTGAGACAGAGATTGACCAGCGCACCTATCTTGAGGCTACCGAAGGAGGGAGTGGGGTACGTAGTCTACTGCGATGCATCAGGGACCAGACTCAGATGTGTCCTGATGAAGGAGTGGGAAGTTATCGCCTTTGGATCACATCAGTTGAGGCAGCATGAGCATAACTACGATACCCATGACCTAGAGTTAGCAGTAGTGGTCTTTGCTCAGAAGATGTGGCGACGCTATCTAATGGGCGAGCGCTTTACAGTCTATTCCTATAGCAGAGTTCATTTCTTGATACCTCGCCTGCCAGCAGGTGAATGTAGAGCACCATGTACCTGAAGGCTTGGTACAACCCTTGGAGGTCCCGGAGTGGAAGTGGGATGGGATATCTATAGACTTAGTGACTGGAATTCCACGCACTTCCAGAGGTTACGACTCCATTTGGGTGATTGTCGACCGACTCACCAAGTCGGCCCACTTCTTACCCAACAAAGAGCTGGGCTCAGTGGAGATATTAGGATGCCTCTATATTCAGAATATTGTATGGCTTCATGGTGTTCCATCATCTATCATCTCCGATCGAGATGCTCTCTTTACTTCCCAGCTTTGGAAGGGGTTGCAGGAGGCATTCGGGATGCAGCTACGTCTGAGCACTGCCTTTCACCCTCAAAAGAATGGCCAGACAGAGAGGACCATTCAGACTCTCGAGGACATGCTCTGTGCATGTGTCCTTGACTTTGGTCGCAGCTGGGAGGATCACCTACCCTTGGTGGAGTTCACGTATAATAACAGCTACAACTCCACCATCGGGATGGCACCTTACGAGTCGTTGTACGACATACCTTGAAGATCACCGTTGTGTTGGACGGACCCTGGGGAGTTAGCACTTGTGGGACCAGAGATGGTCCAGGCCACGACAGAGAAGGTCTAGGTCATACAGGAGCGGATGAGGATAGGTCAGAGCTGGCAGAAGTCTTATGCTGACAGGAGGCAGAGGCCACTGGAGTTTGAGGATGGTGACCACGTCTTCTTGCGGGTCTCACCACGACCTAGATTACGGAGATTTGGCCAAGGTGTTAAGTCGTCTCCACGCTTCATCAGCCCATTCCTAGTCCTCAGCAGGATTGGCGAGGTGGCTTATCGCCTAACTCTACCACCTTTGTTGCACCGGGTGCACGATTTCTTCCATGTGTCTCAGCTGAGGAGATATGTGTACGGCCCGACACATATCATTGACCATGGGGAGATGTACTTTGATGATGGGGAGACTTTTGTGGAGGTCCTAGTGGAGATCGAGGATCGATAGGATCGGGTCCTACGTGCACGTTCGATTCCTCTAGTGCGCATCAGATGGGAGCACGGAACCCTCCAGGAGGGCACTTGGGAGCAGGAGACTCAGATGCGTGCACAGTACCCACATTTGTTTCCCTAGTTTTTGATGTATCTTTATGGGGATGTAAATCCCGGAGGTGGGAGTAATGTAAAGACCCATAAAATTCAAGGGAAATGTTTTCTTAATTTTCTTTTGGAGTTTACAGGAACGCAGCTTTTGACGGCAACTGATTCCGAGGCCCGGTGTGCCTGGAATATTTATCCGAAGTTTAGCTCGGGTACGTTCAGTGAACGAATGAGCATGAATTTATAAATTTTGGACCAGTGCTCGAAATCAAATTCTGAGGGCACCGATGAAACCGCATCACTGGTAATTGATTAAGAAGACCATTTCTCGGGTTTCGTTTACTCGGGAGGAGTTGTTAAAAATTGTGGAAGTTAAAAATAAAATTGAGCTGCGAATTTTAATTTTTCTTTCTAAGTGGTAGTCCTTTGAGTGGAAGTTGGGGAAACTTCCCAAGGAAGGTTATGAGGGTTGTGGGGCCCACAATAACCCCACCCCTTCATATTCCCTAACTCTCTGAACTTTCCATTTAATTAGACAACTTATGTTAATTAATTAAGTGAGTTTAATTCAAATGTTTGAAATTCAAATACTTGGCATGAGAAATAAAATAAGACAAACACTTATTTTATTAGAGTTTAGGGTTGTGAGAGGATTGGGGGAAAAATATCTAAGGCTTGAAGTTCTCTTCTTCATCTAAGAACGCGAAGAACGCACCGCCACCGATGAAGAACGCCGACCTCTGACGACGGGCGACAGTGAGAGACACCTTCCTCGGAGATCGACGACGCGACGCCGTGTACCGCGACGCCAACGGCCCTCTCCTTCCGCGACGCCTTCTTCCTCGATGTTCAATTCCGCGACGAGCCTTAGTTCAACTACGCTCGAGGTAGGGTTTTGAATATATGTTCGTGAATATTCGAGCGTTATTCATAATCATAGCTGCTTGCAATCGATTAACAGGAGGGGGACGGACTGCACAAACACGGCCGACCCTCCTCCCTTAATTCTGTTTTTGACCTTGTTGTGGTTTGGAACGGAGATGGCACGGTGTCGTCGCACCGTGCGGGATCATGTGGTAAGGATGTGCGGCATCGTCGCACTGCACCGGAGAATCACGAAACCACCGCAGCCGAAGCGGGGCCGCGGCGGAGCAGGGAGCAGCTGCCGGCTTCCGGCTGCCAGTGTCGGATCAGGGGGACGGGACCACGCCGGTCCTGTGGCGGCAGCAGCCGGCAGGCCGGAGTGGGCCGGCCGGTCAAGGGAGAAATCGGGGGTTCGTAACCCCCGGATGTAAGGGAGGAGCGGCCCCCCACGTGGGGGTGTGTTGAATTAAACAGGGGGAACCCCCCCCCCCCCCTTGTTCGCCCAGCTTGGTCACGTTGAGCTGGCCAGCGGACCGTGCCAGCGCACTGGGCCGGGACGCGCCGCGCCAGCCAGGCTGGGCCACGCCCAAGTGGGCTGGACCGGACCCATTTCGGGTCGACCTAGTTCGGGCCGACCCAGGGGGTCTCGGGACGGGTCGGTCCGGGCCAGAAACCCCCATTTTCGGACCTCATCCAGTCTTTTTCCTATAACATGGGCTACGGACCTCCGATCGATGCACCGTTAACTGTGATGCGATACTTGGATCCAGATGGTCATTTCGGTATATTACACTCATGGTTTTCAGAGAACTTTGTGTTCGGACGGGTTGGTTCGAACACGAAACCAACCGGGCCCTCGGAGCGGAAACGCTTATAACTTGAGCTCTGGACGTCCGATTGACGTGTCGTTGACATTCTTGGATTTCTCTTAGTGAGAAGGTCCTTTTTTATTACTCCTCTCGAGGTTTGGATGCAGTTGGATTTTGGTCGGGTTAGTTTTGACTTAAACACCAATCGGGCCCCTAGGACGAAAAACCCAATAACTCTCAGACCGGGAGTCTGATTGACGCGTCGTCTGCCAAGTTGAGTTCCTTTTGACGATATGGAACTTTTTGATACATCAACTCTGGACTTTGTGTCAGTTGATGTGTCATCCCCTCGGCTCGGGGAGCATACCCTCCCCAAATGAGATTGTTGTTTGTGGGAACCCTAGAGATGGATGCGATTACGACGATGATGACGACTGAAAAGAAATCCTCCGTGGATTCGACGGCGACGACTACAGAACTCAGCGATCTTGTGTAGAGAAGTGCTATCGATCCTGTGTGGGTCAGATCCTATGTGGGTCATCGCTCAGCGGTCCTGTGTGGGCCATCGCATACCGATCTTGTGTGGGTAAGATCCTGTGTGGGTCATTGCAGGGGTTAGTACCTATCGATCCTTTGTGGGACATTACGGGGGTTATTACCTATCGATCCTTTGTGTGTCATTGCGGGGTTAGTACCTATTGATCATGTGTGGGTCCGACGACTTAGATGAATCAGTGGATACATCTGATCATCTCTATCGTCTTACGAAGAAGTATACATGTGTGAGCTGAGTCTTGACTTTCAATATTATCTTCGATAAGATTGACTTGATATCCTGTGTGGATTACGTTATGCTTTCTTGTGTGGATTGGGTTTTGAATTCCTATGTGGAACGGGTTATGTTTTCCTGTGTGGAATGGGTTGTACTTGGGCTTGGATGTTGGAGCTGAACTGGAATTGATGACTTAGGTATATGTATGGGCATATACCTAAGATGTGTCAGATGCTACTTCATGTTTGTATCTTTCATTGTGGATTATCCTTTGTGGATCTTGGGATACATTAGGAGGTCTCGGGGTACCTACTGAGTAGCTTATACTCACCAATGCACGGTCTATGCCCGCACTACGTTGTGTTGGATGCAGACGACAGACAGCGATGATCATGGTGGAGGCTTGTGGAGCCAGTAGGTACCTGGAGGTGGACCACTGGGCGGGACGTACACGGAGTGGACGGCTGGACCGTGGAGCTGAGGAGGATATCTATATCCACCCTTCAAGTGGGACTTCCAGTGGAAGAATCCACGATTTTGCTTTATTTTTAGTTGTTGTTTTTCCTTTCGAGTTGTACTTTACTTTCATATTGGGTTTGTATTCTGGCCCACTTACTTTTATGCATATACTATTGTACCCTGTTTTTACTTAGTGTTTACTTCTGCTTTCTTACTCTGTGTTTTTTTTTACTTTACAAAGGCAATGCCTTCCCTTTTTATCGGGAATTATTCCTTGGTGCTAGTCGCCAGCCCCTGGCCTATGGAAGGCGGGCTTGGGGTAGTCACGACACGGGCCCCGAGGACGGGTCGTGACAACTAAAACAGTTCAAAGGGAAACTACAGATACTAAAAAGGTAAAATCAACAGTGACCAAGAATCTAAAACTTCTCTTGCAAAACAATGATCCAGTAATATCCAGATCAATCTCCAACCTGCTTCTATTGACCTAAAAATAGTTTATATATATGTTGGTTGATCACATCCTAGCATAAGTATTACAATATTCACCTCATGCATCAAAACATTCACCTTGTGCATCACATAATCACATCATCGCACCTCCTGATCCATCTCTCATGAAAATAAGAATGCTCATAGACACCTAGGATAAGTATTAAAATATCTCATCATGCATCAAATAAATAGATCATCTCATATTAGATCACCATATAGTGACCATATAGTTTTTTGGAGCCACCACAAAGTGTATGATATGTGTTTTTGATGGAAATATGTTTGTGTTCCTTAACGAAAAAGGTACGACAAGAAATGGGTAGTATATCATTTCTTATCATATGTAGTAGGTACCACATTTATGTAATTAATAGAGGGTTCACCATTTTTTCTAATGGAAGTTTTCATTGTTTTCCTAGGGATCGATTGTATGGGTTTGAGTTTTGTGTAATCATTCACATCAGGTTCAATGTTCCCAAATGGTTTCTAATAGGATTGTTTTTGGAACTAGAAACACCAAATAGTTCTTTATCCATGGAGACCTACTTTCCAAATAGATACACTTGTTGGTAAGTTTGGCCTATGATGCTTAAGAAATTACATTGGTCGAGAGGATTGAAGGTCAGAATCATCACACCCTTTTAGGGGGATTTTTTTCCTACTCAGAGACTCTATTATATATTTATGATATGTTCTTGAAACCTTCATTAATTAACTAGTATGATTCATGTCAATCTTGAATTAACAAATAATTATGAGCATGTATGGATCTTAAAATGATATGTATGTATCTGAAGTTTTTTATCAGGGGAGATATTTGTATGTATTTGATATTCTCTATTTATGATGTCCTCTAGTTTACTAATTAGATATTATTTTTTCATTATTACGGTGATGTTGGTTTTTTATCCACACAATGGGGCACTCTAGAGTGTATCTTCAAACAATGATATGTGAGTTTTTTTTATGTTGGGATTGAACCCATCTGATGGGATTCCAATTATATTTATGAAAGGAATATGAACCCATCTAGTTTAGTACTACTTAATGGGGAACATTATACATTTTAAAGTCATGTTAGAAGTACCAAACCATGTAGATTGACATCAAGCAGTGAGGACATCTAGATGAAAGGTTCATAGTCAAATGTCGATGTGGAACTTATGCCCAAGTAGCCTACTGAACTTGGAAGGGATATGAATTTCTATACTAAATTAGATTCTATTGGGTATGTGGCTAAGAGAAAATATGTTTTACTTAGGGTGTCAGTTTTGGACCTCAGGGATGCTTCCAATGTACCCCTTTTTGATGCGAATCAAAACCCTCATCAATTGGTTGTGAGGGCTCGCACCTATAGAGGCCTGTGGGTATGTCTCAAAGGGGAGTATGTCACTTAAAGGGGGGTTAATTTGGTGCTTACTTCTAAATAGTATTACCTTTAAAAAAGGGTGTCCATTAGGGATGTCTTAACACATGGTGATTTGGAGACATGCTTGGAGATTACGCCTAAGGAGGAGCCCAATTGAGCCTAGGCCTTAGGTAGGAATACTACTTATCCTGATTATATTAGGAATTGCAGTTCTCATAGTTCAATAAGTTCAGACATAAAAATTAAGGTTTCCTTTGAGAATGCTTGTTATGATGGGGTCTTACTTCTTGGGAGGATTCCTTGATATTGGTTTGGTTTGTAGTTTTCTCCTGAGAAGGATTTACATAGGTTGTGTAGGGGATTACTCCTAAGGAGTAATACCTTGATTGGTTGGGTCTTACATTTGGAATGAGCCCATGGGTTTAGAGTCATTCAGATTTCGTGACCACCATCAACCTCTAAGCTCACGTTATCCATGATCAGTGTGAGAAATAAGAGGAATAAAAAGATTTGAGAAACCACAAAATATTCTTTTATATGAGGTTGGATACATGGACATGAGTAATACGACTTGAGAGGCACTCTAATGGAAGGAGAGAGGAAGATACAAAAATTGTTTCTCCATTGAAATATGAATATGACATGTGATTTTCATGATAATGGCTATCCTATAAGACCATACGATTCATAATGATTCATGATTGAATGTGAGAAACAATAGGAATAAAAAGACATGGAAAACCACACACTTCTCCACCTCCACTAGCGTAAGAGGGTAGGGCAAAAGAGATGAGAAGACCTCCAGTGCCCATCCCCTCTTTGATCTTCATATCAATGATTATCATGTTAGACTAACCACCCAGACCTGGCCTAAGAGGTGAAGAGGAGAAAGAGTGCATCCTCCCACAATAAAGTCTAAGGGCTTACTCCAGGAAGGTTGATGTCAAATTTAATCCATAGTGAGAGAGGAGGATCTCATTCCATGTTTAATGGAAAATAATGTATAATCCTTACTCTCCCCAATTGGAACCGAAGGATACGAGTCATAGAGATTACAAGGGTAGTGCATGGTACTAACCCTAGTATCATAGAATAGGAAATTTGTAACACCGTTCTTATGGTCAGGGTCCCCAAGACCATGGGAAATCATGTACACATGCACCCTAATAACCCTAATAGTTAGGTGGGAAAAGTGAAGTAAACCTCTGACCATACGAATGAATATCCAAATGGGAGATGTTATAGTGTTCCATTCACCATTTTTTACAGATCTGGAGGCTTTAGTGGGGGGGGTTAATTTGGTCCCTTTGGGTAAAGGGAGCCATAGGATGAGAGATCCTTCCACAAGTGGCTTTGAAGAGGGACAAATTATAGGCTCGTGCAGGGTAGAGACTAAGTTGAACCAAGTGATGCTCATGTAGGTGGGATTTGGTGAGCCAATGGAGGCTCAATAAAGGGATGATTCATGTAGGTAGAGCTGGGAGAGGTGATGGTACCCTGAGAGATGGACCACCTCGGAAACAACCATTC
This sequence comes from Viscum album, assembly GCA_963277665.1. Classification (NCBI taxonomy): domain Eukaryota; kingdom Viridiplantae; phylum Streptophyta; class Magnoliopsida; order Santalales; family Viscaceae; genus Viscum; species Viscum album. The sequence goes on from OY728125.1 coordinate 279,321,330, forward strand.
TCTATGGCTTTTCTCAAGTATTCCAGGGTCACAATAGTTGTTTATAGAAGGGGCTCACATAGGTCCCCAGTTAGGTAAGGGGACCTCGGGATATTGTTCACCAACCAAATGGGGAGGGATTTCCTTACACTAGTTTTATTTATTTTAAACCCTAAGAGTAATTTAGATTCAATATCACCCCTTAATTTTATCTTCTTCGGGATTTAGAGATGCACCTAAAAGGTTTCCAAGGGATTGGGTGAAGGAAAAGGGTGAGTAGAGCATTGGGATCCCATTGGGAATTTTAATTTGTAAAAATAAGGAGCCTTAGGGTCCTATTTATAGGTAAATATGGAACCATGTGCGAGATTTCTAGCTCACGTAGGGTTGCACGTAAGTTGATCTGTCGGTCTGATGTAAATGGCCGATGCACATGTCCTATGGCTGATATGTTGGTCTAATGAGCAGGGTTGGTACATAGGGATTATATGCAGTGTTGATTCAAAGGTATGATGTGTTAGGCCGATGTACAAGTCCAATGCGTTGGGTCGATATGCAGGTCCGATGCATAGGTCCCAAGCATAGTGCTAATGTATAAGTCTGATGTGTAGGTCTCATGAACAGGGCTGATGCATAGGTCTAATGTGAAAGGATAATGCATTGGTCCAATGCATAGGTCCCATGTGTAAGGATAATGTGAAGATTTTATGCATAGTGAAGATGTGTATGTTTTATGTGCAAGTAGCCTGCACAAATGGCATGTGCGGTGATGAAAATTCCATTACAATATTTTTCTCAACATCTGAGAGCCACATATTTTTATCTGTGAGTTTGTTTGGGCTCTATGACATGTAAAATCCAATATTTCAAAGGGATGTACACCTATTTATAAGATGAATACACCAAATGTTCTCAAAAAAACATATAAATTTCACTTCAATGCATTGATTCATTTTTTTACATTGAACATAAAATATGTTGGTCCTACTTCTATAGGGGGGTTCATTCTACATATTCTCCATTTTGGAGTAGTATTTTGGAACATGGAATTCAAACCTACATCTTCTTCTGTCTTGGAGATATTACTCTACTCAAACATGAAATTTTTTGTCTAAGTGAGGGTCACATAATGAATTTGGTGGAAACGTTCATGAATCGTATTTTGTAGTGTCAACAAAATCCCCCCCCCATAGAATTAGATTCACTTAGAATGAAAAAAAAAATCATGTTTTTAGGTATCTTTAGGGAACATTAATGCATTCAGAAATCATTTTTTGAGATTTAGAGCTATCTCAATTGTGGAAGTATACTCTAATTTTTCCTAATGCATGGGGAATAGCAATGGAAGTTCTACTATTGAGAGGGTTATATGGAAAACCCTACAAACATTGTGTATTTTGTGTCATCACCATATTTTTTTTCTAATCTCAATATAGGGAAGGATTTTTAAGTGAGACTTGTATTTTTCTTAGACACTATTTTAATATTTTTAGTGTAAAATTTTTTGTGACTTATTTTTTTATTACCCAATTTTTTGCCTAAACCAAATGAAGTGTAGGTCTTGTGAGCTAGGACTCGACTTTTATCCAGAGTTCCTTTTTCATTTTTTCAATATAGTGAGTACAATGTCTCATTTTTCGGATAGTTTACTATAATACAGGATAGAATAGTGAGCCTGGTGTTTTAGGTTGAAAATATTTGACCCAATTTTTTGGAATGATGACTCAAATAAGGCTTTTAGGCTGAGAATGTTCAAAATTTCATCAGATACCTGATTGGGATTCTTGCGCCATGGTTTTTTGATTTCCCAAATCTAATATAAGATGTTCTAGAATAGTAGAGGTATCATTTGAGGATGAAGTTACCACTGATTGAAAGACTCATTTATTGGTAAACATTATGCAAATCCAGTGGAGGCTTGTAACAACATTGTCAATAGTGTCATCTATTTACTAAAAACCCTATTATGTGGGATACTTTATTCAAAGAATACTTTGGCATATTGATAAATAGTTAGGAAAATAAGTTCATTTGAAATTTTGACATTTAATTATTGATGACCAAATGGAGTTTATGGATATTTTTATTTATCAAGACTATGATGAGTGGTTTTTCCAAAGGAAGGTTTCTAAGAATGTAGAGATAATTTTTATTAGAATTAGTCCTAAAAGATAAAAACACTCTTACACAAATTTGGCTTATGTGAAGGAAGGATCATTTTGATAAATGATTGGTGTCAGGGGGAAATCCATTCCAAAAAAAGGTTGAAATATTGTTCAATTTTAAGGACGTGTGACTGGGATATTGACCGTGAATTTTAACATCTTATGGAGAGGAAGTTATGTTGTTCAGATTAAAGTTGCACAATATGTTGTTTTATGCTGTTAATGTATAAAAACAAGGACATTATAGGGGATATAATTTACGTTCGTTATCTTTTAATGAAAGGTTAATTATTCTCCCATTTTGGGAAACCTGTTCGAGAATGTACTATTATATTTATGTATGAGGAAGGGAATGTGAAAAGATGTAATCTAGGGATTTTCAAATCCAAATAGTACTATTGGGAAAGGTATTATGATGATAGATGAGGCTTCTCTTAAGCATAAAGTTACCATTTATTGAAATACCTCTTTTGTGGGATCATTTATGAAAATCCAAATGGGCTATGTTACAGAATAGTCAATAGTGGCATCCTTTGGCTGAAAACCCCATTTTTGGGCTACTTTAGGCAAAGCCATCTGGGGTGTGTTACAAAATAGTTAGGAAAAAATTTTGTTATGATTCTATGATTATATTTATAATAATAGAAGGATGTTTATGGAGATTCATATTTCCCTAGGCACAGATTCTGACTTGTGGAAGGGATGTACTTGAATATAGGAGGATCAGTTTTATTCAAAATTACCTGGGAATTGGAGGAAAAGTTTTCCAATTCCATTCTGACCGAACCATCGGAAAAATAGTGCCTTAATATTGTGTGTATATTCCTAGGACTGTATAATTATAGAAACCAAGGGTGACCTATGGCCTACCAGGAAAAGTTCATTCCCTTGTACTTTAAAAGTGAAGGGGAAACTCTAAACCATAGCCTTGCGGTTTTTCATTTCTATAGAATGGATTTGGGACAAATATGAGAGGGATGAATGTATAATTATTTGAGTCACAGGTTCCAACATAGTTTCATGCAAACTTATGAAGATAGAGGAGGCTTATCCCAAGGACTAAGTTACCACTGGTTGAAAAACCCATGTTATGCACAACTTTATGTAAAGCTAGCTAGGGCATGTTTTTTATAGTAAAATAGTGGAATCATTTGGTTGATAAGATCATTTTTTGGGTAACTTATTTAAATAAAATTGGGGCATTTTTCAACATAATTAGGAAAACTAGTCCTTAGGTACCATAAATCAATCATCAGAAGCTAAAGAAATATTATAATGGTCTAAAAGTTTCAATGATTAGGAGTATGTCATGTTTAAAGGAATTTTTTGAGAATAAGTGGAGTGTTTGGATAGACATATAAAATGAAGGGTAGATTCCCTTTCATATAGCTGACTCATATGTAACAGGCGGAAATCTTGGTTTCCATTGTGGGCCATCATATGGGGTGACTTGAACTAAAAGATCCTACATGGATCATTGTTTTTATGTAAAAGAGGGTGAATTTATCCATACCCTATGGCTAGGACTAATACATGAGGCCTATCTGTCACTGCATATCTCACTAGAATGATAATCAATACATACAAAGTTATTGAGGTACCATATAGTTTAACAACATGCGGTGAGGACATTTGATATCACTACTACAAAACAACCCTTTACCATCATTGGCGTTTATCAGTGACAGAAACAAGTGGTTATAAAGGTGACCTTTATCTGTTCTAAAACAAGTGCTAATAAAATGTACTTTTAGCAGGACTTTTTCTAGGGCAGATAAAAGGAACCCCTTATCTGCAAATATTTTTTGGGCTGATAAAAGAAAACCATTATCAGCCCATTTTTTGGTGTTGATCAAGGGTTTCTATTATCAGCGCTTTATATTTATCCTAGATAAGGGACACCCTTTATCAACAATCAATTTTTAGCACCAATAAAGGAATCATTTATCAATACTTTTTTAGCACTGATACAAGTATGAATAAAATGAAATAATTAGATAAATGAAAATTAAAATTATTTTATTAAAATAATATTAAAAAATTTATACAATAATTAATTTTTGATAAAAATGAATAAATTGATAATATTATATATAAATTAGAAGTAGTATTTATTAAATATAAAGATATATGTAAAATAAATAATTAAATAAATAAATACCACAAATAAGTGAATTTAGGAAAATATTAAACTTTTTATTAATTAAATAATAATTGATAATGTTAATAAATAGTACATATTTTATATATAGATATATATGAATGTATATAAACATGATATATATATATATAAATATTATTTATGATTTAAATTAAATAGTAATATATTTAGAGAATAATGGTTTATAATTAAAAATTATATTGAATTAAAAATACTCAATAATTACATCGAGTAATGGATATAATTGAACATCGTTTGATTTTTCAACTTAACGTATATCAAACATATTATATTGAATTAACAAATACGTAATTAATACATTTTTATATACAAATGCACAAAAACAAATATTTTTGGGTAATTTATTCAATTTATATTATTTATTTTATATTTATTTATTTACTTTTTTAAAACATTAAATTTTCATTCATCTTTATTTCAATATATAACCATTTTTTAATTATTTATATTCATCCAACATATCAAAATTTTCAATATTGTACCAATTTTTAATTCATAAATTTTACTCATTTTTAATATGCATGCACTTGAGATTAAATATTCATTAATAATGTTAAAAATTCAGTTGTAAAAAATATTTATAAATGTATATTTAAAATATTTATACATTTATAATTATAAATAAATAAATAAAAAAATATATAATTTATATAATTTTAGATAAAAAATTATAAAATTATAATAAATTTATTTAAATAATGAATATATTTACTATATATATAATTATATAAATATATATAAGGATATAAATATCAGTTTTTAAAAAAGTATTTATATAATTATTAATAAATAATTATATATTCAATGAATTATAAAATTATTATTTTATAAAAAGTATTATTATAAGTATTTTAATTATATATAATTATTACACCTTTATTAAAAAGTATTATTTTTAAAAAATTTATTATAATTAATTATGAGCACGACAAAAAGCACTGATAGGGATTCATTTTATTAGTGATTATTAACTTAGCACTGATAAATGTTATCTTTATCAGAGCCTTTTTGGTAGCGCTAATAAATGTGTCACGGTATAATGACCCATACTTTACATACATTGTTATTACTTCAGAATTGAAGCACACTTATTACAACATATAACAAAACCAAGAAAGGACCGTATAGGTATAGTGTCTTTAGAAACTGGGAAACATAAACAACTGGTTCATAAAGCATCTACTTTGCCTCCCATTTATTTCATCATATCTGGAGTCCCTTTTGGCATATTCTACTTAATAACCTTCTTCCTGACCTGGGGAAATAAAACATACAAAAGGGTGAGCTCAAATGCTCAGTAAGGGTAAACAAAAGAAATATCAATCATATCATATACATAAGCACATAACTTTTGGAAATCGTAACCTACAAAAGAGATCATAATTTCATATCATGGGATAAATCATAGTATTGAAATGTAATCCCAATAATCATAACATAAAACATGAAACTTTGTGGCATACAAACATAATCATACAGAATCATTTCTTATTATTCAAAACTCATTTCCAAGACTATCTTAGTTGAAAAAGTCCCTTTCTGAACCGAGTTCACTCCTCGTTTCAGTCCCGTTTCACTGAACTGGTATAACCTACCGTTCCAGCCATGTCTATCTCATGAGATATAAAATCTTTACCCAATGCATTGGAGGGATATATAGGTCCCACCCGTCTCATAATGATACCATTCGTATGTGTGCCACAAAATCATAAATCATACATCATCTCATAACCCATGTAATAAAAATGGGAATCTTAAACATCGTGACATCATAAAACAATTCATATAAGATAAAGGAATTCATAAAAATATAATTCCATCACAACATAATCAAATCAATGTAATAATAGGGATAAAAACAGAACCCTTTATTATCTTAGATGGAAAATAATTTTGATAAAACACTTGAACTCCATTCTTGAAGAAAATATCCTTTCTGCTTCAAAAACACTTTTCCTTTCTTATCATGTCGTACGATTATAAACTAAAAGAATTTGATTAAAAATAAACTTGAAAACTTGTAAAGGAAGCTTCTTGGAAATAATGTTCTAAAAATCCATTCATGTCGTATAAGTTAATGAAAACATTCTTCGTACTTTTGTCGGAAGAGTCAAAAAGTACCTCGTATGAAAAACGACAAAAGATTCCTTTCATATCTTTTACTAAAAACTCACTGAAGGGTAAAATTGGATTTAGAAAATTGTATGTGGATGGAAATAATATTACATATTGAGGAAACATGGATGTGGATGATAAAATACACCCCAGTAAATACCAAAGTACAAACAATCTCGGATAAAAATGAGATTGTGATATTTCCCTTACCTTAGGTTCGTTTTGCTTCGTAAGTTTCCGAACCTCCTGTATAATGATTTAAATAATGTTATTTACTTATTCCAGAATCATTCTTGTTTTTATGATATCATATATGGTCATATTCTTAGCTTCTTATTAGTAATATTTCATTGTTACTTGTTATTCGGGTGTTTATAACTTTTTGTTCTTATGCGTGTCTTGTCGAATAAATTCTTATTCTTCTCTTTAGGTTATATATACCTCATTTCTAGAATGTTATTGGTGTATTATATATCATATTAATTCATTCAATTCATTTATATAATCATTATGAAATGAAGATCATGTAGAACGAGTCGCATCACATCGTGGAGACGGTATTCTGTACATACGCACGAGTGATGATATCATTCCTATGATCGTGGAATTGTATTGGAGTGTGTGTATACTATTTCAGAATCAGTATCACTTTATAATAGTCATATATAGTCAATATTTACACCATTATACCCATCCAAGTAAGGTGGTGGTGGAAAATAGATTACACCACGGCGTGGAGACGGTATTCCCTACGTACGCACGCGTGGTGATTTCTTTTTTCGTAGGATGGATAGATGGTGAAATTGGGTTGTTTCATACTTATAATAACATATCAGTATATGAGTGATACTGATGTTATTACTTCATAATGAAACAACTAAGGAGAAGAAGTGGAAGAAGAAATAAAGATGAAAGAATCAGTAACGGACATTACCTCTTCTTTGAAGTGCTTCTTTGAGACCTTCTTTTAGGGCACTAAAATTGGTCTTTGAAAAATACCAGGACCTATAAGATTTCTCTAGGGAAGTTGAGAGGAGGAATATGAAGGGTTGGATGAGCTTTAAGGCTCAATGTGGTGTGAGAAAGAGGGTGAGGAGGTTCCCTTTTATAAGGGAGGAGAGGAGCACCTTTGGGAAAACTAAAAATATTATTTTATTATAAAGTCAAGTTCGGTTTTAAATAGCTCAAAATTGATATATTTCAAGGCTAAGGTGGGGATGGGTATAAATCCTCTCATCCAATAGAATTTGGACATGTTTAGGTATCAACGGTAACCTTATCATTTAGATTTAACATTAAGTTAAATAATTTTACTTTTACCGTGTCTTCTTGTGTTCTTATACTATAAGGTTAATAAACTTACTATAAGCATACAAACGAACCCCAAGTTGTTTATTATTAATATATATAACCTTATCTAAGTCATTTGGCCTAAACGTAGATTTTTTGGAATAAAATAACAATTACTAATATAATATTTGTTTTAAAAACTATTTTATGTCAATTTTGACACTATTTAGTAATTAATGTTTGTGAAAATAATAACAGAATGATTAGTTCGAAAAAAATTAATTAAATCAATACTAACATGTCATATTAATCTATAAAATTATTGGAATTCATAAAAAGTTTCAAATTACATTTATTTTGATGTTTATAACATCAATTATGTCAATATTTCATTAATAAGATAATTACAGCATCATCTTTGTGTCATAAATAAATTAAATTATTTAATGTCTAAAAATTACAAATAAAATACCATTATGTATGAAATCGTTTTAGCTTTCTAATTAATATTTATAGTCGAATTTATCTTATGCATAACCCCATATTAAAAATGATTTACTTATTAAACTTTGATTTTAACTATTTTAACCCTTCTTTAAATTAATTAATAATAAAAGTCCTAATCTATTCCAAGTGGGCCTAAATGGTCATATTTTATTCCAAAGGTTGTTTTTGGTCGAATTAATCTTGTCCAATAGAATTAGGACATGTGTTAGGGTAATAATAATATCATTTTTACCCTTAATTAACCCATTTACTTTTAACCGTGGTAAAAGTAAAAAGTTACTATTCACCAAAAATTATTTTCATCTCATTGAACCACATTTTAGTCCTTGATATTAACCGTGTCTCTCGGATTTTTGAAATTCCACTCACAGAAGCGGTAAAATTAAGTTTTATGAAAAATTCAGTTTTTTTAACTACCACTTATTGGTTTCACTATTCATCAAAAATTGAAAGTTTTCCGAAAAATACAAACATTTCACCCTAGGATAATTTCTACATTCCGAATCCAAAAATGAAGTCCATTTTGAAAAATAAAAACTACAAAATTTCAAAAAGTGGTTATTACTATTCATAACTGCTAGTTTTAATAATATTTAAATAACATATCGTCGTTTAGTGAAACTCGGTATTACGTACGACGCAAGCTATCGAGGAAGGTTGCGATTGCGTGTAAAGAAAGCCAAGATAATGTTGTGTGTAGTAAAAGATTCCTTTGATTATTTATATAACATAAAAACAAAATATTTCACATAAAAGTCTCGGGTGTTACATTCTACCCCCCTTCAAATGAATTTCTCCCTCGAAATTCGTCACTTTGTAACAAAAAGATGAGGATACCTCTCCCTCATCATATCCTAAAGCTCCCATGTAGCTTCTTCTAATAGGTGGTTCCTCCATAAAACTTTCACCAAGAGAGTGGTCTTGTTTCGTAGGAATTTTTCGCTACGATCTAGAATCTCTATCGGTTGTTCTTCATAAGAAAGATCTTGCTCCAGCAGTACAACTTCTAAGCTGAGTACATGTGAAGGATCAGGTATGTACTTTCTCAAGAGAGATACATGTAACACATCGTGTACTTGAAAGAGATTTGGTTGAAGCTCCAATCGGTACGCTACCTTCCCGACACGATCCAGTATTTCGAAATGACCAATTTATCTGGGGCTCAACTTCCCCTTCTTTCCAAATCTCATGACTCTCTTCCAGGGAGATATTCGTAATAACACATTATCACCCACTTCAAACACTAGGTATTTTCTTCGGTTGTCGGCATAACGTTTCTGTCGACTCTGAGCTTCTGTTATGTGTTGTTGAATAGATCTGACCTTTTTTTCCATTTCATCAACGAGATCAGGTCCTAATAGTTTTCTTTCCCCAACTTCATCCCAGCAAGTCGGAGTCCTTCATTTCTTTCTATAGAGAGCTTCATAAGGAGCAATCTGAATACTGGAGTGAAAGCTATTATTATAAGAAAATTACACCAAAGGTAGGTGTTGATCCCAACCACCTTTGAAAACCATAGAGCAAGCTCTCAACATATCTTCTAGAGTTTGAATTGTTCTCTCAGACTGACCGTCTGTCTGAAGATGATAAGCAGTGCTGAAACTCAACTCTGTATCCAGAGTATGCTGAAGACTTCGCCAGAACTTCAAGGTAAATCTTGGATCCCGATCAGATATAATAGAAAGTGGTACTCCATGCAATCTTACCAATTCCTTTACATATATCCTGGAAAGATGATCCAGAAAGAAGTCCTCTCTAATAGCACTGAAGTGTGCAGACTTGGTAAGACGATCAACTATGACCCATATAGCATTATTGCCTTTGGATGTTTTAGGAAGTCCTGTGACAAAGTCCATAGTGATGTTTTCCCATTTCCATTCAGGTATGGGTAATGATTGTAACATCCCCTTAGACTTCTGTCTCTCAGCTTTAACTTGCTAACAAACCAAGCATCGAGAGACATATTCAGCAACATCTCTTTTCATGCCATCCCACCAGAAGTACTCTTTCAGGCCCCTATACATCTTCGTGCTTCCAGGATGAATAGAGAATGATGAACTATGAGCCTCATCCAGCAGCTCCTTCTTTAATTCCGGGATGGGAGGAACACAAACCCTATTCCTGAACTTTATTATCCCATCACAATCAAGGTTGAATTCAGGAACCATTCTCACCTTCTTTTGTAACTCAACATCTTCTTTTTGTGCCTCTTTAATCTTCACATGTATAGATGGTTGAACATTCATTTGAGAAAGATAAGATTTTTCCCCTTCCATTATAATTCCAAGATCCATCCTTTGTAAATCCATAAATATTGGATCTTTTGTGATCCTCATCATGGATAAACTAGCATGGTCTTGTTGACTTAATGCATCTTCCACCTTGTTTGCTTTCCCAGGGTGGTAATGGATTGAGCAGTCGTAATCCTTAATCAGCTCCAGCCATCTTCTTTGGCGCATATTCAGCTCCTTTTGTGTGAAAATATACTTTAAACTTTTATGATCAGTATAAATATCACACCTTTCACCATAAAGATAATTCCTCAAAATCTTTTATGCAAAGATTACCGCAGCTAACTCCAAATCATGTGTTGGGTAATTTTTCTCATGGATTTTCAACTGTCGTGAGGCATAAGCTATCACCATATCATTTTGCATAAGAACACACCCCAATCCCTTCTTGGATGCATCACTATATATCAAAAACCTTTATCCACTACAAGGTAGTGTGAGCACAGGTGCACTGGATAACCTTCTTTTCAACTCCTTGAAATTCTCTTCACATTCCTCAGTCCAAACAAACTTAACTCCTTTACGAGTCAACATGGTGAGTGGATTAGATAATCGTGAAAAATATTTCAGAAAACGTCAATAATATCCAGCCAAACCAAGAAAACTCCGGATCTCGGTTACTGTTGTTGGTCTCGACCATCTTTCGATAACCTCTGTTTTTGCTGGATCCCCAGATATCCCCTCTTTTGAGATTATGTGACCCAAAAATGCAACTTTTTGAAGCCAAAATTCACACTTGGTAAATTTGGCATAAAGCTTATCCTTTCTCAGGGTATTCAATATAATTCTCAAGTGATCTTCATGTTCTTCCATGCTCTTTGAATAGACAAGAATATCGTCTATAAAGACTACCGCAAATTGATCAAGATAGTCTCTAAAGACTCTATTCATCAGATCCATGATGATTGCAGGGGCATTAGTAAGACCAAATGGCATCACTATAAATTCATAGTGTCCATACATTGTACAGAAAACCGTCTTTGGTATATCCTCCCTTTTGACCCTTAATTGATGATACCCAGAACGAAGATCAGTCTTGGAAAAGTATTGAGCTCCGCGTAGTTGGTCAAATAAGTCATCAATGCGTGGGAGAGGATATTTGTTCTTGATAGTGATCTTGTTATGTTCTCGATAATCAATGCAGAGTCTCATTGATCCATCTTTCTTCTTAACAAATAGAACAGGTGCTCCCCAAGGTGACGCACTAGGGCGTATGAGTCCCTTATCAAGATTCTCTTGGAGTTGCTTCTTCAATTCCTGTAACTCAATTGGGGCCATTCTATAAGGTGTCTTTGAAATAGGCAAAGCACCCGGTATGAGTTCTATTGAAAACTCAACTTCACGATTTGGTGGAAGACCCAGTAATTCCTCCGGAAAGACATCATCAAACTCCCGTACAATGTGCATATTCTTAATCGTGAGTTTATCACCAACCATTTGAGATAAATAACCTTCATTTAGTGGAATCAAGACCCATAAAATGGAAGAAATTTCCACTGGAAGGTTATGTTCATCCTTGCATCGATAGACGATCATAGATTTATCTGGAATATGAAATGTGACTTCCCTTCTTTGGAAATTGATATGAGCTCCATGTAGAGAAAGCCAATCCATGCCAAGAATCACATCAAATTCACTATAGGAAGGATCACAAGATTTGCAGGAAGCACTTTCCCACAAACTTCAATCGGAGAAGAATTATAAACTTTTGATGCGACTGTTGTGCCATTAGGTGTTGTCACAGCTAACTCAACATCTAATTGTTGAGGTAATATGGTGATACCCTTAGAAAACTCTTCAATAATAAAAGAGTGGGTGGATCCAGAATCAAATAAAACATTTGCTACTTTAGAGTGGATGGTAAGTGTACCTGTCACCACATTGTTATCATACTCCACATCGCTAATAGAAATTGCATGTGACTTTCCTTTGTCTTTAGCCTTAAGAGTTTGTTGACGTCGACCATCATCATCAACCCTTAGATTAGGGCATTTATTTGCATAATGCCCTATCTCCTTGCACTCGAATCATTGAAGTGTAGTAGGTTCATTCTGTGTATTCCTTCCTTTGTTTGCATCATTATACCTCTTCTTCCCATCATCGTGGAATTCAAATGCCCGATGACCTTCCTTTCCACATTTGAAACATTTACTTGTCCCTTTAAGACAACTCCCTCCATGTTTCTTTCCACACTTTGAGCATAAGGGAAAGCTCATCTTGTTTTTAGTGTTCCCTTTAGATTTTCCTTTGAATTCCATTTTCCTCTTCTTATCAAACCCATATGACTGATGGGTTACTCCAATCTCCATCTTAACTTTGAGAGAACATTGAACGATTTCCTCGTAGCTATTGAAGTCCCTTATGGATAAGGCCCTTCGAAGACTTGGTTTTAAGCCACTAATGAATCGATCGATCTTACTCTCAGGTTGGATAATAATACCAGAAGTGTACCTTGCAAGTCTTGTAAAATTTGCTTCATAGGTACCAACAGATTCATCATCCTTTTGCTTCAGTTCAAGAAACTCTTTCTCCATCATTGTTCAGAGAATATGAGGGAAGTACATATTGAAAAATAAGTTCTTGAACTCGTCCCATTCCATGGACTCAATTTCATCCCTTTGCCTCGTATTCTTAATAAGATTCCACCATTGATCAGCATCACCTTCCAAACGATACAATGCTAAGATGAATTTATCATGATCAGAACATTGAAGAACTGAAAATATCTTTTCACTAGTACTATTCCATTGTTCAGCAACTAATGGATCAGTAGACCCGCTGAATGAAGGTGGACACTGTCTCATGAAGGATTCAACAGAATGTTGCTCCTTCCTTTTCTCGTTTGGAAGTCTTGCATGATTCATAGCTTGAGAAAGTTGTGTGAGCATGGCTACAAGATTTTTCATTCCAGCTCCCATACCGTTTGGTTGCTCAGGGGGGAAATCATTGCATTTCCTGTCGCATTCCGCATTAACACGGTTCCTTCAGGTACCATCCATTGACTAAAACCAAGAAGAATAGTGTGAGAAACACTAATTATAATAGGAAGACCACATAATCAAGAATAAAATTTCACACTTAAGGTCTTATCCTAGGTTATTCATGGCCATTTCTAAAACACTAATATTGTGTTCTATTCTTAGACTTATCCTTAGGGTTCTTAATAAGGCTTTCACATCCTAGTTTCCAAAGGTTGACTATACCTTTCCTCTTATACCAACTATAACGACCCATACTTTACATACATTGTTATTAGTTCAGAATTGAAGCACACATATTACAACATATAACAAAACCAAGAAAGGACCGTATAGGTATAGTCTCTTTAGAAACTGGGAAACATAAATAACTAGTTCATAAAGCATCTACTTTGCCTCCCATTTATTTCATCATATCTAGAGTCCCTTTTTGGCATATTCTACTTAATAACCTTCTTCCTGACCTGGGGAAATAAAACATACAAAAGTGTGAGCTCAAATTCTCAGTAAGGGTAAACAAAAGAAATATCAATCACATCATATACATAAGCACATAACTTTTGGAAATCGTAACCTGCAAAAGAGATCATAATTTCATATCATGGGATAAATCATAGTAGTGAAATGTAATCCCAATAATCATAACTTAAAACATGAAACTTTGTGTCATACACACATAATCATAGAGAATCATTTCTTATTATTCAAAACTCATTTCCAAGACTATTTTAGTGGACAAAGTCCCTTTCTGAACCGAGTTCACTCCTCGTTTCAGTCATGTTTCACTGAACCGGTATAACCTACCGTTCCAGCCATGTATACCTCATGAGATATAAAATCTTTACCCAATGCATTGGAGGGAGATATAGGTCCCACCCATATCATAAGGATACCATTCTTATGTGTGCCACAAAATCATAAATCATACATCATTTCATAACCCATGTAATAAAAATGGGAATCTTAAACATCGTGACATCATAAAACAATTCATATAAGATAAAGGAAATCATAAAAATATAATTCCATCACAACATAATCAAATCAATGTAATAATAGGGATAAAAACATAACCCTTTATTATCTTAGATGCAAACTAATTTTGATAAAACACTTGAACTCCATTCTTGAGGAAAATATCCTTTCTGATTCAAAAACACTTTTCCATTCTTAACTTGTCATATGATTATAAAATAAAAGAAGTTGACTAAAAATAAACATGAAAACTTTTAAAGGATGATTCTTGTAAATAATGTATTAAAAATCCATTCATGTCGTATAAGTTAAAGAAAACATTCTTCGTACTTCTGTCGGAAGAGTCAAAAAGTACCTCGTATGAAAAACGACAAAAGATTCCTTTCATATCTTTTACTAAAAACTCACCGAAGGGTAAAATTGGATTTAAACAATTGTAGGTGGATTAAAATAATATTACATATTGAGAAAACATGGATGTGGATGATAAAATACACCCCAGTAAATACCAAAGTACAAACAGTCTCGGATAAAAATGAGATTGTGATATTTCCCTTACCTTAGGTCCGTTTTGCTTCGTAGGTGTCTGAACCTCCTGTATAATGATTTAAATAATGTTATTGACTTATTCCAGAATCATACTTATTTTTATGATATCATATATGGTCATATTCTTAGCTTCTTAGTAGTAATATTTCATTGCTACTTGTTATTCGGGTGTTTATAACTTTTTGTTCTTATGTGTGTCTTGTCGAAAAAATTCTTATTCTTCTCTTTAGGTTATAGATACTTCATTTAAAGAATGGTATTAGTGTAATATATATCATATTAATTCATTCAATTCATTTATATAACCATAATGGAATGAATATCATGTAGAACGAGTCGCATCACATTGTGGAGACGGTATTCCGTACATACGCACGAGTGATGATATCATTCCTATGATCGTGGAATTGTATTGGAGTGTGTGTATACTATTTCAGAATCAGTATCACTTTATAATAGTCATATATAGTCATTATTTACAACATTATACCCATCCAAGTAAGGTGGTGGTGGAAAATAGATTACACCACGGCGTGGAGACGGTATTCCGTACGTATGCACGCGCGGTGATTTCTTTTTCCATAGGATGGATAGATGGTGAAATAGGGTTGTTTCATACTTATAATAACATATCATTATATGAGTGATACTGATGTTATTACTTCATAATGAAACAACTAAAGAAGAAGAAGTGGAAGAAGAAATAAAGATGAAAGAATCGGTAACGGACATTACCTCTTCTTTGAAGTGCTTCTTTGAGACCTTCTTTTAGGGAAGTAAAATTGGTCTTTGAATAAGACCAGGACCTCTAGGATGTCTCTAGGGAAGTGGAGAGGAGTAATTGTCAGGGGTTGGCCGAGCTTGAAGGCTAAAAGTGGTGTGAGCAAGAGGGTGGGGAGGTGCCTTTTTATAAGGGAGGAGAGGGGCACCTTTGGGAAAACTAAAAATATTATTTTATTATAAAGTCATGTTCGGTATTAAATAGCTCTAAATTGATATATTTAGAGGCTAAGGTGGGGATGGGTCGAAATCCTCTCATCCAATATAATTTAGACAAGTTTAGGTATCAATTTGGACCTTATCATTTAGATTTAACATTAAGTTAAATAATTTTACTCTTACCGTGTCTTCTAGTGTTCTTATACTATAAGGTTAATAAACTTACTATATGAAGCCAAACTAACCCCAAGTTGTTTATTATTAATATATATAACCTCATCTAAGTCATTTAGCTGAAACTTAGATTTTTAGGAATAAAATAACAATTACTAATATAATATTTTTTAAAAAACTATTTTATGTCAATTTTGACTCTATTTAGTAATTAATTTTTTAAAATAATAATAGAATTATTAGTTCGAAAAAAGTTAATTAAATAAATACTAACATGTCATATTAATCTAGAAAATTATTTTAATTCATAAAAAGTCTCAAATTACATTTATTTTGGTGTTTATAACATCAATTATGTCAATATTTCATTAATAAGATAATTACTGCATCATCTTTGTGTCATAAATAAATTAAATTATTTAATGTCTAAAAATTACAAATAAAATACCATTATGTAGGAAATCTTTTTATATTTCTAATGAATATTTATAGTCGAATTTATCTTATGTATAACCCCATATTAAAAATGATTTACTTATTAAACTTTGATTTTAACTATTTTAACCCTTCGTTAAATAAATTAATAATAAATGTCATAATCTAATCCATGTGGGCCTAAATGGTCATATTGTATTCCTAAGGTTGTTTTTGGTCGAATTACACTTTTCCAATAGAATTAGGGCAGGTTTTATGGTAATAATAATATCATTTTTACCCTTAATTAACCTATTTACTTTTAACCGTGGTAAAAGTAAAACGTTACTATTCACCAAAAATTATTTTCATCTCATTGAACCACATTTTAGTCCATGATATTTACCGTGTCTCTTGGATTTTCGAAATTCCACTCACAGAAGCAGTAAAATTATGTTTTATGAAAAATTCAGTTCTTTTAACTACCACTTAGTGGTTTCACTATTCATCAAAAATT
Source organism: Viscum album (assembly GCA_963277665.1). Taxonomy (NCBI): domain Eukaryota; kingdom Viridiplantae; phylum Streptophyta; class Magnoliopsida; order Santalales; family Viscaceae; genus Viscum; species Viscum album. Next base: position 279,338,405 of record OY728125.1, read on the forward strand.
GAAAGTTTTCCGAAAAATACCAAAATTTCACCCTAGGCTAATTTCAACATTCTGAATCCAAAAATGAAGTCCATTTTGAAAAATAAAAACTATAAAATTTCAAAAAGTGGTTATTACTATTCATAACGACTAGTTTTAATAATATTTTAATAACATATCGTTGTTTAGTGAAACTCGGTATTACGTACGACGCAAGCTATCGAGGAAGGTCGTGATTGCGTGTAAAGAAAGCCAAGATAATTTTGTGTGTAGTAAAAGATTCCTTTGATGTTTTATAGAAAATAAAAACAAAATATTTCACATAAAAGTCTCGGGTGTTACACACGGTCTATTTTAAGTACCCTAACCATCACAAAATAGTTAGTCATATCCGAAGCTCTCTGTAGAAGAGACCTACTATCGGCACTCCTTATTTTTAAATGTAATCTCAAATCTAGGCTACAATCAATGATCCAACTATTCCAGGGCTCAAATATAATGAATGTGTGATTAAATGGATGAACAAAACCAAGGCATGAATGAAATTTGGGTTTTTTATATCTCTAATTTCTCTTGGTTATTCTCTAAATCTTCTCATTGCATATATGTGTGTCCCAATGAGTCCAGTTTCACTATCCTATAACAAAACAATTAAAAATTAATTTTTGGGATAAATTGGTGTGTCTCCTTCCCCGATAGCATGTGGCTCTACTTGGGAAAATATTGGTACTGTGTGACAAGAAATATATCAACCCCAATATTGGGTCTTGTTGTTGTGAGTTATAGTAGGCTCCCAAAACCAATATTCCATGACATTTTCCTCTTTATGATCTTCAAATTTTTTAAAATTTATCTATATAACAGTTATTTTTTACATTTTTTTAGAATATTCCATTTAAAATCACATTGGAACCTATTTTCATATTTTGATTGAGAAATTAATGTGTTATGGTTTCCTTGATTTTCCAATAAACCAAGGAAAAGGATTCACCAATCATATACATATCGATATTGTACCACATATGATACACAAAAAAATTTCATTGTGCTTTGTCTAATCCACAAATATTTTGTCTTGTATATATATATATATATATATGAGTACAAAAACCCTATGATCATTATTCTTCTTGATATTGATGGTCTAATCAACTCTGACATGTTAAAAACCAAGATTTATTAGGTATTGATCCATTTTTGAATATTAGGTCATCAGTGATTTATTTATATTATATAAATAATTCATTAATTGACACAACTTTATCTCATTTTAATCCATAATAAAATCATCTAGTTTCTCAATGTATAATCCTCCCTTCAGTACTTCATAAAGGAACATAGATTTGACATTCATTTGGTATAATTTTAAATACGTTTTCACTGAAATAGACAAAAACACTTCAAATAGTTTTCAAACAATCTATGGAAGTAAATTTATCATAAATATAAATTCCATTGATCTAGGAGTTCTCATTGTCGACTACCCAATATATATTATGATCCAGTTTTCCACAGTCAATGAGTTTTGTACTGAACACCAACATGGTTTTGATAACATTTCCATCTTCCAACCTTGGAACAATTTCTCATGCCACATTTGTCTTATATAGATCCAGCTCCTCAGGAATAAATTTGATCCAATTGTTATCCATTCCAGCCTCTCCAAATGATTTATGCTCTAATTTTTAAAAGTGAGGTTTTGTTATGAGTGTTTCACCTTTTAGTTTTCTCTGAAACATTCCCATCACCCATGAAATTTTATTCACTTATTTCATCCTTGTTGTATTTATTACAGTTGATAAAAATATATCCATCTTTTAAATTAAAATCCACTCATTAATACTTCTTAAAAATTACTTCATTTCTTTCATCACACATCTAATAAACACTAAGTATGTATTACTATAATCCATATAAAAAGAGATCACTCTTTAGCATTTCCTTTTGGTTCCACCTTAGGAATCTCTGATTACCAACCTTGTAATTCTCAAAAATGGAAGGCATTACCCTTCTAGAGAAGACAATTGAGTTTAACGATCATCCTCATTAGTTTCATCTCTAAAACACTTACTATTCCAATTTGTTTCTTATGACTCATCCCACATATCTTTTATGTTTCTTGTACTACTCTGAGTATTAGTCATCATGTGTATGACTAATGCTTTGAGTATTTCAAGCAATATAGGTTCATGTCCACAAGAGATAGAGGATGTGTGCAAAAAAATAAAATGCAATGGTAACTATTTGAAATATGATCAAATGAGGATGATATTTTCTATAACTTTTGAATTTGGATGAATTAAAAGGATAACACCTATAATAGTGGAGAAATTCATTTCTTAAATTATATTACCCATTTTCTTCAAAGTGTACTGAAACTATTTGAAACAATCAAATGTTGACTTTCCCTTATTAAAATTATCTATAACTCTCTACATTAATAAGGAATATCTTATGTTATTTTTTTATTTATTGTACAAAATAAATATTTTATGAACCCAATAGGTTATATACACTTTCTATTAGATGATTTAAAGCATTAATCAATTGTATCTTATTTTCTCATCATCCTCTTAACTCATTGATTGATTATTTGGAGAGATCTATTTGCATTTTTTAATATCATTCTTTCTTTAATATTGGCATATCCCTATGGTAAATAATGTTTCCAAAGAAAAATCATTATCCCTAGAATTAATATATTATTATCTATTTATTTTTAATTTATTTCATTCTTGTATTACTCTTATAAAATTGTTTTCGTATACAATTGGATTATTTTGTTCGAGTTGGGGTGGTTTGTTCAAAGATGCTCATGCTCTTGAGGGATTAGACTTCAAGAATACAACTAAGGTAATGAATAAAAGTAAATGTGTCAATAATGCATACAACCATTAGTAAAAGGTGAATTCCTACATCTTATTTTATTAATATTTTCATCATTTAATTTAATGATTTTATGTTAAATTCCTTATCATTTTTATCTAATATTTTTTCAATTTTTTCATTGATCTTTTTGGAAGATATATTTTTTTCAAATATATGAAACCTGCCATAAAAGATATAAAATGATTCTTTCTTCCAATGTAACCACATTTTCTATTTTCTTTGACTTTATTTATCGAGATACCAATAACGCATATTTATTCAATGTTGTTAGATGAAAAACCATTCTAATTGATAAAATATATAAGATTAGAGGAAACACATGTGCCCATTGTGGTGAATTATTATGATATAATAGGCATTTGAGATTCCCCTACAAATCTGACATTCAACAACAAGAATGTTTTTTCGGCTAAGAACATCATGTCAATTTGTAGTGTTTATATTTTGACATATATAGACAATTTAAGCATGTTGAAATTGGAAATTAGGATTTCTTTTGGATTTGTATGAATCAAATGCACCTCAGTCTAACAAATGGTATGACCGGTATGACTACTAGTGGTTCTTTTTATTTAAAAAAGACATAAATTTTGGAAACATTACAACTAAAATACTCAAAACTAAGAAAAAACATTTTTTTATTTTTATACTTTAGTAAAAGTATCCATAAGTCATTTGGGGTGGGTGGAAATTAGATTCATCTCAATTAAATGCATGGTGTGACTGTTATGACTCCATGTGTTTGTTATCAGTATAAATCGAAAGTTTAGTTCAAAAAATTTCACTCACTAAAAACAAATAAAATTTTCTTTGATTTTATATATAATTCTTAAATCAATTCATAACTCATTTTTTATGTGTAGGAATCGGTCTCATGTCAAGCCGATACACGATGTGATCGGTATTGGACAAAGTGTGTGTTACCAGTTTAAAATGACATTTTATTACAAAAAATAAGTGATATACCCAAACTAAGAAAATGGGTTTAGATTATTTTTAAAAATTAGTAAAATTATTCATAAATCATGTGAGAAATGTATGAATCAATTGTACCTTAATCCAATGCTCGATTTGACTGATATGACTCCAAGTGTGTCTCTTTATTTAAAAATGATATCAATTTTAGTAAAAAAGAAAGCTTACCAACTCAAAACTAATAATACACATTTATATTATTTTTATACTTTATGAAAATTATCCATATTTCATTTTTATGTGTTGGAATCATCCTCTTGTCAATTCGATACACTGGTATGACTCAATGTGTCTATTATTAGCTTAACATTGACATTTAGTTCAAAAAACATCACTCGATAAAAACTAATAAAATGAATTCATATTTTCTTTATAATTTATTAAATTCATTAATAATTCATTTCTTATGTGTAGGAATTTGTGTCACATTAAATCGATACAATATGTGATCGGTATGAGTGAATGTGTGTGTTTCTAGTTTGAAATGTCATTTTAGTAAAAACAAAAAGTGACATAATCAAAACTGAGTAAAAGAGTTAGGATTGTTTTGATACCTTATTATAAAATCCATATACCATTCAGGATGTGTAGGAATTATTCTCACCATAATCTGATGTGTGGTATGACTGATAGACTCCAAGTGTGTCTTTTTATTTAAAATTGACATCAATTTTTGTAAAAAGGACAATTGAAATACTCAAAACTGAGAAAATGAATTCATATTATTTTGATACATTAGTAAAATTATCCATAGTAATTTTTGACATTTAGTAATCATCTAAACCTCAATCTGACGCATGGTGTTACCAGTATAAATCCTACTGTGTCTTTATTTAAAATTAGTGTTAGTATTTTTAAAAGGACAAATGACCAACTCAAATCTAAGAAAACATATTCAAATTGTTTGGAAACATTATTGAAATGATACATAAGTAATTTTTGATGTTTAGGAATCATATAATTCTCAATCTGATACACGATGTACGTGGTATGACTCAATGTGTTCTTTATCAGTTTAAAATCAACCATTTAGTTCAAAAAATGTCACTCATTAAAAACAAAGAATAAATACTCAAATATTATTAATAATTTAGAAAATTGATTCATAAATAATTTTTTACATGTAGGAATGGTCTCATGTCAAATCGATACATGATGTGATTTCTATGAGTCAAAGTGTGTGTTTCTAGTTTAAAATGACATTTTAGAAAAAAAGAAAAGTGACCTACTAAAATTATTAAATTCATTCAAATTATTTTTATACATTCTTAAAATGATCCATAAGACATTTTGAATGTTTAGTAATTTTTATCACCTCAATTTGATGCACAGTGTGACTGATGCGACTCCAAGTCCGTTATTTTATTTAAAATTAACATCAATTATAGTAAAAAGGAAAACTATCCAACTCCAAACTAAGAAAACACAGTCATATTGTTTTGATAATTTAGTGAAATAATAAATAATTCATTTTTGAGGTGTAGTAATCAGCCACACCTCAATCTGATATAAGATGATCCCAGTATGACTCAATTTGTCAATTATCAGTTTAAAATCGTCAATTTAGTTAAAAAAATGTCAGTCACTAAATTCCAAGAAAACACTCTCATATTTTCTTGATAATTTAGGAAATTAATTTGAATGGAATTTTTTATGTTTAAGTTTTGGTATTGTTTAAAACTGATACGTGATGTGATCAGTATGAGTCAAAGTGTGTTTTTTCAATTTAAAATGACATTTAAAAGACTAGTGACATACTCAAAATAGAGTAAACATATTCCAATTGTTTTTATACCTTTTGAAAATGGTTCATAATCCATTTTTTATGGGTAAGAATTATTCTCACATCAATCCAATTCATGAGGTAACAGATATGACTCCAAGTTCATATTTTTATTTAAAAATGACATCAATTTTATTGAAAAGGACAATTAACATACACAAACCAGGAAAACACATTCTCATTATTTTGATACTTTAGTAAAATGATACATATGTCATTTTTGATAGGTAGTAATTATCCTAACATCAATCTTATACACAATGTGTTTGATATTACTCAATGTGTCCATTATCAGTTTAAAATCGCCATTATGGTTCAAAAAGTGTCACTCACTGAAACCCAAGAAAAACACTCAGATTGTATTTATAATTTATGAAAAGGATTTATATGTCATTTTTTATGTATATTAATCATTAACACATCAAACAGGCACATTATATGACTGGTATGATCCAAATTATGTGTTTCTAGTTTAAAATGACATTTTAGTAAAAAAAATATAAGCGACGTATTGAAAATCAAGCAAAAACATTTGGATTGTTTTTATAATTCATGAAAATGATCCCTAAGTCATTTGAGATGTGTAATAATTATATACATTACAATCCAACACATGGTGTGACCAGTATTACTCCACGTGCATCTTTTTAATATAAAAGTAACAATTTACTTTAAATTGGCATCAGATCGTCAAAAACCAAGAAAACGATCCTACGTTTTTTTCTCATCATTTTATGTGATATTACATAATTAATTTCTTTATAAATTTTATCTTATACTTATTTATTTAACTTTCATAGTGATAATTTTTGAAGACGAACAAGAAATGGTGTGATGTGAAAAAATCATCAACAACTCAATCCAATATAGAGATTTCCTAGTATGACTCAATGTTTAGTTTAAAATTAATACTTTATATTAATTTATTTATTTTTATTTTTAATAAAATAATAATTGTTTTCATATACAGGTAATTTTTTATATTGATCAGGGTTTAGGATTAAAATAAAAATGGAGACTACTGTTTTTAATGTATATAATAATTTGTACTTATGTAATTGTATATTCCATTGTTTGAAATGTATATAATATAGTGTATTTTCTATATTTTTTTGTCAATAATATTTCATTTAAATTCTATATCCATACATGATTTTTCTTATTTGGTGTTGTTTTTAGTGTTTTAGTGTACTGTTACAACACACTATAGTATTCCACTTATAATCACTGATAAATGGTCCTTTATCAGGGATTTTTTAGCATTGATAATAGATTATGTTTTTTCAACTTGATCTAGTATTCATCACTTATCTAGCATTGGTAAAGGCTATTTTAGTGATGTTAAATGCCTATTTTGTAGTAGTGTATGTAGTTTACGTTCATGCAGTGAGGATGAAGTAAAATCAATGTGTTTGCAGCTGGAGCAAGGTATAGAACCTGGGCATCACTACTTATCATGATTAAGAAATAATCAAGCCACATGTTGTTCAAAAAAAATGTCTCCCACATTGATTGAATTAATGTGTTATGTGAAAGTGTGGTTTTTTAAGTATGGTTTTACTCATAGGGTGAGAATCCATATTGAATCCTCTTATATAGATATGAATCGTATATAAGAGAATGGGGTATTATCCATATTATGATGTTATTGGCCCATGATTTAAGATCCAGATGTCTCTATGTATCTATTTGGAATGAGAATGAATCCACAAATAGTTTTGGAAATCCCGGGTAGTTTAATTTCATACGATTAGGATATTAGGTGTAACCTTTAAGATCTTACTTCTAGGACCATGGTGACCCCAATGTGAATTGATATGCTAAACTTACACAAAAAACTCATTTACCAAAACTTCTAATCCAACATGAGCTATTAATATTGTGAGAAACAAGGTGTATAAAAGGTTTCTTCCACGACATAAAGGCAATACAAGTGAATGATAGGTGTACTTAAAATCTTTGTGGTTGACGGGCTAGGAGATATAATTCCGACATCACTAAATATCTAGTTGGAATTATGATCAAGCCACATGTATTTCTTCAAATATTCATTTTTCAAGTCTTATCCATGCATAACTAGAGGATATTTTTTCATATTTAATTGTGACTATGCCCATGTTTGGAGATACAAGAATCACTATGTATCTCATTGGAATGATAATCATGCCACATGTAGTTATTGAAGAATGATTTTCCACATTAATTTATTTTTTATGTGGGGAACATAGGATTTGATATTCCCCATAATTATGTATGGGTCCAAGATATGAGGTCTAGGTGTCACGACATCTCTCACTATAATTAAAATTATTTCATACATTCTAGAAAGGTTCCTTATATGGATCTGATCCGTACATAGGGAGAAAAGGAGGTTTTATTTTCCTTAATGTTGACTGGATCTATGATGGGAGTCTTGAGTGTCAATATGTATATCGTAATAATGAGAATAAAACCTCACGTAGTTCTTGAGTTACATTTAGTTTAGCATCATGCAATGAGGATGTGGGTCATCTGGCATGAAAATTAATATTTTGGTTGAACCTGGTACATGAGATCTTGGAATCACTATGTATCATTATAGAGAAAGAATCATGCTACACATTGTTCTTAAGAACAATTCCATACACTAATAAGGTTTTGATGTGGGGAAAATGGGGCTATTTTTTCATTTTGGCTTGACCTGGGATAGGAGATCCAGGTGTCACTATGCATTTCATTGTAATGAGAATCAATCCACATGTAGTTCATGAAATATCATGCAGTTTTCCATCATTCAATGAGGATGATGGACATGAAATTTAACGTATTATAGTAAAGGCATGACAATTTTGGGGTTTATGCCTATAAATGGGTCCCAAGTTCCACTACAAAGTGTAAATGATGTGTGTGGATATAATGCATGGGAGCTATCCATTTTTTCTTCCTCGTGTCTATATAGGAAGAACCTATACCCACTTAGGGGTTAATGTTATGTGATTGGGATTTACACCAATGATGGGGGACCATATTTGAGGGACTATGAGGAGTTTTAACTCATTGTAATTTGGGGGTTTCTTAAAGTCAAATGTGTGGGAAATTAACAATGTAGTTTTATGTCATGATGTAAGGATGAATGGTGTATTTTTATTTTGGTTCGTACAACTAGGACCATATGCCATGCATTTTATCTCCATGCGACAACGAACAGCTCTGCAGTTTAACATCTTATAACTGATATTGAGTTTGTTCGATTACATGAAATATTTCATAAGGAATCATGCATTTGAAAAGTTCATAATTATCCCTCCATCCTTTGAGATTAAGGAATAAGATATTTTAGAGTATACCTTGTTTATGGAGTAAGGTCCCTCAAACATTGGATCAATATTTGGAGGCTTCTTTTCTGATATCATCAGATTTCTGAGGACTAATACAAGTTCTCCTTAGAGGAAGGAGCAGAGGTAGAACTTATTGTTAAAGGCTCAAACTATCTGATTTTTATAGACCTCTATGTTGTTAAAGGTATGAAATATTTTTTTCCTCCAGTCACTCTAATTCATCTAGTCATTTTTGGGAATTCTCATCTATAGATAGCTGGTCATAGATGGAAATATGGAGAGATAGAAATTAAACCACAATGGGTAGGACTACTTATGTTTTTTATACCAATGTGTATGGGGTTACTCATATGGAATCATGGTTTGTAATCCGATAATCCGACAGGGTATTCATGATCTTATCAGGATATGATTTTTTATATTTTTTCACCATATTCTACAGTAAGTTTGATATATTGTTATTAAAGGCCTCTTCCATTAGCCATTCCATGATAGTGGGATGAATGGTGGGATTTTATATTGTATCCTGATATAGATCTTACACATATTCAAAATAGAAATTGGGGATATTGTTCATCAATATTGTATGAGGGTCACCAAATATAGTAATAAGGTTAGCTTTTATGAAGCTAACGATGAATTTGGCCCAGCCCTCTTTAAGGGGTATTGCCTCATTCCATTACAGAAGAAATTAGTAGCATTAAAGATGTATTTGAACTACTTGGTCATATCTAGAGGGTATGGATCCACAACATCCATTACAAATTTGGAGAATAGCGATGATTATTTTATGTCTATGGAAACATGGTGGGAGGATTGATTAATTTGGAATGCACTTAGTAGGAATGAAATTTCTAGGTTAGTTTTGTGAAAACCTATTTCATTGAAGGCTTGAAGTATCCAAGCCTTCATATTTGATTATAAATATTGTACCCTAACTAGAATAAACCACCTTCCCCAACATTTACTTCTTCCATAATTGCTTTAATCGTTTCTACATTGACACATCTGAGAAATAATCCATTAAGGCTTTATTTATAGAGGACTTTTGGTTATTTAGGCTATCATAATGAGTGAAGATAACTGCTAGATGTCAGATTTTCTATTTCACATTTTGGTTTGATGGAATTACTTCATCTCTGGGGTATTCAATAATGGGATTCATCAATCATTTGGTAGGACTATATAGCTCAAGGATGGGACTAAACTCATTGATCTCCTCTATTTTAACTTGAACAAAAGGTGAGATCATCCACTGATGGGAAATGTTGATGATTTTTTCATCCTGGTTTGGATATTCTACAGATGTAGCTTCATTTTCCAATGCATCTTCATGGGTGTTCTATGATCGTGGGATGTGAGTCAATGTTGGTTATAAGGAAAAACTTGTCATTAACTCTCAGACATAGTCAAGAAGGGGTATTATATTTTCGTTTCTTATGGTTCAACAACTATTTATATATTTGATTTCCAACTTAAAATCACCTCTCACCTGATGGTGGTCCACTAATAAAAGGATTTTTAGTTCTAGGACTACAATGAGGGCCTGATATTCTGACAAATTATTGGTACAAACTTTTGATAATAAGGAGTAAGGCAAGACTGCCTTGTTGGGGAGATATAAACAATACCTAACCTAAATTTTTTTATTTCAGGTACTTCTATTATATTTCTCATTAGGATCTTGGAGGAAAAATCAAAATACATTTCCCACATTTTGGGGTCATCTAAAATATAAAATATCTATTTATGTTGAAATTCAACTTTTAAAAATGTTTCTTCTTTAGGCGGTAGCTCTGAAAGGAAGTTTTCTATGGCATGTCCTTTCACTACTTTCTAATGTATGAACTAAAAATCGAACTATTATAGGTAATTACCCATCATTCCTGAAATCTTGTCAACATAGGGTGACTGAGGATATATTTAGGTAGGTTATTGTGAGAGACCAATTAGACTTCATGGTGCTTCAGGAAGTGCCTCATTTTATGGACTGAAAATATTAATTCTAGGAATCTCTTCTCGATATGAAAATATCTATTCTGAATACTGAGTATGGTTCTACTGAGATAATAAAGGTTGTTTTCATTCCTAACATCACTCTTTTGTTTGAGTAAGGCTCTAAGTGATCACTCCAAGGATGTCACATATAGGATGAGTAGATTTCCCCCAACATGTGGAATCAATACCAGTGGGCTCAAAATGTATTTCATAAGGGTTTTAAATGATTCTAGGAATTCACTAGTCCATTGATATGTGACCCCATTCTTTATCACACTGGTGAAGGGAAAACACATACCAACAAGGTTTACTATAAAGTTACCAATGTAGGCAAAGTGTCCTTGAAGTCCTCTCAACTATTTAAGGTTCTAAGGAAGTGGAAGGCTAACAATACCTTTTATTTTTCTCATTATCAACTCTGATGTTGGAATAATGAATGAGAAATCTGAGAAAAATGCCCTAGGATACCCTGAAATCACATTTTAAGTGGTTCATCTTCAGGCTATGAAACATTCCCTAGGTTACCTCAAAATCACATTTTAATGGGTTTATCTTCAGGCTATGTTGTCATAACTTGTTAAAGATAGTCTTTAGGTCATATAAGTGTTAAAAACATTATTAGGACTTAACCACTATACTATCAACATAGAATTCAACAAAATTCCCTAAAATGGTTTAAATATGCGATTCGTAGCACATTGGTATGTGGCATCAGTGTTGTTCAAGTTAAAGGGAATTACCTGATAGTACAATACACCTAATGGGGCCTTGAAGGTGGTGGATTCTTCACCTTATAGAGAAATATGTGTTTTTTTGTACATTTAATATCTATCCACGAAGGTGATGGATTTATTACCTATAACTATATCAATTATGAGTTTTGTGATTGGAAGAAAAAATTCATCTTTGGGATAGTTCTTATTGAAATCTTTAAAATCAATGAAAAATATAATTTTCCCATTCTTCTTATTTATAAGGACAATTTTGGATAGCCATTTTGGATATTTTACCTCGTGGATGAATTCTAACCTGATGATCTTATCCAATTTAGTATCAATATTGGAGGTCTGAGTTGGGTTTTTCTGTATGGCTACATGTTTGTATCTCTGATGGTCCTATAGAAATCCCAAGAGATGGGTGGGCTTCTGAAGATCATGTCTTATAATAGCTATTCCATTATAGGTGAAAACATCCAGGTTTTTTTTGGAAGGAGGTATATACCTCAGGTTCTTCATAATTAATGGTCGCACAGATCAGAGTGGGTTGTGGATCTTCATATATACATAGTTTTATCTCTCTAAGTTCATCAACAGTGTTGAAGACACCATCCTCAAATACTAGAGGAGAATCCCAGATGTCTTTCTCCTCTTCCTCTTCCTTATACATTACCACTTCTGCCTTTGTCTGGGAATTAGGTGATGAAGTAGGTTCCTTGAAGTTAGGAGAGGAGTCCTTATTTGGGAATTCAGAAGATAAATATACTATTTCTAGTATAATTGATCATGTAGGGACTTTTTTGGATTTCTAATGGGGAGAAGAGGGATTGAGAATGTGCATATTTATTTTACCCTATCTACAAGACAGCTTCTTCAAGTCCATCCAGGGGTCTACGGATTTGTTAAATCTCATGGGATGGAATGAAGACATTTTCATCTTTGATTTCATTAAATATTGGAGATTTTACATCCTCTCCATCACCATTGGGTTCAACTGTCATAATTGAGATAACTGAAGTCACTGAATGAGTTGTCACATTTGGAACCACCTCTAATATTTGGTTTATGGGGGTATGTACTCTTCACTGATATGTTTTAAAAGGTTTTTTGTAATGATATCAAGAAAATTTGGTGTATTGATTCAAGTGAAATTGTTAACCATGTACTATTTCTATTCCTTATGGTATAATCCAGAAACAATTTACTATGACTTGCAATATTTTAATGCTGCTTTTTCAATGTGAAATAACCCAATTTGACCATTAATAAAATATTTGAGGCAACGATTGTATAAATAAGGGATGGTCAAGTGGTGATGTACTCAATGTCTTCCCAACAGAACATTGAAGGTTGTATCCAATCTAATAACCATAAATTATGAGTCATACATGAGATTACCAAATTGTGTCTTGAGTTTGATTTCACCAAGTTGATTTTTCTCATTTCTGTCATAACCCTTTAACATTACGGTAGAGGGGGACAAGTGAGATTGATTGAAACATAGTTGATGAAGTGTTCGTATTTGAATGAGGTTGACTCCAGAGCCATTGTTTATGAAAGATCATCGGATATCAATTTCTTTTATCCTTCCAGATATATACAATGTCCAAGAGTGTCCTTGTATGATGGCATCCTCATCCTAGTTGGGGAAAGAGGTGACAATTTGGCATTCTGTTGAATCATTATCCACACGATACACTTCGAAAACAGCAACCTCAACCTCATATTCCTGAGAGCTTAACAAGGCCCCTATGAGTGCTGCCTAGTGGGATTTTGATATACTCAAGGCATCTAGGATTGAATGTTTAGCTGATACTAGGGATAGTTATTTCAAAACATCATACTAATGGTCTAAAGGTCTATGAATCCAAACATGGATATACACATTTGAAAGAACCTAATGAGCTGAATTAATTGATGTGGATGGAATATACTAAGGAATATGATCTGAAGGTACTTCTTATGTTAGTGGATTAGGTTGACTTGGTATGCCTATATGGCAGTTTTTATTAGGTGATGACATGTCCTCTAATCGATCATCTAGTATGATTGTGTCAGGGAAGACTGTGTCACATCTGGGGGAAATTTCTTACTCCTTATGAACTCACTAGAGATATTTCCCATGCGTTTTGACCGTGTAAATAGTTATAGTAGGAGTGAGGTTAATGTTTAACTCATAGAACGACCCTATATTCACCTATATTCTCAACTCTGGTGGAATCTTCCCCCATTTCCCCAATGATGTGTATGGAATTATGGTTCATAATCATGCTCATTGTCTAAAAGGGATCCATTTAGTGAATAACTATAATAGAGATAAAGATCAACACCGCATCTAATGGATATTCATTTTGCTGTGTGGAACCCAATTATCCATTTTGTGGGGTGGTTCCCATGCATCTGGGACAGTAGCCGTAAATTCCACTAAATTTAATGAAAACATTAGCTTCCGCATATGATCATATTCTTTCATATTATTCTTGATCATCTCACCATGTCTCTTTTTGGAGGATTGGCCTTTGGAGGGTTGTAACACTATTGGACATGGATGTGTAATAGGGGAAATAGTTGAGAGAATAATTTACAATTTTATCTATGTTTATAAAATAGCATGAGTCTAGATAAACATTTTTCTGACCATCCAGTCACCAAACTTCTACAAACTCTTTATCTTAACTTCTTCCCATTCATTTTCCTCCTCTATGTTAGTGGCAGAAACATATGCAACCTGAGAAGTTGAATTTTTTAGATTTTATTTCCCAGATTCTACATAATTTTAAGGATTTATTTAAAAAAACAATCATGTATGTGGTTCCCCAATACATTATGTATGGGGAAATAATTTAGGACATATTTGTCACCTTCTTTGCTGGGCATCCTGGGATTTGGAAACATGGACAAGTTATTTTCCAATTCTATGATGAAGTGTCCAGGGACTTGATCATTTCTAAAAGAATAGAGCTTTTTTCATCTCCTCAAAATTGTTTTTCCTATTTTCACTTTGATCATCCAGATGAGGCTGTCATTGTTGCTGATGGTCAGCATGTGGAGCTTCATGATATGGTGCTGGATTTGAAGAAGGTGCAGGCATATGGGCTTGCTTAAGTGTAACTATAACAGCCTCTACATTCCTTAACCTCATTACTTGAGTCAATAGAATTACCCAAGCCTTGTATTTGGTCTCTACTATGGATTCTTATACTCTTTTAGTGATTATAGAAAGGTTATGAAACCTTTCAATGTATTTCATAAGGATGAGTGTTATGAACAACTCATCATGAATATTCTCTATACATATGGGGAACAACAATTCTTGAAGGAGAAGTAGGTTTAAAGATTATGTAAATACTTTCCACCATGTAAAGAAATCCAAGACTCTTTCATTATCCTACTACATACAGTTTGATAGATCATATGTTGTTTTCTTAAATAGGGTCATGCAGAATTGGAAGTAAAACATTTGATGGAGGTATTCCCACCATGTTATTGATCAAGAATGAAAACTAGTGTACCATACAATGTCTGGCCCCTGTAGTAATTTCACAAAAAAACCTAAGCCTCACTGCCTCCTTTTGTTCAATGGTTCCCATCATGGGGTCACCGTGAGACACAAAATTCTTCAAATGCTTCTTTGGCTCTCCTGATCCATTGAAAATTGTAAAAACAAATTCCCAAAATCCAGTGGGGGAATATTTGGATTTACCCATTAAGGGTAAGGGTTATTTTCTATTTGTATATGTGTGCACCATTCCTCTATGGATCCCAATCGATCTATTAGTCATTTAATAGTGTTCATTGTCATTCTAGAAATTTTTGGTTGACCTAAAGATTGAACAGGTGCAACAAATAGAGCATGAATAGGTGTAGGTACTAGTAGGGCCATTGGTGGTGGAAATTATCATATTTTTCATGGGAAACCTATAGGAGAAAAATATAAGGTTATTCCGAAATCTACTTTGGTTGTTCACCAAATGGGGGTAATTCATGAAATATTGTTGTGGAGTAAAAGAATATTTGTGGTTGGTATCCCACATTGAGCGGATATTCCAGATCAATTTCAGTAGTTGATAAAAACCCTATTTGTTGAGGTGCTACATCTAGAATTTAAAGTTGAGGATCTATTTGAATAACATATCCATCAGTAAGAAATCCATAGAGTAATTCTATAATGATTCTTATAAATTATTTATTCTCTTTGTCTTGATGAACAAATAATTACTCAAGTGAAATGGGATTAACCACTCTGGAAGGTAAGTGAGTCATCATTTGACCCTTACCATTTATATTTATTAAAGTAGGTAATGATGGATTATTTGATGGAGTTATCAAATTCAAGGAATGTTTCTGGTATTGTTTATACACACCCCCTTCAATTATGTCAATGTGTACCATATATTGAATCAAAATTTCCTCCTCTAACTCCTCCCCTAAACTGGCCTCGTGTCGTATAGGTTCTGCAAGGGCAGTGTTGATGACATTCACTGATTCACAATGAATGGTATAAATTTTATTACTATCCTTGAAATAATTCCTTCTTCTACGTCCCTTAGATTTGCTCATCATCTCCTTTGCTGATTCTTTGGGATCCATTTGGTAAACATTAATCTGAAGGGAATTTCTACTCGATTTAATTCTGAACATCCCTAGAGAGGGTACTAAATCATAATATGGGACTAACTAGGAGAATCCACCTGATAAAACTTTTTATAATTTGGAGATAAATCATATAAACTAAGGATGGGGTTTTGAGGTGAAAAACCCACATCCCTGAGGGCCAGGGATATTCCCATTCTACTTTCACAACTCTTAGGGCATGGTTTATTTGCCTCAAAGGTTGAGATAAGAAATCCCCCAGCCCTGTGTGAAGGGGTTTCTCTTGAACTATCATGGTTCATAAAATCACAGTTTCTCTTATGATTTTATATATATTTTTTCCAATCATGGGTTGGGTGCATCATCTGGTATACACTTCGGTCACTCTCTACCAAAGATCATTTCACTATTTGTGACATTTGCTCTATCTGAGGACTAACTTCCTCAAATTAGGAGTCTTTCTTGATATTTTTGTTTGATTGATGTAAAAGAAACTCAATAAATTGATCTATTATGGCTTGATGTTAGTGGGTGTCTGTTAGAGTCTATTTAAGATGAGTATAGCTTCAGTCGTAAATGGGGTTTGTTTGTTGGAGTCGATCTGAAGCTATAACATTGTATGTTACAACCCTTGGTGAGATTTACTATTTATGGAGTATAATGAAATGTAATACTCCATGTGACCCCCATAATCTGATATAAACATTAAATGGGGTGTCAGTGATCTGATATCACAATCTCATTAACGTGTTGAGGCATGCTCATTGAAGGGATCCTTTCCATTTCTCAATCATTGGATGTCATGAAGCCATGGGAGGTTCTAAGTCAAAATGTAATTTAAAAACATATAGTACCTTTAAGTGAATTTGATACTCATCATAGGTTAATAACTTTTGTTTTATGAGATGAAGAGTTTTCCATATATTGAGGTAGATTTTATTCACAAAATATTCCAACACCACCTCTGGAATGCTGTGTTTAGGGGTGGAAAGTGGCAGAACCAGACTAGTTTGTCATCCTTAGCTATATGATTCCTCATGATTAGCACATCTTCTTTATATTTTTTTAGATACTCCTCTACTTGATTTGACTAGAGTGTATGCTTTATTGGTTCTTTATTTAATCAAAAAAATTAATAGGTAATTACACTATTTTTTTGGAAGTTGGAAAATCCAATGGAGGTTTAGAGAATGAGTATCACCATTGACTATCTTCTAGTTGAGAAAGAATTTCACTTTATAATGACATTTCATTATACAATAATCTCCTTGCTTTCCCAAGTGCCTCACTGTAGGAGTTATTTCTCACCACTACATTTCTATGTGGAGGAATATCTTGAAAATGTGGGACACTACTATGGAGAGAGCTTTCACAGTGACTGCCATCATGTGGAGTACCACCATGTTGGATTATATCAAGGGGAATAACCTCTTGTTCCTTGATCTTCTGATCACATGGAGGTAATTCATGACTCTCGTCCAGATATGGCCTTCTAATATTGATAAGATTTTGGTCATGAAGGAAGACTTCATGGTGAAGTTTCTGAGGAGGACCTTTTAATTAATTCTAATGCTCCCATAATTTAGTAACAGGAGGGTAGGATCTTGATCTACCATATATATGAATCTGAGGTATTCAATAACTCCATCATTAAGTATATTAAGACTATGGATTTGATACTTTTTCTCTACATGTATTGGGTGATTATTCTTCTTGGATTCCTTCTTGTGACAGAATCAGGCCACTTGCTCGGAGAAGTCATTTTCGTAGATATGGGTTTTTTCATGCCATAGATTATATGTTGGGATATGCTGATTAAATCCTATCAGAATGGGTGTATATTCCTAATACTATAGTCAATATATCATAGTGGATTTTTTCTGATGACCCTCCTGGATTGGAGAAAAGGTGTGTGTCTACTATGGGGTGACATGTTGATGATCCAACCCCATTTATGGGGAAATATTTGTGTTTTTGTCCCTTGGGATCTATTTTCATCATCGATATGATGTCCTCGAAATTCTAGAGGATTTGGGAATGAATTTTTGTCTACCCATTCACCATTTTATTGATAAGATTTTTGACTTCAGTGATTGTGATGGGGATATATACCCATTATGTATCTGGAGAAGGTGTGTTGTCTTTCTCATATCATCCCTTTCCTATCTTTGGATACATTAAGTACTCGTTTTGGTGGAGAGGGTTGGTTCTTCCCCCTATTCATCACCGCGAATTTCAAACTAACTTCTCTGGGTGCTTCCAGATGAGGCTGCTAGAAGGATTAGTGGATACAGGTCGATGGGTACTCCTGCTTGGGGATTCTCATCATATTTTTTTGGAGGGATTCTTTTAAATCTTCTAAATGAGTCTGATGTATGGCTTGATCTGCATGGGTAGGTGTATGTTCCTACTCATGGTTGGATTCTATATTTTAATTATATGATTCATTAAATTCAACTAGGAGAATTTACTGGATGGATGAGTTAAAGCGACTGGTTGTATGTTCCCACTTGCAATTTTCCAACAAATTGAGTTGGTGGGATTCTTCAGAGGGGATAGGGTTGTAACCTTAATCAATGTTTACTAGTTTATTCACCATGTGGTCCATCTTAATCACCCTGGTCTGAGTGACCTGGTCTGGATGGCTAAGGACGACACAGTCATCATATTGTGGGGTCACTATCATGACTCTTGTTAGTCATGACTGCTTTCAGGAACCCTCTGTAAGGAGCTATGTATCTTCTATATGTGGTTGTTTGTGGACTATTGGCCCACCTACATGAGATAAGGGAGGTATTGGTTCTTGAATCTCAGGGATATGCTTCTGAAATAGTTGAATATGGAAATTAATGTCGTATCTGTAAGGACCACTGATCTTTACTAACTAAAACATTTGAGGGGATTCGCAAGAGGGATGTATTATCAAGTGGCCACCTGTGTTGGGATTGAACCATTCTGATGATACTCCCAAACCAACATATTTGAGACCCAGCATAAAATACACCGGGTTGGTCATAGAATCCTCTGCATGGTTGAAGACCTAGAAATAACAGTAGATGGGAAATGCATCACTAAGAGATGTTATGATGTAATTAGATTTAGAGGAGTTATGAAAGTAATTGACATGATATTGAAAAACAAAAATAAGAAAAATCCATCAAAACAAAATCTCATTTGAACAAAAAAATTCGTGATTGATTGTATTTTTTTCCCTTATTTAATTTTGATAATGAAATATGAATAGAATATGGGGGGTAATGTCAAATTAGTTAATGATTCATGTCATGTTAACCATTTTTTATTTTCGATAGAAATATTTTGGTGTGTTAGGAATAAAATGGTCTGATGAGGATTAGGTAGTATATCCTTTTTTATCGTTTTAAGGAGGTTCAATGTTTAATTGTTTTCACAATGGTTTCGCCATTTTTTATTTCCTATGGAGATTTTAATTATTTTCCTGATGATTGATTGTAGGGTTTTGAGTTTTGTGAAATATTTCATGTTAGTTTCACTATTTAAAAATGATTTCCAAATCGATTGTTTGTGGAACTGAAAACATCCAATAGTTCTTTATCCATGGGGACATACATTCCAAAGGTTGGCATTCATTGGGAAATTTGGCCAGAAATGCTTAAGTATTCACATTATTCAAAAGGATGGGAGGTCAGTCTCATCACACCCTTTAGGGGGAATTTTTTCCTACTCTGAGACACTCTTATAGATTTAAATAAGTTCATGATTCCTTAATTAATTAAAAAGTATGATATGGGTCACCCACGAATTAGAATTCAATTATTATCGTGTATCAATCATAAAATCTTCCATATGTATTCTAGGTTCTTCATCAATGTATATATCTGTGTGTATTTGAGGTTTTCCATAAATGGTATCGTATTATGTACCAATTAGAGATTCTTTGTTCATTATTAGGATGATGATGTTTTTCTAGCCACATTGTGTGGTGCTCGGGAGTGCATTATATACCAAGGAGATAAGAGTTGTTTTTATGTTGGGTTTGTACCCATACGATGGGATACCTACATATCCTCATGAAATAAATCAAAACCAATGTTATTTGGTGTTTATTAATGGGGTACATCATATAGTTTAAGGTTATGTGATAAGGACCAAACAATGTAGTTTAACATTATGTAGTTAGGAAATTCAGGAGAGAGGATACTAGTTAATGTTTGGTGTGGGACTTATACCAAATTATCCTAGGTAACCAAGAAGGGATATGAATTTCTAGGTTGAATTTTACCCTACTGGTAAGGTGTCCTATTGAATATGGGTTTGATTTGGGTGTTGGTGTTTGACCAAAGGGAGGCTTCCTACATATCCAAATTGTATGGGAAGGAAATCTGAAGAAGTTTAGTTGTGAGGACCCACACCTATGGAGTCCTTCAGGTCTTTCCATCAAGGGAGTATGTAACTTTGGGAGGACTAAGTTGGGGTTTACTCCTATATAGGATTCTCTATAATAAAAAGTGGGTCTCTGAGGTATTTCCTGACTCGTGGTGATGTTGAGTGTCGTTTGGGGATTGCGCCTAAAAAGGAGGCTCATTAAGCTCGATCCTTATGTAGACATCCTACATATCTTTATTACAGTAGGAATCAGATTTCTCATATTTCAATAATATAGGGATTACACCTAAGTCATCCTTGGCAAATGGGAGTCATTATTGGGGCGTACTCCGAAGCAATATACCCTAGTATTAGTTTAGTTTGGAGCTAACTCTTGAGAAGGATTCCCATAGTTTGTGTTGTGTCTTACTCATGAGGAGGATTCCCATGATTGGATGGGGATTACACATGGAATTATTCCCATGGGTTAGGAGTTATGTGGATGTCATGACTACCAACAACCTCTAGGACCGCATGATTCATTCTTGGTGTGAGAAGTAAAAGGTAGTGGAAGATCTAAGAAACCAAACAATCCACCTTGCCCAGATGTTGGATACATGGACTCGAGGACTCACTCCTACGGAGGCACTCTTACGGAAGGTTAGAGGAAGATCTGATATAAGGTTATACACTAAAACATTCATCCAACCATGTGGGTAACATGATCATGGATAGCCTCTAACACCACATGATTAATGGGGATTAATTCTTGAGTATGAGAGAAAAGAGGAAGAGTAATATCTAGAAAACCACACACCTCTCATATTCCAATGGTGGAAATAGGGTATCGAGATGAGATATGTGAAGAAATCTGGTACCCATCCCTTCTCTGATATTCTTATCCAGGATATTCATGTCGGACTAACCACCTCTATACAACCTAGGAGGTGAAGAGTAGTAAGAGTTGATCCTTACACAAGAAGGGCTAGGTGATTAATCTTGGAAGGATTCCCTAAAATTGATTATGATCTGAGGGAGAAGGATCTCATTCCCTGTTGAATGGAAAATAAAGCATAATCCTTAAACTCGCTTCCTAGAACCAGAGGCACTAGGTCGTAGTGATATAAAGGGTAGGGCATTGTCCTAACCCTAGTATTTGAGACCAGAAACTCCATAACACCATTTTCTGGGATTGGGTCCTATTAACCATGGGAATGAAAATCCACATGCACCACGAGGACCCTAACCATCAGTTGGGGAAAGTGAGGGAAACATCTATCCCTTGGAATTTAAATGTAAATGTGAGACATACTGGTGTGGAGTTAACCATGGTTTTTTAGGTCTGGAGGCTTTGTTGGGGGTTTTAATATAGTCCCTTTGGGTAAAGGGAGGCAGTGGAAGAGAGGCATTGCCATGGGTAGATTTTAAGAGGGGCTTATAAGAGGCCCACATAGGGTAGAGGCTAAGGTGATCCATGTGATGCTCACACAGATAAGATTGGGTGAGCTAATGGTGGCTGACACAAATGGAACTTCGCAAAGGTAGAGTAGGGAGAGGTGATGAACCCTGAGTGACAGAACACCTGGGAAACAACACTTGGGAGAGGATTTACTCAAGACATCAAGATTCTCCATATATATCCTTGAAAGGGGATCTGGTGGGTCCCTACATAGGGAAGGGGACCCTGTCCTAGGTTTTATAAACCACATATGGAGGGAGTACCTCGTCTAAGTGTTATTTATTTTAAACCCTATGAGTACTTTAGTTTCAATATACACATTTAATTTCCTCTTCTTTAGGATTTGGATAAGTACCTAGATGGTTTATGAGTTCTTAGTGAATGACTATGGAGAGTATAGAATTGAGAGGCCTTAGGGAATTTCAATTAAAACAAATAAAGATCCCTAGGGTACTATTTATAGGAGAATATAGAACCCTGTGTGAGGGTGCTGGCTCGGGAAGATAAGTCACATAGACTGATGTGAAAGTCTAATGTGTAGGGATAATGCACAGGTATAATTCAAAGGGTAGATTTGAAAGTCTGGTGTATAGGGATGATGCACAGGTTCTATGTGCAAGGTAGATGCACAGGTCCGATGTGTAGGGCTAATGCACATGTCATATGAGGAGGTCTGATCTGCATGGATGATGTGAAGGTGTGATGTATAGGTTGATATGTAAGGCCAATGCATAGGTCCCATGTCCATGGATAATGTATAGGTCCAACACATAGGTATAATTCATAGGTCCAATTCCCATGAATGAGGAGTAGGTCTAATGTATATGTACCCTACACAAATGGCCTACATGGTGATGCAAATTCCTTTACAAATTTTATTTGACTTCCAAGAGACATAACTTTTGATCTCTGAGTCTGTTTGGGCTCTACAACTAGTAAAATAAAATATTTTGAAGAGATATAATCCTCTTTATATGGTGTATACACCCAAAGTTATAAAATGAAATGTTTAAATTTCATTTTAATGGTTGAACACATTTTTATCATTGTTAATTGAAATCCATGGCCTTCTTCTGGAGGAGAGATTCATTCCACATATCCCCTATTATGAAGTAATGTTTTTTTCACATGGAATTAAAACATAAATATTATTCTAACATGGAGATAAATCTCTAGTCAAACATGATTTTTTTGTAGAAGTGAATCTCACATCATGAATTATGTGGTAAACTGCATGAAATGCATTTTTTGGTATCAACAATTTTTATCATATATTGGGTATAATAACTCAATCCATCATATCCCATACACCGAGTAAGGTACATCAATCCATCATAGCCTACACACATTATACTAATAATAATCCTTTGGATATTATATCCAATGATACATGTGTGTAAAATAACCACAAGCTATCATAGCTCTCTCTACACACACACACATAGAGAAAATAGCCTCTATGCATACAAGAAAATTAACTACTGAAAGAAGAAAGCAAGGCTAGAGCCATGTTCCCCAAACCACCTCAAATATGTGTCTCCATCACACACCTTACCCTTAGGTCGCACACTGCTGTAATAATGGGCCACATATCTAGAATCTGATGATATGTATTTTTATATTTTATTTTTAATAAATTAATTATTATATTTATCTCTTCTTATCATTAATTTATAAATGATTATATAATTAGTGTGATAAAATTTAAATTTTGACATGAAGAAGTCAAAATTTCATTCATGGTAAATATATAGTTTCAAATAATACACTCTTTTGATAAATTAAAATATTTTAAAAAAAATTATATGTAAATAAAATATTTTTATTTGATAATAATTAATTAAATATAAATGGTAAAAAATTTAATAAAGTCCAATGCAATTTGTATAAATGTTAGAAAGTGGTTAATATCCAAAAAACTATCATTTTTTCAGTAAAAATATTTCTTTAGAGGTGAAAATTATCATATTTAGAAAATAATTTTTAATAAATAATTATTATTTTTGAAATTATCATTTTTAAATTACTCAATGGAGAATTTTTTATAATTTTACAAGATAGTTGAATTTTTGAGAAAAAATTAAATTTGGTATAATTATATGGTCTCTATTATGTAATCATATTATCCCAAAGGATATCTAATACTTTCTATAAAATGTATCCATGGAAAAATATTTATTTAACATTTAAAATAATTTGATTATGAAGTTATTTGATTAATTTTATAAACCCTTAACTAATCCCCCCAAACCTATATAATATTTTATTATTTTAAAATCAATTATTTATAAACATGATGCACTTCCACATCCCCAAGGGTATTATTTTAATGAGTTTGCTTTTGTAATTATAAAATATTGAAAACCAATCCTCTTTGGTAAAAACCACGGGATGCTTTCTAGTTTTTTTTTCATATAGAGTACAAAAGCTAAGATTATAAATTAATAATGAATTCCCCTCAACATTACTATAAATACCCACCCAACCAACCACTCATATTCACTCAAAATCCATTTATCTTGAATTTGATCTCCATATACCTATATAAATTCCTCCCAAAGTCTTCCAAGTCCCTTTATAATCTCTACCTAATATTTTAGAAGCGCCCTCCCAAGGTAAGGTGATCTCTCCTTCTCATGATTCAAGGAATTTCTTTGTATTATGCCATTTTATTTCAAATTTTTCATGTCATAATGTGTTTTTAGACAACAATTTTACAATTAATATGAAATAAAACTAATTATAGGCCATTTTCTTCTCTCATTAAGTCAGTCTATGAATATTTATTTACATTTATTATGCTATCAAAATTATTATACGATTTTCCTTTCCAAACATCGGTATAGTGAATATCCTTCCCCATTTCCACTTGAGTGTACACACAAATATGTACCTAACCTTAACAAATTAGGTGCCTACGTGTATATAACTGACACTCCTAAATCATGGGATTATAATTTATTAAATATGTTCTTACATCATATGATCTATGTGGCACACCAATTCATGTACATAGTATAAATGTGATGTGTGGGCCCATAATTTTAGAGCTTTCCAATGAATGTTATGGTTTTATATTAGGAGATACAATGTATGGTTTATAGAAGGTTATCCTAATCACACTATGTTATTATTTCTTGGTCGTTAGTCTTGACTTCTGCTTATGATGTCATGCTTTATGTTGTTTCCACATTCTTATGTTATGTTAATGTTATCATCATATATCATTCTTTAATGATCATTATTAGGGTTATCACCCATTTTATTCCACCTTTATATTTATATTGTATAACATATATTAATTTTATCAATTTATTCTTCAATTATTTCCTATATGGGATATATAGATCACCCATTTCTTATTTATTTTCCCATGTTATCTCATGTAGTTTTAAAAGATCAATGGATATTAAGGGAATGTTATAGCGTTTTTAAATAATTTAATTGCATTTATATTTCATTTTATTATTTTATGTATCTAATTTTCCAAATACATTTGGCATATCTATATTTTGTTAATGTATTATGTGTATCTCTATGTAATAAATCATGAATTATAGCTTATTAAAGAAACGTGTTGCAATAAAAACACACACACCAACACATCTATTTTTCTATATGTGGTGGAACTAGAAAAAACAAAAACAAAAAAATCATTAAATCCCTTTCCCATGATACTAAACCCAATTATAATCCTAAAAAGGAATTAAAACACTGGTATCATAAATACATACCTCAAACTCAGGGTTACAATATATGTTATATATTCCTTGTAATGTGTTTTGAACCTACCTAAGACAAGTAACCATATTGATTGTGAAATTTCTGGGGTTCCATTTTTTTTCCCAAACAACCAGTCTGATGATGGAATAAATGGATAAATGATCCTTATTCCCTAATCTCAATTCCATGAATTTTATTGGTTATAGCATAAGGAGTTAATTCATGTGTATTGATTTTCCTAGGTTAGAGTGTAGATGATGATGAAATTATGCGATGATGATGTGATGACGATGAGGTGATGATATAATAGAGGATGTGACACATGGTTTGGGTCATGCGTGGTATGAGTAAGGCAAGAGGTTGATCTTATTCATGTTCATTATACCCTATTATGGTGGTGATGAATGGTGTGTCTATAATGAGGTTTTGTGATATGGGTGTGGTGGTTATATGGTATGGGGTTGTGGAAATGTAATTATATATGTAATGTGGTATGTGTCTAGTTGTTTTGACCTAGGTTGTAATGTAATATGGAACAATCATGAAAGGGGCGATCACGAGATATTTTTTGTTTGGGTGTGAGAGGGAAAAACCAAGGGAGAAGTGGTTACAGGGTTCTTCTATTCTACATTGTTTTAATATTATGTGATTATAGTAGGATTGTGTATTTGGTTAGTGAGCCTTGATGAGTTTGGGCAATAGATGGCCTAATATAGATATGAGTTGGTTCTATATTTTATTCACTAAGTAATTAGTATACTTCTTCTATATTTTAATAAGAGGTTTTTATGAATCTTACAAGTTAAACATGTATAATCACCGATATATATACATATAAAATCTATTTTATGGTTTTATAATGGATTCAGTGGTTGAGATGAACATTACTAGCTCATGTATTGGAGATATGATTACAGTCGTTACCATAAGAGTTTCCTTTTTATATTTTAGTTTGGGAATATGTTCTGTATGAAATATACATTCATTCTAAGATATTGAAATTTACTTTAGAAAATGGGTTTGATGGGTAAATTTATATATAACTTCCTACTATTATGAGGGCAATGTCACTGTATTATATGATTTATATCCTCATTTGTAGTCGTCGACTAATGACTTATTAAAAGAAGAATCAACAAATCACTCTTATATTTACTATAGGCCCAAGAAGAGTTCCCAGTTGGGGAAAGTCATGAAAAAGTGGTATTAGAGATAGGTTTATAGTTAGGTTGTATACTAGATATAGGAACTTGTGAATATTTCATGGACTTGGTAAGAAAATACTATTAGTCAATCATAGTGTGTGACATGGCAAGGGAGAACAGTAATGACACATGCGATTAGGGTCCCTTGTAATCTAATGTAAGTAACATGTCCCTATATAATTACCCTGGATAGATAATTCAGATTAGAATGAAGAGACCTAGGAGATGTATGTACATAAATCTTGTCTTCGTTTGTGTTTTATGCCCTCATTTTAGTGTTTTTTTAATTTTGTTAAAGGATTTCAGTAATTTTAATCATTTTCTCATGAAATTAATTGATTTATAAAAATATGTGTAATTTACATTTAAATAATTAATTTGGATTAGTAGAATTGATGAATTTAAATTTTATGTTAATTTGAGCTTATGTAATTTTTGTTGAATTTTCACCAAGTATTATATATATTTTTTAGGTAAAATTGGTCATAACATGCTAGACCTCAACCCAAGGGGTTAAAGACAGATATCAAACCCAATATGGTTATCTGGATAAGAAATCCCAAGAGAAGAGAATGCACAGGTGGTAAGAGGAGGCATAGGTTATTCATGGAAAGCCTTGGGAGGCTCACAAGCATAAGACTGCACTAGCGCATGGTACAACCTCATGCAGTGGTTAGAGGAGTGACTCACTATCATGGGGATAAACCAGTGGAACTATTGATCCTTTGGCCTTAGTCTGACTTGATTGAGAATATAGGAAGTGCTCTCCCACTGAAATGTTTGTTGTGGGATGAGAAGATGTGGGTACTATGTTCCACTTCAAAATAGTGTTGTATCACCTTAGGTATGTGAACCTATCTACCTAGTACATTTCTACCTCATCACATTCTATTCAATACTTCTAGACCACCATATTTATACACTATAAATTCTATTTTTAAAGACATGAGAGCTCAGGATCAAGTTAAGGATCCATATTTTAGCATAAAATCACCTTGGACAATCATCAGGAGCTTGGATGACCACAAAAAAACATATTTTAAAGTAGAAATTCACTTGAATTATTGAAGGGAGTAACACAGGGTTTTTTATTCCATGTGGAAGAAATTTGTGTTTGAGCATAGTTATAACAACCCAAGCTTTTTGAATGATAATATTTTCCTAAAAATGTGTGTTATATTATATTAAACACAAAAAATTTGTCTCCCTTTTATAATGAAGTGAATATAATGAAAAATGTGAATGTATTATTTAAAAATTAAATGACCATTAATTAGTTTTGATCATTAGTCAATATGAATGTTTGGAACTATACTCTTGATAACAATTGTAACATTATAATAAGTGTTTATAAGTAATTTTAGTAAAGGATAATTGATGTAGAAAGAAAATTCGATGGCCTAAACTAGTAGATTCATGTCTTTTAAAATCTATCAGTGGGAAAATGGTAGGGAGGTATCATCATTTGAGTTCACCCTTGACCAATAACAATTTAATCGTTAACAAGTAAATCTTAAATGCAATTTCCTATGGGAGAAGTTAAAGTTGGTAGAGATTACCAGTCGGTTAATGTTAGCCAAGACACCCCATTAAACTACCAGCATCAAACACCATGCTCATAGGAAATATGTGGAGTTAATAAGGGGTTGCATGTATGGTCCATAGTTACTTAAAGTGTAATTCCTTTTTATAAATTAAATTTTCATTCCATGAATTTTGTTTTAAGAATAGTTTTGATAAATTGATTTTTCAGACACAAATTTTACTTTTCGGAAAGGATGTAAATAATTCATAGTAAAATAAAATATTATGAATAATAATTATTTTAATTAAATAGTATTCTAAAAATACATTTATTTAAATAAAAATGATATGATAATTTTGTTATGACATTGATAATTTTAATGTGTCAAAAATTTTACATTGCATTATCAACACACTATTTTTTTAGTAAATAAGTATTTTTATATTTACAGGATAAAATTCTCATACATAGAGAATAATTGTGATAAAATATACCTCATTTTTGAAATCAATATTCTGAATTTAGGTTATGTTGAATAAATTTTAATTTTCTAAAATAATTTATTTTTTCATAAATAATAAAAATACAGTTTGGGGTTTTTGGTATGCTTAATGACATCATAATTATCTAATAATTATTTACTAATTATATGTCCATGATGCATGACCTAAAATTATTAATTTACTAATAAAAAATATTTTAATATATTTCAATCAATTTCCAAACCTATATGTTACTTTCCAAATTCTAAAATGGAAACATTAACATTAAAAATCTTATTTAGTGAAAACTTTATATCTCCTTGAAAAAAGAAGAAATGTAATATGAAGATTTGTTATTTGGTTTAAAATAACATAAAATATGTCCCAAATTTTCCAAAACATGGTAAAACCCATGGTCAAACCCATGTATTTTAATTTTCCATAAAGTAGATTTTCAAGGCCTGTATTTGGAATTTAATAAACAAATCCTCCATTTTTGATAAAATACCGCCCCATTTTTCCCATAAACATATCTAAAAATTAATACTACATAAGTATTTGGTAGATTTACCTCCCAATTAGTAATCCAATGGTATCCTAAATACCCCATGGTCCCACTCCTCATGTTTTAGGAGTTACTTTTCATGGTAATGGAATTCTCTTTCATTTCTCTTCAATTCAATAATTATTTTTTGTAAGTGTCTTCTAATTACTACGAGTACTCTATTTTATTAACCTTTTTATCCTAAAATTAATTCAAAATTAGTTTTTTTCAATGGGATACCCTTTTACCCACTCATTATACCCTTTTTCAAAACCATTTTTTATACTCATTATGTTGTCGTATTTACTTCTCAAAATTTATCTCTTCCCCTCAATAAATTCTATTTTATTTTATTCTTGTGAATACCCATCATTATTTTTTTACAAGGGTATTGGCGTAAATTTAATAATAATTTATTTCATTCTAGTATTATTAAAAATGAAACCCATATTCACTTTTCATGGTTGGAAAATGGTATAATTATTATGTTTTAAGCACTTTTGAAATGCCATGATTTTGATATGAACACCATTTTGTTATTCTCTATGAGTTATTAATGAAATTTTTGATCATGATAAATGGGGATAATATTAAATAATACATAATAAGGGTGTTCTCTAATATATATCTAATGATTTTGATAACAAATTTTATCTATATAGGTGACATGTTTTATGATACCTTAGTGAATAACCTGAGTAATTGTCATTTACTACCCCTTGGTGTCTTTCCTTACTGATATGATTATGAATGTATGTGTTAAATTTTATAACCACACATACATGTTATGATTCATATTATTTTTATTATGATATTCTTCATTCTTTATTGATCTTTTTATAACAATATTCCTCATTTTATTACAGATATTATTCAAGATGACATGAAAACTAGTTCCCTTTTTATTCCCTTAGTAGGAATTATACTCACCCTTTACTTTGATGTATGTCTGTAGGTTATGAGATGAAGTAAATGTACTCTATGATAACCAATGAATAATAATTTCAAGAAGAGTATAACAATTTTTTATTTTTTCATGTATTACGTACGCTATTTCTAAGAAACTAAAATTTAATAGATCCTCTATTTGAACAGTGTAATGAAAAGTCATGTAATTAAAATGTGGGATGCCATAGTTGGTATCAATGGATGGTTTCGTAATTTATGAAAATTATGATTTGAAATTTTAGGAATAAACCTAGATAAAATTTTAAATATAGTAACACAACCGGATATTTTGGTGAATTATTTCCAAGAAATGAAATCTTTATCCAGATACGAACAAGTGGATATGGCTCTAGAATAGATGTATCTTAGGGTAACACCAGAAAATAACTCTTTGATCTAGAATCAAATGGGTACTGATGCATGAAAATAGGCCTTTCTACACTCCTAATTTTACACTATTGGGGGATATTTTTGGTTAATCCCATGATTTTTATAAACTATTATGGAGGATATATAAAAATTTTAATTTTTGTTAAAGAATAAAAAATTTAACCATGACTTTTTAAGTCATAAAATTCCTTTAAAATTATAATATTTTTAAAAGAAACAAATTTCTCACTATGTTTTTATTCATTTAGGAAATTTAAGGAAATATGATGAACTTCATAAAAAGTGAGCGCAATGGACCACACGATGGTGTCCCTTCAATGGGAGTTATAATGGAAAGATTCATGAGAATGATGAATCAACTAAATGGAGTTTTGAATAATAACATGAATCAAGATTATATATCAGATTCACCTTGAAGGAAAAAAATTTATATTGAGACCTTTATGATTCACTGACCACATTCATTCAATGGATCTATCAACCCATTTATTTCTGAACTATGGATAAGATCTATAGAAAATATATTTTCTGTACTATGTTAAATAGAACAAGACAAAGTGATGCTAGATATGTACCGCTTACAAGGATAAGTTGATTAGTGGTGGAAACTGATTAATAACAAGAATCCAAGAAGGTAGACTGACTCAATTGAGTGTTAATTATTAAGGGGATCCTTTTTCAATAAATATCCCGCACGTTCGATGTGAATAAAAATAGAGAATGAATTCCTAGAGCTAAAGCAGAAGTAAAATTAATTCATGAAAAGTTATGAGATAAACATTACAAGACTTTCTCATTACACCTCTAGATTTTTTATGATTCCTAATGGAATGGTTTATAGATTATTTAATTGAATAATACCCCATCTATTGAAGAATCTAACCAATCTATACTATGAAATCTATATGGAGATATTATGGAGTGCTTTGAAGGTTGAATTAGAGTTCAGAGAGATTTAGTGGTTGAAAAAATCAAATGAAAAGAATAGATCTTTAGATCCAACCATAAGGAGGATCATTGATCATGGAAGAGGAGGAAAGATATTAAAACATCCCAAACCCAACAAATGTGGGAATAAGAATTTGGGGAACTGCTTTCTCAATATTGTAGAATGTTATAAGTGTGGAAGATATATCCATATAGATCAAAACTTTCATACTGATGTGAATACTCAACTTCTCAACACTAATGAAAAATGGATGATTTTACAATCATTGAATAATGTAAAATTCTATATGTGTGGATATCTTGAGAACTTTTCCAATCATTGTTCAATTCAGAAGGTAATAGAGGGGAATCCCAATAAACACCAGCATAGGACACATATGAAAGGTCAGGAATTTTCTATGATAATGGCTAATGTTGAGGCTCCAAATGATGTGGTGGTAGGTACTATTATTTTTCTCTCCAAGCTAGAAAGTACTTTTTTATTATGGTTCTACATATTCCTTTATTTCCTCTTTCTTTTAAAAGAATTTAGAATCAATCCCAATACTGATAGAAGTAGATTTTTTAATCAAGGCTCCTAGAGTTATTATCCAAGCATAATCTAGGTATAAAAACTATGGTATTAGCTTTGGAGAACACAATCTCATCGCAAATATAGTAGTCATTTACATGCTATAATTTAACATTATACTAGGGATGGACTAGCCATTAATGTATAATTCTACGATAAAATTATAATGAAATATTATTATCCTTGAATAGAAAAAATATAGTTATTTTCAAATGAAAGATATCTCGACCTGATATCTTCCTTAAAGATCCACACATATCCTTCTTAATGGAGATGATAAGTGAAGATCAATAAGTAAATGAAAGTATAAGAATAGAAAATGTCCAAAACGTTTAGGAATAAATTTAATTATTTCCAAAATATTTACATAGACCTTCCCCATAAAAATAGTTATAGTTATCTATTGAACTCATACATGGATCCAAGATGATATCAAAGACCCTGTCTAGAATGGAAAATGTGGTGATGGAGGAATTAAAGAAACAACTTCATGATATATTAAAAAAGGTGTTTATCTAACCAAGAGTATATCCTTGGAGATCACTTGTTTTATTTATAAAGAAAAAGGATAGATAAATGTAGTTATGAATTGATTATAGAGAACTTAACAAGATCACAGTGAATAATAAGTACCCTCTCCCAAGGATTGATTACTTATTTTACCAACTTTAGTTGGATAAATGCTTCTCCAATATTTATCTTCGATCTAGTTATCATAAATTGAAGGTGTATAAATAAGTTATTAAAAATACCACCTTCCAATCCTGATATGGGCAACTTGTGTTGGTTGTTATTAACTTTGGATTGACTAATTCTCCTATTATATTTATATATTTTATGAATAGAGACTTTAAGGACTACCTTGATAACTTTTTGGTAGTTTTTATTGATGATATTATGATATGTTCCAAAATTCATTAGGAGCAAGAGGATCATCCATGGGTTATATTGAAAACTATTATGAATGAGAACATATTTGGAATGTTCAGTAAATTATTATTTTTCTTACAATAAGTTTCTTTCATGGGAAACATTGTAACCTATGAAGGAATCTCTATTGAACCTAGCAAAAAAATGTTGTGGAAGAGTGGCATAATCCTAAAATAGTAACTGAGATATTTAGTATTTGTAGTTTAGGAGGATATTATTTGAGGTTTTTGATAGATGTTTCATGAATTTATAATCCAATAACCAATTTATCTCAAAAAGGGGGAAAGTTAATCTAGACTATGGAGTGTGAAGAATGTTTCTTGGAGATTATGAATAGATTTGTACATCACATGTGTTAACCCTACCCTCAATTTTAGAAGGATTCATTATTTTTAGTGATGCATCTAAAAAAGTTCATGGGTGTATCCTCATGAAAAATGACAAAGAGATTGATTATGAATCTCACCATTTAAAGCCTCATGAGAAGAATTATCCTATGAATGACCTAGATCTAGATGTAGTTATTTTTTCCCCTAATATATGGAGGCACTATATTTCGGGAGAGAAATTTGATATATACAAAGACCACAAAATTTTGAATTATATTTCACAAAAAGGGAATTGAACATGAGACAGAAGATATGTGTGGGACTTAATAAAGACTATGACTGTTTAATTCATTGTCATATCCAAAGGGAAAACAAAGTCACTGATTCGTTAAGTATTAAAGATATTTTTGGTTTGGAAATGATGAGGATTCAAGGATTTCCTTTTATCAAATACCTAGTAAAAATGGACATGGGAATTGTAAGGGAAGAGAAATCATAAACACTATACCAAACGATTTATCAACAATCATTACTATATTATATCTAGAAATCACAAAGAGAATATCCCTTGTTACAAAATAATATAGAGTCTATGAATAATGATATGTTTTCTTGAGTTAAATATTGATCAAGAAGGTGTACTAAAATATCATACAAGCCTATGTATACCATCTATTCTTGAAAAAAAGGAGTTAGTGGATAGAGGTCATTGCTCTAATTTCTCAATATATCCTTGAAGAACTAAAATTTATAAGGACCTTCATGATCATTATAGGTGGGATAACATAAAAAATGAGGTTTCTATCTACACAACAAGGTGCTAGATATGTCAATAAGTGAATGAGGAGTAAAAATTTCTAAAGGGGTATTGAAACCACTACCCATACCAACATGTAAGTGGGATAATATCAATATAGACTTTTTCACTGGTCTCCCATGAACATCAAAAGGAAATAATAAAATATATGTTATATCAGATCAACATACCAAGATTTCCAAATTCATCACTATTTTGGAACATTTATCTATTGACCAACTTTCCATGATTTTCATAAAGGGAGTGGTGAGGTTTCATGGGGTTCCACCTTCTATAATTTTTAATAACTATTAAAGGATAACTTAAAAATTAGATTACTCTATTCAACATTATCTGAGTACCAAATTGAATTTTTAGTATGGACTATAATACCCAAACTAATTGCCAACCTGGAAGAACTATTCAAACACTCGAGGACATGTTGAGAACATTCACATTGCAATTTAAAGGTGTATGAAATCAACATCTCCCATTAGTTGAGTTATCATTCTACAAAATTTTACATTTGATTATTCAAATGGAACCATATGAATCTATTTATGGTAAGGGATGAAGAACTCCTATTTGTTGGGATGAAGTTAGTGTTAGAAAAATTCTTGGGCCTAATTTTAAGAAAGAGATGACAAAAAAGGATCATGATATCCAACAACACATTAAATCAACTCAGAGTTGGCATAAGATCTATGATGAAAACCATTGAAGGGAATTACAGTTTGATTTTGGTGAATAATTTTTCCTTTGAATATAACCATAGAATATAGTCATCTGTTTTGTGATGAAAGGGATGCTTATCCCTAGGTACATTATCCCCTATTAAATCTTAGATCACATAGGAGCAGTATCCTATAGGATATAACTTACACTCAATTTATATCAAAATTAGGATTTATTACACATATCTCTCTTGAGGAGGTACATACCTAACCCTTTGTATATAATGAATCTGAATTTTGTTCAACATTAACATGAACTCTCTTTTGAGGAGAATTCAGTGGAGATCTTGGACCATAGAGACAAGTTTCTATGCAACAAGACTACCCACATAATCAAACTGTTATAGAGGAACCATAAATATGAAGACGTAATTTTGGAAATAGAGGAGATAATGAGGTAGAAGTTTACAAACCATTTCTAATCTGAGTGAACAATTTAAAATTTTGAGGATGAAATTTCATAACTAGGGAATAATGAAATGTCCCAAACTTTTTTAATGACATTTATTTCCCTGAAAATGTGTGTTATATTATATTATACTAAACAAAACCATGTATATTTACAATTTAATTTAATATAATAGGAAATGTGATCATTTAGATTCAACCGTTATATAATTTTTGTTAAATTATGACTATTGTCTAATATGTCCATAGGGAACTATACTATTTATAATAATTTTAACATTATAATTTGTGTCTATGAGTAATATTTGAAAAGGATAACTGATACGGAAAGAAGAGTATTTTTCCTAAACCAGTATAGTCGTTCCATTTGAATCCTATATGTCAGAACTTGGGAAGGGGGTATCATCACTGGGGTTCTCCCTTGACCAATACCAGTCGATCTTTAACAAGTGAAGCTGAACGAAACTCTCTATGGTTCAAGTTAGTGGAGATTAACACTCGGTCGATGTTAGCCGACGCACCCCATGAAACAACAACCATATCACACCTTAATCTTAAGGTGTTAAATAGGTTTAATAAGAAGTTATATGTCCATGACTTAGTTGATTAATTTTTAATTCCTTCATAAAAATCGAGTTGTTATTCCATCAATTCCATTTCAATAATTATTTAGATAAATTGATTTTTTAGACACAAACTGTACTTTTCCAAAAGGTTGTAAATATTTCATATTAAACTAAGGTATTATGAATAATATTTATTTTAATTAGTTATTATGATAAAAACACTATTTTATAAATATAAATTATCAAATAATTTTATTATGATGTCAAAAAGTTTTAAGTATCAGAAATTTTACAGTGCATTTTCAACGATTAAATTTTTTAATAAATAAGTATTTTTATATTTAAAAGTTAAAATTATAATAATTATGGAATTATTTTCATCAAATAATGACATAATTTTAAATAATCACATCGAATTTAGCTTATGGTGAATTAATGAGAATTTTCTAAAATACTTTATTTTTCATGGATAGTAAAAATACAGTGTTTGGTTTTTGGTATGTTTAATGACATAATTTTTTTTTATAATGATGTAATAGTTAGTTAAATATACACATCCTAAAATGTGTTATTTTATTAATATCAAATAGTTTAATCTATTTTAATCAATTTCCAAACCTATAAGTCTCTTTCCCAAGTCTAAAATGGAAACGTTATCATTAAAAATATTATTTAGTGAAAACATTAGTTTTCATTGAAAAGTGAAGTAATATAAAATAATTTTTGCTAATTGAGGTTTACAATAACCTAAAATACGTCCTAAATGTCTAAAAAATGGGCAATCACATGGCTTTTCATTTTCCAAAACCAATATTTCCAAATCATATATTTAGAATTTAATAAAAAAGTCCTTCACTTTTTCTATAAATACCCACACATTTCTTGATTTACGTTCACTATCAATCCATAATACATGAATATATAGTAGTTTTACCTCCAATTGAGTCCTCATAATGTGTCTTAAATACCCCAAGTTCCCAATTCATTTTTTCTGGGAGTTACTTTTCAAGGTAAGGGAGTTCTCCTTCCTTTCGTTTCAATTCAAGAACCATTGTTTGAAAGTGTATTCTAATTATGATGATTAATCTATTTTATTACCCTTTTAATCCTGCATCCATTTTATTTTTTATCAATGGTATAACCTTTTCTCCACTTATTTAACCCTTTTAAAAAACAACAATTTATACATGTTATGTTGCTGAATATACTTGTCAAAATTTCTCTCTTCTACTCAGGAAATTATATTTTATTATATTCTTGTGAATACCAATGCTTATTTATATTCCAAGGGTAATCAAATAAATATAAATATGATTTATTTCATTCTGGTATTAACATACATGAATCCCTAATTCCCTTTCAGGGTGTTGAAAATGTCATAATGATTATGTTTTTAAGCACTAGTGAAACATCACCATTTTGATATAAAACCTTTTTTATTCCCCACAGGTTATTTATGAATTTTTTTATTATGATATATGTGGATCAAATTAAATAATACATAATACTAAATCACCCTAATAGGAATCAAATGTATTAGGTAAAGGATTTAATCTCTAGATATGACATGTTTTATGATACCTTGGTTAATAACCTGGGTAAGTTTCATTAATGACACCTTAGTGATTAACCTTGGTGATATGCTTATGAATATATATATATAATTCTGTAGCCACACTTCCATGTTATGGTTTATATAATTTTTATTATGATATTACTCATTTAATAATTCTCATTATATAATGATATTTCTCGTGTTCTAAATGATCTTCCTCAAGATCTCATGTAAATTTTTTCCCTTGATTATTCACTTCCTAAGCCTTATGTTAACCCTATCCTTTGATGTATTTACCTAGGTTATGATATACTGTAAATCTACATAGGATGAACCAATGAAGAAACATTTAAAGTGGATTTAAATAATTTTTTATGTTTTCATGTATTATATACCTTATTTCAAAGAAACATAACATTAAAAGATCCTATGTTTTTATAATGTAATGAAAAGTTATGTAATAAAATGGTGGGATGCCATAGTTGTAATTTAATGTGAGTAAATGAGGAGGTATATATCTTGTTATGTGTACCACGGGAATTATATGGATATGATGAGTCTGTACCATCACCTAAAATACACTTCTCAAGCCCTTGTATAAGGAAGGATAAGTTCACACCATGCATGAGGTTCACAATAGTTTTCTTTGAGCAAACACTTGAATTAATGTGGATCATGATACATTCCTAATTTTAATGAACATATATGAAGTGAGACATGAAATAACTGAGAATGTGAAATATGGAACCTCATGTTTCATATCATGGATAACAATTGGTGTTGTGAATATTCAGTCAATAGAAAAATAAAACATGATCCATGCGATATTTGAGGAGGACTTTCACCCTAGGGATTAGGCATGTCGAGGACCAATTTAAGAGGGTTTCAAATGTAATTATTTCTGGTTTTAATAGAATTAATTAGCCAATATAAAGGTTTTATTTTCTAATTTAAGTGTGGGTAATGGATTTAAACTAGAGGACTTGAATAGAGGAAGTAGGGGAGGAAGATTGGTGGGAGGATCAACTGAGTAATGCTCTATAATTTTTCCCATTTTGACTATGATTTATTCTTAAAATGTATTATACCACAAAAAACCCTATAGTTTCTTATTTAATTCAGTGGTACAATCATTAAGTGTTTGAGGAATGAGAGGATATCCATTTAGATACTTGAGTCTAGGAGAATAATTTGAAATCATAGATCTATTTTCATTGTTAAATTGTATACAATTTTTTTATTTCCGAATTAATTTTACTTGTGATTGAGTTTTTTGATGAATTTTAGTTATTTATTTTTACCTTGATAAATTAATTAATATATTCCTCTAATTGGATTTCGATCAAATTGATTTAATGGGTTAAGAATAGGTAGATAGTGTTTAGTGATTACTAAACATGTGAGTAAGATATAGTGATAAAAATTGGTTTCTTGGGAGTAAAAATACAGGCTTGGGTATTTACTAAGTAAATTAAGTGTGATTCATTGTGAATTTATCATGTAGGAATGAAAGTATTATAAAAAACTTATATGTTTAGGAAAATTTTCGCTATTTCCAAAACTTGATTAAGGATGAAAATAAGAAGTGATTTGAATCCTGTCATTAAATAAATTAACAAGGCAGAGATATTTATTTTAAAAAGAACATTACAAAATTATAAATTAGAAGTGAAGACTATCATAATCACTTATCTCTAAATTTTTATTATTTCATTTTTTATTGTTCTCTAGTCCAAGATTTAATTATCTAGTATTTTTATTATTTCACCCATGAAAATAGATAAGATCACTACTCTTTAAAGACAACTATGATTACCACTTACACTATATTCCATAGGAAATAAAAAAATTCTAGAACATCCCATGATAGGTGGTCATAAAAACTAGGCACTATTTATGAGGATTGAATTTTTATCTAACTTATATTTTGTACAAACAATAACCTCTATCTTAGAATTATTTTCTTTTGATCTTGAAATAGGCAGAACATTTCTAAAAAATCATAGGAACCTTAATTTAGAAAATATATTTTTTAAAATTAATCTATATGACTCAATTGATACTTATTTTATTCACTCCAAGTAACAAATATGGAAATAAACCCGAAACAGATCTTGAGGGACCTTTGTAACCCCTAATTTTCCAATCAAAAAAATAAATTTGCTAATAATAATTTGAATAGTTAATTTGAGTAATGTGTGAATATGATTCCAGTTATACCTAAATTCCATGGTCATGCTTGTGAAGATCTAAAATTTTATATTAAATAATTCATATTTGTGTGTTCAACCATCAAACAAGGGGGAGTAGCTGATGATCAATTCAAGTGTTGGGGAATTACACTTTTCAATAAAAGGAGTTGCTAAGGTGTGGTTGTGTAGCTGACAACAACAAGATATCCATGATTGGGAAGAACTTTAAATATAATTCATTAAAGTATTCATCACAAAATAATATAGCATAATTATAAGTAAGGATCTCTATACTATCTGATAACCAACCAAAAACTCTTTATGAGTATTGGGAGAGATTCAATATGCTTTTTGTAACTTTACCTCATAAATTTGTGGAGGAAAAACACTTTTTAATATTATTTTATCATGTCCTATTGGAAAATGATAAGAAACTATTCTATTCATCATCTAGAGGATATTTGATTGAAAAGT
The DNA here is from genome assembly GCA_963277665.1 of Viscum album. Taxonomy (NCBI): domain Eukaryota; kingdom Viridiplantae; phylum Streptophyta; class Magnoliopsida; order Santalales; family Viscaceae; genus Viscum; species Viscum album. Next base: position 279,378,778 of record OY728125.1, read on the forward strand.
CTCCAATGGATTCCATGATCTTGAATGAAAATATAGTACAAAATTCCCACTAATTCAGAATAAGAGGTATATGTACAAGAGGAATTTATAAGGTTAGAACCTTTAATTCTTAACCCTTACTTGAAAAAAAACATGAATAAATAAAAATTATAGTGAGAAATATGGTTTTGAAGTCAGAGAGTGAAAACAAAATCCCCACCATAGGTATGTGGTTTAATTTATACATCCAATCATTATACTAACTGGTGTGTTGAAGTGCAGGGGGTGGAAAGATGGGTGAAAACCTTTCAACCAATGAAATTCCAATAAAATCAAAGATGGAAACATAAACCTCACAAACAAACCAAATACAAAAAACATATATAATAATGATAAACTATATTATCCTACAAAATACACATTATAGTCCATATACTAGTATCAATTTCAAAATAGACCACCTTTTCAACAAACCTATAAGAAGCCCTACAACCAGCAAGCTTATCAACCACACCCTTTTCAAAAAAAGTTATATGATAATCCCTTGACCAACATACCACCACCTAAAGAGAAATATATTTGGTCTACGTTTTAGTGGATGAAATATAATATAGATAATTTAGAAAACAATTTTGGAAGACTTATGGTTATGATAACCAAAAATCCATGGAAACTTCCTACACCAAAATTCCTTAATTCAATGAAGAGTGTAAGCCTGATTACAAAAAGGGTTTTTAAATAAATTTACCCACTTTAACCCAATAAACTTCAACCTAGACATGAATAAATTAAATATAATATATTCTAAATAGAATTATAAAGATAAATATATCTAACCAAAAGAATAAAATATGATAGAATAAATAAGGAAAAGTTTTAGGAAGGAAAGACCTAAAACACCCTTGAAAAGAAAATATAATAAGAATAAGGATATTATATTACCATTACCTTCTAAGATAACTGAGTAAAATAATCCTGAAGATTAATAAATTAACATATAAATACATGATACCTTTCAAAAATTTGAAATTAACACCCCACTTTTGGAAGTTATCTAAAACATTCCAATGTATTCCAAATATATCAAGGATATTTTCAACAAAAAAGAGAATATTTTATGGTAATGAGATAATAATATTAGGAAGAAATTTCTTGTCTCTTATCAGACAACCAATACCAAAAAATCAATATTCTAGGATTTTTTCTATTCCCTTCATGATCAGTTCTTTAAATTTTTTAATGATTTATGTAATATTGGTTCTTTTATAAATTTAATAAATAACTCATTATTCTTTTATTTGAATATAATTGAATTAAATCCCACCAGAGTGGTTCTTAAATATTTAAATAGATCCAATTTTATCCATTGGGAGTTTAATAAGGTGTTCTAGTTTTAGTTAAATAACTTATTTTTTTATCAGAATCTATGTGCTTATTATGGTGGAATAAAAAAAATTAGAAAATTCACCAATAATTTTTGGAAGATCATTCCTAAATAATCAAACAAATAAAATTGATGCAGATGAATGAACCCTTACCACGTTTCTTAGAGACATCATTGTTCACTTTATCATTCTTTAAACTATAAAGTACTCTTCAAGAAATCAGTTTATTTTTTTTCAATCTCCCAAGAAGAGGGTAACGAACCTATTAACAATTAAGGTATACTCTGTGAATTATTATCCTTATTAGTGAATTTACCCATTGAATGTAATACGACATATATAACTTCACAAAAATCATTATATTATGATTTCAAGTTGGAATAATAGGTAACATCTATTTTATTTCATTTTTTATTAGATGGTGAAGAAGTTGATATGATTTCTTGTTCATTGGTGTTGGACAAAAATCCCTCAAGGTATCATTGAAGCATTTTTGAGGTGATTGTGATTGTTGACAAACTGGACATCTGAGTAGTGATTGTTGACAAAGCAAAACAATGAAATAAAAATTTGTTGACAAAGAGGATTTCATGATGGATTGTTGAGTTCAAGAGCTGAGGTCAATGATCCATGTTTAATTCAAGAATGTTGACAAAAGGAATGAATGATCTGGAGGCGGTACAAAAGAACAGATACAAGGTGGCACCGATTTCCAGTGTTTGTCAAATTTTTGGGCCAGAAAATCGACAAATGAAGAAAACTATTTTTTGAAAAGGGACTAGCACACTGAGGACTTGCAGTATAGGAAACTTGCGCGCCATATGTTTTTCAAGATCAGAAGATCAAAATATGGCTAAGGAAATAGGTTCGCGCAAGTTTGGGTGTTGGTCGCGCAAGTACCTAAAAGGACAGAAGACTTTCGCACTGAGACTGGGTCAAGCAGGTGACTTGCGCGCCGTCGCGTAGGGTGGTCAATTTTCCTATAAATACTGGACCACCCCTCTTAATTATTTACCGGAGCTCAACAATTTGAGAAATCAGAGCTCCCGTCGTGCAGGTGTGGTGGTCACGCAAGTGGTGTGTGTGTGGTCGCGCAGGTGGGACTTGCGCACTAGGGTTATTGTTGCGCGCTAGTGTTTGAAGCTGGGCGCCAGTGTGGATTTGCACGCCAATATTTGATTGGGCGTAAAACGAAGTGAGTGGCGCAGGTTTGGAGTTGAGGAAGCTTGAGTCGCGCAAGTGTCTGAGGAGGACTTGCACGCCCGTTGTGACTTGCACGCCGATACTTGTGCGCCAAGATTGACTTGCGTGCCAAGTAAGGATTATTTCAAACAGTGATTTTCAGGCTACGTGGAAGCTGGATGTTTGCCTGATTCCTTCAGTGCAAAGATATATTCATATACCTGTGAAAATTGGGCTTCAACAGAGCATCTACTTACAAATGAAGATGCTTTCCTTCATGCAAATGAAGAGACCTACAGGTCTATAAACTGTGAGTGGATTCCTTCCAAGAGCAGTGAGAAATGGAAGAGAAAGAAGGTAATCCTATCCACCGGTAGTGAGCCAGAGAGAGAGAAACAGGGAGTGACCCATGGGGAAGCAGTGAGCTGACCCTAAACATTGTAAAGGCAGTGAGCCTGGGCGTAGAAGTGATCTAGCCCAAACATTTTAATCCACAGGTAGTTAAGTTTAGTGGAATTGGTACAACCGAAAACTTGTCGGCGTATGCTCCTTGGACATAGCCCTTTGCGGTGAACCAAGTAAAATTGTTATGTCCTGTGCATTCTTTACTTTCTGTTTACTTTTTTCAACAGGAAAGAGAGAGAAAAGTGTTTTTCTTAACAGCGAAACAAGATCAGAACAGGCGTTAACTTTAAATTAGTAATACCCCGATTCACTCCCCCCCCTCTTAGGGTATTCAACCTTGTGGACCTAACAATTGGAGATTAAATATTTAGAATTGTGGAACATAAACTCAATCTAATATATTGATAAACCCCCAAATATAGAATTAATAACTCTTCTATGTTATTTTAAGTATGTATACCTCATGTAAAGAGATGTATTTCCGGAAATTATTTCCAATATCATGTCTAAAACCCAATAAAAAACCTTTATTTACCTTCTAAAAATAAATACTTGATCTAAAGATTGGATCTAATAGATTTACAAGGAATTAACCCCAAAATTTAGCCACATAGAATTTTTTAGAGGTGTCTTCCAAACTTTTTAGGTATCCCCAAAGTAAGAAAAACCCACCAATAATGGAGGTTGTAAAGAAGGATAAAGATAAGTTGTTAGAAATTTATATCATATACCCAATTTCTGATTCAAAATGGGTTATCCCTATCCATGTTGTTCCTATGAAAATTAATATGAACATTCCTAATAATGATTATAATAAATTGATTTCCATGAGAGTTTAAAATAGTGGTATAGGGTTTATTGACTATAGGAAGCTAAATCAAGTTACTAGAAAATAATAGTTTTGTATTCCACTTATCAACAAAATTCAAGAGAATTTAGTGGGAAGAACTTATTATTTTTTCCTAAATTAATTGTTTGGGTAATTTTAGGATACCATTACTCCATAAGATCAATATAAGAAACAAATTACAATTTTAAGGATCCTTTTACTAAAGAAGTATTCTTTTTGTTTTTTGTAATTCAACAAGTAAATTCCAATGGTGAATGGTAAATATATTTCCAGATCATATAGAGGATTAATTGGATGTATTCATTGATGAATTTACTATTTTTAGTAATTATTTTTATTATTTCTTGGTAAATCAGGTAAATTTATTATAAAATGAATTTAAAGGAATATTTTTTTGAATTTTGAAAAATCTTACTTCATGGTTGAGTAAGGGATATTATTAGGGAACATAAATTCAAAAAATGCATTTATGTAGATAAATACAAGGATGAAGTAAGAAATTATTTATTTTATCTGAATTTTGTAAAACATGTTACATCCTTTTTTAGACATGTAGGATTATAAATATGATTCATCATGTATTTTAATAATATTTTTCATCATCTTTCTATATTACTTTTAAAAGAAGCTTAATTTAATTTTAATAATGATTATAGGGATGTATTTTATGATCTCTAGAAACCCTACCAATAATGAATCCACCGAATTGGGAACATCCATTTGAGATTATTTATTATACATAAAATAATGATGTGGAATAATCCCTCTCTAAAATGATTAAAGGAAAACCAAAAGTCAAAATTTAATCCTCAAGGTAATTGGATGATACACGGATCAACTTCACAACCTCTAATATATATTTTTTTGCATTAAATAAATTCAGATCCTATTTGTTGGATATAATGTAGTCATATTTTCTAATCATGCATCCATTAGGTAATTAATGAAGAATATGATGAAAATTCATTGTTGGTAATATGGATTCTACTCTGGAAATATTTCAACTCATAGATCTAGGACTATAAGTGTACTAAAAATTTGGTGGTTGGTCATCTAGGTTGATTACCCAACACCACGGAAGAATATATTTTATATCTAAAACCTCTAAATGATCATATACCTAGAGAGAAACTCTACCTTCAAAAGAAAAAACTTAAATTTCAATTCATATTCTATATTTGGAAGGATCAATTCCTTTAGAAAATTTTCAATGATAAATTAATAAGGTTCGTAATGAAAAGTGAAATTGAATCTATTTTTTAAAAGTTTTAAACATTTTTTGGTGGATAAATCTTTGGAACTCAAATAATGGAAAGAAAAGTTTTTTATTTTGTAATCTAGTGGAAAAATTTATTTAAATATTCTCATGAATATTTTTATAAGTGTGAAAAATGACAGTTTTCAAGAAATATTTCAAAAATACAAGGGATGAATCAAAAATCCATTATTTTATGTGAAATATTTAAATTATGGGGACTTGATTTTATGGGATCATTTCCCATCAATTTTTGGAATTCTTACATCCTTATTAATATTGATTATCTACCAAAATGGGTGGGATCCAAAACTACCAAAACTGATTATGCCAATGTTTTGGGTGATTTTTTCATGTTAAATATATTTCATATGATTAGAGTGATGAGATACATAATCAGTGACCATGTGAATAATTTTTTAAATAAAATAATAGATGGTATGGTTAAGATGTTTAGGGGCATCTGAAGACATCTATGCCTTACCATTCTCAATAAAAGGTCCAATATAAAGTATCCAACTCTAAAATTATTATTATTTTGGAGAAAATGATTAAATCCAATGAGAAGTATTGGATACAATGATTGGAAGAAAATTATTCCCAAACATACTTCCTTTAATACACCTATATTTATGAGCCCCTACTGGTTGATTGAAAATGATTTCATCTACTAATAGATTTGGAGTGAAAATCATATTAACTTAAAAATAAGATAAATTTGTATTTTGAAAGTGTTGGAAAAGAGACTAAATTTCAGCAACAGGAGTTGGAAGAAATAAAAATATATGATTTTGAAAATTATAGAATTTACAATGAAATAACATGATTGGATCATGAAATGTTGAACCAACCAAAATTCTTTCATTGTGGAGAACCTGTGTTACTCTATAATTCCATATTGAAGTTAATATTGGGTATATTTAATTATAGGTGGGAAGGACCTTATATTATTAATCATGTCTATATTTTTTGTATTCTTCATATAATGAAATAAGGTTAGGGGAACACATTTACTATATTTGGGAGAAGTATAAAAACATACCATGGAAGAATAACCTAAGTCCAGGTGGAGGAGCTCACACTACTCTAACCTTTTATTAATTACAAATCATCATGTTAGGTTGTGGTGATGATGTTTAAAAATATTCTTCCAAGAGGTATCCTGAGTTTTATTTTTTTCTTTTGATTTTTAAATTTAGAATTTTGAAATCCTTCTCTTTTGTATTTTAACTTCAAATGAAATGGTCCTTCTACATGTATGAGTTATTTTTTTAGTACCATCGAAAAGGAACAAGGAAACCCATGATCTTTAGAAATATTAGGAAAATATAGAATGGAATAACATCTTGTGTAAAGGGTATTTAACTTTTATAATTGAAAATATATTTTTGGATTCCCCCTTTTGTTTGAAATTTCTTTTTGATTCAATAGAAAATTTTCAAGGTTGCGGCTATAATTTTTTCTTTACATGAATAATCTATTATAAATGGGTTTTCGATGAATCTAATGATGTAATGTCGTATATTTCAATGATAAAGAGATCTAATAATTATCATTTATAATTTAATGATTAAAAAATAATATCGAATGGTAATTTGATGAGTAATGATTTTATGAAATTATGTGATTCATGTAAATGAAATTTACCTACAATTTCTCCTACTTATGATTAACATTCGTGAGATTAATTCTAGAATAAATATTTCATATTTTATATTGAACACATTTAATGATACATCTAGGGACATTCCACCCACTAGAAGCTGCATTCAAACTTTTCAAAATTATTATTATACAAAGTCACATTTAATATGATTGATGCATTTTTACAGATTTATCCCTTATCATTGAGAAACAATTACATTAATATTTGTTTAGAACATGGAATCCATGAATGAACTTGTATGGAATTAGTAACATTATCCACCAAAAATTTATCATTCCGAGCCTAATTACTGTATTGTTAACAATATTTTAAAGATGAAGTGTGGGGGTAGGATAAGTCATGGTAGAAGTTATTCACTACATTGAAAGGAAAAATTAGGGGGTTTATCATTTTATTTATTAGTAATGGTTAATTTTCATTTACATTATTTCACTAATACCCCTCTTAAAAAATATAAATAGGAAAAATGAAAATAAAAGAATGATAATTTACATGAGAGAATAATAAATCACAATTATCGGACCAATGATGTTATCATATAGATTCATGTGGTGGATGTGAGATTCATTACAAATATAAATTTTGAAAAAAATATAAATGGTTGGTTAAAAAATAAAATGAATATAATAGAAAAATTAGGGAAAATTCAAAATGGTATAATACATTCGTTATGCTTTCACTATTCATGAAATTTTATTTTGAGATTTGGAAGACATTTTTGTCACTTTTTATAGGAGAAATTTTCATTTCTATTATGATATAATGAATTATAATTTAGATATAACCTCCTATTTTGGAAATAAAACTTTTTTTCCAATAATTAAAAACCATATGCATCAGAGTAATTAGAACCTTAATTTTATGACCTCATGCTTTCATGTTATTTTTTCTTAAAAAAGATGATAATGTATGTACTTTTTAAGCCTATGAAAAGTGTATGTATTTAAGGCATGAGAAAAAATATAGTTTAAGTTATACCATGAGTGATTAAAAAAATCATGGTGAGGTAGAACACAACATGGAGTGTTTGATAAGAAATAATTGAAATCAAAGGAAAGGGAAGACCCATCAAGTTCCAAAGGACAAAAGTAAAATACTTAGGTTTATTATTTCTTTGATAAATGTGATGTTGAAATAATATTTTATATAATTAATGAAAATTTGGTTTTCTCATTGATATTTTTTTGATTTCATTACTTCTAAATTTTAATTGAGGTATAATTTGTGTCCTTTTCAATTTAATGTTTAGTTTCAATGCATGAGAATAAAAAATATTTTATGTGTTGGAGTATTTGATACCCACATTTTCCATTTAAAAATTTTAAATTTTTTATAATAGATTTCAATTATTTTAATAATTTTTCCATGAAATTAATTTATTAATTAAAATATGGGTTATTTACATTTGAATAATTAATTTTGGATTAATGGAATTGAAGATTATATATTTGAATTTTAACTGATCATATGGAATTTGGATACAATTTTCACTAATTATTTTATATGTTCTTAGGAAAAATAATGTTTCTAGATAATGAAAGCCCTCAACCCAAGGGATTAAATCCATACATCCAATCTAAAAGGTTCATAGGACCATGAACACCTAAGAGGAGAGCCTTTACAAGTGGCGTGTAGAGTCATAGGTCGCACATGGAAGGCACAGGTAGACACACAAGAATATATGCACACAAAAACATGGGATAACTTCATGTTTTTAGAGGAAGATCGTATCACAAATGTAGGTAATCACTGATGATTGGGACCCTCAAATCTCTATATGGATTGATTGAGTTGGATAGGACATGGAATTTATTATATTGGAGGACTCACTTGCTGAAATATTTTATGTGTTATGGAATGATGTGGGTATTGTGCACCACTTAGAAAAATTGCACCATGTCACTTTAGATAATAAACCATCTGTATCATAGACAGTTCCACCTCATTTTTACCATATTTAGTACAATATGACCACATTTCATAGACACTGGAAATTCCATTATTACTACTAGGAGGTCTCATGATCGAGCTAAAGATCCACTATAGAGTTTAGAATTTATATGGTTAATAATTTGGATCGTGTATGAACACCATAGAACCTAGTTGAATGGATAAAATACCATACATGATTAAAGATAGTCCTAATGGGTTAGTTATGCCATGGGGAAGGAATAAGTAGTCAAGCACTATGCTTATACGCATGGAAACCAGGTGGACTACATTATGGTATGTGAACCCATGGAAAAGGGTGGTTGTGAAAGAGGCTATGATGTCACCTATAATCCCTTGTTGAATACCTTTCATGTTGAAGGATTAGTTCACACAATTAATGAAGTTCAAAAAGTGTTTCTTTGAGAACACATAAGCACTAAATAGGATTTAATTATGTCCATGTTTTGAATGAATATACATGACATGATCCATGCAATACGAAAGAATAAAAAAGATGAAATTGCATATTCCATGTCATAAATAAATATTTATGATGTTAATATAGATTCCATAGAAAATTAAAACATGATTCATGTTGATTTTAGGAAGACCTTGACCTAGGGGATTTGTTTTGACTTGGATGTATTGAATACGGTTTTGAAAATAAGTCTTGAGGGATTGAATTTGATTAATTAACCAAGATCAAGGGTTTTATTTTCCTATTTAAGGGCTTTCTAAACTGAATTGGAGGAATCGACTGAAGGTAGATATTGAGAATGTTTGGAAAGAGGATAAACCAACTGTTTCTCTTAATTTTATCTCCTTTATACTCTCTTTTTTCATAAAATTTCGTATACCCCTAAAAACCCTATATTTTCTTCTTTAATAAAGGGGATGAAACATTAAGTCATTATGAAGAGGGGAGTTACCCATTTTTGATACTTTAATACATGATTTTAATTTGAAAGAATTATTCTATTTTCATTACTATTTTATGATTTTGGATTTTAGAAATAAATATAAATTTCAATGTGTTTTTTATTAATTATAATTATTAACTACCGCATTAATCAGGTAATGATTTCCTCCATTTAATTAGTTTTGGATAATATTGATTGATTGGACTAAAAATAGAAAGAGAGTATTTATTGATTACTAAACATGGGAGTAAGAGGCAGTGACCAATTTAGGATTCGTTGTATTAATAATAGTTGATTGGGTATTAGTTTTAGTAAATCAAAGCAGATTCATTTTTACTTTCACAAATAATAATGAGGGTAATCCAAAAAAGGTTATTTTGTGGAAAATTTCACTATCATCAAACTTGGTCAATGATGAAAACAGGATGGGATTATGAAATTATTAATTAAATCAATTAATAAGGGAAAGGTTTATTTTGAAATTTTATTTACAATATTAAAAATGGGATTCCAGAACAAACATAATCACATATCTCTTACATTAATTTATAAAGTCTTGTTTCGTTGTTTACTAGTCCTAAAAGTCATCATCTACTTTTTTGGGAATGTGACACTAGATTAGAAAACTAATCGTTAGAAACAACCTAGGTTATCATTAATACAGTATTCCCTAAAAAATAAATTACCTTTTTTCACACCCTATGATACATGTGTATGAGTGTTTAAATCATGGTGATTTTATGGAAATTAAAATGAATATAATTAAATTAAAATTAATAATTTATTTCCCAATAGTATTTTTATATCCCCTTATTATTTACAAAAATGGATTCTGATCTACATTCATTAGTCGTAAAGGTTTACACAGTGCAAGAGGATAATCTGGTTGACCATAAAAGGGTTGACCTGACAGAGGAGGATACATCTTAAAGGATAAAACAATATGATTTATAATCTTACATTTTGTATAATTATGATTGGGGAGTCTCAAATATAAATATTGGGTGTTATTTATAGGACCTAGATATTTATTTTAGTTTAATTCATATCATGGCGGGGTATCGTTTCATGATGGATGCTAGTCAGATGAGAGGGGTTGAATGCTAGTGGTGGATCTAATTCCTTACAGAATATATGGAGGAAAAGGATTTATGGGATGACTTTCAATATCATTCTCAAGGATAGTTCCTTTTATTAATGTCAAGGGAAAAATTTAAAAAAAAAATTATCTACCTTCAATAGGTAAGCCAGAGAATGTAGGAGATCGAGATTTAATTCAGGGAACTTCTTCACATTTACCCAGATTTTTTCATGATGAGATGGAAAGAGAATAAAATTTTTAATAGGTGATATGTCCAGCTAATTAGTAATTTATTACACCATTTATATTTCCAATGTATACAAAGGTGATAAATATGGAAGATTTGGTTGATAGGATGCATGATAAATTATGATCATCTTGGTAATGGAGTCATCAAAACACTACGGGGAGTGGTTTAGATGTTAGAGGACCTAAAATATTGAGGAAGTCTAGGTTTCAATTTATAGAGAGTTAATATTAGAACATTACTTATTATTTATCTTTATTTATTTTCTCTACTTCATTAATTGAGGGATACATTATTATGTTCTTCTATTATGGGAGTTGTGGTCATTATTAGTCTTATTTCCTGTCAATTTTTATAGGTCAACATGAGTTGGGTAGGCAGAGCCCATTTTATCCAGAGGAGTGGGGTCAACAAACTTTTATACCACTATAGAGAGATGGATCAAGTAGAGGATAATCCCATGATATCCCTCATCCTTAGGTAAAATGGTATGATCATGGTTATAGAGGTGTTCATTAGCTGGTACAATAAGGTATATTATTTAGGGGATGTATGTTTCATTCCATAGATATTCCAGCAATGTGAGTACTAGAGATTTTATGAGGTACCAAATTTTATCTTCTACATAGTATTATAAATTATTTAATTATAGAGATTAACACTTCTTCATTTTACCCAACTTAGTACATTTCATGAGGCTCAAGGTGAAGCAACTTCTAATTCCTTTGGTGTTGACCACACCAGTTAGAGGAGAGTTGAATTTTCTTGATGCATGATAGGGCTTTCAGCTGATGATGGGGAAACATTAGTAATTTAGAGGGTTAATTTTTGATATAGATATAAATATAAACTTTTATCCTTCATAATGATTATTTTAATTCTATGCATTCATTCCTTGATCACATCTATATAATGGTTTCATTCTATGACGTATAATGTTATCAAGCTGTATCTATTTGAGAAAAAACTATATTTATGAGTTAAAGGAATGTTAAGACTCTTTCATCATTTATCACATAATTATCTTAGGTTATAGAATAGGTTCAAGTAGTGGAGTTCTTTAGGGTTTTTAATGAGTATTAAGATGTCATTTCTAAAGGGTTTACATTCCTACCTCAAATGTAATGTTGAGTTTGGGATAGATTTTCTTCATAGTGTCTCTTAGATTTCAATGGATCTTTATTACATGAAAACTTCTACGCCATGAAAGTTAAAGATTGAGATCAATGATTTTATATATAATTTTTTCATTCTTCCTATTATATCACTTTATGGTGCTTCAATTTTGATTACAATGAAAACAGATATAATTTTGAGTTTTTTCATAAACTAATAGTCGGTGAATAAGATGATGGTTATGAATCATTATCCACATCGAAGGATAAAAAATTTATTTGAACAATAAAATATGTAAAGTTTGTTTTTAATTATCCACCTACGTTCTAGGTATATACTTATGTGTGTAAAGGAGTGGGATATACAAAATAATATGTTTAGGTATTGCTATGGGAACCTCATGTTTTTTGTTAAAAATTATTAGTTTCACAAATTCCCCTATTATTTTCATGGGACTCATGGATTATTTTTTTGTGAGTTCCTAGATCATTACATAGTATTGTTCATTTATGACATCCTTGGGTACTAAATGTCATAGAAGGATCACACTAAGTATCTTAGTGGTGATTTATAAGTCATTTAACACCATTAATTATATGGGATGTTGGGAAATATAAATTCATTGAAGACGTAGGTGCATTTTATTAGGCATATAGTGTCTCAATATGGAGTATATGTCAATCCCCTGAAGATTGGGGGAGTTTTATCTTAGAATTAATGTATGAATGTTACAGAGAAGTATTTTCGTAGGTCTATAGGACCAATATTGGTTTTTATGTCTCATTTTTCTCATGTTTCATTCCCATTTAATACCTTAACTAGAAAGGTCCAAGATTTCATACGAACTAATGAGTGTTTGGTGTCATTTAACTACCTGAAAGAAAAATTAATCAGTTCTACAATCCTTCAGTTTCCCAAGTATGGAGTTATGTTTGAGGTTATATTCGATTATTCTAATATTATTTTTCCTTGAATATTGATTAAATAGAAAGATATTATCTTACATTGTACTATGTTGTTAAGGATCCATGAGCCTAACTATGCCACTAATTATCTCGAAATGGTGGTGGTGGTGTTTTCCTTGAAGCTATGGTGGGATTACCACAATGGTGAATGGTTTTTGGTCATTAAAATCACAAGATAATGATATATACCTTCTCTTAGTTGGATTTGAATTTTCATTAGTGGAGGTGGATGCAGTTCTTATAGTACTATTATATTGATATTTCTTACACCTCATGTAAAGAGAATGTAGTGGTGATGCACTGAGTATAAAGTCACAAGGATAAACTATAGAGGAGTCCAAAGATACATGAAGAGTGATAGAGTAGTTTTAATCAATGTATCATAGTTTGGAAAAGGTTTTTGGAAGAGGTTTCCAATAATAAATGAAAGTGAAATCATCTTTGTTTTAGTTGTTTGAGGAGTCTCAATGGGGTGAATCAAAAGTAAAGGTGATAAAAGATCATTTCTTTTATGGGGATTCTCTCGTGGGATGGTCTAAGGATGATAAACATCAAGTGTTGTTCCATGATAAGTTATTTATTTAATTATTTATGTTAGGGTAGGTTATTAATGTGATTCATAGAATACCCCTAAAATTATATCCTCGAATATCAATGATTCAACCTTCCCAAAGGATTCAGTTTTGATAGATATGGATGAAGTATTATATGGAAGAGTTAATGTCAACATGTTTGGTATGTGATAAGGAAATGATAGAGATGTTTTTTTTTAATATTTTTTATCCATTTGGTGTTCGTAAGTGGAAATGGGAGGATATCTTGATAGATTTCATCACTGATTTCTCTCAATATCAAGGACGATCTAATTCATTTTGTGTGATTATAGTAAGTTTTATGTAGTTGGTTCATTTGTTAGTGATCAAGGAGTTGACTTTTATATAATATTTTGAAAATAATTATGTGGATAAGATATTGATTCCAGATTGGCTGACAATAAAAATAAATTTCATCAAGATCCTTATTTTTTTCCTCATTTTTTTTGGAAGGACAATATAGTGATTTTTCTCATAGCTACACCTTACCATCTCCTTTCATATTAATATGCACGATCAGATGGTTCTGAACATTCAAATAGTAGAGTAAATTCTATATGGATGCATCTTGGATATTAGTGGATCATGGGTGATGCACATCACTTTGGTTGAGTTTTCCGATAATCATAGATACAAATCATCTATTTTAATGACTTTTTTTTAATCATTTTATGTTAACACTTATATTTTTACATTATATTGGGCCATTATTGGGGATTTAGTGGTCCTTGGACAAGATATGGTATAATGCATGACTGAGAATGCGTAGATGAGTTTGAAGAAGATGAAGGTAGAATAATACTATTAGAATTATAATACCAATCAACTAATGATAACAATGTATTTTTATATTAGAGATCGAGTGTTCTTTAGGGTTTTGTATCATGATATGAAGTGAATTTTTGGAATGGGTAAGATTTATCACTAATTTGATAGTCTTTTTGAGGTTTTGGAGTGCATCAGTGTAGTGGTGTATCCTATAGCACTTCCCTCATAGTTTCACTATAACTACAATTTATTTTATCTATTATAGCTTCATTGATATCATTATAATGAATCATATGTCATAAATTAAAGAAATTTTTATTTATAGGATGACAGGATGTTTATGGAGTGACTTGTTGAAATTCAGGATCTACTAGAGAATGCTAGACATAAATATATTAATAACACAGTTCACATTATATGGAGTAATAATGGTCTTGAGGAATATAAAAAGAAAAATGATTCACAAATGTGAACCAAAACTATTTTGAACCCTATATTATCTGTATTTTGAGATGATTAATTCTCTGATGAATTAATTAGAGTAATTATTTAATTTTGTTTATTGATATTTCATATTTCATAAGCTAGATTGTGTTCTATTGATAACACTATTCTGTTTTAGAGGTAACTATTGAGGGTGTTGGGTTAGTTGCTTCACTTTTTCTTTCTGATTTTGTTTTGATTCTAAATGAATATAATTTTTTAGATGTATCTAATGTAACAACCCAAAAATCTTAGGATCATTACATTGCATATCATGGGTATTAGAGGTGTTGGTACAAGGTATGATGAAGAAAGATCCAGTTAATACTACGCTTTTATCCAATTTATGTGAATCACAACATATCCATGTGTGTTACATCATGAATATTTAGATAGAAAAGAGGACAAATATGTGGTTGGGTGAGTTATTCGATGAAGGGTTGTGTCGCATTGTTTTTTTAGTGTCACTATATGGAGTTTATTCTAAGATATTTTGTTGCCATGCTATTTTGAGGAGGAATTATTTTCATGAAATGACTATATTTCTTCATGACATGATGGATTTTGGTAAATTAAAAGGGCCGTATGTTTTTAGAGTAATTATTATATATGGAATATTAACCATTGCATATGAATCATTCATAGCCCTGATGGATCCAGTAATGGAACAAAATAGTATTGGGGTTTTTATAATTTTTATGTAATTGGATATCACAATTTGGTATCATCTATTACATTGTGACACCCTGGGTAGTTAATTTGGTGGTTCTTAATTTTTTAGTATCATTATTCCATGGTAATTTTTTTGCACCATTGCTTACTTGAAAGTCCCTACCATGATTATCATGAAATTTAAAATAATGGTGTGGTGATGGTCACCTTACAATGAACCATACTCAATCTTATCAAATTAATGTATCTAAAAAATATTTAAATAAGGGGAGATAGGTATATCATGGTGTGATATCTAGATATTCATTTAGTTTATCCTTATCACGACATGCTAATCATATGTTATATCATGATTTTTTGAATTTATAGTATATTTATAATTTAAAAATCCCATCTAGATGCTTCTATATTAAATAATTTTCCTAGAACACTAGTCAATCAAAGGTGTTTTTTTAGACCATTGAGTTCTCCTTGATTTTCTATGACCATCTTATTTAAAAAATCAACTACTTTTGATCTAATGTGATTTATTTCACTTATTTTTTATTCTCACCTTGTCCTTTTTCTTATAAGGGGTGATATAGAGGTTTAGTATTATTTCTTCTGTATTTTGTTCACGGTTTGATTAAAAATTTATATGATCTAAATTGATTGAGGTTTCCATCACATTATCTTTTCCTTGTGATCATATCGCTCTCCTTGTCATTATATAGTTATCATTGGAGCTCTGGCTGAAGTAAGGGATTCAAGGATTCTCCTTTTTTTTTTTGTAAATTGTGGAAATATCATACATTTTTCATTGCCTTGTATGGATGGTATGGTTTAATGTGATTAGGATAGTTAATTAAACTAAATTTAATTAAATGGGAGGGGTTTTTTAATTTTTTTTATAATTCAATGATATTTTTTTTATTGATGTTTGTCTGATATTGTGTATAATATTTTTAGTTAAAGCTTTTATTATGTGTTTTATTGAAAATTAAATTCTTTGAATCATCTCTCATAAATGGTTAAACACATAAATATGGTATGGAATTAGTTGTTTTAAATCATTAGTTATTATCTTCCAAAACATGAAGGATATGTTGAATTAATATGATATAATGATTTTAAAATGGTAGTGTGTAGGTGATTTGATACTAAAATTGGTTTTTGTTTTTGTTGGTTTTCTTATTTATATTTATATTATTGTAGTGATTTAGTAATGGATTGTTTTATAAATTTTTAGTGTTTTTTCATGACTTGGGAAGTGGGTGTTGTGAATGGTTACTTTGGTTAGTATAAGAAGATTTTTTTATTGATGTGGTAGTGGTGGATGAGCTGTTATTTGGTTCGACTATAGTGGTATGGATTCTTTCATTAAAATGAAATGTATTATGGTAGTTTGGGATATTCTTTCAGTTATTTTTGGGTGGTTCATATGATTATTGGTTATGTAGTTTAGGGTTTTGTTAAGGATTCTCTGTGGTGTGGAATGTTTTTAGTAAAAATGAATACGGTAATGAGTAGTGTTCTTTTAATGAATCTATAAATGAGTGGAAATGAATGGGTAATAGTTGAGATGAATATGAGAGTTGGATAATTAATGGTTTAACATTACGTATGAGTAAATTAATGGAATAATGAATGTAATATGTTTGGTAAGGTGATAATTTTGTAAATGGATAGATGATAAGTTTGAACGGGAATGATGATTTTTATTAGGGATGTTTTGTGTTGAATGTAAGGGTTAGTTAGTGTTATAGAGATAGTAGTAGTTTATAGTGAATGATACTGATGATATGGTTCTCATTAGGGGATTTATCGATGAAGTTTTATATGAGCCATTTAGATTGGGTGGCATGTGACTATGATATATGTTATATTTACTTCTGATTTCTTACACACCCCACTAAAGTTAGGTAACCAAATGTTGTTGTTTTTGGTTATTTTCACCAACATCTATGTTAGAGGGGAAATGGATTATAAAGACAAAATATTTTTTACACATATTATTACATGATTTTTAATATAAATAACCATTAATACAAAATAAGGACAGAAAAGTCCTAGTTTATCTATAATATTAGGTACATAAAACATGAACATGAAAATAAAGTGACTTTATTTTAATTTCCTTAACAAACTATATAGTATCTTCATTTGTGTGTAGGACCCTACATCACAATATTGTCTTCCTTGGATCACTACCTCACAGATTTTTTCTTCAATAGATGTCACTTCCCACCAGGGTGGCTCACTACCATCCCCCTTATAAAATGTCCTTGTGATGGGAGGGGGTATGGCTAGGGATAATATATGATTCCCAATGGCCCTCCAGTCTCTAATTTGGGATAGGTCCCCTACACCCAACAACCTTGCCCTATAGGGCTACACTACATTAATTTGGGATTCCAACAATATACCCCAGTGATTTCTCTATGATCAGAGGCTTGTCTATCACTTTTAATACTAATTGTTGGATCTATATTCGGGTTGTAGGACCCTATATCAGAATATTGTCTTCATTGGTTCACTACCTCACATGTTTATTCATCATCATGGCTCACTGAAACTGGGGTTGCTCATTTCCACCCCCCTTCTGAAACGTTCATGTGATGGGAGGGGGTTTGGGGGCTTATATATGATTTTCATCACCCCTCCAGCCTCTTATGTGGGATAGGGCCCCTACACTACGAAAACGTGACCCATAGGGATGCAATGTATTCATTTGGGATTCCAATATAGTTTTTATAACTATGATTACAATCCATTCACCCTATTAAAATGGGATAAATTACATTTTTCCCCTCAATTAGTTTAACCAAAAGCATATTTCCTCCTCCCTCAAACAAATAGCGCCTCCTCCCATGTGAGAGCTCTCTATCTCTATCACCTAGGCATGATTCTCTTTCGTCTGAGCTCTAATTTGAGTGTCATTAGTTTTATTGGATTCCTATCAGTAATTTTATGATTCTTCATACTTCCTTTATTAGTTTCTATGGACATATTTGTCCTTATATCCATGATATCTCATATATCCAATTTTTAGGGTGTTTTCCTATTTCTATTATTTCTCTCTTTCTAATGTGAATCAAAGGATGATAATGGATGAGTGAAGTTTCCTTAGTATAAGGTAGGAGGTCTACATTATTCTTTTTTAATGTTTTATCATTTATAAATTTTTATTGTTATGCTACACACTGAACATTCTATTCATTTGTCCTAAATTATGAAATAATTTAAATTAAATGCCTAGACCATAGAATTGATGTTCTATAGATCCCGTGACATGGTTGGAGGTTAAAAAAATCACCAAAAACCACCACTTAAGGTGGGATTAAATAAATATTGATGATTGTTGCTCTTATTTTGTTACTAAACAACCCTTGGGGTGTGTTCACCAAGAAAGATATATTATGGAATCTTCATATGACCCTTGGGATGTTTTAGGTTATTAGAACTATCTTGAGAACTTAGGGTGTCTTGGGTGAACATTAGAGCCATTATTCCTTCTACTTGGTTTTCATTGATGAAATGAACAATTTTTTTATAAATTTTTATATACTTTATAGAAATATATTGGGAGACCCTTGAATTTGTTGCCTGGACTAAAATAAATAAATTAATGATAGTGTTAATATATCTATAAAGTAAATAATAAATTGAGAATATCTAGAAAATGATCATGACCCTCTTTATGTGCCTTTTTATCACACTACCTCTTAGGGAGGGTTTGTATTTTCAGGTAATAATGAAATCTGTAGATTTTATAAATGAAATTTCAATTACTCTCCTAACTAAATATCGTGGAATGAAATTTGAATGGGATAACCAAGTCACTAGTCCATTTGGTTACTAATTAATGAAATTATTAATGGTATTTTGAATTGTAAATCATCATGGGTAATCTTCTGGCCAATGTTTAATTATTAAATGTAACATGACTAGTTTATATTTTATGCCTTGAGGGATACCTAGATTCCAGTACATAATGTCTTGTTTGGGAACACAAGGCATTTGATGTGAAAGAATTATAAATATTAATAGATGTTGGATATGGATCTCCCCATTATTTATTTGAAATTTTCAAACATGGTGATCCCCGTAATTTAATGAAATTGTAAAACATGGAGATCCTCGTTATTTATATAAATTGGAAGACATTGAGATCATTATTATTTATTAAATTTTCTGTACATGGTGATCGACATTATTTTCTGAATTTTTTGCCCATGGTGATCGTCATCATTTATATGGAATGGTTAGACTTGACACTCCATGCCCCATTGTTTAGATTATTTTTTATGGTAATTATTTAAATATTATACATCCATATGATTATCATTTCACATTGAATCGTTGGTTATGTACCATGGGTCCCATATATATTTATATAAACAGCAAAATGCTAAGATATATTATGGCTTAAGCCAATGCGGGTATATTAATTCAGGGATCCTATGAGGAGAATATGTCTGAAATGGTTTATATTTAAATTACTACATTACATTTATTGTACCTAGTGACTATAAATTTTATATTCACATACTAGATTAGAATTATACACCATTGGCGGTGGCCTACTGTGGTTTAATCACTCCCTATTTAGGTTGTGGTTTGGCACTTGGGCAGATATCCAAACTACAAGTTAGGATTTGGTTTAAGATTCTTTTTTATTGAACCTTATAGGCTAGAAATAAGCAAGGAAGTGGTGTTTGATCATGTACAAGAGCTGCCTACTAGATTTTGAGTATTTTATTTATTTGTTCCCTAGCAACCTATCCATGTTGTGTGTATTACCTATTGTATGTTTGCTTCTTGTATTATGATTCAGTATTTTCATGCATGTATTTTTTTATTAGAACTTGTCGGGTGGTATATTTATTATTATCTTTAATATATTTATTTATTTTACGAACTTTCCCCTGGGGCCCATGCTGTGACTCCTCCAAAACTGTCATCTAAAGGCCAGGGGATAGCGACTAGCACAGAAACACGTCAACCTGCAAGTGGGAGGCATTTTCCTAAGTACCTATACACATGCACAAACAAACACATCATAAGAAATCTGTAAAAGAGAATATTAGTGCTACTAAACAACAATAGAGTCTAAAGGTGAAATTGAAAGTAAATTATCAAGAATAGAAACCCAACATAATACAACTGCAACAAGAGGAAATACAACATTGATGGAAATCAATCCAATGAAAACCCCACCTGATGGGTAAGTATAGAGAAGCTTTCGGAAGCCAAATAAGCACATCATACCTGCCTAATATCACTGGGAACTGCCTAGTCCTGGGCCACCATGTCCTCCTCCAATTCATCGGTCATTTGGATCAGACACAACACATGGGGCGAAGCTCATGCATGGGTGAATAACAAGATAGTCAGTAGGGACCCCAAAACAACAAGCAAAGACCACAAAGCAGTCAACAATAAAACCAAAAATCATGATCATGAAGATCAGTCATGAAGTATGACAGATCACTCCAGGTATAATCTACAGTAGGAAAGTAAGACCATCAGTCGTATCATTGAACACCTTGGGCTGCTGGAGTATAGCTCCCCAATGAGTACCATGTGTACCCTGGGTCACACAGAGCTACTCACCATTGTAGGCCTGCTGGATCATAGATATCCTCTTCCCCTTAACCTTGGTCTATTGTGTTACTCAGTGCTAATGAGTACCATGAGTATGTTGGGTCATACAGAGTCACTCCCCACTGTGGGAATGTCAGGTCACACATATCTATTTCCCACCTTAGCCATCATAGTGAGGTACTCCTCCCCGTCGAGTGTTTGGGGTCTGCCTGGTCACACAGAGCCTCTCCCAACCATGGAAATGCCAGGTCACATGGAGCTGATTCCACCTAGGCCATTATTGTTGATCCACACAGGTTCTCTTGTCAGTATTATATTGGTCTCAGTCATCCGTATGATCTCCACACATAGTACACTTGATTCTTTGAGAACCTCTCCTTAATTCATTTTTGGTATTTCAACTTATATGAAATCCTCCTTAGAATTTTCCAAAAGATCCATCTCATTGTGAGGGTTACAACACTATAAATGGATCATTAATCGAGAACCCAGTTTGGGCGATATTGGAATTTCTTTCAAAAAGGGGACAGTCTGATCTGGGTCCAGTCTGACCTAGTCAGACCGACCTGACTCAGATCCAACCCTACCCAGATCAGGCCTGGCCTAGATCCAACCCATCAGGCCATGGGTCATCCTACTGGGTATGAGTATGGCACGCGGGGTGCATGTATAACCTACTGGGGGATCCCATGACCTACCCCCTCGTAATTAGGTGGACCAATTTCCTCCTCCATCCCAGACGCATAGCGCCTCCAAGGCACTTCATCACGTGGCCGGTCAAACATAGCCACCCAAGTATTTTTCACACAGTCTGGGGATATTGTTCCATAAGGAACCGTGGAATGCGGCTGTAGACCACTCCATCGATGTGACTGAGGGGTGGCATCCCTACTACCATCCACCATACTGAGCGTCGGCAACTCCACCTACTTCACCGCGGCCACCGCCTGCAGCGTTCCATTGTGGCACACCGGCAGGTTCTTTGACGGACCACCGGGTCAACACCATTGGTCTGTTCTTCGCTTTGCATGCGTCAATAGCCTCTAGGGGATTCCATATTCTCTACAATGTCCTTGAATCCTCTTTTCAACCATTTTTAATATTCTTCCAAGAAGAATTCCCGAAAATGCACAAGGTGGAGGAGCTCAGGCCTTGTTCATGTCAGCTCGTGCCCGACTCATTATAGTTTTAGAAACATTGGATAAATTATTGATGTCTTCTCACAAGTAATCAATCCTAATAAATGAATCCCATGAAAAAGGCACCCACCCGCAAGAACGAGTGATTTTTAGATCATATTATTCATGGGATGATCCACATTCATCATTTTAGATTGAATAATGGGGAAAATTAAAACAATAATAAACCCCTACCTCATTGGAGTTATTTGTTTAAGTGATCTATTTGTGGGGATTCAAATTTTGTCAATTTTTGATGCTCTCTATTCCTGTTATTCGAGGTGCATCGATGTCGCTGGTTATTCACCAACGTTCGTCCTTCATCATTTGAGGGAATTATTGTCATAGGTTCATCAGAGAAATTCCTCCCTTTGATCATGATTTCTCCAACATGTTATCCCTTTAAAAGAAGACATGTTGCATCATTTCTATTATGTAGGGTTGTCACATCATTATGATGTTTCATTTATTAAAAACTGTATCATTTGCACTTTATTTAATGCATCGTTACACTTAACATTTACAATCCATTAATTATCTTCATTTATTATGAATCATTGTCACTTTTTCTTTGCATTGTAGTGTCATCATGCCACAACCAAATGGTTTCGAAAGAAAAGAAAATAACTTTTTATGTTATTTTTTTCTGAAAATTCCAAAAATTAATTTTCTGGTTGAACTTTATTGGTCAATGTTAGGCCCATTCTTTTTGAATATTCTTGTTTTTAGTTCAACAGTGCCCTCAAATATTTGATACAAGAAATATTTTAAAATTTAGAAAAACCTTCTCTCATGTTTCTTTAAATGATCTAATAAATTTCAAAATTTGATTCTGGGCTCACCAAGCCTCGGAATCAGGTTCCATCAGAGCGTATGGTCTCAAAATAATTCAATATAATTTAAAAAACATTTAATTTTAGGTACATTACATTACTCACAAATTTAGGAATTTATATCCTCGTAGGCCAAAACAAAGATAAATGAACAAATGTGGGTACTGAGTGAAAATCTGAGCATCCTACTCCCATGTTCTCTCCTAGAGATTTTCGTGATGCCATTAAACACACATCAAAGGAATTGACCATCCACGAAAGACCCACTCCTGTTGATCCTCTATCTCCTCTAGGAACTTCACAATCATTTCCCCATTATCAATGTCCATTTTTCCCTACTCGATGATGTGTGATGGATCATGCACGTTCCTCCTCAATTGTGAAACGTGGAAGAAATAGGGAACCTGTTGAATCTGTAGGGGGAGTTTGGAAGTACACCACCTGGACAACTCTTCTTAGAATCTGGAAAGGTCTAATGAACCTCGGAGATAACATTCTACCCCGGCCAAATATGTACAATACCCATCGAGGTGAGACCCAAATAAAAACATGGCCTCACTCCTTGTTCTCTAACCGCATCCATCTCCTATCATCACAAGATTTATGCCTACTCGGTTCAATCCTCATCCGCTCTTGGATGATCTATGCCTTCTTAGTGGTATCTTGTCCCAACTATTGACCCATGAGTGCTAACTCCCTTGGTTCTATCTATCATATTGGTGATCTACATGGTCACCTATAAAAGGCCTCAAACAGTGTCATGCCAATGGTGTAGTGGTAGTTGTTGTTGTATTTAAACCCCACTAGTGGCAGGTGGTCCTCCCAACTACAACCAAAATCAAGGATGAAGAACAAAACATGTCCTCCATAGTCTGTATGGTCTACTACATATGATCATATATATGAGGGTTAAAGGCTATTCTCAAGTGTAGCTAAGTCCCAAACCCCTCCTATAATTCCTTCCACATCCAGGATGTAAATCGAGCATCATGGTCTGAGATGATCTTTGAAGGAACCATGTGTAGCTACACTATCTCATGGATGTAGAGTCATCAAGATCCCTCTACCGATCTCTTCTCCCGAATGGGTTGGAAGTGATCTATCATGGTGAGTTAGTCAATGATCTTCCAGATAGAATCCTGGTTCCTAGAATTACATGTTAACCCCATCATGAAGTCCATCGAGAGATCATACCATTTCCACTTTGGTTCCTCAAGTGGTTGTTTCGAGCCTACTAGAACCTAAGGATCAGCCTTCACTTGCTGACAAGTGAGATATCATGAAACAAACTCAACCGCCACTTTCTTTATCCCTGGAAACCAATACTGATGCCAGCGGTCATGGTACATCTTCTCCACACATGGATGTACCACCAATGGGGATGTATGGAACTCCCTCAGCACCTCCTCAAGTAATTTCATTGGTAATATGATGCATCCACTGAAAAGGATGATATACTCCCCACCTATCGAGAATCCATCAGAAGCATGTCATGATGATAACTGAGCATGTTGGGACTCA
Source organism: Viscum album (assembly GCA_963277665.1). Lineage (NCBI taxonomy): Eukaryota > Viridiplantae > Streptophyta > Magnoliopsida > Santalales > Viscaceae > Viscum > Viscum album. Next base: position 279,403,395 of record OY728125.1, read on the forward strand.
CATTCAACATTCACAAATTGTGCCTCCCTGACATGATGTAATAGTGTAGGAGTGAATATCATCGACTGATGGTAATGCACTTCATCAACATCTACAAAGGATATCTACATCAGGGCTAACTGCTCTGTCACCTCACTCAGCAGTTGTAAACCAGACCTCCAACAGAGCGTGTCTGCCACCATATTCCCCTTACTAGGAATATTTACTATCTCAATGTCACAGTACATGAGGAACTCTAGCCATCATTGTTTTATCATGTTCAAGTCTTTCTGTGAGAAGATATACCTGAGACTCTTGTGGTCGGAGTAGATGGTAAATTGTTCACCAATCAAGTAGTGTCACCACATATTCAATTAAAATACCACTACTACTAACTCCAGGTCCCGGTTCACATAGTTGTATTCTTGTTTCCTCAGCTTTCATAAGATATAGGTGATCACTACTCACTCTTTCATTAGGAAACAACCAATTCTGGTCCCTAATGCATCGCATAAAACTACATATCCAATGCCCTCCTCTGGTAGTCTCAAGAGTGGGGAACTCATCAGTCTCCTCATCAGCTCCTGGAAACTCTGATTTCACTTTTTCATACACATGAAGGGTTTTCCCTTCGATTTCAAGGCTGATAATGTTGCTTCTACTCTGTAAAAATCAGTCACGAAACTTCTATAGAATCCATAAAACCCCAAGAAACATTTCACCTCAATCATGCTCCTAGATGTATTCCAAGAAAGCACTGCCTCTATCATCACTAAATCCACTGAAAATCCCTCATCCAATATGATGTGTCCTAGAAAGTGTAACTCTGGAATCTAGAACTATAACTTTAAGAGCTTACCATAAATCTGGTGCTCTTAGATTTTATCCAATACAATCTGTAGTTGTGTAGCATTATTCTCTTCTAACACCAAGTACACCAAGGTGTCATCAATGAAGACCAACGTGAAATGGTCGAGGTAAGGATGGAAGATCTTTTTCATTAGTTCCATGAACAATGCTGGGGAATTGTTCATTTAGAAAGGCATCACCAAAAACTCATAGTTGACATACCAGCATCCAAAGGATGTATTCGGTACATTCTCATCCTATAGCCAAAGATGGTGATATCCTAACCTGGGGTCTATCTTCGAGAACCACCTCTCTCCCATCAGCTGGTCAAAGAGTTCATCGATTCTTAGTTGTGGATATTTCTTCTTCATGGTAACCTGGTTCAAGCACCCAAATTCCATGCATAGCATCAAACTCTCGTCATCCTTCTTGAAAAACATCATTGGGGCTAACCATGGTGAAATGTTAGACCACATGAAGCCCTTTAATTGTACATCCTCAATTGTTCCCTATATTCAAAAATCTCTACATGAACCATTTGATATGCTGGTGTCGATATCAGTGTCATATCGGGGTATAGTTCAATGACAAAGTATACCTCCCTTTGAGGAGGATGTCTTAGAACATTCTCATTAAAGACATCCTCAAACTCTTCCACCACTATAAGAAATCTTGGACTCCTCCCATCCACTGAACTAAGGGTGAGGCTAGCCAATTAGAGCGTGATCGGCTGGACCCTCCTCTGAGAAAGACTTTCCAATAATGAAAGAGTTTTGTTCTCACTAATGAACGAAAACCTAGTCCCGTCCTCATAAAAACATTGCACTATATGCCTAATACACTCGATTTGAGAATGAACTATGGATAACAAGTTCATGCCCAAGATGACACTGTGAGGCCACGATGTCGCTACTATGAGATCCCAGCCGATGATCTCACCACCCAGAGTAAGCTCACACTACCAACACGAGTGTGTAATCATTGAATCCCCTACCTTAGGAGTCTCTAATTGTAAGGATCGATCCAATACCTCCACCGGAATCTCTTAGCCTCAAAAATGGTCTATGGAAAGAAAATATTGACTGGAACCTATGTCTGTAAGAACTGTAGCTAAGGTGGGGAATACAAATATCATAACACTAATCATCTATAGAGTTCCACGTTCAAAGGCCTCCACCACCTAAATTGAAGTTTTCTCTTATCCACCTACCCCCTGAGAATGTGGTGGACCACCTGGGGGTGGTGGATGTAGTACATTGAACTGTCACCCACCGCCTACTACTCAGTATGATCTCCTGCCACATTTGTCAGCTTGTAGACCTCCTCGGTCAAACTTATACCTCTGTCTCGACAGTCCCTCGACCATCTTTTGATTATTTGTGCGGTGATTCAGGTAGTCACAGGACATGTTCCCCTTCCCACCACATGTGAAGAAAATCCTGGCTCCCTGGTGAAACCCTCTGTTCTGGGATCCCTGAACTACCGACCATGAGTCCTAAGGTTGTCCCTTGAACGATCTGACCAATTTAGGTCCTAGCGTCTGCTTCTTTCTACTCACCACTGAAGACTCTTCCACTTGATGTCTTCATGTGACTCCATCAATTGGTGCCTGCTCTGCCAGGAATCTCTCTACATGTATATCTCACTCTAGCACTCCATCCTGAGTGGGGATGCTGATAGAAATCATCAATTCGCTGATCTCATGTTTATGTCCTTGTTGAAAGGTATGGGGCCTAAATAAAGGGTATTTTACAATATCCATAGAGTAGTGGGAGAGGTTTTTAAACTTCATAGAGTACTCATCCACATACATGTTGTATTTATATAGATGAAGTATCTCTTGTATGTGCACTAAGCGCAAAGTTGTGGGGAATAACTCCTCCTGAAAAATGCACTCAAAGTCTTCCCAAGAGTGGGTCGCCTCATCATGAGTCTGAATCATCAGACTCCACCATCTCCCTATTGATTCCTGAAGAATTCTCACATCTAATATTTCCATCTATTCAAGAAATTTATTCACTAAGTGGAAGACCCAGGTCACCGCCTCCAACCAGTCCTCAGTGGAATGAGGGTATGTCTCTCCCCTTGACCTAGTAGATATATATCTCTAGAACTTGTGAAAGTCACTGAGCTTGCATGAATCCTATACCAGTAACACCAGTCATATCTTTTGATCAATGGGTGGTGGTAACACTCGTGCACCGCCTGGTGGGACCATCTCTAGAACTGGTCCCTGAACAGACACCTCATCGCTATAACGGTGGTCCTCACGGTCATACATCAGAATCCTAGCTAGCTATCTTCATGGAGGAATCCTAATTTAAATCAATATTTACCACAATCAATAGATTATAACTGATGTGATAACTCTAATTTAAGAACAACATATGGAAACTCTCATTTCCTATATGATTCATGCAACCGGTGTTTTTATATATAGAATTGAAAAGAATAATTCAAGGCCATATTGTTTGGATACGTTGGCCACCACACCAACACTGGACTCCCCAAATCTGAAATTCAAAATTGAAACATTTAACACTGTTTCCCAAATAGAAAACAATATACTTCATGTCTTTGAGGTAGAACTGACCACCTATGATACCACATTGTCAGACCCATCCCTTGGGGTCCATGTCGTGATACCCCCAAGCCCCCATCTTGATGTCCAGGGGATAGATACTATCACTGAAGGTGTCAACCTATAAGTGGGAGGAATTTTTCTAAGTACTTGTACACTCGCACATACAACCATGCCCCAAGAAAACTGGAAAAGAGAAATTGCATGCTACTAAACAACCAATGATTGTAAAGGTACAACTGAGAGTAAATGGGATAGAATACAAACCCAACAAAAGACAACTACAACAAGTGAAAATACCAGATCAATGGAAAGTACTCCGTTGAAAACCCCACATGATGGGTAAGTATATATTAGTTTCCAAAAGCCATGGAATCATTTCCTACCTGCCTGATCTCAATAGGAACTGCCTGGTCCAGGGAGACCAAGTCATCTGCCAAGTCGTTGGTCGTCTACACCAGAAACAACATGTTTTGGTGAAGGCCATGTGGGGATGAGTAAAAAGATACTCATTAGGGACTCCAAACCAACTAGGAATTCCCTCAATGAAATCCACAAGAAGACCAGGAAGAATGATCATGAAGATTGATCACTGATTAGGATAGCTCACAATAGGTATACTCTAGAGTAGGAAGGTGAGAATTCGGTCATATCACAGAACACCTACAACTACTGAAGTACTCCTCCCCAATGAGTATCATGGGTATGTTGGGTCACATAGATCTACTACCTAGTGTGGGATTATTGGATCACAGAGATCCACTTCCCCTTAACTTTTGAATGTTGCTGTACTAATCCCTGATGAGTACTATGGGTATTCATGGTCACACAAAGCAGCTCCCCACTGTGGGCATACCGGGTCACACAGCGTCGCTTCCCACCATGGTCATCATGCTGAGGTACTCCTCTCTGTCGAGTACCATGGATCTTCTGTGTCACATAGAGCCACTCCCAACCATGGGCTTACTGGGTCACACAGATCTTATTCCCATTGGTCTATCATAGCAGATCCACACATGGTCTCTTTTTGGCTATCTTCAGGACTCCGTCATCCGTTGGATCTCTGCACAGAGTGCGCATGATTATGGGAGAACCACTCCCCATGTATTTTGTCATATTTCAACTTCTATGAAAGACCACGTAGAATATTCTAGAAGTTATACCTTGTCAGAAGGGTACCAATGCCGCAAATAGCTCATCAACCGGATACTCGGCTTGAGAGATATTGGCATTTTTTTTGAAAAGCGGCTAGTTTGACAAGGGCCCATCGTTCCATGGGTCCGGCCTGTAGGGGAGTCTGGTGCCCTACCCGGTTCGCCATATGCAGACTGGTTAATTCCTCCAGCCGAGATTCCTATCATGTCTGGGGTACACCATCACGCGGCTGATCAAACTCATCCACCCGGGTATTCTGCAGGCGGTCAGAGGACCATGTGCCATGAGAAGTCACGGCTACGGGCCACTCAACCAACATGGACGAAGGACCACGTCCCTGTCCCCAACCACTAGACCGAGCACCAGTAGCTCATATCGTGGCCTCCATCATTCCATCGTGGTATACTGCGACCCGCCCGTAGACACCTCCATGGGCCACCATTGGAGAGTTCTTCCACAGACCACTAGATCCACTCCGATGGTCAATTCTTCGCACAACCTGCGCCTATGGCCTCCTACAGATTCCATATTCCCTACGATGTCCAAGAATCAACCTTGTCTCCGTTTTTATGATACATCCATGAATAATGCACAAAAATACACAAGGCGAATGGGATCAGGCATTGCTCATTTCAACTCGCTCCCTCCACATTAGAGGTTTAGAAACAAGGGATAAAGGATTGAAGTTCTATCACAATTAATCAATCCTAATACATGAATCCCAAGAAAAAGGAACCCTCTTGAAAGAAAAAATAATTTTCGGATCACCCTATTCTTAGTTTGATCACAGTTTTTCATTTTAGAATGAATAATAGGTAAACTTAAAACAAAAACAAACCCATACCTCATTGGAGTTCCTTGTTGAATTAATCGGTCCATAGGGATTCAAATTCTGTTGGCATTTGATGCTCTCTGGTCAATTTATTTATGATGTGTCGATGTCACTATAGATTCGTCGATGTTTTTCTTTCCTCATTGGAAAGAATTATTGTTATAGGTTCATCAGAGAAATTACACCCTTTGATCTGAATTTCTCTAATGAGTTAACCCATTAAAAGGAAACATGTCACAACATTTCTTTATGATGCGTCATTGCGTCATTACGTTGTTTCATTGATGAAATAGTGTATCTGTTACACTTTATTTAATTTTCTGTTAGGAATCATGTTTACAAGCCATTAATGAGATTCATTTAATGTGACTCGTCATCGCTTTGTCATCGCAACGCAGCACCGTCGTGCCACCGCCCAATAATTGGGAAAAAATAAAATAATTTTTTAATTTATTTTATTTTTTTCCAAAATGGTTGAAAATTAGCTTTTCTAGTCTACCCTTTTTTGTCAAAGTTAGCTCCATTCAGATGAATGCATCCATTCCGAGTTCAATGGTTCACCTAGATTTTTGATCTGAACATCGGTTTAATCGTTAAAAAAACCCGCTCACACGTTTATTTAAATGAATTAAAAAAAATTCAAAATTCTATTCTGGGTTCACTGGGGCTCGGAATCAGGTGTTGTCAGAGCATCTAGTCTCGAAATAATTCTATATAATTTCAAAAAAATACACCTAATTTCTTAGACATCTCAAATTATCATACACTTTTATAACATTCATTGATTCCTATACTATATTTATTAATACTCAATAAGGTATAGTCTCCCCACTGTACCATTGTTAGACACTCACTATTAGTCGGAAACCTTTAGTGTATCAGGAAGCATACTTCAGGCCATTTCACTAACAGGTATAGATACATTTTATAGAGTGAACTGATTCAATACGTGAAATTATGTGTGTGTATAAACATGGAAAATTATCCCCCCTTGTATCATCGTGTTTAAACACTTGGCATTTATTTCCAGCCTATAGTGTAGGGGGGATGTCACCTATTGTTTGTAACACCTTCGACCCAACCCAATCCAATGGGTTAAGAAGTGATGTTACATATATTATAGTGATACACAACCCTTCCAAAATTGATCATTTAAAAAACCACTAAAAACATAATAGACCAAAAATTATCACTATCATTCACTATTAACTATTTTTATCTCTATAAAACCAACCAACCCCCCACCTTCTACATAAAACATACATTACAACATTCATGATACCCATTAAATTTATCATTTATCCATTTCCATAATTACCTATTTTCTAGAAATACTAAATTAATTATACCATTTATTTATCCATAATTAATGTCAGGACATTAATAATCGATCACCCACATTCATCTCAACTGATATCCATTCATTTCAAATACTTTAAATATTAATTAACAGTCCACTACACATTAGTATTTTCATTATTACCAACCATTTTTCACACCACTAGGTATATATAAGAGAACCCCAAAACACACAACCAATCATGGAATGAACCACCCTTTAACACATTCCAATAGACCCCACAACTACCATAATAAATTTACTTTCAATATAATAATCCAAACCACTATAACCAAACCACATAATTCCCCATCCACCACTACTAAATTTTCTCAATCCAACCAGGGAAACCATTCGAAATACCCACTGGATAACTCATTAAAATGACCTAAAACTAGCCACAATAATTCACTATTGAACCACACTAATAAAAGTAATATAAATAATAATACCAATAACAAACAACATCCAATTTTAGAAATAATTTACTTCTAGAATTCCATTTTTAAAACATGCCTTTAAAATATTTTTAAAGAGTAGTGTCATTATTATTACATATTTCACAAAAATGATTCATTTTCATATTTTTGTGTGTATCCATACTATAAGAGTTTATTCCATCAATTTAAAATTAAAAACTAATCATAATGATTTTAGAAGATAAAACTCTTAGTAGAAACATCAAACAACCATATATCAAAAAAAAATATAATAGAATCATATAAAAAACATGTTAAATACCCTTTCACCTCAATGTATTTTAGTATAATTCGTTTTATTTATTAGTTTAATCATTAATATCCACACAAATAAAACTTAATAATGATATTTCCATAATTTACAAAAAAAATATGGAAGGAGATGTATCAAATTGCCTACCTCAACTGGAGCTTCAACAATCACTTCACAAGAACAAGCAGAAAGACATTATTACAAGGAAAATATTATTTGAGGTAAACCTTAATCAACTTAGATCAGAACAACCTCTATAAAACAATGACTCAAATATAACAGAAAAAATCCAACTCATAGTTACAACCCCTCCAAGAATAATGATAATGGTAAAATAAAAAAGAATTGCAAGAACTCACCTTTGATCATAAGAAGTAAATACATTAAAGAAGAGGGTAAATACAATGAATGGAAACAAAAAAGACTTCGGAGGATCATCTTTGGATTCTAATGGTTTGAGGAATTGGATGAAAGTTTTACTAATTCAGATGGGATACTGAATTTATACTAATACTGTAAATCAATATAATCATAGTGTGATATATGTTGACAATGTCATAATGAAGCTAAATCGAATGAATCTATAAAAATTACATTTTGATATACCTTATGTCACATTATTTAATGATTCTTTAGCTAACATGATTCAATATAATCAAGGAGGGGTCATGTGGATATGGCCATCACCACACCTCGTCATTCGAGTTCCTGAAAATCACAATTGGAACCTCAAACAAAGCCATGATGTGATAAAAGCACGATGACATATTGGTTCCAAAAAATGTATAACCACTAAATCAACCACTTATAGACTAATATCATGATATTTAACACATCACCATGATGACCACCAATTTAAAATTTAACAAAATTTATAAGACCATTTCACACGACTAATAGAGCACCCACCACCATGTGAAAGATCCATACATAATGGTAAAATACCATATCTAAGGATTCCTTTTAATATTCCAGGGACTTTAAATTTAATAAAATATTCTCCAAAACTATTCATATTGTGATAAAATCCTGTCATACCATGGAAAAACTTCATTCTCAGAATTTTGTGTCTCTAAACTCTCATGGATTACACCCCCACACCAAAACACCAGAACCACGCCATGACTCTACCAAATATGGCATAACACACCCGACCATGGATCTTCCCTCATTTCCGGTAAACTATTCCTGGTGAAAGATCCATGGTCATGTCATGACATACCTTCTATATCTAAAATCACATCTTTAACTCCATCAAACTTCTTAGGGCCTTCCCCCAAAACCTTCAATGCCCATAAAATCTAATGTGATGATCTGAGATGGTCTGATCCTTTATAACTGCTATTTCATGGTGTTTTTGTTGGTACTATTTTAAACATTTTTTCTATATGATAATTTTGTGTCTTTATACTAGAAGAACTAAATTAAAATAATATAAAATATATGAAAATTATAATAAATAACCTTTATAAATAGTATGTTGTATATACTATATATGTAGATAATATATGATGGTTCTGAAAACTGTAATATTATAATCCCCACCTCAATGTCATGATTGAGTTTATTTTTGATTAATTAATAAGTTAATTGGATTTAAGGTGCCCGTAATATTAATTTATGGATTTTTTTAGGGTTTTCCACTGGTGTACGCATGGTGCGTGGTTTGGTGAATTATATGACTATTGATATGTATGTCAATTATTATCACATGGTTAACATGCAGTTAATTGATCTTTGAAACTCATGAGGGAAAATTTGTGAGGTTCTTCTGTTGTGGGTCTCTTGTATATGGATGTTGCATGGTTAAGAGAAACTATAAACCCAAACCATATAGTGTCTTATCATGAACTAGCCTAGATACCCTGGTACACTGATACCTAATCCAAATCTGACATAACTCGAACGGTGTTCTTGATCCCAATCGGTTGGTCACAAGCACCTGGAATCATACAAGAGACATGAATGGAATGATTTTTCCACATAAAAAAGAAACATAAATATTAAAATTCATTATACCATCACTCCCCGAGGAGGAAATACTATAAAAACCAATTAAAACATTTCCCAAATGATACATCAACAAAAAAACAAAATAACTATCAAATCAAATGATCAAAAAAAACATGTAATGGGTGGATCACATCTCCACTGATCACTTCAATAACTCCAAGACCAATGAATCAATTACACTCACCTCCTCTAAGAGACTTATTTCCTTTACTAGAATTGGGCATAAGATTATCAACAAACATCTGAAGGAAAATGTAGGGTGTGAGCTAATTATCCTAGTAGGGTCTCACCATGTTTTCTATAATCAATCCATAATAATTGAACCAAATATGTGTTCAATTTAAATAAAAAATTCATGGTCTGGCATTTACATATTTATGAAAAAACTTTCATTCATAATCAAAATGTATGAAATATGTTTTAAAACAAACTTAGTTCAACATTTTATAAAATACATTTATATAAATCAGTTTGCATGAATAAAACTATTCTATAAACAATGGAATATAATCATAAATTAAAAAATATCATAGAACCATGTAATAAGCTATGTGGTTCGTTAGTTTTTATTAATAGGATACTCTATAATCCAAATCTTTATCATAGCTCTAGGTATGTGTGAACACTTGAATTAATACCCAATTAGGGGATCCCATTAAGGGAAATCATGAAGAATATGGTTTAGTTAGTGTTTCTATCATCAAACCATTTCTAGGGAGTCAGAATCCTAGTGCGCTTATCCTAGTTACCCACTAACTACCGAGGATTAAATGTGCTTCAATCGATCAATCACTCAATCATTTTTAATAAATTCAAAATACAATTAAATAATTTTATCTTTCAACATGCCTTTCTTATTTCAAAACAAAATCATAAGTTTTCATAAATTCATTCTACTTTTAAATCATGTTTAAATTTAGTCCACTTACCTCAAGGTTCAACATAAAATCATTTCCTCAATTCAATTCCCAACCCAATCCATCAATTTTTCTCAAATCCACCCAACAATTTCAATTCCATTGAAATTGTGAGTTATGACAATTTTCATACCCTTTTCAAAATCAGACATCAAGAATCTCAAATATGAGTTTTCATATCATTTAAAAACTCATTTCAAGTCAATGAAGCAATTAAAGGTTTCAATTGTAGGGAAAATAATATGGAACCACCTGCCTTTAATCAGAGATCCAATCATCACCTTCCGTGTGAAATGCTAAAAAAGAACAAAGGATAAGGAGATCAAAAAGGAAGTCTTATATCATAATTCATCTTGATCAAACTCTAATTCAATTGTAAATCATGATATTACACTACTATAAATGAAGTATAGTGGAAATATAGAGAAAAAAATATGAAAACAAACTGGAGATCACAGAACCAACTGGGATTCCTTGGACGGATGGAGTCGCTCACTACGCAAGAGGTAAATCCTAAGGTTTGAGAGAGATGTGCCTTCAGAATGACAATATAAATCTGGTGTGCTACACAAATAAACTTTTTGGTCATGGGGGGATTTACATCTTAATATATTATGTAATAGTGTAAAACACTCCACCTTGCACATATACTAAAAAAGGTGTCACCTCTGGTTAAAAATACTTAATGATGAATTTATGGAATAAGTTTATTACTTACATCATAAATAATTTCATGCCATAATACATATTCACTACTTTTGTCTAAAAAAATTAAATCGTAAACCAAGGATTTATGGTGTAAAATTCTTCTACAACCAGTTCCCAGTAGTAGCCCTTGCAGAACCACCCATAAAGCTTCCAACTCAACGTAGACCCAATGTGCACCCTCTAAAACCTTTTACAGATTTTTTGTGAAACTCCATTATTTCAAAAAAATACATCCCCCAACTTTAGATCATTTTACCCAGAAATTTATATCAATCATTATTCAAAAAATCATTGTTTTGGGGATTAAACGAGTTAAAAAATATGTACCTTTAACCAAGATGTTACAACCTTTCCACCATAAACACTTTTTATCCCCGTAATGCCTATAAAAAATATTATATATCAAAGATATGTTAATATTTTTCTCTCTTAAATGCCTCAAACTCTCATTTATTTTTTAATCTGAACCATGCTTTCAAAGAACATGGACTAAAGGTATCATATTCCCATGAAGAACCTTTATCTTAGAATCAACCATCCTGAATGGATGCTCATTCATAGATAAATTTGGATCAACATTATGATCCTTTTACCTTGGAACATAATAAGGGTCAGAAACATACATTTGAAGATGTGATATATGAAACACAATTTGGATCGATGTAAATTGTTGTGGAAGTACCACATGGTAAGAAATTTTTCCTACACATTCATCCATCTCAAAAGGACACAAAAACCTCAGTGAATGCTTTCCCTATTTTCCAAGATTTTAGTGGCCCAACTGAGGTGAAACTTTGAAAAACACCTAGTCACCTACTACAAACTCTAATAGTAATCAATGAAATTTATTATATGATATATACCATCTCTATACTATTAATATTATCTAAAAAATCAAATGAACTTTTAAATTCATCTCCTAGACCAAGCTTCTTCCAACTAAGAAAGATTCACCAATCTCTCACCAACATAATGGATATCTATAAGGCTAAATATAAACTGACTTAAAATGATCCAATCCAATGGTGGACTGGTAAATATTGTTATTGGGAAACTCAACAAATCCGAAATAGACATCCCTAGCTTTACTAAAGTCACAAAAAAAAATTATCATATCCTAAATAGAATATTTTTTTTGTCTGGTCATATGTTTTTAGATGATATGTCGTGAACAAATGTACTACGGATCATAGTTCCCTGTAGAGGCCTCTCCAAAAGAGAGAAGTAAAACATTGATCCTTACAAGAGACTATAGCATAAGGAACACAATAAAAAAGTACATTCTCTTTCACATAGTTAATTCCAAAATACATAACTTTGTTTATATTTGGAATAGGTATAAGGTGAGATTATTTAGTCATCCTATCATTCACCACCCAAATCGCATTCTTCCCTCAATGGGTGAATGTAAAAACAAACACAAATTTCATAGAAATATCATTTTATTTCCTAGTTGAATGGGTATCTAGTGCTTGGATTTGACCTGTTGGACGGTATAATAATGAGAAAAAAATTAAGTGATGTCTCATCTCATACCCAATCACCAGAATCATCACTACATATCATATAAAATCATCATGTTTTCGGATTTCTTCAACCACTAGGAATTATGGAAATACCAAATTACATCCTTTCTCATTGGAAAATGAACAACACACAAGTTCCAAAAACATAAGATACCCTTGAAAGGGAACATCCACTCACTAACGATCTCCCCGCTATAAAGAGATTCCCTAATTCTATGCAATTCATCATTAAAATTCTACTCTCAGATAGTCAACTTGAAAATAGAGGAGGTGAACTACATACTTTTCAAAACAACCTGATATTCATTATCCTAGACACCCAAATGTAGCTGAGAAAATAGATCCATTAGATTCCACTCTTCTAGTGTTTCTTTCACTATTTTGGTCAGAATTTTCTTTCTCAAGGCATCAGAAACAAAATTCCCCTTACTAGGGGTGTATGAAATTTAAAAATAAAATGATTATTTAAACTCCACCCAATTCATCTATCGAAGATTCAAATATTTTTGAGAGAATATTTAACTTCTTCGTTTTTGTTTGGAATAAATTGTAAGCCTTTCTCCAAGAAGGTATTACTACCAACTCTTAAGAGCATGAATCACATATATGAGATTTAGATAATGGGTAAGATGATTCTTTTTATGTGGCATTATATTTATCAAACTATAGGCTTCCACTTGATCACCCTATATAAGTATGCATCCAAAACATGAACTTGATAAATCAAAAAAGACCACATTTCCCAACCTGGTCACTAGAAGAGTCAACAATAGTTTGTAATTAAATTTTTTTCCTTCTTTATAAAACAACTCTAACATTTTTCATCTCAAAAATTCTTCACTCGTTCTTAGTGAGAAATATCATCATAGAATCCAACTTAGAGAAATCTTCAACGAACCTGTGGTAATATCCAACCAAACCCAGGAATCTCAAAATCTTGAAATCATTTGGTGGTTACTCCCATGTCATAACAGGTTTCACCTTTTTAGGATCAAACCAAATACCATATTTTGATACCATGTTTTGTAACGACCCAAAGTTTCATTAATAGAAAATCCCTCTTGATCCAATTAAATGTTTCTTTATGAAAAATGTTTTTATAAGATGTCAACTTCTTTAGTTTTACGTTAATATTTGTGACCGTTACTTTTATAGTCGTTGATCAGTGATCATCTGGGTAGTTTAAATATAAGGCTTTAACGAACCAATTTTCTACTCAGACAAAGGAAGCGATGGCCTCATCCAGTAGAATTGCCCCTTATGAAGCCCATTTGTCGGAGCTCAGAAAAGAGGTGGCGTCTTTGGGCTTTTCCCTTGACCAAGCCCAAGCTGAGCTTCATCAAGTCAAGCTCGAACGTGATCGTCTACGGGAAAATGGAAGTTGATTGAAATTACAACTCGAGCGATGTTATCCGAGCAACCCCAATAGTCTGTCACCATCGCACACCTTACCCTTAGGTCTTATGCGGCTATTTTAAGGGGTTATGTAACAAATAAGTAGCACCATGTTCATGTACATTATTTTTGTATATAATAATGAATATAATTTCTAGTCATTTTTGATACATTGTAATTAGTTTTTAAAGTACAAATGGTGTTTTTAGTTATTATTTAATTAAGAATTATATTTTATTAAATTAAAGGATTTTTGAATTAAATGATATTTTAATTAATATTAATTTATATTTTATTAAGTATAAATGATCTTATAATTTTATGAATGCAATTAAAATTTTTATTAAGGTTTGAATGCCATTTCTGTCAAAACCCGTGATTTTTTTTATAAATGGCGGTTTTTATTTTAAAAGTGAAAATTCACATATTTAGAAAATTATTCAGATAAAATAAATATTATTTTTGGAATCAGGACGTCGAAATTATCCAACGGTGAATTTTTCATAATTTTCTGAGACAGTCAAATTTTTGGGTAAAAATTAAATACCATTTAAATATATAATGTGTTTTATGACATCATAATGACCCAATGGTGATGTAATAAAATACCATAATCCTTATGATCATCCAATATATGTTTTATCATTAAAATAATGAGGTTTTGGGTTTGTTTGAATTACTTTTCAAAGCATTAATGGAGACCTCAAGACTTATTCAACACTTTGCCTTTTTAAATTAATTTCCATGGGAGTGTGACTCACCTCCACATAAGCAACCCTAATTTTTTAATACGTTTGGACCTTGGCCTTGTAAAATATTTTTTTCCTCTTTCCTTTTCCAGAAACTATGGGCAAATGCCATGGGATGGTTTTTGGTTTGGATTATTTTAATATAAGGGGTCCCAAACCTAAATAATAAAGAATTCCCTCACCTTTCCTATATAAACCCTCCCAAGCTCCCACTTCCTCCTCCCTCAAAGCCCTTGGAGTTCGTCCAACCTCTTCCCTACTCTATCTAGAATCCTCTCAAGGTGCCCCAAGCTCCCAAGAAGCCTCTCACAAGCCTCTCTCTAGCCTTTGGAAGCACACTTCCAAGTAAGGGTTTTTTTTCCTTTCTCAATTTTGTCAATTTACTTTAAGTTGTATTGCCCTTTTAATTTCAATTATGAATGTTGGGGTATGTTTTCACACCTCCCACATATTTCCCTCTTATTTTTTGAATGATGGGAGAACCCTTTCTCTCTCATTAAATTCCTCCCATGTACACCCGTTACTATGCCGAAATTCCGAAAGGAACTTCTCTCTCTTCTTTTACATTCAAGCAATACTTTTGTATCATGAATCTAAATTCCATTTATATGGTTGGGACATGTATATATATGATCTCCTTACTTTCCATTACATGTAAATATGATTAGGAACCCCTTTCTCTCTCATCGCCCTTTTTTATTAATTCTTATGTCACGCCGTTACGCTACCGAAATCGCACCGATTTTCTAAGCCAATGTCTTTGTGTAGTGAATACCATGCCCATTTCTCCATCAAGGGTATTCACCTTTATGCACATTTACTTATTTATTTTAAATTTTCATGTATTAATTCCACATTCCTTTATCATGGAATAAATGATTATGTTTTATGAATCCATGTTTTATGATCCTTGTGGAACAGTTATGCATGAAATGAAAAGTTTAAGAAGGGTGTGCCCTTACAGCGCTCCAATGCATTGGGTAAAGTATAGTATCATGATACGTCATGTGAAATGAGTGTAGACTCATGCTAATTCAAGTGCAACGAGGGTTTACTCTTGCTTCAAGTGCAATGAGGGTTTACTCATGCTCTATATGCAATGAGCCTTGGCTCATGCTAATTCAATGTTAAGTGTTGTTGCCACATTTCCATGTTATGATTATCATGCTTTATCATGCCTTTATGTTCATGTTACTCTTATGCTCTATTGATGTTCCTATTTCCTAACATGTATTGTACTCCTCATGTTATTCATTGTGTACTCCCTTACTGGGCTTTATAGCTCACTCTTTTCTTATGCATGTCCTCAGGTTATCCCATGCAATGCTAAGTACGAAGGAATGTAGTGGTCATGTAAAGGAAGTTTTCAATAAAGATGTTGTATTTCAAGTTTAAAGTTTTTATGTAATGATCCTAAGCCCCAAAGACACTAAACCACTCGATATTCTTTGTTGTATCAAGTGAAGTTTTATGTAATAAAGCATTCTTAGTTGTATTAAAAAGCAGGGTTGTCATAGTTGGTATCAAAGGATAGGTTTAGTTATTTTTGGGATTAGGAAACCCTAGTAAAGCCTTAGATACAAGACTAAGTATAAAAAAACATCCCTATGTTTTGGTTAATACTAAGTAAGTGGTTTATCAAAAAAATACATCCATGTCTGGATACGAGCAGGTAGTGGCGGCTCTGGCACAGATGTATCCTAGGGGTAAAACCCGAAAACACCGCTTTGAGCTAGACTCGAACGGGAACTGGTGCACGACAATGGGCCTTGCTGCACTCTTGGTTACGACACTCCCGGGTGATATGTTTTGATGAATTCACAATCTTAGTATTAACCCTTATTAAGGGAAAAAATGCCCCTAAGAATATATGTTAGAAGGTAGATCATGAAAAGCTTGGATTTAATCCTATAGACTCAGGAGTTAAAGAGATTAAAGTTTATTTATAAGTCATCAACTTTTGTCTTTGGATTACCCTTTATGTGTTACCCCTAACATTCTTTTATTCCAGCCAATGGCTGGTAATAGGAGAACTCGGGCTAACAACCATTGTGAAGATCAGTGTGATTATTGTACTTATGAGATGCCCAATCCAATGGGAGCGGGAATTGAAAACTTTGTCATGCTTCTCTCTCAGCTAACTCATGTTTTGAATAGAAACACCGGTCAAGAGGAACGTTCAACCCCCCCTAAGAAAGAACAAGTCGCTATTGAAAGCTTCATGAGACAAAGGCCTCCTACTTTTAGTGGATCATCCGATCCCATGATCGCTGAACAATGGATCAACTCCATTGAAAAGATATTCTCCATCCTCCAATGCTCTGAAAAAGAGAAGGTTCTCCTGGCGGCTTATCGTATGGAGGGTGAAGCTGATCAATGGTGGACGTTGATCAAAAATACGAAGCCTGAGGAGGAGATAGAGGCTTTGGAATGGAAGGAATTCCGGAAGATGTTTTTCGATAAATATTTTCCATGCACCCTCCGTCTTAAGATGGAAAGGGTCTTCCTTTCCCTCAAACAGAAAGATGAAGAATCTGTGGGAGCGTACGAGGAAAACTTCACAAGGCTTTCACGATACGCTTCCGGCATTGTTGTTACCCCCGAATGCAAGGTTGACCACTTCTTTGGTGGGCTGAAACCTAGCTTGCGGAAAGCATTAGCGATCCGTGACTTCGACAGCTATGAGGAAATTGTCCGATGTGCCCTCAAGGTTGAAATGGAGATCGGAGAATCACAGGGATATCATGGGGACAAGAAGCGTAAGGTGGACTTCAATGCTGGTGGTCCGATGGATAAATCCAACGGCGCTAAGAAATTCCAGCCCCCCACTTGCCAAAAGTGTGGAAAGAAGCACCCTGTAAATTTCCTTAGGGGGACAAGAAAATGCTTCAAGTGTGGAAGAGAAGGGCACCTAGCTATTAACTGTCAGCAAGAAGGACCCGCTGCTGCGACAGAGGAGAGGAACGCTCCATTCGAACCTCAACGAGTTGTTCAATGCTACAAATGCAAAGAACCGGGTCATTTTGCAAATCAGTGCCCTAATCCAAGGGTTATCGGAGGCAACCAGCAACCTCCAAGACAACAAGGAAGAACTTTTTCCATCACTTCTGCCGAAGTGAACCCCGAAAATGAAGTGGTGACAGGTACGCTAGTTATTCATTCAAGAATAGCGAATGTACTTTTTGATTCAGGTTCTACGCATTCTTTTATATCTCAAAAGTTTAGTATAACAATCCATGCACCACCAAAAATCATGGAAGTAAAGATGTCGGTGAGTACGGAAAATGGGGCAATCATTGCATCCCATGAGTATAAGTCCTCCCCTGTTATAATATGTGGATTGAATTTCCCAGAAAACCTCGTCATACTCCCTTTGGTGGAATTTGATGCAATTCTTGGCATGGATTGGCTTTCCTTATATAGAGCCAACATAAATTGTCGTGAGAGGGAAATCACACTCCATATGGAGAATCGACCCCCGATTCTTTACAAGTGTCAGGAGGAAGATGAATCTCCTTTAGCTCCATCATCTCAAGCATGGATATTACTGCCTTATGAGCACGCATATCTGGCTCAGATGATTGAGTCCAAGGAAGAAACCACCCTTGAATAAATGCCTATTGTGAGGGAATTTGCTGAAGTATTTCCAGAGGAACTTCCTGGTCTTCCTCCAAAAAGAGATGTTGAGTTCTCAATTGAACTTATACCTGGGGCACTACCAATATCCAAGACTTCATATAGAATGGCTGTTGTTGAGCTTGAAGAACTGAAGAAACAACTACAGGAGAATCTGGATAAAGGGTTTATACGCCCAAGTGAATCACCATGGGGTGCACCAGTCCTCTTCGTCAAGAAGAAGTATGGGTCAATGCGGCTTTGCATCGATTATCGTGAACTTAACAAAATCACAATAAAGAACAAGTATCCTCTCCCAAGAATCGATGACTTGTTTGATCAGCTGCGTGGAGCACAATACTTCCCCAAGGTGGACTTGCGGTCAGGATATTATCAAGTAAGGGTGAAGAAGGAAGATATCCCCAAGACTACTTTTCGTACAAGGTACGGGCACTATGAATTCATATTAATTCCTTTCGGACTCACCAGTTCTCCAGCAATATTCATGGACTTGATGAATAGAGTCTTTAGAGATTACCTTGACAAATTTGTGATAGTCTTTAAAGATGATATTCTAATATACTCCAAAACCAAGGAGGACCATGAGGAGCATTTGAGAACTGTACTGGAGACTTTGCGCAAGGAGAATCTCTATGCCAAGTACAGCAAGTGTGAGTTCTGGTTGAAGGAGGTCTCATTCTTGGGCCATATCATCACAAGCAATGGGATATCTATGGACCCCTCCAAAATAGATGCAATTGAGGGATGGCCTAGGCCAACATCGGTAACTGATATCCGTAGCTTCTTGGGGTTAGCTGGATATTATCGACAATTTGTGAGAAACTTCTCACGATTGTCCAACCCTCTTACCAAGCTAACTCGAAAGGGAGTAATGTTTTTTTGGAGTGTCGAATGCGAAGAAAGCTTCAAGGAGTTGAAAAGGAGGTTTATCACTGCACCTGTTCTCATTTTACCCACAAGTGGGGAGCTTTTTGTGGTATTCAGTGATGCTTCGAAGAAGGGCTTAAGATGTGTGCTGATGCAGAATGATAAAGTGATATCCTATGCCTCAAGTCAGTTAAAAATACATGAGCGAAACTATCCAACACATGATCTGGAGTTGGCGGCGGTGATCTTTGCCTTGAAAATCTGGCAGCATTATCTCTATGGAGAGAAATGTGAGATATATACTGACCACAAGAGTCTTAAATATATATTCACACAGAAAGAGCTTAATATGCGCCAGAGAAGATGGATAGAGCTCATCAAGGATTATGACTGTTCAATACATTACCACCCTGGGAAGGCGAACAAGGTGGCGGATGCCCTAAGTAGAAAGGATCCAGTGATTCTATCAATGATGAGAATTGAGAGGGATCCAATCTTCTTAGACTTGATGAAGATGGACGTGGTAATCATAAAGAAGGGAACATCATCAATCCTTTCACAAATGATTGCTCAACCATCTCTGTTGGAAAGGTTAAAGGATGCTCAAAAGGATGATGCGGGAATCCAAGAAAAAGTGGAAGCTATCAAAAAGGGAAAATCCCCAGAGTTTAATGTTAATGAAGAAGGAATTGTGCGGTTTGGGAAAAGACTATTTGTTCCATCATGTTCGGAGCTGAAGAAGGAACTTTTGGATGATGCACATAGTTCAAATTTCTCTATTCACCCAGGGAGCACAAAGATGTATCGATATCTCCGAGAAAACTTTTGGTGGGATAATATGAAGAAGGAGATCGCTGAATATACATCAAAGTGCCTGGTGTGTTAGAAAGTGAAGGCAGAGAGGCAGAAGTCTAAGGGGATGATGCAACCATTGCCCATACCAGAATGGAAATGGGAGAACATCACCATGGACTTTTTCACCGGACTTCCAGGGACATCCAAAGGCAACAATTCAATCTGGGTTGTTGTGGATCGTCTTATAAAGACTGCACACTTCATTGTTATTCGAGAGGATTTCTCTTTGGATCAACTGGCCCGGATATATATCAGGGATGTGGTACGGTTGCATGGAGTACGACTATCTATTGTTTCTGATCGAGATCCAAGATTCACCTCTAAGTTTTGGAAGAGTCTTAAACATGCTCTGAATACTGAACTAAACTTCAGTACGGCCTATCATCCTCAAACTGATGGCCAATCCGAGCGGACTATCCAAACGCTTGAGGATATGTTGAGAGCGTGCTCAATGGACTTTAAAGGAGGATGGGATCAACATCTTCCTCTGGTTGAGTTCTCTTATAATAATAGTTTCCACTCAAGTATCCAAATGGCACCATATGAAGCCCTGTATGGGAAAAGGTGTAGAACACCAGCACGTTGGGATGAGGTCGGTGAACGTAAGCTTCTTGGACCAGAAATGGTCGAAGAAATGGTGGAGAAGGTGAAAACCATTCAACAGCATATCAAGGCATCCCAAAGTCGACAGAAGAGTTATGCAGATAATCATCGACGAGACCTTGAGTTTAAAGTCGGAGACATGGTGTTTTTACGCATATCTCCGTGGAAGAAGGTCATGAGGTTTGGAAAGAAAGGGAAGTTAAGTCCAAGGTACATCGGCCCCTTCGAGATTCTTGATCGTGTTGGGGCTGTGGCCTATCGACTAGCACTTCCACCTACTATGGACAAGGTGCATGATGTCTTTCATGTATCCATCTTAAGGATGTACATACCGGACCCTTCACATGTACTCTCTTCCGAGGTGGTACAATTGGAATATGATCTTTCTTATGAGGAGCAACCAGTGAAGATCTTAGATCATAGAGAAAAAGTTCTACGAAATAAGACAATGACCCTCGTCAAGGTGTTGTGGAGAAACCACAAGTTTGAAGAAGCAACTTGGGAGTTGGAGGATATGATGAAGCTAAGTTACCCACATTTGTTTTAGTGTGGGAAAAGGAAAATTTAGAGGGTGAAATTTCTTATGGGGGGAATATTGTAACGACCCAAAGTTTCATTAATAGAAAATCCCTCTTGATCCAGTTAAATGTTTCTTTATGAAAAATGTTTTTATAAGATGTCAACTTCTTTAGTTTTACGTTAAGATTTGTGACCGTTACTTTTATAGCCGTTGAACAGTGATCATCTCGGTAGTTTAAATATAAGGCTTTAATGAACCAATTTTCTACTCAGACAAAGGAAGTGATGGCCTCATCTAGTAGAATTGCCCCTTATGAAGCCCATTTGTCGGAGCTCGGAAAAGAGGTGGAGTCTTTGGGCTTTTCCTGTGACCAATCCCAAGCTGAGCTTCATCAAGTCAATCTCGAACGTGATCATCTACGGGAAAAATGGAAGTTGATTGAAATTACAACTCGAGTGATGTTATCCGAGCAACCCTAAGAGTCTGTCACCATCGCACACCTTACCCTTAGGTCTTATGCGGCTATTTTAAGGGGTTATGTAACAAATAATTAGCACCATGTTCATGTACATTATTTTTGTATATAATAATGAACATAATTTCTAGTCATTTTTGATACATTGTAATTAGTTTTTGAAGTACAAATGGTGTTTTTAGTTATTATTTAATTAAGAATTATATTTTATTAAATTAAAGGATTTTTGAATTAAATAATATTTTAATTAATATTAAATTAAATTTTATTAAGTATAAATGATCTTATAATTTTATGAATGCAATTAAAATTTTTATTAAGGTTTGAAAGCCATTTCTGTCAAAACCCGTGAATTTTTTTATAAATGTCGGTTTTTATTTTAAAAGTGACAATTCATATATTTAGAAAATTATTCAGATAAAATAAATATTATTTTTTGAATCAGGACGTCGAAATTATCCAACGGTGAATTTTTCATAATTTTCTGAGACAGTCAAATTTTTGGGTAAAAATTAAATACCATTTAAATATATAATGTGTTTTATGACATCATAATGACCCAATGGTGATGTAATAAAATACCATAATCCTTATGATCGGCCAATATATGTTTTATCATTAAAATAATGAGGTTTTGGGTTTGTTTGACATACTTTTCAAAGCATTAATGGAGCCCTCAAGACTTATTCAACACTTTGCCTTTTTAAATTAATTTCCATTGGAGTGTGACTCACCTCCACATAAGCAACCCTAATTTTTTAATAATTTCGGACCTTGGCCTTGTAAAATCTTTTTTTCCTCTTTTATTTTCCAGAAACCATGGGAAAATAC
Organism: Viscum album; assembly: GCA_963277665.1. NCBI lineage: Eukaryota > Viridiplantae > Streptophyta > Magnoliopsida > Santalales > Viscaceae > Viscum > Viscum album. The sequence continues at coordinate 279,425,957 of OY728125.1, forward strand.
CATGGGATGGTTTGTGGTTTGGATTATTTTAATATAAGGGGTCCCAAACCTAAATAATAAAGAATTCCCTCACCTTTCCTATATAAACCCACCCAAGCTCCCACTTCCTCCTCACTCAAAGCCCTTGGAGTTCGTCCAACCTTTTCCCTACTCTCTCTAGAATCCTCTCAAGGTGCCCCAAGCTCCCAAGAAGCCTCTCACAAGCCTCTCTCTAGCCTTTGGAAGCACACTTCCAAGTAAGGGTTTTTTTTCCTTTCTCAATTTTGTCAATTTTCTTTAAGTTGTATTGCCCTTTTAATTTAAATTATGAATGTTGGAGTATGGTTTCGCACCACCCACATACTGCCCTCTTATTGTTTGAATTATGGTAGAACCCTTTCTCTCTCATTAAATGCCTCCCATGTACACCCGTTACTATGCCGAAATTACGAAAGGAACTTCTCTCTCTTCTTTTACATTCAAGCAATACTTTTGTATCATGAATCTAAATTCCATTTCTATTGTTGGGACATGTATATATATGATTTAAATACTGTCCATTACATTTAAATATGATGAGTAACCCCTTTCTCTCTCATCAAACTTTTTTATAAATTCTTATGTCACGTCGTTACGCTGCCGAAATCGCACCGATTTTCTAAGCCAATGTCTTTGTGTAGTGAATACCATGCCCATTTCTCCATCAAGGGTATTCACCTTTATGCACATTTACTTATTGATTATAAAGTTTCATGTATTAATTCCACATTCCTTTATCGTGTAATAAATGATTATGTTTTATGAATCCATGTTTTATGATTCATGTGGCACACTTATGCATGAAATAAAATGTTTAAGAAGGGTGTGCCCTTACAGCACTCCAATGCATTGGGTAAAGTATAGTATCATGATACGTCATGTGAAATGAGTGTCGACTCATGCTAATTCAAGTGCAACGAGTGTTTACTCGTGCTTCAAGTGCAATGAAGGTTTACTCATGCTCCATGTGCAATGAGCCTTGGCTCATGCTAATTCAATGTTAAGTGTTGTTGCCACATTTCCATGTTATGATTATCATGCTTTATCATGCCTTTATGTTCATGTTACTCTTAGGCTCTATTGATGTTCCAATTGCCTAAAATGTATTGTACTCCTCATGTTATTCATTGTTTACTCCCTTACTGGGCTTTATAGCTCACCCTTTTCTTATGCATGTCCTCAGGTTATCCCACGTAATGCTAAGTACGAAGGAATGTAGTGGTCATGTAAAGGAAGTTTTCAATAAAGATGTTGTATTTAAAGTTTAAAGTTTTTATGTAATGATCTTAAGCCCCAAAGACACTAAACCTCTCTATCTTAATTGTTGTATCAAGTGAAGTTTTATGTAATAAAGCATGCTTAAGTTGTATTATAAAGCAGGGTTGTCATATGTGTCCCAAAAAACCCACTTCTGAAATCAATACATTACATTTTGAAAGAGTTGTAAAAAATTGATGATCTCAAAAGATTTATAGGACTCCTCCCATATAATGCACACGATCCTCCTTAGTCAGAGAGTAAAATAGGTTTTTATCCACAAATATGACCATGAACGAGATATGGTACTCATGAAATATCTTGTTCATCAAAGCCATAAAAATTATAGGGTAACTAGTTTGACTAATTGGAATATCAATATACAAACAACGGACATACCTTCTCCTAAAGGTTATCTTTTAAATTTCAGGTTATTGAATAATCCTCTTGTGATAATAAGATCAAGGATCATTCCTGAAGAACAACTTCTACCCATTTAAATGGTCAAATATATCATCAATCTACGATAACAGATACTTTTTCTTCATAGTCAATAAATTGAGTTTTTTGTAATCAATATAAATAATATGTGTCTCGTCATATTTCTTCATAAATAGAATAGTATCCACCCAAGGTAACACACTCATGAATATAAATTTTTTTTCATGAAATAATCCAATAAGAGTTCAACTCTTAAACTTCATATGGTTCCATATGGTATGAAGGAATAGACACTGACTGAGTATAAAAACCCAACTCTTTATTACACACATAAACATGATTTATTACATAAACTCTTCACTTATACAACATATAGGATCACGATATATAGTGTCTTTGGGGCTTAGGAACATTACATAACTACATTAAAAATTAAATACAACATCATTATTGAAAACATTCTTTACATGACCACTATAAAACCTTGTACTTAGCCTTGTATGGGATAACCTAAGGACATATATAAGAAAAGGGTGATCAATAAATCCTAGTAAGGGAATAAACATGGAATAACATGAGTAATAAAATACATGTTATTTAATAGGAATATCAATTGAGAATAATAGAAACATGAACATAATGGAATGATAAATCATGATAATCATAACATGGAGATATGACAATAACACTTAACATGGAATTAGCATGAGCCAAGGATAATTTCACATGGAGCATGTGTAAACCCTCATTGCACATGAAGCATGAGTAAACCCTAGTTGAAAATGAATTATAATGATTCAACAACCATTGAACATGACATATAATGATACTATACTTTATCTAATGCATTGGAGTGCTATTGGGGAACACCGTTCTTAAACATTACATTTCATGCATAAGTGTGCCACAAGATCATAGAACATGAATTCATAGAACATAAAAATTTATACCATTATTAGGCAATGTGGAATTAATACATGAAACTATTACATAAATATGTAAATGTGCATAAATATGAATAACCTTGATAGAGAAAGGGGTATGGTATTCAATATACAATGATTTTGGCTTGGAAAATTGCAGTGCAATTTCTATAGCATAATGGCAAGACATAAGACATAATAAAAATGGTTGATGAGATATAAATTGTTGTATCTTAATATGTAAATGAAATTGATAGTAATATGTGTCATATAGATACATTTCCTATCATAGGTATGGGATTTTATATTCCTAATACATAATAATTTCATGAATGAAAATGAGGAGAGAGAAATTACTTACGGAATTTTGGCGTTGTAACTGGTATTATGGAAGGAATTTAATGAGAGATAAAGTGGTAGCACATCATTAAAACATATATAGGGAAGTGCTAGGGAGGTTAGAAATCATACCCTAACATTTATAATTCAAAATAAAAGGGAATAATAATATTAATAAACATGGATAAAAAGAGAAAGGTAGGAATCCCTTACTTGGAAGTGTGATCCCAAAGGATTGGTAGGGGATTGAGAGAGGATCCTTGGGAGCATGGGGTGCCTTGGGAGGATTATAGGGAAATGAGGGTAGAGTTTGGACGAAATACAAAGGATTTCAGTCAAGTGGAAGTGGGAGCTTGGGTGGGTTTATATATGAAAGTAGGAAAATTATTTATTATTTTGGGTTGGGACACCATTCGTTAAACTAATCAAACCCACATACCAGCCAACGGATTTTTCCCATGTATTTTTCCAAAGGGGATTGGAAAAAATATTTTATAAGGACAATGGCTGTAATTTATAGAATAATTGGGTTGCTTATGTGGAGGTGAGTCACAATCTCCAGGAAAACAATTTAAAAAGACAAAAAAATTTATAAGTATTGAAGGGTCCACTAAAGATTTTTAAAATAAATCAATCAAACCCAAAATCACATTTTTTAATGGTAAAACATATATTGGACTAAAATAATGTTTATTTTATTTTATTACCTCACGATTGGGTCATTTTGATGTCATAAAACACATTATATATTTAAAATGTATTTAATTTTTACCCAAAAACTCTACTCTATAAAAAATTATGAAAAATTTAAAATTGGATAATTTATACATCCTAAATCCAAAAATACTATTAATTTTATCCAAATAACTTTCTAAAAATGTGATTTTTCACTTTTAATATAAAAACTGACATTTATCAAAAATTAATGGGTTTTGACAAAAATAGCTTTCAAAACGTAATAAAAATTACAATTTTATTCATAAAAATTATAAGATAATTTATACTTAATAAAAAGAAATTTAATAATAATAATATTTTATTAAAATATTATTTATTTCAGAAATCCATTAATTTATCAAAATTGATTTTTTAGTTTAATATTAACTTAAATAACTATTGGCGCTTTGAAAACTATTTACAGTGTAACAATATTACAATGACAGTATATTATTTATTATATAAAAAAATAATGTAAATAATCATAATTCTAGTGTCTTGTTACATGACCCCATAAAACACCCACATAGGACCTTAGGATAAGGTGTGCGATGGAGACAGACTCTTGGGGTGGCTTGGATAACATCGCTTCAGTGGTAATCACTATCAACTTCCACTTCTCTCCTAGTCGGTTCTGCTTAAGCTTAATGTATTCAATCTCAGCTTGGGATTGGTACAGAGTGAATCCCAATGACACCACCTCCATTACAAGCACTTACAAATGGGCTTCATACAGGTCAAGTCTACTACATGCGGCCATCACTTCCTTTGTCTGATTAAATTGTATTTGTTAAAGCCCAATATTTATACTAATCATGTGATCACTATTCAATAGCATTATTTACAATGGAAACATTTCTTAATGGTGTTTTAAATTAAAAAACATTAAACCAAATAAGTGAATTTGTTTTATATAACCATAAGAATACATTTAAAGAGACCAAGATGAATTTTCATTAATGAATTTTTGGGTCATTACAATCTTCCACCATAAGAAAATTTTCCCTTGAAATTTCCTTTTCCCACACTAAAACAGATATTGGTAACTTTTCTTCATCAATTCCACTGATTCCCACATCTCTTCTTCAAACGTTTGTTTTCTCCAAAACCCCTTGATGAGGGGAATTGTCTTATTTCATAGAACTTTTTCTCTACGATCTTAGATCTTCACTGGTTTCTCCTTGTAACAAAGATCATCCTCTAGCTATACTACCTGTGAAAATTGTACATGTGAAGGGTCTGGTATGTACATACATAAGAGGGATACATGAAATACATCATGTATTATTTCCATTGTAGGTGGATGTTCTATTTGATAGGCCACAACCCCAACCCGATCAAGAATCTCGAAGGGGATGATGTACCTAGGACATAACTTCCCGTTATTTCCAAAACTCATTACCTTATTCCATGGAGATATGTGTAGAAATACCATGTCTCCATCATCAAACTCATGTTATTGTCAATGTTTATATACAAAACTCTTCTGTTGACTCTGGGCTGCCTTGATATGCTGCTAAATAGTTTTCACCTTCTCCACCATTTCGTCTGCCATTTCTGGTCCTACCAGCTTACGCTCACCAACTTCATCCCAACATTCTGATTCAAATAATAATATTATTTTTATCCAAATAATTTTTAAAATATTTTAATTCTAAATTTTAGAATAAATACCGATATTTATAAAAAAATTCATGGGTATTGACAAAAATATATTCCAAACATTGATAAAAATTAAAATTGTATTCATAAAAATTATAAAATTATTTATTCTTAATAAAAATTAATTTATTAATAATAATATTTTATTGAAATATTATTTACATCAAAAATAAATGAATTTATTGGAATAAAATCCTTAATTGAATATTAACTAAAAATATTATTTGTTCTTTAAAAACTATTTACAAAGTAACAACAATAAAATGACAGTATATTTTTTAATATATAAAAAATTAATGTATATAATTAGAATTATAGGGTCTTATTAAATAACCCCTTAAAACACCCACATAAGACCTTATGGTAAGGTGCACAATGGTGACAGACTCTTGGGGTGGCTCGGATAACATCGTTCGAGTGGAAATCTCTATCAACTTCCACTTTTCTCATAGGCGGTTCCGCTCAAAGATAACGTATTCAAGCTCGGCCTGGGCTTGGTAAAGAGTGAAACCCAATGATGAAACATCCTTTACAAGCTCTAATAAATGGGCTTCATATGGGAAAGGTCTACCAGATGAGGCCATCACTTCCTTTGTCTGAGTAAATTAGATTTGTTAAAGCCCTATATTTATACTAATCATGTGACCACTATTCAACAGCTATATTAGAAATGGTCACATTTCTTAACAGTATTTTAAAATCCAAAACATAAAACCAAATAAGTGAAAACGTTTTACATAACTATAAGAATACATTTAAATAAACCAGGGAAATTTTTATTAATGAATTTTTGGGTCGTTACACTGAGTATCGAGTACTAAATCAATAAAAAACTCCACCTTATTTATTGGTTCAAAAACCAGAAATGTCAGATAGAAATATGGTGGGACACTTCGTGAAAACTGTAGGGATATCATTACAAATATATTCTCACACTACATCAAAAAAAACATTGATATTACCCTTTCTAACTTCAAAAAAGGTTGTCCGAATCTACTTGACCTCATGTCTCATTCTCTCTGAAGGATATAACCCACCCCATCGGGAACAGTAAAGGAGATCTAAAAAAGGTGACAGTCAATTTAGTCCTTACAAGAAATCAAAAAATCCATCAAAAAAATGATGTCAAGTGGTTTCATGTTGGGAACCATAAAATCCATGGTAATCATAATCACTAATAAAGGGAAAACACAAGAGGGGCATCAAAGACCATAGTCTCTCTTCATTCCAAGTGGCATTGTAATATCCATCACATAAGATAAAATATCTATAGGAATGGGTAGAAGGATAAAAAAATGAGTCAATATAAATGAGTTAGATGAACCATTATCAAAAATAGAAATAACTAAGGATGAATCAATTGTGATGGTACCTCTCACAATTGTCAGACCTACATCAGCTTCTTCTGGATACTTTTCCACTGTGTGAAGAAGATTCCTTCTAAATTTGTATGGATGGAACCCCTTAGTTTTTAAAACATCATATTGATTAAAAGGGACTACTCCTATAACTATAGGATGTTTTTAATATTCATGCTATCTAGAACCACCATGAGATATATTGTGCTTCCTTTTCTCTTTAAAGGGTCCAACCAAGCTAACACTGTGATAAAAAATAAATCTTGTACACCCTAAATTACCAGCTTGGAAAAGCTTAACCATCAACAGTATATTCATCATATCATCATATGAAGGGAGATTTAGTGAGAAAAACTTTGGTGAGATATCAGGTTAGAGACCCAGCTCAAACCACCATACCCTCACCTTCTCCTTGGATACAACCTTATGTGAAAACTGAACAAGCTCCAAAAAATGGTTTGCTTATTGTGTCATGATTCTATCACTCGACTATAGGTTGAGAAACTATATATCCTTTTTCAAAACAATAGATTCTGGACATAACTAGTCAGGGAAAATAACTCTAAATTCTTTCCACTTGAAACATTCACACTTCTTCATCATCACCATTGAATCCCACCATCTCCTACTTAGACTCTCATTCTTGAAGGTAGCATATATAACCATTATAGATTCTAGTGTTTCTAAGAACAAAAAAAGTAGTTTAATATTTTCCAACAAGTTCCCATCTACTTTAGGATCATTCAAACCTTGTAAATATAGTCTTTTATGATAGACTCTTGATAATTCACTCTATATTCATATTTTAATGACTTCAACTCTTATAAATAAATTTATTTTATGATTTAATGTTTTATTATGTAATATAGTTATAGATAAAACATACAATTAATTTGTTTTGATATATCCAATTGAATTCAAATTACCATTAATAATCTTTATAGTTGATAATAGTCATTAAATAGTGATCACATGATTAGTATAAATATAGGGCTTTATCAAATCCAATTGTATTAGACAAAGGAAGTGATGGAATCAACCGATAGAATCATTCCCTATGAAGCAAATTTATCGAAGGCTCTATGGGAGATAGAATCTCTAGGATTTTACCTTTACTAAGACCAATCATAGATCTAAAAACTTCATCATTAGCCAAACTGTTTATGGGAGAAGTTCATGTTCATCAAGATCACGACTTGAACCATGTTCGTTGAACGACTGCTTGAATGTCTCACCATCATGAACCTTACTCTTAGGGAATATGCTAGTGCAATAATGGAATATGTATCAAGACCTTAATAACATTAATATTTTATTGAATAATTAATCTATTTTCATTTTAATTATTACTTTATAAATTATTTTGATTTTATCCAATTAAACACAAATTGTATTTTTGTGTAATATTCAAATTCAATTAAGGGATTTAATATAATGAATTTATGGATATCTGAAATAAATAGTGTTTTAATAAAATTTCATTATTAAATAATTTTTATTAATTATAAATGTTAATATAATTTTTAGAGTGAAATGTACTTTTTATAAAGGTTCAAAAAGTGTTATTTTTAAAAATGAAGTATTTTTTTCAATAATTGTAGAATCTTATTTTAAAAGATAAACAAACTTATTTAGAAAATTATTTTTATAAAATGAATAATATTTTAGGAATCATAATTTCCAAATTATCCAATGAATAATTTTTCCTAATTTTCTTAGATAGTGGAGTTTTCAAGTAAAAAATAAATACTGTATAAATATTATGTTTGTTTTATGACATCAATATGGCTCAAAAATGATTTAATATATACTATAATCAGTATCCTCAGAAAAATATATTTTCTCCCATTTAAATAATTTAATTTTATGTTTGTTTTATTAATTTTATTATTCTTTTATGAATCATCAAAAAAATATAATATATTTTATTTTTTAAAATTAATTTCTTTAAAAAAGTGACTCACCTCCACATAACAAAGGGTAATATTTTAATATGTTCATCACTTTACCTAATAAAATAATTAAAATCTCCCCCATTTTTATAAAACCATTGGAAATAACCATGGGAAGGTTTGTGGTTTTGAATATTTTTTTTATATAGATCCCAAAACCTAAGTTGGTGAAATATTAAAGAATTTATCTCTTATTTCAAATATAAACCCACCAAACATCCCATGAATATTCAGTAAAAATTCTTCTAGCACATCCTTAATCTTCCCTCCCCTCTGTATAATCCTTCCAAGGTGCACAATTTCTCAATAAGTCTAATTTCAAGCTTTTGGAGCCACACAATCAACTAAGGGTTCTTTCCTTTCTCATCTTTTTCCATGTTTCTTTATCTTGTTATACCCATTTATTTCCAATTACTATGTTGTATGTTTTGGATCATACCCCATAATATATATTTTTTATAAATTATTAGAGACCCCATTCCCACTCATTAATCCCTCCCATGTACACTTGTTACCATACTGATATTTCATAACCATCCTTTCCTTTCTCTTTTTTTCAAGTTTATTTATTAGCATATGCCTTCTTTTTATAATTATATATTATGTGGAAATGACCTTTCATGTACCTATTACAATAAAATTCATTTCAAAATTATTATAGACCCATTTCACTCTCTTAAACCAATTTTATGAACTTTTATGTGATGTCGTTATGCTGATGAATTTTCATCGTGAATTTCCATGCCAAAACAGTTGTGTAGTAAATAGCGTACACATTTCCTATCAAGGGTGTTAACTTTTTTGAACATATACCTTTTAAATGGGTAATTACAAGTACTTATTACATTATCCTTGATCATTGAATAAATTATTATGATGAATGAATCCATATTTTATGATCTATGTTGCACACTTAAGCATGACAATGAAATGAAAGCGACACATGCACCCGAAATTATATAGAGCTCCAATGCATTGGGTAATGTTTAGTATCATGATATGTCATATTGGGATAGAGGAATACCTAATTCTTTTATGGTACTTTTTCCACCAAGAATTCTTGGATATTTAGCCTTGACCTAAATTTATGATGTATTATTTTATGCATTTCCCATGTTATGATTATCAAGTTATATCATGCCTTATTATTCATGTTCCATTATGCCTCATTGATATTCCTTATCTAACATGTATCATTATATTCATCTTATTCCATTTTTATTATCTTACCATGATTTATATATCATACCTTTATTATGTATTTCCCTAGGTTATCCAATGTAGTTCTAAGCTCAATCATGTCAAAAAAGTTCTCAATAAAGTTATTCTAATACATGATTAATGTTGTAATGAAATGTACCTAATTCCCAAAGACACTAGGATTCTCGATATTTTGGGTTGTTTAAGTATAATTTAATTTAATTAAATCATGTATTAATTTTTAAGAAATATAAGGGTTTTTATAGTTGGTATCAGATGAAATGTTTAGTTATTTTTGGGATTAGGATGAGAAAACTCTAGAAAAATCCTTAGAGATAAGACTAAGAATAAGAATACATCCCTAAAATTTTGTTGAGTATTGATTTAGTGGTTTATCAAGAAAATAAATCCCTTTCAAGATACTAGAAGCAGATGTGGTTCTGAAACAGATGTACCTAGGGGTAATAACTCTGATAAGGTGTCTTAGGCCTGACTCAAGGTAACCTAGTACACAACAGCATGCCTTACTACGCAGCTAGCTTGATACTCCTGAGGGATATGATTTGGTAAATTCAGAATCTTAGTATAAACCATTATTAATGGAACAAAAAAATCCAAAAGTATATATTTTATCAAATAGATCATGGATAACATAGACTTAAACCTAGAAATTCATAATTTACAAAAATACATGTAGTTTATAGGTTATCCCATTAATGTCATTGGATTATCTTTTATGTGTTTAATAGTTTGAAAATACACCCTCATATTTTTTCTTTTGTTCTAGAAAAATGAAGATATTATGATGAATTGGGTAAACAATCATCGTTGAGGTCAATGTGACGACTGCCCCAACAAGATGCCCAACCTAATGGGAGAAATAATCATGAACTGCATGATGATACTCTCTCAGATGACTTAGGATTTTTATAGAAACATAGGTCAATAGGAGTGTCCAAAATCCTCTAAAAATAGAATAATCATTAATCTAGAGTTTCATGTAACAAATGACTCCTTCTTTCAATGGATCATCAGATCCCTTAATAATAGAACAATGGATCAAATCCATTGAGAATATCTTCTCCATCCTTTAATGCTCTGAAATAGAGAATGTTTTTTTTGGTTTTTTTATCATATGGAGGGTGAATAAGATTAATGGTTTACATTAATCAAAAATACAAATCCAGAGGATGAGATAGATGATATGGGATGAAAGGATTTACAAAAAATGTTTTTCAACAAATATATTCTCCGCACCCTCCAAAATAAAATGGAAAGGGGTTTCCTTTCCCTCATGAAAAGGGATTATGAATGTATCAGGGTGTACGAGGAAAACATCACAAGGCTTGAATGATATGCCACTGTCTATTTCACTACCCCCATGTGTAAGGTTGACTGCTTCTTTGGTGGGATAAAACCTAGACTATGGAAATCCCTATATATTCGTGACTTTTATATCTATTAGGAAATTTTTTGATATCCTCTCAATGTCAAAATAATGATTGGTGAATCTTAGATTTTTACGGGAATAAGTAGAGGAAAGTGGAGATCAATTTTGGTAGTCTAATAAAGATATATAATTGTGCCAAGAAATTTCAACATCCCGCTTTCTGAAGGTGTGGAAAGAAGCAACCTAGAAATTTCCTAAAGGGGATGAGGAAATGATTTATCTGTAGGAAGGAATGGTTCTTAGCTAGTGATTTTTGGTAGGAAAAAACCCACTACTGAGATGAATGAATTAAATGATCCAATCAACCCTCAGTGTATTTTTCATTTCTAAAACTGCGAGGAACCAGGGAATTCAGAAAACCAATGCACTAAGACAAGGGTTTTTAAAGACTACCAATAGTCTCTAAGGTAGAAAGGGTGAGATTTTTCCATCACAACCATATAAGTGAATCTCGACAACTAAGTATTGATATTTTCACTAATTATTCATTCAATAATAGTTATCATACTTTTTTGTTTTGGTTCTACATGTTCCTTCATATTATAAAAGATTAGTAGAACTATTCAAATCCCTCACAAAGAATAGAATTGGAGTTATCATTAATGTAATTAAATGTAGAAATTATTAAATCCCAAGTATATAATTCATCACCTATCAAATTTTGTTGGATGAATTTCCCAACGAAACTTTTAGATCTCCATTTGGTAGAATTTGATTAAATTCTAGGCATGGAATGACTTTCCCTATATAGATCCAACATAATTTTCTGTGTGAAGGAAATTACTCTCTTTATTATGAATCATTATCATATTCTATACAAATTTAAGGAGAAGGATGAATAATATTTAGCACTATCATCTCAAGCATGAATATTATTTCCCTATGAGAAATAATATCTAACTCAAACAATTGATTCTAAGGAAATGATCATCCTTGAAGACATGCCCATTGTGAGGGAATATGTTGATTTGTTTCCTGAGGAATTTTCTAGTCTTTCTCTATACTGAAATGTTGAATTTTAAATCGAGCTTATTCCTAGGGCATTACCATTATCCAAGACTCCATATAGAATTGTTGTTGTTAAACTTCATGATATTAGGAAACAACTATATATGAATTTAGATAAAGGGTTCATACACCCAAGTCCTTCAACATGGGGTACACCAATCCTATTTATCAAGAATAATGATGGGCCAATTCACCTTTCCATCGATTATAGTGAGCTCAACAAGATAAATATAAACCACAAGTATCCTCTTCCTAAAAGTGATGACTTGTTCAATCCGGCTGCGTGGAGAACAACACTTTTCCAAGGCTGATCTACGGTTGGGAATTTACCATGTTAGGTTGAAGAAAGAGGATATCCCCAGGATTGCTTTTTTGTAAAAGGTATGTGCACTATGAATTCATTCTAATGCCATTAAAACTCGCTAATCTTCCAGAAATATTCATGAACATGATGAATAGAGTATTTATAGATTACCTAAAAAATTGGTAGTCTTTAATGATGATATTATAATATAATCCAAAAGTGAAGAGTAATATGAGGATCATTTGAGTATTATTCTAAATACCAGGAAAAATAAAAATCCGTATTCCATGTACAGAAAATGTTAGTTTTTGTTAAAGTAAGTCTCTTTCGTGGGGCATATCATCACAAGAAATGAGATATTTATGGACCCTTCCAAGAAAGAATCAATTTAATGATGGATAAGGCCAATATCTGTGATATATATTCGTATTTTCATTTGGTTAGCTTGGTATTATCTCTGATTTTTAGAAATTTATCATGATTTTCAAACCCTTTTACCAAGCTAACTCGGAAGGGAGTGAAGTTTTATTGGAATTAGAATTGTGAAGTAATCTTCAATGGGTTAAAAATGATCCTTTTCACTAACACTTATCTTACACTACCCTCTAGTGGAGAACCTATCTTAGTATTCAACGATTCCTGAAAAATAGATTGTGATGTGTGTTGATGAAAAATGACAATGTCATTGCCTATGTTTCAAGGAAGTTGAATGTTCATGAATATAACTAACCAACACATGATCTGGAGTTTTTGTAGTGATTTTTCCTTTAAAAAATCGGCAACATTATCTCTTTGGGGAGAATTATTAAATTTATACAGATAAAAATACTATCAAGGATATATTTATAAAGTAAGAGATGAATATATGCCAATGAATACGGTTAGAGCTGATCAAAGACTATGAATTCTCAATCAACTATCATCCAATGATATGTAATAAAGTGTAAGACACTTCAAGAAAAAAAAGGATTCGACTATTATATCATTGATGAGTACTGATTTGGATCTGGTCTTCATACATTTGGAAAAGATGGACAAGGGAATCATTAAGGACCTATCATCATAAATCCTGTCACAAATGATTGCTCAACCATATCTTCTAGAGAGGTAAAAGGATTCTAAAAGAGTTTATATGGGAATTGAAAAGAAATTGGACGATACAAGGGAAGGGAACTCCTCAGATTACAATGTTAATAATGAAGGTGTTGTGATATTTTTTTCATGACTATATGTACCATATAATTATGAGTTGAAGAAGGATTTGTTGGATGATATACATAGATCAACTTTCTCCATCCACCTAGGGAGCACAACAATGTATCAAGGTCTCTGAGAACACTATTATTGGGAAAATATAAAGAAGGAGATAAGAGAATATACATCAAGATGTCTTTTATGTTAGAAAGTGAAAGCCTAAAGGTGAAACTCCATGGGGATGATGCAACCATTACCCATACCTATATTGAAATGGGAAAAACTCACCATTGACATTTTCATTTATCTTATAAAGACAGATTGAGGGAATAATGATATATGGGTTATGGTAGATCATCTTACAAAGACTAAACACTTCAATGTGATATGAGAGGAATTATCATTGTATCTACTTGCATGGATATATATCAGAGAAGTGGTCAGGCTACATGGAGTACCACTATCGATTGGATTTGATCAAGATCCAAGATTCACATCCATTATTTGGAAAATTATTCAGTGTGCTCTAAATACTTAGTTAAACATCATCACGGATTATTTCTCTCAAACTGAAGGCTAATGAGAGTGGACTACCCAGAAACATGAGGAAATGTTGAGAGAAAGATTAATTGGCCTCAAATTATAATGGGATCAGCATCTTCCTTTAGTGAAGTTCTCTTGCAACAAAAATTTAAAATAAAGCATCCAAATGTATCCTTATGAAGCCCTATATGAGAATAGGTGTAGTGAACATGAATTCTAGCATGAAGATGGGAAATTAAAACTTTTGGGTCCTGAGATAGTCGAAAAAATTGTACAAAGGTTAAGACTATTCAACATCACATCAAGGTTGTTCGTTGTTAACAAAAGTGATATGTTCACAATCATCAAAAAGATCTAAATATTGATGTTGAGGACAAGGTATTCCTTCTCATATCTCCATGGAAGAAAGTGATGAAATTTGGGAACAAGGGAAATCTTCGTCCAAGATACATAGGCCCCTTTGAGATCATTGATCGCATCGGAGCGGTGCCCTATCGACTTGAACTACCTCTTAAAATATCTCGAGTTCATGATGTATTCCACATATCACTCTTAAAGAAGTAATTACCCGAACCCGCACACATATTCAATCCATAAGTGGTACCATTGGAGAATGATCATTCCTATTTGGAGCAACTAGTGAATATTTTAGATCATAGGGACAACATTCTACGAAATAAGACAATGAACCTCATCAAAGTGCTGTGGAGAAACCAAATGTTTGAAGAAGAAATGTGGGAACCCAAAACATTTATGAGTCAAAATTACCCTCATCTATTTTAAGGGGTGAAATGAAAATTTTGAAGGTAAAATTTCTCAAGGGGGAAATATTATAGCGACCATTCCTATTATTAGTAAAATTCAATTATAATTTAATGTTTTATTACATAATTTTGTTAAAGAAAACATGTGAAATTATTTTTTTATTATATTCAGTTTGAG
Organism: Viscum album; assembly: GCA_963277665.1. Taxonomy (NCBI): domain Eukaryota; kingdom Viridiplantae; phylum Streptophyta; class Magnoliopsida; order Santalales; family Viscaceae; genus Viscum; species Viscum album. Next base: position 279,441,265 of record OY728125.1, read on the forward strand.
ACAAAAAATAATTAATAATATTTTCTATTGAAAATATAGCTATTTAATAGTGATCACATGATTAGTAGAAATATAGGGCTCTAACAAATCTAATTGACTCTGGAAACGGAAGTGATGGCCTCAACTAGAAGAATCTTTCCCTATGAAGCCAATTTATCAGAGCTACCAAGGGAGATATCATCTATGGTATTTTACCTTGACCAAGACCAAGATGATATCCAACAACGTAATCATGAGTGAAACCATTTATTAGATAAATTCAAGCTCATTGAGATCATGGCCCAAACCATGTTTGTCGAAAAAACCCATGAAACTCTCACAATCGTTCACCTTACTCTTAAGGCATACCCCGGTGTAATAAAGGGATATGTATCAAAAATTTAATAATATGAATATTTTATAAAATAATAAATCTATTTTCATTTTTATTTTTACTTTATAAATTAATTTTATTTTGATTCAATTAAAAAGAAATTATATTTTCGGGTAATATTGATATTCAATTAATGGATTTATTCTGATTAATTAATGGATTTTGGAAATAAATTATATTTTTAATAAAATTTTAGTATCAAATAATATTTATTAATTCAAAATGGTCATATAATTTTTATGAAGTGAACTGTGCTTTTTATAAGGGTTCAAAAGCTATTATTTCAAAAGCAAAATAGTTTTTTTCAATAAATGTCTCATATTATTTTAAAAGTAAAAATTCACATATTCAGAAAATTATTTAGATGAAATTGATTATTTTTTTGAATCATAATTTCAAAGCTTTCCACTGGGTAATTTTCATAATTTTCTCAGAAAGTAGAATTTTTAGGTAAAAATTTAATGTAGTATATATATATGATGTGTTTTGTGAAATCATAATGAACCAAGAATGATGTAATAAATACTATATTTTGTATCATAGGAAAAATATTTTTTTACCCTTAAATTAATTTTATTTTATGTTTATTTTATTAATTTTGTAATGCCTTTATGAATCCTCCAAAATATATAACATATTTATTATTATAAATCCATTTATTTAAAATAGTGACTCACCTTTACATAATAAAGGTTAATATTTTAATATGTTAGGAACTTTTACAAATAAAAATAAATAAATAAACCACACTTTGGTAAAAACCATGGGAAAAACAATGGTAATGTTTGTGATTTTGAATATATTATTATATAGAGTCAAAAACCTACGTTTGTGAAATATTAAAGAATTACCATATAATTTACAATACAAACCCACACATGATCCCACTTATCTTCAACACAAATTCTTATATAACATCCTTACTCTTCCATACCCTATTTATAATTCTTCCAATTCACCCAAAGTTCTCATGAATCCCCTTTTAAAGATTTTGGATCCACACACTCAAGTAAGGGTTCACTCCTTTCTCATCTTTATCAAAGTTTATTTATCTTGTTATGACCTTTTATTTTCAATTAATAATGATGAGGTATGTTTTCAAACAACCCCCATAATTCCCTTATTATGTATAAATGATGATAGACCCCTTTCCCTCTAATTAATCCCTCCAATGTACACCTGTTACTATGCAGATATTTCACAAGCATCATTTCCTTTCTATTTTTTTCAAGCTTATTTGTTATAATATTCCTTCTTTCTTTAATTATATATGTTTGGGAATGTCCAAAAATGTTCCTATTATTTTCCAATTAATGTAAAAACTGTTTATAGGCCTATTATTCTCTAAAAAAACCCATTTTATTAATTTTTAAGTGATGTTCTTATGATGGTGAATTTTATCCGCGATTTTCCATGCCAAACCAATTGTGTAGTGAATATAATATCCATTTACTATCAATGGTGTTCAAGTTTGTACACATATAACTTTTTATTGGGGACTTACATGTATGTATTCTAAACTCTTTGATCATCGAATAAATTATGATGATAAATAAATCCCTATTTATGATCTATGTGGCACACTTTAGCATGAGAATGAAATTAAAGTGATGGGTGTGCACAGAATTATATAGCTCTCCAGTGGATTGGAAAATTTTTTGTATCATGATACATCATTTTGGGATAGGGGTGTACCTGATTCCTTTATGGGAATATTTCCACCATGAATACATAACAGTTTAGCCTTGACCTGTGTTTATGATGCACTGTTTTATATTGGTTCCAAATTTCCCATGTTATGATTATAATATTATAGCATGCCTTAATATTCATGTTCATTTATTCCTCATTGATATGACTTTTCTAAAATTTATTATTATCATTATGTTATTTCATGTTTATTCCCATACTAGGATTTATGGATCGCCCTTTTATTATGTAATTTCCCAAGATATCTAATGTAGTTTTAAGATCATCCATGTTAAAAACGCGTTCTATATAGATGTTGTAATTCATGTTTAAAATTATAATTAAATGTACCTAATTCTGAAATACATTATACTTATAGAACTTTTGGGTTGTATTGGGTATAATTTTATGTAATTAAATTATGTATTAATGTGTAATAAAGATAAAGGATGTTATAAATACCTTCAAGGTTCCACTACCAGAGCTTGAATGTGAATAGGTGTAGGTACTTGTATGATATCTTGGATAGTCCGCACCCCTACCTCCACAAGATTCTAGTTCACTAGAGGATTCACTTGTTTTGGTTGACCAAATGCTTCTTCCTGTATCCTATTTAAACTTCTCATTAGAGGCATGATACTAAACAACATCAATAGACATCACTGACATCATCAATAAGAATACATAGATCAACAGATCCAATAAGAGATACAAGAATAACAATTTCATCAAGCATAATTCAATATTTGGATTTCAACATACTCAGATAAAAATTAGGGGAAATTCTATAAATTAAATAAAAAATTTCATCAAATTTACTTTTTCCCAAAAAATCATTGTAACTTAAGGATCATTTAGATGAGATATATCTTGGAACTCACTCATAACTACCTCTTATGTCCGAATAATCTAACATCATGTTTTCTAGGACAACCCTACTACATATTAACATCATGGAAAGATGCAAAACCTGACCTACTTTGATACCAATTTTTTATGAACCAAGCTGAAAAACAAGGTATGTTGATACCTAGTCTAACTATGAGATAGCCCGAATGTTGTCCCCAATCCCCAAGGATTGGTGACTAGCACCCAGAATCATAAAATAGATAAGAAGGGAATGATTTTATTTTCGAATTAGACTAGAATATAAAAAGTAAATGTTGGTATGCAAGCACTCCTCAAAGATAAAGTAAAAGAAACAAATAGGTAAACAACACTCAAATGATAAATCATCAAAAGACACAACATCTATCAAAGAAAATCTCAGAAAAACCATGTAACAGGTGGATAACATCTCCACTGATCACATCTATCACTCCAGGTCCCACAAATCTTGTACACCCACCTCCTGAAATAGGTTATTTCCCTTTACATGAACATTTCATAAGATAATATTTAAACACTCTAATATAAAGGTATGGAATGTTATAAACAACCCAATAAGGTCACACTAAGTGTTCCATAATCAATTATATAACTATTTAACTAATTATTATTTCAATTTAAATTAAAGAAGGCATATCATGACTTTTAAATATTTTTTTAAAAAATGATTTCATAATAAAAAAGGATGCAAGATATATTAAAAGAGGATTAATTGAAAATTTTATATGAAACATTTATATTAATCTGCTAGCATGAATAAAACAATTCTATAAAAATGTAATGTAATAATCAAGTAAAACATATCATAAAACCATGTGATAATCCCTATAGTACATTAGTTTCTAGAAATAGGATCCTTAAAAATCTCAATCATTATACCATCTTAGGGTTGGTGTGTACACTCAATTTAATACCCCATCAGGAGTTCCCATTATAGGAAATCATATAGAAATTGATTTAGTTAGTGTTTTTATCATAAATATATTTCTAGGGATTTAGATTCCTAGTGGTATTGTCCCAGTTACTAACTAAATATCCATGTTTACATTTTGTTCAATAAATAAATAAATAAATCATGAGAAAATCGATCATTTGAAGTCAATTCAAAATACAATTTCCCAATTTTAGTTTTTAGTAAGTCTTTCTATTTTCATAACGAATTCATATGTTTTCATCAATTTGTGACCTTTTCAAATAAATGTTCAATTTAATCCACTTATCTCAAGGTTCAAAATAAAATCATTTCATCAAATAAATTTTTAACTCAAGTCATCATTTTTTCTCAAATCCACCCAAAAGATTCTATTCCATTTAAATTGGAGGGTTTTCATAATTTCCATTCCCTTTTCAAAATCAAATATCCATCATATAAAATCTGGGTTATTAAATCATTTAAAAATCATTTCAAATCCATATATAAATTTAGGGTTTTAATTATATTGAAATATAATATTGAACCACTTATCTTTAATCAGTAATCAAATCTACAACTGGCATACGAAATACCACTAATGAACGAAAGATAATGAGATCAATAATGAATTTCAAGATCAAAATTTATCAATTTGAGACACCAATTCAATTGGAAATCATTATATCACACCACTATAAATAACTTGCAGTAGAAGAAGGGGAAAACACAAAACAAGGAATGTCACGAGAGATTAAACACCTAAAAGAGATGGTGGATAGGATTAGAGTCTCTCACTACATGAAATAGAAATAGTAATATTTTAAAGAGAGAGAGAGGCACATTAAAAAGTTAAAAATTAATCACCTATACATCACAAATGAATTTATTTGGTGTGAGGGGGATTTTTTTGTAATATATTGTTTTATGGTGTAAAACAACCCACCTAGAACATACACTGAAAAAGATGTTTCATGTGTTAGAAATCTCTATCAACACATTTTTAGTTTATGTTCATTATGTATAGAATAAATCATTTTATTCAACTATCCATTTTCAAGTCTTATGGCCAGTAAAACATTACACTAAAAACCAAGGATTTGTAGTGTAAATTCCTTATACAGTCACTTCCCAATAGCATTTCCCTAAAAAACTACCCATAATGCTTCCAACACAACCCATACCCGAAGTTCACATACTAAAACCTTTGACACATTTATACCCAAACTCCATTAATTCAAACAAACATATTTACCCAAACATTAGATCATTTTCCCTAAAAAATATACATTATTGATCAAACCATCCTTGTTTCAGTGATGATAAGAGGTATAAAAGCAGTTCACCTTTAACCATGATGTTACATATCTCCTAGGTGTAACAAGTTATATCCACATGGTCGGTTCATAGATTGTTTTTGGTGCCAAAATATGGCCCGAAAGGAAGGAACAAAAAAGACGGCTGGCGCGCTGCCTCACGAAGCACCGATGAGAAGCACCGCCATGAAGCGCCCCGACCATCGCGGCCTCATGAAACTCCCCGACCATCGCGGCTTCGCGAAGCTCCCCGATCATCGCGACCTCACGAAGCTCCAGAGGCGATAATGCTCCGTGAACGTATTTGACGTTCGTGATCCCGTCGCGAAGCTCTAGAGGCGGTAATTCTCCGCGAACGCATTTGACGTTCGCGAGCCCGCCGCGAAGCTCCAGAGGCGGTAATTCTCCACAAACGCATTTGATGTTCGCGAGCCCACCGCGAAGCTCCAGAGGCGGTACCCTCCGCAGAAGATGTTGATGTTCGCGAGTGCGCCGCGAAGCACCTGAGGTGGCGCGCGAGTTCCGCTTCGCGGCGCCCCTTCCCTATAAATACTGGATTCCCCCTAAGTCCCGGGGACAGACAATATGTCCTTTCGGCTTCTCCTCTACCAAATCACGAAGCAATCTTTGCCCCAGGAATCATGGGATCCATGAGGTATTTATACTTTGCGAGACGCATTTGCTTTGTCTCGTTTTGAGCCCCTCTTCCGAGAGAAATGCCCTTCGCGAAGCTCAAGGGCATTCGCGAAGGAAGGGGATTCCCAAGGGAACCTGGGCAGCTGCGGAGAGTTTATGCTTCACGAAACACCCAACCTTTACTAGTGATCCCTATGCTAAGGCAGGATCGCTACACATCGCGAAGTACACGGCTTCGCAGGACCCTGCTTCGCGAGGCACCCCTTCTTCGCGAGGCAGTGCTCCGCGAACACTGTTCCACTTCGCGAAGCACCTTCCACTCACACCTATGCCCCATGCTAAGGCCAAGGCACTCCACTTCGCAAAGAACACTCCTTTTCTTAGCAATTCCTCTTCCCGTGTGACCCTCCAGGTATTCACGATGTGATTTCAACGTCCCATGGACAATACCACCTGTAGCGTTGCTTCGCCTAATGATTCTTCACATAGGCACTCTAACGGCTATTGCTTCTTCGCATAGCCATGCTAATGTGGACCCCTTCATGGTTCGTTCCACAACCCCCCTTGACTATGGCCTTACTGGTACCTTTCCTTCCCCAAGGACCAGAGGGTACCGGTTATGTAAGTCCTAGGGGTGCGGAGTGAACCCACCTCGTCTGAGCTGCAGGACGTTAAACTGCCAAGCACCACGTCCTCAACACATGACGTTAAACTATGACCCGACCTCATGCCTCTCACGAAGGGTCCCCCCAGCTCGAACATTCTTTACACCACTCATCTCCACAGGAATGGAATCACCCATCCGCAAGGGAAGATATCCTCTTTATTGGAGTGGGGTATGTTCATAGGAGAAGGGCGACCCTGGTTCCCCAATGGATGGTTGCACCTCTGCATCTCCGTACTTCCCCACTACCAAGGTCAGTGGAGGGCGTGATAGGGAACAAGGCACCTCCCATAATTGGTCCCAAATCCCTCTTTCGCTGCACTTTGTCGCACTCTGGGCCTCCATCCTGGAGTAAGTCCCAGCACCATGGTCCGCCTAATGCATAAGCCCCTCTTCGCTTCTCATGGACGCATCCTTCACGACGTGATCGTCAGGTCTTTGCAACCTCATATTTCTCACACCGAGCATGTCTCACATGGGCTTAGAGTGAGCACCGACCCTGACCCCCACCCATAGCGAACTACAAGGACTTTGATCCATGTCAAGGCATGGTATGTAGGTAGCCTCCATGAGGTTCAAGCCACATTGCTCGGTCATTCATTCACGTCGAGTTTCGCCCTCGTCCAGCATGACGTTAAACTGCACGCCCCGTCCCGCATGACGTTAAACTGCATGCCCTCATCCAGCATGACGTTAAACTGTATTCCCCCCCTCATCCCGCATGACCTTAAACTGCACACCAATTCCCACCTGAACTACGAGGTCTTTGATCCATTTCATGGCATGGTATGTAGGAAGCCTTCCAGAGGTTCAAGCCCACCACACATCGGACCAAGGTCCACCTTCACGTCGTTTCACCGATAAATCCCCATATGAACTACGAGTACTTTGATCCATGTCAAGGCATGGTACGTAGGAAGCCTTCCTAAGGTTCAAGCTCACCCACCATCCGGTCGTTCCAACCTCATTCACGTTGGTTCACCCCCATCCCTCATGACGTTAAACTGTATTCCACAACCCGAACTACGAGGACATTGATCCATGTCAAGGCATGGTACGTAGGAAGCCTCCCTGAGGTTCAGGCCCAACAATCATTGGCTCAGACCGTCTCTTTGTCGGTGCGCCAAGCCCCCATTTTCCATCCGAACTACAAGGACTTTGATCCATGTCAAGGCATGGTACGTAGGAATCCTCCCAGAGGTTCAAGCCCATCTCCCATTGGACCAAGGTCCCTCATTTACGTCGGTTCGCCGACACCCACCGCCCGTCATTCATTCATGCCAGGGTTCACTATCGTCCTGCATGACGTTAAACAGTATTCCATCAATCCTTTGAACTATGAGGACTTTGATCCATGTCAAGGCATGGTATGTAGGAAACCTTCCCAAGGTTCAAGCCCACCACTAGTGGACCCACAGGTCCGCATTCACATCGGTTCACCGATGAAACCCTTTGAACTATGAGGTCTTTGATCCATGTCAAGGCATGGTACGTAGGAAGCCTCCCCGAGGTTCAAGCCCATCTCTCATCGGACCAAGGTCCACCTTCATGTCGGTACGCTGACGATTCCCATCGGACCAAGGTCCACCTTCACGTCGGTACACTGACGACGCCCATTGGACCAAGGTCCACCTTCACGTTGGTTCGCTGACGACATTCATTGGACCAAGGTCCACCTTCACGTCGGTTTATCGGCACCATCCCGAACAACGCGGACTTTGATTCCCTGCCACGGGGATACGTAGGAAGCCTCTCCAAGGCTCAAGCCCAACTTCACCGTCGCCCCTGCAATGGTCTCATTTCACTCCCCCTCCACTCCATTCATCCACCTATCACCCATCCCGATTCTCGCCCGGACCATCATATCTCGGTGAGACCATGTCGGTACGCTCCTCTACACGGCTGCCCAGGGGCTAGCCCCGGTATCGGCATCCCTTCAAGGGGAATCCCTCAATCCGATCTATCCTAGCTAATGCTCCGGTTGGGTTGACCCATCTCCGCTGGACGTTAAACTCGCGGCGTACCCTGTGTTAAACACGGGAAGCTGAGGAAAACCTCATATATGTGTCTATGACATATAATTCCCCGCGTTCGATGTGGGATGCCTTGGGCTTCCACGCCCTCGAGAAGCCCTGTGACCAGGGATAATAGACAGACATGCTAGGTTCCCCAGCATCCAGACACGCTACTGATGCCTCAACATGACTAATCCCCCATCTGAAGGTTGCTGCCCTGACCGGACCCTTTTGAATGTCCCGACAGAAGTAGTGTAATTAACCGGCGTCCATGGAAACATGGCACTGGGAAGAGTTTCACGAACTACGTATTAAATCTATGAGGGAGACCCGGGCTAGGTGACGAGTTCTGAGGAGGAATCCCCAGAAGGAAGAACCGACATCCCATCATCCTATTTCGATCAAGGAGCAGACATCCCCAAACAAGGAGCGAATGCCACCCGCCTTTGGAAAGAGGGAATGCGGGGCAACAAGCGTCGCGCGTCCTCCTACGCGGATGGACGGATGCGCGCGCCCCGACGAAATCGTCGGAAACAGAAATGGTGAACCTGACGTGAAATTATTCTCCTCAATATGGAGATTAGTAGCGTTCGAGATACCAGTAGATTGACGTGTCACCGAATCCAGATATCCAGCGCCTAGTCCCGCCAAGCAAATAGCAGGCCTGTCATGAAACTCACCAGAAGTCGGGGCAGTAGAACGTGGGGCACTCCATTCTGCAGCGTGTTGGCGTGGATCCTTCTTACAAACGTGGAGAATGGAAGGACATTGGGGCACTGGCTGTCAATCCTTTTCCTCTCAGTACTGATGAGTTGATCCCTTCGTTTCTCAGGAACCAGGTTGCTGATACAGAGACGCGATCACCGCCCGATAGCCTACGCAGGGGCAGGGGCAACATCGCCATAGCCCCCCCCCCCCCCCCCACATGGCGCCGCTACCACCACGACGGCCGCCACATCGCGGAATACGGGGCACCCACGTCCCCTTTCCCCATCAGAGGTCATCCAGTGAAGGGTGATCAACAACCTTGTGCACAGGTATGAGGAGGAAGGGGTCATCCCAACTCGGGATATGGCCCGCCGGGACCTGGAGGCGTCCAGGCCCTGCCGTCAATGCCTCCCTAACAGTCCGAACAGGGAGCCCCTCCTCCCCACCCCAACATTCAACCGTTTCAGGAGCCTGTCCCCGGAACACCTTGACGACTCCTAGCCTTACGCTGAAGAGGTGGGCGTCGTCCGGCTCAACCCGGTCAGGGTCCCAACCCAAGGGCTCCAGGAGAGAGCTCCCGCCTGGCCGCGTCAGCGCCGCCGTCTGACTCCATAGGAAGAGCAGGCAGGCTACGTCCCTGCACCACCTGCACCAGCTCCCCTGACCCAACGTCAGCGCCGGGCCCGGGCTAAGGACGCTCGCCCAGGCGCATCGACGTCGACAGCTACAGTGGCCCGAGCCACCGCCGACGTGCATCATGAAGCCCCTGCATACACTGAGCAGGGCCACTCCTTCACCCAACCAGGATCGAGACCCCAACTGCCCCACGGGCAGGCTGGGTTGACTCTCCGGGTTGCAGGCCCAAGTGGTGATCGCCGCGAACTAACCCGCGGTGATGCCACCCTGTACGGAGGTCCTCCCCGTACCACTACTCCACAGAGCGTGGGACTTCCCCACTCCGAAGTTTTTCATGGAGGTATGCCTCATGCTACTCCCATCCCGAAGGAAGACCTGCCCCGCGGTAGTGACGCTAGGCGCGGAATCCTTTCTCGCGCCCACTATACAGGGTATGGAGTCCATCCTCCTGCCCCCGACCGCCGATCTGAAGGAACCGTCCATCCGGTACTTCTCCAACGTGGGGGCCCTCCCTACGTTCTCTCTGCAACCAGAGAAGGTCCTCCTCACCCCAGCAACTCGAGGAGTTAAGGTCAGCCTCGCTCCGCTCGTATCGACCATGGAGGTCCTCCCCATGCTTCTGACGATTCCAACATAGGCTCCGCCTACATGGGTGATGTTCATAGAGGTCCTCCCCATGTACCCTTCGACATTTTCCCTGGTTCCCCTCGCACCTCAGCTATCTCGAGTGGGGGCCCTCTCCGCCACGGTGCCAGTTCCGCCCCGAGACTGCCTGATAGAGATCAACCCTGTCCTGAAGAGCCACCCCGGGGCAAGAGAGCGTGTCGTCGCCGCCACAAGAAGAATCCTGGGAAGGCCCGGGTGGAGATCAAACATGCCCGCTTCTCCGACATTGAAGCAGAATGCAATTAAGCGATGGAACCTTCTCCTCGTTCCTTCGTATCAAGGACTGGGGCAGGAACCAGACGTGTTAGCCTCATTCTCTCGGAATTTGAGGTCCACCAGATTCCCATCTCTCTCCGCAGGTTCATCCAGGAGGAATAAATCTTGGGAATTCCACAGGTCTCGACCGCGCAATCACTGCCATTGTCACCAGAAGCGCCCTTTACCTCTACCAGAGATCACGGAGAGCTATTTTGGGGGCCAACGGCGGTAGAGCGACGACACGACCTATCGTCGGTAGCCACGACTCCTGTTCCGGAAGCTGTGGCTATCAGCCCATCGTATTTTGACATCGTGGTCAGGTCACCTTACTCTTCGGAGGATGGCCCGGAATTCGGCGGCCAGTCAGCTCGTTCTCCGTATTCTACACCGCCGAGCTTACTATCCCAGAGTTCCTCCTCGGTACCGCTACCGGTCCCTCAGCCGCCCTCGGTTGACGAGTGGGGAAACACAGGGCCAGACCCTGAGTCCGAGCCCCAGAGCTTCTGGAGTATTCTCGCAGCGGATTACTTCCCGGAGAAGTTCTGGCCGATGGCGGTGCTGAATTTTTGCGTACCGGAGTCTCTTACCCCTGAAGAAGTGGGGTTCTTTTGTCGAACCCTATGGGAGACACACTTCCGCCTTTTTTATGGACGGGTGGTGTACCCCAGAAGTTGAGAGAACTTTGATGAAATCGGCGAGCAGTGCCGCCTGATCGATGCGGTCGCACTCCTTGTGGCCCAGCACCCTGAGTCTCCAGGCCGCCAGAGCGCCCTTCAATGGAAATGCTTTCAGAGTTTTAAAGCACTCTGTAGAATCATCAGGGAAGCTACTCCCATGTGCAAGTCCGTGGTTGGGGACACAATGCCACTCTCCTCTTCGACCCTATCCGACGGCAGCCCGATTCGCTATGAGACATCGAGGACATGCCCTCGAGAGGGGTCACGTTCCACATGGCTAACATAGTGGACAAGGAAGACGAGCTTGAATTCCTTGATGGAGACTTACCCCCCGAGGGCGTACCGCCACTGCTGGACCCATCAGGGAGGGTTGCCCGTCAGCAGAGGAACCTGCTAGGCCTCCCCGTACCCAATGAGTCGCTGGTACTCGGTCGAAATACCGAAAAGGGTAAGGAGCATGTCGGAACTGTCAAGCACTCCGACCCGTCCGTCTCTGTGAAGAAAATGGACAAAGATCCTGAGAAGGCCACGTTACGCCAGCAGCTTTCTGAGCAGAAGAGGCTGGTTGACGAACTCTTGGTTGAGCGCGCCACAGAGCGGCGACCTGACTATGGTGATCCCAGGCCGGGGCAGCAGGGGCAGGAACAATTTCCCCCGGTGAGATGCCTCCAGGAAACCCTGATCATGCTACTGCCGCAGAAAGGGCAGAAGTCTGACGTATGGCAAGAGGGCGCGATACGTCTCGCCAACACCCCCCCCCCCCCCCCCGAGCGATGGGGCAATCTAAAGAATCCAGTACGGGTTCCCCCAGTCGCCCCGCAGGTCGTTCCGCCAGTTGATCCACGAGCGGCCAAAGCCATCTACCGTGTTGAAGAACCTGGAAATGCACTTGTGGTTAGGGATCCCTGTCAAGACAGGGACCCCCACCCGGAGGATCTTATTGCGGCGCTCACAGCCTGCCTCAAAGCTTTGGAAACGCGGAAGGTAGCGGTCCCACCGGATGGCAAGTCGTATCCCGCGTGGGTGGATGATATGCCCGCAACTCCGGGTTTTGGGAACCCCACTTTCTCTCCTTTCAATGGGACAGGGGACCCGCCACAGCACTTGGCTCATTTTTCTTCCAGGTGTGGCCCCATGCTGGGGACCCCAGCTCAGCAAGAAGCTGCCAAGCTCCAATGTTTCGTACAGACATTGGAAGGTCCGGCATTCATCTGGTACATCCAACTCCCTATCGGATCGGTGACCGGTTGGGAGGATCTTCGCCGGCAGTTCTCATACTAGTTCAGCTCCACCATGCGGAAGACCAGCATTGTAGACCTCTTTAAGTGCAAGAAAAGGGCTGATGAGTGGGTTGCAGATTTCATCACCCGGTGGAAGGGACTTACGTATTCCCTCGATATTCCACTGACTCAAGAGCAATTACTGAAGGTGTGTGTGGGGAACGTCAAGACAGAGCTGGTACCCTCCCTAATTACCCAGAACTACCCTGGAGGGTTTAAAGATTTCTCAGATAAGGATCAGCGCCTTGATGAAGCCCTGCAAAAGGCTAGTCAGGCACGTTTGTTGCCCCCTATGATCCCGGCCAGGAGGACCGCCAGGGCTGAACCCGCCGTGGTGGCCCAAATAGAAGCCCTGAGGCAGCTAGAGTTACTTCTAGCGGCACCATCCCCACAACCCCGCAGAGGTCCTCCACCTCAAGCACAGGCTCCTGCCCAGCAGTGACCGCCTCAGAACCGACAGGTTCCCCCGCGCAATGCGCCACCGCCACCTAGGCGAGACAATCAGGCGCCGCCTCCTCGGCAGGCCCCTCTGGCCCCTCGTCAGGGCCAGGCCCCCAGGACCCCATATCCGGAAAGAAGGCACCAGACTTATTCGTTCAATGAAAATCTTGTCCCTGGCTACTTCCGAAGTGCTCTAGAGCAAGGGATTGTGCGTCTGCCCGAGTGCAGAAGGCCGGTAGAGGCGAATCTCACCGATCACCCCAACTACTGCCCTTATTATCGGATTCTGGGGCACACCCTCAAGCAATGCTATGTGTTTAAAGACTGGCTTCAAGACCAGGTCAATAACAACATAGTCTTGTTGGGCCCGACACCAGCATAAGTGGTGGGTGTCTTTGCAGGATCAGAGATCGGCAGCGATAGCGAAGGCGAGTGGCAGCAGGTCCCCAACCGTGGATCCCGGAAATACGATGACTGGATGGCTTGAAAAACCGTTGCTCGTGCCCATGGTATCATTCGGGCATGCCTTAAGCAGTCAGAACCTTCAGAAGAAGTAGTCGGTGCCTCTGCATCGTCTTCACAATCGACCTCTTCCCAAAAGGGCAAGCAGCGGCGACGCAAGAAGAAGCAACGCACACCGCCGTTGCCGTCGTCAACCCGCACTCTCGGTGAATTTATGCCCCCTGAAATGGGGATTCCTCCCAGAATCCACCCAGTGGTGGATGACTCCTCGAGCGACAGCCAGGGGTATGCTTCGGTTAACACCGTGGAGCTGGTAAAGCCCTATATGACTCCCGACGAGGGGGAACGCCAGGCGAACCTCCCCAACGTTCCCAGCCGACGTCAACGTCAGCGGAATCGCAACCGCGCCGGTCATTGAGGTACGTCAGCGGGCACTTTTGGACAAGCCGTGCACGCTACTGAGACTAGGCAGCAGGCTCAGCGCAGAGCTCAGCACGCGCAACCCCATCTAACGCCCTCGGCTCTACCTCCACCGTCGTTCGTGCTACTAGATCGGGGAGATCTGCCTCGTTCGTATCACAGTCAGTCTTTCTCGGCTACAGGCCAGCCTCCGCTGTTCGATCCTAGTCCGGCGACTACCCCCCAGGCTTCTACTAGCAGGCAGCAAGATGTACCCAGCACTAGCCGATCGCCGGTTCAGCCGGCAGGACCCGCTATGCCTCCAAATGTCGAACGACCTCCTGTAAGCAGAGGTTCGTGTTTGGCACAAAAGTATGATGTCCTGAAGCACCTGGTCGGCATTCCAACGAGGCTTTCTATCCTTGAGGCCCTTCGCCTGTCATCCAAAATGTGTGAGGCACTTGACGAGGACCTAAGGATCCCCCTCCAGTTTGAGAGGGAGGTAGCAGCTGTAGAAGCCTTCCATACCAAGACGATTGAAAACGCCGAATGTCAGGTGGTTATCTCGTTCTCCGGTGAAGATGAGGACCCTCCTATATAGGGGCACATTCGCCCGCTGTACATCACTGGCCACTTCAATGGTGTGGAAGTCTGCCGCTGCCTCGTTGACACGGGTTCTGGAATCAATCTAATTCCGACCCGGACGTTGCGAAAGCTGGGTCTGTCTGAAGGTGATTTAACTCCCTCTGACCTCAGAATACTGGAGTACGACAAGACCGAGCAAACCCCAATCGTCAAGATCCTCCTGAAGACTCAGTTCGGTAGCTTAATTGCAAACACCGAGTTCATGGTTGTCTCTCAGGACACCGCCTACAATGTGTTGATGGGTAGGCCATGGCTCCATCTACATGCAGCGGTCCCTTCATCGTATCACCAGTGCTTCAAGTACTCGCTCAACGGTCGAGTAGGCGTGCTCCAAGGAGACGCATCCCCTTTTGCTTCTTGTGAGGCCCGCTATCTGGATGCGGGTTATAACAAAAGTAAGGATAATCAAATCCTAGTAAGTGAGGATGAATCTGCCCCGGTCACAAGTGATCCCTGGGAAAGCATGGATGACGCCTACATCCTCCCGATCCACCGGTTGGAGGCCACGACCCCTGACATGGGGCAATGTTTTGTGGTTTCGGGTAAGCAAGGAAGGCATGTTCTCATGTCCAAGCGATGGGGGAAAATCACCTCATACTCCTACATCAACCAGGCTCAAGTCATCCCAGAACCTCCTACCCCTATTAGGTACCAGAATGTCAATCTTATGACAACGGCGGTACGCCATACGTGTCTCTTCCGCCGGGATGGAATCCACCGAATCAGGCCGACATTTCACCACTACTTTGATATTATCAAACGTGGCCCCATAGCCGAAAGGCCAGATGGGATAGGGCCGATTGCCTTCATTGTTATGGTCTCAATGGCAAGTGAGTCTCCCGATGTGATGACCGCAGCTGCCTGAGCCGGCACCAGCTGCCCGAGCCGGCACCAGCTGCCGCTCGGATTTTGATAGCCCAGAAGTATCTTTCATTGGGGGAAGTCCCCCACAGGTGGGGAGGAAGACTTGGAGGATGCTCCCCCCGCCTTTGAAGAAGGCGTCTCTACCACGGTTGATGAACTGGTACAGGTGACCCTTGGTAGCGAGGCAGATCTGAAACCCACATTGATCAGTGCAGCCATGTCCCCTGAGGAGCGGCAGCAGTACATAGACTTCCTCAAACAACATCGTGACGTGTTTGCCTGGAGTTACAACGAGATGCCAGGACTAGATCCCCAGGTAGTCGTTCACCGTCTGGGCCTCCCGGCGAAACATCGTGGGTTTAAGCAGACCCCCAGGAAAATGCACCCTTCTCATGGTGCTATGGTTGAGGCCGAAGTTGACAAGATTATCAAAGCCAACTTCGTTAAGGAGGTCCAGTACCCCAGGTGTCTTGCCAACATTCTGCCAGTCAGGAAGAAGAATGGGTAGATCATAGTTTGCATCGACTTCCGCGATCTTAATTGCCACTGGCCAAAGGATGACTTCCCACTCCCGGTGACGGAGTTATTGATTGATGCCATGGATGGGTTCCAAGCCCTCTCTTTCATGGATGGATATTCTAGGTACAACCATATCTGGATGGCCCCCGAAGACGGGGAGTCCACTGCCTTTAGGGCTCCCCAAGGTACCTTTTTCTACTAGGTTATGCCATTCGGTTTGAAGAATGAAGGTGCCACATATCAGAGGGCCATGCATCGCATATTCAAGCCGATTCTCGGGACATTGGTGGAATGCTACGTAGATGACCTCGTATTCAAATAATTTTAGCGCCAGGACCATCTCAAAGACCTTGAGAAAGTGTTCGGTTTCCTCCGTTCCCGTCACCTGAAGATGAACCCGCTGAAGTGTGCCTTCGGGGTCACCTCCGTGAAGTTTCTAAGCTTTGTTGTCAGATACTGAGGTATCGAGATCGACCGGGAGAAGATCAAGGCCATCAGCCAAATGCCTCCCCTGAGCAACATTCGGGAGCTTCGAGGCCTTTAAGGCCACTTAGCCTATATATGCCGATTCATCGCGAATCTGGCCGGCAAGTGTAAGCCCTTTTCCCGGATCATGAAGAAGGGCGCCACCTATGAATGGGATGAGGAGTGTCGGACCGCCTTCGAGGAAATCAAGCAGTATCTGCTCCAACCTCCGGTCTTGAGACTCTCCGTCTCCGGAAAGCCACTGGTCCTTTACGTGACCGCCCTGGAAAGATCCCTCGGTGCGCTGCTTGCCCAGAAGAATAACGAGGGTACTGAGAATAGTCTCTACTATCTCAGCTCCATGCTTCTCGATACGGAGGTCAGATACTCCCCTATCGAAAAGTGCTGCCTTGCGCTCGTCTTCGCCCTGCAGAAGTTGCGACATTACCTGCAGCACCATGAGGTGCAATTGGTCTCCCGGGTAGACCCACTGAAGTACATCCTGAACCGCCCCATGCTGACTGGACGACTTGCACGGTGGGCGGTGATTCTCCAGCAGTTTGATATCAGGTTCGTACCTCAGAAGGCCATTAAGGGACATGCGTTGGAAAACTTTTTAGCTTCCCATACAACCTCCGCAGATCAATCCATGGACCTGGATTTCCCTGATGAGACAATCATCTCAGTCGATCATGTTGTCTCGTGTTGGAAAATACATTTCGATGGAGCCTCCCGGAGCCCCACCGGTAGGAGGCTCAACGGTCCCAAGCTCAACAGAGTGGGCCTGGATATTGTCTTCATTACCCTGGCGCAAGCCATCCTGCCATACTCATTCCTGTTGTCAGAAGGTTGTACAAACAACGAGGCAGAGTACCAGGCTCTCATCACCGGCCTCGAGTTGGCCCTTGAGATCCATGTGCTCCATCTATATGTGAAGGGAGATTCCGAGCTGGTGATCAAACAGGTTAATGGCAACTACGTCATCAGGAATCCTGAGCTTTCACCATTGCTGGAGTACACCCTCCACCTAATGGCCCAGTTCTCTTCTCGACCAGAGGTTACCCATGTCCCATGGTCACAGAACGGTAAAGCGGACACCTTTCCTGGCTTAGCCGCGTCGCTCGCAGAACCCGAGCAAGATGATTTGATCATACATGTGGCACACCAGAGAGTCATTGCCCCCGTCACCCAAGAGGACAATGATGGCATGTGGGTAAGTCATATCACCGTCGGACCCTCCATGTCCGGGGTCCCGGGTTCTTCAGACATAGTGGCTGAAGCCACTCTCGACTGGAGGGCACCTTTTGTCAAGTATCTCCAAAATGATCGCCTCGCGGACGGTCGGGCCGAGCGCGAGCGAATCTGACATCGCGCGCTGCAATTTACCCTCCAGAGCGGCCCCAGTCTTGAACAAATCCTATATAAGAGGAGTTTCGATGGTGTCCTCCTCCGTTGCATCCAAGGAGTAGAGATACCTCATGTTATGCAAGAGGTTCACGCCGGTTCCTGTGGCGCCCATCAAGTTGGGCCGAAGCTGTCCCATCAAATCCGGAGGTTAGGGTACTTTTGGCCCTATATGATCCACGATAGTATTGGGTATGCCAAGAGATTCCATGCGTGCCAAGTTCACGCTAACTTCCTGCATCAGACACCGGAGCCCCTCCACCCCACCAAGTACTCTTGGCCATTTTCAGTATGGGGACTTGATGTAGTGGGACCGTATCCACCGGCAATAGCCCGTCAGTGTAGGTTCATCCTGACTGCTAAAGATTTCTTCTCCAAGTGGGCAGAAGCAGTTCTGCTCAAAGAGGTCAAGGCCCGTTCCATCATTGACTTTGTGAGCTCCAACATTATCCACCGGTTTGGGGTCCCTCACGCCGTGCTCACCGATAACGGCACCAAATTTCGAGCGACTAAACTAAAGAAATTGTACGCCAAGTACGACATCCGGTCAAAACATACATCCTGCTACCACGTGCAGGAAAATGGACAGATCGAGGCATTCAACAAAACCCTCTCTAACATTCTACAGAAGATGGTTGGTCAGAACAAGAAAAGTTGGCCGGACAAGCTCCCCAACGCCCTCTGGGCTTACCGGACGACGACTCGCAACTCTACCCAGGTGACCCCATATTCCCTGGTGTATGGAGTTGAGGCCATCCTACCCATTGAGATCCAGCTGCCTTCATTACGCACTGTAGTTTATGATCACCAGACATCAGATGAGGTAGCCGAGATCCGTCTATCCGAATTAGAAGCACTGGATGAGAACCGGCTTCATGCCCTACACAATCTGGAAAGGCATCAGTATAAGATAGCGAGGGCCTTCGACAAGAAGGTTCGTCTCTACTCTTTTCTACAGGGCGACCTGGTACTGGCCCTTCGAGCACCAATGATTCCTGGTAGGAAACCGCCCAAATTAGAACCCAAATGGGAAGGGCCTTATATCATCCATAAGGTTTACCCCAATGGACCATACTCCTTGGTGACCACGGATGGAGAGCGTATAACCCCTCCTACCAATGCCAAGTTCCTTAAGCGATACATTTCCTAGGGAAAAAGGGTCCTCCACGACCCTAAACTGCAAGATGGTCCCGCACGACCTTAAACTGCATCTTCGTCCTGCAAGACGATAAACTGTGAAATGGTCCCGCACGACCTTAAACTGCATCTTCGTCCTATAAGATGATAAACTGTGAAATGGTCCCACACGACCTTAAAATACATCTCCGTCCTACAAGATGATAAACTGTGAAATGGTCCCACACGACCTTAAACTGCATCTTCGTCCTGCAAGACGATAAACTGTGAAATGGTCTTGCACGACCTTAAACTGCATCTTCGTCCTGCAAGACGATAAACTGTGAAATGGTCCCGCATGACCTTAAACTACACATTATGGTCCAACACGACTCTAAACTGTAAAGTACTGCACGACCTTAAACTGCATCTTCGTCCTTCAAGACAATAAACTACAAAATGTTCTGAGCTCTATGACTTTAAACTAAGATATCCCCCCGTCCTTACTGCAAGACATTAAACTGCAAGCCAGTCAGGCCTTCCTGAACAAGGCTCAGCCTCAGGGCCCTTGGCCTCCCTGGGCCCTTGGCCCCCCGTCCTCACTGCAAGACGTTAAACTGCAAGCTGGTCAAGCCTTCATGACCGAGGCTCAGCCTCAGGCCCCTTGGCCTCCTCGGGCTCATGGCCCCGTCTTCACTGCGAGACGTTAAACCGCAAGCTGGTCAGGTCTCCCTGACCGCGGTCCGGCCCTAGGCCCCCTGGTTTTCCCCGAATTACCCTCTTGCGGGATTGTACAGTATGGTATGGGATTATGTCCTCATTCACGTTGGATTACTCACCGTACCGTACATATCCCCAAATGAGATTCTCCTCATCCCGCATGACGTTAAACTGCATTTCAAGAACTACGTGTGGCTTGATTCCCATCATCATGGGATACGTAGGAATGCTTGGAAGCCTTGTCTTGAGCCCAACCCCAAGATTTTCTCTTCCACTATCCCCCCTGGGAATAGTTTCCTTGGTGGATCTTTGTGTAGAAGGGAGTAGGCTTTCTTGGCCCCACTCATTCGACCCCGCTCGCACAAGGATTGTAAGGGTCGCACCATGTTCCCACTCCCGTTCTTCTATCCTCCCACGTCCTCACCTCACGATGCTAAACTGAATGGCCTTCTAGAACTACGTATGGAATGATTCTCATCCTCATGAGATACGTAGGAACGCCCGGGCATTTCGTCCGTTGGCCCAGCTCAAAATCCAAAATCTGCACCTCGGGTCAAGACATGGCAGGGTGCACACTTTTTCCCCAACTCACATTGATCAAGCCTCGACCCGGCTACACATCCCCCTGGAGATGTCTGCCTCTTTCGTGGATGGATACAGCTATGCTTCACCCACTCCTTGACTGGGATTCCATCATTTTTGCACACCCAGAGGGACCCCCAAGAACGGCCTGGATACTACGCCCAAGGGCTCTCCTACCGATACGGGCCAGCGCCCCCGAGGGTTTTCAAGCAACAAGCCGATACAAGTCCCGCGTTGTGAATTTGGTCAGCGGTCGACGCTCATTTGTTGCTCCCATATCGGGTCACCATAGGAACGTTGTGTTTCAAACATGGTCAATAGTGTCCTGGATTTTCGGGTCCACCCCGAGATGTCCCAGACATTGAGTGTAGTGATTTGTTTTTCCCCATCCCGAAGTGACAATCTTCCCCCCGTGCGGTGCTAGCAATCG
The DNA here is from genome assembly GCA_963277665.1 of Viscum album. Lineage (NCBI taxonomy): Eukaryota > Viridiplantae > Streptophyta > Magnoliopsida > Santalales > Viscaceae > Viscum > Viscum album. Next base: position 279,462,028 of record OY728125.1, read on the forward strand.
GGCCCACGGCCCTGATTCCCCATAGGGGTGTACGGTGTGGTGTAGGACTACGTCCTCATTCACGTCGGGATCATGTACCATGTCGTACGCCTTCCTTTACGAGGCCCAGCCTCAGGCCCCTTGGCCTTCTCGGGTCCCCGACCCTCGTCCTCATGTAAGACGTTAAACTGCAAACCAGTCAGGCCTTCCTGACTGATGCCTGACCTTAGGCCCCTTGGCCTTCTCGGGCCCCCCGTCCTAGGTCCCCTCTTACCCAGGGTGTACGGTGTGGTGTGGGACTATGTCCTATTTACGTTGGGATCATGTACCCTGTCATACGCCTCCTCTTACGAGGCCCAGCCTCAGGCCCCTCGGCCTTCTCGGGTCCCCGACCCTCGTCCTCATTGCAAGATGATAAACTACAAGCCAATCAGGCCTTCCTGACCAATGCCTAACCATCATGCCCCTTGGCCTTTCCGGGCCCCGGCCTAGGTCCTCCCTTATAGGAGTGTATGGTGTGGCGTGAGGTTATTTTCTCATTCACGTCGATCTCGTAATGACCACACCATGTAACTCTCCCTCCTGATCTGTTTCTTCGATCCCTTTTCGGCAGTTCACCGATGTGCCTAAGAGTACTCTGGTTTATTACCTGGAATGCCAAGCTTTACTCGGACACGTCCGCACCCGCATTCCAGGCCTTGTGTATCACTGCATCAGGGCTTTCATCATCTTTCACACCCGGAGGGACCCCCATGAACGGCCTGGATACTACGACCAAGGGCTCTCTAACCGTTACGGGCCAACGCCCCCGAGGGTTTTGGACAACAAATCGATAAAATCCCGCGTTGAGAATATGGTCAGCGGTCGATGCTCGTTTGTTGTTCCCACCTTAGGCTAACGCGATATGGACGCTGTGTTTCCACCATGGTTAATAGTTTTCCTCTATCGCCACGCCAACCCATTAAGCCCAAAATGTCGGGTGCACAATTCACACCCTTCATCACTTCACCGTGTCCAAGTGGAGTCTCATAACTCTTGGTACTTTTCCTCCGTGAACATCTACGCGTCGGGGGAACAATCCGTGTCAAAGGTGTCCTTCGGGGCTCTCTACCAACTTCTGTTTGACTCGCCCCAAGTATTGCAATGAGGATACCCCCTTGTTTCCCACACCGAGTTTAACTCACGTGGGCTTAGGAATCGGGTTGACATCTGTGCTTACTCGGGAAGTTGTCACCATTCACGGTCCGAGCTCTAAGACCATAAACTAATATTCTCATCTGTAACTACGTTCAGCTTGATTCCCATCTTAATGGGATACATAGGAATGCCCAGACCCCTTGTCTGTGGGTCCAGCTTGAGTTCAGCAAATTCACCTCTCTGGTCCTGCCTTCAGGACCCCAACTACGGGACCGTGTGGCGTACTGCGTGATTATGTCCTCATTCACGCCAGGTTTTCAATGGTTGCACCACGCACACCCCCATTCTGAGATTTAGCCCTCGTATTCCTTGTCCAGCATGACATTAAAAGGCACCCTTCAGAACTACGTGTGGCTTGATTCCCATCTTCATGGGATACGTAGGACCGCCCAGGCACCCTGTATTCAGGTACAATCCATTTGGGGAACTAGTCTCTCTCCATGTTTCACCTCTTACCTCTATATAGGCCCCTTGGCCTAAGGTCTCCCTCTCCGATTGGCGTACAATTTGATGCGGGATCATGTCTCCGTCAATTGTGTTTTATAACACTGCGCACATTTCCCGCCTAGCATTGTCTCTGCTACGTCTGTGCTGCATGAAAATAAAATTCTTGCTTGGTCCTATCATACGACCCTAAACTGTGACATTATCGTCCGGGCCGCACGACAAAAAATGGCACTGCATTGTGGTGACCTCATTGTAGAGGACATAACGTTGGGTATTGGTCACGTGCCATGCCATTTTTCAATGCCCATCACGGCTTGATCCTTGTGGCGACATCATTGCCTACTATTCTAGGCATGTCGCTTCACAAAAAAAACCATTCACCTTAAACAACAAACACGATTTATCAAATTCCGCTTCTTTTAGTGCAAGGGCAATGCCCGCACTCCCCTTTTCCCCTGGCACTGGTATCTTACCATGTCACCTTTCAGAACTACGTATGGCTTGATTCTCATCCTTATGAGATATGTAGGAGTGCCCGGGCACTTCCCCGCGGGCCCAGCCTAACCTGTGTGTATGGTCCCTCGACTCGAGCATTTCCCCAGAGAACGCATGGTAAGCAGGGCTTAGGTCCTCCTTTCACGTCGGGTCTTGATGCCATGTGTCCCCTGCTCCTTTTACCCATTTATGGTCTAAGGTCCATCAAGAACTACGTGAGGTTTGATTCTCATCCTTACGAGATACGTAGGAGCACCCGGACACTTCCCCCCGGGCCCGACCTAACTTTCTCTTTAGGTACCTTGACCAAAAAAAACCTCCCCCAAAGGGGTCGTGCGATGTGATATGGGATTACGTCCTCATTCATGTCAGGTTGTTCATCGCACCGCACACACCCCCTATTCCCATTCACGCCTGGTGTTTGTGTTACTCCACTATGTGCCTCTTACGTCTCCTCTCATCCATGGTCTGAATTCTACGACCCTAAACTAAGATCTCCCTATAGAAAAGGAATTTTCTCCCTCTATCTAATACGTCTCGTTGCCGTATTCAGATGTGTTTTGACAAAGATCCCGAAGTGTGGGATTTTCACACGGAAATTCCCCTCGTCCCATGACCAAGCTTCGTGAGCTCTCTATTTGGATCCTCATCTTCTTCCACATCCAAAAGGACCCTCGGACGACATGGATACTAGGCTTAAGGGATCTCCATGAATGCTGGACCTAAGGGCCCTCCAATCGTTTCGGGCCAACGTCCCTACGGATATTTGACAACATTTGTGACATGGTCCGGTGTTTCGAACATGGTCAACGGTCAACCCTCATTTGTTTGTCCCCATTCTAGGCTAACACGACAGAATGTTGTGTTGCGAACATGGTCAGCAGTTATCCTCAATCGTCACGCCGCCATCACCGTGATCTGAATCTCAAGTGCCATGATTCACACATTTCCACTTTCTCATGTTCAAGTGGAATTCAATCATACTCAGATCTTTCTATTCGCGCATCTAGGTGCGCTAAATGAACATGTTAGTGTCATTGGGTCAATGTTCACCGAGCGTCCTTTTTCCCTAACCTTCCCCTTGTTGTGTCGGGAAATCCCCACCACTACTGCTTGTTTCCCACACCGAGCACGACTCACGTGAGCTTAGTAGTCTTGGCAGGATGTGTACCAACACAGTCGGGCTGCCCCTCGTCCCGCATGACGTTAAACTACACTTCCAGAACTACGTATGGCTTGATTCCCATCCGCATGGGGTACGTAGGAACGCCCGGCCACTCTGCTTCGGGCCCAGCCCAATCCTCACTCTTGGTCCCTCGACCTGAAGAGTTTCCTCTGGGGGTATGTGGTATGATTTGGACTCCAAGTCCTCATTCACGTCGGTTTCATATCTACCACGCTACACACTCCCTGGGATCTTCCCTTTTATTCCACGTCATATCGTATGATGTTAAACTACAGGAGTCCATGTGTCCTCAATGCATGACATTAAACTGCCGTTCTACCCTGAACAAGTTCAGGATGCCTCAAAATCCCATTGGGAAGTGAAAGATCCCCTCACCAGAGAGGCCCTATCTGAAAGAAGGAATGATCCATGATCAAACCAATGCGCCCATATGGTGTACTCCCACCACGGTGGTGTAACTACCTAAGTGTTGGATTCTGTTCGGACAAACCATCCCTCCATATTCCACGCTTTGCGTGCCCCTTATTCGGACCCTCGTCCCCTTTCATGTTTGAAGAGACCCCCTAACGGCCTGGTCCCATGCCGCATCGGCCCACCTACCATCCTGGGCCAACGTTCCGGAAGACAGGTCATGTCTGGAAGGACCCCCTAACAGTATGGATGTCGACCTATGGTTCTCCCACTGTCCTGGGCCAACGTCCCGAAGGATTGATCGACAAAACTTGTGACATGGTCCCGTGTTTCGAACATGGTCAACAGTTGACCCTCATTTTTTGTCCCCATTATAGGCTAACGCATTAAGGATAACGCTTCTCCTCCAAGGTTAACAGTTGTCCCTTATTGTCACGCCATACCCACAGTGTTCCGAATCTTGGGTATCGTGATTCACAATTACCATTTTCATCTGTTTGGACCGATCTCAGCGCCCTTGGCGTTGCACCGTTCGTGCATAAGAGCACGCTGAAGAAACGGTAATTTGGCTATCCTGGAAGTTCCTTCTCTGATCAAGACTCTCCCATCTTTCGGGAATCTAGACTGGTAACCCGAATCCCGGAGCATGGTCCCCACTCCTATGTTAGGTGGGATGAGAGGGCAACTATCTCCGGTTTCTCACATCAGGCCCGACCCACGTGGGCTTGGGGAATTGTCGTCGAACGTCCCACAAACATTTTAGGGATGTAACAAGGCAATTCAAACAGTGGAAATCGTGCGTGCTACGGCATTCAGAATAAAGAAAGGAAAATTTAAGCACGAAAGTACCAATAAAAGGTTTTTGGGTTTTTTACAATACCCGGGGGTCGACTCCCCCCATGGACGGGTTGACCCCATCAAAAGAGCGTTGCAGCTCCGCCTCCTGTTGACTTGTGGCATCCAAGGCCTGCTGCCGCTGGCTTAGCTCCCGCTCCTCCTCAGCAGTGGCGGGGCACAATTCGTCAGTCCTGGCTTTGGCCCTCTCTATGCCATCTTGAACGGCAGCCATATTTCCGGAGGTCTGCCTCATATGCTCTTCTGCCTCTGCCAGCTGGGCCTTCAACCGTGAGACCGGCTCAGATTGTGCATTGAGAGTGGCTGAAATCTCATCTACCAGGGTCTGCATCTGTTGAACCTCACCTTCATCCTCCTGAATCTTCTTGATGTTGGTCACCTTCCTCCGCTGCCAGCCCACGCTGATCCCACGATCATGCTCCTGGATCTTCTCAGAAATAAGATCTTGGATGAGTGTGTGAGGACGTTGGGAATCTACTCCCCCAGCACACAGTTCGCGCAACCGCGAGCGAAGTCTATCCATTTCGGCCAGCCATTGCGCTTGGGGGTGTCCTTGATGAAGCGCGTGATCAGCTTCCACGACCGGCGGCGGACTATGCTGCTGTCTTCCTCATTGGAGGGCGTTTTATCCCAGTCTGCGTGATTGGCAGGCTTGTACGCGGGATACACCCGCAGAAAATCCTCGACAGGATCAACATCTGGTGTTGAATCCAGTACAACCCCTGGCGCCGAAGCAGGTGTGACAAGACTGGGACAGACCGGTTGATCCTCTTCCTCGATGTCCACCTTAATTGTAGAGACCTGAATCTTATCGTACATGGACATTACATTACTTTTTAGGAATACTTAGTACATAACAAAAACACACACACAAGGACCGTAATAGTTTAGTGTCTTTGGAAACTCGGAACGTAATCTTCTAATCGTGGTGAAAGATCCTCAATATCTCCCATAAAGATCTTCCCTTTTTTTTTACCTAAAACCATTCCTTATATCCTGGGGAAAAGAAAACATAAAAGGGTGAGCTCAAATGCTCAGTAAGGGTAAACAAAAGAAAATCAATCACATCATATTCATAAGAACATAACTTTTGGAAATCTTAACCCGCAAAAGAGAGCATAATTTCATAACATGGGATAAATCATAGTAGTGAAATGAAATCCCAATAAGCATAACTTAAAACATGAAACTTTGTGGCATACACACATAATCATAGAGAATCATTTCTTGTTAGTCATGACTCATTTCCAAGACTATCTTAGTGGACAAAGTCCCTTTCTGAATCGAGTCACCCTCGTTTCAGTCCTGTTTCACTGAACCGGTATAACCTACCATTCCAGCCATGTCTATCTCATGAGATATAAAATCTTTACCCAATGAATTGGAGGGAGATATAGGTCCCACCCATCTTATAATGAATCCTTTCTTATGTGTGCCACATAATCATAAACCATACATCATAGCGTAACCATGTAATAAAAATGGAATTCTTAAACAACATGACATCATAAAACAATTCATATAAGATAAAGGAATTCATAAAAATATTTCCATCACAACATAATCAAATACATGTAATAATAGGGATAAAAACAGAACCCTTTTATTATCTTATATGGAATATAATTTTGATAAAATACTTGAACTCCTTTCTTGAGGAAAATATCCTTTCTACTTCAAAAACATTTTTCCTTTTATAACATGTCATACGACTTTAAAATAAAAGAATATGATTAAAAATAAACTTGAAAACTTGTAAAGGAAGCTTCTTGGAAATAATGTTTTAAAAATCCATTCATGCCGTATATGTTAAAAAAACATTCTTCGTACTTTTGTTGGAAAAGTCAAAAAGTACCTCGTACGAAAAACGACAAAAGATTCCTTTCATACATATTACTAAAAACTCACCGAAGGGTAAAATTGGATTTAAAAAATTGTAGGTGGATGGAAATAATATTAAATATTGATGAAACATGGATGTGGATGATAAAATACACCCCAGTAAATACTTACGAATAAACAGTCTCGGATAAAAATGAGATTGTGATATTTCCCTTACCTTAGGTCTGACTTGCTCTGTAAGTGTCCGAACCTCCTGTATAATGATTTAAATCATGTTATTGACTTATTACAGAATCATATTCATTGTTATTATATCATATATGGTCCACTTATGACTTTATATTACCTGTTCTTTTGTAAATTCATGTTAAAGTAGCGTTTTGGGTAAAATCGTCTCATTTGTCGTTCGTGTTTTTAACTTGTAATTATTAATATGATTACTTGGATCATGATTACTTATATCCAGAATGTAAATCATGATTTATATATAATATATATTCAGAATATATATATATATATATATATCGATAAATGGAATGAAATACACCGTTCATGGAGACGGTAGTCCGTACGTACGCATGAACGCTGTTTTCGTTTCCTTATTGAAGTGAATGGAATTAAGTAGATTACATACATATAAATTTACATAAATACAGTATCATTATTATGTCATATATTTCATTAGTGCTTATTATATATACTTTATAATCATTCATTAATGGTTAATCATTGAGAATGAATCTCATCGCGTCGTGGAGACGGTAGTCCGTACGTACGCACGAGCGATGATATCGTTCCCATGGTCGTGGAATTGTGTTGAAGTGTATGTAGACTATTTCAGTATCAATATCACTTTATAATAATCATATATAGTTACTCATTACAACATTATACCCATCCTATTAAGGTGGTGGTGGAAAATAGATTACACCACGGCGTGGAGACGGTATTCCGTACGTACGCACGCGCGGTGATTTCATTTTTCCGTAGGATGGATAGAAGGTGAATTAGGGTTGTTTCATATTTATAATAACATATCAGTATGTAAGTAATACTGATGTTATTACTTTTTCATGAAACAACTAAAGAAGAAGAAGTTGAAGAAGAAAGAAATTGAAAAGATCGGTAATGGATATTACCTCTTTTTGACGCGCCTTTTCTTAGCCTCCACTTAAAGAACTAAGGATGGTCTTTGAAGAAGACCAAGACCTCTATGATGATACTAGGGAAGTGGAGAAAGGATTTTGGCAGGGGTTGGCCGAGCTTGAGTGCTCAAATTGGTTTGAGGAGGAGGGGGAGGAGGTGCCCTTTTATAAGGGAGGAGAGGGGCACCTTAGGAATATCTCAAAATATTATTTCATATTAAAGTCAAAATCGGTTTATAATGGTTCTAAAGGGTCTTATTTCGAAGCTAAAGTGGGGATGGCTCGAAATCCTATCATCCAATAGGATTTAGACAAGTTTTGGGTATTATTTTAACCTTATCAATTAGATTTAACTCTAAGTTAAATAATTTAACTTTTACCGTGTCTTTTTGTTTTCTTACACTATATGGTTAATACACTTACTATAACATGCCAAACGAACCCCAAATTGTTTATTATTAATATATATCCTTATCTAAGTCATTTGGCCTAAATGATAATATTTTACACTTAAGGTTATTTTTGGTCGAGATACACTTGTCCAATAGAATTAGGACATGTGTTAGGGTAATATGAATATCATTCTTACCCTTAATTACCCTATTTACTTTTAACCGTGGTAAATAAAAGTACAAAGTTACTATTCACCAAAAATTATTTTCATCTCATTGAACCACATTTTACTTACAGACATCAACCGTGTCTCTCGGATTTTTGAAATTCCATTCACAGAAGTGGTAAAATTAAGTTTTATGAAAAATTCAGTTTTTAACTACCACTTAGTAGTTTCACTATTCATCAAAAATTGATGTTTTTCAGAAAAATGCCAAAATTTCATCCTAAGCTATATTTCATATTCAGAATTCAAAAATGAAGTCTATTTTACCAAATTCATAACATAAAAGTTGCATTAATTAATTTTATAATTAAATCCCGATGTTAAAACAAATAGCGTGTTTTTAAGAAACAATATCTATCAAAAGATTGACACTTGATTATGTCTGGTTTAAATGTGAAATTACATTCAATGACCAACATTGTATTAAATTGTAAAAATATATTCTAAATATACTTTAAAACCACTCAAATTAATAATTTATCACTATTAATTATTTCGATTAAAAAAGTTGTTTTTAATTATAATTTAGTAATTTTCACTATTCATCAGAATATGAAAGTTATCCGAAAAGTACCAAAATTTCACCTTAGGCTAAATTCGATACTCCGAATCCAAAAATGAAGTCCATTTTGAGAGCTAAAATTTCTAAAATTTAAAAAGTGGTTATTACTATTCATAACGGCTAGTTTTAATAATATTTTAATAGCATATCGTTGTTTCGTGAAACTCAGTATTGCGTACTACACACGCTATCGAGGAAGGTTGCGATTGCGTGTAATGTAAGGCAAGTCAAAGATGTGTGTTGTGCAAGCTCCTTTTGGTGTAGCGTACAACACAAGACATTAATAAAATTAAAAAGAATATTTTTCATAAAATCTCGGGCTGTTACATTCTACCCCCCTTAAAATGAATTTCGCCCTCGAAATTCGTCGGGGTTATAAATGGTTTACTATTAGAAAGTTTATTTAATAGAAACCCACATCGTAAAAAGGAATATCAAAACCAATATTTAAAAACAAAAGTATGAAACCTAACGGTTACCCAAATAAACAAATCATTGGGTTTCCACATAGGTGAAAATATGGATATGGAAGAGAAATCTAACCATCATGTTCTGATGGAGAGTGGTAGAGAACATGGCTATGGAAAAGCCAGTAATCACAAAGCCATAAATTTGTGACGATCTAAGGTACCATCTGATTCATCAGATAAAAGATCACTAGGACAACATTTTTGTTTTTCAAGATCGTTTCCCTAAAGTTAAAGAATTTGAATTAGAATAAATACTTACTTTATGTTGGTACAACCTCACTGTTGTTCGTGCCTTTAACAATTTCCACTTCATCTCTTAAATAAATGAAGTTGAATTTGTTATTCATGAAGTGTTAGCAGATCATGTAATAGAATGACGGGTCATTCCATCTGTCTCAAAAGGTTAGCAAAATTTATATACATAAGTCGATCTATAGTGAGATTAATCATATATAGTTCCTAAAATGGACTTATACTTTATATATCATACTGCTTAATATAATAAAACTAGTTTCTACTAAATAGGGACTTCCTGTAGGCCAGTGCTAGGCGATAAAGGCCAGTCGCACTTCGGTTGTGGGTTCGATTCCCATAGCCTTGTCCGAAGCGATGGGCTGTCGCCCGTCCTGCAGGTTGTCCTTTTTCTAAAACTACATTACTATAACATCCCATCAATAATATCGAGAAAACTTATATCCTTAAACAATACTAACCTACACCCAACATAATCCATTCCAATCTTTAGGCTTATCCATAATACTGCAATCCACTCTCACAACATAGTGAAAACGATTACCAGAGATTTAACACCATCGTCGATCCCCATATATCATAAGATATGTTTTGTTGGTCACATTCCAAACATTCAAAGTCCTTAATCATGTATTCTCTTGAAATCCTTAGTGAAAACATGAATGCAGTTAAAATTTAACACTTTCCACATACCAAAATCCTCAAAATTCTATATACTCAAACAATGATATCACTTAGTCCTTATATCAATCATGAGCTCATTAATACTGTTAAACATTTCATTTTCTCGTTTTCCCTTTATTATGTGCATATCATCTTATTTCCAAAAATATTTGAATCACTTTGAATACCACATTAGACCAATACATAAATATTCCAATACATTATGATACAACATTATTTTGGAATCCCATTACATAAACACTTAATCATTCCACCACATCGTTATAATATTCAACATCGCCAATGGTGATCGCATGTGACTTCCCTTTGTCCTTTGCCTTAAGTGGTTGCTCATGTCGATCATCACTAACCCTTGGATTAGGGCATTTATTATCATAATGCCCCATTTCCTTGCACTTGAAGCATTGAAGTGTTGGTGGTGCGTTCTCTGTAGTGTTTGCTTTATTCACATCATTAGAATCCCTTTTTCCATTACTTAGACACTCAGCTACTCGATGACCTTCTTTTCCACACTTAAAACATTTTCTAGTCCCTTTAAGACAATCTCCACCATGCTTCTTTCCACACATTGTGCATAAGGAAACATTCATCTTCTTTTCACCATTATTCTGAGATTTCTCCTTGAACTCCATCTTTCGTTTCTTGTCAAAACCATGAGATTGATATGTAACACCAACTTCCATTTCTACCTTGATATCACAACACACAATTTCTTCATAGCTACTAAAGTCTATTATAGCTAATGCCCTTCGAATACTTGGTTTTAAGCCACTGAAAAATCGATCAACTTTACTTTCAGGTTGGATGATAATGCCAGATTCATACCTTGCAAGTCTTGTAAAATTTGCTTCGTATATAGCAACAGATTCATCATCCTTCTGCTTCAGCTCAAGAAACTCCTTTTCCATATTTGTTCAAAGAATACGAGGGAATTACTTACTTAAAAACAAGTTCTTGAACTCGTCCCATTCCATGGAATCAATTTCATCTCTTTGCCTCGTATTCTTGATAAGATTCCACCATTGATCAGCTTCACCTTCCAAACGATATACTGCTAAGATGACTTTATAATGCTCAGAATATTGAAGAACTGAAAATATCTTTTCAGTGGTACTGATCCATTGTTCAGCAACAAGTGGATCAGAAGACCCACTGAAAGAAGGTGGACGTTGCCTCATGAAGGACTCAATAGAATATTGTTCCCTTCTCTGCTCATTTGGATGTACAGAATGATTCATAGCTTGTGTAAGTATAGAAATAAAATTTTGCACTCCATCTCCCATAACATTTGTTTGTTCAGGAGGGCAATCATTGCATTGTCCATTGCATTGATCAACATGGTTCCTTCGGGTTCCAGCCATCGTCTAAAACCCAAAAAGAATAGTGTGAGAGGCAAAAATCATGCTAGGGAAAACAACATAATAAAGGGGGAGTACCTTCAATATCTAACATCTTAGGTTTAATTCTATGATCTTTAGCATAATTCTAGTACTATAACCTATACGTATACTTAACCTTAGGGACATCCCTAGACATACCTTAGAAATATCTCTAGGGATCTCACTAAAGTTCTCGCGTCCTAGTTTCCAAAGGTTGACTAAACCTTTCCTCTGATACCAACTGTAGAGACCCGAAGCTTATCGTACATGGACATTACATTACTTTTGCGGAATACTTAGTACATAACAAAAACACACACACAAGGACCGTAATAGTTTAGTGTCTTTGGAAACTCGGAACGTAATCTTCTAATCGTGGTGAAAGATCCTCAATATCTACCATAAAGATCTTCCCTTTTTTTACCTAAAACCATTCCTTATATCCTGGGGAAAAGAAAACATAAAAGGGTGAGCTCAAATGCTCAGTAAGGGTAAACAAAAGAAAATCAATTACATCATATTCATAAGAACATAACTTTTGTAAATCTTAACCTGCAAAAGAGAGCATAATTTCATAACATGGGATAAATCATAGTAGTGAAATGAAATCCCAATAAGAATAACTTAAAACATGAAACTTTGTGGCATACACAAATAATCATAGAGAATCATTTCTTGTTAGTCATGACTCATTGACAAGACTATCTTAGTGGACAAAGTCCCTTTCTGAATCGAGTCACCCTCGTTTCAGTCATGTTTCACTGAACCGGTATAACCTACCATTCCAGCCATGTCTATCTCATGAGATATAAAATCATTACCCAATGCATTGGAGGGAGATATAGGTCCCACCCATCTTATAATGAATCCTTTCTTATGTGTACCACATAATCATAAACCATACATCATAGCGTAACCCATGTAATAAAAATGGAATTCTTAAACAACATGACATCATAAAACAATTCATATAAGATAAAGGAATTCATAAAAATATTTCCATCACAACATAATCAAATCCATGTAATAATAGGGATAAAAACAGAACCCTTTTATTATCTTAGATGGAAAATAATTTTGATAAAATACTTGAACTCCATTCTTGAGGAAAATATCCTTTCTACTTCAAAAACATTTTTCCTTTCATAACATGTCATACGACTTTAAAATAAAAGAATATGATTAAAAATAAACTTGAAAACTTTTAAAGGAAGTTTCTTGGAAATAATGTTTTAAAAATCCATTCATGCCGTATAAGTTAAAAAAACATTCTTCGTACTTTTGTCGGAAAAGTCAAAAAGTACCTCGTACGAAAAACGACAAAAGATTCCTTTCATACATATTACTAAAAACTCACCAAAGGGTAAAAATGGATTTAAACAATTGTAGGTGGATGGAAATAATATTACATATTGATGAAACATGGATGTGGATGATAAAATACACCCCAGTAAATACTTACGAATAAACAATCTCGGATAAAAATGAGATTGTGATATTTCCCTTACCTTAGGTCCGACTTGCTCTGTAAGTGTCCGAACCTCCGGTATAATGATTTAAATCATGTTATTGACTTATTCCAGATTCATATTCATTGTTATTATATCATATATGGTCCACTTATGACTTTATATTACCTGTTCTTTTGTAAATTCATGTTAAAGTAGCGTTTTGGGTAAAATCGTCTCATTTCTCGTTCGTGTTTTTAACTTGTAATTATTAATATGATTACTTGGATCATGATTACTTATATCCAGAATGTAAATCATGATTTATATATAATATATATTTCAGAATATATATATATATATATATATATATATCGATAAATGGAATCAAATACACCGTTCATGGAGACGGTAGTCCGTACGTACGCATCAACGCTGTTTTCGTTTCCTTATTGAAGTGAATGGAATTAAGTAGATTACATACATATAAATTTACATAAATCCAGTATCATTATTATGTCATATATTTCATTAGTGCTTATTATATATACTTTATAATCATTCATGAATGGTTAATCATTGAGAATGAATCTCATCGCGTCGTGGAGACGGTAGTCCGTACGTACGCACGAGCGATGATATCGTTCCCATGGTCGTGAAATTGTGTTGAAGTGTATGTAGAATATTTCAGTATCAATATCACTTTATAATAATCATATATATTTACTCATTACAACATTATACCCATCCTATTAAGGTGGTGGTGGAAAATAGATTACACCACGGCGTGGAGACGGTATTCCGTACGTACGCACGCGCGGTGATTTCATTTTTCCGTAGGATGGATAGAAGGTGAATTATGGTTGTTTCATATTTATAATGACATATCAGTATGTAAGTAATACTGATGTTATTACTTTATCATGAAACAACTAATGAAGAAGAAGTTGAAGAAGAAATAAATTGAAAAGATCGGTAATGGATATTACCTCTTTTTGACGCGCCTTTTCTTAGCCTCCACTTAAAGAACTAAGGATGGTCTTTGAAGAAGACCAGGAGCTCTATTATGATACTAGGGAAGTGGAGAAAGGATTTTGGAAGGGTTTTTCCGAGCTTGAGTGCTCAAATTGGTGTGAGGAGGAGGGGGAGGAGGTGCCCTTTTATAAGGGAGGAGAGGGGCACCTTAGGAATATCTCAAAATATTATTTTATATTAAAGTCAAAATCGGTTTATAATGGTTCCAAAGGGTCTTATTTCGAAGCTAAAGTGGGTATGGGTCGCAATCCTATCATCCAATAGCATTTAGACAAGTTTAGGGTATTATTTTAACCTTATCAATTAGATTTAACTCTAAGTTAAATAATTTAACTTTTACCGTGTCTTTTTGTATTCTTACACTATATGGTTAATACACTTACTATAACATGCCAAAAGAACCCCAAATTGTTTATTATTAATATATATCCTTATCTAAGTCATTTGGCCTAACCTTAGATTTTTAGGAATAAAATAACAATTAATAATATAATATTTGATTTAAAAACTATTTTGTGTCAATTTTGACACTATTTGATATATGATTTTTGTGAAAGTCATAACCGAATTATATGTTCGAACCAAGTTTATTAAATCAATACTAATATATCATAGTAACCTAGAAAATTAGTGGAATTCATAAAAAGTCTTAAATTACATTTATTTTGGTATTTATAATATCAATTATGTCAATATTTCATTAATAAGATAATTACTGCATCATCTTTGTGTCATAAATAAATTAAATTATTTGATGTCTAAAAATTACAAATAGAATACCATCATGTAGGAAATCTTTTTAGCTTTCTAATGAATATTTAAAATCGAATTTATCTTACGTAAAACCCTATATTAAAAATGTTTTAGTAAATATACTTTGATTTTAACTCTTTTAACTCTTCTTTGAATTAAATAATAATAAATGTCCTAATCTAATCCAAGTGGGCCTAAATGATAATATTTTACACTTAAGGTTATTTTTGGTCGATATACACTTGTCCAATAGAATTAGGACATGTGTTAGGGTAATATCAATATCATTCTTACCCTTAATTACCCTATTTACTTTTAACCGTGGTAAATAAAAGTAAAAAGTTACTATTCACCAAAAATTATTTTCATCTCATTGAACCACATTTTACATACAGACATCAACCGTGTCTCTCGGATTTTTGAAATTCCATTCACAGAAGCGGTAAAATTAAGTTTTATGAAAAATTCAGTTTTTAACTACCACTTAATAGTTTCACTATTCATCAAAAATTGATGTTTTTCAGAAAAATGCCAAAATTTCATCCTAAGCTATATTTCATATTCTGAATTCAAAAATGAAGTCTATTTTACCAAATTCATAACATAGAAGTTTCATTAATTAATTTTATAATTAAATCCCGCTATTAAAACAAATAGCGTGTTTTTAAGAAACAATATCTATCAAAAGATTGACACTTGATTATGTCTGGTTTAAATGTGAAATTACATTCAATGACCAACATTGTATTAAATTGTAAAAATATATTCTAAATATACTTTAAAACCACTCAAATTAATAATTTATCACTATTAATTATTTCGATTAAAAAAGTTGTTTTTAATTATAATTTAGTAATTTTCACTATTCATTAGAATATGAAAGTTATCCGAAAAGTACCAAAATTTCACCTTAGGCTAAATTCGATACTCTGAATCCAAAAATGAAGTCCATTTTGAGAGCTAAAATTTCTAAAATTTAAAAAGTGGTTATTACTATTCATAACGGCTAGTTTTAATAATATTTTAATAGCATATCGTTGTTTCGTGAAACTCAGTATTGCGTACTACACACGCTGTCGAGGAAGGTTTCGATTGCATGTAATGCAAGGCAAGTCAAAGATGCGTGTTGTGCAAGCTCCTTTTGGTTTAGCGTACAACACAAGACATTAATAAAATTAAAAAGAATATTTTTCATAAAATCTCGGGCTGTTACATTAATGACTTCAGGTACGGCCCTGCTGGTGGTCCCGCCAGTGATGATGTGTGTCGCAGCTTGAGGAGATGGGGGGACTATCTCCACCATCACCGGCATGCCCCTAGGAGGGATGCCACCAGACATCCCGACCAGTCATGCCGCAGCAGCCCACGCCAGTCGAAGAACTGTACAACAGAGAGGGACATAAACGTTAGTTGGCATGGTCTAAATGTGACAACGAGCAGACCGGTAGAGGAGACTTACGGAGATCAACCACTTGGCGCTGGTCTTGAGCCGGTACTGATGGGACTCCGAGGCGAGACCCTCCGTACACTATAGGAAGGTCTGGAGATTCCGGAGGATCCACCTCGGGTGCTTTGGTCCCACCAGACACGGAACTGGACGCAGCCATAGGCGCAAGTTCTGAAGTTCCCGCATCATCACCTGCCAAGGAGTGAGAACGAGGCCTGCGAACAAGTTCCTCCTGCATGGCTCAAACATCAGTGAGAAGTCCATAGTGACCCAAGAACAGATCGTAAGGAAAGAAGTTCAGAATGCTACCTCGAGAGCCTCCGCGAAATCGTCGAAATCTGAGCCCTGAGCTCCGACCTCACCCTCCTCCAACGCGCTCCCTCCTCCCGCCTCATCCTCCCGAGAGGATTCCTCTGATTCTTCCGGAAGGGGGAAGTGCTCCCTCAGATCGGCAACCGACAACTGTGGGGGGACCGTCTGATTCAACAGTACCCTCACCCGGTCTGTCATTGGGCGAGGGACACCACTGGAGTGGACGTAATCCTCCAGCTCATCCAAGTATTGTTCTGCATCCGCCGGAGACGCCATGAATCCAGCCCGAACTGGGCCTATGCCTGGCAAGTCCATCCTGAGGCGATTCAAGTGTGCCCATATCTCGGGTGGGCTGAGGAATTTCCGGTTGACATCCCAAATGTCCCAGGAATCCGGGAAGAAAGCATCCTCTGCCATGTCGATATGACGCAGCCGCTTCCTCGGAGCCTGAGTGGATATCCTTCGAAATCCCCTCGATGGCCGCCCCTCCGGATAACCCTGCTCTTCTGGAATCACCGGATCCACCGCTGCTGCCATACCCTCAGCCGGTGCGGGTCTCTCCGCCATGTCAGCCCTGCTACCGCGAGCGGCCCTAGCTACCCTCCTACCCCGACCTCAGGATAGGGGAGGCCCACCGTCACCGACCCGGATAGTTGGTTGCTTCAGCATCTCCCCTGGGTAAGCAGCCTCCCAACTGATGGCGTACTCCTTCACCAATCCGAAAGCGGTGGTGGATGGAGGCAATGCAATCCGCATCTTCCCATCTTCCTGTGTGAACATGAGCCACAGCTGCCTTATCACATGCTGGTGCTCCTCATGATGCACCTCCTAGTAGACCTGCGGGGTCAGCTGCTGGAGGCACCGGAACTGCCTCGCAAACCGATGCGGGGTGTACGGTTCCCAGAGTGGCTCACGATCTATCCGTGCCACCAAAACTCCACCTAGAAAGGCCAGGAGGTAAGCCCGATGGTCTTCTGTTCCACGCCCTTCATCAGTAAGTATCCCCGTCGGCAATGGGAAGGGGTGGAAATTAAACTCATCCACCCTCCACACCCGATTCAGCACCATCGGAACGGCAAGTTTGAACGGGAAGCTCCCAACCGCGTTCAGGATGGAGGGGCGGAAGTTCGATCCCGACGGCGAAATGGGGTTTGGATACTCGTAAATCCCCCTGATATGCATTGCGATCCACCCATACAGGAGGTGGAAGGGCCCGCATATCCTTGGCGGCTTCTTGCCCTCTCTAATGTGCCGCAACATTCTGTACAGTTTGGTGAGCATCGGAATCCCCAGACTGATCTGCTGCCCCATGGCCAACATCGACGCCATAATAAATGAGCTGGGTCGTACCCCCATGCTTGTATCCCTCACCGATAGGATCCAACCACAGATGAGAGTCGCGATGAACACCGCCAGCCTGACTATCGGCTGTTGTTCAGTGCTGACACTGAAACCCCAAGTCTTCCATTGGATGTCCTCCAAGACCCGCCAATATGAGTGCCCCTTTCCCCGTTGGTCCGCCCTTGGACAAGTTCGAGTCCTCGAAGGGAACTCTCAATTCTCTGGGAAATTCAAGAAGCATTTAAACCATATCCTAAAGTGGACATCCCTCAATGCCTCCTTGTCCTCTCCAGGGACGAGTGCCATCAGCGCTAACGCCAGTCGCTGCATTTGCTCTGTATCCTCCCACGCGCTGATGACGGGGATGAACTCGTCATACATGGACCCCAAGATCAGAACCCCAGAAATCTGGTGGACATCCCACAGGCTGATTCCCACCTCCCTGTGATGCAGGTGGAAGGTATTGGTCCTAGACGACCATCTGCTCAGCAGTTCCGGCATCAGTTGCTTTGGTTGGAAAATGTGTAATTGGGAGCCCCATGCCGCCTCATACATCCCCACTCTCCTCAGCTCGGCCCCAAACTCCTCGCATGAGGTGCCTACCCAGTAGGCCCAGGCCCAGTCATCAGTAAAGTTGCAGCCCTGGCGCAGGTCGCACTCATCGGACCATCCCTTCTTTGAATCCAGCAAAGCCGCCATCGACATGGTGTTGTATAGGGGAGGGGACATCTCCGGTTGTTGTGGCTTCCCATCAACATTGTTCAAATGGTTGTAGAGACAGTCAGTGGTGACGGGTGTGAAGTCCTCCCCCGCATGACCATCGGCCGCCCTGAACCATTGGTGCTGGCATGGTGTGCTCCTGAACCAGCAAGCTAGTTCGTCCCTACTCACCTCCGGGATGAAGACGTCATCCCTCAACCCAAAGCCGTACAATGGCAGTTTCTTGCACTGCAGGTAATCCTTTTGACCCTCTGATAGCAGATCTTTCAAAGAAGTGTGGTCCGAGTGGCTTCATACCATCTCCCCCAGGCCTGGACAGTTGGCCATCTCATCCCGATGAGCAGCATCTGCAAGCACCCCCAATACAGCCTCTTGATGGGCCATTCGATTCCGGCCCTCAGAAATGAATTTTTTCAGTTGGATCGCGAAGCTCGACCACGAAGCTGAATCGCGAAGCCTGATCGTGACGATCGGTCACGAGACCAAGCCGTGAGTTCTGGTCGAGGCCGACAAACAGGAGTTCACTTGGCGCGGACGCGGAGTCGGAGACCCGCGGTTCGCCGCGAAGCTCGATTCTCGGAGGGCTGTCGCGGAGTACGCGGAGCTTCGCGAAGTCGAGAGCGCAAAAAGACAAGGAAGTCACGTGAATACAAAAGAAGTCGACCCCCCTATTTATAGGCGGTGACACCGGAGCATCGCAGCGCGCCTCACCCGCGCGGAGCATCGCGGTGCGTCCGGATCCGTGGCCCCGGTGAGCACCGCGGGGCCCCTTCGCGAAGGCGCATCGCGAACTGCCAACAATTTTGGCGATTTTCCCTCAGACTTCGACCCTTCTCCCTCCGCGGCTCCAAGTATAAGGGGGGGCATTTGTTGGCACCAAAATATGGCCTGAAAGGAAGGAACAAAAAAGATGGCGGGTGCGCTGCCTCGCGAAGCACCGATGTGAAGCACCACCGCGAAGCGCCCCGACCATCGCGGCCTCGCGAAGCTCCCCGACCATCGCGGCCTCGCAAAGCTCCCCGATCAACATGACCTCGTGATGCTCCAGAGGTGGTAATGCTCAACGAATGCATTTGACGTTCACGAGCCCGCCGCGAAGCTCCAGATGCGGTAATTCTCTGCGAACGCATTTGACGTTCGCGAGCCTGCCGC
The DNA here is from genome assembly GCA_963277665.1 of Viscum album. Lineage (NCBI taxonomy): Eukaryota > Viridiplantae > Streptophyta > Magnoliopsida > Santalales > Viscaceae > Viscum > Viscum album. The sequence continues at coordinate 279,481,759 of OY728125.1, forward strand.
GAAGCTCCAGAGGTGGTAATTCTCCACGAACGCATTTGACGTTCGCGAGCCCGCCGCAAAGCTCCAGAGGCAGAACCCTCCGCGGACGACGTTGACTTTCGCGAGCGCACCGCGAAGCACCTGAGGCGGTGCGAGCTTCGCGGCGCCCCTTCCCTATAAATAATGGACTCCCCCTAAGTCCCGGGGACGGACAATCTGACCTTTTGGCTTCTCCTCTCCCGAATCCTGAAGCACTCTTTGCCCCGGGAATCATGAGCTTCGCGATGTATTTCTACTTCGCGAGACGCCTTTTCTTTGTCTCGTTTTGAGCCCCTCTTCCGAGAGGAATGCCCTTCGCGAAGCTCAAGGGCATTCGTGAAGGAAGAGGATTCCCAAGGGAACCCGGGCAGCCGCAGAGCGTTTATGCTTCGCGAAACACCCAACCTATACTAGTGATCTCTATGCTAAGGCAAGATCACTACACTAAGCGAAGAACACAACTTCGCAGAACCCTGCTTCGTGAGGCACCCATTCATCATGAGGCAGTGCTCCGCGAACACTGTTCCACTTCACGAAGCACCTTCCACTAATACCTATGCCCCATGCTAAGGCCAAGGCACTCCACTTCGCGAAGCACACTCCTTTTCTTAGAAATTCCTCTTCCCGTGCGACCCTCCATGTTTGCACGATGTGATTTCAAAGTCCCATGAACAATACCACCCGTAGCGTTGCTTCGCCTGATTCTTCTTCGCATAGGCACGCTAACAGCTATTGCTTCTTTGCATAGCCACGCTAACGTGGACCCCTTGATGGTTCGTTCCACAACCCCCATTGACTATGGCCATACTGTTACCTTCCCTTCCCCAAGGACCAGAGGGTACCGGTTATGTAAGTCCTAGGGGTGATGAGTGAACCCACCTCGTCCGAGCTGCAGGACGTTAAACTGCCAAGCACCACGTCCTCAACACATGACGTTAAACTGTGACCCAACCTCATGCCTCTCACGAAGGGTCCCCCCAGCTCGAACATTCTTTACACCACTCGTCTCCACAGGAATGGAATCACCCATCTGCAAGGGATGATATCCTCCTTATTGGAGTGGCGTATGTTCATAGGAGAAGGGTGACCCTGGTTCCCCAATGGATGGCTGCACCTCTGCATCTCCATACTTCCCCACTACCAAGGTCAGTGGAGGGCGTGATAGGGAACGAGGCACCTCCCATCATTGGTCCCAAATCCCTCTTTCGCTTCACTTTGTCACACTCTGGGCCTCCATCCTGGAGTAAGTCCCAGCACCATGGGCCGCCTAAAGCGTAATCCCCTCTTCGCTTCTCACAGACGCATCCTTCGTGACGTGATCGTCAATTCCTTGCAACCTCTTGTTTCTCACACCGAGCATGACTCACGTGGGCTTAGAGTGAGCACCGACCCTGACCCCCACCCATAGAGAACTACGAGGACTTTGATCCATGTCAAGGAATGGTACGTAGGAAGCCTCCATGAGGTTCAAGCCACATTGCTCGGTCGTTCGTTCACGTCGAGTTTCACCCTCGTCCAGCATGACGTTAAACTGCACGCCCAGTCCCACATGACGTTAAACTACATTCCCTCGTCCAGCATGACGTTAAACTGTATGCCCCCCCCTTGTCTCGCATGACCTTAAACTGCACACCCATTCCCACCTGAACTATGAGGTCTTTGATCCATGTCAAGGCATGGTACATAGGAATCCTTCCAGAGGTTCAAGCCCACCACTCATCGGACCAAGGTCCACCTTCACGTTGGTTCTCCGACAAAGCCCCATATGAACTACGAGGTCTTTGATCCATGTCAAGGCATGGTACGTAGGAAGCCTTCCTGAGGTTCAAGATCACCCACCATCCGGTCGTTCCGACCTCATTCACGTCGGTTCACCCCCATCCCGCATGACGTTAAACTATATTCCACAACCTGAACTATGGGGACTTTGATCTGTGTCAAGGCATGGTACATAGGAAGCCTCCCCGAGGTTCAGGCCCAACAATCATTGGCTCAGACCGTCTCCTTGTCAGTGCGCCAAGCCCCCATTTTCCATCCGAACTACGAGGACTTTGATCCATGTCAAGGCATGGTACGTAGGAATCCTCCCATAGGTTCAAGTCCATATCCCATTGGACCAAGGTCCCTCATTTACGTCGGTTTGCCAACATCCACCGCCCTTCGTTCATTCACTTCAGGGTTCACTATCGTCCCGCATGACGTTAAACTGTATTCCATCAATCCTTTGAACTATGATTAATTTGATCAATGTCAAGGCATGGTACGTAGGAAACCTTCCCAAGGATCAAGCCCACCACTAGTAGACCCACGGGTCCGCTTTCACATCGGTTCACCGATGAAACCCTTTGAACTACGAGGTCTTTGATCCATGTCAAGGCATGGTACGAAGGAAGCCTCCCCGAGGTTCAAGCCCATCTCTCATCAGACCAAGTTCCACCTTCACGTCGGTACGCTGACGATTCCCATCGGACAAAGGTCCACCTTCACATCGGTACACTGATGATGCCCATCGGACCAAGGTCCACCTTCACGTTGGTTCGCTGACGACATTCATTGGACCAAGGTCCACCATCACGTCGGTTTACCAGCACCATCCCGAACTACGCGGACTTTGATTCCCTGCCACGGGGATACGTAGGAAGCCTCTCCAAGGCTCAAGCCCAACTTCACCATCGCCCCTGTGATGGTCCCATTTCACTTCTCCTCCACTCCATTCATCCACCTATCACCCATCCCGATTCTCGCCTAGACCGTCATATCTCGATGACACCATTACGGTACGCTCCTCTTCACGGCCGCCCATGGGTTGGCCCCGGTATCGGCATCCCTTCAAGGGGAATCCCTAAACCCGATCTATCCTAGATAATGCTCCGGTTGGGTTGACCCGTCTCCGCTGGACGTTAAACACGCGACGTACCCTGTGTTAAACATGGGAAGCTGAGGAAAACCTCAGATATGTGTCTATGACATATAATTCCCCGCGTTCGATGTGGGATGCCTCGGGCTTCCATGCCCTCGAGAAGCCCTATGACCAGAGATAATAGACAGACATGCCAGGTTCCCCAGCATCCAGAAACGCTGTTGATGCCTCAACGTGACTACTCCCCCGATTGAAGGTTGCTGCCCTGACCGGATCCTTTGTAATGTCCCGACAGAAGCAGTGTAATTAACCGGCATCCATGGAAACATGGCACTGGGAAGAGTTTCACGAACTACGTATTAAATCTATGAGGGAGACCTGGACTAGGTGACGAGTTCTGAGGAGGAATCCCCAGAAGGAAGAACCGACATCCCATCATCCCGTTTCGATCAAGGAGCAGACGTCCCTGATCAAGTAGAGAATGCCGCCAGCCTTTGGAAAGCCGGAATGCGGGGCAACAAGCGCCGTGCGTCCTCCTCCGCGGACGGACGGATGCGCGTGCCCCAGAGAAAGCGTCGGAAAAACTTGTATAACCAAGTGGTCAAACCATGTGACCTACCCAAGTTTTTAAAAATTTGAATGTCCTAAACTACCCACATTTGAATTAAACCCCAAAATGTGGTATCCTCCTCTATGTTTTCTTGAGTTACCTAAATTGGATCCTTATACATGTCCCCTCTTTACATTCCCTTGAATCTTGGACTCATCCACTATGATACCAATTGATAACTTTGAGGTAATTTCTTCTTTATCTTCCTCATTCCTTTCTCATTATTGTTTCGTCTTCCTCCTCTCCCTATAAATCCTATTGGTTATGCTATATGGTGAGGGTTTCTCTTAAACCTTTGTGTTACTTTAAGTTTAGGGTGTTTAGATTATTCCTTAAGCATTTATCTCTATGTATCGAATGGATTAATATTATCACCTCTTAATTGGGGTAGGTTTCATAATTCCATTAATTTTTTTGGAATACCATGTGATGATTGTAGTTTTCTCTAAAATAGTATTCATTAAATTACACAAGTTGGTTGGACTAAAAAATTGATTCTGAATTTTTTCTAAAACAAATGGATTATCAAAAAGGGTTTCTAGACATAAATTTCTAAACAACGATTTCATGTGTTTTTTTCTCTTTCAAAATTAGAAAATATTTTTTAAATGTTACATGACACACCCTTGGATGAGTAAATTGTTTTAATTATAGTATATGTTCATATATTTTGTGATATTATTTTGATTCTTATTGTTTCTTGTGTTTTTGGGAAGGGGTTTCTTTATTAAATTGGGAGTTAGGAGCGGGATGTGAATTTTTTTATGAATATTTCATTATTTTATGTGATTAGTGTATAGTTGATGATAATATAAAGGTTTCCCCACCTCCATTAACTAATTCATGGGAACCCTAGGTACTTAGTTATAAACATAATACAAGTACACTAGGTTCTTGGATATTCCCACATAAAACATAACTATAACATAGAAACCAAAAATTACTACTTTTATGATCCAAATTTGATGTATTCCTAATGGCATGATATTTCCCATAGAATTTATTGGGTGGTTGCTACCTATGTATTTCATTCCCATTCCCACTTTGAGGTGATGCGTACCTTCTTTCAAAAGGCAGGCGATCACTAGTAGTTTTCCAACAACACATTAAAAATGTGTTGGCTGAGAGGATGGGAGTTTGAGTACATCACACCCTTTTGCTGGGAATTATTTCCTACTCTAGGACCCTCTTATATATTTAAGATATATTTTTTAATCCTTCCCAAATACCAGTAAAGGATTGGTTACCCCTATGTTAATGATATGTTCGAGACCATGTGTTTGATTTGAATATCTATATGTATTAGAGGTTCCCCATATTTCTCTTATTAATTTTATGATTCTTTAGTTTAAATATGGATAGTTGTTCTCCCTAGAGTTTATTATCATCTAGGGAGATGGTTTATATATTGGAGTTGGTATTTAACCTTGAAGAATTTTCCTATGTATCATGTCAAGATATGAATCAAAACCCTACATCGTTCAATGGAATAGTTTGGACTTATACCTCCACAAGAGGCCCATATAAAGGAACTCTCATTATGTTGATGGAATGATCACCAAAAATATCTAATCCCAAGTGATTCATGCTTGGTGTGACAAACAAGAGACAATATAAGATCATTCGATCATATGAGATTGTACCATGTGATTTGAAGGTTTGTTTGGAGTTTACAGATAGGAGGATTCTTATATTTCTAGAACCATGAGGAGAATATCAACCCATGGTGATTTAAATGTTTGGTTTATTCTTACACATAATAGTATTCCTCGGTATCTGGAACCATGAGGATAATATAAAATTAGGGTAATCTAACGTTTTGGTTGGGGCTTACACCTATTAGGATTCCCATGTTTCTGGAACCATGAAGAGAATCTCAACTCGTGTTAATTTGTAGGTTTGGTTGGGGAATACAACTAAGTGGATTCCCATGTTTCTAGAATAATGAAGATAATCTCAACTCATGGTAATTTAGAGGTTTGGGTGGGGATTACAACTAGGAGGATACCCATGTTTTTGGAACCCTCAGGAGAATCTCAACTCATTGTAATTTAGAAATTTGTTTAGGGTTCAGACCTATGAGGATGCCCATGTTTCTCAGACCATGAGGAGGATCTCAAGTCATGGTAGTTTGTAATTAGAGGTGGGGGTTTTATGTTTCATAACCCAAAACATCCTTTTTTCTAGGCTAAAATTTATGTTGTGAAACTCTCCATTTTTCATGGGGATCAGTGATGATAGAGAAGGTACTGGGCTAGAGGCCCAAGACCATAGCCTGGTATTAATCTCGAGCAGGGGTGCATGGGCACAACTCCCATGGTATAGACCAATGGCTATATAGAATTTTTTGAATAAGGTTGGCCGCATAGAATTTCCCATATAGGAGGCTCGTAAAGGGATTTCCACATATGGGCTTCACAAAGGAGATTCTATATAGGGGCTTTGTAAAGGACGGTCAGTAAGGGAATGGTCGTATAAGATATCATGAAGTGATTACTTCGCTATATGGGATGGCATAAAATGATGCATCATAAAAAAAATGAAAAGGGGCATAATAGAATTTGGAATATTGATCGTACCACGATTCACTGTTTTATTACACCCTTACACTGCAGTTTTAAACTAGTTTTGTAATGAATATTCCAAATATAATAATGAATTTAACTTTATGTTTGAATCAATAAATTAATTTTAATCAATATTATAATGGTCAATGTTACTTGTTTTTATTGTTTCAATGTTGGTGGAGATGATTTGGAGGGCCCTTGATGAAGTGGAAGAAAAATGGGCCAAAATTGCATGGATCCATGGAAATATGTCCACTGTTTTGAATAGTAAGTGTAATACGTGCATTCATATGGGCTGAAACTTTGTGGTCCTGTCCAAATTTTAATAGGCTACCTTTAATATTAATGAACCCAATCCTGATTAGGCTTCTATGGAGCCCATCCGAACTGATCTATCCAAGACACCGAATTTGGACGAAGTCAAATGTGGTGTTCTGTATTTTATCAATATCTTGAGTTGTAGTTGTCCAACTTATTCCAAACGTTCGGTGGAGACAGGAAAGAGGTAGGGCTACAACGTTCTTATTTTCTACAAAGCGAGATAAGACTGTCTGAAGGCTGAAACACGTCGTGAAAGTTGATTGATGAAATCTGTGTGCCTAAAACCACCTTCTAATTTTCCTATAAAAGATCACCAAGGGAACCTCATTTGAAAGTTCGGCCAAGGAGTGAAGTGATGAAAATTTGGAGTCCTAGAGGAGTCTCCTAATCACCTTTTAGGTTCTGGAGGCCCCTATCCTCTTAGGGTAATCATGGATGAAGAAGGAGTTCCACCCGAGCTTCCTCCTCCTCCCGATGACGAGCTAAAAGTTGGGTGTTCGTTGTGAGGGAGCTACACACATGTCAAGGGAGTTACGATGCATACATTAGCTACTGGTTTGGAGTAATTTGGTTGTTTAAACATTTCATTCCATGTATCTTATTTTATTTCAGATTTTAATGCTTTATTTGATACATGTGAGTGATATGCTCTTAATTTATAACCGATCGGTGTGAGGTTTTGGAGTGTGTGACTTGTGTTGTTATGATTGGTCATCACAAGAATCCTTTTCATACCCTACATATTGAGATTTCAATATTCTTTGTAAGCTCTTATTCCATGCATAAGTACTGGACCACGACAATACGATTGTTACGTCAAGGTTTGGTCCTTAAAGCTTTGAAATAAAAGCTTAGGAATTAATCGGGATTCCAATTTACTCCAACCAAAGAATTACTCTAAACCCAAGATGAATCTCTATGAACAATGAACTTGATAAGTGTGTAGTGAAATCACATCGAACCTTTTATCTCATATTTCTCAAAATCCACTTGGTCACTCATCTTTTAAGCTATTTCAACTAAGTCATTGTTTTAAACTGTTTTCAAAACCACCCCCTCTCTTAGTCATTTTTATTAAAAATACACACTCTAAACCTACCAATTATCCTTGAGAGATGACCTATGGTATTCCCTAGACTATAAAGAAACCTTAAATATATAATAAATTTGATGTTTTATGACAACATGGTCAAATTTTGGCTTCTTTGCCGGGGAGCACTTTGGTTTTTTGTGCGTGTTTTTGACAAATGTTTTTGTAATTGTTGTTAATATTTGTTTGTTTTATCTTCTACCTTTGAATTTATTTTTGTGTTCTAATTTATTTATTGTGTAGGTTCTGTGTATGATGCGTTCTACTCCAGGAGGCCTACAAACTTTCGAACCCGAACCGTAGAGGATCCTACCTCAACGAAACCGAGACACCCAAGACCACACTTTGAAGGAGGAGACATCAAATCTTAAAATTCAACTTCATCCTTCTTCTTCTTCTGAAACCAAAGTTAAAATTTAACATAACTTGTATAACATGGATGAAAATAATAGAATACTAAAAGAACTAACCTCACCTGATGTTGATATCTGACCCACTTACATTCAATTACAAGGCGAGGCACCCAATTTTGAACTAAAATCTGGTTTAATTCATTTATTACCAAGATTTCATAGACTTCCTGGAGAAGATCCTCATAAGCACATAAAAGAATTTCATACTCTGTGTTCAACCTTAAAACCTGATAATGTGGATGAAGAAAAATTGAAGCTTAGGTCATTCCCATTTTCATTAGAAGACATTGCATAAGATTGGTTATACTATGTCAATTCACAAATTAGGGGTTGGGCAGACATGAAACACCTTTTTCTTGAAAAATACTTCCCAGCCTCTCGAACTGCAACTATAAGGAAAGAAATATGTGGTATAAGACAATATCAAGGGGAAACATTACATGAATATTGGGAACGCTTTAAAAGGTTATGTTCAAGTTTCCCACACCACCAAATAAGTGATCAACTTTTAATTCAATATTTTTATGAAGGTTTGATTCCTATTGATCGGAATATGATTGATGCTGCTGTAGGTGGTGCATTGGTAGATAAGACCCCAATTGCTGCAAGAACCCTCATTGAGAACAGAGCACAAAACACTCAACAATTCGGTACATGGTCCAGTGTTCCCATTCGAGGTGTCCATGAGGTGCAAATTACTGAGTTTGAGAAGAAGGTGGACATGATGTTTGAAGAGGTATGTACCCTTCTACAAAAACTTGCTCTCTCTCAAGGGAAATATCAATCTCCTCCTCCCATCCATTGTAGAACCTGCTCTTCTGACACCCACTATTCTGACCAATGTCCTCAATTGAGAGAAACTTCTGAGAGTTGTGAGGCAATATTTCCAGGACGCCCCTTTAACCTACCCTTTAGGCAAGAACCATACTATCCATCCAACCAAGGGTTGAAGGACAACCAATCCTATAGTCAAGGGGGTATTCAAACCAACCTCAATAGCAATGGAACCAATAGGGTCAGAGTAGTCATCCACCACCACCCAGAAATCCTCAACCACCCCAAAGGCCATTCCAACCACCCCTACAAAAACCGAGCCTAGCCTAGAAGATATGACGAATAAAATAGCTTCCAATAATATCCAATTCCAACAAACCACCCAAGCAGCCATACATGACCTAAAGACCCAACTAGGCCAACTTGCCAACTCGGTGGAGGAAATCCAAAGCCATGGGTCGGGTAAACTACCATCTCAACCAGTAGTAAACCATAGGGATAAAGGAAATGTTAGTGCCATCACCCTTAGGAGTGGGTCACAACTCAAAAGGCAAATGACCCCTCCATTAGAGTCCTCCAATCAAAAGGAAACCACCATCCCAACTGCTGAAAATGGTCCAAGAGAAGAAAACCATTTTCCTGAGAGATGCCCTTCCAAAGGAAAGACTGTGGCTGTTGATGAGTCACCTATCCCAACCATTCCTCTTCCATTTCCTCAAAGGGATGTCCAACCTAGGAAACAAAAAGAAAATGAACTTGATAAAGAAATCTTGGAAACTTTCAAGAAAGTACAGGTTAACATTCCTTTGATTGACGCTGTGAAGCAAATTCCAAGATATGCCAAGTTTATGAAGGATATGTGTACACACCGAAGGAGGCTTCGTGGTGATGAGAAGGTGAGCCTGGGGAGGAATTTTTCAGCATTGATAGAGCCATCACTTCTCACCAAGTGAAATGATCCTAGGACATTCTCGATTCTGTGCACCATAGGGGAGTATTCATGTTCCAACGCTATGCTTGATTTGGGTGCTTCTATTAATGTTATGCCTCACTCTATTTACTCTTCATTGTAGGTTGGTGAACTAAATCCCACTTGTATTGTCATTCAACTAGAAAATTGGAGTACAGCACACCCCTCTGGTGTGTTAGAGGATGTTCTTGTGAGGGTGCAAAATTTAATTTTTCCTGCTGATTTTTACATGCTTAAAATGGATGATGATAGGATGAATGGACATGCCCCAATTATATTGGGGAGACCTTTCTTGAAAACCACCAAAACCATAATTAATGTCCATAATGGTACATTATGTATAGAGTTTGGTGGTAATATTTTCCACTTCAATATCCTTGATTCCATGAATCACCCCTCAGAATAACACTCCTCTCTCTCTGTCAATTCAATTGATTTTCTCCCTTCCCCTGAACCAACTTATTTTCATTCACCTGATCCCATTTCTGAGTTTTCTTTATTGATTGAAATGTTAGGTAATGAATCATGCATTGATTGTTGTAGCGACCTAGAGAAATGTCATCCATGTTTGTTAATTGATGATTTCTTGAACACAGAGGAGCACATGACCATCGATGATACTACTATGCTTGTAAAAGCTCATTCCTCATATGAGGATGTTACCATTGAGCAGTTAGATGAGATCAGTGACTTCTCACTTTCACACACACTTCCGTCAATCCAAAATCCCATAGAATTGGAACTGAAACAACTTCCTCAAGATTTAAAATACTCATATCTTGAGAATGGAAACAAGTTACCCGTCATCATTGCTAGTTCACTCCCTCCTGAGCATGAATTGCGACTGCTTGATCTTTTGAGGAAGTATAAACAAGCTTTCGGATGGACACTTGCTGACATTCCTGGCATTATCCCATCAATTTTTACACATCATATTTTATTAAATAATGAGGTTAATCCAGTGAGGCAGTCACAACGTCGACTGAACCCAAACCTACTTGATGTTGTTAAAAAATAAGTAACAAAATTGTTGGCTGCTGGAATCATTTACCCAATCTCTGACAGCCAATGGGTCAGTCCAGTTCAAGTAGTTCCTAAAAAAACTGTCCTTACTGAAGTTAAAAATGAAAACAATGAATTGGTTCCAACTCGTGTGCAGAATAGTTGGCGTGTATGTATAGACTATCACTGACTATACCAACACAATACAAAGGACCATTTCCCATTTCCATTCATTGAATAGATGCTAGAGAGGCTAGCATGGAAGTCCCATTACTGTTTCCTTGATGGGTATTCTGGATACTTTCAGATCCATATTTCCCCTGAGGATCAGGAAAAGACAACCTTTACTTGCCCCTTGGGTACATTTGCTTATAGAAGGATTCCATTTGGTTTGTGCAATGCTCCAGGTACTTTCCAACGATGTATGGTTAGTATTTTTTCAGATTACCTAGAGAATTACATGGAAGTTTTTATGGATGATTTTACTTTTTATGGATCCTCTTTCGATGAATGTTTGAGTAGTCTTGCTTCTGTCCTATGTTGCTGTATTGAAAATAATCTCGTAATAAATTATGAGAAATGCCATTTCATGGTGCGACAAGGCATAGTTTTTGGACATGTCATTTCTGGGGAAGGTATCCAAGTGGACAAATCAAAAGTAGATATCATTTCCTCCGTACCATTCCCTAAAAATTGTTGGGATGTGCGGTCTTTCCTGGTTCATGCTAGATATTATCGTCGTTTCATTCGTGACTTTAGTAAAATTTCACTCCCCCTCTCCTGATTACTCCAAAAAGAAAAAGAATTTTATTTTGATAAAATATGTGAGGAAGCTTTCAATAAGTTAAAATGGAGTCTCACATCACCCCCGGTAATCCAACCACCTCGGTGGGATTTACCATTTGAGCTCATGTGTGATGCATGTAACTATGCAGTTGGGGCAGTCTTATCACAAAGGGTCGACCGAGATCCACATGTCATAGCTTATGCCTCACGTACTCTAGACCCTTCCCATGGAAACTATAGCACAACTGAAAAAGAATTTCTTGCCATTGTGTTTTCCTTGGATAAATTCAGGTCATACATTCTAGGGTCCAAAGTCATTGTGTTCACAGACCATGCAGCCCTCCGATATCTCCTAAAGAAACCAGAATCCAAACCACATCTCATTCGCTGGATGCTCCTCCTTCAGGAATTTGATCTAGAAATTAGGGATAAAAAAGGAGCAGAGAATTTGGTTGCTGACTATATCAGTAGGATTCTCCCATCCTCGGACATTGACTCATCCCCCTGTATTCACATAAATGAATTGTTTCCTGATGAGCAATTGTACCGAGTGCAATATGATATTCCTTGGTATGATGAAATTGTAAATTATTTGGTAGCGTCTTGCCTTCCTGCTGATTTCAGCAAAAACCAGGCCGGCCATCTAAAACATGAGTCTCGTTGGTACATTTGGGATGACCCCTACCTCTGGCGCACATGTAGTGATCAAGTTATTAAGCGTTGTGTTCCCGATAGTGAGTTTCAGTCTGTCCTTAGGTTCTGTCACACACTTGCTTGTGGGGGCCACTTTGGTCCCCAACGGACTACTCGCAAGGTCTTAGATTCTGGTCTCTTTTGGCCCACTTTGTTTCTGGATGCCCATGAATATTTTAAATCTTGTCCTCGCTTTGAAAGAATAGGGAATGTCTCTAAAACAAATGAGATGCCCCAACAACCCATACTCTTCCATAACATTTTTGATGTTTGGGGAACTGACTTTATGGGACCATTCCCCAATTCATTTGGGAACCATTACATTCTTCTGGCAGTGGATTATGTTTCAAAGTGGGTAGAGGCATGATCCACGAGGACAGATGATTCCAAGACAGTCATGGAATTTTTTAGAACCCAAATATTCTGTAGGTTTAGATTAACTAGGTTTATCCTCAGTGACCAGGGTTCTCATTTCTGCAACTGCACAATGCAATATCTTTTTCACATGTATGGGATTGGGCATCGAGTGTCTACTGCTTATCACCCACAAACGAATGGTCAAGACGAAGTATCAAATAGAGAGGTAAAACATATTCTTGAGAAAACGGTTCAGCCAAACAGAAAAGACTGGAGTCTTAGACTCGATGATTCATTATGGGGTTACTGTACTGCATTCAAAACTCCAATTGGAATGTCACCATATAGGCTAGTGTTTGGGAAGAGTTGTCACCTCCCTGTTGAGGTAGAGCACCGGGACTACTGGGCTATTAAGCATTGCAATTCTAATATTTCTGGTGCATGTATTCAAAGGAAGTTTTAGATTCAGGTGTTGGAGGAAATGAGGAGAGATTCATATGAGAACTCCCAAATTTATAAGGAGTGAACCAAGGCTGCCCATGACCGTCTAATCCTTCATCGTCAATTCCACATCGGGCAGAAGGTCCTCCTCTACAATACAAGGCTGAAGTTGCACCCAGGTAAGCTTTGTTCCCGTTGGTTTGGACCTAACATTGTTACTAATGTCTCTCCATTTGGTGTTGTCCAGGTTCAAAATGAAGACCCTGAAGGTTCCGGGCGTAGTGGAAGCGCGTGGGTGGATGTTCCCACTTGGATTTTATTCATTATCAATGATCAATCCGGGATCAATACGACGATAAACGCTAGTCTCCACGGATCGAATCACAAAAAAAGACAAAGAAGATGGTTTGTCCCGGAACCACAAACAAGGGTCGTTACAGGTTGATTATAATTAATTTAATTAATTATAAAGAAATACTTTTTTGGTGTTCTTTCTTCGTTGATGTTCTCGATCACGTTGTCGATGTGATCCGTCATTGCGTCGCAGAAGCCAAGTGTAGACACCCTCTAGCGGTGATCCACACGTGTACCTCGTATCTCTGGACGTCACCAAAGGATTCTCCGAGTACTAGCATGGAGAAGCCTTTGCTTGCATTGTCCGCCTTAGATCGTCTTGATCTGATGGAAGAGGATATCTCTCGGTCTTGAGAGCGTTCTTGTAGGAAAAGGTTCATTCGGCCGTCAAAGAATTCTCTAGAGAGGTTGTGCACTACGATTCTCTTGTGTAGGAAAAGAGTTGGGGTTGTGAGGATATTTATAATCGAGTTTGATGTTGTAGAGTTATGAAAATAAATAAATGCGTTACGCATTTCATTTATTTCATTAACTCTTATTGAAAACCCCCATGTTGAATAATTAATTCCTTGACATGCGCTCACGCTGATTAAAATAAATATCATTTATTAAAAAGATATTATAACCTCAAAATCCCTACTGGAAAAACTACACGGCGTGTAATAATAAATACACGGCGTGTAATTTTTTTTCATTGAAAACTACATGGCGTGTACATTAAATGTACACAGCGTGTATATCTTGTTTTCATTTAGTCATTTCCTTTCCAAAATAAAACTACACGACGTGTACATTTAATAATACACGGTGTGTACTTGTTTTATTTTATTTTTCCTCCATATTTAAAACAACTTAGGCTTCCTTGAATAATTATTAAACCACGTATGAGATTAATCTTTATTCAACATGAGATACTTGGATACACATAGTGTGTGACCCTCTAGGCCTCTTTCTCGTTGGCATTAGGCAGGCTTTCCTAAAGTCCAAGATTACTGTCTAGCAACGGGTCAGGCACCCAAGAGAAAGAAGTTGACACCGCATTGACGTATCACCTCATACGAACGCTTACTGTGTAATTTAATCCCTTTGTCTCAATATCTCATCAAGAAGGTTTCATGGAAGTGTCATAAACCTATATGCTTGATCCGTCGTTCTTTTACTACCTGAAATAAACTCGTCGTTTACACCATGGCCATGTAATTTAATGCGATAGTTCTATTTCAATCAAAGGCCCGAGATATCAACTTCCATAAATGGAAGGGACAAATCCTTCCTCGACTTATCCATTAATAACATGTCACTCGTGACGCACCCAACGTACCCTACTTCCCGCCAACTGTCTGTGTGACGGTTTTCGTCAGTAAATCTAAGTGTGTGAGTCATGAAATGAGTTAATGATAATATTCCAGTCTAAGAACCATTACACATGCTCATAGATAACAATATCTGATGACACCAAGACATGCAGAATTACTACTAGCGGGTCAGTTCGCATAATCTCCCATCTTAGTGATTACCAAGTGCGAACTCCATGAGAGAGAGTCTCATCATCTTACGAGTACGCGCACATGACAGTCTGTATACTATGTGTCCTATCATAGTATGTCATCCAACCACATAACTTTATTTAAGAATATTGTTATATCATTTCAAGGTTCTCATCATAGCGGGGATCTTCTATGACCTTATTAATGTAAGAAATATTCCAGGACATTATTGTATTATAGTCATGCAGAACAATGAACAATATATAATAAGTGAAAATTCATGTAATAAATGTAAAAAACAGTTGGTTATGAGGATACCAACCCTTATAAACCCCCACTTGGACTAGAGCCAACTACCTACGACTTTTAGTCCACTAGACCTCACATGATGATCATGTTTATGCTGAGTCAAGGCTTTAGTCAATGTGTCTGCCACGTTGTCTTCCATGGAAATACTGCTCACTGCAACTTCACCTCTCTGAGAAAAATCCCTCAAGAGATGATACTTCCAAAGTATGTGCTTTGTCCGCTGATGTGACCTTGGATCTTTTGCAAGTGCCACTGCTACAGTAATATCACAATAGAGTGTGATAGGATCTTTAGTGCTCGGTACAACATCCAGCTCTTGGACGAAGCTTCGCATCCATAATACTTCTTTAGCTGCCTCAGAAGCTGCGATATACTCGTACTCCGCTATAGAATCTGCCACCACACTTTGTTTTGAGCTCTTCCAGCTCACTGCACCTCCATTCAAACTGAATATGTATCCAGTATGTGACTTCATGTCATCTTTATCCATCTGGAAAGTAGCATCTACATGTCCTCTGATGACTAGTTCCTCCTCTCCTCCATAAACCAGGAACATATCATTAGTACGCCTCAGATACTTAAGGATAGTCTTGACTGCCATCCAATGGAGGTCTCCTGGATCAGCTTGATATCTGCCTACCACACTTAATGCGTAAGAAACATCTAGCCTCTTACATAGCATAGAATACACAACTGACCCAATCGAAGATGTGTAAGGGATCCTTTCCATTCTCTTTCTTTCCTCATGTGTCTGAGGACACATTTTCTTGGAAAGATGAATGCCATGTGACACTGGCAACAATCCCCTCTTGGACTGTTCCATACTGAATCTCTTCAGTATCTTGTCAATGTATGTACTTTGACTCGGGCCCAGCATTCTCTTGGATCTATCACGATGGATCTTGATCCCAAGAATATATGCCGCCTCGCCCAAGCCTTTCATGGAGAAGCATTTATGCGACCGTGCCTTAACGGACTGTAAGACAGGTACTTCATTTCCAATTAGCAATATGTCATCAACATATACTATTATGAAAACGACTTCACTTCCACTAAAACTTTTGTAGAAACAAGGCTCACATTCGTTCTTATCAAAGCCAAATTTTGTAACAGCTTCATCAAAATGAATGTTCCATGACCTTGATTCTTTCTTTAATCCATAAATGGATTTCTGCAACTTGCATACCTTGTTGGCATCCTTTGGAGTCACAAACCCTTTAGTTTGTGTCATGTAGACATTTTCCTGGAGGTTCCCATTAAGGAAAGCTGTTTTGACATCCATTTTCCAAATTTCATAGTCATTGTAAGCAGTAATGGCCAATAGGATTCTGATGGACTTCAGCATTGCAACCGATGAAAAGGTTTCATCATAGTCAATTCCTTGATGTTGTCTAAAACCTTTTTCAACCATTCTGGCCTTCTAGGTGATGACTTTCCCCTCCATGTCCAGTTTATTCTTGAATACCCATTTGTTACCAATAGGATTTACATCAACTGGAGGATCTACCAAAATCCAGACTTGGTTTTGGTACATGGAATCCATTTCAGAATTCATGGATTCTTGCCACTTGGTAACGTTTGTTCCTTCAACTGCTTCCTTGTAGTTAAGAGGATCATCATTGTCAAACAATAATGAGTCACCATCCTCAGTGATAAGAAAACCATATCGTTCTGGTTCCCTCACCTCTCTTGTGCTCCTATGCAGTTCTTGTGTCTCTAGAACAGATTGTTCTTCCACGGGGCTCTGTGGAATCTGTTCTTGTACCAACTCATGTGTATCTTGAGCCTCGACTTCATTGAAGTCTATCTCGCTCCCACTATCTCTTTTAGAGATGTCCTTCCTCTCAAGGAATATGGTGTGTCTTGCCACTGTAACATTTTTGTCTGAGGGGTTGTATAGGTAATATCCCATTGTTTCCATGGGATATCCTATAAAGATACACTTTGTGCCTCGGGGTGCAAGTTTGTTACCTGAAGAGGCCTTAACAAATTCTTCGCTACCCCACACATGTAAATTCGATAACATGGCTTTTCGTCCACTCCATAACTCATATGGAATACCATTTATCAATTTAGTTGGTACTTGGTTTAGTATGTGTGCTGCTGTTTGTAATGCATATCCCCAAAAGGATAATGGAATACTCGCATGGCTCATCATTGATCTCACCATGTCCAACAGGGTGCGGTTCCTCCTTTCACTTACACCATTCCACTGCGGTGTGTAAGGAGGAGTGAGTTGAGATAGAATCCCAAACTCCCATAATAAATCAGTGAAGTCCTGATTAAGATATTATCCTCCTCTGTCTGAGCGGAGTTTCTTAATCTTCTTACCAAGCTGGTTCTCAACTTCATTCTTGTATTATTTGAACCGATCAAAAGAATCTGACTTATAACTCATTAAATAGATATATCCATATCTACTAAAATCATCAGTAAAAGTTATGAAGTATGATAACCCACCCCTTGCTTCAGCTGGAAATGGTCCACACACATCTGTGTAAACTAATTCTAGAAGCTCTTAAGCTCTTTCACCTTTCCCATTAAATGGGGCTTTGGTCATTTTGCCTTGTAGACACGCATGACATACACCAAGTGGTTTTAGTTCGAAAGAATTTAAATATCCATCTTGATGTAATTTTGTCAAACGTTTCTCATTGACATGACCTAGCCGGTGATGCCAAAGTTGGGTGTGGTATGAGTCATGTGAATTAACTTTTTTATCGATTGCCATTACTTGGTTTGTGTAGTATAACACATAAAGGCCGTTATATAAATGTTCCCTACAAAAACAAATTCTATCTTTATAAAAATAGCCACATACACATCCAAACTTGAAGATGAATCCATCAGTATCTAATCTGGATACTGAAATAAAGTTTTTGGTTACAGAGGGTACATAATAATATCCTTTCAAAACCAAGACCGTCCCGGTAGGCAATGTGAGGTGGTAGTCCACGACAGCTACAGCAGCAACTCTGGCTCCGTTGGCTGCTCATAGATCTACCTCCCCTCGATCAATCTTCCTGAATCTACTTGGTTCCTATATTTGGATATAGATGTGAGCACCACAAGCAGTATCTAATACCCAATTAGTAGAAACAGATAGATTGCATTCGATAACAAATGCACCTGAAGCTTCCCCTTGCTTCCTTGGCTGGGTGTAGTTTTTCTTCCAGTGGGACTTCTTACCACATGAAAAACAAACAGCATCTTGTTCCTTTGCCTACCCTTTGATCTTCCTTTTCATAGAAGGCCTTGAAGAATCTTTGGGCTTAAATCTATCCGCCTTCCATTTCCTTTTATTCACCATGTGGACAGAAGGCTTTTTACGCTTCATGTCAGTGTCCACAAGGAGAATGAGGATGAGAAGATCAGACAAAGACTTCTCAATGTTATTCATATTGACGTTCACAATAAAGTTTGAGAATCTCTGGGGGAGTGATGCAAGAATGAGATCGGTACCCAATTCTTCGGGGAGTTTAAACCCTAGAACCTCCAAGCGCTCAATGTATCCAATGAGCATGACTACATGAGGACCGTTTGGGGCACCCTCTCCAAGCTTGCTCTGAAATAGAGCCTTGGAGATCTCAAACCTTTCATGTCTTTCTCTCTCCTGGTATAGACCACGGAGGTGCTCGAGCATTTTGTAGGCATCCAAGTCTTCATGAGACTTCATGAGCTCACTAGACATAGATAACAGCATCAAACATTGAACGTCGAGAGCGTCGTTCAAATATTGATCATAGACCAGGAAATCTTTTTCACTCGCCCCTGGGGCAGGGGAATCAGGAAGTGAGGACTCCAGCACGTAAAACTTTCTTTCATGGCATAGGATAACCTGAAGGCGCCTAAACCATTCCTGAAATTTACTGCCGGTGAGGATGTTGTCTTTATCCAGAATTGATCGCAGAGAAAAAGTTGTTGATGAGTTTTTCATCTTGATTCTACAATTTTAAAAGAGCATATTTATTATTACATTCTTGATTACATTTTTATGAGAAATAATAAATTTTATTAATTCTCCCACTATTTTATCAAGTCCCAATGGCCCTCACCATTGAACTCGGAATATCCATTTTCTTTGACATTCTAGTGGAAAGGATCCATATTTCCCTTTGCATAACCCCAAAAAGGGTTGTTCAAGCTATTTGAAGGTATTTAGGTTGGCAGGTCTTTTCCAACTGTGAGCTTACAGTTCCTTGATCTGTTGAGTGGACTCCCCAATCCTGAAATCCTGACGTGGATTTCCTCAACTCTTGCCTCCAATATTACATCAAGTCTAGCAAGGGCTACTTCTCTTGATGTAATATGGTTAAGTCAACCCGAAACCTTTCATAAGGGCTTCCTTTATAAAAGTAAGTGTCCCAATAAGGGTTGGTCAAACACATAGTTTTATTGAGTCTTTCCCTTAATCAAGTAACAGAAGGCTTGGTCTGACTTAATATGGTATTTGAGGGATTTTATTCTTTATGCGTATTTTTGCATTATCACATGCTTGTTAATATTAAGTGATGCTTTCTTAAGTGATTAACCATGTTCCGATAATGTTTATGCATAGTCCGGTTTTTATTTTATTCCATATTTGCATGCTTGTTCATTTTATTAATTATGTGATCACGACAACAAATACATAATAAATAAACCATGCAATCAGACAGAAATAAAATAATATTGCATGATCATGAGCTTTTATTTGGTTAGCTTATCTAGCGGATTTGATAAGATAACCCTGACCTAGGGAAAACACCTTGAACCTGAGGGTTCATGTTTTGCAGCTCACACCTGTCCACCTTTGTATCTTCTTGTGTCGGTTTCACCTCGGCTTTGGGATTTGAACCGTCTCCTCTTGCTTGGGAGATCCTCCATTACATGGGTTTACATTAAATAAACCATGGGCACACAGGCCCTACATTTTATTGGAAGAAGGCTCACAGGCCAACAAATTTAAATTAAATAAATTTAAATGAAACCATACACATACAAAGGGTCTTTGGTCTCACTCATGATCATCCATAGTATGCAATGACATTTACGCATATTTAGAATTTAAATTCTTTTAATCGTTCTTTAATTTAAGATAAGACGCGCTCGAATTCAATTAATTATGATATTATAGTTAATAAATTCTTTATCTTAAATTCCTTTCTGAATTTCCTTGAGAGTCTTCTCATCCATAATCCTTGTACGGGTCTTTGTACATTGGAGGAAACCTGGTGAAATTCCATTTCTGGAAAGTACACGACGTGTAGTTTATGATTACACAGCGTGTATTTCTCTTTTCACCCTTTATCCAAAGTACACACCAGGGATTTGGCGTGTTTTCTGTAGTTTGGAAATTTTAGAGTACACAGTGTGTAGATTAATCAGACACTGTGTGTACTTCCTTGTTACGCGGTAACCGGCCTGGCGATCCTGTGTACGTGGTACGCGGCTTATCTTTGTACACGGTTTCACCTGGGTCGGAACGGACTACACGGCGTGTTGCTCCAACATACACACCATGTATTCCAGTTTCCACACGCCGTTCAATTCTAGTCAACACGACATGATTAAAACTTAGGCATAATCAATTCACATGGCGTGGTTTGGCAGACCAGTGCCGGTTCGTTGAACCTAAGTACACGACGTATAGTTTTAATTACACGCCGTGTAATCCCGTGTTGTACAGACAGAAAGAGTGGCTCCTCTGGATGAGTTCCTCATTTTTTATTTTAATCAAAATTAAAATTAATAGGTCATTTCTGTGACATGAATCAAGAAACGAAGGAGGAAGAATATATCTCATTAATTCAAATTTATAGAATGATTTATTTTGAATTGAATCAAATATGAATGCATAAATTATTAACAAAAATTAAATAACTATAATCAACATTGTAACCTCCCTCTCATACCATTTTAAGGTTCCTGGCACAGCAGAAGCATGTGGGTGGATGTGCCCACTTGGTTTTTGTCATTAGCAATGATCAATCCGGGATCAATACGACGATAAACGCCAGACTCCACGGATCGAATCACAGAAAAAGACAAAGAAGATGGTTTGTCCTGGAACCACAAACAAGTATCGTTACAGGTTGATTATAATTAATTTAATTAATTATAAAGAAATTCTATTTCGGTGTTCTTTCTTCGTTGATGTTCTTGATCATGTTGTCGATGTGATCCGTTGTTGTGTCGCAGAAGCCAAGTGTAGACTCCCTCTAGCAGTGATCCACACATGTACCTTGTATCTTTGGATGTCGCCAAAGGATTCTCTAGGTGCTAGCGTGGAGAATCCTTTGCTTACGTTTTCTGCCTTAGATCATCTTGATCTGATGGAAGAGGATCTCTCTCGGTCTTGAGATCATTCTTGGAGGAAAAGGTTCTTTCGGCCTTGAAAAAATTCTCCAGAGATGTTGTGCACATCAATTCTCTTGTGTAGAAAAGAGTTGGGGTTGTGAGGATATTTATAATCGAGTTTGAGGTTGTAGAGTTATGAAAATAAATAAACGCGTTATGCGTTTCATTTATTTCATTAACTCTTATTGAAAACCCCCATGTAGAATAATTAATTCCTTGACATGCGCTCATGCTGATTATAATAAATATCATTTAATAAAATGATATTATATCCTCAAAATCCAGACTGGAAAAACTACACGGCGTGTAATAATACATACACGGTGTCTACTTTTTTTTCATTGAAAACTATAAAGCGTGTACATTAAATGTACACGGCGTGTATATCTTCTTTTTCATTTATTCATTTCCTTTCCAAAATAAAACTACACGTCGTGTACATTTAATAATACACGACGTGTACTTGTTTTATTTTATTTTTCCTCCATCATTTAAAACAACTTATGCTTCCTTGAATAATTATTAAACCATGTACGGGATTAATATTTATTCAACTTGAGATTGTTGGATACACATAGTGTGTGGCCCTCTAGGCCTCTTTCTCGTTGGCATTAAGAAGGCTTGCCTAAATTCCAAGATTACTATCTAGAAACGGGTCAAGGCACCCAAGAGAAAGATGTTGACGCTGCATTGAAGTATCACCTCTTACGAATGCTTACTGTGTAATTTAATCCCTTTGTCTCAATATCTCATCAAGCAGGTTTCATGGAAGTGTCATAAACCTATATGCATGATCCTTCATTCTTTGACTACCTGAAATAAACTCATTGTTTACACCATGGCCATGGAATTTAATGCGACAGTTCTATTTCAATCAAAGGCCTGAGATATCAACTTCCATAAATGGAAGGAACAAATCCATTCTCGACTTATCCATTAACAATTTGTCACTCGTGACGCACCCAACGTACCCTACTTCCCGCCAACTGTATTTGTGACGGTTTTTGTTAGTAAATCTAAGTGTGTGAGCCATGACATGAGTTAATGATAATCTTCCAATATAAGGACCATTACACACGCTCATAGATAGCAATATCCGATGACACCAAGACATGAGGAATTACTACTGGTGGGTCTGTTCTCATAATCTCCCATCTTGGAGACTACCAAGTGTGAACTCCATGAGAGAGAGTCTTGTCTTCATACAAGTACTCGAACATGATGGTCTGTATACTATGTGTCCAATCATAGTATGTCATCCAACCACAGAACATTATTTAAGAATATTGTTATAGAATTTCAAGGTTATCATCATAGCGGGGATCTGCTATGACCTTATTAATGAAACAAATATTCCAGGACATTATTATATTATAGTCATGCAGAACAATGAACAATATATAATAAGGGAACATTCATGTAATAAAAGTACAAAATAGTTGGTTTTGAGGACACCAACCCTTACAGACACCAAGAAAACCTTCACTGTCAATGGGCAGTAGCTGAAGCACTTCTATGAAGCCATTCCAGAGTCCCCAATGGAGGAACTCCATGTTCAAGAAGCGATCTATGAATATCAATCACCAGGTTTTATCCTTCCATCCCACAGTATCTTTTATTATAGTGAGGACACTACATTCTCTAGGTGTGGGGGGTGGATACATTCCTGGGATAGTTATGAATTTTCATTGTTTTTTCCTTTTGTTTTCTCTTTTTGGCCTTCTTTATGGTATTTTAATTTTTTCCCATCAACAATTTCGAAGTTCCATGATTTGGCGACCATAATGTGGGGAAAGTAAAAATACCATAACGAAGGCTAAAAGGAGTATTGGTATGAATTTAACATCAGGGGGTGATTTTTAGTGAATTGGTTTTCTGTCAAGGATATAAATGGTTGTATCTATGTGAAACCTTTGAGATGATTGATGCCCATTGTGTGAGTAGTTTTTGGGAAAACTATGTCACTAATATCTCCACAAATATTTTCACCAAACTACAAAGTGTGATTATTTATTACTTAATATAAGGTAAATATATGTTGGGATAATGTTTTTTAGCTTTAAATGATATTTCCATACGTTCGTTCCTTATCCGATCTATTTCATTACTGTACCAGATTGACCTATGCGTGTGCACCTAATGTTCGATTGTTTTACACCCTCAAAAAAAATTGTTGTCTCTTGGGAAGGTCAAAAACCACTCCTCCTCAACCTTTGATCTTGTTTTAACTATTTCAATTACTGTCGTGAGAAGATCAAACAAGGGTTGAGAGATGAGTGTGAGATTTGTTCCAATTGAAACTTCAAAAAAAATATAATAAATGAGGGGAGTGATGAAATGTGCAACATATGGGGATATCTAGGTCGGGAGCATATGGTTTGACTTCTGGTTGTGCTTAAATGAGTGGGTCTTGAAATACAATTTCAAAGGATGTAGGACAGGTTCAGTGAAAAAATCATTTAAGCTGAAAAATGTTAAAATAACATATATTTATTGGATAGCAAGTGGAAAGAATAGAATGGAATGGTTTCCACACACACAAATGGAGAGTTAGTGTCACGGTTTACATATGAATTCCTTTCTCAATTGGGTATCATGAATCTTTTTGAATTTCGCTATTATATGATTTATGAGACATCTTTTTCTATTTTCACTAAGAAGAACTCCTTGGTGTGGTTCGTGCATGGATCACTTTACTTTAAATAAAATTTCCCCAAATGATAATTCTTCAAGATGTTGGAAATATATATATATATATATATATATATGAATCATTGTATTTGGATATGTGACTTTTCCCAGGAGTGCAAATGTTTAGGTGTGGGGGTGTGATCGTACCACGATTCGTTGTTTTATTACACCCTTACACCGCAGTTTTAAACTAGTTTTGTAATGAATATTACAAATATAATAATAAATTTCACGTTAAGTTTGAATCAATAAATTAATGTTAATCAATATTATAATGGGAAATGTTACCTGTTTTTATTGTTTCAATGTAGGTGGATGGGATTTGGAGGGCCCTTGATGAAGTGGAAGAAAAATGGGCCTAAATTGCATGGATCCATGGACATCTGTCCACTGTTTTGAATAGTACGCGAAATCCGTGCATCCAAATGGGCTGAAATTTTGTGTTACTATCCAAAATTTTATAGGATACATTTAATATTGAGGAACCTAATCCTGATACGGCTTCTATTGGGCCCATCCGAACTGATCTGTCCAAGCCACCAAATTTGGACCAAGTCAAATGCGGTGTTCGGTATTTTATCAATATCTTGGGTTTTAGTAGTCTAAATGCTTCCAAACATTAGGTGGAGACAGTATAGAGATAGGGATACAACTTTTATATTTTCTCCAAATAGAGATAAGACTTTTTGAAGGGCGAAACACGTCGTGAAAGTGGATTGATGAAATCTGTGTGCCTAAAACAACCTTCTAATTTTCCTATAAAAGGGATCCAAGGGAACCTCATTTGTAAGTTCGTCCAAGGAGTGAAGTGATGCCAATTTGGAGCCCTAGAGGAGTCACCTAATCACCTTTGAGGTTCTGGAGGCCTCTATCCTCTTAGGGGAATCAAGTATGAAGGAGTTCCACCCGAGCTTCCTCCTCCTCCCGATGTCGAGCTAAAAGTTCGGTGTTTGTTGTGAGGGAGCTACACACATGTCAAGGGAGGTCCGATGCATACATTAGCTACTAGTTTGGCGTAATTTGGGTGTTTAAACATTTCATTCCATGTATCATATTTTATTTCAGATTTTAATGCTTTATTTGATACATGTGAGTGATATGCTCTTAATTTCTAACTGATCGGTGTGAGGTTTTGAGTGCATGACTTGTGTTGTTCCGATTGAACATCACAAGAATCCTTTTCATATCCAACTTGTTGAGATTTTAATATAATTTGGAAGCTCTTATTCAATCCATAAGTACTGTACCCTGACAATACAATTGTTACGTCAAGGTTTGGTCGTTAATGCATTGAAATAAAAGCTTAGGAATTAATCAGGATTCCAATTAACACCAACCAAAGAATTACTCTATACCCAAGATGAATCTCTATGAACAATGAACATGATATGTGTGTATTGAAATCACATCGACCCTTTTATCTCATATTTCTCAAAATCCACTTGGTCACTCATCTTTTAAGCTATTTCAACTAAGTCATTGTTTTAAACTGTTTTCAAGACCACCCCCTCTCTTAGTCATTTTTGTTAAAAATACAAACTCTAAACCTACCAATGCTCCTTGAGAGACGACCTAGGGTCTTCCCTCGACTATAAATAAACCTTAAAAATATAATAAATTTTACGTGTCATGACAACATAGTCAAATATCATTATTCATGATGGGATTAATTTTTGGAAGGCCTTAACAAGATTACTCCATGAAGGCTCTATCTAGTTTTGAATTAAGTAATTTAACCTGAGTGATTCTAGTGAGAACATCCACCACCACTATTCTACCCATGAATCAAGGTTTACCCTTTATTTATTAAGTGGGTATTGATATTTATAAGAATTGGCGTATAATCCCTTTTTCAATAACTAGCATCCACATAGAAAAAGGGGTTCCCACATAGGTGCTTCATGAAAGGGCTCCACAAAGGGGCTCCACAAAGGGGCTCCACAAAGGGGATCTGCAAAGGGTCTCCACTGAGGGGCTCCGAAAAGGTGTTTATTTATTATGATGGGGTCATAAAATGACACCTTGGACCACAAATTAATTTAGTTTGTAGGGTGTCAAAATCCACTACCTTGTGAACCATGTAAAGTGATAAGTTTTCAGAAGAAAGTGTAATTCGGTATTTCAGAATTTGTTAATTTTTATTCAGGCTAAAATGAAACCCATCTTCTAATGGACACAAATTTTGATCTATAAGTTCATTTAGGACCCACATGTAGTCAAATCAAAACCTCTAAATAGAACTATTTCCCTAGAAATCCATCTTAGGATAACATCATGGGTCATGCAGAAAAGTGAATTGAATTAAATTTTCAATACCAACTGCAGTTATGTATCTATTATTAATGATTTTGAGAGATTCCCTAATGAAAAATAAGAAATTATATGGATTTTTATGATTAATAGATAGTATGAGGATCTGATAGTACCACTACTTTGACTACCATTGGAGTTTCCCCTGAATGTTAAATACATTACTTAACTCTTCTTATTATCGTTATTTTTTTATTATTTAATTTTATCATCCATTTATTATATTATTTTGACTTATATTTTTTTAAATTTTCCCCCAATGTTGGAATGTTACGATGTGTTTCTAGTTATATATTCATGTTTTAAATTGTATCATTTTAATTATAATTTACACCTTGATCATTTACTTTTTATTGTGCATTATATGTCTCATTTGACTACTTCAGGGATTTAAATTATGGTGTTTCTAAAAGTGGTTTAAAAATTATTTTTGGGGAACCATATTTTATAAAGGATTTATAAGGTGAAGATAAATGTTTCATTTAATAAAATATTTGGGTTGTAAAGAGAAATTTTTGAATTTTTATGAGTTGTTTTCATTATAAGATCAACGGTTTAACTTTTAAGTATTCTATATTAATCTAACATTAATGGTGTGTTTTTTAAAAGAAATGTGTGGACTTTGGTGAAATACTAATCGGGTGTTATACTCACACACTACTTTCACCACTCAATATTTGTAGATAGAGTGGATTTTGGTGGGCTAATTTATAGGTTTTTTGCCATATTTTTATATAGTATTTTTAGGCCTTTAGTTGTTCAAGGACCACATCATATTGGGAATATTGGATGGTGACCTCAGGTAACGATGTGGTAATATCTTTTTATGTGAATTATTTTATTTATTTTGGTATGTGTATATACAACTAAGTTGTCCTTTTTTGTATCTTGAGTTTTTATCAAATTTGACATGTTTCTATTTAGTGGAATGTGTGTTTATGGTTATTCCATATAGGCTTTTAAATGATGTTTTAAAACTGTTTACTTGACATGCATGGATGATAAACTTATGGCCGGACCATTTCATATTTTTAGATGATTTTTGTTGCATGTTAAATTATATTTATATATATAAATATTAATTATTTCTTATATTTTAATTTTCTAGCACTAGTTTACAGTCCGTAGAGATTGGGAATTACCATTGGAATATGTCACAAACCAAGTTGGGTACCCAAATCAAGGGTATCCCAGGTTGGTTCACGAAATTATATAAGTGAAATCTTAGCATATAACTATTTAAAACAATCATATATGATAAAAAACCATATATAGATTTTTCGTAGAAGTGTATGTCTGATTGGGTTTTCACCCAACATCACCTAATTTGAAAAAAAATGAATCAATAAGATATTTTTTATAAACTATCATATCCCATGATGGGAAATACTATATTAAATTAATTTGTAACGAATTTAATATTATTGGGTAAATTTATATTTCCAAAATTATGGTGCCAAAAATCAAACCATAAATTCATTCTAGAATCACATTTATTTCCATATGTTATTTATATAGTTATAAAATTCATGGGCTAGGAAAACAAATTATGAAATTATTGACATATGAATGAAATAATTGATGTGTATGTGCTTAAAATACACATATACCTACTTATATACCTACATTCATAAAAATGTGTGTGTGTGTGTGCACATGAACATTCCATTTGGGAGAATCTGGATTTCAAGTAGAAAATTGCTTACATAAATACTTATGAGCAGCCTAATGAAATATGAAAGCGATATAAAGTGCAATTCATAAATCAGAATGTATGATATTTAATGTGGAAAAAAATCCTTATGAAGAGGATTAAAAACCCATGGGGAAACTCTAAAAAATAAAATAATATGTGAGAGAGTATAAAATTCCAGTAAATGAACAAACTTGATTTTCAATTACAGCCTAAAAAACTATTTGAAAAACATACCCCGATACACCACTATTTTCCCTCTAAAAATCATCATGATCAAAATGCAGTGCTCAAATATCCATAAAAGACAAAATATCAGTCATCTACCTATGAAACACCACTACCTTCTCGATCATTATCTGAACATGTGTCAATCGCACACCATCTTGTGACACCTGAAGTATTTTTATCTCTCCTAATGTCTCCATCATGATGTACCACTGATCCTCAAATGAGACCATCTTTGAACCATCTTGTGACACCCACGGGTTATTTCTATCTCATGATCTCAACATTATAATATACAATTGATCATCAACTAGGACACACCACCCGATCTCTACTATCAGAAATTCATTTGATTCATGACCCTAATCATTGATCTTGATGTTTCTACTTCACACCTATTCCATATCAATACACCACACATACTATGTAAAACATTTTATCCCACTTACATTACATGGTGCACAATATTTTCAACACCAATTAAGAACCACCACAAGAGAATAATTCAATATCATCAATTTTTGACGAGCCAAAAATGATGTGGAAAACACAGAATCCTATTTCCTTTTTATCTCTATTGACTACATCTTGAATATATTTCCAAGAACCTCTCCATGAGTAGAAGTTAGTCTCGTTATTCTTGTTGGGATACATGGGCTTCCATAATTGAAGCAACCCATTTCCTCTTAATCTTGGTGGACTATATCTTAAACTTATTTCCAAGAAACTCTCCATCATAATAAGTTAATCTCATTATTCCAAAATATGATACCTCATTCTCTTATATAGAAACCACTACCATATCTCAGATAATTTTAGTCAACATTAAATTTTCCATATATTAATATTTATAATAACTCTCCATTATAGTTAAGATAAACTCCTCTATTAATGTTCATCAAAACCTCTTCATTAATTAATTACCCTCTCCTTAATAAATGTGATGAATTTAAAAAATACCCCCTTTAGAACATCAAATATTAAAAACATCCAATAAAATAAATTAGAAATAAAACTGGTTTTTATCGCACCATCCATCATAGTCCAAAAAAATACGATGATAGCCTTTTTCAATTTTTACATAAAACTAATAGGTCCACTTGAAAAAGAAATCCATACATTGAAGTCTTCATCATATATATATTTGCACCATCATACTAAACAATACTATAACCAGAAAAATCTAGATCCCCCATAATATTGATCACCATGTTATCTAGAGAACCTTCAAAAATTAATCACTCCCCCCAATCAACATCCCCTATGAAATCATATGCATCACCTATTTAAACTTAATTTGATTTCCAAACCTTATTCTTCATCTTGAAAGCATCTTCAATCCTCTAAAAAATAACTTCCATTGTTCTAATGATAAATTTTAATCATGAACCTCTTCTCTAATACCACTGTTTGGGAGAATCCCCATTCCAAGAAAAAAATTCTTGAAAAAAATATTTTTGAAAAGCTAGATGAAATATGGAAGTGATATAATGAAAAATAAATATTTCAACACATTGGATTTGTAACATGGAAAAACCCTCCAATATGGGTGATTAAAAACCCATGGGGTAAATATAAAAAATTCCACTAATAAATCAGAGGGAATAAAATTCAATTAAATTCCCATACCTGAATGTAATTGATAGTGTTGAAAAGCACTGTGTGAAAACCCTAGAGGTATCTTAGGTGTTCGGTTGAGTTTCGAGAGCATCGGTACTCAAATACCTAGTTTTTTAAGGTAAAGGTGGATTATGGTTTTCACATAATTAGTGAAAACCTTTCACCTGAGACCACACATCCCTACAAAAAATCATACTTTTTGCAGAGAATAAACGCATAGGCAACACATGGTTTGTCAAATTTTGTGCTAGCCATGGGAAGGGGGAGCCTCCTAAAGTAGTGTTGGAGCATGGTTGGTACACGTTTTGGAAAACCATGTGGCCAAATCATGTTCCTCATTAAAGGGATGAGATTATATTTCTTCCCCCAAATTATTTTAACCTTCATTCTACCTTCTTCTCCTCACTCATGCACCAAATCTCCCTCCCTCAATTAGAGTATTTCCACTTATCCTAGGCATGGATGGTACTCCCTTTTTATTTCTTGATTCAAGAATTATCAGGTGTGTTGGAAGTGTAATGGTGAGTCCATAACTCCACTTTCCTATTTTATTAGATTCTCTTATCCCTTTTGATGTGACTATGTCATGCAATCTGAAATACCATATTTTTAGGGTGTTTTTCTAATCTTTCATTTTCTCTCATTCTGTCTCGAATCAATGCCCAATAATGAATGAGTGAAGATTCCTAAGCATAAGGTAGGTGTTATATAGATTTTTCCTTAAAGTATCATTATTTTATAAAATATATTTTCATCCCATGCATTTTATTTACATGTGTTACCCTTAAAATATGAAATTAATATGTGGAATCTGATGCCTTAAACTGGATATTCTCGGTGCTTTGATTATAACCATGGAGTTTTTTCAACATGTATTGAACCACCCCCATGAGGTGAATTTCATATACTCCATTACCTCTATACCTTTTCTATGAAACCAAACAACCCTTTTTGGTTCGAGTTTTTAAATTATTTGATTTCAATTATCCACTAGTTTCTAATCCCCTTTTAGTTGTGTAGCATTATCTCTTATATAAGAAATGATTATATTGAGTTTAGTGTAATGGAATAACAACCATGCCCCTAATTTTATAATAAAACCACATATGAGGTGTGTTATCTTATTTAATAAGAAGGGGAAATGAAATATATTTATTTGTATTGATAAAGGCATGGACCTTACCATGGCCTTATTAGTTACTTATAAATGGAATGGCCTAAATTTTATACTTGAATTGTTTTAGGGAATACTTATGGACATGACCTCATTACTATTCAATCTTGAACTGTAATACATAATGCTTAATAACATGGCCTTATTTATTAATTATACTTAAATAGAAAAATGGAATAGATAATCACATGTTTGATGATTACATAATAAAGGCAACATGATTTTTCTCTTACATTACCCTATGAGAGAACCTTGTTTTCCAAAGTATGAATACATTAAACATGATCATTGGTTAAATGAAATTGTCATATTCCTTATGTGGAACTTCATATCCTTATATGGAATGCCTTTTATAGGCTCATTTGTTAAATTAATTGTATAAGATCGTGTATCAATACTCGAGTTCATTGCATTGAACTCCTTGGATGATCTGATTAGTGGAATTTATTATCACACCTTGAGAAAACCATAGATTCCCAAGTAGTAATGTTTTGGATAGGATCATAGTTCAAATGAATTATCACACCTTGATCGAACATTGGATTCCAAAGTAGGAATTCTTTGTATGGGATCACAGTCCAAATGATTTACATTTCTCCTTGAGATATACATATATTTCCATGTAGGAACTTCATTCACAGGCTAGTAAGACAAATAATTTTTAATACATTCTTGACCTCCATTATAAATGGATTCATTGCGTTTACCCTTGGTCCTATATGACTTTTATACTATTATGACCCTGGCTATGTTCCCTGGTTGGGATGTTTTGTATGATAAATTAATTGAATAAGTGACTCTTGTGATACTATTATGAGTATGTCATGGTATTACACCTCATGTCCTTACTGATTCATTTATATCTTAGTATATATTATTATTACTTATTTTTAATGATATACATGATTCCATGTTTAGACACATTCCCTATTAAGCTGAACCCAGTATTATCGACATGGTTTCCTTTGAGGTGTTGAGCATGATTTGATTATATATATTTATTTACTACCATATTTGTTATTCATTAACACTATTTTATTTTATATTCACTGACTGTATTGCTTCAGATGTCGTTAGTGGTCGCATGCTGAGTTTATCTCAAAGCCTATTCAGGTCGTCGTTTACTACCCGAAAAGACCTCATGGTTTCAGGATCATTATTTTGGATTGTTTTGTGTATTGTACACTTGTACAGGGTAGATTAGCATCATAGGACTGATCCGATTCTCATAATGATAATGGACATGTCCTTTGGGTTTTAGTTTTTTTCATTATGTATGTATTGTATAATTGCTTCCATGTATGCCTATTTTCCTTCTTTATAGTGGATGTGAAATCATTCTGTATATAATATAGTTTATGTATTTGGTTATTTATTATTATTGTGGTGATTTATTTCCATTCCTTTAAATTCAAATGATTCATATATTGGTTTATTTAATCTTTACCATTGTGCCGCTTTAATCACAAGCAGATTGTTTCCCCATTTTACAATAATTGGACCCATGGTGTTATTCAGAAGCCTCTGGCATATGGGGAGATACGTTTGAGGAATTTTGGGGATTATTCTAGATACCATTTATAGTGTGATATTAGTTGGTACATTAAAAATTTGTATTAGATCCTTATTTTCCTTTTTCTTAGTATTTTGAGGTCGGTAGACAGGAAACTAGGAATATGTTTGTAACAAACCAAAAAACGTTTTTCTTTTATTATGGACCCCTTTCATCCTAATAAATTTTTACTATATTTTACAATAAAAGAACATAGAAAGATTTTTAAATTTTATAATAACATTTAACATCATGTTTTTATATTAACTAGTATAACTTGGTATAGTAAAAAAACGCATACTAGAAACCATCAGTATTTTATTTCATTATTTAGGAACATTACATTCAGTCTACAAAAATTCAAAAAATCATACTGAATATTAAAATGGGGAAAATAGAGGATAAATAAAGTAAAATATAAAAAATAGGGTCACCTTAATCCCTTAGAAACATCCAATCCATGAATAGCACCATAACAAAGAAACAAAGAGATATTAATACAATATGCTTTTTAGAAATGGTGTTGAACCTCATTTCAAATCGATGTGAATGATGAAGAGTATGAATTATGGTGAATTTATAGGGAAATATGATAATTATGCTTTATGTTTTTTTTACAAACATATTAGATTGAAATTATGAAGATTAGTCAACAAAATAGCTGGTCATTATTATTTTTGGTTACGTCAATGCATTTAAATGATCTTTTGGGTTATTTAATAGGAAAAATTATATTATTTTCATAGACTATAAACATAATCTATTAAAATGATATTTATTTAGAAGATTAAAATAATAATTTATTTAATTAAATAATATTAAAAAATGTTTTTTTAAAGATAATATATTTTAATTATTTCCAAAATAAATTTTATAATGGTCAGAATGTTGATTTTTATATTAAATTATTAATTTTCAATAAAATGGTGATTTATTTTAAAATTAAAACTATTATACTTATAGAATTATTTTTATGAAATAAAATTAATTTTTTTACTTATCACATCAAAATTATATTACTGTTATTTTTTGGGAATTTTCTAACAATGTTGAATTTTTGGCAAAAAAGAGAAAAAATGTCGCTTTATAAGAACTGCAAATTAATGACATTCTTATTATGTCACAATCACTAAAAAATTATGAAACATTTTTATAAATCAAAATTTAATTTTATATGTATAAAAAATAATTTATAAATACCAATTTTAATTTACAAATTTATAATTTATTTTTTTAACCAAAAATAGGATTTTTGAAATAAAATTCATTTTTTGAATTCTACACATTTATTGGGTTGACTAGAAAGTGTGTCTTGGATTTGGAATGACATGAATTTAAAAACACACACTCTCTCTCATTATTTATCCAGAAATTTGTTTTGGATTCAATTTACCCATAAGTGGTTGTTTCATATGATGAAATAATCAGTATTTAATCCAATAAAACTCACCACTCATCAAGTATAAATACCACCCATTTGGAATTACTCTTCACTCTTAATTAATAAGTCACAAATTTATAGTTAGTATACCACCAAAATATTCTCTCTATGGTGCTCTCAAGCTGTCATGGTTCGACCCTCGAGTTTTTGGAAGAAAATATCTCAGGTAACGGAACTCTCCTCTTATCATTTTTCATCCAAGTACCCCTTTTGTATATTCCTTTTAAATGTTAATCCAATTTATTATATTACAATTTTTATGCTAAAATTTATGAAACAAATATGTTTTATCAATTGGATACCTTTGTTCTCTCTCATTAATCCCTTTCTAGAAGCCACAATGTATATTGTCATGCTACAGAATTCATTTCTTGAATTTCTCTTTTGTACATGATAAATTCTCATATTGTGAATACCCAAACCTCTTCCATTTCCCTGGGTATTCAACTAGATTTAAAAATTTCTTATTTATTTTGATGATTTAAATATATTAAACCCAAATTCTCTTTTCATGGGTTAAAAATGATTATATGTTCGTGTATTTAAGCACTTGGTGGACACTTTGATTTTCATATGAAACCCATTCTTTGTTTTCAATGGGTTTAAGGTGAAATGGTTTATTATGACCACTGTGGATCATATGAATTAATATGTATGAATGGTTCACCCTAGTAGAACTCCATTTAATTGGTTAAATAACTAATATTAAGAAATTTCATGATTTTATGATAACATATTAAATAACATTGGTAATTAAGAATTATTGAACCATGGTGATAAAACTTGGTGATATGTTTATGAATGTCTCATTTTTATATTGTAGACACATCGCCATGTTATAATTCATGTTATTTCTATTATGATATGCCTCGTGTTTATATGATCATGCCTTATTGATAAGCCTCTTTTTCACATGCTATGTGTCATCTTTGATTATTTCCTTGTGGGTATTTATGCTCACCACATTATTTAATGTATGTCCCCAAGATATGGGATGAAATAATAGTAACTTATGATGAACTTATGAATATGTATTTTAATTAGATTTAAAAAATATTTATGTTTATATCTTTTTCAGGTATTATGTTCTCATTTACAAGACACTAAACCACTTAATGTCCTATATGTTTTTAAATGTTGTTACATTTAATGAAATATTTATGTAATAAAAAGGTGGGTCTCCATCGTTGGTATCAAAGGATAGTTTAGGTATTTGTAGAAATTAGTATAAAAAGGGATTCATAAAAACCCTAATGATAATTATAATTATACTAAAGCATCCTGGTATTTTGGGGAGTATTAAATAAGTTGTTTCCTAAGTAAATACATCCCTATATGGATACTACAAGTGGATGTACCTTTGGCACAGATATACATAGAGGTAACACCTAAAACATTTTATTGAGCTTGACTCGATCAGAAACTAGTACATGAAAAAGGGCCTTGTTTCACACCTTGATTGACACTCTAGTGGGATACGGTTTGGTTAATCACAGGCTTTTAAAAAACATTATGAAGGATATAAATATAATTTAAAAATATTATTAATATTGATATATATCATCATAGAGTATTGATATTATAAAACATTATGATTAATCTTTCCATTAGAATTATTATTATAATATTCCCAGTAGTAAAAATTTCTCACTGATGTTTTCTCCTTAAAAGAAAATGGTAAGAAATACAATAACTCTGGAAAACAATGGAACAACAGATAAGGTGATGAAATCCTTCCATGTATAGGTGCAGCTGGAGTTGAAAAATTTATGATGATGATGAATCGGTTAGCTCAAGTTAAAAACAACAACCAAAATCATGTGGAGCATCCCGCTTCACCAAGGATGGAACAACTAACAGTTGAATCTTTCATGCATCAATGACCACTTATTTTTAGTGGAACCTCTGACCTACTAATAGAGGAATAATATATCAACACAATAGAAAATATATTCTCTATACTCTATTATTCTGAAAAAGTGAATGTTATTTTTTTTAATATCACGTAGAGGGAGAATCTAATCAGTGGTGGGCCCCAATCATGTACATGAATCCAAGGGATGAGGTGGATGCCATGGGATGGGAATACCTCAAAAATATATTTTTAATCAAAAATTTTCCTCATACCCTATTGTTATCCAAACTATATGGAATACCATGAGAGGGGGTTGAATCAGGGTATGACTGTTTAAAACTACTACCCCTAAGTATAATTTTTAGTTATTAAAACTCTTCTATCACTTTCACTTGGAAATGTATATAAAAAAATGAAATAAATCATGTGACATGATAATTTTACTTAGTTCACCCGCACTAGGATACATACAAGGATCATAAAAAATAACTATGTCTATGTACCAAATCCACTAAAGCACACTTATTTTATAATTTTTTGACCAAAACGACTGTCTCTCCAAGCTGAAAATCAATCAAAATTTGAAATCTTATTACTCTATGAAAAAAAGTGTGTTCACTGCTCTTTCAGAAGATTCTAATTTTTTCACTAGAATCAATATGTTTTACATATCATTTGGTTCATTGTTAAGTTCTAATTTATTCCACTTGATGAATACTACTTTACCATAGATTCAATGAGAAATCCCTTTTGATTCACATTTAATTGTGTGAAAACCCTCTTTCCAACCTTGGTGAAACTTCCAAATTCTTCACAAGAATATCATACTTTTGTAAACCCCACAACATTTCTCAAACCCCACAACATTCATGAACTCCAAAGCTTTTGTGAAGATCAACACATTCACAAATCTAAACACTTTCATGAAGATCGCAACTTTCTTGAATATTAACAACTTCATGAAGATCACAACTTTCACGAAGCTCACTGCTTTTGCAAATCTTACAAATCCTTTCTGAAATTTATTTATCTGAAAAATTGATAATGTTATGAAAACCTTCACATGAGAAAAATAATTTTCAAATCAACTTCTTAAATTTTGAGCCTTTGGATTTTCATTCAAGATTTCTAATTCAAATTAGGGGATAGACACATATTGATAGAAGTTTCCACCTTTTAGTAAAGCTTTCAACCTCACAACCACCATTTCACGAATCTATCCATTCTTTCTCATGAAGCTCCATATCATTGAAAACCTCCCAAGGAATTTTTATTATTCTCAAAGCTTCTCATAGTCATGTATATTACTATCAATCATTCACACTCACCCCCTATCATGAACCTCTAGACCATTGCAAATCACTGAGCCATTGTGAAGAACCATACCTTCATGAAACACCCAATCTTCATAAAATCAATCCCTTTTCTATATTTTTATGAGTAATACATAGAAATTATACTTTCGTGATTCTTGATTCATTATAAAAAATTTGGTCCCAAAAATTTCAAAAACACTTAGAAATAGAACCACCATGTATATGCAATTTTCTATACCACCTTCATAGAATCCATTCCTTTATGTCGGATCATTGTCAACATACCTTGTTAATAATATCTCTCAAACTCCATAACTAAACTTGGAATAATTCTTTATCAGAAAAAACATTAAACCCAAAAAAAAAATCAAGCATACCTTGAGGTATTTTTCCCAAAAAATCCCCCCTTTGGTTTTTTTGACAAATCCTAACTCTTTGATACCACTTTAAATAGTCTTCCATATACAAACAAAATTAGATTTTTGTGATTATAGATAGTGATCAAATATTTTCCCAAAGCACAATATAGTCCCACATGATCCTTGGTAGATGTGAGAAATAATAGTAGCATGAAAAGTTAATCAATGAATAACTTCATTCCCAAAATAGTCAACTGCTTTCACCAAAAACCCTATTAGTTGTGATTTTTAACAGTTGATCAATCATCTTTAGAATTTTCATATTCAAAACTTCCCCTACTTCACTATTCCTCCTATAATCTTATCCCCTATCATGATCATGATATATTCTTTCACATTATTAATGAATCCATATATCACTCCTTTGTAGATACAACATTTTAAATAACATAGATAAACACATGAGGGAAAACACACCATACCTCAAAGAGACGGGGTCCAAGGAAACTAAAATCCAAGAGCCAATAAATGATTTTCAAACTATACTTTGGGTATGACATTTTCTAGAATATCTTAAACCTATAGTTCTGTAGTCACACTCTCCAACTTCATAAGCCCTTTCTCTACCTTCTCCTTGATAAAATGATACTCAATTTCAATGTGCTTTATTTGTGAGTGATGGAATGGATTTTTTATAAGATATATAGAACATGAATTATGATAATGGATTTCGATCGAAGACTTAACTTCAAATATTATATCTTTATGTTGTTGCTTCATCCACAATAACTATGTGAAATCTTGAGTAGATGCAGTATATTCAGATTATATGGTCCTCAATGAAATACATTCCTATTTCTTTATTATCATTGAAATACACAATTCACTAAAATATAATGCACCAACTGATGTTTATTTTTTATCATCTGTTGAATCATCCTAATATTTATTTGTATAGCCCAATAACTCTTACTGATATTTTTCATAGTAGAGAGAACTGAAATCCATCATCCCTATGATATAATGAAGTATTATTTTTACTAAAATTAAGTTTATTTATTTTGGATTTATTTGATACCATGCTACTTGGTATGTGGAAAAAACAATATCGGGTCTTGTCCCTATCAAGTACAATGGACTATCAATGATCTTCCTGTATTCTATGGCATTAACCACATTTCCTTCATCATCTCAAGATAGTTTCATAATGGTATCCACTAGAGTCAGCATCACCTTGGAATTATCCAATCCAAATATTCTAAATACCCCCTTGTAATATTTTGATTGAGAAATAAAAGTTTCATTCCTTCCTTGTATCTCATGTAAACCAAGGGATAATGTTATTTTTACAATAATTGACAATTCAAACTCACTTTTTTTGAATTTTATAGATTTTTTTCACTGTGATTCATCTGATCCACCAAATATTATGTCATAGACATACCCCAGGACTGTCATCCTTTTATTAATATCATTATTGACATAGTGACTATTATCAACTCCACTGTGTTGAAAACCAAGCTTCTTCAAAAATTGATCAATCCTTACATATTATGCACTAAATGGTTTCTTTAAACAATATATATCCTTTTTTAGTCAACAAAATCTATTCTGATATTCCTGAATGTGAAAACTATCTGACTACTCAATATACACTTCTTCTTCTAGAATCCCATTCAAAAATGATGACTGGAAAATATTGAAATTTTTCACTATTATGGCTAAGAATAGGTGAATAGTCTTGAGCCTTGAAATAGATTAAAATGTTTCATCGATAATGATTCCCTCGATCTAGGAGTATCCTTTTTACACTAATCATGCTTCGTTTTGAATTACCAATCCCTATTAATTTATCTTTTTCTAGAAGACCCATTTTGTTCCGATGACATTCTTATCTATCAGTCTCAAAGCAATCTCTCATTTCTGAAGCATCTCAAAATTTTCAAGCTCTTCATTCATATCCTAAACCTAGTTCTCATATCCAACTACTTCCTCAAAATATTTATGCTCTACCTGAGATAGGAAATATGTTTTGTAAATAATTAAATTTATGTGTTTAAACTAGAACTACCTTATCCCCATTGATATTTTTCTTATCAATTTCATCTCAACACTTAAGATTATATAAATATAAAGATTTGAATTCATCATACTCATCATCATTATCTTCTTCTAAAAATTTGTTTTACAGGTCTACTCCCCTTGAGTTTCTTACATCCTCATAACTTTCATTAGAGAACCATTCACTTTTTTTGGATTCTGTTCATTCTCTGCTATAATGACAACATTTATTATAACAAATTTTCTTAAATTCTTGGTAAAGAATTTATATTCTTTTCATTTTCTTAAATAGCCAATGAATATCCCATTATCTCTATAAGATTAAAATTTCCTATGTTTCTCCTTATTAAGAATAAAATTGTTACTTTCAATGATTTGAAAGAATTTCAATGTTGGCTTCCTTCTATACCATAGATTGTATAGATTATTTTCTTATTTTGGACACAACAAATCCCTTTTGGATATGTATACTAATTTCAAGAGTGCTTCCTTCTAGAATTTTTATAGAGGTCTTTTCAATAATTATTGTTCTATTCATATTATTTATGATTGGATTTCTCCTCTCAACTACTCTCATTTATTGAGAAATTATCACATCTGAAACTTGATGTTTTATCCCATTTTTCTCAAGATAATATTTTACAGGGATTTTGGTGAAATTTATTTCATTATTAGTATAGAACTTCATAATCTTATGTCCAAGAATCCTTTCAACTTTCCTCTAATGTTGTTTTATGTAACTGAATACATCGAACTTCTGCGAAATGATAAAAAATAGTCTATCTTGCTGAAATCATCAAAGAAAAGAACATAGTACATCGTCCCATCAATGGTTCTTGGTGATATATTTACACACACATCAGCATACACTAATTCAAGCACTCTAGTCAAATTTAGTTATTTTTTCCTTGCATGTATTTCTAATAATATTCTTTTGTTGACAAGCATCACACGTGTGTGTACAATCACATGATAGATTATGAAGATCTCAATCTACATCAAATTTGACCAAATATTATTGGGATGGTTGGCATAGTTGGTTAAGCCCTTTATGTCACAACTTATTTTCCTTCTCTCTATATATGTATCACATATCTTCTTCTACAATCACAAGGTAGAGATTACACTTCATGATCTTTACCTATAAAACAAATGTACCATATTTACATTTGATGATACAAAACTTCTTTGTAAATCTTATAGCATGACCTAAGTCACATTGTTGATTAACACTTAGCATGTTGTGATTGATACCTTCAATAAGAAAGACATCAGCATGTCTGATATCTTTATCCCCAAAGTTGGATTTTCAAATCCAAAAATATTTTTGCCTTCATCATTTCTAAATTTAGCAACACCCTCCTCATATTTTATTCCTATAATAATACCATTATTTCTTTCTATTTAGGATTTTCATCCAACATCAAGGATATATACACCAGCAGAATCTTATGCTTTAAGGGAAATCTCTTCAACCACTTCCTAGTCAACTCTTTCCTTTTTGATCATCATCATTGACTTCATACCCATTATGGATTGATAATCATGATCTTCCTCATAGTATGATGGATCAGCTTCATCTTGCATAGGTGAAACTAAAGGTTTCATTTTCAATTCATTCAATGATAAATTGAGTTGTTGCTTATGACCACTTCTAGTCTGCTTTTGAACATTCCTCTATCTTGGATATTTTTCAATATTTCATTTCAACAATCTCTCTTGAACACCACAACTAAACATGGAAACATTATTTTTCAACAAACACAATCAACCTAAAAACACTGCAAAGATACCATGATGGATTTTTACCCAACATATCTGAACAAAAATGGAGAAGGAATTGCTCAAGTTAAAACAAAGAGAAAATGTAATGGTGGGTAATTATGAGAAGAAATTTACAAGTCTTATGTGTTATGCTCCATGCTTTGTCATTAACTCTAATAGAAAAACAGATTTAGTATTTGGCGGACTAAGACCCCATCTAGGGAGACTGTTGGAAATATGAGACTAAGGGAGTTATGAATAGATATTAAAGTGTTATATCAATGTTGAAATGGTGTTCGGAGTTTCCCAGTGGACTCATGGATAGAATGAAAAGAAGATAAATATAAAAAAAATATTGAAGTAATCTAAATGAGAATACAATAAAACCCCCCATGTGTAAAAAGTGTAGGAATATACATTTGTGGAATTGTTTACAAGTAAGTTTAAAGTGATAAAGGTGTGAAAGGGATGAACATATTTCTTGAATCTATAATGAATATGTAAAGCATCAACATCTAAATGCCAGTGAAAAAGTGAATAAGGTCGATGAACAACCTATTCAGCAATGCTTCAAATGTGAGGAACTTTGTAATTTCTCTAATAAATGTCCAAATTAGAGGATAATAGAGGAAATCCACCATTAGACTTAGAAAATATCAAGGGATCAAGTTCATGATTTCGCAATTACAATGTTTGAATTTGAAGCTCCGGATGTTATTGTGGCTGGTGCACTCATCGTATACTCAAATCTAGAAAACACATTGTTTGGTTCTAGTTAAATGCCTTCTTTTATTTCTTTTATGTTAAAAAATAACACAAAGATAAACCCAAAATTAATAGTATTTAATTTTAATGTTAAAACTACTAGAGGAACTATTCACACATCAAAGAGATATAGGGATTAACTTATTAATATTGGTGACTATAATATCTCTAAAACATGGTGTTCATTATGATGGTGCAATTTGAAATAATACTTGGGATAGATTGGTTATCAATGTATAATTACAATATCAACTATATTATCTAGGATATTTTAGTAGTCTTATCTAAAAACCTCTAATTATATTCAAATGAGTGATTTCCTAGCCTAATTCTTTCCTAGATCCACCTCTTATTTACTTATTTATGGAAATGGTTGTTGAAGAAGAGGATGAAGGAGAAAGTATAAGGATATAAGATGTACCTGTTATTCAGAAGTACATTAATGTATTCTATGAAGATTTATCAAGACCTCCCCTAGAAGGTGTGGTATATTTCTCAATTGAACTCTTAACTGGATCTATGCCAAAAGAAAAAACACCATATAGAATTGAATATATGGAGTTTTAGGAATTTAAGAAAAAAATTCAGGATCTGTTGGAGAAGTGTTTTGTTTAACTATGTGTGTCTCCATTAGAAGAACATTTCCTATTTACAAACAATAATGATGGATTAATGTGGTTGTGCATTCATTATAGAGAACATAATGGGATCACAGTGAAGAAACAATGTCCCCTTTCAAGGATTGATGATTTATTCAACCAACATCATGGATCCCAATTCTTTTCCAAGATTGATCTTTGGTCTGGGTATCATCAATTAAGGGTAATGAAAGGGGATATCCTAATTAAAACAATCCAAGAATGATATAGGCGTTACAAGTTTTTTTTATTAATTTAGGCTGGACTAATGCTCCAGATATATTTATGAATTTGACAAATAGTGTCCTTAAGGACTACCTTGATAATTTTATGGTTTTATTTATTGATTATATTATGACATATTTTAAAAGTTTTGAGGAGAATTTAAATCATCTGAGGGTAATATTACAAAATATAGGGAAGGATAAATTGTTCGATAAATTTATAAAATTTTATTTTTTGTTACAACCAGGCGCATTCTTGATATATATCATGTCTAGTGAAGGAATGTCAATGGATACAAAAAATAAAAAATATTATAGAGGAGTCGACACATTCTATAATTGTAACTGATAATCATAATTCCTTGGACTAGAATAATACTGTATAAAGAGTGTGAAAAACTTTACATGGTCTTATAATCCACTGAGTAAGTTAACTCAAAGTGGGGTTACGTTTAACTAAACAATGTAGTGTGTATGAAGTTTCCATGAACTGAAGATGAGGTTGGTTAGTGCAGTTGTGATAACTTTTCCCACTAATGGAGATGGATTTGTCCATTTTAGTGATGCAAAATTAACAGTACTTAGATGTGTATTCATTAAAAATTACAAGGTGATATCATATTAATCTCTACAGTTAAAGACTCATGAAAAAAATTATCCTACCAATGATCTGGATTTAGCAGTAGTTATTTTTTCTCTGAAGATTAAGAGACATTATCTTATTGGGGAAAAGTGTGATATATACACAGACCACTACTATTTGAAATATATATTCACATTGAAGG
This sequence comes from Viscum album, assembly GCA_963277665.1. Classification (NCBI taxonomy): domain Eukaryota; kingdom Viridiplantae; phylum Streptophyta; class Magnoliopsida; order Santalales; family Viscaceae; genus Viscum; species Viscum album. Next base: position 279,525,626 of record OY728125.1, read on the forward strand.
AAATGAGCGTGAGATAGAGGAGATGGTTTGAGATTCTTAGATACTATGACTGTTCAATTCATTATCACCCTCAATGAGAAAAAAATTCCATAGATTTATTGAGTAGGAAATATCCAGGTGTTCCTACAATGATGAGGATTGAACAAGAATCATTGATTAAGGACCTAGTATATTTGGACGTGGGTATCTTAAGGGAGGGAAAATCATCAATCCTATCCCAAATTATTTCTCAACCAACATTACTAGATAAGATCAAGAAATATCAAGGATATGATCCTTAGATAAAAATGATGATAGAGTATTTGAAAAATGGGAATATACTTGAATTCAATATTGATCAAGAAGGTGTATTGAAATTTGGTTTGAGGCTATGTATCTCATCTATTCTTGAGATAAAGAATGAACTGATGGATTAACTTCACAACTCTACACTATCTATACAACATAGAAGAACTATAATATATAGGGACCTTCATGATTATTATTGGTGGGATAATATGAAAAGGGATATTTCTGATTACACTATAAGGTTCTTGGTGTGTCAAAAATTAAAGGTAGAGTGAAAATTTCCTAAAGGGGTATTACAACCACTACCCATACCTGTGTGGAAGTGGGATAAAATCACTATTTAATTTTTCACTAAACATTCAAAGACACCCATGGGTATCAATAATATTTGGGTAATTATTAATATATTTAAAATGTTGGTCCATTTCATTTGACAGAAGTGAGGATTTATCCCTAGAGATCTTAGCTCATATATATATTCAAGAAGTAGTGAGTCTCCATGGATTACCACTATCAATTGTTTTTTATGAAGACACATGATTTACTTAAAAATTCTAGAGGATCCTTCAAAAGGCTATTTATACCGAAATAAACCTATGCCAGTATACCATCCTCAAAATTATGGCCACCCTAAGAGGACTATTCTAACATTGGATATTATTGTATGATATATCTCACTTGATTTTCAAGGGAGTTAGGATCAACATATTCTAGATGTTGAATTCTCCTATAACAACCGTTTCCACACAAGCATTAAAATGGAACCTTTTGAATATCTCTCTAGAAAAAGGTGTAGAACTCTTACATGTTGTGATAAAGTTAGAGTGGACAAACTTTTTAGATTGTACATTGTGAAGGAAACTAAGTGATTTAGAAACACATCAAGGCTACTCAAATTCTAAAATAAAATATGTTAACTAAAAAGGGGGGACATATAGTGTCAATTTGGTGATCAAAGTTTCCTCAAAATATCACCATGAAAGGGAGTTATGAGATTTTTAAATATGAGAAAACTATTTCTAAGGTACATTAGACCATTTGAGATTTCAGATCATGTTGGAGTGGTTGTATATTGATTAGTATTACTGAAATATCTTTCGAATGTCCACAATGTCTTCCATATTTCCTTCTTGAGAAAATATTTTCCTAACCCATCACATATACTTGATACTAATGGAATAAATTTGGTATATGGCTTGTCATGTAAAGTTGAACTGATCCATATCCTTGAAATAAGGGAACAAGTGTTGAGGAACAAGACAACAAAACTTATGAAGGTATTAAGGAGAAATCACAAGTTTGAAGAGGCTACCTGGGAACTAGGGGAATCCATGAGGAAAAAATAACCTCATTTGTTTTCACACTTTGAAAAAAATGAAATTTGGAGGGTGAAATTTATTTAAGGGGGAGAATATAATAACCCAAAAAATGTTCTTATTATATTAATGGATCTCTTTCCTCCCAATAACTTTTTATTATGTTTTAAAATTAAAGCACATTGAAATAATTTAAAATTTCATACAAAAAATGATCATCACGTGTTTATATAAACAAGTACACCTAGGTATAGTAAAAGAAAATTTATGCTGGAAACCATGAATAATTTATTTCATTATTTAAGAACATTACATTCAGTCTACAAAAATTCCTAAAATGATAATGAATATTAAAATGGGGATGCAAATAGAGTATAAATAAAGTATGATATAAAAAATTAGGTATCCTCAATCCCTTAGAATCATTCCACCCACAAATAACACAACAATAAAGAAATAGAGTGTTAGTAATACCACATTCCTTTTGGAAATGATATTGAACCTTATTTCAAATCAAAGTGAACGGTGAAGAGCAAGAATGATAGTGTATTTATAGGAAAATATGATCATCATCATTTATGTTTATCAACTAATACATGTGATCAGCATTACGAACATCAGTCAATAAAACAGTTGTTCATTATTTTTGCTGGTTATGTCGACACATTTAAATGATCGTCATGATTATTTAATAAGAAAAACTATATTATTTTCGATGATTATAAACATATTATATTAAATTTTGATTTATGAGGAGGTTTTAAATAAAAATTATTTTCATAAAAAAAATCTTATAATTTTTTTTAAAATTGATAATATACATTAATGAATCCAAAATTAATTTTTATAATGGTCATAATGTTGATTTTTCTATTAAATTGTTAATTTTAATTTAAAATAATGATTTATTTAAAAATATAAAATATTATAATTAAAGAATTATTTTTCATGAAATAAATTTCATTTTTGGACTAAAAAAATCAAAATTTTCATAGGGTGATTTTTTTTGAATGTTTTGACAGAGATGGAATTTTTTAGAAAACAGATAAATGTCACTACATTACAAGAACTTCAATTTTATGAAATCATTATTATTTTTGAAAGACTTAATATTTTATGAAAAAAAATATTCAATCAAAATTCAATTTATTAATGATAAAAATAAATTTATAAATATAAATTTTAATTGAAAATTTATACATTATTTTTTAAAACAAAAAAATTAGATTTTTGAAATAAATTTTATTTTTTGAATTCTATGCATTTATTGGGTTGGATAAAAGGTGTGGTTCAGTTTTGGAAGGCCTTTAAATATCAAACAAACACTTTCACAATGTATATCATCATGATACCGAATTTATTTCTTGAATTTTTCTTTTCTACATGAGATATCCTCATATTGTGAATACCTAAACCTCTTCCATTTATATGGGTCATCACCTATATGTAAACATTTATTATATATTTATTTATTTACATATATTAAGACCATATTACCTTTTTATGAGTTAAAATGATTATTATGTTCAACTATTTTAGAATTTGAAAGTTATGATTTTGATTTTAAATTTGTTATTTATTTTCAATGGGTTATTGGTGAGATGATTTATATTGATAAATGTGGATCACATGAATGATGAAATATCCAGGTATTTCCATGATAGTGATGCAATTAATTGGGTAAATAACTAGTCTCTAGTGATGGCATGTTTAACGATACATTATTTAATAACCTTTGTAATTATGATTTATGATACCCTGGTAATAAACCTTGGTGATTTGTTTATGAATGTATCATTTTTATTTTTTAGCCACATTTTCAGGTTATAATTCATTTTGTTTCTATTATTATATTCCTCTTGTTTATATGACCATTCCTTATTGATATGCCTCTTTGTCACTTTCTAAGTATCTTATTTAATTATTTACTTGTGGGGCTTTATGCTCACCCCTTTCTTTGTTGTATGTCCCTATGATATTATATGAAGTAAGAGTAACTTAGGATGAGCATATGAATATATATTTCAATTGGAATAGAAGGATGATTATGTTTATGTCTTTTTCATGTATTATGTTTCTATATACAAGATAGTAGACCCCTAAATATCTTTCGTATAGTTAAATGTTGTATCATTTATTGAAATATTTATGTAATAAAAATGAAGGTATCCATAGTGTTGGAACATTAAAAATAGATCATTTCTAGGATTTATAATCCAACCATAAGGGAAATGTTATGTGTCTATGTATAGGATTATAGTTTGTGTTATTGGTTATTACATTTGATTATTATTTAACCTTGAGTGGTAGATATAATTTCTAGTACTTACCAATTTATGGGATTTATGGTATTTTACCATTGGCCCTGTATAAAAAGGAAGTATTGTTCAAGCATTATATAGGAACATTGATATTCACATTCCATGCTTATTTCTTTCCATGTAATTTGCATTACATGATTGTCTGAGACATGTTGGATGTGCCTTGTTTGATTTTGCACCATGTTTATCCGTATACCATGTTTAGGTGATTTTTTAGCATGATTGACTATACATCATGCTATGTGATACATTTATATGTTCACCTTTATTTTCTATTATGTGATGGCATTCCTTGTTACAGCATGCCTTGTTATAGTTATATAATCTTATTAGTTAAATAATGTGTCTGCATCAACCTAAATGGTGTTTTCCATTGTAGATTGATGGTGAAATTTTATTTGACTAACTAATTGTGAAATTTTTAATCCCTAGACCATTGGTTGAATTGGATGAAACATGGGTGGTTGAAATTAAATGAGATCCAATTATTAATTTATAAAGTTTATGGGCCATTATAAATTGGGGAATGCTGGCCCATGTAATCAAACCATTATATATGCATTTCTTGTATTTTGAGACCGAAGGTGGAAAACATGGTTACAGTAACTTGAATTCTAATTATAACTTATAAAGGAATGTAAATTTATAACATGGGAATGATAATTCATCTAAGGTACCCAAGGTATATATATACCCCCCCCCCACCACACATTATATGGCTGAATTAAAATTTCAAGGAAATTAGTTTCATTTAAAAAATTCAAACCATTGAATATGTATTTTAGTTAAATGAGTGTGAGTTGCAACTTAAAAGGCATGTACCTTCATAACTTGGGAATGAAAACCTATATAACAAAAACCTTATATGATTTACATGGCCCCTGTATATGATTTTAATCATCATATACCTATATTAAAACCACTAAGTGTCTGATAAATCTTTAATAAAAAAACTATTATAGGGTTTATCTTAGATGGAACCAGGAGGGAATGACGGGATACTCATAGGTCGCCTTTATTTTGATATGAATTAGTGCATAAAAATATGGTGCTATACTCATGATACATAGGGATGATTGTTTAATGTTTCATCATCCAATTATACAGTGTCACATATAAATTTACAGTGGCATATTATTGAACAAATTCCCTTAAAATGATAGAAGACTTATGGTATTATTTTGTCCCTTATTTTTTATGCAAGTATTTAGTTAATTAAAATGAAAACCACAACCTAAAGGGTGTTTTCCGTTATATATTGGTATTGTCATTTTCATTAACTACGCCTAATTTTGATAACATTTTGGATGAATAAATGGTTAAAAAGAAATTGTTAGATAATTTTTCTATCATGATGCATGTTTTCACCTAAATAATGTGCCTAGTACAATTACCCTTATAAATATTATTTGATTTAAATATTTATGAGTCTTCTAAATGTTTAAATTAAATGTAAATCAATTAATATAGTTGAAATAAAACCTTTATTTGGTGTTAATATCCATGACCCTCATGTAAGAGTAGTCTAAATGTTACCTTGGGAGGTTCCTTGAACAATAATGTGGATGTTAGCTATGGATATCCTTTGATCCTCTTGTCATCCTGATCTATGGGTTAGGTGGTATATCCTAGTTAAACTTAAGGTTTGAACCTATTTTAGATTCAATTCCTTATAGAGATGGATAACCTATCTCGATAGCACCTCAGGAATAAAAAACACCATTCGATGCTTTCTTGAGTTACATGCATGGAAGTTTCATTCTTATGATATTAGCCTCAGAATGAATGTTAGTCTGAGGATTGAAACATGGGTTTGTAAGGTTGTTATGTGTTTAATTGGCCCTTTTTAAGGATTCTAACATCATGTGATACTTGAGCTCAGAATGATAGACATGCATAAGTCATGGTCGACCATTTAGTTTGTCAGGCGACCATTCTTTTTCAATGATAGACAACTCAATAATTCTTCAGCGTGGTTAATAAACATATGGGGTAATATGAATCTGGGTTTAAATATTCCATGTGGGACATCACATACTAGGATTCATAGGATTTATAGGCCTATGGATAGTTTTAATGGGTTTGCTATTAGGCTAGTGAAATATCTAGGTTGTGAGTATTGATACACGTAGTACCCATCAATTCATAATGTGGTATAGTGAATCATATGATTTCAGTGGAATTGTTTGAGCTATAATATTTTATGCTATGTTCATGGTTTGTTTTTGGAGTAGACTGGCCTAGACGTATAGAGAAGTTTGAGTTATCCTAGTGCTGGTGGTGAGGATTCAAAATGATTGGTTGTTGTAACATTACTCATTGATTTAGTTTTATCTTATATGCCTAATACTAAGGATGTGTGTGAGTACATCTCAAGAGATCATCACATGTATGTATATAGTAAATTTAATCTAGTGTGATTTTACAAAGATAGTTTTCCTCTCTTTTCAAATTAGCAATTGGTTAAAGAATATTGGCTACATTTGTAACCTATGATAGGTGGTGGATAGCATACGTGTTGTGGGATGATTCCCCATTCTCAGTAAATTGTGACTAGGGAACTCCAAAGGTGGGGATCATCACATCAAATATGTTTTATCATGTCCTTCAAAGTAGAGGGATCACTACCGAAAAAAGATATTTGGACTTAGTTATAATGGATTTTGAAAACCCATGAGGCTTTTAAGTTCGAGTTTTTAGTCCTGGAAATGATAATTGAGAAAAAACACTATTATGGGTTTGGATCAAGTATGGATTCTTGATTCATAATTAGGGTGTGAAATAAACCTAGGAAGTAATGATTTTGATGCTTGTTAGTTCTTTCAAGGAAACCCAATGATAAAATGGTTGGTTGTGTATGAAAAATTTAAGGAAACCATGAGTAAATTTTCAACTACAGGGGACTTTCTAAAATAATCAAGGAATGCCTCAATAGAGAGGTAATATTGGTAAGTTAATGATGATGCATCGGCAGGTGTATTCAATCTCTTCAGAGGAAGTCATCTAGACGTGGTTTGATTTTCCTTTCCTATGCATAGTTGGATATGGTTGGTTAGAAACCATGCCAGACACATTGTTTTGGATATGATAGGAGTGTCTCAGGTCTTATTGGTAGTATTTGTATCCTATTAGTGTACTCTTTTATTAGTGATGATCATTCCCCTTATCATGACATCATCCTGGGTACCCTGAGAGAATGTTGGTTAAACACTGAGATAAAGAAAGAAACTAATAGTCTTTTTGGATCAATAAATATACTCATGATAATGGTGCTCTAGGAGAATGGTAATATATATAGGTTTGGACTGTCCTGAGTTATTTTGGGATTCCCATATAGGATGTTCTTGGACATACTCATGGCTACCAGTTGATTCCTTGACTTGATCAGAAGGCGATATATCATTTTTGTGCTTTGCCAGTGTTCCTAATGAATGGACATCTAAACTATGTTTTGACATCTCACTTATAAACTCCCAATAATGTACTACATTTTATGACATCCTTTTATTCAAGTATTTAAATCCAAGGTTACCTCAAACGTAAGGTGGTTCTCATTTTATATGATTAGTTTTTTATGATCCATGGGTGCTAGATCGAGTATACCCATATGCTCATGTTGTTTCACGATGACATAAATGAATGTTTTGGTTAAAGACATCATCAAAATAGAGTTATGGGATTTGGTGATCATGATCAAATAATTCACGAGGTGTTCCTTGGATTGAAGTCAACATGATAATGTTTTGGATGCATCAGTGTGAATGTTGAGCATTTTCAGAGATAGTCAGATGGTAGTAGATCGACTTGATTTTCACATATTTGTAAGAATACAGTCGATGAGGAACCGCTTATAGCCCATAATCGATATAAATTGAGTGTATTGAAAATGTCTAATGAGGATTTCAATTGATTTACTAGGCTTAATTAGTTAGATTGGGAATTTATCGTTTGATGAAGTTCAGAAACAAGAAGAAATATGTCATTAGAATTCAAAGGGCATGCCTAAGAAGACAATTTAGATGGTGGAAACACCATGACTCGGAATTGGTTGTTCAACCTATAATCTATGGTGGGGAGAACTATGGGCCAATTAGAGAAGGAGATAATGACATGATTCTTTCCTGGGGTATAAGGGTTTGGGTAAGCATCATCGTGGTGTTTTAGTTTTGAATTTAAACATTAGATCGAATTTGAAAAACTTCAGTATCGTATATTTGAAGTAATTCTTGCAGGTATGTTGGGTGTTTAAAACACAATGCATCCATTTTAGTTGAAATTTCATGACCCAAATAGTTCATGTGATGTTTCTTTGTTTCCCAAGGATTATCTAGGATGATAATTTATAAGGCATGGAGATTGTAAGACCTCGTTTTTTGAACTGGATACATATTCCATAGAAATATTAATTTATAATTTGGTGGATGGTTAGATATTTAAGATAAAATTTGGAATGTAAGACTAAGAATTGTTACAATTAAAACTGTAATTTTTAGATGGGGTTTAATCCCCAATAGGTTTGTCGGGTTTTCGGTTGTGTTTTAGGAGCAACGGGCTTCAAAATCCATTTTTTTCAAAAGAGTAATGTGGGAACATAGTTTTCACATGGTTAGTGAAAACCTTGCAACCAAACCATGAAGCACTGAGAGGGTATCACACTGTTTGTAAAACTATACACTCAAGGTGCATGATCATTCAAGAGATTCTAAACTTATTATAGAGAAGAAACACATGGGTTATGCATGGTTTTCCAAACTGTGTGCTATTCGTGCAAAAGGGGAGCCACCTTAGGCAGTACTGTCGCACAGTTAGCGCATGTTTTGTCCAACCATGCATCCAAATAATATTCCTCATTAAAAGGGTGAAATTACCTATCTAATCCTGATTTATTTTAACCTTCCTCATCCCTTATTTTCCTCACTCATTCATAGTATCTCCCTCTGTTGCCTAGATTTTTTTCCTTTCCTCCTAGTCATGAATGGTTCCCCCTTGTTCTTAGTCTTATTAAACCATCCTCATGTGAATTTGAAGTAAAATAGTGAGTATATTACTCCTATTTCATCTTTTATTAGTTTCTATTATTTATTTTGATGTGATCATTATGAAATATCATATGCCCTTTTTTAGGGTGTTTGTCTGATCTTCCATTTTATCTTATTCCATCTCAAATCAAATCTTGAAAATGTATGACTAGATCATCCTAATAATGAGGAAGGTGGACTATGTATTTCCCCTTAATGTCGCATTGTTTTATAAAATATGCATATGTCCAATGGTTTAGCCTTGTGGTTACTCCTTAGAGGGATCTCGTGGGTGGTTTCAGGTTCTTGTCTCCCTGAGTACTTGTAGGTGTCATAGATATTTTTTTGTTTTTTTTGTATCTCCCTCCCCCAAAAATGTTGTAATATAAAATATAAAGTAATATCACATGTCGTATTTTCTATGAGTCTCTCTTAAATTGATAAATTAATTATATAGAACCTAATGCATTAAATTTAATAGTCTTTTTGCATTGATTATACCCGTTGAGTTTTTTCACTATAGATTGAACCACCACTTGGGGTGTGTTTCTTATACTCCATGACCTTTAGGCCTTATATAGGCAACCAATCCACCATTTTTTGTGTTGTAGTAAATTCTTCGATTACAATGATCTGATTATGACTTAATCACCTTTCAATTGTGTTGGATCATCTCTCATGTAAGAAGTGATTATACTTATTAGAATGAAACAGAATAACAACTATGTTCCCATATTATATTAAAACCAACTGTGAGGTGTTTTTTCTTATTTTATAAGAAGGGGAAATAAAATGGAGTTAATTGATGAATGGAATTGACCTTACCAAGGTCTTCCTAATAACTTGTAAATTGAATGGATCAAATTTTATACTTGAATTGTGATATAACATACTTATGGACATGGCTTCTTTATTATTCATACTTGAACTATAATGTGGAATGATTACTAACGTGTCATTATTTATTAATTATAATTAAATGGAAAAATGGCATGGAAAATACCATGGTTAATGTTTACATATTAAAGGAAACGTTTGTATGCCCTTATATTACCCCATGAGTGACCCTTGGTTTCACAAGTAAAAATTACTTGGATAAACTCTTTGATTAAATGAAATCATCATATGCCTTGAGAGACATTTGGGTTACTTATACAAAACACCTTCGATGGGCTTATTGGTTAAATTAATTATATTAAATCATTGAGTGACACTCGGGTTCCATTCATGGAACACATTTGATGGGCTCATTAGTGAAATTAATTATCACGCCTTGAGAGAACCTTTTATTCCCAAGTAGGAATGCCTTGGATGGTGACACACACAAATTCCATGAATATTTGTAAACATCTTTCAATGATTTTTAAATGATTTTCAATGATAATTCCAATGTAATTCAAAGTTCTCTTAGAAAGTGGAAATATAAAATTTTGGAATTAAACATGGTTTAAATGAAATAATATTGTTGATTTTGGATATTGGATTTTATTTTTGAAATTTTGGATTTTATGTTTCAAATTTTTATATGTTGTTAATAATTTTTAGGTACCAAAAAATTATTCCAACGGTGTCCATCCCTCAACCAATGGAAAATGGCCGCCTAGTCAGCCCACAAAGGACCAACCGAACATGTTTTCCTCTAGGAAGGCCAACACGAGACAGCGGAGTGCATGTGGGAATCGGGATCGTGTGTGTGTCTTGTTGGGATTCAAGCCTAATTGGGAGAATAGTGGGCCTGAATGCCCATGCGGTTGGGCAGTATAGCTCAGACATGTATGTGAGTGAGTGTTTTTAAGATCCCACCCTGGTTCGGGCTTCAAGCTGCTTGATCCCATTAGTTTTCAAATAAACATTCACTTCTCTTCTTCACCATTCTTATGTGGGACAATCATTTTAATGGTTATTGTTCATCCTACTTGAACTCTAATGCCCCGCACTCTGATTCACCATATCTATTGATTTATTCCAATATCGCCGACTTCTTCCTCATCAGCCTCCATATCAACTCCCAAGAATCACACTGGACACCCCTAGAGATATTTATCTCAATCTTACCTCTTTTTAAACCACCTCATATCACCACTAGTGCCATTGAACAAACCACACAAGCTCATTTCGAGCTCCCTTTGGCCACTTTGAAGGCCAGAGGGTTTAAGGAAGAAGAGACATGCTGCTACTACACTTCCTCACCACTGTCAACCACCCTAAGGCATGTGGAATAACCACATAAAGTATATGAACCATACATGATCCCATGCATAGGAAGGATTCCACATGATCCACAGCAGATGCCGCTCTATATTTCAATCCTCCACCACATTTAATCAACTGGTTCCCATGGGGGTTTCATATTCCTCACCCCCAGGTCTCATGGGTGAATCTCTGAATATACGAATGATCTTTAAACCCAAATTTGATGACTGATAAATGATGATTCAACACTAAATTTCCCAATAAAATTATAATTCATCACCACTAGCCAGGGAGTTCGTACTGAGGAAGATGAGAGGCCACTATCGAAGGGTGATGTTGCCCAATTTTTCTTATTCTATTTTATTTTTTGTTTATTTTAATTTTAATTTTAATTTCATTTAATTTCATATTAGTTTATTTTAAAAAAACCCAATTAATGTGTGGTTCTATGTTTTTGTCTTTAAAAAAACCATTCTTATTTATCTTCCTCTTCTTCTTTTTCATCTTAATAAAAGTCTGTATATTTTATATTTATTTTATTTTATTTTATTCTTATTATTGTAATCCCCTTACTCTCTTTCTTATTTTTCTCTCATCTATTATTTTAATAATTTTATTATTTTTCTTTTGTTCTTTCTATCCACCATGACCTATTACCCTCTCAAATGAGGGGTTAACCCGAGGCATGACCCACGGGAGGTAAGTGGTGATTTCATTTCATTTTCCACATAAATTATTATGTTTTATATATTTTTTTGGGTACAAATAGTGGAGTGCATCATTGTGTTGATTTTACATTATATAATTGATATAAAATTCATTTCAATTCATTTTTTAAAGATTTTCCCTTCATTATAGTAAATACAAGCTCTTCATAAGATAGAGTTGAGTCATTCAGTGGATGAAATGGCACACAACAGATCTAAGTCTTGAAATACATCATATTCTTAATTGAGGTATACCATTAACCATAATTACTAGAGGATGTGGAATTAAAATTGTTGAATAATATTAATATTTCACACCACCAAATAAAATAATAGTTGTTTAAGAGTGAGATTTCATGAATAAACTGTTAACTAAATTTAAATACCCAAAAGAAGAATGATGGAACCCATAAACCAAACCAAAAAGGCTATGTTAATTATTTTCTATTCACATTAATTCATTTTATTTTATTTTTTACTTTTAGTATTATATTTATCTTTTAATTTCAACCACATTCAGATATTAAATAAGAACAACCAAAAATAAGTAGTTTAGTTGAATTAAATTAAGTGGGTAAACAACTGAGAAAGCTCCTCAGTTGAGATGATCATGGTTAGACACTGTGTTGTGTTATGAAAATAAATTTTGTCCCCATGCTTTAGAATAGGATTTCATCAAAACTGGAGTCATTTATTTGGATCCAATTAGTTCTCGCTTATATTTTTATATTTTCAAATTTTGGATAGTTTTTCATTACATTGGAAAAACAATAAAATTTTATTATTTCCATGATGTATCAAAACATACCATATCATTGAGAATGTAACAATTAATCATAGGTGTAGGAGTGACAAGAAGAAGAGATTGGATATGATAACACCTAGGTGAAAGAACTTAAAAAAGACAGAGAACAACTAGAGGCCACAATGGAGAGATCATTTGACTGTGTTCATACATTGATGTGGCAACCATAACATGAGAAACATGTGGGAGATCAAAAATATATGAATGACTTCTTGAAAGAGTTTTATGAATAACTATATCTACACAAAGAAGAAAATAAATCACCTTAAAGAAGTCACCACCCAAGTTATAGAATTTGATGAAAATATGGAGTATCTCGACTACCTACCTTCATCCATTCAGATTCAACTTCATGAGTCACTCACCACTAAGGAAGGGAATGAACCAGAAATAACTCGGGGAGGTGATATTATTTTGAAGTATTTATTTTATGATTTTATTAAATATTATTTTAGCATCAAACAAAATATCTTTTAATTTTAAGATTTGTTCAATCCATATTTTCCCTTTTAGTAAAGTGAAAAAACTGAATATGAACCTACTGAGGAATAGATGGAGTTCCCTAATTTTGATGAACATACAATTGAGGAGGACCTTGTAGAATTATATTTTTTGATTCCAAGGAAATCAATATAGAGGCTTATAATATTGTAAGAGAGAAATTATTTATTAATAATTCAAATTTAAATTTGGTTTAAGTAAGAATACCTTCATACATTAACTTATATTATTCAATTTATGTAGCCCAAGTTCAGCCTGCACTGGAAAAAGAGAGGGTTTCACAAGTAGCGACCAAGGAAATGGATTATCCCTACATAATCCTACACCCTACATGAAATCTATAATTAATTATTAAGAGGATGGATATGGTTTAATATATCCATGGATCATTACTCACCAAGAATGAATAAGTGAAAATTTGGAAAAGTTGCATATGGTGGATCAAATCCTAGAAGATCCACCCAGCCTCAGATTATAGATAATATATGGTATTACCCTATACTGGTAGTAAATATTCATGGACCACTTAGGGTATCATACCAACAAATATCCTTTATATTATTAATAATACTCAAAATTTAGTTTTTAGGATTATTCCATCATTCAACTCATTCCCTCTATCATTTTTTAGCTTTAATGGCATGACCAATGTGTTTTAATTATGTAATTTTCATTTGTAGTACCGTGATGAAAAAGGAATCCACCAAGAAAAATTTTATCAAGTAGGGATAAATATTCATGGGAATGGGAGTTCAATTTTAAGGATTATATTTTAAAATTCCTACTTTTTTGTCAAAAAACATATTTTGGATTTAAAATGGAAATTTCATGCCCATGATTGGATTTATGCTTTACTTGAATAATATAAGATACATAAGTTTCTTATGAATCATGTGATTTCATGTTTTATAATTTAATTTAAGTGACATTTAATGTGTAAAATGGATTATTGGATGATTTAAGCGAATCATGGATATTAAAATGATGACTCATGATTTGAGGGAATTAATTGGTTCATGTAAATCAAATTTCCCTATCATTTTTCATGATTGGAATTTCTAAAATTCAAGTGGGTTGTTTTTTTTTATTTTTTTTCATACCTTGAGTGATTTTACAAAATCATATGTCCATTCCCAATAGGTTTTCTAGACCAATTACTTTCTATTTATTCTTGTGCATATTTTCTGGAGTGATCTTGGGAAATATCACCTACCAAAACACGAATTGAATCTTCTAAAAAATAATGACTATGAAAAAAACATTTAAAATTATTGAGGAAACTCTTGAAAATCTCATATCCTAAAAATAATACCTTTATATCAACCCTTGTTTATTCCATATATTCCATGAATGACCTTTTTAATAATGATCCATGTTTCAATCCATTTGTATCCATTCCTACCCTCATCTAAGTATCTTCATGATTTTTTAAAGTTGAAGTGTGGGGGTGAATGGATTCATGAAACAAGGGATGAAATGAATTGAAAGTAAAAGGTGTGGGGGTTATGTTATGGGTATTAAGAAAAAAAATATTCATTCATTTTACTCTTTATAGTTTTTACCCACTTGAAAAGAATGAGAAAATGAAAAAAATAACATAAAATGATGAAAATAATGGTTTTTTACTTAGAAGAATAAAAAATAACCATCAGTATACCAATAATTTTTATCTTATGTGGTTCCGTGGTGTTTGTGTGGTTTATTTTAATCATAACATTTGAAAAAGAAAAAAAATGAAAAAAACTACATTGAAACAAAAGTATTAAAGTATAGAAAAATACATTAGGATTCACAAATCATTCATTATGATTTATTTTGATCATGACATTACTTTGAGCATTAGGCGAATTTGTATTTTCTACTTTAAAGGGGATAATTTCATTTCACATTCACTTTTTATATCTTGATTTATACTTAAGAGAGATAAAAACCTTCTCCTTGATCATTAATTATTAAACATAAATTCCTACCAACCTTAACACTTAGTGACATTAGCACCTTGATTAAAAATACATCATGATTTCATGTGTATTTTTTCAATTCAAAGTTGATAAAGTAGTTCCTTTACTAGCCTATGGATAAGGAGCATGTATTCATGATATGAGGATAACTCAACATGAATTAATATCAGGAATGATGAGTGGAAAGATTCAAAAGTGATGTAAATCATGAATTAGAATTTTTAATAATAATGAATTATGTAGCTTTAATAAATTAAAAGATAAGTTTCATCATTTTTTTAAAAATGGAAAAAGTAAAATTCTTGAATCTATTGCTTCTTTGAAAATTGAGAAATTAAATTGATATTTTATGTGGAATTTTGAAATTTTGATTTAATATGGAATTTTTTTTGTTTTTATTAATTATGAAATTTTAATATTGGAAAAATTTGTTCCCTATAAATTCCTTGTTGAGATTTTATTCTGGAAGAAAATAATGGTTTATGTGTGTGGGTATTTGACACACACAACTTACACTCATATTTTTAATCAGTTTTCAATGATATTCAAATATTTTATAATGATAATTCTCATGTAATTCAACGTTTTATTAAAAAGTGGGAAATTATAATTTTGGAAATAAATTCTTGATTGTGTTTTGAAATTTTGGAGTTTATGTTTCAGATTTTTTGCTAACTTTTTTATATTTTTTAGGTACTAAAAAATATTTCTAGTGGTAGTCAGCCTTCAACCACTGCCAGTCAGCCACATACCAACCCACAAATGGTATGCTCACCAATATGGACACTAGGAAGGCCATCATAGGCCAGTATAGAAAATGAGGTCACCAGGCCCATGAACATGGCCCATAGGGAGTCAAGTGCATGGGGGAGCATAGTGGTCCTAATGGATCATGCGGACGAGCAGTGCGACTCAGTGATGTATGTGTATGAGTTTTTTGTGAGCCCACCATGATGCAGGTTTCTGGATAGTTCATCCCATCACTTTTCATATAAAAATTTGCTTCCCCACTTCTCCTTTCTAATGCGGGAAAATCATTTTAATGGTTATTGTTCATCCTATCTGAACTCTATCGTCCCACACTCTGTTACACCAGCTCCGTTGAGATCCACCAGTATTGTCTCCTTCATCCTTACTGGCCACCGTTATAACTACCAAGAATTTCCATGACCACCCCTTGGAGAGCTTGAGCTTGTGATCACCTCTATTTCCACCACCTAAGATCACCACAGGCACCCATCAATGAGTCCCATAATCTCATTTTGAGATCCCTCCAGCCACATCTAAGGCTAGAAATTTTAAGGAAGATGAGACACACCACTTTTTCACTTTTTCGCCACTACCAAGCACTCTGGTCCATGTGGAATATCCAACTCGTGTCCATACACCATGCACGAGACCATTCACATGGAGGAGGTTAGATGATCCACAATCGTTTCCCTACTGGATTTTAAGCCTCTATTATATTTAAACACTCGAGTCCCATGGGTGTTTCCCATTATTCACCTTGGTTATCATGAGTGTATATGTAATGATATGTTTGATCTTTAAACTAAGATTTTATTACCACCGAAGGATCCTTCAACGCTCTATTTTTCTATAAAATAAGAATCCATCACCATTGGATAGTGATTTCTCATTAAGGATGATGAGTTGCCACTACTGAAGGGTGTTGTTGCTCAATTTTGCATCTTCAATTTTCTTTTTAGTTTATTTTTGTTTTCATTTTAATCAAATTTAATTTCAAATTACTTTCCATTAAATAAAATCTAATTCATTCATGGTTTTTATTTTTGTGTCTTCTTACAAACATCATTATTCATTTTCTTCCTCTTCTTTTCATATTCTAATTCTATATATTTTATATATATTTTATTTCATTTAATTTTATACTTCTTATTATTATAATACCCTTTATCTATTTCTTATTTTTCTATATTATATTCTTTTTATTATTTCATTATTTTTATTATCTTATTTCTATCCATTATTACCTCTTACACTAAAAAATTTGGGGTTAACTCGAAGCTTATCCTAGTTGAGGTAAGTCATGTTTCCATTTCATTTTGCCCATAAATTATTGTGTTTTATTTATGTTTATGGTAATCAATATTTAAGTGAATACGTTTAGAGATTTTACACCATGGTACTGAACTCAAACTCATTTCTATTCATTGTTTAAATATTTTCCATACCTTCTATTGAATATAAGGTCTTCATACAATGGACTTGTTCTATTTCGTGGATGAAATGGCCTCCAATGGATCTTGGTCTTGGATGATGTCACCTTCTCGATTGAGGTTTTTCATCAAATTTGATTAAAATAGGAGGGGTAAATAATATTGTTGGATGATTTCATGATTTCACACCATTAAATATAATAATAGTAGTTTAAGAGTGATATTTTCTGATTAAAAAATCGGACAGAATTTCAACACTAATAGGGATAATGATGGAACACTTACACCAAACCACATAGGCCATTTTCTTTCTTTTATAATCACATTCTATTATTTCATGTTAGTTTAATTTTTAGTATTTGATTTTCCTTTTCAATTATAATCTATTTTGTAGATTAAAAAATCAACCAAAAATAAGTATTTTAGGTAAATTAGATTAAGTAGATGAAAAAATGAGAAATCTTCTCATGTAAGATGTCCCTAGTCATCCTATGTGTTTCATTAGAAAAATAAGTTTTCTTTTGTCATGTCCTTCGACAAGTGTGCATCTGATGGTTTCATAGGTTAAACAAATTATCACGCCTTGAGAGAACCTTGGATTCCCATGTAGGAGTTTTATAGATAGGATCATAGGTGAAGTAATTCACATTACACCTTGAGTGATACATGGATTCCCATGTCGGAATTCCATTCATGGCCTCAGGGGAAAAATGAGATTAATTACATTCTTGATCACCATCGTACATGGATGCATGGTGTTTAACTTGGGGGTCCTATACGACTATTATACTTTTATAACACTGGATATGTTCCTTGGTTGTGATGTTTTGGATGATGCCATAATTAAATAAGTGACTCTTGGGTTGTTATTATGTGTATGACTTGGTCTTATAAATCGGGTCCTTGTCGGTGCACGTATGTCTCTAACTATATTATTGTTACTTATATGCAAATATATATATGATTTCATGTTTAAATACATTCTTGATTAGGAAAAATCAGGTATAGTTGACTAATGGTCCTTTGAAGAACCTAATCCCAACTTGATTGTATTTATTTATTTATTCCATAATCATTATACATGCACATTGGTTTATTTTATATTTACTTAATGAATTGTATTAGACGCCATTGGTGGTATCCTACCGAGTGTATCTCACACCATATTCAGAATACCGTTTAGTATCCAGATAGAACTCACTTTTGTAGGATAAAGATTTTGAATTGTATTATGCATTGTGCAATGGGAAATGGGAGATTTGGAGCATAGGACTACACTGGTGATCAGGATTATCCTGGAGATAGTTTTGGGATTTTGTTCTTTTCATTATTCATGTATTGTTTTTTTAAGATAAAGAAAAAACTCATATATGAAGAAATCATTAATCATGTAAAACAAGGGTAATAAACCAATTGGGGAAAGGGTTCAACCAGACATGAGTTTTATTAGAAAGGCTCTTGGTTTCCAGGTGGGTAGTAGCTTTATTGATATCCCTTTTAGATAAGGAGAAGGTGTAGAACGAAAATCAATGTACTAGTTGGAGTATCTTCATGACCAAAAGGAAAAAATTCTGGAGACCATCATCTGAAGCAGTGATAGAATTAAGAATAATGAGGCAATAAAAATCCATCATGATGTATTCCCATCCACATTAATGTGAAAATTACTTGCCCATGATGATTTCTTGTGATTCTATTATCATTTTTGTCAAGGATTCCATTACTAAGAATTAGTATGACATGACCAGGGACCTTTTGGAGTCATTCACTATAGTGCCAAAGCTCATGATCCCTTTTTTTGAGGGGGATGCATCAACATTAATTTCTAGGTTTCCTTCATGGGGGGTTCCAAGTGCATGGATCTGGGATGAATGGAGGGTTTTCATACTGAAGGATGTAGCACTTCCATGCGGATAGCTAGTTGGATATTGATTTGTCCATGTGGCGCTTTTCTAAGAGACATTATTAAAGATAAAATAATTCATTATAAACCAGATGATCCACACCAAAGCGAACAGGACACTAAGAACCTTGACCATGAGGGAAGATTCCCAACATGTGAGGATGTCTGTGAAGCTGGAGGTGACGTCTAGAAGATGTTTAACATAGGGTTTGTGGGAATTCCATATTTCTGAGATTATGTGTAATAGAAGATATAATTCATTGAGGACTCCAAGATGGGTGTGATAAAAGGGCATGTGGGGATTTCCATTTCATGGAGGAAGACATGGTACACCCAAGAGAGAAGAGTTAAAAATAAGTCCTTCCACCATAAGTATATAGATTTGGGAGAAATAAAGAGCCTCTAGATAATTTTCAATAGATCCTTATTCATAGCATTCATGTAGGAAATAGTAAGGGTGTCACGACCCGTCCTCGGGGCCCATGCCGTGACTACCCCAAGCCCGCCTTCCATAGGCCAGGGGCTGGCGACTAGCACCAAGGCGTAAATCTCGGTAAAAAGGGAAGGCATTGCCTTTGTAAAGTAAACAATCACAACGAGTACAAGCGAAAGAAGTAAACACTAAGTAAAAACTGAGTACAACAGTAAGTGCGGAAAGTAAAAAGGGGCCGGAAATACAAGCCCAACTGTAAAGTACAACTCGAAGGTAAAACAGCAACTGAAAAGTAAAGCTGCTACACCGAGCTGTCCACTGGAAATCCCACCTGAAGGGTGGGTACAGATAGATCCTCTACTCCTCGGGTCCCGCCGTCCGCTCCGAGTATGTCCGCCCAGTGGTCCACCTTCGGGTACCGCCTCGTCTTCACGTCCACCTCTGGGTACCGTCTCGTCGTGAGGTCCTCCTCCAGGTACCATCTCGTCGTATAGTCCACCTCCAGGTACCGTCCAGTCCTCGAACACTCGGCCTCTGTCAGCACTACCCGTCGTCTGCAACCAACACAACGAGGTGCGGGCATAGCCCGTGCAGGGGTGAGTATAACAATACTCAGTAGGGACCCCGAGACCTTCAAAGTATCACTAAACCAACAATGATAACCACAAAGAAGATCTCAACAGATAACCTCTACTTAGGTATATGCCCATACATATACCTAAGTTATCAAGTAACCCATCTCAATCATGAGGAAACACAATGATTGTGAAATCAATGGATAACCACTACCCGGGTATATGCCCATACATATACCTAAGTTAGCAAGTGACCCATCTCAATCATGAGGTAAACACAAGGTCAAAAGTCTCAGCTCAACCAGGATTTTCATTATCGAAACCGTAACTGCTGAAGAGCTCCGTCTCTGGAGTGTATAGTGGTCCTGTCACGACTCTGAGGTACTGCTCACTAACCTAAGACTGCTGAAGAACTCCACCCATCGAGTACTGCGGGCCAGCTGCTACAACCAAGCGCTCCCATGTGCCGCTACAACCAAGCGCACCTCTTTCGTGGGTCTGCCGCTACAACCAAGCGCTCCCATGTGCCGCTACAACCAAGCGCACCTCTGTCGTGGGTCTGCCGCTACAACCAAGCGCTCCCATGTGCCGCTACAACCAAGCGCACCTCTGTCGTGGGTCTGCCACTACAACCAAGCGCTCCCATGTGCCGCTACAACCAAGCGCACCTCTGTAACACACCGAGTCGTTCGATCAGCAGTCGTCGGGTCTCAGCCAGCTACACGGTCTTCGTACTCCGCACGCTCGTCACTGGGAGGGTCCGCTCCACGAGCTACAGGTCGATACTCCAATTATCTCAAAGTCCCCTGAAGAAGTATCTCAAAGGACCGCCACATCATAGGGGTCTCAACGCAACAGACGGCGCGTCAATCGGACGCCCGGTCTGTGAGTTATTAGCCTTTTCGTCTCAGGGGCCCGGTTGGTTTCGTGAGCGAACCAAACCCGGCTGTATCTCAACTGTACCCCGAACTCTCATAGGGTAAACTCATAGGGACCGTTTCTCAATGCGATCTCCAACGCCACTGATGGTTCGTCAAACGGACGTTCTGTCAGAATGATATCAGCTTTTCCGTTCCAGGGTCCCGGTTGGATTTCGGTGCGATCCAACCCGGCCACTATCCATCTGCATACAAAACTTGGGCGTAGGATGCCAAAAGTTCTGCATCGTCAATAGGAACGCAACGCAACAGACGGCGTGTCAATCGGACGCCTGGTCTGGAAGTTATTGACTTTTCCGTCGCACACCCACCCTGGGAAACTTCCCAAGAGGTCACCCATCCTGATCACTACTCTAGGCCAAGCATGCTTAACTATGGAGTTTTAACCATGTAGCCTCCCGAAAAGGAAGATGTACCTTGAGTATAGTATAACGAAACGACCGTCTCGATCCAAGGATCGTGTTGCCGCTGACGGCGAGTCGTTTGGAGGCCCGTAGCCCAAGATACGAGCATTTGACCAAAAGTGGTCCGAAATTGGGGGTCTGGGCCCGGGCCGACCCAGCCCAACCCCTCCTGGTCCGACCCAAACCGGGTCGGCCCGAACCGGGTCGACCCGGCCCGGCCGGCGGTGCGGCCAGCGCGTCGTTCGGGTGCCGCGCGCGGGGGGCAAAGCCCCCCCCCCCTTTGTGAAACCGCGGCCCCTTAATTGGGGCCGCTTGAAGACCCGGCCGTGGGAATTAATTCCCCCGGTCTCCACTGCCCGGCCGGCCCGCACTGGCCGGCCAGTTTCACCACCAAGGACCGGCGACGACCGGTCCTTCCTTCGCCGACACCGGAGGCCCGGTGCCGGCCGCCGGTCATCTTGCTCTGCCACGGCCCGGAACCGTCCGCGGCCTATGCCATTCGGCGCGATGCGACGGCTTTGCTTCCCTCCGCCGCGGCCCCGCTCCGGCCGTGGCACCTTTGACTTTCTTCGACGTGACGCGACGACATCGCGTTCTTGGATTTCTTTCCACGGCGCGGCGCGACGGCGCCGCGCGTATCTTCCGCAATAAATCTTGTGGTGCAACGGCACCACGTTTTCTCGTATCATCCTCAAGATACCATCACGAAAATCAAAGGAGGAGGGTCGGCCGTGTTTGTGCGGTCTGACCCCCTCGCGTTATTCAATAACAATAAAGGTTTTAATCCACGATTATCACCAAGTTTGTATTCACGAACAATTAAATAAATAAACCCCTACCTCGATTCAGATACGGTGCACATCAACAACCCGCGGAAGACGAGCGTCACGGAGGTCGGGTGTCGCGGGGAAAGAACGTAGACTCCTTTGTCGTCGAGGTGCGTTCGAAGGCGAAACGTCGTTGGAAGAAGACGTCGCGTTCTTCGGTGGAGATGTTCTTCGTTGGAGGTGTTCTTCGCGTTCTTTGTCGATGTTGAAGAAGAAGAAGACTTAACCTTTTCTCTCCCAAGTCTCCACCACAAGAACAACTAACCCCAAAATAAAATAATCCTCCCACTTATTTTATTAACCCAATATAGGTTTTGAATTTCAAGAGTTTGAAAATTCAAAACCCATATTTAACTCACTTAAGTTATTAACATAAGATGTTATAAAATTAAGGAGGTGTTAAGTTATCAAAACTTAAATGGGGGGTTTAGAGGGGTTAGGAAAGTTAAGGAATTTGAAGAGGTGGGGAGGGGTTTGTGTGGGCCCCACCCTTTCAAATATCCACACATGGGAAGTTGGATGGATGTGGGACCACCACCAACTTCCCATGGGAGAAGTTAACAACTTAACATGAAATAAAATTGATTTAACAATTTTATTCACTTTTTTAATAAAACCCCAAAAAAATTAACTTCTTCTCCCGCACAAACGCAACTACGGTAAAGGTTCCCTTAAGCGATTACCGGCGTTGCGAGTTCATCGGTGCAATCGGATTTCAATTCCGAGAACCGGTTCAAAAGATAGAAATTCCCGCTCGCTCGTTCACTAAACGTACCCGAGCCAAACTTTGGAAATTAATTCCGGGCACATCGGGCCTCGGAATCAGGCGCCGTCAGAAACTGCGTTCTTGTAAAATTCCAAAGAAAATTATGAAAAAAATTTCCTTGAAATTTCCGGGTCTTTACATTACTCCCACCTCAGGGCTTTACGTCCCCGTAAAGCTTCAATACAAACTAGGGTCACAAAAGCGGTACAGAGCAAGCATCTGAGCCTTCCGCTCCCATGTGCTTACCTGGAGGTTCCGTACTGCCAAAGAAAGTGCACCCGAGGAATCGATCGTCCTCGTAGGATCTGCTCCTGTCGATCCTTGATCCCCACTGGAACCTTCGTGAAAGACACCCCATCGCCATCGTCCAGCTCCTCATGGTCGATGATATGTACAGGGTCGAGCATGTATCTCCTCAGTTGAGATACGTGGAAGTCATCATGCACCTGGTGCAACTGCGGTGAATGGGTCAAGCGGTAAACCACCCCGCCTACCCAGATGGGGACCTAAGAAGGTCTGCTGAACCCTGGAGATAACTTGCCGCCTTGGCCACATCTCCGTAAACCTTGTCGAGGTGAGACCCGTATAAGAACGTGGTCACCATCCTCAAACTCCAGATGTTTCCAATTCCTGTTAGAACTGGAAGTCAAACGACTGCTGCCACGAGGGTGAGGTTGGCCGATTCAAGAGTGATCGGTCGCACCCTCCCGTGAAAGAGTTTATCCCGTGCTGCCTGGGGTTTCCTTTTCACCGACCAAGGAAAACCCATCCCGACGTTTGCCTAAAACCGTCAATTTGAGTATGAACAGTTATTTCCCATTCCATACTCAAACTAACTTCGTAAGGCCTCGACGCTGACACCAAGAGATTCCAACTGAAACTCTCGCCTCGAGGGTCTGACCACACCGTCGGCGTAAGTGTGATTATCAAGTCTCCTACCAAGGTATCTCCAGACGTGAGGGTCAAGTCCACAGCTTACCAGAAACTCTAGGTCTGGAACAAGATTTTTGAATGCAAGAAATGATTCACATCGACGTCTGTTACTAAAACATCTAGTAGTGGACACAGACTGTCCCTTGAATCATTTCTAGAGCCATTGGGTCACACTCCTTGACCGCATGCAGGCACACTCTTGCTTCGCCCTCCAGCTCCCTGAGCCTGGCAGGAATAACTAAGGCGGGTGGTTGTACCATGTTAGGATGTACACCACCTCATGCTGCTCTCCTAGATCTGCCTCCACGTCTACTGCTTCGTAGACTCATCTCTCCTTTAAGCTTCCTCTTCTTAACACGCCCGAGTCTCTATGACTGGCACCGGTTTCCTGTTTCTTACAGCACTGAGCAGTCTTCATCCTCTCTTGGATGTCCTGGACCTCCTTTAGTCTCACAAGAGCTGCTATGATTTCTTCTTTGCTGATAAGAGAAACCCGGTCTCATCCCCTGGATGAACCACATTTGTTGCCTAATACAGTCAATCCTGACATGAATGATGCATTCATGCCATGGATGACGTCGTAAGGCCTCGACGTATCAACTAAGAGATCCAACTGTCACTCTCGCCTCCAAGGGTCGAGTCACACTTTTGGCATCAGTGTGAGGTCACTGGGTCCCCTCCAGTAGAAATCTCGAAAGTGAGGGTCAAGTCAACAGTTTAACCGGGACCACTCAGTATCAACCAAACAACAGGACAGGAAAGCAACAAAGATAAGTGTCTTTTTATTATTGCAGCTCATAGTACAAAGACACAAATAAAAAGCAACATGGAACTAGAAGTACAAAGGACGTATCCACTAGTTCCTCTCCTGCCCACCTGCTCTCAGAGCTCTACTGCCTTGTCCACTGCTCGGCTGTTACTCAAGAACTCGTCGTTACTTCTGTCTCGGTGGCTCCTCCAACACCAGCTGATCAATCGTACGAGGAGTCGGACAGTCACGTGTCAGGTGACACTTTCCGCCGCAGGAGTAACATTGTCCGTTTCTGGAACGCCTGGCTCTGACCCCACCTCGGGTGCCCCGCACCACCGGTCCTAAAACCCAAGATCGTCCAACTGCTAGTCCGGTCCTCCTGGACATCTGAATCATCTGTCTACTGCCCACAGATGACTCGGATACTGATCGAAAAGCACGCGGCAAAGGCAGAATCTCTTATACACACTCGGGGTGTAGAGATACTGGCACAAACTCCACCCTGAAGAAGGTCTCGAAGTCTTCCCATGCGAAGTTCATCTCATCGAAAAACTGGAACAAGTGGCTCCACCACCTGCCTGCTGCTGCCTGAAGGAGGCTGGTAGCAAACATCACCATGAAGTCTGCCAGTGTCCCCACTAGCCTGAAGACTCTCACCACAGCCTCCAGCCAAACCTCAGCCGCCTGCGGGTCCCTCTCTCCCCGGAACCTGGGTGGCCTCTGGCGCTGGAACTCGTGCAGCGCGCTCAAGCATCGTGCATCGCCTACTGCTTGGGCTGGTGGCATCGGTGGCCCAACGGGTAGCAGTACCGCTGGTGCCTCCGCTGGTGCCTCAACTGGGATAGGGCCCTGTACTGAGGCCTTGTCGCTCGGCGGGCTATCAGTACGTACCACTCTCGGGGCTCTAGCTGGTCGTCCGTGAAAGGGCATTCTGAAAGAAACATCGTGACACGGTCAAACGTTTATACCTGGTGAGCTGACCTGGTTTGAGCTGTTTTAAGGGAAAACCTTTGAAAACACACACGCAATTAGTGTTTTCCTGCACAAAGTCAGAAATCAATTGTCAGGGTCCTGGTGTATGGATACGTCGGCCGCCCGCACCAACACTGGACTCCCTGAACTGAAAACCACACTCGGTACTCTCAACACTATTGCTTCACAGAAAGAAACATCAGAGTTATAAGTTCTGCGGTAGAACCGAACTCCTTTGATACCAATTTGTCACGACCCGTCCTCGGGGCCCGTGCCGTGACTACCCAAAGCCCGCCTTCCATAGGCCAGGGGCTGGCGACTAGCACCAAGGCGTAAATCCCGGTAAAAAGGGAAGGCATTGCCTTTGTAAAGTAAACAATCACACAGAGTACAAGCGGAAGAAGTAAACACTAAGTAAAAACTGAGTACAATAGTAAGTGCGGAAAGTAAAAAGGGTTCGGAAATACAAGCCCAACTGTAAAGTACAACTCGAAGGTAAAACAGCAACTGAAAAGTAAAGCTGCTACGCCGAGCTGTCCACTGTAAATCCCACCTGAAGGGTGGGTACAGATAGCTCCTCTACTCCTCGGGTCCCGCCGTCCGCTCCGAGTATGTCCGCCCAGCGGTCCACCTTCGGGTACCGCCTCGTCGTCACGTCCACCTCTGGGTACCGTCTCGTCGTGAGGTCCTCCTCCAGGTACCATCTCGTCGTATAGTCCACCTCCAGGTACCGTCCAGTCCTCGAACACTCGGCCTCTGTCAGCACTGCCCGTCGTCTGCAACCAACACAACGAGGTGCGGGCATAGCCCGTGCAGGGGTGAGTATAACGATACTCAGTAGGGACCCCGAGACCTTCAAGGTCTCACTAAACCAACAATGATAACCACAAAGAAGATCTCAACAGATAACCTCTACTTAGGTATATGCCCATAAATATACCTATGTTATCAAATAACTCATCTCAATCATGAGGAAACACAAGGATTGTGAAATCAATGGATAACCACTACCCGGGTATATTCCAATACATATACCTAAGTTAGCAAGTGACCCATCTCAATCATGAGGTAAACACAAGGTCAAAAGTCTCAGCTCAACCAGGATTTTCATTATCGAAACCGTAACTGCTGAAGAGCTCCGTCTCTGGAGTGTACAGTGGTCCTGTCACGACTCCGAGGTACGGCTCACTAACCTAAGACTGCTGAAGAACTCCACCCATCGAGTACTGCGGGCCAGCTGCTACAACCAAGCGCTCCCATGTGCCGCTACAACCAAGCGCACCTCTTTCGTGGGTCTGCCGCTACAACCAAGCGCTCCCATGTGCCGCTACAACCAAGCGCACCTCTGTCGTGGGTCTGCCGCTACAACCAAGCACTCTCATGTGCCGCTACAACCAAGCGCACCTCTGTAACACACTGAGTCGTTCGATCAGCAGTCGTCGGGTCTCAGCCAGCTACACGGTCTTCGTACTCCGCACGCTCGTCACTGGGAGGGTCTGCTCCACGAGCTACAGGTCGATACTCCAAGTATCTCAAAGTCCCACGAAGAAGTATCTCAAAGGACCGCCACGTCATAGGGGTCTCAACGCAACAGACGGCGCGTCAATCGGACGCCCGGTCTGTGAGTTATTAGCCTTTTCGTCCCAGGGGCCCGGTTGGTTTCGTGAGCGAACCAAACCCGGCCGTATCTCAACTGTACCCCGAACTCTCATAGGGTAAACTCATAGGGACCGTTTCTCAACGCGATCACCAACACCGCTGACGGTTCTTCAAACGGACGTTCTGTCAGAATGATATCATCTTTTCCGTTCCAGGGTCCCGGTTGGATTTCGGTGCGATCCAACCCGGCCATTATCCATCTGCATCCAAAACTCGGGCGGAGGATTCCAAAAGTTCCGTATCGTCAATAGGAACGCAACACAACAGACGGCGCGTCAATCGGACGCCAGGTCTAGAAGTTATTGGCTTTTCCGTCTCACACCCACCCTGGGAAACTTCCCAGGAGGTCACCCATCCTGATCACTACTCTAGGCCAAGCATGCTTAACTATGGAGTTTTAACCACGTAGGCTCCCGAAAAGGAAGATGTACCTTGAGTATAGTATACCTAAACGACCGTCTCGATCCAAGGATCGCGTTGCCGCTGACGGCGAGTCGTTTGGAGGCCCGTAGCCCAAGATACGAGCATTTGACCAAAAGTGGTCCGAAATTGGGGGTCTGGACCCGGGCCGACCCCCCCTAGTCCGACTCGAACCGGGTCGGGCCGAACCGGGTCGACCCGACCCGGCCCGGCTGGACCCGGCCCGGCCGGCGGCGCGACCCGGCCGGCGGTGCGGCCAGCGCGTCGTTCGGGTGCCGCGCAGGGGGGGCAAAGCCCTCCCCCCCCCTTTGTGAAACCGCGGCCCCTTAAATGGGGCCGCTTGAAGACCCGGCCGTGGGAATTAATTCCCCCGGTCTCCACTGCCCGGCCGGCCCGCACTGGCCGGCCGGTTTCGCCACCAGGGACCGGCGACGACCGGTCCTTCCTTCGCCGACACCGGAGGCCCGGTGCCGGCCGCCGGTCATCTTGCTCCGCCGCAGCCCGGAACCGGCCGCGGCCTATGCAATTCGGCGTGATGCGACGGATTCGCTTCCCTCCGTCGTGGCCCCGCTCCGGCCGCGGCACCTTTGACATTCTTCGACGCGACGCGACGGCATCGCGTTCTTGGATTTCTTTCCACGGCGCGGCGCGACGGCGCCGCGCGTATCTTCCGCAATAAATCTTGTGGTGCAACGAGACCACGTTTTCTCGTATCATCCTCAAGATACCATCACGAAAAACCAAGGAGGAGGGTCAGCCATGTTTGTGCGGTCCGACCCCCTTGCGTTATTCAATAACAATAAAGGTTTTAATCCACGATTATCACCAAGTTTGTATTCACGAACAATTAAATAAATAAACCCCTACCTCGATTCAGATACGGTGCACGTCAACAACCCGCGGAAGACGAGCGTCGCGGAGGTCGGGCGTCGCGGGGAAAGAATGTCGACTCCGTTGTCGTCGAGGTGCGTTCGAAGGGGAAACGTCATTGGAAGAAGACGTCACGTTCTTCGGTGGAGATGTTCTTCGTTGGAGGTGTTCTTCGCGTTCTTCGTCGATGTTGAAGAAGAAGAAGACTTAACCTTTTCTCTACCAAGTCTCCACCACAAGAACAACTAACCCCAAAATAAAATAATCCTCCCACTTATTTTATTAACCAAATATAGGTTTTGAATTTCAAGAGTTTGAAAATTCAAAACCCATATTTAACTCACTTAAGTTATTAACATAAGATGTTATAAAATTAAGGAGGTGTTAAGTTATCAAAACTTAAATGGGGGGTTTAGAGAGGTTAGGAAAGTTAAGGAATTTGAAGAGGTGGGGAGGGGTTTGTGTGGGCCCCACCCTTTCAAATATCCACACATGGGAAGTTGGATGGATGTGGGCCCACCACCAACATCCCATGGGAGAAGTTAACAACTTAACATGAAATAAAATTGATTTAACAATTTTATTCACTTTTTTAATAAAACCCCAAAAAAATTAACTTCTTCTCCCGCACAAATGCAACTACGGTAAAGGTTCCCTTAAGCAATTACCGGCATTGCGAGTTCATCGGTGCAATCTGATTTCAATTCCGAGCACCGGTTCAAAAGATAGAAATTCTCGCTCGCTCGTTCACTGAACGTACCCGAGCCGAACTTCGGAAATTAATTTCGGGCACATCGGGCCTTGGAATCAGGCGCCGTCAGAAACTGCATTCTTGTAAAATTCCAAAGAAAATTAAGAAAAAAATTTCCTTTAAATTTCCGGGTCTTTACAAAGGGGTATCCATATTTCATGGTATAGGTGCCACTGCTTTCCATGCTCCAACAGAGACAGTTTGGCCCCATATCTTTCAGAAATGGGATGTAAAGGATAATTCTCTTGTCTCATGCATTGAACCATGATAAGATATTATCAGCACATAAATTGTTACCTTTTTAATTAAGGATATGGAGAAAAATAGAGTCTTCGTGTCCATTAAGTGCAAGGGACGTTGATTTGTGGTTGTTGTTATCGACAAGACATGAGTCATTGAAAATCCTAACAGAAGAACTATACCAAATTCTCTAGAAGAGACTGCGTAGTATAAGAGTGTGTGATCCCCGCATGATTCACTAGAAGAATCTAGGTTAGGGACCTAATGAAGTACTATGGAGATCAGAAAAAAGGAAATATTTATCTTGGCCGACCCTCAAAAATATGGATTTAGGGTGTTAATTGATGTTTCATGCTTGTATGGTGAGGATGACATCATGGAATAGGCGCAAGTCACTAAACCCCTTCCCACCTTGAAACATTGGTATGTTGAGATTTTCCCATGACACCCAGTGCACTTTTTTTCCTACTCTTGAGACCCCACAAAAATTTTTCTAGGAATGAGTAGAGTTGGTCGATGATGAAGCCAAATATTTTGAAGAAGATCATGAAATTAGAGGGGATGGCAAGGGAAACAACATTTATAAAAATCATGTTTCCAGCTTTGGAGGCCTTTTAAAAGGTCCATCCTTATTTTTTTTTTGTCAACTCTACCCATAATACTAGAGAATACCTCTTTTTTGGAGTGAACAATGATGTTAGAAGCCTAAGGTAAATTTGGTGCTTTTCCTTCATTTTAATGCTAGATGAATGTTGGAGGACACACTCCCTATAAGACTGGATGCCAACACTAATGGATATTTCTAATTTGGAATGGTTGATGACTTGCCTATATGCCTTCTCATAAATGAAACATAATAATGAGTATATTCCTTCATTCCTCAATGTTTTCCCTGGTAAAAATGATTGAAATGATCGATGAAGAATATGTAGGATATTGGAGGTCAGCGGCAAGCATTCACCCCATGAATAAAGTTATACTTTGTTGCAATGACAATGAGATTAGAAAAAAACACCCATTAAGATGAAAATGGATGGGAGGGGGAACTCCCTAGAGAAGGCCTCTAGGTAGAAAAAATCATTGAGTGTAACTACCATTGATACATATTTTGAAGAAGACTGAGAAAATGAAATGCATGATCACATCAATCTAATGGGAGAAGAAAACCATTTTTTTAGAACGAACAAGAGGAAGGGCCATTCCATAATATCAAAATCTTTTTTCATATCAAGATTCCATGCTATAACACCCCTTTTAGTCATTGCATGGGTCTTCATGGAGTGGAAGGTTACATATGAGATGACTGAATTATCCAATATAAGTCTTCCTAGGATGAGGGAACTTTGATTTTTTGAGACCATGGAAGGATTCCAGGTGCATAGGCGATTAACCAGGATCTTTGAGATGATCTTATAAATGACATTGCAAAGGATAGTATGTCTAAAATCAGACCCAAAGGAGAGATTATGGGTTTGGGTATGATGGTTATGAGGGTTTGGTTAATGGTGGAGAAGTTATCATTCCCATGCCAAATTTTTCTTATCAAGCATGAAACATATAGTTCAACAATGTGTCACAAATTCATAAAGATGAGAACACCGAAACAATCAAGGATAGAGGATTTGGTGAGATGGATTTTCTTAAGGGAATGGATGATTTCTACAGTTTTGATGTTGAGGGTGAGCTTGTGGTTCATAGAGTCAATCACAAAGGAATTGATACATGAGGAGATATCAGGGGGGGAGGACAAACCAACCATGTAGAGGTCCTGGAAGAAGTCCAGGATAAGGCAATGGGTGTGTTCCTCCCTTGAGATGCTGGATCAATCTGGCGAGGTAAGGCATGAATTATAGTTCTTCCATGTTCTCTTATAATATTTTTTATGGAAGTAGTGAGTGTTAGTGTCGCCTTCCTTGATATGGATGTCCCA
This sequence comes from Viscum album, assembly GCA_963277665.1. Lineage (NCBI taxonomy): Eukaryota > Viridiplantae > Streptophyta > Magnoliopsida > Santalales > Viscaceae > Viscum > Viscum album. The sequence continues at coordinate 279,557,288 of OY728125.1, forward strand.
AACATGCATTTACTAGTAGCATTATTTTCTCCTCAATGCTTCATTGAGGTAAAAATCTAATGTGGAAATTTTTGAAAGGGTTTCATGTGTGGGTGGGAGGGACTGAAGCCTCTCAATACTTCTATCAATGGCATCACGAGCTCTATCATGATGGAAGAACCTCTTGCAGCTCCACTACTAAAGGTTAGATTCTACCTGGGTGATTTCTTTGTGAATATCAACATCATCTTAACTCCAACCTAATCTAATAATCACTTTACAGACACTTTTTATCGACCAGTAGCTTTTTAATTTGAAGGCCCTTTCACATTGTGGTTTCCTATAGCTGATTGAAACATTAATCTGGACGGTTCAATGGTCCTAAATGGAAGGGGTTAGGTGAGTAACATGGAAGTGTTTGAAGATATTGACCCATTTAGTGTATGCCATGAATCTGTCTAGTAATTCGGCGATAAGGGTGTTCTCAGAGAAACCATGAAAATAAGTAAAGGGGATTCCAGAATGTCTCAAGTCAGAGAGACCAGTGCTTTGGATATCCTATGAAAAAAATGCACATCTGGGTAGAGGGAAAGGCTTCTTAATTCTTTTCCTTATCACCTAAAATAGTTCCTATGATTTACACTTTTCATTTTGTGAAGTACAGTCTTAGATGCCTATAAAGACCCATGCTGGTGTTCTAGGGCGGTGTAACGAGGTTGCAATATGATTTGGTCAGAAGATTTTAATTTCGATGTCCTCCCCTTCTTTTCAAAGGACGTAGAGGCTACTAGATTGGACATGGCGAGTGATAGGGATGCACCCTTGAAATCCCAACTCTGAGGCAATTCCATACATGCCCATGTTTTCGATCATGGTTTTGGATGGGAAAACCAATCTTGGGAAACATTTAGTGTTTTTATGTAGGATCATTCAAACTGTTCATGGGTTTACATGCCCAAAAAAATTCCAACATAGCTGATTCATTGGGCTAGGTGGGGCTGGTTCGAGCCAGCCTATGCCTCAATGAATTCAGCTAAGGAGCCCTCATCAACCATATTCAATATTTCAGGTAGTTATTCCCCTTTGGGTGAATATTTGAGGTTTCTTTTGGAGTCTCTGAGTTCCAATGTTGGAATATTGGATTCATAATCAACTCTATATCTCTTTTTCTAGGTTTGGTGTTTTTGGATCCATGTGGGGGTATTTCCAACCTGTTTTTGATGAGAATGTTGGGCATCAAAGGTGGGGGAGGTGGGGGGTATGAAGGTTCATGCTTCATGGGCTTGGTGCGGAGGGGGGAGTGGGGAGTGGGGGATATTTACTGAAAAAGGGTGAGGTGGGCGGTTCACTAGTCTTAACAGCTTCCACTGAAGGAAGATTTAGAAATAACTTCCCACACCCCTTGAATACTTCAGGTTACACAAGTTTTCCTAAAACAATGTTGGTCCCAATAGAATGACCTTTCTATGCTCGAGGGATGCTTGTGCACCGAGGGCCTTATTAAGCCTCCCTCTGTCTCTTTGATATGAATGACGATCGCAGATTTTTCCCATGTACCCATAGACCGTACTACTTCACTAGGTTTCCATTATTGTTTGTTACCATAACATCAAAATCTTTTTCGGCATGTCAGAGGCATCGATAAAATAAGTAGAAAACTGATAAATTTCCATATTCGAAGGATATCCAAGCTTATTATTCTTCATGTTTCAGGATGTTTCCCCTCATAAGAGGTTGTGAAATCTCTACCAGTATATTAATTCTCACTGATGACCCCCAATTAATGGGGCCCAATCGAACCTATTCCACAAACATGCCTATGTGGTTTCTAATTTCATTCATCACCTGATCTGATCTACTTATAAATAGGATACGAATTAGTTTCATCCAGAATAAAGATTTAGAAAAATAAGTGTTCAAAATATCTTCTTCACGCTTAAGATCTTCCATCAAAATAATATGGTTATCAAATGACCAAGGTCGTCTATAATGCACTTTTTTTTGTCCTTCATGTTGAAAAATTCTAAAATCAGGTGTCTATATCCCGCTACCCTTATATCCATTCCATCATCCAGGTACCATACCAATTGTAGTGTGTTCTTAAATGCACCTGGTTTGAAAGGTATTTTAGAGAAGAATTTTCCAACTATCAATAGGGAAATACACCACACAAAAAAGGTATCATCATCATTATTAGTGATAATTTATTCCTTTTATTTAACTATGAGTGATATATTTTTTCACCGGTCCACTAGATCGTTCTCCATTGCAAACATGTCAAAAGGAGATAACATCAAACAAAGAGAACCTAAGAAAGCAGCAGGTCATTGACAAGTGATTTTTAGGAACTCAAATATCATGTCGGGGATCCAAGCAAGGCCTAGAGATGATGAGTGGATGAAAATGATCAAAATATGACGAGGGATCACTGATGGCCACCAAAATCAGAAGTCATTCCATGAAAGGGGATTGAGAACTCAACTGTAGAGAAGAATCCAAGTGATCCAAATCCAACTAGAACTCAATATTTGTGTCAGCGAGCCAAGAAAGGCCTATAGAAGACTAGGGGATGAAAATGATCAGATAAATATTCATATGGATCACCGATGAGCACCCTGGGGAAGACGAAGCCACCACTGATCAGGTCAGGTCAGCCTAGGAGAACCTATTAAACCCAGACCCCGGGATAACCAAGGATATATTTCTCACATCATGAGGTACATGTGTGTCTATATAATTTATGCATGTATTATTTTCCTACATACATGTGTGTATTTTTTTCTTCTCGGTAATCGATATGACATCATTATTTATATAATATTGTTTATGGATTTTCCTATTTATTATTATTATGATGATTTATTTTTTCACATTCAATTATACTTCTTTCATTATTGGTTTATTTATTATTTACTGTTATGTTGATATGATAACAATGGTATAGTCTTCCCACTGTATCATCATTAGACCCTCGCTACTAGTTAGTAGCCTCTGATGTACAGGGAGGCATGCTGGAGGCCATGTGGTAACCAATCTAAATACAGTTTATAAATTGAGTTGGGTTGGTAAATTACCATTACCTTGAAAATCTTTATTTGAACATTTTTCACCTTTGCACCGTCATGCAACACCCAAAGGATTTTTCTCTCTCATGATTCTTCCATCATGATGTACCATCGATCATCAACTGATACAAGCCTCACGCCATCTTACGAAGTATTTTTCTCTCTTATGATCTCACCATCATGATGTACCATCGATCATCAACTGTGACACACCAGCTAATCCCCGATATCAGGAAGACATTAGATACATGGATTTGATCATCAATCTCATTGATGTTGTTTCACACCTATTCCACGTCGATGCACCACACATTATACCAAAAATGTGGTAGCCGCCTTTCTATTCTCGATGGACTATATCTTGAACACCTTTAAATCAACACAGCATGATTAGAAGTCAATATCATCATGCTGACAAGCCACATGGGCTACCACAAACACGGTTGCCTCTTTCCTCTTGATCGCAGTGGACTGCATCTTGAACATTTTTTCAAGAACCTCTCTATAAGTAGAAATTAATCTCATCGTTTTTGATGAGGAACATGAGCTACCAGAAATGTTACAACCTTTTACATCTTGATCATGATGGACTACACCATGAAAAACATCTCTTCACAAGTAGAAGTTAATCTCATCATTCATAAATATTCTATTTCATCCTCTTATATAATCATCAATCCCATATCTTCAATAAATGATATAAACATTCTTCTTTTCATCTATTAATATTTAGATTAAATCACCATTATTGTTGAGTGTAACTATTCTATTAATGTTGATCAAAGCCTCTAGATTAATTAATTTATCTCTCCTCAATAAATACATTGAATCCCTATAATCTCACCCTTCATCATATCAATGAATGAAAACATCCGATAAATTCTGTTGTAAAGAAAGTATTGCACCAACCATCACCCTATATAAAAAAATATGATGATGCCCTTTAACAATTCTTACATAAAACTGAAATGTGTGTGTATTTTCACATACTGATACCCATAGTTTAATTGGTTACTATAAAGGATTAGGCTCTAGAGTCTATATCAATTTCTATATAAGTCCTTTGCACCACTATGAATAAAGGGCTCCTGACCACCTCAACAATTGTTTATATGTGAAAAAGAAATGAAACATTTTGATGAATAAAAAAATTTAATTTAGATTAATCATACATTTTAATTAATATAAAATGTAATTTACTTAGAAATATAAATCAATTATTTTATTTTATCCAAATCAATGATGATGTCACATTCTCTAGTAGGAATTGTGCAAATGGAATGGGTAATCCAAATAATTTTTTTAGTTTTATTTATTTTATAAATACTTTTATTAAATATATTTTAACAGTTTATGTGGGGAATAAATATGAGAAAAATCATATTTTACTAACATTATATAACTCCATGATACTAGAATATGGTTTTTTATATTCTTTCCAGAAAAAAAATTTAAAACCGCATAGTTTTAATTTTTATTTAAAAAATCCATATAGGCGGCCTCATCGGTGCCACCTTTTCCCATAAAAAATAAATGTTTTTCTTCATTTTTAATTATTTTTTTATATATATTTTAAATTTTAATGATTTATTATTATTTTTTCGGTTACATATATATATATAAAAATGTTTCAACATAATTTATCTTTTATTCAAGTATGTGAAATTTCTATTCAATAAATTATAAATTATAAGACTCATTTGAATGACATTTTAAACATTCATTAATCATATAGCAGGTAGTCAAAAATAAAAAGAATTGTATTAAAAATGTTGTCACAAAAATAATTTTTAACTTTCCAATCCACCTTCTTGAAACTAAAAAGTGTTTCAAGTATGTGCCTTTGCTAACATATAAAAAATAAATTATAAGACTCATATGTATGAAATATTAAAAATTGATTAATCATATAACTAATAGTCAAAAATAAAAATAATTTCATAAAAAAAGTTGATGGAAAAATAATTTATATGCTTTCTAATCAACATACATGAAACATAAAAAGGTTTCATGTACACGATTTTGCCAACCTATATAATATAAACAATAAAACCGATATGATTGAAATTTTAAACACTGGTTAAAAATATAATAAGTAGTTGAAAATTAAAATAATTTCTTAAAAAATGTGGATGAAAAATAATTTATAGGTTTTTAATCCACCTACATGAAACATAAAAATGTTTCAAGTACATGTTGGTGCTAGGCTATATAATATAAACTATAAGACCAGTATAAATGAAATTTTAAAAGTTGATTAAATGTATAACTAGTGGTATAAAATTAAAATAATATCTTAAAAAATGGAGATGAAAAATAATTTATAAGCATTCTAATCCACCTACATGAAACTTAAAAATGTTTCAAGTACGTGACTTTGCTAGCCTAAATAATATAAATTATATGTCCAATATGAATGAAATATTAAACATTAATTAATCATATAAATATTAGTTGAAAATAAAATAATTTCTTAAAAAATTTTGATGATAAATAAATTATATTTTTTCTAATCCACCTACTTGAAACATAAAAATGTTTCAAGTACATGCCTTTACTAGCCTATATAATATAAACTATACGATTGATATGAATGAAATATTAATAATTTTTTAAACATATATTAAGTAGTTTATTTTTAAAATTTTTATTTATATGGGTATTGTAGTTTATATTTTATAGGCTTTCAAAGTCAAGTATGTGGCTTAGGATCTTCCTCGACATTCATTCTTTTTTCTCTCACTATTGAGTTACTTTTCATACATTACATTCACTATCATTTATATATTTTATTTATGAAACTTTATATTTTAATCATATTTTTAGATGTTTGGGATGTCTTTTAAATTTTATTTACATTGTTTTTATACTATATATTTTATAATCATTTAATATTATTTACTTGAAATTTAATAATTATTCCTATGACTTTGAAAGCTTTCAAATATAAGTTGTGCATAAAATATAAATGAAAACTAAAATACATGATAAACATATAATAAGGGATAATATTAATAATATTATTTTCATTTTAGTAGACATAAAACATATAAATTAACATGTATAATCAATGATTATGTCTATGGCGAGGAGATTTTATCCCACATGGTGGTCTGTGAATAGGATGTCTGCATCGAGTGTACAGTGGAGTTTGATTACATGGAGAGGGATGATCCTCAGGAACTGGAACGTAGACTATCAAATCCTCTATCTATGTGTTAGTGGGAGGGGTTTTCAACTACATCTCGTACTACCCTCTGGATCCTTCACCCACTATGGTGGTTGAAGGACCTGCCATCATTTTAGTGGGGAACCAAGCCTGCGATAGAGATATACCCCAAGATTGTGATACATCTGGACCCCAAGGCTATGATGGATCTAGATTCCAAGGATGTGATGGACTTAGACCCCATGGTTACAATGGATCTAGACCCCAAGATGGAGATAACTGTAGATATCCTATATAGAAAGATGGATCCCATCCCACCTGATGCACATCCTGAATTCGCTGATCATGCACCACTAGAGGTCTGACCTCTGCCTATTGAATAAGTGAGGTCTCACGTGAAGCATGACACTGTCTACATCACCGTTGTCATGGTTCCTCATCACTAGTAGTAGTTGCAGGATGTTCCTATGGGGTAGGAACCTCCTCTCTTTGGGCCAGACACTCAAAGATGCTCTTATAATGTGCATGAAAATATTCCCTTGCCTCCAGTACTGCAGCATGGACGGTTTCCTAGCTAAAGACCCCCTCCTCTTCTTCATCATGCATTCGAACAATATGGTTTGTGCGACTATCCTATAAAGAGATTCAAATTGAATTAGAAAATAGTTTTGTAGACAAACTAATAGAAATTTATTGACATACCATCCTCTGCATCTCTTTGTTGTGTCAGGTAAGATATATTAAAGACTTCAGTCTATACCATGGCTCATACTCAACCTACTTTGAAAGAATGAATTGATTCATAGGTACACCCTGAATATGAAACTATGCATCTTTTTTCAGCAGTCGATAGAGCGGGCATGTACTTGGGGTCAGTCCTCATCCTACCACCCTATGAGATTTATCACATGAAGCTCTTATATCTGTCTCGATGGAAATGGAATTAGATGAGCACGAAAAAGTGGCTCATGACTCTGTCAGGCTTCTCCCACTCAATAATATGGAAGTTAATGAGGGGCACTATAGCCATAGCATCCTCAAGCCCAACAATGCAGTAATCTGGCAATTGGTCCATAATACTATAGTATGGAAGACATGAAATCTGAAATGACATTTGACATCTTTCCAAAATCTCCTAACTAAAAACCAAAATTGATGTTATTATTATATTTGTTAGACAGTGATAGATTGTATATACATACCAGATCAAGTAAGAGACAGTCCAACTAGAGCCGATATATGCCCAAATGGCGTCTCGGAACCATGTCAAAAAAAATTCGATGACACCATCTTTAAAATACATCATTGATAGTCACAAATAATGGAAAATTAAATTCAATAACTCCTAGTAGGATCAAAACCCAATAGAAATGACTGATCATACCAGTATCCACATAGAGCGTCATGCAACACCAATATCTCAATTAGCGGACCAAAAATCTTATGGAAGAATGTGGGGATGTGCTCCCATGCCCACATCTGAATAAGCGTGATGCATCCTCTGAGACCTGTGCGGTCCCTAAGGTATAACCTGCATAATGCATTGTACGTGTATGCCATGAAATATGATCCCCAGCTGTACTTCCCAGCCCGATCAAAGTCATCTAGTAGGGTATATACATCATGTTCACATGCATCCATGAGTAATCAGTACAACTGGTCCCACCAATGATCCATAATATATATGCATGGGAATAACACAGGACAATCTGCTCATCAGTATCATCGGGTAAATGTGAAATCTGCACCTACAACAACGACACTGATATGGATGCTACATCTGGAACCCTATGGTCAGACAAAATTTCAATGCCTAACAAGCGCTGAGCAAGGTCTGCCCAAGATGCACTAGTGGGTCCAATATTGGGTCTCCCCTTGATAGGAAGACTGAGAAGCACTACAACATCCTAGAGGGTGATGGTCATCTCTCCCTCAGGTGGGTGGAATGTGTGTGTATCTGTTATCCACCTCTCAACAAGGGTAGAAAGCAAGTGATGGTCTAAAAATGTGAGATCTAATACAACAAGCCCATAGAAGCTAGCACATCGCAAGTGTAGTCTAATGGCATCTAGAGGCTCCCTGTGATGAAAATAGTGTGTTCGATGAACCCTGATTGATCGATCTAAACCACCCTCTAACACGAACTTGGATATATGGGTATGATACTAAGTTATTAGTATGGTATCGTCCATATGCATATAAAAAAAGTAAATGAGTCATAATTGTAAAATGTAAATATAATTTTATAGACAACATAATGTTATGAATTGTAGAATGAAAGACATGTCATGTTTATTTACATTGTTTTATGAAGTTATTTTTACCAAAATAAATATAATTCTCTAAGACTTTTTGTTTTGATTGAAATAAAGATAACAGGAGGAATGATGATAATAATAGATAATAGTAAAAACCACATTTAATAATTTCTCCACATATAATAATTGTGGAAGTAAAAACATTGATACATGATTTAAGGGAATATATCATAGAATAATCCAATACACTAATGTAAATAATATATAATTGATACTTTATAAGTGGAATGATTGTTATTTCTGTTTATTTGATCCAAGAAATATGTTGTGAAAGAATATTATTAATGAAATTATCATTGTAAGAATAATGTACTATATAAGGATTGTATTGTAAACCATTTCTTATCTATGTAGATCCTTTATAAAGTAGTTGATTATGTGTCTATGTTACCAAATTCACTAGACCAGAATGATTATCGAATAGATAATTCTATTATTTAATGACCATTATTCCACATAGAATTTATATATTTGAATGAAAATTAATTGTCATTGTAGTTTTTATATGATGAAGGTTTAGTTAACCATAGGATACTAGGATGTGATAACATCTATGACAACCTTGTGGGTTATTCCATGTATTGGATAATTTCATCTTTTTTTTATAACAATTATGAATAACCTAGGATAAACACAAAGTTTCATTTAAGATGGTTTAATGATTTAGACATCCAATGAATGATTTTCCATGATTATGTTATCTCCCTCTATGATCATTGTTTGTCACAATATTCTTTATTGCTTTATTCAATTACTTGACCCCAAATAAATCATATTAATGTTGAATACGATTAAAAATTCATTAATTATCTCCCTAAGAAATGGAATGTTATGGGATGTGGAATGAAAATTTTTGTTTCTACACTAACATAGTTTTTGAAGTTATTAATAACATTTTTCTAAAAATAAGAAAATGAAGAACCATAATTTTATTTGGTCTAGGTTTTTGGATTTTTTTAAGGTTTTAGGGTTTAGTTTTATGAATTTTGCATTAGGTTTTAGGTTTTACGGTTTATAGTTTATCTTTTAGGTTTAGTTTTAGGGTTTAGGGTTATGAATTTTGGGTAAGGGGTTAGGTTTTATGTTTATGAATATTTCTTAAATGTTCTTCTTTTGAGTTTTGGCTTTAGAAAACTGGGAAAAAAAGAGAAAACAACATGTAACTTACAATATGATAATTTCACAATGAAGACAATACATCATTGTAGTTGAGAGTGTGAACTCGACCCAACAACGTTAGGAAATTGTATCCGGTTATGACCTCCTTTATGACATATGGTGCATCCCAAACTCTTCCCTTGTTCTTGAGGTCAGTCCATCTCATTACGCATCCTACTGGCCTTTGGTCTCCCCTGAGGAAGCAACCAATTGAGGTCAGGTATCACTATCAGCTGGCCTTCGGGCATCGGGAAATAACAATACTCCCCAATAGGAATTCATGGTGCATCGTAAAAAATTAAAAATGGTGTCCATCTGGTACAATGGATCAACATATTCTTCCGATGATTTATTCACAGAGGCACATGTTGCGATGTCATGTGTGCATGGAAATCGTAAGGCCTGAAAGTTTACACATTGACATTGCCATGATTCTAGTAATACCACTATTTTTTCACTGATGTAGTTTCTGACGGGGTCTGAATTCTCTTGAACATAAAATCGAGATTCTTCACATTGAAAAATGCATACATGATAACCAAAATCTTCTTCAATATTCTTCTCAATCTGTCATAGAAAGTGTCTTTTGTAACTTAGCCCATGTTGTATTCTATCTAATGCTAGTTTTTTTCTGTCTACAATATACTTCATGCATAGATATAATGTCTCCTGAACTAGGGCAATTATAGGTAGATTGCGAAACCCTTTGAAAACACCATTGATGCACTCCAGAATTTTTGTGGTCATGTGTACGTACGTCTTCCTCCCATCATATGCTAATGTCCATTTTTCTTTTGGAATCCTAATCATATAATCATAAACTTATTGATTATTCTGGCGTATTTTTTCCAAAACATTCTTGAAACCACCATTGATCGGAATCATATTCTACACATAATATATGATATTTCACATAATTTGATTTTTTGGTTTTTTTGAATTAGTAAAAAATAACAAATACAATGCATACAAAGCCTCGTGATTTCCTTTTCATCAGTTCATTATATAATTTTTTATGAACATTGCTAGCAATGTGTCTAATTTAGAACCAATGATTTGAATTTGGGTATCTCCATGTATCAAGATCCACATTAATTTCCTCATTAACATCCTGATGGTGATCAGATATCAAAAAAATACCCCGAATGTTTGTGAAATGGTTGTTGACACATGCCAAAAACCAACTTCATGATTCATAGTTTTCATTCTCTATAATGGAAAAGGCATACAGAAGAGATGAATGATTTCTCTATTGGGTTTTCGCAATCAAAAATACGCCCTTTTATTTTTATATAGAAACATTCAATCATTCTGAATAAACTGTTTTCCGAAATGAAATGCGGAGATACAGGGGAGGAATGCCCAGAACAACTGATGAAATTGAACACGAGATGGATAATGTTGATTATCGAGAGACCCATGTTCATTTGTATCAATATGAAATACAAATTGGTTATGATGCCTAACTATGGAAAGCAATTGCAGTAACACCTGATATGAGTTAACTCAATCACCATAGACCTTCATAATTGCCTTTTTTCGTCATTCATGCCTTATTATAGGAAATATTATAACTGAATGTATGTTATATCCTCTCTTGAACAAGGGATATTGAAACATATTTTCATGTCCGAAGAATCTAAACGACAATAGAAGTCACAAATTATTCATCCAATGAGGTATGATATTGTTTCAGGCTTGGCTGAATGCAAGTCTGAGCTGCCTCAATCCTCGAGATTTTCTAACCTCCAAATGCAATTTCCGGAATCTCCCTCAATAAAAATCTACAATCATCCTAATACTTCTCACACCGTATCACATATTTACTATGACCTGATTCATGAACTATATTGATGTAGTGTCTCTCAATGTGAAATCTCTTTAGTGTGATTTTAATGCATCTTTACTTGGAAAATTCCTACAAAAATATAAGGTTATTTCCAACTCACTAAACCAATTTGGTACAACTTTGGGGAACTCAGTTTTCGGTGTGAGAAAATTATTGTCAAATTCAGTCACATGTGTCATTGATTATAACAAAGATATAAGGAGCGGTGGATGATTTATTGTATTTCAAGGTTGATGTACAACTAATGTATTTCTCAAAACCACTATTACAAATTGGCCTTTTATCAGCGCAAAAACCCGACATTAACAGCACTAGAAAAGTGTTGGTAATGCCAATGTTGATAAAGGGGGTCCCTTTTATCAGCGCTCAAAACAAATAGCTGATAAAGGACCTCCCTTTTTTAGTGATTTTTTAGAACTGATAAAGGCAGTCATTATCAGCGCTTTTTGGAGCGTTGATAAAGGGGACCCCCACACCCACAACCTTTATCTATGCCGTTATTAACTGCACTTTTCTAGTACTGTTAAAGGGGAGACATTATCTGCGATATCTTGATCACTGATAATAGGGCCCTTTAACAGCGCTCTTTTAGCGTAGTTAAAGGAATCCATTATCAGCACTCGAAATAACACTGATAAAGGCACCATCCCCTACACCTGCACAACTAGCACCTACACACCTGCACAACTGCACACCTACACACCTACACACATGCACAAAATAACACCTTCACATGAACCAAGAACCAAAAGATGACACAGCGCACAAAATATTTTGACAAACAATTCTATATACATTTACTTAACATCATGAGCACATAAAAACACACTCCTATATACATTTCAAACAATGTTTTACATGGTTACAATTACAATTATCCAACAATAGTTATAAACATTAATGTTTCATACTTTGATATCCGTGATCCTCTCTCAAAAATTGTCATCCATGGTATTTTCTGCTGAACAAAGTATCTGAAATCAAGGAAAAAAAATCACCTATATAAGAAAAAAAATATTATGTTAGAAATAAAATAATGAAATAAATTAAAAAATTAATATGAAAGAGTACATTAATATGGAAATTTGAAACTAAAATATGGAAATGATAAACTCAAATGTTTTCATTTTGATAACAATGAAAGGGAATAATTTAAAATCAATATGTTTTTGGATGATTTATCTCATTTAATAAATAATGATTATTTATCTAATGAAAAGCATTTACGGTCAAATAATTCATTGGGTTAAGTTGAGGTTGATTCGTACATGTCACAAATGACTCATGGATCATTGTCCTAATGTTTTAAAACAATCTGAACACATTTGCTCCATCTGCTGAATGTCACTTGTGCTGTTTTCTAAAGTTAATGTAAATTTGAAACTAATATCAAAAACTTTTAGCCATACTGGTCACACCATGCGTCAGATTGAGTAGCGGTTGATTAGTACACATCCAAAATTGCTCATGGATTGTTTTACTAATATATCAAAACAATATGAATGTGTTTTCTCAGTTTTTCATATGTCACTTGTGTTGTTTTATAATGTTAATGTCAATTTCAAACTGATATCAGTAACTTTTAGCCATACCAGTCACATCGTGCATCAGATTGTGGTGATGTTGATTCGTACACATCAACAATGACTCGTGGATATTTGTCCTAAAGTATCGAAACAATCGAAATGTGTTTTCTTGGTTTTCCATATGTCACTCGTGTTGTTTTCTAAAGTAAATGTCAATTTGAAACTGATATCAAACACTTTTATCCATACCGGTCACACCGTGCGTCGGATTGAGGTGTGGTTGATTCGTACACATCACAAATGACTCATCTACTGTTTTCATAAAGTATCAAAACAATCCGAATATGTTTTCATAGTTTTCCGTATGTCACTTTTGTTGTTTTCTAATGTTAATGTCAATTTGAAACTGATATATGACAATTTTAGCCATACAGGTCACACCATGAATCGAATTGAGGTGCAGTTGATTCATACACATCATAAATTACTCATGGATCATTGTAATAATGTAACAAAATAATCCAAATGTGTTTGCTCAGTTTTCCGTATATCACTTGTGTTGTTTTCTAAAGTTAATCTCAATTTGAAACTGATATAAGACACTATTATCCATACTGGTCACATCGTGGGTCATATTGTGGTGAGGTCAATTCTTACATGTCAAAAATGACTCGTGGATCGTTTTCCTAACATATCAAAACAATTCGAATGCATTTTCTCAGTTTTTTGTATGTCACATGTGTAGTTTTCTAAAGATTATGTCAATTTCAAACATATATCAGACACTTTTATTCATACTGGTCACACCGTTCGTCAGATTGAGGTGAGGTTGATTCATACACATCACAAAAGACTCATGGATCATTTTCCTAAAGTTTAAAAAAAATTCAAAAACGTTTTCTCAGTATTCTGTATGTCACTTGTGTTGTTTTCTAAAGATAAAGTCAATTTGAAACTGATATCAGACACTTTTAGCCATACCGGTCACACTGTGCATCATATTGAGGTGTAGATGATTTTTAAACATCAAAAATGACTCATGGATTGTTTTCCTAAAGTATGAAAACATTCCAAATGCATTTTCTTGGTATTCCTTATGTCACTTGTGTTGTTTTCTAAAGTTAATGTCAATTTGAAATTGATATCAAACACTTTTAGTTATACCGGTCACACCATGTATTGGATTGAGATGCAGTTGATTCATACACGTCAAAAATTACTCATGTATCTTTTTCCTAAAGTATCAAAACAATCTGAACTCGTTTGCTCAGTTTTTCATATGTCACTTGTTCTGTTTTCTAAAGTTAATATCAATTTGGAACTGATATCAGACACTTTTAGCCATACCGGTCACACCATGCATCGGATTGAAGTGTGGTTGATTTGTAAACGTTAACAATAACTCATGTATCATTGTACTAAAGTATCAAAATAATCTGAATGAGTTTTCTCGGTTTGTTGTATGTCACTTGTGTTGTTTTCTAATGTCAATGTCAATTTCAAACTGATATCAGACTCTTTTAGCCATACCATTCACACTGTGCGTCAGATTGAGTTTTGGTTGATTTGTACACGTCAAAAATTACTCATGGATCGTTTTCCTAATGTATCAATACAATACGAATGCATTTTCTCGGTTTTCCGTATGTCACTTGTGTTGTATTCTAAAGTTAATATCAATTTCAAACTGATATCAGACACTTTTCTCCATACCAGTCACACCGTGCGTCAGATTGAGGTGAGGTTGATTCGTACAAAACAAAAATGACTCATGGATCGTTTTCCTAAATGATCAAAACAATCCGAACGTGTTTTTTCAGTATTCTGTATGTCACTTATGTTGTTTTCTATTGTTAATGTCAATTTCAAACTAATATCATATACTTTTAACCATACCGGTCACACCGTGCATCGGATTGAGGTTCGGTTGATACGTGCACATCAAAAATTACTCATGGATCATTTTTTCTAATGTATCTAAACAATATAAACATGTTTTCTCAGTTTTCCATATGTCACCTGTGTTTTTTTCTAAAGTTAATGTCATTTTGAAACTGATATCAGACACTTTTAGCCATACTGGTCACATTGTGAGTCTGATTGAGGTGTGGTTGATTCATACACGTCCCAAATGACTCATGGATCATTGTCCTAAACTATAAAAGCAATCCGAACATGTTTTCATGGTATTCTGCATGTCACTTGTGTTGTTTTATAATGTTAATGTCAATTTCAAACTGATATCAGACACTTCTAGCCATACAAGTCATACCGTGCATCTTATTGAGGTGAGGTTGATTTTTACACGTCCCAAATGACTCATGGATCATTTTCCTAGAGTATCAAAACAATCCAAACATGTTTTCTTAGTATTCTGTATGTCAGTAGTTCATAAGATTCTCTTATTAAGTTATTCTTTACTAGAAACTCAAATCATTTCTAAAACCATTATTCATAATCTAAGTATATAAAACATAAGAAATGGTGATTATAGATGCTCAATAAGTTTAAACAAGGGATATATCAATGATCATATAAATATAACCTAAGTAGTAGTAATTCACCTTCATTGTCCTATTTGTTTACATTCTTCCTTCAGGTACACTGCCCATTACATTCTAAACACATCTATATCATCTTGTGAGTAGGAGTTTTTGTGGCAGTCATAGTAGTACTGAAAAAATATAAATATACAAAGGATTAATAATTATTTTAAATGAACTAGTAATTATTTTCAAAAATACCTCTTCCAAGATGCTAGTTTTTTCATGAAATATGATCTCTTTTATAAATTTACAATCAAAATAACTACAGTCCTTTCTGTTTGATTGTTTTGGACACTGTAGAAACATAGAGAAAAATAATTAATCTGATTTGATATGTATTTGGATTGTGCAATATAATTGTATATACCCTGATACTTCTCCATTTGTAGATCTCGTGTGCTTTGTCTTCCTTTTTCCATGTATTCATTCTAGCCTGTAGACGATATTCATACACCACCCTATCATAACAAAATACTCATTAAAATATAATATAAATTATATAACTAGATATTTTGTTCTAAAATGTTGTATCTAGTGTATTACAAATTGACAATCACCATCATGTGTGGTCGGTTTGTTGGATATCTATGCAGAAAATCCAGAAAATAAATCTTTGGAGTATCCAAACTGACTGCAATGAGCATCCAATGCTACCTAAAAACCCAAAAAGGAATAAGTAATGATAGAAATGAAAATATAATTAATATGATTAAAATGTAGAGTTTTACCCCTGAATCATTGGTATTAAAAATAGCATGTCATTCATAATTTTTCTTGGAAACATTCTGAACAGGTTTGACATTAATTTAGCCTGAAAATCAGAATCTATTCGTTTTTATTTTGTAGACATGGTGTGAGGACTAACGAGTCCAAATTTGTGTTCATGGGAAAATCCCTTGAATTGTTTTTCATATATACGCCTGCGAAAAATATGAAATTTATTTAGCCACAATTAACATATTATATCATCTTTTGTAAAATCAAATCATGAAAACATACCTCATGAATACATTTATAACTGAGGCGCCTAGCTAGTTGTATGTGATGATTTCAGCTACAGCGTCATCACTAACGAAATCTAATGATTCCTCTCTGTAAATATCTTTTTCACAAATAATTGAGTGATTATTACCGCCTTTCATTTTCATATCCACATGAGCTTGCAATGATATTAAACATGGATATATAATGGGCGGGGTGAAGGTGCTCTCAGTAGGTCATTTTGATCGGTTGGTTGATCCTTTTTCGCAGCTCTTTCATTTTAGCTCCTACCTTTTTTCCTTCTATAATAACATTCATTGGTTCAACCCTTTTCTAATTAAATGTTAAGGGTTCTTCTTGAAAAATGAATTGGAAATGAATACCTTCTGTTCAGCATGTTTTTTTACATGATTCGACGTCCATGCAATGAATGTTCCAAAATCTTTTTCCACCATATGAATGTCTTCATCGTCATTTGGCATGGGTAGCTCGGCATTCGGCTCCTAAGTTATGTTAATCGACACTTTGACATGACCGGTTGGATGTTTTGTGGAGTGTAGCATGTCATTCTGCATATTGAACACCATAGCCCTCACTACAAGGCGATGGGTTGGAGTTGACATATATAAATCACATTCATTTTCACCATGTATAATATCATTATAATAAAGGTATCATTGTCAATGTGATTCACGTTTCAAAAAAATAAATATTATAACATTGATTACCTCAGTTAAGTTAGGTATTTGAGAGGAATGGCTCGCCTCAAAGCTGGTGGGAGATGGGGCGAGATCCACTCGTGCGGGTTGTTCTTCTGTTGTTTCTTCTGTTCGCATATCCCCCATCAATGTTTCTCAAAACTCTCCCTGACATTGGAATTTTTATTCAAGGGTATCTAGTCTGTCTATCATCATTTTCATTTCTTTAGTTTGTTCATCCTCTTGTTTTTTTCTTAAAATATGTCCGGGGTGTCACTCCAAAACCCGCACCTCTAACGTGGCATACTGTTCTGGCAGTTTCAAGGACACTGAAAGTATGTCTGCATCCGGTGCAGGTGTTGTTGATTCCTGTGACTATGTCAAATATAAAATATGGGAAAATAAGTAATCATAGTTATGTAATTGTGATTTGATGAAAAACAAAATTATATTATGTCATACTTACACATGTCTCCTACACTTTTTTGTGTTTTTTTATCTACCAGTTTCCCCTCTTTATTAACCCGAGCCACCTACCATATCACATGGCATGGGATGGAAGTGGCTTCGGATTTTGATTTATCAATCTTCATATAAATAGAGAAACATGGTTAAAGTGTTTTTTATGGGACATAAAACTATTACATTACATTTAAAATACATACCAATTGTTTTTCAATTTAAACGTACCCCAGCCTTGCCTTATAGTAGGGGTATGCTGGGTTTGCTACCCGTTATTTATTTTTAGCACTCAATTACTACTTCATAAATAAAAAATTGTCAATAAATGTAATGAATACTAGCAACGTTAATCAACGTTTTACCAATCACGTTGTACCTGAAAAGTATGCACCACACAACAGTTGCAAAATGCATCCCACGCTCCTTGGGATATCAAGTGTGCATAAAGATGAGGTGGGTGTGACTTGATTTTCCCTTCAGCATATTTCAGATGAAATTTCATTAATAATGTGTGAAAGCCTCTATGAACCATTCTTGTCAGTCTTAATACATATTCTTTGAGCGAGACATCTACTATAAATGCACTCTGCAAGAGATGATGAAGAGTTAGTCAATATTTCAATATTTTATTATATAGACAAAAAGATCAGGCAGAGCCCTATTATTAAAAAAGGAAAAGAAAGTACATCAAGGTAAAAAAGATAGGGTCATACAAGATTCATTATTTTATTCTATTTTATTTAAATAAATTAAATAAATGATATTGTAATGTTATCGTAATCTATTCTCACATTAATGTTTTCAGCCCACTGGCAACATGGTGCCACGACACTATATCAATCGGCGCATGTTGCTGAGTGATGATTCCAATGTAGCTACTAAACATGGCTTTGTTGGGGTTTACATGATGGCCTTGCTTGTTCCATCACACATTGTATTTGATTCCTTTTGCTTTTACCTTAATGATTTTGGATAAAACATTCAAACTACAGCACACGTGTATTTTTTGTGCCGACAGGGTTTCATTGCCTACCATTTCCTCAATTTTTGCATCATCATTATGTTCCTCCAAGTGCTAGCATCGACACTGGGACCAGCAACAAAAGGTTGAGAATCCTATTGTACCTCAACAGTGGGACCAGCAGCAACAGGTTGAGAAACCTGTTGTACCTCATTAGTGGGACCAGCTGCGATAGGTTGAGAGACCAGTTTTACCTTAGCGGTCGGACCAGCTGCCACAGGTTGAGAAACCTGTTGTGTCTCAGGATTGGGTGCATTAATAGGTGTAGAAGTAATTATCTACAGAAGTGGTTTAAAATTTAATTTAGATCACATAAAATAGCAGCGAACAAATAATAACATAATGTAACACAATCTATATTATAATAAAAAATTACCTGATTATTGAAATCTATTTATTTTAAAGGCTGAAGGGATTTTTCCCCTCAATCAACTATCAATATCCCTTTATTGTGGTCTCCACTGACATAAGAAACATCATCTACCTTGGGACTACTATGAAATGATTGTGAAGTCCTAATGAAATGGTCATCCTCCATTGGATTTTCACCTGACCCTTCAGTGGATTTGGTCGATAACAGAACAATTGACCAATTTCGGTTTGCGTGATCTGAAACATAAAATACATGCACTGCCTATGATGCCATTATAAAAGGTTTATCTTTCTCCCCTTCCTTACAGAAATCTACTTTCATGAATCTCATTTCCTCTATTTTAATAGCACTCCTATTATCAACCCTCATGCATTAAAAGAAACAAAACTTGGAATTTCGTATAATCTAACTCCCACATTTGTTTGATGAGTCCAAATTATGACATATTCGCATAAATTGGATTTCTGTCCTTAGCACCGAAAACATACATCGCTTCAGCCACAAGTGTTACCCCACTATTCTTTATGGTACTGTCTTCATCATATTCATTATTATAAAATGTATAACCATTAACTACATAAGCATTGTAAGATAATACATACAGACATGGTCCTCCAGCTAGCCATCACAGTCATTCTAAAATTGACTCTGTATTTTCATCTGACTTCTTAAAAATATGATCCCTAAACCATACTATAAACTGTCATTTATGTGTATCTGATATCCATTTTTCAGCCCTAGATGGATTCAAATTCTTGAGAATTTATTTGTGGGTTTCAACATATCGGTCAACGTCAAAAATGTTATACAAAACATAAAGGCGGGCCTGCTCTTGATCTGTAATATTGATTGTGACAACCAGTCTTCCAGAAATTCCTTCACCCTCAAGCTGCCCAGTGTGATGAGATTTTGGTAGGCCAATGATTTCCACACCAGACAGGTATTCCATACAGAATTCAACATCTTCCTCAACAATATATCTCTTCACAACACAACCCTCTGTCCGACTTCGATTTTTGACATACCCTTTCAAAATCTTCATATACCATTCAATGGAGTAAATCCATCTGTAATGTACAGGACCCCATAGTTGAATCTCTCTCACCAAGTGGACCATCAAATTAACCATCATATCGAAAAATTAAGGCGGGATGAACATTTCTAATTCACATAATATGACGGAAATTTCTCTTACCATGGTTGGCAATTTTTCTGGGTCTATAACTTGGCTGCGTATAGCTTTGAAGAATAAACATAGTTTTAATAATGTATGGTAGAAATTCGTGGGAAAAATGCAACGTAAAGGAATAGGAATGAGATCATTAATCAAAATATGGCAGTCGTGTGATTTCAGACGTTTTAATTTCAAGTCGCTCATTGACACAAGGTTCCTGATATTTGACGAATACCCCTCTGGAACCTTTACGTCATTCAAGAAGTTGCAAAACTAATATATGCTCTACCTGGAAAGAGTGTAAGAAGCAGGAGGAAGAAATGATTGCTTTTCACCCTTCACTGTTTCCAATTCATCTCGTATTACCATCTCAACCATGTTCAACCTAGCCTTAATTCCATATTTTGTTTTTCCACGTGTATTTAGCAATGTGCCTATGACACTATCAAATACATTTTTTTCTACATGCATAAAATCAATAAAATGTCTGACATACAGACAATCCCAGTATTGTAATTAAAAAACTATTATCTTTTTCCATCTAATTTTTGTAAGGTTTTTCAAAGTCAGTTTACCAAAATTAGTCTCCACATTTTTAAATTTCTCAAACAATTGATCACCTGTTAGTGGAGACGGTGTTTTAAGTTCTTTTGAAATTTCATTTAATGATGGCATCCAAGATCGGTACTTCTGTCGTCGGGGTAGAAATATGTGATGTCCTAGAAACACAGTTTTTGGTGAATGTTTCAACCTAATTGATTGTATACCTTATTCACAAACGGGACACCCTTGAGTTCCTTTAATGCTATATCCTGAAAAATTTCCATATGTAGGGAAGTCATTTATCTTCCCGTACAACATGGCTCTCAATGTGAAATCATCCTTTTTGTAAGCATTATACAATGTAACACATGAATCCCACAATAATTTCAAATCTTCGATCAATGAAGCTAAATAAAAATCAGTATCTTTACCTAGTTGTTTTTGTCCTGATATATGCATAGATAACCTGATGTATTTTCGTTTCATGAATAACCACAGTGGTACGTTATAATTTACCAACATAACTAGCCCGGTACTATGACTGTTGCATTGAAAACCAAAAGGATTCAATCCATCTTTAGATAACACAAGATGAAGGTTTCTTGACTCGTTTCCAAATTCAGGAAACTCATGATCAATTCTCTTCCAATGAGGAGAGTCTATTGGGTGATGTAGTATCCCATCATTAATTCTTGTATCTACATGCCATGTCAATTTTCCAACACTCTCCTCACTTCCATATATGCGCTGAAACCTATGAATGATGGGAAAGTACCATACAACTTTAGTAGGACTGGATTCATCTTTCTTGTATCAAGAAGCACCACACTTTGGGCATTTTTAAGTGATTTTTGGTCCTTATGAAGCAGTATACAGTCATTTGGGAAGCCGTGTATTCTTTCAGAGAACATACCCAACAAGCGTAGCATTTGTTTAGTGTCGTATTTTCGGCTCAGGTGCTCATTATCTTTTGGGAGCATGTCATTCAGGAGAGAAAGTTGTTCCATAAAATTGGCATCACTCCCCTCATTGTCTACTTTCAAATTATGCAGGTTTAGTACGGCTGACAGTGCTGTATATTTAGTGCAACCAGCATACAATGGAGTCCTTGCACAACTTTTTATCTTCTCAAAAAAATTTGGGAAATCACAAAGTTCATCTACGACGGTCCTTGTCATTTCCTCAATATGATCTTCATCATCATTCACATATGTAATCACATCCTCCATACATTCATCTTCATTGTTCATGCTTGTAATCATATTAGATGATCCGTAAAACGCAGTGTTATCCCAGCCACAACCTATATTCGTTATTTCCCCATGTTTATTCCAACATGTATAACTCTAATCTATTCTGTGATAGATCAAGTGTTCTTCCAACTCCTCAGAACTATTTTTTTTTGAATAACAACAGTGGAATCATGGAAAAAGGATTTGAGAAGGGACATATGCATGATATTTTGGAAACATGATAAACTCCTTCATGCCTTCTTCATACTCTTTTGTCAACCGATTGGCATTCATCCATTATTTATTTATATTCATCCAATTTGAAATCCAAAGGATGGGTATATAGGTTAGGGGAGAAGGAATATGAGTATAATTTTGATAAAATAACTAGATACTTCAAAAATGGTGAGGAGTGTGGTCATTAATAGTAAATCTTGGGTGGTTCTGGGGATTCATCCATTCTCTTCCTCTCTTCGATCCCCCCTGATGAGGGGTGATTCTTGGGAGTTTTTTATAGTGTGTTAGTGAGTTCTTCCCTCATACATCCTCCAGTACTATTATCATTTATTTACCTATGAATTGGTATGATTTTAAGAAGGATTTGTGTGATGATTTCACTATATAATCTTCAAATCAATTTAGATGATGTAGATTTCATTTGTATTGGCTAGAGGTAATTCTCATATGATGAGCGCACCATTTTTTGTGTGGTTTAGGTGGTGTTGTGTTTCCCAGTGAGTTTTTAAAGATTATTCCTATTTATATTAAGGTGAATAATTAATTATAAGTTTATATAATTAATTATTTGGGAATTATGCATTGAGATTGGGTCTCAATCATTGGTACGAGATTAGATAAGGCATTTATAGTCTTGGTTGAGGATTAGTTGATCTTGGTGAGGGTGTTACTCCATTTTTTGAGGTAGGTGGACCCTATAATACAAAACCATGTTCCAATTTATGCATGATTGTCAATTCATGCATGATTATATGTGTTCTAGTGAAACGATAGAAATCAAGAGCAACCTAGGTAAATAAATACAGTGTTTTTAATCCACCAAGAGATAGAGTGAGGGTTCTATTGAATGTTTGTGATTTTGTGATCATCCAGAGATTATGTCTCCATGGAGGTGAGGTTTCTAGTTGTGTTTATGAGAGGATCGGGTTTTGTATGAGATTTTTAAATCCTAGTTAGGTTTTCAAAGTCTATTTGAGTAGGTATTAGAGTCTTAGGCCCAAAGAAGATGGATAATATAGTTTTATATCTCACGTATAATGGGGAACACCTTCTTAAGGATATATAAGAGTCATGGTGTGTGTGATGAGTAGGATATTCCATATAGGGATTGGTGAAGTGTGACATAGAGTATTTCCTCCTTATAATTGGATTAAGATATCTCCAAGGGGAGATATGATATGGTACCTAAGTGATGGTAATGGTAATAGTCTGGATAACTTAGCATAGTGTATCCAAGGCTCTTAGTGTCAGTTTCATAGGATGGTCATTATTTAGTTTTAATGAGTTTTAATGTTGGAATTAGAAGATGATATAGACTAGACTATCGAGGCCTAGATCAAGTATAGCATGTGGGTTCTGACATTACCATGTTGAGATGAGTGTGTGTTGGTATCAATGAGTAGATATGGATTCGGTTTGTAGAACCCAGTAGATTACCTTATAGGAAGAATTAGAATGTTGATTGGTTGGGAATAATTTTCGTGTATAACCAATATAGTTTTAAGGATATTATTATGCAAGACTAAATGGATGGTGACTTTTATCATTTATGGTCAGACCGACTATGAGATTGGGACTTCATATGACTTTCAGCTAGTTAATGTATGATCATCCATGGGCCCACCTATTGATGATGTGGTTTAGCTAGTACGAGAGGTTGGCTCTCTAGATACCCACCTTAGATTACTATTTATATGTTTTGTGGCATGAGACAAGATGGATAGAATTTATTCAAGTGATTAGGTGTTGGTAGGAGCCTACATTGAGTGAGAAGGCATTGGTCAAAGGGGATTGGTGTGTGACATCCATGGGATCCACCTATTGATGGTTCATTTGGACTTGTTATAGAAGTTGGATATTATGATTCCCTACTTAGATCATTTTTTGTATGATAATATGATGTGAGATATAGAAATGGGGATCACATTGTATTGGTTTGGAGTAGTTTTGTTAGAGTTTTTCTATAGATATTCCCTCCTCAAATTTTTTTTATGTGATGTGATGGTGAGACCCACCGTAAGTGAGAGGGGACCAGCTACTATGTTGTGGAATTAGAGTATATGTGAATCACACCCAATGTGAGAGGTTGGTGGCACTGTTTTTTTATAAGAAAATATGTGATATTTAAATTGGTATATGACCCAACTGGGAGAGAGTGGGTAGTGGGCCGGAATTGGTTGAAACCCTATTAAGGTTTGTTTTTTTCGAACCCAAGGAGAATAGTATAAAATATAGTGTACAATATAGAACATACTAAACATATGTATCATCACATTGGCATGACTCACCTGGGGACATGAATTCACCCACATAGACGGTTCAAACCCTACCTGGCCTAACTACGGGGTAGTATCCTAAATCAAAAAAGATCCATACTAAGGGTCACTAGACTGAGTGAAATCCTAATATAGTGTAACAACCTTTAAGAAAAAATACTCTCTCTATTCAGGTTTCTATCACAAGGCTATAATGGGGAGAGCAAATCAATATCAAACAAGTAACCAACCACATATACATTTGTCACACACACAAGTATCACACATAAGAATCACGCCAAATCATAATTAATATCAATATTGACAACAAATGAAAACATAGTTAATTCATTCAAATTCAAATATACTCACCTTAAAGAGGAGGACCTGGTGGGGAATAAGGAGGAGGCATCGACAGTGGATGCAGCGACGGTAGCGCAGAGGCTGCGGAGGTAGTGGAGGAAACTCGGAGGCAGATGAGGCAGTGGAGGCAGTAGAGGCAGCAGAGTAGGCGGAGTAGGAGGAGGATGAGGAGGCCGCGGTAGAGGAGGAGGAGGAGGAGGAGGAGGAGTCATGGAAGAGGTGGAGGAGGTGGAGTAGGAGGAGGAGCCGCGGTGGAGGAGGAGGAGGAGGAGTCGAGGCAAGAGGAGGAGAAAGAGAAGTATGCGCCAGAGGTGGAGAATGAGGCGGTGGTCACGACAGAGGAGGAGGATAAGGAGGCTGTGATGGAGAGGAGGCAGTGGAAGAGGCACATGGTAGGGCATCTGCGAGAGCTTGACAAGGTGCGTGGAGGAGGAGGAGAAGAAGTAGGCACCATAGGAGGATAATGAGGTGGTGACTGTGGTAGAGGAGGAGGAGAAGGAGGCAATAACGGAGGCGCATGGTAAGGCTTCTGCGAAAGCTTCACAGGGTGCGGGGAGGAGGAGGAGGACCCGGTGGCATTTATAAATTTTGTAGGGACCATTATCAGCTCTAGTAAAAAGCGCTGATAATGGGGGTCTTTATCAGCACTAAAATGAAAAGCACTGATAAAGACAACCTTTATCAGTGCTTTTTTAGCACTGATAAAGGTAGTACTATATCAGCAGTTTTTTTGCGCTGATAAAGGGTGTCTTTATCAGCGCTTTTCATTTTAGCACTGATAAAGACCCACTATATCAGCATTTTTGTAGCCCTGATAAATCCATACTTTATCCCGGCTAATAAAAGTGCTGATAAATGTATAAATTTAATCATTTGTTTATATTATTATATATTTATTTAAAATTATATTTATAATATATATATATATATATTAATAATTATAAATATAAATAAATATATTTTTATTTATACTTATAAAATTATTTGAAAGGTATATTTATATATATATCATTGAAAATATAATAAAATATATATTTATTCTTCAAATATAAATTAATCTTAATTATAAGTGTATATTTTTTTGAACATATATATTATATTGGTAACATAATGAATTATAAATCAATAATAAATCAATTTGATATGTAATTATAATCTATAAATGAACATTATTCAAGAACATATATGATCACATAACATATACGCATGATATAATCATTCACCTGAATTCATTGGAAAACACATATATATTCAATAATTTTAATTATACATATATATTAAAAAGAATTATATATTTATAAATAAAAAAATACATTAAATATAAAAAAATATAATAAATATATATATATATATAAAATAATGATTTAATAAATCTAATAAATATAATGAATTATTAAATCTAATAAATCTTATAAATCAAATAAATATATTTATTATTAATCTTATAATTATTTAATCATATATATATATAGTTATAACATGTGTTTTTTATTTAATGTATACAATAAACATTATACATATATATTAAAAAATTTAATTATACATATATATTAAAAAGTATTATATATTTATAAATAAAACAAATATATTAAATATAAACAAATATAATAAATAAATCTAATAAATATAATGAATTAAAAAATATAATAAATATAATGAATTAAAAAATATAATAAATATAATGAATTAATAAATCTAATAAATATTATAAATCTAATAAATATTTTTATTATTAATCTTATAATTATTTA
This sequence comes from Viscum album, assembly GCA_963277665.1. Taxonomy (NCBI): domain Eukaryota; kingdom Viridiplantae; phylum Streptophyta; class Magnoliopsida; order Santalales; family Viscaceae; genus Viscum; species Viscum album. The sequence continues at coordinate 279,583,988 of OY728125.1, forward strand.
ATTATATTTATATATTTAGTCATAACATGGGTTTTTTATTTAATGCATACAATAAACATTATTTTTGAATATAAATATAATAATTTCATATGAAGTAAAGCACTGATAAATGTAACCTTTATCAGTGATAAGAAAAGAACTAATAAAGGTATATTTAAAGCACTGATAAATGTAACCTTTATCAGGGCTAAAAAAACACTGATAAAGGGAACACCTTTATTAGCGCTTTTTTTAGCGGTGAAAAAGTCCTACCCCTTTATCAGCACTTTTCCGTTAGTGCTGATAAAGGAAGGCTCCTGCCATGCCCAGTTTTATGGAAGTGGATCCTCCTTAACATCTGGTGGTCCCTCCTCATCATCACTATTGTCACCATCTAATTTGTCATTACAAAACTCCTCATCAGAAGTCAGATTGACAAGTATATTCGGGAGATCATCTAGGTTTTCCTCTTCTGCATTATTTGGAATAGGCTCAATATCTTGGGGAGGACTGTCTTCCACCACTCATGTAAGTCTACGTCTTCATAAAACTATACATTTTTGTTATACAGTAGAAAAAACAACATATAACTCCATCATGGTGTTATCAGACTATTGAGAAAATAAATTAATTTTTTGGACCCACTGCGTATCAGCATCCAATGGACAAGCTAAATTTCACAGTGTTTCTAGGAATTGAAAATGTCTATATATAAAATACTTGATCTCTTGACTGAGTCCCAGATTTAAGGAACCATTAATTTTCCCTTGAAGGTCCCTTATTGTTACGCAATCAAATTATTCTATTTATCATTGACAAAATGACAATTCCAATCATATAATGTGAAATGAAGAATACTAAATGCATTAAATAACACATGACGGATTTATAGAATACAACAAATTCATTGAAATTTTTCAAAAGAATGTGGTTTAGATGAGATGATTCTCACTTAATATGAGTTAAAATCTAACTTATTTTTTATTGACAGCTTAATAACATCTTCAAATGATATGCACTTAACTTTTGAACTTCCAAATGCTCTCAACCTTCTAATGATATATCATAGATGTCATCTTAGATGTCATTATAAGGTCAAAAACTTTTGAAAGTTCAAAAGTTAAGTATATATCCTTCAATGATGTTATTAAGTTACCAGTTACCAAAAAGATGAATATTACCTCATGTACAAAGTGAGACTTATCTCATCAAATCTTCATTCTGTTGAAAAATATCAATGAATTTATTGTAGGTCATAAAGAATTCATATTTTATTTAAAGTGTTTGTTCTTCTTATTTTAACTTTATATGATCATAATTATCGTTAGCTAATCATTATATGGATTCATGTTTTAATCCAACGTCATTTATTAAATATTCTCTAATTAATCATTTCTAATATTGACTATTATTTCTAAACTATATAATATTTTCGATAATAACATTTAAAACATTTTCTTCTGCATTTAATTTTATATAATCATAATTTTCATTGTATCAACTGACTTTATTAGTATATTTTTTAACTAATCAATCTTTTGGGCCTACGGGATCCATTATGGTCTATATGCCCACTGGACCTTTGGGCTATGTTATGGGTTTCCCTCTACCCATTTAAAAGAGGTCTTTGCTTTGTTTTAATAATAAAATGAGACTTCGGCCTCAGCCTTTTAAAAAATAAATCTTTAATCACTAGTTAATCATTATTAAGTTATTCATTAATTATTTATTTGTTAATCATTAATCATATTATATTCATTAGTAAATTATAATTAACTAATCATATTATATTCATTAGTTAATTATAATTAACTAATCATATCTATTCATTTATAATCCTAATTTTTCATTAATTAATATATAATTAATCATTACGTTTAATATGTATTATTTCTAAACTATATATAACTAATTAAACTACTTAACACAAAACATTATTAATTACTAATATTAACTTTCATTCATTAATGATTTTGTCCTTATTTCATTCTATAACATCATAATTATCATTTTATCATTGATAAATATACTGATTTGATTTTTATTTTCGTAGATATTTTAGTAGTTTATAAAGAAAATATGAATCATCTTAAGAATATCCTCCAGAAGTGTCAAACCAATATTGTAGAAAGGCCTGTTATTGTGTATCAGGATACCTCAGGTCAAGCCCAAAACTCTTTGTTGGAGTTTCCACTCCTATGTACATATTTTCCAGAGCCACATCCACTTGTTTGTATCCAGATAGTGATTTGAATTCATAGATAACCACATAATCTTTATGCCAACAAAATTTCACAATACTTATTCCTAAGTTAATCCTAAGTTAACATTTACTTTATCTATACTTAATCTGTATTTAATTATTATTATTATTATTATTAATTATTCCATACTATATATAACTAATTAGACAACCTAATAAACCAAAATTTTAAAACTAACTAAACTAATTAAAAAAATGAAATATTTAAAACTAAAAAGAATTCAACTAAATAAATAAAAACATACCTATAAATGATGATTTGCAAAAAACCACCCTCTTTTGGACCACCGACTCCACCGCATGGAAAATGATTTTTTTTAAAGAAGAAGTAGTGGATTTAAGAGAGATGAGGGGAAAATAAGTGAGGATAATTGAGGGTTTCCCTTTTATAGGGAGATGAGGCAAAGGTGGCATCCCCCCATCCCCTTTTCCATATCATCAATCTAGGCCAAAGGTGGCATGGGGGATGGAAGGCAGCATCAGCAATGCCGCCGTTGCGGCATATTTTTTCTTAAAAAAAAATCAACCTCTGTCGTTTATGTTTTTTTTTCAAAAAATGTAAAAAAAACTCGACTTGTTTATGAGACCTCATCGAGATTCCGCATGAAATGGTTCTTCCAATAATGTGCATCCTGGGGGCCCATATTTAAATTATTAATAATGATAATATTTTTAAATTATATAATTATGAATGTGTAAATAGGTGAAATCCAACCATATGTTTCTCAAATGATATTAAAATAATATAAATGTAGAAATAAGTGATATTTAAATTTAAATTATGTGACAAATTTAATTCCAAAAAGAATTTTTTTGGGGATAAATACAAAAAATGATAATAGGATAACAGGGATGAGAAAGTTAATTTAGGAATTTTTAATGGTAATTTGTGTACAATAAATGACCAGACATATATGGCTCCACCGCTTATTCCATCAATTTTAATTAACCCATTATTTTAATTAACAGAAAATAGAATCATTCCACAATTTTGATTTATCTTAATTTCAGTAAAAACTACAATTTGACTATCTTACATTGAAATGTAAACAGGGGCATTCGATTTTAGGGGTAAAAAAATACTTTTATTTTTATAAATATATTATGAAACACTTGGACAGATAAATATATCCAAAACTATTTTATTTTAATTTTAAAAATGTTTTCAATCAATTTCTCTATAAAATAAAATAGAAAATATTTTTAAATTTCAATACCATACATGATTATGGATGATAACGCCTGAAACCGTCATTTTTTAAAATATACGAACATGTATATATTTTTTAAATTGACTTCTCTATCTCGCTTTTGGATGACATGGGGTAATCATTGTTGGGTTGATTCATATCCGGATTGGATCTGTATGTGTGGCTCAATTGATCAGTAATATTTTTGTCTTAAAAAAAATACTTTGAACATTTTAATTAACTTGATATAAATTCAAATATTTACATTTTATTTATAGCTATAGAATAACCATATCAAAAAATTAATTACATGTATTTTTTTATTTTTTTTTATTTAATAATATATAGTTAACTAAATCAAATTTAAAATTTACTTATAAATATAATATATACAAAACTCAAAATAAATAAATATTTATTTATAATTGTAATTTAATTTAAACATTTATTATTGATTAGTAATAATTTTCATAATCGGGGTCGAATTTACGATACTATTACTCTAACGTTACTCATTTATTAATCGAGTTTTCAAATTGGCACTCTATTCCTAAAAAAATCTATTTAACAATTATTTTATCCTTATTTCATCAGGTCTAGTGGTGTTGATTACCTAGTTAACGGGTGCAGGTTGTCATATCTACCATATATATAATTCCATAACCTGTTTTTATGAAATGTTTGTGTGTGTGTGTGTATGTATTTACATATATATATATATATATATATATATTAAACAATTGAAAATTTATTAGTAAAGATCAAAACAAAACAATTTTGTCTCGCTTTTTAGATTAACATAACATTCACATCATTCTATAGGAAATCATATTTTATATGAATTGAAAAAATATTATATTGACACACATCACATAAATAAATTTCGATTTGTGCATAGATTTTATGTTATGGTGATTATATTATGTAGGAATATAAAAACATTTTGTAGAAATATATGTCAGAATTCCTTTGCACCACTATGACGCCTGGTGAAGAATGGCCTCAAGGCCACCTTAAAAAATAAAAATGTGAAGAATAAATGAAAACATGAAAAGAATAAATATCAAAATGACTTTAGATTAATCTTATTTTTTTAATTAATGGAATGGACAGTTGACTTAGAAAAATAAATCTATTATGATACTTTAACCAAATGGAGGATGGTGTAAAATGCTTTATATGAATGGTTAAAATGGGATATGGAAATTTTTTTCAGATTATGTTATAACTACACATTTATTTGATAAATTTCATATTTAAATTTTTAATAATGATAATTACTTTTTATGTTATTCAATTATGAAAGTGGAAATAGGTGACATCTAATAATATGTTTCTTGTTGGATATTAAAATAATAAGAACATTGAAATAAGTTATAATTATTTCTAAATTATGGAATTATGAAGGTTGAAATATGTGATATATATTTAATTGGAATAAGAATTTGTTTTGCAAGAAAATATAATAGGGATGATAATTAATGAAATGGATAGTTGAATTAAAAAAATAAATCTATTTTTTTGAGTAAAAGACGGATTCATTAAAAACAGAGATCATCAGAAGTACAAGCGCGAAGCAATGAAGGAAAGTGGTCTAGCCCGATCTGGTCAGCATCAAGAGGGCCAGAGGCCACCAGCTGATGGGAAGAATTGTTCCCTTCCCATTTAATGAAGTAGAAGGTGTAGGATGTGGAACATTGATGGAGAGAGTGGATATTCCTGGTGAGGGGGCCAAAAGATTGATGGTCGTCGTCATTGATGTTGATGGCATTGATAATAGTGGGATAGTTCGACTGAAGGTGTATTTTTTCCCATCTATGATCTTTGGAAAACATCATCCCGGTGAGGATGGCAGTGTCTTCGGCTAAAACGGACTCCCAAAGAGCACGATGGGATTCATGTTTGGCTGCAATGATTTGACCAAAATGATCCCGGACCTGTAGAGCAAGGTCAACAGGACAATCTTTAGGGAGAAACACATCAACATTAATCTTGAGTATCCCTTCCGGTGGGGGAAACCAATGGGAAGTAGGGGAAAGGGATCCAAAGGGCTTCTATTGTCCAGAGTGATGCTATCATCCCTCAATCCAGGATGATGCCTGTTTAATCCAGATATCAGGAGGCTTGATGACATGGTTGAACACAACATCATTAGGACGAACCCAACTTATCCAGGCCATGATGCAAAGTGAGCCTGCATTGGTCGGTGAAGAAGAAGATAATCAACGCCTCAAGAGAGAGGGGATGTAAGAGGCCAAATCTAGTGAATTATACATAAATGATCCCCATTTGTTCCAAATATCATTTGCCTCCAGACATTGGAAGATAGCGAGGATGGGAGATTCTGGGACGTCTGGGAAGAAGGGGCAGAACATGTCACTGGAAAACTGTTGGAAGGTGAGGAGGCTCATAGTAGGGAGGAGGCTCATGTGTGCTTCTATAGGCATTCTAAAAATGACATGGGGGAAGAAAAATAAATTTTTATTTTTATTTACATTTTAAATATATTTATTTGACGTATTTCATAATTAAATTGTTAATAATGATTATAAATTTTAAAATTATTCAATTATTAGAGTGGAAATAGGTGAAATCTAAAAATATGTTTTCTATGGGATATTAAAGGAATGTGAATGGAAATTAGTGGTAATTGTTTTCAAATTATGCAATTATGAAGGTGAAAATATGTCACGTATATTTAATTCAAAATAATATTTTTGGAGATGAAGAAAAAAAGGAAAACCCAAGAATAGGGATGAGAATTAATAAAAAAGGATTGATGTGACATATTACGCAAATGGAAGGGGGTAAATAAATAAATTTTTATTACTTTTATAATAAATTTTATATGATAAATTTAATATTTTTATTATTAATAATGATAATTAATTTTTAAATCATTCAATTCTGAAAGTTGAAATAAGTGAAACGTGATTATATGTTTCTTATGGGATATTAAAAAAATACGACTACGGGAATAATTATTACTTATTTTTAAATTATTTAGATATGAATGAGGAAATACATGGGATATACTTAATTGAAAGAATAATATGCCTGGGGATAAGGACAAAAAATGAATATAGGATAATATTTTAGACTTTTTTAATTTAACTTGTGTAGAATAAACACCAAAGGTAAAGTTGATTTTCATGCAAACACCACTTATTGCATTCATTTTTATTAGTCGATTGCTTTAATTAATAAATGAACTATATCATTTTACAATTTAGATATACTTTTTATTTCAGTAAAACCAAAATTTTACTATCATACATGAAAACATTTATGAGAACTTTTAATTTTAGGGAAACAAATTCCTTTTATATTTATAAAAATATTTTGGAATGTTTTTATAATTAGATTTATCAAAAACTAATTTATTTAAATTTTAAAAAAATTCTAAGAATAATCCATAAAATAAAATAGAAAATATATTTTGAAATCGATAACAAACACCAGATACATTCTTTTAACACATTTTTATGATACTTATATATTTATTTCTTTTTTAGTTAAATAATTGACAAAGTTTTAGTAAATTTAAAAAAGAAGAAATTTTAACTCAATTTTTTAGATTAACATAACATTCAAATCATGCTCTTTGAAAAAAATTATTTTATGTGAATTTAAAATATATTATATTTACGTGCATTATATAAATAAATTTTTATTTTTACATAGATTTTATGTCATTATGATTCTATTATGTACATATATAAAAACATACTGTGGAAATATATGTAAGTAAAATATGTTTTGTCCTTATTTATTTCCTTATGTAAAAGAGTATTTTTTTTGTGTTGTTGATTCATGTTTTAAATATTAAAAATCATGGAAATAATATGTTTTTTAAGAATGTATTATTTGTTAAGAATGAATATATTACATGAAGATATAAAATGATTTGTATTAAATATTTTATAAATAAATAAATATATATATATATATATGCGATTTTGGAATTTGTTCTCTTTTTGAGACATTAGATATGATATATTACTAACCCGAAGCACCAGACCTACAAATCCACTCAGGAAAAGCGTCAATCCCAAAATGATTACCCAATGACTTCCCATGTTGCACAAAATGATGAGCATTCAAATTACCCCCATGTTTGATAAAGGAAAATTTCCATTCCTCAATGTTTTCTTTCAATGACCTTAACATTCTCAGAATAAGCCCAAACGGCTGTGAATCCTCCTCCTCCTTAGATAAAGTGGTAATCGCCTCCAGACAATCTGATTCCACCAAAATATGGTTCCATCCTTTTGAACAAGCAAGACGGATCCCCAAAAGGATAGCATATGCTTCCACCGCCATACGAATCTGGGAGGATTGGACAACCATGTAGTGGGATTCCACAATCTAGCCATTGTTGTGGTGGGAAACGAGGTCAACAACTATCATCTAATTAGGTGAGATAGCCACATCAGTATTGAATTTGAAAAAACCCTTAGGGGGGATTCCAGCAAAGAGATTCGTACCGATTGATACCCAGCGAGTTTCTCACATCATTTTTTTAGTTATTCATCCATTCAATGACCCTTTAACCCAAATACGATATTGGGTCATCATATTTTGGAAAATGTACTCATTTATTCTAGTCCAGATCAACCAAGAAATTGTGCACAGAAGCCCCACCATATTCTGTTCCATTAAAGATGCCCATATATTGAGATTTTGGGCCAACCTGACATATGGGTCAATAAACATTTTTACACCTGGTTATCATTCCTTCCACACTCCTTTAACCCCACAAAATAAGATAGTTTCATTAATAGATTCAACTCTTTGAGGCATAGGGGACAACTGTCATTCTTTACAAGATGGCGTAGTACCAACAAGTCACGAGTTGGAAGTACACCAGAGCATACCTGACACCAAAAATAATAATCTTCGGTGGAGTAGAAAGTGACCACAAATTCTTACAGCAATCAACTGGGTGGACCCAAGCCAAACCATGGACTCGCAATTTGTATCCTGATTGAACTGAGTACCTCCCAGAAGATTCTCCCATCCAAAAAATCTGATCATTAACCATCCCCGACATGAGAGTGATACTGAAGATGATATGACGATCATCCTCATTAAACCAGTTACAAACATTTCCCTAAAACTAGTCCTCCAACGAATCATTGATCAGATCTCGCACCCTTACATTTCTAAAAACTAGAACACTCGTCAAGGAAACCTTGGGTTTTTCGCCATTTTCCAGCCACTGTTTGTTCGAAACACTAACATCGTTCCCATCAGCAATTCTTCAAAAAATGCGTCTTTAATGAAGATATTTAGCACCCCAAATGCTTCTCTACAAAAAACATTGTTGTGACCCAATCTAAGAATGAAAAAATTCGGATTGAGGAAAATATTTTTCTTGCAGAACCTTTATGAAAATAAAATTTGGATTGGAAAGGAGGATCCATCCTAGTTTTTCTAGAAATTCCTTGTTAAACCTTTTGAGATTCCCAAAGCCAAGACCACCACGGAACATCGACACACACAATTTCTCCGATGAAACCCAATGAGTGTTATGTATTCCATCATGAGAGGCCCACCCAAAGTTATCCAAAAAAAAGTGAATTTTATCAACAAGAGTTTCTAGGAATTTGAAAAGTGACATAGCATAGGATGGGATTTCATGGTCGACTAACTTAATGAGAACTTCCTTCCCTGCCTTGGAGATCTTCCTACTAGACCATAAGAAGATCAAATTATCCACCCTTTCCATGATTGAAGAAAACACCTGTTTCTTTGATCTACCGATAACAGTTGGGAGGCCCAGGTATTTTAAATGATTATCCACTAAATGAAATTTGCACAGTCACTGCAACTTCTCCCTCATTGCTTGTAAAAATCCCTTATTCGAAGAAAATCTGACTTCAAGGGGTTAGTACACTACCCAAACACCCTTTCACATAGGTTAATGATTTTTCGAACTGAAATGGACACTTGCGGGGTCACACGTGCAAAAGTAAGACTATTATCTACAAAGAAGAGAGGGGAACTGGGGTCATTACAACATACCTTAGAACCATGGATAACTCCATGCTCCACCGCTTCCAAGAGGAGATGGGAAAAGACAACTACCATCAGAATGAACAGATAAGGTGATAGAGGCTCTCCTTGCCAAAAACCTCTTGAAGGATTAAAACGCTCTGAAGTGGCCCCATTAAAATTAATTCGGAATGAGGCAGCCATGACACAACTCATGATATTAAAAATCCATTTCCTCCCAAATCCCAACCTAAAAAGAATGAATTCATGAAAGGGTCATTCGACTCTATCCTAATCTTTCATCATATCAAGTTTCATTGACATGATGCCTTTTTGGGAAGACGACCGAGTTTTCATTTAATGGAATAACTCATATGCAATGGTTGCATTATCAGTAATGTATCTTCTTGGTACAAAAGAACATTGATTTTTAGAAACAAGTTTCGGGAGGCAATTCCTATGCTTGGCCACCAAGATCACGGAAAAGATTTTTTAAACGACATTGCACAAACTGATTAGACGAAATTTCGGTACATTCAAGGGGCACTAGGTTTTTTAGATGAGAGTGAAAAGAGTTTGATTAAGGGTATCAAGTGATGATCTTTCTACCCACACTGCCTTCATCAGGGAAACCACATCAAACCCAACTATATTCCAAAATCATTTGAAAAACAAGGCATGAAATCCACCAGGCCTTGGGGCCTTTGTAGAGTGAATAAGATGGAGATCACATAACACTTAATTATCTGAAATATCTCTCTCCAACTTGATGTTCATATCCTCCATGACATTTTTCAGAATGCATTTTATCAAATTATCAGGAGTGTTAATACCTTCCATTTTATAAATATTTCTAAAAAATTCAGAATAATGGAGTGAATGATAGTGTTGTCATTAACAAGCCTCCAATCATGATCCTCAAGTTGAGATATGGTATTTACTTATACATTCAGTCGCTCTTTGGTGATAAAAGTTAGTATTCTGATCACTATCCCTTATATGGGATTGTCTTTCCCTCATGAACTGAAATATCTTCTTCTCCCTTAACATTGCATTAATATTTTTTTCCGAAAAAGAAATATCCCTGAGAACGAAATCCCAAAAGGGAAATAGTGAAGTCGCTTTAAGTGATTTTCTGCATCATTAATGCATCTGTTGATCTCCCTGAACCTAACCACACTCCATTTCTATAAACAAGACACAATATTACAAATACTGGATGTGAGGAAACCATTTGAACCTTTCCAATCTGACCAAACCACCTTCTGAAAATTATTATCTTGTAGCCACATACTTTAAATGTGAAAGGCCTTCATGTTCCTCCTTATTTACCCTTGAGAGATCATTGAAAAAATGATTGGAAAGTGGTTAGAAGCAATCAGAGGCAGATGAACAATAGAGAAGGCATGGAAGAGAGAATTCCACTTGTCTATTCCCACAAATATATCCAATATTTCAGCAATATGTTCTCCATTGATCAACCCCAATGGCAAGTAAACAGAGAGCTAGAAAACCCGAGATCATAAAGATAGTTTGGAACAAGATAACTCCTGAAATATTCTATAGTGACATCACTCCTCAATAATCCCCCTTATTTTTCTTGATGAAGGACTTCATTGAAGTCACCCCAACCAGCAATGGGCCATACATGGAGTTTTGCACCATGTTCAATAGGTTCCTAGATTTGTGCTTATCTTGAAAACCATGCCATCCATAGAATCCTGCTAATGTTAGAGAGCCTAGAACAACAACTGACACAACAATGGGATTACTCGAAAAGTTTGTAATCTGAACACCACGGTCCTCCTTCCAAAAGAAGAACATACCACCATAGTGTCTTTTTTATCCAATGGGAAAGACAATCTTGAAACCAATCTTCACAACCAATCATCCAACATCCATATCATCCAATAATGTTTTGGATACAAAAACTATGTTAGAGTGGTATTTTGAACTCCAGTGAAGTTGTGCATGAACTGTTCTGGGGTTGCCAAGCACCTGACAGTTCCAACATGGGATCTTCATTGCTTCCGGCGGGGTTGAGACACACCCACCTCCACCTCTATAATTTTGAAAAATTCTCTTTGCCTGCCGCTTTCCACCGCATGGGAAGGCTCTCAGTCATGACCATCCTACAAGCTCTATTTGTGCTCACAGGTCTGATCACTGACTAAATATGCACTATGTTCCCATTTAATCATCCTTCTCCATATCCACTGTTTTTTAGCACTTGATGTTGTTAAACCAATCATATCATATCCATCCTGTGAAGTAAGAACTGGAGATTCAAATCCTGGAGGGAGAGATGGGTCTGGGAGATCAACACCAAAATGTTCCAACCCAGTCCCAGTATCTATTGGTTCCTAACATTGTGGTGTCAGAAACATTAGGTGGACGGGTCATCTCCATTGCAACAGTTGGGACCCTGCTTGAATTGAAAGCTGGATCCTTCCTCAGACTGACTTTCCATTCCCCATATTATAATAGAGCCACATCACTACACACAATCCCCCATTTCGCCTGTTGATTCCCTGGAGTTCCAGCCGAAATATTTCGGTGGTCCAAGCATGATGATATTTTTTCGATTCAGTGTAAACTGCTTAACGAAGGCCTTTTTAAGTCTTTCAGGATCCTTCTGTTTTTAAATCTCAAAAATAAAATTCATTTCAACATTTTTTGGACAAATCCAAGGACCATATTGCATAACTACATTGCCTTTGTTGTCCACCTTCTTTTACCCACAACTTTTCTATAGATGTTAGATAGACCACCAAAAGAAGCAGAAAATTTGGAAGTTTTCAAGCTGAAATGATATCCATTTGTTAAGAGTCCTCACTTTCCATGAACATGCCTTTCATTAGAGGTTGAGTAACATCATCCAAGGCTCTGATCCACAGAACAGGTCCCCAGTGAATTGGGATGGAACTATCACATTCCAGATATTTACCAATGTGGCATTCGATTTCACGCATTACCTGTTTAGTTATACTGTTGAATGAAATTCAAATAATTTGTATCAGAAAGCTGAATTATAAAACCATATGTCCAGAGGTACAACACTTCCCGTCATGATAACTTCCCCTCTTAAGAGACACTTTCACCCCCCAAACCTAGTGTGATTCCTGCCCTTCGCAGCAAACCTTCGCACCTCAGCCCTTGCGAGTGTCCAGCCCTACGCGAGCAGACCCTACGTGCATGAGGCCCTTCTTGAGAAAACAATTGCGTGAGCCGACAATGCAGAAGGGAGAACAACGATTCATAGAGCCGCACAGGCCCGAGAAAAGTGACCCGATGAAGATCGACCAGATCGAATTACCACAACCGAGGAACTTCAGATCCACAGGGGCACAAGAGTTGAAGTTGAGATAAAGCCCCGCCGCAAGTGGGATGTCGTCGCAGACAACGATCTGTGATCAATGATGGACCAAGGGAGCCGTCGTCTGCTGCTACAGGATCACCTGATGAATCTAAAACCCAAGGACACCTTAGTTATGTTATAATCTTGGTATAAAAGTACATATTATTTTATTTCCATATATATTAAGACCTATGAAAAAAAGTATGTTCAGTGGATTACAAAATGCGTTGAGACACATTATATAAATAAATTTTAATATTTATATATATTTTATGTTTTGTGTAACAATATTATATTATGTAGAGATATAAAAATGTTTTATGGAAATGTATGTTAAGAATATAATATTTTATATCTATATTTGTTATCATTAGTAAAAATAAACATGCTTTGTATTGTTATATTGTATCCATAAATATTATGTTCAATAAAAAAATAATGTTTATGTTGTTTTATCATAATATGTCATTAAACAAGTTATAAACATATTATTTTTTGTAGGAAGATATCACATCCAGTGGAAAAAAGATAACATTACATGATGATATAAAATGATAGCACATATTATTTATATGATTACTATATGATGGAAACAACAAGAAATTATCACCACTACAAAACCCACAAAAAACGAAAATGACCTTTAACAATGATATTGCTAGATAAAAGCACTGATAGATGGTATATTTCATTAAAAAACTATATAATATAAAATAATATATTTATATATTTATATATTTATATTGATAAAAATATAACATATTATATTAAATATTATTTATATATGACTAAATAAACATTTGTACTTATTATAGACGACATTTAGTTAAAAATGTCCTACTATATATATATATATATATATATATATATATATATAATTTTCTTAAATTTTATTTATATAATACGAAATATATATTATAAATCATAAAAATTTATATTTCATATATTTAGTGAAAACAGTTTATTAATATAATTAAAAACATTTACTAATGAAGACATTTCATTCTATCAATGTCATTTTTTTCCACTTCACACATATACATATACAAAATTATTTTATTTTTATAGAGACAAACATACACAAATAATAGTGTTAATATTATGGTTTTATATTTTTATTTATTAATATTTAATATTTAATATAATATGTTTTTAATTATTGTATTTTATTCATTTTCTATATTTATATTTAATATATAATATTTATTACTATTTATAATATATATATTAAATTTATTCATTTTTATTAATAATTATTTAATTAATAAATTTTAATATTTTTGTGATTAATTCATTTTTAATTTTTATTTGTTTAAAATATTTTTTTAAATTTATTCATTTTTAATATTTATGTATATTTATTGATTAACATTTAATGTTTTTAATACAAATGTAATTTACATATAATTAATATATATTCATTTTCATTTAAACATATATATATTTTCATTTTTTAAAAATTTATATAATTAATCACTTATTCATTTTTTAATATTTTTTTTCACTCTATTCAAATATTAATTGAATTTCACTCATTTTTAACATGCATTCATTTAATATTATTAATATATTAATAATGTTAAGTGTTTTGTTAATTTTTTTTTATAATTTATTGATTTTGAATATTTATTTGTTTAATAGTTTTGCAATAAATTCATTTTTAAATTTTTATTGATAATTATTCATTAATATATTTGATATTTTAAATAAATATATATATATATATAAATATATATATATATATATATATATCAATATATACATTATTTTCTTAAATGTGATTTATATAATACAAAATATGTATATTTACATTAAACGAGTCATATATTTATTGAAAATGGTTTATTATTAAAAGTTAATATTAATTAAAATTAACAACTAATTGTATCAAGAAATAGATGTTTAATTAAATGTAATTTGTTTTTTCAATTTAACATATATAAAAAGTGTGTTCTGTTAACTTGGCACATAGATAGAGGTAATTAATGTATTTTTATATAGAATGCGAGCACATACACAATATTTCGGTAGTTTATTTAATTTTTAGAATCCTCCCATTGCGAGAGGTGGATTCCTTTGGTTTCCTGGGGGTTACGTCGGTGCTCTATTGTGCAGGTGGGGGGGTCTCCGTTCTTCTGCACTCTTCCGGACCACATCGTCAATAATATTTGGTCCTCTACCCTCCAATTATATTTTCCATCTTACCACCGGTATGAAGGATGACTTACTGATACAATGAGAAAATCCTGTTAACCGATCGAGACAAATCAGTGACCGACTTTAGCGATGCAGAGGATCTAGAGATCCGTAAATGCATGCCCCCCGTCCTTGTGGGAAGATTTACATCCAAAAGTGTGGGGGCCACTCCCAATTTGGAGAGTTTTCAGCGGAGGATTTGTCAGCAATTACTCCATGCAGCGGTCTTCTTTGGTGGGCAGTCAAGGTGGAAGCACAACAGCTTTTGTGGACAATAGCAACCGGCGGGAGGATTTCTCATGGGGTTGATGAACCACCCCATACCAACCAGTTTGTCCATCTATTTGAACGGGATCAATCCCATGATGTGCAAGGGAGATTTGTGTGCATGATGTGTAGGTGACTTGTGTAATTTGTAATCCTCCGTCGAGTTGGATACGGAGAGAGTGAATAGAGAAACCGGCCCCCCTTCTCCGTGGATGTAGGCAGAACTGCCGAACCACGTTAAAAAATCGTGTTTTGATCCGTTTTGCTTCCGGTTTTGTGTGTTTGAGGTACCACGCACCTCCGCTGCGCCCCAACAAGTGGTATCAGAGGTGAGGCGGAGCGAACGGAGGTGAACCGGCGAGGCGACGACAAATTTTCCGGTGGCCGGAAAATTGAAAGTGGTTGGAAAATTTTTCCGAGGGCAGATTCGGGAAGAGGACGGCGAGACGATTCCAACGGCGCAAACAACGAGAAAAACGGAGTTGAAACGAAGGAGATATGACCAGTCAAAGTTCGGTCAAACCGCGGGTGAACAGTACCCCGTGCCGGAGAAGACGTTACTGTTCACGCCGCCGGAAACAATTCCGGCAATATTCCGGCGGGAATTCCGGCGTGCCACGTCAGCGAGCGATCTGGACTGTTGAACATGTTTTGACCATATCTCGGTCAATTGGTGTCCGATTTCGGCGATCCAGGAGTCGATTCCGACTATTTCGACCGTTCCGGACACATCGGTATGGTTAGTTTTGGAAAATTCGCACTCTATCAGGTGGTGATTAAGAGGTGCGACATCGACGGTGGTGATCGCGTTTTGCGACGACGACGATGGCTGGTGGTGGAGCACTACCAAAATTTGACATCGAGAAGTTCGATGGTCGAAAAAATTTCGGCTTGTGGAAAAGCACGGTGAAGGATATTTTGGTGCAGTAGGGCCTGATCAGACCGTTGAACAGAGAAAAGCCCGAGACAACCAGTGCCAATGATTGGGAAGAGCTCGAGATGCGGGTTGTCAGCACAATTCGACTGTGTTTGGCGAATGAGGTAAAGTACTCGGTGTTGGATGAGACATCACCGAAAGAGATCTGGAAGAAGTTGGAGCAGCGATATATGGCGAAGTCGCTGACCAACAAATTGTTGCTGAAGAAGAAACTGTACCAGCTGCGCATGGACGAGGGAGCGAATTTTTTGGATCATACCAATGAATTCAGCAAGATCCCGATGCAGTTATTGGGGCTCGGTGTGAAGGTTGAAGAAGAAGACAAAGCACTTTGGCTTTTTTCATCACTACCTAGCTCATCTGATGGGCTTGTGACTGCATTGCTCGTGGGGAAGGAGACATTGAAGTTGGACGATGTGATGGCGTCACTTCAAGATTCAGAAGCATTTCGAAGACCCACGACGCATTCTGGTGATCAAATAATGACGATACGAGATGATCAGCGTGGGAGGAGCCGACATCGACAGTCAGGAGGTAAAGAATGGCGGCCAAAATCCAGGGGACGTGATCTGAGTGAAATCACGTGTTTCCTGGTGCGAAAAGAAAGGTCACTATAAAAGTGATTGTGGAGAGCGCAAACGGTACGTTGCTGGGAAGAAGAAAGTTGAAGAGGAGGATGTGAACATCACAGGATTATATGCAGATGATGAAATCTGCGTGACAACGGGAAGCTCATACTCAGATGAGCGAGTTGAATGGGAAGAAGTGCAGTGTCATTACTGCAAAAGATATGGGCACATGAAGCGGGAATGTCGTTTTCTGAGAAGGAAGAACGAGCGGGCTCAAAATCCAAAGGAAGACGGATGGGTTCTGGATTCGGGGAGCTCATCACACATATGTACGACGAGAGGTACATTTGATACTTTTCAGGAGGTGCGAGACTCGGTGAGACTTGGTGATGGGTCAACATGCGAGGTTCAAGGAGTCGGGATGGTGAAATTGAAGACACCCGATGGAGGAATTCGTACACTGGCTGATGTGAAATTCGTTCCGAGGATGAGGCGGAACTTGATATCATTGAGTAGGCTCGATGCGAGAGGGTTCAAGATTTCCATAGAAGGTGGAGTGTTGGAAGTCTCACGTGGGGATGCATCGATATTTACTGGGAAGGAGTCCCAAGGGTTGTATCTTTTGATGGGGACCACAGTCATCTCGAGATCGAGTGAAGATGGTGGAAGTGCCACGTCGTCTGGCGTGAAGAAGAGTGTTCGATTTGCTGATGAAGTTTTCAGCACCTACAAGGAGACTGCAGGTCAAGCGTCTACCCCAAATTGGTCGTGAGGGGGATATTTGTGGGGGCCACTCCCAATTTGGAGAGTTTTCAGCGGAGGATTTGTCGGCAATTACTCCATGCAACGGTCTTCTTTGGTGGGCATTCAAGGTGGAAGTACAACAGCTTTCGTGGACAATAGCAGCCGACGGGAGGATTTCTCATGGGGTTGATGAACCACCACATACCAACCTGTTTGTCCATCTATTTGAACGGGATCAATCCCATGATGTGCAAGGGAGATTTGTGTGCACGATGTGTAGGTGACTTGTGTAATTTGTAATCCTCCGTCGAGTTGGATACGGAGAGAGTGAATAGAGAAACCGGCCCCCCTTCTCCGTGGATGTAGGCAGATCTGCCGAACCACATTAAAAATTCGTGTGTTGATCTGTTTTGCTTCCGGTTTTGTGTGTTTGAGGTACCACGCACCTCCGCTGCGCCCCACTTGTTGGAGCGCAGCGGAGGTGCGTGGTACCTCAAACACACAAAATGAGGATCAAACGGAGCAACACCAGAATTTAAACGTGGTTCGGCCGTCCAGCCTACATCCACGGGAGAAGGGGATCATCACTCTATTATTCTCTCCGGAAAACCATCCCGGAGGATCACACAATACACCTGTTACATCTCTCCCTCCTCAAATCTCATCAGAGGAAATATTCTCATTTATAGGGAAAACAAATCTACAATGTCAAGGGTTGTTCGCCAGCCTTCATCAACCCTTGAATTTTCTCCCGCCGTCAGCTTCTGTCCACTGCGTCGGCTACCCACCAAGGAATACCGCTGCATGGAGTAATTGCAGACAAATCCTTGCCGACAAACTTCTCCCACTGACTTCTCCCACAAATGGGAGTGTCCCCCACAAATCTCCCCCTCACGACCAATTTGGGGTAGAAGCTTGACATGCAGTCTCCTTGCAGGTGCTGAAAACTTCTTCAACAAATCGAACATGCTTCTTCTTCGTCCCATCATTCTTCTTGCACTCGAAAGTCAAGGTTTTCACAATCCCTTTGCCGGAAAACCACCACCGAAAGTGTTTACCAGCGAACACCCCATAGTCCATGATGGATTCATCGTCATCCCTACCTGTTCCTCAAGGGGAACTGCATCATCACCGTTCTCACCAGGTCACATCCACGAGCCCTATATCCTGCCTCACACGCCAAAGTCGTCGGTCGTCCATCATCAACTTAGCCTATCGAGCAACAACCCCGCTCGAGTTCACTGTTGTCGCGGATCGCCACAACAAACGCTCTCCGTTGTGCCACAACAACATCATCCTCGTTGTCACAAAACATGATCACCACCGTCAATGTCGCACCTCTTAATCACCACATGATAGAGTGCGTATTTTCAAAAACTAACCGTACAGATGTGTCCGGAACGGTCGAAATAGTCGGAATCGACTCCTGGATCGCCGAAATCAGACACCAATTGACAGAAATATGGTCAAAACACGTTCAACGGTCCAGATCACCCGCTGACGTGGCACGCCGGAGCTCTTGCCGGAATCCTGCCGGAATTGTTGTCGGCGGCGTGAACAGTGCCTTCTTCTCCGGCACGGGGTTACTGTTCACCCGCGGGTTTTACCGAACTTTGACCGGCCATATCTCCTTTGTTTCAACTCCGTTTTTCTCGCCGTTTGCGCCGTTGGAATCGTCTCGCCGCCCTCTTCCCGAATCGGCCCTCGGACAAATTTTCTGACAACTTTCAATTTTCCGGCCACCGGAAAATTTGACGTCATCCTGTCGGTTCATCTCTCTTCCGGACCACATCGTCAACAATATTTGGTCCTCTACCCTCCAATTATATTTTCCATCTTACCACCGGTATGAAGGATGACTTACTGATGCAATGAGATAAAATCCTGTTAACTGATCGAGACAAATCAGTGACCGACTTTAGCGATGCAGAGGATCTAGAGATCCGTAAATGCATGTCCCCCCTCCTTGTGGGAAGATTTACATCCAAAAGGACCTATAATCTGAACGTCATGAGGCATGTGTTGCAGTCGATCTAGAGGTTGGAAGAAGGAATGACTATCAGGGAAATCAAACCGGGGATGCTCATATTTTATTTTTTAGGGAATCTTACAAGTTACGTGTTTAGAACAAATGACCCTAGTCTTGTGAGAATTATCTCACCGTGATCATGGACATGGTTAATGGGTTCAAATTTGATGGGTTAGACTTCTCCCATTTCCCTTTCTGTATCCGGGTGGGAGGCATCCCTTTCTTGGTAAAAGTGACCAAGTTATGCGATGTATCAGATACAATTTAATGTGGTCCAATGGTGCGGATTAGAGGGATGGTGGATATCACACAACCCATTATATAGGGTTCGTTCTTAAAACTCCCTTACTATAAGCCATGTGATTCCTTTGAATTCAAACAGTTCCCCTCATATTTCTTTTATGGCCTAATTGGACATGTGGTTAAGGATTGCGGTATGAAAATACCGGATCATGAGGGGAGTGTCATGTTGCAATATGGTATGTGTATCCATGTGAAACCCCCTGAGGGTCCATCCACACTGGAGGTTGAAAAACAAGTGGCCAGGGAGAAACTCTCAAAATGACCTTCTCAAAGATTTTCAATGACAAAGGATTTGATTATTTCAGTCTGGTTTCCATCCTTTCCTCGAGCATCTGGGAGTTCGGCGTTGCCTCACCCAACAATCATGGGAATCTTAGCTCCATTGGGTGGAGACCATACATTCCGTAGGATGGAAGATTAGGGAATACTATATGAGAATTCACAGGAGGCCGGGGTTAGGAACACTTTGCAAACTCACATCTTTCCACCTATTCAGAATAGGCAGAATGCTTTGGTGTATCAGAACTTTGGACCTACCACAAATTAACAACTGCTAAATCTTGGCTCGGAAGCCCTGGAGGTAATGAAGGATCCCTTCTCCCATATTATGGGGTCACTTAAGGAGGAATATCAAGTTCACATACTTCTCGGTGAGGAGGGTTTTCCAGGATTTCATACTATGAGGATCCTTAATCCAGTTTTGGATGAAATCCATCCAGACACAATACTTGTTGAACACAGGAACCAGGTGACCTGGAAATGGGGGAATAAGAGTATTACTAATATCAAGCACATCAAAAAACATTATAGTAACAAATTACTTCATCAAGGGCCCGAAAACGAAGTCCCGCTGAGTACTCAGAAACGTTCTAATTAGTTAGAGAGGAATGAACCTGATTTCTTGATAGGGGTAGAGGCTGGCTTGGTCCTGTCCCCCAACGCACCATGAAAATCATTTTCTAGAACTGTCATGGGCTTGGAAACCTATGACCGGTTTTTATTCTCCAACAATGGAGCTCTATGTATATACATAAGATGATATTTTTTTTCTGAGACTATATTAAAAAGAATGGAATTGAGAGTGATTACTTCAAAAGTTGGGTTCCAGAATTATTTCTCCATTATATTGTCATGCCATGAAGTTGGACTTTGTCTTTTGAGGAGAGTGGATATTGATTCCTTGATGGTTAACTTCTCCCAAAACCACATTGCCCCTTGATCCGACAACCTAGGGAACCTGATTAGAAATTCGTGGGATTTTATGGCTAGTCGAGTGCAAGAGACAAGTGGAGATCCTTAGAGCCAATTAAAACTATTAGGAATACTCTCCTGGGATCAATGTCTTAGGTGGGGTTTTCAATGAGATCCTCAATCACCATGAGAATCAATGAGGGTCTTGAAAAAGCATTTCATTAGTGCATTATCTTTGGGACTGTCTACTTCACCCAGGTCTATCAGATCTTAGCTTTTCAGGGAACCTATTTACCTAGATTTGTGGACGTGGACCTAGATCCAAATTATCTGAAAGGATTGATTGGTTTGTGACATTGAGAAACTGGATGAATACATTCCTAAGGCACTGTAAGAGTTTGTGTCCTAGAACAAACTCGTTGTAATTTGATTACATGGACATTTAATTTATTTAAATATTAAACATCTTATTTCATATTGTTCATTGTTTTGCATGACTATGATGTAATAATGTCATAGAATATTTGTTACATTGATAAGGTCATGGAAGTTCTCATCTATGATGAGAAACATAAAATTCAATAAAAATATTCTTAAATATAGTTCTACGGCTGGATGACATACTATGATGGAACACATAGCATGCAGACCGTTAGGTGTGGGTACTCATAAGCAGTTGAGACTCCCTCTTATGATGTTTGCACTTGGTAATCTCTAAGAAACTAGATTATGAGAACAGAACCACCAGTACAATTTCCACAAGTTTTGGTGTCATCAGTTATTTCAATCAACGAGCATGTGCAATGATCCTTAGACTTTAAGATTATCATTAATACATGTAACGACTTGCACACTTTGATTTACTGATGAAATATTTCACGCAGATAGTTGGCGGGAAGTAGAGTACGTTTTGTGCATCACAAGTGGCATGTTATTAATAGATAAGTCGAGGAAGGATTTTTCCATGCAATTTATGGATGTTGATATCTCGGCTCTCTGATTGAAATAGAACTGTTGTGTGAAATTAGATGGCTATGGTGTAACGATGAGTTTTTCTCACGTAGTCAAAGAACAACGTATCAAGCATAAAAGTTGTTGACACTATCATGAAACAGGATTGATGGGATATTGCAACAAAGGGATTATATTACACAGTGAGCGTTCGTATGTGGATTTCGTGTTTGCGACATTATGCTCTTTCTCTTGGGTTCCTTGACACGTTTCTATATAGTACTCTTGGACTTTAGGCAAGCCCACCTAATGCCACCAAGAACGAATCCTAGAGGGTCACACACTAAGTGTTTTTGGTGTTCTCAGTTAAATTCTATTTGAATTTAATTAATGATATAAATAATATTCTAAAGACCGTTGAATAATTTTATTCAAGTTAAAATGATCACATAAATTAAATAAAATATATGTATTTTTACTGAATATTTAAAAAATATTTATTTACTAGTTTGTAAGTAAAATATTTATTTAAGATAATATATTATTTTTTTATTTATTAGGGTGTTCAATAAATGGAAGTGGAGTTCGAGCGGACCAAGGTCGGTATGATATTAAAATAATTATTTGAAATTTGGTAAATAATTATTTAACTAGATGACATAAGTTAAAATAATAATGACGCTACTATTATTTTGTGATGCAGAATTTTATTTATAATTCTTTTTTGCGCAAGTTGAACACCATAAATAACGATGCAATATTATTATTATGAGCATGTTTTTTCTCCAAGTTCATGATTATTTAATTGTTGTTATGAAATTAAATATTGTAACTGAAGTTTCATGCATAAAAATAGAAAAGTATGCCTATTGTGCTAAACACCACATGTCACCGAAACGTACACTCGGTGAATTGAGAATTGTTGAGCTACACAATTTATTTATCGAATCCTCTTCCAACCCCTCTCAAGAATGGGAGGCATTCTTCAAGCCTAAAGAATATGCGATCAAGAATGACTCACATAAGGCACTCGTCTCACCGTGCTAGCACCCAGAGAATGAGCATTGTCGATCAGAGGCCATCGAAGCCCGTGTGGACCACTGTTAGAGGGATTGTAATTTGGATCCTTAAAAGTGAAACAAGATAACATGGAAGGGTCATTCCGGATGAAAAACATCATAAATAAAGAAAAATAACAATGATTCATGTATTATATTTCTTTATGAAATCAATTAAATTAATTATAAACATGATGTGCAAGATTTTCTCTAATGGTTTTAAGCCTCTTCCTTTTCTATCTAAATATTTGATTATATTCTGTGGAGACTGGAATTCATCGTCGTATAGATCCCGTAATAATCATTGATCATAGTAAATATCAATGTTGGTTTCTATCCCAACCACCCTTCCACTGCACCCGGAATCTATAGGTACGAGGTCTCCCACTTCCCTCCTATTTCCTTTGAACATTAACCCATTTTCCTCTAGTCATAGGTCACTTCCCAGGGTGAAATACCTACGTGGGGATTTTTCATTGAATGTATGTTTCTTCATAATGATAGATACAATGTAGTGGTTGAAGCTACTTTGTTATCCTCTCAAGGCCAAGTCTAGGAGAAGACTAAATCTGTTGCTAACCATATGCAGTTTTGGAGTACACAGAATTATGAGAGCTTCAACCTGAGAGTCCCCAAACATGATAAAGCACTTGGGAGGTGTTACCAAGATCCCACGTTTGATTCTTCCATGGAGGAATCTGTCACTCTGAAAAAATAACTAGACAAGGATCTGAAATCCAAATAATGTTATTGGTTGTCCAGGTCATGGGAGGCCGTCATCAAATAGGGAGACCAAAATACAAATTTTTCCCTTAGTGGGCCTTATTCATAAGAAGAAAGAACACTATTTCCAAATTAGTGGTTGGGGATGGTAGCTTTACTTTAGATTGGATCACTATTAGGGATCAGATCAGGTCCTTCTACCAAGATATATTTAGCTCTGAGTGTGGTAAAAAAATGAGGGGCCTTCTAAGATGTGTGGAGGCTAATGTTTCTGAGGCCATCTTTATGGATCTATAGTTGGACATTTCTAGTGAGGAGATTGTGGCATACCTTAATATCATTCATTCATAAAAGGCTCCTGACCTGACTGGTTTCTATTATTTTTAAATAAGCTTTAGAATGTTGTGGTATAAGATATTATTTCTTTGAAGCAAGGTGTATGGGATAGTTCTATTAGTATGGAAAATGTTGAGGAAACTCTCATTGTTTTGATCCCAAACTTTTCTGGCCTAGTTATTTTTTTACTTTTAGGCCTATCATCATGCTCAATGTGGTCTTCATGATTTTATAAAAAAAAAATTTTCCGCTACATGGGGAAGGTGCTCCCCTTTATTATATTTGAGAATTAAAGTGAATTTTTCCCCAAGAGTCCTATTATATATAATTTTATTCTTTCTCATGAAATCGTCCATTATATGAAAACCTGCACTTCCTCTAGAAGGGGGATTTTTGAAATGAAAACAGATATAACAAAATTCTATGATAGGTTGGAATGTTATTTTTTGGAAGAGGTAATGAGGAGACTGGGGTTTGGACCAAAATGGATGAGAGCGACCATGAGTTGTGTCAAGAAAAATTCCTTCTACATTATGTTCAATAGTTCTTTTACAACATGATTTAAACCATCTAGAGGTCTACGATAGAGTGATCTTCTTTACCCTTACTTATTTCTACTTATTACTGATGTTTTTTATTCTCTCTTACCTAAGGAATCTTTGGGCGGATTAATGGGGCTACAGTTTGTTGGCATAGAATTCCCATCACTCATTTATTCTTCATCGATGACCACATCTTTTTTCCTAGAGAAACTTCTCGGGAATTCCAAGAGGTTCTTGATGTTATTGATGCCTTCACCAAACCCTCAGGCATATAATTTATCTTTTCCAAATCAGAGATGTCCTTTAGTAGGGGAGTGAAAAGTATGATGAGCACTACCATTGCCAGCTTGTGTTGCCTCATGTTTGTGGAGAAACATAATAATTACATGGGCCTTCTAACGGTGTTTGGGAATTCGAAAAGAGAGGTATTATCTTTCATACAAGATAAAAGTGCATAAAAAAATTTAGGGATGGTCTGGTAAGAGTATTTCTAGTCTCATAAAGGAGGCCTTTATGAAAGCTATGGCTTAAGTAGCTCCTTCCTATGTTATGTCTCTCTACAATCACCCAGACTTCTTCATTCACCATCTCCAATCAGATTTTGAAATTTTTTAGTGGGGCCATGTTAGTGGTAAAAACAAATTACATTTGGTCGATTGAGAGAAGCACTATGAACCAAAGGCTTGTGGATGCATTAGTTTGAGGGACCTTAATCTTTTTAACAATTCTCTTACAACCAAACAAGGTTGGTTCTTATTAAAAATCCTAATACCTTGCATGAAAAATATTTCAAATCAATGTAATTACATCATAATGAATTTATGTCTTCCAGCATGAGACCCCGGACAAGCTTATTTTGGAGGAGAATTTGGGGTTCTAATTGTGTCCTTATGTATATGCTTTACTGGATAATTTCTAGTGGTGTTATAGTTAATATCTAGTGTGAACCTTGGCTACCTGTTCTTGAAGGTATTAAACCCATTTCTAAGCCTACACCCAATCATGAACATGCCTTAGTGTGGGATCTTATGGTTATTGACCTTAGTGAGAGGGACTCTCATAAGATTGATATGTGGTTTTTTGAGTTGTAACATAAGGATATTTTAGAGATACATGTGGGGTATAGATCTAGACCATATACACTTTTCAAGTTTGTTGAGTGTCCAGGATCCTACTCAGTCCACTAGGGCTACAAGACCTATTTCGAGCATGGATATGTTTCAAGGACTTCATTATGGAAGTATCTATGTATGTTGAGGGCCCTATAAAAGGCCAAACTATTCTCTTTGAAAATGTGCAGAGGCATCCTTCCAACATATGCCTGCCTTGCCGCCCGAAACCTATCTGAGATCACCATGTTCCCTTTATGTAGAACCAATGCAGAAACTAAGTTCCATGCTATTATTACGTTCCCACAGGTGATCAGAATGTTTTTGGAATGCACTATGAAAGATTTTTCACTCTAAAGAATTATCAGGGAGAGAATTTTGGTTGTAGAAGAATGGTTTCGATTTTTTATGGGTCAAACTATTGTGAGTTTAAGCATTCATGTGTGTATTATATGGTTTTATCATAACACCATTTTGTTTGGGTACACTTCCTTAGATGACATGTTTTTTCTATTATTTATAGTTGGGATTCCCAGTGTGTTGATGAGGGGGGGATCATACTCCTTCATCGGTTCAATCCCATCTAGCTGGATGGACCCCCCCTCACTGGGTGTTTTCAAGATTAATACTAATGTGGTGCTTCTAGGAGATAGTTTTGTTGGGAATAGTGCTATCGTCCATGACCATACGGGCTCCCTTATCCCAGACCGGCACTCCTCAATGGGTACACATTGGGCTCCTCCAGTAGCCAAATCCATGGACATTTGCAATGGGGTGGAGTTTTCCTTTTCTTAGGGATGGAGGAATATCGTGGTTGAAAATGATTTCCATGTTATTATCAACGCTTTGGAGGAGGCTAATGGTGAACAATGGTCTTTCAAGTCTATTGTTGATTTTATTTGATCTTTTGTTCCGTTGTTTTCTTCTTGTGGTTTCTCCTTTGTTGGGAGAGAGGGAATCATGCAGCTCATTTCATGGTTCCTTCTACGAGAAGTTGGGGGGGGGAGGTTCTTACTGGTTTTCTTCTTTTCCCATGGAGTTGTGTAATTTGGATTTCACTAAGATTTATGCTTGTTGAATGTCTCTTAAAAAATATCATGTTTCAAATTGGTAAATTTTATTCATTTTTTATATATTTATCAATATACACTATTTATTGAATTTTAATTTTTTTGAAATTTATTAATTTTTAATAATAATCATTCATTAATAATGTTAATTATGTTTTAATATATTTTTAATTTATTCATTTTTAATTTTTCAAACTTTAATATGTTTGTAATTTTATCCATTTTTAATATTTATTTATACATGTATATTCATTGACATTTAATGTTTTAAATATGATTATAATTTATGTAATTAATATGCATTCATTTTTATATTAAAATATTTTTTTAATAATTTATATAATTAATAACACTTGTTCATTTTTGTATTATTTTTTGCAATTTACCATTTTGTTTAATTATTAAATTTCACTCTTTTAACATTAATTCTTTTAATATTAATTAGTATAAATTTTCCACTAATATTGTTACTTGTTTTTTACTTTTAATTGTAATTTATTAAATTTTAATATTTATTATTCTAATATTTTTCTAATTTATTCAATTTTAATTTTTATTTATACATACTTATTCATTAACATTGAAGGTTTTTAATATGGTTGTAATGTTCATATTTAATATGTATTCATTTCATTTTAATATATACTCGTTTTTAATTTTTCTAACAAGTTATATAATTAATAATACTCATTCATTTTTTTCAATATTTTCAAAGTCTATCCATTTTTAGTTATTAAATTTAAATCATTTATAGCATTCAGGCATTTCAGATTATCTATTCATTAATAGTTTTAATTAATTTCTACCTTTTATGATTTATTCATTTTTAATATATATTAATTTAATATTTTTTAATATAATGATTTTTTATGAAACTAAATTAATTTATTTAATCAAAGTAATTTTTTATTGTAAATTAATATTCAAATTATAAAAACACTTTAATTATTTTATTTTCCAAAAAATAGATTTTTTTAATTGTACTGTATGTTGATGAAAATATATTAATTTTAATATATTTATATTCTTTAAATAAATGTTATAATTTTTACATATTGAAATACATTTTAACACAATATTTTGAAAGGATGTGATTTAATAATTCATTTGAACTTATTTCATAAATTATAAGTCATTTTACTAAAAAATTGAAGTGATTATTGATCATTCAAAAGTTCATTTATTTTGATATGAAAATTTATATTTTTCAGAATCCTATGTTTCTAATACTATTATGTTTAAATAACTTATTATTTTCATGAAATAAGACAAGAATCCATTTAAAGTATTTATTAAATTGTATTTACCACTTTAGAGGTGATATGAATAAGGTATGATATTAACTAATTTATCTTGTTTCGAGATAAATATGAGTATCTTATGATAAGATATATAACATGGTTAATTTGATGATAATAATATAACTTATATTAAGTACATGTATTATTTATATTTAGTAATTTTCTTCCTATGTAAAAAATTAATTAACAATTATTAAGTATATATAAAACAATTGGCCATACAACCCAACCCATCAAAGACCAGCCGCTACCACATTGGGACAATGTGGTCAACCACGTGTGAGACTGGTTGATTAGGCAAGCCACATGGAGGTAGAAGGGTGAGTGAATAACCCTTGAATGGTGTGTCAATGGGCAAGAAAAAGGCCCATATAGTGTGCTCGGGTGAGTGCATGGGCATGGGACTTTGTGGGTAGGCACGACCCATGAGCCTGGGTGTGTGTGTTGTGTGGGCATGAGAGAGGATGCCATTCTACCTGTGTTTTCCAAGTCAATGGGAGTGTTTGACTTATATAAAAGAGATCATATGGCAAAAAAATTAATGCGGGACATAAAATATAGAAATTGTTTATGGGTTTGTCATCACTTTCTATTTTAGCACTGATAAATATTGGTCTTTATCAGCTCTTATTTAAAGCACTGATAAAACATTTATGATATTTTAAATTGAATCATAATAGAGGACCCCATTTCTCACACCATTCATGATCTAATGAAACTGAAACTTTACTGTGACTCTCCCCCAAACTCCTTATATGATTGACACTTTCAAACCCCACGATGTGTTACTTGTTCATTTTCATTCATTATATCATTATTTTAGTTCTTTTGTTGTTTTTAATTTCCTAAATGATTTAAACTGTGTGCACGAGCGAGTTTACCTTGGTCTACCTCCCTGATTCTCTACCCAATCTCCTTCACCATGAGCCACTATAGTTTCACCCCTACCCATCCCGGATGTTTATCAACTATTATTCTGAAATGAGAATAAGTTTTTTTGAGTCCATTATTGTACATGTTGATTTATCTAATTAGGAAGTTCAAAAACCTTTCATTATTTGATGTTTCGAGTAGATTTTCTAAAAATGTAAATATATCCAAGATATAGAAATGTTCTCATTGTTATCTATTAAATTTTTTTAGTTCATATTTTCAATTGATCTGTTGAAGCTCCCCGAGGAGTACACATGAATTCATTGAAATTTTGTTATGTTGAATTTGCAATGAAAACTGATAATCAATCATTTTTATGAGAGTTTGATGCGCTGAAATTTTCATTGAATGTATCCCGTAAAGCTCAACTGAACCATGTTTCATATAAACTGTTTTTTTATTTTATTTTATTGATAAATTGATCAGGTTTCTTAAATATGTATTATGAAAATATTTTTAAATTCAATTTTTCTAATTTATATAGATTTCACCTTTAAAAATGAGGGAGATTATTTTTTAAAATCATGTTGATTAATTTTATAAGAAGGGTATATGGTATTACACTCTAATTTAAATAATTTTTTAAAAATACCCCATGACTATTTTTTTGAAGATATTATTTTTTACTAATTTATTGGAATTTAATTTTTCAATAATTTATAATTAGTTTTTTATGACTTTATATAAATTGATTTACATTGGTATATATTCCTTATTTCAAAATTTAAAAAATTTTTCAACATAACCTATTATCCTTTATAAGTGTCTTTATCCTTGTGATGATATCCTCAATCCACATCACATCCCTCGTACATAACTAATATGGAACCACCATTACACACTACGTGGCTATCAACTGGTTCACCTCAGGATGAGAAAGGAGTGTGAATGTTCAGGTGACTGATACTTGTCATACATGACATTTAGAAACTGAAAAGTGTCATTTACTCGAGCTTTACAAATACTTCCACATCCTGAGGTAATTTTGGAGAACGGTATTGGATCCAACTTCAAACACGAGGAAGAAGAATCCAATTTCTAGGTATCCTTCCAGCTCTCATGGATTAAAATCAAACAATTCTTCCCACTTTTATTTTGTTAATAGTTAAAAGAACCACAATCCTTTTAATATTTTCATTGCAGGGAACATCTACAATATGAATTCTATAAAAAACCCATTAACCTATTTTTTAGTTAAAAAAAACCTTCCTGTAATAATTCTACAAAAAGAGAGTGTACATGATAGAAAATTTCAGATTAGTATTAATTAAGTTAATTCACCTAATTTTTCATTTTCATTGCACTAATTCTGTAAATTTTCACTTGAAGTAGTTGATTATATCTACTAAACCCATTCAAAACATTCATATCTAATTACCTCTTGTTTAAACCTCACTCCCAGTTTCTAATCTGGCATTTTTCTAGATTTTATTCTCTCAGTTGGTTCCATCGAGGCTGAGTTTTTTTAGGTGACCCTAGGTAGTTGGTATTATACTCTAATAATTATTTTAATATGATGCTTTCTTCTAATACCACTAGGACACTTATTAAACTTTTTTTGAAGCTTATTCTTCCAGCATATGATAGAATATCATTATATTTGGCTCCTAATCACCCTATCCCTGAAACACTACATGACCCACCACATACAAAGTGAATAAGTGAATAAATACCAACTCCTCCTTCTTGTTGGAATCCCACCTAGAAAATTTATAGACACCATCATAGAATTACTGCCTTTTTGTCCCACTAAACAACAAATTGGGAACCTGGACCAACAAACACATATTTACTCCATGTTTTTTTTCAGGTCAACCTTTTGTACAATTATAACTTATTAGGAATCATCACCAATAACATTAAAATAATGGGTACCCATTATTAGAAGTATCAATAACTTTATTATTTGCTTATGAATACTTATGTGTATTTTTTTACATAATGAATATTTTATGGACCTAGTAGGATGGATATGAATTTATGATGGATTACCAAGAGTCATATGACAAAATATTATAAAGATGGAGTTATAGAGTTCATTATGTTTGTAATGGAACATGCATACCAACCTTCCAAAATCCTTTTTCTATGTTTATGATTTTGATATTTTGGAAAAATTAGTGTAGAAGATTTGGAAGAACATTTGACTCTTCAGGGAATAGATCAGAGCTATAAATGTAAGAGAGAACATGGGAAGAAACTGAATGTACACACTGATTGGGATTATACTGCAATTTATGGATCATTTGACATGAATACTAGTGTAAATGATGATGGAGATCTTATGGAATAAATTATAATGAAAATTGAATAAGACCTTAATTATTGAAAAATGTTATTTAAGAAGTTAAATAAATGTGCTAAGAGACCATTGCATACCAGTTTTAATAAATATACAACATTTTTAGCTGTATTGAAGTTTTATAATTTGATAGCTGGTAGTGGAGGAAGAGAGATGAGCTTTATAGAACTACTTGGTCGGCTGAATGATATGCTACCAGAATAAAACTAGATTCCTTTTCGAACATGTAATGCTAAAAAATGATTCAGTCAATGAGCATGATATCTAAAAAAATACATGCATGTCTTAATTATTGACAAGGACCCTGAATTACTCAGGAAATTCACTAAGTGTAGCATGAATCAATACACCAAAGATTAATCAAGTCATTTGAAATTTATATAATAATTTCATATAATTCAATAGATTAGATGACTATATGGATGTGGAGAAAACTATATAAAATTAACATGGCACACAAATAAAATAATTGAATATAAGAAACTACGTCACACAATTGACTCACCTTAGTGAAATAAAATTAATCACGAGTATCTTGAATCTGAAAACAAGATGAAAAATATTTGTCTTGCATTATCTAAGGATAGAATAAATCCTTTTGGTGTATAGATTAGTACTCACAATACATGTCTAGTTATGTTGTTATATTATAATTTTACACCATGGTTATGCATGAAGCAAAAATACATTATGTTGTCATTGCTAATCTCCAGACAAAAAAACCTGAAAATGATATTGATGTCTATTTGTATCCATTAATCAAAGATCTGAAATTGATATGGGATACAAGTTTTATACTATATGATTCTCATATAAGTGAATAATTCACATTGAGATCCATGTTGTATTGGATGATAAATGAATTTCCTTATTATGTAATTTTTATAGAATATAAAATTAAAGGAATGCTGGGGTGTTCCATTTGTTAAGAATACACACTGAGCTCAGTTGAAACATTCCTTGAAGACTCTGTATGTAGAAAATTATAAATTTTTACCCCAATAATATAAATATCAATCTTGGATGATAACATTCGATGGTAATATAGAATAAGATACGACACCATGTCCACTATCTAGTGAGAAACTATTCAAGAAAGTAAAAGATATTGAAACTACTTTTAGTAAAACCTTTTCAATAAACCTTTTGAAATTAGGTTGAAAAAGATATCAATTTTATTTGAATTTTCTCACTATAATTGTTTGTATTCCAAAAAATTTCTTGATTTCATGCATGTAGAAAAAAAATTAATTTGATAGTTTTATTAGTACATTTGTGAAATTTTCATAAAAAAAGGAATTAGGGCTAGGTTGGACATGATTTTCTTTGGCACAAGGGATTTTTTGTCACTTGTACAGGGTATAAGTTGGAATTTTCTTCCTCCAATATCTTACACTCTATCCATACAAGAAAAATTACAATTTTCTAATTTCCCTAATGGTGTAAAAGTTCTAGAGGGGTATTTATAAAATATCTAGAATGTCATGTCAATGACTAATTTGAAGTTACAATGTCTAAAATCACATGAATGTCATGTTTTGATTCAATATTCATTGTCTCTCACTTTACATTTCATTTTACCTAAGAATGTATGACATACATTAATAAGAATATTCTTATTTTTTAAAAACCATATATAGTATTGTTATTGATATGATGACATTTCCAATCATGAAAAAGGTTATTACAGTCATCTTATGTGAATTAGATATATTATTCTCACCACAATTAATTTATATAATATTCCACCTAATGATTCATTTGGTTATAGAGGTTCAACTTTATTTCCTTTTCCATAAAATATGAATGTTCCCTATTGAATGATATGTGAATATTTTGAATGGGTACATCAAGAATCAATGTCATCCTGAAAGATATATTGTATAATGATATATTTTTGATGAATATTTGGAATTATATATCAATTACCTATCAGATGTTGTTAGTATCAGTCTACCAAAGTCTCGTAATAGTGGTCACCTAATGGGTGAAGGGATTTCTGGAAGAGAATGTTTTACAAATACCATCACAGATTATGAGAAATATCACCATTACATTTTACATAATAGTACATCGGATTCTCCATACGTTCAATCCCTCAATGTATTACATAGAAATTTAAATCCATTAAGGGATGAAGGATGGAAATCAAATACTCATAATAAAAAATTTATTAGAGGTGTCACACAATAACTTTTGAAATAATTTTATTTTATTATTTTATATAGTCTTGTATTATTTTTTCTAGTTGGGGGACAAACTCGATTGAAATTTTGTGTTTTTGGTGACAAATGATTATTTTTGGATTGGTCATGTCCAGCGCATTAGCAGGGCATGGTCGAAGACGTACGACTTCACTAGGTCACCATGCAGCCTGCCCGGTGTTCAAAAAACATATTATTAATTAATTAATTAAAAAATGAATAATAAATTGAATAAAAAATAGAATAAAATAAATAAAATAAATTAAGAAGTGTTTTAATAATAATAATATTTTTAATGTTTAGGAATATTACTAATAATATTATTATTGTTAATATTTTAATAAATTTATTATTATTAACATGACAATGATATCTAATTAAGAGTATTATTAGTATTATAGAATCATTAGTATCAATATTATTATTATTATTACCATTAATTACTATTATTATTATTATTATTATTATTCCTTAATTATTATTATTATGTTTATTAGATTTAGTTATTTTTTTACAGATTTTTTTTATTTTTTCCTTTTCCCCCCATATTTTTTCCCTTTTTCTATATTCCTCTCTTCATCCCCTCCCTTCCTTGAATCACATTACTTGCCCTACTATACCCAGTTCCACTCTCCCTTGGCTGATCTCCTGGCTGGCGCCCCCCTGGTCAGACCTTGTACCGATAATCACACACCGGCAAACCAGCACCACCCCACTCCCTTTCCAACCCACATCGTACCACACAACTCCTCTCATGATGCCTCCCTTTCTCGTCCGAATCTCTAGTGCATGTTGCCTCTAGTGACCATCCCCTTTCTGTGCTACCTCCGTCGACCCCCCTTCAGTCCGTGAATCCCTTCCTGGAGTCACACCCTCATTCATTCTACCTCGGGTGATATTTTCCCTCTTATATTAGGGTTTCATGTTAGGGTTTCATTTTATTTAGGGTTCTATTTTTATATTTGTTTCTGAAATTCTTGAATTAGGGTCTAATTCAGTTTTCTTGCAGTGCGATTGGAGTACGATTGGAGTTTTTGACAAATGTTTTGGATTTTCGACCTCAAAGGTAGGTGGTTTCATGTATAATCATTATTTGATGAATTTGTTTTCTTGGATAATTAATATTGTGGGTTCTTTGATCAATTGTTTTTGTGAGAAATTAATTTTTGAAATATTTTTATATGTGTTTGATTTTTAAATAGCATGTTTATGTGAAATGGGTTGTGTTTTTATTGCAAACCCATATTACGTCACTAGTTTGTGTTTTGATAAATTGTGTGATTATTTTATTTGACTATGAAAGGGATAAAAGTTTTGGTTTGGTGTGGATTAATGTGCATTTAACCATAAAAGAGGATTTGAGTGGGTTTTTGTGTGTAATGGCACATCCTACTTCTTGGAAATTATTTAATAATTTTTCATCCGGGTTTATTTGATATTGAAAGTAATGAAAATTAATTATTGAAAGGGTTTTGGTGTGTGTATGTAATGGGTGGAACCTCTGTGGTCCATTAATTTTTCAAAATCTAGTGTTTTGGGTGTTCTAGGAGGCAACGATAGCTAATTATAAGAGTTTTACAAAAGTTCATGTTTCCATCGATGAGTCTGGTGTCGGCGATTCGTGTAAGTAGGTTGGAATCCATAGCTCACATCGATAACTCAGTGTCGGTGAATCAGGGAATCAGTGACTCGGGGCACCAATAGTTCGAGACATTGGTTGGACGAGCATCAGTGAGTGGCATTGGTGACTCATGTTAGTGAATCACATCGATGAATCGTGTCAGTGAGTCAGGTGTCAGTGAGTTGTGTCAGCAATTCATGTCGGTGACTTGCATGAGTGAGTCAGGCATCGGTGACTCACTGCCAGTGACTCGCGTTGGTGACTCACCCATCGATGATTGATTTACAGTTTTATCCAGTTTTCCCTTTTTCTTCCCAATAATGTTTCCTTTGATTATAAATGAGTTAAGTGACATATTTAATAAGTTTTTGGGCCATTTCAAATGTTATTTATCTCCTAAAAACCTAAAGCTATATTTTACTCCTAAACCATGTGGTCTTGATCATGATTTATCTTTAATGGACGTTGAAATAATTTCCCCATAGATTTAAAATCTGGCCTTTATAAATCAAAGATCATATCTTCCTTTAACCCTTCAATTCTTTCTTGGTGTTCTGAGAACCATTCTTACCACAAGGAGTCGTGTGCCTATATTGTAGTATTTTTTTCTGTTTTACACAAGAATTTTTTCTACTCCTCTCGCGACCCCCAGTTCCGGTGAAAGAAGGGATTTTTGATCATATGTTATTCCATGTAGGGATCCCTTAGTCTCTATTTTATTTGTCTATCATGTGGGGTGAATGTGTTGATATTTATTATGGTTACTATTGAAACCAATTTAATAAAGAGAATAAGAAGTAATGAATGAGGGGCTGGGAAGATGGCGATGTTGATTAGTTTTTTAATATGTTATCCTTCATCCATGTCATGTTTTTAACGGTTGTATGCCTTCTAAAAATCATGGTCATTGGTGGCCTCTATTTGTACACTCGTATGTCTTGTGAATATTTTTTGTTTCTTACCAATTGAACAGATGAAATATGAAAATTTTATTAATCATATATATTTTCTTTAATATATGGATTCCCCAAGATCAAACTTTTTTTGTCATCACCCCTAAATAATAAAAGTGGAATTAAAGAATCAGATCTACTAAATTTGAATACAGATTTCTATTTGGTGTGGCTGTGTTTTGTGTATGGTTCTACTTGACATTGTATTTGTACTCGTCATGGCTTGTTGAGTCTGAGAGTGTGGTTATGTGTATGGTGTGGAATGGTTGGTGTGATGGTATCTCAGTTTTAGAGATTATTTATTTTAGAATGGATGAACTTGTTATGTAGTGGGACTACATGTGGGCAGTGGTTAGGAAGCGGGGCTATAGATTCAGGTTGTGTTATGTTTTATTACTAGGAGTTATGGGTGTGGTGTTGTTGTTATGAAACGGGGCTACCGAGTGTGGTTGTGATTAGTTTTGTTGGGGTTTTTCTTATTTAGAGGAATGACAAGGCATAATTACATTCAAGAATGATGGTGGCAGTGGTTGAACAGGTGTTCAGGAAAGGGGATTGTGTGATGGGATTGCAAGCTGGTTGAGTTTTGATTTTTTGTTGGATATTGTGTTTTTGGCTCAGTGGGGCTGTCGAGGTTGGTTTAGGGGGGATAATATTGATGAAGGATTTTTTTACCTTGCCTGGGACTTTCGCTCAGAGTTTTTAAACTTTTGTAAAGTGGGTGTGGGTTATGATGTTACTTGTGGTGCACTATGTTTGGTAGTTTCCTTGGTAGGTATAAAATAAATAAATAAATGAATTTATAATTTATAATGGTAACTAGTTAAATGAATTGGATGGAGGTATGTTTCAAGTTGTGGATTGTAGTAAAGTGTCATTCATTTATCGACATACGAAGGTGATCGTTGTTCGTGGTGGTGCATGCATGTAGGGTTGGCAGTAAGGGATGTTTTGGTGTGAAATAGTTGTTGTTTTGAAAACCAATAGGTTGGGCTGAGTGTTTGGTACATATATACACACACACACACACACACACACACATGTAGTTCCTTGTGATATCTATACACATCCCACCCATGTTGAGAACTACATGCTGAAAACCCCCATCATTATGGGGAAGGGTTTCCATTCTCAACATCCCGATGGGAGGATGGATGGATGGTTATTGGCTCTTTTTCTCCATCTTCTAGGAATTGGTATCCCAAGACTCTTCGGGCAGGTTGTGGTGAGGTTGTGAGGCCTAGGTGTCTACGGGTGAGGTGTGATTCCCAGGTGTCTTCGAGACGAGGCATGTTGTCCTTTCACAGGTGTCTTTGGGATATGATGTGGTATGTGGCCCAGGTGTGTGTAGTCATGTTGTGGTAGTGGGGATTGTGGAAGAGCATGGCCACGTTAGGATGTTTTCTATTAGGGATGAGAAGTAAACTAGTGGGAAGTGGTGTGGGTACCCAAATATCGATGAGATTACTACATTACATTACATGACGTGCATTATTTTTTGGGCGTTCCTTGGTGAGGTTGGGGTGGATAGTATACCATGTTAGGTGCTTTTGAGTTTCTACTATTTTTCTCGTATGGGAATTAGTATGCTTCTCCCACTTATGCCTGAGTGACTTTGGTTTTTCTACTGAATATACCAGTATTACCCCCTATGTATATAGAATTATTTTTATGTTTCCAGGGAGATTACGCAGACCATGCTGGACCTTACTCGCTCAGGAATCAGGATAGTTCTTGTGTCACTGCTTAGTTTGTTCTTTTGGTATTTAATTAGGAGTTTTTCATTGTGTTGCTAGTAGTTTTACTTTAAACATGCATATGTGATGATTTTTTTGTTTCTTATATATATAAATATCTTTTATTTTTTTGAGGTTAATACATCTTATCTTTAGATCTTGGTTACTATAAAAAGGGTAATGCCTTCTATTTTTTGAGATTGTATACCATTGGTGATGGTCGCCACCTCGAGGCTTAATGGATGTGGGACTTTAGGGTCATCATCTATTTTTCAAAACAAAGAAGAAAGTTCCTGACACTTTTCTTGCCCTTCCCTCATCTTACAGGAGGGTCATGGCAATGTATGATTTTAAAAAAGGGTCTGGGTATGTAAATGGTGTTATTTTGTGTGTGTAGTTCATTTTTTGGTTTGGGTATATATGAATGTGGAATATGACATGAACTTGTAACATGAACAGGCTCAAAAAGGGAAGCCTAGGTACTAGGTGGAATACTAGGACTGGTGTGCTAAAGATACGAAAGTTCTTTCATCCCGGTTTCACTTCGCTGGATAGATGACTACAACAATGATTAAATATTTAGATGATGGTCAGATACCACTAGGATTATGGGGATGTCCCCTACTAGTGGATCATGCATGAGAATGGAGGTTTTTATTGTTCCTATACAACTTTTCACGGAGACACGAGGTTCTAGGGTGACATTACTTGATAGTACCTATAGGGGCCATCCCATGTTTAGTGCTCTTGGCTATTTGGAACTCAATATCATCATACAGTGTGACCTTTGGTTTAATTAAAATGTAAAACTATTTTTAATTAATGTTACATTCCATTGAAGTCGATTTTATTAAAACTCTTTTCTCTTTAATTTTTTAATCATTTTCTTTATATTTATTAAACTTTAAAGTGTACTCGTCATTTAATGATTATAACATGGAACCATTTCTTAGGTGTCATCCTACTGGGCGTTAACTCACACACAACTTACACCATTGGGTATAAGTGGATTCTATTATTGTTGATACAGGTAAGGGTAATGTTTTTTGAGATGGTTGTTTGGGTTGAAAGCTATATTTCTTGGTGAGTTGCTGTAGAGATGGTTTGAGGGTTGTGACATCTTTCCTTGGGGGGTTTTAAGCTAGTTTTTAGTGAACTTACATTGTTGTAGTTTTTTAGGTTCTTGTTTAATCTATGTAACTCGATTTTAAAGAATTCTTAAGGCTTGTTTTGTTTGAAATTTTTAGTTTTGGTTAATTAGTTATTGATTTTTGTTTTATATTTTCATATTTGGGTAAACCATTCCTACTTGTTTTTATTGATACCTGAACACTGGTGAGAGACTGTGGGGATGGAAAACGCCTTTTAGGACTTTCCACGGACCAGGTTGGGTGCCGGGTTGGATGGTGACCTCGCTTGGTTCATGAAGAAATGTTATCAGAGGATGGTTATTCCCTTTGAGTCATTTGATTTGGGATGAGTTGGTTAGATATGATCTAGGACTATCGGTTCATGGAGTTATGGTTGTGATTAGGGTGTATAGAAAACAAACCTCGCGGTAGACCTTGAGTCACCATGGGATGTTGGGATATTTGATTGACTTCTCTTCTAGGTGGGACATGTAGGCTGCAAACATCGTGTGGACAATGGATGTAGGTTAAGTGGTTTGTCATTTCATGTCATGAAAAGTTTGATTTATTTATATTTTATGATTATTGAAAATTTTGAGAACTATTTTATTAATGATTTCGTGACTATTTCATTTTATAGAAACATACCTCCCCAGAGATCTCCCTTGCACCCACGAGAGGAATTTGAAGAGAGTTCTCCCTCATTGCTTGATTAGAGGTTGGTGGATATTAAGGCCCGGATTGTTTAGGCTATAAGACAGGGAGCATATCCTACTCCTACTCCTGCTTCAGTTAGAGAGGATGCATTTGGTCATAGGAATGAAAAATCCCATGAGTTTATCAAGAACAAACCCCTTCATTATGAGGTACCATAGAGCCCTAGGAAACATTGGAGTGTATTGAGAAGATAAAGCACATGTTTGAGTTTATTGCTACTCTTGAAGAAGTTATAGTAGAATGAGCCACATTCTTGGTAGAGGGCCCCATTCGAATGTGGTGGGACTCAGTGCTTCAGGTTGGGAAGTTTGAGAAGATGAGCTAGAAGGACTTCAAGGTGATATTTAATTATCAATAATATCCCGCGGTCTTGGATTGTGTTAGGTCATGGGAGTTTATGAATCTTGTTTAGGGGGACCAGCCACTGATGGAGTATGCCAACTGCTTTGCTGAGACAGTCCGATATGCACTTGAAATAGTCTCCAATGAACAGATGAATGCTCAAAGGTTTGAAAAGGGATTGTGACTGGAGATCTATTCTTAGGTATTCCTGTTCAATATAAAGACCTATCCTGAGTTAGTTGATCAATATTGTATGGAGGATATTGACCTAAAGTTAAGGTCTGGTTCCTTTGGTACTATGTTTATATTTGGAAGTGGTAGTTCATTTGAGAAGAATAGGAAGTCTAATGACTAGGGGAAGAAGGGAGGTGGTAGTTCTGACCATCCTTCTATGAAGAAATCATCTTTGGCTTCTGGTGTAGGGTTTGTTGTGATCCATTAGTGTGGGAAGGTAGGACACATAAAACATGCATGCCCTCATCCCCAAGGACTTTCCATCTATGTGGAGCTATGGGGAACCAACAACGGTTATGCAGGGAGGTGCTCCCTTATCAAAGTAGGGTAGGATCTGTGGCTTCCAAGGGAGTGTCATTTCAGTCGGATCCAACTATGAAAGTGGGTTCTCAGTTTGGTATTCATGGTAGTAGGAATGGAATGTATTCTAGGAAGATTCATATCAAGGACTATCCACACGAGAGCAGTCATTTTCAGGAAGGGACTAGGCACCTACATGCTATGGA
Organism: Viscum album; assembly: GCA_963277665.1. NCBI lineage: Eukaryota > Viridiplantae > Streptophyta > Magnoliopsida > Santalales > Viscaceae > Viscum > Viscum album. The sequence continues at coordinate 279,624,779 of OY728125.1, forward strand.
TCAGTCACCAGTAGGATCAGATGCAATACCTTCAACATTTCAAGGTACCATCCTGATTTCATCTTCTATAATATCTATTTTATTTGATACTGGTGAATCTATTTCTTTTACCTTTTCCCATCTATTTAATCTTCTAAACTTACCAACCAAGATGTTGTATTTTGTAATGGATTCGGTAACGCCGTTGGATAAGAAGAATGAGAAAGGAATCAGGTTCCTGTCTTGTGCACTCTAAATGTCTGGGGTTTAGATGGAGTGGGACTTTATGGTCTTGTATATGGACCTTTTTGACATAATCCATGACATGGATTGGCTGGTGCACAATCAATAACATATCGGTTTCTATAGGAAACAATTGAGTTTTATGGAACCAGATAAGAGTCCATAGGTATTTCTTGGGGAATGGGGTCCTCAGATGGGTTGTGTGGGACCTACACTTCTAGAGTTGGGAATTATTTCCTTTCAGTTATCATCGCTCATGATAGAGGGTGGTGGTGGTAGTGCTTCTGAGGGTGGATTGCCTCCTGTAGTGCATGAGTTCCCGAAGTTATTTTTAGATTAGTTTTCAGGATTACCCCCGAAGGGGGAATTAGATATCTTGATTTAATTGGAACTAGTAACACAAACTATATCTCTTCCCGCATATCTCATGGCCCCCGCTGAATTGAAGAAATTAAATATACAACTGGATGATTTAAAATCCAAGGGTTCATTCACCAGAGCCTCTCTCCTTGGGCTGCTCCTGTTCTATCCACGGAGATGGATGACAAATCTCTCTGGTTGTTCATCAATTACCAAAAGTTGAATAATGTAACCATCAAGAATAAATACCCTTTCCCCAGATTGATGACTTGTTTGATTATCTGAATGGGGAAAATTGGTTTTAAAAGATAGACTTGTGTTTGGGTTACCACTAAGTTAGTGTGATAGAAGGGGACATACTAAAGACGACTTTCAAAAGTAGGTACGACCACTTTGAGTATTTGGTCATGCCTTTCTGATTGATGAATTCTCTATCTGTTATTATGGTGATCAGGAATAGGGTGTTCCACTAGTATCTCGACTCCTTTGTTGGGGTATTCATATAAGACATCTTGGATTTCTTCAAATCAAATGAAGATAATGAGAATCATTTGTGGAGTGTGTTGGGCACTCTGCAGGATCATCGCCATTATGAAAAGCTTTCAAAGTGATCCTTATAGATTTTGGAAATGAATGTTTTGGAACACATGATTTCAAATGAAGGGGTTTTAGTGTATCATGATAAGATTAATGTAGTTATGTTATGGAAATAAAAAAATAATTTGTTCAAGATTAAGTGTTTTCATGGCCTGATAGGTTATTACAAGTAAATTATTTTGGATTTATCATGGCTTTATTCCTCTATGACAGCACTCACATGGAATGAGGTGAATTTTGAATTGTCCCTAGAGTGCCTGGAATCCTTTGAGGAGTTGAAGTAGTGGTTTAATATCCCATCAGTGTTGAACTTTTCAGAGTATGGGAAGGTCTACGTGGTTTATTGCGATGCTTCACATACACGCCTCAAGTTTGTACTCATGCAAGATAATCATGAAGTGGCTGATGGTTCTCACCAACTCCGAACTCATGAGAATAATTACCAGACTCATGAATTTGAATTGGTAGTGGTGATGCATTTCCTAAATAATTGGAAAAATTACCATTTTGGGAATAAATTTATGGTCTACTCTGATCATAATATCATAACCTACATCTTCTCATAGAAGGATGTTAATCTGAGTTAGCATCATTGGAATGAGTATTTTTGAGGGTTTGACATTGATATCATCTATACCCCAAGAAAGGGTAATGTGGTTGCTGACACCTTGAGTAGAAAAGTGTCAATGTAGGATTTGAGGAAGTCTTGTGATAAATGGACCATGATGAGGCTCTTTGCCCAGATGCACATGGAGACCAAGGAGCACAGCCGAGGTGCATTCGTTGCCAGTGTCCAATTGACCCCTTCTCTCCTGAAGTTGATTTAGTGGGATCAGCCTGGTGATGAGATGTGCCAGTAGTCCATGTAGTTCCTTCATGGTGGGGAGAAATCTCATGATTGGTTTTCTTCTCTTAGGGTAATCATGTGCTTTAAGGTCCGTGCAATGGTTCTGTTGTCTATGTAGAAGGTGGTGATGCAAGATAGACACCAGTATCAGTGGGCCATCCATCATGGTGCTACCAAGATATATTGTGATTTTCATCAGAATTTTTTGTGGCCAGGATTGAGGCATGAAATAGTTGATTCTTATTAAGGTGTTATACATGTTAGCAGGTAAACTGAGAGAATCCAAGGCCCTTTTGATTGATTTATCCATTACCCATTCCTATCAAGAAGTGGGACAAGGTCTCCATGGAATTTATTATTTTATTTTCTCATACACATCTATGAAGGAATACTATTTGGGTAGTGATTGATCATTTGACTAAATCATCCCACTTCACTCTGATCATAGATACAACTGAAGTGGATGAGCTAGTCTAGCTGTATGTTTAGGATGTGATCAGACTTTATGGTGTTCCGTTAGTGATTGTTTTTAATAGAGACTCCCCGCTTCAACTATATTTTTTTGGAAGGCATTTGGAGGAAATTGGGGTCACATATTAAAATGAGTATGAAATACCATCCTCAAATGGATGGTCGGATGGAGTAGGGAAATCAGATTCTAGAGGACATGCTTTGTGCATGTGTTTTGGATTTCGAAGGATCGTGGGATAGCCATTTGGGATTGGTCGATTTCTCTTATAATAATAGTTATCAATACTCTATTCTAATCGATCCTTTTGATTCAATCTATGGTCAACCATGTCAGTCTCCTTTATGTTAGGTTGAGGTAGGTGATACCTCACTTTTGGGACTGAACCATCTATAGGAGATGTTTGAGAAATGAAAGTTTATTAGGCAACAATTATTGATAGATTAGAGTCACCAAAAATATTATATTGATCATAGTCATTGATATCTTGAGTTTTCCATGGGTTATTAGGTATTCTTGAAGGTGGACCCTCATATGGGAAAGCAAGGATAACCGGTGTCAAGGTATGTTGGGCCTTTCAAGATCACTGAGCAGATTGACAAGGTGATATATATCTGTTGGATTTATCTTCTCATTTGATGTCAATTCACTATATATTTACTATCTACCAATTAAATAATTATAATCTAGACCCATATCATGTATTTAATTGGGAAGAGTTGGAGATAGAACCTGATTTATCAGTGTTTTAACAGCCAGTGCGGATAGTGGATTCCCAAGAGAATGTGATTCGTGGGAAGTCTATTCCTTTTGTTCATATCCTTTGGTATCATGAGAATGATGATCATGATACTTGGGTGGAGATGTCATGGGTTGAGAAGGAGTATCATTTTTTATTCTTTGATCAAGCTTTAAGTTAAATTTCAAAGGGCGAAAAGTTTTCACGGTGGAGAGAATTTCCACACAATAACTTTTGAAATAATTTAAATTTATCATTTTATCTATTTTTGTAATATTTTGTTGAGGTGTGGGCCGATCAAAATTAATTTTTTTGGTTTTTTCTGATAAATGATTTTTTTGGGCTTGGTTGCATCCTACGCATGGGTAGGGCACGGTTGAAGCCATGAAGCTTCACCAGGTCACCATGTTGCCTTCCCGATGTTCAAAAAATAATAATTAATTAATTAATAAAATGAACAATAAAGTGAAAACAAAATAGAATAAGAAAAATAAAATGACCTAATAATTATTTTAATAATAATAATAATAATATTATTTAATAATATTGTTAATATTATTAATATCGTTAATATTTTAATTAATTTTTTATTATTAATACGATAATGGTATTTATTTAAGAGTATTATTATTATTATAAAATTATTAATATCAATATTGTTGTTATTTTTACCATCAATTACTATTATTATTATTCTTCTTATAATTAATAATTAATTATTATTTTTATGTTTATTGGATTTAGTTTTTTTAGGATGTTTATTTTTATTTTCCCCTTTTCACCCCTTATTCTTTTTTTCTATTTCCCTCTTCCTCTCTTCCCCCCTCACATTCTCATGTTGTGCTGCTACCCTCCCTAACCCTAGAATTTCTTTGCCTTGGCTGCTCTCCTGGATGGTGCCCTATTAGAAATACCACTCATCAGTGCATCAACACCGCAACACTCCCTTTTCAACATTCATAACACTGCATAGATCCTCTCATGCTGCCTCCCTTTCTCGAACGGATCTCCAGTGCGGCTCACCTCTGGTGACCCTGCCTTACAAGAACAACCTCTGATGACCCACTTTAGTGCAAAACTCCCTTACAATAGCCTCTCCCTCATAAATTATACCCCATTTGATAGTTTTCATCTTCACTTAGGCTTTCAGGTTAGGGTTTAATTTTTTACGGTTCTATTTTGAGGTTTCTTGTTCAAATTATTGAATTAGAGTCTAATTCGGTTTTCTTCTGGTACAATTGGAGTATCAAACCATTTTTTGGTATTTTCAACGCCAAAGGTAGGTGGTTCTATGTATAAGCATAATTTTGATGAATTATGTTTCTTGTATAATTAATTTAGTGGGTTCGTTGATCATATGTTTTGGGGGAAAATTAATTTTTGAAAGAGTTTTATATCCATTTGATTTTTAAGTAGCATGTGTATGTGAAATGGGGTGTGTTTCAGTTGCAAACCCATATTAATTCACTTGGTAGAGTTTTTATAAATTATGTGATCATTTTATTCAATTATGCATGGGAGAAAAATTGTGTTTTGTTGTGGCATTGATGTGTGTTTGATCATAAAATAGGATTTGGGTGGGTTTGTGTGTGTAAATCCTTGTGACACTTCTTGAAAATTGTTTCTTAATTTTTCTCAATAGTTTATTTGAAATTGAAATGGATGATAATTATGTTTTGAAAGGGTTTTGGTGTGTTTATTGTTTTAAAAGAGGGATGGGTATACAAATGGTGGTATTTGGTGTGTGTAGTGACTTGTTTGGTATGGGTATATGGATGTGGTATGTTATATGAACTGGAAACATGAACAAGCACAAAAAGAGAAGGTCTGGTACTAGGTGGGAACAGTAGGACTAGTTTTCTATGGATATGGAAGTGGATTCGGCCCAGTTTCACATAGATGGATTAACGACCACAACACTGACTAAATATTTGGATGATTATTGGAGACCAATAGGTTTATGAGGATGTCCACTACTAGTGGCTCATTCATGATAACATGGGATGTCGTGGTTCCAATACCACTTTTCAATGAGATTCGAGGTTCTAGGGTCCCATTAATTTCTCCTACATATAGGGTCCCTCCCATGTTTAGTGCTCTTGGCTATTTGTCACTCGCCGTCAGCATGTGGTGTGACATTTGGGTTAATTCAAAATTTAAGGAATTTTTTTTAATTGAAGTTAAATTCTTTTGATGTTTATTTCAATAAATCTTATTTCTTTTAAATTATTCCAACATTTTCCATTCATTTATTAAACTTTCAAGTGTATTCTTCATTTAATGTTTATAATATGGAATCATTTCTAGGGTGGAATCTTGCTAGGTGATAGATCACACCCTACTTACACATTTTGAGGCAAGTAGATTTGGATAAATTTGATTCACAAAAGGGTAAAGCTTTTGGAGATATAGGTTAAGGTTGTTAGCTATATTTCATGGTGTGGTGTTGTGGAGATGGATTGAGAGTGTTGAATTCTTACCTTGGGTTGGTTATTGAGCTCGTATTTGGTCATCGTACTTTGTGGTAGTTTTTTTGGGTTTTGGTTTAAACTATGTAACTCAATTCTAAATTTTTTTAAGGATTTTTGGTTTTCAAATTTTCAGTTTTGGTTTATTAGTTATTGTCGGTTTTTTTATATTTTCATATTTGGGTAAACTGTTCCCACTTGCTTTTTCTAATACCTGGGAACTTGTGCCAGCCCGTGGTGATTGGGAACACCATTCGGGCCTTTCCACGGTCTGGGTTGGGCATTGGGTTGGATGAATACCGGACTTGGTTCATGATGGGATGGTTCTATGATTATATTTTTAATGAGTTAAATGAAAATATGAATTCAACTATCGAATGACTTTGATGTTAATCTTGGGGACCAAATGTAAATGTTATATGTTACATTGGTTTTTTAATTAATGGTTATATGTTCTATACAATGGAACAAGATGAATTTAGTATGATACAAAATAGTGATCTTACGCTTGTGGATGAAATGCTTAACATATCTAATTCCAAGGAAAAAATCCAATTTATGAAAATATGTCATATTTTGGCATCATTTAATGGATATACGAGTTGGATTATATAATATTTGAAGTGGAGATTTTCAATTGAAAATGGGTTGACAACACATGTGTAGTGAAATTCAATTAATTGGGATTTTTGAAGGTGAATTTTAGAGTGGAAGTGTTTAAGAATGAGCCGTTCATAATTGAATCATAAGTAGTTTACGTATTTTATGTCTTAGATCCAACAAAAAATAATTGGTCTGTTTTCCTATTGGCGACTAAAACAACTGTACGGTCAGATGAAAATTCAATTAAGGATGAACCTTTAACTATAATATCACTATACTTTCATGATGGTACTAATGTAGAAAATGATGTGAACATTATAGGGGACCACCAAGAGGGGATTTGGATTCTCGATAGAGGTTCCAAATCCCTTCAACCTTTAAATAAAAAACTAGAGTTCAATGAGAATTATTTTTTAATATACTTTGACTTTCTTCATAATATTATGTGCTATATACTAAATTTACATAATTAAATTTAAATTTTTTACAACACATACAGATAATGACTTATGCACATGATGATGTTACTAATCCCAATGAGGAACCTATTATTGATACTAAAACTACAGAATTATTAGGGGATCAACATCATGTTGATGGAAAATACAAGTATGGTGTAACATCACTATGTTAAATAGGATTATCAAGGTAGTAGGAAAATGTATAAAATTTGAGGATGATTGGTATAATTTTACAAGCTCTTTATGCATAGATATTATATCATTTTTATGAATATTCATTACATTACACAAACACATTCTTGAGGACCATAATAATTTAGTTCCTTTGGAAACCTTGGAACATAAACACTAATCCATAAGTGAGCGATATCATCTCTCACAATTTTATTCACAAATATATCCCATCTTAGGAATATCATACATAAAACATATGATCATATCATAGGGAAAGGAAACACAAGAAAGGGTGAGATCAGATGATCATTAAGGGTAAAAAAGGGAGATACATTAGCATAATAGGAACAAAATGGTATAAAAACACGAGCATAACATTTAAAAAGCATACCATGCAAATCAAAGATCATAATATAGTGCCATAAAATAAATATTGGAAGTTAATAAGACAATAATTTTAAGGGAATCAAATAACATGATCCATGATATCATAATTTTGACATAAAATATGGAATTTCTGGAATACACATAATTATAGAAAATCATTTCCATATTAGTCAAGGCTCACTGCCAAGGCTATCCTATTGGAACAAGATCACTTCCGAAACTATCATAGTTGTCAAGGTTCACTCCCAAGACCATCATAGAGGACAAAGTACCTTAATGAACTTGGTTCACTCTATATTCTATCCCTCTCTTACTAAATCTGGTTTAATACACATTCCTATCCAGTTTATCTCATGAGATATAATTTTTACCCAATTCATTGGATGAGGATATAAGTCCACCTATCACATAATGAAAACCATATTTATGTGTGATAAAAGATCATAATAATTCATTATATCATAAACCATGAAATGAAATGGAAATCATAATCATTTCATAATATCACAAACTATGAAAAAGAGATAGGTTTCATAATCATTTCATTATAGAATAACCAATGATATGAAGTAGGTTTCATAAGCATTTCTTCGTGGTATAAACTGTGGAAGAGGATTGTGTTTCATAAAAATTAATCCATAAAAGAATAAACCAATCAGAGAGATAATATTAATGGTATCCCAAAATCATATAACCAATAAAGAATAGGTAACACTAATAGATGTCATTTGATATGGAATATAATTTTGAAATATCACTTAAAACATTTATTGAGGAAAATATCCATTCCTATTTGTAAAAAAACCTTTCAGAACATAATGTTTTTTTTCTTTGAAAATAAACTTGAATAATTATAAAAGAATATTTTAAGCAATGATTGGTCATGATATTTGAAGCTTCCTTTCATTCCGTAAATGATAAGCTGAATATTCGTTTCACATTTTCGATAAAACCTAAACATACATTATTTGAAAAAAGACATGAATATTCCATTAATTTTTTTAGAAAAAAATTAAAACATGGGTAAAAATGTATTTAAAAAAACAATAGAGTAATAAAACATTTTTGAAAACATATTTAGAAGACATGGTTTTGGAATAAAATAGATTTATGACTAAAGAGAGAAATACAGATATATTTTCTTAAAAACATTTTCTTAAATATTTTAAGTACCAAAGAGTGAAAAAATGATACCATTACTTGAATATTTCTTGAATAACCATAGGATAAGAAACTTCATGATAATTCTTAAGACATAGATCATGATATTTAAATATTTTAGACTTAAACATAATTAATCCCAATAAATGATGACATTGTAACATAAACTTTTTACCACTTTGGTAACATCTAATTATAAGCCCCATGAAGGACTAGCATTAAATAAACTTAAAATTTCATGAGGATTAAGAAATTCAAAATATGATATTTTTAAAGGGGTTGTATATACACCTTGGGAAATATTATAGGTTTATAACATAAAATACGTCAAAAAGAAGGCAAATTGAGCCAAAATTCCCTTACCTTAAGTCTTAACATCAATAGTAATCATTAAAACCTCTTATAAAATAAATATAAGTTTATTATAAATCTATTATATAAAAATATTCATATATATCATGCCATATATGATTTACTTCTTCCATTTCATTACCTGTTTATTAAGAACTCCATGATAAAGTCACATTTCGGGCAATAACTACTTTATTTTTCGTGTATGTTTTGACTTTTTATTTTTGGTCCTCTTAATTAGATCATGTTTTCATCATCTTCAGAATTTATACCATGATATAAATATCATACATATTTGCTATATATGTATTTAGATTAATCCACAAAATTTAGTGATAAGAAATGAAATACACCATTAATAGAGATGGTGGGCCATACATACGCATGAAACCTGTTTCCATTTTCGTATCAGATTAAAGGAAAGAAAATTAAATGATATATATATATATATATATATTATCATTATAGAATAATTATTATGTAACAAATATCATATATTTTTATTAAACCCATCCTTAATACCTTCAAAATAATGTGTGAATGAATCACATCGCTTTGTGAGGTGGTAGTCCATCGTACACACGAGCGATGTTGTTTAATTCTCCCAAAATGGAGAGTATGAAGGTTTGGGTGATAGATGTAACATCAAAATTTTAAAAAAAGTTTTTATCTAGTTAATTTTATCAATAAATCTTATACATAAAAAATGTGTTATATATACATATCGAATTACAAATTATATTAAAAACAACTAAAATATGTTTTAATATTATAAATCAGTTTCAAAACTAATTTTTTAATTAATAAATGTTGGTTAACATATAATTTTATAAATAATATATTTATTAAATTATTGAATCATGAAATAATATTTTGTATTAATAAATTCATAATTATAATTAAATTTTAACAGTTAAAAAGTTATTTATAATTATAAATAATTAAATTCATATAAATTAATTTTAACAAATGATTTTAGAAAAAATTATAATTGAGATTTTATTATAAATACTGAAATTAATAAAATAATTGATGTAAAGAAACTTTTAAAGGAAATATATTTTATATGAAATAATTATTTAGAATTATGAATATATTACTATTAGTATTATTATTATTATTTTTATAAAAGCTAGATTATGAATATTTATGTAAATATATTTTAATGTATATAAAATTTTGAATATATTAATATATGAAATTATGAAAATTATGAAAACATATGTATTATTATTATTATTATTAAATTTATTTGTATAAATCATCAAAAATACGAATGATATATGCCATAAATTAATTTTATTTGAAAATGATAATGAGATAAAGGTAATCAAGATTTATAATTGGGTTAGTTTTTATAGGGATTTTTTTAGAGGAACCAAGAATAGATAGGATGGGAGGCCAAGCGCAGGCAGGGTCATGCTCAGATGGAGGTTTTAACTACCGGATGGGGGCCGTGCGAGATGGGGATCAATTTCGGATGGCTTTGATTGGAAATGGAGTTGAAGATGAAGTGGATGGAAGTGAAATACTGAAGGAGGTTTGGTTTGCTGAAGCCTTTTTGAACTCAAAACGTGTAATAGTCGAGCATGAACTGAGATATCATTGCCTTCCTCCTGCAAATCATTTTGCAGATCCATCATAGGTAGGTGTTTATATTTATTTTATGTTTTTGAATCTACTTGTTGTGAGGATAATTTTTTGTGTCAGTGATCTTTTCTTTATCTTCCTAATTTTTCTTCTGTGATCATTATCGACTATTTCTGTTTGTTGTGAATATGGATTTTTATAATCCTGTTTGACATGATATTGATTTTCAAATGAAATTGAAATCAATTTGTTTTTTAATTTTTGGAGTCGGAAGTCCCTTATATCAGAATGGTTTTTTCTTCCTTCAAGCATATTATATTCAATGTCGGTTATTTCATAAAATCCATTGTTGTTTCATTGTATTTCATCAAAATCATTTCATCAATAAATTACGTGGGATATGTCTTGAATTAATTAATATTCATTATAAATATTTTTCCAAACCTAAGTAAAACTATACCAATAATAATGGAAAGTAACCATCTGTGTATTTATTTTTCAATTCATCATTTTTGACTACTTGACTTCAAAAAATGAATATAAATATATATGATTTCACTATCGATATTCGTTGTATTGAATTTACACCTGTTATTATTTTCTACTCATCTTACAGATACATAAACTGTAATATATATAAATTATTGAATCGACTATTTATGCAGAACTGCCTCCCTAATTATTGATTCTATGTGTTGAACTTGTGTGAGAGAATATGAGATAGTTGAAGATTGAGAGAGTCATCTACTGCTGATCCTTACGCAAGTAAGGCATTCTATTTTCCAAAATAAATTATGATTTTATGTAAAGGTTTGTAATTTCAAAATTATAATTTTATTTCCTCTAAATTATGATTGAGTGATTCTTATTTTAGAAAAACCTTAGTAAAGGAATTAATTTTTATAAAAAATTATTTTCTGATTTTATATAATCAATTATATTTTGAATGTTTATCGAAAAAAACTAATATTAGATATATGATTTAAAAAAATAACAAAACCTTATTTTCCTATTATTTTAAATTAATATTCATGGGAATTTTATGTTATTAAAATCTATATGATCATATTTTTATTTATAAAAGTTATAATTTTTTATGAAAATTGATTTTTTTATTGGAAAATTCCATTTAAGTAGATATGACCATATTCTATGAATGTCGTCGACAATTCATGAACTTATATACAAGAATCTTTTTTAATTTATATAACATTTTTGTTTATGTTATCTAAATGTAAGTCTTTATTATGGAAAGATGGATTTCTCCTTACTCTCATGAGTTCTAAATTGGGGTTTTTTCAAGAAAGGAAGTTATAATATTATTTTATTCTATGAAAATAATTTATATAATATTTTAAACTGTTTTTGGGTTATGATTGAGAAATGATGATCTCATAAAAAAATTTATTAAAATTTAGAATTCCATTATCAGAAGAAATGATAATGTATGGGGAGTAAACCCATGACATCAAGGGGAAAGTATCTTATAAGTGGTACTGAAAATGGCCACATGGATTTCTTTAGGTTTTCTGAGCATTATTTTTAACACATTAAATATATTATTTTCTAATTTTTTTAAAGGATAAATCCAAAACACATTTTATAACGTAATTTGAAATTAATTTTTTATCAAAATAACATTTAATATGTTTTTTTATAAAAATTTTAAAGGTATTTTTATTTACGTTTTCATTACAATATTTTTCACTATTTTATTTAAATTCCATACTGGAATAATTTCTAGTCACACCATGTTTTAAAATATTTTTCGTAGTTTTAGTAGAAATTATAGAGGTACTCATTTCGTATAAGGAGATATGCACACGAAGAAAATTAGTTAAATTTTTTTACAACTCTGATAATTTGTATGGTTTGGACTAATCCTTCAAAAACTCATAAAAAAAAATGTAATCATTTGTGTAAAGTATAGTTTATTTTTTAATTATCATTTATATAAAGAGTACACAAAATATTTTAGTATTTAATCTCAAAGAATGAGTTTAAGTCTTTATATTTGGTATCAGGGCATGGTCTAGATGACATTTCAGATTAGGCATTGTCATTTGAGAAATATTCTCTGTGATAAAATTTTTATTTGAACTTCTAGGTAGATAAGTATCCTTGATAATAAAGATGTTCAACCGTTCCAAATTTTATAAATTATGATGTTGAAAATTCAGAGTTTTATTAGGTATGATGAACATATATTAAAGGGTGAAATTCATTTATGGGGGATGTATGATCCAATGTTTTAAATAATATTTTATCTAATTAATCTTATTAATTAATTTTATCCATAAAAAATGTGTTATATATATTGAATTACATGTTATATTTAAAACAAATAAAATATGCTTTAAAATATTAAACCAATTTTAAAACTATTTTTTTCATTAATCAAGGTTGGTTAACATTCAATTTTATAAAAAATATTTTTAATGAATTATTAAATAATGAAATTATATATTGTTTTAATAAATTAATTATAGGATATATAATCCAAGAATCAAAAAATTTATTTATAATTACAAATACTTAAATTCATATGAATTAATATCAGCAAATGATTTTAGAAAAATTTATATTTAAATTTTTATTATTAATATTTATTTTAATAAAATAATTTAAATAAAATTTCTTTTAAAAGCAATATATTTTATATGAAATAATTATTTTGAATTATGAATATATTAATATAATTATTATTGATATTTTTTATAAAATCCAGATTATGAATATTTAAGTCAATATATTTTAAAAATTTATGAAGTTTTGAATATATTAATATATTAAATTATAAAAATTATGAAAATATATGTATTAACTTTTCTTATAATTATTATTGTTTTTTAAAATCATTTAAAATGTGAATGTTATATAACATATATTAATTTTATTTTAAAAAACTATAATGAGATAAGTGTAATATGGATTTAGAATTGGTGTTAGTTTTTCTATAGGGCTTCATTTTTTTCAAGAGGAACCAAGCACATGTATAAGGGGAGGTTGAGCGTAGGCAGGGTCGAGCTCAGATGAAGGTTTTGACTATGGGATGAGAGAAGAGTGAGATGGGGATCAGTATTGGAGGTATTTGATTCAGAAGTGTGGAGAAGATGAAGCATATAAAAGTCAAACACTAAATGAGGTTTGGTTTTCTAAAGATGTTTCAATCTCGAAAGGGTTAAAAGTCGATCATGAAATGATTTATCATCATCTTCCTACGGCAAATTATTTTACAGATCTATTAGAGGTACGTGTTTGTTTATTTCATTTTAGGTTTCCAAATCTACTTGTTGTAAGGATAATTTATTTTGGTGGTTAATTGTTCATCATCTTCTACATTTTTATTCTATGATAATCATTGTAATGTCCCTGGTTTTTAGAATGGGTCAAAACCCACTCCCTTTTTCAAAATTTCAATTAGTGGATATGCTATTTTTTTTGTTGATTGGAACTGAATTTGGTGAGTTCCTTTAGCTTTATATCATGTTTTTACATGTTTTTAAAGGTTTTGATGAACCCTAGGGTGTTTGTAAGTGGTTTCATGAGCGTTAGGGGCCAAATGGCATGTTTTGGAATAGTAGGTCAGGGTTCACAATTTAGGGTAAACCATGCGGCCCATTCCAGGTAATAGTGAATCTCATTTTGAACTACCAATTTTTTTTGTATACAATGTTTGGGAGTTTCATGGTTGTGAGATGTTCTAAATAGTTTTTCAGAGAGGGATTCCACACTATTTGAGCATAGTTTGTTCAAACTGTGTGCAAACCATATAAGGGTGCCCTTTTGGGCAGCAAATCAACACAGTAGCTCCTAAGGTTTGTGCATGGTTTGGAAAAACATGCATGTAAACTATGTGACCTGTATAGGGTATTTTTAATCTTTAATTTTTCCTTATTTTTATTTTTATCTCCATAATTTCTTGTCCCTTGGTCACACGCTACATACGAGGAAACCACCCCCTCCTTTCCTCCCTTGGATTGCTCTCCCTCCTCTATCGGGGCTTAGAATTTGGATCTGTCGGAAGATATAGAACTACATTGGTAAGGATATTCTCACCCAAGACTCTTCTTCATTTATATTTCACCTCACACATAGCTACTTCAATCCGAGGTGATTTCAGGGATTTCGTTAGAAACACATATCTATTCTGATCCACTTTGAATTGGAGCTCGATATAGGACGTGCCAATGTCTATGAGTCTATGTTAGGTGGTGTATATATTGTTTTTTGTTTTTGTGAATGTTTGGGTGGTGCATATTTTAGTGGGGGTTTATGTATTTTTAGTGGGACCCTATTATATATATTTCTTCATATTAAATGACTGCATGACTCATGATATATAGTTGGGCATGACCAATTCCTTTTTTGTTTCAGCAAGGCTGGGTTAGAGGCCATCTCTCCTTTTGGTGGCTTGGACGGTGGTGCCATGCCCTTTAAATTTTATTCTTTAATTGAATTGGTTCGTTTAATCCGATTTAGGCATTCAAGTCCTCTAAATAAATTGTTATGATTAATTATCTATGAAATTCAATAATATTAAGTTGAGTTACCTATTTAAAGTGAATTATATATATATATATATATGATTTGTCTGTGCAATGAGCTGTGTGGACCCAAGGGGTCAGGATGGGTTCGACATGAGGTTGAGGTGGCTAGCCCCTTAGGATTGAGTAATGTTGATCACTAGTTCGGCTTGAAATGGATTTATTGTGTGGTTTTACCACAATACTGGGCATCAAGGATGTTGTTTGAGGAAGAGAGGCCATTAGGTTAGGCATGACCCTTGATAATGGGATGAAAAGGCCATCATCTTTGAGATACATTGTCGTAGGGGCATGATGTGCCAGTGATGGCGTGGCTTAGGTGATTTATTGGTGATTATATCACCCATGTGATGGCCAAAGCATAGAATTTAGTCATGTTCACACAAATTGACACCATGATGATGTGGTGTTGACCACTCATGTGGGTAGAGGCCCCCAGTAGTGTGCTTAGACTTTATGAATTTATGTCCTAGTAAAGGATCAACCTTAGGAGATGGATTATAATAGATGCTTGCATAGATATTGGCATAGGATCATGAGGCCATACTAAACTAGAGTTTCTAGTTTAGTTTCTTTTCTATATCAGTATTCTATATATGTATGAATTGTACTATTTATCCATTGGTGCCTCTTTATTATATTGAAATGTTTGTTCTGTTATAAAATGCATGCTCTTCTTGTTATATTTAGTTTCTTAAAGGGGTGTGTTTTTATTTATGTCTTGTTTATTTAACTTTCTACTACTTTTGTTATTTTCACTTCTCTTATTCCTCTTATTTGAATGTGCTTCCACTTTTTGGGTCTGGTTAGAGTTTGTTGAGTCCTCCTTTCCACTGCATGTTATACATTATTACTCAGACCAGTATTATTGTCTATCCCCAGAGGGTACAGTTTCCCCAACTTATTAGATTACACCCTCACTACTAGTCGATAGCCTTTAGAATATAGTGAGTCATTCCTAAGGAAAGTGTCCCCCTACCTGTCAGCATTGTTCATGTGTATAATCAAGTTTTATATGATATAAATGGTATCATAGGGTTTCTTTTACCTATTTTCATGGTATTACTATTTGGGTTATTGTAGGATGGAGAATTGGTGATGTCAGAATTGGGTTTATAACTTGTGATAGGGTGCCTACAAGCCTTAGAATGAGGGAGGGACCATGTTTCCAGGGGTGGGAAATTATATTCATTTTTATCAGATTATAGTTTATATGATTTCTACCTTGAGTGATTCATGTTGGTTTGTGAATTGTTAATGTTTTGTGATATGAAACCCTTTACTTGGTAAGTTATGGGATAATTTGGAACCTTGGACCAATAAATAATGTTGTTTTTATTATTTTTATCACTTTTCATAGGAACATTTTAGTGTATTTAAATTTAAAAATTCATGTATTCCTTTTAAAATGATTATACCTTGTGATAAAAATAAAATTCCATGATTTAAATTCTTTGGGCACGTGGAATGTGATATGCAATTTTTTTCCATGATATATATATATATATATATATATATATATATATGAAATTTCATGTTCTATGTGAAATGGGCCTCACAATTATAAGATTAGGCAGGTGCGATGGTTGAGGTGATTTTCATTACCAGGACTGGGTGACTCAGTCATCAGATTAAGGCAACAATGGTTTTCAAGATGGGAGTTTCCAAAGGTAATTTAAATACCTTTCTTTATTGATGAGGGGGTAAGGAGGCCATGAGCTTGGGATGCTGAATTGTATGGTTTTGGTGGGTAAGTGTAATGTTAGTGATATGATGATTCATTTTTACTGCTTTCCCTATTTACACACACACACATATGGGATGTCTGACATTTATGGTATTCAGTAGGTTCCTTCTAAACTACTCGATGGAGCATCCGATAGGTGATGATTTGGTGCCACAGGATCAAAAATAGGTTTAGGATCCTTAGGGATAAGAGGTGCATGAGCCAAAGGTATAAGATCTGGTATAGGTTCCAGTGCAGGTAGGGAAACTGCCAGACTTGACGATTTTTGGGTCCTGGCTCGATGAGATGCTCTGAGCGATTATGGTTCGGGTTATCTAGGGCATCAACTGGGGTGATTAGGGAGAAAATTCATATATGACTTATCTAATGTGGGACTTCCAGTAACATCACCCGCCATGTTTTTAGGCTGAGGGTAGTCTATAGGTGGCAGATAACTAGTCAGAGAGCATGTAGATGATCATCAAGTAGTTCGAGATGTCTCCATGGTGGAGTGTCAAATTAGTGATGTACATGCTTAGTGGGCCATAAAAGCACTATAAGGACATGAAGGTGTATGAAGGAAGACATAAGGGGCTAGCCTGGAAAGATTTTTAGGCCTTCTTCTTCGACAATTTCTTCCACAAACATTGAGGGATAAAAGGGCTTGGGAGTTCTTAAGCCTTGAATAGGGTGACATGTCTTTCATGGACTATTTAGTGATTTTCATTGAATTATCTATCTTTTAACCTAGTATGGTGAACACTGACACCACTAGGGTATGGCACTTGAAGGATGGTTTACAACATACCATTCAGGTGTAGTTAAACAACTTTAGATTGACTTCGTTCTTTGAGGCTTTGAACCAGGCTCTCATACTTGAGGGAAACCTGACCAATAGGTCTTTATAGACCCAGGAAGAAGCTTCAAGTGACTTAAATGGCTCTGATTTAAGGGGTAGTATGTAAGGATTAGAAGATTTTCGGTAGGGAAGTCAGGACAAGGTCTCATCTAGGATACTTTATAGTGGATCTTCAATAGTTTTCTTCCCATCTCAGTAGCTAGGACATGTACTGACTTAGTGTGAGAAGACTCCAAATGAGAACCAAGCATGTTGATGGGTCAGGAATATTTATATGTTCTATAGGATGCCTTCATAAATAGCCGATAATTTGGGACTGAGATAGACCAATGCTTCAGAGATCGGTTCAGGATCAATACCCGGTGAGGGTAGCCGAGGTTCAGCTATACGCGAAGGATGGGGAACAGGTAGATGGACCTAGTACTAGGGTTAATCTCTAGTGGTTGTGTAACACCGTAGGCAGGTCAGACATCAGTCAGTATTGCATCAGGTCGGTTGCATGTCGTGGAGCTGCCAGGGGATGAGTGGGCTGGAGAGCTGACGACAGGTAGAGGTATGCCATGAGCGTGAGCATGCGTTTCTTTATTTATTTATTTTGGAATGGCCTATTGTGGAATGAAACTTTTGGTGCCTGAGGTTCATGGGTTGTATGTGTAATGACTAGATGCTAGTTAGTAGGTTGGACATGGATTGGGTGTGTGATTATATATATATTGTATGAGTCACAAGGTTTTATGATTGAGAATCTATGGATGCATATTATATAAGGTTCTTAGAACTAAGGTATTGTTGGATGTGGCACTTGATTGAGTTTCTTAGAATTGGGGTGTCATTGGATGAAGTATTCTTAGTGTGCCATGAACAGGGTAATTGGGGAGATTTGGGACCTATTTGTGGTGCAAGGCATCTGGGAACTGATGTGGTGCGATACTTGTCAGAGGTGTAAGGAACTGAGACTTATTTATGTATCCATAGTGATGTGGGACCTCATTGTGCCATGGGTCTCATGGGCTTGAGGCTAGAACCGATGTGGTGTGGGATGTGAATGGGTGTCGAGGGCAACATGGGATCACCTGGTGAGGTTCATGAGTGACGATGCATCCCAAAAGGACCATGGGTCCGAGAATATGTCATTAGACTTATTTATTGTTTTTAGATTTTGGTAGGGATGTGACTATGTTAGGAAATTCCTAAGTTAGGGAGCCCCATTAAGGTAAGATGACCTATACCAATTTTACATGGGTAGTCTGGGTTTATTCTATTGGGATGGTTATTTTTAGTACCATCCCCATGCATCATTTGATAGATCGGGCACGATCTATGTTAAATAAGAGAGATTGTAATGTCTCGTGTTTTTAGAATGGGTCGAAAGAAATACCTTTTTCAATTTTTCAATTACTAGATATTATCTTTTATTTATGATTGATTGTAACTAAATTTCATGAGTTTATTTAGCTTTATCTCATTTTTTACATGAGTTTCATGATTTGGACAAATCCTTGGGTGTTAAGAAGAGGTTTCAGGAGCATCAGAGGAAAAATGTATTTTTTTGGAATACCAAGTTAGGGAACAAATTTTAGGGTAAACCATGCGGCCCCTTACAGGTAACTGTGCGACTCAATTTGAACTACTACACAATTTGTGTAAACATTTCATGGTATGTGCACAACATTTTGAGATCCTCTATATTTATTATAGAGGGATTCTGTACAGTTTGAGAACATTTAGGTCAAACCATGCACAAACCAAGAGAGGGTTACCATTTGGGAAGTAGCTCAACACAATAGGTCACACAGTTTTCACACAGTTTGGAAAACCATGCAACCTGTATAGGCTGTTTTTTAATTTTTTTTCTTTTTCATTATTTTTCATTTATTAGCCCCTCATTATTCGTTTTTGGTCACATACTGTAAAATAGGAACCCACCTCCCCTCTTCCTTAATATTTCTCTCCCTACTCCATTGGTGCTCCGATATTAGATCCTTCAGATTCTAAAAAACCACATCGGTAAGTCCAACATCACCCTAGCCACTTCTTCATTTATATTTCTACTCATGCAACATTATTTATATAATATCCAATTTCAAGGGACTCGATGGAAACTTAGATCCTCTACAATATTCATGGAATTGGAGCTCAATATTGGACATACCTAGCTCTACGAGTATAAGGTAGGTGGTGTATATATTGTTTTGTGTTGTCATAGTCATTTGGGTGGTGATGATTTTAGTTCACTTTTGGGTATTTTGACCGGGACACTATTATATATGTCGTTTAATTTTAAAATGATAATGTCACCATGGGATGAAATTAATCAATCCCAATTCCTTTTTTTCTTGAGTGAGGTTGGGTTAGAGGCCATTGATCCTTAGTGTGGTTCGGCCAGGGATTCCAAACCCATTAAAATTTATTTGTTTTAATTGAATTTGTTCGGTTATTCCAATTTGAGGCATTCAAGTACTATAAATTAAATTGTTATGATTTTTTAGATTTAAAATAAATTATTATTAAGATGAATTTCCTATTTAAAATGAATTATATATATATGATTTACTTACGTAATGAGATATTTATACCCAAGGGGTGGTGATGATCTTGGTATGATGTTGAGGTGGATTGACCATCGGGAGTTAGTGATGTTGATCACTGGTTTGTCTTAGGCCCAATTGCATTAGTGGTTTGACCATAATATTGGGCATCAAGGATTCTGTTTGAGTTAGTAAGGCCATCAGGTAGGGCATGTCCCATGATATTAAGATGGTAAGTCCATTAGTTATGAGTGACAGGGTCGCAGGGGCAAGAAGTTCAAGTAATGGTGTGTCTTAGGTGATATATTGGTGATTACATCTCACCCGTGACGGCCAAAGCATCAAATTGAGTCATTTTCACACAGGTTGAATTTGTAATGAGGTGGTTTTGGTCACCTGTGTGGGTAGAGGCCCCCAATAGTGCAGTTTAAAAAATAGTTTGGTGGTGACTTCCATAGAAAGACATGTAGAAGGAGAGGATCCTTCAGTAAATAGTGATGAGGCTATTTTTTGAGGGCTGATGCTTTCCATAATTGAGGCCATGGGCCTAGATTCATTTGAAGGATATATATCACCATGCCTCTGGTTTCTAGGATTTGAGATGACATGTGATTTCAAGCAGGGGTCCAAGGGACCAGATTGGATTGCCTTGGCATGCTTTTAGGACGTTGGTTCTATTTTTGAGACACGAGGTGTTAAGAGGTACATAGTGAATGATACATTATTGAGGTATAACCATAGGGTTAACATGGGAGATGACATCAGGGGTACATTTGGATGTGGGACAAGGACCCTCTTTAATTATAGTATTCTAGAATTGATCGAGGTAGGTGACTACTCCTTGGCGTCTGTTGATCACCAGAGGAGTTTGTTTGTTTAATTTTCTCATTGTGTTGTTTAACATCCATTTTCTATACATGAATTCATAAAAACATATGTTAGGTACGCAACATTGGGTGGTATCCTACTGAGACTTATTCTCACACCCAACATAGGCCCTTCGAGATGAGTGTAGACTATTTGAATTTAGGTTCAGGTAAAGGAGCAGCCCTAGGAGATGGATCTTAGTAGCTGTTGGGATAGAGATTGGCACAGGACCATGAGGTCATGCCTAAATGGGGTTTCTATTTTATATTATTTTATATATCACAATTCTATATATGTATGACTTGTATAGGTTAGCCATTGGCACCTCTTTTTTATATTGACATGTATGTCTTGTTATGGAATCCATGCTCTTCTTGTTCTATTTAGTTTCCTAAACTAGTTTTTTGACCCATTGGTTTATTTTTTTACTTTTCTACAATTTTTGTTTATTAATTCTTATTCTATTGATCATATTTGACCATTCTTCTCCATTGTGGGTTTGGTTTGAGTTTCCTGAGTCTTTCTTTCTGTTGCTTGTTATACATTATTACTCCTACTGGTATTATTATATAACCCCAGTGGGTATAGTCTCCCCAATATGATAAATTAAATCCATGTAATTGGTCAGAAGCCTTTGGAATATGGGGACGCATGCCTAATTCTAGTGAAACCTGACTCGTTAGCACAGTTCAGGTGGATAATCAGGTTAGGTATTCTATAAATGGTATCATAGGGTTTATTTTACCTATTTTCTTGGTATTAAAATTTGGGTTATGGTAGTCTAGATAATAGGTGATGTCAAAACTCAGTTTATAAAATGTTCTTGGGTGCCTATATCCCTAGTTATGAGGGACATAACAAGTTTCCAGGGGTGGGAAATGCTATTCATTTTTCTTCTATTATAGTTTATATGATTTCCATCTCAAGTGGTTACCTATGGTATATAAAATTTTAAGGTGTTGTGATATGTGACCCTTGACATGGTAAGGTAAGGGAGAATTTGGAACCGTGGACTGTTATAGAACACTAGGTTTTCTTGTTTTTTTGGCATTTGATAGGAACATT
This sequence comes from Viscum album, assembly GCA_963277665.1. Taxonomy (NCBI): domain Eukaryota; kingdom Viridiplantae; phylum Streptophyta; class Magnoliopsida; order Santalales; family Viscaceae; genus Viscum; species Viscum album. The sequence continues at coordinate 279,646,800 of OY728125.1, forward strand.
TTTGGTCATTTAAAATTTACAAATGCATGTATTCCTTTAAAATGATTATACCATGTGATAAAAATCAAATTCCATGATATAAATAATTTTCAAATGTGAAATGTGATATGAAATTGCTATTACATGTAATATATATATGAAATTGAATGTGATATGTGAAATGGGCCTAACTCTTATAGGATTATACATGTGCTATGGTAGAGGTGATTTTGATTACTAAGATTGGTCGACTCTGTCATTGGATTGAGGAAATGGTGGTTTTCAGGACGGGTGTGGCTGAGAGTACTTTTGATACCTTGCTCTGTTGAGGGAGAGTAGGGAGGTAATGAGGTCGGGATGTCATGGGGTATGGTTGTGGTGGGGGAGAGTAATGGTAGTGATTTGACACTTCATTTTTACTGCCTTTTGAAAATTCATATATATATATATGTATATGGGATGTCTGACATTTATGGTATTCTGCGGGTTTCTCTTGAATGGATTGATGGAGTGATAGGCAGGTGATTATTTGGTGTTGCATGACCAAGAGAAGGTTTAATCCCATGAGGGTCTGGAAGAGCATGAGTCGTAGGTACAATATTAGGTATAGGTTCTAGTGAAGGTATGGAAAGCACTATTCTTGATGATGTTTGGGTCATGACTCGATAAGAAACTATGAGTGAGCCTAGTACAGGTTATCTAAGGCATTTAATGGAGTAATTATGGAGTAGATCCATCTATGGTGTATCTGATATAGGAGTTCTAGTCATAGAACTGACCACTTTTTTAGGGTTAGGGTGGTCGAAAAGCAATAGGGAACTGGTTAGAGGGCATGAAGATGATATGTAAGTAGCCCCAGACACCTCTATGGAGGAGGGTCAAATAAGGGATGTACATGCTCAGAGGGATATCAAAGCTCTAGTGGGACATGCAGGTTTAGGTAGTAAGAAATGAGGGGTTAGCCTGGAATGATTTTTTGGCCAGGTTTTTTGAGAATTTATTCCTAAAAACAATAAGGGTTGAAAGGGATCATGAGTTCTTTAGCCTACAGCAGTGTGTCATGTCCTTCATGGTCTATACTGATACATTCACTAATTTTTTTTGATTTTCATCTATTATGGTGAGTGATGACACCTCTGGGGTGAGGTGCTTCTAGGGTTGTTACAACACACCATTTGAGTGTAGGTAAACATATTTAGATTGACCCCATTCTCCAAGGAAGTGAACCAAGTGCTCATAGCCAAGGGAAACAGGACTGATAGGTCTTAATCAAGACAGGAAGCAGCTTAAGGTAACTTTAGAGGATATTCTTAAGAGTGTAGTAAGTTAGGATGAGATGAGTTCCAATAGGGAAGTTAGGCAAAGGACTCATCTAGGACATTTCATAGTGGTTCTTCTATAGTTTTCTTCTTGTTTGGGCAGTCAGAACGTGTCTAGACTCAATGTGAGTAGCCTCCAAAGGAGTGATAGGCATATGGACATGCTCGATATCTTGAAAGGTTCTAAAAAAGGCTTCTAAGACAGCAAACATTTATGGATTGAGATTGACCCAAGCTTCATATATTAGTTAAGGATCATTACTATGTGAGTGTAGACAAGGTTTAACGGCAAGAGAATGTCATGGAAGAGGCTATGTGACCCAGAACTGGGGTGAATGGCTAGTGGTTGCTGCAACACCATAGGAAGTTCAGGCTTCAGGAAGTCATGAATCAGGCTAAGTGAAATCCATGGAGTTTCCAAGGGATGAGAGGGATGGTGATCCGGCGATAGTATGAGGTACACCATGGGCATGGTCATGATTTGTTTTTTCTCTCGCTCTTTATTTTGGAATAGAAATTTGAGGAATGCCTATTTTTGTGAACAATGTGCATGGGTTATATGTGGACTGACCATATGATGGTTATTAGGTTGGCACTGACTCAGGTGTGTGATTATATATATAAGGTGTGAGGCACCCGGTTTTATAATTGAGAATCTATGGATGTGGTTTTTCTGAGGTTTTTGGAATCGGGGAATCATTGGTTGCAATACTTGATTGAGGTACTTGGAATCGGGGCATCAATGGATCTAATAATCTTGAGGTGGGAGGAATTAGGGCATCGAGGAGATGCGGGACCTATTTGAAATGCGAGGCATCCAAGCACTAATGTGGTGTGGTACTTGTTTGAGGTGTGGTGAATCCGGACTTATTTAAGCATCCATGGTGATGTGGGACCTTGTTGTCCCATAGGTGTCATGGGATCAAGGTGGGAACCGATGTGGTGTGGGATATAAATGGGTGTTGAGAGAAAAATGGGAGCACATTGTGAGGTTCAGGAGGGACGATGCATCATGGGAGAACCATGGGTCCTGGAATAGGTCATTAGACCTTTTTATTGTTTTTATCTTTTGGTCAGGATCCGACTAGTTTAGGAAATTCCTATTGTGGGGATACCCCTTAAGGTATGTAGACCTATACCCTTTAGACTGGGTCAGTCCATGTTTATTCTAATGTGATAGTTATTTTTGGTAGCATCCCATTATATCATTTGATATATCATGGATGAGCTATGTTATGATGGGGAGATTGTAATATCTTGGGTTTTAGAATGGGTCGAAAACTTTTCCTTTTTTTAATTTTTCAATTAGAATCTATGCTATTTTATTTATCATTGAATATAACTAAATTTCAAGAGTTAATTTTGAATTATATTATGATTTTAACGAGTTTTTATCTTTTTATGAATCCTTAGGTGTTCAGAATATGTTTCAGGAGTTTCATGGACTGTGTAGGAATAACAGGTTAGGGTGCATGTTTTAGGGTAAACCATGTGGCCCCTTCCATGAAAAAATGCGGCTCATTTTGAACTGCTGTATGGTTTGTGAAATCAATGCCTGGGATGCGCCCAACTGTTCATGATCTTCAGTAGTTTTTGAAAAGGGATTTTGCACGGTTTGAGCATGGTTGGGTCAAACCGTGGGTAAACCATGTGAGGGTGACCTTTTGGTCAGTAGCTCATCACTGTAGCTCGCACAATTTTCACATCGTTTGGAAAACCATGTGTCATATACATGGTGTTTTTTAATATTTTATTTTCCATTCTATTTTTTCCTTCTCCCCTATTTATTCTTCCTTGGTCTCACACTACAAAGGAAGAACCCTCATCCTCCTCTCATCCTTCATATTTCTCTCCCTCCTCCGCAGGTGCATTGATTTTAGATCAGTCGAATGCTATAGTACCGCATCAGTAAGGATAACCTCATCCTAGTGTCTTATTCATTTATATTTCGCCTCACACACCATTATTTCCATCTGAGCTTATTTTAGGGATTTCGTTGGAAACTCAAATATACTCTGACCCCCTTTGAATTGGAGCTCGATATCAGATGTCCCTACATCTATGAGTCTAAGGTAGGTGGTGTATATCTAATTATATGTTTTTTCCAATTCATGGGAGGTAACAATTTTAGTGTTCTTTTGTGTATTTTTAGAGGGACCCTATTATATATGTTTCATCATATTAAATTGATCGTGTCACCATGGGACGCCATTGGGTATTCAAAATTCTTTTTTTGCTTGAGTGAGGCTGGGTTTGAGGTCATTGCTAGTTGAGGTGGTTTGGTTAAGGGTGCCGAACCCTTTAGTTCTGATTTGTTTTAATTGAATTGGTTCGGTTAGTCCAATTTGAGGCATTCAAGTCATCTAAAATAAATTTTTATGATTTTTTATCTATGAAATAAAATATTATTAAGTTGAATTTCATGTTCAACGTATATTATATATATATATATGACTTGATTGTTCAATGAGATGTTTGGACCCATGGGGTCGTGACGGCTTGATCACTAGTTGGGCTTGGCCTAGATTGTCTGAGTGGTTTGAATACAAGATTGGGTATCAAGGACATAATTTGAGACGGAAAGGCCATTAGGTTGGAAATGAACCATGATATTTGGATAGAAAGGCCATCACTTTTGAGTGATATTGTCACAGGGGAACCTGTTTCCAGTATTGTAGTGTCTTAAGTGATATATTGGAGATTGATGCTCACCTGTGATGGTCAACGTGCTAAATTGAGTTGTGCTCACACAATTTGACTCCGTATTGAGGTAGTTTAGTTCACTTGTGAGGGTAGAGGCCCCCAATAATGCAACTTAGGATATGGTTTGGTAGTTCATTCCACAAAAAGATACATGGAAGGTGATGAACCTTCAGTTGATAGTGATGAGGCTATCAGTTGGGGGATGAGGCTCATCGTAAATGAGGTTGTGTGTCTAGATTAATTTTGGGGACAAACATCATTGTACCTTATATTTTTGGGATTTTAGATGATGTGTGCTTTGGAGTAGGGGTCCAAGGGACTAAATTAGGTTACATGGGAGTGCCTTCAGGATGTAAGTTCTATTGTTGAGATATGAGGTGTCAGGAGGTATATGGTGATGGTATAAATTATTGAGGTTGAACCAGAGGGTTCTCCTTGGATACAACATTAGGGGTACATTGGGTTATGGGACAAGGGCCCTACTTACAATAGGTATTTAGACATTGGTCTAGGTAGGTGACTACTTCTTGGTGGCTATTGAGAACAAGATCAGTTTGTTTATTTATGTTGGAAAAAATTCTTCAAGGTAACATTGCAGCATTTTTGGGTTGGTTGTGTTTTTTAACAATGAAGGTTTTCATGGTAAATTGTCTAGTTCAAGGGATGTTGTTGATAGTCCAAGTAAACAAAGAAACATGACAATGTTAGAGAATATCTAGAGTTAGTACAGAAGAAAAAATACATGGTGGTGTCGTTTCCACTGTTTTCCAAATTTTTGGGGTCCAAAATTTAGAATTTGTTGAGCATAACAAAAAGTGGATTTCCTGGAATATCTCATTAAAATATGGAACGTGTATGATTTTTTAGAATATGAGATTCTTTATATGGATATCATGAAGACTTGAATGATTTTTACAATGTTCTTAAGGATTTCAATCATCTTCATTAATAGGTTAGGTGAAGATAATTGAAGAGAAGCTTTGCGGCGGAGGTGTATAAGAATTAAAGGAATTCTACGCAAATATGATGATCTCCGCGATCTGAAAATTTTCATGGTGATTAGCGAGAGAGAGTGAATTCTGGTAGAAATTCCAGAGCACTGTGATTTAGTGCGGATGTGGCTGGATGGTTCTAGAGTCAATGGGAAACACCTATAAATTAACATCAACCACCTTTAGAGAAGTTGAGAGTTTTCCAAGAAAAAAATGATTCCCTCGATTTGAAAAGGAGGTTTGTGGAGGTAGTGTGCTTCAAAATAGATAGAAGATTTTCGGCAGCTAATCTAGCTCCACGAAAGAAGTGTGTTCTGCATTGGCTCAGTGAGATTCGCAAATTAATTCGTTTTGCGAAGGCTTGAGCTCTGCAACGGCCTATCTTCTACGAAGGCATGAGCTTTGCGAAGGCTTGAGCTCAATGAAGCAGTGTGCTCTGCAAAGTAGGGTGTATTGTGAAGATATTTCCAAATGTTGTTGCACAGTGATCAATGTAAAATGGGTATTCATCAGTGGATGAAATTTGGACTTCAATAGAGAATCATTCTATAATTAAGGATGTATTCATTAGTGATAATTATTATACTTTCAAGTCCAAAAACTATGAGTGGATCCTTTCCAAACCATTTAGAAAATGAATAGGATGAATGTAATACTTTCTTCCAGTAGTGAGCTAGAGAGAGAAGAATATGGAGTGACCCTTGAGAAGTAGTGAGCTAACCCTAATAATTTTAAAGGCAGTGTGCCTGGGAATAGAAGTGATCTAGCCTGAACATTATTTATAGTGAGATTTAGTAGATTATGTACAATAGAACATCACTATTGTATGCTTCTTGGATGTAGCCCTGTGAGAGTAAACTATGTTAAAATCTCTCTGTCTTCCTACTTTCATCCTTACATTGCATCCAAAGCATCATCATCAGATAAATAATGAAATAAAAAGATCAATGTTAACACATAAGTACAAAAAAATGTGACCCTTATAATATTGAGGTCATGATCCAGTGGGGTAAGAAGTATTTAGGGAAAAGAATATCCATACCCAAATTCACCCCCCTCCTCTCTGGGTATATAGGCCCCTTTTGGTCGAAGCAATTGGTATTAGAGCGAAGTATTCTTTTATCATCTTTGCTTGCTCTGACATGGTTCGGTTCATTGGTAAAATTAATGTTTGAGTTTGATCATACCTTGGTGTGCCATGGAACGGGGTGGAACATGAAATAAGAAGAAATATTCTAGTGAAATTACTCATAGTGGAAGTGTCTATAGAAAGAGTGTGATTCAGTGGAAGGAATTGAGTAGTGAAAAGAATAATGATTTGGATAAATCATACTGTAAAAATACATACCCATTCAATGATGTAGAAGGAATGAGTGAAGAACATAATATTTTGATAAAACAAATTTTTATTGAATATATTCTTTGTAATAAATGAAATAATCTCCTCACAATGTGTTAAATATGTTTATTTATAAAATATTTGGGATTAGATCATTCGTTAGAAAATTTGATGATAATTCCAGTTTAACCCTTTATAGTGCACTGTAGAATTCCAAAGATAAATATTTTTATATTTTTTATTTGAACTTGAAATTTTATAAATCAATTTCTAACTAAATGGGATACAACTCTTTTTCAGTACATTGGAGATAAATCTTTCATTTGGTTGGCATAAATGGACTATGAAGGCAAAACTGGGCTGGACCCGCCAGACTGGAAATAAGTTCTGATTTTGGTCTATAACATCTTCATCCGTGAATGAATTAGGCCCCAATTTTGAGAGGATCTATCCAACCCAATTTTTTCACAAATAATTATTCTGGAAGAATAGATGGTTCATTCATTTTGGAGGTCAAATGGGTGGTCCAAATTGGTATAAAATATATGGCAGAGATTCCCCATTCACACTTGAAACCTATTTAAACCTAGCCTCCCCTATACTCTATAAATTAGTGTTTTTATAATTTGGAGGGGTTGGGACGTGACTTAGGAGACTGAAGGTAGAGGGTAATTGGTTTCACTCAAATTCTCCAACCATTTAAAGAGGGGTAGCTCTTGAATCAAGGATCTCCTCATCAAATCCTTGTTATCTTCTTCACGTTTCAATGTTTGAATTTGTGTAATAAAATTCTTTGTTCTTATTTTATTTCATCTATTTTACTTTTTTTTCAATTCTCTTATTCTTTACTCATCATATTTGGGTTTGAATCAAAAGTGGATATGAGATTGGGTTCTACCCTTTCAATTCTTTCCTCATGCTAAATGTCTCCACGATGACCACACCACCCATGGAAGAGTAGTTTTTTAGTGATCAATCTATATTCTACCATCATCATTTTAATTATTTTGAGTAATTGAGATACATTAATTCACATAATATGATCCGTGAATTGAGTACTTAAATTATAAGAAACTAAGAAATAAATTGAACAATTAACACAAAAACACTCGAGGTTGAGTATTGTGTGAATTGTGAGAGCGTGATATAAATCAGTAATACAAGACCACTCATGATAAATATGTAGAGTTCAAATATAATCCTTAAACAAAATTCATATTTGTTTTATAGAAAGGATATGTGCCCTAATTTACCACTGAATATAAGTTATGTTTAGAACATCAATCAAAGAAGGGTGCTGTAATTGCATGATTCGAAGATAACCTAACGTTTAATTCACTTCATCTTTGTGGTAAAGTTAATCATCACAGGGTTTGGGGGTTAACAAGTTAGGGGATCATAATTAAGTGAATTCTAATTTTGATGACAATGATAAATAATTTATTGAATAGGTAGAGTTATATTGATAACACCTTTTAAATATTTTCTAAAAAAACATCTTCTTGTTGTTTCATTTAAATAGAACATCATTTCAAAAATAAAAAAGTCTACTTCCAGAAAACTTCTTATAAATTTATAAATGATAATCAACCCCAATAATTTAAATTAATTTTATTGTTTAATTTTATTATATTTTCAAAATACCTTTAATATGTTGTTAAATTTACTTTCACCTTTGAGAGACGACCTTGGTCAGCCACTCTGCCGCACCTAAGTACCTAATAATCACATATCATTTAAAAGCGCCCACGATAGAATCATTCAAATTGGAGTCTTTTCCATGGAGGCCAGTAATTATTTTAACCAATTAGAGGTATTTTGTTTTCATTTTATTCTATTCTTCTCTTCTTTCTTCCTTCTTTATCCATTATGGATTTTTCTTCTTCTTTTGTTTTATTCTTCTTCTTCTTTTTGGACAACCAACTCAAACTTCTCATATTTTATTTTATTATTGTCCTTTTTTATTCTTTTCCTTTTTATGTGATTTATTAAATGAAATAATATTTAATATATCTTATATCTTGATCCTAATATTCAACATAGCCTTCGGGCTCAAATCAAACATTCTCAGTCTATTGGAAGATTCAACATTCAACCAGTTAAAGAATCTTCCACTCTCAAAACATTGAAATTGGAATAAATTAAGATTCAATCATAAAAAATAACCAATAGATGAAAATAATGGAAATGAACTTAATTCAACCATTCATGAATTGTCTGCACCTGATATTAATTATCTTCCAAAGTGCATTGCATACCCAAATCTCATATCAGACTTGGAACTAAAATCTGGGTTGATTAACCTACTTCCAAAATTTCATAGCCTCTCTAGTGAGGATCCAAAATAATCCATTAAATAATTTAGTTGGTTTGATCAACCCTGAAAACAAGAAATTTATTTGAAGATAAAATCAAAGTTAGAGAATTCCCATTTTCACTTGATTGAGCTGCAAAAGAATGGATGTAATATTTACAATGTGAAGATGTAACTTGTTGGAACAATTTGAAATTTATTTTCTTGTAGATTTTTCTCCAGCATAAAGGAACACATCCATTCTTTCGGAGATATTAGGGATCAAGAAATTCCAAGGGGATTCAATGTATATGTACTGAGATCAATTCAAGAAGTTGTGTGCAAGCTGCACAAATCACCAAATATGTGAGGAACTCCTCATCCAATAATTATATGATAGACTCACACATATGGAGAGAAGAATAGTGATGACTCATCTAGAGGATAATTTGTGGACAAGACACCATTAGATGCACATGCATTGATTGAAAAAATGGCCAAAAACTCTCAACAATTTGGTGATCGAGGTACACCATATGTCCAAGGAGTACATCAGGTAAGTCCTCCTTCTCTTGAAAGTCATTTGATTGATACTAAGTTAGAATAATTTACCAGTAAGGTGAGGTAGATTTCATTGGCTAAAAAAATATCCCAACCCCCTCCGATGAGGCCATGGGAAATTTCCACTGAAACAAACCACCCAACTGACTATTTCCCCCAGTTACAAGAGCTAGAGGATTGTGCAACAGTCTTATCTGGGAGACCATATCAACAAGAACAAAAACCACATCAACAAAAGAAGTTTTATTCCTATGAAATAACATAAAACCAAGGGTATTATGATCAATCAGACATGAGGTATGGCTCTGGACAACAAAAAATTCCCCCTTTTCAACAAAACATCAAGTAGCCTCCCCCTTACCAATAGGGTTTCCAACAACCCCAAATGCGATTTGAAGCACAATAATCAACAAGTCAACAACATGATAATCCCTATTGAAAGGTAAATTCTAACACTGATGACCATTTGAAACAAATTTTTCTTAATCAACAGAATGAGATGAAGATTCACGGTTCAGAGTTGAGGGAGTTGATGACACAAATGAGCTAGATTTCCACTTCACTCAATGAATTGGTAAGTATGAATTATGGAAATCTACCTTCCCAACCAACTCCAAATCCCATGGAGAATATCATTTCCATCACAATGAGAAGTGGGAAGAAAAAACTAAATATTCTCCACCTACCATTCCACAAGGATTCACCTCAACTCTAGATAAACCTCATTTCATACCAACTGAAGAGAAACCAAAGGAGAAAGACAAAGGTAAGAAAATTATTTATGATGTTCCTCCTAAACCACTCCCCTTTCCAAACAGGGTTGTACAAACCATGAAGATGTCTGATGAGGAAATGTAAAAAGAAGTTTTAGACACATTTAAGCGTGTGGAGATCAACACCCTTCTACTTGAAGCCATCAACTAAATCCCAAGGTATGTGAAATTCACAGAGGAACTTTGTGAAAATCAAATAGGGATCAAGGGAAATGAGAGTCTCAATCTTGGAAGGAATTTGTCAGCACTCACTACACAAACTCTAGAAATTTCAACAAAGAAGGATCTAGGGACATTCCACATCCCATGCACCATAGGGGAGTTTCACGTTTCTGATGATCTTTCTGATTTAGGAGCTTCTATAAATTTAATACCTCACTCTATATTTTCATCATTATATGTTGGGTAGTTGAAGCCTACGAGAGTAGTGGTATAGTTAAAAAATAAATCTATAGTATATCCAGCGGGAGTCACTGAGGATTTACTTGTCTAGGTAAGAGACAATATCTTTCCAGCATATTTCTACATGCTTAACATGGTGGATAATCAGGAAAGTTCTCATGCTCTCATTATCTTAGGTAGTCCACACATCAAAACTGATAAAACTATCATAAATGTCAATGAGGGTACACTTTCAATGGATTTTGGAGATCAAGTTGTGATATTTAATGTTATGGACTCCATGAAGTACCCCTCAGAGGACCATTCTACTTCTGTTATCTCCCATTTTGAACCACCATGTAAAAACCCCATGTAATTTGATTGTCCTATGTTTAGAGAGATTATGAGAATTGGTTCTACTTTAATGCCTAAGAGTACTGCCACACCAATTTCAAATGCACCAGACTCTTTTATATTTGATTTTAAAATGGATTCATATTCTGATTTTGATCATAAAAACTCTGATTATGACATGGATATTGAGTATGCTAATGGATTTTTTGATTTATTCATTGATTTTGATGATTTATATTATGATATTGATGTTCATTGTGCACATATTTCATTTCCTTCAATTTCTCCATCCATACATCACCCCACCCTTAATGAAAATCAATCCATTTCCACCTAATCTCTAATACTCATACTTGTTACGTGGCGAGAGATTACCTATTGTAATTGCTAATAATCTTCCTTTTGAACATGAATAAAATATTTTAAATCTTTTGGGGGACAACATCGGGGAAATTGGGTGGACCTTGGATGACATATCTGATATTAGCCCCTCCATTTTCATGTGCAAGATTCTTTTGGAGGCTGTGGTGAAACCGGTTAGGCAGCCATAAAGGAGACACAATCCAATCCTTCTGGAAGTTGTTAAAAAAGAGGTTGAAAAATTGTTTGAGGCAAGAATAATATATCCCATTTAGATTCCCAGTGGCTGAGTCCTATACCGGTTATTCTTAAGAAAAGTGGTGTTACTGTTATTAAAATTGATAATGATGAGTTAATTCCAATGAGGGTACAAAATATTCAGTGTGTGCGTATTGATTGTAGGAAACTCAATCTATCTATTCGCAAGGACTATTTCCCCTTCTATTCATTGATTAAATTCTCAATAGAATAGCTAGGAAGACACATTATTGTTTCTTGGATGGTTTTTCTAGATATTTTCAGGGTTCTATTGCTCCAGAGTATCAAGATAAGACTACATACACTTGTCCATTCAGTAGGTTTCCCAACCAGAAGATGCCATTTTGACTTTTTAATACCCCAGTTACTTTCTAGAGATGCATGGAGAGTATTTTTTATGATTTTTTTGAGACCTTCATGAAGGTATCTATGGATGATTTTACAGTGTGTGAGTCTTCATTTGATGATTGTATATCTAGTTTGGGAAAGGTTTTAAATCCATGTATTGAGAAGAATCTGGTCTTGAACTTTGAAAAGTGTCATTTTATGGTAGAACATGGCATTGTCTTAAGGAATGTAGTGTCAAAACCCTGATAGTGGTTGTTAGATATAAGGTATATATTATTTAATCCCTAACCTATCTTTCATGTGTGCGTGTTGATAGATATTTCCTAGGTCAAGGAGGATTTTATTGGTGATTCATCAAATATTTTAGTAATATTTCTCTTCATATGTCATGATTACTTCAAAAGGATTCTGAATTTGGGTTTGATGATTATTTCACAAATTCCATTTATGAGCTAAAACAACATCTTACCAATCTAAATATCATACAACCTACAGGGTGGGATCTTCCTTTTGAGGTTATGTGTGATGCCACCAACTTTTCTATTTGGGTTGTCTTATCTTAGAGAGTGGAGGGATGTTCACATGTGATTGCATATGCATCGTGGACACTGGATTCAGCCCAATAAAACTACACAACCATAGAGAAGGAGTTTTTTTCCACAATATTTTCTTTAAATATCTTCTGTTCATATTTATTGGTCTCAAAACTAGTTATTTTTAATGACCATGTAGCTCTGAGGTACCTCTTGAAGAATCCAGATGCAAAGGCTAGGCTAATCTGATTGATGGTCCTTATTCAAGAATATGATATTGGGATAAAGGAAAATAAGGGGTCAGAAAACTTGGTGGTAGACTACATGAGTAGGCTTAATCACACTCTAGAGGATGACACTTTGGACCGGGTACCACTTTGAGACACTTTCCCCGATGATCATCTTTATGCCATCTCAGGTACGCATCATTGATATACAGATTTAGTTAACTACCTTGTTACCTCTGAAATCCCTACAAATTTAAAGAAACATCATGTCCAAAAATTAAATATTGAGTTGATATTTTATATTTTGGATGATCCATACCTATGGAGTATGTGTAGTGACCAAGTTATTATGAAGTGTGTTCTTGATCATGAGTTTGAGTCTATTTTATATTTTTTTCATACACTTTCTTGTGGCGGACACTTTGGACCCCAATATATATCAAGGAAATTCTTAGACATTGGATTATATATTCCATGATTATTCCATGATGCCCATGTGTTTTGTAAGTCATCCTATCATTGCCAACACACTGGGAACATTTCTAGGGGACATGTGATTCCCCAACAACCCATACTATTCTGTGAGATTTTTTGTGTATGGGTCATCGATTTTATGGGTACTTTTCTTATTTCCTTTGGGTTTTCCTATATTTTGGTCACTATTGATTATGTGAGTAAATTGGTGGAGGCTAAGGCCATCAGGACTAATGATTCTCATGTTGTAGTGGGCGTTGTCAAGAGATTTATTTTTTATAGGTTTGGAGTACCAAAGGACATAATTAGTGACCAAGAGACACACTTCTGCAATCAGAATTCTTCTTCCCTCCTTTATAAGTATGGAGTGACACAAAAAAAATCAACACCATACAACCCCAAACAAATGTTCAGGCTATGGTTTCAAATCATGGGTTGAATCAAATTTTGGAGAAAATAATGCAGTAAAATAGGAATTATTGGAGCAAGCGCTTGTATGATACGCTATGATCTTATAGGAAATCATACAAGACACCCATCGGTTTTCCCCATTTCAGATTGTTTATGGGAAAGTGTGTCACCTCCCCATAGAAGTTGAGCATTAGGCTTATTGGGATAAAAATAAATTCAACATGGATTTTTCTCAAGGTGGAATTCAAAGGAAGCTGCAAATTCAAGAGCTTAAGGAGATTCGATTGTCATCATATGAGAACTCAAGGCCCTACAAGGAATGATCAAAAGCATCTCATGATAGAATGATCAAACAAAGGGAGTTCTATGTTGGAGAGAAAGTCCTTCTCTTTATTTCACGACTGAAGAAGATTATTGGTAAGTTGAGTTCCAAATGGTTAGGTACTTATATTATATCTAATTCTTTTTCTTATGGTGTATTGGAGATCACCCAAGAAGAAACTGGAAGGAGCTTTACAGTCAACATGAAACGTTTGAAGAAATACATTGAGGGACTTCCTACTGATGTAGTGGATTTCATCACACTACATAACACCATCATCACTTGATCATATCAGGTTGTTTCTAACCATTTCACCTTTTTATTATTCATCCATTTTAAAATTATAAATTTCATGTGCATATATCATCTCAAAAGTTCACATTGAGGAAAATGGAATATTTTATGTGTGGGGGAGGAGACAACATCTTGGGGTAGTTATATAAGACATTCATTTTCCTATTTTATGTGTATTTTCTATTAAGTTATTGGTTAAACTATTCAAAAAAAAAAAAATAAGTATATCATATAATATTCTCACCTAAAACATATGGAAAATGCATGTTTTCAAAATTAATTGGATGAATTATAAGCATGAGTATGCTTTCATCATCAAGGGTTGATTTTTATAAAAATTGAAGTCGTCAATTATATGAATTTTTGTGTCATTATAAAACCTTTTAGATTTTGACATCATTATTTTTGATATTTTTTCTTATTAAATTGTGTTATTGATTTCTCTACACAAAGTTTTACTCAACCATGACTTGTGGAATTTTCCCTACTCAAATGAAGGTATAGTAAAGTTAGGTAAAATAAATTTTCTATTTGATCCATACGTTTGTTTCTATTCTAATCAATTTCATTACTGTATTGAATTGTTCTATGCATGTGTACCAATTATTCGACGATTGTAATTCCTCAAAAAATATTATGGGTTGTGTCTTAAATTAGTCAAAAAACACTCTTCATTATCCTTTGATATTGTTATAACTATTACAATCGGTTTTGTGAGAAGTTCAAACACGATTTTAGAGTTGAGTGTGAGATTTTTTCAATGTGAAATCTAAAAGAACAAAAAAATATAATAATAAATTAGGGAGTGATGAAATGTACAACATATGTGGATATATAGGTCGGTAGATTATGGCTTGACTTTTGGGAATGCTTAAGTGAGTGGGTCTTGAAATTTGATTACAACGAAATGAAGAACATGATCATAGAATTATCCTAGATAAGAAGATTTTTTACTTTACCTGAATATAATGAATAAAGGGTGGATTTTTGTGCTTCGAATGGTTGGCACACAAACACGTGGAGAATTAATGGCATGGAAGTCCAATGACTTGTTTCGCTATGATTAGTTTTAGTAATCTCATTGGATTTTTTTGAGACAATTTATGAGAAAATGAATCTAAAATTTATTTATACTGACTCTTTATGAGATTCTTACTTTGCCTATATTTTCACTGTGGATTGAGAAATCTAAATATTCATATCTTGTCACAGTTTTTTCAAATACATGACATGAGGTTTTTCCCATGAGTGCAAAAGGGTAAGTGTGGGGGAGTTGATAAAATACATTTTTATTAAATATTTTATTGATAATAAATGATAAAATTTCCTAAAATTGTGTTAAATATGTTTATTTATAGAATATTTTGGATTAGATCATTCATTTGAAAATTTGATAAAAATTCCAGTTTTACCCTTTATAGAGCACTGTAGCATTTTAGAGATTAATATTTTTTATTAATTATTTGAACATGAAATTTGATAATTGTGTTCTTGAATTAATGGGATACATCTTTTTTTTAGGAAATTGGAGATATATATTTAATTTGGTTGGACTAAATAGACCGTGAAGGCAAAGGTGTGATGAACCCGCCAGATTGGACATCTGTTCTGTATTGTGGGCCATAAATTCTTCATACGTTCTTAGATTTGGACCAAATTTTGAGAGGATCTCTCCAAACCAATATTATAAAAATCCATATTTTTTTTAATAATAGTTGGTTCATGCATTTTTGATGCCAAATGTGCAGTGCTAGTTGGATTAAAATAATTGGCCGAAATTCCCCATTCACACATGAAACCTATTTTAATCCTAGCCTCCCCTACACTCTATAAATTAGTGTATTTATAATTTTTATGGGTTTTGAAGTGAATTAGGGATATTTAAGGAATAGGATAGTTGTTTTCTTTCAAATTTTAAAATCATTGTAAGAGGGGTAGCTCTTGAAGTAAGGATCCCCTCATCAAAAACTTCTCTTCATCATGTTTAATTATTTGAATTTGTGTAATAAACATCTCTGTTATTATTTTATTTATTCTATTTTCTCCAGTTCTGTTCAAATATAATTTAATTTACTCATCCTATTTATGTTTTAACCTAGAGTTGAGAAAAGATTGGGTTCTACCGTTTCAATCCTTTGCTCATGCAAAATGTCTCCACGATGACCACACCACCCATAAAAGACTAGTTTTCTTAGTGATCGATCTATATTATACCATATTAATTTTAATTATTTTGAATCAATGATATAATATAATTCACTTAATATGATCCATTAATTGAGTTTTTAAATTTGAATAAACTAAGCCAGAAATTGAACAATTAACAAAATAACACGTGGGGTCGAGTATTGTGTGAATAGTGAGAGTGAAATCTTAATTGGTAATAAAATACCACATGAGATAAATTTTTAGAGTTCAAATATAATCCCTAAAAAAATTCATCCCCATTTTCTAGAATGGATAGGGTCCCTTATTTACCACTGACTACAATCTATCATTAGAACATCAATCAAAGCAGGGTGTTGTGATTGATTGTTTTGAAGATAGCCTAGGGTTTAATTCACTTCATCGTTGTGGTAAAGTTAATTCTCAGAGATTAGGTATTAACATGTTATGGGATCATAATTAAGTGGATGTTTATTTATATTATAATGATAAATAATTTAGTGAAGAGGTAGAGTTAGATCAATTACACATTTTAAATATTTTCTAAAAAAACATCATCTTGTTGTGTTATTTTAATTGAACTTCATTTGAAAACTAAAAAAATAAAGTAAAATATTCTTCCTGAAAACTTATTCTTGATTTATAAAGGATAGTAAAAATCCATCATTTTAATTAATTTTATTATTTGATTTTATTTTATTTTCAAAATACCTTTAATATGTTCTCAAATTTACTTCCTCCTTTGAGAGACGACCTTGGTCAGCCACTCTGCTACACCTAAGTACCCAACAATCACATATCATTTGAAAGCTCTTATAACAACATCTTTCATATTGCAAGTGATGTTGGAACTACTGGTGATGAATAAATTCCCACAAGGGAAAAAGTGGATGTTTTCTATAAAATAATTTAATTAGGTCATAATATGGACGAAGACATTAAATATAAAGATATCTGAATCCAAGCAATGGAAATTGAGGTTAACAATATAAGAGGATTAAATCAAAGGCTTATTGATGTGTCCACTGATCTGAGGGAGAAGAATGATTCTCAAGCTGATGAACTGAAAAATATATCTTTAAATAGTGAAAAACACAAATTTGATGACGAGAGAGAGAATCAAAAGTAAGATTAAATAGAAAATCTAAATTCAAAAAATGATAATTGAATGAGCACTATCATGGGCACCCTCAAATTATTAGTTGTTTTGGGGTACTTAGGTGCAGCAGAGTGGCTGACCAAGGTCGTCTCTCAAAGGAGGAAGTAAATTAAAACAACTTAAAAAGATTATTATAAACATAAAAGGGAATAGAATTAAAACACTAATTAAAAGGATGGGAGTTGTTTATAGTTTATAAATCAAGAAAGTGTTTTCTGGAAAAAGATTGTATTTTTTTTGTTTTTAATTTGGAAATGAAATTGGACTAAAAAGACGCAACAAGAAGATGTTTTTTTAGAAAATATTTTTAAAGGTGTAATGTATCTAACTCTACCTCATCATTTAATTATTAATCATTATCATTTAAATCAATGTCAACTTAGTTATGATCCCCTAATTTGTTAACCCTCGAACCCTACAAAAGTAAACTTAACCACAAAGATAGAATTACTTAAACCTTGGCTAGCTTCAAAACACTCAATCGTAACACCCTACTTTGATTGTTGTTCTAAGGGTAGCTTATGGTCAGTGGTTAATTAGAGCACATATCCATTCTGTAAATGAGGATGAATTGTATTTAAAGATTATATATGAACTCTACAAATTTATCCCGGGTGGTCTTGTATTACCGATTAAGATCGTGATCTCACAATTTACACAAAATCTCAACCACATGTGTTTTTGTGTTAATTGTTCAATTTCTTACTTAGTTTATTAAAATTTAAAAACATAATTCATGGATCATATTAATTGAATTACAGTATCTCAATGATTCAAAATAATTAAATGAATAGGGTTGAAGATATATCGTTCACTAAAAACTACTCTTCCATGGGGTGTGAGGTCATTGTGGAGATGTTTTACATGATTAATGGATTGAATGGGTAGAACTCAATCTCGTATCCACTCTTGATTCCAACACAATTTAAAAGATTAATATAATAATAAAAGGGAATAACAAAGAAGGTTATTTGAAGATAAATTCCAGATAAAACATGAACGAAACAAAATACAAAGAGGAGGTGGGAGAGGAGAGCATTTTTGGAAGAGAGGTTTCCACAAAGACTTACTTCTTCAAAGAGTTGTGAGGGGATCCCAAGAGACACCCTTTCGGAAACACCTTCCCAAATCCTTGAAAATCCCTCCCAATGAGTGAAATATCCACTTTAAAAGAGTTTTTGAGGGTCAGGGTTACATAACATTATTAAATGTGAAAGGGAAATTAGGCCAAATATTTTAATCCGACTTTCACCACATAGTTGACTTCCAAACCGCTTGAATTGGCTGGCCTTCTAGTAGGATGAATTGTGAATAATCATGTCCCCGATCTTCCCTCAAAATGTGGGCTCCATCCAGGCCTGGATGAAGAAGATACGCCCCATATGGTAAAGTAATGTCCAATCTGGAGAGTTCAGTCCATCTTTGTCTTCATGGCCCATTTACTCCCCTCAACTGCACGATCTAGCTCCCATGTCCTAAATAGAATTTGTATCATATTAAGTCACAAAGACAATTAAAAAATTTTAAGTCACAATATTATACAATACAATATTTATGCTCGAAATACTACAGTAACTTTTAAAAGCATAAAACTGGATTTTTCATCAAATTTGCAAATGAATAATCTAATCCAAAATATTTCATAATGGAACATATTTAAAAAAATGTGTGGAAATTATGTCATTTATTATCAATAAAATATTCAACAAAATAGTGTTTTATTAACTCCCCCACCCTTACCCTTTAGCACTCCTGGGAAAAACCTCATATCAAGTAAACATCAATATCAAATCAAAACCAATTTTAAAACACATATCCTTGAGATCAAACAATTATACACCAAGAACAAAAAGATATATTTACTCATAAAAAACCATTATTTCAAGTTCTCCATTTATATCATTCAATATATTTACACTTCATTTATCCTCCCATGCACAAAACACTTACCTAGATTGAATTTTCTCTTATCACACAAATGCCAATTTTTCTTCAATGTATTTCTCATCCAAACTCATACATAGGTCACCATAGGCTTGATAAATTCCTACATCGCCACCTGATGTGAGTCAAGAACATATGGTTATAATAAGGACATTTTAGGGTTGTTCTGTGGCTTTTGGTTGGTTGGATTTAGATGTGAAAAATTCTAAGGCCGAATGAGGAGCGCTTGACTCTTTTTGAAGAAAAATTGCATTAATCAAATTTTCACTTAAATATTGTCTTCTCCTCAATCCCCATAATATCAATTCAGCTCCATCATCATGAAAAATAATTGAATTTTCACACCATTCAACATTTCTGTAGTAACAATGTCAATATTTTTGAACATGATTTTCTTTAAAGCTCCTGATAGGGACAACTTTCCCCCTCCATTAGAAGCTCCAGAAAGGCACATCTTCTAATATCATGAAACCTCCAGAAAGGAAAAACTTTCAATATAATTTTTTTCTTCAGCAGCAAAAAAATCTCTTTATAATTTAATTTTTCTTCCGAATTATCACAAAACGTGGTAGCACAGCACAAGACAACTTCCCCCACACTTAAGCTCAACTATATTATACAATTTCACTTCAAGTGATGGTTAGATAGGGAAACTTGGATTGTAATGTGGCTAACCTAGCAGGATATGCATGGATTATAAGGGATACAAGGATTAAATGTTCAAGTTATGCCATTATAAAAAATTATTCTTTGAAATACGTGCTTTAATAACAAAAAAATGCCTCAATCATTTAAACATATGTACCTCAAACCCTCAATTTTTGACAGGAATAAATCAAATTCTGGTTAAATCAAGCATGGTTTGTTTCTCTCATGATGTGAGGTGAATGTAAATAATATTAAAATAATGGTTCATAAGCCTTATAAGAAAGTGATTTCAAATATAAAGACAGTGAGATGTGGCATGAGATTCAAAATTCAGTGTACTTTTCATGAAGTTACTAAATATTTGAACTTGAAACAAAGTAATTTCAGCATTCATTTACACTTAGTTTGAAGGGATAAATTTTTTCACTTATTGATATGGATTTCAAAATGGTGATGAGAATAATTTCAGCTCAAAAGATTCAAAAACACAAAAAATTGAAAAATAAACACAAAATATTTGAAAAACACACAATTTTTTGGTTTTTTTGTATTTTTTAATAGGAAAACAATTAAAATTACTAAACTAAAAGGGTCCCTCCCCCACAATTAAAATACTTCATTGTCCTCAATGTGAACCCATGAGATGATATATGCCCATGAAATGTATAATTTTAAATAGGGAAAAGAATAAAAAATTTAAAGGGCAAGGAAAATCCTGATGTGCTCAAGTGATGATGTGGTCAGGCAATGTGAAAAAATCCACTACATCAGTAGGAAGTCCCTCAATATATCTCTTCAAATATCTCCCATTGACTGTAATTATCCTTCTTGTGTCCTCATGTGTGATCTCCACTACACCATAAGGAAAAACATTATTCAAAACATAAGGACCTAACCATCTGGAACACAACTTACCAGGCATCACCTTTAGTCGTGAACTGTTGAGAAGGACTTTCTCTCCAACATGAAACTCCCTTTGTTGGATCATTCTATCATGAGCTGATTTTGATCATTCCTTGTAGATCCTTTAAATCTCATATGAAGACAATGTTATCTCCTTATTATCTTGAATTTGTAGCTTCCTTTGGATTCCATCTTGGGCCAAATCCATGTTGCATTTATTTATAGCCTAATAAGCCTAATGATCAACATCCACAGGGAGATGACATGCTTTCCCAAAAAAAATCCACAATGGGGACATAGCAATGGGTGTCTTGTATGCTGTCCTATAATCCCACAATGCATAATCCATGTTCTTGTTCCAATCCTTCCTATTTGGCTGCACAGTTTTCTCCAATATTGGTTTCAACTCACGATTTGAGACCTCCTCCTGACCATTTTTTGGGGGTGATATGGTGTTGATGTTTTGTTTTTCAACCCATACTTTCGAAGGAGGGAAGCAAAATTCCTATTTTAAAAGTGTGTCCCTTGGTCACTAATGATGGCCTTTGGTACTCCAAACCTGCAAGAAATTTGAGCCTTGAAAAAATCCACTACAACATGAGAATCGTCAGTCCTGGTGGCCTTGGCCTCCAACCATTTACTTAAATAATAAATAGAAAAAAAATATACAAGAATCCAAATGAACTAAGAAAAGGTCCAATAAAATCAATGCCCCATACATCAAAAATATCGTAGAATAATTTTGGTTGTTGGGGAATCTCACATATCCTAGAAATGTTCCCAGTGTGTTGGCAACGAGAGCACGACTTACAAAACACATGGACAACATGGAATAAGCTAGGCCAATATAATCCAGAGTCCAAAACTCTCCTAGCTGTTCGTTGGGGTCCAAAGTGTTCACCACAAGCAAGTGTATGACAGAAATGAAAAACAGACTCCAACTCATGATCAGGAACACACCTCCTAATGACTTGGTCACTACACATGCACCAGAGGTAAGGATCATCCCAAACATAATACCGAGACTCACTTTTTAATTTTTGGACTTATTGTTTCTTTAAATTTTCAGGTATTTTAGAGGCAACAGGGTAGTTAACTAAATCTGCATACCAAGGATGTGTACCTGAGATGTAATAAAGATGCTCATCAGGGAAAGTGTCCCGAAGTGGTACATGGTCCAAGGTGTCATCCTCTAGTGTGTGAGTAACCTTACTCATGTGGTCTGCCACCAATTTTTATGACCCCTACTTGTCCTTTATCTCGATGTCAAACTCTTTAAGAAGGAGCATCCAACGGATAAGTCATGGATTTGCATCTGGCTTCTTTAGGAGGTACCTCAAAGCTTCATGGTCAGAAAAAAAACTACTTTATATCCCAATAAATATGACCGAAATTTGTCTAAATAAAATATAACAGCAAAAAACTCCTTTTTTGTTGTGGTGTAGTCTGATTGGGAAGAATCCAACGTCCTCGATGCATATGCAATCACATGTGAACATCCATCAACCCTCTGAGATAAGACGACTCCAACCGCGAAGTTGGAGGCGTCACACATAAGCTCAAATGGAAGGTCCACCACGGGGGCTGTATGATCGATGGAGTGGTGAGACCGTTCTTTATCTCATCAAATGATACCCTGTATGAATCATCAAAATTGAAGTCAATATATTTTTGAATCAATCGATACAAGGTTAGAGAGATCATACTAAAATCGCTGATGAAGCGTCGATAAAATCCAGCATGTCCAAGGAATGATCGAACATCACGCACACATGTAGGATATGACAGGGATGAAATAATTTCTACCATAGATTTATCGACTTCAATTCCATGTTGTGAGACTATATTACCTAAGTCAATTCCCTTTTCGACCATGAAATGACATTTTTCAAAATTCAAAACCCAATTTTTCTCAATACAACGATGCAAAACATCACCCAAACTAGAGGGACATTCATCAAATGAGGATACATAAACTGTAAAGGCTTCCCTAAATACATCCATACAAGTCTCAATGAAATTAGATAAAATACTTACCATGAATCTCTGGAAGGTACCTAGGGCATTGCAAAGTCCAAATGGAATCCTACGGTAAGCAAATGTACCGAATGGGTAGGTGAATGTCGTCTTCTCTTGGTCCTCTACTGCAATGGGAACATGAAAATAGCTAGAGAAACCATCCAAGAAGCAATAATGTGTCCTACCTGCAAGTCTCTCAATAATATTATCGATGAATGGAAGTGGGAAATGGTCCTTGCGAGTGGATTGATTTAGTTTCCTATAATCAATACACACTCGCCAACTGTTTTGTACTATCCTAGGAACTAACTCATCATTTTCATTTTTTATAACCATGAATCAAATTTTTTTGGTATAACCTGGACAAAGCTAACCCATTATGAGTGAAAAATAGGTTAAATTATACATTCCTCAGGAAAATTTTCAACCCTTTTTTTAATAACCTCCAAAACAGTTGGATTGGGTCTCTTTTGTGGTTGCCTCACCGGTTTATCCCAATCCTCCAAAAGAATCCAATGCATGAAAATGGAGGTGCTAATACTTGATATGTCACCCAAGGTCCACCCAATTTCCCTGATGTTCTCCCTCAAAATATTCAAAGGTTTTTCTTCATGTTCAAAAGAGATATTGTTAGCAATGGTAATAGTTAATTTCTCACCACTCAACAAGTATGAGTATTTGAGATTTGGTGGCAATGGCTTGAGTTCTAGTTTAGGGTGGTGGAGTATGGATGCAGACATAGAAGGAACTGAAATATGTGCACAAAGAGCATTAGTATCAAAATATACATCATCAAAATCAGAGAATAAATCATCAAATCCATCATCATACTCAACAACCATGTCATAATCAGAGATCACATTATCAAAATCATAATATGATTCCATTTAAAAATAAAATCATATAGAGTCATGTTCCTTAGAAATGGGTGTTGAAGTACTCTTAGAAATAAAACATGAACCAATACTCATAATCTCCCTAAGAATAGGACAATCCAATTCCCTGGTGTTTTTACTTGGTGGTTCAAAATGGGAGACAACAAATGCAGAATGATCCTCTGAGGGGTACTTTATGGAATCTAAAACATTAAATATCACATCTTCATGCCCAAATTCAATGGAATGTGTATCCTAATTTACATTTATGATATTTTTTCTGTTTTGAGGAAGGTCCTACCTAAGATAATGGGGGCATGAGAACATACCTGATCATCCTCCATGTTAAGCACGTAGAAATATTTTGGGAAGATCATGTCTCTTACCCGGACAAGTACATCCTCAAGGACTCGCACTAGATATGTCGTAGCTCTATTCACTAACTGAACCATGACACTCATCGGCTTCAACTCACCAAACTATAATGAAGAGAATATAGAGTGAGGAATAACATTTATTGAAGCTCCTAAATCACAAAGAGCATCAGATAAGTGAAACTCCCCTATGGTACATGGGATGGTGAATGTCTCAGGATCCTTGCACTTTGTTGGCATTTCTAGAGTTGGTGCAATGAGTGTTGAGTCATTCCTTTCAAGGTTGATCCTCTCATTTCTCTTGAGCCATCTTCGATTTCTGTAGAGTTCTTTACAGAATTTGGCATACATGGGGATTTTTTTGATGGCTTTAAGTAGTGGGATGTTGATCTCAACATGCTTGAATGTGCCCAAAACCTCTTTTTGTATCGCCTCTTCATCCATATTCTTCGTTTGAACAACCCTATTTCAAAAGGGAAGAGTTTTAGGAGAAACAAAATCAATATTTTTCTTACATTTATCTTTCTCCTTAGGTTGCTCATCAGTTGGTATGAAATGGGGATTCTTCGGAGTTGAGGGGAATCCAGGTGGAAGGATAGGTGGAAAAGCATCAGTTTTTTGCTTCCCGTATCTCAATGTAATGGCACTGGAATTCCTCTTTGGATTTGGGGTAGGTTGGGAAGGAAGATTTCCAGAAATCATACTTACCAGTTCATAGAGGGTAGTGGCAATCTGGATCATTTGAGTCTTCAACTCCCTTAACTCCGAACCATGAATCTTCAGCTCATTCTGTTGATTAAGAACAATTTGTTTCAAAAGTTCATCAGTATTAGAATCTACCTTTTGTAGGGTATTCCCTTTTTGTAGGCTTGTTGACGCATGAGATGCAAATATCCATTGGGGTTATTGGAATCCCTACTGGTAAGGTGGAGGCTGCAGGAAGTTTTGTTGAAAAGGGGGCATTTGTTGTTGTCTAGAGACATACCTCATGTCCGGTTTATCCTTCCACCCTTGGTTGTATGTTGGAGAAAATGAATCAAACTTCTTTTGAGGGTATGTCTGTTGTTACTGCTGATATGGTCTCCCAAGGAATACTACTACGCTACCCCCAGTCTCTTATAGTTGTGGGCAACAGTCATTTGGGTGGTTTGTCTCTGTGAGAATGCCACAAGGCCTTGAAGGAGGGGGTTGGAATTACTTTTTAGCCAAAGAAATCTTCCTCACAATAGTGGTCAATTCTTCCAACTTGGTATCAATCAAATGACTTTCAAGAGATGAAGGGCATACCTGATGTACTCCCCTGACATGTGGTGTACCTCTATCACCAAATTGTTGGGAGTTTTGGCCAATATTGTCGATTAATGCACGTGAAGCTACTGGTGCCTTGTCCACCAATTCCCCTCCTACTGTGGAATCCACCATGATCTTCTCCATATGTCTGAGTCCTTCATAGAAGTACTGAATATGGAGTTGCTCACTGATTTGGGGATGTGGGCAGCTTGCACACAACATCTTGAATCGCTCCCAGTACTCATACATTGACTCCACTTGTGCTTTATTGATCCGAGATAACACTTTATAAATGGAAGTGGTCCTTGATTCTGGAAAAAATCTTTGCATGAAAAGATGTTTTAAATAATTCCAACAAGTTACATCTTCAGGTTGTAAATAACACATCCAATCTTTCGCATCTCCATCAAGTGAGAATGGGAATTCTCTTAATTTGGTTTGGTCACCAGATACATTTCTTGGATTCAAGGATGAACAAACCACATTAAATTATTTATGGTGTTTATTGGGATTCTGACTAGAGAGTCCGTGAAATTTTGGAAGCAGTTGATTTAATCCAAATTTCAGTTCAAAGTCTGATTCGAGATTTTGATATGCAATGCAATTTGGTTGATAATTAATATCGGGTGTAGCCAATTATCGAATGATAATATTATGTTCATTTCAATTATTGTCAGCCATTGGTTCTTATTTTATGGTTGAATTTGAATTGCTTCTAATTTCAACGTTCTGATATTGGAGTAATTCTTCAACTGGTTGAATGTTGAAACTTCCCGTAGAATGAGAATGTCTGATTCGTGCCCTAAGGCTACGTTAAATCTCAGGGTCAAGATCTAAGAGATCTTCATGATTAGTTTGTTTCATAAATCAGATAAAAATGAAAAGAATGAAATTGGACCATTGTAAAACAAAAACAATAAGTTTGAGATGATGGTCCAAAAAAAAGTAGAAGAAAATAAAAGAAGAAGAAAAAAAATCAGATTGGGTAAAGAAGGAATAAAGAAGAGAAGAAGAGAATAAAATGTAAAATAAAATAAATACCTCTAATTTGTTGAAATAATTACTTTCCTACTTGGAAACGGTGCCAATTTGAAAGAGCACTATCGAGGGCGCCCTCAAATGATTAGTGGTTTTGGGGTACTTAGGTGCAGCAGAGTGGCTGACCAATGTCGTCCCTGAAAGGAGAAGTAAATTGAAACAACATCTAAAAGTTAATATAAAAATAAAAAAGAATATAATTAAAACACTACTTAACAGGTATGGGGGTTGTTTATAGTTTATAAATATAGAAGAAGTTTTCTAGAAGAAGATTATTTTTTTTGTTTTTAAATTTTTAATGAAATTTTATTAAAAAGACACAACAAGAAGATGTTTTTTTAGAAAATATTTTTAAAGGCACAATCGATCTAACTCTACGACTTCATTTAATTAATAATCATAATCATTTAAATCAATGTCCACTTAGTTATGATCCCCAAATTTGTTAACCCTTTAACCCTAAAAGAGTTAACTTAAACACAAAGATAGAATTACTTAAAACCTAGGCTAGCTTCGGAACACACAATCGCAGCACCCTGCTTTGATTTTTGTTCTATGGTAAGATTATGGTCAGTGTTTAATTAGGGCACATATCAATTCTGGAAATGAGGATGAATTATGTTCAGAGATTATATTTTTACACTACAAATTTATCTTGTGTGGTCTTGTATTATCGTTTAAGATCGCGCTATCACAATTTACACAAAATCTCAACCTTGCGTGTTTTTGTGTTAATTTTTCAATTTCTTGATTAGTTTCTTACAATTTAAAAACACAATTCATGGATCATATTAAGTGAATTACAGTATCTCAATGATTCATAATAATTAAATAAAGAAGGTAGAAGATAGATAGATCAATAAAAACTACTCTTCCATGGGCGGTGTGGTCATCGTGGAGAGGTTTTGCATGAGTAAAGGATTGAAAGGGTAGAAGACAATCATGTCTCCACTCTTTTTTCCAACCCAATTTAGTAGATTAATAGATGAAGAAAAGTTAAGAACAAAAATGATTATTTTAAGAGAAATTCAAGATACAAACATGAAAGGAAAGGAATACAAAGAGGAGGTGGGGGAGGAGAGCCTTTTTGGAAGAGAGATTTCCACAATGCATTATTTCTTCCAAGAGTTGTGAGGGGCTCCCAAGAGACACCCATTCGGCCAAACCTTCCAAAAGCCTTGACCAGACCTCCCAAAAAGTAAAAACTTCCTTTAAATAGATTTTTTGATAGCAATGTTTACATAATATTATTAAATGTGAATGGGAAATTCGGACAAATATTTTAATCCAACTATCACCGCATAGTTGACCTCAAAATGCGTGAATTGGCCAGACATCTAGAAGTATGTGTTGTGTATAATCATGTCTCCGATATTGTATCAAAATTTGGGCTCACTCCTGGGCTGGATGAAGAAGATACAGTCCAAATGGTGAAGTAATGTCCAATCTGGATAGTTCAGTCCATCTTTGTCTTCATGGCCCATTTACTCCCCTCAAATGCATGATCCAGCTCTCATGTTCTAAATAGAATTTGTATCCTTTTAAGTCAGGAACTCGATTAAAATTTGTTAAGTCCAAATATTATATATAAAAATATTTATGCTCGAAATACTATAGTAAATTTTAAAAGGTTAAAATTGGATTTTTCATCAAATTTGAAAATGAATGATCTAATCCAAAATATTTCATAATGGAACATATTTAGAACAATGTGAGGAAATTATATCATTTATTATCAATAAAATATTCAAAAAATTAGTGTTTTATCAATAATATTTCTACACAACGATCTAAACTAGTTTATAAGAATAAAATGATGAAAAATAGAATGCATCTGGCTCTGATTCGATTGCTAAAGAAAAATTGAAAATAAAAGAGAAAAGAAATATGGTATAAAAACTCACATGAGAACTAGAATATGATATAAGTAGTGGGGAGAATCTCATAAGATAATTAAATGCTCAAATTGATTCAAGATATAAGAAGATTCAACAATTGGAGGAAGAGATAGAATCATCCAAGAATGAAATAGAGAAATAAAATGACAAAGGAAATCCTATGTTTAAGGATGCACTGCACTTACAATTCGATTGTCCTCTGACATGTGATAATAAAATGAAAATAAAGAATTCTATTTTTGAGTAGAAACAATAAAATATTTTCCAAGATTAAAGACCAAATAATTTAGGAAAAACATTTATTGGTTTTGATGAATCCCCTCCCATGTATGATAGAATGAGAGAAGTGAATAGTTCCATAAATAGAAAAAATCATATAGGTGATGGATACAGACCTAAGAGGACATTCAAAAGAGTTAGTAATTTTTTTTTCTATTTCTATGGGATTCATGGACACAAATTAAGCTTTTTTTTAGAGGCTTTGGAATATATTTCATGCTGTGTAGGCAGAATTTTTTTTTATTTTAGAATAAGAAGAAGCATATTGAGAAGACTAATAGAAGAGTCTCTCAGAAGAAATTACCCATGAAGTGTTTCTATTATGGAAGAATGGGACTCACCACGAGTACGTGATAGGAATCCCATGATCTCAATATCACAAGGATAAAGCAAGTAGAATCAACATCTCAACTAAGAAATGATCAAATTAGGTATGACATTATTAGAAGAAGTTTTATATGTTCTAATCATGGTCATTTGGCCAGACATTGCAGCAAGAAGAAAGTGAGGAAGGAAATGTAACCCAAAAAGATATTCTTGACTCCAGAGATGTATAAAGATAAATATTACATTATATAAAAAAGTGGTAACATTAAAATAGATTTATTACCTCCGGTTAATCCCAAGGATATGAACAATAGGTGTATAAATCACCTCCCCTATCAAACTCACAAAAACTCTCTTGGATAGAATGTGAACAAACCTTGAAGATTAAGGGGAGATCTACTCTAGTGGTGAGTAAGAAGAATGTGAAATTAGTGGGAAAATCAACCCTAACAAGATAGGGTAGCATAATTCAAACAACAAATCAAAGTAAAATGAATAAAGAATGTGTTAAAAAATCCACACCTCATGCCACATACTGAGAAGTGAGGACATGTGGAGAGATTACTACTCAAAGAAAGAATTAAGGGAAGTGGCATATTAGTGGAAATTCAAACAAGAAAATGTATACCAGTGGATTTAAACCCAAAAGTGTGAGAAAGACCAAGCCTGCAGAATCTGAATATTAGAAGATGAATTAGAATGTGGGTAATTAATACCTAATCATATGGACAGAATAGTTGGAGTTGGATAGGCAGTTGGAGTAGGCAAGGAATGAGTGTGAGGCTATGAAAGAAATAATCAAAGGGTTGACCCATCAGGATCAACCACAATCATCTTTTTTAGGATTCTAGATGTTTCCCCCTCCCTATCTGTATAGATGATATCAACTGATGTTTAAGTGTTTTATGTCCAAGGGGAGATACGATCTAAGGGGAAGTGGAATCTAAATATGCAATGTGGAAAAGTTATATGCTTCAGAGTTTTAATTGACTCAAATCATGTACCATAGTTGATGAATAAAGGGAGAAACTGAGCACAATAAAAAGTGATTTTGTTATTAACATTATCTCTTGTTTCCTACACCGAGTTCCAACTCTGTTGGCTTAGATATTTTGTTGATGTATCAATGCCAAGTTCCAGATGAGAATAAATTATGTAGGAGGAGAAGAATGTTTATGGATCTAAATAGTGGGACTGATAATAGAAATAGTTGGATATCATTGGGGGGCTTTCTACCTTTGAATTAGATGAAATTTCATTAGAAGAGAATAATTAGAATATGTGAAGTTCACATATGATATCAGATTCAACAAATGATGTTAAAAAATGGTTTTATTATTCAAATATATATCCGAAGAATGTGTGATATGGAAAGCAAAAATGATATGATGAACAATCTACATTGAAACTAAAGTGATATTAAAGCTATACATGGGTGATCTTGTGATTTTGAGTTTCATTGAATATATATCCATTTCCATCATGCCCCAATTTTTTTGATAGTAGTCTTCTAGGAGAAGAAAAATTGCGGTGAAGAAAAAATAATCATACATTTCATGATAATCTATTTTGTTCTATCAATGTGATATCAGCTGACTATTTTTAGGATACCAAGAAGCTCTGAGAGAATACCAACTATCGTTCAGCAAGAAGTTGAGAAAAATAAGTTGAAAGAAATTAAATGACATAGTAGAAAGATGCTTCTTAAATGCTGTGATGTGGTAAGATATTCAGGGGGAGCATAAGTTAAAAATGATGATTCAAAAGTAGATACAGATAATGATAATGAGGAAGTAAAGTCTCATAGAAAATGAGAATTGTGTTCAAGATATGAATGAAGAGATTAAACAATGTGAGAAGTATTGAACATGTGAGAGTGTTTTGAGGCTGATAGATAAGATGGTCCAATGATTAGAATCAATTCATGACTAATTTGAAAAGATACTCCCATATAGGGAATATCGATGTTGATGAGATATTTGAACCTATTGCAAGGTAGGAGACAATCATCTAATTCTTGTCCATTATAGTGTAACCGAATTTCAGAGTGTTCCAGATACGTGTCATGTCTGCATTTTTGAATGGAGTTCGGGATGAAAAATTATATGTTAAGTAGCCATAAGAGCATGATATTCAATGATAGATCAGTTTTTGAAGAAGATCAGTTTTGGTCATGGAGGAAATGTGAAAAGGAGGTGTTGAGAAGGATTTTAAATGGATAATTACAATAATATGAGAATTCTGACTATTGTTAGGATGAATCATTCATGGGATATATAGATGTAGATTGGTCTAGTGCATCAGTTGATCAGAATTCATCATCGAGAGTTTCTTTTTATCTTGGTGGGATGTATATTTATTGGATAAGAAAAAAGAAAGATTGCATTTCATTGAGCACCGTAGAATTTGAGTATATTTTCTTTACTCAAGGATGCACAAATCTATTGTGAATGAAGTGGCAGCTTGATGATATGGGTTTTTAAGTGAAGTCTCCGATCTGAATCTAGTATTATAACTCATGTGCTATAAATCTCAGAAAAAATATCGTCCATTACTCCAGGAAAAAGTACATTGAGATAAAGTATCATTTTTTTCAAGGATATGGTTGAGCAGAGAATCGTGAAGTTGGAGTATGTGCCTACTTTGCTATAGGTTGTAGATATTCTGACAAAGGCCTTACCCAAAGAATCTTTTGAGAGGAATCAACTGGATCTAGGAGTTCAATTGACTCCCCACATTTGAAAATGTTTGGATGTGGAACCCCCCTTTCCCTGAGGAATGGTGTGTTTTTACTTTTTGTGATGATATTTGTTCTATACTCTACTATAGACCAAAAAAGAGTGACATTTTTCTTTGATAATAAAGGGGGAGAAATAGTTCCTTAAGAGGGAGAAAATGTCAAAGTCAAATACACAAGGAGAAGCTGATAGGTGGAGCAATGAGATAAGGGGAGAGAAATATGATAGTGGAAGTATGAGTTCCAAATCATATGATGCTTGAAGTGATTGATCAAAGATTAGATATCACAGTAGCAACGGTTCGTGGAGAAAGAAGTTCATTTGTATTAGTTTGGTATCAACGGTTGGTGTTAGAAAAGAGGTGATTCATTGATAAAATTATCATACTACTCTTGTTTCTCACACCGAGCATTGCTCATGGGGTCTTAGAGTATGTGGTGATAGAATCATTGGTCATTATCTTAATCGCAAGAGGAAAATGATGGTGGATGATTAGAGGACCTTCAATGAGGTATCAAATTTCATAAACATGTTATGAGAAGAGTTGTCAACAAACCCAAAGGGGGAGATTTTTGGGTAAAAATCTCTCATGGTAACATTGCATCGTTTTTGGGTTGGTTGTGCTTGATGACAATTTAGGTTTTCATGGTGAATTTTTGAGTTATAGAGATGTTATAGACAATCCATGTTAACAAAGAAACACAAAATTGGATGAGAAGATCTGGAGGTTGTACAAAAGAATAGATACAAGGTGGAACCTTTTTCTAGTGTTTTCCAAATATTTGGTGTCCAAAATTTTGAATTTAGTGAGCATCGAAAAAAGTGTATTTCCTTGAATATCTCATCAAAATATGGAGTAAAGAATTTGTTTCACAAATATGGGACTATTTATGTGGATTTTGCGAAGTCTTGAATGATATTAACGGTGTTCTTCACAATAACGACGACCTTCATGAAGAAGTGAGGTGAAAAAAATTACGGCAAAGCATTGTAGTGGTGGCACAAAGGAGTTGACAGAATGCTCTATGATTACGACGAGCTCCACAATCTGATAATTTTGATGGTGCTTTGCAAGATTAAGTGAATTCTGAAAGAAATTTCGGAGCTCCACACTTTGGTGTTGACTTGGTTGGATGGTTCTGGAATCAGTGGGAAATGTCTATAAATAGACCTCGACCCTCTTGAGTGAAAAAAAGTGTTTCTATGAAAAAATCATTACTCTCAAATTGCAAAGGTGGTTCGCGGAGGAAGTGTGCTTTGCGAAATATAAGAGATTTAGGGTGGCTAATCTAGCACTGCAAAAGATGTGTTTTCCGCATTGGCTCAGTGATCATCATGAAGGAAGTCACATTGAAATGGATAGAGCTCTGCGACAGCCTATGCTCTGTGATGGATTTAGATTTGTAAAGGATTGGTCTCTATGAAGCAGTGAGATCTGCAAATTAGGGTGCATTGCGAAGGTATTTCTAAAGGTTGATTCCCGGTAATCAGTGGAAAATGGGTATTGGATGAAATTTGGACTTCAATAGAGCATATATCTATAACTGAGGATGTATTCATTAGTTATTATGATGGTACCTACAAGTCCATAAACTGTGAGTGGATCCATTCCAGAGTAGTGATCAGAGGAATAGGAAGATGGTGATCATTTCTACCAATAAGATCTAGAGAGAGAAATAGGTGGTGACCCATTGGGAAGTAGTTAGATAACCCTAAACAATGTAAAGGAAGTGAACCTAGTCATTTAAGTGATCTAGCATGACCATTATTTTTAGTGAGCTTTAATGGATTTGGTATAATGTCACATCTCCATTGTATGCTCCTTGCATGTATCCCAGTGAGGGTGAACCATGTAAAAATCTTTATGTCTTCCTGCTTGTTTCAATACATTATATCCAAAGCATCATCATTAGAGAAATTAGAAAAAAAAGACCAATGTTAACAAATAAGTGAAAACAAAGTGACCCTTATAATATTGAGGTCAAGATCTAGTGGGGCATGAAGTATTTAGGGAAAAGAATATCCATAAGGGTATATAGGCCCCTTGTCCTAACAATTTACTTTTCACATTGTTCTTTTTAGCTTACATTTTTTATACCTGTATTCTTAAACACTTACGTTAGGTACAGACCATTGGGTGGTATCCTAGTAAGAATTGTTCTAACACCCAACACAGTACCTTAAAGATGTGTGTATACTTTATGAATTTATATTTAGGTGAAGTATGAGCCTTAGGAGATGGATCTTTGTAGCTGATTGGATGGAGATTGTCACGGGTCATTGAGGTCGTGCCTAGCTGAAGTTTCTATTTAATTAATTTTCTCTATCAGCATGATATATATTTTTGAATTATATATGTTTTCTATTAGAACTCCTTTTTTATGTTGACATGTATGGACTATTATGAAATACATTATCTTATTATTCTATTTAGTTTCTTAATGTGGTGTTTTGGCATGCTATCTTGTTTATTTACTTCTCTACTATTTTTTTATTGCTATTTTTTCTATTTCTCTCATTTTACAATGCTTCCTCTTTCCGTGTATAGTTCGAGTTTGATGAGTCTTTATATCCATAGAATGTAATTCATTATTACTCATTCAAGTATTATTATATAACCTTATAGGGTATAGTCTCCCCAAATAGTTAAATTACATCCTTGTTGTAAGTCGGTAGCCTTTAGCGTATGGAGAGGCAGACCTAAGGCCATCAGCATCCAACCCGTTATAACTGTTTGGTTGGATAATTGAGTCAAGATGTTACAATTATCATATTTTCCTATTTTTTCCAATATAGATATTTTTCATCCCTTTTGACATGATTTTGATTTTTAAATGCAATCAAAATCGATTTAGTCATTTTTTCGGCTGGTAGTCACTTATATTGATCTAGTTTTTTCTTCCTTCAAGAAAATTATATTCAATGCAAGATATTTTCTAAAATCCATGGATAGATCATTTTATTTCATTGAAATTATTTCATAAATAAATTCTATTGTCTATGTATTTAATCAACGAAGCTTCCTGAAGAATATTTGACTGAACTGAAGTAAAACAATAAAAATAATAATGAAACATAACCATTAGTGTATTTATTTTCCAATTAATTAGTTTTGACAAGTTTCCTTTGAAAAAATTCATATACATATTTATTATTATGCTATCAATATGTTTTTATTGAATTTACACCTCCTGTTGTTTTCCACTCAGCTTAAAAATGAAGCAAATGGAATATAAGTATGTATATATATATATATATGAATCAGCTATTTAAGTTGTACCACCTCCCTAATTTTTTATTCTAAGTGTTGCACCTCTGCGAGAGAAAGTGAGATAGTTAGAGTGAGAGAGAGACATATGTGTTTGATACTTCAGTAGGTATGGGATCATGCTTTCTAAAATAAATTATGATTCTATGTATGTTGTTTTATTTTAAAAAATTTTAATTTTATTTTATTTGAATAACAATTGTGTTATTCTGCTTATAGAAAACCCATGGATAAAAAATTAGTTTTTAAAAAAATTATTATATGATTTTATATAAGGAATTATATTTTCTATTTTTATCTCAAAAACTACTATTTGAGTTACTATGTATAACAATAACAAACATTTTTTTTATTGTTGAAATTAAATTTTAAATGGAATTTTATTTTATTAAAATAAATTTGTTAATATTTATAATGGGAAATGTTATAATTTTATTCAAATAATTATTTTATTATCGATGAATTTCATTCAAGTAGACAAGGACACATTCTATGAATTTTCAAGACAATTCATGCACTTCTATATAAGAAATTGTTTATTTTTTATATAAACTATGTTTATGTCATAGATTTAAGTATTTATTCTAGAAAGGTAGATTTATCCTAACATTATTGAGTTTTAAAATGATATTTTTTCAAGAAAAGAAGTTAAAATATTATTTTATTTTATAAAAATAATTTATGTATGATTTTGAAATGTTTTTGGGTTTTGATTTAGAATGGTTAATATCCTATTTTTTCTTAAAAAAATCGGCATTTAGGTGTCAAAAGAAATTATAATGTATGGGGAGTTGACCCATGAACAAAAGGGGAAACTATTATATAAGTGTTACTGCAAATGGACACATAGTTTTCTAGATGTTTTATAAGTATTATTTTCAACCAATAAAATTTATTATTTTCCAATGTTTTTAAGGAGAAATACAAAGATCATTTCACAAGGTAATTTGAAATTAAATGTTTATAAAAAAAACATGTAATAATATTTTTATAAAATGTTTTAAGGGAATTTTATTTTTGTTTTTATTAAAGTATTTCTCAGTAGTTTATCTAAAATCCTCAATGATAAAATTTATGCTCCCCCTAACTTTTAAGATATTTTTCATAGGTTTAGTAGAAATTCCAATGGTGATAATTTTGTATAAAGAGGTAGCGCATCCAAATGAAATTATTTAAATTTTGTGAAAAACTGCTAAATTTTATGGTTTTTTTCTAATCCACCAAATCCTTGACTAGAAAAGGTCATAGGTTTTGTAAAGTACTGTGTATTTTCAGTTATCTTTTATATATATAAAAACTACAAAACTGGTTTTTGTTGAAAATATGGAAGCGCTGGTTTGAGGATTAACAATATAATAATTATATAATCATAATAAAATGATAAATATCATATCTAAATAATAAATCCATCATTATTACCAGTGTTTATAAGTGGTAATGGAAAAAGGAATGACATCAATTCACTTGGCAGTAGTCCGCCGTACAAACTAATGATTATTTCATAACCCATTTGATGGAAGTGGAGATGGTTGTACATCATTCCATTCACATAAAAACATATAAGAATATGGGAAATACTAATGTTATTATATCATCATAGTTTAATAATAATTTATGTGGGTGGATAAATAAATAAAACAAAAATTCTCATTGATGAACATTACCACTTCTTCATGTATCCTTCTTAGTCTTGTACCAAAAGCCTTCCTAGGATATATTTCCTTCAAAAAAAAAATGATGCTAGGAGGACTGGAGGGAATTTGGGAAGAAATTTGGGTAGGTCTTGGCTGAACCAAAATGGTTTAATGGTGTGAAGAATAAAGGAGATGGGGCACCTTTTTTAAGTGGAGGAGAGGACACACTTGGTATTATTGAAAATAATTGAGTTATCCAAAAAAGTTTATATGTAGAAAGGGAAAAAATGAACA
This sequence comes from Viscum album, assembly GCA_963277665.1. Classification (NCBI taxonomy): domain Eukaryota; kingdom Viridiplantae; phylum Streptophyta; class Magnoliopsida; order Santalales; family Viscaceae; genus Viscum; species Viscum album. Next base: position 279,683,575 of record OY728125.1, read on the forward strand.
ATTATAAAACCTACAAGTTTACTGGTCTAAATATAGATACAAAATAGTTTTTATAAAAGTTTTATGTCATTTTATCCTTATATTTTTAATTTAACCAATATTAAACTCATTTTATCCTTAATCATGGTAATTATTTTTTACTTCATTCAAAATTAATTTTAGACAAAAAAATAATTTTTCCTTATTAGATAATATAAATTATTTTGATTACAAATATGGATTAAATATCTCCAAATTGTATTAACAAAAGTGGAAAATTTTAATTTTAAATCAACCCCAAGACGTGACAAGAAAGTTAGTTTTTAATGAGAAGATGGGCAAATGTTTATATAATTTTTATATCAACATTAAATATAAAATAGATTACAATGACCTAAATTATATTAATCTATTCATAATGGAACAAATTTTTCTTTAAAACCAATTAAATATATTATCTAAATTTATAAAAAAATTAAACCAATGTGCAAATTTTAATTAAAATTTAGTATTTTTCACTATTCATCAGAAAATGAAACATTTCAGAAAAATATTGAAAATTCACCATAAGATAACTTTGAATATTTTTATTAAAAATGTAGTTCATTTTATCCTATTAATTTTCTAAAATTTTAAAAAATCAATTTTTTATTGATCGCAAAAGACATAAAAAACAATTTTTTTGAGCAAGTAGTATTTTTGAATCACATAAACACTTTAACGAAAATTATGTATTTTTTTATCAATCTGTTTTTTTATATAAAACCATTATAATTAATATTAATTTTTTACTACTATTTATATCACTAGTTCAACAGCTAGGTTATAATGGTCTTGTTTAATTAAATATATTAATAATATATTAGGGATTTGTTAAAACCATCTATTGCATGTAACAAAATCAAATCTAGTGTTGTGTCTATAATAAGCTTAACTTTGTGTTGAATTTAATGAAATCAATCAATGAAATTTAATTTAATTGAAAAAATAATTCATGTAAACCAAGCGTGTTACATTCCACCCCCCTTAAAATGATTTTATCTCTCGAAATTCCTCATTCTGATACAAAGAAATGATGATACATTTTCCTCATCATATCCTCAAGTTCCAATGTAGCTTCCTCAAAGTGGTGTTTTCTCCAGAAAAAATTAATAGGGTGAGTGGTATTGTTTCATAGAACATTCTCTGTATGATCCACAATATATACTAATATTTCCTCTTAATAAATATCTTTCTCTAGTTGTATAACCTTAGAGTTTAGTACATGTAATGGGTCAAGTATATAATTCCTCAAGAGATATTCATAGAACAAATAGTGTATTTGAGAGAGGTTTAGTATAAGCACCAAGCAATCGACTTCCATCCTATTATGATCAAGAATTCAAAGGAATTCATACACAAAGGGCTTAGTTTAAACTTCTTTGTGAATCAAAAAACCTTCATCCATGGATAAATACTTAGAAACACCTTATCACTAACATAAAATTTTATACCACACTAGTGATTGTAATCATAAATTTTCTTCCAAATATGGGTTACCTTGATGCATTGCTGAATGAATTTAACCTTCTATAACATTTCTTCATCCATATTAGGTCCCAATACATTTCTTCCTCCAACTTCATTCTAGCGCATTGGTGATTTACATTTCTTTATATATAATGATTCATAATAATCCATTTAAATTATTGAGTGAAATCAATTGTCATAAGAAAAATCAACTAGAAGGTGTTAATCCCAACTAACTTCGAAATGCAATGAAAAATATGTCAGAATATCCTTTAGGATTGTATTGTTTTTTCATATTTACCATCTATCATAGGATGATAGACAGTGCCGAAACTCAACATCGTATCGAGAGATTGATGAAGAATTCACCAAATTTTTTTGGTAAACCACATATCCTGATTAGATATAATAGAATGTGGTACTCCATAAAACCATAACATTTCCAAACTACATATTATGGAAAGCTGATATAAATACAATTATTCTCTGATAGTGATGAAGTGTGATGACTTAGTAAAGAGATTAACAAAAAACTATATAACATTTGATCATTTAGATTTTTTGGGGAGTCCAACAAAAAAATCCATGGTGATGGTTTCATATTTACATATTGTTATTGGAGATTCATCCAACATACCAATAGAATTTTTCCTTTTAGGATTAAATTGCTAACATACAAAGAACCGAGATACAAACTCTGTGGTATCTCTCTTCATCCCATCCCAATAGAAGTATTATATTAAACATTCATAGATATTCATAATTCCTAGATGAATATAGAATTAATAACTTTGATATTCCTCTAAAAACCATTCTTCAAGTTTGGTATGGACGAAACACATACATAGTTTCCGATCCTTATCATTCCATCATGACCAAGGTTAAACTTAGGTACATTTATAACCTTCTTTTTTAGCTCTACATATTCCCTCCACACATCATTATTGTTCATTTAGATAGATAGTTGAACATTTAATGGATAAAGATAAAAAATTTCCCCTTCCTTAAGGTTTTTTAGACACATCCATTTAAAATCCATAAATATTGGATCTTTTTTACTCCTCATCATGGATAAACTAGCACAATCATTTCGACACAAGCATCGAATAGCATTTTTTCATTCTTAGGGTATTAATGTATTGAGTATTCGTAATTTTTAATCGGCTTTAACCATATTATTTGGAACATATTATACTACTTATATGTGGATATATAGTTTAAAATTTTGTGATTGATATATATATATAACACTTTTTTCAATAAAAATAATGCCTCCATATCTTTAATGTATTAATTACCACAGCTAACTCTAAATCATGAGTTGGGTATTTTTTCTCATAAACCATAAATTGTTGTGATGTATAATCTATAACCACATTATTATTTATAAGAACACATCTCAACACATTTTTGGATTCATCACTATAGATTACAAACCCTTATTTACCTTGGGTAATGTATTCATATGTGCATTAACTAATATTCTCTTCAGTTCCTTGAATTAAATTTCACATTCATCTATATAGAGAATCTTGGATCCCTTCCATATTAAATTTTTAAAAGAATTAGATAGTCTTGAAAAAATCTCCAAAAAATGTGGATAATATCTTGATACACCATGAAGACTATGGATCTTAGTCCCAGTGGTTGGTCTAGGTCAACATTCAATAGCCACCATCTTTGATGGATCTATTGATATACCATATCTTGAGATTATATTACCCAAAAATGAAACCTTTTTTAGAAAAAATGTACATTTTAAAAATTTTCATATAGTTTCTCCTTACTTAGGGTGTTTAATACAATTTTTCAGTGGTCTTTATGCTCTTCCTTTCTCTTTTAATAGATAATAATATCATCTATAAAGACTACCACAAATTGATCAAGGTAATATGTAAAGAATATATTTATTAAATCTATGAAGACAGTGGGGGAATTTTTAAGACTGAACGTCATGACTATATATTCATAGTTTACATACCTTGTAAGGAATTTTATCTTTTTCATATCCTCATTGACCCTCAATAGATGATATCAAGAATGAATTTTAATCTTTTATAATTATTGATCATCATGCTGTTGATCAAACAAGCCTTCAATACAGGTATGATGATACTTGTTCTTAATTGTGATCTTGTTCACCTTTTGATAATCAATGTAGAGCCGCATCTATCCATCGTTGATTTTAACAAAAAGAACAGGTTAACCCCAAGGTGACAGACTTGTTCAAATGAATCCATTTTCATGGTTTTACTAGATTTTCTTCCTCAATTACCACAACTCAATTAGGGATATTCCATATGGAGTGTTTGAAAATGGTGTGGCACCAGGTATGAGTTCTATTGAGAACCCAACATCACATTTTGGTTGAAGTATAGGAAAATCATTTGGAAGGGCATTGATAAATTACTACACAATAGGAATATAATTTATTTCAACATTCTTCCCAACCATCTAAGATAAATACCCTTTATGAATGGAAATTAAACCTATATAATTGGTGAAATCCCTATCTGATGTTCATACTTATCATAAAATTGTTAACGATCATAAGTTGGTTTGGAATATCAAATGTGACATCAATTCATTGACATTGATGAGGGATTTATGTATAGAAAGGAAATCCATGCCTCAGATGAAATCAAATTCAACCAAATAAAGAATGAAAATATTTCCAGGAATCACATTCCCACTAACATCAAATAGAGAGGAATAATATACTTGAGATGCGATCATGATAACATTAGGGTTTTTCATTGATAATTATACATCAAATTGTTTGGGAGTAATCTTGACACCCTTATTAAGTTATTCAGATATGATAGAATGAGTAGATCCAGAGTCAAATAAGACATTAGGATATCTAGAGTGTATGGTAAGTGTAGCTTTCACCATGTCATTATCAAAACCCTTTTCAAAATTGTTGATCAAACGAGATTTTCCCTTATCCCTCAACTTAAGATATTTATAACATCGATCATCATCATTAACCCTCAGTTTTGGGAATTAGTTAGCATAATGACCATTCTAATTACACATGAAGCATTGATGTGTGGGAGGTTTTTTCTATGCTGGTTTTATTTATTCAAATTGTTAGCTAACTTCTTCCCATCACTTTAGTAATAAAAATCTCAAAGAAATTCCAATATACACAAAAAACATTTACTAGACCCCTTAATTAAATATCCTCCATTAATCTTCCCACACAATGATTATAAAGGAAGGATTATCTTCTTCCATCCATGATTTTTATATTTTCCTTTGAATTCCATTTTCCCATTCTTAATAAAAGAATAAGATTGATACATAACTATAACCTATATTTCCACATTAATAGCACATTTAAAAATCACTTCATAGCTACTAAAGTCTATTATGGATAATTCAATTCAGATACTTGGTTTTAAGTCACTGAATAATCAATCAACATTAATTTAATCCAAACTCTAAGTCAAAAGTCTTTTAAAAATTTCCCCATAGGTACCAATATATTCATCATCCATTTGCGTTATCTCATGGTACAACTTCTCTATCTGCATATGTATAATATGAGATAAGTACTTTATAAAAATTAATCTCTTGAAATTTTCCAAATCCATGGAGTCAATTTCATCATGTTGCCTCGTATTCTTGATTAGTGTCCATCATTTATCTTCTTCACCTTCTAATATGGTAGACATCGAAATTAAATTTATCATGTTTCAGATAGAGGAGAATGGAAAATATATTTTCAGTGGAAATGATCCATTTTTTAGAAACAAGTGGATTAGAAGACCCACTGAAAGAAGGTAGAAATTACCTCATGAAGGACTGAATAGAATATTATTCCTCTTTGTTTGTTTAGAAGTCTATCATAATTCATATCATTGGAATATTTTGTGAGTGTGGCAATGGTTTTTTTCCATTCGAACTCCCATAGTATTTGAATGATCAATAGGAAAATCATTTTATTGTCCATCCCTATTAGAATTAAGATGGTTTCTTATGGTTTTAACCATTTAAGAAAACAAAAAATAATTTAGTAAGAAATAATAATCACAGTGGGGAACAAATACTCATGAAAACCACTTATAGGATGTCTAAATCATAAATCCTTTATTGAATCTATGAATCCTTAGGTCTATCCTAGACCATTAATAATCATATTACATTTGAATACATTATTATGGTTCATAAATAGTGTTTAAATTTCTAATAAATATCCCCCTAGAGAATCAAACTTGGTTTGTTGAAATTCCCTTTGTCACACACTAGGAGAAAATTGAGCCCAGATCAATACACCATTTTCAGAGTTATTAACCCATGGTGACTCTATAGTAGATCCACATCCACTTGTAATATCCAGAAAGGGATGTACTTTCTTGGAGACCACTCCATCTATCCTATACCAAAATTCCATGATATTTTTCTATACTTTGTCCCATCCATAGAATTATCCTTTTAAATGAACTTAGGGAAATCACTAAGGTTTTATCATTCTAGTTTACAAAGGTTAACCAAACCTATCCCATGATAACATCTACAATTATCTAGGCTTCTAATACATATATATTACATCATTTTTTATTAATATTCATTACATTACACAAAATACAAGTTTGAAGAACATAAGAGTTTAGTTCCTTTAGAAACATGGGAACATAAACACTGGTCTATAAGTGAGATACATCATATAATAAAAAGTTATTAGCTACTAGAATACTTATTATAATTACCATAAATAATATATATCTTTATAACATGTAGAATGGAAACATAAGAAAGGGTGAGGTCAGATGCCCAGTAAGGGTAAACAAGGGATACATGAAAGAACATCATGAATATAAGGGTATGTGAACTAGAGAATAACATTTGAAAACCATACCCTGCATATCAAATATCATAATATTGAGACATTTCATAAATGTTGGTAGTTCAAAATACATGAATAATTAGGGAATCAAAGAACATGATCCATGATAGCATAACTTTGGCATAATACAGTGAATTTTTGGCATCCACATAAAGATAGAAAATAATTTCCGTATAAGTCAATGCTTACTGTTAAGGATATCATATTATCATTATTTCAATCCCCAAACCATAATATTAATCAAGGTTCACTCCCATGAACATCAAAGAAGATAAAGTCCCTTATTAAACCGAGTTCACTCCCCTATTCCAGTCTTGTCTTACTGATTTGGGTTCACACTGTGTTTCAGTGATTTTAATCTCATGAGATATAAATATTTACCATTTGAATTAAAGGAAGATATAGGTAACACAAATCATGTAATGAATAATATTTTTCATGTATTATTTGTTTTGATATTGTTTGAATTATTTTTGAGAGGAGGCACACAGAAAAAATGGGATTCTGAGGCTTCGTGTACCGAAAATAAATATTTAAAATATATTAAATATATTAAATAGCACAAGTAGGTAGTTTTCATGGAAAAATTGAATAATTTCTAAATAAAGGCTCAGATTATAAATTCAAGTGCACCGTTGAATTTAAAATGTGGGTTTTACCCTAGGTATGACGTAACCTTGGTTGGCGTAAGGAATTTGTAGAGGAAGAACCTACGATTATGAAAAATCACAAACCATGTAACACCCTGACCCCAGTTACCCAGAGTCGGTGCATTATTACATATAATTTTCATGATCACAAGGAAATCATGTCTCAAAAGGCCAATCAGTTTAGTATTATTGGAAAAAATATTCACATATAAGTTCAATATTAAAACATGAAAAGAAATACAACATGAATTTATTACATTAGAAACATCCAAGCCTCCTAGATTATGCCTGAACGTCACTCATAACAGACTTCTTCATATCCAGGGGAAATTAAAGATAAGGAAGGGGTGAGCTCAATTGCTTATTAAGGATAAGCAATACAACGGAAGATAGAATAAATATTAATCATGGTGAATAATTGAAACCACATGGCTTTACCAATAATAAACATGAATACTTTAATGGAAGGAATATGAGCTGAGTAAATAATTCCATAATAAAACATAATCCTGGGTATTCTACTAGTCTAATGACCACATTAACTATATATATTATTTTCATAATGAGGGAATGTATAATTCCGGACATTATGAAATATTTTGTCGAGGCCTCAACCATGACGTCTAAAAATGAATAAGTCCTCGACTAAAAACATAAATCAAAATGGGAAAGCCCACAACTAATTCAAAGTATAGTTGTCTCATGAGACCTACCTATGCATTGAGGAGTTATAGCAGGCTCCACAAGTCCCTTACAAAGTCCAATACATTCCTCATATGAAAAGGTTGAAATATAACAAAAACATTTGTATTAAAACTAGCATATGAAATGTAAATAATTTAACCATAAACCATGAATGGTATAAAAATAACACATACATAGTCAAACATGTCGTAAAACCTTCAATAAAATATGGAATATTTTTATCATAATGAATCAAAAACAAACAAGTATAAAATCTATCAAAGGATGTTGACATAGATGAAATCAAAACTCTTTTAGAGAATTATCTCTTAATTTTTTTGAATTAAATTATGGTTACATAATTATAAAAGAAAACATATATTTTGAAAATATTATTATAATCTTGTAATGGAATCTTTGACGATGTTATAATGTCAGAAAATAGTTGCACCCTTTGTATAAGTTAAAAAACATTCTTACCTTAATTTTATCGAAAAGGTCATATGGTACCTTGTTTGGAAAATGACAGAAATATTCCTTTCATACAATTTTATAAAAAGTCAAAAAAAGGGTATAAATAAATTTACCCCATTTTCTAGTAAATAGAAAAAAAATCGGAATACATTTTTAAGAAACATGTCTGTGGATGATAAAGAGGTCCTAGTAGATACTAACGTAAAAAAAACCTCGAATAATAAAGAGATTGTGAAATTAACCCTTACCTTGTACTTTTCCTTGGTTGAGGGTAGGTTAACCACCTTTATAATGGTGAAATAATTGTTATTAAATTATTCAAGAACAATATACATTAATATTATATCATGTATTATCTTCTAATATTGATTTGTTAATAATATTTTAGTATTATCGTTGTTTGGGGTGTTAACTGATTCATTTTTGTTTATATACTTTGTTACATAAGTATTGTTTGTTATGGATTGGATGTATCTTATTAATAATCAGAATGATATTATATCTTAAAACATTATTTTTAATCATCAAATGAAAATTAGTCTTGAATGGAAATAATGGAGATTGAATCTCATCGTGTTCGTGGAGACGGTAATCAGTACGTAAGCATGAGCGACAATTTCATTCTTTTGATATTAAATTAATATATAATTGGATGGTATCTAATATATAAAGAATCATTATAATGTTATATTTATTATTTACAACAATTATACATCATTATTATACCCATCAAAATAATAATGTATTGAATAAAAACTACACCACGACGTGGAGACGGTAAGTCGTACGTACGCACGTATGGTGACACGTTATTTGATGGATGGATAGAATAGTGAATATGGTTGTAAAATATTTATAATAACATTATAGTATATAGAAGATACTGGGGTTATTATTTTATAAGGGAATCAAAAAGGAAAGAGTAAGTGGAAGAAGAAAGGAACTTGAAATAGGTGATGAAATATTTACCGCTTCTTCGTGTTCTTCCTTTTGATTTTATCAAAAAGGCTCCATAATATGGCTTTATGACTTCATGAAGGCCTCTAATATTAATGGAGGACATTTGGGAGGATATTTGGGCAGTGTTTGGACTAGAAAAAAGGCTTTTGAGGTTTGAATTTGAGATAAGGGAAAGTGCCCTTTTATAAGAGGGGTGAGGGGAACCTTAGGGAAAACTTAAAATTTTATTTCCTAATAAAACCATTTTCGGTATCTAGTGGCACCAAAATGAGTTATCTAAACAATAATATTAGTATGGGTCAAACACCACTCATAAAATAGTTTTTAGACAGCTTTTGGTCACTATATTAACCTTATCTTTTATATTTAACTCTTAGTGAAATAGTTTGACATTTACCAGGTCTCTTTTTATTTTTATATTATATGTTTAATAAAATTACTATAAACATCCAAGGGAACCCCAAGTGGATCATTAATGACATATATAATAGTATTTAAGCCCTTTGGCCAAACCATAGATTTTTAGGAATAGAATAACAATTAATAACATAATATTTGTTTTAAAAATTCTTTTATGTCACTTTTGTCACAATTTGGTATTTTGTTTTTTTTCTAAATTTATAACATCATTATTACATAGAAACAAATTCGTTAAATCAACCCTAACATGTCATATTAATCTAAAAAATTAGTGTAATTCAAAAAAAGTCTCAAATTACATTTATTTGGGTATTTATAATATCAACTATTTTAATATTCCATTAATTAGGTAATTACTACATCATCATTGTGTCATAAATAAATTCAATTATTTAATTTCTAGAAATTATAAATAAAATACCACAATTTAGGAAATATTTTTATATTTCTAATGATTATTTATAGATTAATTAATATTACATGTAACCCTATATTAAAAAAAATTTAGTTATTAAACATTGAATTTAACACATTTAACTTTTCTTTTAATTAAATAATAATAAATGTCCTAATCTAATACAAGGGTACCTAAAGAATCATATTTTATTCCTAAGGTTTTTTTGTTCAAATTAAACTTATCCAATAGAATTTTAGTATGTGTTACGGTAATTATGATATCATTTTTACCCTTAATTACCCTATTTACTTTTATCTGTGCTAAATAAAAGTCAAATTTACTATTCAACCAAAATTATTTTCATCTTATTGAACAAAATTTTACTTACTGATATCAACCTTTTCTCTCGGATTTTGAAATTCAACTCATAGAAGCGGTAAAATTAAGTTTTATACAAATTTGGAAATGCTCTTAGGAAGTGGGTAAAAGACGGTAAAAAGTTCAATACATTTATATATATATAAACTAATTATAAAATGAGTCCAATGAATTGAATTGAACTTATATAAGTATTAAGTATCAATTTTGACCAAAAATAAATTTAAATAAAATAAATAATTATTTAAATAAAAAGTCGGTTTTAAACAATAACTTAGTGTTTTTCACTATTTATCAAAAATTGAATGTTTTTCGAAAAATACCAAAAATTTATCCTAATATAATTTTGATATTCCAAATTTAAATATGAAGTCCATTTTAACCAATTAAAAACATTGAAGTTTCATTTATTAATTTAAAATTAATTCATGTTGTCAAAAACAAAAAGCAGGTTTTTTAAAAAGTAAAAACTATTAAAAGATTAACATGTTTTTAAATCCAATTTCAAAGTGAAATTACATAAAATGACCAGAATATGATTAAATCTTAAAAATATAATCTATTTATAATTACAAACACTTAAAATTTATAATTTAAAACTATAAATTATTTTTATTAAAAAAAATTTCAGTTAAATGATAACATTTTCACTATTCACCCAAATATGAAAGTTATCATAAAAGCACCCAAAATATATTAAAACTAAATTCTTATGTCCTGATTCTAAATAAAAAGTTTATTTTTTCAAAATTAATATATAAATGTTTCAAATATTGGATTTAAAAATGGTTCACCATGAAAAGGTGGTAAAATTTCATTTTTTGAAAAATACTACTTTTATCTAGAAAAAATGAATTTGTTCTTACATTATGTCTAAGAAACTAATTATAATATTAAAAGGATTATATAAAGTTCAAAATTTAGTTAATATTATTCATAACCTCTTTTGAACGAATATTTTGGAAAGTCGTGGTGTGCTTGAACTCAATGTTGTGTGTAGTAGAAGTTACTGAATTACATTGAAATATTGGGGTGTTACATTATTCCATCCTTAAATAAATTGAATCCTCACATTTTTAAACTTTTATTCAAAAATAAAAGGTTGAAAATTTAAAATACATTTGTGAGAAAACCCACATCAGAAATTGATTTAACAAAATTTTTTCTTAAAAAGTGGAAAAGGTGAATGAAAAAGTCAACAACATATTATGATCTCGATTAGGAGAACATTAGTGGAAATTAGAGACACATAATTAGAGATAAAGTGTAAATATTTATAGGGAGTTATTGAGGTCATCAGACACAAACAATTTTTGAATTTTGGGCCTCAAAGACTTCAATTAATGAGGATTTAAAATATCAATGGTTCAACAATAATAATGTATTAGGATAACTCATTTTTAGTTTTAAGATCTCGTACCTAATTTTTAAGAATTAATTTCTTCATAGAATAAGAGAAGAAAGAAAACATATACTTGACAAGTAGAGTTCTTTCTTTTAACAAATTTATACCACAAACTCATCTTTCACTCTAAAGGATAATATAACTTAAAAAATATTCTATTTATCCTATTCATATTGGGTTCCAAAAAAATTAATTCATAATTCATATAACATATCTTTAAAAAAACTACATTATTTAAACCAGGAAATCATGTGGGCCAGTGGTAGGTCATACACCCTTGTCGCCCTTTGGTTGCGGTTTCAAGGCTCATGGCCTTTCAGGACGCGACGAGTTGCCGCCTGACCTCTGGGATTTACTTTTTATAAAAATCCAAAAAAACCTTAACAATAGTATCCAATTTCCAACCTAATCCAATCCAACCATTAGAATTATCCAAAATACTTCTATCCAAACTCACAGTCCAAAATTTATAAGTAATTTAAACATAATTATGATCCTTTTTTCCATGTAATAACTTGTGAAAACCTTCATCGTGTATTCTTTTAAAACATGGGAATACCTTGAATTACCATAAAACCTTATTGATTATAATCATGCACCCTTATCCTTTATATAATACTGGATATATTCCTTATATTCAAAATTTTTGAATATTCCAACAATGATGAAATAAACAAACTATTAATCAGTTCTAAAGAATTAAAGAATATCAAATATATTTTAGCCAAATCAAATATATCTTATTCCGAAATCACTACCTCATTATTAGGACCATATTAATGATACCTTTCCTTAATCCATGTATTTTCAGAAAAGTGCAGCTTACTATTAAGTCACTTTTCTTAGAACCATATAATCTCAAATCCTCAATAAAATAGTATTGCAGTACAATCCTAATTTATCTCTACAATTCATATAACCTGTATATTGTTGATATAACACTTAAATGAAATAATACTATAATAACAACATAATAACACTGGTCATTCCTCTTTATATGAGGTAGTATGATAACTTAATTATTATCCAATAGCAACATTTTCAATATACTCTGTTGACTGGGACATTAATTCATGTAGTGTCCCAACACTATGCAGATGAAGCATTCTACATTTGAAACCTTTTTCTTACCCTTGAAATAATGTACTTGGTTTCCCTTTTTCCACACATACAACAAACTCCCATTCCCTTCCAGAATTTACCAAGGTGAGTATTTCCACAATTATCACATATGGGAAAATCCTTCTTTCCCTCTTCCCTTTATCCATCTTTCTCTCTACCATCCTTTTCTTCTCTTATTTCCCTTCAAAGCCATAGGACTAAGAGAATTCTTTACTTATCTTATTAACACATGATATTATTTCATCATATGTTGAGAATACATGGGAGACTATATTCCTTCTAAATGATTGATTAATACCATGAATGATATAATCCTTATTACTATTTGATCATACGTATTGATGAAGTTCCCATTCCTTATACTAGTCACCATTCCTATATAATGACATACAATAGTTCAGTTTATTAATCGCAATGAATAATTACAAACTGGTAAAATACCTAATGTAATTTGAAAAGTTTAAAAATATAATCCATAATCATAAAAATATTTTCTTTAAGGATGCATATACTCATAAATCCTTCATAATGATTTGTAAAGAGAATGAGAGTTATCCTAAGCATATCACTTGGGAGAGTCGTAACTAAGAGTGCTACAAGGACCATTTTCATGCACCAGTTCCAGTTTTATTCTAGCTTAAAGCGGTGTATTCGGGTTTTACCTCTAGGTACATCTATGGCAGAGCCACCTCTACCTCCTCGTATCCAGACAGAGATGTATTTTCATTGAAAAATCACAAAATATCTACATTTCAAAAATTCTAGGAAGTTTTTCTATACTAATACTCAAATTTTATCTTATGTAAATGTTCTCTAATCCATGTTTATATAAATCTAATTTCCAATGTTATTGCTAAACATCCTCGGATACCAACTATAACACCCCAACCCTCGTTACCCAGAGTAGGTTCATTAATACATAACATTGGCATGATTAGAATGAAATCATGTCTCTAAAGAATGATCAGTTTATTATTATTGGAAACAGGATTCATACATAAGTTTAACATTACAACTTGAAAAGAAATACAAAATGAATTTATTCCATTATAAACATCCAATACTCCTAGATTATGCCTGCAAGTCACTTATAACTAAATTCTTCATATCCTGGGAAAATGAAACAATAGAAAGGGGTGAGCTCAAATGACCAGTAAGGTTAAGCAATACAGTGGAAAATAACATAAATATTAAGCATGGTGAATAATTGAAACCACATTCCTTTACCAATAATAAACATGATGAAATTTATTGAAGGAATATGATCTGAGTACATAATGTAATAATAAAACAAAATCAAGGGTATTCTACTAGTCTAATAACCACATGAACTATCAATATTATATTCATAATGAGGGAATGTATAATCCCAGACATTCTGAAGCATTTTGTCAAGGCCTTGGCCAAGACATATAAAAATGATTAAGGCCTTAGACAAAACTATATATCAAATTTGGAAAGGCCTCATCCAATTAAACTTCCTGTTGTCTAATGAGACCTTATGATGCATCGAGGAGCTATAGTGGGCTCCAACCATCACTTATTAAGTCTAATACATTCCTCATATGAAAAGGTTGAAATATAACATAAACATTTGTATTAAAAATGGAACACGAAATGTAAATACTTTAACCATAAACCATGAATGGTATAAAAATAAAACATCCATAGTAAAACATATCACAAAACCTTCAATACAATATGGAAGATTTGTATCATAATGAATCAACTTAAATCAGGTATAAAATCCATCAAAGGATGTTGACATAGATGAAATCAAAACTATTTGAGAGAAATATCTCTTTCCATTTTTGAAATAATTTAGAGTTACATAATTATAAAAGAAAACATTTATTATGAATATATTATTATAAGATTGTAAGGTAAGCTTTAACGATTTTATAATGGTGGAAAATAGTTGCACCTGCCGTATAAGTTAAAAAAACATCCTTACCTTAATTTTGTCGAAAAGGTCATAAGGTACCTTTTTTGGAAAATGATAGAACGATTCCTTTAAAAAATATTTATAAAATTTCAAAAAAAAAATGGTATAACTAAATTTAACCCATAGTCTAGTAAATATTAAAAATTTTTGGGAATACATATTTAAGAAACATGGATGTGGATGATAAAGAAGTCCCAGTAGATACTTACATAAAATCATCCTTGGATAATAAAGAGATTGTGAAATTAACGCTTATCTTGTACTTTTCCTTGGTCAAGGGTAGGTTAACCACCTTTATAATGGTGAAATAATTGTTATTAAAGTCTTCAAGAACTATATACAATAATATGATATCATATATGATCTTCTAATATTGATTTGTTTATAATATTTTTGTATTATTGTCGTTTCGGGTGTTAACTGATTCATTTTCCTTTACAAGCATTGTTACATAAGTAATGTTTGTTATGAATAGGATATATCTTATTCTTATTAATAATGATATTAAGTCTTTAAACATTATTATTAATCATCAAAAGAAAATCAACCTACAATGGATACGATGGGGAATGAATCTCATCGTGTTCGTGGAGACGATAATCTGTACGTATGCACGAGCGACAATTTCATTCTATTAATGTTAATATAATATATAATTGGATTCTATATCATATAAACAGAATAATTATAATTTTATATTTGTTTTTTACATCTATTATACATAATTATTATAACCATCCTAATAATAATGTATGGAATAACAACTACTCCATGATGTGGAGACGGAAAACTGTATGTACACACGTATGTTGACACGTCATTCAAAGGATTGATAGAATAATGAATATGGTTGTACAATATTTATAATAACATCACAGTATATAGAAGATACAAGTGTTATTATTTTATAATTGAAACTAAAAGGAAAGAGGAATTGGATGAAGAAAGGAACTTGAAAGAGGTGATGAAATATTTACCTCTTCTTCGGGTTCTTCCCTTTGATTTGATCAAAAGGGCTCCATAGGTTGGATTTATTACTAATTAAAGGACTCTAGGATGAAGGGAGTACATTTTGGAGGATATTTTGGTAGGGGATGGCCGAGCCAAAAGGCTTTGGAGGTGTGAATTGGAGATAAAGGGATGTGACCTTTTATAAGAGGGGTGATGGGCACCGTAGGAAAAACATTAAATATTAATTTTTAATAAATTCATTTTCGGTTTCTAATGGCTTAAAAATGAATTATTTAATGTATATGGTGGGGATGGGTCTAAAAATACTCAACCAATAGGTTTTAGACATGTTTCGGTCACTATATTAACCTTATCTTTTATATTTATCTCGTAGTTAAATAGTTGGACATTTACCATCTCTCTTTGTATTTTTATATTATGTGGTTAATAAACATACTATACAATTAGAATAGAACCCCAAGTGTTTAATTAATGACATATATAATATTATTTAACCCCTTTGGCCAAAACTTAGATTTTTAAAAATAGAATACCAATTAATAATATAAAATTTGTTTTAAAAACTCTGAATTTTGACACTACTTGGTATTTTGTTTTTTCTAAATTCATAACAACATTATTACTTCAAAAATATTATTCTAATCAACCCTAAAATTTCATATTAATCTATAAAATTAGTTTAATTCATTACGAGTCACGAATTACATTTATTTGGGTACTTATAATATCAATTATTTTAATATTTCATTAATATGGTAATTACTACATCATCTTTGTGTGAAAAATAAATTAAATTATTTATTGTCTAAACAGTATAAATAAATTACCATTAGGTAGGAAATAGTTTTATATTTCTAATGAATATTTATAGTTGAATTTATATTATGTGTAACCATATATTAAAAATGGTATAGTTATTAAACTTTGAATTTAACACCTTTGACTCTTCTTTGAATTAAATAATAATAAATGTTCTAATCTAATCCATGTAGATCTAAAGGATCATATGTTATTCCTAATGTTGTTTTTGGTCGAATTAAACTTATCCAATAGAATTAGGACATCTGTTAGGGTAATTATGATATCATTTTTACCCTTAATTACCCTATTTACTTTTAACCGTGGTAAATAAATGTCAGAATTTACTATTCATGAAAAATTATTTTCATCTTATTGAACAACATTTTACTTACTTATATCAACCATGTCTCTCGGATTTTTGAAATTAAACTCACAGAAGCGGTAAAATTATGTTTTATACAAATTTGGAAATGCTCTTAGGAGGTGGGTAAAAGATGGCAAAAAGTTCAATAATTTTTTTAATCTAAAATCATTATAAAACGACTACAATGAATCAAATAGAACATATATAGGTATTATGTATCTATTTTTACCAGAAATAAATTTAAATAAAATAAATAATTATATAAATAAAAATTAGGTTTTAAACAATAACTCAGTGATTTTCACTATTTATCAAAAATTGAATGTTTTGAGAAAAAATACCAAAAATTAACCCTAATCTAATTTTGATATTCTAAATTAAAAAATAAATTCCATTTTACCAAATTAAAAACTTATAAGTTTAATTTATTAATTTAAAATTAATTCCTGTTGGAAAAACCAAAATGCAGGTTTTTAAAAAAGTAAAAACTATCAAAAGATTGACATGGGTTTATGTCCAATTTCAGTGTAAAATTACATATTATGACTAGAATCAGACAAAATGGTAAAAATTTAATCTATTTATACTTCCAAACCATTAAAATGAATAATTTATCAATATTAATTATTTTTTAGGGATGTCCATGGGTCGGGTTGGGTCGGGATGAGGGATATTTGGACCCGACCCAAGCAAAATAGGTCGGGTCAGGTTGGGTCGGGTCAGATATGTTTTTGGATTCAGACCCGACCAGACCCAACCCTTCTCAAATCGGGTTGGGCCAGGTCAGGTTGATCGGGTTAAGGAAGAAAATTGTTTGGTAATTTTTTGATCCCAACCCGCAGGTTGACTGAGTTATGACAAAAATAATTGTTCAATTCTTTTTTTGGTTGTTGCCCCGTGGGTTGATCAGGTTACGTATTCACCTGCTTCATCTTCTTCGCCATAATAGGAAACACCGACATCCTCTACCCTGAAATAATCTGAACCAAAAAAATGGCAGTCTGCAACTCTATGGTGTAATGTGATTAGCTTCCCTGAAATTAGTTATCAAGGATTTAGGAGGTTCAAGGTGAGGCGAAGAAGGTGATGAGAATGGGGTAGTGTGTGACACCAATAGATTTGGAACCACAAACAGTAACAATATAGATGGAGGTGGTGGCAGAGGTAGGGGGTACATGCAGGTGTGGCGCGGTGGATACACTAGACTGTTGAGGGTGAGGGAGATGTTCAGTGATCATTTTCTAAGTCGATCCCCCACCGTCGGATATTCGAATCATTAAAATTGTTCTATCTTCCTTTGGTTTTTTTCTTGTTCTTCAGTTTTCATAGAAAAATTGAAAGAAATCTCTTTATAATCATGTTTTTGTTTGTTGATCGGGCATTGTTTTTCCACTGATTTTACATGTCTTGATTCATTTGAATTTATTTTATGTTTGTCTTAGATATTTCATGGATTATTCAATCATCTATGCAATTAAACGAGTATTTATGTAATGGTGGGCGATGGCATTGACATAATGGATGTTGAAGGAAAGGATAAAGAAATCAGCATGGGGTGAGGGAGAGGGGGAATTGGGTCTAGCAGCAGGGGGAGATGGAAACGTCTGAAGAGGTGACACACACTATTCAGGTTGGATGGGTTGGGTTGGGTTAATTTTTTCCCAACCCATGACCCGACCCAACCCGACCATGATATAGCTCAACCTGACCCAACCCATGGTATAAATTTTTCAACTCGACCAAAAACGACCCGACCCAATTTGGTCGGGTCAGGTTGGTCAGTTTGGGTCGAGTCTAGACACACCAATTATTTTGATTAAAAATGTTGTTTACAGTTAAAATATAGTATTTTTCACTACACCCCAAAATATGAAATTTAACAAAAAAACACCAAAAATTTATTACAACTAAATTCTTATGTCCCGATTCTAAATAAGAAGTTAGTTTTGTCAAATTTAATTTATAAAAGTTTTAAATATTGGATTTAAAAAGGGTTCTCCATTAAAAGACTGAAAAATTTCATTTTTTTTAAATTACATATTTTATCTGAAAAAATTGAATTTGTTCTTAAATTATGTATAAAAAACTGATAGTAAAATTATGAGGATTATATAAAGTTCAAAATTCAGTTAATACTATTCATAACCTCTTTTGAATGGATAGTTTGGTAAGTCGTGGTGTGCTTGAACTTGGTGTTGCGTGTAGTGCAAGATATTAAATTAATATGAAATCTCGGGGTATTACAAACCACATGGCATGTAATTCAGGATTACATAGTGTGTGGGTCCCCCTACAGGGTGTATGGGGTTTCTGGTTGGAGTTAAGGATCACGCGACATGTGACACTAACACACGACATGTGAGTCCTCCTCATCAACTCAGCCTGTACCTCATAGGGTTCACAGACATGGGTTGGAGTACACTGGTTGGAGCATCCCGTGTAATCCTCTAGACGGACACAACATGGGCCATGTACATGGGCTAAGACATATACTAGTACAGTGGATCATTTATATGGGATGAAGCGGTGTACTAGCACACATGTAGACTACATCGGTAGCTGACACGCTGCGTACATCTACATGGACACAACATGATGACATGATCTATTTACAAGGTCATGACTAGGAGTCATAGGACATGGTGTGTGACCCTTAATACATTTTGTGTACTATTTTATATATGGTTTGGAGCCCATATCCTCTATATGTTGGAAACTTTTCATTAGGGTATGTTCCCCTTATCCTATCCCTTTAGGTTAGTATGCAGTCATTTCCTACTCCTAGGGCATCGATCCGTTTAGTAGGACTCCAAGGATAGAGTTGTTATAATTCCTCCATGAGGCCCAAAGTGAGATCCTCTATTCATATTCGTTCTCTAAGTGGAGTTTTTAGTATCATTGTTAAAAACAGTATGTAGGCGTTAATACTCTAATTAAAAGGTTAATACAGATTGAGTTTGTTAGTATCATCCCATGGCCTTGGGAGTGATCCTAATCTATGATTCATATCTCTTTAGATGTCATTAGTGCTATCAGACTCAGGAGTGTGTTCTCCCAAATGAGAGCTATATGGAATCTTCAAGATGGAATTCTAGGGTGATATACTATGGTTTTGAATTACCTTTAGAGTGTGTGTCTTTAATTATAATATCTGGATATTATTTTTATATGTGTTGTATACATATACATGTATAGAGATGATAATATTTCTTTCTTTGTATGCTTGGTGGTTTTAGGGTATCCTAATGAGTATTATTATACACACTAATAAATGGGATTTTCCCACACATTTCATGTATTTTACAGACGACCAACCATTCGATAGATTCCTTGATGGACTAGGACCATACGGTGCTTAGTGAGACTAGGTAGACCAGAGTGTGTTCCTGTCATATTCAGATAATAGTCCCTTTACATTCAGGTCGGAATTGTTTTCAGAATATTTTTGGTGTGTTTGTATTTTGACTTGTTAACTTTTATTTAATTCCTATCATACACTATTTGTGGGTTATAGATGTATACATTCATGTTTTCTAAGCTGTTATTATGTTTCAGCATTGTATAGGATTGGATACGTCTACACGTGTACAAGTAATTAGGCAAAGGCCTCCCATTTTAGTGATATACCGTCTTGGTGGTAATCTCCAGCACCTGGCCTATAGGTGGTGGGCTTAGGGAGTCATGGAACATGCCCCATTGGGAAGGTTCATGACACATCACATAATGAAAACCATATTTATGTGTCCCACAAGATCATAAACATTCATCGTATCATAACCCCTGAAATTAAATAGATATCATAAAAATTTCATCATATCAGAACTTATAGAAAAGTGTCTGGTTTAATTATCATTTCATCATAGAATAATCCATGAATAGACGTGGGTTTCATAATAATTTCATCATGGTATAACCCAGGCAAGGGGAACGGGTTTCATAAACACCATTCTATCAAAACATAATCCATTTAGAGAAATAATATGAAAGGTATCCTTGGATTATATCCCAATTAAGGAATATGTAACACCAACAAATGTAATATTAAATAGAGAATAATTTTGAAATTTAAAACATTTATCGAGGAAAATATCCATGTTGTTTTTAAAAAATAAAAAATATTGATTTTTTTCATTGAATGTAACCATTAAAACATATAATGGAATATTTGATGTAATGATTGGCTAGGACATCATAAAATTCCATTCATTCCATACACATTTAAATAAATATTCCTTTCACATTTTTGGTAAAATCCAAATGGGAATTATTTGGAATACAACATGAAAATTACTTTAGTTTTTTTTTCTAAAAATAAAACATGGGAGAAATCACTATCACAAAACAGGGAAAGGGAATCACTGCCCTTTATTAGTGATAAACAAAAAGCACTGATAAAGGGTTGTGCCTTTATCAGCGCTAGCTAAAAGTGCTGATAAAGGCAACCTTTATCAGGGCTAAAACAAGAGACTATAAAGGTGTACCCATTATTAGTACTTTTTTTGCACTGATAAAGGGTACATTTATCTGGGCTATTATTAGCGCTGATAAAAGTTTTTATTATTAATTTATATAAAATTATTATATTTATATTAAAAAACCATGTTTATTTGTATATATTAAATAAAAAACAATTTTTTATATTTAAAATATATTTTTTAATAATTAAAAAAATATATATAATGTTTTAATTGAAAACGTATTCCTAAGATTATATTTAAATATATATATATATAATTAAATAATCATAATATTATAATAAAATACAATAAATTATATATATATATTTATAAATATATAATACTTATAGTTATAGTTATTAATGAATAAATAAATATTTATCCTATATATCATTTTAAATAAATATATAAGAATATAATTAAATTATTAAAATTTTACTTTTATAAAATATGTATCTATCAGTGCTATAATTTTAGAGCTGATAAATAACTATTTTATCTGTGATTTTTAGCACTGATAATGATAGACATTTATCATCACTAAAAAGTGTTGATAAAACAACTATTTATCAGTGCTATAATTTTAGTGCTGATAAATAGGTACTTTATCAGTGCTTTTTTAGCGTGGATAATGGTCCATCTTTATGAACGCTAAAAAGGAATTGTTAAAATAATGTTTTATCAGTGCATTTATTTTATCACTAATAAAACATACCTTTATCAGCACTTTTAACCAGCATTGATAAATGTTCCAATCGTTTTTATAAAAGAACCCTAACTAGTCCCTCATCTCTTGTACCCATTCAAGCCTTCATGGATGCTGAACCTGACCCCTCCTCCTCCTCCTCATTTTCCGCTGCTGCCTTTTCCTCCTCCTCCACCGTGGCCATCTTCCTCCTCCTCTGTTGCGGCTACCTCTACCACCACTACCTCCACCGCCGCTTCCTCCGCCACCACTACCTCCGTCCCCACTGTCTCCATCGTAATCCCTCCTCCACCGCAATCCCTCTTACTTGGTAACTCTTAATGGTTTATAAGGACATATTGTGACATGGTTTACTTTTTTTCATTTAAGGATGAATCATCTATCTTGTTTATATGTATGTGCCATATGATAGAATAATGTTGATTTCTAGGTGGTTTTTAAGCCATATTATAGAACAGGTTATGTACCAATTATATAAGAAATTCCCATGTGGCCTTCAAAGCATGAACATATTTTAAAACTTCAAATTCAAGACTATATAAGATTTTTTAAATGGGATTTTTACACATATTGATTTCTAAATAATGTGTTTGGGGTGTGTAATATCCTTGATGTGTCCTAAAGGGGTTGTCAGATTTTACAAGGATGTGTTATCCCAAACGAGTTATATTATAATCATTGTGATGTACTTTCACTTTTAAAAATGTTATTAATTATTATTTTAGGATCCCATGTGGTTTTATAAAATTATATTAAAAAAATTATTAGTATTAAGAGTTGATTTGGAAGATATTTTAAATAATTTTATTTGGATTCTCACCCTTAAAATGTTATTTTGTTCATTTGGGACATTAAGAGAAATTGTTTTTTATAAAATTTTGATGATCAAATTATTATCATTTTGTTTTTTTCTAACTAATGGGTGGTTTTCTATACATGTGGTGTTCTTGTGATAGAGAAAGGTGAGGTTTCTTTCTAGGGAATTTGAGATTTTATGATCATTTATTTATAAATTTATTTGATTTGGATGATTCCTGATGCATTGAATTTATTGATTTCTAACAACCTTGTTTAATGTCATAGGACTCTTTGGAGACAGGGTATTGATCTGAATATGTGTAAACCATTGTATTGGATGTCTACAATATTTGGATGGTGGCCCACTGGGCAGAGTTAGATAATAGAATAGAGAGTGAACATTAGATCATGCAAGGTAAAGAGATAGAATCTTATGTCCCATGGTATTTGTGTTCTACTAAGATATTTATCCCTTGACCATTTGATTGGGGGGATTCCTTGGTGGGTACTAGTGATGGAATAACCAGTGGGTTGGTTGTTGTGTGAGATATATCAAGGATTATTTTAAATCTTATATCTTGTTTAGTACATGGTTTGTATTGATTATCCCACAGAAAATATTTATCAGGGCTATATTAAATTGATAAATCTCCCTTAGAACCCTTATAGGTATAGTACATGGAGTGGGGTAGATTATGATGTCAGTGGAAATGATAATGTGGATTTGTTATGACCTTAAGGGTAGGAAAATCCACACATGGGGTGGTGTAGGTTGGTAACTAAATATGAATAAAATGATTTCTTGTTGATATATTGTTACCTATATGTCCTGGGATCATCATGATATATTTTTTAACTATAAGATATGCTAATAATGGATTCATTTAGTGAGGCTGCTTAGGATATGTCATGTATGAGAATCTTATGTAATATCCTCTTGCTCAATACATGGTATCAATCAATGGCTAGCTAAGATCTTGGATGAGGATTATATTTCATGATTGTTCATTATATGTTAATCGTTATTATATATCTATGATGAGGATGAGGCCTAGAGACCTTGGGATTGAAATGTAGAGATACTCCACCAAGGTGAACATTCTTTCAAGTTTTTTAAATTTTATGTTTGGAAATAAATCATGGGGTATATGCAGTTTTACACAAGACATAAATTGTTTTAGTGGTTCAGATTGTGGTGAAGGTTAGATTGGTTATTCCTCATTAGGTCATCCTTTATGTATGTGATTTTATCAATGGGACCTGACATATATTAATGAATTAGATCATGTGGGAGGTTGGATATGTTATATACTCCACACTATTTTTTGGAGGGTGGATGTTGTTCCATGAGGCATATAGTCACATCACAATTCATGATCATGATTTAATGGTTCTCTCTAGGGGATGAGTTTCGTAGTGTATACCTTGTTGTAATTCAACAATGTGACATCCTAGGGTGCACTATGCAATAGAATCTTAGGCTAAACCATAATGTACCCGATTCATGAAATGAAAAGATATTTTTTTAGTCTTTTTAATGAGGTTCCCTTATTCCTCATTTTCCACTCGACCCCAAAACCCAAATCTATTTTCCCCATAATTTCCCCTCTCATAATTTACTACTTAGGATCCCTAATAGTCATTTGGTAGTGGATAGATCACCCCCCTGGACCACTCAACCCTCCCCCACACCCCCTTCCCCCCCCACCCCACCCCACCTGGATTTCCCACCCCCTCCCTGGACAACCCACACCCCCTCCCCCACACCCCTGTATCTCCCTACCCCCCAGACAGGCCACCCCCTTCCCCTTTGATCCTTTTATGTTTTACTGGATTTTTCTTCTTTTCTCGATGATAACCCATCCATGCTACAACGCCCTCCCCTCCCCCTCTTCTTGGGGGGTTCTCCCTCATCCAGTGTATGTTTCATCCTTCATCACTTGTATTGGGGATTCAAGGATAATGTTTACCTCTCTTAATCCTTATATATATTAGTGTCTTCCCCCCAAATCCTCTATTTAAATTAACATGGGACAATTACAATTGGAAATGTAATGATATAACCCATGATTACTATAACCAATAACTGAGATGAATTTACACTAACCAAAGAGAAATTCATGATCCCTATGGGATAGCAACGATCCCCTAGATAAAAGATATAATTAATGTGGAATATTTTACCCATAAATTAGAGTAAATTGAAAATGATATTTCCCATGAAAAGAAAACATGTCCCATTCATAAGTTGAACTTCTAAGAAAATAGAAAATACACAAAAAATAAATAAACAGGAAACAGATATCATAGATGAAAAATAAAATCCCACAATTTACCAATTACTTTTTTTAAACCGACATATCCCATTCCTAAATCTCATTGGACCAATTTTTGATAGGTATAACATATGAGTTATTATTTTATTTTTTCTTTTTAGTTGGAAATCTATTCTACCGTGCGTCTATCCTCTGACGCGAATGCACCTCTACCACGAGAAAAACAACCCATTCACAATGAGTTTTCTCCTCTTACTCATTGGTTTTATCTTGTTCATATTTTGTTACTATTTTATATTGATGGTTATAATCTGAAATTTATGGGATAAATGTCCTGTTGAAAATTGTGACAGTTGGTTGTCCTTATTTGTGATGAAATGCATTTTGGTTTGTTCATGATAATCATTTGAATATAAATATTGGTAATTTACGTATACTTGACTAATGAATGAATACCCCAGGATGATAAAACTTATATGATAACCCCTGAATTAACAAATATAATTGGATAAGGGATGATTTGTAAAATCTGAAATTGTTATTGACTTGTTTGTTTAGTGATGCGACTGTGAGAACAATTGTGTGTTTATATGGTGTTGATGTTGTTGGAATGATTGGTATGTCATTTGTTGTCAATGTTGCAGTTATTATACTATTGAATATAAATCCAAACTTTACCCATTTCAATGGCACCACCACATTGTTACTAGTGCAATTCTACTGAATCCTATAAAACCACTTCACTAGAGGACTCTATGATACACTTTATGGACACCCTAGTCAATTAACCATAATGACATATGTAATGAGTCCTTTAACCCACTAGAACTATATTGTAAATATTACTATCTATTAGTTTAGCAGTGTAGTTCTTGACTAGAGACATTATGTTTCTAGAAACACTAAAAAACTTGTTTACAACATTGCATATAGATCACAAGTGGTATACTAAAAAAGTTTAGTGTAAGGGCTTCTGTAACGCCCCGACCCCAGCTACCCAGAGTCGGTGCATTATTGTGTAGCATTGGAATGATCACAAAAGATCAAGTCTCGAAAGACCGATTAGTTTAGTAGCCTTGGAAACACTAGATACATTCATAAATTTTACATTACATCATATAGCAAAAAACTAATAACAAAGTCTTCATAGTCCACCCTCATATCCTCTTCTGACTATCCCTGCAGGTCATTCATAATATACTTCTTCACATCCTAGAAAATATTAAAACATTGAAAGGGGTGAGCTCAGATGCTCAGTAAGGATAACAATATTTCGGAAGCTTTCATAAATGAACATTAACACTTAAGGCAATGTATAACTAAAAAAAAGCCTTTTAAACTTGAACTTTAGCATAATATGGAAAAATTAAAATGAAATAATGCCATTTACTTACTCACATGGATATTCTACTAGTCGAATAATCACATGAAATATCAATAACCACTTTCATAATGATGGAATGCATAATGCCAGACTATCATATCCACGTAGCCAAGGCCTCGTGCCAAGACCACAAATAAGATTTTTTCAAGGCCTCGTGCCAAGACACTAGTTTTTCTCATGAGACCTACCGATGCATCTAGGAGCTGTAGTGGGCTCCACCCGTCACTTATTAAGTCCAAATCATTCCTTATATGAACAGGTTTAAACATATCATAAACCGTAACATAATCATATCACATAAAACATGCATAAAGGAAACATAACATTTCCACATTTCAATCACAAGATATCAATAAAACACATTGATATAATAAAAACACTTTCAAAACCATTTTCAATACCAAAAATAAAAGAAAGTTAAAACCTTGTATTTATTTTTCATTAAAAAAAGTTATGGCTTGTAGAGGAAGCCGAAACACAAATAATGGTCACGGCGGCGGAGAATTCGTTGTCGCAGAATACGTAAGACAAAACATTCCTTTTGTCGTTTAGTAAAATGCATTGTAAAAAAATATTCCTTTTTGAATAAAAGTCAAAGTCAAAGGGGTTTATACACCGTATAAAAGAACATTGTGTATAAAACAAAATATGCCTCAATGAAAGGAGATTGAGAGGAAGTTCATTACAAAGAACATTTTTTTAAATAAAATAGATCTATTATGTGTATTCACTATAAGTACACATAAAGAAAGTACAAATACAAGATAGGACATAATAATATCATGACATAATTTTAAAGTAGGAGATTAACCCAATGAATGGAAATTGGGTTAAGAAGTTCCCTTACCTTGCGTCCTGTCTTGACTCAACCGTTCTTTAACCTCCTGAATAATAGACTAGAGTTAATTTATAATTGCTTAAGAAAATTTTTTAAACTTTTTTATTCCTTTTATATCACTTATTACCATGTTATGAACATTATGTAATTATTTAAGTTAATAATGGTCGTTTTGTCTATCTTTGGTACTTGAGTCAAAAATTGACTTCTTATAATTAAAAGTTGTTCATGTGGTGAAATATCCATTATATCCAGAATTATATTCATGATATAGATATCATATATCTCATATATATCCAGTATATACATTCATTCATAATATTACATAACATTTAGAGGTAAGAAATGAAATGCACCGTTCATGGAGACGGTAAGCCGTACGTACGCATGAACGCTACTTTCATTTCTATTTCATATTTAATGGAATGAAATCATAATGATATAAAGTTATATTATAATTAAAGTATAATATCATATATAATATCATTTAATCCATCCTTTATACATCCCACATATGGCAGTAACGATTCAAATCACTTTGAGGGGGCAGTAGTCCGCACTTCCTAAAATGAAAATATCGCGTTTACCCATAATGGAAACAATAAAGGTATGCCATAAATGAAAAATAAATAACCTTAATTAAAACATAAACATATTATATATCATATATATAAATATAGTGACATCTTAATGGCCACCTTTGAAGGTGTTATATGAGTGTTGAACAATCATCGTTTC
The DNA here is from genome assembly GCA_963277665.1 of Viscum album. NCBI lineage: Eukaryota > Viridiplantae > Streptophyta > Magnoliopsida > Santalales > Viscaceae > Viscum > Viscum album. Next base: position 279,711,684 of record OY728125.1, read on the forward strand.
GTAAGGCAGAAATTCGCCATCCACAGAAACAATATGTTCTTTAACCATTAGATGTAGGTGTGTGTAAGTGTAGCTCGAATACTTATTATAACAACATCCTAGTATATTGAGGATACTGGTGTTGTTACAAATGAAATTAATAAAAAGAGTTTAGGGGGTTGGAGAAAAAAAAATAAAACAAAATAACATAAGAGAAGACATTACCTTAAAATTGGGTAACTCTTTTGATTTGAGCCAAGGCTTCCTTGGGAAGCATTATGCCCAAAGTGAGGCTTCTAGGAGTAAGGGAGGGAAGTTGGGAGAGTATTTGGGCAGAGGTTGGCCGAGCCAAAAGGCTTTGAAGGTGTGAGTAAGGTGGTAGTGGTGGGGGCCTTTTATAAGTGGAGAGAAGGGGCACTCTTGGAAAGATTGAAATGTTACATTATTATGAAATGATTTTTTTTGGATTCTAAAGGTCCCAAACTTATATATTTAGAGGATAAGTTGATAATGGTTATAAATATTCTCATACAATAGGATTTGGACAAGTGTAATGCTTATATTTTACATTATCCTTCTATTTTATTAAAATCGTTAATTAATGAGGTAATCGCTGCATCATCATAGTGTCATAAATAATTTAATTTATTTAATGTCTAAAAATTTTAAAAAAATATCATGATGTAGGAAATCTTTTTAGATTTCTAATAAATATTTATAGTCAAAAATATGACTTGTATAACCCCATTTAAAAATTGTTTTAGTAAAACAACTCTTGTTTGTGACCTTTTTATTTTAACATTAAATGAAAAGTTATTTATGTCATTTTCCTACCATAGTGGCTCCATGGGGTCCCCAAGTTGACCCATGGATTGTCTTGGTCTTCCATGACACATCCAATAGTGGTTGGACAAGTGTACAGGTCATTCCATATTTTTATAATACTATTTTACCTTAAATTTCACTAATTACCTTTAATCGCGATTAATTAAACTTAAAAGTTACTATTCACCAAAAAATTATTTTAATCCCATTGAACCACATTTTACTTCCTAATGAAAACCATATATGTCGAATTTTTGAAAATCAAATCACAGAAGAGGTAATGTTTCATTTAAACAAAAAATTAGTTTTTTTTAACTACCACTTAGTGGTTTCACTATTCATCAAAAATTGAAGTTTTTCAGAACAATGCAAAAATTTTACCCTAAGATATAATTGATATTCCGAATCCAAAAATGAATTCTATTTTATAAAATTCCAAACATATAAGTTGCATTAATGAATTTTATAATTAATTCCCGCTGTCGCAACAAATAGCGTGTTTTTAAGAAACAATATATATCAAAAGATTGGCAATTGTTTATGTCCAATTTCAAAGTGAAATTAATTCTAATTACCACCATTAGATAAAATAGTAAAAATATATTCTAATTATACATTAAAACCACTCAATAGTATAATTTATCACTATAAAATACTTTGATTAAAAAAGTTGTTTTTAATTATTTTTCATTATTCATAAAAAATTGGAAGTTCTCAGAAAATTACAAAAAATTCAAATTTGGATAATTTCGATATTACGAATACAAAAATGAAGTCCATTTTGAAATATAAAATTTCTATAATTCTAAAAAGTGGGTATTACTATTCATAACGGCTACTTTGATTAGTTGTGGTGTGTGTTAGAACTCGAAGTTGCGTACAACACACGCTACTATATTATTCAAAGAGAAGTGTACCGTGGAATATTGGGGTGTTACATTCTCCCATCCTTCAAATAAATTGCGTCCTCGAAATTTGAAATTTTTCTTTGAAAATAAAAGGTTGAAAATAGAAAATACCTTTGTGGAAAACCCACATCGGAAATAAGGTTAATAAAAATATAACATTAAAATAAATAAAGAGAAGTACAAAGGTCACCCGAGATAGCCCATTCTAGGATTCTATGAAAATATGGATATGGAAGAAAAACAAATCAGCAAGGTCTGATGGAGAGTTGTAGAAAACAGGATTAGGATAAAGTTAATAATAAGAAAATCACAAACTTGTGATTGGTTAAATGATCATTGAATCCCCAGTTGGAAAAGCTAACCGGCAACGTTTTTGTTTTAAGTTACCTTTTAGAAAGTTGAGGAATTTATTTAAGATATTTATTAAGAATGTAAGGAAATATACTTACTTGTCATGTAGACTTTCATTCTTTAATAATTTTTTACCACAAACCCATCGTTCACTCCAAATGGTAACAGAACTCACAAATATTCTATTTATCCTAATTGTATAAGGTTCCAAATATTCCCACATACCATTTAGATTAGGAAAACTATTTTGTAATAACTAGGGACTTCCTGTAGGCTAGTGGTAGGTAATAAAGGCCTGTCGCACTATGGTTGTTGGTTCGATTCCTACAGCTTTGTCTGACGCGAAGGGTTATGCCCCACCCTGCAGGTTATCCTTTTCCTAAAACTATAGTATTATAATATTCCAAAAACAATCTTCAGAAATGTTTTAACCTTAAACAATACTATCCAAAGATCAACTTAATCAATTCCAACCGTTCTAGTTATCAAAAATACCTCTGTCCAGAATTTCTCTAAAAGGTCTCTAAATTCTAAAATCAATTGTATCATCAGATTCCTCAAACAAAATAATGTTCCTCTTATTGTCACACACTAAAAATATGATTACCTTCATCATATTAAATCCTTCATGAAAACAAAAAGTACTGCAGTACAATCCTTATATATATATCACATTATCCTTATAACCAGAATATAATCCTTGAGTCGAAAAGCACCAATACATTAATTATTCCACTTCAACTGTAGTAACAGAATAAGATTGTCCTTGATCCCTTGGCCTTTTCTGAGGTAAGTTTCCCTGACGCTTAGGACATTCATTTGCATAATGCCCCATTTCCCTACATTTGTAGCATTCAACATTGATAGCCTCTTTCTTTCCCTTGCAATCACGAGCCTGGTGACCTTTTCCTCCACATTTATAACAAACTCCCATTCCTATTAGGCAAGCACCGGGGTGATTCTTCCCACAATTATCACATAATGGAAAATCCGTCTTTCCCTTTTTCCCTTTATCCGTCTCTTGTTCCATTGTTCTCTTCTTCTCTTTCTTTACTTTGTTTTCATAAGACTTAGAGAATTCCTTTTCTATCTTGATAGCACACGAGACAATATCTTTGTACGATGAGAAGGATTGTGATACTAAAGCTCGACGGAGAAACAGTTTTAACCCATCAAAGAAACGATCGATCTTACTTCTTGGGTTACGTATATAATCTGTATCATGCCTCGCTAACCTTGTAAAGTTAGCCTCATACTTTGTGACATTCTCATCCTCCTTTTGTCCCAGACTCAGAAATTGCCTTTCTATATCTTCTCGATGGTCATGAGGAAAGTATTTTTCTAAGAAAAGATCTTTGAACTCTCTCCATTCCATACTTGATACTTCTTCATATTCCTTTGTATTTTGAATCAATGACCACCATTGATCGGCATCTCCAGTGAGGCGGTAGACTTCCATGAAAACCTTCTCCCTTTCGCTACTCCCCAAGGCGTGGAATATTTTCCCTAAGGAGTTTATCCATTGCTCAGCTACTAATGGATTTTTACCCCCATTAAATGTTGGCGGTTGTTGCCTCATGAAGTGGTGTAACATTGATCCTCGACGTTGCAGATCAGGGTGCTCCATACGAGTAAGGTTATTATTCATTACCTATGTGAGTTGTCCTAGTATGGTAATAAGTTGATCAGCACCAGTTGTGTCTCCAGATCCACAATAATTATCTTGAGCAGGAGGGCAATCCCTACACGGAGTGCGTGCATTGATACGGCTTCCATTCCTTCCACTAGGCGCCATTTCTAAATAATGGCATAAACTAGATTAGTTTACGAATCAAAATACATAATTCCATACTTGTAAAATACTTAACATAAATTGAACTATATATGGATATAATCCATAATCATAAAAAAAGTTTTCTTTGAGGAGGTATATACTCATAACCCTTCATAGTGGTTTGTAAAGAAAATGAGAATTATCCTAAGCATATCCCCCGGGAGTGTCGTAACCAAGAGTGCAGCAAGGCCCGTTGTCATGCACCAGTTCCCGTTTGAGTCTAGCTCAAAGCGGTGTTTTCGGGTATTACCCCTAGGTACATCTGTGCCAGAGCCGCCTCTACCCGTTCGTATCCAGACAGTGATGTATTGCTCGAAAAACTCACAAAATCTCTATAATACTAAAATTCTAGGAAGTTCATCTATACTAATCCTCAAAGTCTACCTTTGGGCTATGTTCTCTAATCAGATATTATCTAAATATAGCTTCTAAGGTTAGTACTAAACTGCCTCTCATACAAACTGTAACGCCCTGACCCCAACTACCCAGAGTCGGTGCATTATTGCGTAGCATTGGCATGATCACAAAAGATCAAGTCTCGAAAGAATGATTAGTTTAGTAGCCTTGGAAACACTAGATACATTCATAAATGTTACATTACATCATAAAGCGAAAAACTAATAACAAAGACTTCATAGTCCACACTCATATCCTTTTCTGACTATCCCTGCAGGTCATTCATAAAATAATTCTTCGCATCCTGGAAAATATTAAAACATTGAAAGGGGTGAGCTCAGATGCTCAGTAAGGATAACAATATTGTGGAAGTTTTCATAAATGAACATTAACATTTAAGGCAAAGTATAACTAAAACAAAAGCCTTTTAAACTTGAACTTTAGCATAATATGGAAAAAGTAAAATAAAATAATTCCATTTACTTACTCACATGGATTTTCTACTAGTCGAATAATCACATGAAATATCAATAACCACTTTCATAATGATGGAATGCATAATGCCGGACTATCATAACCACATAGCCAAGGCCTCGTGCCAAGACCACAAATAAGATTTTGTCAAGGCCTCGTGCCAAGACACTAGTTTGTCTCATGAGACCTAACGATGCATCGAGGAGCTATAGCGGGCTCCACCCGTCACTTATTAAGTCCAAATCATTCCTCATATGAATAGGTTTAAACATATCGTAAACCATAAAATAATTGTATCACATAAAACATGCATAAAGGAAACATAACATTTCCACATTTGAATCACAATATATCAATACAACACATTGATATAATAAAAACACTTTCAAAACCATTTTCAATACAAAAAATAAAAGAAAGTTAAAACTTTTATTTATTTTTAATTAAAAAAAGTTATGGCTTGTAGAGGAAGCCGAAACACAAATAATGGTCACGGCGAAGGAGAATTCGTTGTCACCGAATATGTAAGAAAAAAACATTCCTTTTGTCGTATAGTAAAACTCTTTGTAAAAAAATATTCCTTTTTGAATAAAAGTCAATGTCAATGGGGTTTATACACCGTATAAAAAAAGTTGTGTATAAAACCAAATACGCCTCAATGAAAGGAGATTGAGACGAAGTTCATTACAAAGAACTTTTTTTTTTAAATAAAATAGATCTATTATGTGTATTCACCATAATTACACATAAAGAAAGTACAAATACAAGATAGGACATAATAATATCATGACATAATTTTAAAGTAGGAGATTAACCCAAAGAATGGAAATTGGGTTAAAAAGTTCCCTTACCTTGCGTCCTGTCTTGACTCGATCGTTCTTTAACCTCCTGAATAATAAACTAGAGTTAATTTATAATTGCTTAAGAACCTTTTTTAAAGTTTTTTATTCCTTTTATATCACTTATTACCATGTTATGAACATTATGTAATTATTTAAGTTAATAACGGTCGTTTTGTCGATCTTTGGTACTTGAGTCAAAAATAGACTTCTTATAATTACAAGTTGTTCATGTGGTGAAATATCCATTATATCCAGAATTATATTCATGATATAGATATCATATATCTCATATATATCCAGTATATACATTCATTCATAATATTACATAACATTTAGAGGTAAGAAATGAAATGCACCGTTCATGGAGACGGTAAGCCATACTTACGCATGAACGCTACTTTCATTTATATTTCATATTTAATGGAATGAAATCATAATGATATAATGGTATATTATAATTACAGTATAATATAATATATAATATCATTTAATCCATCCTTTAAACATCCCACATATGGCATTAACGATTCAAATCACTTTGAGGGGGTGGTAGTCCGCACTTCCTAAAATGAAAATATTGCGTTTACCCATAATGGAAACAATAAAGGTATTCCATAAATGAAAAATACAGAACCTTAAGTAAAACATAAAAATATTATGAATCATATATATAAATATAGTGACATCTTAATGTCCACATTTGAAGGTGTTATATGAGTGTTGAACAATCATCGTTTCGTAAGGCAGAAATTCGCCATCCACAGAAACTGTATGTTCTTTAACCATTAGATGTAGGTGTGTGTAAGTGTAGCTAGAATCCTTCTTATAAAAACATCCTAGTATATTTAGGATACTGGTGTTGTTACAAATTAAATTCATAAAAAGATATTAGGGGGTTGGAGAAGAAAAATAAAACAAAATAACATAAGAGAAGACATTACCTTAAAATCGGGTAACTCTTTTGATTTGAGCCAAAGGCTTCCTTGGGAAGCATTTTGCCCAAAGTGAGGCTTCTAGGAGTAAGGGAGGAAAGATGGGAGAGTAGTTATTCAGAGGTTGGCTGAGACAAAAGGCTTTGAAGGTGTGAGTAAGGTGGTAGTGGTGGGGGACTTTTATAAGAGGAGAGAAGGGGCACTCTTGGAAAGATTGAAATGTTACATTATTATGAAATGCTTTTTTTCAGATTCTAAAGGTCTCACACTTATATATTTAAAGGATAAGTTGATAAGGGTTCTAAATAGTCTCATACAATAGGCTTTGGACAAGTTTAATGCTTAGATTTTACATTATCCTTCCATTTTATTAGAATCGTTAATTAATGAGGTAATCGCTGCACCATCATGGTGTCATAAATAATTTAATTTATTTAATGTCTAAAAATTATTAAAAAATATCATGATGTAGGAAATATTTTTATCTTTCTAATAAATATTTATAGTAAAAAATATGACTTGTATAACCCCATTTAAAAATTGTTTTAGTAAACCAACTCTTGTTTGTGACCTTTTTATTTTAACATTAAATAAAAAGTTATTTATGTCCTTTTCCTACCAAAGTGGCTCCATGGGGTCCCCAGGTTGACCCATGGATTATCTTTGTCAGCCATGACACATCCAATAGTGGTTGGAAAAGTGTAACGGTAATTCCATATTTTAATAATACTATTTTTACCTTAAATTTCACTAATTACCTTTAATCGCGATTAATTAAACTTAAAAGTTACTATTCAGAAAAAAATTATTTTAATCCAATTGAAACACATTTTACTTCCTAATGACAACCATTTATGTCGGATTTTTTAAAATCAAATCACAGAAGTGGTAGTGTTTCATTTAAACGAAAAATCAGTTTTTTTTAACTACCACATAGTGGTTTCACTATTCATAAAAAATTGATGTTTTTCAGAACAATGCCAAAAATTCACCCTAAGATATAATTGATATTCTGAATCCAAAAATGATGTATATTTTACAACATTACAAAAATATAAGTTTCATTAATTAATTTTATAATTAATTCCCACTGTCACAACAAATAGCGTGTTTTTAAGAAACAATATATATCAAAAGATTGACTATTGTTTATGTCCAATTTCAAAGTGAAATTAATTCTAATGACCACCAATGGATAAAATAGTAAAAATATATTATAATTATACTTTAAAACCACTCAATATTATAATTTATCACTCTAAAATACTTTGATTAAAAAAGTTGTTTTTAAGTATTTATCACTATTCATAAACAATTGGAAGTTCTCTGAAAATTACAAAAAATTCAACTTTGGATAATTTAGATATTACGAATACAAAAATGAAGTCCATTTTGAAATATAAAATTTCTATAATTTTAAAAAGTGGGTATTACTATTAATAACGCCTACTTTGATTAGTTGTGGTGTGTGTTAGAACTCGAAGTTGCGTACAACACACGCTACTGTATTATTCAAAGAGAAGTGTACAGTGGAAGCTTGGGGTGTTACAGCTTCTCATATATTTTTGAGAATATTTTGTGTAATTTTTTTTATATATTAATATTACTATATCACATAGGATGAATATGAATAAATAATGGATGAATGCTAATCGGTTGAAAAAAGAGTATGAAGATGGCGTGAAAGAGATTATCAAGTTTGCAAAATATCATTCATGTGACCCATCTAAATTCCTTTGGCTGTGTTTATACTATTGTTAATCAAGACAAATTAGTCCAGAGGAGTTGGAAGAACACCTAATATATCACAGAATAGATTGAAGTTATACATGTTGGAATAAACATGGGGAAAAAATGTAGGTAGCGGCTGGGATAACACAACATTTTATGGATCATCTAATATGATTACAAGTATGAAAAATGAAGAAAATCATATAGAGGATTTGATTACATAAGTGAATGATGATAAATATCGTATTGTGGAAATTACAAGTATAATTGAAAATGAACTTCGTGATTTCCAAAAATTGTTTGAGATGTTAAAGAGTTCTGCAAAAAAACCATTGTATGCTGGTTGCACTAAATATACAAAATTTTCAACCATACTGAAGCTGTATAATTTCAAAGTTGGATATGGGTGGAGTAATGCCAGTTTTATGGAACTAATTACTCTCGTAAATGACACACACCTAGAATATAATGAGCTCTCAAGCAAAACATATGATGCCAAATGAATGCTTAGCTTTATGGGTATGATCTTTGAAAGAATACATGATTTCCCAAATGAATTTATATTGTTTTTCAAGGATGAAAAATTACTTAAAGATTACCCAAAGTGTGGTGCTTCTCGATACAAGAATGATGATTTTAGTACTACAAAAGTTGTATGGTACTTTATAATCATTCTACGGTTTAGGAACCTATATGGAAGTGAGAAGACTACATGACAATTGACATGGCATGCAGATATAAGATTTAGAGATGGGAAACTACGTCACCAGATAGAATCTCCTCAGAGGATGATAATTGATCATGAGTATCCTGAATTTGAAAACAATCTGAGAAACCATTGTCTTGCGTTATGTATAGATTGGGTGATTCATTTTGGTTTTCAAAGTAGAAGTCATAGTACATGGATGATTATGTTGGTAAATTATTACTTACCACCGTGGTTATGCATGAAATGAAAATACATCATGTTATCTATGCTAATATCAGGATCAAAACAACAGTATAATTATATTGATGTTTATTTGGATCCATTGATTAAGGATTTGAAATAATTGTGGGATTTAGGTTTTTCGTTGTATGATGCATACAAAAATGAAGATTTAACTTTAAAAGACATGTTGTATGGGACGACAAATTACTTTCTTTCTTATGAATGTTTTTTAGGATATAAAATTAAAGGAACTCAAGGGGGTACCATTTTCAAACAAGGTTTACAGTTAATTAGGTTGAAATATTCATCAAAAACCATATTTCCATGACATCACAAATTTCTACCTCAATGGCATAAGTATTGATCATGGATGACATCATTCGATGGATGATCAGAATAACATATATCGCCACCTCAATTTACAGGTGATCATTTGTTTGAGAAAGTCATAGATGTGGACACTACTTTTGGTTAAAAAATTCAAAAAACCATTCAAAAACCAGTTTGAAAAAGAGATCAGTTTTTTTGAATTACCATACTAGAATTGTCTATATGTCAGACATTTTACTGATGTTATGTATGTTGAAAAAAATTATTTGATAGTGTCATCGGAACATTGCTAAATGCACCTGAAAAAAGGATGGAATTAAGGCTAGATTGGACATGGTTGAGATGGGAATATGAGAATATTTGGCACCAGTGAAGGTTGAAAAATGAATATTTCTTCCTCCTACTACATACACTCTTTCTAGGAAGGAGAGATATCTCTTTTAAAACTTCTTTAATGATATAATGGTTCCAGAGCAGTATTCATCAAATATCAAGAATAACGTGTTGATGGGTGATTTAAAATTAAAGGGTCTGAAATCACATTACTCCCTTATTTTAATGTAAGATCTAATTCCTATAGATTTATGTTGCATTTTTCAAAAGAATGAATTCCATACATTAATTATGCTATATTTCGTTTTCAAAGCTATATGTAGCAATGTTATAGACCCAGCCAAATCCCCAACTATGTAAAGGTAAATTTCCATCATATTATGTGAATTGGAAATGTTCTTCCCAACAACATCCTTCGATATGATGGCTCATTTGGTGAGAGAGATTCGACTATGTGGTCCTTTACATTATAGATGGATGTACCCCAATGAATTGTATATGAAGAGTTTCATAGGGTATGTCAAAAATCAAAGTCGGCCAAAGGGTTGTATTGCGAAGTAATATATTGTTGAGGAAGCCATTGACTTATGTACTGAATACCTATCTGCTGTGGAAAATGTTGGCCTACCAAACTCTCATCACACAGGGTGTCTTGAGGGTGAAGGAATTTCTGGAAGAGAGTTTTTCCCAATCAATATTACAGATTGGGAGCTGGCCCAAATTTACATTTTGCATAAGAGTTTCAATATTTACCCATATGTTCATACCCAGAAGGAAATTATTTGGCATTTGAATCCATCTAGGGTAGAAAAATGGATATCAGATACACATAACCTATAGTTTATAAGATGGTTTCAGGGGCATATTTTTAAGAAGTTAGATGAAAACCAGGACTTTGTTTCATAATAACTTCGATGGCTAGCTAGAGGAGCAAGTATGTATGTATTATCATACAAGGATTATTCAGTTAATGGTTATACATTCTATACTAATGAACATGATGAAGTACCATTTAGAATATTGGGGTTACACATTTGGATGATGGAAAACATGTTTATGGAGCTATGGATAGAAATCCAATTTATGCGAATATATCATACATTGGCATCATCAAACAAATATGGGAGTTAGATTATACAAAATTCCAAGGGCTGGTTTTTCAATGAAAGTGGGTTGATAATAGGAGTGCTATTAAAATAGATGAATTGTGATTTGTTAATAATGATTTCAGCAAGGAAGGGGATAAGGAAGAACCATTTATAGTGGCATCATAGGTAGTACTAGTATTTTATGTTCCAGACACCAGAAACTGAAACTGGTTAATTGTTATTTTATCGACCAAAAAAACTAAAGGGTCGGATGAATGTTCAATATAGGATGACACCTTCATAGGGACTTCAAAATCATTTATCTATGGTCCCAATAAAGACAATGTGTTTTATGTCAGAGGAGACCACAATAAAGTTATTTACATAGTCGATAAAGGGGTCAGATCTCTTCTGCCTTTAAAAAAAGAGTTCAATAATCAGGTTATTTGTTTATTATAATATACATTGTGTTACATTATGTTATTATCTATAAAATATTACTTTTATATACTCTAAATTAAATGTTAAACAACTTCTGCAGATAATGACTTCTGCACTTCCTAATGCACCCAATCCAGAGGCACAATAGGTCTCTCAACCTGTTGTTGCTAGTCCCATTATTGAGCAATAATAGGTTTCTCAACCTGTTGCTGCTGGTCCTAGTGCCGATGCTAGTGCTCTAGAGGAACATAATGATGATGCTTCTAAAGAAATGGCAGGAAATGAAACCCGGATGGTGCAAAGAAATAACTTCACCATAGTTTTATAGTGTTATCAAAAATCCATAAGGAAAAAATAAAATGGCAACACATTTGAGGTGGGTGGAATAAGCAAGCCTAACATGTTAACTCCAACAAAGCTATCTTTGGTAGCTAAATTGGAATCATCACTTGAAAACATGTGATGATTAATATATAGTCATGGAGCCATGTTTTCACTGGGCTTAAGACACTAATGTGGGAAGATATTATGGTAACATTATAATATAATTTTTTTATTTTATTAAAATAAAACAAAATTCTAAAACATTGACTTACTATTCCTCATCCATTGTAGAGTAAATTTATAGTAGATTCCTCACACAAGGAATATGTATTAGGAGTTGCAGGAAAGATTCAGAGAGGCTTCCACACAGTTTCAACAAAATATCCTCTTAAAGATGCAGAAAGGAAAATCAAGTTGAACCCACCTCCTATTTATGCACACTTGATATCCCAAAGAGCTTGGGATACATTTAGCAACCGTCGTGCAGAGCATAATTTTTAGGTACATTGTGTGTTGTAATACATTGTTTGATGTTTCTTTTATTAATCCCTTTGATTGAAAATTTTTTATTTATGAAACCTCAACTAAGAGGTGAAAATAATGAATATGCAACAAAACCAGCGTACCCCTACCATAAAGCAAGGATGTGGTACACTTCACATGTGAAAAAATTGGTAAGTCTTTAAAATCGACCGTAATGCTATTATTTGACAAAAAAACACCATAACCATGTTTCTCAATTTATATATAGATTAATGAATCAAAATCAAAATCCATATCCTTCCCACACTATGTGATATGGAAGGAGGCTCATGTAAATAAAGAGGGGATACTGATAAATGAAAACACACTAAAAGTTTGGGAAAAAAGTGTAAGTGTGACATAATATAAATTTTATTTGCATTAAATCACTATTACATAACAATGACTACTTATTTTAATATATTTTCTATCTGACATAGTCATAGGAATGAACAACACTAGCACCAGATGCAGACATACTTTCAGCGGCATTGAAGCATCCAGAATAGTATGGCTGTGTCAGAGGTCCGGGTTTTTGGGTGAAACCCCGAACATATTTTCAGAAACCGAAAAAAGCGGAGGATCAAACCATGGAAGTGAAAAATATTCAAGAAAAATTAGCTATTTTTCAATATTAATTACAATACTAGATAGAGATGATATCATGTTTGATGGGGAATAGGAAAAGAGATGAAACAACTCAATAACAACATGTGTGTGAAGATCTTTCCCCACACCCACTAGATTTGAGGAGAGAAATTCACCTAAAAAACCTGACTTAGCGGAGGTAATAAATGTTCTAATAATTGTTTCTATGAAATGTGAATCACATAGACCCTAATACCATTCCTTTACTAATATTATACAGGGTGAAAATGACTATGAATTATATCTATCAACTCCGAACTATCGCGTTGTAGTGAGGTCTATAATGTTAAATATACAGAACAACATGCTAAATAATAGAAAACATGTAAAAGATCATGTCAAAGTGTCAATTAACACAGCTAAGGAGCCGAGTTCTGAGATGTCGGTTCCAAATAATGATGAAGACATTCATACATTTGAGCATGCTATTAGAACATTAATCGCATGGATGTCAATTCTTGTAAAAAAACATGCCGACAAGTTGGTATCCATTTACAATTTATTTCTATGAATGACCTCTATAATTTAATGATAAAAGGTCCAAACTGATGAATGTTATTACAATATGAAAAATTGATGTGGGAGGAATGAAATATCAGCTCAAAACTATCTCATGGATAAACCAACCAATTTAAATGGTCTTCTGAGAGAACCTTCACCCAACCTGTTTTATATCCATAATTAATATCATTACAGGCTCATGTGGATATAATGTTGATAGATTATAATACTCACATTGTTGACTTTGAAAAAAATATGTACAATGAGTAAAAAACAGATTTAATTAGTGCTAAAAATGTAAATGAAATCCTCATGTATGAATGGCTAGGATCCTCAGTTATAAATGTATACATGAGGTATGTTTTCTTGATTTGATTTTACAAAATCTGATATACAACGATAATTACGACTAAATACATTAATGTTTTTTGCAGGCGTATTTATGTATAACTATTGAAGGGATTTCTTAATGAACAAAAATTTGGGTTCGTTAGTCCTCATATCACCTCTTCAAAATAAGAAATAGATATTGATAAATAGGCTGTAATTATATCATCCCTACACAAATATTTTGAAAAAAATTATAAATGACATACTCATTTTAATACTAGTGATGCAGTGGTAAAACTCTATAATTTAATCATAGAAACTATATTTTCATTTATTTCATTACATATTATTTTTTTGTTGTTAGGCATAATTGGATGCTAATTGTAGTCAATTTGGATACTCCAATGATTTATTTTCTGGATTCAATGAATGGATATGAAACAAACAAACCACACATGATTGTGTTTGTAAATTTTTAATACACTAAATCCAAAATTTCAGAACTAAACATTTAGTTATATAATTTATATTATCTTCTAATAAGAATTATGTTTTTATAGGGCGGTGTATCAATATCATCTATTTCATGGAATGAATCCAATTCTTAAGGACATGAACACCTAGAAGATCTACAACAGGAAATGTTTCCAGGTATATATAATAACATTGCACTATCAAAACATATATAAAAAAATTAAATATTTTTCTCAATGTTTCTGCAATGTCTAAAACAAGAAAACGGAAAGGATTGTAGTTATTATATTCTTAAATTTATGAAAGAGATCGTACTTCTTCAACAAAATAGCATTACTGAAGAGGTATTTTCGAAAATAATTGAGAGTTTATTTAAAATAATTATTAATCCTTTGTGTTTTTATATTTTTTTAGTAATACCATGACTGTCGCAAAAACTAATATTCATAATATGATATAGACGTTCTTATAAACGAATGGGAAACATAACACATGGAAGATTGTACACCAATAGGATGAAGGTGAATTCCTACTACTTATGTTATCCTTATATGATCATTGATATCTCCCTTTTTTACACATACTGAGCATATATGATCACACTTTTTTATGTTTTACATCCTTAGATTATGAAGAATGTTTTTAGAAATGATATATCTTTCTAGTAATTAATAACATAGTGAGAGACTCTTATGAACTAGTTATTTATGTTTCTACGTTTCCAAAATCACTAGACCTAAACTACTATGGAATGGATCATTTATATTTTGTATATTGGTCATTTATGGAGCTATTTCTATTGATGTAGTGTGTTGGAAGAATATTGATTTTGGAGCACTCACAAATTTAATAACCAAACTAAGGATTCTTCACTACTGTTGGTTAACTACCTCTTAGCATAACATCTAATCTGAACATCTAATCCAGCATCACCGTGATGCTCTTATCGGACACCATCTCTATGATATTATCAATCATATTCAATTTTTCTTATCTTTATGCACACATTTACAATGGGTGTAGGAAGAGAAGAAAAAGTGAACGCTGAATGATGATATTATAGAGATGGTGTCGGATGAGAGCATCATGGGGAGGAGGGATCGTAATTTCATATCAGATGATATGGTAAGCAGTAGTTAACCAAAAATAGTAAATAGCACAAGGAATCACTAGTTTTTTTATTAGATTATATCTAGTCTAAATAAACCATTTGGAAAGGTGTAAAGGTAATGTTACAATATAATATGTCTATTTTAATGAAAAATTATATAATGAAACGTTGAATTGATTTTCATTATTCCTTGCAAGGTTAGTTTATTTTAGAATATTTCTATTCATGGGACATGACTTTGCAGGAAGAGCAACGATGTTGTGTCTTCTCAATCACAGAGGTAATGGGAAATCTATTTCACTAATGTCTCAATATTTGATAGCTCTACGAGAAATCTTAGGTTTTTTCCCTACTTCACATAAGCCTCTACATGTGATTGTGTCACATAATCTCCTTTGTATGAATTCTTCATGTGAACTGATCGTGTGATCTCATCACATGATCAAATCACATAAACAAATCACATAATCAATTAAGGTAATTCACATGAACCATGATTACTATATTCATGTCTTATTTATATGATCACATAAATCTTCAAAGGTCATGTAATCATATAAATCTCCCATGTTCATTTGATCATGTGATCCTGTTATGTTCATGCGATCACATGAATTTGAACAAGTCATTCACATAATATGATATTTCTAATCAGTCATGTGCCACTTTCTTACTCACATCCATTTTAAACCCAAAATCCTCCAATTTTATTATTTTTCATAATTTTTTCTATCTTATGATAAAAATGAATTCAAGGATTGAAGATAAGGAGGATATAGTTCATTGGACTATAATGGTTGATAGTGTGGAAATCAACCAATTCATATACATTAATTCCACTCACGAGCATCTTAAAAACATGATGGGAACCAATATCTTGGATATTTAATTTTCTAATTAGTTTCCATTAAATTTGGGTGGGGGTGTCTAGGAGGGAGGGGGGTGTCCAAGAGTGGGGGGGGGGGTGTCCAGGAAGGTAGGGAGGTGTCCAAGAGGGAGGGGTGTCCAAGTGGGAGGGGGTCTCTAGCTGGGAGGGTGGGTGGGGGTGTCCAAGAAGGAGGGTGGTGTCCAGGAGGGACGGGGTGGTGTCCTAGAGTGGGGGATGTCCAAAAGGGAGGGCTTTCCAAGGTTGTTTCCATGAGTGGGGTGTCTCGGAGGGGAGGGAGGGGGTGTGTCCAACAGGGAGGGGGTGTACAGGAGGGGGGGGGGGGGTTTCTAGGTGTGATGGTGGGTGGGGGTGTTCAAGAGTGGGAGGGGGTGGGGGTGTCCGGGAGGGGAGGGAGGTGTACATGAGGGATCGGGTGTCCACGAGGGAGGGGGGTCACTAGGTGGGTGGGGTTGTCTAGGAAAGAGGGGGGTGTCCAGCAGGGAGGGGGTGTCCATGCATGTCTCGGAGTGGGGAGGGGTAGGGGAGGTTGTTCAAGGAATGGGAGGGGAGGCTATAGGGGGAGTGGTGGGGGACGAGGAGCGGGTTGGGGTGGGGGGTCTATAGGTGGAGTGGTTGGGGGGGGGGGGCTGTCCAGGGGTTGGGAGGGGGTTGTCCAGGGGGTCTATCTCACGGGGGGGGGGAGGGGGGAGGGGGGGGGGTCTGGCTAATCACCCTAAATAACTAGGAGGGAGGGGGTGTCCAAGTGGGAGGGTGGGTGGGGATGTCCAGGAAGGAAGGGTGGTTAAAGAGGGAGAGGGTGTCCTAGAGTGGTGGTGTCTAGGAGTAGGGGCAGGGGTGTCCAGGAGGGGAGGGGGATATCCAGAGGGTGGGGAAGGGGGCTGTCTAAGTGGTGGGAAGGGGGATGTCTGTGGAAAGGGAGGGGGGGCTATAGGGGGAGAGAGGGGGGGGGGGGGATGCAGGTGGAGTGGGGGGGGGGGGTGCAAGCGTAGGGACGGGGCTGTCCAGGGGTATGGATTGTGTCCAAAAGTGGGGGGGGGGGGGGTGTCTAGGAGGGGGAGGGGGGCTATCCAAGGGTTGGAAAGTGGGTTGTCCATGGGGTGGGAAGGGGGCTGCCATTGGAAAAGGATGGGGCTTTCGGGGGAGGTAGGGGGTTGTTCAGTAGGAGGGAGGGGGTAGGAGGTGGAGTGGTGGTGGATGTGATGTATAAGTGTAGAGAGGGGGCTATATATGGGTAAGGTGGGGGCTGTCTAGGAGGGTGTCTCAGGGAGGGGAGGGAGGGGGGTCTGGTTAATCACACTAAATAACTAAGAGATCAAGGGAAAAGTGAACTAGTATGATTGTGGCCTATCTAATTGTGTAGGTTCTCAAGAAGCCCTCTCTGAAATTGACAAATACATTCCTTCCATACCATCAATGGGACCATAGAAATTATATGGGGTTGTTGGAGAGACATAAGTTGTCATGGTCAAAGCAAGGTTGGGCCCGATGTCTGATGCAGACACACTAGCACTCATTCCGTTTGACCTAGGATGGGGGAGTAAACTCTTAGAGGCTCCTAATATATGAAACAATTAGGTTTATAACCAATCGCGGATGGTGGTATCACTAGGAAAATGTCATAATTTATTCTAAAATAGAATACTCTTATGAAATTGAATACCCCATCAAGTATGTGTCATATTTTATAACCTGTAGAGATTCCTCCATTTTTTATTGTTAATAAATGAAACCTTTTGGATTACATGTTGTTTTTGACATTTCTTCCTCTTATTTTTTCATCCATGTAAATCTTAACAAAACATTATTTATAAGTCAATGAATCATGTTGAGCCTATTCTAAAATATTAATTAAATCCAAGTAAATATGGACATTTAAAGGTTGAAATAGGTAACAATTGACATTTGATTAATGTAATCATTCATATTAATGTTTAATTTATTTAATTATTGTATTAAAAACATAATATATATTTTCTTATATAGGCAAATTTTTATTTCTGAGTTCGAATGCTTTGTTCAGAAACAAATAACATGGATATAATTTTTTTTAATGGATCACATATGCAAAAAGATTGAAACATTAATTTTTTTAACTGTTTGTTGGATAATTGTAATTGTAAACATATTAAACATTATTTTAAACGTATATAGCAGTGTGTTTTTTATTCAATATTTCAAGTAAATGTATATAGCATTGTTTGGGAAACTCTGGTGCATGCTATTTTGTTCTTCTATGATTTTTTGTGTGTAGGTGTTGTTTGTGTTCTGTGTGTAGGTGCTGTGTAGGTGCTGGGTTTGCTCAGAAAACCTGGCATTTTTCAGCGCTAATTAAGCGCTGATAAATGTGTATTATATTAGTGGTCAAAATAGCACCAATAAAGGGGGGTCTTTATAAGCGCTATTTTTGAGCGCTAATATATTATACATTTATCAGTGCTCAAAAAAGTGATGATAATGGAGGAATTTATCTGTACTCAACATATCACTACTAATGATTTCCCTTTATTAGTGCCTAAATAAGAACTGATATAGGGGGACCTTTATCAGAGGTTTTTGAAGCATAGATAAAGGTGACCCTTTATCAGTGCTATTTTGAGCGCTGATAAACGGGACCCCCTTTTATCTTTTCTGTGATTAACAATTCTTTTCTAGTGTGGTTAAAGGTGGTTTTTAGTTCTATTAAACTCCCTATTTGTAGTATTTAATGTATTTTAAATATCATAAGATAGTAATAAAACAGCTTTGAAAAGATTTTTAGAAAACATGGTTTTGGAAGAGATAAAATTTTGGACTGAAATATGGCTATTAGGATGAGAGGAGTGATGTTGGTAAGTGAGTTTAGAAGGTCTTGTGCAAACCAAAAATGTTTGAAGGTGTGAAGAAAAGTGGATTGGGGGTGGCCTTCTATAAGTAGGGGGTGAGGAAACACTTGGTATTTTTGAAAATAATTGAGTTCAACCATGTTTTTCATATGTCACAAGGGTCCAACATGGGCCATTATATAACCTTAGTGGTGGAATGGTTGAAATATTTCCATCAAATATTTTTAGGGAAGTGTACATGTAATTTTAAGCCTCATTTTGTAATTTAACCACAAGTAAACCATTTTTTACCTTAACCACTGTAATATGTTTTTACTGCATTAACTATTCATTTTAGTCAAAAAAAAATGTTGGAATTTTTATATATTACAAATTATTAAAATTAAAAATATGGAATCTATTTTACAAAATTATATTCACATAAGTGAAAATTTAATTTAAAATTAATCCCACAGACATGGTGAGAAAGCGGGTTTATAAAGAGAGTATGTTCACATGTTTATAATGTTTTATGTAAAAATTAAATATAAAATTGATTGAAATGACCTAAATTGTATTATTGAATTTATAATTAATCTAATAATTATTTAAAAATAATTTAAAATATAATTTACCTTTATAAATAAATTAAATGACAAGGTAGTGTTCAATAAAAATTTAGTATTTTTCACTATCTATCAAAAAGAATTCTTTTAGAAAAATATTAAAAAATCACCCTAAGATAATTTTAAAATATTGAATTAAAATATGAAATTTATTTTATCAAATTTATTTTATAAAAGTGTCGAAATTTATTTTATTATTATTCACCAAAGTCATTAAACATTTTTTTATAAAATATTATTCTTGAAAGAAATAATGACTTTACCAAAAATTATGTATTTATTAATCAATATGATTTATTTATATGACATCATTATAATTAATATTTAAAAATTATGTATTACTATCAATATCACTATGTTACATGGATAGGGTATAATGATCACATTTAAATAACTATATTAATAATATATCATGGTTTTGATAAAAATGTGTGTTGCATACAACCCAATGTATTATAGTATTTAATTTGGCATAGGATTAAGTTGGTGTTTCATATAGTTCAATCCATCAATGAAATTTAAATTCTTCAAAAATTATAATTCATAAAAATTTGAGGTGATACCATAAGAATCCTCATGACTTACCTATTAACCCCTACAAGTCAATGTTCATTAGTTATGTTGGGCTCACAATAAAAATGAATCTACCTAATAATAGAGATGCAGGTCACCATGTCCTGCTTGTATTGATGGAAACCCTTTGGGAAGATATTAATATAATGTTTTGATTTACTTTCTACATGTTACTGGATAATTATTGAATTTATCATTGATTTATTTTTAATTATTCCCTAAAAATTTCATTTATTTTAGAAAATTTCCATAATAACTATATCTTAATGGACAATAGAAAAGGTAATAGAGGATTCTGGACACATATTACAATGCATCATCTCAAGGATGATGAGGGGAATGTAAATCCACATCTGCTAGTTACATATGCACACATTATAAAACATGATACATGAAACGATTTCATTAGTCACCATGATGAGAAATCATTTCAGGTGAAATTTAGTTGATAATATTTTATTTAACATTATTTATTTTCTACACATTTATTCAAAATTATTAATTTCAGAAATAGTAAAGGATTGATGAAGATAAAGAACATGAAGAAAATCCAATGTATCCCTATCATAAAGCAAGTATGGGGTATGATTGGCTTGAAAATAAAATGGAATATATTTAAAATCTAAAATAATTTTTTTAGTGATATGAAACAGAATATGTTGCTTTTTTTATATACATATTGATCAATTAAAATCTTAATCCACTTGCAACCCACACCATGTGTTATGGAAGGAGGCCCATGTAAATAAATATGGTAAACTAGTTGATGAAAACCGACAATATGTATGTGAATAATTTATAATAATGACACAATAGATTTTTTTTATGATTTTTAATTGTATTATATAAAATATTGTTTTATATTCATTAGTTTTTTATATTATTTATACACAAGAATCATCATCGAATACACTTAAAGAGAAACTACATTCAGTATCATTGAAGAGGATAAAACAATATGTCTGTGTTAGAGGCATAGGTTTTGGAGTTTTACATCAAACATATTTTTAAAATAAAAATAAACAATGAGATACATATGATATGAAAAATTGAATATATACACAAATAGATGATTTTAAAGTTATTATTTTCCAGCCTTGTTTTGTGGGCCAATGTATGAGAAATGATCTAAGAAAACTGGTAGTGGACAAAAATAATTAAATGAAGATCCAAATGACCCCACTAGTTTTGAGGCTATCCATTCATGTCAACCACATACCTTACCAAAGGTAATCAATTTTTTATTACTCTGTCTTCTAAATATGAATCAATAAACTTTTTATAAATTTATTTTACTAAAATTTTATTTGGTGATTTTTATGTGATATATATTTATCAACACCCACAATTCACTTTATTATGAGGGGTAGGGTTTATAATATCCCCCGAGACATTCTAAACAATAAAAACTCCTAAAATATCCCATGAGTGTGGGGATTTAAGTACCACAAAAGTTTTTCACTATGTTTCTTATTTTTTTGATGATTTAATGTTAGTATGATCAATAATGATATTGGAACATTCATAACATGATTATATAATATTATAAGCATATATGAGGTATGTCCTTAACATTATTTTATTCATTTAAAAAACCATTAATAGTTGATTAAAAATGGTATTAAATGAGGTATGGTATTAGATACAGATAAAATGATGAGGAAATAGAAGGTTAGATCAAGACAATAAAATGTATCTACAAATAAATCAGAAGGAACTTCTGGGATTACCTTCTCTTCGGAAATTCAACTATCGAATCTATTATCATTACAAGTTCACGAAAAAACAAAATTTAAAGATGGGAATATTCCCTCTATTAAATATGATGAAACATTATTTGGGGATTTCATTACAGACATAATTTTCTTGTAGAGTATAAATGATATTATTAAGTTTAAATGGCTACATGTATCAATTGTGAATACATAAATAAATTTAAAAGAGGGAAGATTTACTAATCAAGGTGTTTGAGAAGAAAAAATAAGACCACATACAATTCATGATGCCTATAATATATGTGTAGAACTCTATAGTATAATCACATTAAATGTATTTTTATTTTTGTTTTTATTTATTTATTTTTATTTTTCTAAGAATCACTTGATACAGATCAAAATCAATTTGGATACCCTAAATGTTTATTATTGGGATCCAATGTATGGATTTCCATCAAACTGACCACAAATGATGAATATTATGAATTTATAATGTACTAAAATCAAAATTTTATAATTAAAATTAAAATTATTTGTTTTATTTGGTGTTTAAAAAAATTTATGATAGAACGATCTATAAATATAGGATAAATCCTGGTATGAAGTCTGCCACTATATATAAGAAGCTTATAGATTTATTCAAATGAAAATAAATTAAAGTGTTTATAATAAGATTTAACTATCAAAACAAATTTCAAAACAATTTATATATTTTGGTCAATATTTACACAGTGTTATATGAAATATATTGACAACGATTATGGTTATTATATTTGAAAATCAATAAAATATATCATATTCCATCAAAATACCAAAATCCTCAAATATGTAGTTTTTGAAGGTAATTAGAATTTTATTAATTTTTTTTTAAATTATTTGTTTTTAAATATTTTATAGTACTAACAAGGTTTCAAACAACATATACACCCAAAATAATAATTAAATTTATTTAGAGATGAGGGGGCAAAGTACATGGTGACATAAAATGTTCTGATATAAAATTTAGGTGATTATCTATTATGTTTGTGATCTAGTACGTTATGTGATATTAGTGATACATTTGGGATATAGAGAATTATTATCATAATTATTATAAATTATTTTTTACATGTTTTTGAAGGATAAATATAAGGGAGGGTAACGCTCAACAGATTCTAGTAGACAATGTAACGTGTTCGAAGCTGCTCGTGCTAGTAAGAGATTGGACTTTGAGGATACAACTGAGATAATGGTTATAAGGAAATGAGTCATGAAACTATACATACATCATGAAAAGGATACTTCATACTACATCTTTAGTTAATTTTCATAGACATAATTATAGAAGAATAATAATAATTGGTGTGATGATTGAAGGCTTGGTGTTCACAAAAGCATGTACTCTTGAATTGGATCACATACATTATGAGTGTTTCTTATCACCATAAATGTGAGATAATTCAAGATAACATACCTCTGATAACAATAATAAATGGAGTTATTTTTATGAATTAAATTCAACTCAATCGGATACATGGTGTGCCCAGTATGACTCGAAATATATGTTTATAGTTAAAAATTGACACATTAGTTCAGAACACAAATCACATACAAAAAATTGATCCTAAATACCTTTAAAATTATTATTCTTTATTACTATTTAATTGGGACCTGTATTTATAATTTTTTTAAAAAAAATATCTTTCCTTGGAACATACAATTTCATGTAATTCTCAAATTTTTACACAAGGTTAGGGAACTTGTAATTTTATGAAATAGATGTTTGAAACTATTATTGATTACAAAAGTTAAATTGGATTCCTTGATACCCAGTATGAGATGAATACTGATTATTTTAGTTCAAGAAACATATGTTCATTTTTACAAGATATGGGGGATGAGTCTCCAGAAACAAAATCCAATGATAATTATTTCATATATAAATCCAGTGAGGATGAAAATTGCCTCCATAAATATAAATCTTCCTTGGGTGGGGAGTTAGTGAAGCAATGGACAATATTTATTAGTTTGGTTCCTAATGATTAAAAAACAGTAGTAATATTATGATCCCTATACAGGGAACCTTGATTGGTGTGATCATGATAAGGAAAAGCTAAATGGTCTTACACACACTCATGCTGAGACAACCAATTCAGTTTCAACATTAAAATAAAACATTAAATTACTCCCTGGTATGGAAAAGTCCTTTTGTCAAAGGATTGAATTTGAGAAGTGCAGAGCTTCCTATGAGGCCAAGGTTTTAGGCATCACGAGCCACCTCAACCAAATGCCTCAAGACAGGTTGGATTCCAATCAGATTCTTTAGGATTTGTCTATGGATTCATAATAGGTCCCCATTAGCCATGTATTTTATGTATCAATATATATGAAATTAATGGTTTCAATTCCTATCTTGTTAGGAGTTAAATAAATTATTTTCTGATAAATCAAGAACCAATTTTAACAGTAATATATTTATTTTGACCAGTAATTGTTTTTGAAAATAATATTTTCATTTTATCCTTTGATTCTAATCAGTTACCCCAACTATTACTAGTAGATCAATCATACCATGTTAGAACAATGTCATGTGGAAACCCACAAACCAATGATTAATAAAAAAGGAATAAATCATGTTAGATATTCAAGATGATTTGTTTTGGTGAAAATGGATATGATAATCAATTAGATGCGATTAATATTTTCATATTGCAATGGAACAAATAATTACCACAATATTAAGATGATTATGAATATTAAATCAATTGTTAACTTTTTTCATAGATGAATTAGAATTCCATATGACTCAAAGTGCATGTTTTCAGTATAAAATTCCATTTTAGTTCAAAATGTGCATTGCATATCCATAAATGAGAAACAGAGCTAATTTTTTTTCATTTTTTAGAAACAATATTCATTTCTGATGTGTAGGAATCAACTACACATCAAACCAACACATGAAGTGGTCAGTATGGATCAAAGTGTGTGTTTTCAATATAAAAGCGTCATTTTAGTTTATAATGATTATCACATAGACAAAACTATGAAAACAAGTTATTTTTATGAACTAAAGTATAATGATCCAGAACTGATTTCTGATGTGTAGGAATTTATGACATGTTAATCCAATGCATGATGTGGTTGGTATGACTCTATGTGCATGTTTTTAATATAAAAGTGTTATTTTAGTTTAAAACACGTGTCACTAGACAAAAATGGGAAAATTATCTCTAATTATTTTCAAACATTATTAAATCGACCCATAATTCATTTTTGAAATGTAATAAATGAAAAAAAATCCAATCTAACATATAATGTGTTTGATATGACTCAAAGAACATCTTTTCAATATAAAAGTGACATTTTATTTTAAAACACGTGTCATGAATCCAAAAAAAAAAGAAAACTAACATTTATTTTTTTTCAAAATTTATGAAAATGATCTATAGTTAATTTGTGACATATATGAATAAATAAAACATATATCTGAAACATGATGAGGTTTTTTTGACTCGAAGTGCATGTTTTAAATATAAAAATGTAATTTTATTTTAAAATGTGTATCACATGGACTGAACTGAGGAAATGAGCTCAGATTGTTTTCTAAATTTAGGACAATGCATCATAATTCATTTTTGATGTGTAGGAATTGACCTATTTTCAATATGATATATGATGTGGCCAATATGACTTGAAGAAAAGTTTTTCAATATAAAAGTATCATTTTAGTTTAAATCAAGCATCATAAGACAAAAATAAGAAAATGAGCTCAAATTGTTTCCAAAATTTATGAAAACAATCCATACATATTTTGTGACATATAGTAATCAACCACATATTAATCGAAAAGACAATGTGCATGATATGGCTTGAAATGTAATTTTTCAATATAAAATTTCAACTTTAGTTTAAAATGCACATCACATAGCCAAAACCAGTAAAACCAAATCACATTCATTTAGTACATGAAGACAACAATCCATAATCCATTTGTGACTTTTAGGAATCAACTTCTTTTCAATATGAAACACATTGTTGTTGGTATAACATGAAGTGAAGTTTTTCAATATAATAGTTTCATTTTAGTTTAAAACAAACTGTACAATTTAAAAACCAAAAAAAACATGGTCAAATTATTCTAAAAATTTATGAAAATAATCTATAATTCATTTCATATGTGTATGTATTTATCGAACATCAATCTAACACATGATATTGTTGGTAAGACTTGATGTGTGTGTTTTTAAAAAATGTTCCACTTTATGTTTAAATGTGCATCGCATATAAAAAATCATTAAATTGATCTTGTATTATTTTAAAACATTAGAAAAAATATCCATAATTCATTTTTGATGTGTAGGTATTTATGGAACTTTAATCCAACAAATGATGTGGTATGTATGAATCAAAGTGCGTGTTTTTAATATAAAAGTGTTCTTTTAGTTTAAAACAAACATCACTAGAGACACAAGAGAGAATGAGCACATATTATATTCTAAATACCAAAAAATATTCCATAAATAATTTTTTTATAGATATGAATCTATTTCACATCAATATGATATATGATGTTGTTGTTATAACTTGAAGTTACTGTTTTCAATATAAAAGAGACATTTTAGTTTAAAATGCACATCACATATCCAAAACCAAGAAACAAATCTCTGATTGTTTTAAAAATTTAGGATAACTATCCACAATTCATTTGTGATATGTAGGAATCAACCAAAAATCAGTCCAACACATGATGTTTTCAATATTTCTTAACGTGTGTGTTTAAAAAATGTGTCATTTTATTTTAAAACATGTATAACATAGAAAAAACGGATAAAATGAGATCATATTGATTTTAAACATTAGTGAAATAATCCACAATTCATTTGTGTCATATATTAATTAACAATATATAAATTTGACCCACAATGTGACTAGTATGACTCGAAGTGCATGTTTTTAATATGAAAGTGTCATTTTAGTTTAAAACGCACATAACTTAAAAAAATGAGATTACATACTCATATTCTTATGAAACTTTAGGGAAATGATCCATAATTAATTTGTGACATGTATAAATTTCCTTCACACCAATCTAACACACGATGTGTCCACTATGACTTGAAATGTGTGTTTTCAAGATAAAAGTACCATCTTAGTTTAAAACACACATCACATATCCAAAAACAATAAAACTAGATCCAATTATTTTCAAACATTTTTAAAATGATATATAATTAATTTTTTCTATATAGGAATTGATTGAACTTAAATCTTACACATGATGTTGTCAGTATGACTTAAACTATGTTTTTTCAATATAAAAGTGTCATTTTAGTTTAAAACATGTTTCATATAGACAAAACCACGAAAACGTGCTTAGATTGTTTTCAAACATTAGGACAACGATCCATAATTAATTTGTGATATCTTGGAATTGACTAAACATGAATCCAATACATGATTAACTAATAATATCATTTATATATACTATAATTAACAATTTAATTTATCATATGTGGATTTTATGACACTAATATTAATTTTTTATTCTTTTTATTTAATGTTACTATAATAAACATTGGATTTATTGCGAGGAAAATAATTTATACATAGTTTTATGATTAGAAAAAATTGTACTTGTTTTGATTTTGTATATGGGTTTAAATGTTTTTGATTAATTTTAAATATGACATAAATGTAAATATTTTTATGTAATTTTTGAATTGAAATTATAGTGCAATTGATATTTGTATTTTTATATTGTTTTTTGTATATTTTTATTTCAATTTTTTATTCTAATGAGGGTTTTTATAAGTT
Organism: Viscum album; assembly: GCA_963277665.1. NCBI lineage: Eukaryota > Viridiplantae > Streptophyta > Magnoliopsida > Santalales > Viscaceae > Viscum > Viscum album. Next base: position 279,739,386 of record OY728125.1, read on the forward strand.
TTATGTATTGATGTTGTAGGGATGTAGGTCTATAGTAGCTGATATGGCCTTTATGAGTTCTAGAAAAAGTACTAATAATGACTTCCATTATCAATGCTAGAAAAATAACTAATAAAGGCCCCCTTTATCAGTGTTAGAGAAAGAACTAATAAAGGGAACCTTTATTAGCACTAAAACGAAAGCATTAATAAATTACCACTTTATTAATACTAAAAAATATCAGATGGAGACACCTTTTATCAGTGTTTGTTAGCGCTGATAAATGGGACCTTTATCTATTAACTTTCAGGAACTGATAAAGGGATCACGATTTTAATGGACCTTATATTTGAAATTATTTTTTCACTGACAAAGCCCATTTTTACTACTGATAAATGACACATCGGTTATTGTGTATTCATAATACATTCTTGAATATACATATAATTTTCTGATAAGAGAAACATTATTCGATCATATAAGATATAAAATCTAATGAACCATAATATAAACATGAAAAAGACAATATTATGGAATTTCATCAAATAATTCATGAAAAAAACCAGTTAATGAATGGAAGAAAAATGAGTTTCCTATAATTTACATAATTTATCAATAATACTTATCAAAATGATCTTTTAAGAATGATAAAAATAAATTATAGCATGTAAATAATGATGTGAGATAAATATATGGGATAAATGAAGTTAATAAATAGATACACAAATCTTATGATACTAGGATAAAAAATGAAAATTTATAAAACAAAGATTGAAAAAAATATATCTAAAGGAATATTTCTTAAAAATAAGGATTTTGAATATAATACAAGGGTGGATAAACATTGCCTTTGAAAAAATTTCATGTTTTATGAATTTTTATACATTTTATCCTTATTTCATCCATTGTATTGGGATATATATGTTAGTTTTATATAAAATTTTATTTCTCAGTTAACTAATTACTTGTTTTAATACCCACAAATATTTTTTATTTTTTTCATAACTATTTATGTGTTGAATGATATAGATTCATTATTCTAGAATTCACATAATATTTCTCTATGTAAATCCTACTAATATAATAAATTATCATTATAAAATTAGAATTTTTCTACTCTCGTCAGTCAAGCCTTGCTTCTGTTGGAAAGAACTTCTACAACTACCAGAAGAGATGTGCTGCCATTACAAAAATCCTTCTTTGGACATTTAAAGTTCCACTATTTCTAGAAGAGATTACTACCTCTAGATAAAGTCTGATATTGAAATGATAATTTCACTACTACTACAGCAATTCTACTACTACCAGGGAAACTTTTTAACCACTAGTCAAACCATGATTCCATTGGAATGAACTTATGCTACCACCAATGGAGATGTGATACCATCAAAACAAGTCTGATTCATTTATTTTAATTTTTTGTAGTTCTAAAAGAACTTTATATTTCAAGATCAATTATACTACTATCAGGCTAATTCCACTATCACTAGAGCAATTCTGCTACAACTAGTCTAACTCCACTACCACCAAAATGTTCTGCTACCACAAGAACAACTCCATTACATATATAATCTTTTTCTACCACCAGTTTGTTTTTGATACCATCAAGAAATTTTTGTGACTAGAAAGATTCTTTACCATTGAGTTCTGTTTCCATTGATGTTTCCACTTCCATCTGTGTCTAGTGTAAAAATTTAAATTATTTATCAATAGCTAGTTTATGGAATTTAATGAAAGTCTAAGGTATTATTATTTAAGAATTACTATTCTTAGAATGGACACTCGGTTTTAATAATTAAAAAGTCATCCTTTCCTAATTTACTACTCAATATGGGGATTATTATTTTTATTATTATTATTATCATTCAATTGGTATTTGGAATTTATAAAATCTATAAATTTGAGGATCCCCTCATGAAGAATTGTTGGTTGGGTGGCTTGATGGATTATTGGTGGTTATCGTGATAAGTGAACATGGCAACATTAGTGTGTTTATAGAAATAAATTTGATTAGTAGTGCTCTATAAAACACACTGTTTTCATGAAAAAATAGAAACCTTACATAGTTCATTCAAAGTGACATTTAGGAATGATTTAAAGACAATGTAAAATAAAAAGAAGGTCAATTTTTATCATCTCAATATGTCCATATAAAGATAACTTAAAAAATTCTTCTATATTATTTATCTATTCTTATCTATTTTATTTATTATCATGTTGTTATTTCATTACTTGTTTATACATTAAAATCATCAGTTGTACTATATTGGAGAGTACTCTAATTCTATATTCTCACTTCTTTTACATCTTCAATACCATGAATAAATATGGAAGAGGCTTGGTGTATCCTAAAATACCTTTTGTGTAGTTGTATCTATAAATCCTGATTTAGAATGTGGATAAGTATATTTTTAAATAAATGTTATTGGTAGTGGGTGGATATCATGTATAGAGGATTACATATTAGCTTGAGACTAAACCTCTTGTATTTATTCCTATTGTGTTATTTAGTATTTTCATTATTTGTTTTTAAATAATTAGTTTATTTTTCAACACTCTTAGAAAATCAATACTCTTTTAATTAGCTTTAATCAGTGTTATATATATCAAGTTTTATGTGATTAGATTTGTTTTAATGTTACAATGATTTTAAGGTTGTTTTAACTTGGCAATGATCAAGACTTCGAGTAGCCTTTTGAAAATATACAATTATATATTATAATTATTTTAGTTAACTGAGATGATTTCTAAATCATGGGACTTTTTTGAAATTATTTTTAAATATAAATTTTATTGGAAGTTCAATTCAACCCCAATTAAGATGACCATTAGGACCAATATTTGGTAATAGAGAAATTAATTTTTTTCTCATTTTTGATTATCATGATTTAACTATGATCAAGTTTTCAACCAATGATCTATATTCATATTTATTCTAAATTTTTTGCATTATAGATAATACCCTACATGGGGAAACTACTGCTAATAGGACTATATATTTTAATTTTACTATCTATTCTCAAAGGATGATTAAAATGACAATTTATCTTGAAATATATTGTAAAAGTGGGTGCCCTAGACCAAACGTAAAAAACACTTTTAAATTACCATATCATGTATATAGTTAGTTATTAATTGTGTACACATACCATAATAGTATTTATATTTATGCATCCACTATTTAAATAGTAATTTCCATATATTATTTTCATATCAAAGGGTTATAATGGTTCCCATTATATAATATGAACCAAGAGATACCATGATATAAATCATAAACATATGTTATACGATCTTGATACAACATGATGACTAGATATAGATGATGTCTAACTATTAGGCACCAGAGGCTCAAAAGCATTGAGACTTCTGCTATAGAATTTCTCACTTGGTAATATTTAGTTGATGAGATCATGAGGACTGACCCACCAATATGAACAACATATGTTTTATCTTTCATTGGTGGTTCCGAGATTTAAACATGTGTAATGGTCTCCTGACTATAAATTATTATCAATGTATACTATTTGATCACTTTCTTTGATGCAAGGAAAAAACCATAACATTATGTCATGGATAGGTATCTGGCATTGGGTGCGTCATTGGTGGTATGAAATTTATTGAATAATCAAGATATAATTTGTTTCTTCTAAGAGGAAGTGATATTTCAGGCCTGGTTGATAAGGATGGTAGTACCATTAAAAAAATACATGGTCATAGAAGAAGAATGAAAGTTTTTATATTATTCTCAATGAATGATAATGAAATAAAGGATGATAACATATTGTGTGCATACTATATAGTGACATATCATGAGACAGGGTGATTATATTACATAGCATGTGTTGATAGAGAAGGTTTTCATTTCCATGAATTTTTCATATCTCTCTTGGTGACATTATGGGTTACTAAACATCACTCCCAGACTATGAATAATATTCACTTCTATTGAGATAAGGTCATAGAGGGTCACACACAATATATTCAAATGTCTTGGCCTATTATAATGAATACATGCATAGGACATAGTGATCCCCACAATGGGTTTTGAGTGATTTATAAAAATATTTGATCACCAAGAATAAATAAATTCATATTTTTCATGTTTATAATAATTGGTATTGAATTTAATTATTAAAAGTATTTACTTGTATTAAACTAAATACATGAGAAAATATTTAATAAATAAATATTATTTTAATATTCAATGTTCATTTAATATTTGTGAGAATGATGAGTAATGTTTATGTCTCAATTTTATCATGTAATATATTTATTATATTACATGTAAGTTATAAAATATCAATTATATTTAGGACATGGTTAGTTGGTCCTAACATTTAATTTATAGATTATTTAGTGGAAAATTCATATCTGGGGGTTAGGGAGCCATTTCAAGGTGTTTTTCAACCAACTATTTAAGTGGTAGGTGGTTCTTAGTTGGGGTACTATTCATAACATGATTTTGGGATCCTCTTTATCCACATTCCCACTTCATAGTGATAAAATCTCATGATCTGAGAAACCAATCTGATTTCTCATTCATAGATTAAAGGATTGACGTACCGGTGTTCATTGTGATATCAAATGAATCATTGGATATCTATGATAACACCCATATTTTTATAATCAACACTTTTTAAGACTTTTGAAGCATGTGTTGATGATCCAGATGGATCCAACTTGAGGTTCCTTCAAGAAACTATTGCTAGTGATGAATGGTGGTTGAACGTGCCTTCAAATCTAAATATGTATTTATTCAATTTATTTTTGTGTATAAAATATTAAAATGTTTCGGAAATAAACATTACAGGGCCCGTATGGCTGGTGGTAAGCTGAGAATGACACCCCATGCCTACCTCCAATAGGCTAGGGGCTGGCTATTAGCACCAAGTAGGCATATCACACAAATGGGAGGCCTTATCCTAATGTAACTGTTCACTAGAACACATCTCTATACCATAGTGTAATGAAGGAAGTTAAAGAACTCATAAAATAAATGAATTCATAACATATATCCAAAATCCTAGTATAACACATAACACAAAAAAAATCAAAAAGGGATAAATACTAACCTAACAAAACTAAACAAAATCCAACCTGCTGACACATGTTGGATGCTATACAAAAGAAACACTTTGATTCATTTGAGTTATATGTAGAAAAAATAATCTCTATGTGTTCCTCGTTCACCTAGAAAACCAATGAAAGACCTGTTGTCTATATAAGGCATGGCATGTGTATGTAGCGCCCATTCATGGAGGGACAATAAACATACCCATTAGGATACCCTGGAATCACCAAACATAAATCATAGAGAGAGTAGACATATCATCATTAAGAAGATATTTATATCATAATACGAGACATAACAAAAATAATAATAACCTAGATATTATCATTGTTAGACACCAAGTCTCTAGTTGAGGCTGCATCCTCACTTCCATCCTAAGATTCTAATCGGGGATAAAATTGTAATGCTCATTTAGGAGAAATCACACCATGTGTAATGATGAAACTAATGGATCTCATATTATAGGTTGTTCATCTTAATATTGTAAATATAGATGACACTCATATAATAGTACACACTCATTGGTTCTATCCATGAAGAAGCACCAAGGAAACTAAGAGGGCTCATCCAAGATAAACACTCAATTAGACTACTCCTCACTGGATGATAATGGATGTCGATACACATATAGGGGATCTCAACCAGGGCCTATAGGGAATACCTTAACCTAACTGGAATGACCCTCTATATGGGGGACCATGCCCATGTATGTCATTCATGTGATTCCTAAAACCGTACCTCAGGAACAAGATGATGGGAATGAGGATGCATCCCCTGGGCCTCATGAGGGATTCTTACTCTAGTCCACTAAGGGGATCTTGTCCAATTCTCAAAAAAATTAAAAATTGAACCATCATGGAGGTGGAATAAGAAAAATAACTCTACAATAGTATAATGAGGGAAGATTCCCTCAAAATTTATATGGAGTTAACACACACAAGTTCACACTAAAGATGAACTAACAAGAACATAACTCAAACTTGTTCTTGAAGTAGATCATGAAGTGTACCTAGGGGTACATGATGTGTATCACTAAGCCTAGAAATTATCATGTCTCAAGGCCATAAATGACATGTTTTCTTTAAAATCCATGTCATGTATACTAGGGGTACATGGGGTGTTGAGATCGATCTGGTAGTTGGTGTTCTGTCTTCTCTGGCCTAGGTACTATGGCACTTTCTTGTGTATTCAGGGCATGCCTGTGTAAAATTACCTTGAACAAGTAATTTATAAAGTATATGGGATGTAACCTATATCAAATGAATTGTAGGGTTTAATCCTACACTTGACACAAGTAATATATTCAACCCCACGTACATTCTAAAGTACACGATGTGTTCATTGACACACATGATAAGTGTTGTAACATAGACACCTGGGTATGTACTCCCAATACATGCGGATCCATTCTTCATGGTAAAAACAACATGTGATCTAACACACACATTGTGTAAGACTACCAGGATTCATAGGTGTGTACTCCCTATACATTCCAAGATGGAAGGAAGAGGGTCACATGATGTGTGAGTATATCACACAACATGCGATATTTAACTCAACACATAAGCCATATCCACCACACATAGGGAACTACACAACATGTGTTCCTCTTAACTACATAGTCTCTAGTTTTGAATTTTAGGAAAACCACCATTCCTTATGTGGTTCCACTTTTGTTTCTCCCCCAGTCTCTTCGACCAAAAATCATTCCCATGAAATGTGGATCTAGGCATGGTTGGGATTTTCCATCATTTTTGGATGTATTCTGACCACCCTTTCACTTACGAATCATCTATCATCACATCATATCACTATAATGAAAAAAATCATGAAAATGAGAAACTTTTTTCCATCCCCATTCCACCACCATAATTGTCTCACCTCGATCGTTCAATCATCTCCAAATATGAACCCTTGGTAGCAATGCATTATGCCAAAAGAGATATTATAAAACAATCACCTATTGGGTATTTATTGATTTTTATGATCAAATAGAATACCAATGATGATTGTGCAGTGAATGTGGTGAGAAAATAAAAAATAAATAAATATGAGGAATGAACTTGGGCCATTTTTCAGGTTAGCCTTGATTCACAGTCTTAAAGGTGATGAACAAAGAGGAACGAGCAAGAAAAATTAAACCATAATAATAAGGGAAAAATTCATAAACCGTAAATCAATATCCAAATTAAAAATCAACTTTTATAAGGATTTCATGTAATAAAAGTGACAATAAGTATTGCATATAGTGCATGCTAAAATCAGTGTTATGAGTAACATAAGATAACCTCATTGTTGCATGTAAAACAAGATAAAGTTGGTTTTTTAGGTAACCCAAAATATCGAGAGGACTAAATTTATTAATTTTTTTCACTAAATCACATATTGTTACATTCCAAGAACATTGTGTCCACTCTCTTGTGGACCCAAAACTAGTATGTGGGGATGGATTATGGAATCAATATTTTCTAAATACATGCACCATGGAAAAATATATTACCAAAATCCTCAATTTGTAAATACAATTTTCATCAATTTTCTCGCGTTACCTGGTGTTTTGAGTTAGGTTCCACTCAATTTCTCAATATATTTAGCTTCTTCAGTTTATAATTCAATACGTAGGATCTATTTTTCATCGATCCAACTTATATAACTCTGTGATGTCAATCTACAAATGGTTTGGCTAGGATTTCATTTGATGATGGTGTGTTGAGTTCATTATCATGTATCAAAAGGTGACAGAAATCCATATTATTCTCCCAAAATTGGTCAGATCTATGCCAGAGTTCCTACAATGAAATTCAAAAAAGACTTTGATTCATCATTAGGACAATATTTCACTCTCTTTTTTTGGTATCAATGGTTAGATGACTCGGATGGAATATTTAGTCGATGGTATAATAGGGTTTCATGGATTGATCTCAGTCTCTTTATTTGGTATCAGTGGGTGTATGACTTAGATTAATTATTTAGTCGATGGAATAATAGTATGGTGGGGATGGATTTGAAAAAATTGGGCTTTAACTGTGTGACATCGTACCAGCTTTTCTTATATAGTCATCTTTATGCTTGGATGATCATGGTTCAGATTCATCAAAACAGATGGAAAAACATTATCCACAAGCCTCCCACTAGAATTTATTCCTCCTTTATTATAAAAAATAGGAGTTATACTTGGGAGTTCTAGTATTTAGGTCTTGGATATTTTCATCAGGGGGAATGGGGTCCTCTAATAAGTTGAGATTCACTATAGAAAGATTTAGTCAAGCTTGGGCAGTGTGGTTTCCTCATTTGTGGTAGGTTTTGAAGGGGATATGGTATAGCTTAAGATATGGTGAAGAAATAGTCAGTTGTATATGAGGGTGGAACTTGATAGGTTGAGGATATGATAAAATCCACTTGAGTGGGGGAGTGTAGTAAGTTGATGATGAGCATGTGAAAGGTTATCTATGGTTACATAAGTGACCATGGAGAGGGGGGTTGTAGTTTCATGATTTATAGCACTTATAGTCAATAAAATGATAGTTATAACATCATGCATTCACTTCAGGATAGAACTTATAGTTAGAATAGTGATTGATATAACTTCATCCTATCACTTTAGGATGATCATTTTTTAGAGAATGATAGTTTGGAAATTGAATTTGCAGTCACTTAAAAATTGTACTGTTGTCTAGTTTTCTATTCCAAATATTTCCTTGCACTTTCACTTTATATTTTTAAGATAGGTCACATTGAGACTTTTCCTCTTTCCAAATAAATTTTAAAAACAAGATTTTAGTTTATATTTTTTTCCAATCATATTCCAATTAAATTAATAATTTTAAATCACAATCATTTTTGGAAAATTAAATTTCAAACCCTAATTATTTCTTTCTTACCAATTTAAGTCATATTATATTAAAAATACAATTCATTATTTAATATAAAATTTTACGTTAGATTAAAAATTGGGATTCCCAACAATTTCAGTGTATGTATTTTCAATTATTTTAAAAAAATCGTTAAAACAATTAATCTAAAAAAATACAATTGAGGGTTTTAATTCTCGATTGAATCAAACAACCAAATTTTAAATTTCAACCTAAAAATTTTATTTAAAATTATAATCACAATAATAAATAAATCTACAAAAAACTCATTTGATCCAATTAACTATTTTATCAAGAATTCAAAAAGTCATCGAAAAATGAATGATTACTGGAGATTTTATTTAAATATGGGGAGGGGTTATATTCATTGAAATTGGAAAATTTAGGATCACATTGACTGTATAAAAACCAAAAGAATGTCTAGGTTATCATACTAGAAATACAAAGAAAAATCTATAAACAATATTTCATTCCTAGTTTAAATGATGTAAATAAATTAGTTAGAAATAATTTAACAAGAACATATAAATTTGTATAAATCTATTTTGGACCAAAAAGAGATTAATTTTCAAATTATTTTATGTCCATTAATAATTTTTTGATAGATATATGAAAAAAATATTGATTTTGAAGGCTTTAATTTCCAAGAATTCAAGACCTAAATAAATATGGTTTCTAAAATTATTTTGTATTTGATTAATTATAGGAAACCTACTTGAATGTATCCTATAATAATATATGTTTTCTGGATTGTGGGATTTCTATACATATGTTAGGGGACATCTCAAGCTTCCAAAGTTTGAAAATGTATATGATCAACATGTCACCATTGGTGATAATGAAATAGGTAAAATTATTAGATTTGGTTAAGTTGGAAATTCTAAAACCTGTTTGATTTCTAAATTATTTTTTATCGATTACTTGATATATAATATTTTTAACATATTTCAATTATGTGATTATGTTTTTCATGTCATGTTTGAGAATAATTAATTTTATAATTACGATTATAAATTATATTTAGTATTTACTTGTTTAAGGAATTACAATGTTTGTGTAGATCATTTAAATTCCTTATTTTCTCAAAATGTCTCTCATCTAAATTCTGTTCATCCTAAATCATGGGTTTCACATAGGATATGAGGAACCTATAATATATACTATGCTATGAATTTTACAAATATGATTTTCTTGGATTTACATACACTATATTTCCTAGAGTGTAATGTGTATAATCCCTATCAAAAAGGGAATGAAACATATATTTTATTTCAAATAAAAAAGAGGTTTCTTCCCCTCAACCACTGGAAAAATTTTAGATCGACTTATTTAGACTATCTAGAGCTTAAATATTATTAAAAAACACTGTTTTTATTTAATATTTGATGATTATTCAAGGCTTTCATGGGTATATTTTAAGGCTCGTAAAAGTGAAACTTTTAGTTGTTTTCAAAAGTATGAAAAAGCTTTATATAGATTTCGTGGACATACCAATAAGAGTGTGAAAAATGATTATATCTCTGTGTTTTCAAATCATGATTTTGGATCCTTATTCTTACAAAATGGATATAATCATAGCTTATATACTCCTCAAACACCTAATCAAAATGGAGTGGTTGAAAGAATAATAAGAAACTTCATTAAATAACCTTGTCCACGCTAAGTGATTATGAATTATCTGTCTATTTTTTGGATGAATATAAAAACAAATCTTGTTTTGTAATTAACATAATCTTAATAATACCTTTTTAAAAAAGAATTTATATAAATTATAGAATGAGATAAATCGTATGGTATGTTATTTCAATGTTTTATGATGTAAAGTTTATATTAAAAAAATGATAATTTAGATAAGTTTTCATTAAATATTGATGAAGGATTTTTCATTGTTTATTATAAAACTAATAAATCCTATATTATCATTAATAAAAGAAAAAAAGTTGGTGAAAAAGTCTACTAATGTCACATTTGAAGAGATAGTTCCATATGAGACTAATGTTTCCATAGAATACCTGGAGGATGATATATCCGATTTAAACATAAATAACACCCCTAAAACTAATGTGCATGCTATAGATTTACATGAAAAAATTACCCAACAAAGATCATTTTGAGGAATTAGGAAAAAGGAAAACCTAGAAGAAACTAGTATATAAAAAACCATTACAACCTATATAGGTCATCTTTAAGATTATTTTATTGGAGATATAAATAGTGGATCTAAAACTTGAGAATCAAATAGAGACTAGGTGGAATATCAAGAATTATTGTCATGACCTAAACCTAAGAACATTAATGAGGCTATCAATGCTGAACATTGGGTGATGACTATACAAGAATAGTTGAATCAGTTTGAAATTAATAGAGTATGGGAACAAGTTGAGAGAACCAAATACCATTTAACCATTGAATATAGGTGGGTATATAGAAACCTAATTTTTAAATCTGGAAATTTTATTGAAAATCAATCTATATTGGTGAAAAAAGGTTATAATCAAGAAGTACGTATTGACTATGAGGAAACCATTGCACCTATATGTATAATTGAATCCATTAGTATACTGCATTCTTATGAAGTGCATATAAATTTGAAATTACATTAAATGGATGTTGAATGTTCTTTTATTAATTATTATATTATTGATTATGTTTTTTTAAATAACCCCCATGATTTTCAAATCCTTATTTTCAAAACAAGTTTTTAAATTTAAAAATACACTTTACGGGTTTAAATAAGCTCCCAGAGCTCTGTATGATAGGCTCATCCCTTTTCTTATTTCAAATGGTTTTATAAAATTGGTTGTTGATCCTAACTTATTTTTAAAAATAAATTTAAAAGATGTCTTTTTTGCAAAAATTAATGTTAATGATAGTTTTTTTGGTTCTTTAATAAATTATTATCAATTTGAAATTTTAAAACTAATGCGAAATGAATTTATAATGAGTTTTATGGGTGAAATAAATTTCATTCATGGTTTTAAAATATTTCAATTTAAAGAATAAATTAATTTAAACTAAATCATGTACCCTAAATTTCATTTAAAACATTTTGGCATCGATAACTAAAAAAGGATGTGATACTCTAATGATGACCACCTCTACATTGAATCTTGATGAAACTAAGAAACCAATTGAAAAAACTAATTACAAAGGTATTATTGGGGGTTTTTTATACTTAAGACAAATCCAACCTAACAATATTTTTAGTGTGTGGGTGTGTGTGCTTTTTTTCAAGAAAAACTGATAGAATCTCTTTGGAATACTGTTAATTTTTTTTCAAATACCACAATAGTACAACCAAATTAGGAATATTATAATATAGAGGACAATATTTTGATTTAGTTAGTTATTAAAATGTAGGTTTATATGGATCTATGTTATATAGAAAAATAAAATCTTAAAAATATCACTTTTTGGGGAAGTATCTTTTATAATGGTGTTGCAAAAAGTAGGATTTTTTTTCATTGTCCACTACTTAACATGAGTACATAACCATATATAGCTACTGTGTAGAAATTATATGGATGAAAAAAATTTTTATAGAATATGGATATCAATTTATATGTATCCCTATAAAAGTTTTTCTATAAAATGAGTAATAAAATATCTAGGAATCCCTTCTCTCATTATAGGAAAAATTACATTGATATAAGACATCACTTTTTGAGTGATCATTTCAAAATGGTGATATAACTGTTGAATTAATTGGAAATGAACATAATATTTATAAAATATTTACAAATCCTTTGAATATTGAGAGATTAAGATATATAATACATCATATTGGAGTGATAAATTTGTCTTAATCCTTTATTCCCTGATATTATTATGAATTTTGTAGAATTAAGTCATGGGTTATGTTATACTGTTATATTACTACAATCTATAATTTGTACTGGTGTGGGTGATACCTTCAATGTTCTCACATTAAGGTGAAAATTTTGGTTGCTATAGTTTAGGTGATACCTTATAGTTTCTACCATTTGGGTGATGCCATTTGCGATCTATAATTCAGGTGTAACCTTTCAGGTGTTTCCTTTTGGGTGCTACCACTTAGGTGCTACCATTCAAGTGTTGTGTTTCGGATGCTACTTCTAAGTGATACCATCAGGTGACACCATCAGGTAATACCATCAGGTTATATTTTTATGTTATACAACTAGTTTCTACCATTGGATGGTACCACTGGATTCTACCATAGACATAGTTACATCATCTTTTTCTACCGCTAATATTTTTTAACTCTATAAATTTATATTTTGGTCAAGTTAATATCCTTTTAGTTGAAATTATTTTAATTACCTAATCCACTAAAATTTCTATTTGAGTCTAAATTGAATACTATATCATGTGCTCTCTTTAAAAAAACATCTCCCATTATCTCTTGAAAATTACCTTCAACCTCCAGCCATTAAGCTATGAGTATTTTTTTCAATTTTCATGATGAAATACACCCTCTATTCTAATTATCTTGATGATCCAAAACCTCATAAAAACTATAAAGGAGAATTGAGTCTACGAGTCAAGTCATGATATCTCATTATTTGGTCTTGATAAGTTATTTATCATAAGAAAATAGATGCATCTTGAATGAAATCTAGAAATTCATTTATATAGAAATTTGTTCATGAGTAGGTATGGACAACTCGGTTCTCTAATAATGTCTAAACATTCTATCCTAGATTAGTTTTCAATCCGTATTTTTATACTGATTTCAACTTAAGATAAAAAAAAATTTCATTATGAACTTGGTTGGTCGGAAGACACTAGAATTATCATCAATGAAGTGGTAATTTTTTTAGGAGTTCCTCATGAAGGTATTTATGAATACTATCAAATATTTTGTCTGAAAAATCATACTAAATTTATTTTTTATGATAATATTTACAAGTTTATTAGGGATAGAAACCCTAGAAAGAAAACTACACTATTAAAAATCGGTACTTTAACAGAGCTACTAAAATTTCATTATCAATGTTATAAAAGCGCTAATAATATATCCAATGTTTAGGGGTTACCTTTAACAACACTCGTAAAATGAGCCGATAAAGGCCCCCGTTAATAGTGCTAAATACTGCAATTAAAGGAATCACTAATAAAGTGGATAATATTTTTCCCGGACCACCTTTTTATCAGTTCTTCACACCCCCTATTAGTTTCTCCCCCACATTAATCATTGATTTAGATAATCCCACCCGGTAGCGTGTGCCCTTGCCTCTAGAGATATTCGAATATGAGAACTCAAACTTATACACCAGTGCCTTTTCCACTCCCTTATATTGTTTTGTTTTAAATTTTATTATATATCTATATATGTATGTAAAATTTTTTACATTTGATTTCCCATATATTTATATATATGTCTTTATATATATTATTAAATAAAAATATAAAATATGATTTTTTGTGTGGGTGTGTGTGTGTGTTTATAAATGCACACATACATATATACATATATATATATTTGCATCTATAAATTTAATTATACGTGTCTATATTTATTTATATATATTATATATTAATATTTATAAACATATACTAGAATATATAGATAAATATATCCTTGTTTGTAAATACACATAATATATATATATATATAGACCCGAATTTTATATACATTAATTGTATAGGTATATACATATTCATTAATTTATATAAAATGGATATTATTTTTTTTAGATAAGGTTATATTTAAAAATGTATAAATATTTATTTATAAAATTAAAATTTTAAGTGTAAATATATAAAAAATATGTATAAAGTTATATATATTTGATTATAAATAACATCACATTCTGAAAAATGAAAAACATTTAACGTCATAATATGATTATGAGTATAATCCTTGAAAATAAATTCAGTCTCCCTCGAAAAAACGAAAAAATACCCCCTTAAACGAGGATGAAAATCCATCAACTGTTAAAAAATTGGGGTACCCTGATTGAAAACTCAGTTTTTAGGGACTTATGGGCCTTTCTTGGCCTCCAAAAATGTGACTGATGTCCCCACACATTTCTAGGGCCTAGAGATCATCACAAGATTTGATTTGATATGTGGTAGAGCATAAACAGACACAAAAATAAAAATTTATGGTCGTTTGAAGTGCGAGTTATGTGTTTAACTTATTTTTGATCTTTTATTAATTTTTTAATTTTTTTATATTTAAATTTTTATTAAATAACTATTACTCAATAATAATTAGTAATGTATTTATTAAAAATATTTTTTTAATTATTTTATAATCCACTTTAACTAAATATAGTATATATTATCTGTAAATGCTTATTTGGACTTATGAAAAACATATTTAGAAAATATATATTATATTTATATTAATATAAATAAATTTTTATATTAATACATTTTTTTTTGAAATATAACTTTTATTAGCACTTTTTAGCACTGTTATAGACCCCCTTTAAGAGTGCTAAAAAAGCACTGTTAAAGACCCCATTTAACAGTTCTTTTTCTAGTATTAATAATGGGATATTTAACCACATTTTAAGCTAGAGCTGTTAAATCCCTAGTACTGGATAAACCTAGTTTTATAGTAGTGATTCAATAGAACATGACATATAATTTAGTCTTCTCTTCAATTTCATTGAGCACATGTTATGTCCATGTAAGGGGGACCTTAATGTTTTGAGATTACAGGATATATTCTTATCTTACCTAATGAAAAGAAGGTACAAGGTTAATCTTTGTTGATATGTTATGGTTCATATGATGGAACTATGTGAGAATACTTCTACAGATAATTATCTAGTTTATACCAAGGTGATATAGGATATTCTAGTAGCAAGAAGGTTTGTACTTTATGGAGAAGAAAAAGTCACTCATTATGTTGGTTTCTTTATAAGTCAAAATTCTTGTAGGAAGATGAAGGTAAATTTGGATCCATTGATAATGAAATGTTTTATGGATATTGAATTTGTTTATGAAAACATAAATCAAATGGATAACCCCACTAGGACTAGGGATTTCGTTGATCCCAAGTTATATATAGATGAATGTGTGTCTTATTCATCTCATGAAGAAGTTTTTTGTGCCAGTATTAAAGTGGATATAAAATTAATTGTTGTTGTTGAGGAAGAAGTGTCAGTTTCTATTTTTTTAAAGACAAACGTGACTATGATACTATAATAAGTAAGAATATCTCCTTTGGGCCTCCTGAATATGTAGTTTCCTTACCTTATAATGAGTAATTATTGGATGATATGAGATTTTAGATAATGATTTTTTCAATGCTTTAATTTTTGAGGTATCAGATTCTAAAAGTCCAGAATATGTTATTATACTTTTGGATGACTTTTTATATAATATTGATGGTGAAGATGAGGGTTTAGAAACTAATACCTTCATAAATATTTCAATTTTTGGAAAGACTATAAGTAGGTATTGGTATAGTAATTATTAAAGTTATTTAGTGGGTTATGTTCTTGGAAGCCCATTGAGATATGATATAGGGGATGTAGTGACTAAGTGGGAAATTTCATTAGGGTGAGTTATTATTAGCCACATTTATTTAGATTCAGATTCTGATGATGGTTATGTTGATGGTGGAAGTCCACCAGAGCATGTTGGACTGTAAGTTCATATTTTCAAATAGATAATATGAGATCTTTGGTGGATATAATAGATGAGGTTGAGAGTATCAATCCCTTTACTTTAATTTTTCTTAATAGATATATGGAGTTAGTGGATCTATCTTTTGTTTATAATGACATAGTTAGTCTTGAGGTTACTTCTTAGGATCTTCTTCTATTCATGTTACACCTTTACCTAGTGAATAGAGGTCTCCTCCTCCTCCTCCTCCTCCTCCTTCCAATCATTTGACCCAATCTAACATGGATGAATTTAATGAATATATTATGGATTCTCTTGTTGGTATTCCTAATACATTTACCACTTTGGGTAGGTCCCTTTAATAAGATTACATCTTGTTATATGTATATTTGGTTGGGGCACACGTTCATCCCAAATAGTTTTTGAGGATTGGGAATTTTGAGTAGGATAATATGATATTGGTGGAACACATTTGAGTGATTCATACTTATTTAAGGATATGAGGATAGACAAAATATAGAGGGATATTACCATTTTTGAGAATATTGAATCCCTTTATACTACTACTAGTGAATCTTCTTCCTGAGCTCCTCCTTCAATGCTTTCTAGTTATGATGCTGACTCGGTGATAAACATTGTTCAAGAATAGTTTCCTAATGTTATTAAGAGACTCTTATACTTATAATCAAGGAGATCTGAGGTAAATAAAGAAGCATGGGGATTATATCAATAAGATAATTAGATAATTCCTTAATTATGCAATAAATAATAGATAAAAAATTTCTAAATCAAAAATTTACTAAATTTATATGATTTTCACTAAGTTTGATTTCAATTCCCACTTTTTTGTATGATAATCTAAGGATTCATGTTGTTACCAGGGCCTTCAAGAAGAAATTAATCACTTCAACGATATATCCCATTTATTGAATTTGTTCGTGGAGGAAACTAAAATCTTCTATCAAGTGATGGGGTATTGTGGTAGAGTGATCACATAGTTTTTTGAGTTGACAGAACCTTTTATGTACAGTACCAGGACAAATTTTATTCCTCTACATACTATTCATATAAATACATGAATTTACATTATAATTTCAGTCCTAGTTTAGACTACGTCAATATCATTGAGCCCTATTTTCCTTACTCCAGTAGTGGTAGTAAGGAATCATAGGCTAGCTGATGCTAATAGAAAAGAATCTATAGATACTTCCTCCATTCTAGATAAGGATGATTAATACATAGATTAGGATCTTATAGGGATAAATTTATTAATTTTTAATATTTAATCATATAAATTTGATCTTAATAGAAATTAATTACTCTTTCATATTTTGTCTTTTCTATGATACACATTTCTATTATATATTATTCATTCCTTTGATATATTTTTGATAATCCCAAACGGTGGGGAACATGTATGCTATATCATATATGTTTCCTAATTTTAATTTTTTTTATTTTCGAATCATAACTAATTTGGTTATTATTTTCCCAAATCCGTGGAACATTATTTTTTTGCTCTGATTTTACTCTGATTTTTTTGAAATATAATATTGAGAATATATTTCATCCATGACCTGTGATCATTGAAAAGTGGATTTTTTTGGCTTAGCTCAGAAATTAATTATTTTAATTCTCAAAAATTATGTTTATTTTTTATTAAATTTTTTATGTGTTGAATGATATAACTTCATTATTCAAGAATTTACAGAAAAATCTCAATGTAAAAGATACTATCATTTGAATTTATCTTGACACTATTAGAAATTGTTTTCTATCATTAGACAAACATTTATTCTATTGTAAGGAATACATTCTACCACTATAAGATATGTGCTACCAGAAAAACAAGTTTACATACAACATTTAAAGATCTTATACTAGTAGGGGCAATTTTTCTACTACTAGAGAAAGTCTCATATTGATAGGACAGAAGGTTCCAATAATATTATGAAAACACCACTACTACCGGAAGGTTCCACTTCCACCTATTCAATTTTGTTAATTCCCATTTATATCTCTTACCATCAAGTGATTTTTATGACCATGAGGATCTACAACCATTGAGTTCTACTTCCGCTAGAGATTATACTTCTATTCAGGAATGGAGATAAAATTTAAATTAAATTCCAAAGGCCAGTTTATATAATTTAATGAAAATAATATGTACAAGGATTTATGAATAGTTATTTTTTAAATGAATACTCATTAGCTTTGATGAAGAAGTCATCCTTTTTTAATTTACCACTCATTATGAGGATTTATTTTATTATTAACCTACAATGGATAATTAGAGTGTATGAAATATCTAAATATAATAATCTCTTCATGAATTTTTCTTATTTGGATTATAGGTTTATTGGTGGTTTTTGTGATAAGTGAATGTTCCTTCTTAATTGTGCATATAGAAATAATATTGATTATCTATATGGTATGTGACACTCTATGTTCATGAAAAAAAAGAAACGTTGCATAATTTATTCGACATGAGATCAATGAAATAATTAAAGATAATACAGAATATGAAGAAGATCATTTCTCATCATCTCAAGAAGATCTGAGAAAGAGATGATCAAAAATTATTCAACATTCTTTCTCTATTATTATCTATTTTATTTACTTTTGAGGTGTTCTTTTCCAACATGTTTAAACCTTGGGAATAATCTATAGTACTATATTGAAGAGTACACTAATACCCTATTTTCACTTTATGTGTAAATCTTTTATCCCATGAATAACTATGTGTCATGAGCCGAACCTACCCGGGATTGAGTCGTAACTACCCCAAGCCTACCTCTATATGCCAGGGGCTAGCGACAAGCTGCGAAGGATAAACAACTAGAGGAGGACTTTTCCTGAGTATATGTACACACACACGCAGCCCACTCAATGCAGATGTGCAGAGTAAAAAGAAAGGAAATGTACCAAATGCTATAAATAAACCACAAAGTGCATCGACCTCTAAACAGTAGAGAAAAGTGCTGAAGGTAAACTGAAAAGAAAAGGGAAAAAACACACGCCCAACTAGTAAAGTGCCACAACCCAAAAATAGGTAAACAAAACTAAAATAGCTGGGAGAGTCCCATACCTGGAACCCGATTACAGCCATCACACGCGGTCCCAGAACCCAAAATAATAAGCTCCTATGACATCACGACCAACCTGTCTGTTGTCTGCAAGGGCACACCAAGTTCTAGCAAATCCCAAACAGGGGTGAGTAGAAAAATACTCAGTAGGATGCCCCAAAAGATCGAGGGAGCAACAAAGGAGGTACTTAATAGGTGAGCAGTAGATCAAACCGGGAAAATTAAAGGATTGCAACAATGAGTGCAGTAGAGAGTACAACTCAACCCAACAAGAAGAAGGGAGTAGACTCATCTGAACACAAGGAGCTAGAAACGGTGATAAGATGAACTTCTTGTCGATTCTTCGCTACCTATAGAAGGAGAGTAGACTCATCCAATAACTAGAAGCTTGACTTAGATAGCACATGGCATAATCCAAAAATCTTCTCCTCTCCTGGAAAGAGAGTAACCAAAACCCAAGAAGTGGATACTGGAATAAGGTATATACATATCAATATGCTCAATCAATAAACCCAAACAAGATCATAAGGGGATCTCCATCCCGTAGATCATCCCATGAAAGTGAGTTGCCAACAGTACCTGAAGTAAACACCATCGATGCCCAGCAGCCCACACATCTACCCCGAACTACAAGTCAAGGGGCTCAAATCACTACACCTCGACACTATCCTCTTTGGGAGGCACTGGCTCGCCCGCAAAGTTTTAGGTCACATCATAAGGATGTGTCTCGGTGGGGAAAGTGCCCCTCATTCTTGAGAGTTCTAGGGAAAGTCAAACCACACCTCATCACTGTCACCCAGTCAAGAGGTCCTCAAAGTCAAGATGTCACATCACTGACCCATACAACTAAGGGTCCAGCTTCGGTAGTCATGGAGAAAAGTCACCGACTAGCCTCATAAGAAGTCCTGAGTCTGAAATTCCAATGGGTGACCCACTTCCCAGCCCTGCTGGAGGGTAAACCCTAATACATCATCAAGAGACCCACTGCCCAGCCCTGCTGGAGGGTAGACCTGGAAGATGAGGACATGCGACCCACTGCCCAGTCCTGCTGGAGGGTAGACCCAGAACAAGTCGACAGGTGACTCACTGCCCAGCCCTGCTGGAGGGTAGACCTGGAACAAGTCGATAGGCGACCACTGCCCAGCCCTGCTGGAGGGTAGACCTTGATGAAGTCGACAGGTGACCCACTGCCCAGCCCTACTGGAGGGTACACCCGAAATAAGTCGATAGGCGACCCACTGCCTAGCCCTGCTGAAGGGTAAACCCTAAACAAGTCGATAGGAGACCCACTGCCCAGCCCTACTGGTCAAAACCATCATGAACATGAGGACCCCCTACATCGAGAGAGTTCAATGGTACATAAAGAATAACACGACACGCCCAAGGGTCCCACATGACGTGTGGCCCTATCTCATCTCCAAACCACGAACACAAACATTCCCAGGTATAACTAAAAAATGTACCTCCCAACATTCTCGTATACTCCCAGAGTACATCACATCTCAAGACCAAAGGCTATCGAATGCACGGCACCCAAAGTCTGCGTGAAGGGAGAAACTGTAATTTCACTAACATGCTTCTTCCATGGCCCTAGAACAACCATCCACATATCTTTAAACATCTACTTCACTCACACTGGAGTGAACACGATTACACGCCAAGGGTTCCCTAAAAACACCGCAGGAAGAACCACAACCAGAGCATCTTTCATGCTTCCACATTTAATAAGATCACATAAGAGGCTCCTCTACTATGACCTGATTACCCCATTGTAATCATCACAGAGAAAACACGTGAGAAATACTACTTACTCGCCTCAAATGGATATCTGACGGAAAAGTCACCAAAACCGCTTTACGCCTGAATAGTGTCTCGTGATCCCAAGTCTCGGCCTCGAAAATAGTCTGGTGAAACACACCACTGCGATGCCCTCCGGAGGACACGTCAAATTGACTTCTCACTTGAGTGGAACGGATATCCAGAGAAAACAGGGCATTTTGTCATACCTCACATGAGCGGTCCTTCGTGGGACCTGCATCTCGTTCCCAAAGCACAACGAACGGATTGCACCATTGCAATTCTCTCAAAAAAGTACAAAAGATTGACTGTCCAATTGTCAGAAACGGACACCCGGTGAGAAAGAATGAAATCACCGCCAACTCCTAAAACGACCCTCGTGGGGCCCACACCACCATGCAAAATTAAAGCAGGAGGATTGCGCCATTGCAATGCCCTCGGAAAAAACACCAAGAATCAACTACTCGCATGCCATAAGTGGACATCTGATGAAAATGTTGTAAAGAATTGCACGCAGCATAAAAGACAGGCCATGGGGCCCATGCCTGAACTCCGATTTCAAGGTCGGAAACCGTACTGGAAAACTCCTCCTCAGCGCCAAGGTCTCAACTCCGTTGACGGTGCTCAAAATAGACTCCAGAAACGCTCATTCCATCCGAAACAAAAACCTTGCCGAGGTGATAAATTGTACATATAGGATGTGTCACACTGCCGAGCCCTATATCAGGAATTAAAAATTCCCGAGACCATTCCAAAACCTCCATCTCGATCCGAGGATCGCGTTGCCACAAATGACATGTTATTTAGATGCTCCATGTATGAGATATGTTCGATCCAACCTTTGAAAACAATAACAATAATATTATTTCCAGAGTGTTTTTTTGACCTGATCCACGAGTCACCGAATGATACCTAAAGTTGGACTTAAAATGACCACATTGAAAGTAGAGGCACACTGCCACTAACAGCGCATGATTTGGATGACGCACAGGGGAGTTACGCCCGATTAACCGTTTTAATAATTATATAATTATTATAATTATTAAAATACCTTTTCATATTATTTATTTATTATTTTTTCATATGGCTGTTTCTCTCTCCTATTAAGAGGGACTCCTCTTTTCCCCCCATGCGCACTGCTTTTTTTTTGTTCCCCGTCCTTTGCAGGTCACCTCCAGCAGAGACCCGCTGTTTGTAGGTTTCTTCGTCTCCACCAGGGTCGCGCGACCCTGGTGGTCCGGCGACCCTAGCATCGGTCGAACTCCCGGCCAGACGCTCCTCTGCAGCTCACCATCAGACGACCACCACCCATAGCTGCTCGTGTCGAGGTCTGCTGCCACCTCCGCTCGGCGGCGCTCCCGGCCACCTCGCCCTCACCGATTCCAGCTGTGCCCAACCGACGTCCGCTGCACCCTACCGTCTGAGCTTTGATCCACCACCACCTAAGCTGAAGCCACCCACTGCCTATGCCGAGCCGCCTGCCGCTGAAATGTCCAGAACCACCGGAACACCTTGAAAATCCCGTGGACATTCGGTGGACGACTGCGATCACCTCAGAACTCGGAAATTCAATCTGAAACATGTGTTGGATAGGTCGATACATATAATACGCAACCAAGGGCTTATCATGAAAAAATAATAGCAACTCAAAGCTATAATTCATGCTCAAAGGATATGTAGAAATTAAAATGAAAAATGCTTGATCCTACCTGTTGGGCGTCGCCCGAGGCTTCAAACTTTCGCTGCACCACCACAGTTGTCACTTCCGCTTTGCTCGAGGGGGGGGGGGAGAAGAGGAGGTTGAAAGCGCTTGAGGAAGGTGGGAGAACCCTTCCAATAATGGAGAAAAATGGGGAAGGAGTGAGGTGGGGTGGTTTATGTAAGAAAACACTTATTAAAATTTTAATTAAAAAGATTTTATTAAGCTAAACCCCCAAATTGACTCGCGTCTAAAACCCTCAAAGAGGTCAAGGTTATGCCTCCCCATGGGTAAACATCACCTCCCTAGCACAATGGTGGTCTCAGAATTTTAATTCGAGCCGTCGTTCGAATGTTATATAATTTAACGCCTGAGGCTTCTAAATTATGAAAATGCCCCTGGTGCCATTTTTCACAGGAGGCCCGCTCCCGTGAAAATTAAACCCCTCCTAAGATAAATGGCACGCTTCGGACTCAACGGTGCCCTCAGTTTTCGCATCCGATAAACTGTTTAGGTGTTATTCTATTTATTTTGTGTGCCAAGTATGAACGCACTGAAAATTTAATTCTGGCCACACTGGGGCTCGAAATCGCACATCGTCTGAAGGTGCTGCGCCGGAATAACATCAAGAATATTCAAAAGTATTTTTTTAGCAAAAACCCGGTTCTTACATAAATACCTAATTCATGGTTTTCTTCCCTGAAAAGACAAACTAGTGAACAACTCAGGGTACGAAGCCCGCACTTGGCTCTTCTGTACCCCGATGAACTCTTGCACATTCCTGCGCCACCGCACAAACCAACGGATTTGGTCAGTTCATGTGGGGTCTACCCTTGCCGATGACGTGCATAGGATCATTCACACTTCTTCTCAGGTGAGTCACGTAGGAGAAATCGTGCACCCACTCCCGAACATGGGGTTAGGGAAAGGTGGTAGACAACCTCACCATCCCTTCACACAGTCTCAAACAGCCCAAAGGCCCTCGAAGGTAACTTACCTCCCCGATCAAACCATTACGTCGCATGACGCGACTGGAATCAATATTTGTAAATGGGACAAAGCCAGGTGATTCCCACCTTCATAATATCCATATGGCGGAACACAAAAGGATATCTGGTCACACAAGGTTTCATAGTCGATGTCTCGCAACCAAGAATCTCTTACACACTCGAAAAGCAATGGAGTCGACACCATAGACTAAAGAAAAATGTCTCCCACCTTCTACTCTTCCGACGTAGGTTTACACCGATGCCCCGCATCACACTGGTAAAACCTCAAGCAATGGGAAAGTAGAAAATGATTTCACATACAGAGTCTAACAATTCTTCTGAAAAAGTAGGAGAGCTCTAGATCATACCTCTTATCACCTCATACTCTACACGATTGTAGTCATCCAAAGCTTGCGGCTGTCTGTTGTCCCAAAATTCAGCTCCCAGAGCCTAACGTGGACCGCCTGGTGGTGATGGTAAGACCTCGTACTGTCATCTCCCACATCCAGATCCTCCCACTCCTCTGGTTGCACCACCTCTCTGGACACAACTCTGATCACGGTGCTGCCTCTACCGTGGTGGTGTGACTGCTGCCTACCTGAAGTTCTCAGCATACCTGGTTAGGCAGTCCCATGCCAAGTGACCTCGCTCATCGCAAACATAGCACCGGCGCTCTTCGGGCTGCACTGGTTCCCTCCGGCGCTACTGTGGTTTAGGACCATGCCCCTGATTCCGGTTATCGGAAAGCCACCTATGTCGAGTTTTTGTCAGGTGACGCCCTCTAGCTGCGTGAGACATATCGGTTCTGTCTTGCCTACTACCACCACCAACTGTAAAGTGTGGCGGGAAAATATCAGTCATGAATGCCTACTCTAGCACCCCTGCATAAGTGGGAATGCCCCAGGGTATGATGATAACATGAATCTCTCTGCGGAGTCCTTGCTCAAACATCCGTGCTTGGAAGCTACCATCATGGTCCATGTCGAAATAAAAATGTACACGGTGTGTGAACCTAGTCATGTACGCATTCATCATCATCCATCCATGCTGAAACAATAAAAGCTCCTAGATCCAAAAAAAGTGTAAGTAGGAGGGGTAATACTCCTCACAGAACGACAGCTGAACGTCGTCCCAGGAAAGTGATGACTCATCGAGTAAAAGAGTCACCAGACTCCACCAACGCCCAGCTGCTTTGTGGAAAAGGATGGCTACCAAAGCCACCCTCTGATCTGTTGGTGTCTATGAAAGACTAAAGTGGAAAACCACTATATCGAGTGAAACCTCTACTGCCTGAGGGTCTGGCTCACCACTGAACCTCAGCGGTCTTTCTCGCTAGAAGTCAAGGAGCGCGCTTAACCTGCACTCAAGATCCGTATGCTCTGCTAGAGCTATCTGCAACTCACAAGGTGGGGGTGTTGTTACCAGCCCACCCAGAGAAAGGGACTCACGTGATGGGTCCTAGATTGAGGCCTCATCGCTCATAGGGTTGTCGTCACGAACCAAAGCTAGTATCCTGGTTGAATGTCTTCGCGGAGACATCCGGAATGTTATCAATGAGTGCCGCGTTCAGATGTGCATATTTGTATATAACAATAACAACCATGGGGAGTTGAATCAAGAAGGAAAGTCAAAGACTCAATCCTATGTGATTCACAAACCAATTTCCCTACATTGACGGTCTCATCTTGCCGAGTCGACAAGCGGGTTATCAAGGTCCTGCTGAACGGATACGTTGGCCGCCGCACCATCACTGGACTCCCTGGACTGAGAGCCACTCTCGAGACATGTTGAAATTTTTACCCTAGATCCCAAACAATTCCTTTCTAGGGGCATCCGACCAATTTCCCATTGAACGAACCACCTCTGATACCACTTTGTCATGACCCGACTCGACCCGGGCTCAAGCCGCAACTACCCCAAGCTCGCCTCCATAGGCCAGGGACTGGCGACAAGCGATGAAGTCTAAACAACTCAGGGAGAAATTTTACTACATACAAGTACACACACATGCATCCCACACAATACAGAAGTACAAAGTAAATAAGAAAGGAAAAGTACCAACTGTTATAAATAAACAAGAAAGTGCATCGACCTCTAAACAGTACAATGCAAGTTCTGAAGGTAAACTAAAAATAAAAGGGACAAAACACGTGCTCAACTAGTAAAGTGCCACAACACAACAACAGGTAAAAAAAAGTAAAATAGTTGGGGGAGTTCCACACCTTTAACCTGACTACGACCACCACACATTGTCAAAGCTCCCGAAATCCTAAGCTCCTATAACTTCATGACCAACCTATCCATCGTCTGCAAGGGCACACCAAGTGCAGGCAAATCCCAAGCAGGGGTGAGGATAAAAATACTCAGTAGGAATCCCCAAAATCTCAAGGGAGAAACAAAGGATGTACTGAAGAGGTTAGCAGTAGATCGAACAGGGAAAATTAAAGGAGTGCAAAAGAGAGAGCAGTAAAGAGTATAGCTCAACCCAGCAAGAGGAAGGGAGTAGACTCTTCCAAACACAAGAAGCTATAAATTGTGAGAAGACGAACTTCTCATCAAGTCTTCGCTACCTATAGCAGGAGAGTAGACTCGTCCAATCACGAGAAGCTAGACATGGAAAGCACAAAGAATACCCCATGCCTCTTCACCTCTCACGGAAGGAGAGTGACCACAACCCAAGAAGTGGGTACTGGAACAAGGTATATACATATCCATATGCTCAATCAAGAAACCTGAACAAGATTGTAAGGGGAACTCTATCCCATAGCTCAGCCCAAGAAAGTGAGTAGGCAACAGTCCCAAAAGTATACACCATTTATTCCCAGCATCTCACACATCTACCCGAACTGCAAGTCAAGGGGCTCAAATCACCACACCTCAACACTATACACTTTGTGCAGAACTAGCTTGCCTGCACGGTTTTAGGTCGCGCCACTTGGACACGTCTCAGTGGGGAAAGTGCCCCTCATTATTGAGAGTTCTGGGGATATTCAAACCACTCCCCATCCCTGTCACCTAGTCGAGAGGTCCTCATAGCCAAGCTATCACATTAGTGACTCGTACAACCAAGGGTCCCACTCCGGTAGTCACAAAGAAAAGTCTCCGACTAGCCTCATAAGAAGGCCTAAGTCTGAAATGCTAATAGTTGACCCACTGCCCAACCCTGCTGGAGGGTAGAATTTAAAGAAGTCAATAGGTGACCCACTACCTAGCCCTGCTGGAGGGTAGACCCAGAACAAGTCAAAAAGAGACCCACTGCCCATCCCTGCTATAATGATAGACCCAAAACAAGTCGACAGGTGACCCACTGCCTAGCCCTACTGGATGGTAGAACGGGATGTTGTCGACATGTGACCCCCTACCCAGCCCTGATGGAGGGTAGACCTGGAAGAAGTCGACAGATGACCCAATACCCAGCCCGAATATAGGGTAGACCAGGCACAAGTCAACAGGAGACCCACTGCCCATCCCTACTGGTCTAAACAATCGTGAACAAGAGGACTCTCTATGTCACGAGAGATCAAAGGTACCTAAATCAGAACACGACCCACACAAGGGTCCCACATGACGTGTGGCCCTATCTCATCTCCAAACAACGAACACAAACGTTCCCAGGTACAACTAAAAAATGTACCACCCAGCATTCTTGTATACTCCCAGAGTATATTACATCTCTATCCCAAAGGTTATCTAACGCATGGAACCCAAAGTTAGTATGAAGGGAAAAAAAATGTATTTTCGCCAACCTGCTTCCTCCACGGCCCTAGCACATCCATAAAAATATCTTTAAACATATAATTCACTCACATGGGAGTGAAAAAAATTACACACTCAGGGTTCCCTACATACACCACAGGAAGAACCACCACCAGAGCACCTTTCATGCTTCTACATAGAATAAGATCACGTAAGAGGCTCCGCTCACGTGAACTAATTACCCAATTGTAATACTCGTGGAAAAAGAACGCGAGATAGACTACTTACTCGCCTCAAACTGATATCCAATGTAAAAGTTTCCAACAACGCTTTATGCCCGAACATCATCCCGTGATCCCATGTCTCGTCCCCGAATACAATCAGGTGCATCGCACGATTGCGATCGGCTAGGGAAGACACCTCAAATTGACTACTCACTTGAGTGGAATGTATATCTAGAGAAAAAGGATCATTGTGTTATACCTCACATGAGCGGTACTTTATGGGACCTACATCTCGGTCCCAATGTGTAACGAATGGATTACACCGTTGCGATCCTCTCGAAAAGGTACACAAGATTGACTATCCACTTCTCCAAAATAGACACCTGGTGACAATGATATAAATCACCACAAACTCCCAAAATGACACTCATGGGGTGCGCACCACCATGCAGAATTAAAGCGGGACGATTGTCCCATTGCAATGCCCTCGGGAAAACACCCAGAATCGATTGCTCGCATGCCCCGAATGGACATCTGATGAAAAAGTTGAAAAGTGCTGCATGCAGCATAAAAGAAAGGTCGTGGGGCCCAAGCCTTGACTCTAGTTTCAATGCCTGAAACAATACTTGAAAACTCTGCCTCAGCACTAGAGTACCAACACCGCTAACGGTGCTCAAAACGGACTTCAGACGTGCCCGTGCCATCCAAAACAAAAACCTCAGCGAGGTGCTAAATAGTTCTTAATGGACGTCTCGCGCCACCAAGCCCCCATCTCGGGAATTAAAAATTCCCGAGACCATCTCGATCCGAGGATCGCGTTTCCGCAGACGACATGTTAATCAGACGCTCCATGTATGAGCTATGTTTGATCCATCCTTCAAAAACAATAATAATATTATTATTTCTAGGGTGTTTTATAAACCCGCTCAACGAGTCACCAAAATATATCCAAAGTTGGTCTTAAAAAGACTGCATTGAAAACAGAGGCACACTACCGCTGAAGGCACATGATTTGGACGACGCATGGGGAGGTTACGCCCGATTCACTAATTTAAAAATTATAAAATTATTATAATTATTAAAATCATTTTTCATTTATTTATTTATTTTTTTCCTACGACCGTTTCTCCCTCCAATTAAGGGAGACTCCTCTTTTTTCCCCCATGCACTTTTTTTTGTCAGCATTTTCAAGTCACCTTTAGTAGAGACCCACTGTTTGCGGGTCTCATCTTCTCCACTAGGGTCGCGCAACCCTGGTGGTCCAGCGACCCCAGTACCGACCAGCCACCTGACCGGACGCTCCTCCATAGCTCACCCTCAGACGACCGCCACTTACAGCTGCTCACGCCGAGGCCTGCTGCCGCCTCTGCTCGGCCGCACTCCTGATCGTATCGCCCTCGCTGATGCCTACTGCACCCGACTGGCGTCCAATGCGTCCTCCCACCTGAGAGACAAGCCACTGCTACCTGACCCGAATCCGCCAGCCGCTTAAGCCGAGCTTCCCTTTGCCGGACCAGCCAGAACCGCTGGAAAACATCCCAAAACCCACGAACCTTTGGCGGACGACTGTGATCTCCTCAAAACTAGGATTTTAAATCCAAAACATGTGTTCGATTGCACGAATTATATACTTTACAACCAAGGAAATCCCTCGACAAAATAATGGCAATTTGATGCTAAAATTCATTCTCAAAGGAGATGTAGAACTAAAAATGAAAAACGCATGATCCTACATGTTGGGCGTCACCCGTGGCTTCAAACATTCACCATGCCACCACCGTTGTCACTTATGCTTGGTTCGGAGGAGGAGAAGAGGAGGTTGAGAGGTATTGAGGGAGGTGGGAGAGCTCTTCCTCCTGAGGAATGAAATGGGGAAGGAGAGGGGTGGGATGGTTTATGTAGGAAAACATTTATTAAAATTTTAATTAAAAAGATTTTATTAAGCTAAACCCCCAATTTGGCCCGCATCTGAAACCCTCAACGGGGTCAAGGTTAAGGCTCCCCTAGGGTAAACACCGCCTCCAGAGCTCAGCAACGGTCTTTGAATTTTAATATGAGCCACTGTTCGAAAGTTATAGTATTTAACGCCCAAGGCCAATAAATTAAACAAACGCCCCTGGTGCCATTTTTCATAGGAGGCCCACACCCGTGAGAATTACATCCCACCAAGGATAAACAGAACGTTCCGAACTCAACGGTGCTCTCAGATTTCCCATCTGAGGAACTATTTAGTAGTTATTCTATTTATTTGGCATGCCCAGTGTGAACACACTGAAAATTTAATTCTGGCCACACCGGGGCTCTGAATCGCATGCCGTTTGAATGCACTGGTCCTAAATAACATCAAGAATATTAAAAATTGTTTTATAGCAAAAAAAGAGTTCTTAAACAATAGTAGAGGTTTGTTGTAGCATAATAAATCCCATGGTGTGCAATTGTATATATCAAACATGATATATGATGTGGATCAGTTTATAGTTTAATAAACATTATTAGAAGTTGGTGACTGATAGGTAGAGATTATTAAGCCTTGGTTTGATAGTAATCCAATTTTATTTATTTTCACTGAATATTATTTTGTTCTTTCTTACATTGTTATTAGATATCAATTTATTTTTCCAATCTCATAGAAAAACTACACTCTGATATTTACCATTAATCTGAGTCATATATATTGTCTTTTATATAAATAGATTTGTTTCTAAGATGAATTAATTTTAAAGATATTTTAACTAGTTCATGATTGAGACTTTAATAAGTGTTTTAAAAATACAAATTATATATTTCTTCTATTTTATTTAACTATGATGATTATTAAATCAAGGGAATTTTATTTTAAACAACTTTTAAATAAAAATTTTATTTGAATCTCAATTAATACCCCTCCTGAGATTTATAAT
Source organism: Viscum album (assembly GCA_963277665.1). Classification (NCBI taxonomy): domain Eukaryota; kingdom Viridiplantae; phylum Streptophyta; class Magnoliopsida; order Santalales; family Viscaceae; genus Viscum; species Viscum album. The sequence goes on from OY728125.1 coordinate 279,770,268, forward strand.
AGGATAAAAAAATTATTGATGATATAAACACTATGAGAAATTATCCGTGAAGTAGTGAAATACTAATGAAGTTTATAAACTAAATTTTAAGTTCATAATTGAATGTAAAGAAAAGTAAAATGTTCTTTCATTATATTAATTAAAAATATTTTTGAAATAATTTATTTATTTTCAATTATACATATTATTAAGTAGAAAATATTCCTCTCAATGTTTTACTAGAAAATGGAAAAAATACTTCAACCAAAAGGTTAAGGTGAATATTAATTGTTTGGTATATATAATATAATAAATGTTGAAAATTAACAACAAAATAAGACACAATAAAAAAATAATGAAACTAGATAGGTGAACATTATATTGAAATAATAAGTATATTTTCATATATTTTAATAAAAAATTATAATATATATCAACAATAATAACTTATATTATAGTAAAATGAAAAAATTATATCAAATAATTTAAGGATTGTATCATAAAATTCTCACTCAAAACAAACAATTTTAAAACATAAAACATCTTATGTACCTAAAAATTATTTTCATGTGATTAATAAATTCTATTAAATGTAACTAAAATATAAAAATGAAAAAGAACACATTATTTTTATATTAATAAAATACGTTATATTATTTAATAAATATATTTAAAAAAATTATTGTTTTTACAACATAAAGACGATGATGATTATGATAAAAATGATAAAAAACAAAATGAAAAATGTAATAAAAAGATATTGAAAAATAAAAAATGAGATGAAAATGATGAAAATGATGAATAATATGGTTCTCATGAATGATTAGGACAAAAAACTAAGAGAGTTTAATTAGTGTAGCTTAATGTTTTCAATTCTCTTTAACTAAACTCTATTTACACATTAATTTAAAAGGATAACACTTTTCATTTCGATAACTCTCTCACCTGAATTCATACAAAAACACGAGAATAAAAAATATTTATAAGGTATTCCTTCTATATGGGTTATAATTTTTTTATATATAGTTCCATTGAATCCAAAATGTAACCCATTAATATCATAAAGAGAATTATAATGGAATTTGGGAAGTCAACTTATTTTATATTAAAGCATTCATATCCTGCTTATTTTTAATAGGCCTCTTACATTATAACAATAATATAAAACATAAAATAAGAAATATTATAGTGAAAATTATAATATCCTCAACATTAATATGGCGAAATTCCTAACCTTGTAGAGATTCCTAAAACATCCCCTATTGTTTTACAATATCTCAAAATATGATTTCTCTCCTCTGAAACCTAAATCTCTCAATGCCCAAAAATATTTCAACGATCCACTCTAAATTTTCATCCTTCATAGATTTTATTACACTTTTTTATTTTATATGAGATTTATAATCTATAGAAAAATCATTTATAATTATTTTTTATGAAAATTGATTATTTTCCATTATTTTAAATCCTCAAAATTTACCTCATCCTAAAAACTGAACAATAATTTTTTTATCAATATAGTGAATTTAAATTTTCCTACAAACTTATATGATAATCTAATTTATTTTTATTTGAATAAATAAACTAAAACCAACATCAATTTAAATTCATTTTTTAGAAACATTTCATTGAATAAAAATTTTTAAATATTGATTTTTATTGAGTAGAAACTAAGAATTTTGGTTTATGTTGACTATATTTTACACGTTGGGTTGATTATCATTTTATACCTCATTAAGCAACTTTTTATTATTTGAATACATATGAACTATACTAATTGACGCCAAAACTCTGTCCCACCAACTTGTATTTAATTGAATTTCCTTCTATATATTAGGGAACATCCCAAAATATACTTTTTGAAATAATATGAGAGGGGTAGAAGAAAATTTATATCACATAAAAAATATTTTATTGAGTTTTTTCTGACTTATTTAATATGTCTCATATTAGCTAATATTTTTCTTTGAAAACATATTTACAAAAATACATTTCAAATGATTTCAAAAGAAACTCCTTTCGTATTTCAAAATTTTACCAGATCTAAAATATAGTCCCACAATGTTATAAATAAAATTACTTTGAATTTTTTTTACAAAATAATGGAATTGAAATACAATTTTCTTAGTCTTCATTAAATCGTACTAGAAACATATAAAAAAAACAAACTTCATTCTCATCATGTGATGCAAATTAATTTTTCCTATTGTTTTTCGTGATGTTTACAATTTATATTCTATGAAATTTGTTCTATTAATGTCGTTATGTTATTCCAATGATTCTAAGGTTTTATATAATCTAAATGCTATAGGGTATAAAATATGGTATGGTTCATATGTTTTTCATTTTCCATATTAAATAATTTGTGCAATATATATATATATGTGTGTGTGTGTGTTCTATTCCATTAAATTTTTATTACTCGATTTTTTTAATGTTTTATAAATTTAAAACATATGTTCTATGTAGTTACAAATGTTATTTCAACTTAAAATTATTTATGAATTCATATATCATTAAAACAAACCTTCAATTAAACACTCATAATAAGTGTTGTACACTTTTATTTTGTGAAAAAACTATATGTTTTTTAAACTCATATACATGTATTGAGATAAAATTACTTGATGCATTTTTTATATTCATTTTACCTTTAATATAGATTTTATTCAGTAAGTATCATATTCAAGTTTTACCAACACATTAGCAAGTAAAACTTGTTAAAAATGTGTTTTGAAAAACTTCTATGTTTTCAAGAATATTTGTTGATACTTGTTTTATTTTAATATAAATATTAAATAAAATATTCTATGTGATTTTATTATATGTATAGAATAATTTTTTGTGTTTTAAAATGGAAAATTAGTATTTTTATTCCTATTAAAATAGTTTTAAAAAACATATTTTACCATCTTGTATTCAAATATTTTATGGTATTGTCAAATGTTTTATCAATATTCAATTAATACATGAATAAGTCAACAAATTAATAATATAATATAGAATATTATAAATTCATGGAATCTTGAATATTATTATTCTATATTTTTAATAAAAAAATATTTTTAGATCTATATTTTATTAAATAAATTCCGTGTAAACAAAAATGTGTTCCCTTGACATGTATAACTAATTAGATATTAAATATTAATTCCATATTTGTTTTTAAAATTCATCCATCTATCATTGTAAACTATTTATGGAATTTCTCTTAATTTGGTATACATAACCATATTAATATATATGGAACGGTATGATATAGCCACATCTCATTTCATGAGTTAAGAAGGAATAATTTATATTTTTAAACTTAACTCCTAAAATATGTAATTTGATAATGAGTAAGTAAAAGTTTTGGATGTTTATTCTCTGAGAGGGAAACATTACATAATAACAAACAATTTGAAACAAATTTTACTGAGAATAAGATATATGATATCAATGTATTTTGATATTGAATATCTCATTGAATTCTTTGATATATTTATTATTCATTGGTTTCCACATCAAATTCATAATGAAAAATTAATTTTCACCTTTAGGACATTTTATTGTTTCTTTTTATATTTTTTCAAACTTGTATATAAAATACACAATCAATTTCACCATTAAAATGTTTTTTTTTCTTAAAATACAAAGTCATAAATTTTTCCATAGAATTAATACACCACCTAAATTATATTTTTTTTAATCCACATTTATGACCTAATTGGTATCAATTTACATAAAAAATAGATTGTTCCCTCTTCTATAAAATAGACTATAATCCATTTTTAATTTAACACATCTCATGATTCTCTTACCTACTTTCATATTTAATACATTTGAATCAGTTTGAAGTCATACATAAAGTTTCATAGTATAAACTAGGTCAACTTTGAATATTTTCATAAATATTAATATTATAAATAATTTACTAAAATATCGTTGATCAAAACGTATTCCAAACCCTTGTTTACTCAATTACATTCCCTGTGTGTTAGGTTCTTATACATTATTAGATTCTTCTACCCAAAAATTATTTGATAAATCTCTGCCAAAATCTTATTTCAATAGAGATATCTAATTTTCTTATTGAATAACTTGCAGTACCAAAAATAATTTTATCTATCTAAATAATGAAAAATTTAATCTTTTATAACTATTTTCATAAAATACTAATTAATTTACTATTTTTATGTATAAAATGTAATATCATCAACACATAAAATGAAAATTAGATCTCTTATATTCATCTGCATGAAAAAGATATTAATAAATCACATTTCTTGAAATTATTATGTTCTAAACAACCATCCTATTTAGAATACCATTAGCACAGATCATGTTTTAATTAATATATATACCTCTTTAGTTTTTAATATAATTCTCCATAATATTCTTGAAAAAATGATCAAATTTTTCAATGTATGATTCTTCATTAAATCACTATTTAGTAATGTTAAATAAAAATCTATTATTTATACCATATAGTTTCTTTGATTAAAAAATGGTTTAAAAAAATACTAAATGATTATATTTTTGAAATATTAATTTTTTTTGTTATCATTACAGCCCCAATTGGTACCCCTTATTGGTCGACAATTAATATCATAATGAATCCTAAAGCCCACTTTTAAAATTCCATAGGGTATAGACTAGCTTTGAGGGAATAAAACACATACATATGGGTGTAATTACCCTCTAAATTCCTTTTAAATTCTAAAAAATCCACTAATTATTCCATAATAAAAGTAAACCAATCCAAATTAATGTAATTTCATATAAAGAATGTCTAAAATAGGGGATACCATGAGAAACACCTATATAAGCAACTCACGAACACCAGTAATCCTTAAGCAACCTACACAAAATTAGTAAGGCCCAACTCAATCACCAAATCCAACCCACAAACCTGTAAAATGTAATATTTATAAATATGGTTGTAAATACGTATATATTTATTATGATCCTCTCCAATACCTATAATGAAAATGTGGATGAAGCATAATAATTCACCAGTGAATAAACAATGAAATCCAATAGTTACCTAAATTAGGCCATCTAAGATCGTAACCTCACCAATGTTCACTCACCTAATATTACACTAATGTTATTAAAAATCATTGAATACATATATATAAATAAACGATCTATTCTTCTAAAATCCCTTGAACCAGATTCCCTAAACCCCAATTTTTTATGTCTTGTTGCAACTATCCCTTCCATAAGTCATGCCACACATCTATTAAGACACCTCACAACCACATCCACATAACCACCTATGTAACTACACATAACCATTATCACCATACATCACAACCATATCACCATAAGATCCTCATAATCAAATAGTAATACTGGGAGCCATTACATCCTATGTAAATACAAGATATACCTTAAGACATTATAATCAATATATATTTACACAAGTATGAATAATAATCCATTATAACATAGATATAGTTAATACTAAAACCTAAAGAATCCACATACCACAAGTACATGTATGTTATAATTATGAGCTAATATAACTTGTATGATTATAAAAACTATAACTATAATCCATCACAGTTTCAATATACACACATACCATACTATACATTGGAGATTAATGGGGTCGGTGGAGTAGTCTACTATCATTATCGCTAACAACCTAGATGTTGGGAGAACAACCAAAATCCAAGGTTAAATATAGTCCTGGGTCATGTTATCTAGATATGGTGGTCAGGAGTAAGAAATAAAAGAACATAATCAATTTATATTATAAATGACCTCTATTTTAAGGGAAACTACCCACCACAATACTTGAACAATAAATTCATGTATGATGACCTAGATTCTCACACAAAGAACAAGGAATAAAAGGAGCTCCTAAGAACACAAAAAACATAAAGATTCAACATATCACCTATATTTTATTATTAATAAGACACCAACTATTTTATAATATCATGAAATCAATTCCTGATAAATATTACTAATTACAATCTAAAACTAAGGTTTTACTATTTGACATTATACATCTAGTTACCACAACCAATGATATTTCAATCATTTAATCAATCTATAGATTATCCATTTTATTAACATATTCATAACACACTATATTCATCAATAATCAGTTTCAAGAATTAATTATAATATCTATACCATGTCATCATTGAACCTCTAAGAACCATCCTAACTTAATTAATTCATTAGTCATTTTGCAATCCCCAGTTCCCAGAAACTAAGATAATCGAATACTACCATTGATAAATAAAACACCATAGCTTATATAAGAAAATATTATCAAAAAATAAGACAGAACTGAGTTAATAATGATTAAAAAACATTAATAAAATAATAAAATAGTGGCTATAAAATAATAAAAAACTAATCTAAACACTACCTTAATCACCATCAAACCCCAAACACCATTCCAAACAAACTATACCATTCAAAAAATAGCCAAAAAATATACCTACATAATAATTTTCGAATGACATAAACCCCACATTTTTAACAAACCCAGATTTGGGTTTTAATTCATTTGATAAAAATTGATATAATATTCAAAATATATAGTAGAAAATCATATGAAAGCTTGAAAAAATGTAAGTAAAAAATCATTACTGCTTCAACTAGTTCACATAATATTAGAGAAAATAATGACCAAATATAGTCAACCACGAATATAAATTAGAATTATAACTCCAAAACATAACCGTTTATTGTCATATTAATTATTTTTACTCCATTATGAGTAGGATTTTGCATGAAACAAAACGTAGGACAATAAAAATTCATAGAAATTATAAACACCAATCAAATATCCTTAAAATAAAAATCCATCATAATAATCAATCTTTGGAAGAATGAAAAATTCTATAACTGAATTATTAATTTTTCCCCCTGTATTCCCATAATTTAGTTTTTTAATAAGTTTTAATCATGGAAAATATACAAAATAAGAATCTAAAATAACATAAATAAATGATCACACTATTTAAAAAATATCACAATCTATCGACATGGTAAAAGAATAATATCATGTGAAGCAATACCGCCATCCATTTTTCATGTCCAATAAATTTATTTGGTTAATTAACACTCTTTAACCATTGAGAACTAAATTATGCTAATACCACACATACACATAAAAAATAGGAAAATGTTGAAATAACTTTCCTTAATACAATGATTTAATGATGACAAAAAAATATGGGATGAAGGTTGATAGACACTAATGCTTTTACCCCATGATGAACCCATGAATCCTAAGGAAATCATCCCATTATGTATAATCTATAAATCATTTATAAAGAACCTCAAAATTTGAGAGAATAAAACTTACACAACATGGAAATAAAGGATGGGAGAAGAATGAAGAGGGAAAAAGGGTACAAATGAATATACCTTGATTGAAGGTATTCATTATAGAAATTGAATGTCCAATGATAGAACAAATATTACAAGGTTAATCCAAAATACTCCTATAGCCTCCAAGGGTTTGAGAGAATAAGGAGAAAGTTGGTGAAATTTGATATGCACCCAAAATTTATAGATAAATCTAGAAAACATTGTATCATAGCATGATAAAGAATTATCTCATCAAAGAAAGCCTTGTTTTAATGATTACGACATATCTCTTGATAAAGATCTACCCTTTTCTCAAATTTAATTATCTTTTATTTAATTAGAATTATGAGGTTCAGAGTGTGGCTATTGGTGTCATGGAAAAATGACCAAACCCTGAATAATAAAAAACCAATCCCTTACCTTCTCCCTCAACATAATCAACACTAGGATAGATATATGACAAATACTATACACTCTAGTTCGACATCATCATCGGCGATAGATCCAAGGAACTAAAAAATAATACTTTAAAACACAATAACTACAGTCATGAAATAATTTATCATTTCATGATATTAAACCAAAACCAAAACATCATTCAGGATATGATAAGATTCTATCCATTCCACAATACATACAACACAAAGTTAACTCATATGAGATAAATTTTGATTATACCATGGGAATACCCTTACATAAGAATGGGAAAAGATATCACAAAACCCTTTATGATATAGAAGAAATAATTTATAATGAAACTAGACTATGTGATATTAATTAAAAGTACCATGATACTCATAACATTACAACCCAAATTCTCATTGGGTAATAAAAAAATCCCCTATAAATTTTTAAACTCCTAAATCAAATTCTATTAATCCAAAGGCACAATAAAACAATTATGCAAAAATACAATCATTATGATGTGATTCATCAGAAAAAACATACAAATTATTTATCTCACCCTTAGGTCCACCAAAAAAACCATCGAATTACCTTAGGACTTAAGTAATGATAAAAGGTTTCATAAAAACTAAGCCAATATATTTCTTGACAATAAAATAAATTAATACAGGAATAATATTTTTACCAATTGTTTATTATTTACAACAACTATACCCTTATTTTTTTAATGTTTTTCTAAGCACCCACTTTGTTGAAATTATGTTATTTAATTTTGGTTAATAGAAAATATTAAAAAAAGGACCCTTTCAGTCAATACCAATAATCACTCATGGAATTAACCCAATCATTTTCCTAAATTGATTCATTAATAAAATTTGGGTCATTTTTTATAGCAAAGGTGTTTGATCGATGAATTTAAACCTTCTTTTTGTCTAAATGATAATAAATTTTTCTCGAATGATATATTATACTTTAATTGAAATTTTATATTCATATACATTTTTTGAAATTAAAAATAAATATATGTTTTATCCTAAGTAGTGTGTTCTAAATAAAATTTACAAGGATGTTGTTAAATTTAAAATTCTTATTCATGATATTTAACAAAAATAATCATATCATTTTATACTAATTTTTCAATGTGTTAATCATGAATTACACCCATTATTTATTTAGTTTTAATTATTTTTACACTAAACATGTCTATTATTTTCTAAAATTATTATTCCATGTAAAGGATTTAAATTTTCCCAAGCCTTCCTTTGACATTATATGGGTTTCTAATGGTTAATTTGAGCGATCATAAATTTAAATAAGTTTTTTAAAAATGATTCTTATAATTATGAAATAAATAATAAAATTGTAAAACACATTTATGAAAATTTGGAAGTTTTAAAGAGGTTTAAATATTTTTAAATTTAATTTTAAAATAATAGTATTTTTTAGTGTTGATTATTTATTATTTTATTTTAATAAATATTAATGATTTTTGAAAAATAAATATTTACCCTTATATAGAATTTCTATATAGATATATAAATGCATATTTTAGTTCCATATAATGGCGGTATTAATTTCTTGTGTAATGTTTAGGGTGGATTATATTTCGATGTATGAAGGTAGTAGAGTGTACTGAATATAGGTTGTGTGTATATTGCGTATGTGATGAGAAGAGATGGAGTAATATGTGTAAGTGAATTCCAAGCTATGTAAAGGTAATATGAATTTATGGCTCGTGAAAAGGTAAATATATACTTTTTTAATGCTGTATATGGTTCATCTGAAACATTCATGAAGGTAATTACTATTTTGAACTATTTTTATAAGGATGAAATCTTCTATCTCTTAATGGTAACCAAGATCGTAGTTTTAAGTCTCACATGAAGTTGTTGGAGTGCCTCACATAAATGTTCAAATTTTATTCAAAATATCATTTCTAGGGTGGAATGATCCCATGAGGGCACTGACTACATAAGGTGTAATTATATTTCCCCTATGCAGTTCATGCATCATGGATATAGGTCAGATATGTTTTTAGAAAATAAATTTTCCCATCATGTTATGATTTTTCAATGCATTCATCAATATAAAATGAAACATAAACTAAAATTCATGATTTTAAATTACTAATGAGGAAGATAATATAATTTTGGTCTTTTATAGATCTCAGGAGCCTTAGATGGATCAAGATAAGAATATTAAATTAAAATGTTTTTAAAATAAATTAAATTGAAATTTTGATGAGTTTCCTTGGAAATATTTGGAAACAATTAAGTGTTATTCTAAAAAATTAGAGATAAATTTTTTTTGAGTTTTATAATTCTTTCTAAAGTCTGAGTGATACATGAATTTGTATTCATACTTGAAAATTCATCTATATTCTTTCATTAAACCTCTATAAGTTCTATATCATGATTATTATTTTCTGTATCCTATATTTGTGAGTGCATAAAATCTTGAAGCTTCTTCCAGTTAAGAGATATGCAACTTCACTTTTAATTATTTCTGGTATGAAATTAGCATGTTTTTTTTCAATTTGACTAAATGGGTATGATTAACCACAAATAGATAAAAAATTAAAAGTGAATCACATGATGTAATATTACTAAATAATATATAAAAATATAAACGACGATGTATAATTATTAATTCCACATGCTTCAGTTTAATTTATTCCATTGAAATTAAAACATTTTATAAGATGATAATTTTAGTCTTGAAATTATTGGAAGGAAAATGTAATATAATCTCTTGGATTAAATTGATTCTAATATTTGAAACATGAAATGTGGTATATAGTAGACTATAATTATCATTATTTCATGATCTAAAAATTACTGAACCTAACTAGAGGGTGAATTATCACATTATAATTGATATTATTGTTATTATTGTTTAATAACATATAAATAAAAGTAATTAAATGGAGTCTAGTATCATGTCTAGTTGAATTAAGAATATTTTATAGCAATAAAATTATATAATAGTTAGAGGGTGATAGAAAAACACAATAAAATGATTTGGGTAAATAGCATTTGATAATATAAAAATAACAAGTTACATAAATTTTGGAATCCTTGGATAATTTCAGGAATTTGAGAATTAAAATGGGAGAATTATCGCTTGTGTAGATAATTAATATTTCATGTTATGACAGTTATGAAATTAATGATTGGGATATTGTGATCATTATGTTATTTGATATATTGTTATTTACACTTGATTTACTAGATAATTCGTACCTGCCTCAATTTTTTATTGTTTATCATGGTTAATTTCTTGAAAATAATAAAAAATATAACGTTGGTAATTTAAATTAATTAATGGAAGAGGCATGATATTATTTACCTTTCCTCATGGAACATGTAGCATTATTTAAATAATTATTAGTATATACCATAGTTGTTTTTTAGATATTATTAGATATTTCCTATAGGTTGATTGATGTTTATGACCATTGTTTAATAAATAGGTTAATTCAAGACGGTAATTAAAATTGTTATTTGTAGAAGAAATATTGTTTATGGGTGTGTGAGTGATTATTTAACTATGAGAGACTTGAATTCCTCGATTCTATGTCCTTAGTTCCCATTACTGTTTTTGTGTGTGGAAAATACATTCAATATGTATATTTAATTTATGATTTTAGATCCTTGAGGTGATTAATTGATAACATTGTTTGATTTGAATGATTTGATGAGAAATGGGATTGAGGTCTGAGGAACAATTGATGGTTGATTATAGGTTGAGAAATGGGGTGTGAACCTAGGGTTTCAATAATGGTCAATGCCAATGATGGTAGGATAGGTTATACTATGAATAATGGTGTGAAAATGAGACTGGGTGGTATAATGAATTCATATTGGGGCATGTTCATTAAAATATCATAATCTTAGTTGATGTATTCTTGATGGATAGATGGATAAATATAATTTATATGATTGGTTTCCAACTTCTTGGAACATTTTGACTCCATGAATGGTAGTAGAATATTTATTTTGGTAGTTTAGGCCGAGTATTATATTACCTAGTAAATTTAAAAAGATATAAATTAATTTAATTAAATGGGTAAGAATGAATTATGTAGAGGATAAGGATTAGTTAAGAACCAAAAGGGGTTGATAAAAGGGTCCAATATTTTTATCAATTCCCTTCTAATTCAATATCTAGAACTTATTAAGGCTCTTGATCCACTTAATTATTTCATTTAACCTTAGCTTCATGTGTTGTAATAATAAGAAATAATGTAGAACACAATATTTATAAGGTTTAGCTTGAAATTACACTCTTTACCATGTTGGTTATACCCTCCAACAGGGCTTCACTTCTATAATATTATTATAAACTATAGTGGATTATAATTTTATATTAGTGTGATTAGTTACACCCTTACATAATCTTTCCTAGGCAGCAATTGGTTATCCTCCCCAATAGCTGATCCTTCACCAATGTCTGGTTACCGTCCCTAGCCCGCCAACTCTTCTTATACAGTTGGTTATATTACACAACCACACTACTTCTTGACTGTTTATAAACCCAAACCATGTGCCACTTTAGTAACTAGTTAGATACCCTAACTACAATCTCCTCTTCTTATGTGTTGATATAGTCCTAGGAAGACCTCATTCTTCTTCAAAGTGATCTTACTCCATGAGCTAGTAATATTATAATTTATCAAGTACTTCTTTAAGATCTTCAATAGATTATTGGAACAAGTCTGTTGGTATTGAAACTCTTTCCACACCATATGTTGAAATGATTTATTTCTCCTTATATTACTCAAATATTAATGTAGATCACATTCATAGACTCTGGTATTTAGCTCAAAATAATTTATCTCTTCAATACATAGTTTTATAGGCCTCTCACTTCTTCGACTATAGAGTGTTTTTAGAATATTTTCAGCATCACAGTATTCACCCATTATATTATTTATCATATATACACAAATATATAAATAATAATGTCATGTTTACTAACACACAATAATTATTACTATTAGAATCAAGTGATTTCCTCATTTATAATTCAGTCAATAAATCCAAATTATTTCCTCATTTATTTAGGATATTTATTCTTATTTAATATCATATAATTTTCCCCCTCAAATGCTACATGAATAATGAATCATACATTGCGATATATTTTCATTAAAATATTGGATTAATAGAATCATCATAATTTGAATATATTCTTCATATGAATCTAGACATGCATGATATACATAGTCTTCCTCACATAAATGATCGTAATAAAGTTATCCAAACACCTATAATTAGTATTCATAAATCCACTTATATTTTATATGCATAAATTATGAACAAATTTACTCATAAAAACATTTATATCTATCAAATTAATTTATCATTTATTTTTCACCAGAACTAAACCTCGTATAAAGAATGAATTAATATAAGAAACAAGTAACATTTTAATGAACTTTAAATCCAAAGGTTTTTATAATTTTCATTCATATTACATTCATGAAAATGTTACTGTATGCATGTGCGATAATCTCAAGATTACCCATTAATAAATAGGGCTTTATCAATGATAAATATTTTCATCTTTATCTCTGTTGAAATCGCTACTCAAGATCCTCAAAATAATCATGAGAAGATACCACTTCCATGATTATTGGAATCCCTTATTATTATTATGAAGGATTATAATTAATGGAGGAACTCATATATTGGTTGATTTTAAATTATAAGTTTATTCTCAACTTCAATGCAGGTACACATGGATCAAACATGGTAGACCCTTCATGCATAACTCTCCTGAAATATCAGTGAATTCATTGTATACATATAAGATCTGTAACCTTTACAGGAAGTCCCAACACATGGAAGGTCCATTAATGGTCCTTATTTATACAATATATCTATGTCCTTTATGGTATCTTAGAGTTTTAAACATGTATATGATGCTCTGTTCTTAATGAAAATTCATTTCCCATTTACTACACATGATCAATCCAAACACATTCTTTCAGTTGATTGTTAAAATTCATGGTATCAGGTAATCATGTTTCATTAAAGGAGGATACTAATTCATGTGGATGATACATTGATCGTGAAGAACATGTTCAATCCAGTGTGCACACTCAATCACTACAGATGATCCGTGATCATTTTTGATAGAAAATCCATATAAAATCCATACTCCTTGAAGCTTATCATCTCATTTATCCTCATGATAGAATCTTGGAATAATATCACGAGAATATAGAATTTATCATTATAATAAATCACAAATTGATTGGTGGATTTGAATCATAACTTAATTTGACACAAAAAGAAACACCAGGGTTGAGTTTTTTATAGAAAAAGATGCCACCATGGGATAATCAGATGATTATTATAAAATAGATCACAAGTACTCTGTTCTTTCCTTTTTATTGATGTATGGTAATAATAAGTGTAACCTTATGTACTACATCAGAGACACCTAAGCACCGTTTCTTATTCATAACCACATATCTTCCATTAGTTACTAAATATGAGTAACAGTGTTGACTCTAAGGTCCCCTCACTCAATGCCTCCAAGCCTCCCTATATGGTTGTAACTCTTACCTTCCCTATACACACTCCATTCATATAAGAATATTCTTTCCTATGTACAAGATTTCTTTTATGAGTCTCCTCCATACCACCTCAGATGATTCATGTATGATGTCTCCCACATGGTTGAGCACAACTACCTGATTAGTTATTGAGTTGTCTGCTTGGCTTGTTAGGGGGATATCAAATTTTTCACTAAAATTTTTGGTAGATTTTAATTTTAATATAAATGTTTCCTTATATCATTAAATTTATTCATGAAAGAATAACATATATTTTCATGGACTTATAAATAAATATCCCCATTAATCTCTTCATAAATCATAAAATATTGCATGGCATTTTTCAAAATTTCATCATGCAATAAAAACATTGAATTATAAATAAATATTCTCTAAGAAGTCGAAAATTATCTCCCTTTAATGTATTTATGTATTATAAAATGTTTAATAATCATAAAATAATATTTTTTTTAGTCTTATATTTATCCAAATAATTTCTTCTAGCTAGTATCCCAGCAAACCATTTCCACTAATCATGGAAACACCTCAATGATATTACGGACTTTTATGGATGATTTATGAAGCCTAAAATCAAATTCCATTTGTATAGACTTTTCAATAAATGTATGAAATAATAAAGTCATGAAATAATAAAATATTTCATGTAATTATTTTTCAAATATTCATCATGAAATAACTATATATAATCCTAAATAAATAATATCTATAAATTAGAGGACATTATTTCTTAAAAAACATGATCACATGAATTTAAAAATAATTTAGAGTTTGACAATAATCAGATAATATACAACTTATTCATGGAATTATATAGATAATTTCATTAATTTATGAACATCATAATCCATTTTCATTAATCATGAAAACAAATCAATCAAATTATGGACTTACATGGATATATTATCAAGCATAAAAACCAATGCATTTTCACAATCCCAAAACCTTAATCAAATTATAGACTTACATGGATGATTAATCAAGAATGAGATCTTATAAATTTTTATCATCACCTACCATAAACATATATTGTGAGGCTTTGATAACAAATTCATATATTTTATAGAAAGATCAATCTCCCCCTTTGTATTTTTTATAAATACAATAAAAAATCAATACCAAAATATGTGTTCAAATAGATTCATCCTTCTCAACCTTATGAAAAAAATATGAAGGATAATGTAAGGGTTTTCTGATCTATTATTTTTTGATTTCAATTTAATCAAACTCATCATACTTTTTCTAAGGTAATAATGATACTAAATGGTTCTATTAGTAATGATCCCTTAGTTGGTATACTATAGGCCTATGTGGTTTGTCTTAAAATAGAAAAAAGAGGGAAATATACGTGGTTGTATTTGAAAACAAAAAATGGATATTCATTTGATACCATGCACAATATTTACTCTTTTATCAAGAAAGAATTTAATAAAATAATTTTATCAAGAAATACATTTTTTGATGCACACATCTCACAAAAAATAATTAAAAAATTCAAGTGAAAATAAACCCCCCCATTTGCATCATCTTTTTATTAACAATTTACCCCCTTAATATGTGCATTTAATATAATAAAAAAATGAATAAATGTGTAATGGGATACATTATTTGTAAGGTTTTTGAATCTTTCTAGTGATACCACATGCATGCGAAGTCTTTATTTTTAAACAATGACAACCACTCCTCAGGGTTTCTCCAACTCAAGGTTTGTACTCTTATACCACTATTTAATTGTATTAAATATATTACCTAGGGGTAATTGTTTCATATAGTCCATGAGTGGAATCCTTAAACACCTATTTCAATTCCCATAATGTTACATCAAATAATCTGAGGTAATAGGAAATAAAGAGGTACCTCTTGGTTTCACTAATGTGACACTGAGGTTGAGAGATTCCTCTCACCCTAAGCCACTCATTCATTCCAATATCAACTTTATCTATGTGTACAACCTACTTATCAACAATATTAATTTTAGAACATAAAATTTATTAGGAATTACATTTATATAAAAATAGATACCACAATTTGGTATAATCACTATGCAGTTTCATAGAGCAAGAATGGATTCACCACACCATTCCCACAAGTCAATATCCTTATCCAAGTTCTGATTGATTTAAAAATTTATTTATTTATTTTTCTTTTTGAGAAAATTTTATATTTTTTAGTTTTTTACTCCTTAAGGAATAATCATATATATTTTTTAATTATTCTCATTTTTCCAAGAATTTTATCTTATTTATTTTTATTTTATCCGCATTTCTTGTGGATTTTTCTAATTTTCATAAAATTAATATTAAAAAAACAATATATTTATTTGTGTTAAAACATACAAAAACACCCGAAAAATCCTATGAACCTTAGTATAAACTTTTCTCGTGAAATCTTTAAATATTTCATAGGCTGTGTACCTTAATATTATTGAGTAGATCCACCACCCTTTAAGACACTTCTTTGGGAAAAAACCTTCATACATTTTCTCATGTCCAGCATTGATGACTTGGTGTATTTTTTAGAAGTTTCCACAATACTTATTTTCCAAAAATTTTGGTTTGACCCTATACTAGTAACTTATATAACATTAGTATATAATATAATTTCTACGTTATGGGATACATTATTTTACGGGCTTGAAATTAATACATCTTTAAATGATATCAAAATATTTGATCCACCTTTTAGAGTCATCTATGAAGAGATACTCAATTAGTACAATTTTATAAAAACATTAATTTTATTAGTTTATTTGAAGGTTCCAACTATTTCTTCCTCCATATATTTAAGTTTTATTTTTAGCTCTTGAAACATTAGGATGAGAGTGTTCTTATAATTCTTAAAAAAAATATCAACCTCTCTATCCAATAATTATTTAACATATTACTTCTTTATTCATTATTTTTTCATTATTTTTTGAAAATAATTAGTAATTTATATAATACATTTTATTTAAATATATATTTGATCTATTTTTACATCCATATATATTTTAATACACTTTTCAAGTGCATGAAAAGTTCCAAAAATATAATTTTATATACATATTTCCCATAAATATTAATTTATAATTATTCTAAATCTTGGGAAAATATATCATTTCAAGGTTGGATTTATATCTCCTAATATTTACCATGTTTTTTACATAACAACCCATGATGTTATAATATATTTCTTTTTAAATAAATTTAATCTCTTTTGTAGCTTATGATACATACTGCCCTGAGTCTAAATGAACGGTAATATAGTATACCATTAACCAAGATGTTGAATTGGTGGGTATGAATATGAATAAATAAATTATAATTGTTATATAGTTTATACATGTGTAAAATAAATTCATTGGTTATAAATTTTTTAGAAATGAAAATAAAATAAATTGAATGTAAAATGAATTTTTTTCTAAAGCACTATTTTTAAGAGTATAATTTGTTTTATCTTAATTAATTAAATTAATAAATAATGGTGAATGATTTTAATAATATATATATATATATATATTATATTCAATAAAATGTTATATAATTCATTTTTTATATTTTTTTCTAGGAATAGAATAAGAATTAATCCAATTTTATGCTTAAAACTGTATTTTTTTAAAATTCAGTTTTTGGAGGTTTTTCATAATTATTTTAAAAATAAAATTTTCCAATTTTATAAAATTTATTATAAAAAATTGAATAATAAAATTAAATAAAAATTTAGCGCATATTATAATCAATTTTTTGATAATTTTATGAAAATATTGATATTTCAATGAATAGTTAATATAATAATTTTTACTAAAACTTTTCTTCTCATTTAATGAATTTACAAAGTTACATTAAGTTTGAAATATGTTTTAGAAGAATAATTATCTAAATTATATATTTATTAGTACAATTTATTTAATTGCAATCTATTTTGTTTTTATAAAAACAATTTATAATTTAGAAAAAATTTTCATTAGAAAATCACTTTTCATTATGCTTACGATTTAAAATTTGAATTAAATGATGAAATTTATATGAATTAAATTTGATAAAATTTATACCATATTTGGAATGATCATAATTAATATTATTTAATAATTCAATCTTAAATTTTGGTTATAATGAATATTAAAAGCCGTAAAAAGCTGTTGCCACAGTTAAAGATAAAACAGGTTTACTAGGGGATAAACTAAAGAGATAAGGTTTAAAAGAACCTAATTTGTTTTCTAAATAATATTTTATGGATATATTTGTACCTAATATACTCTAATATTTTAGGATGGTCCACTTAGGATCCATTGTTTTGAATAATATGTTGTTATATTTTACTCTTTTCAAAACATCCATGTGTATCCTCTCCCCTAATTATAAAAGGGAAAACCAACTCATCTACTATCCACACTTCAAGAGATTTTTGTTTTGAGAAATCGTTACCAAAATAACTTCCTTAAATACCTAAAAATGACTTATATTCCTTAATTTTATTAGAAAAACTTCATTTTAATGATTTATGTATAAATATTAAGAGGTTTTCCAATGAACATGTATAGTATTTAACCATGTGTTTTGTTTTTTTATTCTTTTACATATATAAAATATTTTTCATAAATGATGAAATGACAAAAAAATTTATCTTACATAAACACAGATGTTATTATTTCAATTTAATAACCTATATAAATATCATGTTCCGTAAAATGAGAAATAAAATAGTTAGTCACGTGTATAGAAGAATACTACCTCATGAACTGATGTAGTTTTTTTCCATAAAAACCTATCAAGGATGAATATAATATTGTATTTAATGTATATATTTGATATTTAGGACATAATTTTAGTTATGTAATTTTAATATCACATATAATTTCATACTTTCAAATCAGTTGATAAACGATAACGATGCTCATTCAGACATGAAGACTACCACCTCCATGATGTAATGTGATTCATTTTTAATTTCCTACTTATGTAGATTATACTAAGGTTGGATTTGATGAATATTAATTATGTAAATAATATAATAATTATTCTTTAAAGGTGAATTATTATTTACCTTTCTTCGGTTCCATCCTTCGAAAAATGAGTACAATGTTTATGCGTATGTACAACCCACTGTCTCCTTGAATTATGTAAGTCATTTTTCTATATATAACTTTTACTGATGAATATATATATGTATATAGTAAATTTAAATTATATTTATATCTTGGTAAAATTTCTATATATTATTTAACCATGATCAATATAGAAGGATAAAAGCTACTAAACAAAAACATTCATGAAAAATAAAGCAATAATAACCGGTGATAATGATTTTAATAATGAATTATTATTAAATAGGTGAAAAATGGTCATAAGTAAGTTATATACTATATTATATATTTTATTATGATCTAATACTATAATTATAATAAACCTATATTTATTATACATGAGGTTAAAACATGTATGAAGGAAGCCAAACCTGAGATGAGGGGTATTTGTAATGACTTCAATATTGATCAAGATTTTTTATCATAAAATTATGATGATGAAATATTTTTAACTGACTCTTAACAATCTCATTAATAATATTATATACTATTTATTTATATCGAATTCTTTTTCCTGTCATTTTACTCTCTCTAATAACTTTATTGAAAGAACAAATTTTTTTAACTGAAAACTGACTTTATTTCCCTCTTCGTTCGAAAATTATTTTTCTTCCCTATCCATGTTTTATTTAAAATGATCATAAGAATGGTTTTAATGAACTCTTATATAATTTTGAATTCCTTTTTAAGCATTTTTTACTTATTATAAAATGGCAGAAAAGGAATCTTTTTATTTTTTTTCTATAGGTGGTACTTTTTTACATTTTTATAAAAGTGTGAAATAATTGTTTTCATTTAACTTATATGAAATAAATATAATTTACCACCATCATGAACACTTAATACATTAAATCATGATTTAGAAATTTATATAGTCCATTTAAAATATTTTTTTCAATATTTTTTTTAAAATTTTTATTTTAAAAATAATTTATTTCAAAAAGGAAATGTAATTTTAATCAAGAATGTTTTAATGATATTTTTATGGTACTTCTAAACATAAATGTATTTTTTTATGTTTCTCATGATTTTCTGGGTAAATGATCCAATGAAACCATCATTATTATTTCTCTTGATTGTTTATTATTATTTTCAAATGATTTTTATGAAAGTTGTTCCTTTTCCAGAGGTTATTCAATGATGAATTGAGGAAATTTTTATAAAGCCCATTTCGTTTCCATAGGTTATTCAATGATGGAATGATTATGAAACCCATTTATTTTTTATAGGTTATGATATGATTATTTTTTAAGATCTTTTGGGACATATATATATTATTTTTATTATGTGATATGTGGGAATGTAATTATATATCCCTCTAATGCATTGGGTAAATACGGATATCTCATGAGATAAACATGATTGTCAGGGGGAGTGAACCCAGTTAAGTAAGGGACTCTATCCACAATGTTAGTCTTGGAAGTGAACTTTGACAACTATGATAGTTTGGGGGTAGAACCTGATCCACTATGATAGTAATGGATGTAAGCCTTGACTTCAAAGGAAATGTTTTTCTATGCCTATATATATGCCACATACTCGTGTATTATTTTTATATTATACTCTTATGTATTATGTTCTTTGATTACTTTATTATTCAAGTCTTATAAACTTCTAATATTTATTTCATGACTTAATATTATGATCTATGTTATGTTGTGTATTATTTTCAAAATTTTAAGCTCATGTTCACAAACACTTATTCTCATGTTATGTTTAAATGATCCTTGATACCATCCATATTTAACCTTCTTAGGAATCAGAGATCACCCTTTAATATGTTTTATTTCCCCTGGATATGAAAAAGGTATTATGTCTGATAAATATAAGAAGGATGATAGTTATGAAGAATAAAGTGGGAGATGATTTAGTTCACTTATAAACCAGTTGTTTTTGTTTCCATGTTTACAAAGGAACTTGACCTATACTATTATAGAATTGATATTTTTATTATTTAATGAATATTCATATATTATATGTGATATCTATTTAAAAAAATATGGGTTTCTATAGTTGGTATCATAGTATGTTTTAGTTTTCCTTTGGAAACTAAGATGAGAAGAATTTAGCGAGAACCCTTATATAATCCCAAGTATATGATAACATCCCATGTTATGGTAAATAAAGAAGTGATGTCTTCATAGAAAAAATTGTTTGGATACTATAAGTCGATGTTGTTTTGGAATAGATAAATCCAGGTTTAATAACCCTAAAAAGAGATAGTTGATTATATCTTGTCCATCATTCAAGTTCATGATGAGTGCCCTCTAACTCGACACCTAGTTTGACAATCCCATGGGATATTATTTGGTTAATTTACATTTTATTTATGAACCATAATGAAATATATAAATATATGATCAACATGAATAACCCAGGTTAAACCTAATGTGTCAAAGATTGAGAATATGATTTCCTGATTTATACATATTATAAATTATTATTCCTAATTATGTGGTTTCACAATATAATTATTGTTTCTCAAACTATGTTTTTAAGTTTTAGTCAATGGATGGAACCCAAAGTAAGTATGTTAATACTAAATATAATAGAAAAAAGAAGGATTTTACTTTTGAGAAACCAAATGATATAAGAGCTAAAATGAAAAATCTCATTATCATGCTTACAAAAATTTCTGAATTTATGAATCAAATTGAGTTTCCAAACGATATAAAGAGAACAATGTTCTATTTAGCCCTTAATAATGTGATGTATAACTTATTTTAGTGGGTCCACTGATCCAATATTCATTGATAAATAAGTAATTACCACTAAAATGATAATTTACATTATCCAGTAATTTGAACATGAAAAATATTTTTTGGATGTCTATCATTTGGAAGAAAAATTATATTAAAATTGGAATCTTATCAGGAATATGAGGTAATAATAAGAAATTAAATTCATGGATAGTGATGTGTTTAAAATATTATTTTCATTAATAACTTTCCTATTACTCTTCATATAAAAATTGGGAATAAATTCATTAAGATAAAACATAAGGATGATGAATCCATTGGTATATATGTGGAAAATTTTACAAGACTAGTGAGTTACACTTCTGGTGCAGTTATCCAACCTAAAAGAAAGGTTGACCAATTCATTATTGGATTAAAAACAAGTCATAAAAGTGAATTTCCAATAATGTACTTCAATAGATGAGAATAAATATTTCAATGTGCTATCAAGGTGGAAATATAGATTGTATTTACCCATAAATATCATTGTTTATATAAGAAAAGAAATATTTAATTTAAAGAAAACCATAAAAACAATTGAAATTAGAATATTATTATTAGTTTATTCTCGATGTATGGATGGAAACATGGGTTCAATTTTATTAAGGGGACTAATAAAATTTTAAAGTATGGAAATGAAGGTCATTGGAAAATCAAATTCCAAAGTGATTGGAAGATGTTATCAAATGACATGAATAGTGATAAATATCTATAGAATGAACAACCCACACAATAGTGTTTCAAATGATAGTATTATTATCCTTATTCTCACTTGTTCTAAAATTTGAATATTAAAGATGAGGATTGATGTCAACAACCTCGTTAACTAAGAGAAAACGAGAAATCATTCAAAATAACTATTTATAATGAGGGGTATGATAATAATGTGGTGAAAGGAACACTTATCATCCAATCTATAATTTATAATGTCATATTTATATAGGGGTATACCTACTCTTTTGTATCTAGAGAATTTTCCAAGGGTATAAAAATTCCACCCTAATAATTATAAGTTGAATTAGTCGTGAAAACCCCAATGGTACGACAACCACATCTCAAGTACATGATTTTTCTCTAATTAAATATTGTTGGAATATACTTATTTATGTCTTGTTATTCTCCCTATGGGTGAATTAGATGTTATATTAAGTAGGGATTGACTTTCTTTACATAAATTCCATATCAATTAATATGGAAGCAAATTCACATTTGATGTTCCAAACATTCCTATAATCATTTATTAGTGCAATCATAAAGATGAAATTCCAATGGAAATCAAATCCATTTTATCGGTCTTGATTCCTCTTTAAAGGGGTGTTTATCTGAGTTAGATGGGTATAAAAAAACATCAATGATGTTCATATTATATGGTAGTCTATTAATGTATTTCTGGAAGAGTTTCATAGTCTTCCACTTAAGCATGATGTTGAGTTCTCAACTGAACTCATACCTAGTGCTACACATATTTTAAAGAATCCATATACAATGGTCCTAATTGAGTTGTAGGAATTGAACAATAAACTATAGGAGAGTCTTGAAAAAAGTTTTATTAATCCAATTCCATCACCTTCGGGTGTTCTCATACTTTTTTTAAGAAGAAAGATAGATCAATGCGACTATGTATTGATTATCAATAGCTTAAATAGATCAATATCAATATTATGTATATTATAACCTATATTAATGAGTTATTTGATCAACTACATGAAGATCAATACTTTCCCAAGATTGATCTTTATTATGGATATCATTAATTGAGGGACAATAAGGATATTATACCCAAACAAATATTCCATACACGGTATGGATACTATTAATTTATAGTGATTCCATTTGTTCTTATTAATTTCCTAGACATATTCTTCTATTTAATGCATTTAGTCTTTAGAGATAACCTTGACTAGTTTGTATTAGTATTTATTGGTGATATTATTATAAATTCAATGAGAAAGGAAGTGTATGAAGCTGACTTTTGGATTGAACTGAGTACCCTATGGAAGGTTAAAGTGTATGTTAAATTTACAAAGTGTGAATTTTGGCTAAAAAATGTTTCATTTTGGGGTTATATAATCTCAAGTGAGGGTATATCAGTGGATACATAAAAAATAATAGTTATTGAATACTGGCCCAGACTAACTATTGTGGCTGAGATCACAATTTTTGTTGGTTTGGCTAGATATTAATGGAATTTTGTAGAGATTGTCTGATGGCTAATTAACCCACTCACCAAGTTGACTTGGATGAGATCTAAGTTACTTTGAATATATGAATGTTAGGGGAATTTACAAGAACTGAAGACAAGGATAGTCAGAAAACCCGTTCTTACATTTCCATTTAGTGGATAAGGGTTTGTGATCTTTAGTGATGGATCAAAGAATGGATTGAGATTTTTTGTAATGAAAAATGATATGATGATAGCATACACCTTATGAAAATTGAAGGTTTATAATAAAAATTACCCAACTCATGATTTGATGTTTGCTATGGTAAATTTTTTATTAAATATATGGAGGAATTATCTTTATGGAGAAAGATGTGATATATATATATATTGATCATAAAATTTTAAATTATAGTTTCACACAGAAAGAGTTGAATATGTACTAGAGAAGACGGTTAGAGTTGATTGAATATTATTCCTGCACAATACATTACCACCTTGAGAAATAAAAAAAGATGGTATATCCTTTGAGTTAAAGGATCATACAAGATTGTCTATGATAGGGATCATAAAAGGTAAAATATTTATAGATTTGTGATTGATGGATCTGGTAATATTAAACGAATGAGATATATATTGTCTTTCCCAAAATAGTTTTCAACCATCTATCCAAGTAATGATTTAATAGTTATAAAAGGAAGATGAAGAGATACAAAAGAATTTGAGAAATGTTCCCAAGTTTATCATTGATTTTTTGGATTGATAGGGTTTAGGAACAACTTATGTTTTCTAAACATACGATATTTATAGAATGTGATATTGGATGCGGCTCATAGTTAATCATTCTCTATTTTACATTGTAGTAGAAATATGTATAGAGATCTTGCAGAGTATTTCCGATGGGACAACATGAAGAGAGATATTTGTGAGTATTTATCTCAATTATTTTATTGTTAGAAAGATAATGTTGAGTGAAATAAGTCTACTATAATTTTACAACCAATAGCTATATTATAATAGAAATGTGATAAAGTCACCATTTAGTTTTACACCAGACTCCTCAAAACATCTAATGGACATAATTCCATTTAGATTTTAGTCGATTTCCTTATGAAGTCACCAAACATTATTTCCATTAGATAATACATCTATCTTGATATGATTTCTAGAATTTATGTTAAGGAATTGGTATGGTTGGATAGAGTTCCACATTCTGGTATATTTGATCAGGAACAGAGGTTTGCATTGATGTTATAAAAAATCCTTCAGTTGGATGTAGATATAATGTTAAGATTCAACGCTTCTTATCATCCTTAGATTTATTGTTAGTTTGATATCTTTTTCTATGTATTTCAATGGTTTTTGGGATCAACACCTTCATCTAGTCGATTTTTCTTACAATAATATATTTCAATCAATAATATAGATGGATCCTTATGAATCCCTTTATGGAAATAAGTGTATAACTCCAATGTTCTAGAAATTTATAGAAAGAAAGATATTGGGACTTTATATATCTAATGAAATATTTAATAAATTTATATGCATTCAATATCACATTAAGGTATCTCATAGTCGATAGAAAATTTATACTAACAATCATCAGTATGATCTATAATTTAAAGTTGGTCATCAGGTTTTTCATTGAATTTATACATGGAAGAAGGATATGAGATACCTTACAAAGGGAAATTTGAGACTTATGAATATTATCCCTTTCGATATTATTGATCAAGTATGGATTCTAGATTATATCTTAGAGCTTCCACTGAACCACTCTCAAGTTCACGATTTATTCCATGTATCACTCCTAGTGAAGTACATAATTGATCCATCACATGTATTATACAAAGAGGTCATATCACTAGAGCTTGGCCTTTTATATGAAAGAATTATTATAATTATTCTATCTTAGAGATGAATTGATATGGAACTAGACTACACACCATGATATAGTTATCTAGAGGAATAAAAAATTCAAAGAAACAACATGGAAACCTGAGCATATAATGAGACATATATATCATCTTTTTTTTGTATTAGTGTAGTGGAATTTCAAGGTATTAATTAATTTTAATGATGTTGCAATGTAACAACATGGTATTTTTATGATATTTCTCTTTTTAAATAAATTTAATCTCTTTGATAGCATGTGATACATGCTACCTATATTTTAAAAGAATCGTAATATAGTATACCATTAACCAAGCTATTAAATTGGATGGTATGAATATGATTAAATAAACTATTAAAACTATGTGGTTAAAAATTTATAAATTAAATACATTGGTTATTAATTTATTAGAAATGAAAATAAAATAAAATAAAAGTAAAAAATCCATTTTATAGAAATAAATTTTTATACAAACATTGTGTGTTTATCTTAATAATTTATATTAATCACTATTTGTAAATTATTTTAATGAAAATTATATTTTATGTATTCTATAAAATATTTTATCATTAATATAATATTTTTTCTCTCGAGGCAAGTGATAAGAATTAATCCAATTTTATGCTTTGAAATTATATATTTATTTTTAAAAGTGGTGTCATCCCATTTTTTTACCATATTTTATTTTTTTCCCAATTTAAAAAAATTATTTGGAATAATTAAATTTATTATAGAAATTATCATGTAAAATTATCTGATTGAAATTATGATAATTTTCTAAAAGAATTGATTTTCTGATGAATAAGGAAAATGTTGATTTTTATGAATTTTTTTCATTCTAATAATTTTAAAAGAAACTTTTTATATTGAAATGGTTTTAAAATTAGATGTTCAATTATAATATTTTAAATCCAATTTTGGCCACTGGAATCAATTTTATGTCCAATTTTGATATAAATTCAATTTATACTTAAGAAAACTTTTTCTTTGGAAACCAACAATTCATCATGTTTGTGAGTTTAATTTTAAATTAAATTCATCCAGATTTGAGAATTTAATTAGAAAAAAATATTATATATTTTAAATATGAATAAATAATATTATTTAATAATTTTAACTTAATTTTTTGTCAGAATGAATAGTAAAAATAGTAAAAATATGATACCACGATTAAGGTTAGAACATATTTATCGGGGGTAAAACTGAAGAGAAAAGTGTTAAAATAAATTAAACAATAATATAAATTATATTGGACACCCTCTCAGATCCACTCCACACATCCATTCCCATTTTGTTCATAAAATATGTACAAAAATAATTTAATTAAATCTCTCATAATTACCTAGATTAATTTTTCTGATTATAAAACAATCATATCAAGGAATTAGGTATAAAACTATAGAGGTTTTCTGAAAAAGAGGTACATTTCTTCGCCATGCATTTTTTATGTCTTCTTATACCTATTTTAAATATTATTTAAATATGATGAAATTATATAAAACATATATTTATTATAATAAAATTTTATTAGGTTAATTTGATGACCTATATCTGTATACTCTTCCATCAAATGGGTAATGAAACTGTCAATCGTGAGTATGGAAGACTACCACCTCGCGAACTGATGTCATTCGTTTTCCATCACCACCAATCATTGATTGATATAATGATTAACTTAATTTACATATATAATATTTATTTCATAATCATACTTCTATAATTGTAATATCACATCTAGGTAATTATCTTACCATTCGTTGGGATACGATAACGTCACGCGTGAGTACATGTGGACTACCACCTCCACGAAGTAATGTGATTTGATTTTCATTTCTATTTTAAACGGATGGGGATAATAATTTATTTTCTTAATATATATGATTTATATGATATAATAATGATTCTATAAATGGGTATTACTATTTATCTTCATTTTATTCCATTCGTTGAAAAATGAAAATAGCGTTCATGCATATGTACGACCCGACATCTCCTTGAACTGTGTTATTCTTTTTATATCTATTACTTTTATGGATGCTAATAAATATGTATATAACAAATTTATATGATATTTATATCATCATAAAAATTAGAGAGGTAATTTAACATGATTAATGTATAAGGAAAATAACTACTAAACCAAAACATAATTGAAATACGAAGCAGTTATCACCCAAAATAGTTATTTAAAAAAATTATTAATAAATAGGTGATAAAAAATTAAATATAAATAATATATGGTATTATATTTATAATTTTTTTCAATTAAATGTGTAGAATATACCTATATTTATTATATAGTAGGATCTAACATGTACATACAAACTCACACATAAGGTAAGTGTTTGGTGTTACAATCTCATTATATATTGGTATTGTTTATAATTAAGAACTAATAATAAAATATTATTATTTAACTCCCAATAATATCTTTAATATTATTCTTCTATGTGAATTTCTAAATAATATTTATTTATTTCATTTTCCTCTATTTAATAACATAAGAGACTAAAAGAATGTTTTTATGGAAAAATAACTTTATTTCTCTCATCGTCCAAAAACAACAGTTCTTCCATATCCATTCTTTCTTAAAAATTTTTCAGGTATGTTTTTTATATAATAATATGAAATTTAAAATTAATTTTTACTCATATTTAATTCTTTAAAAATAGTTTAAAATGAATCAACTTTTCTTTTTATGAATAATTTATTTTTTGGATTTTTAAAAAAAGTGTTGAAAGAATGTTTCCATTTAACTTATATGGAATGAATGAAATTTTCTAACATCATTAACGTTAAATTATTTATATCATTAATTAAAATTTTCCTTGGTTATTTAAAAATAAAATATTTTCCATAATATTTTGGAAATTTTATATTTTAAAAATGTGACTTCAAATGGAAATGTTATTTTCCTCAAGAATGATTTTAATGATTTTTAATGGCATTTCTATTTATCAATGAAAACTAAATTCAATGTTACTTATGATTTAATAAGGATATGATCCAATTATATCATCCTTATTATTTATTTAGATGATTTATAATTATAATGATATTATATTTATGTAACTCGTTACATTTCTTTGGATTACGCTATAAAAAATTAATGAATTGTGTATGGAACCCATTTCATTTCCATGAGTTCCTAAATGATGAAATGTTTATGAATACAATTTATTTTAATTTTTTTATGAAATGATGAATTTTTTATGATATTTATGAACACATATGTATGATTTTCATTATTTTATTAGTAGTCCTGAAATTATATATTCTTCTAATACATTGGGAAAAGATGGATATATTATGAGATAGACAAGACTATAATGGGGAGTGAACCTAATTTAGTGTGGGATTCTGTCCCCTATGATAATATTCGGAGTCAAACATGAATACTATGATGATTCAGTTAGTGAAAATATAGCTTTGGTAGTCTCAACAGTAATCCTCGACTACTAAAGAAATGATTTTCTATTATTATATTTATGCAAAAACTCATGTCTAAGGCCTTTCTTATGCTCTCATAGATCTTGTTCCTTTAATTATTTTATGATTCACACCTTACTAGTTACCAATATTTATTTCATGACTAAATATTATGATCTATGATATCTAGGGTAATGTTTTCAAATGCTATGATCATGTTCTCATACCCATATGCTCATTTTATGTTTAAGTGATCATTGATATGTCCTTTGTTTACCCTTAATACGCATTAGACCTAACCATTTATTATGTTTCCCTAATATAGGATATGAAGAAATTTATTATGTATGATTTTACAATGTAGGGTGTTAGTTTTGAAAAAACACGTTTGGAGATAATATAGTTCACTTATGAACTATCTTTCTATGTATATATGTTTCCAAAGGCACTAGAACTATATAAATCAATTCTGGGTCATTATGTTGTGTAATGAATATGCATATATAAATATGTGATATATATGTATGAAAAAGATTAGTTTCTAAAGTTAGAGTAATTCACTATTTATTTTTCTTACATAGTGTAATCTCCAATTCTTTAATATCTTCTTCAATTTATGATTTATCAACAAGAAGTCCCTAAAAAGTACCATAGATCCAATTTAATAAATATTTGTGAACTTTAATTAGATTATCATTAATCTTATAATGAAGATCATTAATTAATGTATTATCATCACATCTTAGAGAATTTGTATTAGTTTAATAATAATCAATAAAATTATAATAAATTGTACCACTCTCATTTCCATAAATTAGTGCTATCACTGCATTTAATTTTATATTATTATTTAAATTATTTACCCATATTTTCTTCCTATATTTTAATCTCATGGAATATATCTAATGATTTATAAAAATAGGATTATTTTTATTTTTCTCTTTATGAGGTACCTCAAAAAAATCCTAAATTATAAACTACATTTAGTCTATAAAAAATCATTTGTGAAAAAGGTTTTGTATTAATAGATAACATATCCAATGATTCATCTTATAGATCCCTAATATCAGTTTGGAACCATAGGGGGGTCGTTGTTTTATGATTTCTATGAATTCCGTTTTAATACAACCTCTTAAACTTGTTATGGTTCCCAATCTACTCAATGATTTCTTTTAACCTCACCTTCATGTACAGTAATAATAAGAAAGAAAGTAACACACTGTATTTATAAGTTTAAGCCTAAAATAATATTGTTTCCCCTATTTTACATACCCCATAATATGTATTATCCTCTATAATGTTATGATCAATTACAGTGGCTCATAATTGACATCAAAATGATTAGTTATACGCACAATAACTGGTTATAATCCCAAGTAGTTGATCCTTTATATGTGTATTGTTATCCTCTCCATCCATAAAAACATTATTCATTAGTTTTTTATAATCCACAACCACACATATTTTTCTTAACTAGTTTTCAACCGAATCCATATCCCCTTTAGAAACTAGTTTTACACCATTGATACACACTCTTATTCTTTTTTATTGATCCAATATTATAAATTATTCCTTCTTATGAGTGGTCTTCTTCCATGGGAATGTTGGATATGGATTTCATATTTAATTATTTAAGATCTTCAATAGTTACTTCGAACATGTTTTTGGCCTTGAAACTCTATACATGCCAGATTCTAGATTGATCTAGTTGTCTTTAGCTTCCTTAAATACCCAGGTAGATAACCTTTATAGATTCTTGAATCTTACTCAAATTATTCTCTCTCTCCAATGAATATGTGTTTCAATCAATCACTTCTTCAAATGTTTAGATTTTTTAGAATAGTCCAAGCATTAATGGATTGTCGCATTATCTTCTTTATTATACCTACATAGATATATACATAATTATATAATGTATATTAATTCAAATTTATTCTAATTATTGGGAGATGTTGATTTTCCTTATTTTTAATTCAATCAATGAATCAAAATTATTTAATTATTGATTAAGGATATTAATTCATGTTTATCATCCTAGAATTTATCCTCATAAAATTATTATAGAATCCAAATCTATGCATAATGATATATTTTCATTGAAATATTGACATAATATATTCTTCATCTATATTAAAAATACATGATATTAATCATAAACCTAAATTATATTCTCTTTAAATAGTTACCAAAATACCCATACTTGTTATTTTTAAAGTCTATCATATTTTATTTGCATAAATTATCTATATAACAACTTATAAAATCATACATGTCTCTTGCATGAATTCATAATCTATTTCACACATGAAGTAAAATTCATATGAAAGAAACATTCATGAACGCATAGAGTTACTTTGTAATGAATTGTATGTATTGTAGCCTTTATAACTATCATTTTTATTACATGCATGAAATTTTAACTTTATACATGTGTGGTAATCATGATCATACCCATTTATAAATTGTGTTCCATCAATGTTCAATATTTCCAACTCGATCTATATTGATTTCAAATATAAATATCCTAAAAATAATAATGGGAATACCCCACATAAATGTTTATAATATTCCCTTATTGTGTAAACTATGGCCATATTTCAAGAAAAATCTCATGTAATGACTAATCTTAAATTATTTGAAAATTCTCTACATGAATGTTGGTATACACAGCTCGATCGTATCCTATGTTTGATGTATAACTCTCACGAGATATCTATTACTTCAAAATATACACTAAAGAACCATTCCTTTCGTATAAGGCCTTCACACATGGAAGGTCCATGTATGGTCCATCCTCAATGAAGCTCCATGTGTCATTAATAATATCTCATAATGTAGAACATTTAGAAGATAGTATGTTCTTATTGAAGATTTACATTACATGTATTGTGCACATCTGATCTAAAAACCTCATTTCATTTGACAATTAGATGCATGGTAGATTACAATCATGTCTCATAGTAGGTGGAAGTTCATTTGTGTAGTTGACACATCATCCATGAAGTGCATGTTAGATATAGTGTGTGTATTAATTCATCACCGAAGATCCATTCCCATTACACACAGAAGCTTTGTGTAAAATCCATACTCACCAAATCTTGTAAACCCATGTTACATAGATATCACATATTTGTATAATATTAGATGAATTTGGTTTTAATGATGAGAGTAAAATATTAATTGGTTAGTGGACATGGATCATGACTTTATCATGTGCAAAAATATATGTAAGGATTGGGATTCATAAGGAAGAAGATGAAACCATGGGATAATCAGATAGGTATGATGAAAAAAATCCGGTATCTTCTATTTTTATATGTATTTAAAGAGTGGTAACAGTAGCTGTAACTCTATTCCCCACATCATATATATATATAATAATTTCAACTTCTTAATAACCATATATATTCCCCTAGTTTCTAAATGTGAGTAACTGGTTCCAATAGGGGATGAATCCAACCACCAATCCTACCGCACATGATGTTGTCCACTCCAAGAACCCCCACATTCAAGATTTTGTTTTTCCTTGGCCTCCCAACCATCAAGAAAAACATTCATGTCATGGTGTGAGTGAAATATAATTTTTAATATCTTCTAAAATACCCTCACTTCATATGGGTGGTCATGGATCATAATAAGGTCGAACCCAATCACTAGGGTAGATATTCCTAATTATAGATTTGAACGGAGTTATTTATCTAGTTGGAAAAGTCCATAGAGTTCATAGATGATGACATATATGAAAATATAATCCGGAGAATTATAGTGCTTAAGGAAATATCTTAAAGGATTAACTTATTAATCATGGAAATGAAAATGAAAAAAATATTAATTAATAGATAACTAATTAATTAAAATAGAAAAAGTTGGGTGTTTTTTTGAATCATAGACCATAGTAGTTGTAGCTATAGGTCATGTGTGATTCTAGTTAAGGATGAGTATAAGGAAATTAATTTTTCCTTAGTGTGGTTGTTTGAGATGTTAATTATATTCTATTATTTCATATTCTACCCCACCCGCATCGGTAGGGAAAATGATACCGAAATGTTTTTTAGAGTGTTTTCTCAAACAACCAAGTCAATGAGGGAATATATGGTTGACTTATCTCTATGACCTATTTACCATTAGTCTTTAGTTTTTATAGATGTATCCTGGTCTATAATCTCTTATGGTATAGGGTGCATCCCTTTCTAGGATGTGATGGCACTCAATTTTACAATACATTTTTTTGCGGGATGTAAAATTTAAGGTATAAAACTTACTTGTATATGGTCGTGGTGGCCTAGATTATCATGAGTGTACATAAATGGGATGCTATTTCTTGAGATATATAGAATATAAACAAACTATAGTGTAATTTAGGAATAAACTTGTTAACATATTGCATCATTACCTATCTGGGATACTATGAATAGTAACAGGTTTAGGTCACCAAAAGGCCTCGAGCGTGTGTCCCTGTACAACAGAGGTTTTCAACTAGTAGAAAGGTCATATTGTATAAACATGGGGAGACTATCCCCTAATATTAGTGTAATAAAAAGAAGGAAAAAATAAATAAACATGAGAAAATATATTAAAAAACTAAAATGGGAGTAGATAAATAATAACATGCTATAAAGGATGAAATATAGTAAATGACCAAATAGTCATGCCATACATATAACATTGATCTCCAACTAGGAAAACTATAAAAATAGTAAAGAAATAAAAAATCAATAAATTTATATGTCTCTACTTCCCACACTATGAAATAACACATACCAAGATCTATGTACACTTTCTAGCCATCTTACTCGACTATTTGCAAGCAGCCCAACATGTGATTGAAACCAAGTCTATGTCTTCTCAAGTACCCAAGTAAAATAACAACCCATGTAGGATGAGATTAAAAAAATATGTAGGGAACCAATAATGAGGCCCTATGGATAACCCAAAAAAGTAGGGTATGTGTACTAAAAAATTGAAAAAATAATAATAATAACTTATAATTCCAAAAAAATAAGTAACCACAGTCATGCCCATGGCCTAATGTCTACCTTGGTCTGACCTTACTATATTTATCCAGTTCTGTAATATCTATGAGTAAGCTATGACAACACATGGGGATAATCATCCAATCCTAATGGGTCACATTTACTCACCTCCCCTAAATATAAGACATAATTCGAGGTATCAACTAAACATTCTAAAAACAAGGCATCGAGACAGATCCTAGGCATCATACGCATCCCAATCATGTCGTGAGTATATAGTGGAACCTAGAAAATGATGTGAAATTCCCCATTCTAGTATGATGTTGGATTTATAGGTCCTAGCTCATAAGAAATAAAGACATTAGAAATAGTAATGAATTCCTATGGGTGATGGACCTTAGTTAATATGTAAGGAATACTCTCCCGATCCCAAATGATAACTGAACGTCCAAAAATCACTAGCTCAACTACATACTCATAGGAAACGCTTAGAAATGAAATCATGGTGCATCTAAATGATACTAAGTATTATCCTAGAAATCAATCAATGTTATCATCATTAACCTCAGGGATGTCTCCAACATCCACTTTCTAGGGAAACTATGGCCACCCGACAAACTTCGACATCAACTGGATGCTATAGTTCTAGAAATCATAGGTGATACACTAATTATGATTGGTTTCCAAGATCACTCATCAAATTTCACAATTTTTCATTCATTTTTATTAATCCCATTAATTATATGCATTATAGTAATAGAATCATTGAATATTTGGTCTTAAGATCACTAGAAATCCAAGGCTCTATAAATAATAACTAATTTTAGTATAAAACATTAAATTGTAGTATAGAATATATATCATATTAATTTATTATAGTTAGGATTTTGGTTTAACTAACATATAATGTAGAATCTAGGTAGGTTATGGTCCTAGTTTCCCTTAACACATGGTCATATATGTATTTTTGGGTGGCATGCTCCTCAAGAAATACCAATTGTATTTTAATTTTCTATGTTTATCCAATTCCAATTTATCTAATTAATAGATATACACTTATCATGAATTGGGATGGTTGGGATTATTCCTAAACCCATCATATTATGTCACTAGACTTGGTGGCCATTATAATAAACACATACATTATTAAAACCCCTGTTCATACATACCCACTAAGGGTTTGTATTTCATTGGCTCACCAATGAATCTCCTTAGTCATGATACGAATGAGTCACCCTTACATGGGTCCTTTTTCTTAGTCATTGTCTCAGGTTAACACTCTATGCACCATGACATCACATCCAATGACATCATCAATAGAGTAGTGCTATATCACCAAAAACTGGTATATTGCCTCTAAATAAATCATTTGGAGATGTCTCATGATCCATTTTGGTCCTCAAGGTCTTTCTAGGATGGAATACTCACTGGAACCAGACCTGGTCTGCCTATGTTATATCCACATAAGTTTGCATAAGGGATTACATGCCCCATTGTGTCTAGCCTAACCTCTAAAGTGATCTAGAGGATACATGGTTTCTCAAGGGACTTGGCACAAACCATAAAAGGATAAGGAATTAGGTTAGCACATAGGGGTTGTTCATGACCCCTAAGGTCCATCCATCATAACTAACCGATTTATTTTAGATAAAAAATACATTGAATTAAATTATTTTAGGGTGTATTCCTCAAGGGTTATCCTTAGAATTAACATTCCACTACACACAAGAAAAATTATCTTATGAAAGGTATGATTGACCACCTAACTCATATTAATATTTCCATTTGTTTTCCTTGGTAAAAAATAATTTCCAAGGTCTATCTAAGCCCGTTCGAGACATATGATGTCCTGTATTAAAACCAAACAACTAGAAATAAATTAATTATAATTACATTATAATTAATTTATTAATCTAAAATATATATAAAAAATTAATCAATTTTAATTATAAAGGAATAATTCCCAAAACCTCACCCGCTGATCCCATCTCACCAAATCTGTGACCAGACACCCACTAATAACCTACGACATATACCAAACCTCGAACCGAGCATAATCCTTAAGAGAATATGTAAACAAATTTACCCAATAAATTTAATTTAATATGAAATTATTTTTTAAATTTACTATGGTCACTTAAGTAAACAAAAAATCACGCGGATAAGTGAGGATGGCATCCTATGTTCCGCTCTTCCTAGGTGGGAAAAATCCCTATTACGAGTATCTGATTCCTCTATGCTTTGGTGGAATAAAAAAATCCATAACCATGGAAAGGGAAGTTATAAAAATAATATATGATAAATTTAATGGAGGATACATTAAGATAAATCCTTCCTGAAAACGCTGAGGATGTTTACCATTGAACACCCCCTTTAAAGGGGTTGAAGAAGGGAAGGAGGGGGGGGGGGTTGTCCGTGTGAGGGAGAAAATGGGGTGAAAGAGGGGCAATACTCTTAAAATCTTGAGAGGGAAAAATTGTAATTACCTAGATTTAATGATATACATATGTTTTCTATGCAGTTAGCCAAACTATGCTTCATCCATGATCCCCCACTAACTAAGGCACACCCACCTCACACAGTTATGGATGATAATTTTATAGACCATGTTCCAACAATTTGGTATGTATACAGTTTACCAAATAGGCTCAGATAGTTTTCTTGGGGATCCTACATGTTTGTACAATCCATGGAATTTTGTAATCTAGGATGAATGGTTAGGCCGCACAGTTATCATTAACCATGTTCCCTAGGATAAACTTTTTATAATCTTTAACTTCTAGCCTCAAACCTATGAGATTCTCCCAAAACCCCCAAACCAAATTTTGAGACTAAAACTATGTCTAAAAAAATTATTTTGAGGTAATACAAATGTTGGAATCCCATTTTGGATCTCTGATAAATAATTATACCTTCTCAGTAGTTGAAAATTAAATTTCATCTTGAAAATTCAACCCATATGGATTAGAGATCTTAAAACCCCCACAGTGTAATACTTTTCATCCCTATAAATCCTTAGTGGTAATTAAAATGAACATCTTGACCAACCGTGGTCATGAACTCCCACTCAATTGGCCTTGTCATGTTCTTGAATTCACAATTCACATCCATCCACTACATTGAACATGCAGTGCTTATTAAAGTAGAACCCAAGTCAATGCTCATAAGATCTATAAAAACATCAAGATAACACTTATATAAGCCTATTTAACCTATGAAATGACCATTGAATATTCATATTCAATAACTGGAATATGATTCTCTACACCATAGGTACTTGGTTTTAATGAAAAATTTCCAGAAATGATGCCTCCGCTACTGGGGTTACCATGAAAACTCACCTCCTATATCCCCACAATTCACCTGACATGATTTTAAACATACCATAATTGTTCATGTACCAAAACTACACATAAAAACTAACAATATTATCATTTTTTATATTCCAATTCATAACAGGAATGTCTCCACCATCCATTTAAAATAGTATCATGCCAAAATCGCATAGAAAGGACATATCCAATTACCAAAGTGTACTTTTCATATCCTAAATGGTGTGACAGAAGTGGTTTCTCATAAAACACATCCATTTGAAAGATATAAAATTATGTTTTCAAAACATTTCATAGACTTTCCTTCAAAAATAGTTTGTAGACTCCAATGTGTTACTAAAGCCTGATCTCATTACCTTCACCCACATAGGCATCCAAATATCATGAAATCACACTCACTGAAGTCTGTACCTGACATTTGGTGATACTTACAAGCCAAACCACACAATTTCTATTTCTATCATTGTTCCACAACCCGAACACTGATGGAATATCGACCCGATCATGACTGAATCACCTCACAATAGTCCTATAACGGACAGTCATTCTCGAAATCCACCCAACACCATATTTAAACATTCACCTATAATTCCACAAGTAATCCAGTTATACAAAGTTCCATTTTCCCACTATAATCTGTATTTTAAAATGACCTTCCATTGACTCATCCCTTAACCTCAACCTTTATCATGATATTGTTTCACCTACTAATGAAATATAGCTCCCCACCTAAGGAGAAACCTATTTTCTACAATACCAAGAAAATTCCGGATATCTATAGCCCACACCCCATCCATTACCATAAAAATGATTATAATGGATAAAAATCACTCATTCTAAGCATTAATGTAAACATCACTTATCATCCATTCTAAACCCACAAAAATAAACTCCATGGTATTCGCTGAAATATTCTATCAAAATATATGTGTTACTCTCCATGAGTCATTATCACATAGGTCCAAGCTATACTCCCCTTTAACCAACCTTGAACAGTATGTCTCTTGATAATGTATTTCAAGGCCCACCCTCAGGTTGGACACCCCACAATACCAAACTAACTTCCTAAAATACTGTTACCATGGTACACTTTTTTTTACCAGAAATCCCGATCAACATGCTCATATACATCTCAATAATTAGATTCAACAATTATCCCACTCATGGATGTTTCTGATTCCATTACACAACTTTTGGTCATGTGAGTCTCACACCACCAAGTCCAAGATCGCCATGATTTTGGAAAAATCTATCTCAAAACACCAAGAGCTCCCTATGAACTCTTTAAAAATTTTAAACAAACATGTTCCATGATTCATCAATGACTGCTCACCTCATAGAATCATTACAATGCTATAGGTGGTTATCCTCATTCTAAAGTGTGTTATAATCATCCACATGCTTAGAAAACTCTCAGCTCCATTCCAGTCATGAGATTCCACCCTCACTCTTTCCGTGCATCTAAAAACACACTCATTTTTCAATAGATATAGGAAACCGAAAATTCATTACTCTCCAATCCAATGTTGATACCCATGAATCATATGGGATTATTCAAAATGTAATATATCACCCTAGATATGTGGGAAACCTGAGCAGATTCTAGGCATTGGTCTCAACAAGAATGTACAACCAAGATCACTACCCCTAAGGTCTTTAATAAACACAAGACACCTTCTTTAATGGGTTTCCCTTGATATAACCATCCACTAACACACTCGGGTTCAATTCAAAAAAATTGGACTCTAGGTCACCACACTAACCCTACTATAGAAGCCTAATTAATTGGTAACTAATTACATCCCCCTAATATAAGGCTCAAACATATCACCAAGGTCACATCTCATGGGGAGTTATCCAAACTCTCATCTCAATCCATGGAATCAATATACCCAAACACCGACCCATGAGGTCTTATATATGATGGTATCACATGCCGACCACTACCCACATCTAGGGATTTCACACCCAGGTCAAAACCTGTTTTAATTAGAAATGACAAAAAATATCCATGTTCTTTCCTCATCTTTTACATGAACTCTAATGGGCCTGTCAACCCCCTATAAGGGATGTTAAAAAAACATCAAACTTATAGGGTTAAAACATTCCAACATAGGTTTAGTTAAATTGTTTTTCAATTACATGTTATAGAGGATAACACCCTATAAGTTGTAATTGAAAACCCATTTAGGTAAAATCGATTAATGACTCATTAACATAGGGATGATTCTAATTTATTAAACATTTAAGGAAACAACATCCAACATTCAACCTATTAGGAACTAATCCTCTCTAGAAATATTTATAAGGGACTGCTTCTTGAAGGGTCATGATTTCAATAAGATAAATAGATAATGAATTGATCCTCACCACGCATCCATAATACCACATGAGGTTCTAGTTTGCTAAAATGCATCAGGTACCTATCTAAATCACACTTCAAAATCTATCGTGATAACCATAAAAAATGGTTGGTTAAGAAAAATATCATAGAAATATAGATGGGGAAACTCCATGTAGTTTTTCAAGACACTTTAGTTATCTTAACTTGAAAAATGTACACCTATAAAGGGTCTACATGAAGGGTATTATCTTCATTGGTCAACATGTTTCCCCTAATGAACACTATCGAAGGAATCACATGAACCTAGTGACCAATGAATGTAACTAACAAGATTGTGAGCATTTCTTATGACTTACTAAGGGTTTATACACCTCCCATACAAAAATAATTATATTAGGATCGCCATCACCAAGTGAAATTACGGTGCAGTTGACATGGTATGTCATAAAAGAATATAAACATGGCATTCCATCTAAGTATAATTCCACCAAGAAACTATATGGGAAGCACCATTTTAGATTTTGTTGACACAAAAAATATGTGTACTTAGTTGTCAATAAATTCATACACTAAAAGGAATATAACTTGTGTACACTACTCTCCAAATATGATGCATGAACGAATTCCATTTTCCTCTATCGACCAAGAGTCAAAATCAATCACAAGACTCCTGACAATGGTCTAAGAGCTATAAATCCCCACTAAATCATAAAATCCAAACCACATGTTTGTCCCTAGAGAAAAACCAATACTCAAATATAACATCATAAACTAATAACATCATTACCATATCAATGGTAGCATGGAATTATCACCACAACAAGTTTTATCAATACACCAGTTTGGTATACATCACAGGCTGTAAAACATTTCTAATAAACAATTCTATAATATCCCCAAATAGTATAACAACAGGAAAGTAACTCATCTGATACCACATTTTCACACCCCCACCTAGTTTTGTTTTAATTGTAACGAGGTCAGGTTTCCCCAAGGCTTCTTGTTCACCTTCACCTATGCCAGAGGCTGCTAACTAGTATTTAAGACCTAGGGTGAAACCATGGGGAAACTATTCCAATATGATCTAGTAAGAATAATAATGGATGTAACTAAAAATGAGACAATATAATAATAAATTGAATCAAAATTAGATAAATAATAACAACTTATAATAGATAAAATGCAATAAATGGCTGAACATCCATGCCATATATAAAACACTAATCACCCACTGGACCGACTACAGTAAAAGGAAAGAAAGAAATATAAAATAAATGTTCAAGGATATACTTCCCACATCAATTTTTACTACAAACCAAGATCCATGTAAACATCCAAGTCATAATGTTTTACAAATCCTGGGTCTCATTCCAACCCATGCCTATAATGAAATATAAGTTTTCTCAGGTAACCATGTGTTGCAGAGGTACAAGCTGGGTGTAAGTAAAAAACTCATCTGGGAACCAGCAATGTGGTCCCATACATAACTAATAAAATCAAGGTATATTGATGTAAAGTACTAAAACAAAATATTATTAATAATATATACTTCTATAAATAAATTAAGTAGCAACTATTGTATGGACCCTGTTATTTATTGACGTACTAAATAATTTCATTAAATAAATTTTCAGTTTAAAAACTTAAATACAACCCAATGTGAAAGAACATTAGGTCATTGTGCCATCGAGGTGTCAGAGGATTTCTCAAATCCCAGAACCCAGATTTTTGTAGAAAAAGGCTTTCCACACTATTAGTAGAAACCATGTGATGAAGGTCACATGGGTACTTCCAACAATGTGTGGCTTGACAATGATCTAGTGGAGCCTCAACAGTTGAAAAATGGTGTGAATGGAGGTTCACACACATGTGACAACCTTTTCAGTTTTTGAATGATGATTGAGATACAATTTACGCATGGTTGGGAAAACTGTTCACACTAACCATGCAATATGCCCCTCCATTCACTAGTGGGAACCTGGTTGGAACACAATTTCACCAACAGTGTGGCCAAACTGTGCAACCTAGGTTTTTGGGGTAAAATTACCTAATCACCCATAAAAATTTTATAACTTTAACCCTAATTATATTTAAACTCTGTTGGAAGAAAATTCAATTTTGTAGCTCCTCCTTTAATAAATTCAATAGAATATGATCCCTCTCCTCCATCAGATCTTAGAATTGAGTGCTAAAGGTATCATTAGATCCACGTGAGTGAGTACTCAATTCATTTTTATCGATTTGTTATTTGTATTCGTATGAAATATGCTATTTATGTTCAATCTATTGTTCCATATTTCTAGATAATTTGTTTGTTCTTTTCTTTTCTCTTGATCAGAGTTAAATTCAGATATGATAGTGGAAGAGCACCCTACTACAGACCAACATTAGTGGGTCTCATGATTTTACCCTAAATTAGAAGTGTTTATATATATATGTCTTTGTGCCACACTCGCTATTTTCCCGTGTCTCTTTTAAATGTAATGTATGACATTATTAAAATGGATAGGCATGGACTATGTGATTAATTATACCCATTGATATATGATTAAAGGTTATGGGAATTAAATTGGAACCACCCCTTGGGTGCATTGTTTAGCTAAATAGACCACCATGGGTGGACAATGAATTGATAACTTTTAAGTGTGTTGTTTACCCCTTAGTATAGGATGTCAGATGAGGAATTTAATTGATTAATTGACAGTTTTAGTTGTATTGATTAAAGAAATGGAATTGAATAACCATGAACCTATGTTCATTCCATGTAATTTCTTTTTAATCAGGAGTTTCATATTATATCGATAATTACCACGTGAGATAATTTGGAGTCTAATCCATCTATGGTTAGCCATGCCTTAAGAAAACTTTTTTGGTGAGGTTTAAATGAAATGATAATAATGATGTAATTTTGTAGTTAAATCATATTGATTAGATGCTTATATACCATGGGTGACACATGGGTTCACTTATAAATGCATGTAAAAACTCATTTGGCTACTGCCTTGCTTACACCCGAGTGACACCAGGACTCCCTTGAGGAATACCAAGGGAAAACTGATAGGGGATGACTATTATTGGACCAATTGATACTTAGCCTCCTTATGGATTACCAAGGATGGACTCAGAGGGAAGTTGATTATATATTCCATGGGGGACACGTGGGATCCCTTAGTGGGCCACAAAAGGTAGACTCAATGATTGTGATGATATATGACACCTAGAGAGATATATGTGTTATTATGAGGATCAATATTTGTGGGATTATAAGATGTTTGGTTAAAGATATTCCTAGATCGATACATAGATTCCAAATAAGGAATTACAAGGATGGGTTCAGCTTATTAATTGATAAATTAATGAAAATTTTTATATGATGCATCTTCCAAGATAAAAAAATCATAGTGTTAGTCTTTGTCCTATACCTAATAGATAGATTTCTTAGGCATCTCTTGTTCACATATCTTTTTGGTAGACAACAGAATGTGTACTAGGTCTCCAGAATTATTTTCTAAATGGGACTGAATAATTAAATGAACTTGATTATAAATTGATATAGGATTGAATGTTAATTCAGATACATTTTGGATAAGGCTGAAGAATGTAGTAGGGGTAGAGTTTCCATGGGAAACTAGACCTTTATGGGTTGTTTACTTTTAGTACTTCCTTACATGTTCTATTACTTCCTGAACAATGTTATTATTGCATATTCACTGACTTGATGAAATTATATCCTTGGGTGGTTTCATACTATGATTGTATCTCATACCCTATTTGGGCCATTGATGGGTTCTTATACACACTATATGATTGAAGGTATGGATAAGGGAAAGAACCCTACTATAGGTCTTTAATTTCTACATAGTAGTAGGGGTGCATTGGACTCATATTAGGTTCGTGATGATATTGAGAGATAGTTCTTTACGGTATTTTTGGTATTTTGGTAAATTTATTTTATTTTTACAACTATATACATGTTTTGGTTGTTTTGTAGAAACATGACATGATAATTATTTTATATATGATTATATCTTGCGTTATTTATATATTCCTGTTGTTTATCTATTGTTTGATTGGTTTATTGATTCCTCTATTTCATTCATGATTTATTTAACTGTTTTACACTCTGATTAGAGGGAATAGTCTCACTATAGA
Organism: Viscum album; assembly: GCA_963277665.1. Taxonomy (NCBI): domain Eukaryota; kingdom Viridiplantae; phylum Streptophyta; class Magnoliopsida; order Santalales; family Viscaceae; genus Viscum; species Viscum album. The sequence continues at coordinate 279,814,643 of OY728125.1, forward strand.
CTCACCATAGTCCCTCACTACTAGTTTGTTTTCCTCTGGCGTTTGGGGATATGCATTTGAGACCATGTGGATAACTGACTCGGTGAACCTTTCTGTGGCATGAGGGTTAGGGATGTTTCAATGTTTTATCAAAGGTTTTTTTATGGTTGGATTTTTATTTTGAGATAATAGTAGAAAATAGAATGAATTATGAGTTTAGATATGAGATTTTCCTAGGAATAGTTGATCTACATATAGGAAAAATGTAAATTTCCTGAAGTAGAATTTTTGTTTTACGAAATATGATTATTTTAGTTGATTTGATTCCACCATTGGGTGATGAACTCTAATTGTGAGGTTATTATTGAGATAATTATGGGTTCTTTTTCTATTGTAACCTCATGATATGAGGGTATTACATCTCATGAATAATTTTAGGAACTTGGTAGGAATCTAATTACATGATTTATTCCATTCCATATGGGAAGCATTACTTGTTTCTATGCTATTGGGATACATGAAATGATTGATATAATTTCTATGTGATACATATTTTGTGTTAGTAAGTGGACAGAGTGGTTGTTAATTATAGTTATTATAGTTACCCAATAGTTTCTTTCCTTATTTGGATAAAAAAGGCATCCTAACTAGCCAATTGTGAATTGTCTGGTCCAGAACAATGAGTCGCATGGAATGGAATGTGTGATGGAGCAGATTAGGTGGATGCCATATTTTTATATCACGAAGTGTGTTGAACCATATAGACCAGAATTTGGTGAACCAATTGGTTCATCCATTTAAAGTAAATTTTCATATAATGAATGAATATGAAAATAAAATAAAAATAGAATTTTTTATGACATAGTACTTGAACCAAACTCGGCCTTAGTAGTGGTCAGTAAGAAGTATGTCTTTTTTTTATAAGATTTTTACGTCACACAAAAATAACTAAAGGAGTAGGTATTGGGGTTTTTTTACATAGAATTTATTTTACCTATCCTATTCCAATATTTTTTCTTTTAGTTGTGAACTTTGATAACATTTTTTCCTGAGGCATGCATTTAGAATTGTAGAGACATTCCACCATGACATCCTCCAGTCACACACTATGGGGGTGGCAGCGATCATGATCCAATGGTGGTGGTCTAGGGGATGAAAGTAGATCCTGTAGTTGTTTTAGCTAAGGAACTTGTTCTTGTACATGAATAAGATGATAAGTAAGAGTTCCATGAAGGCTTTATACCTATTATGCATATCATTAAGGGAGAATCACGACCCACCTCAATTATGGCAGAGTTGACGTATGAGTCCCAACAACATCATCCACCCATGTTTTTGGGGGATGACATACCACATGCTATGGAGTCATGGATAGAGGGAATTATATATATCTTTGATATTCTAAAGACACCTATCAAAATGAGAGTAAAGAAAACAAATTATATACTTCATGATTATTCAAGGAGATGGTGGGATGTTATTACATTGATAGAACAACATCGAGAGATGGATTAGAGGGATTTTAATTTGTCTTTGTATGATTACATCAATTATATGTTGTTTAATGTCGATAGAGACCAAGATTTCATACACTTGGATATTGAAAAATTATCAGTTATGGAATATTCAACCTATTTTACAAAGCTCCAACACATCAAACCTATTTTGATGGATGATGAGATATTTAAAGCTAAGATATTAAAGGATTGGATAAGCACTGAAATTTGATTATACGTGAATGAGTCTTGGATGAATAACATTTCTAGAAGAATTAATCATGCACTTATCATAGAGTATAACTCGAGAAAGGATGAGGGTGAGAGACATGGTGGTTTGACACCTAGATCTGGCGCTACACTGATGTGTAGTAGGAAGCGTTATCTGGAGAATCCATGTGGTGATATTAGTATGCATAACACATTCTCAAGAAGCTAGGTGAGGTTCTACTAGTGTAGTAGATCAAGAAAGACAAGATCTCAATGCATGAGAGACCCATTTGAATGTCGATTATGTAGCAATATGGTCCATCTACAATGCTTTTGTAGAACGTTTTCTCAAGAAGCTAGTGAGAGAGGGTCTGAACCGACTCTACATATAAGAGCGGGGTTAGTAACTTATCATCAGCTTGGGATATGGATTATAGATAGATGTTTAGTCCAAGGAGTTGGTTGTGGTCTTGGTAGCTAGACCCCAAATTTGCAACAATAGTAGAATGAATGTGCTCAGGGTATGCAGGATGTATCATAGGGCCACATATTAGGCCGAATATAAGTAGTGAAATCAACACCTGAGGAGAAGAATCCAAAACCTTCTACATTAAGAGGTAATATACTAGTAGAATTTACTTTAGCATCTTCTCTTTTTTATATAGGTTATTCCCATATATTTACATCTATGCTCGTTGTAGAGAGCCTTGGGCTCAATTTTCATCATTCTGATGGCTTTATAATACTCGATACTCCGTTGGGTATTCAAACAAAGGATGTACATCACTGTAAGGATTAAATCCTTTCAATTAGAAAGTGTCACTTCATATGGGGCCTATTTTTACATGAGACGATGGGATTTGGCATCATTCATGTGATGGAATGTTTGGTTCCATTTCATGATTTCATTGATTCCTATCACTGAAGGGTGAACTTTACAGCACTAGAGGGATGAGAGTTTACTCACAAGGGTTAATGGGATGTTTAGGCGAGTTGTACTAGACTCAAGAATCATGGGATGGTTTAAATGAAAACATATATTGTGAGTTTATATCTGGATGATTCATGAACACATCAGGGTGATTCCCACTAGTGGTTGATCATTTTAGGGACATTTTATGTAACACCCCAAATAAAGAATATGAAATTTTATATTTATCCATATTTGTGAATAAAATATTAATATTACTTTAAAGGAGATTCTATGCTTGATGGCGTACCCAATACGCAACAACGAGTTTCTTGGGAATCTTATGTTGTAATCTAATAATAAAATAATATTATTTTAAATGGTAGTTAACGCCTAGCCGTTGTAATGACAGGAATGAACAGAACTAACTACAAAATGATTATATATGTTTTTCAAATATTTTTACTCTTTACAATAAATGTTAGAGGATTAAAAATGCGAATGAATCCAATTTTAAGCATAGGCATTCTAATATTCTTTAAAAGGTTGATTAACCGCCTTTTGAAGGTGAACCTCTTTTAAATCCACTTTTTAACAATTTTATGTGTTATATTTGACAAAATAAAATTCTTATTTAGAATCTGGACATCAAAATTTACTTTGTGTAAATTTTTGGTATCTTTCCGATAAAGTTCATTTTTTAATGAATAGTGAAAACTGTAGTATTTTAATTCAAAATCACTTTTAATATAATTTATTTATATGATTAGATTATCTTTTTAATTGGTTTTAAAGTGAAATTAGAATATATTTTTATCATTTAATCCAATAGTGGTCATTGGAATTAATTTCACATTGAAATTGGACTTAAACTAGTGTCAATCTTTTGATACTTATTGTTTCATAAAAACACGATATTTGCTATGACCATGGGAATTAGTTATTATATTAATTAATGAAACTTATATGTTTTGAATTTTTTAAAATATAAATCATTTTTGAATTCAGAATATCAAATATAGCTTAGGGTGAAGTTTTGGTTTTTTCTGGAAAACTTCAATTTTTGATGAATACTGAAACCACTAAGTGGTACTTAAGAAACAGATTTTTCGTTTAAATGAAATTTTACCACCTCTATGTTTTGAATTTCAAAAATCCGACATAAATGGTTGTCATTAAAAATTAAAATGTGGTTCAATGGGTTTAAAATAATTTTTTAGGAATAGTAACTTTTATGTTTTTAATCGTGATTATAGGTAATTAGTGTCGTTTAAGGAAAAACTAATGTTTTAATAATATGAGATGAGCTTGAAACATGTCCTACCTGCATTGGATGTGTCATGTCCGACCAGGAAAATCAATGGGTCAACTTTGGGACCCCATGGAGCCACTTTGGTTGGGAAATGACATAAATAACGTTTTATTTAATGTTAAAGTAAAAATGACACAAACATGAGATGTTTTACTAAAAAAAAATTTCATGGGGTTATACAAGTCAGGTTTTGACTATAAATATTCATTATAAAGATAATAAGATTTCCTACATCATGATATTTTATTTATAATTTTTAGACATTAAATATATTAAATTATTTATGACATCATGATGATGCAGCGAGTACCTCATTAATAAAGGATTTAAATAAAATGAAACTATAATGTAAAATATATGACCTAAACATGTCCAAAACCTATTGGATGGGTATATTTAGAACCCTTATCACTTTATACTCGAATTAGTTCAATGTGGGACCTTTAAAATCCGAAACTCATTTTAAAATAAAGGAACATTTCTTTACTTTCCAAGTGTGCCCCTCCTCTCCTCTTATAAAAGGCCCCCACCTCTACCTCCTTACCCACACTTCCAAAGCCTTTGTATCGGCCAAACCCTACCCATTTTGTATCTCCAAATCCCCCTATAACTATTTGAAGCCTCACTTCAGGCAGAAGTCTTCCCCAGGAAGCCTTTGAGCTCAAACCAAAGGGAGTTACCCGATTTTAAGGTAATGTCTTCACTTGAGTACTTTTGTTTTATTTTGCTTCTCCAACCCCCTAAACTCTTTTTATTAATTTATTTTGTAAAAACTAAAGTATATTCAATATACTAGGATGTTTTTATAAGAATTATTCGAGCTAAACTTACACACACCTTCGTCTAATGGTTAAAGAACATATTGTTTTTGTGGTTGGCGATTTCCTGCCTCACGAAACGATGATTGTTCAACATTCTTTTAACACCTTTAAAGGTAGCCATTATGATGTCACTGTATTTTATATATTATATATATGGTATTTATTTTTACTATATGCTTATTTATTTTATATTTAAAACATATCTTTATTCTTTTCATGTTGTGTAAATGCGATAATTTCATATGAGGAAGTGTGGACTACCGCCCCCTCAAGTGATGGGACTCGTACATGCAATACATGGAATGTATAAAGAATGAAATTAATGAACATATGTGACCTATATAACATATATATTATACTGGAATTATAATATATATATATATAATTTATTTTTAATTCCATTAATATGACAAAAAAATGAAAGTAACGTTCATGCGTACGTACGGCCTACCGTCTCCATGAACGATGCTTTTAGTTTTTATCTCCAAATGATATGTAATAGTATAAAATTAATATGTATTGGATATATATGATATTTTAATCATTAATACTATTCTGGAAATTATTTACTTATAACTACATGGGTAATCATTTTTCAAACAAGTTAATTTTTGACTCATGTACCAAACATCGGCAAAAACATCTGATATGAACTAGAAATATTAAACAATTATTATAACATTATAAAATGTGATATGAACTGAATAATAATATTTAAAGGAGGTCCTTAGGAAATTATAAATTGACCAAAGTTTATTATTCAGGAATATAAAGAAACGAACAAGACCACTCAGACTTGAGGTAAGGGATCCTACTCCTCTCTTTCTTTTTAAGTACACTCTTTTATGTCATTCCTTTTAAAGCTCATATTTCATGTTATTGGGATGTTATTTTATATTAATATTACTGTAATTTTTATGTTCATATGATTAGAGTCCCTATTCTTTCTCATAAATCCATTTTGGAAGTTTTAAGTGGCGCTGTTAGGCTGCCGAGTTTTCGTAAGGGATTTTTCATCTCACTTTTATTCCCGTGAGATTTATGCTACATTTGCCACAATTTACATTGAGTGGTGTATGTACTGCCCATTATTTTACTCATTGTGTAATATAATTTCATTTATAAGTATTTACATCAATGTTTTATTTTCCTTCTTTCATAGGTTGTATGTTTCGAAAGATACCCATGTCGGTAAGGGAACCTTTCACCCTCCTCTTTTTTAAAGACTTCTTTTGTTATGTCTTTTAATTCACATAATATTATGTTGGGATATGTTATTCTATATCCTTATTGTTTTAAATTTTTTCACCATGTGATGAGATACCCTTTTTATCTCTTATCAACACTTTTTCTGAATTTTGAAGTGACGCCGTTAGGCTGTGAATTTTTGCAAGGGAACTTCTTAACCCAATTTTGATTCTTTGGGATAAAAATGTACTCCTTGAATATGTCGTTATATGATGATGTTTGAATGTCCTCTGAATGTTTTACACTTAATACCCACTTATATTTCGTGTATTATTTTGTCACACATAATTATGTAACTGATTTATACTTAATCCAAGGATACCATCTTTGTATGGGACTTCGTCTCAATCTCCTTTCATTGAGGGATATTTTGTTTTATACACAACTTCATTTTATATGGTGTATAAACCCCTTGGACTCTTAAGTTTATTCAAAAGGAATATTTTTTCTACGAAGCATTTACTAAATGATAAAAGGGAATGTTTTGTCATACGTATGCGGCGACAACGACTTCTCTGCCGTCGTGACCATTATTTGAGTTTCTGCTTCCTCTACAATCCATAATTTTTTTAAAAAAGTAAAATAAATACCATGTTTTACATTATTTTTATTTTCGTATTAAAAATTATTTTCATAATGTTTTTATATCAATGTGTTTTATTGATATCTTGTGTTTGAAAGGTGGAAATGTTATGCTTCCTTTATGTATGTTTTATGTGATACGATTATGTTATGGTTCTTGGGTATTGTTATGAAGACGGGTGGTTCCGTGATAAACTAAGGGCGGGTGAGCCCGATATAGCTCTCCAATGCATTGGGTAACGCGAAGGAGTGAAACGTTAAGGTTTCTCCAAAGAGATTTTGGGAATATACTGTTGTGGGTATTCCAAACGTAACCAAGAGGGTTACTCCCTACGTAAGAATGTTATGAATGCCTCAAGTTACCATTTATGTCTTATGATTTCTATGATTTATTCATGATTTGATGAGGTATGTTAAAGTGCCTATGTTTTATGGGTAAAGTATGATTTCATTCTTATGTATATATGAACTAATGTTTCCTTTCCATATTTTTATATCCCTTACTGGGCTTTTTATGCTCATCCCAAGTTTTTTTTTGAATTTTTTTTCACAGGTCAAGGGAAAGGTACATGATATGATGATAGTGTCAAGGAGGTGTCATGAAAGAATCCATGCTTTATTCTTTAAATATGTTTCCGTTGATGGGAAAAAATGAATACTATCTTTTATGTAACCACTTTGTTTAAATGTGGAATATAATGTAAGTTTATGATCTAATTCTCTAAAACTCTAAACATGAAAATATCCTCAATGTGTAATATTTTAATAACTCAAGATTAAGTAAGGTTTAAGGTTGGGGCATTATAGTTGGTATCAGAGGTTGGTTCCGATAACTTTAGAGGTTAGGGTATTCTTTAAGCATAAGTGACATTACCATAATGGTTAGGATTTCAGAAAGAGTCCTAGTTTTATATAAAGTGAATGAGTAAGTATATCTTCATGTTTATCTTCCTCATTAGTACATGATGGTTTTTTTGATATACCCACACTGACCTTTTTGGTTTTAGTAAATGGCTGGATCTAGCAGGCACCAAAGTAACAGTGGATGTGAAGGAAATTGTGACAATTTTTTGAGCGAGAAACTGAATGATATGGGAGCTGCAATGAGAACTCATGTGTTTATCCTCAACCAACTACATGGAGTCATGATTGACCACCTAATCCTTGGTGATTTCTCTAAGGCATCATATATGCGAGAAACAAATCCCTACGAAACTACAAGTAATAGTCATAAAGGTAAGTTTGTTCAAAAACCTATCTGTCAAAGATGTGGAAAGAAACACCTAGGAAAATGTTTCAAAGGGACAGAAATATGCTATAGATGTGGAAATGAAGGTCATAAAGCATGAACCTACCATGGAAAAAAGAAAGCATCCAGTTGACTTGAGGAAATGGAAAGAAGTTCTTTCTGATAGATCAATTGAATGTTTTAAATGTGGTGTGCATGGTCATTATGCAAACACATGTCCTATGAAGAAGTTTCGTGAATGGGATCACCAAGATCGTACAAATATTTGTTTACCAACACCTAATTCCATTCTGATTGAGGATGAAGAAACTCACAATGACCAATCAAGGGTATGGATTATTTCATAACTTTTGTTTTCCAATTTTGGAATCATAGGATATGATCCATGATTTTGTTTGTAGGAAAGAAGTATTTCAGAATAAGTTGGAAAGGAATTGTTAATAGATCATGAAGAATGTTGAATTAGTAAGAAGTCAACATATAAGGGATTCAAGAGTTATGGTGAGAGTATTAAGTCTCTTTTTATGATGGGGTTACATTAGAAGACTTTTTATAGTATGTGTAACCATGATGTTTAATATATGAAAATTTTATTCAAGGAATAATTATCTGTTATTTTGTGGACATAGTTATAAAGAACCATTTGGGTTTATATGATCCTTACTTTTGAGGTAATTATGGGTTACTATATGTTATGATGGAAGTGAAAGGAATGAGATAAAATTGAGGTTAAATTATGTTATTGTTATTTTTGATGATTTTATCTCTTTTTGGGGAATGATTTTAGAATTATATAGTTTTGGAAAAAGGACAACATGCAGACCGTGTGACAACCCGTCGCACCAGACAAAGCTGCGGGAATCGAACCCACAACTAAAGTGCGACTGATATTTATCGCCTACCACTGGACTATGTGAAGTCCCTGGTTATTTTTACTGATTATTTTTAGTTAGATGATTTCATGAATTAAGAGTAAGTTGATTTTGGGTTATCTATGCAAATTTATAAACCTATCATGGAGGATATGTTATTAGGTTACATACATTTCAATACGAGACATTAAGAGCAACTGAAGTTGTTTGGAGATAAATGTTACGATTTAACTTGAAGACTATGTGACTAAAACCATAAAATATTTGGGTTTCAATCTTAGTTTGGTTTACATTGAAGAATTTTATGGACAAATTGTTTATCGAATGGTCCTTGTTGAACTTTGGGTTTTGTTGGACAAATTTTGGAGATTAAGAATAGATTTTCTTTTTATAAAGGGTTATCCTTTTCTGGATTATCTGATCTTGTACTAACCTTTTTGGTTTTGGTTTTGGGTTGAGTCTAAAGACATGGAAAGTATATAGTTCTCTTTTGTGGATTAGGTTATTCTTTAGAAATTGATTATAGTACTCTTAATGCGAACAAGTCTTCCTAAATACTCGTCTTTTGGAGATAATATGAGTTTGATTAAGGAATCTAGTGAAATTTGAAAGTCTACATGACAAGTAAGTATGTTTCATTATGATTTAGTTTAGCTCAAAAATAAAATCCTCAATGAAAAGTAACTTAAAAATAAAATGTGTTCTGTTAACTTTTCCTACTGGGGAATCGAATATCGTTTAACCCATCACAAGGTTGTGATTTTCTTATGGTTAACTTTCTCCTAGACATGTTTACTATCACTCTCTATCAGAACATGAAACTATGTTTTCTCCTCCATGTCCATGTTTTCCTACATGGAATCCTAGTATGGGTTACCTCGGGTGACCTCTGTACTTATCTTTCTTTATTTTAAAGTGATTGTTTTACTGACTGAAGTTCCGACGTGGGACTTTCGAGGATGTTTCCAAGCCCAATTTTAAAATTGCGAGGACGCAATTCCCAAAAGGGGGGAAGAACGTAACACCTCAGGTAAATAAAGAATATGAAATTTTATATTTATCCATATTTGTGAATAAAATATTAATATTACTTTAAATGGGATTCTATGCTCGATGGCGTACCCAATACGTAACAACGAGTTTCTTGGGAATCTTACGTTGCACTATAATAATAAAATAATATTATTTTAAATGGTAATCAACGCCTAGCCATTGTAATGGAGGGAATGAATAAAACTAACTACAAAATGATTATATATGTTTGTCAAATATTTTTACTCTTTACAATAAATGTTAGAGGATTAAAAATGTGACTGAATCCAATTTTAAGCGTAGACATTCTAATATTCTTTAAAAGGTCGATTAACCGCCTTTTGAATGCGAACCTCTTTTAAATCCACTTTTTAAAAATTTTATGTGTTATATTTGACAAAATAAAATTCTTATTGGTAATCGGGACATCAAAATTTACTTTGTGTAAATTTTTGGTATCTTTCTAATAAAGTTCACTTTTAATGAATAGTGAAAAATGTTGTATTTTAATTCAAAACCACTTTTTAATCTAATTTATTTATATGATTAGATTATCTTTTGAATTGGTTTTAAAGTGAAATTAGAATATATTTTTACCATTTAATCCAATAGTGGTTGTTGGAATTAATTTAACTTTGAAATTGGACTTAAACTAGTGTCAATCTTTTGATACTTATTGTTTCAAAAAAACACGCTATTTGCTCTGATAGTGGGAATTTATTATTAAATTAATTAATTCTACTTATATTTTTTGTATTTTGTAAAATAGAAATCATTTTTCAATTCGGAATATCAAATATAGCTTAGGGGGATGTTTTGATTTTTTTTCTGGAAAACTTCAATTTTTGATGAATACTGAAACCACTAAGTGGTACTTAAGAAACTGATTTTTCGTTTAAATGAAAATTTACCACCTCTATCTTTTGAATTTCAAAAATCCGACATACATGTTTTTCATTAAGTAAAATTTGGTTCAATGGGATTAAAATAATTTTTTTGGTGAATAGTAACTTTTACGTTTTTAATCGCGATTAGAGGTAATTAGTGTCGTTTAAGGTAAAAATAATGTTTTAATAATATGATATGAGCTTGACACATGTCCTACACTCATTGGATCTGTCATGGACGACCAAGACAATCCATGGGTCAACTTGGGGACCCCATGGATCCACTTTGGTTGGGAAATGACATAAATAACTTTTTATTTAGTGTTAAAGTAAAAATGACACAAACATGAGATGTTTTACAAAAACAATTTTTACATGGGGTTATAAAAGTCAGGTTTTGACTATAAATATTAATTAGAAAGATAATAAGATTTAATAAATCATGATATTTTATTTATAATTTTTAGACATTAAATATATTAAATTATTTATGACATCATGATGATGCAGCGAGTACCTCGTTAATAATGGATTTCAATAAAATTAAAAGATAATGTAATATATATGAACTAAACATGTACAAAACCTATTGGATGGGTATATTTAGAACCATTATCACCTTATACTGGAATTATATCAATGTGGGACCATTTAAATCCGAAACTCATTTTAAAATAAAGGAACATTTTTTTACTTTCCAAGGGTGCCCCTCCTCTCCTTTTATAAAAGGCGCCCACCTCTTCCTCCTTACCCATACTTCCAAAGCCTTTGGGTCGGCCAACCCCTACCCATTTTGTATCTCCACATCCCTCTCTAACTCTTTGAAGCCTCACTTTGGGCAGAAGTCTTCCCAAGGAATCCTTTGAGCTCAAACCAAAGGGAGTTACCCGATTTTATGGTAATGTCTTCACTTGAGTCCTTTTGTTTTATTTTGCTTCTCCAACCCCCTAAACTCTTTTTATTCATTTCTTTTGTAACAAATACCGAATATACAATATACTAGGATTTTTTTATAAGAATTATTCGAGCTACACTTACACACACATTCGTCTAATGGTTAAATAACATGTTGTTTCTGTGGTTGGCGATTTTCTGTCTCACGAAAAGATGATTGTTCAATATTCTTTTAACACCTTTAAAGGTGGACATTATGATGTCACTATATTTTATATATGATATATATGGTATTTATGTTTACTATATTCTTCTGTATTTTATATTTAAAACATACCTTTATTCTTTTCGTGTTGTGTAAATGCGATAATTTCATATGAGGAAGTGTGGACTACCGCCCACTCAAGTGATGTGACTCGTACATGCAATACATGGAATGTATAAAGAATTAAAGTAAGGAACATATGTGACCTATATAACATATATATTATAATGGAATTATAATATATATATATATATATCATTTATTTTTAATTCGATTAATATGACAAAAAAATGAAAGTAACGGTCATGCGTACGTACGACCTACCGTCTCCAGGAACGGTGCTTTTCATTTTTTATCTCCAAATGATATGGAATAGTATAAAATTAATATTTAATGGATATATATGATATTTTAATCATTAATACTATTCTGGAAATTATTTACTTATAACTACATGGGCAATCATTTTTCAAACAAGTTCATTTTTGACTCATGTACCAAACATCGGCAAAAACGTCTGATATGAACTAACATTATTAAACAATTATTATAACATTATAATATGTGATATTAACTGAATAATAATCTATAAAGTAGGTCCTTAGGCAAATATAAATTTACCAATGTTTATTATTTAGGAATATAAAGAAACGAACAAGACAAGTCGGACTTGAGGTAAGAGATCATACTCCTCTCATTCGTTTTAATTACACTATTTTATGTCATTCCTTTTAAATACCATCTTTATTATTATTGGGATGTTATTTTATATCAATATTACTTTAATTTTTATGTTCATATGATGAGAGACCCTATTCTCTCTCATCAATCCATTTTGGATGTTTTAAGTGGTGCCGTTATGCTGCTGAGTTTTCGTAAGGGATTTTTCATCTCACTTTTATTCCCGTGAGATTTATGCTACATTTTCCACAATTTCCTTTGAGTGGTGTATTTAATTCCCACTATTTCACTCATTGTGTAATATACTTTCATTTATGAGTATTTAAATCAATGTTTTATTGTCCTTCTTTCACGGGGTGTATGTTTCGAAAGATACCCATGTCGGTAAGAGAACCTTTCACCCTCCTCTTTTTAAAAGACTTCTTTTGTTATTTATATTAATTCACATAATATTATGTTGGGATATGTTCTTATATATCCTTATTGATTTAAATTTTATGACCAAGTGATGAGATACCCTTTTTATCTCTCATCAACTCTTTTTCTGAATTTTTAAGTAACGCCATTAGGCTGTCGATTTTTTGCAAGGGAACTTCTTAACCCAATTTTGATTCTTTGGGATAAACTTGTACTCCTTGAATATGTCGTTCTATGATTATGTGTGAATGTCCTCTAAATGTTTTACACTTAATACCCACTTATATTTTGTGTATTCGTTTGTCACACATAATTATGTAACTGATTTATCCTTAATCCAAGGATATCGTCTTTGTATGGGACTTCGTCTCAGTCTCCTTTCATTATGGAATATTTTGTTTTATACACAACTTCCTTTTATACGGTGTATAAACCCCTTTGACTCTTATTTTTATTCAAAAGGAATCATTTTCTACGAAGTTTTTACTAAACGACAAAAGGGAATGTTTTGTCATACATATGCGGCGACAACGACTTCTCTGCCGCCGTGACTATTATTTGAGTTTTGGCTTCCTCTACAAGCCATACTTTTTTTTAAAAAAGAAAAAAAAATTCCATGTTTTACTTTACTTTTAATTTGGTATTAAAAATGGTTTTCATAATGTTTTTATATCAATGTGTTGTATTGATATCTTGTGATTGAAATGTGGAAATGTTATGTTTCCTTTATGTATGTTTTATGTGATATGATTATGTTATGGTTCTTGGGCATTGTTATGAAGACGGGTGGTTTCGTGATAAACTAAGGGGGTGAGCTTGATATAGCTCTCCAATGCATTGGGTTACACGAAGGAGTGAAACGTTATGGTTTATCCGAAGAGATTTAGGGAATATACTGTGGTGGGTATTCCAAACGTAACCAAGAGGGTTACTCCCTACGTAAGAATGTTATGAATGCCTCAACTTACCTTTTATGTCTTATGATTTCTATGATTTATTCATGATTTAATGAGGTATGTTAAAGTGCCTATGTTTTATGGGTAAATTATGATTTCATTCTTATGTATATATGAACTCATGTTTCCTTTCCATATTTTTATATCCCTTACTGAGATTTTTATGCTCATCCCAAGTTTTTTTTGAAATGTTTTTCACAGGTAAAGGGAAAGGTACATGATATGATTATAGTGTCAAGGAAGTGTCAAGAAAGAATCCTTGCTTTATTCTTTAAATATGTTTCCGTTGATGGGAAAAAATGAATACTATATTTTATGTAACCACTTTGTTTAAATGTGGAATGTAATGAAAGTTTATGGTCTATTTCTCTAAAACTCTAAACCGGAAAAGATCCTCAATGTGTAATATTGTAATAACTCAAGATTAAGTAAGGTTTAAGGCTGGGGCCTTAGATTTTCCTAGATTTATTTTCATGATTACATGTAGTGAGAGAGGTATATTTCTCTATCTATCTAGTTCCTAGAGCTACACCAGTATCTATTCCTCCTTACAAGATGTCAACTGTTGAGATGTAGAAGCTCAAGAGATAGCTAAAGGATTTAGAATATAAGGGGTTTTTTTAAACTAATACTTCTCTTTTGGGTTCTCCATTTTTTTTCTAAAAAAGGAATATGGTAAACATAGGTTATGAATGGATTACTGGAAATTGAACCAAATAACGGTTATTTATTAGTATCCTCTTACGTGGATAGATGATATATTCAACCATATCTGAGGATATCATGTCTTTTTGAAGATTTAGTTGAGATTGGGTTATCATTAGGTGTGTGTTGGACCTTCAGAGATACCTCACACATCCTTTTGTAGAATGTATGGTCTATACGAGTATTTGGTTATGTTGTTCGGTCTCACGAATGTGACAATAGTATTCATGGAACTGATGAACTGTGTTTTCTATCCTTATCTGGATTCATTTGTTGAGGTATTCATGGATGATATCATGGTGTATTCTCACCTAGGAAATGACCATGACAAACATCTTGTGATCCTATTGTATACTCTGAGTGATCATCAGTTATACAGTAGGGTTACAATGTGATACTAGTGTTTGGATAAAATTCACTTCTTTGGACACATTATATTAGATACAGGAGTATCAGTTGACCTAATGATGGTGAAATCTATATTTTTCTTGAAGAATCTCAAGAAATTCATTAAGACACAAAGTTTCTTGGGGATCGTTTGATATTAAAAGCATTTCGTACATGACTAGAAGCATAGCTCATGGGGATGACTATGATGGGTTTAAAGTTTGTGTGGTCAGATACCTGCGAGTTAGCCATTTAGGAGTTAAAAGAGAGATTGAATTCAGCACCAATACTAATTTTTCTAGAGCTAGTCAGGTGTTACACTGTTAACTATGATTCATTAGGTATCAGGAAAGGAGAAGATATTATGTAGTGGGATTGAGTCTTGGCATATTTATCATGATATTTGAGAACACATGAAGGGAATTACCCCATGCATGATCTTGAGTTTTCTTTAATTGTTTATGAATTTTAATTTTTGAGATAGTACATACATAGAAAGAATTTTGTGGTGTTAATTTTCCACAAAAACATTATCAATATATTTACATAACATGATATTAATCTAAGACAGTGAAGGACACAAGATCCTCAACCCAGTTTGTGAGGACTTGACAAGTGCATTCAAGAGAACCGAGTTCAAAAAACATGTGGAGGCATATTTACATGTACTGTAGTAGTACTGTTTTGTACAATAGAATCAATAACTATTTATCTGTTTTGGATTTGGGCCACCAGTTTGGGCCTCGACTCCTTTAAGGCCTTTGGTCCACCCATGTCCTTTAGTCCAGTAAGGCTTTCAAGACACCTCAAGGGATTCAGGCCACCTCAAGGACATTGGGCCACCTCAAGGCCTTAGGGCCACCTCAAGGTCTTAGGGACACCTAGAATTTTTCTTAATGATCAGACCGACTCTATAAGAAGCTGACTCTAGATGTGGGCTAGATCAGGTGAATTCACTAGAGAAGAAGCTAATATGATTTTTCATAAATAGAGGGTATGTGATTTTTATCGGGACTAGACTTTTCTTACACGAGAAGCCTAGCTGAACATCCATGCGAAAGTGGAGATATGATATCACGAGGAAGAAGCTTGAAAGAGGTGTTCCATGTATAGTTTGTATAATTTCATAAGGCCTATGGTTTATGTAATCTATAAGACTACGAGCCTTTTAAGGATTACCCCTGACCCCTTGAAAGGGGTGTTATCAAAAATCAATAGAAAATAAGGCCTTCATGCCATTCAGGATAAGGTAGTGAAGGTGGGTTGAATACCTAAAATAATTATACTTAGATCATACCTACATGCCTGAAAAAAGAATTGCTATTTTTGATGCACTTAGTAGGAGGACTTAGTTACTTGAAGTTCAACATTGCAATAGTGAGTGGAAACATATTTATTTTTTCATTAAGAAGCACGTGTAGGGGCATGTTAGTCTAGGGAAGACTTTTATTTTATCCTTAATTGTGACGTCTACAATTTTGTCCAAAGAGTTGATGATAAAATATCATATTATAATGGCTTAGTCCTATAGGACAGTGTGGAAGGTGAGGAACCTCCTTCTGGTTGGACCATAGGAGAAAATGAAATTCAACATATACATGGTCATGTATGGGTTATATCAGACATGCACTAGTAGATGATGTGATATTTTCATGATTCATCTTAGGAAGTGAACCCTGGAATCGCCATGATGTATCAGGATTTACATCGCCAATACTAGGGGCCTGGTATGAAAATATATGTTGCTAGTTTTGGGATGAGGTGTTACTCCTCTAAGTAGGTGAAGACAAAACACCAGTGACTGGGGGTAATTTAATTGTAGCATCCCATTTCTAAGTGGAAGTGGGTTGAAATTTATATGGATTTAGTGAATAAGTAATCATGGTCACCAAGAAGAAATAATGTTATTTGTGTTTTTTTGACAGGCTCAAAATGTTTCACATTTTCAACCTATCAAGGAGACCTTTTCAGTCGATTATCCTATGAGGTTGTATATCCATGAGATAGTAAAACATCATGAGGTCCTTCATGATGACATTTTAGATATGGAAACCCAATTTAATTCATGGTTATAGAGAGGGTTAAATAGGTAATTAGGTACATATGTTTTTCTAAGCACAACATACGACCCTAAATCTGATGTCCATTTAGAGAAAATGATACTGGTGCTTGAGGATATTATATAGGCCAGCGTCCTCAATTTTTGGGGGCAATTGGGAGAGGTATACACCCATGGTTTAATTTTACTAGAAAAATATCTTTTAGGATACTATATGAATGATGACTTAAGAGAATATGTATGGTAGGCCATGTCGATCACCCCTATGTCGGTTAGAGGCTATATAGGTAGATATGATTGGAACTCATCTCATTCAAGAAACCATATAGTAGGTTCAATTGATTCAAATGAAGGTGGATACTAGACATTATTGATTGAAACCATACACCAATCACCATAGGTGACATTTAGTGTTCTAGGTTGGGGATTAGGACTTTTTATATGTTTCACTGATGCTAGGTCAGAATAGTATTGAGAGAAACAGTTAACTTTCAGTGTTATTTTCAGGCTGTTTGATATTCTAGAGGGAGTTGAGCCTATAGCCTATTTGTTTCAGTTAACTAAAAGTCACTGGGCTATGAAAGAAATCTTCCATGCATCTCAACTAAACAATTTTCATTATAACTCATATCCTGATTTTCAACCAAAGGAGGATGAGTTATAGGTAGATGTGTCCTCTGAGGAGCATTTTATTCAAATTGTGTAGTGTAACAGGCCAGTTCAATGAATCCAGTTAGTTTATCTTGTATGGGTGCGATCGAATCATGACCATGTACATGACCTGATCTGGGAGTAGGAGACTAATGTACATGAATAGTTCCCAGAGTAATTCACAGATTATGCTTCACCACCCTTTGAAGGGAAATTTGATGATAAATTTATTTAATGGGAGAATTTTGTAAGAACCCAATTTTTCATGAGATATATAATCTATTTCTTCCATAAATTTTTATTTTCAATTCCTAAATACAACCTAATGTATTTTCCCTTTATGTTCATGGAGAAATCAACGGTTTCTGAGGCTTGTTTGCAGCATGGAACAAAAATTTTTGGGAGAAAAAGGATTACTGCACAGTTAGTAGAAATCATGCGGGGTAGGTAACATGGTTACATATAACTGTAAAAGGCTAGAAAATGGGCTGGAGGATCCAACATGATATGAAAACCCATGAGGTTAGAGGTGCATTCTCATGTGACACACTCTTTAGTTTTTTTATAGTGTGATGAGATACGGTATGCACACATTTTGTAAAATTGTGCACACTAAACATGTGAGGTTCCCCACCTTATAGTATTGGGCACATGGTTGTTCCATGGTTTATAAAGGCATGGGGAAAAATTGTACAAACCATGTTTTTGGATAAAATTACTATATTTTCATTAAAATGTTTATGACTTTAACTATAATATAATTTCTTCTTCGTTGGAAGAATTTTCAGCATGGGAGATCCTCCTTGAATATATTCCATATCTTTTGATCCATCTCATCTATCTAATATTAGAATCGAGCACCATCACTCTCATTGGATCAATTTTGGTCAGTAATCAATTCCTTATTATCCATTATTAATTTTCTTGGCATCAACTATGTTATTTAGGTTCATGATAATAAGCCCCTTTTCAACTTTCATCATCCATTATTCATTTTTCTCCCGATCTGAGTTGAATCAGCAGTTGATACTAGATGATCACTCTTATTTGGACCAACTGTAGGCGATCTCATGATTTGACCCTAAATTTTTAGTGTTTATATATATTCCAATATACCACGTGCTAGATTTTATGAGAACCTCCCTTGGAATAGAATGTATTATTTTATTAAAATGGATAGTTATGACCTATGTGATTAATGAGACCCATTGATAAATGATTAAATGTTATGGAATGTAAATTGGAACTACCCCTTAGGTGTGTTTTTTAATTAAATGGACCTCCAATGTTGGATTATGAAATGATCACATTTAAGTGCACAATTTACCCATTGTTATGTGATGGAAAATGATGAATTTAATTGATTAATTTTCTATAATAATTGAATTGATTAATTAAAGGGAATGGGATGACTATGAACCTAGGATATTTTCATGTAATTACATGTTACACATGAGTTTTATCTTATATTGATAATTCCCGGGTGGAATAATAAAGAGGAGAATCCTTATATGCTCAGACCATGCCTTGAGCCACCTTTTGAGGTGTTTTTTAAATGAAATGATATTGTTGATGAACTTTGTGTTAGTTAAATGATATTTATTTGACTCTTGTATTCCTTGGGTGGCACATGGTTTCATTTATGAAGGACATGTATAGATTAATTTGTATATTACCTTTATTACACCTGAGTGGCACATTGACTCCCTCGAGAAGTTCTATATATGGAATCATGGGGGATGACGGTTATACACTTGAGTGATACCTAGACACCTTATGGATTCCGAAGGATAGACTCAGAGGGATATTGATTATATATTCTAGGTGTGACACTTCATCTCCATTAGTCTAGTTCCAAGGATGGATTAAACGATGTTGATGTTATACCACACCTATAACGATACCTAGGTTCTTATGAGGATCACCATGGTTGAGATTATAAGGTGTTTGGTTCATTATATATATAGAGTGATACCTAGATTTCAAATTAGGAATTCCATAGATGTGCTCATGATATTAATTGATCAGTTAATGAAATGATTTATAAGAAGTGTCTTCCAAGCCAAAGCATAATCTTGGAGTTGGTATTTTTCCAACACCTTATAGATGGTCTTCTTAGGTATCTCTTGATCAAATATCCTTATGGGAGATGTTGGGTTGTGTTTGAGGTCATGATACATATTTAATAAAGGATATGGATTAATTAAATTAACATGATTATAAATTTATACAGGAATGACTGTTTATTCCTAGACAATCCTACTAAGGCTGAAGTAGGTTTAAGAGGACGAGTGTCCCTAGAAAATCAGACCTTTATGGGTTGTTTACTTTTAGTACATTCTTACATGTTCTATCACTACATGTATACTATTATTATTATATAATAACTGACTATATGTCATTATAACCTTGGGTAATTTCCTATTAGGATTGAATATCACACACTGTTTATACCGTTGATGGGTACCCATATATAATATATGATTGTAGGTATGGATAAGGGAAAGTAATTTGTTATAGGTCATTGATTGCTGCTTAGGATGAAGGGAGAATAGTATTGAGATGAGGCTTATGATGCTATTGGGAGACGACGTTTTTTGGTATTTTGGATCATGTTTTGTATTGTACTATTGTATGCCTATTTTAGATTTTTTGTAGACACATGACATGATCATCGTTGTATATGAGAATACATATGGAATTATTTATCCTTTCAGGTTGTTTTTCTATTTTCTGATTGATTTACTACTTCCCCTATTAATTGTATGATTTATACCATTTTTTTACATTATGTTAAGTGGGAATAGTATCCCTATAGACACACCTAAGGTCCACCTTACTATTTGGAAGCATCTGGAATTTGGGGGGATGCACTTGAGGCCATGTGCCCAACCATGATCAGGACACCTTTCCATGGTATCCAGGTCTGGGATATTACAACTGTTAAACCTAGGGCATGATGACTACCTTGTTCTAACCATACCATCTTTATATAATACTAGAATATATTTAATCAAGATATGACACCATAGGGGGACATACCTCCTATCCATCGAGATCACTGGTACTTGACTCTACTAAATATAAGGTAAAATTATAGGTATCAATTGGAAATTATATAAATAAGGCATTGAGTTGGATCCCTAGAATCCAATTCAGGCCACTCAATCCATGAGTATACAATGGATCCTAAACTATATCCTAACATTCACCATTCTAATATGATGTTAGATTCTAAGTTCTCAATCTATATGAAATGAAGACATTTAAAAATGGAATGACTTCGTAAGGGAGACAAACCTTAGGAAATATTTAAGTATTACTCTCATGATTTGAGAAGATAACTCAAAATCCCAAATTCATTGGCTTAAAAACCTATTCATAGACATCTCAGGTCAATGAAATCATAGTGCATCCACAAGATAATGAGGATTATCCCTACTATCTAGCAATGAGATCATTATAATATTTGAGTATATCTTTAGAATCTAGTGATAGGGGAAAATGTGGACACCTGATAACCACTAATATCACCTGGATCCTAGCGAGCTAGGAATCTCGGTTGATATACTAACTAAGATGTTTTTTTAGATATACTAAAAAATCCTCTATTTTCTTGACACAGAGTGTAATACCGCTAGCACTAGGCATTATTATAATAGAAAAATTTAATATGGGATCTTGATCTCACTAGTAATATGAGGATCTACAAGTAATAATAACATTTTAAATAAAACATCAAATTTCAGTTCACATCATACATCATGTTAATATATTAAGTTTGGGATTCTTGCAGAATTGATATCCAATTTAGAGGATAGGTAGGTCCATATCCTAGGATACCATGACTTTTGGCCGTAGATGTAGTTAAATGTGGAAATTCCATCACGCACTACCAATTAATTTATAATTTTCTAGGTTTAGATAATTATAATTTTACTAATTAGATGAATTATAATTATCTTGAAGTTGGAGGAGTGGCCAAATTACCAAACCCATAATATTATATTTATATCATAGGTGGACATGATGATAATATCATATATTAAGATAAACCCTTATATATATATATACCCACTAAGGGTTAGTCAATCTTTAAGCCACCATTGGGTTCTTTTGGTTTCAGTACAACACATGCAACCTGACATGGATCCTCGGTCTCAGTCACAGTCACGGGTCAACACCCATAAAATTTGGATTTAATGTCCCATGGAACCATCAATAGGGTAGCATGGTCTTTCTAGATATATGGGGCCTTTACGCCATGGAAATAATCAGGATTTGGGTCATGGAACCTCTTGGTCCTCAAGGTCACTCTGAGAAGGTATACTCTCCCAACTTGGTCTTGTTCTGCCAATGGTCTATCCTCCTAAGCCAACATAATGGCTGGAATTCCATGCCAGTTCAAGGAACACATCCTAATAGGTTTGGCGGATACTTGATTTTTCAATGGTCTCAACCTTTGACATCAAGGGACCAAGTATTAATCTTTCACACAGTGGTTGTTTGTGACCCCAATAATCCATCCATTATAATTAACCAATCTAATTTAATTAAAAATTCCATTGAAATAAATTATTCTTGGGAATCACCGTCAAGGGATGTCATGAGAATTCACATTCCACCATACTCATTAAAAAATACCGCAGGGATGGTATGAAATACAAACTATCTCATATGACAGTTTCCATTTACTTTCCACGGACCGATAATAGTTCTCAAGGCCTGTCCAAGCTCAACTGAGACATATAGGGACCTTTCTCTTAGAAAAAACAAAAAAAACAATTAACTAAAATTAGTAAATTAATATAAAAAAATTATAGAAAAATAAATAATATTATTTATGAAGGCATAATGCCCAAAAACTCACAAATTGATCATATTTCACTATAACCATAACAAAATTCTCGCCAAAAACCAATGACACATCCCCAAACATGATCCAAGTAGAATTATCAACAAAACAATCAGAAAAAATACCAAATAAATTTCATTTAATAAGTAAATATTTTTATAATTCACCATGATGTCATTCCTTAATGAAATATCATGTGGAAAAGTGAAGATGACTTCCTGAGCCCCCCTCTTCATAGGTAGAGTAAAAAATCCATCACCGATGATTCCAAAATGATCTTGTTGAATTAGAACCGAATACATAACAATGGAAATATAAAATATAAATTAATAGATGGTAAGCATAAGGGAGGACACTGGATGATAATTCGAAAATCAAAACACCAAGGAAGGCTATTGAGAATACCCAGGTAAAGGGATTTGGAGAGGGGAAGGAAGGGGATAGAAAGTGATTTGTTCAAGGGAAAATGTTTTGAAATAGGGGTCATAACTCTTTAATTATATGGAGGTAAAAAATTTAATTTTTCCTCATTTAATGATCCACATGGTTTTGTTGCCTGTTTGGCCAAACCATACACTAACTGTGCACCCACACTGTCCATGGAATAACCACCTCACATGGTTATGGAAAAACAATTTATAGTTGTGAACCCACCATGTGATATTTTTTTTATTTTTTTAGAGGATCACATAGTTATTTCGGGATTATGTATAGTTTTACAATTGGTGTACCTATTTAGTATAGGTTTCATGGTTATGTCTCACGGTTATCTCTAATTGTTCACCCTAGGATTTAATTTTCCACAACATCAAATCTAGTCCCCAAAACTTCTGGATGAACCTAGAACCTCTTAACCACCTTTTAAGCATAAAAAAAATCTAACAAAATAATTTTAAATGTTTAAACATTTAATATCTCATTGTAGTTACCCAATCAAAAAATTGACCCACTCAACAGCTGAAAATTCAAATTCTTCATGAAATTGACAACTCATACGGATATAGGATCTTATAGATGTGGAAATGATGATGGTGAGGTGGATATATGGACTGAGTGAATCCTTAAATTTTGTGCCATGTGTTAGAATAATGTAGGTCGGGCCAAGGTCTAACACACATCTTGGATGATTTGACATATGGAAGGGATGTTCACAGGATGTGTGTTGTTGGGGCATGAGAGAGAAATTCCAGAAGAGAAGTAAAAGTGGGTAATGTAATTTATATATGTTCTTTTTAAAAAGAATGATTTGCTTATATGTGTTACTTGGCGATTTTCCATAATTATGATGAGAAAATGGAATTACTTTCTTAATTTTTGAGTAAATTTCATTTTTTATTCATTAGGATTTAGTATGTTTCTTTAAAAATATTCATGAGATATATTAGGGTTGATCCTAAAGAGTACAGATGGTTTTCTCTCCCTAATTATATTTAATTTTTTTAGGTAAACAAGAACAATTTAATGCAACCATAAGGAGTTTTTCATGAGGTTTTGGAGCTTCATAGTCACTTCTTAGGATATTATTTTAGTATTTTCAGTGGTTTTAGTTTCCATATGATTCTACATTTATTTACAAGGATTATAATGAATTGTAATAGGATTTATTATTTATATATTGGATATGGTTGGTGGTATTATCACATTATCTATAATTCCTTATATATATATTGAGTGTAATGCCTCTCATATGTGTGGTTTGTATACCCTCGGTACTAGTTTCTAGCCTATGGGCTATTTGAGGATGGCTTTAGGGGTCATTATTTATGCTTATTAATTGTCAGTCTAGTAGGGGTACATTTGGATATAGGGGTTCATGACATAATAGTTCAAATATAATGGTTTAGATATATAATAGAGTTTTTATTTATTAACAAGTGATGATTTATAATATTGTAGTGAAATATTGTCACCTAGGCTAGTATGTGCAGTAAATGAGGGATTCTATCTAAGACATGGGAGTATTTGTTCCTATATGATTCAATGAATGGAACATGAATTTTAATGACTATTATAAGTAATGTGATACTATTTTGGTGGGTAAAGACTTAAGTACATATCATTCATAATGTTTATCTGTACCTGTGTTTGAATTTCGGTAGAAAATAGTAAATAGGATAAAATCGAATAAATCAATTAACCATAAATAATATATGTGTTGAGTTAAGATTACCTAATGTTTTTATTTTTTAGTAATTTATTCCAGTTTATGTCCCCATTAGGTTCATGATGATGAAGTTAAATAAGATTTTCCAAAAACAATCTCCATAGAGTGGAGGCCAATAATGATGATTCCTAGAGAAGGTAGCAATGATATTTTTATCACTAATTTCTAATGAAGTACGAGGGGTCGATTTTAGATCATGAGACCAAAGTTTTTTTGGGAGAGGTTGTGATAATATTTAATTTTATTTGTGATAAAATTAAGAACTAGGATTTCATTCGATATGATGATGCTATAAGAGAAGCTTGGAAATGGGGGTTCTTATTCCATAGGGATTATGTGGAGTGGACTGTTTAATGGGGGATTATTTTAGATTATTTTCTTGCTAAGTTTCCTTCTTCGACCACAATGATTTAGTTTTTTCAATATATTCTTTCCCTCCACATATGGATTTTTTAATTCCACTCTTTTTATATTGAGAGACCATTAAATTACTTTTTCCAGTCCTGAACCCTTTTATTATCACACCATTGAAGTGAATCACTGATATTGTCATCATTCATCAATTTTTATCCCTTTCACCTGATTTTTTTGAGATTAAAATATACTATTGGATTAAAACCCATATATTTAATCCTTTACCTATGATTATTTTTATCACGTAAACCTTTTATTACCAACATAAACCAAAATTTTATTTAGAGACCATAAGTATAAATCATTCATTGAACCTCATGTTCAGATAACCATATGGTCTAGGGAAAGGGTTTGACCTTATTAATTTTATTCGATAACTCTCTCCTTATTGCTCTATGTTTTTAAGATATGGTCAAGGGGAAGGAGTTTTGATTATCATAAAAATTATAAAATTATTCTCCCAGGATTAGTGTGGTAGATATTTTGTCCGGGGGAAGGGGAATTTGTATATCACCCTTTATTCTATTATCTTAGGGTTGGGGTTGTGAAATTGAGCCGAGATACATGGGATATTTAATGTTTCTTTATTTCATTATTCCCTTATAAGTATTAAATAATTTTCCATATAATATGAAAAAAATTGGTACAAGTTATCATATTTTATGTGACTCAATTTTAGGATATGTCAGTGAATTTATGTGATTTTATTTTTGGTTGGATTTCTCTTATTATGGTAACTTTTGTTATGGATTTATGCATTGGAAGAAAGGGGACACCTTACCGTCATGGCATATTAATTTTTGTGATATGTTTTAAAGCTATGTGGGTGAGTCAGGTTTGCCTAATGTGGATAGTAGCATAGCTTATTGGATGGGTTCCCTTGATTTGTATACTTGTGAAAACTCTATTTTTGGTAAACTAAGTTATTATATTGGATTAGGTATATTATGTGGTGTTAATTTAAAACAAATTAATGTATTGAAATTCCTATGCTGCTAATGGTAAAATGGAATCATTAATTTTTTGGAAATTTTATGAGTTCATTCTTTGTAAATGATGTTCCGTTAATAAAATTGTAAAATTTTTAATCTAAATGAAGTGGATTGTTTCAATCTAATGTTTTATGATATATGTTATATGTTAATTTTGATTATCATGTTTTGAATTTATAAATATGATATAAACAATATAAGATAATTGGAGGGTTGTTTTATTTGAATAAATAACAAGGGAAAAAATCTTATCAAATATGAAAAATTAGACATCATGTGTGTAATGTTCTAAATTTATCATAATTATCAATGAGTTTAAAAATATTTTTTTATTACAATAGTTGGTGGATTGTTTAAAAAATTTAATGCATGAAAAATTAAATTAGATAATATACTAATAGTTTCTCATGTTTAATAAAAAATTCACTTTTAGGGAATGTTAAATTTGAGTTTGTTATCTTTGGGAATTTTATCTATGTTTTAAGATAATATGTGTAGTAATATTTTTTTGAGACCTTCTTGAAAAAAATATTTTTGTTGAAACCAATCTTTATAATAAACAACTTTACCTATTTTATGATTCTTGTTTTTCTAAAATCAATTTTCTTCAAAAATTAAATAGGTCCATTTTTACTAAGAAAACAGATTTTGATGACACCTATTATAAAGAATGATTAAATGGTTTTCAATTAAA
This sequence comes from Viscum album, assembly GCA_963277665.1. Classification (NCBI taxonomy): domain Eukaryota; kingdom Viridiplantae; phylum Streptophyta; class Magnoliopsida; order Santalales; family Viscaceae; genus Viscum; species Viscum album. The sequence continues at coordinate 279,841,375 of OY728125.1, forward strand.
TGTTCTCTAACATACGTATTTTTAAAAGAAAAATTTGTAGTGAAAAGTTGTTTGAATCAAGATTTATTGTTTTAGGGAAATTTAATATGAATTTATATTATGGATTTAATCAAAACAATAAAATAAAAAACCTGTTGGAGTTCAATTCATGTAAGAAGTAGTTAGAAAAAATTGTTAAATTTTTGAACTACTTAAACTAAATAACTGAATAAAATATTATGATGTTGCATTCTAAGAATTATTAGTTTTTTAAATGATAATATGCCTAAATTAAATTTTAAAATTTTTATATATTATTAATTATTTAAACAAATTTAATAAAATTAAGAATGGTCCACAATGTACTGCTTGTTAATTATTTACATGAATTGTTATTATATTTTATTGGAAATATATTTTTTGAACAATAAAAAGTCATACTAAATTCATGATAATATAAACCATTTTCCTAATAAAATTTATACATGGAAGTTATATCTTATCTGTTTGAAAATTAGTGCAATTTGATTTGTTTAAAGTTTTTCTTTATTTTAGTGTTTAGTTTTATATTACAACTAATTGTTGTGAATTGATTTTTGGTTTTTATAGGGATATATATTTCGAATTTGTTTTTATTTTTGTGACTTAAATTCGGAATTAGAATTGGATAGGCATGGCTTGTATCCAAAAAAATTTAATACATGTTTTTGTTGAGATGATGTATTTGGACTGATGTTGATATATGAGATTAATTCACTTTCTTGATGAATTGTTTTATTAATGACCTTATTACTATTTGAGATGTATCTCCCCTGGATAAAAGTTTGAGTTTGATTTGTGATGTCATTAATTTAAACACTTTGTCTTAATTCTCAAATATGGGAATTTTTTGAGAGTTATACAATATAAAGGACTAGAATTTTACCATGCTTTACATTATCATTTTGGGGCATCTGATGGTTTGGGAGATCTTATTGAAATTTAAATAAGATATTTGAATTTTTTTTCATAATTATTAAATTAATATTAAAATGATAAATTTTATTTCAGAAAATTTGAAATTTCGTAAAAATATTTTGAAAATTAATTTTTAAATTACATTTTTTTTAATTGTTTTTAATTTCATTTTAATTAAAAGTAAATATTTTTTTGTAATAAAAATTTACCGTTACATATAATTTTTAATAGATTCATAAAGGTATATTTTAATTCCATTCAAGGGGATTTATTATTTATTATATAATGTTAAGGGTGTGTTCTATTTCCATGTATCGAGGTAGTGGATTGTATTGTGTACAAGTCATGTGCATCTTGTGCAATGGTAGATCTAGTATGGAGCACTGTGTCTAAGTGAAATCCTTATTGTGTAAAGGTCATACAAAATTTCAAACTGGAATAATGGAAAGGTTGATTTATGTTATCCCTCAGAATGGGTTGTATGAATCTTGTATAAAGGTAATTCACATTTTTAACTATTCACATAAGGGTTAATTCTTCTATTTCATAATGGTAGTGAAGCCCACTATTTTTTGTATCTCTTGAAGGAAGTGGAGTATATCACATAAAGTCTTATCCAAGATTGAAAATCTCACATTTAATTCAGGATGCTCACTTGGGGGTAGTAACTACATAAGTTTAAATTATATTTCCCTTATACAGTATATGCATCATGCATGTAGGTAGTATATTTTTTCACAAAAATTAATTTTCCATTTTATCATTAATTATTGTAATTCATGTCACAATATAAATGGAAACTTAATATAAAAATCATGGTTCTAAACTAGTGATGATGAAGATAATTTAATTTTGGTCATGGTTAAATATTAGGATTCATAAATGGATTAAGTGACGAATATTAAAACAAAATGGTTTTAAGATGAATGAAATGGAAAATTCATAGATTTTTCTAGGAAATATTCAAAGACATGTACATATTATTCTTTAAAATTGGGTTTTCCCTCTAATTTGAGTTTCTTTATTTATTCTCGAGTCAAGAAATCCCAAGTTTCACTATTCCAATATGTAGAGCCTTATTTATTCGTTCAATTCATATCTAGAAGTTCTAAATCATTATTATCATTTTTTCTCTCCTTTGCTTTTGGGTGCATGAAATCTTGAAGATTTATCATATAAAGGTCTATGAAAATTTTATTTTAATTAGTGTTGGTGTGATATTATCATGTTTTAGTTTTCTTATTTTAAATAAGTATGATTAATAATAATTAACAAAAATATAGAAAATAATAAAATTTAGTAAAATTATTCAATTTTTTTGAAATATATAAATGAAGAAGAATAATTATTAATATCATATACATCCTTTTAATTCATTCCCTGGAAATTAAATCATAATGTAAGATAATAATTTTTTCCAATAAATTGTAGGATTCAATAGTAAATAAGATCACGTGAATTTGATTTTTTTTAATTTTTAAAATTCATAATATATGAAGTTGTAGATTATTAGTAATATTTTTTCAAGATCAAAAAATTATAAAATTTTAGCAGTGGATAAATTATTTCGTTCCAATTGATTATAATATTTTTTAATAATATAGAAATAAAAGTATTATATTGAGTAATTTTATCACATGTAGTTTAATTAAATTTTTTATAGCATATAAATTCTATAAAATATAGAGAAATAGGATAATCACATGATTAATGTAAATAGTTTTTTTTATAAAATGAATATAATAACTTATAAGAAGTTTGGAATTATTGAATAATTCATTGTATCTGAGAATTAAAATGGAAACATTTCTTCTTGTGAGGATAATTATTATTTCATTTTGTGGGTGTTAAGAAATTAATGGTTTAGATATTGTGATTTTTTATCAGATATGCTACTATTTCCTATCAATTTAATATATATTGTACTATAATCTTAGTTGTATTTTGATATTATTCATTACCATGGTTAATCTGATAAAATAGAGAAGAAACATAAACATTGTAATGTTATGTAATTAATGGAATATGAATGATATTAATTACCTTTCATTATCGAACTCATATCATTATAGAAATAATTATTAGAGTATGTTATTGTTGATTTCTAGTTATTTTCTTCTCTTTCTAAAATGTTTCATGATTTTGATATCATATGCATAATAAATACATTAATTAACGATGAGAATTAAAATAGAAATTTATTAAAGATAAATTATTTGGGGTGAACTAAACTATCTTTTTTTATGGGAGGTATGAATGCCACAATGTTATGGCCTATGTTTCCATTAAATCTGTGAATGGGAAATACATTCAATATATATGTATTCTCTAGGAATTTATATCCTTTATATTATTGATTAATAACCTTGTTTGGTTGGAATGATTTTAAAAGAAATGGGTTGGATGATTGAGGTTTTGTTGATGATTCATTATTGGTTGATCAATGGGTTGGTAGCCCGGAGCTACAGTGATGGTTAATGCTAACAATGCCTGGACAAATTATACAATGTGAAATCGGGTGGGAATGACACTAAGTGGTCAAGATGAGTTCAGAGTGGGGCTTGATAATTGATATATCTTAATATTTATTATTGATTTATTGATTCCCAGATGGTAAAATATTATTTATATGTTTGGTGCTAAACTACATAGCATAATAGGAATCTATTAATGCTAAGTGGTTTTTATTATGTTATCCTGGGTTGAGTCCTTGAGTACCCTATTAATTTGTGAAGTGATAAGTGAATATAAATATATTAATGTGTATGATTTAAAATTTTCATAGATACTGAAATACGTGAAAATATAAGTATAAGAGCTATAGTGAAAATGAAAACAAATTAAAGTATTAAAGTATTAACCTTGGAAATTAAAATGGAATAATATTAATTAATGGATAACTAATTAATTAACAAGGAACTGGCTTCTTGTGTACCTATTTCCAACATAGTCCTTAGAATTAGTAGTAGTGGGTCTTGTGTGATGATAACAACAAATGAGTTTAAGGCTAGCTAATGTCAATTCTTGTGTCTATGCAGAATATTTATTAAATTTTCTGATTTCTTATGCTACCCCATCCAAGTTAGTAGGGAAAATAACACCCAATATTTTTTATGATGTTTTCTCCAATACACTAGATGGTGAGGGAACATATTATTGAATTATCCCTCTCCCATGCTCTCCCATCATATTTAGTTGTTGTGGGGATATCCCATGCTATAATTAATTATTGTATAGAGTGAATTCATACATAGGATTTTATGCATTGAATTTTTACTATACATTTATTCATAGGTTGTAATGCCCGAAGGTATAAAAAATTTCTGTATTTGGTCATACTCGCTTCGGCTTCCCATGGGTGGACGTTCATGAGCCAAGATGGATTAAGGTATAATTCATTTACACATGGTGTAATGGATTTATAGATACACTTAGTTATAGTCAGGGTGATGATAATGATGAGGTTCATATGTGGATTGCTTCAAACATAATATATTGAGCCTGATATGGGAATAAAGTTGGTAGGGTCAATGAATAAATAACATAGGCATGACTTAACATATGGAAAGGGGGGCATAATATGTGTATAATTATTATTTTGGAGTGATAGGTTGTTAGGGAAGTGGAAGCATGGTAATATTATTTTGATTAATACTGATGTATTCTATTTGATACATGGTGTGTGGTCTCTGGTGAGGTTGGGAAAATATTTTTAGTTAGGTGAAATATTGGTTTCCTTAATTTATTTACTTGAATTTACTTCGATTATTTCAAAGTTTTCAAGAGAGTAATTATGGAGGATCCTTCCTAGTATACATTTTTTTCTCACCCAATGTATAAATAAACTATTTTTCAAGTCAACAAGAGCATATTGGTGAGCGAGCTAAGCATTACTGGCTTCGGGAGTTATTCAGGATTTGATGGATCTTTGTGGTTTTTAAAGAGGATCTTATTTTTTAATTGTTTATTGTTTCAATTTATATGTGATATTAAATTCATGTCCTAGGAATATCTGGTATTGTAGTGGTATTTTTTATTTTTTTATAAATTGGTGTTGGTTAGTTTTTTTGTAATATTATCTCTTGTTAATTACATCTTTATTGAGGGTAATGTCTCCCATATGGGTTGTATATATATCCTTAGAGCGAGTTTCCAACATGTTTCATACTCTAGGTGGGCTTCGTGGTTCCTTATCTATTTTGCTTCCTTTACAACCAAACAGGGGTACATTCCAAGAGAGGGGGTCATGTCATTCCATAACCTCTAACTTCTACTATTTGTTATGTAACCCATGAATGTTCATTTATATGATTTTCCATTAAACAATCATAAATTATGGTTTCTAGTTGTAATCAAATTGATACTTTTAAACACTCTAAACTGTTTAATAAATTATTTCCCTTGGACATCAAATCAATAGTAATTTTATTTGATTTATACCTCAATAAATATTTTTTTTTGTAAATGGATAACATATTAAAAACATATCTATTTAATATTTTTTTAATATTTTATGATATGTAAGCATGATTTTTATAACTCTATAAAAATTCTATTATTTTTATAAAATGGTTTATTTTTTGGGAATTCATGGAGTAATATATTCATTATTTATGCCACGATTCATTATATACTTAATAAATCCAATAAATATACAGTTGTTATAATTTTGATCATAATTTTCTTGAAAAATAAAACAAATTCATTTTAACTTTATACAAAATATTTTGAACAGATTCAAAATATATTACATTAATTTTATAAATGTCATATTAGTCATTATAGTAAAAATATTAATAAATGTAATTAAATAATAATCAACTTGATAATATCAGTTCCTCATTGGTCTATATAATTCTAAATCCACAAATTTTGGTGGCCTATTAAATTTTCATTCAATCAAGATCCATAATGTATTTTTTGTATATTTTAAATACCAAATTTCATTATCACATTAATTTAGGATATGGGCTCATATCCAATTTCATTGTGATATTAATATTTCTCATTTTACATGATAACCATACCTCCCATTCCATAACATATTCATATATTTAGTATTAGAATAAGATATATTAAATGGGTTTCAAATTGGGAATACATTTACATTTTCCTTATAGTTCTCAATATCTATATTTTATTTTTCAAGATCTTAATGAAAAAATATTTTCCCAAAAAATAACCTCATTTACATTATCACAAATTTTTCACATACTTATTATATTATGCATTATTATAATATCATATAATACATATTTGAACATTATTTATTGATATTCAATATATATTTCCTCAATACCATTGAACATCATGTCAAAAACATTTCTGAAAGTCATTTATCAATCAATACGATACCCAATGTTCATTAATATATTGGTTTCACCTATACAATTTTCATTTTTTTAAATAAGCTTGTTTCTAATATCATGTGAAATAATATCCAATATTAATGATTCATTGATTATTAAATTTTCTTTCTTATTTTAGTCACTTATACCAAATATGATTTACCATTTAAAATATTACATTGAGTTGTTCATTAATATACTCCCTATTGCATCAGTGTGGGAATATGTTAACAAACCCCTCTACATAGTTAATTTTTAATGTGTCCTGAATGTTTATTAACTATGATATTGGTCAACTGTAAACTGTCAGTTTTTTTACTAAATGGTAATTATATTACATGAGACTTTCTACCCATGAACAATGTTTAGTAGTCCTTGAGAAACTAGATACAAATAAATCACATTACAACATGACATATTACATCATTTGAGTATAAATCATTATTATTTATTAATATCCATAGATCCATTCATGCATAATATTCCACTTTATTACATGAGGAAATTAGAATCATAAGAAATGGGGGATCTCACACACTTAGTGAGGTGGACAGTATAAGATAACATGACATAATAACGGTATATATGAAATATTAGGAACAAATAATCAATGGTTTCACATAAATTAATTCATTATCAAAACATAATAAATTGATTTCATGATAATGGTAATAAATACTGTCATTGGGATCCCATAATTAAGGAAAGTATTAGAATTTATAATGTTAGAATTCATAAATATATAGTACATGCATTTTTTCAAGACATTATATATAATGGGTAACAGAACTCCCATTACCCCATTCTATTTGACTCATGAGTCCAATCAGTAAACTGGGGGTAATATAATTTAAATCCCAACATTTTACATAAAATAACAATGCCTTTTATCATATACTAAAATATTATATGGAATAATTTATAAAAATGGTCAACTGAAAAATATGTATCATAATTTATCAATGAATAATATCTTATAATATTTTCACATACATAACAAAAGGTTATGGGTTAATCTCAATAGAATTATTTAAATAAATTAATTATTACGGTTTTATAGGTTAATTAACTTTAACCATATTTATAAAATAAAGGTAGTTAAAATATTAAAATAGACACCCTTATCAAATGAACAATATCGAATTGTAGTGGTTGGGTAGTTAAAAATATAATTTATTTAATGTGTTTAGTCAATTGTATACATGATTTTTATTTGGTATAAAACGAAATAAATTATAAATAAATTCCCTATAAAATTTATATTTTTTATTCTTTCATGATTAATAAGAATTGTGGATATTAAATTACCTTATGGATTATCTTCAATGTTGGTATTATTTTATGGGAAATTTGAACTTGTTCCAAAATCAGGTTTATTATACATGGGAACTAATAGAGTCTGCACTAGCTACAACACCATCATCTATCCCAAGAAATATTCTCCATATTAGAAAAAATATATCAATAATACCACAAATACATGGAATATAAAGGTGTTTCTGATCTTGAGATTACATATAATTTTATGCCTCTTGATAGATTGTTTTCTCATTATAACGACTCATGAGAAGACTATAATGTGAGATAAATTAGGTCTCACATAGATTGCAGATCATAATAGAAATAATTAAAATGATATTATAATAAAATTATAACATGATGTAAGAAATTGAATATGATAATACAATGGATATGAAATTTGGAATTGAATAGTGGGAGAAAAAGGACTCTTACCATGTTTATTCTTCATAACCTAGAGACAACCCTTATATCCGACCAAAAACATTAACATTGAAAACTGAGCTATAGTATAGACTCATTGAGAGATACATGAAGATATAATTTGTAACTTTTTTAAGGATAAATGATAATAGGGGTGGGTATTTATAGGTTTGGTGAGTGAAATCCTATTGAATACAGTATCGAATATTTTATTTTTCCATTATCTCAAGTTTTACACTATACCCTATAGTCTCCTATTACCTCCCTTATATATAAAATATACTATTTATTTCCAAAATTATGTTAAGATAATTACCTAGGGTTATTTTGGTTATGATTACATATATATTATTTTTATACTTCCCACTTTTCAACATTATAATCCAAATTTTACTCTTTTTACCTATAGTTACCAAATATCATCCCTTTTAAAATTTCAATGTATTGATTTTAAATATGTAATGAATTTTGTAAAAATATTTTTCTAATTTTTTGAAATATAAATTTAAATATGGGTTATATATTTAATAAAAATATGGTATTGGAGTAACCAATATTTTTTACTAAAATAATTTACACTTTAATATAAATTAAATACTAGATACATAACACCTTATTATAATATAATTACCCCTAAGGGTAAGTTGTCAAATTATAATACATTCATGGGGAGTTTAATCCAATATTTATCTAGAAGGGATTTACACTAACTTGAAATTCTTCTATAAACTATTTTATTTAAACCTCAATTTTTGGAGTTTTGATTAAGCTTGATGTAGGGAAAACCCTAGGGATGCTACCACATAACCAAGATCTAATAAATATAATTTATAAGGTATATTATTACTATAAAACCCATCATTTATCCCTTGTATACTAATTAAATCTGGTTATTACATCGATTATTATATATTAATTATAAGGGTCATATTATAACTTCTATATCAAAAATGGATATAATGCATAATAGTCCTATAAAAATAATATTTAATCTTAATTCCTACTAATTGATTCATTATAATCCACTAAATAGTAATTATTTTTTACATTTCTTTTAAAATTATTATTCTATGGATGACATTATTTTTCTTCTCTTCTGTACTTGTTACGGTCATGATGTCTGTTAATGAATATGAGGAGCCATCTATATTATAATTAAATTATTATTTTTTATAGTATCCATTCCTAGATAGAGAGGATTTAGAAAAATATTTATATTTTATTTTTTACTTTATCATTTTGTAACAAAATATTTCTACTTATAACTATAATTTCTTAGGTTTTACATTATCAACCCCCTAAAATAACTTCATACTCAAAATTGTAAACCAATATTTATAAATACAGATAGGCATTTATCATCACATCTTTAGGTTATCATTATTATAACTTTAGTTGTTGATTCCACTAAAGAACCTTCACTAGAAAAGTCATCTGACTTCCCAACACATGCTATCTCATATTAAGAATCTGAACATGATCTTCATTATAATGTAAGCCAAGTTCTAATAAAACTTGACCAGTTATTAGAGCACGAGAATGGTTTGACATATATTTCCTTAGATATGATATATTTAAGAATTAATGTACTTTAGAGAGATTTTTATCCTGGATAAATGATAAGAAACAACTCATATCTACACCAATATTTCAAATAGATCAATATATCTTGTACATAGCTTTACCTTCTTTCCAAAACTCATAATTCCTTTCTGTGGAGATTTAATTATAATGACATAAAAAACTACTTGTAATTCAATATAATTTTGATCTTAGCATAAATTTTCTATCTACATTGTGATACCTTTATTTAAATCTAGATGGACGATACCTTCGCTATTGTATATTCCATATGTTTGGGGCCAAATTACATCATTTATCTTTCTTAATCCCAATATGTCAGAGTTTGACAACAATTTCTATACTGGGATTCATATGGTGGATTTTTTATATATGAGTGTGTTTCCGATGCTTTCTCCAGGGCGCGCGCATCCGTCCGTCCGCGGAGGAGGACGCGCTGCACTGTTGCCCCACATTCCTGGTTTCCAAAGGTGGGAAGCATTTGCTCCTTATTCAGGGATGTCTGATCCTTGATCGAAACAGGATGATGGGATGTTGGTTCTTCCTTCCGCAGATTCCTCTTCGGAACTCGTCACCTAGTCCGGTTCTCCCTCGTAGATTTAATACGTTGTTCATGAATCTCATTCCTGGTTCCATATCTTCTTGGACGCCAGTTAATTACATTGCTTCTGTTAGGACATTCCAAAGGGTCCGGTAAGGGCAGCAACCTTCAGTCAGGGGAGTAGTCACGTTGAGGCATCAGTAGCATGTCTGGATGCTGGGGACCTGGCATGTCTGTCTATTATCCCCGGTCACAGGGCTTCTCGATGGCGTGGAAACCCGAGGCATCCCACATCGAGCATGGGGAATTATATTCCATAGACATATGTATGAGTTTTTCCTCAGCTTACTGTGTTTAACACAGTGTATGCCGCGAGTTTAACGTCCAACAGAGATGGTTCAGCCCGATCAGAGCATTAGCTAGAATGGATTGGATTGAGGGATTTCTCTTGAAGGGGTGCCGATACCGGGACCAGCCTATGGACGGTTGTGAAGAGGAGTAGATGGATGGATGAATGAAGTGGAGAGGGGAATGGCAAGGGACCATCGCAAGGGCGACGGTGAAGTTGGGCTTGAGCCTTGAAGAGACCTCTTATGTATCCCCGTGGCAGGGAATCAAAGTCCACATAGTTTAGAATGGTGCCGACGAGCCGACGTGAAGGTGGACCTTGGCCCGATGAATGATGGGCTTGATCCTCGGGGAGGCTTCCTACATACCATGCCTTGACATGGATCAAAGACCTCGTAGTTCAAAGGGTTTCATCGGTTATCCAACATGAATGTAAGCCCAGGGGTCCACTAGTGGTGGGCTTGAACCTCGTGAAGGCTTCCTACGTACCATGCCTTGGCATGGATCAAAGTCCCCGTAGTTCAAATAGTGGAATACAGTTTAACGTCATGCGGGACGGGGGTGAACCGATGTGAATGAGGTCGGAACAACCTTGTGGTGGGCTTGAACCTCGTAGAGGCTTCCTACGTACCACGCCTTAACATGGATCAATGTCCTCGAAGTTCGGGTTTGTCACAATGGCTTGCCGTCGGACTGGAATTGCAGTTTAACGTCATGCTGGACGAGGGCATGCAGTTTAACGTCATGATGGACGAGGGTATGCAGTTCAACGTCATGATGGACGAGGGTGGAACTCAACGTGAATAAATTATGGGTGAGCTTGAACCTCAGGGAGGCTTCCTACGTACCATGCCTTGACATGGATCAAAGTCCTCGTAGTTCGCTAACATCATGGGTCTGGGTCGGTACTCACTCTAAGACAACGCAAGTCATGCTCAGTGTGAGAAACAAGATGTTGCAGGGACCTGACGATCACGTCGCGAAGGATGCGTCCGTGAGAAGCAAAGAGGGGCTTACGCATTAGGCGGACCATGGTGTTAGGACTTAATCCGGGATGGAGGCCCGAAGTGCGGCAAAGCGCAGCGAAAGAGGGATTTGGGACCAATGATGGAAAGTGCCTCGTTCCCTATCACACCCACCACTAACCTTGGTCGTGCGGAAGTATGGAGATGCAGGGGTGAAGCCATCCGTTGGGGAACTAGGGTCGCCCTTCTGTAGAGAACATACGTCGCTCCAATAAGGAGGATATCATCCCCTGTGGATGGGTTATTCCACTCCCATGGAGATGAGTGGTGTAGAAAATGTTCGAGCTGGGGGGACCCTTCATGAGATGCATGAGGTCTGGTCACAGTTTAACGTCATGTGTTGAGGACGTGGTGCTTGGCAGTTTAACGTCCTGTAGCTCGGATGAGGTGGGTTCACACCGCACCCCTAGGACTTACATAACCGGTACCCTTTGCTCCTTGGGGAAGGGAAGGCACCATTAAGGCCGTGGTCAAGGGGGGTTGTAGAGAGAACCATCGAGGGGCCCACATTAGCATGGCTATGCGAAGAAGAAATAGCCGTTAGCGTGCCTATGAGAAGAAGCATTAGGCGAAGAAACGCTACAAGTGGTATTGTCCGTGGGACTTTGAAATCACATCGTGCATACCTGGAGGGTCGCACGGGAAGTGGAATTTCCAAGCAAAGGAGTGTGCTTCGCGAAGCGGAGTGCCTTGGCCTTAGCATGGGGCATAGGTGTGAGTGGAGGGTGTTTCACGAAGTGGAAAAGTATTCGCGGAGCACTGCCTCGTGAAGAAGAGGTGCCTCGCGAAGCAGGGTGCTGCGAAGCAGTGTGCTTCGCGATGTGTAGCGATCTTGCCTTAGCATAGGGATCACTAGTACAAGTTTGGTGTTTTTCGAAGCATAAACGCTCCGCGGTTTCCCGGTATCCCTTGGGAACCCCCTTCCTTCGCTAATGCCCTTGAGCTTCGCGAAGGGAATCCCTCTCGGAAGAGGGTCTCAAAACGAGGCAAAGCAAAGGCGTCACGAGAAGTAGAAGTACCTCGCGGAGCTCATTATTCCCGGGGGGAAAAGGGTGCTTCGCGATTCGGGAGAGGAGAAGCCAAAAGGTCAGATTTTCCCTCCTATGGGACTCAGGGGGAGCCCAGTATTTATAGGAAAGGGGAGCTGCGATGCCGAACTCGCGCGACGCCTCAGGTGCTTCGCAGCACGCTCGCGAACGTCAAAGTCGTTCCTGAAGAGGTACGGCCTCCGGAGCTTCGCAGCGGGCTCCCGAACATCAAACTCGGTCGCGGAGAGTTACCGCCCTCGGAGCTTCACGGACCCGTGATGCTCGGGGTGCTTCGCGTCGGTGCTTCACGAGGAAGCGTCCGGACCGTATTTTTCTTCCCTTCCGTTCGTGCAATATTTTGGCGCCAACAAATGCCCCACCCCCTCAGACTTGGAGCCGTGGAGGGTGAAGGGTCGATGTCTGAGGGAAAATCTCCAAAATTGTCGGCGGTTCGCGATGTGACTCCGCGAAGAGGGCCCGTGGTGCGGACCGGGTCCACGGATCCGGATGCGCCACGATGTTCCGCGCGGGCGGGGTGCGCCGCGATGCTCCGGGGTCGCCACCTATAAATAGGGGGGTCGACCTCTTTTGTCTTGATGCAATCTTCTTGTCTTTTTGTGCTCTCGATTTCGTGAAGCTCCGCGTACTCCGCACCTGCTCTCCGCGAATCGAGCTTCGCGGCGAACCGCGAGTCTCTAACTCCGCGGCCATGCCCAGCGAACTCCTGTTTACCGGCCGAGGCCAGAATCCGCGACTTGGTTTCGCACCCGAGCTTTGCGAGAGATCTTCGTGAGCAAGCTTTGCGATCCAGTTTGAAAAAATTCTTTTTCGTGCCGAACCTGAAATGGCCCATCGAGAAGCTGTGTTGGGGGTGCTTGCCAATGCAGCCCTTCAGGATGAGATGGCCAACTGCCCAGGCCTTGGGGAGATGGTCTGAAGCCACTCGGACTACGCTTCTTTGACAGGTCTTCTATCGGAGGGTCAGAAGAATTATCCGCAGTGTAAGAAGCTACCATTGTACGGCTTCGGGTTGAGGGATGATATCTTCATCCCTGAGGCGAGTAGGGACGAAATATCTTGCTGGTTCGGGAACACACCAAGTCAGCACCAATGGTTCAGGGCGGCTGATGGTCATGCGCATGAGTAATTCACACCCATCACTGCTGACTGTCTCTACAACCATGTGAACGATATTGATGGGAAGCCACTACAACCGGAGACGTCCCCTCCTCTCTACTGTACCATGATGAAGGCGGCTCTATAGGATTTGAAGAAGGGATGGTCCGATGAGTGGGACCTGTGCCAGGGCGGAAACTTTACTGATGACTGGGCCTGGGCCTACTGGGTAGGCGCCTCATGCGAGAAGTACCCGTGTGTGATGAGGCAGATGTGGCTCATGTTCACATGAGAAGATGGGAAGATGTGAATTGCATTGCCTCCATCCACCGCCACTTTCGGATTGGTGAGGGAGTATGCCATTAGTTGAGAAGCTGCTTACCCAGGGGAGATGCTGAAGCAGCCAACTATTTGGGTCGGTGACGGTGGGCCTCCTCTATCTCGAGGTCGGGGTCGGAGGGCAGCGAGGGCCTCTCGCGGTGGCGGATCTTCCAGGGCGGCAAGACCTGCACCAGCCGAGGGTGTGGCAGCAGCGGCAGATCCGGTGATTCTGGAAGATGATGGCCATCCGGACGGGCAGCCATCGAGGGGATTTCGTAAGATATCCACTCAGGCTCCGGGGAAGCGACTGCGTCATATCGACATGGTATAGGATGTCGTCTTACCGGAAGCCTGGGACATTTGGGATGTCAACCGGCAATTCCTCAGCCCACCCGAGATATGGGCCCACCTGAATCGCCTCAGGATGGAATTATCGGGCATAGGCCCTGTCGGGGCTGGATTCATGGCGTCTCCGGCAGAGGTAGAGAAATACTTGGATGAGCTGGAGGATTACGTTAACTCCAGTGGTGTCCCTCACCCAATGATAGACCGGGTGAGGGTACTGCTGAATCGAACTGTCCCCCCCCAGTTATCGGCCGCCGATCTAAGGGAGTGCTTCCTCCTGCTGGAAGAATCAGAGGACTCCTCTCGGGAGAATGAGGATGGAGGAGGGAGCCCGCTGGAGGAGGGCGAGGTCAGAGATCAAGGCTCAGATTCCGACAATTTCGCAGAGTCTCTCGAGGTAGCATTCTGAGCTTCCTTACTCATGGGCCGTTCTTGGGTCATTGCGGACTTCTCACCAATGTTTGAGACATGCAGGAGGAACTTGTACGCAGGCCTCGTTCTCGACCCTCAGCGGGTGATGATGTAGGACCTTCAGAACCTGCGCTTATGGTTGCGTACAGTTCCACATCTGGTGGGACCAGAGCACCCGAGGAGGCACCTCCGGAATCTCCAGACCTTACAACAGTATACGGAGGGCCTCGTCTCGGGGTCCTGTCAGTATCGGGTCAAGAGCAGCACCAGGAGGCTGACCTCTGTAAGTTTCCTCTACCAGTTTCCTTGTCTTCATATGTAGACTATGCCAACTAATGTTTATGTCCCTCTTTGTTGTACAGTTCTCCGACTGGCGTGGGCTGCTGCGGCAAGGCTAGTTGGGATGTCTGGTGGCATCCCTCCTAGGGGCATGCTGGTGATGGTGGTGATAGTCCCCCCATCTCCCCGAGCTGTAACACACATCATCACCGGCGGGACCACCAGTAGGGTCGTGCCTGAGGTCATCGAGGTGAACTCTGATGAAGAGGATTGGCCGGCCGGTCCTACTCCTGTCGCGCCTGCTTTGGCGCCAGATGTCGCGCTGGATTCAACGCTAGATGCAGATACCTCCGAGGACTTCTTGCAGGCATATCCCGCGTAGGAGCCAGCCAATTGCGTAGACTCGGACGAAACAACCTCCGACGAGGAAGACAACAGCATAGTCTGCCGCCGGTCGTGGAAGCTAATCACGCGCTTCATCAAGGACACCCCCAAGCGCTATGGCTGGCCGAAATGGACAGACTCCGCTCGCGGTTGCGCGAACTGTGCGCTGGGGGAGTGGACGCCCAACGTCCGCACGCGCTCATCCGAGATCTAATGGCTGAGAAGATCTGAGAGCATGATCGTGGGCTCAGCGTGGGCTGGCATCGGAGGAAGGCGAAAAACATCAAGAAGCTCCAAGAGGCTGAAAGTGAGGTCCAACAGCTGCAGACCCGGGCGGATGCGCACTCAGCCTCTCTTAATGCGCAATCTGAGCTGATCTTCTGGTTAAAGGCCCGACTGGTAGAGGAAGAGGAGCTTATGAGGCAGGCTTTTGAAAATATGGCTGTCATTCAGGCCGAGGTAGAGAGGGCCAGAGCCAAGGCTGACGAACTGCGCCCTGCCGCTGCTGAGGAGGAGCGGGAGCTGAGTCAGCGGCAGCAAGCCATGGACGTCACAAGACAGTGGGTGGTGGAGAAGCAACGCTCTCTTGACGAGGTAAACCCATCCATGGGGGGAGTCGACCCCCGGGTATTGTAACAGACCAAAAAAAACTTTTATTGGTACTTTGGTGCTTCAATTTCTTCTTTCTTTGTTTTGAATGTCGTAGCGCGCACGATTTCCACTGTTTGAATCGCCTCGTTACATCCCTACAATGTCTGCGGGACGTTCAGCGATAGTTCCCCAAGCCCACGTGGGTCGAGTCCGATGTGAGAAATAGGAGATATTTTGTAGAGACCCTAAGCCTAACGTACAAGGAAATTACATTACTTTAGCGGAATACTTAATACATAACAAAAACAGACACACAAGGACCGTAATAGTTTAGTGTCTTTGGAAACATGGAACATAAACTTCTAATCGTGGTGAAAGATCTTCAACATCTCCCATAAAGATCTTCCCTTTTTTTTCTTACCTAAAACCTTTCTTTATATCCTGGGGAAAAGAAAACATAAAAAGGGTGAGCTCAAATGCTCAGTAAGGTTAAGCATGGATAAAATACAATATACCATATACATTTGAACTTAAAAACATGAACATAATGTTTAAACATCAAAAGCTTGAGAAATGACACAAAACATGGAAGTACGTAAGGCATAGATCATAAAGAAACATTAAGAATGATAAAATAGCATGGGAATAAAACATGTAATTGTGGCAACCATTAAGCACATGATATGATTTCCATATTAGCCAAGGCATTGCTGCCAAGACCATCTTAGTGGACAAAGTCCCTTTCTGAATCGAGTTCACTCCTCGTTCCAGTCCTGTATTACTGAACTGGTTTAACTTTCCGTTCTAGCCATGTCTATCTCATGAGATATAAATCATTACCCAATGCATTGGAGGGAGATATAGGTACCACCCATCTCATAATGAAATCATTCTTACTTGTGCCACAAAATAAACATACATCATTCATCATAACCCAATGAATAAAATGGGTTTCATAAACATCATTCCATCATCACATAATCCATATAAAACAAATGGACATCATTTCATAATAATAAAAGTGAAACCATGTAAATCATAGAGACTTTATAGTTGAAACATACACATATGAAATAATTTCATCTTAGATGGAAAAAAGTTTTGATAAAACACTTGAAATGAATTCTTGAGGAAAATATCCTTTCTTCTTAAAAATCAATTTATTTTCCCAAAACGTCATGATATTTTAAAAGAAAGATATTTTTTTGAAAATAGTAATGAAATATTTTAGGAAGCATCATGAAAATAAGTCTTTATAAAACTATAAAAATCTGTTCATGCCGTATAAGTTAAAAAAACATTCTTCTTGTACTTTTGTTGGAAAAGTTAAAAAAGTACCTCGTAGGGTAAACAAAAGAATGATTCCTTCCATACCATTGGGTAAAAGTAAAAATGGGTATAAAAGGACTTTAAACATACATGACTACACTTTTATAAAACATGGACATGGATGATAGTAATAACCCCAGTAAATACTTACGAATAAGTAATCTCGGATAAAAATGAGATTTGCACAATTATCCCTTACCTTAGGTCCGATTTGCTTCATAAGTGTCCGAACCTCCTGTATAATGATTTACATAATGTCCTTGACTTATTCCAGAATCATACTCATTCTTATGATATCATATATGGTTCACTTATGACTTTATTTTACCTGTGCTTTTCTAAATTCCATGTTAAATAGCGTAAAATCATTTCATTTGTCGTTCGTGTTTTGACTTGTAATTATTAATATGATTACTTAGATCATGATTAACTAATTCCAGTATATAAAACATTATTTATTTATAATATATATTCAGAATATACATATATATAATAGATCAGTAAATGGAAAGAAATACACCGTTCATGGAGACGGTAAGCCATACGTATGCATGAATGCTGTTTTCGTTTCCTTATTGAGTTGAATGGAATTAAGTAGATGACATACATATATATACACATAAATCTAGTTTCATTATTATGTCATATATTTCATGATTAATTATTATATATACTTTATAATCATTCATGAATGGTTAACATGGAGAATGAATCTCATCGCGTCGTGGAGACGGTAGTCCGTACGTACGCACGAGCGATGATATCGTTCTCATTATCGTGGAATTGTATTGGAGTGTATGTATACTATTTCAGAATCAATATCACTTTACAATAATCATATATAGTTATTATGTACACCATTATACCCATCCAAGTAAGGTGGTGGTGGAAAATAGATTACACCACGGCGTGGAGACGATATTCCGTACGCACCCGCGGTGATTTCGTTTTCCGTAGGATGGATAGATGGTGAAATAGGGTTGTTTCATACTTATAATAACATATAAGTATATTATTGATACTTATGTTATTACTTCATAATGAAACAACCTAAGAAGAAGAAGTGGAAGAAGAAATAAAGTTGAAAGAATCGGTAACAGACATTACCTCTTCTTTGAAGCGCCTCTTTGAGATCTCCTTTTAGGGCACTAAAATTGGTCTTTGAGGAAGACCAGGACCTCTAGGATGTTTCTAGGGAAGTGGAGAAGGGAATTATTCCGGGGTTGGCCAAGCTTGAAGGCTCAATGTGGTGTGAGGAAGAGAGGCAGGAGGTGCCCTTTTATAAGAGAGGAGAGGGGCACCTTTGGAATAACTAAAAATATTATTTTACTATAAATCCAAATTCGGTTTTAAATAGCTCCAAATTGATTTATTTCGAAGATAAGGTGGTTAGGGGTCTAAATCCTCTCATCCAATAGAATTTAGACAAGTTTAGGTTCCTATTTTAACCTTATCATTTAGATTTAATATTAAGTTAAATAATTTTACTTTTACCGTGTCTTCTTGTGTTCTTATACTATAAGGTTAATAAACTTACTATAAGCAGCCAAACGAACCCCATGTTGTTTATTATTAATATATATAATCTTATCTAAGTCATTTGGCCAAACCTTAGATTTTTAGAAATAAAATAAAAATTTATAATATAATATTTGTTTTAAAAAATATTTTATGTCAGTTTTGAAACTATTTAGTAATTGATTTTTGTAAAAATCATAACAGAATTATTAGTTAGAAAAAGGTAAATTAAATCAATACTAACATGTCATATTAACCTATAAAATTAGTATAATTCATAAAAAGTCTAAAATTACATTTATTTGGGTATTTATAACATCAATTATGTCAATATTTCATTAATAAGATAATTACTGCATCATCTTTGTGTCATAAATAAAATAACTTATTTAAAGTCTAAAAAAATACAAATAAAATATAATTATGTAGGAACTCTTTTTATATTTCTACGGAATATTTATAGTCGAATTTATCTTATGTATAACCCCATATTAAAAATGAAATACGTATTAAACTTTGATTTTAACTATTTTAACCCTTTTTTAAATAAATTAATAATATATGTCCTAATCTAATCCAAGTGGGCCTAAATGGTCATATCATATTCCTAAGGTTGTTTTTTATTTAATTACACTTATCCAACAGAATTAGGACATGTGTTAGGATAATAATAATATCATTTTTACCCTTAATTACCCTATTTACTTTTAACTGTTGTAAAAAAGTAAAAAGTTACTATTCACCAAAAATTATTTTAATCTCATTGAACCGCATTTTACTTTCTGACATCAACCGTGTCTCTCAGATTTTTGAAATTCCATTCACAGAAGTGGTAAAATTATGTTTTATGAAAAAATCATTTTTAACTACCACTTAGTGGTTTCACTATTCATCAAAAATGAAAGTTTCCAGAAAAATACCAAAAATTAGGCCTAAGCTATATTTAATATTATGAACTCAAAAATGATGTCTATTTTACCAAATTAAAAACATATCAATTGCATTAATTAATTTGAAAATTAATTCCCGTCGTTAAAACAAATAGCGTGTTCTTAAGAGATAATAACTATCAAAAGATTGACACTTGTTTATGTCTGGTTTAAATGTAAAATTACATCCAATGACCAACATTGTATTAAATTGTAAAAATATATTATAAATATACTTTAAAACCACTCAAATTAATAATTTATCATGATTAATTATTTCGATTAAAAAGGTTGTTTTTAATTAAAATTTACTAATTTTCACTATTTATCAGAAAATGAAAGTTATCCGAAAAGTACCTAAATTTCACCCTAAGCTAATTTTGATATTCCAAATCCAAAAATGAAGTCTATTTTGAAAAATAAAGTTTACAAAATTTCAAAAAGTGGTTATTAATATTCATAACGGCTAGTTTTAAATAATATTTTAATAGCATATCGTTGTTTAGTGAAACTCGGTATTGCGTACTACACACGCTATCGAGGAAGGTCGAGATTGCGTGTAATGCAAGGCAAGTAAAGGATGCATGTTGTGCAAGCTCCTTTTGGTGTAGCGTACAACACAAGACATTAATGAAATTAAAAAGAATATGTTTCATAAAATCTCGTGGTGTTACATAGTTACCTCCTCGTCCCACCTAACATAGGAGTGGAGACCGTGCTCCGGGCATCCAGGATTTGGATTACCAGTCTAGATTTCCGATAGATGGGAGAGGCCTGACCAGAGAAGGGACTTTTCCGAACATCCGAATTAACGTTTCTTCAGCGTGCCTTCATGCACGAATGGTGCAACACCAGGGACACTGGAATCAGTCCGAACAGACTGAAACGGGAAGCGTTAGTTACAATTCCCAAGATTCAGATCACCATGGGGATGGCGTGACAATAAAGGAAAAATTCTAACCATGGTGGAGAAGCGGTATACTTACTGTGTTAGCCTGAAATGGGGACAAAAAATGATGGTCAACTGTTGACCATGTTTGAAACCCGGGACCGTGTCACAAATATTGTTTGTCAATCTATCGGTACGTTGACCCAGGACAGTTGGCGGACCATAGGTCGAACAACCATACTGTTAGGGGGTCCATTCAAACATGAAAGGGGATGAGGGTCCGAATAAGGGGCATGAAAAGCATGGAATAGGGAGTGATGGTTTGTCCGAACAGAATCCAACACTTAGGTAGTTACACCACCGTGGTGGGAATGCACCATATGGGAGCATTGGTTTGATCATGAATCATTCATTCTTTCAGATAGGGCCTCTCTGGCGAGGGGATCTACCACTTCCCAATGTAATCTTGGGGCATCCTGAACTTGTTCAGGGCAGATTCATAGTTACACAGTCCCCTATGAGGGGTCTGACTAGGGGGAGGAATAGGCTTTTACGATTCCTAGGACTGGACCCTAGGTGAAATGCCTGGGTGTCCCTACATATCCAATAAGGATGGGAATCAAGCCATACGTTGTTCTGAAAGCGCAGTTTAACGTCATGCGGGATGAGGAGTAGCCCGACTATGTTGGTAAAAATCGTGCCAAAACTACTAAGCCCACATGAGTCGTGCTCGGTGTGGGAAACAAGAAGTAGTGGTGGGAATTTCCCAACACAGAAAGGGGAAAGTTAGGGCAAAGGGACATTCGGTAAATACTAGACCAATGATACTAACACGATTATTTAGCGCACCTAGATGCATGAAGAGAATTAGCCGAGTATTATGGAATTCCAGTTGAACATGAGGAAGTAGAAATGTGTGAATCACCGTGCTCGAGATTTAGATCACCATGACGGCGGCGTGACGATGGAGGATAACTGTTGACCGAGGTGGAAACCCAGCATCCATATCGTGTTAGCCTAGAATGGGGACACACAAATGAGGGTCGACCGTTGAACATGTTTGAAACACGGGACCATGTCACCAATGTTGACCGAGATCCGTAGGGACGTCAGCCCGAAACAATTGGAGGGCCCTTAGGTCCAGCATTCATGGAGAGCCCTTAAGTCCAGTATCCATGTCGTCCGAGGGTCCTTTTGGATGTGGAAGAGGATGAGGATCTACATAGTGAGCTCACGAAGCTTGGTCATGGGATGAGGGGAATGTCCCCATGAAAATCCCACACATCGGGCTCTTTGTCAAAACACATCTGAATACGACAACAAGACGTATTGGATAGATGGATCAATGTCCTTTCCCATAGGGAGATCTTAGTTTAGGGTCGTGTAATTCGGACCATGGATGGGAGGAAACATAAGAGGCACATGGTGGAGTAACTCAAACACCTGGTGTGAATGGGAATATAGGTTGTCTACGGCATGGTGAACAACCCGACGTGAATGAGGACATAATTCCATATCACACCGCACAACCCCCTTGGGAGAGGTTTTAGGTCAAGGGATCGAAAGTGAATGTTAGGTTGTGCCAGCAAGGAAGTGCCCGGGCACTCCTATGTATTTTATGAGGATGAGAATCAAGCCATACGTAGTTCTAAAAGGTGACATGGTAAGATACCAGTGCCAGGGGAATAGGGGAGTGCGGGCACGACCCTTGCACTAAAAGAAGCGGAATTTGATAAATCTTGTTTTTCCTTCAAGGTGAGTGGGTTTTTTGTTTTTGTGAAGTGACATGCCTAAAGTAGTAGGTCGTGGTGTTGCCACAAGGATCAATCTGTGATAGGCATCGACAAATGGCATGGCACGTGGCCAATACCCAACATGATGTCCTCTATAACGAGGTCATCACAACGTAGCACCGTTTTTCGTCGTGCGTCCAGGACGATAATGTCATAGTTTAGGGTCGTGTGATAGGACCAAGCGTGCATCATATCGTCATGCAGCACAGATGTAGCAGAGACGATGCTAGGCGGGGAATGTGTATGGTGTCGTGCAACATAACCGACGTGGATGGGGACATGATCCCTCATCACACCGTACACAGTCCCAAGAGAGGAACCTCATGCTGAGGGGACTACGTAGAGGTGAGAGGTGAAGGGGGAGAGATTAGATCCCAAATGAGCTGGTCTCGAAAACGAGGCGTTTGGGCGGTCCTACATATCCCATGAGGATGGGAATAAAGATGAACGTAGTTCCGGATGGATCTTAGTTTATGGTAGTAGAGATCGGACCATGAATGGTAACAACTTCCCAAGTTATCGCAGACGTCAACCCAATCCCTAAGCCCACGTGAGTTAAAATCGGTGTGGGATACAAGGGGGGGATACTCATCGCAATACTTGGGGCCTCCATCAGAGGGGAGTCGGCAGAGAGCCCCGAAGTACACCCTTGACGTGGCTTGTTTCCCCAACATGTAGATGTGCACGGTGGAAAAGTACCAAGAGTCCCAAGACTCTACTTGGACACGATGAATTGATGAAGGGTGTGAATTGTGTACCCTACATTTTGGGCTTAATGGGTTGGCGTAGCGATAGAGGAAAACTGTTAACCATGGTGGAAATGCAGCATCCATATCTCGTTAGCTTGAGGTGGGAACAACAAACGAGCATCGAGCGTTGACCATATTCGCAACGCGGGATTTTATCGATTTGTTGTCCGAAACCCTCAGGGGCGTTGGCCCGTATCGGTAGGAGATCCCTTGGGCGTAGTATCCAGGCCATTCCTGGGGGTCCCTCCGGGTGTGAAAGATGACGGAAGCCCTGATGAAGGGATACACAAAGCCTGGAACGTGGGTGCGGACGTGTCTGAGGAAAGTTTTGCATTTCAGGTAATAAACCGAAGAACCCTAAGGCACATTGGTGAACCGCTTAAAAGGGTCGACGGAACATCTCAAGAGGGAGAGGTACATGGAGTGGTCATTAATGGACCGACATGAATGAGGACATAATCCCACACCACACCATATAATCCTCTCAAGGAGGATGGGTAGGCCAAGGGGCCAAGATGGGATGAAGATTCCCAAGAGATGGGGATGGACCCGAATCATAGACATTCAGGTGGTCCTACGTATCCCATAAGGATGGGAATCAAGCTGCACGTAGTTCTCTAAATGTAGTTTAACATCATACAGGACGAGGGGGGGTGTAATATACCCCCAAACAAGGAAGGTGTATGGTACGACGAGGAAGCCAACGTGAATGAGGAAATAATCTCACACCACACCATGAACTCCTATAAGAGAGGACCTGGGCCGGGGCCCGAGGAGGCCAAGGGTCCTGACGGTTAGGCATTGGTCAGGAAGGCTGGACCTGCTTGTAGTTTAACGTCTTACAGTGAGGACGAGGGCCGGGGACCCGAGGAGGCCAAGGGGCCTGAGGTTGGGCCTCGTAAGGGAAGGCGTACGACATGGTACATGATCCCGACGTGAATGAGGACATAGTCCCACACCACACCGTATATCCCAGGTAAGAGGTTGGGCGGAGGGCCCCGAGAAGGCCAAGGGGCCTAAGGTCAGGCATCAGTCTGGAAGGCCTGACTGGTTTGCGGTTTAACGTCTTACATGAGGATGAGGGCCAGGGACCTGAGGAGGCCAAGGGGCCTGAGGCTGGGCCTCGTAAGGGAAGGCGTACGACATGGTACATGATCCCGACAAGAATGAGGACATAGTCCCAAACCACACCGTACACCCCTTATAGGGGAATCGGGGTCATGGGCCCAACTGCTAGCACCACCCGGGGGAAGTTTGTCACTCCGGGATGGGGTAGAACGAATCACTGCACTCGATGTTTGGGACATCTCGGGGTGGACCCGAAGATCCAGGACACTGTTGACCATGTTCAAAACACAGTGTTCCTATGGTGACCTGATATGGCAGAAACAAATGAGCGTCGACCGTTGACCAAATTCGTAACGCGGGACTCGTATCGGCTTGTTTCTTGAAAACCCTTGGGGGCGTTAGCCCGTATCGGTAGGAGAGCCCTTGGGCGTAGTATCTAGGCCGTTCATGGGGGTCCCTCTGGGTGTGAAAAAAATGATGGAATCCCAGTTATGGAGTGGGTGAAGCATAGCTGTATCCATCCACGAAAGAGGAAAACATCTCTAGGGGGGATGTGCAGCCAGGTCCAGGCTTGCTCGATGCCAGTTAGGGCAAAAGTGTGCACCCTGCCATATATCTTGACCCTAGAGGAATATTTTGGCTTTTGGGCTGGGCCAACGGATGAAATGCCCGAGCGTTCCTACGTATCCCATTAGGATGGGAATCAAGTCATACATAGTTCTGAAGGCCATGCAGTTTAGCATCATGCGGTGAGGACGTGGAAGGATAGAAGAACGGGAGTGGGCACATGGTGCCACCCTTACAATCCTTGCATGAGCGGAGTTGTATGAGAGGGGCTAAGAAAGCCTACTCCTGGCTACAGGAAGATCCTCCAAGGAAACTATTCCCAGGGGGGATAGTGGAAGAGAAAATCTTGGGGCTGGGCTCAAGACGAGGCATCCGAGCGTTCCTACGTATCCCATGAGGATGGTAATCAAGCCACATGTAGTTCTTGAAGGCCATGCAGTTTAGCATCATGTGGTGAGGACGTGGAAGTGTGTCTCAACTGGGTATATGTATGGTACGGCGGGTAACCCGATGTGGATGAGGATGTAATCTCACACCACACCGTACAATCCCATTAGAGAGCCAGAGTCAACGCAAGCCAAGAGGCCAGAGGCTGTGCCTTGGCCAGGAAGGCCTGACTGGCTTGCAGTATAACAACTTACAGTAAGGATGGGGGGAGATCTTAGTTTAAGGTCATAGAGCTCGGACCATTTTGCAGTTTATCGTCCTGCAGGACGAAGATGCAGTTTAAGGTCATGCAGGACCCTACAGTTTAGGGTCGTGTTGGACCATAACGCGCAGTTTAAGGTCATACGAGACCCTTAGATCAGGCGAAGTACCGGTTGAGGAACCTGACATTGGTGGGAGGGGTTACGCGCTCTCCATCTGTGGTCACCAAGGAGTATGCTCCATTGGGGTAAACCTTATGGATGACATAAGGCCCTTCCTATTTGGGTTCTAACTTAGGCGGTTTCCTACCGGGGATCATTGGTGCTCGAAGGGCCAGTACTAGGTCACCCTGTAGAAAAGAACGGAGGCGAAACTTCTTGTTGAAGGCCCTCGCTATCTTATCCTGATGCCTTTCCAGCTTGTGCAGGGCATGAAGCCGGTTCTCATCCAGTGCTTCTAATTCAACTAGACGGATTTTGGCTACCTCATCTGATGTCTGGTGATCATAGACTGTTGTGCGTAACGATGGCAGTGGGATCTCAATGGGTAGGATGGCCTCAGGTCCATACACTAGGGAATATGGGGTCACCTCGGTAGAGTTGTGAGTCGTCGTCCGATAAGCCAGGAAGGTGTTGGGGAGCTTGTCCGGCCAACTTTTCATGTTTTGACGAACCATCTTCTACAGGATGTTAGAGAGGGTTTTGTTGAACGCCTTGATCTGTCCGTTTGCCTTCACGTGGTAGGAGGAGGCATGGTTCGAATGGATGTCGTACTTGGCGTACAATTTCATCACTTAAGCCGCTCGAAAGTTGGTTCCATTATCGGTGAGGACGGTGTGAGGGACCCCAAACCGATGGATAATATTGGAGCTCACAAAGTTGACAACGGAATGGGCCTTGACCTCCTTGAGTGGAACTTCTTCTGCCCACTTGGAGAAGAAATCTGTAGTAGTCAGGATGAACCTACACTGGCGAGCTGTTGCCGGTGGATATGGTCCCACTACATCAAGTCCCCATACTGCAAATGGCCAAGAGTACTTGGTGGGGTGGAGGGGCTCCAACGGCCGATGTAGGAAGTTGGCGTGAACTTGGAAAACGTGGAATCTCTTGGCATACCCAATACAATCGTGGATCATAGAGGGCCAGAAGTATCCCAACCTCCGAATTTTGTGGGACAGCTTTGGCCCAACTTGATGGGCTCCACAAGAACCGGCATGAACCTCTTGCATAACTTGATGAATCTCTATTCCTTGAATGAAACGGAGGAGGACACCATCGAAGCTTTGCTTATAAAAGATCTGTTCAAGACAGGGGCCGCTCTGGAGGGTAAATTGCAGTGCGCGGCGTCAGATTCTCTCGCTCTCGGCCCGGTTGTCCGGGAGGGAACCATTTTGGAGATACTCGACAAAAGGTTCCCTCCAGTCGGGAGTGGCTTCAACCACTATGTCTGACGAACCCAGGACCCCTGCCGTAGAGGGTCCGGCGGTGAGATGACTTACTCGCAGGCCATCATTGTCCTCTTGGGTGACGGGGGAAATGACTCTCTGGTGTGCAACATGTATGATCAAATCATCTTGCTCTGGTTCTACAAGAGACGCGGCTAAGCCAGCCAAGGCGTCTGCTTGACCGTTCTGTGACCGTGGGACATGGGTAATCTCTGGTCGATAAGAGAACTAGGCCATTAGGCGGCAGGTGTACTCTAGCAATGGTACATGATCCGGCTTCCTGAAAATGTAGTCTCCATTAACTTGTCTGATTACCAGCTCGGAATCTCCTTTCACATGTAGATGGGGCACATGGATCTCCAGGGCCAACTCGAGGCCGATGATGAGAGCATGGTACTCTGCCTTGTTGTTCGTACAACCTTCTGACAACAGGAACAAGTATGGCAGGACGACCTATGCCGGGGTAATGAAGACAATACCTAGGCCCACTCTGTTGTGCTTAGGATCGTTGAGCCTCATACAGGTGGGGATCTGGGAGGCACCGTCGAAATGCATTTTCCAACACAGGATGACATGATCGACTGAGAGGATAGTATCATCGGGAAAATCCAGGTCCAAGGATTGATCCGTGACGGTTGGATGGGAAGCTAAAAAGTCTGCCAACACCTATCCCTTAATGGCCTTCTGAGGTACGAACCTGATATCAAACTGTTGTAGAATCACCGCCCACCGTGCTAGTCGTCTAGTCAGCATAGGGCGGTTCAGGATGTACTTCAGTGGGACTACCCGGGAGACCAATTGCACCTCATGGTGCTGTAGGTAATGTCGCAACTTCTGTACGGCGAAGACGAGCACATGACAACTCTTTTTGATAGGGGAGTATCTGACCTCCGTATCGAGAAGCATGCGGCTGAGATAGTAGAGACTGTTCCCATTACCCTCGTTATTCTTCTAGGCGAGCTGTTCCACGAGGGATCTTTCCAGGGCGATCACGTAAAGGACCAGCGGCTTTCCGGAGACAGGTGGCATCAAAACCAGAGGTTGGAGTAGATACTTCTTGATCTCCTCGAAGGCGGTTCGACAATCCTTGTCCCATTCGTAGGTGTAACCCTTCTTCATGAGCTGGGAAAAGGGCTTACACTTGCCGGCCAGATTCGCGATGAATCAGCGTATATAGTCTAAGTGGCCTTGAAGGCCTCGAAGTTCCCGAATATTGCTCGGTGGAGGCATTTGGATGATGGCCTTGATATTCTATGGGTCGATATCAATGCCTCGGTATCTAACAACAAATCCCAGAAACTTCCCGGAGGTGACCCTGAAGGCACACTTCAACGGGTTCATCTTCAGGTGACGGGAATGGAGGAAACCGAACACCTTCTCAAGGTCTTTGAGATGGTCCTGGCTCTGAAATTATTTGACAACTAGGTCATCTACGTAGCATTCCACCAGTGTCCCGAGAATAAGCTTGAATATGCGATGCATGACCCTCTGATAAGTGTCACCTGCATTTTTCAAGTCGAATGGCATAACTTTGTAGAAAAAGGTACATTGGGGAGCCCTGAAGGCAGTGGACTCCTCGTCCTCGGGGGACATCTAGATCATGTTGTACCCAGAATACCCATCCATGAAATAGAGAGCTTGGAACCCGGCCGTGGAATCAATCAATAACTCTATCACCAGGAGTGGAAAGTCATCCTTTGGGCAGTGGCGATTAAGGTCGCGGAAGTCGATGCAGACTCTAATCTGCACATTCATTTTCCTGACTGGCACAATGTTGGAAAGCCACTTGGGGTAATGGACTTCCTTAACGAAGTTGGCTTTGATAAGCTTGTCAACTTCGGCCTCAACCATATCACCATGAGAAGGGTGAATCTTCCTGGGAGGCTACTTAAACCCACGATTGTTTGCCGGGAGGCCCAGACGGTGAACGACTACCTGTGGATCTATTCCTGGAATCTCATTGTAACTCCAGGAAAACTGTCACGGTGTTATTTGAGGAAGTCTACGTACTGCTGCCGCTCCTCGGGGGATATGACTGCACAAATCAATGTGGGTTTCAGATCTTCCTTGCTACCAAGGTTCACCTTTACCAGTTCATCAACCGTGGTAGAAACGACTTCCTCAAAGGCGGGGGGAGCATCCTCTAGGTCTTCATCTCCACCCATGGGGGGATTTCCGGCGACGGGAGACACTTCTGGGCTATCAAAGCCTGAGGGGCAGCTTGTGCCGTCTTGGGAAACAGTGGTCATCCTATCAGGTGACTCTCTCACCATTGAGACCATAGAAATGAAGGAAGTTGACCATATTCCATCTGGCCTTTGGCCTAAGGGTGCACGTTTGATGATATCAAAGCAGTGGTGACGTGTCAGCTTGAGTTGGTTGATTCCAGCCTGGCGGAAGAGACACGTGTGGCGCACCGTCATTGTCATAAGCTTGACATTCCGGTACCATACAGGGGTAGGAGGTTCCGAGATCACCTGAGCCTGGTTGATGTAGGAGTACGAGGTGATTTTCCACCGTTTCTTGGACACAGGATCATGCCTTCCTTGTGTACCCGAAACAACAAAACATTTCCCCATGTCGGGGGGTCGTGGCCTCCAATCGGTGGATCGGGAGGATGTAGGCGTCACCCATGCTTGCCCAGGGATCACTTGTGACTGGGGCTGGTTCATCCTCACTTACTAGGATTTTCTTATCCTTACTCTTGTAATAATCAGCATCCAGATAGTGGGCTTTACAAGAGGCGAAAGGAGACGCATCTCCTTGGAGCACGCCTACTTGACTGTTGAGTGAGTATTTGAGGCACCGGTGATACGACGAAGGGACCATTGCCTACAGATGGAGCCATGACCTACCCATCAATGCGTTGTAGGCGGTGTCCTGAGAGATGACCATGAACTCAGTGCTGGAAATTAAGCCACCGAACTGAGTCTTCAGGCGGATCTTGCTGATTGGGGTTTGCATGGTCCTGTCGTACCCCTGGATTCTGAGGACAGAGGGAGTTAAATCATCTTTAGACAGACCGAGCTTTCTCAATGTCTGAGTTGGAATTAGATTGATTCTGGAAACTGTGTCAACGAGGTAGCGGTGGACTTCCACACCATTGAAGTGTCCAGTGATGTACAACGGGCAAAGGTGCCCCTATATAGGAGGGTCCTCACATTCGCCGGAGAACGAGATAACCGCCTGGCATTCGGCGTTCGCAATTGTATCGGCCTGGAAGGATTCTGCGGCTGCTACCTCTATCTCAAACTGAAGGGGGATCCTTAGGGCCTCAGCAAGTGACTCACGCATTTCAGATGACAGGTGAAGGGCCTCAAGGATAGAAAGCCTTGCTGTAATGCTGGCCAGGTGCTTCAGGACATCATACTTTCATGCCAAACGCGATCCTCTGCCTACAGGAGGTCGTTCGGATGTTGGAGGAATAGCGGGTCCTACCGGTTGAACCGGCGGTCGACTAGTACTGGGTACATCCTTCTGCCTACTAGTTGAATCCTGGAGAGCAGTCGCCAGACTAGGATCGGATAGTGGAGGCTGTCCTGTAGCCGGTCAAGACTAATTGTGACACGAACGAGGCAGCTCTCCCTGATCTAGTAGCACAAACGACGGTGGAGGTAGATCTGAGGGCGTTAGATGGGGTTGTGCGCACTGAGCTCTACACTGAACCTGCTGTCTGGTCTCAGTAGCATGCATGGCTTGGCTGAAAGGGCCCGCTGACGTAGCTCGATGACCGACATGGTTGCGGTTCCACTGACGTTGACGTCGGCTGGAAATGTTGGGGAGGTTCTCCTGGCGTTCCCCCTCGTCGGGAGTCATATAGGTCTTTACCAGCTCCACGGTGTTAACCGAAGAGTACCCCTGGCTGTCGCTCGACGATTCATCCACCACTGGGCGGATTCTGGGAGGAATCCCCATTTCAGGGGGCATAAAGTCACCGTGAGTGCGGGATGACGATGGCACCGGCGGAACGTGTTGCTTCTTTTTGCGCCGTCGATGCTTGCCCTTTTGGGTAGAGGTCGGCTGTGAAGATGATGTGGAGGTACCAGCTACTTCTTCTGAAGGTTTTGGCTGCTTCAGGTGCGCCCAGATGATACCATGGGGACGGACGATGGTTTTTCAAGTCATCCAATCTTCGTATTTCCGGGATCCACTGCTGGGAACCTGCTTCCACTCGCCTTCGCTGCCGCTACTGATCTATGACCCTACAAAGACACCCGCCACTTGTGTTGGGGCCGGGCTCAACCTGACTATGTTGTTGTTGAACTGGTCTTGAATACAGTCTTTAAACACATAACATTGCTTGAGGGTGTAACCCATAAGCGGATGATAAGGACAGTAGTTGGGGTGATCAGTGAGATTCTCCTCTGTCGGCCTTCTGAACTCAGGCAGGTGCACAATACCTTGATCTAGAGCACTTCAGAAGTAGCCAGGGACCTGATTTTAGTTGAACTAATATGTCTGGTGCCTTCTTTTCGGATAGGGGGCCCTGGGGGCCTGGCCCTAACGAGGGGCCGGAGGGGCCTGCCGAGGAGGCGGCGCCTGATTGTCTCGCCTAGGTGGAGGTGGCGCATTGCGTGGGGGAACCTGTCGATTCTGAGGTGGTCTCTGCTGGGCAGGAGCATGTGCTTGAGGTGGAGGACCTCTGCGGGGTTGTGGGGACGGTGTTGCTGGTAGTAATTACAGCTGCCTAGGGGCTTCTATTTGGGTCACCGCTGCTGGTTCGGCTCTGGTGGTCCTCCTGGTTGGGATCATAAGGGGCAACGAACGTGCCTAACTAGCCTATTGCAGAGCCACCTCAAGGTGCTGAGCCTTATCTGAGAAATCTCTGAACCCTCTAGGGTAGTTCTGGGTAATTAGGGAGGGTACCAGCTCTATTTTGACGTTCCCCACACGCATCGTCAGTAATTTCTCCTGAGTCAGTGGCATATCGAGGGAATACGTAAGTCCCTTCCACCGGGCGATGAAATATGAGACTCTCTCATCAGGCCTTTGCTTGCACTTGAAGAGGTCTGCAATGCTCGTCTTTCGTGTGGTGGAGCTGAACTGGTATATGAACTGCCGGCAGAGATCCTCCCAATCGGTCACTGATCCGATAGGGAGCTGGTTGTACCAGACGAATGCGGGACCTTCCAATGTCTGTAAAAAACATCGGAGCTTGGAGGCTTCTTGCTGGGTCGGGGTCCCCATCATGGGGCCACACAAGTAAGCAAAATGTTCCAAGTGCTGGGGCGGGTCCCCTGTCCCGTTGAAGGGCGAGAAAGTGGGGTTCCCAAAACCCAGGGGTGCAGGCATATCATTCACCCACACGGGATACGGCTTGCCATCCAGTGGGACCGCCACCTGCCGCGTTTCCAATGCTTCGAGGCGGGCTGTGAGTGCCGCTATAAGATCATCCGGGTGGGGGTCCCTGTCTTGACGGGGATCCCTAATCAGAAGTGAGTTTCCAGGCCCTTCAACACGGTATATGGCATCGGCAGCTTGTGGATCGACTAGCGGAATGACCTGTGGGGCGACTGGGGGAATCCAGACTGGATTCTTCAGATTGTCTCGTCGTTCGAGGGGGTTTGGCGAGATGTATCGTGCCCTCTTGCCGTACGTTCCAGATTCTTTCCTATCTGCAGAAGTAGCATAATCAGGGTTTCCCGAAGGCATCTCACTAGGGGGAAATTGTTCCTGCCCCTGCTGTCCCGGCCTGGGATTACCATAGTGGGGTCACCGCTCTGCAGTGCGCTCAGCCAAGAGTTCGTCAACCAGCCTCTTCTGCTCAGCATGCTGCTGGCGTAACGTGGCCTTCTCAGGATCTTCGTCTGTTTTCTGCACAGAGGCAGACGGGTCAGAGTGCTTGACAGTTCCGACGTTCTCCTTACCCTTGCCGGTATTTCGACCGAGTACCAGCGACTCGGTGGGTACGTGGAGGCCTAGCAGGTTCCTCTACTAAAGGTTATCCCTTCCTGATGGGTCCATCAGGGGAGGTATGCCCTCGGGGGGTAAGTCTTCATCAAGGAAATCAAGCTCATCTTCCTTGTCCACTGCGTCAGCCATGTGTACCGCGACCCCTCTGGAGGGAATGTCCTCAATGTCGCATAACGAATCGAGCTACCATCGGATAGGGTCGAAGAGGAGAGCGGCATAGTTTCCCCAACCACGGACTTGCACATGGGGGGTAGCCTCCCTGATGACTCTGCGGAGTACTTTGAAACTATGAACACATTTCCGTTGAAGGGCGCTCTGACGGCCTAGCGACTCAGGGTGCTGGGCCACAAGGAGTGTGGCCAAATCGGTCAGACATCACATCTCACTGATTTCTTCAATGTGATCTCAACTTTTGGGGTACATAACCTGCTCGTAACGAAGGAGGACGTGTGTCGCCCGTAGGGTTCGACAAAAGCACCCCACTTCTTCAGGGGTAAGGGACTCTGGTGCGAGAAAGTTCAGCACTGCCGTCGGCCAGAATTTCTCCGGGAAGTGATCCGTTGCGAGAATACTCTAGAAGATCCTAGGTTCGGACTCAGGGTATGGCCCTGTATTACCCCACTTGTCAACTGGGGGTAGCTGAGGGACCGATAGCGGTACGGAGGCAGACCTCTAGGATAGTAAACTCGGTGGCGGAGAATATGGCGAACGAGCTGACTGGCCACAGAATTCCGGGCCATCCTCTGATGAGTGAGGTGACCTGGCCACGATGTCACGATATGATGGGTTGATAAGCACAGCTTCCAGCACATGAGTCACGACTACCGACGATAGGTCATGTCATCTCTCAACAGCCATTGGCCCCCAAAATAGCTCTCCGTGATCTCTGGTAGAGGTATAGGGCGCTTCTGGTGACAATGGTGGTGATTGCACGGTCGACTCCTGTGTCATTTCCATGATTTCCCCCTCCTGGATGTACCTGCAGAGAGAGGTTGGAATCTGGTGGACCTCACATTCCTAGAGAATGAGGCTAACGCACCTGGT
Organism: Viscum album; assembly: GCA_963277665.1. Lineage (NCBI taxonomy): Eukaryota > Viridiplantae > Streptophyta > Magnoliopsida > Santalales > Viscaceae > Viscum > Viscum album. Next base: position 279,875,242 of record OY728125.1, read on the forward strand.
TCCTGCCCTAGTACTTGATACGGAGGAGCGGGGAGAAGGTTCCATCGCTGAGTCGCACTCCGCTTCAGAATCCGAGAAGTGGGCAGGTTTGATCTCCACCTGGGCCTTCCCAGGACTCTTCTTGTGGCGGCGACTACCCGCTCTTCTTCCTCGGGGTGGCTCTTCGGGATAGGGTTGATCCTTAATAGGTAGCCTTGGGGCGGTGATGGCGTCGTGGTAGAGAGGTCCCCCACTCGAGATAGCCGAGTTGCGAGGGGCACCAGGGAAAATGTTGAATGGTACATGGGGAGGAACTCCATGGACAGTACCCATGTGGGAGGAGCCTCTGTTGGAATCGGCAGGTGCATGGGATGGACCTCCATGGTCGATGCGGGCGGAGCGAGGCTGACCTTCACTCCTCAAGTTGTTGGGGCAAGGAGGAACTTCTCCCGTTGCAGAGAGGACGTAGGGAGGGCCCCTACGTTGGAGAAGGACCGGATGGGAAGTTCCTTCAGATCGGCGACCGGGGGAAGGAGGATGGACTCCAAACCCTGTATAGTGGGCGCGTGAAAGGTTTTCGCACCGAGCATCACTACCGCGGGGCAGGTCTTCCTTCTGGATGGGGGTAGCATGAGGCATACCTCCATGATGAGATTTGGAGTGGGGAAGGCTCACGCTCTATGGAGTAGTGGTACGGGGAGGGCCCCCGTACGGGGTGACATCACTGCGGGTTAGTTCGCGGCGATCACCACTCAGGCCTACGACCCGGAGAGTCAAACCAGCCTGCCCGTGGGGAGGTTGGGGTCTCGATCCTGGTTGGGTAAAGGAGTTCCCCCACTCAGTGTATGCAGGGACTCCGTGATGCACGTCGGCGGTGGCTCGGGCCACTATAGCTATTGACGTCGACGTATCTGGGCGAGCGTCCTCAACCCAGGCCCGACGCTGACGTCGGGTCAGACGAGCTGGCGCAGGTGGTGCGGGGGCATGGCCTGCCTGCTCTTCCTGCGGAGTCGGACGGCGGTGCCGACGCGGCCGGATGGGAACCCTTGCCTGGAGCCCTTGGGTCGGAACCATGAGCGGGCCGAGTCGGACGCCGCCTGCCTCATTAGCATAAGGTGAGGAGTCATCGAGGCGTTCCAGAGATAGGCTCCCGAAACGGTTGAACGTTGGGGTGGGAAGCAGGGGCTCCCTGAGCGGCCTGTTAGGGCGGTGTTGACGGCGGGTCCTGGATGCCTCCAGGTCCAGGCGGGCTATATCCCTAGTTGGGAGGACCCCTTCCTCCCCGTACCTGCGTACAAGATTGTTGATCACCCTTTACTGGATGATATCTGATGGGGATAGGGGACATGGTTGCCCCGTATTCTGCGATGTAGCGGTCGTCATGGCGCTAGCGGAGCCATGAGGTGTGGCTGTGTTGGTGTTGCCCCTGCCCCTGCATAGGCGAGCGGGCGATGATCGTGTCTCTGTAACATCAACCTGGTTCCTGGGAAACGAAGGGATCAACTCACCAGCATTGGGAGGAAAAGGATTGACAACCAGTTCCCCAACGTCCTTGCATTCTCCACGTCTATAAGAAGGATCCACACCAACACACTGCAGAACAAAGTGCCCCACGTTCTACTGCCCCGACATCCGGTGAGATTCACGACAGGCCCGCTATTTGCTTGGCGGGACCAGGCACCAGATATCTGGATCCAGTGACACATGAATCCACTGGTGTCTCGAACGCTACTAATCTCCACATTGAGTAGAATACTTTCATGTCAGGTTCACCATTTCTGTTTCTGACGCTTTCGCCGGGGCACACACATCCGTCCGTCCGCGGAGGAGGACGCGCTGCACTGTTGCCCCGCATTCCTACTTTCAGAAGGCGGGCAGCATTTGCTCCTTATTCAGGGACATCTTCTCCTTGATCGAAACATGATGATGGGATGTCGGTTCTTCCTTCTGCGGATTCCTCCTCAGAACTCGTCGCCTAGTCCGAGTCACCCTCATAGATTTAATACCTTGTTCGTGAATCTCATTCCTGGTGCCATATCTTCATGATCGCCAGTTAATTACACTGCTTCTGTCAGGATATTCCAAAGGGTCCGGTCAGGGCAGCATCCTTCAGTCGGGGGAGTAGTCACGTTGAGGCATCAGTAGCGTGTCTGGATGCTGGGGACCTGGCATGTTTGTCTATTATCCCTGGTCACAGGGCTTCTCAAGGGCGTGGAAACCCGAGGCATCCCACATCGAGCGTGGGGAATTATTTTCCAATGAAATATGTCTGAGGTTTTCCTCAGCTTCCTGTGTTTAACATAGGGTATGCCGCGAGTTTAACGTCCAGCAGAGATGGATCAGCCCGATCAGAGCATTAGCTAGAATGGATCGGATTAAGGGATTTCTCTTGAAGGGGTGCCGATACCGGGACCAGCCTATGGACGACTATGATGAGTAATAGATGGATGGATGAACAAATTAGAGAGGTTAATGGCAAGAGACCATCGCAAGGGCGACGGTGAAGTTGGGCTTGAGCCTCGAAGAGACCTCCTACGTATCCCCGTGGCAGGGAATCAAAGTCCACATAGTTTAGAATGGTTCCGGAGAGCCGACGTGAAGGTGGACCTTGGCCCGATGGATGGTGGGCTTGAACCTCGGGGAGGCTTCCTACGTACCATGCCTTGACATGGATCAAAGACCTCGTAGTTCAAAGGGTTTCATCGGTGAACCGACGTGAATGTAGACCCAGGGGTCCACTAGTGGTGGGCTTGAACCTCATGAAGGATTCCTACGTACCATGCCTTGACATGGATCAAAGTCCACATAGTTCAAATAGTGGAATACAGTTTAACGTCATGCGGGATGAGGGTGAACCGACGTGAATGAGGTCGGAACAACCGTGTGGTGGGCTTGAACCTCGTAGAGGCTTCCTACGTACCATGCCTTAACATGGATCAAAGTCCTCATAGTTCGGGTTGGTCACAATGGCTTGCCGTCGGACTGGAATTGCAGTTTAACGTCATGCTAGACGAGGGCATGCAGTTTAACGTCATGCTGGATGAGGGTATGCAGTTTAACTTCATGCTGGATGAGGGTGGAACTCGACGTGAATAAATGATGGGTGGGCTTGAACCTAAGGGGGGCTTCCTATGTACCATCCCTTGACATTGATCAAAGTCCTCGTAGTTTTCTGAAGTCAGAGGTCAGGGTCGGTGCTCACTCTAAGCTCACGTGAGTCATTCTCGGTGTGAGAAACAAGAGGTTGCAGGGACCTGACGATCACATCGCGAAGGATGCGTCCGTGAGAAGAGAAAAGGGGCTTACGCATTAGGCGGCCCATGGTGTTGGGACATACTCCAGGATGGAGGCCCGAAGTGCGGAAAAGCGCAGCGAAAGAGGGATTTGGGACCAATTATGGAAAGTGCCTGATTCCCTATCACGCCCTCCACTGACCTTGGTAGTGGGGAAGTATAGAGATGTAGGGGTGCAGCCATCCGTTGGGGAGCTAGGGTCGCCCTTATCCGGAGAACATACGCCACTCCAATAAGGAGGATATCATCCCTTGTGGATGGGTGATTCCACTCCCTTGGAGATGAGTGGCGTAGAAAATGTTCGAGCTGGGGGGACCCTTCGTGAGAGACATGAGGTCCGGTCATAGTTTAACGTCATGTGTTGAGGACATGGTGCTTGGCAGTTTAACGTCCTGCAGCTCGGACGAGGTGGGTTCACTCCGCACACCTAGGACTTACATAACTGGTACCCTTTTCTCCTTGGGGAAGGAAAGGAACCAGTAAGGTCGTGGTCAAGGGGGGTTGTAGAGAGAACCATCGAGGGGCCCACGTTAGCATGGCTATGCGAAGAACCAATAGCCCTTAGCATTCCTATGCGAAGAAGCATTATGCGAAGCAACGCTACGAGTGGTATTGTCCGTGGGACTTTGAAATCACATCGTGCATACCTAGAGGGTCGCACGGGAAGCGGAATTGCCAAGCAAAGGAGTGTGCTTCGTGAAGCAGAGTGCCTTGGCCTTAGCATGGGGCATAGGTGTGAGTGGAGTGTGTTTCGTGAAGTGGAACAGTATTCGCGGAGCACTGCCTCACAAAGAAGAGGTTCCTCGCGAAGCAGGGTGCTGCGAAGCAGTGTGCTTTGTGATGTGTAGCGATCCTGCCTTAGCATAGGGATCACTAGTACAATTTGGGTGTTTTGCGAAGCATAAAAGCTCCGCGGCTGCTTGGGTTCCCTTGGGAATCCCCTTCCTTCGCGAATTCCCTTGATCTTTTCGAAGGGAATCCCTCTCGGAAGAGGGGCTCAAAACGAGACAAAGCAAAGGAGTCATGCGAAGTAGAAGTACATCGCGGAGCTCATGATTCTCGGGGGGAAAAGGGTGATTCGCGATTCGGGAGAGGAGAAGCCGAAAGATCGGATTGTGCCTCCTCTGGGACTCAAGGGGAGCCCAGTATTTATAGGCAAGGGGTTCCGTGAAGCCGAACTCGCGCACCGCCTCGGGTGCTTCGTGGTGCGCTCACGAACGTCAAAGTCGTTCGCGAAGAGGTACCGCCTCCAGAGCTTCGCGGTGGGCTCACGATCGTCAAACTTGGTTGCGGAGAGTTACCTCCTTCAGAGCTTCATGACGGGCTCACGAACCTCAAACTCGGTCGCGGATAGTTACCGCCTCCGAAGCTTCACGGACCCGCGATGCTCGGGGTGCTTCGCGTCGGTGCTTCGCGAGGCAGCGTCCAGGCCGTCTTTTTCATCCCATTCATTCGTGCAATATTATGGCGCCAACAGAGTGGTTAATATTATTGTATAAAAATAACACTGGAGGTAAATATATATCATAACATTCATGGACGTCAATATAGAATGACACTAAAATGTCCACAAAAATTGGGATTTTTATCTCAAAATGTATATCTTTTTGAAGATAAATGGTGAGGATATTATTAATATCTCTATTTAAATCCATTTGAATACCTTTCAAAAATTTTAATGTTAATATTAGATCATGATCCAAATAATATTGATAAGTGTATAACATGGTGCCTCACAAATTCAGTTATATTTAACCAATAATAGGGATCCAGAAAAAAATCTTAACAAATTTTGATGAAATGAGATAAATTCATAAGATGTTCTTTAATGAACCATATTTCATTATAACAATTATATTTATTAGGGATACTAGTAATCAAATCTAATGTAACCATTACCCTATAGTATAGGTAAATATTTCATAATTCCTTTGGGATATTTGTCATGCCCTGACCGGAAGTGCTGTATTTTATTTTATTTTATAACATTTTGGTTATTATTATTATTATTAATAGTATAATTATTATATTTTACTATTATTATTATTATTATTTTCATTTGTTTAAGTCAATTAAATTAGAAAAATAACATAATCTAACCTTACCTTCATCGCGCGGTCGACCCCCCATTCCCTCCTATTCACATAGCTCACCCCCTTCTTGGACCTATAGTGTGTCGACCTTCCCCTTCTCCCCTTCTGACCAAGCACCCGTCTCCACAACGGCCCCTCTCCAAGCTCCCCTCTCTGTGACCTCCTCTCCTGACTGCCCCCCCAGACCCGCACGAGACAACCCCACCTCCTAAGACCCTACTCGCACCGCCCTGCAACCCCAACCTCTTCCCGACCATCCCACCCTCCTCTGGCTAGCATGAAATGAACTGGAACCATCCTTCCACATCACACCGAACCCGTCACACCCTTTATCGATCGATACAACCTTTTTCCATGGACGGTTCCCCTCTTGGTAATCTCATCTTCTCATTTCACTAGTTTTTTTGTTCTTATTTTTTGTATTTTAGGATTTCAGTTGGTATGGAGTTTATATCAGGGTTTAATAATTTCGTTTTTTGGTTGAATCATGATTTCTTAGTATTCTCTTGTGGGGTGTTTGGTGTGCGATTGATGTTTTTCACAACGTGATGGAGTTTTCGACATGCGAGACAGGTTATTTCATGCTTATCCTTAAATTTATGAATTGATATGCTTTCTTGAGTGTTTTTTCATGTTCTATGAATATATTGGGTGGTGTGAAAATTATTTGTGAAAGTAATTGAGGTGGATTAGGTTTTAATGTGGTGATTTTATGTGAAACAATGTTAGTTTTATGTGGAAAACTTAGTCACGTCACTGCTTATGATTTTATAAATCATGAATGTAGTTTATAAAATTATGTGTAGGATTGAAGTTGTATTTTGATAAGGCATTGATATGTAGTTTCTTTTAGAGGGTTCGTGTGCTCTTTGGGTTTAGAAGCATTTGGGGGTGTTATTGAAGCTGTTTTATAAGTTGTTTTAATGGTGATTTTATTTGTGTAAAAGGTTCAGACCATGTTTGGAAACTTTTTTGAGGCACGTTTGATTTTAAGGGGGGGGGAAATATAGTATGCTTTTAAGTTAAATCCATGTTGTGAATTTTATAAATGTTTTATTATTTATTGACATGATCTATTTATTTGTGAGTGTGATGCGAATGATACTTTGGGAAGGTTTCGCTGTACACTTGGTTTAAAAAGTATATTTTTAATGTGTTTTTGGTGTATAGCTTTGTGTAGTTTTATGGAAATGTTTTATTAAGTTTCTAAATGTTATATAAAATTATTAAAGTGATGCGAATTATGATTTAAAATGGTCTTAGGGTGATTTTAGCCTGAAAAGTACAATGTGAGTGGGTTTTTTTGTGTACAATGCCTTGCGATGCCTCTTGAAATTGTATTAAAAAATTTTAAACGGTTCATTTAAATTGCTTAAATGGTGAAATTCGTGTTTTTGAATGGTTATGATGTACAATTGGTTTTAATGTTACATATTGATATAATTTGGGTTTGTTTATTTTGTGTATATTTTGTGGTTCGAATTTTTAAGTGTTGCATAAATTTTTCTACTAATTTATTAAATTATACGTCTAGGGCGCTGGACCTCGCTATGATAGTTTTGGACCATTGGTGTCGAGGTATCCGACATGAACATGCATATGGTAAGACATATATATATATATACCATCTTTGAACATATTCCCTTATGGCATGGGGAATATGTGAAATGCAACTAAGGGTGTATATATATATATATGTATAAATGCATGTGCTTCTATGCGCCAAGTGTTGGTTCAAGTGGTCGTCGATGAATAACAACATGTTTGAGGTAGGTCCCCTATGCCCTAATGCTTAATTATAATTTCCATAATTTCTTATTGTTTTATTAAAATCACACCTTCTTCTTCTACAAGAAATAAATATGCAATATATATATATATATATGTAAAAGGTTTTGGTTCTTGAAAAGTGATTTCTTTAATGTTTTGAAGATAAAATAGTTATTTCCAAAGACACATGGTCTTTTGTCGAATTTTGATGTAAATGTGAAATTACACGTTTTCCAAAGAAGATCCAAAATGATCTCCAAAATTAGTTTTGGGTGAACATGTTTTCAAAATAAAATTCATTTCGGTTAAGTAATGAGGCTTATTTGGCACCTTGAAAATGAACAATGAAGGTGAAAGAACCTCTTATGGCATTCCCCATTATTTTAGAAAAATTATGTGTATGTTAAATGTGTGATTTGTGATATGTTCATAATGAAGAGGCTTATGCGATGTTTTATGACATAAAAAGGTGGATTTGCTTTAGGAGGGAGAACAGTGGTGAGAGGTTGAATGAGTATTGGATAAATAAAGTGTTGTGTATATATATGTTTTCTTGATAAAAACACACCACCACATGGAATTGAGCACAGTGGAAAACCTGGGAATCTAGGTGGGGGAAACTAGGTCTTATGGGCTAGTGGTCCGAAACTGACTTGACCAAGTTTAATTTCAGGTTTGATGATTGCAACACTAATTAAACATTTGAATTACTGAGGGTCATGGTCTTCTAAGCCACGTTTTATGAGGGTTGTCGCCTTCTAATCCACATTTTCTTAGGGACGTGGTCTTCTAAGCCATGTTTCACTGAGACAAAATGATCCTAGGTCCCCAATTACAACTACATCCTTAGGGGCTTCCCATGGTGCTTGTTATATGATTTTCAATTCATTTGTTTCATGCTTGTTCCCACTTTTGTGAAAACCATATTTTTAAATCTAAAATTGTCTCCTTAAATTTTGAAATGTTAATGCATGCTCAAAACCTATTTTGAAAATGGAAGAGAAACGTTTTCCTTGGAAATGAAAGCTTGTTATTTGAATTTGAAAGCAGAAAAAACATGATATTATTATGCCTTATTTTCAAATTTGAATGATTTGGAATTATTATTGAGGACAATGGCTTAGGGCGTTGTTTTACTTCGACATTCCTACTGAGCATCTTCGTTCTCACGCCTACTTTAATTTACAGTTTTAGGTTTTAGTTTTGTAATGATCGTGTTTGGTTTATGTTTGGTGATGACCCATGGGGTCACTTGGAGGCATGTCTTTTTGGTTACATTTATATTATATTCCTCTATTAGTGTTTACCTATTTGTTAAGATTATTTATATTTATCTGTGTTTTATTTTCTTGGATAAATAATTCCAAACAGCTTTTTTGATGCCTGACACTAGTTTCCAGCATGTGGGGATCAAGAACGCCCTTTAGGCCATGCCGCAGACTAACTCGAGTGATTGGTTCAAGGTATACCAAGGTTGGTTCATTACAATATGGTATTAATGGGAGGTTTATCTCATGTCCCTTGGAAATTTATAATAGTTTGGAGTTAGGATTTTTAGAATCCAATTTGTCAATTGCGCGTTGGTTCCTGATCACCACCAATTCAGAATGAACTTTGAATTGCCAGGGTGGTCTGGGATGTTTCTGCCTCAAAGTCCTCATCTGGGTTCTGATTGTCTTCATGCACCTTATCCTTGATTTCATGTTTATGGTTAGTTTTTAGATTTGTGGATCATTCTAGAGGGGTGCATGGATGTTGTGCACGGCCTGGAAAGCCATGCATAGACTATACTATCGTCTCTGATGACTCCATATGTACTCACCTGGTTAGTGCACGGTATGACAAACCATGTGACCAAACTATGTGTTGAATTTTTTTATTTGATAATTTTTAATCTTGATACATTTAGTGAATTGTTTGTTCTAGAATTCTCTTGGTTTGAGTTTCAGATGGTTTTGTGGTGTTTCTCTTAGGGTTAAAAAATGATGATTGGTCCTTTGAAATTGAATTTGCAAAATGAAAATCATGGTTTTTTTAAAAATGCAATGAGTTTTTTTGAAAATTAATGTTATTTCGGGAACTATTTTGGGATCTTTTAACGTTTTTTAGTATAAATCAAAATTGGATTTGGAAAATGATTTTGGGGATTTTGAATTTTTTTTGAAGTATGAAACTAATGTCTCTTGGAAAAAGGAATTTGGAAGTGATATGTTTGACCTTTGGTATTTCATTGGATGGCCACGTGTATGGATGAATGTAATTTTATACTGATGGTGGTTGGTGTGCATGGTTTTTTTTCTTATGTTGGCACAATAATGTACAAACATGAGGTTTCATGGTATACCAATAGTGGGTGCTCAGTTTTCAAGGATTGGTTTGTTTTCCAAAGGCATGTTTTGATTAGTGATGTGATGGGACAAATTTTTTTTAACAAATTTTAAATAGGAAAGTTGGTTCTAAAAGGGTTTTTTAACATTCAGATGGTTTGAAATGTGATGGTTTTGAAAAAGACTATTTGTGAAAGTGGGCTTATGGTTTGTTTTTTTAGTGTATTATTATATGATCTTGATGTTTGTTTTTTAGTTGGTGTTTCAAGGTTGAAATGATGTTTTGAGTTTTAGTGAGTGATATAGGGTTAAATGTGGAGGCTTGTTTTGTGATGTGCTTCATGTTTATTTTTTGATTCTTGTTTAAAGTATACCACCCAGAAATGTCCAAAGGTCCCCGATGGGTCATTTCTTGTCGTTATATTTACCTATACTCCTAGTAGAGTGCTGGGGTTATTTTCTTTTCCTCATTTTTTTTCACTGTGGTGGCTGAGGTTCGATGGAGGTTGCGGTGAAACTTGAAGAAGTCGAGTGCTTCATCCGGTCTTTATGAACTCCAGATTTAATGAAGGGTAAGTTGTCCTAGTTTTGTTTTTAGAGTAATGTTCGGGCTAGATAGTGGTGATTGCAACCTTCTCCTAGCAATTTGGGGTCTCAGATTGGGACAAATTAAAATCTTGTTTTTCAAGGTGCTCGTGAAGGGTTACCCATTAGGTGTAGAGAGTGAACTTGAGGAACATGTTCAGGTAATGTGTCATTCATCAGTTCTTGTCTCTCATTCCTAAGTCCACACAATAGTTTGATTCCAATGTGGTGAGTTTGGGCACTCAAAGCTGTTCATCGCTATCTTTTGAAGGCTTGTCAACAACATGGATATTTGGGTCACCTACGGAAGGAATCTTGTAAGAAGTCATGCCATAAGATGAAGGCTCATTTGGAGGTTGTTAGTTCCTAACTATGGTGCCTCAGATGCTACAATACATTAGAGCTCCAGACATAGGTCTCAGAGTGAGTCTTTTCACAGAGTCGGGCAGTTTCCAAGTGTGAGGGATGCACTTTGAACCTGTTGTCTTTAATGTTTGGGAAGAGACCAGTTATGTTTTTACTTCATGTGGTTGTTTTATTGGGAGGGGGGATTGTTTTGGAGGTCTTTTTGTCCTCTTTAATGATGTTTTCGTGGTTGTGTATTGTGGAGTATAATGTCTCTAATGGATAGCGTTCCCCTTAAGCAGTTTTAGGTTTTGGGTGTTACATATTGAAGATGCTTTGTGTCAAGGGGAATCGGTGTGTTCAAAGTCAATATTTGTTTCGGGTTCCTCCTATTTTCACCCCAACTATACTGTGTGGGAATCCAACTCATGTCGGTGGTTCATAATGAGGAATTCAATATTCACTATTGTAACTTAATTGAGAACTCCCATGCAGGTGCTTTTGTACAACTCAGTTTCTAATATGGTGGGGAGACCCATTATGGGTCTCACCAATGTCTTCCCTCAAGATGGTCGGGTTTGACTCATAATGTTAAGGGGTGACACCAACATCAATGGTCATTATGGGTTTTCTGCTTTGTTTTGATCTGGGGAAGTCATTTTTTGGCTAGAGTCCTAATATGGTGGGGATACCTACATATGACAAATTCGCGGAGAACATAATCTTCAAGGTGTTATTATTGGAGAAACTCTTTGCCTCTGCTCCTTCTAAAACTGATCAATGTAGATGTTTATCCCATATGATGGGTCATTTAGAGAATGCGCGTTGGATATCTTGAAAATACTCTTGTGATTTATAACGTAGGGTCCAGGGTGTTACCTGTTGTGGTTGTGTTTGGGAATGTGATTCATGTATCATTTCTTCTTTTTCCTAGTAGTCTGAGTCTCGAGGGTTCATGACTTGGGTGGTAAGTGAGAATTTTATCCTCAAGTGGAAGGGGTTTAATTTTGAGAATCGTTGTGTCCATGTCTCGATCTTTGAACAGACAAGTCTTTTGGGACTTTCTGGGGGTAGAAAGTGTCTTGGTGGGGAGAATTGTCACGCCCTGACCTAAAGCACTATATTTTATTTTATTTTATAACATTTTTGGTTATTATTATTATTATCAGTAAAATAATTATCTTTTTATTATTTTTATTATTATTATTATTTTTATTTTTATTTGTTTAAATAAATTGAATTAGAAAAAAACCCTAATCTAACCTTACCTTCACTGTGTGCCCCCCATCCCCTCATATTCACGCAGTTCACCCCCCCCCCCTCTCAGAACATCCGTGCACTAACCTTCCCCTACTCTCCAAATGGTCGAGCTCCCTTATCCATGGTGGCCCCCTCTCCAAGATCCCCACATTGCGACCTCCTCACCCGACGGCCACCTAACCCCCCCCCCCCCCCCCCCCGCCTGAGACCCTGCTCGTGCTGCTCCACAACCCCTCTCTCTTCCTGACCTCCTGCCCCTCCTCTAGCCGGCATGAACTGCACTAGTGCCATCCACCCACCTCACCTCGGACCCGTCGCACACTTTCTTGGCTGACACATCCTTCTTCCATGAACGATTCCCCTCCCGATAATATCATCTTCTCTTTCCAATAGTGTTTTGGTTCTTAATTTTGGGATTTTAGGTTTTCAGTGGGTATGGAGTTCATGTTAGGGTTTAATCTATTCGTTTTTTGTTGAAGCATGACTTCTTAGGGTTTCCTTGTGGTGTGTTTGGTGTGCAATTGTGGTTTTGCACATTGTGTTGGAGTTTTCGACACGGGAGACAAGTGATTTCATGCTTATCCATTAATTGATGAATTCTTATGCTTTCTTGAGTGTTTTTTCATTTTCTATTATTATCTTCGATGGTGTGAAAATGATTTTTGAAAGGAATTCAGGTGTATTTGGTTTTAATGTGGCGATTTAATGTGAAACAATGTTTTTTATGTGGAAAACTTAGTCGCATCATTGCTTATGACTTTATAAATCATGTATGTAGTTTATTAAATTATTTATAGGATTGAGGTTGGTTTTTGATGAAGGATTGAAAAGCTGTTGTTTTATAGAGGGTTCGGGTGCTCATTGGGTTTAGAAGCATTTGGGGTTGTTTTTTAAGTTGTGTTATATGTTGTTTTAATGGTGTTTTTATTTTTGTAAAAGGTGCAAAACATGTTTGGAAATTGTTTTGAGGTGCGTTTGATTTTAAAGAGAGGAAACAGAGTATGTTTTTAGGGTAAATCATTATCGTGTATTTTAAAAATGTTTTATTATTTATTGAAATGTTTTCTTTATTTGTGAGTGTGATGCGAATAATACTTTTAGGAAGGTTTTGGGGTGCGCTTGATTCAAAATGTTTATTTTTAGTGTTTTTTTGGTGTATAGCCTTGTGGAGTTTTAAGGAATTGTTTTTTCAAGTTTCTAAATGAGATATTAAATTATTTAAGTGATTCAAATTATGATTTGAAATTGTCGTAGTGTGCTTTTGGACACAAAAGTGGAATGTGAGTGGGTTGTTTTGGGTATAAAGACTTTCGATGCCACTTTAAATTGCTTTAAAAAAAATTTATATGGTTCATTGAAATTGCTTAAATGGTGCAAGTCATGTTTTGGTTTGGTTATGATGTACAATTGGTTTTAAATTTATGTTTTGATATAAATTGGTTGAATTTATTTTGTGTAAATTTTGTGCTGCTAATTTTGATGTGTTGCATAAATTGTTCAATTAATTTATTAAATGATATTTATAGTGCGCTGGATCTCCCTATGATAGTTTTGGACTGTAGGTGTAGAGGTATTAGACATGTACATGCATAGTGTAAGAAATATATATATATATTCCCTCTTTGAACATATTCCCTCATGGTGCGGGGAATATTTTCAATTCAACTTGGGGTGTATATATATATATATATATAAATTTATATGCATGTATGTGCCAAGTGTTGGTTTGATTGGTCGTCGATGAATAACGACATGTTTTAGGTAGGTCCCCCATACCCTTAAATTTATTTAGAATTTCCATAATTGCTTGGTGTTTTGTTTAAAGTGCATCTTCTTCTTCTTCTACATGAAATACATATGCAATATATATATATATGTAAATGGTTTTCGATCATAAAAAGTGATTTATTTAATGTTTCAAACATAAATTAGGTATTTCCAAAGACACGTGGTCTTTTAGCATATTTTTTTTATAAAAGTGAAATGACATGTTTTCCAAAGAAGTTCCAAAATGATCTCCAAACTGAGTTTTGCGTGAACTTGTTTTCTAAATAAAATTCATTCCTATGGAGAAATGAGGCATGTTTGGAACCATGAAAATGAATATTAAAAGTTAAAAACCCCTCTTGAGGCATGCCCCATTATTTTAGAAACATGATGTGTATGTTAAATGTGTGATTTGTGATATGTACCTAATGAAGAGGATTATTTGATGTTTTATGACATAAAAAGGGGGGTTCTATTAAGGAGGGAGAACAGTGGTGAGAGGTTGAATGAGTTTTAGATAAATAAAGTGTTGTGTACATATAGTTTTTTTGATAAAAACTCACCACCACTTGAAACAGAGCATAATGGGAAACCTGGGTATCTAGGTGGGGGAAACTTGGACTTGGTGGCTAGTGGTCTGGAGGTGACATGACCCAGTTTCACTGTAGGTTTGACAATTGAAATACTAACTAATCATATGAATGACTAAGGGTCATGGTCTTCTTAGCCATGTTTTTTTGGGTCGTGGGATTCTAATCCATGTTTTCGGAGGTTCATGGCCTTTTGAGCCACCTTTCATCGAGACACGATGATCAAAGGTCCCCAACTAACATTATCTTCTTAGGGACTTACCATGGTTCTTGTTATAAAATTTTCAATTCAGTTTTTTCATGATGTTCCCTCGTTTTTGAAAACCATGTTTTTAAATATAAATTGGTCTCCTTAAATTTTGAAATGTTAATGCGTGCTCAAAACCTATTTTTAAAGGGTAAGAGAAACAGTTTCCTTGGAAATTCAAGCATGTTATTTGAATTTGAAAAGAGTGAAAAACATTATTTTCTTACAACTTATTTTGAAATTCGCATGATTTGGATTTCTTATTAAAGATAGTGTCTTAGGGCATTGTGGTACTTCAGAATTCCTACTGAGTATCTTGGTGCTCATGCCTACTTTACATTACCGTTTCTGGTTTTAGTTTTCGATCACTCGAGCTTGGTTTTATGTTTGGTGGTGAAACATGGGGTCAATTGAAGGTATGTCTAGTTGGTTACATTTATTTTATTTTCCACAGTTAGTGTTTACACGTTTTTTCAGTTTATTTATATTAATATGTCTTTTATTTTTTTGGGTAATTCATTCCCAACTGCTTTTTTGATGCCTGAAACTAGTTGCCAGCCTGTGGGGACCATGAACGACTTTCAGGCCATGCCGTGGACTAACTCGGGTGACCGGTTGAAGGTCGAACCTGGTTGGTTCGTGACAATATTTGAATCACCCAAGAACCACACTTCAAGATATGGTACTAAAATAGATAATTTATATATTTAATTTTATAGAAAGAGAGATAACCCACAATCACATAATTGTTTACATATCATGTCAATACTAAAAGAAACACCCAAGACAATGAGGTTTAGTATCTTTTATGATTAAATACCAAACCAACTTATTTTACAAACACCCATCAATATATCCAATAAATAAAATTCACACATGATACCACACTAGAAATATCACACATAACATTATTTGTCATTATCTTGGTAATGTAAAATAAGAAAGGGTGAGATTATATGGTTTGAAAGGGGCGAAAATAATATATATAAATGAAATATAAAAATTGAGCGTATGATATAAATTATTCAATAAGAACACCATCATGGTACTTGAACATAAAATACAGATATTATACCTCAAAAAACCTAAATTATAAAACATGAATCAAGACAAAAGAAATATAAAATAACATAAAAAATGATTCTTAAGAATTGGATATCCGGATAAAATAATAATAATACATGAAATCATAATCTATGAATGTAGAATAATATAGAATAGGGAATAAGATTGTGGAACATACATTTTTATAGAAAATAATATTTGATGTCAAGTATCACTACACATAACATTATCATAGAAGGGGCAGAGTCCTATAATATAATGTATTTGGTTCAATCCACATTACCGTAAACATATTGGATTGGGTTTCATACTTAGTCCATTACATGTCAAATAAAGAGATATAGAGCATTACCCAATTAATTTTAGGGATATACTATTATAGGACCATCCATTCCATATTTAACACCATAATAATTTATGCTATATGAGCATGAAAAAAATTATAATTCCATTTTGTCTTAATTAACCCATGATAATGAAATGGGTTTCAGGGAAATATAAATAATACATGTTCATAAGGAATCCAAATAAAGAAGGTCTGTGGTATTATGATAGCATATCCCCAGTGAAGCGAAAGGAAAGTCAAAGAATTTTGAAATAGAAGAAAATTAAATTGGAGGAAAATTAAATGTTTTTTGGAAAATAATAAATAAATAGTTTTAGGGAAAAAATGTTAAATTATTTAAAGATTCTTTTAAGATCCATGGAAACCTATAAATTGATATTTTTCAATAAAACTGAAGAAAATGGTGGGGGAAAGTGACTAAGTGGAAACCACTGTTACAGATTCCTTCCACAATTTGGAAAAAATCTAAAATTAAAGAGAAAAAGACCTTAACAAATCATTTAAGTAGGGATAATTAAATCCAAAAAATCATATTAAAAATATTACATGGAGGATAAAAATTATCAACCCAAAAAAAATTATTTCTCGTCTCCGCTTAAATGTATATTTTGGCAGCAATATGAGCTGAATGAATATAAAATAGTATATATACTTCTAAGCCCAAGAAATATGTATATAAGTTGTTAAAAATGGTTTTTTGAGATAATTTACATACAATTTACCCAAATTAAAATTTATACATTGAAAATATTGGTTTCAAAGTGATATTAGAAAATAAAATCAAAAGTATTTGATAGATTTTGAAGCAAAATCACATGAAAAAAAAACCTGAGATTGATTTATAAACACCATGAATTATATTAAATTTATGTTATAATAATACCATGGGTATTATATATACCAAAAATAAAATAAAATAAGTTTTGTAAATGAATAATATCTCCTTAAATAGAAATTGAGATGAGGTGCCCTTAAAAACATCATAATTTATAAATTAAGAAATATTTGAAAAGATAACTATGAAAAATAAATAAAATTCCCCAAAAATGAAATAAGAAAAAATAAATAATAAGTTATAATATAAAAACATTGAAGTAATTATTCAAATAATTAAGTGTATGATTCAATGAAAAGAGATGGAGTAATAAACCCTTACCTTATATTCAATCTTGGTTATATATACTCTAACATCTGATATAAAACAATAAACCTCATTAATAATCTATTTCATTAACTTATTCATGTATATTTTATTTTATATCAGTATTTTATATCCATTTATTATATTGATATTAATTATTTGTAGTTTTTATTTCTCATCTAATGTTAGTAGTTTGTACAATTTTTTTACCAGTTTTGATGTGATGAGTCTCAATCATCATTCATTAATCAGATGCTAATTATACGAAATATATAAATATTACTAAAAATTAGTTCCATAACGAGTTAAGAGGATTTTTTTCATTTCATGGATGTTTATAGTATGGTTCTCTAAGACAAAATCAACAATGTGTTTGATTGAGTAATTTATAAATGAAAAAAGTTTGTATTGTAGAAATCAGTTAAATATTAATATTAAAATTGAAGAAACACATAAAACATTAATTATTAATGTAATAACTTATCATTAATTATTTTTTCATAACCATCACTAATTAAAATTTATAGAATCATCTCTGTAGTTGGTTAAACCAATCCAAACAAAAATATGCTATTATAAACTAGTGTGTATGATTATGAGGTGATGTTATTGCAATATTATCATTAAATAATTATAATGATATTAGTTATATTTTATTAAAGTGAAAAATAAAAATGGTTAACATATATAGAAATAATATAATTGAAAAATAAAGATAAGAATAAGTTATTTAAAAGAAGAAATTTTATAGTCTCTTGGAATTTTTCTTGGTTTTGAAGGAATTGGGGAATTCTTATGGGAATACAAAATTACCGAAAAAGGGAAGGATTGTAATGGAGAGACGCTAGGAAGGTGTTCAATTAAAAATTAATGACAATTCATGGATTAAATCCAGTAGAGAATGGTTCTTTTTATAAGTGATTTTGAGTGGCATTTTTAGAGATACTCATTCCTTAATGTGAAAAGAATGTCATTTATAAAGGAATGTGAATCAAAAATTGAAAAATAATGGATAAAATTTAATATGAGACTGATAATCCCCCTAACACTTTTTTATAAATATAATTTTAGGGTATTTAATGATTTTTCCCTCCATTTAATCCCTTTTACCTCATTTTACCCTTTACTATGGTAGCAATCTTTTGCATTGATAAATAATTTTTTTCCAAAAATTTAAATTGAACTAACTCACTAATTTTTACATTGTGATTCCAATTATGTAATCCATTTTATTAGTTTCAATTTCTAAAAGTGAAAAAAATCTATTTTAATATAAGAAAGAATAAATAAGAAAAAATATATTTAAGAAAAATATATTTTTAAGCATAAAAATAAATTTATTCTTATTCGATACCAAGTAATGGTAATTAAATGAATTAAAATTATAAATTAACAATTAATTTTATAATATTAATTCTTTGATATGGATCAATTTATTTAAATGATTTGTTATTAATTAAAAAGATAATAATAAATGAATGAATTTTTAATAATTTGTTTTCATGTATAATAAATAAATTTCATTAAATTTCATTCTCCAAATTTTAAAATTTTATCTTTTCAATAAAAACATATAATATTTAATGAAAACAATGTCTCTAAATAAAATATTTTAGGTTAGAAATGAATTATTATATTAGTATTCATTTTATTTCCTTAATTATTCATTATATGCTATTAATTTAATTTAATAATAATTCATTTAATTTTAATAATAAATTTATTAATATCATTGTTCTAAAGTAATAAATTTAACAGAAATCCATTATTCATAAAAATATGTTATTTAGAAAAAATTTAATTTCTGAAGTGAATTAATTTATCGTAACAATATCCCAGAATCATTTATTTTGTTTCAATTAAATAATGTATATTAAAAATTAATATTTTTCAACATCAAAATAAATTTAATGTATAGAAACTATATACCGTAAATTTTGAGCAGATTACATGTTTTCTGTTATTATACCTAAAGGCTATATACCCTTTTATAATATTGAATTGACAACTATTTTAACCAATAGCATTTTAGAAATTCATTCCAATCTGACTTATCAAATAACATTTCTCATTCCTTTAATTTTCAATTACTATTTTACAAAAAAAAATTCTCCTTTAATGATGTTTTTTTTTCAAATCATTGGTTTAGTTTTACCATTTTTAAGGACTTATTCCTTTTCTAGGTTATCAATTTCATCAGAAATTTTAATTTTGGATTTAGTGAGGTATTAGTTATGGAATATAGGATTCATATTAAGATTATGAGATTTGGAACATCTCAATTAGATGTTCTTTGTCATGAATCAAGGCCCATGTAGTGTTTTAGGTGCTTAGGAAAATGTCGAAGAAAGGTTGGGTGGACTCGTAACTGATTGTTCTATAAGTGATTATCCATGGGAAGAATCATGATATAGAGCTTAATGTGGTGTAGGATGAAATTCCTAGTCGATAGGGAATTTTTCTCTTAGTGGGCATAGAACCTGGGAAACCTCATTATGCAGAGTAGGTAGGGTGAAAAAACTAATTTGGATCTATGGTTCCTAGAATGTTGTGAGAGAGGATGCCAAATACCATAGTGAAATGTGTTTTGAAAAAAAACATGAAGAAATTCGTGATTAGTAGGGATGTAAAAAATAACCATGTTAGGTTTAAATTCCTAATATTGTTGTAACTCCCTGAGCTTTTAAATTATATCTTCCATTGAATCCTAATGTTTTGACATTCTTATTTCACATGAAGCACCAATTAACAACAAATTTCATGATAGTATGTATCAATTAAAATGCAGCCATATAATTGGGGATAAAAAATAGAGGTAATGGAATTATAATATGTATATATAAATAATAATAAATGTCATCACAAATACCCAAGTGTTGATAAAATTAAACCATTGTAGCTATGTAACATATAAGAATGATTTTCGATTAAATGTGAAACCCCTCGGAAATCGAATTTTATGTGATTAATTTTAAGATTATAAATATATTATGGATACAATATATTTTTTATAATAATAATATTTTAACACTAACATTATAGGTATTTGATAAGAAATAACAATAATAAGGATAATTAGTATTTTGAAATTTTTTAATTAAAACAACTTTCATTATATACCAATTTTTTTATTTAAAAACAACACACCCAAATTTAATAATTTTAATTTGAAAAAAAAATCATTTTTCTTGATTCATAATAGAAATATTACTATAAGATGAAATTTTGGTACTTTCCAATAATAATTGATTTTAGTTGAATAGTTAAAAAATACGATTTGTAATAATACTGTAATGATTATAACTTTATCGTGAATTAAGTATTACATATAACCATTTTCATTAGACAAGAAATATATTTTGAGTTTAAATATTAAAATTTAAAATATTATATTGAATTTATAATACCCATGTTTAATGTTTTTGTAACTTATGTCATATTTTTGAATTAAAATTGTTTTACATTCACATGTAATAATAATTAATTATTGTCACTTATGGAAATTAAATATAATAAAATTGGATTATTATTTTATAGATACATTTAAATATTATATAATAGGGTTTATTTCATTTTTTGGTTTAAAATTATGATCCCTATGTTTAGAGTTAATTACCATGATAATAGTAGAAGGGTTATTTTCAATGAATTCTTTTATTAATATTATATTACTTTTATCTAGTAAATTAAATTGGTATATTTTATATAATTAATTATTTATTATTTTTACACATATATACAAATATATTGTCACTCATTTAATTGGTAACTAATGTTATATAATTCTAAGAAGACTAAATGGGGAAAACAATATTTCTCTAGAAAATTTTTATTTATATTAAATGTTTTAACTTAAAAGTAAATTATCTATTATTTATAAAATAAATAAATTATATAGAAATTAAATTTAAATTCATTACATAAATATTTTTTAGGAGGTGTTACCTTATATTTTTTAATAAAATAAAAATTACTTTGGTAAAAACTTGTTACTTATATAAAAACTGAAACGATAAAATGAAAAACAATTGTGGTAAAAGAAATGAAAAATGTTTAAAAAATCTGTGAAAATGAATTAAAGATGATTTTTAGACCACATATCAAACAAAAAAAATTCATTATTTACCAATTTTTTATCCATTGAACCATTAAAAGTGTCTTATTATCCCTAAAAATGTAATGGGTATTTACAAAATTTCCATTTTCATATCTTATAAAAGGAGATCATTTATACTACATTTATCGATGCATTAAAAAGAATTATATTAACCAAAACTATAACCTAGTATATTCTAAAACATATTCCCTTGCACAATAATCATTTTTATTTCCAAAATACTTACCGAATGACCCTTTACGTGTCACCCAAATAAGAACATCCAAAGGGGAGGTAATGTTCTCATCCAAGCTCTCTAAATTCTCTTATTCTTTTACCCCAAAACCAATTATATTGTGACATTATATTTACATATAATATTTAATCATTTAAATGTCTTATTAATTTAAAAAATATATTTTATGGATTCATATTTAATTTGAAAATTTTATATGATTTTTTAGTGGGGAAATAAATGGTTTTATTGTTACCGAAACATTTTCTATGAAATATACGGTTTTATTTAATAATTAAAATTAAAAAATTTAGTGTCTGAAATTGTTAAAATTAAATTCAGTTTTTTATCCATAATATCAAAATTATCTTAGGGTGATTTCTTTATTTTGTTTTCAAAAAAAATTGATTTTTGGGTGAAAACTGAAAAATAATGATTTTGTTATTTTCTTTTATTTTCAAATATTTTAAAAATTAAAATTATATTAAAATTAATTTTAAAGTCAAATTATTCCCCTTTAAATTAAAATAATCCAAATAATTTATTATGAATTAGTATTATATTTTAATTTTTTATATAAACTTATTTATATATTGAAATTACATTTTTGTAAAAAAAATGTTTTCTATTGAATTTTACGCACATATATTGAAATTAATTTATGAAAATTTTAAAAAAATATGCATGAAAATTTTATTTCATATTTGGAATAAAAAAGTATAATTTTTTTAATAACTTTATTTTATTTTTTGGTATAATTAATATTACAGTAGTTAAACTTTTTTAGCCTAGTAAAGTTTAAAAGCAATAACGAGAAGGTTAAACAAAGATATAAGGAATCAAATATTTATAAAACTTATAAAAATATGATTAGATGAGTTTATTTATACCTTAACCTATATCTTATTTTAACATTTACTAAATTGAATCAACTCATCTTTATAAATAAATTTATATTAATTTATAATTTTATGTATAAATATGTGTGATACTCCCTTTACTTATATGGGGAACCTCCTCTCCCCACTTATTCACACATTTTGAGCCACATATAGTAAAAGATATAGGACCCAAAACCTTAAAAAATATCCTAATAGTGTTTTTGAGGTATTTTTATTCTCAAAATAGAAATAATATAATGCTTAATGTGTTAGTCAAAGGTAGATATAGTAAGAGTGGTATAAGCCCTAAGAGACATATTTCATGTTTATTACTTATTATAACTCATTAAAATATATTGTAACCATGATAAAATAATTACATCATTATATAATCTTTACTAAAATTTTATAACTATTATTAAACAAATCTATTGTATATCATTTCCATCCCATAGGAAATAAAAAAATAGCACGTGCATATATGTGTACACCATCTCCATAAATCAATGTGTTTTTTTCATCACCACATCACATAAAGGGTTATAAAATATGTAATTAATAAATACATGTTTTTTAATTAAATTATTCTTGTTATTTTAATATAATATATTTCTTACCTAATTACCATTTCAGTTCGTTGGAAATTAATAATGTATCACATGTTTATGTGTGAAATAACACCTCGAGGAAGCGATGTCATTCAGTTTTCATTACCACCTGAATTTCTTGGTCATAATGATGGATTTAATGAATAATTATTAAATTTATAAAATAATTATGATTATAGAAAATGAAAATTCTCTATACCTTATTTATTTTCCATCCATTATAAAAATGGAAATGTTGCTCGTGTGTACGGGTGAAATTCCTCCTCCATGATATGCCATATCTATTTTTTCATATCCACCATCAATGGATGGTTTTAAAAATATTTTAATATATAAAAAATATAGTTTTTATTGATTAATATTATATAGATGATGTAACTATGATCTCTTTGACCTTAGGCAACCCACTGATGTAATTTTTGACTAATAAATCAAACGTCCTCAAAACATCCAATATGAAATAAACCATTTTGGTAACAAAATGAAACACGGTATAAAATGAAATAATTGGAATAATAATAATTGAATGAAAATTAAAAAGTTTCATAATGTATTATAAAAATATAATAATTTTATTACTCGTGTGGGATGAAATACAGATGATATGAATCGAGACTCAAGGTATGTGACATTATTTTAAAGATAACATTTTAATGTTTTCAATTTACTATTTTTATTCCATGTCAATTTTATTTTAAATGTTTCAATTATTTTTCTAATTATGATAAAAAGTTTAATAAATTTTTTATGTTCAATTAATTTTTTTTAAATATATATGGTTTAAAAAAGAAACGTTTTCATTATTTTTTCTATGGGTTATTTTTTTACTTTTTAAAAAAGCGAAAAATAATGTATTTTTTTACATATAGAAATTGACCAAAATTTATTATCATCAAAGAAATTATTCACTATAAATATTTTTTAAATTTTTCCGTGGTTATTTAAAAATAAATCCTTTATCTCAATATTCCTCATTTTTTTAGTTTTATATTTTTTTTATTAAGGAATAAAATATTTCTCTTTAATTTTATTTTATAACTGAGAGTGTTATTACATACCGAATTGAATGCCAATTAAAATGTTTTTTATTATTAATTTAAAATATATATGTTTTTTATTTAGGATTTGGGGATTTGAAATTTGATATGAATGATGGGTGATCTTGATATTGTTTTGACGATGGGTGATCCCGATATCGCTCTCTAATGCATTGGGTAATGTGACAGAGTTTACCAATGATATATTACTTATAAGAGATATAAGAATTATATGGTTATGTGATTCCATTGTATGAATTATTTTATGTATGAAATTGAATATAAATTCCCATGTTACCTACATGATATTATTTAAATGCACATTAAATGAAATCTTTTGATTTCAAAAGGTAAGTAAATGATATTTTATTTTTAAGGAAAGTTTATCACTTTTTTTCTAAAAAGTTTAAAGTTTTTATTTTAAATGAAATGTTTTCATGAGATTTAATTTTTTCTTTGAAAAATATTATAATTATTATTTTATATATTATTATTTAATATGAATCATTTTTTGAATGCAATTGAGAAATTTATTTCATTTTATAGAAAAGTAAATGGATGATTAATTCAAATTTTTATTATGGAAAAGGAAAACATTATTTTGGATCTCAGGTTTAAAATTGTAATAATAGGTTGCTTTTCATTTATTTCCTGTAATATGAATATTATTTCAGATAACATGTTTTTAAATGTTTTTAACATGTTTTAAGAATGATTAGAAATTTTAATAAAGTATGTGTTCATGTTATGATAGTTACCTTTTGTGAATAATTTGTATCTTTATAAAGAATGTTATCCATGGAAAATATATATGATGTGTGGAAGTTTCCACATTGTTATGTAATATTTACCTAATTCTATAAAACTCTAAAATAAAAAGTATTGTACATTTATGAAAGTGAAATCCACTTTATAAATCATATAATTATATGGTAACTAAGGTATGAGTGATTATCATTGGTAATATTGGAAGGGTTTAGATAAATTTAGAGGTTAGGATGATGTTAGAAGATACTATTATGATATTATAATTTATGGTTATATTATCTTGTGATATATTTTTTTGATTTTCATGTTTATTTATCTAATATATGTTTGTACAGGATGATTTCCGATAGATATAATAAGAAAGATATGGTATAAAGGAAATAAGAGGATAATATCCTTATGAACCAACAACCTTGAATGTTTGGAAATAGAATAGAGTATTTCATAGCCATGGTAACTCAGTTGAAATAGGATATGAATAGTTTTAGAAGTGTAAGCGAGCAACTAAATTCTCCATATAAGAATATATTGATAGTAGAGAATTTCATGAAACAACACTCTCCAGATTTTGGTGGATCCTCTGAACCGGTAAATGATGAAGGATTAATTAACACTTTGGGGAAGATATTAAATATTATGGGTTGTTCATAACATTATAATGGAACCATTTCTATTTATTATTTGGAAGATAGACCTAATCAATGGTGGTCATTGATTGAGAAAGCTTAGGAAAATGATCAAATTGATGTTATGGAATGAATGAAAATTATAGAACTCCTCCATGAAAATTATTTTACGAAAGTATTTTTGACTTAGAATGGAATCAGATTCATATATTTGATACAAATGGAGGAGGACTATGATGTCACCTAAGAATCTAATTTTACTATATTGACCCGATTTTGACATTTTTTTTATTCTAGATTATGATACTAAAATTGATAAATTTTACATGGGATTGAAGCTAATTTTATTACGAGATATAGTCACTCATAATTTTAAATGATATGACGAAATTATATGTTGTGATGAAAAATTAGAGATGGATGTTATGTAATTTTACAAAAACAAAGAAAAGAAATAGTGTTAGGAAATGAGGAAGATTTTATAAAAAACATAATGGTACGAAAATTCAATTACCTTCTTGTGATAAATGTGAAAATAATAATTTTGAATAATTTATTATTAGATATGTTATGTTTTATATATGTATAAATATTTAACACATGGATCATTAATACAAATAAAATAAAAATGGTAGTGGCTATACCAGTAATCGAAAGCATGTGGTGAAATGTATTATTTCAATGAGTTCAGAAATTATGGGAATGGATGTCTAATGTTTGCTACCAAAGGTAGAAATAATCCATATCTAATATAGGATGTTATATAAAAGTCTCTTGATACTACAATAGTATATGAAAGAACCTGAAATGAGGTGATAAATATAACAATACTTGTTTATTAAGATCATTATAACGTATTGTTTGAATAATTATCCACACAGTCTTTTCTTTCTAGGAAATTTAAAATTAAAATATAAATTCCAAATTCATAAATAAATTCATAAATCTTGTCAAAAACTAAAGTGGGTATTATAAAGGCAATAAGAATTTATAAAAATTTTCAATTTATCACATGTGGATTAGTTTTTTTTGAAATCCTTGTTTTATGCCCCATTATAGAGTTTTATGTTATTCTAGGTATGGATTTCCTTTTAGATTATAATGATAAAATTGATTATAATGTAAAATAATTTATTTTTCAAAGTGGAAATTCAATTGTATATAAGAATGAATTCATACAATTTATGACAAATCAAGAAAATGAAAAATAGATAAAATATGGAACTGAATGTTACCTTTCACATATTGTTAAAAAGAATATAAATGTTGAAATTGGTAATCTACTAGTAGTAAATGAATATATTTATTTTTTTCATTATGATTTTCCTGGTGTTATTCCAGATCAAGATGTTATGTTTACTGCTAAATTATTTCTTAATTATAAGCCAATTTTAAAGCCTCCCCATTGAATGGACAAATTAGAATTGATAAAATTAATAATATAGTTACATAAATTTATTGATAAGGGATTAATTTTCCCTAGAAAGTCTCCTTGTGTGATCTAATTTTATTTATTAAAAAGAAGAATTTTTCTATGAGACTTCTCATTGATTATAGACCTCTCAATAACATCACTTTTATAAAACAACAACATTATCCTCATATTGATGATTTGTTTGATCAAATATAAGGGGAAGAATATTTTATTATAGTTTATATTAGGTCTGTGTACCATCTGCTCATGGAAAAAGAAGATCAAATTTAATGAAAGGTATTCAGGACTTTTTATGTCCATTATGAGTGTGTGGTTATTCTTTTCAGGTTAACAAACAAACCTATAGTATTTATGTATATATTGAATAGGGGTTTCCATTAGTTTTTTCATAACTTTTTGGTTGTTTTTTTGATGATATTATTTTTTACTCTAAAATCTATGTATATCCTGATAAAAATATAATGATAGTTTTTTAATCGTTAAAGGAAAATTAGTTTTATGAAAAATTTATTAAATTTGAATTTTGGTAACAAAATATTTAATTAATTGGGATTATTATTTTTAATGAGGGAATAAATTTTTATCTTACTAAAAATAAATTGGTAGAATAATTGTTTGGGCCTAGAAATGTCACCATGATTTGAGGTTTTCTTAGATTATTTCATCACTATAGACATGTTTCTGGAAGGTTTTATCACTTTTCTTTCCCACTTAAAAAGTTAACTAAAAAGGATTTATGTTCATCTTGATAAAGTAATTTGATGAATGTTTTTGAGAACTAAAAAAATATGTTAATTACCCCATATTAATTTTTCTATCTAGAAATAGGGATTTTTTAATTACAGTAATGGTTATTTAAAGATACATGGTTATTCCATGATGCATAATGATCGAGTTATCACGTATAAATATTGTTAATTGAATCCCAATTAACATAATTATCCAACACATGAAATTTATCTAATTTTTGTAATTTTTTATTAAACAATATAGAGGCATAATAAACATGGGTATAAATTTAAAATATATAAGGAACATAAAATATTAAAGTACATATTCTTGAAAAAATAGTAGAACATGAGGGTATGTAGAAGAGTAAAACTGATTAAGGATTATGATTTCTCAATAAACTATAATCAAATAAATAAACAAGGTATCTGATTCCTTGAGTCAGAAAATAAATAATATTTGACTATGTTACATTTGGAATATTATCATCAATTATATGATTTAATAAATATTGTACATGATTTTTTTACGAAAAAAATCCTTCTTTTTTGACTCAAGTACTGGAACAATCATCCATGGTAGAAAATATTAATAAATCTCATATGGAAGATCCTGATTTAAAATAAAAGGTAGAATTGGTTAGTGAAGGTATATTTCCTGAAGTTAATATTGAAAAATGGTATTGTCATGTTTGTGAGGAGGTTATGCATTCCATGTAATTCATAATTGAAGAAGTAATTATTATTTTAAGCTCAAATGTAATCAATTTTTGATTGTCCTGGTAGTACAAAGATGTAAATACACCTTTTAAAATATTTTTGGTTGCACGATATAAAGAATTATATTACTAATATTAACAGGAAATGGTTGAATTGTTATTATGTTAAATATAAAAATCAACTATAGAAGGGGATACTTCAACATTTTTTAATGTCATAATATAAATGGGAGAAAATATGCATTGATTTTTTTGTGGGATTACTAATGTCATATATAGGTAATAATGTGATTTGTGTATTTATTGATCATTTGTTTAAATCTATGAATTTTATTCAAATTCAAGATACTATGTATTTGGATCAACATTACAAACATTATCTTAAGGAGATAGTCAAGTTAAATAGAGTTACCCTCTCAATTATGTCTAATCATGATCATAGATTTATATCAATTTTTTTTAAGTACTTCAGATGTTGATGGGTGTTGAATTAAATTTCAACATATCATTTCAACATGATTTTGATGGATAGTTGAGGAATACAATTGAAAATTTTGAGGATACTCCTTGATATTACTCATTAGATTATCAAGGATGTTAGGATCTACATCTGTCATTTATTATATTTTGATATAATAATAGTTTTTAATCAAGTATACATATGTAACATTTGGATGCATTATATGAAAACCAAATTGGACTACAACATGTTGGGATGGAGTTGGTGAGATTAAATTATTTAGAATATAATTAAAATAATAAATTTTATTTAAGAATAACAAATATAAATATTAGATTTTTTTAATTTATAAAATAATTTTTTTATTCTTCTTATAATATTACGTTAAGGTGATTTTGTTTTGGTTTTTCTAAAAATTTTGATTTTTAACTATATATGGAAAATATAGATTTTTTTAAAACAGTCACTTATTTTGATATATTTTAAAAATTTACATTATTTTTAGATATGTTTTCTAAATTAATTTATTCAATTTTGTCTAAAAATAATCCAAATAATTTTATAGGAAAAATTATGATATTTTATTTTTCTGTTAAATCTTTTTTTTGTATAAAAATGACAATTTTCTATATAAACTTTTTCATTTGTGTTTTCACAAATATTATGAAATTAATTTCAACCTTTTATAATAATGAAATCTTAATTTTTTTTCGTATTTTAAATTTGAAGGTTAAAATTTGATAATTAATTAAATTAAATTTTGTTCCCGTAATTATTAGTTAACATGGTAACCATTTTCACCCTTGTATGTTTAATAAGGTTAATGGTTGTGGGGGGGAATCTAATTGATAAGGAATAAAATATCTCTAATATTATTCTAAATGTGATTTTTTGTGTGTATTTTTTCCTTACTATATATTTTATTCTATATTTTACAAAATGGGATCAAATTTCCTTTAGAAAAACCTTGATATTAATTTAATGTTTTAAGTAACTATAAGGGTTCTACCAGCCTGAAAAATAAAAGATCACCTCCTATCATTAATTATTCACACCATTAAAGACCCTTTTCTAGGAAAATATATACCCAATGTCCTTAAAAACTACAATAATCCTATTATAAATGTTTTGGTATTCTAAAAATTCCAATTCAATAAGGAATAATGTCTATTCCAATGGGAGATATCCTAGGAGGAGGTATAAGTTCTACCTGACCTATTTCAAATTTATTTCTTCATATAATTCCTTTTAATATGTTTATACCACAATAATATAATGAACTATTTATATTACCTATACTTAAATTTTATTATGTTGATGGGAAAACTATTTTCTATCACTTTTCTATCAAATAATAAATGAAAAAATAGCTCATGCGCTAGTGTGAACTCCCAAATCCATGAGGCGATGTGTTTTTTTCAATCACCAACTCACATGGAAAGTTATAATTATATAATTGATTAATATATATTATTTTTATGAAATTATTATGATTAAATATAGATAATATATTACTTACCTTACTACCATTTCAATCCATTGATAATTAACAACTTTGCAAGTGTGTACGTGTAAAATACTACCTCCACAAAGCGATGTGGTTCATTTTTCAATACATCATGACATTGTCGGTAATAAGGATGTATATAATGAATAAATATAAATTTTATTACATAATTATAATTTTTTGAAATTATAATATAGTATAAAATATTTCTTTTTCATCTAGTACAAAAAATTGAAATGTCACTCCAATTTACCTGTAAAATAACACCTCCATAATATGAAATACATCATTTTTCATGTCCTCCTTCCATGGACGGTTCTAAAAATATTTTTAATATATATTAATAATAATTTTTTAATGATTAATATTAAATATTTTCTAGAACTATGATATATTTGACCTTTTTCACCCCAGAAATGTCATTTTGTACTAATAAAACGAACATCCTCAAAGCACACAACATAAACATAACCATTATTTTAATTATATAAAACATGGTAAGAAATTATATAAATGGAATAATTATATATATATGAACATGAATAATGTTATTATTTAATTAGAAAACTATAATAAATTTATTACATTGGAGGGTAGACATATGAACGATACAAGCTAGGACTTGATGTAATGGATTTTCTTTTAAAAATATTATCTTCATGTTTTAATTATATATCTATTTATTACATGTCTATATTCATTGAAATATTTTATGAATGTTTAAAATTAGGGTTAAAATGGTAATAAAGGCCATTTTAAATATTTTTTACTTTATTTACAAATAATTAAAAATGGATCTTTATTTTTTTGTATGGGATATTTTTGACTTTTTATGAAATTGATAAAAGAATTGTTTTAATGTATATGAACTAAAAACCATTTACCAATTCCATAAAAAATATTAATTATCAATATTCATTTAAAATATTCAATTTGAATTTTGAAATAAAATAATTCTCTCATTTTTATTTGAATTTTTTTTCCAAAAATACTTTTCAATGGTAATGAAAATTTAATCTCAAATTTTTGTGATAATTCAGGGTATTTTTTTTATGGGATTTATAGAAATTTTAAATGATATATTTCATTAATTTGAAAGATATATGTGTTTTATTCCTTCAATTGATTTTGAAAATTTTATATGAATGATAGGTGAGCTCTATATAGTTTGGATGATGGGTGGGCCCGATACAGTTATTGAATGCAATGGGTAAGGTGGTGGAGTTTATTAGTGATAGGTCACTTATAAGAGATATGTGAATCACCTGGTTAGATAATTCCATTGTAATGGTCCTCATAAGCATTAATAGAATGATAATTTCTCAAGGTACATACATAATATGATTTCAATGGTGTTAAAAGGAATTATTTTGATTTCAAAATGTACGCAAATGAGATTATGTATTTAAGGAATGTTATTGAATTTTATTTAAAGTCACAATGATTATTTTTAAAGGGAATTTATCCAATAGTTTTCATGTTTTCTAATAAAACACTTATGAATATGTTATTTTTCATTTTTTATTACATTCAAAAATATTATGAAAGCTATTGGGTAAATAAACCATTTCCATTGAAATGTAAGAGGATAATTGATCATAGATATTTATCATGAAAAAAGAATATTTTATTATGGATTTAATAGATTTAAAAATTGAATAATGGGTTTTATTAAATTTATGTACCTTATAGATATTTTTTATAATCATATATTTTCAAATGTTTTTCACGAGACTTAAGGTTGACTAAAAACATTGATAAAGATTGATTTCCAGTTATGGGACTATCCTTGAATTAATAAATTGTATCTTTATAAATATGTTATTTTAAAATAATATAAAATTTGATCACTTTTTACTTTTTATGTTATATTTTTCCTAATTATCTAATACTCTAAACCAAAATCATCCTAGAAATGTTATAAAGTTCAACCCTTGTTATAAATCATGTAAATATGTTTTGATTATAGTACCATTTGAGATATATATCCATAAATGTATGATAACATTAGTATTTGAAAATCACTAAAATTAAATCAATTTAATGAAATATTCCTTTTCTAACATCCTATAAATCCATTTCGAAATTGAATACATCCCCATGTATACACATGAAATACTGCCTCTTGGAGTGAATATATTAATTTTTCATCACACTCTCACACAACTAGATCTAAATGTTAAAACCCTTGTAATATTTATAATAAATAAATATTATTTATTATTAATTTTAATAAACATATTTTATGGATTCATATTTAAGATGATAATTTAAGATGTTTTTGAATTTAAAATTTATTTTAGGGATAATTTTTTAGAAAAATAAATTTTTCAAGTGAATACTAGAAAATATTGATTCTTTTAAAAAAATAATTTCTTTTGTTTTAACAAAAAGGATCAATTTATTTTTGGATTGGTTATAATGTTACATAAGTATAATTTGAAAAAAAATAATCCAAATAATTCCAAATGAATAAATATTTTATTTTATTTTGGTATAAAATTATATTTATTTTTTAACTGACATTTTTCTAAAAAACCATTATTGCATTTTCCAGACATATAATGAATTTAATTTTTTTACCATATATTGTCATGGATTATAAATTAGGATATTTTGTTACACTTGATCTTTAGAATGGAATTTAGGAATTTCAAAATTTTAATGTATTTATAAGATTTTCACTCTCGTAACTTATAAAAGGGAATATATTCTCTTATATTATTTACACATCTTTAATAGATTTGATCATCCATTCCTTACCTAAAATCTATCCCAGCTATCCTCCTCACATTCTAAAGGCCTTGGAAATCTAAAAAGTTTAATATAAAATGACTTAAGATTGTAACCAAAAGAATTAATCTAAGGAGGATGAGGGTAGACATACAAAAAAACATGATAGGACTCGAAGTAAGGGAATTATTTTTAAATTTTTAGTAATTTTTTCCTTCCAACTCATTTATTACCAGTTTAGATACTTTTAAATATTCTATGAATGTTTTTATTTGAGCATAAAATATTACTAAAGGTTAATTCCAATTATTTTTTTCATTCTTTAAAAGGATTAAAAAGAAACCCGTTCAATGTTTTTCACATGAGATATTTTCAGCTTTTTTAAATAGTATAAAATAAATGTTTTTTACATATATGTCTTGACCAAAAAATTCCATTATCATTTCCATTATTCATTATCAATATTCCTCAAATAAAGTTAACATGGTTTTGAAAATAATATTCAATTATTTTTCTTCTAGTAATTGGTAGTTTTAATAATATTTTTCTAAATAAATGATAATTACTTTTCATTTTTATAAGAAACCTAAAAGTGTATTATTTATGGGATTGAATTAAAAATTAAGTGATTTTTATGGTTAATGTTTAAGTTATATATTTTTAATTAATTTTATTGTTTTTATATATTTTATATGATTTAATATTGAGTCCAATATATATCTAAAGAGAAGAAAGTCTAATATAGCTATCTAATTCATTGAGTAATGTGTTGGAATTTACCAGGGATAGATTCCTCCTAAGAGTTGTTGGAATTATCAATTTAGGTGATTTTTTTATTGGGGTTCTTTAATGGACAAATTTAAGGATAATTTACAATGGTAACTAAATTATATTCCATAATTGGTTTTTAAAGAAAATATTTTG
Organism: Viscum album; assembly: GCA_963277665.1. NCBI lineage: Eukaryota > Viridiplantae > Streptophyta > Magnoliopsida > Santalales > Viscaceae > Viscum > Viscum album. The sequence goes on from OY728125.1 coordinate 279,908,807, forward strand.
ATTTTAAAAGGTAATAAAATGAGCTGATGTTTTTAAGGAATGTTTAATAACTTTTACGAAAAATGGTGCAGGGGTTATTTTTTAAGGTAATGTATTCATGAGTTTCCATTTTTTCAATAAAACCCATATTATTATGATTTTCTTCCTTTATGAATAATTTTTTAATGTTTTAAGAGAACTATTGACTAATAATGTTATTTCCATATAAAAATAAATAGACATTTGAGCTTAAATGTTTACTATGAAAATGAAAATATTTCTTTTGAATTTTTCATATTATAAATGGAATAGCAGGTTTCTTTACAAATATACCTCATACAATGTTTTTTTCTCATCCCACATCATCAAATGTTTTTCATAGGTATTATTGTTGAGTAAGAAAGTTAATAATGTCAGATTTCTATTTATGGTATATAATTTGAATGAAGAATGTGCATGTTTTTAAAGAATATTTTTTTGTGGAAAAATGGACACTATATTAAAATTTTCAAATTTTAATATAACACATTAACTATTTCTGAATATTTATAAATCTAAATTTTTTTGTATATAAGTGAAAAATATTACAACATAAATTATGTAATTTATGGTTCTATAATATATAGACATCTATATTTATTATCAATAGAATGGTTTGGATGAAATTAAATTTTATAATGATGTTAAAAGATACTCTAAAGAGATACGAATTTATTGTTATATTTTTAAGAGATATATTTTGAGTATTTTTAGGCTATCTCATTTAATCTATGTTTATTTAGAATGGTTTTCTGTATAGAAGACAATGTATTTGTGGTAAAAATTCGTTTGGAGGATAATATCCTATTAAATAGTATCCTAGAATTATTTGAATTAGAACATATATGTTTATAGCTTTGTTAACTCAGTTTATTTAGGATATTAATCATGGTACTAATGAAATGGAGTAACCTAATTCTCTATAGAAAAATATGTCGATAATAGATCATTCCATGAAATATAACCCTCTGGATTTTGGTGGATCCTCAAACCCTATGAACGTTGAACGATCAATTAAAACATTTGAGAATATATTCAATGTTATAGGATGCCTAGAACAACAAAAATAAATCCATTATTAATTGTCATTCTTAAGGTTTAGTTGATCGATGGTAGTATTTGATTAATAACACTATGGAAAAGGAAGAAACTGATTCTATTTAATGGGTGGTATTTAAATATTACCTCCTTAAAAATAATTTTACTAAATTTGTTTTAATTTTAATGGAAATGAAATTCCTATAGTTAAAGAAAAAGTATAAGGATTTAGTTTCCACCTTGGAAGATACTTTTACATTATTGACCTGATATTAACCAAATTCCATTATTGAACATGATAGTAAATTTTTTGATTTTACTCAATATTAAATCCAAGTTTTAAAAGGTCTCAAGATACTCATGAATCATGAAGTTATGAGAAAATTGTTTGGTGTACAGATAATGTGATGTTAGTGTCTTGGAATTATAAAATAATAAATATGATAAGTTATCTAGGAGGTTGGAAATAGTAATCATTCATGAAAGAAACATAATGGTATGAAAATTTAGTTACCCTCCTGGGATAATTTTGGTAATAAGAATTCATAGGAATGTATTTTGAGATTTGGGAAGTGTTACCAGTATTGATTTTTGAGACACTTTGCACCTAAATTTAGAAAAATGTTTAATTGAAATGGTCACACAGGTAATTTAAAACATATAGTGAAATATTTGAATCATAATGAGATATACCATTATGGGAATTGGTTTCCAAATATTGGTATGAAATATAGTGGTCACAAATACTATAAGTTAAACAATGTATAAAAATCATTTTATATTTTGGGGTATCAAATAAAGTGGGGACAAATACATTAATTATTTACTCTAAGTATGACAATGTTTTATTTGATTATGGATATTAAAATTATTTTATTTCTGTGAAATTATATTGTTAAATGGAAATCTCACCTCAATAAATTAATGAATATTTTCTATAAAAACTACTAGTAGATGTATTAAAGAAAAACGATTTATTGTAACATTCCTAGTATCATTTGTGGTACGGTTTTTCCTAAAAATAATATTATCTTCGCCATAGTTAGTTTTATATTATTATAGGTATGGATTGGATTTTGTTTTATCATATGAAGATAGATTACATTGATAAAGAATTAATATTAAATACATAGTTTGAATTTCAAGTTGTATATAATAATGAGTCCATTCCTTTGATAAATTATCAATAATCTATGAAACTGATTAAATATGAGAGTGAGATGTTTCTTATGCATATTATTTAAAAATAGGAAACCTTTCAAATAAGATATATAAGGTGATTTTTGATGAATATAAGGATAAATTTTTTTAATAATATTTCTGGTATTATTCCATATTTGGAGGATGAATTTAATGTTGATTTAGTTTTTGATTCTATTCCAATTTCATTTTATCTTTATCAAATTGATTTAGTTATGTTGTTTTAATTTAAAAATTGGTTATAGTTATTTCATGATAAGGGTTTCATCCACCCGATCACATCACCATCGGGTGATCCTGTATTTTTTATTAATATTTAGGAAGTTTATATGAGAATTGTAATTGATCATTGAGAACTCAATAAAATTACAATTAATAACGTGTATCATTTTTGTCATATATAAAATTTAATTGATTATCTCCAAAGAGCACAAAATGTTTCAAAAAATGATCTTTGGTACATGTATCATAGACTAAATTTCAAGGATGTTGAAATTATAATGAAATAATATCTATCTAGGTATGGCCATTATGAGTTATTGGTTATGAATTTTGGGTTAAGAAATTCACCTTCTGTATTTATGGATCCAATGAATAAAGTGTTCCATGAGTATTTGAATAAATTTTCGTTTGTGTTAATCAATTATAACCTGGTATATTCTAACATCTATCAAGAACATGAGAAATATCTAAGGCTTATTTCAAAAATTCTAAAAGAAAAGAGGTTTTTTGAAAAATTTAGTAATTACAAATTATGGTTTCAATATATTTCATTAATTGGACATATTGTTTCTATGTTTATAATAACATTTTATCATGTTAACACTAATGTGGTGGAAGAGTGGTTATATCCTACCAATGTCACTGAGATTATATGTTTTCTTAGGTTATTATCTTAATATCGATGGAATTTGGAAAATAATTATTGGCTATCTATCTTACTAACAGTGTTTACATAAAAAAAGATAAATTCACTTGAAAAAGTAATGAGATTAATATTTTCCATAACTGAATAGAATATTGGTTAATGCTCCATTACTGTACATTCTAACTTAAAATGGGTACTTTATTAATTTTTATTCTTATATTAAGGGCCATGGTTGTGTCTTGATAAAATATAATTGAGTTATCATGATTTATTATCATCAATTCAAACCCAATGAGTAGAATTATCATACTAATGACCTTGAGCTTCATACACTAGTTTTTGTTTTGAAAATCTAGAGGCATTTTCTCTATGGAGAGAAATATTAAATATATACAGATAATAAAAGTTTAAATTATATATTAATTAAAAATTATTTAATCCCAAGGAATATAATATGTCTAGAACTTATTAAGGATGATTATTTCATAATAATATCCTAGAAAATAAAACATGGTGGTTGATTTCTAGAGTTGAAACTGTAATGTATCATTAATTACTATATGTTTAGAAAATTAACCTTAAATTAATGGTTTAGTATATACTATCTTGGAAACTTTGTCCTCCTAGAATCATTATTTTTTTGGATAATATATCATTGAAGTCATCTTTTATAGAAATAATTAAGGAGGCTTAAAAAGAAGATAGACGTTGTAAATAAAGAGTATAATTGGTAAAAAATTAAAGTTTCCTTTGTTTAATGTTGATAAAAAAGCTGTTATCAAATTTAGAAAGAGGGTATGCGTTTTTAATGAATTCCAAATTAATAAGGAACAATTGAGTGAAACTCATAACTCTCTATTTTCTATTCTTCTGGGTAGCATGAAGATATATAAAGGCCTTTAGGAATATTATTGGTGGGAATGTATGCTGAAAGAAATAACTGATTTCACCCTAAAATTTTTTAATTATCATATGTTAATGGTTTATAAAATCTTATTAACGGTATGATTTAAAATATTTTATTTCAATAATAGAAATGAGAGAACATATACATGGATTTTATTATCGGATTATGAAATACATATTAAGGTAATAAGGTAATTTGGGTTATTATTGATCGTTTTCCTAAATCTTGGAAATTTAGGAATATTCAAGATACTATGTCATTTGATAATCTTTTTTATACTTAATTATAAAGGGATAATTAAGTTATATGGTGTTCCCATATTAATTTTAACAGATATTGAACCCATATTTACATCAAATTTCATGTAATTATTTTAGAAGTCGAATTGTATTGAATTAAATTTCAATACAACTTTTCATCTACAATATGATGGACTATTGGAGCATATAATTCACACATTAGAGGATATGAACCAAGAAAACTCATTAGTGTATCCGTAATATTGGGATCAACATCTACTTTCAGTTTAATTTTCATATATTAACATTTTTCATTATAATAGTCAAATAACGCCTTTTGTAGAATTATATGTGAAGTGGGTCCAGACTTTAGTATGTTTAGATGAAGTCGTTGAGAGGATAGTTTTTGGAAATTTCTTTGAATACAAGAAATTTTAAAATGTAAAAATGATTCATCACTACATTAGTTAATCACCTAGTAGGAAAATGAGTTACGAAGATAACTAGATGAATGAACCTTCATTTGATGTTAGTGACCAAGCCTTTATTAAAATGTCTCATTAGAAATGTGTAATTCATTTTTGTAAAAAAATGGTGAGCACATGATTAATTGAAACATATCAAATTCTTGAGAAAGTGTTATTAGTTTAATTTTAGGAAGCCTCTCTTTAGATTTTATCTTAGGCACATGAGGTTTTTATTATTTTATTACTAATGAAGTGTATACTTAATATATCTTTGGTTTTGAACCCAAAAGTGGTATAGTTAGAAGAGAATATATATTATCTGGAAACAGTATTTTATATTCTTTATTATAAAGATAGTGTTTTTTGGAACATGATAATTCCCTTTGTAAATTTTTTTAGAGAACCCATATAACTGTAGAAGAATCATATGAATCAGAAGAATCCAAGTTAGAAAAAATTCCTTCATTTTTTGTAATGAATAATATTATGAGGACACAAATTCTAAAAGGTGGAAAAATGGGAAAACCTAGTCAATTTTATTAATAAATTAATTTTTTAATTTATTATGGTTTATAAATATATTTAATGGATTCATATATAATGTGTTAATTTTAAAATATATTTTATTTGAAAAAAATGAATCTATTTTGGCTGAAATGTATTCCATGATTTTTTATTTAAAAATTAAATTTCTAAATATAAGATTTTAGAGTTTATAAAATTAATTTAATTTTTTCATTAATTATACCAAAATTATATTAGTGTTAATTTTTAGTATTTTTATGAAGAGATTGTTTTTTTGGGTGTGTAGTGGAAACTGGAGATTTTTACAAAAAATTATCATTTCTTTTCACATAATAAAAAATTTACAATTTTTTCAATTGGTATTAAAGTTAAATATGTAAAATTTTATTATAAATACTTCAAATAATTCAATATGAATATAATTATATTTTATTTTGTTATGAAATAATGTTTTTAATTAAAAACACATTTTTCTAAATATTATTTTTCATTTAATTTTGACCACATATATTGAAAATAATTTCTTACAATTATAAAAATTAAATCTTTATTTTTTTTAATATTTTGAATTAGGATCTTCAAATTCAGTAATATTAGAAATTTAATTTTTTTTCCATAATGAGTTTTTGTCATGTTAAAACGTTTTCACCTTGGTAAAGGTTCAAAGGGGTTTACAAGGGTTTTAAATTAAGAGACAATATATAAAATGTCTAAAAAACATAGATACATGTAATTAACCTACTCGATTTAATCCTTAACCTTTCTTGGACTATAATGTTTTTTATTTTTTACCACCCTAAATTTATAAAGAAAATTATTAAATTTTAAAGTTTAATGTTTTTAGAAAATCGCGACTCCCTTCATTTTTAAATGGTTACCTCCTCTCCACACTTATTTACACATTCAAAGCCACTGATCTTAAACAAAAAAAAACTATCCCAAATATCATCCTAGAATCCTATAGTTCCTTTTTATCTCAAAAGGCCAATCCTAAAATGTATTAGGTGTAATATAAAGGGAGATATCCTAGGAGGAGGCAGGTAGACATAAAGATGGTACAAGTAGAGACTTTAGACAAGAGACCTTATTTTAAAAATATTATATTATAGTTTTTCTCAAAACCCTTTTTATTTCAAGTTAAGGCCATTTTAAATTATCCAATAATGTTCTTATTTATCCTTTAAAAATTGATAAAAGTCATTTTTACTAATTTTTGACATTCTTTATAATCTATTAAAAAGGAATCATTTCAAAATTTTACACATGGATTATTTTTGAATTATTATAAAATAAATATTTTATTTTATATAATGCAAAGGAAATTTTACTCCATCCTAGAAATTATTTTTTATCCATATTCTTTTGTGAGTTAAATGTTTGTTTTAAAGAAGATGTTATTACCCATTTTATGTTTGTTTTATGTTTTAAAAAAATTATAAAAAAATAAAAATTTCTTTCTTTTTTATGAATTAAGGGATTTTTTATTGAATATGGTATTTAATAATAAAATAAATTATTAATATTATTAATGTATAATATATTTGTTTTCTTATTAAATATAAGGTTCATGGATATTTTATTTTAGTGGTGGGTGATATCTAAATGGCTTTGATTATAGGTGAGATCAAGATAGCCCTCTAATGAATTGGGTAGTGTGATTGAGTTTGTCGATGATAGGTTACTCATAAGAGATATGAGAATTTTTTGGTTATGTTATTTCATTATAAGGTTTCTTGAAAGGGTGAATGTAAGAATAATGTTCAAAGGAATCTAAATGATATTCTTATAGTGTTTATTGATGAAAATGTTTTGATTTCAGAAGGTAAGAAAACATGATTATGTTTTTATGGAATGTTTTTAAACTTTTCATAAAGGATTAAATGATTATTTTTCAAGGAAATGTATTCGTGATTTTTCTTAATTTGTAATAAACCCTCATGATTATTATTTTTCCTTTATGAATGAATATAATTGTTTTGAAAACCGTTGAGCTATTAAGTTGTTTTTATGAAAAAGTAAATTGATACATTAGATTAAACTTTTGTCATGATAAATTTAAAAGTTTTATGGTTTTTTAGGTTTATAAATGGAGTAATATTTTTTTATTTTTTTCACATTATCGACTATCAATTTCTCATCACATGTTTTCATTTGTTTTTCAGATGGCTTAGTGATGAGTAGTAACATCAATAATGTATGAGTTCTAGTTACTGGAGTTAACATCAATGAATATTGTGTATACTTATAAAGACTATATTTTGTTAAAAAAGAGACATTGTGTGGAAATTTACACTTTTTAATGTATCAGATTTCCTAATTCTCTAAAAATAAAAACCTAACAAGGATGTATGGATATAAATTATAAAATTTATTCCATAAATTATATAATTTATGGAATGGTTATTTGTAGTTTTCTTACTAAATTTATATATAATATATTAATATTTTATTTATAACATTATTAATAATTTTATATTATAAACCATTCCCTATCTTTCTCTTGATCTATGTAAAATGAACACGTTTTCTGTAAGTACATGTAGACTATGGCCTCCATGAATGTGACATATTTTATTTTTCTATCCATTATTTTATTATTTATCCAACACTCTAATAATATAATTAACTAGATTATTAATGTCTAAATAATTTTATTATACTTATGTAATAATGATAATAGTCCAAAATGATCACTTTCATACCATACTCACGCTTGGAGCAGAGCTAGTTTTTAGGCCAGTTTCATCACCTACATGAGCAATGACGTAAATTTCTATCATGGATAAATGATGAAACATAATTACTACTGACATTAAAAAATAATAACTAAATTTTTATTTTTTTAGTATGGTAATGATAATGGTAATATGTAACCCATTTTTAAGAAACCACCTCTTGTTCCATAAAATTGTTTAACCAAGCTCATCATGAACTCTATCGCCATGAATCGTAATTAAAATATATATTAATTGAAATTATAACATTATAAGTTGTTATAAAGAATCTATTTTAGAACTTAAAATCATCCTATATTGATGAAATCATAATATTTAACCATGAATTGACACAAATATTATATAATTTGTTCTAAACAGTAAATCAAAACTTAGAACATTATATGATTGAAATAAAATAAAACATAATAATATATTTATAATAAATGATTACAAATTAACTTTATAAAAGGTCATAAGTGTGAATAAGGTTCTAAGAAAGGTGGTCAAGATAAATATTTTTACTATACAAAAGGTTAAAGGATTTTTAACTAGATAAGGTATTTGGTGTATGTATTCCCATTAATTCATATGTGTTGGATGCAATCTTAGCAATAATTAGATTTTATAGAATATGGAAATGAAATTATGTAATTATTTCCATCGAAAACGGGGTTTCATTAGGGAAGTGGAATGTTCTGACAGAGGCTCTTCAATACATTCCTTTTATATTATGATGCAGAAATATTTGTTTCTAACGGATTTCTCCTCCCCATTATAGTTTTCAAATTTTTAACGGTTTCTAATGACTTTGTTTGTGGAACTGAAAACACCTAATTATTCTTTATCCATTGGGAAATTATTTCCAAAGATCATTTCTCATTAGGTTCATTTACCTACGATGCTTAAGAACTCTCATTGGTCGATAGGATGGGAGGTCGGGCATAACACAAACTTTTGGGGGGTGTAATTACCTACTATGGGACTCTCTTATTGATTTATGATATGTTCATGAATAATTCATTAATTCCTAATTTAAATATAGTTCATCCCAAAATTACAAATCAATTATTTTCATGTTTGGAATTTAGAATCATATGAGATTATTCTTTAATAGAGATGTTTGTATGTATCCGATGTTATCTATTGATGGTATCCTCGTATATACTACTAAGAGATGTTTTAGTTGTTATTTTGATTATGAATGTTTTCTAACCACATAGGAAGGCACTATAGAGTTTATTTTAATCTTTATAGATGATGGTTACTCTAGAGTTTATTGTCTTCTAGGTAGAAGAAGGTCACTCTAGATTTTATCATTACCTAGGGAGACAAGTTTTTCTAATGTTAGGATAAAAACCATTAGTGGTATTTCTACATGTCCTTGTGAATGTAATAAAAACCTATGTAATTCTGTGCTGCTTAATGGGGGATATCATAACTTTTTAAATTGTGTAATGAGAATGAAACTATACAATTTAACATTACGTGGCAAGGATGTATATAAAGAATGTTCTTAATCAATGGTTACTATGGTACATATGCATAAAAATACCAAGGAACTGGTAATTGATATGATTTTCCTAGTTTAATTAGACCCTTCTAGGGATATGGACCCAACGAACATGGATTATTTTGTTTGTTGGGTTTGATCCTCAGGGAGGATTCCTATGTATCCCATTTGGATGGGAATCGAAGCCCACATAGTTCGTTGGTGGGGATCCACTCCTATAGAGGCCATCCAGGGTGTGTCTCACAGGGGAGTATGAACCATTGAGATGATAGTTTATGGCTTACTCCTGAGAAGGATACCCCCTATGAAGGGACCATTGGGGATTTCTAAACTCATAGTCATTTGGGGGTTTAACTCAAGGATTACTCCTAAAGAGGATATCCATATTAAGGGAATTATTATTGGGACTTATTCCTAAGGGGGATGCCCATTGAGCTCAGGCCCAAAGTGGGTTTCCAATGTAACCTAATTACAAGGAATAAGAGTTATTGTAGTTCAGTTATTCTAGTGGATTGTGTGGATGTCATGATAATCACTAACCTATATGCCCATTTGAGTCACGCATGGTGTTAGAAACAAGAGTATGTAGATGATTTGACAAACCACACACTTTTCCTCTATCACAGGTGAAAGAGGCTAGGGCTATGAGAGTTCTGTCTCTTCAATTTACATTGGAAAAGAGTCCATGGTATAGATGGAATGAAGGTTAAGGACACATTAGTAAATAGGAGTAATAATAAATCCACTTGAAATAAGGGACAGGGTCTTACACAAGGATGGATGCATTATAATATGTTCCACCTCAGGATGAGGATCTAATTCTATATTGAAGGGAATAGATAGTGTGATCCTAACCCCCCTTTCTAGGAACTGGATGCTCTCGGTCTCACAGATGAGAATGTATGGACATGGCCCCATCATGGGAATCCAAGTCTAGGAACTTATCAACACTATCCCTCGGGCAAGGTTCCTGATAAAAATCGATATATAAATCTATATTCTCCTAGAGGATCTTGACACTGGGTTGGATAAGTATGTAAAACCTATGATCATCGAATTTGAAATCCAAATGTGTGACACTCTCACATTACTTTTCCCATGATATTGTATGTCATAAGGTCTTAGTGGAGGATTTTATTCGATCCCTCTCGGATGAGGGATCCAAAGGGAAGAGTTGAAGCCAAGGATGGATTTGTAGAAAGACCAATGAATTGATCATGCATGCTTGAAGATAGGTCATACCAATGAGGATCATCTTGGGGGGGGGGTTCTTTGTGTAGGTTGTCTTGGGGGAAATGATAAAACTTTGGGTTATGTACCACATAAGAGAAAATACTTGGGAGAGACCCTGCTCGGGCCTTCAAGGGTCTCCACTGGTGTTCCCATAGGTATGTCACATATCTCCCAATCCAGGGAAGGGACCTCACTCCAGTCTTCATTGATTAGTGGTTAGGTGAATGCATCATGTAGGTGTTTTTGACTTTAAACATGAGGAAGGCTTCTTTTCCACTAATCCCCTTTAATTATATCTTCTTTATGTGTTACAGAACTACATATAACGTTTCAGAGGACTTGAGCAAAGCACTAGGGTGATCAGAGTAGCAATTGGCCTTTGGGAAAATCTGTTTTTTTAAATTAAGACCCCAGGTGACTATTTTTAGGTATATATGAGACCCTGTATAATGGATAACTTTTTCACAAGTCTCGTGTGTAGGTTTTTAATGAATTTAAGTCACATAGAACCTTACACGTCGATGATTCATGGATTACTTATGTGACTCACTTGGGAAAATTCCCTCTTCCATACTATAGGGGATGTACCCCTACACCCCTTTTCGGGCTCAATGTCAGGATATGGCCCTAGACCTTCTGGCCGGTCCCTTCACTACCGTCAATCATCTCCATGAAAAATAAAGAGTTGCACCACGCACATTTTGAGTCTGGTCAATGCTGATTTGGGTCGCAACACATGGAAATCCAATATGATCCTTATTTAAGCATAAATATATATTTCATCTCAAACTCATCATTTGGGGTCTAAGTGAGGTTCAATTCATTAATTATACAAGAATAATAATGAAACACATTTCAATGTGTCGCCCCGCCCCTTTAGAATCTGATTGATACAAAATGAAAATAATCTTGTTCTAAGGTAAAATTATTACACTTTTACAGGTTTCACAATCATTATGTGGGATATAAAAAAGAGAATCTTTGAAACACTCCTCGAGGAACTTCCTTTGTGAATCCAATAGATCTTAGTTCTATTTTTCATGTTTTTATTGAATGGGTTTGATTACTATATAATCCATGTTGTTGTGAAGGATAATGTTTTTAGGTGGGAGTGAGATCATAAGATTCAACAAGATCTCATAAAGGCCAAATTGCATGCCCATATTGATGACTTCCAAACTGTTTAATCCAAATGAAGGCCAATCACAACAAAAAACATGTTGAAGTCAATAAAATGACCAAGGAGGTGACTATTCAAATTTAGTTCCTTCACCAAGAATTAAATGATGCTCAAGGAGAACATGAACATCTCTACCATTCATTGGGGGAAGCCTAAATGGAAGGGCATACTACCTTTGCAGCTGCAATGGAATAACATCATTAGGATGAGGAGACTAATTTTAGTCATCTAAATGAGCTTGAACAAGTATTTGATGGTGCATGAGAGTCTGTTCAATGGATGAAGAGTTATGATGACGGACTCTTGTAATATATAAAAGGGATACACCAATTCATGGATGTTCCCCTATGGGATTTTTTCTTATAAATTAAAAGAAATTTTCTTCCATTCATTTATGTATTTAGACCTACCTTTTTCTTGTAATAATATCGTTGAATCTGATTTTTCATTGCATGACATATTCATACCATCTAATCATAATTACAATAATATGGATGAGGGTGTACTATTTTCGAATCCAAGAGGACTAGTGAGTGTATTTTGACTATATTTAGCGTCTTATATAAAACCCTAAACACATTGTGTATTTTATGTCATCGCCCTAATTTTTACATAATATCATTATGAAAGAGACATAGCTGATGAGACTTGTATTTTTCTTAGGCCACCATTTTTTGAAATTTTATCCTAACAATATTTGTGTATTTTCACTTTTCAGTGCTTGATATTACCAAAACCATTCAGATAATTCATCTAGTGAGCTAATGATCATTTGTTATTCAAAGTTCCCTTTATAGGTTTTCAACCCAGTGACTACTCTGTCTCCTTATTTTGGATGATTAATGTCAGGCATGAATGACTAAAAGGGATAGTTTTTTAGGTTAAGTAGCTTTGACAATGAATTTTGAGGTGATAACACAAACAATACATGGTGAATAAGAATGTTCAATATTCTTCAGATACATTTGAGGGGAATATTGAGCCATGATTATATGGTCCCTGAATCTAAAACCTAATGTTTGAGAATAGAGGAGGTCTCTCCTGAGAATGAAGTTACCACTGATTGAGAATCCCATTAAGAGGCATGATTTATGAAAGGCCAACAAGTGAACATACTACATGGCCAAGTAGAGGAAGCCATAGGTTGGCTTGCCCGTTATGGAAGTGAATTATGAAAGGCCAACATGGGCACTTAATACCCAGTCAAGTAAAGTATTTCCTATGAATTTTTACACTCTTTTTCTCTTGCGGGGATGATGTTTATGGAGATTCAGGTTTCTCAATACCACAAGGGGAGGTTTTACTAAGGTAAGATAAATTAAGGGAATATCTGTGTCAGCATGCACCATGAATGATAAACCACCGCTTCATGAATTTTATGTGTGATGGAGGGTAAATTTTTTTGATAATGAATGATTGTGGGAGAATATCCCTTTCTGAAAAAGGAAGACGGTATTTTTCATTTTAAATTCATGCAACATGGACATTATGTTGTGTAGTATTAAATTCATGCAGTAAGAACATTATGATGTGCAGTTAATAGTCATCCAATAAAGAAATTATGATGTGAAATTCTAAGTTAATATAATAAGTACATTATGTTGTGTAGATTAAGGTCCTATAGAAATCAAATTTTAAGGGTTCAATTTAATATATTTAGCTTTGAATGAAGGTTCGACGATTCTCCAATTTTTGGCAATCTAAATGGAAATGTTAAGCTATATTAACTTATGGAAGGATAGTGTTGTATTATATGATTTGGAGATTCTTAGGTCCAAATGGTGGTATGGGAAAAAGGGATTATGACATTAGAGGAGGTATTTCCTGAGAAAAAAGTTACCGGTGGCTGAAAACCCCATTATGAGAGAAATTTAATTAAAGGTCAATAGGGGAAAATTCTACATGGTCAAGTAGCAGTATCCATTGTATTAATGTATCATTATGGGGGAGAGTCAGTCAAGGATAATTGGGGTTCATAATGCATGGTTGGGAAAATGAGATCTCAATAATTCTGACATTCTATTGTCAAATGTCGATGAATGTTTTTGGAGATTATAATCTTCCCAAGAAAATATTTTTGTTTGTGGAGAATGTGCCTGAATATGGAAGGGGTATTTCAAGTTTTAATTTCCAAAGACTTGGGGAGATGGGTTCTCTATGCAGGATTGAACCAAGCATAGAAAGTATGGTGCCTATAGGATTAGTTCATACTACTAGGTCCTTGATATTATAGAAAAATGGATGTTTTATTGTCAAATGTCCCAAGATTATTCTAGTATTCTTTGAACATATAAAGGGGGGATATGTAAACCATGGTCTTAGAGACATTTATATTGGGAGAAAAGATATGTGGATAATATGTAGAGGATGATCATTGATTTTAAATTTTTTGGCTCCAGTATACGGTCATCAAAAGATTAAAGGGACAGAAAAGGATTCTCCTAAGGGAAACATTACAGCTATTTAACAAACCTATCATGTGGTATGAATTACGAAATTCTTTCTAGGGCACATTGTAAATTAGTAACATACTCTAGAGTACATGTTCGTTATAGTGACAATTTATGCAAGTCCAGTTGTGGTGCAAGGTGAATGGTCTAGAAAATAACTCTTAGGTTTCAGACATTCTTTCCCTAAAATTTGATGAATGTTTATGAAGATCTAAATGTTTTCATGATTTGGAGTTTTACATAAGAAAAAGGAAAATTTTCAATGTATAAAGGAATGATTTGATTGATTCTAGCCATGATTTTGGTGTTCTTTGCACATATTTGACTCATATATAGAAGGGGTACATATCATGTTTTCTTTGATGGGTTCTCTAAGGAGAGTACCAAAAATAAAAGATCCTATATAGATTTTTTATTGTATGTAGGAGAGGGGAAATTTTCATTTGCATCATGGTTAGGGCTAGGGATTAAATCCTAGGATTTTTTATGTATCTTAATGGGATTAAAATTAATCTATACATAGTTCTAGAGGTGTTATGTAGTTTGAAGCCATGTGACTAGGATGCTGACTTTGCAATTGAACATCTTATGGAAAGGGAATTATGACGTGAAAAGGAATACTGTGGATAGGCTAGGGTGTAGAACCAAAGAATCAGTATGTATCATTTCAAAGAAAGACTAATGTCACACATAGCCTAATAGATATGGGTTCATGCATAATGTAAGAACTCATATTGGATCTCCCCATGTAGATCTGAATAGTAGATAGGAGAGTTGGGGATTTTCCTTGTTGTGCTATAGCTGGGTTCATGGTTGAATATCTACACATCACTGTGTATCTCATATGGATGAGAGTCAATCTACACAAAGTTCTTGAAGGACCGTTCTATCATATGTTAGAGACATCTGATGTTCCATTTATAGTCTTTCTACTATGAATGTAATAACCTCAATTAAAATAGATACACCTTAATTATTTTGATAAATCCTTTAACAAACACATAATAAAACATGAGATGTTCCTTGTGATAGAAACAAAAATTTTAAAAGTTTATTCTACAACACAAAGATAAAAAATTAAGGATAAGGGAATTTCAATTATCTAGTAGCTGATCTAGGATATGGGATATAAGAGTTACTATATATTATATTTGGATGAGAATGAATCCATATGTAGTTCATGAGATTCATTAAAATTTAACATCATGTGGTTAGGAAAAAGATGAACTGACACAAAAGGATGAGAACATTGCGGCTAAACTAAGGTGTAGGATCGGAGAATCCCTATGTATCCCATTGAGAAAAGAATCAAGCAACATGAAATCCATGATAGGTTCCCTATGCAGATCTAATTCATGCATAGGAAGTAAATGGTCTTTATGATTTAATCTTAGATAGAACTGATATTAGAGATCTAGGTGTCACTATGCATCTCATATGGGTGAGAATCAATCAACGTATTTCATGAAAATTCTTCCCCATGACAATTCCACATTGATGTGGGGAAGGGGACATTTCATAACTTCTAGACTAATGGTGGGGGATCAAGCATAATGTTTTGGCATCACCATGCATATTGTTTTAATTAAAATCAAGGCATGAGTCTTGGAAAGGTTCCCAATGAATATCTAATTCATGCATGGTTAAAAAAATTGGGTTTTTATTTTACATAATCATGGATGGACCTAGGATTGGAGATCCTATAATCACTATGTATCTCATTGGAATGATAATCCTGAAAAACATAGTTCTTTAAAATGATCCCTAAAAAGGTTTGATTCATTCATATAGGAGGTGAAGAGGATTTTTTTAAACATTACCTCTACAATTGATATGAGTGATCTGGGTGTCACTATGTATCTTCCTTGTCAAATAATCAATCCATATAAAGTTCTTGAAATTGGTTTTCTATACAGGTCTCTTCCAAACACAAGGAAAAACAAGGCTAGAGTTCCATTAAAGAGTGTCAAGGATGTGAGTGATGCTTATGCATGGATTATACACATATAATTTTAGGGTCCACAAGGATTATTTACTATTGGTATCTTGGGGGATTTCATAACATTAAATCAGGGAGACGTTAAACATAGATTTTAATATTGTGTGGTGAGGAAGAATGGTTTTTTGTAGCTTTGGGTCGTGTGACTTGGAACCCATGCCGTTTAGTTTATCATCATGCGACAAGGATGATGATATTATGCAGTTCAACATCATGAACAATGGACTTACATGGTGATATACAATTTGTCTTCTTGTAGATAAGATGAACCCAATGTTATTACAAAAAGTACTTCTTTCGGAACCTTTTATTGGTTGGTGTTTTAGTGAGTTCTCCATCCATTGATATTATAGAATAAGCTCTATTAGAGTGGACCTTATGTTTGATGTAATGTCCTTCCCATTTTGTATCATGCTTTGGAGGCTTCTTTTCTGGTCTAATAGGATTCCTAAGTACCAATACCAATTTTTGATGGAGGAATGAATGAAGACAGGTGTTCTAGTTAAAGGAACATGTTATACGATTATGGTACACCTCTATGTGATGCATGGTATGTAATATCATTTTATACAGTCTCTCTAGGAAATCTAGTCATTTCAATTATTTTTCATCTATTGATAGATTTTATAAAATGGAAATACAAACTGATTGAAAATGAACCTCAATGAGCAAGACTACTTCTATTCTGTACCCCATTGAGTATGAGGTTTCTTGTGTTGTAGTACAAGTTCCAGTATGATAAGACAATAAGGCATTCAAGATCTTGTTAGGACAAGATTTCTTTTCTTTTACATCATTATCTAGAGTATGATTGATATGGTATTGGTAAAATCCTCTATCTATCCATTGGCTACTGCATGATAGCGGGATGAGTGGTTGGATTTGATATCGTATTCCTGATATATCTTTTCCACCATATTAGAACAGAAATTAGTGCCATTGTTTCCAATATGGTATAAGGGACCCCAATTCTGGTAATGGTATTATCTTTGACCCTGATAGTAATATTTTGGGCTCTGACTTCTTTGAGAGGTATTACCTCATCCCATTTGGAGAAGAAATTTGTAGAAGTAGGGATGTACTTAAACTAATTAGTCGTAGCTGGAGGATTAGGTCCAAAAACATCATTCCTCTATGTGGAATATGGCTAGGAGTATTTAGTTATATATAGTAACTCTAGGGATGATGGATTAAGTGGGAATTCACATGGAAGGGATGATACTTCTTAGTGATTGTTTTTTTCAATCCTATTTCATCGAAGGCGAGATGTTTACAAAACATCAATTTGATATGAAAGCCTATACCCTGATTGGTGGGAACCATAGACACCTACATATACTTATTATGTAAAAATCACAATATCTTCTCCATAAACACTTCTGAGAAAGAATCCATCAATTCCTTGATTGTACAGGACTTTTAGGTGTCTAGGCCACCATAATGTGTGAAATTAGCTGATCATTACTAGATCTTCTCTTTACCATCTCTATATGGTAGAAGTACTCTATCTTAGAGGTATTCCATGATGGGTTTCATCCATATCATAGTAGGACCTATATGTC
The DNA here is from genome assembly GCA_963277665.1 of Viscum album. NCBI lineage: Eukaryota > Viridiplantae > Streptophyta > Magnoliopsida > Santalales > Viscaceae > Viscum > Viscum album. The sequence continues at coordinate 279,926,720 of OY728125.1, forward strand.
TTAGGTATGAGACAGATTTATTTAATTTAATTTCTTTTTATTTTAACAAAAGGTTAGACCACACAAAGGGAAATGTTGATGATTGTTTCATCCTAAATTGGACACGCGAAAGCTATAGATGCATTTTCCAATGCATCAGCTATAGCATTCGATGACTGTGAGATATGAGACAATATTGGATCTCAGGGGAATTATGCCATTAAACCTCCAACATAATCACACAGAGGAATTAAATCCCATTTTCTGATGGCATAATCCCCATTGATCTATTTAATTATCAACTCTGAATCAAGCATCCCCTTTAGGTGGTTCACTGGTACTTGGAGTGCCAATGTGAAACTTACAGTGTGATCCTAATATTATGCCTCATTTTTGGTACCATAATTTGATAACATGAAGTAGTGTGGAAACACTGACTTCTATGGGGAGATAAGCACAATTTTAACTGTATTTTGTTAAGCCTGGGGGTTTCCATTCTCATCCCCATTGGAATCATAGAAGAAGCTTAAAAATACATTTCACATGTTCAGGGGCTATCCTAAATAGAGAGGATTTAATTCATTATGAAGTTTAGTATTCAATGAATACTGTTCTCAAGATGGGTACTAAGTGAGGAATTTTTCCATGGCCTATCCTTTTACCATTTTCTAAGGCACAAACTATTTATCATACTAATGCAAGATAACCTCCCACTATGGAAGATGTATTGTCAACACAGGACGATTAAGGTTAAATTTGAGAGGGTTATTATGAAAAATAAATTGTATCTCAAAGTGATATAGGTAGTGTCATATCATTTGAATGGAAAATATTTTCACTAGGTATCTCTTCTCGATCTCTGAATAGTGATTCTCATTGTAAATCATGGATTTACTGATATAATAAAGGCTATTTTCATTCCCATCATCATTCTTTTTCTTGAGAAAGGCACGCAATGATCGTTATAGGGTCATCATGTACAAAATGAGTGGGTTTACATCAATAGGTGGCATAAATACCACTGAGATCAAGATTTACTTCTTGAGGGAATAAAATTCTTCTTGGAAGTCATTGGTATATTGATATGTGACCAGTTTCTTCATCAATTATGTGAATGGTAAACACATTCCTGCATGGTTGGCTATGAAGCACCGAATGTAGTACACGTGTCATTGACGTCCTATCATATCTCTAATGTTTTGTGGAGGTCACATGAAATGTCTATATTTAGTCTTCCCAAGATCAAATTCAATGACATTATGGCATACGATGAATATAATATATTTTCATAGGGTTACCCCGAAAGCACATTACAAGGGGTTTATCTTCAAATTACGCTATCGATGGGTACTAAAGATGATATCTAGGTTAACTAGGTTTATAGAACATTTCCAATACTTGACCAGTATATCATAAACATAGAATTTATTAATCCTCCCAAAGAAGGGTTTGAAGATGTGATACATAGATCCTTGGTATGTACAACCATCATTCTTTAAGTGAATGGGCATTACCCGATATCAAAATACACCTTGATGGGATATGAGTGATTTGAATTATTCATCTTCTAGGGCCATTTAGATTTGGTTGTACCCTGAATAGCCATCCATGAAGAATAGGGATTGATAATCATTCATTTCCTCAATGAGGGGCTCTATTATTGGAATCAAAAAAATCTTCTTTTGGACAATGCTAGTTGAGATATATGAAATCTATGAAAATATAGATTTTCTCATTCTTCTTTTCCCCAAATGAAAAATTTTCAATACATTTTGGATATATCACCTCTTGTATGATTTCAAACTTGATGAGATTGTACACTTTATCCACAATCTTAAATGCATGGGTCAGGTGTTCCCTTAAAGTTGTTTATTGTATCCTTGTTGATCTTCTAGAAAACCTATGTTATGTGTGTATACCTTAGGTTCATGCCCTCATACCTTTGTGTAATTCTAGGAAAACACATCCTGGTGCTGCATTAGTAAAGTGGTGTATACCTCCTATTCATTCATAGTCATGGATGCACTAATCAGAGTGGGGGATTGGATCTTCTTTTATACCTAGATTTATTTCTTTCACTGCATCCACAGTAGTGGAGATTCCTTCGTTGAATGCTGGAGGGGAATCCATGAGATATTCTTCTTCCTCCTATTCCTCATGCTATACTGCTTAGGATTATTTCTAGGGGTGAGAAGATAAAACATGTTCCTCGAAATGCATAGTGGAGTTTCTATTTGGACATCAGATGGATGAGGTAATCATTTCGGGCTCACATGCTGGCATGAAGTATTCTTATAAACTTAAAGGGGAAAAGGGACTGGGAATGAGTATCTTCACTTTATACTACTATCACAATAGGTTCTTCCTATTTATATGATAGAACCGAGCATTGTTAAAGCTTATGGAATGGAATGAACACATTTTCATTCAAGCTTTTGTTTTCACTTGGATAATTAATAACTTATTCCATGCCGTCAGGCTCAAATGTCATGATTGACATTAAAGATGATACTGATTGAATTTTTGAATTCTAGCCGACCCTTTCAATGGGATCAATAGGCATTACATAATCTTCACTGAGCTACTTGAAAGGGATAGTTGGGATTATCTCAAATCTATTTGAGGCATTTATTCTAGTGACATCGTTTTCTATTGATTATTTCTCTTCAATGTGATAAAATCATATATCAATGTATTAAGTTTCACAGGATTGGAATCGTTGCATGTCACCATACAATGTCCCAATTTGACCAATGATAAAATATTTGAGACATTGGAGGTATGATGAAGGAATGTACACATGCTGATGTAGATAAGGTCTTCAATGAAGGACATTGAAAACTATGTCCTATAGAACTACTATAAACTGTGAGTCATATATAAGATATCTGAATTGATATCTGAGTGTAACTAACCATGTGGATATTTATCATTATTTTCATGACCTTGTAACATCATAGAGGAGGTTGAAAAGTGAGATTCATTGATACCTAATTGAGGACATTTTTGAACCGGGATGAGGTTGACTCTTGATCCATTATCAATAAAGGATTGTCAGATATCAATGTCGTTCAATAAGATAGATATATACAAGGGTATGATATGTCCTTGAATGACAACATTTTTATCCTCATTGACCAAGGATATGATCACATGCCATTCCAAAGGATCATTCTCTACACGATATACTTCAACAGCACCAACCTCAACCTCAAATTTAGAAGGGCTTGACAATGCCTCAATGAGTGCTCTCAAATGTACTTTGACATACTCATAGCATCCAGGAGTGATAACTTATCTGGAAGTTAGAATAATTACTTCAATATGACACACTTTTGATCAAGTGTTCTACATTTTTCTACATGGAGATTATCTTTTCCATGTTCTATGGGATTTGATGTTTTGAATGTAGATGATACGTACCTTGGGGTAAGAGATAGAAGTTCTCTTGTTCTTGGTGGATTAGGTTGGCTAGTTCTACTTCCCCACCAGGGAGTATTTGGATTATCCTATAACTATTCTTCCAATATAATCATGTTAGAAAAACAATATCATGTATGGAGTAAAAACTTCCTTGTTCCCGCTGAGCACATTGTAGAGTTTTCCCAAGAGTTTTGGCCGCATAGATAGTGTGAGTGGGGGTTTTATTGATGTATTGGACCCAAGAACAACCAGATCTTCCCCATATATCCTCAAAACTGAAGACCTATTCCCCTAGTTCCCTAGGTAACATAGGTTCATAATCATAATCATCATGTGATAGGGGATCTATTTAGTGAATAACATTAATGGAACTGAAGATCAACTCCTTATCTAATGAAGATTCTAAATGATTGGACAACTCTTGTTGTACCATTTGGTGTGTTGGGCCTGTGCTTTTGAGACGGTATACATGAAATATAATAAGTTCAAGGAAATCATTGTCTTTTAAATGACTTTATCTTTTTCTTATTTCTCCTTATCATTTTGGACATAACACATTTTTTTGGATTGGACTTTAGAGGATTGGGATTTTGATGAATCTAGTTTTGCTATACCAGAAGGGGTCAAGGGATGAATTTACTATTTAAACTATCTTTGGAGAATATCATGAGCCCATTTCACTATATTTATGACTATCTAGTCACTAATATTTTGTATACTGTTTCTCTTAACCTTTTTCAATTAATCAACATTTTTAATATTGGTAGCAGAAACACATGCTACCTGGGGTGGATAATTTTTTTGATTCACTTTACCAAATTCTACCATATTTTATAGGAGGTACTTGAATACAAAAAACTCTTGGATGGGGTTCCAACACATTTTATGTAAGGAAATATAGTCTGGTGGATCTTTATCCCCTTATTTTCTATGCTTATTAGGCTTTGGAAACTAAAATAATTTGTTTTCCAATGCCGAGATGAAGTAACAAGGGTCCCAGTTTTTCCCAAAGGAATGGAACTTGTTTCTAAAATCCTAAAACTGTCTCTACCTTTAATCTATTCGATCATCCTGATCAAGAAGTTTTTTTCTAATGGTCATGAGGTGGAGTCCTATGGTATGATGCATGCTTTGAGGTAGGAGTGGGTATAAGGACCTGTATAAGTGAAACTGCAGCAGCCTCTGATTTTCCTATTCTTCTTCCTTGAAATGGTGGAACCACTCAAGACATGGATTTGGTCTCTATGATAGATTTGTCACCTGTTGTGAAATTGATTCTGGATCCCAAAACCCTCATGTGTATTTTATAGGGATTAATGGTGTACACAACTCATCATAGATATTTTCTACACAGATAAGAAACAGATCTTCTTGAGGGAGAGATAGGTAACAGTAATATGTTATTCCTTTCCACTGATTAATGAAATCAGAGACCCTTTAATTCTTTCTATTTTTTTCATTTTTTGAGGATGGAGACTATTTTCATCTGTAGTGTTGAACTGAATATTAACCGGAATTTATGAGAGATATCTTCATATACAGATATCGATTAGGATTTCAAACTCATATACCATACAATGGTTTGCCCCTGTAGTGATTGTATAAATAATATGAGTATCATTACATCATGTTTCATGGGGGTCCCCATCAAGGTATCAAAATAAGAGACGAAATGTGTGAAATGCAGCTTCAGATCTCCCGATCCATCACAAATGATAAATGTAGGATTCCCAAGGTTTAGTGAGGGAGGAGTTGGATCTGCCCATTCAAGGAAAGACTTTTTGGGCTATACTGGTTAATTTCATCATTATATGGCTTCCAATCAAGTTATTAATGACTCAATGGTGTTTATTAGCATTCAAATAATGCCCGGTTGATCTGGTACGTAAATAAGTGTGACAAATGGAGCCTGAATGGGTGCAGTGACTTGCAGGACCACTGGTGGTGGCCCACTATTATCTTTAATGGGTAACTAATAGGGTCAGTTCTATAAGGATTTTCCTAACCATATTTGGGATGTGTTCCTAATGGAGGGAATTCAAGATATGATATTGTGGGATCTAAATATATTTCTGGACGATGTCCCACATTAAATGGATGTTCCTTGTCTTATTAAGCATTTATGGAAAAATATCTTTCCTAAGGTATGCCAACATGAATTGGGAGTTTTGGGTCTTCTATCGTAGAATATGTGGGAGGAAGACTACCTAAGAGTAACTCTGCATTGAGTTTTATCAACTCTCTCATTTCTTCCTCTTATTGATAAAATATTTTGTCTAGAAAAATGAATGAGAATTCTTGGGGGGAGGTGTTATATTGTATGAACCGTAACTTTAACTATATTAGGTTTATTCGTATAAGGTAAAGGTTGATTATTTGAGGAGATAACCAAATTTTTGGTGATCCTACGGCTTTGGGTATGCACACCTCAATCATTCGTTTCGGTGTGAACCATTACCGAAACATGAATTATTATTTAAAACACCCTTAATTAGTCTTATGTTCTTGTGGGGTTTTCTATGATAGAATTGATGAAATTAAAATATTCATAAATCATCATAGTAATTCTGTTGCAATATCTAGGAGATCCCCTTTTTCTGTTTCCTCTATGATACATTGTCCTCTTCTTTGTCGGTTCCTTGGGATCCGTTTGGTGGAAAATAACTCAAAGGGGATATCAAGAGAATTTATTGGTATTTGTTCCAAGTGAATTCACCTGGTCTAATTATGGAAATAATTTATAGTATTCACTCAAATATATCATCCCTAATCGATAGAGGGTTGATTCCCATTAAGGATGGGATTGTGGAGGTGAAAAAGGCACCAACTATAAAGGCTAGAGATGTTGTTGTTATACCTTTACAGACCTTCAGGCCTGGATGGATGATCCCAAGGGTTGGGATCAAAATACCCCAAACCTACGAGATGGGGTTGATCTTGAACTATTTTGGATGATATTACCACAACTGCTCTTATGATTTTATATATTAGTGTCCAAATGTGGGCTGAGTTCATTATTCGGAACTCTCTTAAATCATCAATTTTAGTAGACCATTGTTCTATTTCTAAAATTTTGTCAATACAATAACTGAAATCATTTAAATGAGATATATCCTCAATTTTATCAAATGATTTACACAAAAGTATCTCAATAGACTACTCACTTATGGCCTGATGTCAGAGAAATTCAGTTGGAGCTTATTCTTGTTAAGCATGTCTTTGGTCGTGAGGATATTCCAATTGTTGCAAATTGATTATGGAAATGACATTGGATGATTAAATCATTGGCATGTTTTTCTACCTTGGGAGTGTAGTGAAATGAAATTCTCCATGTACACCCCATCCTATGATACAAAAAGCACATGGGGTATCAATGATCAATTCTCTCAACCTCATTAATGCATCGAGGCATGCACAATGAAGGAATCCCTATTGTTTCTCAATATTAGGATATTGGGAATCTAGGAGTGATACCAAGTCAATTTGGTACTGCAACCCTTCTATTACCTTGATGTGAATCTGATTCTCATAAAAAGTTAATACATTTTCTTTTAGTTAGCAATGATTTTTCCATATGTTTTGGATGACATAATGCATAAAATCTTCCACTAACACCTCTGTATTGCTATATTGAGATGTTTTAAAGGCAAAAACATGACTGATATGTCATATTTATCCAGATTGTTTCCCATTTTTAACAACTATTATTAATATATCCTAATTGGTTCCTTGACCTGGTTCAACTAGATTTGACGCTTCATGATTATTTTACCTCAAGAAATGGGATTTAATGGGATTCCCTCTACTATGTTGGAAGGAAAAAGTCACAAGGGTGGTTCAGAGAATAACCATCATATTGGGTTATCTTTTATTTGGGAAAGGATTTCACCTATTAGTGACAAGGCATCAAACATGATTGGCCTTGTATGTATAGGTTCTTCATGATTAGATGACTTTCTCATCACTACATTTTCAATTAACGAATTATTTTGAAAATGGTAATCACTACTATAAAGATAAATTTCACAGTGATCACCATCATGAGTAGGAATATCATGGTAGATTATAAAAAAGGGAAAACCTCTTTCTCCTTGGAGTTTGGAACACACATAGTGTTTCCATGGTTCTCATTAAGATATAGGCTCTCAAGATCAACTGAATTGTTTCCTTGAATCAAGCCTTCATGGTGAATTGTTCGATGAGGACCTTATAATTACTGTTACTTATCCTGTAATTTGGTAACATGAGGGTTGGATATTGAGTTGTGATAGATAAATGTTTGAGGTCTTCAATAACTCAAGAAACAATAAAATCCTTGTTGTAGATCAGCACTCAATTTTCCAATCATGTTTATTGAGTCCTTTATTCAATGCCTTTTTATGAGATATTGAAGATACTTTCTGGAAGAAGTGGTTATCATGTGTAGGTTTTTGTGATTTACTTGGAGGGGCCATTATAATTAGTTGATGAGTGGGTGCATGTTCTTAATCCTATTGTCCATATAATTTGAGGAATTTTCCCCATGAACCTCCTTGAAGGAAGCTGATATGTGTGTCTACTCTATGGTGTTTTACTTCCAAGCCTCCCAATTTGTAGGGACAGAGTTATCTATTCATCCCTCGGGCACTAAATTCATCACCGTAATGATATCCACACATTTCTGTAGGATATGGGTATGAATTTATGTATGACCTTCTACCATTTTCAAGATATTTTTAGTGACTTTTATTATTGGAATGGAGATATATTCTCATTACATATCTAGAGGAGGAGTATGTTCCGGCTCCAATTCTCCCTTTACTTTTAGTGGATATTAATAGTACTCATGTGTGGGGTAGAGAGTTGATTATACCCTCTGATTGTCATGGGGACATTCTAACTGACTTCTCTATGTGCTACTAGATGAGGATGCTGACATGCGTGGTGGATGATGGTAGGTGTGTGTTCATGCTAACGCTTTTCTACCAAACATGGTCGACAAACATCTTTGAGTGATTCCAGATGTGTCTTATGATTGGCATGGTGGGTTTAGCATGGTTTATGTTCATGCATTCAAGTTTCCACCATATTTATTTGGTTTCTATTATTTGAATGTTTCCAGGTTAGTCTAATAGTTGGACGAATGGAGGTGGATATGTTTATATGCCTACTACCTATTTTCCATTAAAAAATGTTGGTGGATTTTTTGGATGGGGAAAAGGTGTGAACCTACTCCATGTTGTCAGTTGTTTTCCCAGATGGGCCATCTAGTGTGCCTCAGTTTGAAGAACCTCAACTGGTCGGCTGAGGGAAACACCATCATTATGTTGATGGTTCACTAACATGCAGTGTTGTAAGTGTTTATTAGAGGAATGAGAAATTGAAAAGGACCTTAGTGTCTCCCAGAAAAGGACTTAGGTGGCCTATTGATCAATATCCATGAAATATAGGAGGGGTTGGATATTGCATTCTAGGGATAATGTCTTCAAATGGTTGAAGATTGTAGTCAGTGTTATCTGCTACAAGACCAGTGTTCATCATTAACTAGACTTTTAGTGGTGCGGGTTGAGCTGGAGGGCCTCTCGGGTGTCCTCTATAGTCAGGATTGTACTATTCTAAACGTACTCTTGGACTAGTGAGTTTGATACCCAGCATTTAAGACACTATGTCGGTGATTATTTTAATTGCATGGATGAAAATCTGGTTTGAATAGAAGCTAAGGCATTTGTTGGTGAAAATATGAAGGATTCTATTGGATCGAATGGAGTTCACAAAAGGAATTTCCTTTATATATGAAAAAGAAAAAAATAATAAACTCCAGTAAAGTAGTATCTTGTTTGAGTGAACACTTACACTGTTGATTTCCCTGTTCAACCCTCATTTCCTTTGAGAATGAAAGGGGACTAATAGGTATGTGACACAATCATCTTATTTTAGGATCCACATGTGGATCACCATTTTTTTCCCAAAAAAATAGAGGTACTTTAGGGAAAAGGAAAGGTCTGATATAAGTAGGTTAGCACATCCCATTTATTTTTTTAAGGAGAACCATTTTGTATAAAATCATTTTTTAATTAAAAATAAAATTTCTCTAAATATTATTTTTTGTTACATTTTTCATACATATATTAAAAAGAATTCCTTCCAATTCTAAAAATGTAATGTTGATTTTTTTTTTCATGATTGGAATTAGGTTTTTTAAATTTAGTAATATGGGAAATCTCATTTTTGGCCATAATGAATATTTACCATGGTAACGTTTAAAGGGGCTTAAAAAAGGTGTTGAATTGGGGGATGAACTATCAAATATCTCAAAATTTAAGATACAAGTAATTGGTTTTCTAGATTTAATCCTTAATGTTTCTTGGATTCTATTTTTTTCATTTGATACCACTTTACATTGAGAAATAAAATTACTGTGCTTAAAAATTTAATTTTTAAAAAAATTTCCACTCCCTTTATTTATAATGGGAACCTCCTCTCTTCACTTATTTACACCTTTTGAGCCACTTTTCTCAACCAAAACTTGCCAAAATCTATCCCAATTAACCTCCCAGAATACTATAGGCCATTTTTATCTCAAAAGACCAATCCTATAAGGTATTAGGTGTAATATAAAGAGAGATATCCTAAGAAGAGATGGGAATTTGTATAGACGACACAAGCCATGACTCTTAGTAAGAAGCATTATTTTAAAAATATTATTTTAATGTTTTACTTAAAAATATTTTTATTTCATGCTAACATTCTTTATCAATGTTATTATAATATTTTATTTATCATATAAATATTTATAAAGGTCATTTTTTAATATTTGTTTTTCTTTCTTTAAAGTCTATTAAAAAAATATTTCCAACATTTTACAGATGGATTATTTTTGAATTTTTTAAAAAATAAATTTTTTAATTTTTTAATGTATACAATATGAATGAAATTTTTATATATCCCAAAAATTATTTGTTATCCAGATTTTGTTGTATGTTAACTTAGAATTTTAAGAAAGTTGTTATTCCCTCTCTTCTATTTATTTTATTTTTTAATAATGTTTTCTAAGGAAAATAAAATTTATTCTATTTTTTATGAAATAAGGGAAAGTGTTATTACATATGGTATTTAGTAATAAATTAAATTAATTTTATAATTAATGTAAAATCTATATGCTTTTTTTCATGTTATGGTTGTTGGATATTTTATATGAATAACGGCTGAGCTCTATATAGCTTTTATTATGGGTGAGATCAAAATATCTATCTAATGAATTGGGTAGTGTGATCGAGTTTACCGATGATAGGTTACACATAAGTGATTTTTAGAAATATCTGGTTAGGTTATTTCAATATAAGGGTTCTTGAAAGGGTGAGTGTAAGGATGATTTCTAAAGGTATCTAAATGTTATTCTTGTTGTGTTTTTTGAAGGAAATATATTGATTTCAAAATGTAAGAAAATATTCTTATACTTTTTGGGAATTTTTTTGAACTTTTAATAAAAGGGTGAAATGATTATATTTCAAGGAAATGTATTCATGAGTTTTCATATTTTCCATTAATGCCTCATGATTATTATTTTTTCCTTTATGAATGATTATTATTTTTTGTTAACTATTGCTAAATGAAGTTGTTTTCATTTAAAATTAAATGGATATTTTAGATTAAATGTTTATTTTGAGAAAGTAAAACTTTTTATGTATTTTTTGGGTTCATAAATTGAGTAATTATTTTTTAATTTTGTGTACCTTATCAATAATTTTTTTTATCATCCCATGTTTTCATATTTTTTAACATGGCTTAATGATGAGTAGGAAAATTAATAATGTCTATGTTATACTAATTGAAGTTACCTTGAATGAAGAAAGTGTATATTTATGAGGAACGTATTTTAAAAAAGTAGACATTGTGTGGAAATTTATACGTTTTAATTTATTATATTTCCTAATTCTCTATGAAATAAACTTAAAATTTTTGTTTGGATGTAAATAATGATGTTTATTCCATAAATTATGTAATTTATCGGATTTCTTTGTGTAAAGTTTTATAATAAAATTTTAATTATAATATTAATATGATATTTATAACATTATTAATATTTTTAGATTATAAACAATTCCATATCTTGCTATTGATCTATGGAAAATTAACTTGTTTTTTCGTTCGTACGTGCAGTCTAATACCTACATGAAAATGACATATATGATTTTTCAATCATAGAATTTATTATTTATCCAAATTTATTATAATATAATTGAATATATTAATAATTTCTAAATAATATAATTATAAATATGTAATAATGATAATATTCCAAAATAATATTTTTCTTAGCCATACTTACCCTAGGATTATAGGATGTTTTTATGATAGTTTAATCACCTTCATCAATGATGCTATAAATTTATATCATGGATAAATTATGGAACATAATTATTAATGATATTGAAAAATAATATGTAATTATTTAATTTTTTTATCTTATAATGATAATGGTAATATGTAAATCATTATTAAGAAACCACCTTTCGTTCCATAAAATTATCAAAAAAATATCATCACGAACTCAATCATTGGGAATGAAAATTAAAATATATATTAACAAAAATTATAACATTATAAAGAATTATAAATAATATATTTCATTACCTAAAATGATCTTAGATTAATGAAATTATAATCTTTTATTAATAATCGATGCCACCATTACAGAACTAGTTCTAAATAGGAGAACAATACATATAACATCTGATGATGGAAATAAAATATAATTTACTAATATATTTATAATAAATGGTTATAAATTTTGTTTATATAAGTTTATAAGTGTGAATAATGTTCTGAAAATGTTGATTAAGCTAATTAGTTTTGTTATACAAGTGGTTACAAGATATTTAACTTGACATGGTATTTGGTGTATGTATTCCAATATAATTATATATCTTGGATGTGATATTCATGGTAATTAGATGAATTAGAAAAAAAATGGAAGTATTTAATTATTTCCCTCCTAAATGATATTTTAACAGGGAAATCGAATGGTTTGATAGATGCTGGATAATACAACCCTTTTATATTTTGATGTAGACATATTTGTATCCAATAGATTTCTGCTCCGTAGGATAGTTTTCTACTTCCGAACAGTTTGTAGTGGGTTTGTTCATTGGAATGAAAACACCCAATGGTTATCTGTCCCTGGGGACTTACTTTCCAAAGGATGTTTCTTATTTTGTGTTTTGACCTACAATGATTAATAACATGATTTGGTCAAGAGGATGCGAGGTCGGGCTCATCACACCCTTTTGGGTGGAGTTATTACCTACTTCGGGACTCTCTAATTGAATTAAGATATGTTCATGAATAATTAATTAATTACCATGTTTAATATAGGTCATACCAAAATTAAAAGTCCATTATTAGACAGTGTGGAATTTAGAATCATATATATGTGTATGAGTTTCGTCATAAATAGAAATATCTATATGTATTGGAGGTTTTCCATTGATGATATCCTTTATATACTAATTAAAAATTATTTAGTTGTTATTAAGATGATGCTGGTTTTCTAGCCATATAGTGAGGCAGTCTGGAGTTTATTGTCGTCCTAGTAGATGACGGCCACTCTAGAGTTTATTTTCATCTAGGTCGATGAAGGCCACTCTTGAGTTTATCATAATCCTGGGAGATATTAATTTTTTGATGTTGGTCTTGAACACATAAATGGGCTTCTTATGTAACCTTGTTAAAGGTATCATAACCCACATAGTTTGGGTACACTTAATATGGAAAATTATACCTTTTATGGTCATTTGATGAGGAAAAAATAGTACAATTTAACATTATATATAATGGAAATATTGGATGAAGGTTCACAGTCAATGTTTAGTGGGGGGTGGGGAATATGCTAAAATAGCCCAAGGAACCTGGAAGGGATATGTGTTACAAAGTTGAATTAGTCCCTGCTTGGGATATGGAGCCAAAAAACAATTTTAATTTATGTTTTTGGTTTTATAACTTAAGAAGGATTCCTATGTATCCCATTGGGATGGTAATCAACACCCATGTAGTTCATTGGTGAGTACCCATGCCTATGGAGGCCCTCAAGTGTGTGTTCTGCCGGGGAGTATGGCCCTTTGAGATGATAGTTTGGTGATTAATCCTGATTATGATACCCCCTGTGAATGGATCATAGGGGTTGTTTTAAATCATGGTAATTTGGGGGGTTTAACATGAGGTTTACTCTTGGGGAGGATACCTAGATTATGGTAATTATTATTGGGACTTATTATTAATAAGGATTCCCATTGATCTTAGGCCTTAAGTGGGATTTATATTTATCCTAATTAAAAGAAATTAGAGATATTTTAGTTCAATTATTCAGGTGGATTGTGTGGGTATCATGATCATTAATAACCTCTAAGACCATGTGGGTTTTCTTGGTGAGAGAAACAAGAGGAATCATAAGATTTTATAAACTGCACACTCTTACTCCTCTGTTTGAAGGGGCTGGGGATACGACGCAAGAGGACGGGGCTACAGAGGAAGTTGTCAGGGATACGACACATCCCTCTTTTTACATTACATTGGAAAATAATCCATGTTAAGGAATGAATGAAGGTTAATGATGTGATTGTGGAGATGAGAAAGAAAATTACTTTCCGCATGAAAGGCTTTGGGTTTACACTAGGATTGCTTCCCTCCAATCTATTTTGTAGCGGGATGAGGATTTAATTACTTATTGAATTGAAAAGAAAGTGTGGTCCATACCCTCTCTGATTGGAACAAGAGGCTCTTGGTCTCAGTGAAGAGAAGAGACATACATGTTCATATCCGTAGAATCTATGATTGGGAACTCATCAACATTGTTCCTAGGTTAAAGGTCTTCATGACCATAGATATACAAATCTAAAGACGACATGAGGATCCTAACACTCTCATAAGAGTAGTGTGGGAAACCTATGACCATAGAAATAAAAATCCAAATGTGAGACACTCTGGTATGAATTTTCCCAAGATTTTGTAATTCAGGGGGTTTTAGTGGAGGATTCTATATGATCCCTCTTATACAAGGTAGAAAAAGGCGATGATGGGCTCCATGGATGGTTTTGAAGAAGGCCCGATGAATGGATCATGCACGCTTGAAGGTAGGGATAATCAAGGAGGATTGTGTATGAGGTTCTTTGTACTGGTAGGCCTGCACAAATTGATAGCACCTTGGGAGAAGGACCACCTAGGTGACTAAACATGGGAGATACCTTTATTAAGCCTTTTAGGGTTTCCACTGGTGTTATCAGAGGTAATTAGCATAAATCCCGGGAAAAGGAATGGATCATGCACTAGTCTTCTTTGATTAGGGGATTGGAAAATACCTCATCTAGGTGTTGTTTATTTTTAAAACTGGGAGGACATAATTTTAACTATTACCATTTAATTACGTCTTTTTTGGTGTTTGAGAAAATCCTAGATGGTTTCAGAGGACGTGAGTGAAGCATTTGGGTGAAAAGAGCAATAATTAGCCTCCATGAAAATCTAATTTTTTATTTTAAAAATAAATACCCTAGGGGACTTTTATAAGAAAATATGGGACCTTGGGTGAAATAGAAATTCAATAATAGTCTCACACACAGGGTTTTTCATGAAATTATTTCATGAAATGCTTCGATCGCCAATGGTTCTTGGGGTTCTTGTGTGGCTCACAAGGATGAAACTATTATTCCATACCACAAGGGCTATTCCCCCACTCCCCTTCTTGAGCATAGTGTTCCTCTATAATCCTATCCATTCAGGCTAGTAACTTTGATACTATTACTAACTCCCCTAAAAAATAGAGAGTCTCACGATGAATTTTTTTATGTCTGTTTAACATCGATTTGGGCCACAACATCTGGAAATGCAATATGCTCCTTCATTCGACATAATGGTGTATTTATTCTCAAACATAGAATTTGGGATCTAAGTGAGGTTCACTTATTCAATTATGAATAAAAGTCCATGGAACACATTTAACCGTGTTAAAAGTAATGTATTATAATAAATCCTTGAAAATTATATAATTATGCATTTCTTCACCAAGAAATCAATTAGTCTTGTCTATGTATATTCAAATTGTTAAGCATGGATTTGTTTCAAGGTAATGTGATCAAATATAAGAAGTTATTTGATTTTAATTTTTTTCCAACCATATTATTCATACATTATTTATTCTGATATATATTTTGGTATATTTTTGCCCACACTGAGCATTTGAGCTCAGCCTTCTCATGTTTTCATTTCCATAGGTTATGAAGAAATGCATCACACGTGATACGTTTCTGAGAAAATAGAATGTGAAGAGAATTTTTGGGAGATAATGAATACTTAATATATATTAATTGGATTTTATATAGCTGGAATAATTCCCATTTTTTGAGAAAAAAATATGATGTATTAGTTAATGTTTTTTTTCAAATTCTCTAATAATACAAACCTAAAAGCTAATGGGAATGTATGTAATGAAATATTTTGTTAATGATAAGAAATTATGGTAAAAAACATGTTTGGGGTGTTATAACTCAGGGTATAGTAGGGTTTATATAACTTTATAGATTAATATGTCATTATTTGAGGGTAATTTAATAGTTATAAATGTCATTTATGGTTTTCATTAATGGATGATCGTGATTTCAAAGGTTTAGATTACCCTATATGTTAACTAAGGTAACATTGAATATTTTTTGTTGTATGGGAAATAAGATAAGAGAAATTTAGTGAAAAATATAGAAATATGTTTTTTTTATGAAAACATCCTAAATTTTTGGTATAGTAGATATTATGTGTATCACATAGAAATTAAATCCTTAACTAGATACTTGAAAGTTGATGTGGATATGATGTTGATGCACCTTGGGTTAATCACCTTGAGAAAGACTCATTGAGTATCAATTCAGTCATTTTCTGATGCATTATGCCTGGGATCAAGACCGCAAACATAGGAGATATTATTTGGAAATGTTTCATTTTATTTATTAACCATCAAAATATTTTTGAAACATAGAACCCAATAAGACGATTTCCTTGGGTAACCAAAACAGATTCAAAGATAATCATGATTTAGGGAAAGGAAATCATTTATGAGTTATTTATTCTAATATAATAATATTCCTTCATTACATTCATCATTTTAATTATTCTCATCCCAAAACTTCCCTTGATTCATGTATTTCCAAATGCTTAGATGAATCGAATTATTAATGGGAATAATGGAAAATGCATTGATTGTAACACCCTGACTCAAGTAACCATGATCTAGTGGTTTTCATAATACATTGGTAAATGTTATAATAGACAACATATTATATTATTGAATATTTTAGATTTCATGGGATCCTATATACATACATTATTCTCACATTAAATTTAATAATATGAAATAACATAAAATTTTAGAGAGAACCTTTTTATTTCTTATAGTATACCCCTCAAATCATTCATAGATCCATAAATAGTGTATTATTGAAAATAAAATATAATAGAAGTGTGATCATAGATTCTTATTCAGGTAAATAATGCTTCAACAAAAATCAAAGAATAAATAAATCATTAATAATATGTAAAAGGTAAATAATAATAAAATATTCCATATAACTAATTTAATAAAATGGGAATATATACAAGGATAACATAATAACATAAATAATTACATGGGTGATGATAAATAATTTAATAATGATATAATTCATAATATTGGACATCATAATCTTATTGTCAAGTCCTCATTCCAAGACATCATCCATATATTGGTAGGGCGAATAACAAATACCAAAACTAGTTTGTCTCTTGAGACCTAAAAATACATTAAGGGGATATAAGTGGACCCACCCATAAATTACTATGTTAAACTCATTAATCACATAAAAAAATTGAAAATATCAATATATAATAAATGTATAAATTTTTATAGGAAATGAGAATATAGAATGTTAATAATTTTCCAAGTTAATAACTAGAACGACATGATTATAAGACATCCAGAGTAAGTTTTTTGATGATATAATTAGTCTATATCTCTAGTAAAGCATAATATTCATCAAATGATGGTGACATAGATGAAAATAATTAAAAAACATTCAAAACATTCTTAAAAAACATTAGATAAATATCATTTTTCTTTCATAAAATTTTAAATAAAAAATTCCAAAATATTAAGAAAAATATTATCTTTTAAATTTATCATGAAAATATATAGTGAAAGATTCTATGAAATGAATAGTTATGAAGGTTTAAAAATTAATTTTTCCGTTAAATGTTAAAATAATTATTTATTTCAAAATTTTGGTAAATATTTAAAAGTAACTCATTCAAAAAATGACATGAATATTAATTTTAAGACATTTTAAAAAGAAGTCAAATATTGTTGAAAATGAATTTATGTAATCATTTGATCATAGAAAATAACATTCTTGAAAACACCTTCTTCTCAAAGAAACCTTAATAAAAATGGGCTTTTTCATGTACTTGAGCATTGTGAACTACCCTTCCCTTAGCTAAAAAACGACTCCTCTTTAAGAAGGGATGCCCTTCACAGAGCCCAGAGGCCACTGTGATGGAAGGAGACCCTTAAGGGGAGTTGGGTAATCACAAAGAACTCATGATCTATGAAGTAATCTCCATACACATGTGAACTATATGCTTAGGTAGGGTCACTATGATTGGCGAAGCACATTACATCACAGTGGTATGCTTTATAAGGTACCCTTTCTTTGTGACGTCTGACTCTTCAAAAGCCTTTCCACTTCATGAAGCACCCCCATATGCACCTATTACCTATGACTGGTCTTTTCCAACCCACTTCATGAATCATACCCCGTCGCAAAGTCCCTCTAATACATGAATCACCAGAGCTTCACAAGGTCAATTTCTGTGAACCCATTTTCATCGCAAACCCTTCTCCCGTACGACCCTCCAGGTTTTTCTGAAGTGATTTCAAGGTCCCTTGGGCAGTGATTCACATTTTGTTTCTTAGCATTATGCTTCTTTGTATAGGCACACTACTAGATATTACATCTTCGAATAACAACACTAATGTGGGCCCGTCAGTGGATCTCCCAACAACACCCCCTCAACACGGCATTACTGGTGCCTTCCCTTCTTGAAGGTTTAAAGCATGCCAGTTATGTATGTCCTAGGGGTGTGGAGTGAACAAACCTCATTCGAGCTTCATTATGATAAACATCCAATAACCATCGAACCCAGTACATGATGTTAAACTATGGCCTCTCCCCCTGTAATACACTTAGGGTGCCCCATCTCAAACATTCTTTACGCCTTCTCGTCTCCATGTGAGTGATATCATCCTCACATGAAATGCGATCCTATTTTCAAGAGTGATGTATGTCTATGGGGAAGGGAAAATATCTTGGTGTAAGCCCCTATCATTTCTTGTGGGAGGTAGCATACATTCTCTCCCTCTATTTTTTGGTGTGAAAGACCAGAAGAGATATAGGCACATGGACATTCGTTATCCCATCCCACTCCCTCTGAGATTTATTGCTATCGAGCCTACATCCTAGAGCGAGTCACAATCTCCTTCTCCCTCTGCTGTTAACCATACATAATCCCATGTTTCCTCTTTGGGATACTAACCATGTGTAATCCCTATTCCACTTCATTCAAATGCACCTTTTTCAATATGATCGTTAGGTATTTTCTACCTCTTGTTTCTCGCACCGAGAATGACTCATGTTGGATTAGAGAAAGCATTGACTATGACATCATTATTGAGCCTCTAACCACACATAATCCCCAAGAAACCATCCCTACCTATATTGACTTTGATCTTTTCTATGTCCAGTTGTATTAAAATCCTCCATGAGGTTCAAGACAGACAACTACTTTCCCCGACCCCTTCACATCAATTCCTTTTTTCCCCACATGATGTTAAATTGTATCCATTTCAAACTACATAGACATTGATCCCTGTATCCTAGATTGGTTATGTAGGAAACCTCCCTAAGGTTTACCCCCAACACCCATCGGTCTCAACCGCACTACATAGGTCCACCATCATCCTACATGACATTAAAATGTACACTACCTTTTTGTCCTCCAAGATGTTAAACAATACCCGTTCGAACTAACCAGTCTTTGATAGTGGTCCTTGATCCTTGTTCCCTATGAAGGGTACATAGGAGTCCTCCATGAGGTCTAAACCCAATTAAAGGTAAGATTTTGTGTTCCCCAATAGACAACAAGTCATTGTGTCCTGAATCGATGATAATCCATTGTGATCCCCAATCAATGGTAAGCCATTGTGGTCCCCAACCAGTGTTAACTGTTGGAATCCAAATCAGTGGTAATCCGTTGTCAACCCCAACGAGTGGTAAGTTGTTGCAGTTTTCAATCAGTGATAATTTGTTGTAGTTATATTTTCTAGGACCCACATCTTTGGTCTTCCCCCATGGCATAAGACTAACCTAGGCTGCTAACCACGTGTAAGATATAACATGTCATTGTGTCACTGTCCTCGGTGCACACCCCAATTTCATGCCCCCTTTAAGAGGATTCACTTATTCTGGGTCTGTAGACGCCGGAAAAGTCCGTTGCTCCCAAACGAAGCTCCGGATGCGGAAAGCGAGGTCATATTTGGAGTCGGAAGGATGTTTCGGAGGGCCCGGAGGCCGTGCGCGGAATTTCAGAGGCCCGCGCGCAAAGGTGATGTCCCGCGCGGAAAACCCCCGGGATGCGCGCAAGGCGCCGGCTCGGCGCGCAATTCTGCGCGCCGCGGGTCCGCGCGACTCCCTTACGCGCCGCGCCCGATTCCGCGCCCGCGAGAAGAATTTCGCGCTCGCACCCTGGATTCCGCGCCCGGGGTTGCCTATAAATACAAGGCGACCCCCAACGTTTCAAAGGTTGCTGGAAGTCGAAACGTCTCCCGTGCGCGCAATTCAACCCCTTCCGCGCGCAATGACGAACTTCAGGTAACCTCCTTTCTTTCGCGCAAGAAAGCCTCGGGGTCCGCCTTCGCGCGCAATCCCCGCTGGCTCCTTTCATTTGAATAAACACTCACCCTAAGGCCTTCGCGCGCAAAAGAACCCGCTTGCGCGCAATTGCCCCGGGGTGCGCGCAATCCGGCCCGATTGCGCGCACCCCCCTTCTTTCAAGTGGCCATTCATTAGAGAATGAGCCGTTGCCCCCGCGCGCTATCCGAAGCCCGGTGTGAGCAATCTCAAGCATCCGCGCGCAAGGCGCTGGCCCAATTGCGCGCCAGCCGCCCCGATTGCGCGCCGGCCCGCAGTATTGCGCGCAAAGCTTCCTTTTTGCGCGCAAACTGCCAGGGTCGCCCCCGTTGACCTCCTAAGGGTACCCGCCTGTGTGGCACCCGATGATTCTCATCCCGGGTGCCCGCACCGTGCGTTGTCTTCCCGTGCGGCCCTCCAGGCTTGCGCGAAGTGACACGCACCTATGTCCAGCATGACGTTAAACTGCATACTCGTCCAGCATGACGTTAAACTGCATATACGTCCTGCACGACGTTAAACTGTACATCGTCCGCGCTGCAAGACGTTAAACTGCCAAGTGCTTCGTCCGGCAACCTATGCCCAGCATGACGTTAAACTGCACATTCGTCCCGCATGACGTTAAACTGCGCATTCGTCCAGCATGACGTTAAACTGCATATACGTCCTGCACGACGTTAAACTGTACATCGTCCGCGCTGCAAGACGTTAAACTGCCAAGTGTTTCGTCCTCAACACATGACGTTAAACTGTACTTCGTATGGCAAGACGTTAAACCGTCCGCTTCGTCCTCAACACATGACGTTAAACTGTACTTCGTCTGGCAAGACGCTAAACCGTCCGCAACCTGATCCCGTGCTCCGCACGCAGGGTCTCCCCCGGTTTGGATGTGGCCCCCACCCGCTCGTCTCTGCAGGGATGTCGGGATTGTCCCCCTTTTGGGACGATTTAATGGGAGTGGCTTTTCCCTACGGGGGCAGGGTATTACAAACCCCTAGTTTCTCGCGGGAGGCTGCACATGTGTATCTCCATTGCGCCTCCCCACTGCCGAAGCCAGTAGAGGGTCTGACTGGGATCGAGGTGTCTTCTGCTTTCGGTCCAAGTCCCTTCCAACTGAGTTTTGCAGTATCCGGGCTGCCCCAAGTGCGTAAGTCCTGACAGAACGAACTACGTGGACTTTGATCCCTGTCCTCTATACAGGGTACGTAGGAAGCCTCCCTGAGGTCCAAACCCACCACCTGGTCGTCCCGGTCGTATTTACGTCGGTTCGTCCATCAGTGGACCCCTCCAGGGTTCACGCTTGCGTTGATTCACCTATGAATCCGCTCCTGTGGGAGACTGCCTGTGTGTATCTCCACGGTGCCTCCCCACAGCCCCCCTTTTCCATTTCCCCTTTCATCGTCCAACATGACGTGAAACTGTGATCCACCCGGCCGTTCCATCCCCCTCCGTGCGAGGTGGTTCGGTTCAATCCTCCGCCCGGCGGCCTCGACCTCTTCGTGAGTCGGCTTGCCGACGTCCAGCATGACGTTAAACTGTATACCCGAACTACGTTGACTTTGATCTCTGTCTTCTATACAGGGTACGTAGGAAGCCCCTCTGGGGTCCAAGCTCTTCACTTCATCATCCATCCTGATCCTTACCCGGGCCGCCACATCCCGGTGGGGTCATGCCACTTCACTTCACTCCACGTTACTTGGGAAGCCGCCCATGTGCTGGCCCCAGCGTCGGAGGTTCCCCGCAAGGGGTTCTGTCATCTGATCCACTTTTCGTGTTGATCGGTCCGATGCCGTCCCCGCTGGACGTTAAACTCGCGGCATGCCCCGTGTTAAACACGGGAAGCTGAGGAAAACCTCAGGTGACACAGTTCCCCGCACCTAGTACGGGATGCCTCAGGCCATCATGCCTTCGAGAAGCCCTATTAGGGACGGAAGACAGATGTGCAGAGCCGCAGTGTTACGACACGCCCCCAGCACCCAGAGCCACCCGGCCTTCTCACCGCAGGTTGCTGCCCCGTCCAGACCCCTTGGAGCGTCCGGGCGGAAGCAGCGTAATTAACCGGTGTCCATGAAGATATGGCGCCGGGAACGAGATTCACGAACATTCTTAAGTCTATGAGGGAGACCCGGATTAGGCGACGAGTTCCGAGGAGACGTCCAAGGAAGGAGAAGCCGACATCCCATCATCCCGGTTTCGATCAAGGAGCAGACGCCCCTGAATAAGGGACGGATGCCGCCCGCCCTTGGAAAGCGGGACTGCGGGACCACAAGCCGCGCGCCCATCCCCTCGGGTTGACGGGTGCACGCGCGAACGCGTCCTGGCGGAACAGCGTAACCCGACGCACATCCGCACCGAAACAGAAAAATGGTGAACCCGACGTGAATCTCTTCTCCTCGATACGAAGACCGATGGCTTTCAGAGGTGTTGGAAGACCGGCGTGTTGCCCGGCCAAGCATTTAGTCTTACCCGCCAGGGGCTGGGGAAGGGACATCGGGGACTCCGTCTCGCAACGTCGAGGGCCTGGGTTCCCCCCACGGAAGGCGTCGTGGCGCTAATGGTTGGTAGTCGATTCCTTTTTCCTGTCAGTGTTAATGGGTCATTCTCCCTGCTTGCAGAAATCAGGTCGCCCGATCTAGTGCCCGATCGCCACCCGCCCACTGGCGCAGGGACAGGGGAAACACCGACGCGGCTACTCCGCGCGGTCCTCCCCGTTCCACAGTCGTCCCAGCAGCCGTAATTGCGGGACGACCACGCCCTCTCTCCCCCGCGGAGGTCATCCAGAGAAGGGTGATCAACACCCTGGTGCGGAGATACGAGGAAGAGGGAGTCATCCCCACTAGGGAAATGGCTCGCCTAGACCTTGAGGAGGCTGCGCCTCGCCACCACCGCCGCCCCCGAGGGCCGCGCATGGAGGCACCGCTGCCTACCTCAACGTCCAACCGCTTCGGGAGCTTATCCCCGGAGCGCTCTGACAGTTCCCTTCCCTACGCGGATGAGGTGGAAGAGGCCCGGGATCACCCTATCCGGGATTCGCTCCAGGGATCTTCAGTAAGGGCTCCCGCCAGGCCACGGCGACACCGCCGCCAGGCCTCTCCAGTCGAAGAGCGGGCTCTCCACCTGCCCGCGCCGCTCATTCCGACTCGCCTGTCCCGACGCCAACGTCGAGCACGAGCGGAAGAGGATGCCCACCTTGGGGCTCTAGCAACAGCGGCCGCATTGGCCCAAGCCACTGCTGGCTCCAGTCGCCAGGCCTCTGCGCATCCTGAGCGGGGGAACTCCTATGCCCGACCTGGATCGAGGCCCCGACCGCCCCAAAGGCAGGTTGGGTTGACTCTCCCGGTTGCTGGTACAGACAGTAGCCACCGCGGACCACCTCGCGGTAGCGCTATTCACCAACAGGGGCTACTCCGTGTGGCCGATCCAAGAGGCATGGGTCATCCCACCTCCCGATCTCGGCCCGGAGGCCCGCCCGGAATCATCTCTCCCCGCGTCCCCTTTGATATCTGTCCCGGTGCCCCTCGCACCTTGGTTCCCAGTCCTCTTGGCCCCAGCACCAGTGCGGCCGGAGGACGCCAGGACAGAGATCAGCCCTGCCCCGAAGAACCACCCAGGGGCAGGAAGGCAAGGCGTCGACGCCGAGGGAAGAATGTTGCGGAGTTCCGGACAGAGATCCGACCGGTTTGCTTCTCTGACTCAGAGGCGGAGTACGATTCGGCGACTGAGCCCTCTCCCCAATCCCGCCAGTCAAGGGCAGGGGTAGGAATGCGGCACGTCAGCCTCGTGCTCCCCGAGAGCGAGATCGATGTGATCCCCGCGTCTCTCCGAAGGTATATCCGGAGTAACGAGGGCCTGGTAGACCCCCAAGGATCAAACTTGCGGTTGGTACCGGCCCCTCCGGAAGTGCCTTCCGTCTCGATCAGAGAAGCCGGAGACTTTTTCTGGGGACCGACGGTCGAACCACGATCTGGTGCGCCCTCGGCGAGCACCGATGCTACGGCAGGATGTTCGCTCGCCGGCCCGTCCTATCGTGATGTGGTAGCTGGGGCACCGCCACCCTCAGGGGGAGGCCCGGGATATGGAGGCCAATCGGCCTGCTCGCCGTATTCACCGCCGGCCAGCCCGTCGGCCCGACGGCCCGCCTCGGCACCACTACCAGTTTCCCGTCCGTTCCCAGCCATGGAAGAGGACCAAGGAGATCTGGGTCCCGAGTTTGAGTCGTGGAGCTTCTGGACCGTCCTTGCAGAGGGCCACTTCCCTGAGAAGTTTTGGCCAGTCGCAGGACCGGGCTTTGATGCACCCGAATCGCTCACCCCGGATGAGTTCGAGTGCTTCCGCCGAACTCTCCGGGAGACTCACTCCTGTCTTCACCGCCTACAAATGCCATACCCCGGGAGTCAAGCGCACCTGGAGGATATTGGTGAGCAGTGCCGTCAAATTGACCTGGCCATGCTCCCCGCGGTTCGGCACCCCGGGTCATTTGGGCACCACGAGGCCCTCCAACAACGATGCGTTGAGTGTTTTCAAGTACTCCGCAAAGTTATCGAGGAAGCCACTCCCCACGTGTATATCCGTGGATGGGGGCAGTACGCTGCCCTACGCTTCAGTGCGATCCGCCGACAGCCCGATTCGCTGGGTGGCCCTGAGGGTATATCCCCAGGGACAGGAACGGTCAATATGGCTGACCTGTCGGGAGAGGGGAACGACTTGGAACTTCTCGACGGGGGCTTCCCCCCCGAAGACAAGCCGTCGTCAGATCCATCAGTGAGAGTTACTCGTCATCAGAGAAACCTCCTGGGGCTCCCCGCACCCACTGAAGCACTGACGTTGAGCCGAAACGTCAGCAAAGGAAAAGAGCACAGCGAGGCTATGAAGCCCGCCGACCCATCTGCCTCCATGCAGAGGGCAGAGGAGGATCCCGAGAAGGCTACGCTACGTCAGCAGCTCGCCGAACAGAAGAGGCTGGTTGACCAGCTCCTCGCCGAGCGCGCTGCAGAACGGCGGCCTGACTACGGTGATCCTAGGCCAGGACAGCAGGGACCGGAACAACCGCTCCTCGACGAGACTCTCCCGGGCAACCGTGATTACGCCGTGTTCGCCGACAGGAGAGAGGCCATTGCCTACGGCAAGAGGGCGCGGTATGTTTCGCCACACCCTCCCGAGCGGCGTGACTACCTGAGAGATCCCGCTCGGATTCCTCCCGCTGCCCCAAGGGCCGCTCCGCCCGCCATCCCACGAGCTGCCGAGTTCGACGACCCGGTCGACGACCCGATTGAAGGGCCATGCAATGCGCTCGTGGTTAGAGATCCTCGCCAGGACTGGAACCCATGTCCGGACGATCCGATGGAGGCACTCATTGCCCGCTTGGAAGCCTTGGAGACTCGGCAGGTGGCGATCCCACCGGACGGCAAGCCCTACCCAGCATGGGTGGATGACATGCCGGCGCCTCCGGGATTCGGGAATCCCACTTTTGCCCCCTTCAACGGGACTGGAGATCCGCCACAGCATTTAGCCCACTTCAACTCGAGGTGCGGGCCTATGTTGGGGACTCCGGCGCAGCAGGAGGCCGCTAAGCATCGCTGCTTTGTTCAGACACTGGAAGGGCCAGCATTTGTCTGGTACAGCCAGCTCCCCGTCGGGTCGGTAACCAGCTGGGAGGACCTCCGTAGACAGTTCCTCTACCAGTTCAGTTCCACGACCCGGAAGACGAGTATCGCAGACCTCTTCAAGTGCAAGCAGAGGCCTGATGAGCGAGTCGCGGACTTCGTCGCCCGATGGAAGGGTCTCACGTATTCCCTTGACATGCCATTGACTCAGGAGCAGTTGCTGACAATGTGCGTCGGGAACGTCAAGACCGAGCTGGTCCCTTCCCTGATCACTCAGAATTACCCCGGAGGGTTCAGGGACTTCTCAGACAAAGCTCAACGTCTTGAGGAAGCCCTGCAACAGGCCAGCCAGGCACACCCGCTGCCTCCTATGATTCCTGCAAGGAGAGCCAGCAGGGCTGAGCCCGCTGCTGTGGCCCAGATAGAGGCTCCCAGGCCGTTGGAGCTGCTGCCGGTGAGGCCAGCTCCGCAGCCTCACAGGAATCCGCCTCCACGGGCTCAGTTCCCGGCCCAGCAACGGCAGCCTCAGAACCGGCCGGCCCCTCCGCGTAATGTACCGCCGCAACCCAGGCGAGATAATCAGGGTCCACCTCCTCGGCAGGCCCCTCCAGCCCCTCGTCAAGACCGCGCTCCCAGGGGCCCGCGACACCTGACGTACGCATTCCATGAGGATCAGGTCCCCGGTTATTTCCGGAGCGCCCTGGAGCAGAGGATTGTGCGACTGCCTGAGTGTTGGAAGCCAGAGGAGGCACATCTCACGGATAACCCCCGCTACTGCCCCTACCATCGAGCCCTGGGGCACACCATCCAGCGATGCTATGTGTTCAAGGACTGGCTCCAAGACCAGATTAACAACAATGTAATCAGGTTGGGCCCAGCTCCAGCACAAGTGGCGGGCGTATTCGTGGGATCAGATGACGATAGTGGCAACGAGGACGAATGGCAGCTGGTCTCCGACCGCGGATCCCAGAAGTATAATAACTGGATGGCCCGCAAGACGACCATTCGCGCCCATGGAATCATCCGTGCGCGCTTGAATCAGCCTGAGCCCCCAGAACCCGCGGGTGCTGCTTCGGCATCGTCGTCCCAGCCTGCCTCTTCCAAGAGGAGCAAACGGCGGCAGCGCAAGAAGGAAGAGCGCGCCCCGCCAGTTCCGCCACTGTCCCGTACTCTCGGCGATTTCATGCCCCCGGAGATGGGGGTCCCTCCTCGGATCCGCCCGGTGGTGGATGATTCGTCCGATGAAAGTATTGGGTACGCTTCGGTTAACACCGTCGAGCTGGTAAATCCCTTTTCGGTTCCCGACGTTGAAGAACACCAGGTGGACCTCCCTAGTGTCCCCGGTCGTCGCCACCGTCGGAAGAACCGCAGCAGCAGGAGTCGCCGGGGCACAGCCGTTGGTACCTCCAGCCAGGCCGTGCACGCCACTGAGACTAGGCAGCAGGCTCAAGATCGAGCTCAACGTGCGCAGGCCCCCCATTCGGGGATGACGGATTCGCCTCCGCCACTGTTTGTGGTGTGGGACCGGGCAGAACCGCCTCAGCCGCGTCGCGATCAGCTCCGCCCTGCCACGAGTCCATCCCGGCCTCCTGACTCCAGTACGGTGACCATTTCCCGGACTGCGACCAGTGAACAGCGAGATGCGCCAAGTACCAGTCGGCCGCCGATCCAACCGGTAAGGCCCGTCATGCCACCAACCGCAGAGCAACCTCCTGCAACCAGGAGCTCGCGCTTGGCCAAAAAGTATGATGTCCTGAAGCACTTGGCTGACATCCCAGCAAGGCTCTCCATCCTTGAGGCTCTGCGCATGTCATCTGAGATGCGCGAGGCACTCGTTGAAGCCCTGAAAAGCCCCCTCCAGTTTGAGACAGAGGTTGCGGCTGCAGAGGCCTTTCGCGCCGAAACGATCGAGGACGCCGAATGTCAGGCAGTTATCTCGTTCTCTGGTAAGGATGAAGACCCTCCTATACAGGGACACATCCGTCCGCTGTATGTCACTGGCCAGTTCAATGGCCTTGAAGTCCGGCGTTGTCTTGTCGACACGGGGTCCGGGATTAACCTGATTCCAACTCGGACGCTCCGGAGATTGGGGTTGTCTGAGGATGACTTGATTCCCTCCGACCTCAGGATCCAGGGGTACGACCGCACCGAGCAAACCCCGGTCGGCAAGATACGTTTGAAGACCCAGTTCGGTGACTTGGTTGCCAACACCGAATTCATGGTAGTCTCTCAGGACACTGCGTATAACGCATTGATGGGCAGGCCATGGCTCCACCTTCACGCGGCGGTTCCCTCGTCATACCACCAATGCCTCAAATACTCCCTTAATGGTCGAGTAGGCGTGCTTCAAGGAGATGCCTCTCCTTTTGCCTCATGTGAAGCCCGCTATCTGGACGCGGACTATTACAAGAGCAAGGATAAGCAGATCCTGGCAGGTGAGGTTGAGCCTGTCGCTGTTGCAAGCGATCCCTGGGCAAGTCTGGATGACGCTTACGTCCTCCCGATTCACCGGTTGGACGTCGCCATGGTCTTGACGGTCCGCGAGTCTCCTGATGAGACGGCCGCGACCGCCCGCGCCAGCACCAGTGGCCCAGCAGGATCTGGTAGCCCCAATGCAGTTTCCAACGCAGTCTCTCCCGTGGATGATCCCTCCCCGAGTGGAGAGGGTATGGAAGACGCACCCCCAGCCTTTGAGGAGGGCGTCCCCGCCACGGTCGATGAGTTAATACAGGTGAACCTTGGAACCGAGGCCGATCCAAGACCCACGTTGGTTAGTGCCGCCATGCCCTCTGAGGAGCGGCAGCAGTACGTGGATTTTCTCAGGCAGCACCGTGATATGTTCGCTTGGGGCTATGACGAGATGCCGGGGCTAGATCCTCAGGTAGCCGTCCACCGCCTTGGTCTCCCGGCGAACCATCGCGGGTTCAAGCAGCCTCCCAGGAAAATGCACCCATCCCATGGTGCCATGGTTGAGGCCGAAGTTGACAAGCTTATCAAAGCCAACTTCGTGAGGGAGGTTCAGTACCCCAAATGGCTGGCCAACATTGTGCCGGTCAGGAAGAAGAACGGGCAGATTAGAGTCTGCATCGACTTCCGCGATCTCAACCGCCACTGTCCGAAGGATGATTTTCCCCTTCCAGTGACAGAGCTGTTGATTGATGCCACGGCAGGGTTCCAAGCCCTCTCCTTCATGGATGGATACTCCGGATACAACCAAATTCGGATGGCCCCTGAGGATGAGGAGTTCACTGCCTTCAGGGCCCCCCAAGGTACCTTTTGCTACCGGGTCATGCCCTTCGGCCTGAAGAATGCAGGTGCCACCTACCAACGGGCGATGCACCGCATATTCAAGCCAATCCTCGGCACACTGGTGGAATGCTACGTCGACGACTTGGTTGTCAAATCGCGCCAGCGTCAGGACCATCTCAAAGATCTTGAGAAAGTGTTCAGCTTCCTCCGGTCTCGCTGCCTGAAGATGAACCCGTTGAAGTGTGCCTTTGGGGTCACCTCCGGAAAGTTCCTTGGATTTGTGGTAAGATACCGGGGTATTGAGATCGAC
Organism: Viscum album; assembly: GCA_963277665.1. Taxonomy (NCBI): domain Eukaryota; kingdom Viridiplantae; phylum Streptophyta; class Magnoliopsida; order Santalales; family Viscaceae; genus Viscum; species Viscum album. The sequence continues at coordinate 279,956,242 of OY728125.1, forward strand.
CCAGAGAAAATCAGGGCGATTAGCCAGATGCCTCCCCCGGGTACCGTCCGGGAACTGCAAGGGTTCCAAGGCCACTTAGCCTATATACGCCGATTCATCGCGAATCTGGCCGGCAAGTGTAAGCCCTTTTCTCGGCTTATGAAGAAGGGTGCCACCTATGTATGGGATAAAGAGTGTCAGACCGCTTTCGAGGAAATCAAGCAGTACCTGCTTCAACCTCCGGTCCTGATGCCGCCCGTATCCGGAAAGCCGCTGGTCCTTTATGTGACCGCCCTGGAACGGTCCCTGGGTGCCCTTCTCGCCCAGAAGAACAACGAGGGAACAGAGAATAGCCTCTATTACCTCAGTCGCATGCTCCTCGATGCGGAGGTTAGGTATTCCCCCATCGAGAAGAGCTGCCTGGCGCTCGTATTTGCCGTACAGAAATTACGGCACTACTTGCAGCACCATGAGGTACAGTTGGTTTCTCGGGTAGACCCGTTGAAATATATCCTGAGCCGACCTATGTTGACTGGCCGTCTAGCGCGGTGGGCTGTGATTCTCCAGCAGTTCGACATCAGGTATGTGTCTCAGAAGGCCATCAAAGGGCAAGCGTTGGCAGACTTTCTGGCCGCTCACCCGACCTCCGCGGATCAGCCGCTGGATCTAGGCTTTCCTGATGAGACCATTCTCTCGGTTGATCGAGCCGATCCATGCTGGCAGATGCACTTTGACGGTGCCTCCCGGAGCCCCACCGGTAGAAGACTCGATAATCCTAAGCTCAACAGAGTGGGCCTGGGTATCGTCTTCATTACCCCGGAGCGAGCCGTGCTGCCATACTCTTTCCTGTTGTCAGAGGGCTGTACCAACAATGAGGCGGAATACCATGCCCTCATCACCGGCCTCGAGTTAGCTCTCGAGATCGATGTGCCCCATCTGTGTGTGAAAGGGGACTCCGAGCTGGTCATTAAGCAGATCAATGGCGACTACGTTGTCAGGAAGCCGGAACTTGTGCCATTGTTGGAGTGCACCCTTCTTCTGATGGCCCGGTTCCCTTCTCGGCCGGAAATTGTCCATGTTCCCCGGTCGCAGAACGGTCGAGCAGATGCTTTGGCCAGCCTGGCTGCGTCACTTGCAGAACCTGAACAGGACAACCTGATCGTCCGCGTGACGCGCCGCAGGCTCATCGCTCCCGTTATCCCAGAGGAAGATCGCGGCCCATTGGTGAGCAATCTCACCGTGGTTGCCCCTGTGCCTGGAGCCCCGAGTACCCCAGATATAGCAGTCGAATCAGCCCGTGATTGGAGGGCGCCTTTAGTTGAGTACCTCCAACATGGCATTCTTCCGTCAGATCGGGCCGAGCGCGAGCGAGTTCGACGCCGCGCATCGCAGTTCGTCCTCCAGAGCAGTCCCGGCCTGGAGCAGATCCTCTACAAACGCGGATTTGATGGTGTTCTCCTCCGTTGCCTTCAGGGAGTTGAGATCCCACGAGTCATGCAAGAGGTTCATGCTGGTTCATGCGGCGCCCACCAGACTGGGCCGAAGCTGTCCCACCAGATTCGGAGGTTGGGATACTTCTGGCCCTCTATGATCCATGACTGCATCGAGTACGCCAGGAGGTGCCATGCGTGCCAGGTTCACGCGAACTTTGTGCATCGGCCGCCGGAGCCTCTCCATACCACAAGGTATTCCTGGCCCTTTGCAGTCTGGGGACTGGACGTTGTGGGACCTTACCCGCCGGCGACAGCTCGCCAGTGCCGGTTCATTCTGACCGCCACGGACTTCTTCTCCAAATGGGCAGAAGCGATTCCGCTCAGAGAGGTTAAATCCTGTTCGATCGCTGACTTCGTGACCTCCAACATCATCTATCGATTTGGAGTGCCTCACGCTATCCTCACGGATAACGGAACCAATTTCCGAGCAGCCGAGTTGAAGAAGTTGTACGCCAAGTATAACATCCGCTCGAACCATACATCTCGCTATCATGCGCAGGCGAATGGACAGATCGAGGCGTTTAACAAAACCCTCTCTAACATTCTGCAAAAGATGGTTGGTCAGAACAAGAAGAGTTGGCCGGACAAGCTCCCCAACGCCCTCTGGGCTTATCGGACGACGACTCGCAATTCCACCCAGATGACCCCTTATTCCCTGGTGTATGGAGCCGAGGCCGTCCTGCCCATCGAGATCCAGTTGCCGTCCTTGCGCACCGCGGTCTACGACCAGCAGGCGCCGGACAGAGTTGCTGAAGCCCGTCTAGTCGAATTGGAAGCACTGGATGAGAATAGACTTCGCGCTTTGCACAACTTGGAGAGGCATCAAAGCAGGATGGCTCGAGCTTTCAATAAGAAGGTTCGCCTCCGCTCCTTCCTACAGGGTGATCTAGTGCTAGCCCTAAGAGCACCGATGATCCCCGGCAGGAAGCCGCCCAAGTTGGAGCCCAAGTGGGAGGGACCTTTTGTTGTCCACAAGGTCTATCCCAATGGCGCGTACTCCCTAGCGACTATGGATGGCGAGCGTGTCACTCCTCCCACCAACGCTAGGTTCCTCAAGCAGTACTTTGCCTGAGTCAGCATACGTCCTGCACGACGTTAAACTGCATTCGTCCAGGCTACAAGACGTTAAACTGTTTAGCATTCGTCCGCGCTGCAAGACGTTAAACTGCCGAGTACTTCGTCCTGCATGACGCTAAACTGCACTTCGTCCTGCATGACGCTAAACTGCACTACGTCCGAGCTACAAGACGTTAAACTGTTCAGCATTCGTCCTGCATGACGTAAAACTGCCCCTCAAGAACTACGTGCGGCTTGATTCCCATCCTTATGGGATACGTAGGACCGCCTGAACCCTCATGTTTCAGGCCCAGCCCCATCCTTCGGGAATTTCCATCCCATCTCGGGCCCTTGGCCCAGTTGCCCCCGGGTGTGCGGCGCATGGTGTGAGTGCGGGGCTATGCCCTCATTCACGTCGGTTTGCTCGTCACGCTGTACGCCCCCCCACGTTTGGGGATGCCTTCTGCTCCCCCTTCTTTTTCCCTCATCGTCCTGCATGACGCTAAACTGCCTCTCGAGAACTACGTATGGCTTGATTCCCATCCTTATGGGATACGTAGGACCGCCTGGACATTCATGTTTCAGGCCCAGCCCCATTTCCCGGGAATCTCTGTCCCGCGTTGGGCCTCTGGCCCCAGTTCCCCTCCTTTCTTGTGCGAGGCGTATCGCGTGAGCGGGGGATTATGTCCTCATTCACGTCGGTCTACTGGCCGCGCCGTACGCCTCCCCCGTGTGTGGGACTAACACACACCCCTCATCGTCCTGCATGACGTTAAACTGCCCTTCCAGAACTACGTATGGCTTGATTCCCATCCTTATGGGATACGTAGGACCGCCTGGGCGCTTGTGTCTCAGGTCCAGCCCCGTCTCTTGGTTGATCACGGGGATCTGCCCCCCTTCGGATGCTCTCACGGTGAGTCCTCCGACCCTTTCCGGTGACCTGTTAACATGTTTTGGGTACTTCGGTCTATGAGTCGTGGTGTCAGATTCAATCCCGACAAGTCCTGTGTTACTTGTCAGGCCTCGCGCTTCCTCTTGTTTGAGCCTTCACTCAAAGGGGATCCTCGTTGGTGGTTTGGGTACGATGCCTCAGTGCTCTCCCACCACTCCGAGTCGATTTACCGGCGGGTTTTGGGCCGCAAATCGATATGAATCCTGCGATCAAGCGGTTGATGCTCGTTTGCTTGCCCCGTCTTAGGCTGACGCGATCGGATGTTGTGTTGCGAATGCGTCAGCAACATCCTTGATCGCCATGTCAGCTCTCCCAGGCTCTGAACATTGGTTGCGCAGTCCTCATCACACTCCGCCTTTATGCGTTGTAGTGGAATCTTGACGCTCTCTTCATACTGACCTCTAGTACACCTCTACACGTTAGGCAGACCAACCAGGGTAATGATGTCGTTCGAGGCTCCCATGATCTGAGCACCAAGGATATATGCAGATATCCTCCCTAAGGGCCATGCGTAGCTGGACCCTCGTCCCCGTAAGGAGGAGGGAGTCGCCCGAACAATTGCGTTCTGGGCCCAGTATATCTGGAGGCTAGCATCTCTGCCCCTCGGGTGATGGACATATGCAGACCCCTATCCCAAGACTCTTCTCCTGGAATCGTGCGTGACCGCAGGGCTGGGTATGTCCCCACCTCCGCCGTGTCCGCCGTACCGCGGTAAGCGGATTCCTCCATGGTCCGAACCACACGACCTTAAACTGTGTTGTCTGGTCCTACCACACGACCGTAAACTGTGATCGTCTTGGCCGCCCGACGAGAAACGGCACTGCATCGTGATGTCCTCCTCAGGGGACACTCACGCCGGGCGCTGGTTAATAACCACGCCATTCATCAATGCCTTTCACGGCTTGATTATTGTGGCGACGCCAGAGATTTCTCAGTCACAGGCATGTCGCCACACAAAGAAAAACCATTCATCTTTAAGGACAAACAAGAAATATCAAATGCCGCTTCTTTTGTGTGCGAGGGTCAGACCCGCACTCTTCCCCGCGCTGGTGCCCGATTGTGTTGCACCGCGCTTCAAGAACTACGTGCGGCTTGATTCCCATCCTTATGGGATACGTAGGAACGCCCGGATGTTTGAAACTCCGGGTCCAGCCCCCCACCTCTTAGAGATTCCCCCTTCTCTGGGGAATCCGCCGCCTCCAGGTCACCCTCAAGGCGTGTTCCCCGACCCCTTGCAGTGGTCCACCGGTGTCAAGAGTACTCTGGTTTATTGCCAGGAGCGTCAGGATCCACTTGGTCAGGTTTCCTCCACCTTTCAGGCTTCGTGCCCCATTTCATTCGGACCCATCATCTATGCCCTGGGTGGAGCCCCCGTGAACGGTTCGGACACAATGCCTCAGTGCTCTCCCACCGACTCGGGCCGGTACCCCCAATGGCCTCGGGCAGCAAATCGATATGAATCCTGCGATTGAGCGGTCGATGCTCGTTTGCTGCCTCATTCCACCAACGGTTAGTGCGATGTTGATGCTGCTTTTCCGCCACGGTCGGCAGTACTCTCATATCGTCACGCCGGTGCTCCCGGTCCTCGAGTGAATGGCCGCATGATTCACATTTCCCACCTCCCATTCTGACCAGGCGAAAACTCGACACTCTTGACACTATCCCTCAGTGCATCTTCGCATATCCGGGGGATAGGACCGCGATGCGGCGTACTTTGAGCTCCCTATGGTCCGAGCTCTAAGACCTTAAACTAAGATCTCCCCCCTATGGTCCAAGCTCTAAGACCTTAAACTAAGATCTCCCCCTATGGTCCGAGCTCTAAGACCTTAAACTAAGATCTCCCCCTATGGTCCGAGCTCTAAGACCTTAAACTAAGATCTCCCCTTATGGTCCGAGCTCTAAGACCTTAAACTAAGATCCTCTAGCCCCATGGTCCGAGTTCTAAGACCTTAAACTAAGATCCAACCCTTATGGTCCGAGCTCTAAGACCTTAAACTAAGATCTAGCCCCATGGTCCGAGTTCTAAGACCTTAAACTAAGATCCAACCCTTATGGTCCGAGCTCTAAGACCTTAAACTAAGATCTAGCCCCATGGTCCGAGCTCTAAGACCTTAAACTAAGATCCAACCCTTATGGTCCGAGCTCTAAGACCTTAAACTAAGATCCTGTAGCCCTTATGGTCCGAGCTCTAAGACCTTAAACTAAGATCCTCTAGCCCTATGGTCCGAGCTCTAAGACCTTAAACTAAGATCCTCCACCCTTATGGTCCGAGCTCTAAGACCTTAAACTAAGATCTACCCTTATGGTCCGAGCTCTAAGACCTTAAACTAAGATCCAGCCCTTATGGTCCGAGTTCTAAGACCTTAAACTAAGATCTACCCTTATGGTCCGAGCTCTACGACCTTAAACTAAGATCTCCCCCAAATGGGGTCCTACGTCCTGCATGACGTTAAACTGCACTCACAGAACTACGTGTGGCTTGATCTCCAGCCTGATGGAGTACGTAGGAACGCCCGGGCATTTCGACTCGGGTCCAGCCTCAGGGATCGATAAGTCCCGCCCCTCCTCGTCGCCGGCCGTCTGGCCTGACTTCGGGTAGAGTGGTGCAGTTGTGATATTCTCCCCGATTCAGCTCGGGATGCCCCATCGCAATGATGGGAAGCGACAGTTTCCTCGTCAGAGAGGTGCTGTCTGAGAATTGAGGTGACTCACGGCCAGATTAGTGCATCCGCCTAATACGCTTTCCCCACGGTGGCGCAATTTTGAGAGCGTTGGATTCTGTCCGAACAAATCGTCACTTCGCCCCACGCTTCGCATGCCCTGTTGATCTGGATTTTCCACCCTTGTGTCTGAAGGAACCCCAAAGTGGTATTCATGATGACATGTGGTCCGCCTCCTGCAATATGAATGATGGCCTTTTTCGGTCCGTCTATTGCAGTTGTTATGGTCGATCCACTGTCCGCCTACCGTCTTGGGCATTTCCTGGAAGGCCGATCGTTGTGGATGTCTGGATTCGGGACACGCGATTCACCCTTTCTCATTTCCCTATGTTCGGATAAAATCTCAACGCCCCTAGCGTTGTCCCGCTCGTGTGTTGGAACAAGTTGGGGGATGATACATTGGTTAGGTCTGAGGTCTCCTTTCCTAGGAATGACCTCCCTCTTTTCTCCAGAAACCCAGCGCCCCTATTTATAGGCGAGGCCGGGTCCGCGCTGCGCGGAAAGCGCTTTGCGCGACCGCAGCGGCGAATTTCGCGACCGGCGCCCCTGTTTGCGCACCTAAGTCCCGCGCCGCCCAGGACTTCGGCATTCCGGCGTCTCCCTCGGAACCCGATCGTTGCGACCTCTCGCCGATCAGATTCCGAGGGGGGGCTTTTGTAGACGCCGGAAAAGTCCGTTGCTCCCAAACGAAGCTCCGGATGCGGAAAGCGAGGTCATATTTGGAGTCGGAATGATGTTTCGGAGGGCCCGGAGGCCGTGCGCGGAATTTCAGAGGCCCGCGCGCAAAGGTGATGTCCCGCGCGGAAAACCCCCGGGATGCGCGCAAGGCGCCGGCTCGGCGCGCAATTCTGCGCGCCGCGGGTCCGCGCGACTCCCTTACGCGCCGCGCCCGATTCCGCGCCCGCGAGAAGAATTTCGCGCTCGCACCCTGGATTCCGCGCCCGGGGTTGCCTATAAATACAAGGCGACCCCCAACGTTTCAAAGGTTGCTGGAAGTCGAAACGTCTCCCGTGCGCGCAATTCAACCCCTTCCGCGCGCAATGACGAACTTCAGGTAACCTCCTTTCTTTCGCGCAAGAAAGCCTCGGGGTCCGCCTTCGCGCGCAATCCCCGCTGGCTCCTTTCATTTGAATAAACACTCACCCTAAGGCCTTCGCGCGCAAAAGAACCCGCTTGCGCGCAATTGCCCCGGGGTGCGTGCAATCCGGCCCGATTGCGCGCACCCCCCTTCTTTCAAGTGGCCATTCATTAGAGAATGAGCCGTTGCCCCCGCGCGCTATCCGAAGCCCGGTGTGAGCAATCTCAAGCATCCGCGCGCAAGGCGCTGGCCCAATTGCGCGCCAGCCGCCCCGATTGCGCGCCGGCCCGCAGTATTGCGCGCAAAGCTTCCTTTTTGCGCGCAAACTGCCAGGGTCGCCCCCGTTGACCTCCTAAGGGTACCCGCCTGTGTGGCACCCGATGATTCTCATCCCGGGTGCCCGCACCGTGCGTTGTCTTCCCGTGCGGCCCTCCAGGCTTGCGCGAAGTGACACGCACCTATGTCCAGCATGACGTTAAACTGCATACTCGTCCAGCATGACGTTAAACTGCATATACGTCCTGCACGACGTTAAACTGTACATCGTCCGCGCTGCAAGACGTTAAACTGCCAAGTGCTTCGTCCGGCAACCTATGCCCAGCATGACGTTAAACTGCACATTCGTCCCGCATGACGTTAAACTGCGCATTCGTCCAGCATGACGTTAAACTGCATATACGTCCTGCACGACGTTAAACTGTACATCGTCCGCGCTGCAAGACGTTAAACTGCCAAGTGTTTCGTCCTCAACACATGACGTTAAACTGTACTTCGTCTGGCAAGACGTTAAACCGTCCGCTTCGTCCTCAACACATGACGTTAAACTGTACTTCGTCTGGCAAGACGCTAAACCGTCCGCAACCTGATCCCGTGCTCCGCACGCAGGGTCTCCCCCTGTTTGGATGTGGCCCCCACCCGCTCGTCTCTGCAGGGATGTCGGGATTGTCCCCCTTTTGGGACGATTTAATGGGAGTGGCTTTTCCCTACGGGGGCAGGGTATTACAAACCCCTAGTTTCTCGCGGGAGGCTGCACATGTGTATCTCCATTGCGCCTCCCCACTGCCGAAGCCAGTAGAGGGTCTGACTGGGATCGAGGTGTCTTCTGCTTTCGGTCCAAGTCCCTTCCAACTGAGTTTTGCAGTATCCGGGCTGCCCCAAGTGCGTAAGTCCTGACAGAACGAACTACGTGGACTTTGATCCCTGTCCTCTATACAGGGTACGTAGGAAGCCTCCCTGAGGTCCAAACCCACCACCTGGTCGTCCCGGTCGTATTTACGTCGGTTCGTCCATCAGTGGACCCCTCCAGGGTTCACGCTTGCGTTGATTCACCTATGAATCCGCTCCTGTGGGAGACTGCCTGTGTGTATCTCCACGGTGCCTCCCCACAGCCCCCCTTTTCCATTTCCCCTTTCATCGTCCAACATGACGTGAAACTGTGATCCACCCGGCTGTTCCATCCCCCTCCGTGCGAGGTGGTTCGGTTCAATCCTCCGCCCGGCGGCCTCGACCTCTTCGTGAGTCGGCTTGCCGACGTCCAGCATGACGTTAAACTGTATACCCGAACTACGTTGACTTTGATCTCTGTCTTCTATACAGGGTACGTAGGAAGCCCCTCTGGGGTCCAAGCTCTTCACTTCATCATCCATCCTGATCCTTACCCGGGCCGCCACATCCCGGTGGGGTCATGCCACTTCACTTCACTCCACGTTACTTGGGAAGCCGCCCATGTGCTGGCCCCAGCGTCGGAGGTTCCCCGCAAGGGGTTCTGTCATCTGATCCACTTTTCGTGTTGATCGGTCCGATGCCGTCCCCGCTGGACGTTAAACTCGCGGAATGCCCCGTGTTAAACACGGGAAGCTGAGGAAAACCTCAGGTGACACAGTTCCCCGCACCTAGTACGGGATGCCTCAGGCCATCATGCCTTCGAGAAGCCCTATTAGGGACGGAAGACAGATGTGCAGAGCCGCAGTGTTACGACACGCCCCCAGCACCCAGAGCCACCCGGCCTTCTCACCGCAGGTTGCTGCCCCGTCCAGACCCCTTGGAGCGTCCGGGCGGAAGCAGCGTAATTAACCGGTGTCCATGAAGATATGGCGCCGGGAACGAGATTCACGAACATTCTTAAGTCTATGAGGGAGACCCGGATTAGGCGACGAGTTCCGAGGAGACGTCCAAGGAAGGAGAAGCCGACATCCCATCATCCCGGTTTCGATCAAGGAGCAGACGCCCCTGAATAAGGGACGGATGCCGCCCGCCCTTGGAAAGCGGGACTGCGGGACCACAAGCCGCGCGCCCATCCCCTCGGGTTGACGGGTGCACGCGCGAACGCGTCCTGGCGGAACAGCGTAACCCGACGCACATCCGCACCGAAACAGGGTCCCATCCATACATTCATTCTCATAGGTCTCCTCCTCAGGTGGCCCATCACCACAACTAACTAGATCGACTTTGATTCCCTTCCATGGGGAAACATAGGAAGTGTCTTCGAGGATAAATCCTAACATCATTGTTTCCCTCGCATTGGCTCTATCTCAATATCCATCCACTCTCAACAATCGATATCCATATTGATTCTTACCAGGGCCGCCACATCCTAGTGAGATCATGTCACACACATTCTTGCTGATCCTTTCAGCAATCATGTAATTAACCACACATTATCCCCAGAATCAGTGATCCTTCCTTGGGTCACACCCATTTGATCCACTCTTTTCAGTGTTATTATTTGTATGATCATTTCTCCGACAAACGTTGAACTCACGAAATACCTTGTGTTAGACATGGTGAGTTAAGGAAATCCTCAGAGACATGCCTATGGAATAAAATTCCTTGAATTTGAAGTGAGATGCCTCAAGCTTCTATGACCTCGAGAAGACCTATTATAAGGGGAAGAAACCCAAACTCATTAGTGTTCCAACATCTTGACACACTAGTCATTTCCTACATGACTACTCCCCCGCCCGAAGGTTGCTTCACTGACTTGACCCCTTGTATTGTCGTGACAGAAGCAACATAATTAATTGGCATCTATGAAGGCGTGGAACTATGGAGAGTTTCACAAATAATGTATTAAGTTTATGAGGGTGACCTAGAATAGGTAATGAGTTCTGAGGAGGAATTTTAACACCCTGAGCTTCCACGATACGCTTCTCATTTAATAATGCAATAGCTTGCATTGTACGCAACTTCGAGTTCTAACACACTACGACTAATCAAAGTCGCCGTTATGAATAGTAATAACCACTTTTTAAAATTATCGAAATTTTATATTTCAAAATGGACTTCATTTTTGAATTCGTAATATCGAAATTATCCCATGTTGATTTTTTGGTATTTTTCTGAGAACTTCAAATTTTCTATGAATAGTGAAAAATACATAAAAACAACTTTTTTAAACAAAATAATTTATAGTGATAAATTATACTATTGAGTTGTTCTAAAGTATAATTATAATATATTTTTACTATTTTATCCAATGGTGGTCATTTGAATTAATTTCACTTTGAAATTGGACATAAACAATTATCAATCTTTTGATATATATTGTTTCAAAAAAACACGCTATTTGTTGTGACGGTGGGAATTAATTATAAAATTAATTAATGAAACATATATGTTTGGAAGTTTTTAAAATAGACATCATTTTTGAATTAGGAATATCAATTATAGCTTAGGGTGATATTTTGGCATTGTTCTGAAAAACTTCAATTTTTGATGAATAGTGAAACCACTATGTGGTAGTTAAATAACTGATTTTTCATTTAAATGAAATATTACCACTTCTGTGATTTGATTTTCAAAAATCTGACATACATGGTTTTCATTAGGAAGTAAAATTTGGTTCAATGGGATTTAAATAATTTTTTCGTGAATAGTAACTTTTAACATTAATTAATCGCGATTAATGGTAATTAGTGAAATTTTAGGTAAAAATTGTATTATAAAAATATGAAATGACCCTTACACTTGTCCTACCCCTATTGGATGAGTCATGGACGACCAAGAAAATCCATGGGTCAACTTGGAGACCCCATGGAGCCACTTTGGTAGGAAAATGACATAAATAACTTTTATTTAATGTTAAAATAAAAATGTCACAAACAAGAGTTGTTTTACTAAAAAAAATTTTAAATGGGGTTATACAAGTCATATTTTTGACTATAAATATTCATTAGAAATTTAAAAAGATTTCCTACATCATGATAGTTATTTAGACATTAAATAAATTAAATTATTAATGACACCATGATGATGCAGCGATTACCTCATTAATTAACGATTTAAATAAAATGAAAGGATAATGTAACATCTAAAGCTTAAACTTGTCAAAAACCTATTGGAAGAAGAGGTTTAGAACCCCTATCACCTTAGCCTCGAATTATATAAGTGAGGGACCCTTGGAATCCGAAAAGCATTGTATAATAATGTAACATTTCCTTACTTTCCAAGAGTGCCCCTCCTATCCACTTATAAAAGGCCCCCACCACTACCACCTTACTCACACTTTCAAAGCCTTTTGGGTCGGCCAACCTCTGCCAAAATACTCTCCCAACTTCCCTCCCTTACTCCTATAAGCCTCAATGTGGGCAGAAATCTTCCCAAGAAAGCCTTTGGCTCAAATCAAAAAGAGTTACCCGATTTTAAGGTAATGTCTTCTCTAATGTTCTTTTGTTTTATTTAGCTTCTCCAACCCCTTAAACTCTTTTTATTCCTTTATTTTGTAACAAAACCAGTATCTTAAATATACTAGGATTTTGTTATGATAATTATTTGGTTTACACATACACACACCTTCGTCTATTGGTTAAAGAACATACTATTTCTGTCGGTGGCGAAATACTACCTCACGAAACGATGATTGTTCGATATTCTTTTAACACCTCTAATGGTGGCCATTTTGATGAAACTATTTTTATATATGACATACATAATATGTTTATGTTTTCATTATGCTTCTGTATTTCTCATTTATGTCATACCTTTATGATTTCCATTATGTGTAAACACGATAATTTCATTTTCGGAAGTGCGGACTACCGCCCTCTCAAAGTGATTTGAATCGTTAATGCCATATGTGGGATGTATAAAGGATGGGGTAAATGGTATTATACACTATATTATACTGGAATTATATTATAAATTTAGATAATTATGATTTAATTCCATTAAATACTAAATAGAAATGAAAGTAGCGTTCATGCGTACGTATGGATTACCGTCTCCATGAACGGTGCATTTCATTTCTTACCTCTAAATGTTACATAATATTATAAATGAATGTATATACTGGATATATATTATATATATGATATCTACATCATGAATATAATTTTGTATATAATGGATATTTCACCACATGAATAACTTGTAATTATAAGAAGTTTATTTTTTACTCAAGTAACAAAGATCGACAAAACGACCGTTATTAACTTAAATAAGTACATAATGTTCATAACATGGTAATAAGTGATATAAAAGGAATAAAAAACATGAAAAAGGTTCTTAAGAAATTATAAATTAACTCAAGTTTATTATTCAGGAGGTTAAAGAACGGTCGAGTCAAGACAGGACGCAAGGTAAGGGAACTTCCTAACCCAACTTTCATTCTTTGGGTTAATCTCCTACTTTCAAATTATATCATGATTTTATTATGTCCTATCTTGTATTTTTTTACTTTCTTTATGTGTACATATAGTGAATACACATAATAAATCTATTTTATTTAAAAAAATGATATTTGTAAGAGACTTCATCTCAATCTCCATTCATTGAGGCATATTTTGTTTTATACACAAATTTCTTTTATACGGTGTATAAACCCCTTTGAATTTTACATTTCATCAAAAGGAATATTTTTTTTATACGAAGCATTTACTAAACGACAAAAGGGAATGTTTTGGTCGTACGTATGTGGCGACAACGACTTCTCCGCCTCCGTGACCATTATTTGAGTTTCGGCTTCCTCTACAAGCCATACATTTTTTTAATGAAAAATAAATACCATGTTTTACTTTGGTATTGAAAATGGTTTTGAAAGTGTTTTTATTATATCAATGTGTTGTATTGATATCTTTTGATTGAAATTTGGAAATGTTATGTTTCCTTTATGCATGTTTTATGTGATACGATTATGTTATGGTTTATGATATGTTTAAACCTATTCATATGAGGAATGCATTGGACTGAATAAGTGACGGGTGGAGCCCGCTACAGCTCCTCGGTGCATCGGTATGTCTCATGAGGCAAACTAGTGTCTTGGCATGAGGCCTTGACAAAATATTATTTTTGTTCTTGGCACGAGGCCTTGACTACATGGTTATGATAGTCTGGCATTATGCATTACATCATTATGAAAGTGGTTATTGATATTGCATGGGATTATTCGACTAAAAGAATATCCATGTGAGTAAGTAAATGACATTATTTAATTTTATTTTTTCCATATTATGATGAAGTTAAATTTTAAAAAGGATTTTGTTTTAGTTATACATTGCCTTAAATGTTAATGTTTATTTATGAAAGCTTTCGCAATATTGTTATGCTTACTGAGCAACTGAGGTCACCCCTTTCAATGTTTTAATTTTTCCAGGATGTGAAGAAGTATATTATGAATGATCTGCAGGGATAATATAAGGGGATATGAAGAGAATATTCTGTAGTTTTGTTTTACTTTATGATGTAATGTATCACTTATGAATGTATCTAGTGTTTCCAAGGCTACTAAACTAATCGGTCTTTGCAGACTTGATCTTTTCTGATCATGCCAATGTTACGAAGTAATGCACCGACTCTGGGTAGCTGGGGTCAGGGCGTTACAGTTGGTATCAGAGGCAGTTTAGTACTAACCTTGGAATCTAGATTTAGATAAACTCGGATTAGAGGACATAGCCCAAAGATATACTTTGAGGATTAGTATAGAATAACTTCCTAGAATTTTGTTGCTGTAGAGATTTTGTGAGTTTTTTCGAGCAATACATCCATGTCTGGATACGAGCAGGTAGAGGCGGCTCTGGCACAGATGTGCCTAGGGGTAAAACCCAAAAACACCGCTTTGAGCTAGACTCGAACGGGAACTGGTGCAGGAAAATGGGCCTTGCTGCACTCTTGGTTACGACACTCCCGGGGGATATGCTTAGGATAATTATCTTTTTCTTTACAAACCACTATGAAGGGTTATGAGTATATACTTCCTTAAAGAAAACATTTTTATTATTATGGATTATATCCATAAATAGTTCAATTTATGTTAAGTATTTTATAAGTATGGAATTATGTATTTTGATTCATAAACTAATCTATTATATTCCATTGTTTAGAAATGGCACCTAGTGGAAGGAATAGAAACCGTATCAATGCACGCACTCCGTGTGGGGACTGCCCTCCTTCTCAAGATAATTATTATGGAGCTGGAGATACAACTGGTTCTGATCAACTTATTACCATACTAGGACAACTCACTCAGGTTATGAATAATACCCTTACTCGTATGGAGCACCCAGATCCGCAATGTGGAGGATCAATGTTAGACCGCCTCATGAGGCAACAACCACCAAAATTTAATGGGGGTACAAATCCATTAGTAGCTGAGCAATGGATAAACTCCTTAGAGAAAATATTCCATGCCTTGGGGAGTAGCGAAAGGGAGACGGTTGTCCTGGAAGTCTACCGCCTCACTGGAGATGCCGATCAATGGTGGTCGCTGATTAAAAACACGAAGGAAGATGAAGAAGTATCAAGTATGGAATGGAGAGAGTTCAAAGGGCTTTTATTAGAAAAATACTTTCAACATGACCATCGAGAAGATATGGAAAGGAAATTTCTGAGTCTGAGACAAATGGAGGATGAGAATGTCGCAAAGTATGAGGCAAACATTATAAGGTTTGCTAGGCATGATACAGATTATATACGTAACCCAAGGAGTAAGATTTATCGTTTAATTAATGGGTTAAAACAATTTCTCTGTCGAGCTTTAGTATAACAATATTTCTTATCATAAGAATATATTGTCTCGTGTGCTATCAAGACAGAAAAGGAATTCTCTAAGTCTTATGACAACAAAGTAAAGCAAGAGAAGAAGAGATCGGTGGAACAAGAGACGGATAAAGGGAACAAGGGAAAGAAGGATTTTCCATTATGTGATAATTGTGGGAAGAATCACCCTGGTGCTTGCCTAAAATGAATGGGAGTTTGTTATAAATGTGGAGAAAAAGGTCACCAGGCTCGTGATTGCAAGGGAAAGAAAGAGGCTATCAATGTTGAATGCTACAATTGTAGAGAAATGGGGAATTATGAAAATGAATGTCCTAAGCATCAGGGAAACTTATCTCAGAAAATGCCAAGGGATCAAGGAAAATCTTATGCTGTTACTACAGTTGAAGTGGAATAATTAATGTATTGGAGATTTTGGACTCAAGGATTATATTCTGGTTATAAGAATAATGTGATATATATAAGGATTGTACTGTAGTACATGTTGTTTTCATTAAGGATTTAATATGATGAAGGTAATCATATGTTTAGTATGTGACAATAAGAGAAACTTTACTTTGTTTGAGGGATCTGATGTTACAATTGATTTTGGAATTTAGAGACCTTTTAGAGAAAGTCTGGACAGAGGTATTTTGGATAACTATTAAGGTTGGAATGGATTAAGTGGATCCTTGGATAGTATTGTTTAATGTTAAAACATTACTGAAGATTACTTTTGGAATATTATAATACTATATTTTTTAGGAAAAGGACAACATGTAGGCTGGGGCATAACCTGTAATGTCGGACAAAGCTGCAGGAATCGAACCCACAACCATAGTGCGACATGCCTTTATTACCTACCACTATCCTACAGGAAGTCCTTGGTTATTAAAAAATAGTTTTACTAATCTAAATGGTTTGTATTAATATTTGGAACCTTATACAATTAGGATAAATTGAATATTTTTGAGTTCTATTACCTTTTAGAGTGAAAGATAGGTTTGTTGTAATAATTTATTAAAGAATGAAAGTCTACATAACAAGTATGTATATTCCCTTACATTCTTAGTAAATCTCCTAAATAAATCCCTCAACTTTATAAAAGGTAACTTAAAACAAAAACGTTGTCAGTTAACTTTTCCAACCGGGGATTCAATGACCGTTTAACAAATCACAAGTTTGTGATTTTCTTATGGTTAACTTTCTCCTAATCCAGTTTTCTACAACTCTCCATCAGACCTTGATGGTTTTTTTTCTTCCATATCCATATTTTCATAGAATCCTAGTATGGACTATCTCAGGTGACCTTTGTACTTATCTTTCTTTCTTCTAATGTTATATTTTTATTAACCTTATTTCCGATGTGGGTTTTCCCGAAAGGTACTTTCTATTTTCAATCTTTTATTTTGAAAGAAAAATTTCAAATTGCGAGGACACAATTTATTGAAGGAGGGGAGAATTTAACTCCTCGAGCTTCCATGATACGCTTCTCATTTAATAATGCAATAGCTTGCATTGTACGCAACTTCGAGTTCTAACACACTACGACTAATCAAAGTAGCCGTTATGAATAGTAATAACCACTTTTTAAAATTATAGAAATTTTATATTTCTAAATGGACTTCATTTTTGAATTCGTAAAATCGAAATTAGCCTATGTTGAATTTTTGGTATTTTTCTGAGAACTTCCAATTTTCTATGAATAGTAAAAAATACATAAAAACAACTTTTTTAATCAAAATAATTTATAGTGATAAATTATACTATTGATTTGTTTTAAAGTATAATTAAAATATATTTTTACTATTTTATCCAATGGTGGTCATTAAAATTAATTTCACTTTGAAATTGGACATAAACAATTGTCAATCTTTTGATATATATTGTTTCTAAAAAACACGCTATTTGTTGTGATAGTGGGAATTAATTATAAAATTAATTAATGCAGCATATATGTTTGGAATTTTGTAAAATAGGCATCATTTTTGAAATCGGAATATCAATTATAGTTTAGGGTGAAATTTTGGCATTGTTCTGAAAAACTTCAATTTTTGATGAATAGTGAAAGCACTTAGTGGTAGTTAAATAACTGATTTTTCATTTAAATGAAATATTACCACTTCTGTGATTTGATTTTAAAAAATATGAAATACATGGTTTTCATTAGTAAGTAAAATGTGGTTCAATGGGATTAAAATAATTTTTTGGGGAATAGTAACTTTTAAGTTTAATTAATCGCGATTAAAGGTAATTAGTGAAATTTAAGGTAAAAATTGTATTATAAAAATATGAAATGACCCTTACACTTGTCCTACACCTATTGGATGAGTCAGGGCCGACCCAGAAAATCCATGGGTCAACTTGGGGACCCCATGGAGCCACTTTGGTAGGAAAATGACATAAATAACTTCTATTTAATGTCAAAATAAAAATGTCACAAACAAGTGTTGTTTTACTAAAACAATTTTTAAATGGGGTTATACAAGTCATATTTTTTACTATAAATATTCATTAAAAAGATACAAATAATTCCTACATCATGATATTTTTTTAGACATTAAATAATTTAAATTATTTATGACACCATGATGATGCAGCGATTACCTCATTCATTAACGATTTAAATAAAATGAAAGGATAATGTAAAATCTAAGGATTACACTTGTAAAAAACCTATTGGATGAGGATATTTCGAACCCTTATCACCTCAGACTAGAATTATATAAGTGTGGGACCTTTGTAATCTGAAAAGAATTGTATAATAATGTAACATTTCCTAACTTTCCAAGAGTGCCTCTCCTCTCCACTTATAAAAGGCCCTCACCACTACCACCTTACTCACACATTCAAAGCCTTTTGGCTCGGCCAACCTCTGGAAAAATACTCTGCCAACATCCCTCCCTTACTCCTAGAAGCCTCAATTTGGGCAGAATTCTTCCCAAGGAATCCTTTGGCTCAAATCAAAAAGAGTTACCTGATTTTAAGGTAATGTCTTCTCTAATGTTGTTTGGTTTTATTTAGCTTTTCCAACCCCTTAAACTATTTATATTCCTTTATTTTGTAATAACACCAGTATATAGAATATACTAGGATGTTTTTATGATAAGGATTTGGTTTACACATACACACACCTTCGTCTAATGGTTAAAGAACATACTGTTTCTGTGGGTGGCGAAATATTGCCTCACGAAACGATGATTGTTCGATATTCTTTTAACACATCTAATGGTGGACATTTTGATTACACTATTTTCATATATGACATATATATTATGTTTATGGTTTCATTATGCTTCTTTATTTCTCATTTATTTCATACCCTTTTGATTTCCATTATGTGTAAACAAGATAATTTCATTTTAGGAAGTGCGGACTGCCGCCCCCTCAAAGTGATTTGAATCGGTAATGCCATATGTGGGATGTATAAAGGATGGAGTAAATGGTATTATACAATAAATTATACTAGAATTATATTATACATTTATATAATTATGATTTCATTCCATTAAATACTAAATAGAAATGAAAGTAGCGTTCATGCGTACGTACGGCTTACCGTCACCATGAATAGTGCATTTCATTTCTTACCTCTAAATGTTACGTAATATTATAAATGAATGTATATACTGGATATATATATGATATATATGATATATAAATCATGAATATAATTCTGGATATAATGGATATTTCACCACACGAACAACTTGTAATTATAAGAAGTTTATTTTTGACTCTAGTACCAAAGATCGACAAAACGACCGTTATTAACTGAAATAATTACATAATGTTCATAAAATTGTAATAAGTGATATAAAAGGAATTAAAAACTTGAAAATGGTTCTTAAGAAATTATAAATTAACTCTAGTTTATTATTCAGGAGGTTAAAGAATGGTCGAGTCAAGACAGGACGCAAGGTAAGGGAACTTCTTAACCCAACTTTCATTCTTTGGGTTAATCTCCTAATTTCAAATTATATCATGATTTTATTATGTCCTATTTTGTATTTGTACTTTATTTATGTGTAATTATAGTGAATACTCATAATAAATCTATTTTATTTAAAAAAATGATATTTGTAAGGGACATCGTCTCAATCTCCATTCATTGAGGCATAATTTTTTTTATACACAAATTTCTTTTATACGGTGTATAAACCCCTTTGAATATGACGTTTATTCAAAAGGATTATTTTTTTATAAGAATCGTTTACTAAATGACAAAAGGGAATGTTTTTGTCGTACGTATGTAGTGACAACGACTTCTTTGCCCCCGTGACTATTATTTGAGTTTCGGCTTCCTCTACAAGCCATACCTTTTTTTAAAGAAAAATAAAAACCATGTTTTACTTTGGTATTGAAAATGGTTTTGAAAGTGTTTTTATTATACCAATGTGGTGTATTGATATCTTGTGATTGAAATTTGGAAATGTTATGTTTCCTTTATGCATGTTTTATGTGATATGATTATGTTATGGTTTATGATATGTTTAAACCAATTCATATGAGGAATGCATTGGACTTAATAAGTGACGGGTGGAGCCCGCTATAGCTCCTTGATGCATTGGTAGGTCTAATGAGACAAACTACTGTCTTGACACGAGGCCTTGACAAAATCTTATTTGTGGTCTTGGCACGAGGCCTTGACTACGTGGTTATGATAGTCTGGCATTTTGCATTCCATCATTATGAAAGTGGTTATTGATATTGAATGGGATTATTTGACTAGTAGAATATCCATGTGAGTAAGTAAATGGAATTATTTAATTTTATTTTTGCCATATTATGCTGAAGTTCATGTTTAAAAAGGATTTTGTTTTAGTTATACATTACCTTAAATGTTAATGTTTATTTATGAAAGCTTCGGCAATATTGTTATCCTTACTGAGCATCTGAGCTCTCCCCTTTCAATGTTTTAATTTTTCCAGGATGTGAAGAAGTATATTATGGATGATCTGTAGTGATAATATAAGGGGATATGAAGAGAAGATTTTGTAGGTTATTTTTACTTTATGATGTAATGTAAGACTTATGAATGTATCTAGTGTTTCCAAGGCGACTAAACTAATCGGTCTTTCGAGACTTGATCTTTTGTGATCACGCCAACGTTACGAAGTAATGCACCGACTCTGGGTAGCTGGGGTCGGGGCATTACAGGAATCCTTGGATGGAGGAACCAACTTCCCTTCTTCCTGTTTCGATAAAGGTGAAAATTACCCTGAATAAGTGACATATTCCACCCGCCTTTGGAAAGTGGGAATACGAGATAATAGTTGAGCACCCAACAATGATGGATGAACGCCCCGAATAAAGTATTAGAAATGATATTAGTAATCCCAATATGAAATTAATCTCCCAAATGGGGGTATTTGTAGCGCTCGATATATTAGTGGATTAACATGTCACTAGATCCAGTTATCCGTTGCTAGGTACCACCATAAAAATAGTGGGCTTGGCATGAAACTAACCAAGAATTGTGGTAGTTGAATGTTGGAAATCCCGGTATGCGATGTTATCAGCAAGGATCATTCTTACTAACAATGGAAGACATAATATTGCAGGGGAACTAGATGTTTCGTTCTTTATTACAACATTAATTGTTAAATCTCCTAGCATTGTAGGACCCAAGATGTCAGGATAAGAAAACAATCACCGCCCACCGACCAATGCAGGGGTAGGGGCAATGTCAATGCAGAAATCCTGTATGGCCTTATCTCCCCCATGATAGCCTCCACATCCACAGCTTCTGAGAATCCACGCCCCACCTCCCCATATAAACTTTTTCAGGGAAGGGTAATTAACGACCTCATTCGATGATACAGGGAGGAGGAGATTATCCAAACCTAGGATATGGCTGGAAAAGAATTAGAGGGTTATGCGCCTAATTAACACCGTCCCCAAGGCCCACGTTGACATCCTCTTCTCCTCACACCAATATATAATAGTTTCAGGAGCCTCTCCCTAGAAAGTATTGATGAATCCCTCCCATATGACAATGAGGAGAGGGATTTCTGAGCTAGCCTAGATGGAATCCCATTCTATGGTATCCCAAGGAGGGCTCCCACCAGGTCGTGTTAGTGCCACCACCTTGTCCCACAAGATGAGGAGTTGGAGAGCTATGTGCCTACACCACCGACCCCAACTTGGTTTACCCGATGCCAGCTTCGAGTGCAGGATGAAGAGGAAACCCACCATTGTACGTCATCATCAAGGACTACTATGGCCCGTGCCCCCACTGACGCATACCATCAGTCCATTGTTTCTGCTTATCTGGGGTACTCATACACCCAACCTGGATCAAGGCCACAACCACCCCACAGGAAGGATGTGATGATGCTTCTAGTCACTGATGATGGTGTCATCTGTCGCGGGCTGACCTACGGTGATGAAATATAGTAAAAATGTCCTCCCCGCACAATCACGAATGAGAGTGTAGGCCCTCCCTACTCCCAAGATCGAATTGAGGGTCCTCCCCATGTTGCCATCAATTTGAGTGAAGGTCATCCTGGCTGCATTCACACTCAGTATGGAATCCTCTTCTGCACCCATGACCTCAGGTATGGAGCTGTTCCTCCCATCACAGCTCATCGATGTGAAGATGCTACCCGTATGGTCAACCATTAGCATGGTGGTCTTCCCCATGTTCTTAAAGCAACTGATGAATGTCCTCCTCATCCCAGAAATCAAATAAGTAAAGGTTTGCGTCACTTCATGGGAACCCAACATGGAGGTCCTACACATGTTTAGCTCAAACGGTACATGGACCCTCGTCACACCAACACTGCAATAGGAAATAAGCATGGAGGGCCTACCTAGCCTTCCACAAGCTTCAGCGAAGGTCCTACCCACTCCAACACTTCCCAAGGAGATCCCCTCCGTGCGTCATCAAGGGAAACTGAGGTCCTCCATATGTTCACTTTAACATCTGTCCAGGTGCTCCTCAAACCCAACTCACCCCGGAAGAAGTCCTCTCTACCCCAGGATCAATCCGATAGAAGGACCACCTTGAGCCAAAAATCAGACTTGTCCTGAAGATCCATCTCGGGATAGGAGGGAAGATTTTTGACACCATAAAAAGAGCACTGAGGAGATTCAAACTGCAATACACCGTTTCTTGTTATCCGATAATAAGGCGGAATGCGATTCAGTAATGGAACCCTCACCATAATCCTTTGTGTCAAGGACTGGTTCAGGGACAATGTACAATAGCCTCATCATTCCTAAAGGAGAGGTCGATTGGATTCCATCCTCCCTCCACAGATACATCCAAGAAGAGGAAGAGTTGGCCCCTTCCCAGGTTTTGGCCGTACAATCCTCCCTATTGTCAACAGGTCCATTCTATTCCTCAACCAGAGATCATGGAGAGTTATTCTGGGGACCGGTAAAGGATGAAAAATAGCATGAACCATCATCAGTGACCGCAACCCCTTCATCGAACTCCAAGGTCACCATCCCATCTTACCGAGATGTAGTGGATCATTTGTTGAATTCATTACAGGATAGCCCGAGATGTGGAAAATTTTCATCCCGTTCACCGTATTCTCCACCAGCCATTCTACCGACTCGACAGGCTTCATCAATGGCGCTACCGATCTCGTAACCACCCATAGTTGATGAGTGGGGAAACTAAAGGTCCATATACCATGTTTGTGACATGGTGCTATTGGGACATTCTCCGAGTGGATCATTTCCGTGAAATGTTACAACCAATTGTAACTGCAATCTTTAGTACGCCCTAATCACATACTCAGGAGAAAATCACATGATTTTTCCAAACCCTCTAGGAGACGCACTTCCATCTCCATTATCAGTGAGTGGATTATCTCAAGAGTCATGCACATTTTTAAGAGGTTATAATCCTGATGTTTTAATCATGTTTAAATGATAAAAAATCCTAAACATTCTATAAAGATAGTTAATCCTATTTAATCTGTATCGTATCATGTGTAAAAATGGTTTGTTTCATTATACTTTAAATAAACATATCCAAGATCTTAATTTATATGTTTTAGTATTGTAATATGTATTTAAATTTTGTCTATAATGATTTCTTTTATTGAGGATTAAGTCTAATTCACTCTGTGATATTACTTCTCAAGTTTATATATTTATATTTTTCTGTGTCTGAGAAATCATGAGTCTGCCAATGGTTTTGTTTGTCTGAAGAAGGACCCAGAAACCAGGACCTAGACACAATGACCCAGACACCATGACCCTAACACCGTGACCCAGACACCATGACCCATACACTATGACCTAGACACTGTGACCGACACACAGTGACAAGACACCGTGATCCTAACACCGCATCTGTGCTATGAGTTCCCAATCTCTATACAACTATGCCATCATGACTGCCTCATAGCTTAATGGAAAAGAAGGAGACACCATCTCATGGTGAAACCATTTCCATGTGACACCATTTCCAGAAAGACAGTGACAAAATTTATTAATCTATTTTTTCATTTTCAATTTATCTTCTAATGGCCATATATGAGTATTTTAAATGAAATAACATAATTAATATTTCTTTTTAGACATGTCACCTGATAGTACAAGGTACTAGGTGTAACATTCCAAGTAAGTAATGAATAATAGATATTTTTTATCTGTGTCTATTAATGAATTAGATAGTGTTTTAGAGGCTTAAAATGAAAATAAATCCAATCTTAAGCATGAAATACACTAATATTTTTAAAAGATTGTTTTACTCACTTTTGATGGAAACCCATTTTTAAATCTATATTTTGACAATTTTATAAGCTATTTCTGTCAAAATAAACTTATTCTTTGTGATTGGGACATCAAAATTTACTTTCTGTGAGTTTTTGGTATTTTTCTGACAATGTTCATTTTTTAATGAATAGTGAAAAATACTGCATTTTACATCAAAACTTATTTTTAATCTAATTTATTTATATGATTATATTGTCTTTGGAATTGGTTTTAAAGTGAAATTAGAATATATTTTTACCATTTAATCCAATAGTGGTCATTGGAATTAATTTTACTTTGAAATTGGACTTAAACTGGTGTCAATCTTTTGATACTTATTGTTTCATAAAAACACACTATTTGTCATGACAACGGGAATTAATTTTTAAATTAATTAATGTAACTTATATGATTTGAATTTTGTAAAATAGACATCATTTTTTAATTCAGAATATCAAATATATCTTAGGGTGAAGTTTTGGTATTTTTCTGAAAAACTTCAATTTTTGATGAATAGTGAAACCACTAAGTGGTAGTTAAAGAAACTGATTTTTCGTTTAAATGAAACTTTTCCACTTCTGTGATTTGATTTTCAAAAATCCAACATACATTGTTGTCATTAAGAAGTAAAATGTTGTTCAATGAGACTAAAATATTTTTTTTGGGTGAATAGTAACTTTTACGTTTTTAATCGCGATTAGTGGTAATTAGTGTAGTTTGAGGTAAAAATAATGTTTTAATAATATGAAATGACCTAGACACATGTCCTACCCATATTGGATGTGTCATGACCGACCAATAAAATACATGGGTAATCTTGGGGACCCCATGGAGCCACTTTTGTTGGGAAATGACCTAAATAACTTTTTATTTAATGTTAAAGTAAAAATGACACAAACATAAGTTATTTTACTAAAATAATTTTTACATGGGGTTATACAAGTCCGATTTTTGATTATAAATAGTGATTGGAAATATATATATATTTCCTACATCATAGTAGTTTTTTATAATTTTTAGACTTTAAATTTATTAAATTATTTATGACATAATGATGATGTAGCGATTACCTTATTAATAAAGGATTTAAATAAAATGAAATGATAGTGTAAAATCTATGACCTACACATGTCCAAAACCTATTGGATGGGTGGATTTAGAACCTTTATCACATTACCCTCTTATTATATCAATGTGGGACCTTTTGAATCCGAAACTCATTTTAAAATAAAGTAACATTTCCTTACTTTCCAAGAGTGCCCCTCCTCTCCTCTTATAAAAGTCCCCACCTCTACCTCCTTACCCACACTTACATAGCCTTTGGCTCGTCCAACCCCGGACCATTTGGTCTCTCCAGTTCCCTCTATTACTCCTTGAAGCCTCACTTTGGGCATAAGTCTTCCCAAGAAAGATTTTGAGCTCAATCCAATGGGAGTTACCCGATTTTAAGGTAATGTCTTCACTTGAGTCCTTTTGTTTTATTTTACTTTTCCAACCCCCTAAACTCTTTTTATTCATTTCTTCTGTAACAAATACAGTATCTTCAATACACTAGGAGGTTTTTATAATCAGGATTTGAGCTACACTTACACACACCTACATTTAATGGTTAAAGAACATACTGTTTCCGTGGATGGCGAATTTCGGCCTCCCGAAATGATGATTGTTAAACATTCTTTTAACACCTTCAAAGGTGGCAATTAAGATGACACTATATTTATATATTATATATAATATTTTTATTTTTTCCTTAAGCTTATTTATTTTTAATTTTTGGGCATACCTTTATGGTTTCCATTATGGGTAAACGCGATATCTTCATTTAAGGAAGTGCGGACTACCGCCCCCTCAAAGTGATTTGATTCATTAAATACCATATGTGGGACGTATAAAGGATGGAGTTATGATATAATATATGTTATTACACCGGAATTATAATATACCTTTATATCATTATGATTCCATTCTATAAAATATGAAATAGAAATGAAAGTAGCATTCATGCGTACGTACGGCTTACCGTCTCCATGAACGGTGCTTTTCATTTCTTACCTCTAAATGATTATGTAATATTATAAATTCATGTATATACTGTATATATATGATATATATGATATATACATCATGATTATAACTCTGGATATAATGGATACATGAACAACTTGCAATTATAAAGGGTTTATTTTTTACTCAAGTACCAAGGATCGTTAAAACGACCGTTATTAACTTAAATAATTACATAGTGGTCATGACATGAAAATAAGTGATATAGAAGGAATAATGAACTTGAAAAAGGTTCTTAAACAAGTATAAATTAACTCAAGTTTATTATTTAGGAGATTAAAGAACGACCGAGTCAATTCGGACCCGAGGTATGGGACTTCGTCTCAATCTCCTTTCATTGAGGCATATTTTGTTTTATACACAACCTTCTTTTATACGGTGTATAAACCCCTTTGACTTTTACATTTTTTCAAAAGGAATCTTTTTTATAGTAAAAGTTTACTAAATGACAAAAGGGAATGTTTTTGTCGTACGTATGCGACGATAACAACTTCTCTGCTGCCGTGACCATTATTTGAGTTTCGGCTTCCTCTACAAGCCATACATTTTTTTAAAAAGAAAAATAAATACCATGTTTTACTTTTCTTTTATTTTGGTATTGAAAATGGTTTCCATAATTTTTTTATATCAATGTGTTGTAATGATATGTTGTGATTGAAATGTGGAAATGTTATGTTTCCTTTATGCATGTTTTATGTGATACGATTATGTTGAGGTTCTTGGGATTATTATGAAGACCGGTGGTTTCGTGATAAACAAAGGGCGAGTGAGTCCGATATAGCTCTCCAATGCATTGGGTAATGCAAAGGAGTGAAACGTTATGGTTTCGTCGAATAGATTTAGGGAATATACTATGATGGGTATTCCAAACGTAACCAAGAGGGTTACTCCCTACGTAAGAATGTTTTGAATGCCTCAATTTACCTTTATGTCTTATGATTTCTATGATTTATTCATGATTTGATGAGGTTTGTTAAAGTGATTATGTTTTATGGGTAAAGTATTATTTCATTCTTATGTATATATGATCTCATGTTTCCTTTCAATATTTTTTATAACCCATATTGAGCTTTTTATGCTCATCCCAAGTTTTTTTGAAATGTTTTTCACAGGTCAAGGGAAAGGTACATGATATGAAGATAGTGTCAAGGAAGATTCAATAAAGAATCCATATTTTATTTTAAATATGTTCCATTGATGGGAAAAAATGAATACTATCTTTATGTAACCACTTTGTTTAAATGTGGAATGTAATGAAATTTTTATGACCTAATTCTCTAAAACTCTAAACCCGAAACGATCCTCAATGTGCAATCTTGTAATAACTCAAGATTAAGTAAGGTTTAAGGTCGGGACCTTATAGTTGGTATCAGAGGTCGGTTTAGATAACTTTAGGAGTTAGAATTTTATTAAATGATTATCCAAAAATATTTTTTTTATGGTCAAATTGAAGTGATATATCATTTGAAGATTACCATGTTGCTTCATCTAAGACATGTTTGTTCAGAATGGTTTTCTACAGAGGAAACAGGGAAGCAGTGCTAGGAAGGCATACAGAAGGAAATAACCTTCCGAATCAGCATCCTGAGATGGTCGGATTTGGAACTGAACAGTTTGTTGCAGTAATGGCGCAGTTGACTCAAGCGATAAATGGTGGTGGTATCCATGCACGACATCATCCAGATCAACCGTAGAGGAACATGTCAGTGGTGGAACATTTCATGAGGCAACATCCCCAATCATTCAGAGGATCATCTGACCCTGCGTTAGCTGAAGGGTGGATTAAAGCACTGTAGAAGATTTTTGATGTCATGGGGTGTTCAAGCCATCAAAAAGTTAGTCTTGCTATTTACTGTTTGGAGGGTGAAGCAGATCAGTGGTGGTCGATGGTTAAAAATATCAGGGACGCCGATGAGATTGATGCTCTTGACTGGGATGAATTTAAAGGAATGTTTCTTGAGAAGTATTTTCCTAAGGATTTTCGACTTAGGATGAAAATCAATTCCTGGAAGTGAGGCAAGAGGAAGACTCAGTGGATGCCTATGAAGAAAGGTTCACTCAATTGGCAAGGTATGCTCCAAAATTTATCCGAGACCTTGATAGTAAAATCAATCGTTTTTACTCAGGATTATATCCAAAATATCGAAGGGCATTAGCTTCTCGTGAGTTTAAAAGTTATGAAAAGCTTGTTCGATGTGTTGAGAAGGTGGAAATGGAGTTTGCCGATGATCAAGTGTTCTATAACAACCAACAGAAGAAGAGACCGAGGTGGCAGGATAAAGGGAAGAATTCTTCAAAAAAGTCTGATGGTAAGAAAACTAAGTTTCCAGTTTGTGATAAATGTGGCAAAAGGCATGCTGGGGAATGTCTTCTGAATTCTAGAAAGTGCTACCGATGTGGTAAGATGAGACATAAGGCTCGTGATTGCACTGAAAAAGATCAAGGTGATGGTAAGTTCAAATTTGATTTATAGTTAGTGAAATGTTTTAAGTGCAATGAGATGGGTCACTATGAAAAAGAGTGTCCGACAAAGAGCTCAAGTGATGGGAAGCAGTTAGACTACAAGCAGAAAGGGGTGGTGAAATCCTTTCAAACTACTTCAGCAGATGTCGGGCCATCAAATGAAGTTGTATTAGG
The DNA here is from genome assembly GCA_963277665.1 of Viscum album. Lineage (NCBI taxonomy): Eukaryota > Viridiplantae > Streptophyta > Magnoliopsida > Santalales > Viscaceae > Viscum > Viscum album. The sequence continues at coordinate 279,984,907 of OY728125.1, forward strand.
TACTTTTATGTTTGTTTTTTCAGATTATTCCAGTGTGTTGTTTGATTTGGGGTCTACAAATTCTTTCATCTCTGAAAACTTTTCTAGTAAAATGGGAATACCATCTCAAGAAATGACTCCTGAACTTTTGGTAAAAAAGACCTGGGGGAAATGTTAAGGAAAAAAGAATTTATAAGAATCTTCCTATCCTTATTAGTGGAAAGAACCTACTTGCAAACCTTATTATTATACCTCCAGTAGAGTTTGATGTTATCCGGGGTATGGATTGGCTCTCTATTTTCCATGCTAAGATTGACTGTAGAGCTAAAGATGTTTCTTTTCAGAAAGACTTTCTGTTTCTGTACAAGAATGAACCCTTACTATTGATAACATATCAAGAGGCCGAGAAACTTTTAAAAGATGGAAATGAATGTTACCTTGCACACATCATTGAAAATAAAGGAACTGTTCAGATTAATGATGTTCCAGTGGTAAATGACTATCCTGATGTTTTTCCTGATGAGTTGTCTAGAATAATACCAGGTCGGGAAGTTGAATTTTCTGTTGACTTAGTTCCTGATGCTAAGACAATTTCAAAACCCCCTTATCGATTGGCTCAAATTGAACTTTTAGAGTTGAAGGAGCAATTGCAAGATTTATTAGAGAAAGGTTTCATTCGACCTAGCACGTCACCATGGGGTGCTCCTGTTTTATTTGTTGAAAAGAAAGATGGTTCTATGAGACTAAGAATTGATTATAGAGCCTTGAATAACATCACTGTTAAAAACAAATATCCTTTTCCTAATATCAATGATTTGTTTGATCAACTCCATGGAGCTCATTTTTTTCAAAGATTGACCTGAGATCAGGGTACCATCAGCTGAAGGTAAAGGAATCAGATGTTCCAAAGACTGCGTTTCGTACAAGATATGGCCATTATGAATTTTCAGTAATGCCTTTTGGGCTAACCAATGCACCTGCTGTATTCATGGACCTTATGAATAGAATTTTCCATGTGTTCTTGGATATGTTTGTGGTTGTTTTCATTGATGATATTTTGGTTTTTTCTAAAATTAAAGAGAAGCATGAAAGACATTTAAGGGTTATTTTTCAAACCTTAAAAGAAAATAAATTGTATGGGAAATTCAGAAAGTGTGAGTTTTGGTTACAAAAAATTTCTTTCCTTGGTCACATTGTTTCTAAAGATGGGATAACCGTTGATCCTGCAAAAACAAAGGTTGTTGAAGAATGGACAAGACCCACAAATGTAACCGAGATTCGTAGTTTCCGTGGTTTTGCAGGATATTTCTGAAAGTTTGTTAGAAATTTTTCACGATTATATAGTCCAATGACTAAGCTAACTCGGAAGGGTGTTAAGTTTATCTGGACAAAAGAATGTGATGATTGTTTTCAGGAGCTGAAAAGAAGATTTGTGAATGCTCCAGTTTTGGAACTACCTTCCTAGAATGGTGAGTTTGTTATATAAAGTGATGCTTCATTGAAAGGACTTGGTTGTGTCCTAATGTAGAATAATCAGGTAATTTCTTATTCTTCACGTCATTTGAAAACTCATGAGGTAAATTACACTACACATGATTTGGAATTAGCTGTTGTTGTTTTTGATTTAAAAATTTGGAGGCATCATTTGTATGGAGTAAAGTGTGAAATATATACCGATCACAAAAGTTTAAAGTATATATTCACTCAGAAAGAATTGAACTGGCTAGAATTAATCAAGGATTATGATTGTAAAATTCATTACCATCCGGGAAAAGCAAATAAAGTAGCGGATGCTTTGAGTCGAAAAAGTAATTCTTCATTAACAATCTTGCATTTGGAACGTGATCCTTTGGTTAAGGATTTGATGAATTTGGCATAGAAGCTGTTGGTGCTGGATGTTCTTCTGTTTTGTTTCAGGTATCAGTGAGATCATCTCTATCAGATAGAATCAAGCAAGCACATATGCAAGACAGTGAGTTGCAAAAAATGGTAGAGCTGGTTCAGAAAGGTAAGTTGCATGAATTCATCATTGATAGTAATTGTGTTTTAAGATTTGGGAATTGATTGTGTGTTCCTTGTGATTCACAGTTGAAGAGAGAGTTGTTATGTGAAGCTCATAGTTCTCCTTTTTCAGTTCATCCAGGAAGTACTAAGATGTATAGAGATCTTCAGGAGTATTACTGGTGGGATGGAATGAAAAGAGATATTGCTGATTTTACTGTGAAGTGTTTGACTTGTCAACAGGTTAAAGCAGAGCGGCAGTTACCGAAATGGATGCTTCAGCCTTTACCAGTGCCAGAGTGGAAATGGGAGAATATATCCATGGACTTTGTTGTGGGATTAACGAAAACATCTCGAGGTAATAATGCATTCTAGGTTATTGTTGAACGCTTGACTAAATCTGCTAATTTCCTTGCTATACGAGATACTTTCTCTCTAGATCAACTTTCCCGTTGTATCTTAAAGAGATAGTCAGGTTACATGGAGTTCCTCTCTCTATTGTATCCGATCGTAATCCCAGGTTTACTTCTAACTTTTGGAAGGGCCTTCAGAAGTTGTTGGGTACTGAATTAAATTTTAGTACAACATTTCATCCTCAATCAGATGGGAAGTCAGAACGAACAATTCATACATTGGAGTATATGCTACGTTCTTTCTCTATTGATTATCAGGGAATTTGGTACCAACATCTTTCTTTGGTTGAATTTTAATATAATAATAATTTTCATTCCAGTATACAGATAGCACCATTTCAGGCATTATATGGGAAGCGGTGTCGAACACCAGCTTTCTGGGATGAAGTGGGTGAAAGGAAGTTGATGGGACCAGAATTGGTAGAAGAGTTGGCAGAAAAAGTTCAGCTGATACAGAAACACATGAGAACATCTCAGAGTAGGCAGAAGAGTTAAGCGAACAATAGGAGGAAGGATCTCTCTTTTGAGGTAGGTGATCATGTTTTTCTCAAAGTATCACCTTGGAAAAGTGTGATGCGATTTGGTAAGAAAGGAAAGCTGAGTCCAAGGTTCATTGGACCATATGAAATTCTGGAGAGAGTTGGATCAGTTGCATACCGGGTGGCTTTACCTCCGAGTTTATCTCAGGTACACAATGTTTTTCATGTTTTGATGCTGAGAAAGTACATGCCACATCTATCTCATGTATTGAGCCCAGAGGTAGTTCAGCTGGAAGAGAACCTATCTTATGAGGAACAACCGGTCCAGATTCTTGACCATAGGGAGCATGTGTTACGGAATAAGGTGATTAATCAGGTAAATGTTTTGTGAAAAAACCACATGATGGAAGAGGCAACATGAGAATCTGAAAATCCAATGAGGGATAAGTACCCCCATTTATTCGATAAGTAAATAAATTGCGAGGACGCAATTTTCTAAAGGGGGGAAGGATGTAAAATATCAAGTAAGTAATGAATAATAGATATTTTTTTATCTATGTCTATTAATGAATTAGATAGTGTTTTAGAGGCTTAAAATGAAAATAAATCCAATCTTAAGCATGGAATACACTAATAGTTTTAAAAGATTGTTTTACTGCCTTTTGATGGAAAACCATTTTTAAATCTATCGTTTGACAATTTTTATAAGATATGTTTGTCAAAATAAACTTATTATTTATGATTGGGACATCAAAATTTACATTGTGTGAATTTTTGGTATTTTTCTAACAAAGTTCATTTTTTAATGAATAGTAAAAAATACTGCCTTTTACATCAAAACTGCTTTTCAATCTAATTTATTTATATTATTAGATTATCTTTTCAATTTGTTTTAAAGTTAAATTAGAATATATTTTTACCATTTAATCCAATAGTGGTCATTGGAATTAATTTCACTTTGAAATTGGACTTAAACTAGTGTCAATCTTTTGATACTTATTCTTTCATAAAAACACGCTATTTGTCATGACAGTGGGAAATAATTATTAAATTAATTAATGTAACTTATATGATTTGAATTTTGTAAAATAGAAATCATTTTTGAATTCAGAATATCAAATATATCTTAGGGTGAAGTTTTGGTATTTTTCTGAAAAACATAAATTTTGATGAATAGTGAAACCACTAAGTGGTAGTTAAAGAAACTGATTTTTTGTTTAAGTGAAACTTTTCCACTTCTGTGATTTGATTTTCAAAAATCCGACATACATGGTTATCATTAAGAAGTAAAATGTGGTACAATGAGACTAAAATAATTTTTTTGGTGAATATTAACTTTTAAGTTTTTAATCGCGATTAGTGATAATTAGTGTAGTTTAAGGTAAAAATAATGTTTTAATAATATGAAATGACCTAGACACATGTCCTACCCTTATTGTATGTGTCCTGGCCGACCAATAAAATCCATTGGTTAACTTGGGGACCCCATGGAGACACTTTGGTTGGGAAATGACATAAATAACGTTTTATTTAATGTTAAAGTAAAAATGACACAAACATAAGTTATTTTACTAAAACAATTTTTACATGGGGTTATACAAGTCATATTTTTTATTATAAATATTAATTGGAAAGATAGAAAGATTTCCTAAATCATAGTAGTTTGTTTTATAATTTTTATACTTTAAATAAATTAGAATATTTATGACATCATGATGATGCAGCGATTACCTCATTAATAAAGGATTTAAAAAAAATGAAATGATAATGTAAAATATATGACCTAAACATGTCCAAAACCTATTGGATAGGTGGATTTCAAACCCTTATCACCTTACCTTCGTATTATATAAATGTGGGACCTTTTGAATCCGAAACTCATTTTAAATTAAAGTAACATATCCTTACTTTCCAAGAGTGCCCCTCCTCTCCTCTTATAAAAGGCCCCCAACTCTACCTCCTTACCCACACTCCCAAAGCCTTTGGATCGGCCAAACCCTTCCCATTTTGTCTCTCCACTTCCCTCTCTTACTACTCGAAGCCTCAGTTTGGGTATAAGTCTTCCCAAGGAAGCCTTTGAGCTCAAAGCAAAGGGAGTTACCCGATTTTAAGGTAATGTCGTCACTTGAGTCCTTTTGATTTATTTTACTTCTCCAACCCCCTAAACTCTTTTTATTAATTTCTTTTGTAACAAATACAGTATCTTAAATATACTAGGATGTTTTTATAAGATGTATTCGAGCTACACTTACACACACCTACATCTAATGGTTAAAAAACATACTGTTTCCGTGGATGGCGAATTTCGGCCTCCCGAAACGATGATTGATCAACATTCTTTTAACACCTTCAAATGTGGACATTAAGATGACACTATATTTATATATGATATATAATATGATTATGTTTTCTTTAAGCTTCTGTATTTTTCATTTTTGGGAATACCTTTATGGTTTCCATTATCGGTAAACGCGATATCTTCATTTAAGGAAGTGCGGACTACCGCCCCTCAAAGTGATTTGATTCGTTAAATACCATATGTGGGACGTATAAAGGATGGAGTGATGATATTATATATGATATTACACTGGAATTATAATATACCTTTATATCATTATGATTCCATTCTATAAAATACGAAATAGAAATGAAAGTAGCGTTCATGCGTATGTACGGCTTACCGTCTCCATGAACGGTGCATTTCATTTCTTACCTCTAAATGATTATGTAATATTGTAAATGCATGTATATACTGGATATATATGATATATATGATATATACATCATTATTATAATTATGTATATAATGGATACATGAACAAATTGTAATTATAAAGGGTTTATTTTTGACTCAAGTACCAATGATCGTTAAAACGACCGTTATTAACTTAAATAATTACATAGTGTTAATGACATGGAAATAAGTGATATAAAAGGAATAATCAACTTGAAAAATGTTGTTAAACAAGTACAAATTAACTCATGTTTATTATTCAGGAGATTAAAGAACGACCGAGTCAAGTCGGACCCGAGGTATGGGACTTCGTCTCCATCTCCTTTAATTGAGGCATATTTTGTTTTATACACAACCTTCTTTTATACGGTGTATAAACCCCTTTGACTTTTACATTTATTCAAAAGGAATATTTTTTATATGAAGCGTTTACTAAATGACAAAAGGGAATGTTTCTGTCGTACGTATGCGGCGACAACGACTTCTCCGCCGCCGTGACCATTATTTGAGTTTCAGCTTCATCTACAAGCCATACCTTTTTTTAAAAGAAAAATAAATACCATGTTTTACTTTTATTTTATTTTGGTATTGAAAATGGTTTTCATAATATTTTATATCAATGTGTTGTATTTATATCTTGTGATTGAAAGGTGGAAATGTTATGTTTCCTTTATGCATGTTTTATGTGATACGATTATATTGAGGTTCTTGGGCATTATTATGAAGACGGGTGGTTCCGCGATAAAATAAGTGCGGGTGAGCCTGATATAGCTCTCCAATGCATTGGGTAACGCAAAGGAGTGAAACCTTAAGGTTTCTCCGAAGATATTTAGGGAATATACTGTGATGGGTATTCCAAACGTAACCAAGAGTGTTACTCCCTACGAAAGAATGTCATGAATGCCCCAAGTTACCTTTATGTATTATGATTTCTATGATTTATTCATGATTTGATGAGGTATGTTAAAGTGATTATGTTTTATGGGTAATGTATGATTTCATTCTTATGTATATATGATCTCATGTTTCCTTTCCATATTTGTTATAACCCATATTGAGCTTTTTATGCTCATCCCAGGTTTTTTTGAAATGTTTTTCACAGGTCAAGGGAAACGTACATGATATTCTGATAGTGTCATGGAAGTGTCATGAAAGAATCCATGTTTTATTTTAAATATGTTCCATTGATGGGAATAAATGAATACTATCTTTATGTAACCACTTTGTTTAAATGTGGACTGTAATGCAAGTTTTATGATCTAATTCTCTAAAACTCTAAACCCGAAAAGATCCTCAATGTGTAATCTTGTAATAACTCAAGATTAAGTAAGGTTTATGGTCGGGACCTTATAAAAGGTTCATAATACATGCATTATGTTGTCTCTAATACTTGCACTCCATGAATAAAAAAATATTTCCCTAAAACAAGGATGTGGTAGAGCAGAAGTGAGAGCATTCTTTCAAAAAGAATGGACACATGAAAAAATATGCATCTGAAGAACACACAAAGAATTCACAAATAAAAAAGCTATAAAACCATAGATCAGAGATAAGAACATCTTCAAAATACAATTTTCTCAAAGAACACTATCCATATCTAACTAGAAACTACATTACCAGACTTGTGATACACTGTTTTTTCTCAAGAGGAGCTGATTCTTACATCTTCTTTATCATAGAAGTCCAGAGTTACAGTTAATAACATTCAGAGCACTTCTAAACTTCTAACATCATCTATAATCTGTTGTATACTATTTCTAGCTGTCGAGAAGTGTGTGTGTCTGTATTAAAAAAACACTGTATCATACACTATACTGAATGAAATAAGATATCCTTCCTCTCATATCTTTTTACACCTGTTTACTCCCACAGATTAGTATAGAATTGGTCCCTATGTGACCTAGTAGTTTTTACCCACGAAAAATTGTGGAAGAGGTTGTGTGACCTAGAATGTTCTGTGCACTATAGTTTACCCCGATCCAAGGTGTGGATAATGTTTGTTAATATACAATTCTTTGTGTTAGTGATTCACCAAGTGAGTTCGATTAGGTATTGGCATGAGACTTAACTACCGGTTTTATATCCTCAATGTTGTCTAATTTAGTTTTCACTATTTTACTGGATCATTCAGAAATCAGTAGATTTTCATTGATAGTTAATATTTTTAAAGAAGTTATTATTGTTTTTTCTTATTTTAATAGCTTCAAAAGTAATATTAATAACATATATTAAGATTACTGAGAATTAATAAATTTTCTTTGAAGTTATTTAAACAGTCAATCTTTTATAACCATATTAATTTGATTAATTGGGATATTTTGTTTTGTGGAACCTTTTATGAAAAAAATTCAATTTTTTTTAGATACTCAATTCGCCCCCTCTTGATTACTCTACTCTAACCAATATTTGGAATCATAAGAGTTTGTTATTCTATTTAAGACTCAAATTTCAAAACTATTCAACTGTGATTTTAGTTGCACTTTAATGATATGTAAATTAATATTAATTCTAAATTTATATCTGTTTCAAATTATTTCCTTTTATAGATAATAGACTGGTAGGTGATGTAACAAATACACCACCATTAATTAATGGAACCAATTATTCCCAATGGAAAATTAAAATGAATATGCATTTTGAAATTATGGGTTTTTAAATTTGGTATTCAATTAGAGATGAGTATATGATTATAGCTACTGATCGAATCACATGGGATGACCTAACTGAGACTCCTTACAAATGACAATTGAAAATCAATGAATTATTTATATTTCTCATTAGGTGATGATGAATTTAACAAAAAATTTTCATGTAAAATTGCCCAAAAAATTTGGGATACATTGTCAGTTTCACCTGAAGGAACATCTAGTGTGAAAAAATGTGACTTAATACTTTTATTATTAAGTATGATAACTTTAAAATGAAACCTGATGATCCTATATCTATCATGTATCTAAGGTTCATAGATATTGTCAACACAATGATTTCTATTGGAAGGGAAGTCACTGCCAAAGAAAAAATCATGAGGATTCTTATATCCCTACTAGATAGATGGAGAGGAACCTATTTCTCTATTATAGAATCATGTGATATCAGCTAGTAACCTATTAAAGAACTCATTGGGAAACTAGTTATGCTTGGAGAGGAAATGAAAGTCCACAAGGATGAGGAGTATAAACCCAAATGAAAATCTGTTTCATTTAAGACCACCACCTATAAACTCAAAGAAAAAGTGAAATTAAAAGCCTCTGTAGAAATTTCCAACAGTGAACAATCATCACATTACAATGATGAGGATAAGATTCAATTAGCCATAATTTTTAAATGATTTTACAAGAAGAAGAATTTTTTCATAAATCCTAACTTCAAAGGAAGATATGATAAAAAAGCTAGAAGAAAGATTGGAAAATAATTGATAGTTCTTATGAGATAGTATGATATGAATGTAAGTGAATGGGGCATGTAAACGATGATTTTCCCAAGGTCATGTACAAAAATAAATATGAGGACAAATATATAATGTATAAAAGGCATTTAATTCAACATAGAGTGCTACTGAGGACAATTAAAGTGACTCATAATCTTCACATGATGAACAGGATAACAACACAAATATGTGTTTTATAACAAACACATATGAGGTAACATTGGAATCTCCTATTCATAGTTCCTATTATTTTAGAGAAAAAAGTGATTCTGAGAATATGTGTAATGAAGAAATGTCTGAGTACTACAATATGATTTAAGAGACATGTAATGACCTAAAACATAAATACAAGTCTTTAATGAAACAACATGCTCTTACCTCAACTATTAAATCCGAACATACTGTGGAAAGGGTAAAAATGTTCAATTACTCAAAGAAAAATATGCAATAAATCTTTTTAATGAGCAATAAACAAATGACCTTTAATGTTTTACTAATGGTAAAGATAAATTGGTACCAATAATATGTAAACGGATTGATCCTATATATACTAATGGTATTGGCTGTCAACCTGGTAAAAGAAATTTTTGAAGAACAAATTTTCTTTCTAAATCTCGGACACACAACATCACTTATAGATCCGGAAAAAAATCTTATAGTTAAAATTATGATGCACTCTCAATTGTCTCAATAATTTCTAGACCAAATAGTGTTTGTTTTTAAAGAACATTACAAAATTCTTATAGTAAACCTATGAGGAAGATGTGGTTTCCTAAATCACAATTCACTAATATTACAGGACCCAAACAAATATGGGTACCAAAGTGTGTTTTTATGTGACTAATTTGTAGGAAAATTTCTTAAAGATCTCGTTTAAAAGCGTATCGTATATTGATTGTGGGTGTTCAAGAGACATGATAGGGTACAATTCATGCTTCATGAGCTTAATAATAATTGATGGTGTAAATTTCACCTCTGGTGACAATGCTAATGGAAAATTTGTTGGCCTTGTCCAAATCAAAAACTCCAACCCTGTTTTAATTTTGAAAGAACATTTTGTTGATGGATTGAAATATAATATGCATAGTATTTCATAACTATGTGATGATAAATTTCATTTTAAATTTGAAAATGATTCTTTCAGTGTTTCTAATTTTAAAAATGAATTATTGTATTCTACATTATGAAATGAATATGTATACTCTATTAACATAGAGTCTTTTGTCTCTCAAAATGATTCATGTTTAAGAGTATTTCACAAATTTTCTTGGATTTGTCATAGGATACTAGGAAATTGTAACATAAACAATCTTAGGAATATAAATAGAAAATTCAAATTTAATGATCTACCCAAACTTGAGTTTCTAAATGATAAAGTGTGAAATCAGTGTCATGAGATAAAGAAACACAAAATTTCCTTCAAACTAATGAAAGAAGTGTCATATTCTCAACCTCTAGAATTGGTTTACATTGATTTTTTTGAACCATATAGATTTTCTAGTTTAAATGGGATGTACAAAGTTTATTTTCCTGTAGATTACTTTTCTATATATAACTAGACTCTCATTTTGGCTCACAAAAGTAAAGCTTAATCTCACTTCACCAAGTATGATAAAAATGTAGAAAATCATTGTGGACTTAGAATTAGATCCCTATGAACTGATAATGGCCATGAGTTGAAAATCAAGAGTTCCAATCCTTTAGTTCAAAAAATGGAAATGGTTATAATTTCTTTTCCCCTAGAACACCTCAAAATATGGAGTTATCGTAAGAAGAAATATAACCTTGAAAGATATTGCTAGAAAAATTATTAGTGAATATGACTTAACTATTTATTTATGGATTGACGATGTAAATACAGCTTGCTATATTATTAACAGTGTGTTGATTAGACTCAATCTTAAAACAACTCCATATGAGTTATAGAACAATATAAAAGACAAAGTAATCTACTACAATGTTTTTTGTTGCAAAGCTAGTATTCTTTATACTAAGGCCTATATTGATAAATTTTTTTCCGAGAGTGACGAAGGAAGAATTCTAGGATATTCAATATAAAGTAAAGCCTATAGAGTATTTAAGAAAATAACTAAATTGGTGGAAGAATATGTCCGTGTCAAATTTGATAAAATATATACACATGATCCTAAGACTACTCAAGAGAAGCTAGAGGATGATTTACAAAATCTAGACATCAATTATAAATCCTCTAATCATCCGGTAAAGGAATATGTGGAAACATCATGTTCTGGAAATTTTTTCAGATTTATGTCATAATGAACTTGAACCTATTGAAGAACTTGAAATCAAAAGTCCTTATTTCTCTTGAGATGTTATAACTCTTAAGAACAATAATTTAGATGCATTTGTAGAATATTTATATAATAAACTCAAAATAGAACTTCTCTTAGAAATCTTGTTGAACAACAAGTCCTCTTGTCACAAATTGAACCTAAAAACATTAATGATACTATCAATGATGAATTTTGGGTGATGTATATACAAGAAGGAATTAGTCATTTGGAATGGAATAAAGTTTGGAAACATGTTGATATTCTCAAAGGCAAATTTACAATAGGAACTAAATGGGTGTTTAAAAATAAAGTAGATGAAGATGGTAACATAGTTAGAAACAAGGCTAGATTTGTTTCACATTTATATAGTCAAGAATAAGGAATTGACTCTAAGGAATCCTTTACACCAGTATCTAGACATGAATCCATCCAAATTCTTCTTACTTATGTTTCACATCTAAATTTTCAAATATATCAAATTTATGTTAAAAGTGCATTCATAAATGGGTGTAAAGTGGAGGATATATTTGTTGAGTAACCACTTTTTTTACAAATCCTCATTTCCAAAATCATGTATTTAAATTATCAAAATATTTATATGGTTTAAAACTATATCTAAGGGATTAGTATGATAGATTAAGTACTTATCTTATTTCCAATGGTTTTACAAAATGAATAGCTAATGAAAACCTTTTTATAAAACGAATTTCTAATGATGTTTTAGTAGTTTAAATTCATGTAGATGATATTATATTCAGATCTTTAAAAATTTATTTATGTACTAAATTTTCTAAAATTATGAAAAACAAGTTTGAAATGATTTTAATTGGTGATGTTAAATTCTTTCTTGGATTTCAAATATTTCAAAATAATGATGGTTTTATTTTAAATCAATGAAATTATAACATAGATCTTCTATAACATTTTCTATTGGATATCAATAAATGTAGTGACATTCTAATGAGTACTACATGTATGTTGAATCTTGATATAGATAGAAAATTTGTTGATCAAACCACTTATAAATGAATGATCGGAAGCATACTCTACTTAACTGCTAACTGACATGATATTATGTTTATTTTATGTATGTGTGCTCATTTTCAAGAAAATCCCAGGGAATATAGTTTCAATGATGTTAATAGAATTTTCAAATATCTCAAGCATACCCAAAATCTATGATTGTCCTACCCTAGAGGAAAATCATTTGAGTTAGTTAGTTATTCTGATGCTGACTTCAGTGTTTGTAAGTTAGATAGAATAAGCACATATAGAATATGTTACTTTTTAGGAAATTCACTAGTATCACGGTGTATTATGAATCAAAACATTGTTTCATTATCTACTGCCGAAGCTGAGTACATAGCTGTTGGTAGTTGTTGTGCACAAAGTTTATAGATGAGACACACATTAGTAGATTATGTATATCAATTAAATCATGTAACTATAAATTGTGACAATATAAGTTCTATTAACATCTCATAAAATCATGTTTCACACTCTATTACAAAATATATTGATGTAAGAAATCCCTTTTTCAGAGAAAATTATCAAAAAGCTGATATCACTTTGGAATTCATTAGAATAGAATATCAACATGCTGATATATTCACCAAACCATTAAATTCTGAAATAATTGATTACATCATACATGAATTGGTAATGATAAATCTTAAGTAGTAAGAGATTTATTTCATAACATATGGTTTCACAGTTTACGGTTTCACAAGTCACTGTATTAAGATTACTGTCTAACTCTTACAGTTCTATACCCTACTATCCTAAAATTTAACTTTTCTTGATTACATTATCATAGTTAATATCTCTTGGTTATGGTATGGAAAATGGTATTTCAAACAATATCGTCTCACCATGAAAACCTATTACGGTCATGCTATGAAATCTCAATACGGTCTCACCGTTAAAACTCATTATTGACACACCATGAAAGACTATCCAGTCTCACCGTAAATAAACTTTATAATTTTATTTACATATTATAACCTATATCATTGTACATAATTATTTTATTATTTTATTTCCTATGCTTTTGAATTGGCGATGCTGGATATCCTTACATGATAAAAACGAAAGAATTTTCACTCATTTATTCACTCGATCATTCTTCTCTGAAACTTGAATCCTATCTCACTCTTCAATCTTTTTTGAATTCCCAAAATGAAATGTCTATCCTCATTAACTCTTGATAAGAGAATATCCAACAAGAATATGAAAATAGCATCAAATATAGTGCCCAACGGTCCTTTAAATCCAAACCTAGTGAACATAATAGTGGTAGGAAATCTTCCCCAAGTAACTGCTATCAAGTAAGTATTTATAATTTAATGTACTAAAAATAAAGGATGGATGGATGGTCCACAAATGAAGAAAGACCAATTTACCCAAATCTATTTTCTTAGTATTATCATTTCGTTAAATTATCTTTTGATAAAGAAGATGGTTTTATTGTGAGAAGTTGGATCAATGGCCAAAGAAGCACTTCTTCTACTAGTTTATGGAATGAATGCCTAGGGATACCTCTAGAGAGAATTTTTTAGGACTACTGGATAGGTCATCCTCCTCTAAGTGATATATATTTCTTATAATAATCTGTGAGAAGCTTTAGAGGCAGTGAAACCAAAAGAAGAGATATTGCTACTGAGCTAGATGTTGAAACCAGATTAATGTTTAAGTTTGTTTTGAATCTGATTAGTCCAAGAAAAGTATATTTTTCTATACTCAAGAATAAAGATGTATTTTTTATATATATTATGAAGAACAGACACAATATTAATCAATGAAAGTATGTTATACTTCATATGTGTGAGTTGATAAAGACAACATCAAAGTCAACGTCCCTCTTCTACTCAAGGTTAATCTCTTCTATGCTTCATACTAAATGGTTGGTTGGACTAGATAAAGAAGTCATTAAGGACTATGAATTTTGTATCTAAAATGTTGTAGTGAAAAGAATGAAAATCAGTTAGAATCTGTGGAGAATGGCATGTGTAGGAAAATGAGATGGTCTATGAAAATTTCAACCCATTTGAGCATTCTCCAAGACCTAAGCGAATTTGTGATCATGATCAGGTACCAGATGATGTTTTTGAATATCCTATTGAGGAAGAAGAATAAAAGGTTATTGAACCTATATGGGAAACTTTCCTGGATAAAGAGGATTGTGAAACTGTTCCTCAAGTCTTAATTGAGAAGGAAGTACTAGTTCCTAAGGAAATTGTTGTTGTAAAAGAATAACCTTATTCTAAAAAAGAATATGTTGTTATTGAATGGGAAAAGGATGTTTTGGATGAGAATTTGGAAGAATATCATTCTTTTACGAATGAATCTTCTTATATGGAACACCTACAGGAAGATGATTTTCCTGATATTATCCCATCTAATGAAGAAAAAATGGAGAAATCCAATAAATTGGGTAGAAAAGAAATGGATGAAGCTTTTGGGATGAAATTTTGGAAATCGATCAAAGATCATAATCTCTTCATCCTGTGTGAGATGCACCTATTGAGGGGGAACAACACCCCAATCTAGAAAGTGTTTATGTGCCTAATCTAGTTTAACAATGCGCTATGTATACTTCGTATAAATTACCTAGATATTTTTATGTAAATGATTCATAAGAAGGATCTGTATAAGGTATGGATCTGTCTGTTGTGTTTCAATTGAAACCAATATCTTCTCTTGATGATATCTGTCCAAAGGAAATTTATCTTGTCTCAGCTTCTATTATTGATCCTTCACACGAACCCTCTCCCTCTGTATATAAGGATTATTTTAAATCCTTTGGAGCTAAATTGTTGGTTGTATTTGAAATGATCATGAACACTCAACATGATCCTATAACCAACTTTATTGAAAGAGATGTTGTCATGTTGTTTGTGAAGATCATTTGGAAGATTCATCCAAAACTTCTTCATGATATTCAAGAGGTCAGAATTACGAAAAAATAGGTAAGTGATGAAGTGAAGACACTAAAAGATATGGTTGATGATATGAAGGGATAGTTGAAATCAAGACCAGAGCCTATTTATCATCCTGTTGAGGATCTTAGTGGTCTGATTCCACCAGAAGTTTCCTCTTTGATTCAAACTGACATATCTTCCTTAGCTAACAAGGTGGCTGAATGAAACATGAACATAGTTCCCGAAATGTGTGAGCTTGTTATTCATCTCAACAAATTAACTGATGAGTATAAGGGTTGTCTCCAAAATGTTTTAATGCAATTGAAGTACCTTACTTATGTTATTCCATCTTCTGGTACATCTGGTTAGTCATCTCAGTCCACTATGGACAGTGATCTGCTTAGAACAGTGGTTAAGGAAGAACATCAATTAGTGCTCAATGGATTTGTAAAAGTGTCTTAATCTAGGGTTGTGATGAATAGTGACAGAGTTCTTAATCTGGTAATAATTCATTCTAGTATTTCATATGATGCAAATGAAAAAATTTCTATGTATGTGAATTTTTACTTCAATAGGATTTTCTCTAAGCATTATAAGACAAACCATTTCAAGTACCTTGTATAGAATTTAAAAATCCCTCCCATCACTCAATCATTCAAAAATTAAGTTCAAAAGATGAAGGATTTCACTCTTTTGTTTTACAAGTTCATGGAGATCAAATATGAATTTAAGAAAGAAAAGCAGTATGGTGGTGAGATTATTTTTGACTTCATCATACTATTGTGGCCATATATTCATGTGAAGAGAACTACTATTGTGGCTCCAGAAACTATACACTAGCGACCTGGTTCACCTCCTACCTTATCCACTCCCTTTACCTCTACTTCTATGCCTATATCTAAGGCTAAGAGTTAGATGAGACATGATATACTTGACCAACAATTACCTCAGTCTTCCACCAAATTTACCTTGGAACCTTTGTTTTTTAAGGTCTCCCTCTACCTTCTCTGTCAGTTGGTTTTCTTCCTTCTCCAACTTCCATCAATCCAATTCAAATTTTTATTCAGATAAATTGGACAATAGGAAAACCCTAGGATTAATGAGGTCTAAAATATCACAGACCTAGGGCATCCCCTCTGATCAAATTTACACCTTCTGGTTTCAAACAGTTAATAGAGATAAGGCCAGTATTCATGGATCTTTGGCTAGCTAACGAAGCCATGTAATCTGCGACCTTATTCCCCTTGTGCCATGTGTGAGTCCCATGGATGTTGTGTCGAAGGAGATCTTTACATTTCCTAATAGAATAGTATATAGAGAATGTAATATAGATTTTACTGTGGGGGGCATCATGAATGATCAAGGAGTCAGTATCCATTTGGGATATAAACATATTCACCTGGATGAGGAGCGAGTTCATAAAAGCACATCCTTGGCCTCAACCAAGAGGGGAGTAATAGAACCATAGATTGAAGTGATGACCAACATCACATTACCCCAGATGCCATGAAACATACCTCCTCCCTTCATCACACCCAAAGAGAAGGACCCATCCGTGTTCAAATTGTAGCCGATCATAGGAGGTTGCCAACCAACCCATTTACCCTGCATTCTGACAAGTGGAGAGTGTTCCAAGGATGCACTTCCCCATAGCCAACATAAATCTGGAGCCTCCTTCCATCCATTTGTAAGTGTAACCATATCAGTCAATAAGAAACAAGTCTTCACAATAGTGGACCTTTCCATAGGTGTTGTGCCTTCGAACCATACCTGATTACGAGCATGAAATAAGCACTAACATCCATCATTGAATAATGCATCTAGTGATGAAGAATAGTGAACACTATTTATGATATGGATATTTTTGTATTTTTTTTCTCTACTATTTTTAATGAAACGACTTTCTCTATAAAATGCACTGTGTACTCTTCTTGTCTATTATCTTATTTAATTTTGTACTATTTTTTTATTCCATAAGGGGGAGAGACATGCACTCATGCACTATAATTGCACACTAAAGGATAGGCACATCCATTAAGATTAGATATCTCACTCACATGATTTGTGATATTTTAAAAGGGGGATATTGTTGGACCCCTTATGTGTTAATAATGATTTAATGACCACAAATCCTATACATTATGTAAAGCTAGATAATCCTGTTTAATCTGTCTCAAACCATGTGTAAATATGGTTGGTTTCTTTGTACTTTAAATAAACCTATCCACTATATTAAGTGCATTGTTTGATTATTGTAATATATATTAACTTTGGTCTATAATGAATTATTTTCTGAATTATTAAGTCTAATCCTCTCTGTGAATATTACTACTCAATTATATATACATATATTTGGCTAAGTCTTTGAAAGCGTACATCTGCCGCGGGTTCTGTTTGTCTTGGAAAGGACCTAGACACTGTGACCCAGACACCATGACACAGACACCATGAACCTGACACCGTAACCCAGATATTGTGACCCAGACATCGTGACCTAGACCCTATGACCCAAGCACCGTGACATAGACACCATGACGTAGACACTGTGATCCTAACACCACATCTGTTCTATCAGTTCCTGACCTCTATACAACTATGCCATCATGACTGTTGCACTACTCAATGGAAATGAAGGAGACACTGTCTCGTGGTAACAAGGTTTCCAGAGAAACCATGACACCATTCTTTAATCTATTTTGTAGTTTTTAATTTAATTTATAATAGTCATATTTGAGTCTTTTAAATGTAATAACATAACTAATATTTATTTTTAGACATGTCACCTAACAGTACGAGGTCCGAGGTGCAAAACACATGCATCATTTTGGCTTCAACACATGAAATCCATGAATAAAAAAAAATCGTGGCCCTGAAACACGGACGTGGTAGAGTAGACGAGTGAGATTTCTTGACAAAAGAATGGACACATGCAACAAGATACATCTATAGAACACATGAAGAATTCAAGAACCCAAAATATGGAATACCATATATCATAGATAAGAATATCTTCAAAATACAATGTTCTCTGAAAACATGAGCTAGATCTAACTAGAATCAAGAGCACCAGACTTGTGATACTCTGTTTTTCAGAAAAGGATACAATTCTTACATCTACTTCTTCCTAGAAGTCTATAGCTGCCTAAAATATCCCTCAGAGTACTTATAACCTTATCTCATTATATTTTATATTTTCTATAGTGTTTTTAGTTTTCGAGCTGTTTGTATGTGTCCTCATTAAAACACACTCGGTATCTTGCAATAAACTGAAGGATACAAGGTATCCTTCGTCTCATATTTTTTTACACTTTTTTACTCCCACAAATAAGTTTGGAAGAGGTCCTTGTGTGACGTGGTTGTTTTTACTTACAAAAAACTATGCAAGAGGTCATGTGACTTGGATAGTCATGCACATGCTTTTTTACCCCAATCCATGGTTAGGATCGAGTTTATCAATATAAAATCCTTGGTGGCAGGTGATAACCAAGTGGAGTGGCTTAGGTCTCATCTTGAAACTGAACCTCTTGTTTTATATATGCTGTGTTGTTTAATTTATTTTTCTCTATTTTACTGGGTAATTAAGATTTCACTAGATTAAATTTGATTGCTAATCATTGAAATAATTTATAACAGTATTTCATTATTAGAGTAGCTTCAATAGTAATATTAATAACTTATATTAAGATTACTGAGAATTAATAAATATTCTTAATATGTTATTTAAGTAGTCAAACTTTTGTAACCGTATTACATTGATTAATTAGGATATATTTATTTTATAGGGAACCTATTAAGAAAACTTTTCAAAAATAATTTTTTTTAGATACTCAATTAACCCCCCTAGTACTCTACTCCGACCAACAAATGATATTTACCAATAATTCTGTATGGTCAAATTGGCTGCACTCTCTGAGGCCCACCACCCTGAGTCACCTGGTCTCTACCAGACCGTACCGCAACTATGTGTTCAGAGCTTTAAAATGATCTATAGAATTATTAAAGAGGATTCCCCCCACAATGAGGTCCATGGTTGGGGGTAGTATGTTTACCTCTATTTCAGTTCTATCTGAAACCAGCCTGATTTTCCCAGTGATATTTAGGATATGCCTCCATGTAGAGTCACGATTAACATTGCTGATCTATTAGAGGGGGAGAATGAGCTACATCTCGTTGAAAAGAGATTAACCCCAGGGGAATTCCATAACTATTGGATCCACTTGGAATTGTTACCCACTAGTGGAGAAAACAACTAGGTCTTCATGTGCCAACCGAGGCATTAGTCCTCAGTTGGAATCCCAATACGGGTAAGAAGCACCTTGGGGATTCCAAACCCTATGACCAGTAAGGATTGGTGTAGAAGAAGGGGGATGTTCCCAAAAAAGTCACCTTGCACCAACAAATCAAAGATCACAAGAAGATTTTAGATGATCTCTTTGCTAAACACACCGCGGCGTGGCAGCCTGACTATGGTGATCCTTAGCCAGGGAAAAAGGGGAAGGTAGAACAATACCACGAAGAATTTCCTCTAGGTGAACTTGACTATTCAACCCATGTCGAAAGGATATAGGATAAAACTTATGGAAGGAGGGAGCCGTATGTGTTGTGAAATCCACCTGAGCGGTGTGATAATCCTCGGAACCAAGCTCAGGTTCCCCCAACAGCTCCACATGTCATTCCATCAGCCTCTCCATGAGCCGATGGGACATATTATCATGTTGAAGAGCCTTCCGACACACTAGTGGTTCGGGATCCTCCTCAAGACTATAACCCCAACACAGATGACCTAATGGTGGCACTTATTGCTTGCCTTGAGGCATTGGAAACATGACAGGTGACAATCCTGCCTGATGGAAAGCCATATCCAACATTGGTGTATAATATGTCTGCACCCCTAAGTTTCAGAAACCCCAACTTCTCCCCCTATAATGGGATGGGTGACCCACTGCAGCATCTAGACCACTTCATCTGAATTTGTGGACCCATGTTCAGAACTTCGGTGCAAAAAGAGGCCGCCAAACTTCAGTGTTTCATACAGACATTGGAAGGGTCTGTGTTTGTCTGGTATAAGTGGCTACCAATTGGTCCAGTCACCAGTTGAGAGGATATCCATAGATAGTTCCATTAATAGTTCTTCTCTACCACTTGGAAGAGGAGTATTTCAGACCTCCTC
Organism: Viscum album; assembly: GCA_963277665.1. Classification (NCBI taxonomy): domain Eukaryota; kingdom Viridiplantae; phylum Streptophyta; class Magnoliopsida; order Santalales; family Viscaceae; genus Viscum; species Viscum album. The sequence continues at coordinate 280,005,324 of OY728125.1, forward strand.
AAGTGAAAGCCGAGGCCTGACGAGCATGACATGGACTTTGTTGCCTGGTGGATAGGCCTCAAATACTCATTGAATATGACACTGACTCAGGAAAAACTGCTGACAATGTGTGTGGGAATTTTAAAAACTAAAATAGTCCCCTCTACAATTAATCAGAATTACCCCATGGGATTCTAAGACTTCTCTAATAAGGCTCAATGTCTAGTAGAATCCTTACAGTGTGCCTTGAAGATAAATCTATTGCCTCTCAAAATTCCCACGAGAAGGGCCGCTAAGGCAGAGCCCGCCATGGTGGAACAAATTGTGGCACATAGTCAAATAGATTTATTAGCAGTAGAGCCACCTCCATAGCCCTATAGAGGCCATCCACCTTAGGCATTGATTTCGGCCCATCATCTCCAAACTCAGAATTTGCAGGTGCCCCCGTGTAACACACTACCCTTACCATGGAATGATAACCAGGTTCCACATCCTCGACAGTCTCCTGTTGACCCTCATCAGGGCCAGCCTCCAAGAGCCCAATTCCCAAAATGGAAAAACCAAACCTACTCATTCAACATGGCTCAGGTCCCCAGTTATTTCTAAAGTACATTAAAACATAGACTTTAATGTTTCCTGAATGCAGGAGGCCCGAAGAGGTGGATCTCACTGATCTCCCCAATTACTTCCCCTATAACCATATCCTTGGGAACACCCTTAAAAAATTATATTTGTTTAAATACCACCTTCAATACCAGGTGGATAATAACATTGTCTGGTTAAACCCTACTCTAAAATAAGTGGAATGTGTATTTGTGAAGCCATGCAACAGTAGTGACATTGAAAGTGAGTGTCTTCAGGTTTCTAACCATGGGTTCCAGAAGTATGATCACTAGATGGATTGTAAGATAGTTTCCCATGAACATGGTAATATCCGTGAATGTTTGAATAGTATCGAGCCTTCAAGAGACTCTGCCTCACCCGCATCCAGTACTTCTGCATCAAGGTCTCATACTTCCTCTCACCAGAAGAGCATGCATCGGTGACACAAGGGAAAACAAATTCCCCAACCGATGTCACCGCAATCCCATACTATCAGTGACTTCATTCCCCCCAAGATGGTGATTACCCCCGGAATCTATCTATACTACTGGAATCTTTCTATTAGTGGAGTATTCTTTAGGTGAGGATCTAGGGTATGCCTCAGTTAACACTGTGGGGCTTGTAAACACCTACATGATTTCTGACGGTGAGGAGTACGGGATAAATCCTACTAACTTTCCCAGCCATCATCAGAATCAATTGGTCCATGGATATATGAGTCTTCTGAGTTCCTTGGTTAGTAATTATAGGAGGACTGCACATTTCACCAAAACTAGACAGTAGGTCTGGTGTAGAGCTCAGCACACACACACCCTTCTAATCTGGTGTCATCAGGTCCAAATTTTCCGTCGTTTGTGTTACTTGATCACGAAGAGCCACCCCGACCGAACCATGAATAGCCACACTCTATTATGAACCGATCTCAGTCATATGATCTACATACGATAGTGTCTCCAAGATCTTTGACTAGTAAGAAGTGGGACATTCCTAACACTAATCAACTACTGGTTCAGCCAGAAGGCCCCGTCATACCCCCTATAGCAGAACCACCTTTGGTAAGAAGAAGTTTATGCTCGGCATAGAATTATGATATCCTTAAGCATATTTACCTCATTAATACAAGGATATATATATATATATATATATCCTTGAGGCACATTTTAAATTAGTGGACATGTGTGAAGCCCTTTAGGATGCTTTAAGAAGCCCCCTCCTTTTTGAGTTGGAGGTAGAAGCTGAAAAAGCCATCCATGATGAGGTAGTCGAGAATGATGAATGTAAGGACATTATCTAAAGCCCTAGAGAAGATGAAGGATCCCCCATAAATGGGCACATCTACCCACTTTACATCATCTACAACATCAATATTATTAAGGTTCATCGTTGTCTAGCCAACACAGGGTTTGAGATCAACCAAATCCTACACCAGAAACTCCAAAAGATGGGACTATCCAAGGATGATATGAGTCCGTATGACCTGAAAATCCAAGGTTAAGATAGGACTGAATAGACGCTAGTCTGTAAAATATACTTGAAGACCCAGTTTGGTTGTCCAGTAGCTTGCACCGAGTTCATGGTTATCTCCCAGGACACTACCTTTAACGTATTGATGGGTAGGCCATGTCTTCACCTGCATGTGGCCATCCCCTAATCATATAAACAGTTCCTTAAGAACTCCCTTAATGGTCTAGTGGGCATACTCCAAGATGATTCTTCTCCCTTTATCTCTTCTAAAGCCTCCTACCTTGATGCTAATTATTACAAGATCAAGGACATGAAGATTCAGGCAAACAAGGTTGAACACACTACAACTATGACCGTCCTATGGTTGGACCAAGATGATGCCTATTTTATTCCGATCCACCAGTTGGTGAATATGACCCAGGATATGGAGAAATTAATTGTTGTATTGGGAATGAGGTGAATTCGCATTCCTAGGTCTACGTCATGTCAGAAGATCACCTCGTATTCCTACAAGAATTAGGCTCTGGTGATCCCAAAACACCCTACCGCAATAAGGTATCATGATGTCCACCCCATGACAACTAAAATATATCAAACATAACTACGTCACCGAGATGGGATAAACTGGATCAAGTTGATTCAATAATATTGCTTTGATATTATCATGTATGGACCCTTGGGCCAAAGACAGAATGGGATCAGGTTGAAAACCTTCATCACTATGGTTTCAACATCATTGGAGTCCCCCGATGCAGTGTCTACTACCGCTCAGGCGGGCACATGCTTTCCATCAGGATATGTTGACATAGAGGAGTCTCCTCCTAAAAAGGATCCCTCCTCTCTAATTGAATAATAATATTTGAAAGATGGACCTTCCACTTTTGAAGAGGGCATAACCTCTATGTTCTATGAACTAGTACAGGTAAACCTCAGTATCAAGGAAGATCCAAAACCTTCATAGATTATTGTCGCTATGCCTATCGAAGAGAAACATGAGTACATAAACATCCTGAGGAAACATCATGATGTATTTTCTCGGAGTTATGATGAGATTCTGGGACTAGATCCTCAGGTATCCATTCACTGCCTCGGTCTCCCAGAAAATCATCATTGGTTCAAACAACCTCCCAGAATGATGTACCCTTCCTATAGTTCCATGGTTGAGGTTGAGGTTGATAATCTCATTAGAGAAAATTTCATCAATGATGTCCAGTACCACAGATGGGTAGCCAACATAATTCCTACCAGGAAGAAGAATAGACAAATTGGAGTCTGCATCAACTTCTGGTATCCCAACAGTGATTCTATGAAGGATGATTTTTCCTTTCCTGTGACGAAACTATTGATTAATTCCACAACTAGGTTCCAAGATATCTAATTCATGGATGGGTATTACAGGTATAACCATATCTTAATGTCCCTTGAGGATGAAGGGTCTTCAACCTTTAGGGAACCACAAGGTACTTTTTGTTACCAGGTAATGCCATATAGACTAAAGAATGCAGGTTCATCCTATCAGTGTTCTGTGAAAGTCATAGATAAGCCAATCCTCGAGACATTAGTAGAATTCTTCATGGATGATTTGTTGGTCAAATCATTCTAGCCTCAGGACTATCTCAAATACCTTGAGAAATTATTCGGCTTCCTCTGTTCTTTCCATATAAAGATTAGCCCATTGATGTTTGCCTTTGGGGTCACCTCCGGATAGTTTCTTGGCTTTGTTTCTAGATATATAGCCATCACGATCGATCTGATGAAAATAAAGTCCATCATTTAGATGTCTCTTCCAAGAAACATTCAGTATCTTCATGGATTTGAAGTCCACTTGGCCTACATCCATCTATTCATTGAGAATTTGGCCGGAAAGTGTAAGACCTTTTCTTGGATCATTAGAAAGGCACTAAAATCAGTGGCTTGTGGAATGTCAGACTAATTTTAATGAAATCAAGAAGTATCTGTTGCATCCCCTATTACTGATTCAACCTATTTTTGTAAAGCCATTCTTCCTTTATGTTACTGCACTTGAAAGATCTCTCAGAGACCTTTCATCTAGAAAAAAATAAGGAATAGAGAATAGTATATAATATCTTCGCCACATGCTCCACGATACGGATACTAGATACCCTCTATTGAGAAGAGATGTCAGGCGCTAATAATCGTATTACAGAAACTGCGACATTACTTACGGCACCATATGACACAACTAGTGTCCCGAGTGGATCCGCTGAAGTATATCCTAGACCTCCCCATGTTGAAATGCTTTCTAGCTCGGTAGGTAGTGATCCTTCAGTAGTATGACATCAGGTTTGTCCCTTATAAGGCTATCAAGGGGTAATCATTGGAAGACTTCATTTCCACCCATCCAACTCCCACGGACTAGTCCCTGGACATTGATTTTCGTAATTATACAATCCTCTCCGTAGACCAATCCATTATATGTTGGAAAATGAAGTTTGATGGTGCTTCCCATGTTCCTACTAGTAGAAGACTCAATTATCTCAGACTTAACGTACTGGACTTGGGTGTCATCTTAATCACGCCAGCACAAGCCGTTCTGACATATTCATTCCTGTTATCAGAAGGATTTACCAACAATGAGGAATAGTATTAGGCTATCATCACTGGTCTCAAGTTGTCCATATAGATTGATGTTTCCCACATGCATGTGAAAAGGAAAATCCAAAATAGTCATAAAAAATATCAATGATGACTATGTCATCTAAAATCCGGAGATTGTACCATTATTGGAACATACCTTCTGGCTGATGGCCTAGTTATAATCTCAGATAGAGGCAACACATATCCCTCGATCCTAGAACAATCGAGACGATGACTTGGATAGCCTTGATTCATCTCTTACAAAGTCGGATTAGAATGATTATATTGTCCACATGGTACATCATAGATTCATCACCCCAATCATTGCATACTACGATGATATCCCATATGTAATCCACCTTACTATCAGTGCCTCGATGTCAGGACCCTCAGCCTCCCCCCTGAGGTAGTGCTGGAAGTGACTCCCAACTGGAAGAACCCCTTTATTGAGTACCTTCAACATGGTTATATCTTTGTATATTGAGTTGATCGTGAGAGAATATGGTGCTGTGAATTACAGTTTACCCTCTAGAGTGTTCCTGGTCATGAGAAGATCCTCTAAAATCACATGTTTGATGGGGTTCACATCTGTGGCATTCAAGGAGTTGCGGTTTATAAATTCATGCATGAGGTTCATGTTGGTTTCTACGGGGCTCATCAGACTGGGCCAAATTTTTCTCATCAGATTCGGAGAATGGGGTATTTCTGGCCCACCATTATCCATGACAATATCGATATTTCCAAGAGGTTTCATGCTTGATAAATCCATGCTAACATATTGCATTGACCACCAGATCCTCTCCACACTACCAAATACTATTAGCCATTTTCGGTCTGTGGACTCAATGTCATGGGACAATATCCACTGGCGATAGCAACCCAGTGCAAGTTCATTCTAACCGCTATGCATTTAATTTCCAATGGGGTAGAGGAATTCTCAAAGAGTTAAAGGCCCATCATATCATTGAATTTGTGAGCTCCAACATCATCTACCAATTTGGAGTCCCTCACATCATCCTCATCGATAACAACACCAACTTTTAGGTATCCAAGTTGAAGAAAGTGAATGACAAGTACAACATCTATTCTAACGATACCTCCCACTATCATGTGCATGAAAATGGGAAGATTGAGGCACTAAACGAAACCATCTATAATATTCTACAAAAAATGGTTGTTCATAACAAGGAGATTTTTCAAGAAAATCATCCCAAAGCCCTCTGCGATAATCGAACAACAACTCACTATTCCCCACAGGTGACCCCCAATTCCCTGGTGTATGGAAAAAAGGATGTCCTGCCCATAGAGATTCAATTTATATCTTTACGCACAACTTTATATGATCAGGATGCACTGGATAAGGTAGCAGAAATCCGCCTGGAATAATTGGATGTGCTCTAAGAGAACAGGCTTTGTGCCCTGCACATTCTAGAATGGCATTAGAACAAGATAACTAGAGCTTTCAATAAGAGTGTTCGCCTCCTCTATTTATTGAAATGTGACCTGTTGTTGAACCTGAGAACACCAATTATACCTGGTAGGAAACCACTCAAGATGGAGCCCAAAGGGGAAGGAACTTATCTCATTCACAATATTAATCCCAATGGGGCGTAATCCCTAGTTACCAGGGATGGAGAGTATATAACTACTACCAACAATTCTAAATTTCCCATGAAATAATTTGCATGAGTAGGTTTTTACTACAAGACCTTAAACTATTATGTACTACATGATTTTAAACTTCTTTGTTGTCTCGTATGATAATAAAATGCAAGATGGTCCAAGATTTATGACCTTAAACAACGATCTCCTAGTATCCATTGTCCCACAAGACCTTAAACTACACCTTCATGAACTACGTATGTCTTGATTCCCACCCGTATTGGATACCAAGGAATGATCAGATGCCTCGTCCTGGAGTCCAACCCCCAAACTCTTATTTTTTGACTATCCCACTGGGTATAGTTCTCTTGTAGGACCCTGCATGGGGTAGTGTATGATTATTTTTCCCCCACTACCATTAGGGATTACAATTATATCACCATTTACCCCTCTTTTTTCTTCTATCATCTCACATTATCACAAAATGATGATAAACAGCATGGACCATTCAGATCTATGTATAACTTGATTCCCATCCACATGAGATATTTAAGAATGCCCGAACATTTTATCTGTAGGTCCATCCCCAAAATTCAAAATCTCCCATTATGTTGAAATACATTGTGTGATCATTCACATCGAGTTCATCATGACCACACCATATATACCTCTCCTTGGATATCTCCACCTCTTTCCTCATCCCTCATGATGTTAAACTGCACAGGCTCATTCATGCTTCACATACTACCTTTATATAGATATTAATCATATTTCACATCCAAAAAGTCCTTTGAACAAAATGGATTATGGAATCTAGGGCTCTCCTACCATTTCGAGCCAACGTCCTCAAGGATCTTGGACGAAAAATTAATACAGGTCCCGCATTGTGAATATGGTCAGCATTCGACACTTATTTGTTGCACCCATTCCAGGCCATATGATGTGGATGTTTTTCTTCGAATGTGATCAACAATATCCTTCATCATTTTCCCCACCCCCACATGTCCCAAATATTTGGTGTAGTGAATCATTTTGTCCTATTATCCCTTCAATCATCAATCTACCTCGAGCAAGAGTATTAGTCTGGTTGTTGTACCCTTATATATTTGGGAGAGCCAGAACCCATGCATTGTTTCCCTACACCAAGAATTTCTCACATGGTATTAGGAGTTTTTGTAAGGAAGTACTTGCATAAAGTATCATGTATCTATTATCTGATCCCTATGAACTTTAACTAAGATCAACTTTTTCCTCACCACAAGACGTTAAACTACAATCTAGAAATGGATTTCTGTCCATGGCCCAACCCCAGGTCATTCAGCCTTTTCAGGCCCTTATCCCATGTTTTCACTTAGGATAGTTCAATGTGGTGTGGAATTCATGTCCTCATTCACATAGGGCTATTTATACCATTCTGCACAATTCCTCTTATGATAATCCCCTATCTATTTCCTTATCGCATGACAATAAACTGAAAAAAACTCATATAACTACATTTGGATTGTTTCCCTTCCTCAGGGGATACGTAAAAAACCCCATAAATTTTGTCTTTGAGTCCATCCCAGGTTCATTTATTCTTTCTCTTAGCATTTTGGACCATAATCTATCTTTGAATTATTAATGGTGTGGTGTATGTAGCCTTATGTCCTCATTCATGTCAGGTCACTCACCATGTTGTACACATTTCTCATCGAGATACCTCTTCCCTATATGCATCCATGTTGCATGACGTACAACTGCACAACATCCCCCAGAAATATGTGTTGCTTGATTCCCATACTTATGGGATACATAGTACTACCAATACATTTATTTTTTTGGGTCCATCCCCATTTATAAGAAACTGCCTTATCATCTAGGCCCCTGGTTTGAGTTATTCTAAGAGAGGGGTATACGGTGTGGTATGAGCATACATCCTCATTCACGTAGGGTTTGTGACAACCACACTTCATAGTTATTTCTCCTGAGAGTACATTATCCCCCTTTCATATACTTATCTATTTGAGTCAGCTGCTCTTGAGTTGGGCCCCTCGAACCACTTTTATAGTTCACCGATGTTCCATAGAGCACTCTGGTTTAGGACCTAGAGTGTTGGATTCTACAAGACATGTTATCGACCATTTTTAGGCTTCATGTCTCCCTTAATTTGGGCATTCATCATCTTTCATGTCCAAAAGGATCCTTGAACAGTATAAATTCTCGACCTAATGGATCTTCTATCATTTTAGGCCAGCGTCCTCGAGGATCTTGAACGAAAAATTGATACAAGTCCCACATTGCGAATATAGTCAGTGGTTGACACTCTTTTGTTGTTCCCACTTCAGGTCACATGATATGGATTCTGTGTTTTGAAGATGGTAAATAGGTATCCTCCATCGTCACACCAACCCCGTCAAGCCCTTAGTATTAGTTGCAAGATTTACATTCTTTTCAACTCTAACATGTCCAAGTGGAATTTCAACACTCTAGGTGCTATCCCTTGGTGAAAATTTGTGCATTATGAGGACAAAACCACGACGGGGTTTCATTTAGGGCCCCACACAATTTTTCCATTTTCCTGTATTCCACGTGTTGCAAAGAACTTATCTGCCTTGTTTCCTACACAAAGCGTAGCTCACATGGGATTAGGGATTTGGTCGTGGTCTGTGCCTGTTTGGAAGAGTCTTTATTCTCTATGGTCTATCCTCCAAGACCTTAAAACTAAGATCTCTTCATGGCCTCCCCACTAGATGTTAAATTGCATGACATACATTGATCTACCTATATCTTGATTCCCATCCTTATGGGATATGTTTGAATACCCAGAAATCTCTTATTTGGGGCCAATTCAGGTTCCCCTAATTGTATATTATTGTTCACCCTTTTGGACCAGACTTTCATAGGATTGGGTGGGGTGGCAGTATGGGGTTATAACCCCATTCAAGTTAGGTTTGTAATAGCCACACCATGTACTCCCCTTCCAGGAGCTAGTCTCTCCTGCCGTTTTTCCGGCATGATAATAACCTACACCCACAAAACTACGTATGGATTGATTCCCATATTCTTGGGATACATATGAACACATAGACATTTATACCATGGGTTCTAGTCCCACATGACTATAAATTTTTTCATCCTCATTTCATGATGTTAAAATTCATTGGTTGATCCTATCATAGGACCCTAAACCCTGAAATTATCATCCTAGTCACATGACAAAAAATGACACTACATTGTGATGTCCTTGCTTGAAGGGGATAATCATATTGGTATTGGTTATACACCACACCATTTGTAAATTCTTGCACATGGCTTGATTCCGGTAGAGATGCCTAGATTCTCAGTCCTAGGTTTATCGCTTCAAAAAAACACACACATCTATCCTAAAGAGAAAACAAGATCTATAAAATGTCACTTCTTTTGGTGCATGGGCAGGACCCGCAAAACAATATTATCCTTATCATTAGTACCCTAAAATTCCCCTTCTAGAAAAAAGTATGTTTTGATACCCATATTCCTAGGGCACATAGGAATTCTTGGGCACTTTTCCTTGGGCACAAACCGAATTTCATTTTCTCTCCCTCGACCTAAAGCATCCTCAGGGAGCACATGGTGTGATATGGACTCCTACCACCCTCATTCACAACAGGTTTTTGAATTACCACACCACATTCTCCCTCCCTCATTTATATCTATGGTTTGAGTTCTAATACCTTTAAACAAAGATCGGACCATCCTTGTCGCATGACACCAAACTACATGACACACCTAGAACTACATAAAACATGATTCCATTCCTCATAGGACACATATTAATGCCCAGACATTCTATTAGTAGGCCATTACATAAATATCTTATATCCTGACCCTTCTTCAGTACCTTGGTGTAAACTCTTTTGGAAGAATTTTGTGGGGGTTATCACCTCTTGGGTTATCATTTGCATCAGGTTTTGCAATGACCACACCACGTTTCTTCACTATCTCTTCATATCTTATTCCTAATTCTATGACCCTAAAATAAGATCTCCATATGGGAACTACGCATCAAGATTGAAAACTTCTCCACCCTATGAGAACTTCATTATACCAGGTCCCCACTAAAGGGTCCACTTTATGTCCTTAATCTAGGAGTGTGCGACCCTAGGACCCTTGTCCTTAGAAAAGGATACAACTACCTCTATATTGTACTTCTTGTTATCACACTCAAACTCATCGTGGAAAACATCCCAAAGTGTGGAATTTTCGTTTTTAATTCTCTCACTTCATGTCCAGACTTCATGAGCACTTTATGTGGATCCCCATCCTCTTGCTTGTCTAAAGGGACCCCTTTATGACATGGTCTTATACTTCATTGGCTAACCTACTATCATGGCCCAACTCCCCTGAAGACCTTAGACAACATTTGCAACAGTTCCCATGTTTCGAACATGGTCTGTGGTCAACCCACAAATTTCTGCCCCAATTCCAAGCTTATGCGAAATAGATGCTGGGTTTTTAACATGGTCAACAGTTATCCTTTATCATTACACCAATTTCATTATGATCCAGATCATGGGTGTCTTGATTCACATCATTACACTTTCTTTTCTTCAAGTGGAATTTCAACATGCTTGGTTTTTCACATCTTCACATCTATGTGCGGGAAGTAGGTGAGTCAGTAATTATGGGATTTCATTCACATTGAATTCCATTTCCCCTAATGAGTGTCTCCCATTATTTGGAAAATCCCATCAGTACTCCTTTTTTCGCAAATCCAACATGACACACATGACATTAGTGGTTTTGGTAGGATGTGTATTAGTTTATCTGAACCATGCATTCATCTTGTCCTGCATGACGATAAAATACCCATAGAAAAACATTGTATGGCTTGATTCGCATTATGAAGGGATACATAGGGACTCTCAAACAATTTGCATCGGGACCAGCCTAACATTCACTTTTGTTCCCTTGACCTAAAAAACATCCTTTGGGGATACATGGTGTAGTGAAGACTCCTTAGGTCCTCATTCACTCCATGTTTGTTGCAACCAAATCACGTACTAATTTTTTTGGGAACACCCATTTCACAGTTCTCATCTTACAGTATGATGTTAAAATGCACAAGTCCACATGTCCTCAATTCATGACACTAAACTGCATCTATTCCTTGAACCAGTTCGGAATGCCACATGATGACTATGGGATGCATCAACTTCCTCCCTAGAGAGGATTTCCCCTTCAAACATTGGTATCTAACCATTCTATGCATAAAAACAATTTTTGGATTAAATATTATCCATATGGGATACATAGTGATGCCTGAAATTTTTGACTCAGACCCAGACCTATGGTCATTAACCCTTTGTTCCCCTCAACCCTGATCATGATCCAATCTCAATGAATTTAAACTAGACGGCTATAGTCCAAAAAAAAAGACATCAAACTGTAATCCTTGGTCCTGCATGACCTTAAACTATAGCATCCCTACCATAATAAGTTAAACTATACATCTATCATCATAATTGGTATGGAATAAAACTACAAGTAATTATAGGTCCTCACCAAAGAGGTTCTATTGGGAAGAAGGAACAATCCCTGATCATACCGATGCGTCCAACTATTCTGTTTCCACCATAGTGGCATATTTTCAAGAGTGTTGGAATATATATAAACAAACCATCACTCCACCATGAATGCTTTATCGTTCCATTATTTGTAGCATCATCCAATTTCATTCCTCAAATAACCCCATAATAGTACGGATTCTCGGCCTATGGATCACCTACTGTCCTGGCCTAACATTCCGGTGGACTAAAAGATGATATTTTGAGACAGGCCCCATGTTTTGAACGTGGTCAGTGGCTAGAACTAATTTTTCATCCCCATTTGAGTCTAACTCAATTTGGATATTGTGTTTCAATCATGGTCAATAATTATCCTCCATTGTCATGCCATCCCCACAGTGTTCCAAATTTTTGGTAAAATAATTCACACTTTCTACTCCCCTATGTTCGGTTTCATTCTAACGCCCCTAGTGTTTTATCACTCATGCACCACAGAATGTTGGGATAATAGAAATTCAACAGTTCTGAGAACCTTATCCCCCATTCGGGACTCCCTCTTTCTTCCTGAAAATCAGGATTAGTTGTTCAGACCCTGGATTCCCGAATCTTGGTCGACACTCTATAATTAAGATAGAAGAACAAAGCAGTCATCCTTTGTTTCTCACATCGGGCATGACCTACATGAGCTTAGGGATTTATTACCATATGATTCATGAATTATATTGAAATTCAGTAAACCAAAACAAATAATGGAACTCATGCATGCAACTATTATAAATGATAAAAGCATGAATGTATGATTAAAAGTTTACATGCATTACATCACCCACAGATCGGACACTACCATGGATAGGCTGACCTCCCCAATAGGGAATTCTAGCTCTTCCACTCTCTGGATTGTAGCATCTAGGATCTACTGTCACCTGTTTAGCTCCTGCTCCTCCTTGATAGTGATGGGTCATAGTTCATCTGCTGCGATCCGAGCCCACTCCTCATCAATTAAGATGATTTCCATCTCCTCAAAGGATGGAGTCATCTATTCTTCAGACACTAAAAGTTAGGAATTTTGGTGTGATACACAACCTGATTGTGATTCAAGGAAGTAAGAGTGCTCATTCACATTCACCCTCAACCTTTGGATTTATTCATCGGCTTCCTAGGGCCCCTTGATGTTCACCGATTTCTTCTACGGCTAACTTACTCCAATACCACGATCATGCTCCTGAATCTTCTCTTCCATGAAGTCTCAAATGGTCACATGATGACACTGGGAATCCAATCCCTGAGTGGACATCTTTCAAATCCAGTAATGAAGCCTCCCAATCTGGTCTATCCATTGTGCTTGAGGGGTCTCTCCAATGAAGCAGTTGATCAACTTCCAGGATTGGCGATGCACTGTTTTGCTATCATCTTCATCAAAATCCACCCCAACCTGGTCCACAAGGTTGGTGAGTTCATAGGTAGGTATAAACTCCATGAACTCATCAGTTGGATCTTCATCTGGCATTTGGTTAGGTAGGTCCTGACCCATGTTGTCCAGTTGATCCTCATTTTCAGGATCCACCTTAATGACTTCAGGATCGATCCTACTGATAGCCCCATATGTGATCGGGAGAACTGCAGTTTTGTCATCCCGAGCATCCGCCTCCACAACCACTAACATCACCCTGGGAAAGGAATCCCCAAGAGCTCAAATGAACCTCACTAAATTGCCCATGCCATTTGATTAGGTTTGCATACAAAGGCACACATACATCAGTTAACCTAATCCATGGATAAAAATTATCAATTCATTAAATATTACTTATAATGGTCAAAATTTGGTATATCTCTAGAGTTTTTTCCATTGGAACCTTGAGGCGTGGCCCTCCATATAATTTTGGGTTGTCTGATTGCTCCGAGAGGAGCACCCTCGTTGTCGCGGCCCTTCCAATCATGACAGTTGCCATTGATGCAGGTGTGGATCATGAAGCTTACATAACTGCATCTAATATCGAGTGGAAGTGGGTTTTTTGTTTATGTTTCTCCTTGATAGGTTATATTTTAGTTGAGAAGTCCTAAATGGATCAGATGGAGAAAATGTGGAAGTGGTTTAAGGTTTACCTGAAGGGACTCTACAAACTTTTCCAACTTTGGGTCTTAAATTCCAACTTCACCATCCTCCAGAGGGATCCCTCTACTAGACTCCTACCCATAGGAGGACTCATATGACTCTTCTAGTATAGGGAATCCCCATCTCAATTCATGGACTGGGAACTATGGATGGGTCAAACAATCGAGCATCACCTTTAATCGAGCCGTCATTTGGAGCATTGGAGGATGACTGAACCTTGGAGGACAACCCAATCATGCACCATGAATCTGATTCCGCCTTCGTCGATCACATTGGGACTATACTGGTATGCCTTTCCCTCCCCTTTCATTTTCCATACCAATTCTTTCCTGATGGAATCTTATTTGAGGTTGAATGTGGGAACTTTTATCCCAGGTCTACTTCGTTTTTGGGCATTTCTGGAAGCACCTTTCATGTATACCGATCATAGATGATCGAGGTAGGTGGTCTGATTCTTATTTTAAACTATTATGTTGAAATTGTGTACCGTTGTGCTACACACCGATGGTTGGGGTGTCGTTTGTCTAACTACTTTTCTAAAGGATATCTATAATTGGATATATAATCTAATAGTAAGTTAAAACTCCTGTTTGGGATCACTACTTGGATCCAGGACATCCCCGAGGGTGCGTTCCTCTTTTTAGCCATTTGTGTAGGATGCCTGAGGTAATTCCATGATTATATTGTTTATTAAATTTTATTGAGAGAAAATTTATATAAATTCCTTGTTCAGGCTTTGGGCTCGGCCCGGTTCTATTAGCCTTAGGGAAGTGTTTATCTTGGGTAAGAGTTCTATTTTTCCTGAGGGCAGTGTTTTCTAATCTTGTGGGCATTGTTTGATTAGCCAAAGGGTAACATTTTTTTATGCATGTGGGAATTAGTCTCTGTGCCAGAGGGAAATAAATCTTATGCCTCAGGGCAACGATCGTTATGCCTGAGGGCAATCACCTGAGGGTATTTGATACTGTTACCTGAGGGTAAGGATAATATGTCTGAGGACATGAATATTTAGAATATTCACTATAGTGATTTTCTAGGTTGTAACTGCCAAGCTAAACCACATGCTTGTAGTTTATAAGTAATAATTAAAATGGAAATTAAATTGATATTGATAGTCACTTTTGAGTACTTAATAGTTTATTGCATTTACTTTTTCACACTATTGTTGCACATTTTCCCTGACAGTTGGGCACATGACTTTGGTGGGTGCCTACTGGGATTTATTTCTCAAACCCTATTTGGGTCATGTCTTCAGCCCAAACATAATATATTGTTGCAGGTGTCGACAAGGGAAAGTGTCCCTAAATAGGTACATGATTTTAGTAGAGGAGTAGGAGAGCATTTGACCGAGCTTAGGCTTGCGATGCTGGTGTGTTCTGTTCACTCTGTTTTGTACTGTTTTTTTGTACCTTGTACTCTGAGTTGTATTGTAATGTGTTGCATTGTATCCTATTTTGGTTTCTTTCATAGAACTATTGACATTCTAAATTGTTATATATAACTGTTGGTTATCTTTTACCACACTTTTTCATTTCTAGTTCATATTGTTTACTACTTCCACGGTTGAATATTATGTTTCTTTTACCGCTGCACTACACTTTGAAACACGAGGGCATAGTTTCCCCAATATGAGACATGTGTCCTCGCTGTTAGTCGGAAGCCTCTGGCATTTGGGGAAATGTGCTTGAGGGCATGTGACCAACCGGGTTCAGGGCACCCATTGTGTGGCTTCCAGATCTGGGACGTTACAAAGTGGTATCAGATTGTTTCCTTTCCCTTCACATACTGTTTGGAGCCTTAGTCAATGGTTGGAAGGAAATGGTAGTTGGTAATAAGTTGTTCATGGGAGTAGCTAACCCATGTATAGAGAAAAGCCAATCTACGTCATTATTGAAATTATTACACGTTTTGTAATTTTACAGTCGATATGATTTTCACAGTTGGGTGATGAACTTTTGGTGTACTGCATATATTTTTATTCAAGGTTATATTTAGTTGCAACTTAATGAGATGAGGGTATTCTGTTTCATGCATCATTTGGGCACATGCTAGAAATCACATGTAATTCATTCTTCCATTCCATGTAGGGGCATTAGAAATTTCATGTTGTTGTGATAGTTGTTGGGATAGAAAAGCATGATGTTGTGATAGCTTCTTCGATAAATACCAGCTATTTGATAGGGTATTGTTGTCTGAGGTTTTGATAAAATGAATTCCAAACATTCTTTCTTGATGAGGATGGTCCCTCAATGACCGTAATTTGTTAGATCATCAATGTGCTTATTTTTTTAACATGTATGAGATGCCAACCAATGATTCACAGGGAATATGGGCCCTCACGGATTGGAATTTGGCACTTAGGTGTAAGTTACCATGTTTTTATTCTAGAATAGTTTATGAGGGTTACTGTCTAGAAAACCCAGCATACACATGATATAGTTCTATGGACACATACTGTGTGTTTTTCTATTCAGGAATAATTGAAAACCTTTAAAGTACATACCATGTACCCTAAGTACACATCGTATAATCTCTTAGCGTGTAATAGGCTGTGTGGGCAGAGACACGGGGTAAGGAATGGCTTGGTGAAACATGTCGTGTAATGGTTATACACGTCATGTAGTGTTGACCTGGTGTCCACTGTGTAACTAACAACACGGACGGAGGAATCCTTAAGACATACACACCTTGTCTACCTTGAACATTTCGTGTAGTCTGACCTAGTTACCCGACCATGTCACAAACTACATTGGTCATTCTTATCTTTCTTACTACATGCCGTGTCTTCCTGGAACACACTGTGTAGTGTCATCCATGTAGCCGGCTGTATAGCGAGCAACCTGGGTCGGTCTAGGGCTTCTTTGAACACGTCATGTCTTTTTGGAACACGCCGTGTAGTGTGACAAGGGTACACAAGTCGTGTAACGAACAACACGGGCCGATGAAAGCTTGTAGATAACATGCCATATCTACCTCTGAACACATCATGTAGTTTTGTTTTAGGAGATCTGTGTGGCTTAAGCCATGTAGAAGTACTCGAGTAGGGAAGAAGGATTCAATTACACACTGTGTGTTAAGACAACACGCCGTGTTGTTGGGGTGTTACATGACCAGTTTTAGTTGGAGTACACGACCATGTGGATGGCCTATGAGAACACTCCAAGTAGAATTTATACACACCATGTAGTCATGTTTTGTAAATATTGAATGATTTCTTTATCCCGTTCCCTTCTTGGCCTCATCATTTTTGGTCTTTGATAAATCTGGATCTAAGGTGTGCGTTTGACATTGTAGAGTAATGTCGCCGAGATGACCACTGGTTGTTTTCCAAGAGAGCGGGGATGATTATACTCTTAATATAGTTGGCCATGGGATACCATTGGATCCTCCAGTAGTGCCAGATGTGGCACCAGCCATTAAACCAGACACAGGCGTGGATGTGTAGTTCCATGAAGGCTTCATACGATTCATGAAGACATCCCAGGGAGCACTGCTAGTTGCCACATCTATGGAAGAGCTGATGCATATATTCCAGCAGCAGCATACGCCTATATTTTTAGGGGATGGCAGACCACAGGCTGTTGAGTCATGGATGGATTCATTGCAGACAATTTTTGAGCATCTTGAGATTCCACCTGTGCGGAAGGTTAAGCTCGCTACATATATGTTGTGTAATTCCACCAAGATGTGGTGGGATGTTACCACCCAATATTAGCATCACCGAGACATGGTGTGTGAAGATTTTTAGGTATCCATCTATGAATTCTTCTCCCAGAGATGCTGAGGGAAAATCGAGATTGAGAGGTAATGAATCTGTAGCAGGGTGCCATGTTAGTGATGGATTATTCTTCTCACTTCACCGAGCATCAAAGTTTTTGCACCCGTTTGGGTGGGCGATGAGATGTTGAGGGATAGACGCTTTGATGATGGTCTTTAGTGTGACATCCAAGCACTAGTTAATGTTTTTAGGTTTCCTATCATGCATGCTATTGTGATCCAGGCACTAATTACAGAGCAAAACCTGGAAGAAGCTAGTGGTGTGGGCTGGGGAGGTTCGACACCAGTTTCTGGTTCTATTTCTACCGGTAAGAGGAAGAGACAGAAGGACTTCTCTCATGGTGGTGGTACTATTTAGAAGAATATTTTAGGTGGGTAGGTCATCTGTTACCAATGTGGCAGAGATGGGCACAAGCGACCTCAATGTCTACGTGACCCAGTGGAGTGCTGAGCTTGCGGTAAGATGTGACATCTCCAATGTTTTTAAGGGAATTTCTACTAGTGGCTAGTGAGAGGGGTTCTATGTAGAATCCGCATACGGGAGCATGAGCAGATGCTTCTTACCAGTCGAGAAACTAGAATATATTAGGGTGTGCAGATAGAGATGGTGGTCGTGGTCGTGGTAGCCAGACACCAGGATCTCAAAGACATTAGGGACGGTCTGCTAAGGGTAGCCAGGCTATGTCGTAGGGCCACGACACTGGGCAGGAATATACAGTGCAACAGACCCAACAAGAGCAGGATCCCAGACCTTCTACTAACAGAGGTACTATTCTTGTAGCTTATATGTTATCTCTAGTACTATTTGATACGGGTGCTACACATATATTTATATCTCTGCCCATTGTGGAGTGCCTTGGGCTCTGAGTTTCTTCTTATTCTGATATCATAACGCTAGACACTCCATTTGGAGTAAGGACGATAGGTGTGCGTCAGGGCAATGAGTTCACCCTTAAGGATGGTGGGTGTCACATATTATGGGACCTCTATGTCTTAGAGATGACGAGATATGATGTAATTATTGGGATGTAATGTTTGATACCTTTTTGACCCTTTGTTGATTGCTATCGTCATAGGGTGAGTTTCACATCACCAAAGGGCAGAGAGTTTCTATACAAGGGCAAGTGGGATGTCTATGCAAGCTGACCTGGACCTGAGCATCATGGGCGAGGTGAAGTGACAACCCAGATTGTGAGTTTATATTTGGATGATCAGGGGACTTGTCTAAATGATTTCACTCCAGAAGTTGATCACTTTAGGGATGTCTTTCCAAATGAATTTTCAGGTCTTCCTCTAGAATGAGGGGTGGATTTATCTATTGAGCTTGTTCCAGGATCGGCACGGGTGTCCATCCCTCATTATATAATCGCTAAAACTATGTTACAGTAGCCTAAGAGGCATTTAGAGGAGTTGCAGGAAAAGGGTTTCATCCGACCTAGTACTTATCCATGGGAAGTTGAACAAGCTGATGGTTAAGAACTGATATCCCTTACCGATGATTGATGATATATTCGATCAACTTCGAGGAGCACGAGTGTTCTCGATGATTTAAAAGAGATCTGGATATCATCAGTTAAACGTTATTCCATCAGACATACAAATTATAGATTTTTAAAGCAGACATGGTCTATACGACTACTTGGTTATGCCATTCGGAACCATGAATGCGCCATTAGTTTTCATGGCACTGATGAATCATGTGTTCCATCGTTATGTTGATTCTCTTGTGGAAGTCTTCTTGGACGATATCTTGATGTACTCTCACACTCGACAGGACCATGCCACCCATCTTGAGATCATTTTGAGTGAACTAAGAGAGCATAAGTTATATGTTATGCTCTTAAAGTTCCACTTCTGGATGGACCAAATTCACTTACTGGGTCATATTATCTCAGAGGTGGGAGTAGGAGTAGATCCAGAGAAGGTAAGAGTATTATTTTCCGATGAGTAGCCTAAGAACATGTTTGAGATATGGATTTTTTAGGGCTAGCTGGTTACTACATGCATTTTATAAAGGACTTATCCCACTAAGTAGTTCCATTGACAAGTTTCACTAATAATGGTGTGAAGTTCGATTGGTCAGAAACTTGCGAGACAGTCTTTCAAGAGATGAAGGGAAGGTTGGCATCAACAACAATCCTGATACTTCTAGAGAAAGGGAGGATCTATACAGTTTACAGTGATTAATTAGGTATTGGGATGGTAGTAGTGTTGATGTAGGGAGATCGAGCTGTTGTGTAGGGATATCAGTAGTTGAGGCCACATGAGAGGAATTACTCGATGCATGATCTCGAGTTTTCTATTGTAGTTCATGCATTATGTTGTTGGATAAATTATCTCTTGGGAGAGATTTTTTTGGTGTTTAGGGATAACAAATGTGTCAAGTACATCTTTACCCAGCATGATCTGAATTCGAGACAATGAAGGTGGGTTGAATACCTTCAGTCCTTTGACATTGAGCATGCCTATACACCTGGTAAGGGTAACACAATTGCTGATGCACTGAGTAAGAAGACTCAGACACAGGCAGTACAAGAGGCCAATGGTGAGTGGCAACTTATGGCTTTATTCTCTTAGATGCATTTGGAGGTGCACAATAGTCAGGGGAAAACCTATCTTTCAGCTATAGCTGTGACTTCTATCCTCCTAGATAGAGTGCAGATGAGACAACTATCTGATCTAGAAGGCCTTGTTCAATGGGAGTCGATGGCAAGTGAAGACCCTCCTCCTGGTTGGAAGATAGGTGATGATGAGGTACTGCATTTCCATGGACGATTGTGGGTTCTAGGGGATATACATGAGGATTTGATTCAGGAGTTTAATGCTCCATCTTGGGAAGTTCATCTCGTAGTAACTAAAAAGTACAATGACATGTGACAATAGTATTGGTGGCTGGGTATGAAGAGAGAGATCGCTCGTTTTGTAACTAGATGTTCCACCTGTCAGCAGGTGAAGGCGGAGCATCAGAGGTCAGTATGACTGTTAGGGAAGTAACCCATTTCGGAAAGAAAATGGGATGATGTCGTGATAGACATCATGAAATGGTTAATGAGGTCACCTCAAGGCAGTGATGTCCTATGGGATGTAGTGGACAACATCACGAAAGTAGCTCATTTTTTCCGATCAAGGAGACCTTCAGTGTTGATGAGCTCGGGAAATTGTATATTCTAAGGTTTGTACATCTTCATGGGGTCCCTCGTTATATAGTTTCATATAAGCAATCCCATTTTACATCTCATTTCTGGTAGAGTTTTCAGAGGGCACTGGGTATAATGGTGCTTTTGAGCACAACTTACCACCCTCAGACAGATGGCCAGTCATATCATATGATAAATGTACTAGAGGACATGTTGTGTGCATGAATCTTGGACTGTTGGGGTTCTTGGGATAATCATAGACTCTTGGTCGATTTTGACTACAATAATAGATTTCAAGAAACTATTGAGATGGAACCTCGCGAGGCTTTATATGGTAGGCCTTGCCGATCACTCTTGTGCTGGTTGGAGGTAGGTGAGGAAGCTTTACTGGGACCACGTCTCGTGATGGAGACTTCAGAGTAGGTCTAGTGGATTTAGAAGTGGATTTCTAGAGTATAGTATTGTCATAAATCTTATGTTGATCACCACAGACGACCCTTGGAGTTTGTGGTCGGGGAGCAGGTTTTCTTCTGTGTTTCACTGAGGTTGGGACACATATGGATCATGAGACAGGGTAAACATTCACTAAGGTATGTGGGGCTGTGAGATATTCTAGAATGAGTCGGGCCAGTTTCTTATCGGTTGCAGTTACCATAGAGGTACCAGGCCATGAACGACGTCTTCTATGTATCTCACCTGCGCCGTAATCATTTAAACCCATCTCACGTCCTTCAGCCCGAGGAGGTTGAGCTTCTGGTCAATGAATCCTTTGAGAAGCATCTGATTCGTATTGTGGATAGGAGCATGAGGGTTCTCCAAGGCCAGTCAGTTCCTCTCGTACGGGTTCTATGGAAGAATGGCCAAGTGCAGGACAAAACCTAGGAGTGGGAGACCGACGTACGTGCTCAGTGGCCGGAGTTGTTCATAGCTTTATCTTTTCCACCCTTGGAAGGGAAATTTTGGGACAAGTTTCTTTAAGGTGGGGATGTTTCTAAGATCCCAATTCTTATTCTTGAGGTACAGGTTTCCCCCTTATCTTTTTTCCTTAACTATTTTTTATAAAATAGGGAAAATAGGGAAAAATCACTAATTTTGAGGGTACATGCCCTGTACTTTTCCACACGCTGTGTACCTTGGCTGTGTTGAATGAGTATACGGGGCATGTAGGCATGTTAGTGATAAAGGGTGTAAAAATATACCACACACTGTGTACATAGTATTTACACGTCGTGTAATCAGTCGGCAGGTGAATAGTAAGGTGGTGGAGGTAGCAACCAGCGGAGCAACAATACAGGCCATGTAATTAGATATACACATCGTGTACTCATGTTGATGGATGAACATTGCCATAGTGGAAAGAATACTCCATAGGATCAATTATAAAAAATGAAAAGTACACAACGTGTACTTGAGAGTACACACCGTGTAGTCTTTTTTTCGCTTAAAATAGGAACTAACCTCCTCATTCGATATAGGACTAAGAACTGCAGTTTGGAGCTCTGGAGGACGGCCAAACCTTGGATAATAACCTGATCACACACCGAGAATCCTATTCCACCTCCATCGATCATGTTGGGACCATACAGGTAAGCATTTCCCTCTCCTTGCACTGTTATTAACAATTATTTACCAAGGAAAAGTTATTTGAGGTTGTTTGTGGGAATTTTTATCCAAGATCTACGTCTTTTGTTTATGGAATTTTGGGAAGTTCCTTTCACGTATACCGATCATAGAAAATCGAGGTAGGTGGTCTGATGTTTATTTTCAACTATTGTGTAGAAATTGTGTACCATTGTGCTACGAACCCAAGGTTGGGGTGTCGTATGGGTGTGGCCTTTTCTGAAATATACCTATAATTGCATAGATAATCTAATCATAAGTTAAAAATATTGTTTGAGATCACTTCTTGGATCCAGGACAACCCCGAGTGTGTGTTTCACTGTTTAGCCATTTGGCCAGGATGCTGAGTGTATTCCAGGATTATATTGTGTATTGCATTTTCTTGAGAGAAAATTTATATAAATT
This sequence comes from Viscum album, assembly GCA_963277665.1. Lineage (NCBI taxonomy): Eukaryota > Viridiplantae > Streptophyta > Magnoliopsida > Santalales > Viscaceae > Viscum > Viscum album. Next base: position 280,028,147 of record OY728125.1, read on the forward strand.
GCTTATGCATGATTTGGGATCAGACCTGTTATTTTAGCATTAGGGCAGTGTGTAGCCTGAATGAAATGTTCTATTTAGCATGAGGGTAGTGTCTTCTTAGCTTGTGGATAGCGTTCTATAAGCCCTAGGGTAACCTTCATTTATGATTGTGGTCAGTAGTCTCTCTACATGAGGGAAATACCTTGTATGCCTAAGGGAAATGATCGTTATGGCTGAGGGAAATCACCCGCGGGTATTCAATTCTCTTACTTGAGTGTAATGATAGTATGTCTAAGGACATGGCTATTTAAAATATTCACTATGGTGATTTTCTAGGTTGTACCTACCAAGCTAGAGGACAAGATTGGAGTTTATATGTAATAACTAAAATGGTAATGAAATTGGTGTCGATAGTCACTTTTGAGTGCTTATTAGTTTACGGCATTTACTTTTTCACACCACTATTGCACATTTTCACTAATAGTTGGGCTCGGGCCTTTGGTGGGTGCCTACTTGGGTTTATTTCTCACACCCTATTTGGGTCAAATCTTCGGCCCAAATAGACTATATTGCTTCAAGTGTCGATAAGGGCAAGGGTCTCCATACATGTAAATGATTGTAGTAGTGGAGTAAGAGAGCATGGGACCGAGCTTAGGCTTGCGATGCTGTTGTGTTCTGTTTACTCTGTTTTATTATGTTTTGTTATACATTGTACTCTAAGTTGGACTGTACAGTATTAAATTGTATCCAGTTTTGGCTGATTTCATAGAATTAGTGACATGCAGCATTTTTATATATAACCGTTGGTTATCTTTTATTGCCGCTCTTCATTTCTAGTTCATATTTTTTACTTATTCAACTGTTGAGTATTCTATTTATTTTTCTGCTACACTGCTCTTTGACAAATGAGGGTATAGATTCCCCACTATCAGACCTAGGCCCTTGCCGCTAGTGGGAATCCTCTGAAATTTGGGGAAATGCTTTTGAGGTCATGTGGAAAACCGAGTATGGGGCACCCGTTGTGTGTCTTCTAGATTTGAGATGTAACATAGGGAGTGCAAAAAGTCCTCCATCTTGGTAAGGTACTGCTCCCCCTCCTCCTGGGATATCGCAAGGTTGGCCCGGATTGAATTTACCCCCAAAAAAATTATCCCGAGATGATTTTGATGACTCCACATCTTGGACAGGTTGATGAGTTGTCTTTTCGATATCCCAGATGTCCCAATCCTATAGGAATATAGTGTTATCCGGCATGTCTATGTGGAAAATTTTCTTCCCCAACACCCATGTGGGTATCCTATAAAATCCCCTGGGTGGCTTCCCCTCGAGATAAATTTTCTCATCTAGGACTACCGGGCCTGCCACTGCCTTATACCTATTAATCGGTGTGGGTCCCACCGCAACTGTAACCCCACCACCAAAGGATGTCCTCACAACTTTCTGGACCAAACCTTGAGGTTGGGAGGCACTCCTTCACGGACACAGATAGTCTGCTACATCAGTATTTCCCTCGAGTTTTCTATCAACCCATTCTTGATGTATTCCTTCTCAAGAAAATAGATAGCTATGGGCAGAGGAAACTCATTTCACATCTTCACATCCATCTATGTGAACATGATCCACATCTACCTCATCACACATGGGGTGTTCTCACAACATACTCCCACGTTTACCCACGAGGTCAGCTACTGCCTGCATCAAAATTTCCCCACAAAGCGGTGGGGGTGTAAAGCTCACAGAGTGGCTCACGGTAGACCCGTTCCACCATCAGTCCACCCCGAAAGTCTTGGAGGTAGGATAGATTATCTTCAGTTCCCTAGATGTCATCAACAAACACACCTATTAGTAATGGGAATAGGTAAAATTTGAACTCGTCTGCCTTCCAGACCCAGTTCAAAACAAACTGCAGGGTTATCTTGGTCGAGAAACTCTACAACACGTTCATAATGACCAGTCAGAAGTCTGATCCTAGTGGAAAAATGGGGTTGAGATATTCATAGATACCCCAAATATGCACTTCTATCAACCCGTAAAAAATGGAATGACCTGCATATCCTCTTTGGCTTCTTCCCTTTACTGATGTTCGAAAACACCTTATACAACTTGGTGAGAATTGGGATTCCTAGGTTGACCCGCTCCCCTATCTCCAATGCAGACGCCATGATGAACGTTTTGGGTTGCATGACCATGTCCTTGTCCCTCACTAGTAGAATCCATCCACAACCAACCTAATAACTGATATTTTCTTAGTACTGACACTTAATCCCCATGTTTTCCACTGGCTATATTCTATGATTTTTCATTATGAGAGCTCGTTTCCATGATGAACCCCCTTAGATTAGGTCTGAGGCCTCACATGGAATTTTCTATCTTTAAGGAAATTCAAGAACTACTTGAACCACCACTTAAAGTGGACATCCCTCACTGAATACATGTCCCCCACTATAACCAGGTCTGTCAATGCCTTTTCTAAAAACAAAATTTGCTCCGAGACATCCGATGTATTCATGGTTGGGATATACTTCTTGTACATTTCTCCCAACATCGGGACCCCTGAGATTTAGTGCATTTCCAAGAGGTGGATACCCACCTCCCCATCATGACGATGGAAGGTATTGCTCCTCAGTGACTACATACATAGAATCTCCAGCATCCGCTACTTCAACTAGTAGATGTTGAATTGGGAAGTCCAAGACACCTCATACAAGCCCACTCACCTCAACTTCGCCTCGAACTCCTTGCACGAGGCAGATACCTAGTAGGACCATGCCTAGTGGTCTGCGATATTACTTCCATAATATAAATACCACTCATCAGTCTACCCATTCTCTCGGTTACCCATGGCCGCCATTATAATGGTGGGGTATAGTAGGGGAGATACCTCTAGTTTAAATTCCTTCCCATTGACATTATTCACATGGTTATACTATAAATAGGCGTTGACAGGTGTGAGATCCTCCCATGTATGGACTTCAGCCGCTCTGAACCACAGACACTAGCACGTCACACTCCTGAACTACTAAGCGGGCTCATCCCTACTTGCTTTAGGGATGAAAAAGTCATCCCACAAACCGAAGCCATACAAAGGCTTCCTTCTTCATATTGGTTATTTCTTCAGACCCTCTGATAACAGCTCCAACAGTGATTCATGGTCTGAATGACTCTGTATATGTTCATCGATACCGGAATTATTATCCATTTCTTCTCTCCATGTGGTATCCACAAGGAATCCGCCATGAAGCTTCCTAATGATCCATTATGTCTTCAAAATATTTGATATTTTGTCCTGGAACGTGGAGCTAGATCACGAAGCTCAATCATGAAGCTCTCTTGCGAAGCTTTATCATAGAGGCGGGTCACAGAGCCCTACCACAGACCTCACAGACATAATCCAAATAGCACAAACTCACAAAGTCGAAGGACTTGATATGTGTTGTAAAGTATAAAGGCATGATTCAAAAATAGAAATTGTAGAGCGCATGAAGATTCATGAACAGAGAGCAAAATCCCCAAAAACATGAAGATGAGAATGCAAAAAAGAGAGGTCAACATCCTTTATTTATAGGCGATGACCCCCTATGCTTCGCGGCACGTTTGGTCAAAATGAACTTCATGATGCTCCCTACTGACGCATCGATGCTCTGCATCACGACCCTGCTTCGCGATCATGATTTGTGATTCACCTATTTTTTTAGTGATTTTCCATTAGACTTAAACATTTTTTCTCCTTGGCTCTAATTCTAAGGTGGGGCGGTGGGATGTTTTTTGCACAAATATATGTGTAGAAGGAGGGAACATGATGAGGAAACCCATCCCAAATCGGCTACCCATGAAGCACATTCTTGGTGTCCCTTAGCACCATTCCATTCTTAGATCTCTAAAGCACCATGGTCGACATGAAGCTGAAGTCCCATATGCGGTCGCGATGGAGTAAATTTGTCGGTGGATCGACAGTTATGAAACACTTGACTGGGTGCTTCTCACCATGGAGGGATCCAAATAATCCTCTACGAACCGGTCGAACTGAATGAAAGCCTTTGCGAGCGCTGCACATATCACCCCATAGAGCTTTGCGCCAAGGAGGGGATGAAGGTCGACTCCATAGTTATGAAAAACATTACCCAATCCATGACTGATCATGGAGTGACATGTGGCTCCGCTCCGAGCTGTCCTTGCTTCACGCCACCCCTCGCTTATAAATACCAGGATCCCCTCGAGCCCAAAGGACGGATACACTGATCTTTCTCCTTCCCTATACTCATGTAACGAAGAACCTTCAAATATGAAAATCATTGAGAAATATGGAATCATCTAGGAACATGAGCATTTCAAATTATCCTCCCCTTAGTTTAAAAAACAATCAATCTTCAAGAAAGGATTCCCTTTTCAGTGCCCACAAGCCACCACAAAGGAAGGATACCCTCATGGGGACTGAGGTCTTCACAGTTCACTCATGCTACATGAAGTTCCCTCCTTACACATGTGAACCGTATGCTAAGGCATGGTTTCTGTGCTTCAGGAAGAAAATTTATTTTCAAGGTACCCTTGCTTCACGAAGTCCAACTCCACAAAAGCCTTTCCACTTCACGAAGCACCCCCCATATGCACCTATTCTCAATGCCTAGGCTAGGCCTCCCCACATCATGAAGTATACACCTTCAAAAATCACCTCCACCAAATGGGGCACTAGATCCTCACAAGGTATCTTTCTTTGAACCCAATTGTTTCGAAAACCCTTCTCTCGTACGATCCTCAAGGTTTGTACGATGTGATTTCATATTCCGTTGGGTAGTGCATCACATTGTGTGGCTTATAATTTCTCTTCTTCTCATAGGCAGACTAATGGCTATTGGTTTTTTTCATAGCCATGCTAACGTCGGCCCCTCAGTGGATCACACCACAACACCCTCTCAATATGGAATTGTCGATGCCTTCCCTTCACCAAGGGTTAAAGAGTTCTGGTTATTTATGTCCTAGGGGTGTGGAGTGAACCTGCCTCGTCCGAGCATTATGGCGTTAATCTTCCATGAACCATCATCAACAACACATGATGTCAAACTATGGCCACATCCCATGCAATATAAGCGAGGTGCCCCGTCTTGGGCATTCTCTATGCACTCTCATCTATACGGGAGTGAGATCTTCCTCACATGGAATAATATCCTCTTTTTAAGAGTGGTGTTTGTCTGTAGGGAAGGGAAACCATCCTAGAGTAATCCCCTAGACTTTCTTTCCGAAGGTAGTATCCCTACTCCTCCTTCATTCTTCGGTGCCAAAGACCAGAGGAGAGATGAGCACATGGACCTTTGTTATCATGTCCCTCTCCCTATGAACTTTGTCTCCATCGGGACTACATCAAAGAGTAAGTCAAAATATACATATCTCTGTGATGATAACAATGCATAATCCCATGTTTCCTTTTTGGGCCTCTAAACACATGTAAGCCCCATTCCACTTCCCGCAGATGCACCTTTCAAGTTGTGATCAACAGGTCTCTACTGCCTCTTGGTTCACATACAGAGCATGACTCACATGGGATTAGAACAAGCGTTGACCTTGGAATCCTTATTGGGCCACTAACCACACATAATCCCTAGGAAACCATCTCAAACTATGTGTTCTTTGATCCTTTCTAAGTAATGGTATGTAGGAGGCCTCCAAGAGGTTCATGCCCAAAACCAACTTGTCCCGACACCTTCATGTTAGTTCCTTTTTGACCCGCCTGATGTTAAATTATAACCCTTGTGAAAAATGTGGAATTTGATCGTTGTCTCCAAGAATGGGTACATAGGAAGCCTCCTCGAGGATCAATCCCAACCCTCATTGGTCCCAACCACTCAACATCAGTCCACCCTCTCCCTGCATGACATTAAAATGCATGCCACCATTTTCTCCATCAAGACGTTACACTGTTCCTTTTTCAAACTACGTAGGATTTGATCCTTGTCTCATAAGAAGGGTATATCAGAATCCTCCTTTAGATCAAACCCCAATCAAAGGAAAGATGTTGTGTTCCCCAATGGATGGTAAGCTGTTGTGTTCTCCAATAAATGGTTTGTCATTGTGTTACCCAATCAACGTTAAGTTGTTGTGTTCCCCAACCATCAGTATACTATTGGAATCCAAATCAGTGGTAAGATATTTCCAACCACAACAAGTGCTAAGACATTTCATTCCACAATCGACGGTAAGCTATTAAAGTTCTCTTCATTGGGACCCACATCTCTAGTCTTCCCACATTGCATCAGACCAACCTAGGCTACTAACCATTCATAATCCCCTGCATGTAATCTGATCTATATCTTATGTGCACACCCCAATTTCATGACATAACCAGGAGGTTCCACTTCTTCTGGGTCCCATCCATGCATCCATTTTGATGGGTCGCTTCATCAGGTGTCCCATCACCCCATCGAACTCTGTCGACTTTAATTCCTTGCCATGAGGATTAGTAGGAATTCTCTTTGAGTCTCAAGACTAACATCATGATTTACCTTGCATCTTCTCCATCTCAATCTCCATCCACTCCCAACAATCCATGTCCATCCTAATTCTTACCCGGGCAGCCACATCACGGTGAGATCATGTCACCCACATTATCATTGCTCTTAGTAATAATCAGGTAATTAACCACGTGTTAGCCCCAACATCCATGATCCTTCCTAGGGTCGCACCCATCTTATCCATTACTATTAGTGGTCTGATCAGTTTGATCCAATGCCTCAATATGTTAAACTCACGACATACCCTATGTTAGAAATGTGAAGAAAAGGAAAACCTCAGAGACATGCATATGGAAACAAATTCCCCACATTCAATGTGGGATGCCTCGGGCTTCCGCACCCTCAATAATCCCTATCATAAAATGAAGAAACCTAGACACATCAATGTTGCAACATCCAAACATACAAGCGATGTCCAACATGACTACTCACCATACCGATGTTTGCTGCCCTGACATGACCCCTTGGAATGTCTTGATAGAAGCAGAATAATTAACTATTGTCCATGGATGCATGGCCCTGGGAAGAGTATCACAAACAACATCTGAATTCCATGAGGGAGAACCAGACTAGGTGAGGTTTTTGGAAAAGAAATCCATGGAAGGAGGAACCTGCATCATATCACCCAGTTTTGATCAAGGACAAAACATCCCTGAATAAGTGATGGATGTCGCCCGCTTTTGTAATATGGGAATGAGGGGAAATAGTTGTGTATCCTCCACATATGGATGCTTGACCAGGTGAAAGTGTCAGAGTCAATAATTTTTTGCTTATATAAGATTCTCGATTTATTAAGTCATGGTGCTAATAGAAAAATAAATAACATCTCTTTATGGAGGTGTTAGTCAACATGTACATAAGAATGTGGTGGTAATCTCTACATACGTACGTCTGAAGTTATTTTAGGAGGTATTGGTCCATATAAGTGGATAATTTAGTATTCAGAATAGAAGATATGGATTCCACTTGTATAAGTGAGGTGAGATGAGGCCTTGAAATTACATGAAAATTTATTATATAATTCTTTTCATACTCAAGTAATGTTGATCCAAATTATCGTATATTCTATGATGATATGTTTAAGCTAGAAATATAGACAAAAAATTAGATTTAATAATTTTTTTAAGTTATCTTAATGCTTTACCATTTTATTTTTAACCCCTTTGACTCATTTTACCCATAAAAAAATTGTTAAATATTTATGATGGTTACTATTCATTATGAAAAACATTAATTTGGCCTTATCAATTAATATTAATTAATCTAATTCCTAAAATTGAGTCAATTTTACAAGGTCCAATTTATAGAAGTGGTAAAATTTGATTTTAATATATATTTTTAAAACACATTGAAAGTTATTTTTAGAAAAATATTTCATTAATACATAAAAACGAATTTATGTAAAAACAAAGTATAATAATGATTCAAATAGAATTAGTTGGATTATTATAAATAAATGGAAACTTATTTTTCATTCAAACTTGACTAAAACATAAATTATCCGTGTAAATACCTGATTAAGATAAAAGAACTAAAAAGTGGTTTGATTGGAAAAAAAATACTTTCATTTTGAAAATATTAAGCATATATTAAAAAGTTAAATATTATTTAATTATATTAATTATTTTAATTATTAAAAATAAATTTAAACTATATCTTTTTGTAAACGTTCATGTTATTATTATGTAGTTATAACTTCATAAAAGTGAATGAATTATAAAATTGGTATTTTTTACTATTCACCCAAAAATCGACTAGTTCTTGAAGATATCTAAAATTAATCCTCAGATAAATATGAAATAATGAATTTAAAAATGAAATTAATTTCATTAATTTTTTTTTATAAAATTTTTCAATTTAAATTTTAATCAAACTCTTGAATAATGTTATGTGCATTATTTTATATTTTTTTTAAAACAATGCTTATATACTATAATTAATGATTAGGTATTATATTATTTCCCTTAAAATAGTCTATCCGTAAAATTTCGATAATGTTCCATCATGAATAGATATGAAAATTCTTTAATACAACCTCTTTAGATTCCCATGTTTCCTCTTATATGTTATGATTTTCCAAAGAACCTTTTCCAATCGAGTGGTCTGATTTCCTAATCCTTGTTCTCTAGTGTTAATAATATGGATAGGAATTTCATAGTAGGATAAATGAGGTTATAAATATATTTATTTATCTATGTTAAAATTAAGTGGGTATGACATTTATTTATTTAATAATGAGATATAGAACACAACATGAACTTTAGAGTGGCTATGTAGTATTTCCATATGGTAAGATAAATTTCGATTTCTTTCTATAATTTCAAAAAACCTGATATACCTATGAAATAGTATCCCTTTTTTCTAAACCCTATTACACCCTTCCACAGAGATACCTTCAAGATACATGATCTCCCTCCTGAAATTCTAAATAATTCTAGTGGTTACTAGTATAACTTTTTCCTCTACATTGAGATAACATTATATGATTCTAAATAGTCTTCACATTCACCATTGTCTCTTCCATGAGATCTAGGCCCATGAGTATCCTCTCACCAGATTTATCCCAAAAAGATGGAGTATGACTCCACATTACATACAATTATATATATTGTGATATTTTAATACATTAACAAAACATATTATTATATGAAAATTATTCCAAAGTTAAATACTGATACCATATACCTTAAAAATTAATTGAAAATTACCTTAAATTATTTTTTAATGTATGAATATTCCTTTAATATTTCCCATCATTTCTGAGTATTTTAGGTGGTGCTCAAATGTAGCTCGACATTGAGATTATTTTGAATACTCTTGTTGAATTTTGATGTAAACCATGAACCACAATAGGGTATAATAAACATAATTAAAACATGAATTCTCTTAACATAATTAATATAGAGCTTCATGAGGTGCTCAAAAGGTATATTCTCCCTTCTAACAAGGAAATGTGCAGACATGGTAAGATGATAAACAATTACCCATTTAACATCATTATTTATAGTATTCTATGTTAATAAAGTGAGCAAGTCCATGGTAATATCCTTTAGTTGACACACTAGATTAGGTAGATTTTGGAAGAATATTTTAGGATGTTTTCTCTCATCCTCTACTTATTGATATATCAAGAATCATGAAACTTGGTCTGAAAGTTTCCATTTCATATCATCCCATAGAAATATTTCCCTCGATTCCTGATATATTTTGGTTCTTCCAGGGTGTATAGAGAAATATGATATATGAGATTCATATAATAATTTTCTTTTCATATCTTGCATAGGTGGAACATATAACATCTTTCCAATTTTCAATATACCATATTCATAGAATACATCAAATATCATTCCATATTTCATTTATTTTAATTTATTTTGAACATTCATATTATTAAGTTATGAAATTTTTATTTTATCTATTGAAGATTATTTGTAAATCATTTGGAATAAATATGTTGTTTCCCCTTCCTTAGTGATTCCCACATCCAACATTGAAAAAGTCATTAAAAAAATAATATGTTTTAATCCTAATTTCAGTATAAAATATAGAATCTTTCCCTCTCAATGCATTAACCCCCATATTTTCCTTCCTATGGTGGTAGTGTATTGAACAATTGTAGTCATTGTTTAGTTATAATGATCACCTCTTCCTAATATATACCTATTTTAATGAGTTATTGAATATAAATATTTATAATGAGTAGACAATTCAATTCATTAACAAAAAATTTACGCCATATATTTTAAATGAAAGTATTACTACTACTTACTCAATATCATGGGTTATATAATTCTAATCATGTCTCTTTAACTTCCTTGATTTATAGGCAACAAAAATATCATTCTACATAAAGACAAATCCAAGTACCTCTATTGATGAATCACTATATTTAAAAAATCCATACCATCTCAATGGAAAATTCTATATTAGTTCATTGAAAAAATTCCCCCATAACTATTTAAAACCTTATTTACTTTCCTTTGACCATATGAACTAAACCCCACAGTGTGTCAAAAAGGTTAATAGGCTAGCTAATCAAGAAAGGTTTTGATAAAATCATCAATAATAACATAATATTCTATTAAAATATATTCCTGAGTTATATTTGTTTCCATTTTCCATTCCATTACTAATTTTTCTTTGGAGGATCAACTGATATTCCACAATTAGAGAAAATATATCCAAGAATGGAAACTTCTTAAAGAAAAAAAATCACATTTTCTAATTTTCTTATACAACTTCTTTTCCCTAAGATTCATAAGAATGATTCAAAAATGAATCTTATGGTCAACATATCTTTTTCTTTATGTCAAGATATCATTAATAAATACAACAATATAATTATTGAGATAATAATTGAATACCCGATTCATCATATCCATATAAAAAGGTTTCATTAGTCAATATAAAGGTAATTACTATAAACTCGTAATGTCTATGCCACATACGAAATGTTTTCTTTAGAATAACCTTTTTATTTACTCATACTTGATGATAATTATAATGAATATTAATATTCGAAAAATATGTATCCCTTTGGATTTGATGAAAAAAATAATTAATTTTTGGAATATAATAATTTTTCTTCATAGTAATATCTTTAGCTTCCTTTAAATAAATGCACAACCTCATATAACCAACTTTATTATTAAAGAAGGGAACATGAAACCCTTAAGGTGAACCACTTTGGAATAAGAGTTTTTTATCACACAACTCCTATATTTTTTTCTTCGGTTATACTAATTTCATTGTGTCCATCCAATACGGAGTACAAGATTTAGGTTTTTCCTCATGGATAAGATCAATAAAAAAATAAACTACATACTCAAGTGTGTGTCTATGTAGTTATTCAAGAATCACATGAATGTATTCTTTGAAAATAGGTGAATCCTCTATTTTAAGGAAACCCTTCCCATTTATAGGTTTCATATCCTATTATTATCTAAGAATTTCATTAAGGAGATCCATTGGAGGTTGATATAGACATGATTTAGATGATTTGGTCTCCCTTTTTAAGGAATTAATTCAACATATCCATCATCAATCCTAATCTCCTCCTCTTGGTAATAATATTTCAAATTATTATTTAAAATTCAATCCATAAAAAGTATTATATAAAAGTAAAATATATATATAATAATCAAGTTTGTAAATTGGGTATATCTATGTGCTATAATGAGGAATGACTAAATTTTCCTTATTATAACAAGATTTACACTATGATTCTTGATTGAAAACTCTCATCTTAATGTTCTAGGGAAATATAAATTTTCATGGAAAATATGTAAGATGTAAAATAGTGTGAATATCCAAAAATAAAATAAATATTTATATATATTTGAGGTTAGGATAAATGTACGTACCACCCAATGTTTAGTAACTTCGACCTTAACTATACTAATTTAATAATATTATCATTCCTAACAAATAATTTTCTACGGAAAAATACCTTAATACATAGGGAATTAATTTGAATAGTGTAACATCTCCTTATAGTTTATAGATTATACATTGATGACCTATTTATTTACCTATCAATCGTAGACAAAGTCGTATTTTTCTCTCCACTTGAATTAAAATACTATTCCCATAAAGCATGTTAGATGGTTCTTATTTCCAAATTTATCAAAAGTTTGTAATTATACCATTCCTTTATTTGTTTTTGTTGTATTTATTTTTTCAACTTGCTTAAATGCCTGCTTCTTTTCCTTTTTCCCTAGAAAACACAATACATTAATAACTATTTATCTATCATGATGTGAATTTGAAACTATATCTTTGTATACATAAAATTTTTAAGAGAACAATGTGCTTAAAATTCTATGATTTATCCCATAAAAAAGTTATTAATATATCTTCTTAGATTACATACATAATCCTCAACATGATTTTATATCCTTGTAATGTCATCTTCATATTCAACAACTTTTCTCATTCCTTTTTCCGTAGACAATGTAATTGTCTCTCCATACCAGCTCATTGAACAAGAGACAAATAATATATCCATAATAGTCTTCTACTCTATACAATTTACTTCCTACAACTCCTTAGTCTTTTAAATAAATGAGCACTTTTGACCAAAATGTTTTTTAAGATAATAATATAACCTAATAAATTTCTCTCCTTCACTATGATACAAAGAATAAATATAAATTTTATAAGGACTTGATCAATTTCCTAGAAACTAAGGGACAAACAGCCTCATTAAATAAATTATGTTTTTGTCACACTAATTGGTCCAATATTTTTTTACCATGATGGGGATTAATATAATTATCTATAAGTGAAAATTTATTGGTCATAACCTAAGTTAGCTATCCTAATATTTTTATAATTTGTATATATTTTGCTCTAACTTCATTGACTTTCTCAGTAAGGAAATCCTTACATAAATTACATGAATTGATAATGTTTCAATTCCTTCCACTTAGTACAATTGATAAACAATGGAACACTTTATATTATCTCACAATATGATGATTTTTTAATCATTGTGTATAATTCTAAAAATTATGTAGAAATCAACATAAATTTAAAATTTATGCACTGATAATCCAATAATCATAAGATTAATATCTTTAGGAATATACTCAAATCATAATAATATATTAAAAAATTCAATAGTTTTTTCATAATAATTAAGTGAATCAATCAAATCGTATCTCTTGAGAGTGACTAGCTTGGTGTGTAGTCTCATTCCCACTCATCGTGCATCGAGTGATGATCAAATCATTACCAAACCATAATTTTTAGAGAGTTTACCCATATGTGAATTTTTTCCATCACCACATCCACTTTGTAGTATCTAAATAGGGTTTTCATTTACAAAAAAGTACACATTTTTAAACTAACTGGAAATTCATTATATCAGACTATACATAGAATTATCCTTATATCTTTTTATAGGGTTATGTTCTCTAATATATGTTTTTCTGAATTTAGTTTCAAATGTTTATACTAAACATACAATAATAAAAATTATCAGATCTTTAATCCAGTAACCCGGAGTGGGTGGTTATCATACTATTTTTTCCAATGAAACAATAGATCATATCTTGAAGGATCAAATAGCTTACTAGTCCTGGGAGACCAGATACATAAATGTTTTTTCATTAGATTTGAAAACATGAAGGAAAACATATAATTCTAGTGAAAAATATAATTTCTTCCAGTATATGCCTTTAATCAATCATAGATCCCATATTGATATTATAGGGAAAATAAATAACAATTAAAGTGGGAGGAAGACATAGACTTCTCCTGACATTCTTGACTCTCCCTCCCTCAATAATATATTTGGTAAAGTCCAACACCCTCCCCCTACACCTCCTGTGGGTGAGGGATCACGAACTACCTTACATTATCTAGCCCAGCATGAGGATACCTTTGATCTTCATTGAATTCTACTCCCTAATTTCCACCTTTTTCCCATGTTTTTAGTTTTCCATAAAGGAGATTAGTACCTTACCATTACTTCTATGGAATTTACTATGGAATCTTCACTACTCGAATACTCTTTGGTGTCCTGATTCAAAATTCATTGTCCTCCAATAGGTGCTTTTGAGTACTTCATCAATATATCTATCAACATATTGTGTCTGGTGTGCATTGGATTTCTCAACCCAGGAACCTCCTCGTTTTCTTTTGGGATAATGTATATATGGATTCAGTGTGATATAAGGATCCCCGATATTTCAATTTCATTCAGTTCTACCTATTTCAGTGGTCAATCAATTTTCACATACAATGTGATCCAGCCTCATTAGATATTTGGGTTTATCTTCTTGGATTACGCCTTCCATTTCAAAATTTATCTACCCTTTTGTTGATTGGAAATTCTCTTTGGTGTTTTATTTGTGCAGAACACTGAACAAAAGACCTTTTTTATCCCATAGTGCCTCAGATTTGTGTAGAGGTCGATGTCTTGGAATCACTATTGTATTTCATCTAGATTGAATTATAAGGGTATTTCCACTACATAAAAGATGAATCATATGAATCATGGACTTATTTATGAGGTAATATATTTCAACTTGGTCATATTGTTCCACATTTTTACTGGGGTAGCACTTTGAATTAGTAGACTGGTGATGTTTGTAATGGCATCGAGGATGGTGAGTATCCACCTCAAGAGGATGACCAGGCAGGTCCTGGTACAATGAGTTCTTATACAACTGTGTTCTTATTACCATCAAGTGTCATAATTAGGTCACTTGAAATAGATAGATGTGGAAACATGATATCTGATATAGAAGATACAAATATCGATTTGTGTTAGGTCCCCAAAAGAAGGAATGATCCATGTTTCTATATATGAATGTTATGGAAATCATTAGAAGATTGAATAGGGAGTTGGATGTTGACAATACTATAACACACACCCTTAAATGGTCCGATGGGATAATAGTGGTGAGTGCTTGTTCTTCTTTGGTAACTAATCCATTATATGTTGAGGTAGTGTAAATTGACCTTGTAGATACAGAAAAAGTAGTGAAATAGAAAGTTAGTGAGAAAGGTATATCAAACTGCATAGTCTGTGAGAATATTATGGGGGGAAGATCAGCTATCAAAGAGGACCAGGTGAAGGTAATGATCACACTGATCCCCAGAATCTCTTCTCTAAGAATTAATATTTCAATCTTCTTTGAACGGTTGAAGGTTGAATTAATGTTTCAATATCAAAGATATTTAGAGGTAGTTGACATGGGAAACCAGTTCCCTTTAACTAAGAAGATACCCTGTGTTTTCTAGTTAATATATGAGGTATAACATGATGATGATTCCTATACTCTTCTCTAAATTGATAGTATGTAAGAAATGAGAGGTAGAGGTATCTACTTCTTGTGTAGGAAGAAGGTCCAGAAAAAAAACCATGGTGATGGGGAATGCATTGTGATTGAGGGGATGAAAGATAATGGTTGTAAATATTATTCTCAGCTACCCAAGACTCTTAGGTCCACTAAGATAAATAGCCTGAGAGGGGGGTGAATCAGGGTATGACAGATTAAAACAACTGTCCCTATTGATCATGTCTCACTATTAAGAAAGACTCTCTTCTCTCTCTTTCCTACATCAATGTATAAACATAAACTAATTCATGCATGTTTCTAACGCTTTCCACTGAGGCATGCACATTTGTATGTGAGGAGGACTATGTTTGTTGCCCCGCATTCCCACTTTCCAATGGCGGGAGACATCTGTTCCTTGTTTAGGGATGTCTACTCCTTGATCGAAATCGGGATGATGGGATGTCGGTTCTTCCTTCCGTGGATTCCTCCTCAGAGCTCGTCACCAAGTTCGGGTCTCCCTCAAAGATTTAAGACATATTCATGAATCTCGTTCCCGCTGCCATATCTTCATGGACACCCATTAATTACGCTACATCAGTCGAGATGCTCCACGGGGTTTGGTCGGGGAAGCAACCTTAGGTGAGGAGAATGGTCATGTTGGGGCATCGTTGGCATGTCTTGATGCTGGGGGATTGGTATGTCTGTCTTCTATCCCTTATTATAGGACTTCTCGATGGTGCCGAAGCCTGAGGCATCCCACATCGAACGTGGGGAATTGGCATGCCATAGGTATATATCTGAGGTTTTCCTCAGCTTCCCAAGTTTAACACGGGGTATGCCACATGTGTAATATCTAGCAGGGATAGATCAGACTGATCTGAACACGGAGTGTGGATCAGATAAAAGGATCCCTTGAATGGAACTCCGATGTTGGGGCCAGCACATGGGCGGCATCCCACATACAGTGGAGTGGAATGAGGTGGCATGTTCCCACCAGGATGTGTCGGCCTGTGTAAGAATCAGGATGGGTGATAAAGTGAAGAGGCTTGAACCTCGTGGAGGCTTCCTACGTACCATGCCTTAGCATAGATCAACTTCCCCGTAGTTCGGGCATACAGTTTAACATCAAGAAGGATGAGATTTGGGGCTTACACTCTGAGGTGGCCCATAATGATGGATATAGGGCTTATGCTCTAAGACTGCCCATGTTGGAGAACTGACGCCAATGGGTCAGAACGACTGAGGGGTGGGCTTAAACCTTATGGAGGCTTCTTACGTACAATGACATGACACATATCAAAGTCCACGTAGTTCGGGTGGTGTATTTTAATGTCATGTGGGGAGAGGCATACAGTTTAACGTCATGGTGGATGGCATACAATTTAACGTCATGAGGGACGAAGGCATGTAGTTTATCATCATGCGGGTTTACATTCGGGGCTTACACTCTGAGGTGGCCCAAGGAATTGGTGAACTGACGCGAAGTGGTTGGAACAACCGTGTGGTTGGCTTGAACCTCATGGAGGATTCCTACGTACCATGCCTTTGCATGGATCAAAGTCCTCATAGTTCACTGGGATGGGGATTACTCTCTGAGGCAGCCCATAGAGGATGTCATGATTGATGCTCACTCTAAGCCCACGTGAGTCATTCTCAGTGTGAGAAACAAGAGGTAGAAGGGACTAGATGATCACGTCGCGAAGGGTGCGTCCGTGAGAAGCCGAGAGGGGCTTACACGTTGAGCGGCCCTTGGTGCCTGGACTTACTCCAGGATGGAGGCCTGAAGTGTGAAAAAGTGCAGAGGGAGAGGGAATTGGGACCGAACAAAGGAGATGCCTCATTCCATGTCACACTCTCCACTGGCCTTGGTAGTGGTGAAGTACGAAGGTGCATGAGTGATACCTTCCGTAGGAGAGGCTGGGGGCTTATGCTCTGTGGCAGCCCTTCCCCAATGGACAAACGCCACTCCAAGAAGGAGGATATCATTACATGTGAGGAATATTCCATTCCCGTGGAGACGAGTGGCGTAAATAATGTCTGAGCCGGGGGGACCATGCGTGCGAGGCACGGGGTCAGATCAAAGTTTCACATCATGTGTTGAGGATGAGGGGCTTGGTAGTTTAACGTCTTGAATTTTGGATGAGTTGGGTTCGCGCCACAACCCTAGGGATTACATGACCGACACCCTCTACCCCTTGTGGGAGGGAAGGCATTGGAAAGGCCGTGGTGAAGGGGGACGCAGGGTGAACCATCGAGGGGTCCACGTTAGTGGGGCCCGACATGGAGGACATAGGGCGTCTGGGCAGTGAGGCGCCCGGTGGGCGACAAGGTGAGGGGTACTGGGGATTTCACGCCAAGGGAAGGTTTGTGGGAAAAACACCGGGATGTCATGTATGGGGTGCAGGTGGATTGCGTGCGACTAGGAGGATCGCACGCAAAGTAGGTGAATTGCGTGCAAGTGGCCATGGATGAACCCTAAACAAAGGCTGCACTGCACGAAGAGAATGCATGCAATTGGAACGTTTTGGGCGCAATGGGAGAGATTGCACGCAACAGAGGAACCTTGAGGGGTTTGATATTTTATCTAAGCTAGTGGGATTGCATGAAAAGGCGGATCCCGGGGCTAGGTTGCGCGAAAATAGTCAATACGTGAATATCATATTGCGCATGCGGAAGTCCTATTTTGCGCACAAGAGCGGATTGAAATACCGAAACCCAGTAATGGAAGGGGCCTCCTTAAATTTATAATCTCTTCGCATCATGGAATCCAGATGGCACACGAAATTTTGCGTGCTAGGGAAGGCGGCGCACAAAAGGGACCCGCGCGGGTGCGGGCGGGCATAATTGAGTGATGGATCCGGGGTTCATTCATCAATCCCAGACTTCTTTTTCACGACCAAAATTTTTTCACGCAATGCATTCTTAATTTCGTACACCACTTCCTGGCCCTCCGGACTAGGCCTCCAGGACGAATATGACTTCTCTTCGTAATTTTGAAACATCCTTTAGGAGTTACAGACTTTTTTGGCATCTACAAATTCCCCCCCCCCTCAGAATTGGATTGGCGATAGGTTGCAATGATCGGATTCTGAGGGAAACGCCAAAATGCCGATGTGGTGGATGTCGTGGGCACTTTGCACGCAAAACTCCAGTTCAGTGCGGAATTCACTTTTCGCGTGGTGAAGAACCCTGTCATCGCCTATAAAAAGGGGCCCTGGGTCCCATGTTCTGTACTCAAGAATTTCCGCGTGATAGGCTCAATGCTCTCGCGTGTGAAAATGCCTCGGTGACGGCATGGAAAACATGTGGTGTTAGCACGTAACTCCTTCTGAATTTCAGTAGCATTTATGCATAAACTTGGGATATTTCACACCGACTGTTATGATTTCGGGCCTTACTCTGGAATTTTATGCCACTGATCCAATTTTCGCACAACTCTTTCCGATTTCACACAACCCATCCGGATTTCGCGCAAATCTCAATGAAATCCAGATGGCCACAAACCAAGTCGATGAGGGGGAAGCTACTGCTCGTCGAGCTGAAATGGCGACCAATGAAGAGATTTACAACGCCATGGTGGTGGTGTCTGAAAACCATACCTTGTTCAACCTGCTGACCCCTGCCTAGAAGGAGTATCCTCTGTACCACAACCTCCCGTTCTGGAACTTTGGCATCCTGGAGGAGGTTCCACTACCGGGTTTCGAGGTGGACACACCGCAGTCATGGGTGACCAGGGAGGACAACCTTCCCCATTACAACATCACCAACAATGGTCGTCATACTAGAGAGACCAAACACATGGATGTGTATGTACTGAACCCAAGGAACAGGACCATTGATGAGGGTGATCCTGTTGTAGAGAGATCCCTGACCCTCTATGAGAGCACATTCCGTCAGAGCATCACGAACGATACTAAGGGCTGGCTGCAAGATTGGGACCTGCGGTCCAGAGGTAACTTCACCAGTGAGTGGGCCTGGGCATACTGGGATTTCCATACGTGCGACCAATCCAGGGCCGAGCTGCGGCACATTGTCTTGTTCGAGGTATTATGGACTTCGTAGTTCCACTTCCACCGTCAACCTGAACTCGGGTCGGAGCTGTCCACCCGGTGGTCATGGATACCAAAACATTCTATCTTCACCATGGGGAAGTTGGCATCAACCTCTGGGAGGTTCACTGCATCGGAGGTACCCCACTGGAGGGCTACCAATACGACGAGTTCATTCCTCTAATGAACACCTGGGAAGATAGGTCACAGACCCCCATGATGACGTGGCACCTGCTGGATCTGGCCCAGGAGAGGCTGCAGGTCATGGATTTCCTAATGGAAATCACCTATAAGGACTGGTTCAGCCACATAATATAGAAGGAACAGGTGGTTAAGATGCTGGGATGGGGAAAACGGTGCCCAACCACAGCTCAGAGGAGAAAGAATGGATCGTACCGGAGGACCCTGGAGGCGTGGAAATACCAATGGTGGGGCTACCTTGTCATTGAGGCCCGGCACACGAACATTCGATATACCGGGTTCCTTGCCACCTTCCGAAGTGCATGGCTCCTGCTGGTGTAGGACACGAGGATGGCCATCCTTCCAGCAACTCCAGTGATAGTGGGCACCATAGATTCCAACAAAAGGTTCAATCAGGGGGTCCTCATGCTGGTTAGGTTGTATTCCATTCTGGGATGCATCTTCATAGGGGGGTCACCACATTGGGTACTTGGCATGTTCCAGATCATTTTTGGCTGGGTGGCGGCTCATCTTGGAAGGTACACCTTCCCAAATGTCATTCGTCCTCCGGGAAATGGCATGCATCCATATCTCCTGAATATTGTCAGGGTTGCACTGATGATGCTCGTTGAGGAGGGCGTATAGATCTGAATCGGTAACCACATCAATTTGAACTTTAGCACTTTCCCCACCCTGGTCGGCCAGATGGTGGACAATGGGCAAGGCTCGCTGGAACAACAAGAATACATCTAGAGCATCTAGGCGGGGGGCTTGTAGCTCAGATAGATGGGATGATCATCTGTGAGCCTTATGTGCCGTCCCAATTCACCAGGCAGTTCGGGTGCCTCCAGCGAATGCCGAAGAAGGTATTCATGGATATCTGTGAGGAGAAGAATCCATCCGTCCTTTTCCAAATGTGGTTAATGTTGACCACCTATGGCTCTGTTGATATCATTACCCTTCCTCACACTGGGGTTGACGTTGGCTTATCAACCGAGTATGCTGAACACTGGACCATCGCGTATGCTTAGGTGATTTTACGCAAGGGAGTCTGGCTACACGAGACTACCTATGTGCAAACTGGGCGACGGGGGAGCATGTAATGTGTTTCTATGAGGGGGGAACCAGGGGCGCGCAAGGCAGCGAGGCCTGTGCAGGCCGAGACCTCACCTGCGGGGACATTGCATGGTGTTGCTGCGACCTCGTTTCCCAGAGTGGGGTTACACGAGGTGGCCAGAGAGATTCCGAAGAACCAGATAATATACCTTCTCTAACCCTCCCATGACACAATTTTCCCGGCATTGTGGTCAGCCTGGATGACCCTGCGGAAATCAATGAGTGTTGAAGCCATCTGGTAAAAGACAATGCAGGCCGGGATCCAGCTGCCAGTGGTCGGGCTCCGTCGAGTTACCAACCGGGTAAACATCCATCAGCGGCATGAATATCTAACGGTCATGGACACATAACCTCCCCCAAGGGGTCATCACGTGGAGCCACCTTTCTTGGTGAAAGTGATGCTCAACTAAGAGCATGATCTGGAAGTGATGCCACCGGGGGAAGGACACAGTGATGATGAGTCATAGGGGGAGGAGGAAATAGGAGAAGATGAAGGCAAAGGAGAAGATAAAGTAGAAGGTGAAGGAGAAGGAGAACCCAAAGGTGAGGGGTCACAGGGGGAAGCCTACCAAGGGAGTCTCTGGGAGAGCAGCGAGATTGTTGGCTCTGATCTCGACATAACCGAGATACTCGAGGTCTATCTCTATCCTTATTAATCATCCTTCTTCGTCCATTCTCTTCTATAATTTCTAATCTATTTCTCTATCTCACTATGGATCACATAGGTACTGATTAGGCATCCCCAATAGAGGAAGTAGGAGAAGCGCCAGTGGTCTAGGATGGGGCTCTGACGCCCATTATCGAACTGAAAAGCGCAGAGGGGTCTCTAGCCACGATGGCTCCTATAGCGACCAACACACTGGAGGCTGACGCTCTTGGTTCCTCTAAGTCCCCTGCTTCGCTACTGGTGATTACTGTCAGAAAACACAACTGATCAGGATACTCCTTGTACAGTGATCTCAATGTTGGAGGCTCGTGGGGCTGATGAGCCCGGGCTATCCATGAGGGGACCAACAGCGGACATACCACCTCCTCCAGAACATACCTCCCAAACTGAGTAAGCCCTAGCAATTGGTGAGAAGGGGGCAGGGAACATCAGCTGTGCTATCATTGGAGCAAGGCTGGGAACTGACGGAGCCACCGCCATTGTCGAGGTGAGAGAGGAAGGTCGCCCAGATGACGAGGATCCTATTCCTCTAAAGACATCCCTGAGGCAAACCCTGATTTTGACCTGCTGGATACCATTCCTACATACCGGCCCACTGATCCCGAGGAGATAGATGATTCAGAATCTGAAGCGGCTGAGGAGAGCCGGGTGACACGACGCAAAGGGTAGAAGTGTATCTAGCGCTTTCTCAGGAATCCTCAGGTAGATTGGATGAGGCAGATGAGATCCCTCCAAACCTGGCTATGTTTCATGTGTGTTGGAGTGGATGACACTCAACTCCTTTAACTGACATTCCATGATTACATGGCCGAGAAGATACGTGAGAGCAGCCGGCACACTGATGTTTCCCAGTGTCGGGATAGATCATTGAGCACCCGATCATTTCTGAGGGCAGAGCAGGAAGTCTGTCACCTCGAAGGGCAGGCGGCAGAGAAGGAGGTCTTCATCGCAACATGCTCTCAGCTTGTGGAGCAACTAATGGCCCAACGGGCTGATGCCCAAGAACAACTGATGGAGCCGAGTCACTAGATGACCGTATGTCAAATGGAATGAGCACAGGAACAAGAAGTATTGTAAAACTGTTCTCTATGGACGCTGATGAAGAGAGTGTCTTCCGAGAGTGAGAATCAGTCCCGGAGGCCACTAGCCAAAGTGTAGCGACGCTGGAAAGATAAATCCAAAACGTTGATTCTAAAGAGCCCTGTTTTGGCCATCTCATGAACTTTTTCTTGTATTTCTCATCATTCTGATCCAATGTATGGACAAATAAATTTAGTTTTACCATTGGTATGATATGCTCAACCATAATCTACCACCTCGTGGGAGCGTCAACCATGATTCCGGCATCTGAAATCGGTATTGGACTTCTAAGGAGAAGACGGAGGCCTATCGAAGGGAAAGGGACCTCAGACCTGATTGATTTATCATCTTCTCAGTGTGTTCTGACACAGGAGCCGAGTAATGTCGGGGTCATTGAAATCAATCCAAACATAGGGAGATGAAAAAGGTGAATCTCATTACCCAAATTCGGAACACTATGGGTGGGCACGACGATGGAGGATAAATGTTAACCATGGAGGAAACACATCATCCATATCGCATTGGCCTAAAATGGGGACAAAAAATGAGGGCTGACTGCTTACCATGTTTGCAACATAGGGCCTAACTCATATATCATCGATCAGTCTTCCAATACATTGGCCCAGGACAGTAGGCAGACCATAGTTCAATCATCCATATTGTCACAATAGGGGGACCAAAGGTCTATCATTCATATTGTTACAACAGGCGGACCACAGTTCTAGCATCCATACTTTTAGGGGGTCCCATAAAACATGAAAGAGGATGATGATCCAAATAAAGGGGCACACAAAGCGTAGAAAGTGGAGTGGTGGTTTGTTAAAAATGAGTTAAACAATCCCAAGATTGTGCCACCATGGTGGAGGCGCATTAGGCAGACGTATTAATCTAGTCACATATCATCCCAATCTCTATACAGGACCACTCGGGTGAGAGCACTATCGCTTTCCAACATTACTATGGGGCCTCCCATACTTATTCTGGGTAGATGATGCAATTACACAACTCCCCAAGAAGCTATGCCAAGGGGCTGACAGTGAGGAGGGATGAAATTTTGTAATTCCTGGGGATGGACCCCAGACGAAATGTCTGGGCATTCCTACATACCTCATAAGGATGATAATCAAGCCACACATAGTTCTAGAAAAGATCTTAGTTTATGGTTTTACATCCCAGACCAAAGAGTAAGGGTAGTGGGAGAGATATGGAAAAGTGGTCGTGAAACCCGACGTGAATGGGGAAAATGTCATACTTACCAGTACTCCTTGGAGACATGTTTAGGTCAAGGGACCGAACACAAAAGTTAGGCTGGGCCTATGGGGAAGTTCCCAGGTGATCTTATGTATCTCATAAGGATGAGAATCAATCCATACGTAGTTCTTGGGGGCGCCTTTTAACGTCGTGCAGGACAAGAAACATGAGGGCCAATTCTCATAATAGGGTGCACGTTGTGTGGTTATCGCAAACACGACGTGAATGAGGACGTAGTCCTGCTCACTATGCCATGTGGCATCGTGGTCAATGTCCCAAAGGTGGGATAGGCACGATGAATTAGCGGAACCCAAGATGGACCCTTAGACGAGAGATCTGGGCATTCCTACGTACCCCATGAGAATGGGGATTGAGCTGTACGTAGTTCTTGAAGAGTTGCACGACATGACATGGTACCTGTGCAAAGGATGCAAGAGGTGTGCGAGTCTAGCCCTCACACCAAAAGAAGCAGCATTTGATATGTCTTGTTTGTCCATGAAGGTGAATGGTTTTTCTTTTGTGGAAAAACCACCCTAGGGTATAAATTCCTAGAATCGCCATAATAATCAAGCTGTATACTGGCATTGAAAAATGGAATGGTAATCAACCAATACCCAACCTAATGTCCCCTATGGGGAGGTTACCACAATGCAGTGCAATTTTTTGTTGTGCGGCCTGGACGATATCATCACAGTTTATGGTCGTGTGGTAGGACCAACCAGCACAGTTTAATGTCGTATGGCTTGGACCTGGGGGAATACGCACAATGCGATAAGGCATAACCGATATAGATGGGTATAACGACCCATACTTTACATACATTGTTAATACTTCAAAATTGAATCATACTTATTACAACATATAACAAAACCATGAAAGGACCGTATAGGTATAGTGTCTTTAGAAAATGGGAAACATAAACAACTGGTTCATAAAGCGTCTACACTGTCTCCCATTTATTTCATCATATCTATAGTCCCTTTTGGAATATCTTACTTAATAACCTTCTTCTTGACCTGGGGAAAGAAAACATACAAATGGGTGAGCTCAAATGCTCAGTAAGGGTAAACAAAAGAAATATCAATCACATCATATACATAAGCACATAACTTTTGGAAATCATAACCTGCAAAAGAGATTATAATTTCATAACATGGGATAAATCATTGCAGTGAAATGAAATCACAATAATCATAACTTAAAACATGAAACTTTGTGGCATACACACATAATCATAGAGAATCCTTTCTTGTTAGTCAAGACTCATTGCCAAGACTCTCTCAGTGGAAAAAGTTCCTTTCTGAACCGAGTTCACTCCTTGTTTCAGTCCTGTTTCACTGAACTGGTATAACCTACCATTCCAGCCATGTCTATCTCATGAGATATAAAATCTTTACCCAATGTATTGGAGGGAGATATAGGTCCCACCCATCTCATAATGATACAATTTTTATGTGTTCCACAAAATCATAAATCATACATCATTGCATAACCCATGTAAAAAAATGGGAATCTTAAACATCATGACATCATAAAACAATTCATATAAGATAACGGAATTCATAAAAATAATTCCATCACAATATAATCAAATCAATGTAATAATAGGGATAAAAATAGAACCCTTTATTATCTTAGATGGAAAATAATTTTGATAAAACACTTGAACTCCATTCTTGAGGAAAATATCATTTCTTCTTCAAAAACATTTTACCTTTCTTAACATGTCATACAACTTTAAACTAAAAGAAGTTGATTAAAAATAATCTTGAAAACTTGTAAAGGATGCTTCTTGGAAATAATGTTTAAAAAATACATTCATGTCGTATAAGTTAAAAAAACATTCTTCTCGTACTTTTGTCGGAAAAGTCAAAAAATACCTCGTACGAAAAATGACAAAAGATTCCTTTCATATCTTTTACTAAAAATTCACCGAAGGGTAAAATTTGATATAAAATATTGTAGAAGGATATAAATATTACATATTGGGGAAACATGGATGTGGATGATAAAATACACCCCAGTAAATACCAAAGTATAAACAATCTCAGATAAAAATGAGATTGTGACATTTCCCTTACCTTAGGTCCTTTTTTCTTCGTAAGTGTCCGGACCTCCTGTATAATGATTTAAATAATGTTATTGACTTATTCCAGAATCATAAATATTTTTATGATATCATATATGGTCATTTTCATAGCTTCTTCGTAGTAATATTTCATTGCTACTTGTTATTCTGGTGTTTATAACTTTTTGTTCTTATGCGTGTTTTGTCGAATAAATTCTAATTCTTATATTTAGGTTATAGATACCTCATTTACAGAATGGTATTAGTGTAATATATATCATATTCATTCATTAAATTCATTTATATAATCATTATTAAATGAATATCATGTAGAACGAGTCACATCACATCGTGGAGACGGTATTCCGTACGTACGCACGAGTGATGATATCGTTCCTATGATCGTGGAATTTTATTGGAGTGTATGTATACTATTTCAGAATCATTATAACTTTATAATAGTCATATATTGTCATTATTTACACCATTATACCCATCCAAGTAAGGTGGTGGTGGAAAATAGATTACACCACGGCGTGGAGACGGTATTCCGTACGTACGAACACACGGTGATTTTTTTTTCTCTAGGATGGATAGATGGTGAAATAGGGTTGTTTAATACTTATAATAACATATCAGTATATGAGTGATACTGATGTTATTACTTCATAATGAAACAACTAAAGAATAAGAATTGGAAGAAGAAATAAAGATGAAAGAATCGGTAACGGACATTACCTCTTCTTTGAAGTGCTTCTTTGAGACCTTCTTTTAGGGCCCTAAAATTGGTCTTTGAAGAAGACCAGGACCTCTAGGATGTCTCTAGGGAAGTGGAGAGGAGGAATTGGCAGGGGTTGGCCGAGCATGAATGCTCAAAGTGGTGTGAGGAAGAGGGGGAGGAGGTGCCCTTTTATAAGGGAGGAGAGGGACACCTTTGGGATAACTAAAAATATTATTTTATTATAAAGTCACGTTCGGTTTTAAATAGCTCCAAATTGATATATTTCGAAGATAAGGTGGGGATGGGTCTAAATCCTCTCATCCTATATAATTTAGACAAGTTTAGGTTCCTATTTTAACCTTATCATTTAGATTTAACATTAAGTTAAATAAGTTTACTTTTACCATGTCTTCTTGTGTTCTTATACTATAAGGTTAATAAACTTACTATAAGCAGCCAAACGAACCCCAAGTTGTTTATTATTAATATATATAACCTTATCTAAGTCATTTGGCCGAACCTTATATTTTTAGGAATAAAATAACAATTACTAATATAATATTTGTTTTAAAACTATTTTATGTCAATTTTGACACTATTTAGTAATTGATTTTTGTGAAAATTATAACAGATTTATTAGTTCTAACCAAGTTACTTAAATCAATACTAACATGCCATATTAACCTAGAAAATTAGTGGAATTCATAAAAAGCCTCATATTAAATTTATTTTGATTTTTCTAACATTAATTATGTCAATATTTCATTAATAAGATAATTACTGCATCCTCTTTGTGTCATAAATAAATTAAATTATATAATGTCTAAAAATTACAAATAAATTACCATTATGTAGGAAATCGTTTTATATTTCTAATGAATGTTTATAGTCGAATTTATCTTATGAATAACCCCATATGAAAAATTATTTACTTATTGAATATTGATTTTAACTATTTTAACCATTCTTTAAATAAATTAAAAATAAATGTCCTAATATAATCCAAGTGGGCCTAAATGGTCATATTTTATTCCTAAGTTTGTTTTTGGTCGAATTACACTTATCCAATAAAATTAGGAAATTTGTTAGGGTAATAATAATATCATCTTTACCCTTAATTACCCTATTTACTTTTAACCGTGGTAAAAAAAAGTAAAAAGTTACTATTCACCAAAAATTATTTTCATCTCATTGAACCACATTTTAGTCCTTGATATTAACCGAGTCTCTCAGATTTTTGAAATTCCACTCATAGAAGTGGTAAAATTAAGTTTTATGAAAAATTCAGTTTTTTAACTACCACTTAGTGGTTTCACTATTCATCAAAAATTGAAAGTTTCCAGAAAAATACCAAAATTTCACCCTAGGCTAATTTCGATATTCCGAATCCAAAAATGAAGTCCATTTTGAAAAATAAAATTTATAAAATTTCAAAAAGTGGTTATTACTATTCATAATGGCTAGTTTTAATAATATTTTAATAGCATATTGTTGTTTAGTGAAACTCGGTATTGCGTACGACGCAAGCTATCGAGGAAGGTCGTGATTTCGTGTAAAGAAAGCCAAGAAAGTGTTGTGTAGAAAAAGATTCCTTTTATGATTTATATAACATAAAAGTCTCGGGTGTTACATTCTACCCCCCTTAAAATGAATTTCACCCTCGAAATTCATCACTTTGTAACAAACAAATGAGGATACCTCTCCCTCATCATATCCTCAAGATCCCATGTAGCTTATTATAATTGATGGTTCCTCCATAAAACATTCACCAATCGAGTGGTCTTGTTTCATAGGACATTTTCTCTACGATCCAGAATCTCAATCAGTTGTTCTTCATAAGAAAGATCTTGCTCCAGCGGTACAACTTCTGAGCTGAGTACATGTGAAGGATCAGGTATGTACTTTCTCAGGAGAGATACATGGAACATATCGTGAACATGAGAGATATTCGGTGGAAGCGCCAATCAGTAAGCTACCTTCCCAACACGATCTAGTATTTCGAATGGACCGATATATCTAGGGCTCAACTTCCCCTTCTTTCCAAATCTCATAACCCTCTTCCAGGGAGATATTTGTAAGAACACTTTATCACCCACTTCAAACACTAGGTCTTTTCATCGGTTGTTGGCATAACTTTTCTGTCGACTCTAAGCTGCTCTTATGTGTTGTTGAATAGATCTGACCTTTTCTGCCATTTCATCAATGAGATCAGGTCCTAATAGCTTTCTTTCACCAACTTCATCCCAGCAAGTTGGAGTCCTACATTTCTTTCCATAGAGAGCTTCATAAAGAGCCATCTGAATACTGGAGTGAAAGCTATTATTATAAGAAAATTCCACCAAAGGTATGTGTTGATCCCAACCACCTTTGAAATCCATAGAGCAAGCTCTCAACATATCTTCTAGGGTATGAATTGTTCTCTCAGACTGACCGTCTGTCTGAGGATGATAAGCAGTGCTGAAACTCAACTCTGTATCCAGAGTATGCGGAAGACTTCGCCAGAACTTCGATGTAAATCTCGGATCCCGATCGGATATAATAGAAAGTGGTACTCCATGCAATCTTACCATTTCCTTTACATATATCCTTGCAAGCTTATCCAGAGATAAATCCTCTCTAATAGCAAGGAAGTGTGTAGACTTTGTAAGACGATCAACTATGACCCAAATAGCATTATTGCCTTTGGATGTTTTAGGAAGTCCTGTGACAAAGTCCATAGTGATTTTTTCCCATTTCCATTCGGGTATGGGTAATGGTTGTAACATCCCCTTAGACTTATGTCTCTCACCTTTAACTTGTTGACAAACCAAGCATCGAGAGACAAATTCAGCAACATCTATTTTCATGCCATCCCACCAGAAGTACTCTTTCAGGTCCCTATACATCTTCATACATTCAGGATGAATAGAGAATGAAGAACTATGAGCCTCATCCAGCATCTCCTTCTTTAATTCGGGGATGGTAGGAACACAAACCCGATTCCTGAACTTTATTATCCCATCACAATCAAGGTTGAATTCAGGAAAGTTTCTCACCTTCTTTTGTAACTCAACATCTTCTTTCTGTGCCTCTTTAATCTTCACATGTATAGATAGTTGAACATTCATTTGAGAAAGATAAGATTTTACCCCTTCCATTATAATTCCAAGATCCATCCTTTGAAAATCCATAAATATTGGATCTTTTGTGATCCTCATCATGGATAACTAGCATGGTCTTGTTGACTTAATGCATCTGCCACCTTGTTTGCTTTCCCAGGGTGGTAATGGATTGAGCATTCGTAATCCTTAATCAGCTCCAACCATCTTCTTTGACACATATTCAGCTCCTTTTGTGTGAAAATATACTTTAAACTTTTACGATCAGTATAAATATCACACCTTTCACCATAAAGATAATACCTCCAAATCATTAATGCAAAGATTACCGCAGCTAACTCCAAATCATGTGTTGGGTAATTTTGCTCATGGATTTTCAACTGTCGTGAGGCATAAGATATCACCATATCATTTTGCATAAGAACACACCCCAATACCTTCTTGGATGCATCACTATAGATCACAAACCTTTCTCCACTGCAAGGCAGTGTGAGCACAAGTGCACTGGATAACCTTCTTTTCAACTCCTTGAAATTCTCTTCACATTCTTCCGTCGAGACAAACTTAACTCCTTTCCGAGTCAACTTGGTGAGTGGATTAGATAAACGGGAAAAATATTTCACAAAACGTCGATAATATCCAGCCAAACCAAGAAAACTTCGGATCTCAGTTACTGTTGTTGGTCTCGACCATCTTTCAATAAACTCTGTTTTTGCTGGATCCACAGATATCCCCTCTTTTGAGATTATGTGACCCCAAAATGCAACTTTTTTAAGCCAAAATTCACACTTGGTAAATTTGGAATAAAACTTCTCCTTTCTCAGGGTCTTCAATATAATTCTCAAGTGATCTTCATGTTCTTCCTTGCTCTTTGAATATACAAAAATATCATCTATAAAGACTACCACAAATTGATCAAGATAGTCTCTAAAGACTCTATTCATCAGATCCATGAAGATAGCAGGGGCATTAGTAAGACCAAATGGCATCACTATAAATTCATAGTGTCCATACCTTGTACGGAAAGCCGTCTTTGGTATATCCTCCCTTTTGACCCTTAATTGATGATACCCTGAACGAAGATCAATCTTGGAAAAGTATTGAGCTCCTCATAGTTGGTCAAATAAGTCATCAATGTGTGGGAGAGGATATTTGTTCTTGATAGTGATCTTGTTAAGTTCTCGATAATCAATACAGAGTCTCATTGATCCATCTTTCTTTTTCACAAATAGAACAGGTGCTCCCCAAGGTGACGCACTAGGGCGTATGAATCCCTTATCAAGATTCTCTTGGAGATTCTTCTTCAATTCCTGCAACTCAATTGGGGCCATTCTATAAGGTGTCTTTGAAATAGGCAAAGCACCCTGTACAAGTTCTATTGAGAACTCAACTTCACGATTTGGTGGAAGTCACGGTAATTCCTTCGGAAAGACATCATCAAACTCCTGTACAATGGGCATATTCTTAATCGTGAGTTTCTCACCAACCATTTGAGATAAATAACCTTCATTTAGTGGAATCAAGACCCATAAGATGGACGAAATTTCCACGGGAAGGTTATGTTCATCCTTGCATTGATAGACGATCATAGATTGATCTGGAATATGAAATGTGACTTCCCTTCTTTGGCAATTGATATGAGCTCCATATAAAGAAATCCAATCCATGCCAAGAATCACATCAAATTCCACTATAGGAAGGATCAGAAGATTTGCAGGAAGCACTTTCCCACAAACTTCGATCGGAGAAGAATTATAAACTTTTGATGCGACTGTTGTGCCATTAGGTGTTGTCATAGCTAACTCAACATCTAATTGTTGAGGTAATACGGTGACACCCTTAGAAAATTATTCAAAAATAAAATAGTGGGTGGATCCAGAATCAAATAAAACATTTTCTACTTTAGAGTGGATGGTAAGTGTACCTTTCACCACAAAGTTATTGTACTCCACATCACTGATAGAAATTTCATGTGACTTTCCTTTGTCTTTAGCCTTAAGAGTTTGTTGGCATCGACCATCATCATCAACCCTTGGATTAGGGCATTTATTGGCATAATGTCCCTTCTCCTTTCACTTGAAACATTGAAGTGTAGTAGGTTCATTCTGTTTATCCCTTCTTTTGTTTGCATCATTAGACATCTTCTTCCAATCATCGCAACATTCAAATGCCCGATGACCTTCATTTCCACATTTGAAACATTTACTTGTCCCTTTAAGACAACTCCCTCCATGTTTCTTTCCACTCTTTGAGCATAAGGGAAAGCTCATCTTCTTTTCAGTGTGCTCTTTAGATTTTCCTTTGAATTCCATTTTCCTCTTCTTATCAAACCCATATGACAGATGGGTTACTCCAATCTCCATCTCGACTTTGAGAGCACATCGAACGATTTCCTCATAACTATTGAAGTCCCTTATGGCTAACACCCTTCAAAGACATGGTTTTAAGCCACTAAAGAATCGATCGATCTTACTCTCAGTTTGGATAATAATACCAGAAGTGTACCTTGCAAGTCATGTGAAATTTTCTTCATAGGTACCAATAGATTCATCATCCTTTTGCTTTAGTTCAAGAAACTCTTTCTCCAACTTTGTTCGGAGAATACGAGGGAAGTACTTATTGAAAAATAAGTTCTTGAACTTGTCCCATTCCATGGGCTCAATTTCATCCCTTTTCCACGTATTCTTAATAAGATTCGACCATTGATAAGCATCTCCTTCCAAACGATACACTGCTAGGATGAATTTATCATGTTCAGAACATTGAAGAACTGAAAATATCTTTTCAGTAGTACTAATCCATTTTTCAGCAACTAATGGATCAGTAGACCCGCTGAAAGAAGGTGGACAATGCCTCATGAAGGATTCAACAGAATGCTGCTCCTTCCTTTTCTTGTTTGGAAGTCCTGCATGATTCATAGCTTGAGAAAGTTGTGTGAGCATGGCTACCACATTTTTCATTCCAGCTCCCATAACATTTGGTTGCTCAGGGGGACAATCATTGCATTGACCTTCGCATTCTGCATTAACACGGTTCCTTCAGGTTCCAGCCATTGAATAAAACCAAGAAGAATAGTGTGAGCAACACTAATTATAATAGGAAAACCACATAATCAAGAATAAAATTTCACACTTAAGGTCTTATCCTAGGTTATTCATGGCCATTTCTAAAACACTAATATTGTTTTCTGTGCTTAGACTTATCCTTAGGGTTCTTACTATGGCTTTCACATCCTAGTTTCCAAAGGTTGACTATACCTTTCCTCTGATACTAACTATAATGACCCATACTTTACATACATTGTTAATACATCAAAATTGAAGCATACTTATTACAACATATAACAAAACCATGAAAGGACCGTATAGGTATAGTGTCTTTAGAAACTGGGAAACATAAACAACTGGTTCATAAAGCGTCTACACTGTCTCCCATTTATTTCATCACATCTATAGTCCCTTTTGGAATATACTACTTAATAACCTTCTTCCTGACCTGGGGAAAGAAAACATACAAAAGGGTGAGCTCAAATGCTCAGTAAGGGTAAACAAAAGAAATATCAATCAAATCATATACATAAGCACATAACTTTTGGAAATCTTAACCTGCAAAAGAGATCATAATTTCATAACATGGGATAAATCATGGCTGTGAAATGTAATCACAATAATCATAACTTAAAACATGAAACTTTGTGCCATACACACATAATCATAGAGAATCATTTCTTATTAGTCAAGACTCATTGCCAAGACTATCTTAGTGGACAAAGTCCCTTTCTGAACCGAGTTCACTCCTCGTTTCAGTCCTGTTTCACTGAACCGGTATAACCTACCATTCCAGCCATGTCTATCTCATGAGATATAAAATCTTTACCCAATGCATTTGAGGGAGATATAGGTCCCACCCATCTCATAATGATACCATTCTTATGTGTGCCACAAAATCATAAATCATACATCATTTCATAACCCATGTAATAAAAATGGGAATCTTAACCCTCATGACATCATAAAACAATTCATATAAGATAACGGAATTCATAAAAATAATTCCATCACAACATAATAAAATCAATGTAATAATAGGGATAAAAACAGAAACCATTATTATCTTAGATGGAAAATAATTTTGATAAAACACTTGAACTCCATTCTTGAGGAAAATATCATTTTTTCTTCAAAAACATTTTTCCTTTCTTAACATGTCATACAACTTTAAACTAAAAGAATTTGATTAAAAATAAACATGAAAAATTGTAAAGGATTCTTCGTGGAAATAATGTTTTAAAAATCCATTCATGTCGTATAAGTTAAAAAAACATTCTTCTCGTACTTTTGTCGGAAAAGTCAAAAAATACCTCGTACGAAAAACGACAAAAGATTCCTTTCATACCTTTTACTAAAAACTCACCGAAAGGGAAAAATTTGATATAAACTATTGTAGAAGTATATAAATATTACATATTAGGGAAACATGGATGTGTATGATGAAATACACCCTAGTAAATACCAAAGTATAAACAATCTCGGATAAAAATGAGATTGTGACATTTCCCTTACCTTAGGTCTGTTTTTCTTTGTAAGTGTCAAAAACTTTTGTATAATGATTTAAATAATGTTATTGACTTATTCCAGAATCATAATTATTTTTATGATATCATATATGGTCATTTTCTTAGCTTCTTAGTAGTAATATTTCATTGCTACTTGTTTTCCAGGTGTTTATAACTTTTTGTTCTTATGCGTGTTTTGTCGAATAAATTCTTATTCTTATATTTAGGTTATAGATACCTCATTTACAGAATGGTATTAGTGTAATATATATCATATTCATTCATTCAATTCTTTTATATAATCATTATGAAATGAAGATCATGTAGAACGAGTCGCATCACATCGTGGAGACGGAATTCCATACGTACGCATGAGTGATGATATCGTTCATATGATCGTGGAATTGTATTGGAGTGTATGTATACTATTTCAGAATCAGTATCAATTTATAATAGTCACATGTATTCATTATTTACACCATTATAACCATCTAAGTAAGGTGGTGGTGGAAAATAGATTACACCACGGCGTGGAGATGGTATTCCGTACGTACGCACGCGCGGTGATTTCTTTTTCCGTAGGATGGATAGATGGTGAAATAGGGTTGTTTCATAATTATAATAACATATCCGTATATGAGTGATACTGATGTTATTACTTCATAATGAAACAACTAAAGAAGAAGAAGTGGAAGAAGAAATAAAGATGAAAGAATCGGTAACTGACATTACCTCTTCTTTGAAGTGCTTCTTTGAGACCTTCTTTTAGGGAACTAAACATGGTCTTTGAAGAAGACCAGGACCTCTAGGATGTCTCTAGGGAAGTGGATAGGAGGAATTGGCAGGGGTTGGCCGAGATTGAAGGCTCAAAGTGGTGTGAGGAAGAGGGGGAGGAGGTTCCCTTTTATAAGGGAGGAGAGGGGCACCTTTGGGAAAACTAAAAATATTATTTTATTATAAAGTGAAGTTCGGTTTTAAATAGCTACAAATTGATATATTTAGAAGCTAAGGTTGGTATGGGGATAAAGTCTCTCATACAATAGAATTTAGACAAGTTTAGGTTCCTAATTTAACCTTATCATTTAGATTTAACATTAAGTTAAATAAGTTTACTTTTACCGTGTCTTCTTGTGTTCTTATACTATAAGGTTAACAAACATACTATAAGCAGCCAAACGAACCCCAAGTTGTTTATTATTAATATATATAACCTTATCTAAGTCATTTTTCCGAACCTTAGATTTTTAGGAATAACAAAACAATTACTAATATAGTATTTGTTTTAAAAACTATTTTATGTCAATTTTGACACTATTTAGTAATTGATTTTTGTGAAACTCATAACATAATTATTAGTTCTAACCAAGTTAATTAAATCAATAATAACATGTCATATTAACCTAGAAAATTAGTGTAATTCATAAAAAGTCTCAAATTTCATTTATTTCGGTGTTTATAACATTAATTATGTCAATATTTCATTAATAAGATAATTACTGCATCATCGTTGTGTCATAAATAAATTAAATTATTTAATGTCTAAAAATTAAAAATAAAATAACCTTATGTAGGAACTCGTTTAAGCTTTCTAATGAATATTTATAGTCGAATTTATCTTATGTATAACCCCATATTAAAAATTATTTACTTATTGAGCTTTGATTTTAACTATTTTAACCCTTCTTTAAATAAATTAATAATAAATGTCCTAATCTAATCCAACTGGGCCTAAATGGTTATATTTTATTCCTAAGTTTGTTTTTGGTCGAATTAAACTTATCCAATAGAATTAGGACATGTGTTATGGTAATAATAATATCATCTTTACCCTTAATTACCCTATTTACTTTTAACCGTGGTAAAAAAAAGTAAAAAGTTACTATTCACCAAAAATTATTTTCATCTCATTGAACCACATTTTAGTCCTTGATATTAACTGTGTCTCTCGGATTTTTGAAATTCCACTCACAGAAGCGGTAAAAGTATGTTTTATGAAAAATTCTATTTTTTAACTACCACTTAGTGGTTTCACTATTCATCAAAAATTGAAAGTTTCCAGAAAAATACCAAAATTTCACCCTATGCTAATTTCGATATTCCGAATCCAAAAATGGAGTCCATTTTGAAAAATAAAATTTATAAAATTTCAAAAAGTGGTTATTACTATTCATAATGGCTAGTTTTAATAATATTTTAATAGCATATCGTTGTTTAGTGAAACTCGGTATTGCGTATGATGCAAACTATCGAAGAAGGTCACGATTTCTTGTAAAGCAAGTCAAGAAAGTGTTGTGTAGAAAAAGATTCCTTTGATGATTTATATAACATAAAAGTCTTGGGTGTTACAATGGGGACATATCCTCATACCATCACCCCACGTGATTCCAGGAGTGGAGCCTTAGGCCAAGGATACGATGAGGGTCCAACAATAATGGGGCGGGAGACACTAGCTTCCAGCTGAGTTGGGCCCGAAATGCAATGTCTGGGTTACTCTTCATTTCCCCTGGGGATGAGGGCCAATCTACACATGGTACTTAGAGAAAACTAAAGCATATAATCTTATCACTCAGATCACGGGAGCCCCGACAGACGTCGTCACGTATCTTTGTCTTCCTTACATGTGGAGGTGAACTTATGTATAGTGCATGGAGTGTTGATATCCCACCTAGATACAATGGGGTGGAACATAATGTGAATCATGCAACAAACATTCAGGGCCTAAAGGAGTCGGTGTGACGACTGAGGATCACTGATGACCACGTTTGCAACACAACATCCGATCGTGTTAGCCTAAAATAGGGACAAAAAAATGAGCATCGACCACTGACCATGTTCACAACGCTGTATTAGTATCAATTTGAAGTCTGAAACTTTCGAGGACGTTGGCCTGTGATGGTAGGAGATCCCTTAGGAATTTTATCCAATCTGTTCTAGGGGGTCCCTCCGAGTGTGAAAGATAATGGGGGCCTGAACGAAGGGGAGCACGAATCTCGGAAAGTGGATGGAACTTGCCTAAGTTGAATCAGACACTCTGGGTCCTAGAACAAAGTACTCTGAACACATTAACGGACCACTGGAAAGGGTCTAAGGGATCAGTTTGAGAGCAGCAAAAAGATGGTGGATTCTCGGGAGAAGGGGGCATGATGAAAAAAACCATGTACCACATCTATATATCCCCCCATGGGGAGGGACATGCCAAAAGACTGAGGTGACCAAGAGATCGTGGGATTTTCTAAGAGATGGAACTAGACCTGAAAACTAGACGTTCAGGAGTTCCTATGCATCCCATAAGGATGGGAATCAAGCTGCACGTAGTTCTAGAATCACAGTTTAACATCATGTAGGACGATGAGAGGAATTTCATCTAGGAATGTGTACGGCACGGCGGGTAACCCATTGCGAATGAGGACATAATCCTACACCACACCGCACACTCTGGGTAAGGACTGGGGCTAAGGGGCTCGAGAACGCCAAGGGGCCTGAGGCTGGGCCTCGATCAGGAAGGCCTAACCATCTTGCAGTTTAATGTCTTTCAGTGAGGACGAGCATGCAGTTTATGGTCATGCTGGACCACAAGGAGCTTAGTTTAAGGTCATAGAACATGGACAAAAGGGGCCCAAATGTATGGCCAAGTGCAGTTTAAGGTCGTGCAAGACCAAATGTAGTCTAGGGTCATGCGGGACCGGGTGCAGTTTAGGTTCATGCGAGACTGTTATCCAGTTTAAGATTATGGGGTACCCCATAGGTTCAGGAAAAATACTTCTTGAGGAACTTGGAATTGGTGGGAGGAGTGACATGATCGACATCCATAGTCACCAGGGAGTACGAACCATTTGGATAGACCTTATGGATGATGAAAGGCCCCTCCCATTTGGGATCCAACTTGGGTGGTTTCCTACCGGGAATCATTGGTGCCCTGAGGACCAGTACCAGGTCACCTTTCAGGAATGATCTGAGGTTAACCTTCTTGTTGAAAGCTCGAGCCATCCTGCTCTGATTCCTTTCTAGGATGTGCAAAGAGTGAAGCCTATTTTCGTCCAGCGCTTCCAACTCAGCCAGGTGGATTTTAAAAACTCTATCTGGCGCTTGCTGGTCATAGACCATCATGAACAATCAAGGAAACTGAATCTCGACGGGCAGGATGACCTCAGTTCCATACACCAGGGAATACGGGGTCACCTAGGTGGAATTACGAGTCGTCGTCTGATAATACCATAGGGTGTTGGGGAGCTTTTCCGGCAAACGTATCTTGTTCTGGCCAACCAATTTTTGTAGAATGTTAGAGAGGGCTTTGTTAAACGCCTTGATCTTTCCATTCACCGGCGCATGATAGCGAAGGTTTGGTTAGAGAGAATGTTGTACTTGGCGTACAATTTCATCAGCTCGACTGCTCGGAATTTGGTTTCGTTATCCTTGGGGATAGTGTGAGGCACTCCATATCGATATATGATGTTGGAACTCAAGAAGTCCGCAATAGAATGGGCTTTGACTTCTTTGAGTGGAATTTCCTCTTCCCACTTTGGAAAGAAACCGTAGCGTTCAGAATGAACCGGCATTGGTGAGCCGTCACCGGTTGGTAAGGTCCTATGACATCCAACCCCAGACTGCAAAGGGCTAAGAATACTTTGTAGTGTGGAGGGGCTCCGTTGGCCGATGCACAAAGTTAGAATGAACTTGGAACCCATGAAACCTCTTGGAAAACTCGATGCAGTCATAGATCATGGAGGGCGAGATGTACACCAGCCTCCGAATCTGGTGAGACAACTTCGACCTGGCCTGATGGGCACCACAGAAACTAGCATGAACCTCCTGCATGACCTGAGGGATCTCGAATCCTTGAAGGAAACAAAGCAGAACACCATCAAATATGCGTCTATAAAGGATCTTCTCAAGGCTGGGACTGCTCTGAAGGGTAAACTGCAGCGCGCAGCGTCGGATTCGCTCGCGCTCGGCCCAGTCTGACGGAAGATTACCACAATGGAGGCATTCATCCAAGGGTGTCCTCCAATCACGAACTACTTTGATCACTGTATCTGAAGTAACTAGGGCCGCCATCGTAGGAGAACAAGAGGTAAGATGGTTCACTCACAGGCCACAATCATCTTTCAGGGTAATGGGAGCAATGAATCTTCGGTGCACTACGTGGATAATCCGGTTGTCCTGTTTGGGCTCCACAAGCGATGCGACCAGGCTGGCCAAAGCATCTGCTCGACTTTTCTACGACCGGGGAATATGAACGACCTCTGGCCTAGAAGGGAACTGAGCCATTAGATAGAGGGTGAACACCAACAATGGAATTACTTTTGGCATTCTAAAAACATAGTCACCATCAACCTGGTTGATGACCAACTCGGTGTCCACTTTCACATGCAGATGGGGCACGTCGATCTTGAGGGCCAGCTCGAGGCCAGTGATGAGGGCTTAATATTTGGCCTCATTGTTGGTGAATCCCTATGAAAAATAGGAACAAATATGGAAGAACAACATTCTCCGGGGTGATGAAGACATTACCTATGCCCACTCTCTTGAGCCTAGGATTGTTGAGTATTCTACCAATGGGGCTCAAGGAGAAACCGTCCAAGAGAATCTGCCAGCATGGGATGACATGATTGACATAGAGGACTGACTCATCAGGAAAACCTAGACTAACCGGCTAATCCGTGAAGGTTGGGAGAGAAGATAAAAATTCTTCCAACACTCGTCCATTGATAGCCTTCTGAGGTATGAACCTGATGTTGAACTACAGGAGGATCACCGCCCACCAGCTAGTTGGCTAGTCAACATAGGTCGGTTCATGTTGTATTTCAACGGGTCTACCCGAGAGACTAGCTGTACCTCTTGGTGCTGTAAGTAGTGCTGCAATTTCTGTACAACAAATATGAGTTCCAGTAAGCTCTTCTCGATTGGAGAATATCTAATTTCCATATCAAGGAGCAGGCAGATGAGGTAGTAGAGGTTATTCTCTGTTCCTTCATTGTACTTCTGGGTGAGAAGTGCGCCGAGGGACCATTCCAGGGCGGTCATGTAAAGGACCAGCGACTTCCCGGAGATGGGTGGCATCAAGACCGGAGGTTGGAGAAGATGCTAGTTGATTTCCTCAAAGGCTGATTGCCTTGATCTTCTCCAGGTCGATCTCAATGCCTCTGTATCTGACAAAAAATCCAAGAAACTTTCTGAACGTGACCCTGAAGGAACACTTCTACGGGTTCATCTTCAGGTGGCGGGAGCGGAGGAAGCCGAACACTTTCTCAAAGTCCTTGAGATGGTCCTGACGCTGGCGAGATTTGACAACCAGATCATCCACGTAGAATTCCACCTCTGTCCCGATAATTGGATTGAATATATGATGCATGGCCCGTTGATAGGTGGCACCCTCATTCTCCAGGCCAAAAGGCATAACCAGGTAATATAAAGTAACTTGGGGGCCCTGAAAGTAGTGGAATCTTTGTCCTCGGGGGCATCCGGATCTGGTTGTACCCGGAATACCCATCCTTGAAGGAGAGGGTTTGGAACCCGGACATTGAATCAATCAAAAACACTATCACCGGATGTGGAAAATCATCCTTCGGATAATGGAGATTGATATCGCGGAAGTCAATACAGACCCTGATCTGTCCGTTTTTCATCCTGACTGGCACAATGTTGGCCAGCACTGGGGGTACTAAACATCTTTGATGATGTTGTCCTTGATAATCTTTTCCACATCAGCCACAACCATTGCACTATGAGAAGGGTGCATCTTTCTGGGAGGCTGCTTGAACCCGTGATGGTTTGCTGGAAGGGCAAGGTGGTAGACAACTTCCTGAGGATCAAGTCCTAACATCTCATCGTAACTCCAAGATAATACATCACGGTGCTATCTAAGGAATTATAAATGTCGTTTCTGATCCTCAGG
This sequence comes from Viscum album, assembly GCA_963277665.1. NCBI lineage: Eukaryota > Viridiplantae > Streptophyta > Magnoliopsida > Santalales > Viscaceae > Viscum > Viscum album. The sequence continues at coordinate 280,069,098 of OY728125.1, forward strand.
GGGTATGGCGGTGCTGACCAACATGGGTCTTGGGTCCACCTCGCTACCGAGGTTCACCTGCACTAACTCATCCACTGTGGTGGAGACGCCCTCCTCAAAGGTGGGGGCACATCTTCCATGTCCTCTACACTTGTAGAGGGATCATCCATTTGGGGAGCTGCTTCAAGGCTACCAGACCTTGATGGGAAGCTGGTGATGACTTGGGCGGCAGTGGTCATCATATAGGAAGACTCATGCACCACTGAGACCATAGCGATGAAGGCAATCGATCCAATCCCATCTGGTCTTCATCCCAAGGGCCACGCTTGATAACTTCAAAGTAGTTGTGGCGCGTCGGCTTGAGCCGGTTAATTCCAGCCCAGTTGAAGAGACATGTATAACACACTGCTATTACCCCGAGCTTGACGTCCTGATACCATACAGGGGTAGGAGGTTCGGGAACCACATGAGCCTGGTTTGTGTTGGAGTATGAGGTGATTTTCCGCTGTCGCTTGGACCTGGGAACATACCTTCCTCTTGTACCTGAAACCACAAAGCACTGACCCATGTCGGGGGTTGGGGCCTCCAACCGATGGATTGGGAAGACGTAAGCATCATCCAAACCTGCCCAGGGATCACTTGTGACAGCGGCAAAGTCATCCTCACCAGCCAGAACCTACTTCTCCTTGTTCTGGTAGTAGTCAGCATCCAGATAATAGGATTCACAAGAGGAAAAAGGAGATGCATCTCCTTGTATCATTCCTAATCGACCGTTAAGGGAGTATTTGAGGCAGTTGTAATATGATGAGGGGACCTCCGCGTGAAGTTGGAGCGACGACCTGCCCATCAATGCATTTTAGGGGGCGTCCTGAGAGACAACCATGAATTTGGTGCTGGCAATTAGGCCACCGAACTAGGTATTCAAGTGAATCATGCCGATTGGAGTTTGATCGGTCCTGTCATACCCCTGTATCCTGAGGCTGGAGTGAGTTAAATCATCCTCAGACAGACCCACCTTCCGTAGTGTCCGATTTGGGATTAGGTTAATCCCGGAAGCCATGTCAACAAGACCGCGGAAGAATTCCACGCCATTGAACTGGCCAGTGATGTATAGTGGGTGAATGTGCCCCTATATGGGAGTTTCATCATCTTCGCCGGAGAATGAGATAAGTACCTGGCATTCGGCATTCTCAATTGCCTTAGCCTTGAAGGATTCTGCAGTTGCTACCTCCGTTTCAAACTGGAGGGGGCTCCTTAGGGCCTCGATGAGTGCCTCACGCATTTCAGATGATAGTCGAATAGCCTCAAGGATATAAAGCCTTGTTGGAATTCCATCCAGGTGCTTTAGTACATCATACATTCGGGCCAACCGTGATCCCCTGCTTACAGGAGGCCGCTCTGCAATTGGAGGCATGACGGGCCCTGCCGGCTGGACCAGTGGCTGACTGGTACTAGGCACGTCTTGATGTTCACTAGTCGAAGCCCATAGAGTGACTGCCAGATTAGTACCGGAAGGCTGGGGTAGGCTGGTAGCAGGGCAGAGCTGGTCGCAGCACAACTGAGGTGGTTCTGCCTGATCCAGCAACAAAAACGGTGGCGGTGGTGAACCTGTCGACACCGGACAAAGGGGTCATGTGTGCTGAGCTCTGTACTAGGCCTCCAAACGGGTCATAGTGGCATGCACGAATTGGCTGGAGGTGCCAACTGCTGTGCCCCATCAATTCATGTGGCCATGGCTCCGTCGACATTGGTGACTACTGGGGACATTGGGAAGGTCCACCAGGAATCCCTCATCATCGGGAGTCAAAAAGGGATTTACCAACTCTACGGTGTTAACTGAAGCGTAACCCTGACTATCGCTTGAGGAGTCATCCACTGTCGGGCGGAGTCTCGGAGGGATCCCCATATCTGGGGGGCATGAAGTCGCCAGGAATCCGGGATGGAGACGGTATTGGCAAGGCACATTCTTTCTTCTTGTGCCACCGCCGCTTGCTCTTCTGGGAAGAGGTAGGCTGGGACGACAATGTCGAGGTAGCAACAACAGCTTCTGAAGGATCTGGCTAATTCAGGCATGCACGGATGATGCCATGGGTGCGGGTGACCGTGTTGTGGGCCATCCATTCACTATACTTCTAGAGACGATGGTCGGAAACCTGCTACCATTCATTATTATCGCGACTACTATCATACGATCTCACAATGACACATGCCACTTGTGGTGGGGCTGGGCCCAATCTGACTATATTATTGTCAATCTGGTCTTGGAGCCATTACATGAACACTTAGCATCGCTGGATGGTGTGCCCCAAGGTTCGTTGATAAGGGAAGTAGTTGGGGTGATCAGTGAGATGCGCCTCTTCTGGCTTCCGGCACTCAGGCAGCCGTACGATTCTCTGCTCCAAGGAACTACAGAAGTAACAGGGGACCCGAGCCTCATCAAACGAGTTGGTCTGATTTCTTCTTTCTGGAAAGGGTGCTCTTGGAGGCTGGACCTAACAAGGGGATGGAGGAGCATGCCAAGTAGGCAGAACCTTATTATCTCACCTAGGCGGTTGCAGTGCGTTACGCGGAGGCGCATGCCGATTTTGAGGCGATCGCTGCTGGGTCGGAGGTTGTGCCCGTGGGGGTGGACCCCAATGGGGCTGGAGAGCTGGCGTCACTGGTAGCAACTCTAACTACCTGGGGGCCTCTATCTGGGTGACAACAGCAGGCTAAACTTTGGTATCTCTCCTTGTAGGGACTATAGGAGGCAGCGGCATGCCTGGCTGGCCTATTGCAGGGCTTCTTCTAGGTGCTGAACCTTGTCTAAGAAGTCCCGGATCCCTCTGGTGTAATTCTGAGTGATCAGAGAAGGAACCGACTCTTCCTTGAAATTCCCTATGAACATTTTCAGTAATTGCTCTTGAGTTGGCGGAATGTCAAGGGAATATGTGAGCCGCTTCCACTGGGCGTTGAACTCCGCGACTCGCTCATCAGACCTTTGCTTGCACCTAAAGAGGTCTGAGATGTTTGTATTCTGGGTTGTGGAACTGAACTGGTAGAGGAATTTCCTGCAAAGGTCCTCCCAACTAGTCACAGATCCAACATGGGGCTGGCTATACTAGACGAATGCTGGCCCTTCTAGTGTCTGAATAAAGAAATAGATCTTGGTGGCCCCCTGCTGCGCTGGAGTCCCTAACATAGGCCCACACCTAAAGTTTAAGTGGGCCTGATGCTATGGTGGGTATCATGTCCCATTAAAGGAAGAGAAAGTGGGGTTCCCAAATCCCGGAGGTGCTGGAATATCATCCACCCATGATGGGTATGGCTTGTCGTCCTGTAGGTTTGCCAACTCCCGAGTTTCCAAATCCTCTAAGTGGGCGATGAGTGCCACCATTAGATTTTCAGGATGTGGGTTCCTATCCTGGCAGGGATCCCTAATCACAAGAACATTTTCTGGCTCTTCAATCCGATAGTCATGCTTAGCAGCTCACAGGGCGACTGGTGGAGCGACTCTTGGGGTAGCGGGAGGAACCCCATCGGGGTCTCTTGGGAGATCACGCCGCTCAGGAGGGTTTGGCGAAACATATCATGCCCTCTTTCCATGAGCTACGTCCTCTCCTCTGTCGGCGAATATGGAATGATCGTGGTTGACTGGGAGAATCTTGTCGAGGGGTAGTTGTTCCTGCACCTGCTGCCCCGGCCTAGGATCACCATAGTCAGGCCGCTGCTCTGCAATGCATTCGGCCAAGAGCTCATCAACCAGCCTCTTCTACTCAGCAAGATATTGCCGCAGTGTGGCCTTCTCGAGATCTTCCTCTGCCTTTTTCACTGAGGCAGATGGGTCCGCGAGCTTGACAGCCCCGATGTGTTCCTTACCCTTGCCGATGTTCCGGCTTAGTGTTAACACCTCATTTGTTGCAGGGAGACCTAGGAGGTTTCTCTGTTGGTGAGTAATCCACCCGGATGGGTCTAGTAATGGCCTGTACTCAGGGTGTGAGTCCCCATTGAGACGTTCCAAACCATTCCCCTCTCTCGACAAGTCGGCCATGTTAACCTCTACAGCCCTCGGGGGCATACCCTCAAAACTGATCGGTGAGTCGGGATGCCAGTGAATAGTGATGAAGAGAAGGGCAGCATACTGCCCCCATCCATGGACGTGGGCATGGGTGGTGTCATTCTCGATAACCCTGCGTAGTACTTCAAAACTCGGATCACATTGTTGTTGGAGGGCCCTTTGGGGGCCAAGTGACTCGGGGTGCCGAATAGCGGGGAGCGTGGCCAGGTCGACCCGACGACATTGCTCACCAATATCCTCGAGGTGTACATGACTCCTGGGATAAGGAACATTCTTATAGCGAATATGGGAGTGAGTCGCCCAGAGATTCTGGCGGAAACATTCAAACTCACCTTGGGTGAGCAATTCTGGTATATCAAAATCCAATCCCGTGACCGACCAAAACTTCTTGGGGAAGTGGCCTACAGCGAGGAAGGACCAGAAGCTCCATGACTCTGGTTTGGGATCCTAACCTTGCTGGACCTGCTCATCAACCGAGAATGGATGGGGAGCTGGCAGCGGTTCCAAGGTAGTTCGCTGGGCTGGCCGGCAGAGAATACAGCAAGCATGCTGATTGGTCGTCGAATCCTAAGTCACCCTCCAAGGGTTGCAGTGTCCTGGATGCCACATCACAATAGGATGGGCTGGCGAACAGGCCTCATGTCATAGTGTCGATGCTTGCTGAGGGTGTTCCATGAAGCGACTCTTCCGTCAGTCCCCAGAAAAGTTCTCCACCCTCTCTGACCACGGTGGAAGGTGCTTCTGGAGAGGCCAAAGGTAACTGAATGTTTGCTCCCTGGGGTACACCAGATCCTCGTCCTCCAGGATATACTTTCGGAGATAGGAGGGGATCATACGGATCTCGCATTTAGGGAGTACGAGGATGATGTGCCGTGCCCCTATCCCTACCCTTAACTCATAGGATCGGGGGAGGGCTCCATCGCTGAGTCATACTCTGCCTCAGAGTCTGAGAAACAGACTGGTCTAATTTCCATCCGGCCATCACTGGAATTTCTCTTGCGGCGACGACATCCTACCTTTCTACCCTTGGGAGGATCCTCAGGGCAAGGCCGATTTCCATCATGGGGTCCTCTGGCCGCAATGTTGCTGGGGAGGAAAGGATCGAAGGCCAAGGTGTGCGGACCACTGGGTAAGATGTAGAAATGGATATGGGGAGTACCTCCATGTGGGTGAGTGACAAGATATACAATGGCCCCATACTCGTGGCCTGCGTTAGGGGATGTGACCCCTTACCCAGTGCAGTGAGCACTGGAAAATCCCCCACCCAGAGCGTAGCTGTCACGGGGAAGAATTTTTCTTTCCAGAATGGTGGCACAGAGTAGGACATCACACTAGATGGAACTACCATGAATTGGTCCGCGGTGGCTATTTCCTGTGTCGTCGACTGAGAGAGTCGACCCAACCTTCCTGGGGGGCAGTCGGGGCCTCGATCCGGGTCGGGCATGTAACTGCCCCTGCTCGACGTGTGCGGGGGTTTGATGACATGATTCAGTAGTGGCTCGGGCCACATTGGTTGCTGATGTTGATGCCACAGGGTAGGAATCCCCTTCCGCACGTGCCCGATGCTGGCATCGGGTCAGATGGGTTGGAGCCGGTGGTGCGGGCACATAGATTGCCTGCTCTTTCGCTCGGGGAGTCGGGCGGCGGCGTCGACGCGGCCTGTCGGGGGCCCTTACTGTGAACCCTCTTATCGGGTCATCGATCAGATGAACCCAGACATCCCCTACCTCATTGGCGTAGGGAGGGGAGGTGTCGAGGCATTTTGGGGATATACTCCTGAAATGGTTGAATGTCAGGGTGGGGAGTAGCGGCTCCCTGCACAGCCCTCGGGGGCGGCGTCGGTGGTATGGCGCAGCTGCCTTGAGGTCCAAACAGGCCATTTCCCTAGTGGGGATGACCCCTTCCTCCTCTTACCTATGCACAAGGTAGTTTATCACCCTTCATTGGATAATCTCTGACAGGGAGAGGGTACGTGAGCGCTTGGCAGTCGCAGTGGTCAGAGCAGCTGTGGAAAAGGCGGGACCACGCAGAGTGACCGCGTCGGTACTGCCCCTGCCCCTGCGTCGGTGGGCAGGTGGCGATCGAGCTCTGGATGCACCGATATGATTCCTGAAATCAGGGAGATGAACACATTAATACTAATAGGAAAAGGAATCGACAACCAATAGTTCAACGCCATTCCGTCTTCCATTGTCTATAAGAGGGATCCACACTGACAATGTTGCAGAACGGATTTCTCATCGTCCTGACTGCCCCAACCCCTGGCAGGTCTCACGTCCCAGTGCTGGGTGCCCAGACCTGGTGACATGCTAATATTTCGACACCCCAATGCCACCAGTCTCCATATTGAGGAGAAGAGATTCACATCAGGTTCACCATTTTCTATTTCCGAAGATTTCCGTTGGACGTGCACATCTGTCTGTGAAGAGTATGCTACTTGTTTCCCTACATTCCTGCATTTCAAAGGAGGGAAACATCTTTTACTTGTTCAGGAAATTCTAATCCTTGATCAAAACCTAGATGATGGGATGTCAGTTCTTCCTTTCGTGGATTCCTCCTCAGAGCTCATCACATAGTACGGGTCTCCATCATAGATTTAAGACGTATTCGTGAATCTCGTTCTTGGTGCCATATCTTCATGTACACCAGTTAATTAAGCTTCTTCCATTGAGACACTCTAAGGGGTCTGGTTGGGGCAGCATCCTTCAGTGAGAATAATGGTCATGATGGGGCGTCGTTGGCGTGTCTTGAAGTTGGGGGATTGGCATGTCTGTCTTCTGTCTCTTATTATAGGGCTTCTCGAGGGCGTAGAAGCCCGATGCATCCCACATAGAACGCAGGGAATTGGCATGCCATTGGCATGTATATGAGGTTTTCCTCAGCTTCCCATGTTTAACATGAGGTATGCTGCAAGTTTAACGTCCAGCGAGGATGGATCGGACTAATCAGAACACTCAGAGTGGATCAGATAAAAGGACCCCCTAATGGGAACATTGTTGTTGGGGCCATCACGTGTGCAGCTTCCCAGATATAATGGAGTGCAATGAGGTGGCATGATCCCACCGGGATGTGGCGAACCAGGTAAGAATTAGGATGGGTGATGAAGTGAAGGGGCTTGAACCTCATGGAGGCTTACTACGTACCATGCCTTAGCACAGATCAAAGTCCCCGTAGTTCGGGCATACAGTTTAACGTCATGCGGGATGAGATTTGGGGCTTACACTTTGAGGCGGACCATAATGTTGGATATGGGGCTTACGATCTGAGATGACCCATGTTGGAAAACCCATGTCAAGGGGTCATAACGACTGAGTGGTGGGATTGATCCTCGTGGAGGCTTCCTACATACCATGCCTTCACACGGACCAAAGTCCACATAGTTTGGGTGGTGCAGTGTAACGTCATGTGGGATGAGGCAGACAATTTAACATCGTGTTGTATGGAATACAATTTAACGTCATGAGGAATGAAAGAATACAGTTCAACGTCATGCGGGACGACATTCAGGGATTACACTCTGAGGCGGCCCAATGAATTAGTGAACCAACGCGAAGGGGTCAGAACAACCAGGTGGTGGGATTGAACCTCGTGGAGGCTTCCTACGTACCATGCCTTAGCATGGATCAAAGTCCTTGTAGTTCACCGGGATGGGGCTTACGCTTTGAGTCGGCCCATAGAGGATTTCCTGGACGATTATCACTCTATGCCCACGTGAGTAATGCATGGTGTGAGAAACAAGAGGTAGTAGGGACCAGATGATCACATCGTGAAGGGTGCATCTGTGAGAAGCGAAGAGGTGCTTACACTTTGAGCCGCCTTAGTGCTGGGACATACTCCAGGATGGAGGCCCGAAGTGCACAATGCACAGAGGGAGAGGGACTTGGGACCAAAAAAAGGTGATATATCATTCCCTATCACTCCCTCCACTGGCCTTGGAAGTGGGGAAGTACAGACGTGCGTGGGTGCTACCTTCGGTAGGAGAGTCTAGGGGATTACGCTCTGAGGCAACCCTTCCCCCGTGGACAAACCCCACTTCGATTGGGAGGATATCATTCCATGTGAGGAAGATTCCATTCCTGTGGAGACGAGCGGCGTAAAGAATGTTCGAGCCAGGGGGACCCTGCGTGCGAGGCATTGGGTCAGATCATAGTTTAATTCCATGTGTTGAGGACGAGGTGCTTGGTAGTTTAACGTCTTGTAGCTAGGACGAGATGGGTTCGCGCCACACCCCTAGGGCTTACATGACCGGAACCCTCTACCCCTTGTTGGAGGGAAGGCATCAGCAAGGCCGTTGTGAAGGGGGCCACAAGGTGAACCATCGATGGGTCCACGTTAGCGTGGCTATGAGAAGAAGAAATAGCCGTTAGCGTGCCTATGAGAAGAAGCATGAGGGAGAGTAACACAATAGGAAACACTACCCAAGGGACCTAGAGGTTACTTCGTACAAGCCCAGATGGCCGTACGGGAAAATCATGCTTGACACATAGGCCCGACATGGAGGAAATCCGGCGTCTATGCAGGGAGGTGCCCGGGGGCGTCAAGGTGAGGGTTCCGGGGGATTACGCGAAAAGGGAAGGTTTGCGTGCAAAACACTGGGATGACGCGTAATGGGGGCAGGTGGATTGCGCATGACTAGGAGGATCAAGCACAAAGGAGGTGAATTACACACAAGTGGCAACAAGCAAACCCTAAACAAAGGCTGCACTGCGCGAAGGGATTGCACACAATTAGAACGTTTTGCGCGCAACAGAATAACCCTGAGGGGTTTGGTATTTTATCTAAGCCAGTGGGATTGTGGGAAAAGTCATATCCCGGGGATAGGTTGTGTGAAAAGAGTCAATACCTAAATGTCATATTGCACGCGTGGAAGTCCTATTTCGCGCACAAGAGCCATTTGAAATTCTGCATCCCAGAAATGGAAGGGGCCTCCTTCTATTTATAGGCTCCTGGCATCACGAAATTCATATGGCGCCTGAAATTTTGTGTGCCAGGGAAGGCGGCACACCAAAGAGACCCGTGTGGGTGCGAGCGTGAAAAATTGCGCACCAGAGACTGGGTTCTTTTGTAAATCCCAAACTCCTTTCGTGCGGAAAAACTTTTTTGCGCAAAGCATCCTTAATTTCACGCACCACTTTTGGGCCCTTCGGATCGGGCCTTCGGGTCCGAATATGACTTCGCTTCATCATTTCAATACTTCCTTTAAGAGTTACGGACCTTTTCGCCATCTACAATGCACATGACACAACGATTTTTACTTGGTTCACCCTCACTGGGCTACATCCAAGGAGCATACACCAGCAATGTGCTGATGTACCAAATCAACTAAAAGCGCATTGATATCTACAATTTTCGTGATAGATCACTTCTATTCCTTGGCTTATTGCCAATACAATGTTCAGGGCCAGCTCACTGCTTTCCCAAGGGTCACTCCCTGTTTCTCTCTCTCTAGCTCACTGTCAGTGGAGAGGACCACCATATTTCCTCCTTTTATCACTGCTTTGGAAAGGATCCTCTCAATGTTTATATACATTTAGGTATATTCATTATCACTAATTAATACAATTTTTGTTGCATGTAGATGCTTTGTTGAAGTCCAACTTTCACCTGTAGATGAATCTCACTTTGTACCGTAGGTATTGGGCAATCTTCCAGCTTTCACGTTGCCTTGAATCACTGCCATGCTTAAACCATACCTGGCTCCCTTCTCCATGCCGATGTGCAAGTCTCAGCATGAAAATTAATACTGGTGTGCAAGTTCAAAAAAACAACATGCATGACACTAGCTTCTGCAATTCCAAACTAACACGACTCACACCCTTTTACGCCCAAACAAATTTTGGCACGCAACCATCAATTGTCGCTCTTCTTCAAAATCTGGCACACAATTTTCACCAAACAACTTGCGCACACCCCATTTTTCAACTCAAAACTTGGGCGACTCCGTTCCTTTCTCGCCCAAACCACTATGGATGCGCAAAAATCAACTGGTGCGCTACTTCTACTTGGGCGACCCAAGACCACTTTCGTTACCCCCATCCTTGCACGACAGGAAATCTTATTTTATCTAAGTGTTGAATTTGTAACTGAATGAGGAGGGTTCCACCACAATTTATAGGAATTTTGACACCTTGAGCGATGGTGCTAATGTCTCCACTTGGTGCGCAAGTCCAGCCTCCCTAGTCTCTACCGCACTAGTCATTTGCATGACCAAACCCAAAACATGGGCACCCATTTTTCCATTTCCATATATTGAAGTTCTGATCATGAAAAACATATGACGCCCACGTTTCCAAGCCTCCAAGACACCAGCACACATGTCACTTTTTCAGAAACACTTTTCTCCATTTTTAGATTTTGAGTTCCAAAAATTTGGCAAACACATGAAAATGGCGCCACCTTGTATCTGTTCTTTTTTATCGGCCTCCAGATCAACCATTCCATTATTTACATTCTTGAATCAATCGTGGATCTTTTCACAAAATCCCTTGAACTTGACATGCCACCATGAAATCACCTTTGTCAACAAATTTGTATGTCATGATTTGCTTTATCAACAAACACAACATGGAGGACAACTTTGTCAACAAGCACAATCCCCTCAAAAATGCTTCAATGATACTTTTAGGGATTTCTTCCAAACAAAGACATTGTAAACAAGGTATTTTAAAAGTATTAACAAAAAAATTAGTGAACACATAGATAATGAATATGTACGTAAGAAGATGATGAACATTATAATGGACAAGTGTGATATTTTTAAGGAACAAGTGTAGGCCGGAGTGGCAAGGGAGGTGGATGTGGGAAAAAATTGTATGAAGATCATTGTTCACTATGAAGAATAAAAGCTTGAATTGAATTTCCATATCAATTCACCTTATAGGGATTTTAATAGATTATATGATCAATGTTTCAAGTTAATGTGGATCAATAGGTGCATATCAATAAAAAAGATCACATCTTGGAACATGGATTCAATAAAATAATTATTAATCTTGTTGAATAATTCTAGTACTGGGATAGGATGGTCAATCAATTTGAAGCTTTAATCAAGGATGATCCAGCTATGATGGAAGCTATATACAATGGGAGGATGTATAGGTTGACAAATTCCTATAATATTAGTCTTGTCTATAATGATATTTTGTTTTATTTATATGTTTAATTTTATTTAATTTTGTTCCTATGTGGTTTCCCACTATTACCTAAAAAGTTATTTTGGAGTAAAAATTTATTTTTTAGTCTATTTAACAACCCTCAAATACTAGTTAATGTATTTTTGAGATTGTATAAAATGAAAAAATAGGGCGAGATCAGATGTTCGATAAGGGAAAGTCTAGAACAAAATATTTCATAGAATAAATAAATAAATAATAAATTGGGAGAGACACACACTAATAAAATATTCCATATAGCTAATATCATATAAGGGGAATATATAAATATATGATATAAAAACATAAATGATTAAATGGAAAAAATAAATGATTTAATAATGATACAATGCATAATTTTAGACATCATAATCATAATTTTATGGCATCAGGAAAAGAAATAATTTATAAATTGGTAAGGCACATGTCAAATACCCAAATTATTTTTTAAATGAGGCCTACCAATGAATTGAGAGGAAATAATAGGCCTCAATCAATAATTATTCGAATTTATTCATCATATAAAATAAATGAATAACAATTCAATACATAATAAAAATAATCATTCATATTGAAAAACTAACATATGAAATGTCAATAATTTCCCCAATTAATAACTATAATGACATGATCACAATCCTTACATATTAAAATTTTCGTACTATCATTTTAGTATACTCCTAGTAATTTATAATAATTTTCATTGGATTTTGACATAACATAAAATATTTTGAAAAGAACATTTTAACCATTCTTTAAAAACATTAGAAAACACCACATTCTTTTAATATCAATGTTTTTTAAAAAATTATAGAATATATAAAAAATGCATTTATTTTTAAATATCCATGGATAAATTTAATTATATCTTCAATTAAAATAATTGTTATGATAGTGTCAAAATTAGTTAGTGTGGTAAACTTTTAAAAAAGATTGCTTTCAAACTTTTGGTAAAAAGTTAAAATCACCTCATTTAGAAAATAAAAATAATATTTATTTTAAAAATTAGAAAATAAATTCTAATATTATTCAGTATGACTTGAAATAAAAATTTAATCATGAAAAATAACATTCTTGAAAATATTTTAAAAACACGGACATAGGAAAAAAAAGTGTGGACTAAAGAAGAAATAGGGTATATTTTTCTTATAAAATGTATTTCATGATCATATAAATTAAAAATAATAATAAAAATAAATGAAACAAATTAAAATAAGCATGTAACCTCAATTATAAAATAATTACCATTAATCTATATTCAATAACCAACAATATTGAATAAAAATGAGAATGTTGAATAAACCCTAAACCCTTACCTCATACTTCTACTTGGATGACAATATTAGATCCTAATAAATAATCAATTTAAATTATATAAATATCATTTTAATATAACTTTTAATATATATTTAATTGTTAAGTTAATTTTAAAAACATTTGGAATCCATTCATTGAATACTTCTTGTTGACATTGACCACTTAATGTTGTTTAATCAATTTCTCCAAAATTACATTTTTATATTAACGATTGTTAAATGTGTTAGGAAATGGTTAAACAATAAATATAATTTTAAAAATTCCATAAATATTTTTTTCATTATATTAAATTATATAACCATACATTCAAGGTGATAATAGGAAAAATCACATTGTTTTATGGAGGTGGTAGTCCACCAGTATACACAAAAATTGTTATCATTCTCTAACAGATGGAAGGGTAAGAAGGTATATGATATATTATATTTTTAGAACAATAAAATTTCATAAATATTAAATATATACATTATTTTCACTTGTATATCCATCCAATTAATGTGGTTACGAAAAACATCACAATGCTATATGGAGAAGGTAGGTCGTACACACACACACACAAGAGACGTTTTTTTCTATAGGATGGCGAGAAGATATTAAATGGATGAAAAATTAACATAGAAAATTATAATTATGGTTAATATACTGGTTTATTTTTGTTAAAATTTTTATTAAAGAGTTATTGGATGTGAGTGTATAATTTTACTTGAATAAGGTCAATAATAACACATACCACTTCTTTTGGTAACCTTCTTTTCATAACATATTAAGCCTTGTAGAAGTGAAATTTTGGTGAGACTAAGAAATATAGGATTTAAAGAGGGATCCTGGGAAGTTATAAAAGTATTTATTATTTTATTTCAATAGCTCAATTAGTATAGATATAAGAAGAGAGGGAGTGACCTTTTATAATTAATGTAGGTGGAAAACATTTAAATACTTAAAATTTTATTATATAATATATTTCTTCCTCAACATAGGTGGATCCAAGATATCATATAAATGAATACAATAAGGTTAAATGTTAAATACATCAATTCAATGATATTTAATCATGTGTTCTAGGTTATCTTGAATATTTATGCCTTTCTTTTTAACCATTTTATCTCATTTTAACCGTAAGTGAAGTGATAAATATTTACCATAATTTTCATTATGAGAAAAAATTAAGATTAAATTATTAACTAATATTAATTATTAAAATTTAATATATGTAATAAATTTTATAAGATAAATTTATATAATTTATAGAAACATCTTTCAACATATATTTGTAAAATGCAAAGAAGCTACTATTATAAAAATGTTTGTATTAAGCGTAAAAATGATTTTACAACAAAATAAAGTATAATTTAGTTTCCAATGTAATTAATTGGATTATTTAAATTAATAAGATAATTTTTCAAATTTAAAATGAAACCAAATTGAAAGGATTCTTGATTAAGCTAGAAGAACTAAATGTAGTTTTTATTTGAACCAAAACATTAAATAGATTCCCATAATATTACGAATATAATTCTATGTTAAATATTATATTCTTCTTTTCCTTATATTACATCTTCAATATATATTTTTTGTTTAAATTTTGTTTCATAATCCTTCAATTAATTCTCATATCATTATAGTCACATAAAAGTGACTGTATTTTTAAAATTGGTGTTTTTCAAAATTCACCCAAAAATAAACTACTTCTAAAAGAACCAAAAAATGCACCCTAATAAAATTTAAACATGAAAATTAAAAAATGAAATTAATTTCATTAAATTTTGTTTGTAGAATTCATGATGTTAGGTTTTAATCACATTCTTTATTAAATATTATTTTAGTATGCTATAGTTTCTTTTGAAACAAATTTTTACTTACTATAATTGATGCTCAAGTGTTATAGTGATTGTCTCATTGAGAAATAAAATGGGATTGGATCTAGAGTATACAATTTTTAGATTTTTCCTAACTAGATATATAAAATTATTGTTAATAAAGTGAAAATTTTTTAATTACATAACACACTAATGAAAAGAATGATGGTGTCTCATGGATGTATGGATATCAAAGATGAAGAAGGAATGAATAGTAAATTATATTTGTGTCAATGAGATTCTAATAAAAAATGAAGCATTTCGTAAACATAGTTTAGGGAAATGATGGTTTTCCTAGTCATTAAGGTAGACACGACATTTGAAATTATATGTTGAGTTATGTCCATATTTTTGATACCCCTGACTAATTTTATTAGTAAGTGTTGATTAAAATTGTCCACATGAAATTTAATTTGTGGATGGAGCTGTAACACACCTATATTTTAAATGATATCTTCCTTTGAAACCTAATGTGTCCAATAGCGTTCTTCACATATAATTCCAAATCACAATTAACCATAAAACTATATATAACCCATAAAAATATAGTCTTAGAATTGTATTGTAAAAATTGAGGTGACTGAATTATGAAATATATATAGAAATATAAATAAATGTCATTACTATAACTAAGAAATTTATAAAATTCAATTATTATAAATACGAAACTAGTAATGTTGATCTATTCTTTAAAATGTAAACCTTATAAAAGGTTATTTTAATTATTTTATATTATAATAAAAAATATGTTATAGGTAAAATATATTATTTATCTGAATAATATATTTAATTCCAATTTTATTAGTAACTTCTATGAAATAATAATAACTGATATTTTAAAATTTTATTTTCCTATAAATTTTTTTTATTATATTTTAATGTTTTTTTAAAATAAATTCCAAAATTTTTGAAATATAATTATGAAAAAATATCTTCATTTTCTATTCAACATATCATTATTTTATTAATTTTAAAATTTTGGAATTTAATTGAAAAATTATTTTTTGAATAATAGTGAAAAAAACTATTTTTATAAATACTTTATTGTTTATAAAATTATCAGGAAGATAGTATGAATTATAAAATTTTAAAAAAGAATTTTGACCAAAAATAAATTTATATTTTAAATTTATTAATTTATTAATTTGGAATATTATGTAAAAATTTTAATATCCATGTTTGACATTTTTAGAAACATAATTAATATTCCAGTCTAAATAATATTTTTCATTCACTTGTATTAAAAATTATTTTTTAATGTTTTATTGAAATGTAATCTAAGAAAATAGATTTTATATTTTATACCTACATGTTTATATTATTTTAGATGTTTGATATCATGTTCAGGCATAAAAGTATGATTACTAGGATTAGAGTTAATAACCATGTTAATTGTGGGAGGGTCATTTGCAAAGAATTATCTTAGCAATGTTGCGTAATTTTTATATATCAAATTAAATTTATATATTTTATATTTTTAAATTTAAATTATTCTTACAAATATATACTAGTATATTATCACTCATTTAACTGGTAGTTAATGTTATATAACATTAAGAAAACTTAATAGATAAAATATAATTTTTATACAATACAGATTTCATATCTTTTAAATTTTTTATTTAAAAAGTAATTTTAACATATTTATAAATTGAACTAGATTATATTAATTTTAAAATTAGTTCCGTAACATCAAAATTTCACAATTTTTGTTATATTATACTTTTAATAAAATATATATTACATGGGTGGAAGATAGTTATGTGGTAAAAACCGGAATAGAATAATATAAAAATATAGAGGTAAAAGAAATGAAACATGTTTAAAACATGTGTTAAACTGAGTTTTAGAGGATTTAGAATCCTTATCTCATCCCAATGTTTATTATTTCTATCATTTAGATCAATTTACCATTGAATAGGGTCATTCCATCATTGAAAAACTAATGTGTATTCACAAAATGTAATTTTTTTTCACTTATAAAAGGAGATCATTTTAACCACATTTATCTATCAATTTAAAAGACTAATATAAATGAAAAAATATACCCTATTTTCTACTAAATCCTCTCCCCATGTCCTAGAATACATTTTCATTCCAAAAGACAAAGCTAATATGCCTTATGTTGTTACCCTTGGGATAATATCCAAAGCGAGAGGCAATGTTCTAAACCGTACTATCTTAAATCTCTTCTTATAATAATCAAAACTATTCCATAAAAAATTATTATAAAATAATTATTTATTATATTTTAACATTTCATTAAACTAATAGAGTATCTATTTTCATTCCACCCCAAAACCATTCTAAAAATGATGACATCGTCATGCGTATGTGTAGAATAACACCTCCATGAATTATGTGCTTTATTTTTCAACAATACCTTAAAATGATAGTTCTAAATAAATATTAAAAATGTTAATATAATATTTAGAACATTTTAATGGTCATATATGAATAACATTTCCCAACCATTCACCAAAAATATATAGAATGAACGCATTGCTTGCACATATGTGTAGATTAACCTCATTCATGAAAGTTATGTATTTCATTTTTAACTTATGTATTTTTTCTTTTTCAGAATATATTATTATATGACTCATTAACTTAATAAAATAAATATAATTTCAATATAATACTCTAATAATGATATTATTCCAAAATAATTAGTTTCACATCTATAGTAACCCTGAGATTATCATATCATTTTTTAGATCATTTTAACCACCTACATGATCAAAGATATAAATGTATATAATATATAAGAAAGGATGAAAAATTAATGATTTTATTGGATGATAATATGTTAAGTTTTTTATGGAATGATAATATCTTTCCCATTATTAAGAAACCACCATTATTTGTTAAAAATACCGAAACAAG
The DNA here is from genome assembly GCA_963277665.1 of Viscum album. Classification (NCBI taxonomy): domain Eukaryota; kingdom Viridiplantae; phylum Streptophyta; class Magnoliopsida; order Santalales; family Viscaceae; genus Viscum; species Viscum album. The sequence continues at coordinate 280,086,344 of OY728125.1, forward strand.
GTAGTCACCAACTCCATCATCATGGATCGTAACTAAAATAATTATGAAATGAAAGTTCAACATTATAATTCATTATAAAACACCTATTAAAATAACTAAAATAATATTTTAATTATTTATTTTTATTCAATAAACAAGAATCCAAACTGACATTACAACAGTTATACTACAAAAGAAATCAAAACTAATAACATTCGATGATGGATATAAAATATTCAAAACTAAAAAACTTATAATAATTAAATATTTATTATGTTTATAAATGATTATAAATATTAATAAGGTTATAAAATATGTTAATAATATGGTTATTTTTTGTTTTACATGAGGATATATCATTTTCAACTAAGCATGATTACATTTATGGGTCCTTTGTGTGAACTTTCAATCCTTGAGACATATTTATTATTACGGAAATTTGTTTATTATAGAGTATAATTAGTAATAAATTTAATTATATTATCATAATTAAAGTTTCACTTATTTGATTTACAATTCTATTTCATTATCCGACCTTAATATTATTTTAATTCAAAATTACCAAAACGGTAAGGGTTTCATTGTCTTAATTTAAAATTTCAGTAGACATGTTTGATATCACACACAAAGATTTATTTTATATGGTATATGTACTAACCGTTTGGAATTTAATATTTCTATTAATGTTTCTTTAAGGTTATGTTGAATTATTTTTAGAAATCCATCCTTCATATCCTATTTATTTTATTGATACAAAAATTTATAAGTGTTTTTCATCTATAATTCTTTTCATGTAGATATTTGTTGTATTATAATATAAATTTCATTTGAATTGTTGGTATACTTTCTTTTTTATATATTATGAAATGAATTAACTTTTATTCTTGGTATTTGAACTTCAATTTCAATTTATCTCTTTAATGGGGTTTTAATTGTAATGTTACCTAATCCTTAAAGTTTTTTGATTACTGAAATCCCATTTCATTGAGTTAAAATAAAACTCATAAAACTTATTTCTTAAATGAATGGTTTATTTCACCCTAATATTTTAATTCATGGATTACCTTATAAATTGTATCATATTATTTTATTTTTTGGGATTAAATTCATACAAATCACTTACCACTTTTATCTTACCTAGTCATCCACTACTTATAAGATATGTTTTTATTATAATTCCTTTCATAGGAGACTACCCTATATTAAATTTTTTGTTTGAATGGTATTCACATAGATACCAATACATTAATCTATTTGAGTAAATAATTTACATAATAATATACCAATTACTCTATATGGTGTTTGTTTCAGTTATGCACTTTTATAAAGCTATTCCATTTACAGATTTAGAAAATATTGGATATATTTATACATTCTATTTCAATATATATATATTTTATTACTATGGAATTTTTTTATATATTTTATTTTTGTTCATTCCATAAAATTATGAATAAATTTTACTTAATTAATTATGGTTGGGATCACAATATCCCTTCAATGCATCAGTATGTCTCATTAGACAAACCTTCTCGGGTGTTCAGCGCATGCTTTTCCATTTATTTATATTTCATAATTATAGTATTGAAAACAGGTAAATTTATTATCACAATGACATATGTAATATATTTTAATAATTAATTTATATGTCCTACAATATTAACTCAATCACTATTAAATCAATTATTACTATCCATGTGTTTACTTATATTGTGAACCAGGGATTTCTTCAAGTTAATGTGATTAGTAATATATATGTATTGAATTATTAGGAATTTAAAACCATATTATTAATTTTCTTATTCTCTGACAGTTTATGGTATGTGTTTTCCTTTTTATATATTTTGATCTCTCCTTTTATAGGATTCCATTTCCCCACATTATAAAAAAATGTAACACATGATATATCTAGAAGAAAATATCATGTGTGGATAATTTTTGGGAGATGTTTAAGACATAATATGTATAAATTATTTTCTTATATAGTTGTAATAGTGTCCATGAACTGATAAATCCATTGGATTTATTAGTTATTGAATTTTACAAACTATCAAAATCCCTAAATCTAAATGGCCATGGGAATTTTTGTAGTTTAATATTTTCTATATTTAATGAAAATATATAATATTTTTGATCCAAAATATCACAGTGGTCACTGTAGTGGGTGATGGGTGGTTGAAATTATTTCACCCATGCCATGGTGTTCACTTAGTGGGCATGTTTGTAGACCACTGGTTGCACAACACTTTCTATATTTCTGTGGTATGAGGTTGAAACCTCTATAAGAAATTGTGAAAACTATTGGGTGAGGGAAATTCTATAGAACTAAATGTTTTGGGTCCTAAGTGTCTACTAGGAGGTGCACCATTTGTGGTGTATTCTATGCATCCCTATCCAAGTGTGCAAAACTATTCATTTTTATCCTTTACCCTCATCAATTATTAGAGGTCTAGAACCCTTTCTCCTACCCGCTCTCTCTCTCTAACATGGAGACTATAGGAGGGATCATTTATTCCCCACCTTCATCTCTTTCACGTATCCTTTGATTTGGGCTATTATAAATGGTGATTCTTTAGTGTTTAATATGAGATCTATGACATTAATTTTTTCTCATTTTTTCTCATGCTAAATTTTGGTGTATCTTGTATTGAAGTTTTGTTGATGATTCCACCAGATCATGGTGGTATCATCCTAAAGTTATATTTATTTTTCATGACATGGTTTAAGGATATTATGAGAGGAATATAACAAGTTATTACATGTCATTTCATTGAAGGAACCCCACCAAGTGAATTTTCATATGTGGTTTCCTTAATTAAATTGAATTTTCGATTTATCATGTTCTTATTTTTCTATATTATACTAAGAATAGTTTCAAGTGTCTTCTACTGAATTTCAATGGGTGTTTGGTAAATGTATTCTAATAATGAGGATTCTTGATGATATTTTTTAAATTTATGCATTTTGAAAATAAATAGATGTATGTGGTCCCTATGGACTCCCATTATTGGAAAATGAATTTCATTATGTTACTAAAAATATTATCTCACCCTTTTTGTGTAAATGAAGTTTCATTTAAATAGATTGTTTCATTTAAAATTAAATGCCCATTAATAGAATGAAAAGGTGTCAAGGATGTTGTGCCCAAGTGAAGTGATTGCATTTGTTGTCAATAACTTGTCTTCGTGTGCCATCTGATGAAGTACATCTTGAAGATTGATGATTGAGGAAGCATAACATCTGACGATTGCTGAGCTGATCCTTAAGTTCAAAGAACTTGTATCAACTGGATACAAAGTCACAACAAAGTTAGAAGACCATGCATTGTATTGACAATGCATGAGGAGATGAGAAGATGATCCATCCACAAGTTCTAAGTGGATGAAGTGGTATTAATGAATTCCATGCACTAAGACTTAGTGCATGTGAATTAGAAGAAGATCCAATTGATCTCTGATTGGATCAATGAATTTTATTGAAGAATTATTTGATTCAGGAGTTCGGTTGAAGATAAAGAACCTTCAAGAATTTCCCTCCTAAGTAATGAATATATATTGAGGAGATTGGAAGAATTCTTATGAAGAAGAAATGAATAAATGGCTTGAATGGAACTTGGCATTTGTCTTATACTCATGGGTTACTTTGTTTTTGACAAAGTAGTATTTGTACTGTCCTTTGCCAAAAAATATGGCCAGCCAAGGCACCTTGAGGGTTCAACCCCAAGGCATGGGCGCTAGGGCACCACGCCCATAGGGGAACCCGTGGGGCGAGCCAGGGAGGAAGGGCGCACCCAAGACACCGCATGGGCGCCAGGGGCACGCCCGGAGGAGCGCAGTGTGCATAGTGGGCGCCAGTGGCGCGCCCGCAGGAAGCGTAGTGGGCACTAGGAGAGCGCCCGCAGAGGCGAGAGTGGGCGCGGAGCGCACCCGCAGAGAGAACCCGGTGCGGGGCGGCACCGGGAGGGGAGAAGTTCAACTGGAGTGTGGTGGAGAGCGCCAGGGTGATAAAGCGCGGAAAAACCGCTCCCCGTTTCGATGTGGGACGCGGAAAAATTCCCGGGAGCGCATCCTGGCCGCACGATTGATCGCGCGCCAGATCCGAGCCGCACATCTGATCCGCGGCGAGATGATCTGATCCAGGCCGTCCGAGATCAATTGAATCGCCGATCCAACGGCTGCGAGACCGCCTTCACCCCGAGCTCGTCCGAAGTCTCCCGCAAGCTCCGTTCGAACCAGGAGCCTCCTGAACGATGATTTCGAGCTCCCGGCCACCATTTTCGAAGACGAAGGCTCCTTGAGGATCGTCTGAGCCTACTGATCACATTCATGCTTAAAAATACATTTGCATGCAATGTATGGAAAATTTCGAAGAAGGATGAAGCAAACCGAAGGTGCGAGGCCTTGTGTGGTTTATGGTTCTGCATGGTTTGGACCGAAAGAGGCCGTGCATGCGTTCTAAGTCGCATGCACGTGAAGGAAACCGAAGAAGAAGGAAACCCGCGTTGGACAGTGAATAACAAACGAGATATGCAGATGATTTTTTAACGCGTTGAAGTTTTCAAAAACGCCGATGATTTCGGGCATTCGAGTTTTGGATCCCGCGAACTCTATTCACACTCCTCTCTTATAAAATGAGAAGTCCAGCGAACTTGTAAATGCTTGCTGAAATACCCGAGAGAAGTCCCGTGGGTGCTCTCTGCCTCGCGAAGATTTGAAGCCCCGAGCAAGTATCTTGCGCGGCTGAAGTTCCTTGCGCGCAACCTCTTTGCATGACAAGAAGAGAGGGTTGGGCAGCACGAACTTGTGCGCCACCTCTGTGCACTGCTTCCCCCTGCACGGTTTGCACTTGCGCGCCCGCGGTGCTTTGCACCTTTGGCTTGCGCGACCCACGGCCAGTGGCACATGCACGGCTGTGAAGAGAAGAACAGGGGCGCACCCCTTGCACGACTCCTTTGAGTTTGCCTTGTGTGTGCTTAGTGGAGTGAAGGCCGTAGCATTTGGTGGTTGTGCAAAACAAGAGGTGAAGGCCGAGACCACACTATCTGTGTGTGAGCTAAGTGCAAATTGAAGAACACCCTACGGGCAGTGGGTGTGCAAAGAGGAGGAAGGCAAGGCTTGCACTTTGTGTGTGCATTTGAAGAAGAAGGCCGCAACCCTTATGTGGGTGCACATATTGAAGAACAAATTAAAGAACACTTTGTGTGTGTGCAAGGAGTGGAAGGCCACCACATTTGTGTGTGTGCAAAACAAGAGGAAGAACCTGAGGCTTGGAAGTGAGAAAGCAGGCTTGCACCTTGTGTGCAAAGTGAAGAACACACCTTGAGTGTGTGTGAAGTGAAGAGCCCGAGGCTTGTGAGTGTGAAAAGAAAGGAAGAGGCCGAGGTTCGGCTTGTACCCATTTGAGTACATTCAAAATGAGTTGTGTATGTGTGCACAAGTGAAAAAGAGTGACAAACCATAATAAGAAGAGGAGTACACACTTAAGTGTGTGAATGCAAAAGAACTGATCATTCTAAGTGATTGGTTTTTTGGTGAGCAAGACCAACGAGATCTTTTGAAGACTGTTGAAGCTACTTGAAGTTCTGAACAACACCTTTGAAGAAGTGAAGTGGAGCCATGATGAAGATGATGCTGTGGAGTTGGGGGGTTTAACCAACTTGTAATTGGGGGGTATAACCAATTACTGTGTAATCATCTTTTGGCATAGTGAAGAATCCGTGTTGGGGGGTGTAACCAACACGGCAAGGAGTAGGTCTTTGTACCGAACCATGTAAATCTCTGTGTTCTGTGCTCTCATTATCACTGCACCACTAAAAGAGTAGATCTAGGCTTTAACCAGCTGCAGAGGTTGAATTGATAATCCAAAGGGAACAATTCATAAAAAGAAAAAGTTATCACTGATTCACCCATCCCCTCTCAGTGATCACAACCGATCCAGGCATTTCAAGTGGTATCAGAGGGCAGGTTACCTCTGTAAGGATCTACTTCTGAGAAGATGGACAATCTGAATTCTGTTAATAGTAGGGGTGTTCCTACATTTGATGGAAAGAATTACCACAGCTGGAAAAATCGGATGTTGCCCTACCTTCTATCTCTCGGCCTTGATGTTAGAAATGCAGCCTTATTTGGATTCCCTCCTCTTGCTAATGAAGCTGCTATGACACTCGATGAGAAAAGAAATATGGAAGTTGATGGTAAAGCTCAAAATGCCATTCTTATGTCACTCTCAGAAAAGGTATACACAAAAGTCATGGGACTCAAGAATGCTAAAGAAATTTGGGACAAATTGGAAAGTAGTTATGAAGGCAACATGAAAGTCAAGGAAGCCAAATTACAAATTTGGAGAAGCAAGTTTGAAGATTTCAAGATGGGAGAAGAAGAAAATATTGATGATTATTTCACAAGAGTCAATGAAATTGTCAGTAACATTCGGGGCTTTGGAGAAAAGTAGGAGGACTCCACTATTGTTAAAAAGCTAATGAGAAATTTTCCTGACAGGTTTGACCCCAAAGTCTCCGCACTAGAAGACAGAGATGATCTCTCTCTTGATGAACCTCACAACATTCTCATTACATATGAAATGAGGAAGATTCCAGTATTCAAAAAGAAGATCAAGGATGAGATAGCTTTCGAGGCCATGAGACAACTCAAGATAAGAGATGACGAAGTCTTAGGATCAAATGAGTCGAACAATGAAGAAAAGGATGAAGATCTCAACAAGGTTATTTCTCTTTTATCTAAATGGTTTGGAAAAACTAAATTCAGGGGAAAAGGGAAATTACCACTGAGGTGTTTCAATTGCAATAACATCGGACACTTTGCTACTAACTGTCCCGAGAAAAGATCTAGTGCTCTGGAAGTTGAAGAAGATAAGTCACAAAATAAGAAATGGAGTAGATACCCAAGAGAAAGAAACAGATCTGGTGCAAGAAAGAAAAGGTTTGTTCCAGGTGAAAGAAGAAGCTATGTTAGCAGAGAGGAAGAATCAGACTTCACTTCAGCCAGTCAATCAGAAGAAGAAACGAATTTTATGGCTCATGTGGAAAAAGGGTTTGACACATGCAGCAGTGAAGATGATGAAAATGAACGAACAGAGCTCGAACACATGTTGAAAGATGAACTAGTGGCTTTCCTTGAACAGAACACTAAACTCAAGAAAGAGAAGAGATTGTTACAAAAGGAAACCAAAAGGATGACTGAGGAGTTGGAAGAATGTATGAAGAAAGAGACAATGTACATTGATGAAATCAAGAGACACAAACTGAAGGTAGCTGAGCTGGACAAGATAGCAAAAGATCTTGAGGAGAAACTTCGCCTCAAAGAATAAGAGCAATCAGTGACACATTCCAAGTGGATTGAAGCACAGAATAGCTTGACAAAGATGAGAGAAGACTTCAACAAGGCTGTTGAGGTCAAAGCAGAATCATCTCACACTGGTGCTCAGAGGCAGGTCGACTCACCACTCAGTAAATCTCAATTTACATCTGTTATTTCTAACTATGCAGGTTCAAAGATAAAATTGAGACAAACATGTCATAAACAAACCTGTTCAACATCATCTTCAGTGGAAGAAAGGAAATCCTCAGGAAGGACTACTCAAATCTTGGACAGGAAATTACAACATGACTCTTATCAACGGAAAAGGTAAAAGTTTAGAGGCTACTGCTGGTGTTGTGGTCTGTTTGTTCATAAGGCCTATGCATGCTGGTATAACATGTCTCTTCCAATAATGAGGCATGAGTCAAGGGGGAGACATCCTGAAACCCAGAGTGTTGTGCAGAAAGTATCAAAACCTCCAATTCAGAACACATTTGACTGCCTAAGTGAAGCTTGTGGAAGATGTGACCAATAAGGTCATAGAGCTGATGAATGTATGACTACTCTTCCTGAACAAAAAGTCAAAGACATGAAAGGGAAAGGCATTCAGGAAACCAATGAAGAAATCACATGCTTTGCTGAAGTTGCTCCAAAAGCCAGCAGCAGAACCAAGTCATGGATTATTGATAGTGGATGCTCATCACACATGACTGGTGATATAAAAATTCTAAACAACATAGAAAGACATGAAGGAGGAACTGTGGTAGTTGGAAATAATTGTTCTCTAAAAATCAAGGGAGTTGGAAAGGCACTGGTTGAAACAAAAAATCTAAAATCCAGTGATGTGTTATTTGTCGAAGGATTGAAACACAACCTGCTGAGTGTAAGGCAGTTATGTGATGATGGTCATGAAGTACTGTTCAATAAAGATTCATGCATCATCAAGAGCTCGAAAGATGGAAAGATCATCACTCAAGGAAGAAGAACCACTGGAAACCTATTTCAAATTGAGGTCAAATCTGAATACACCAGTGATGAAGAGGAAGGTAATAAAAGTGGAAGGACATAAAACCAATTGAAGAAACATACTGACACAGAAAATGTCCTGGGTGACCCACACTCCTCAGTAATAACTAGAAGAATGTTGAGATTGGAAGATCAGACTGCACTGGTTTCTCAAGTTGAACCTCACACAGTGGTTGAAGCAGTTGAACAATGGATACAAGCTATGCCTACAGAAAAATTTGTTGAGCTAAGGCTGAATCATCATGTTCAGCCTTCTCCTCTAACTTGAGGAAGAAGAAGGTCCCTCCTTATTCCCTAAATTTTTGTATTCTTGTACTTACATGCAGGGAATTGAAGGAGATGAGTGCATCCCCTGAGGGGGAGCATTGGTAGTTAAAGATGTGCAAGTTCCAGAAGCTCTATATTCTGAGTATGGTTTCCATTCATCCCTTTGCATTTGTTGGCCAATAAGGGGGAGAAATCATCAGGCACACGACATTCTCTAAGTGTGCTTAGGAGTATTGACAACCAAATACAAAGGGGGAGATTGTTGTGCCCATGTGAAGTGATTGCATTTGTTGTCAATAACTTGTCTTCGTGTGCCATCTGATGAAGTACATCTTGAAGATTGATGATTGAGGAAGCATAACATCTGACGATTGCTGAGCTGATCCTTAAGTTCAAAGAACTTGTATCAACTGGATACAAAGTCACAACAAAGTTAGAAGACCATGCATTGTATTTACAATGCATTAGGAGATGAGAAGATGATCCATCCACAAGTTCTAAGTGGATGAAGTGGTATTAATGAAGTCCATGCACTAACAATTAGTGCATGTGAATTAGAAGAAGATCCAATTGATCTCTGATTGGATCAATGAAGTTTATTGAAGAATTATTTGATTTAGGAGTTCGGTTGAAGATAAAGACCCTTCAAGAATTTCCCTCCTAAGTAATGAATATATGTTGAGGAGATTGGAAGAATTCTTATGAAGAAGAAATGAAGAAATGGCTTGAATGGAACTTGGCATTTGTCTTATACTCATGGGTTACTTTGTTTTTGACAAAGTAGTATTTGTATTGTCCTTTGCCAAAAAATATGGCCAGCCAAGGCACCTTGAGGGTTCAACCCCAAGGCATGGGCGCTAGGGCACCACGCCCATAGGGGAACCCGTGGGGCGAGCCAGGGCGGCAGGGCGCACCCAAGACACCGTATGGGCGCCAGGGGCACGCCCGGAGGAGCGCAGTGTGCATAGTGGGTGCCAGTGGCGCGCCCGCAGGAAGCATAGGGGGCGCTAGGAGAGCGCCCGCAGAGGCGAGAGTGGGCGCGGAGCGCGCCGCAGAGAGAACCCGGTGCGGGGCGGCACCGGGAGGGGAGAAGTTCAACTAGAGTGTGGTGGAGAGCGCCGGGGTGATAAAGCGCGGAAAAACCGCTCCCCGTTTCGATGTGGGACGCGGAAAAATTCCCGGGAGCGCATCCTGGCCGCACGATTGATCGCGCACCAGATCCGAGCCGCACATCTGATCCGCGGCGAGATGATCTGATCCAGGACGTCCGAGATCAATTGAATCGCCGATCCAACGGCTGCGAGACCGCCTTCAACCCCGAGCTCGTCCGAAGTCTCCCGCAAGCTCCGTTCGAACCAGGAGCCTCCCGAACGATGATTTCGAGCTCCGGGCCACCATTTTCGAAGACGAAGACTCCTTGAGGATCGTCTGAGCCTACTGATCACATTCATGCTTAAAAATACATTTTCATGCAATGTATGGAAAATTTCGAAGAAGGCCGAAGCAAACCGAAGGTGCGAGGCCTTGTGTGGTTTATGGTTCTTCATGGTTTGGACCGAAAGAGGTCGTGCATGCGTTCTAAGTCGCATGCACGTGAAGGAAACCGAAGAAGAAGGAAACCCGCGTTGGACAGTGAATAACAAACGAGATATGTGGATGATTTTTTAACGCGTTGAAGTTTTCAAAAACGCCGATGATTTCGGGCATTCGAGTTTTGGATCCCGCGGACTCTATTCACAGTCCTCGCCTATAAAATGAGAAGTCCAGCGACCTTGGAAATGCTTGCTGAAATACTCGAGAGAAGTCCCGTGGGTGCTCTCTACCTCGCGAAGATTTGAAGCCCCGAGCAAGTATCTTGCGCGGCTGAAGTTCCTTGCGCGCAACCTCTTTGCGCGACAAGAAGAGAGGGTTGGGCAGCACAAACTTGTGCGCCACCTCTGTGCACCACTGCCCCCTGCGTGGTTTGCACTTGCGCGCCCGCGGTGCTTTGCACCTGTGGCTTGCGCGACCCACGGCCAGTGGCACATGCACGGCTGTGAAGAGAAGAACAGGGGCGCACCCCTTGCGCGACTCCTTTGAGTTTGCCTTGTGTGTGCTTAGTGGAGTGAAGGCCGTAGCCTTTGGTGGTTGTGCAAAACAAGAGGTGAAGGACGAGACCACACTATCTGTGTGTGAGCTAAGTGAAAATTGAAGAACACCCTACGGGCAGTGGGTGTGCAAAGAGGAGGAAGGCAAGGCTTGCACTTTGTGTGTGCATTTGAAGAAGAAGGCCGCAGCCCTTATGTGGGTGCACATATTGAAGAAAAAATTAAAGAACACTTTGTGTGTGTGCAAGGAGTGGAAGGCCACCACATTTGTGTGTGTGCAAAACAAGAGGAAGAACCCGAGGCTTGGAAGTGAGAAAGCAGGCTTGCACCTTGTGTGCAAAGTGAAGAACACACCTTGAGTGTGTGTGAAGTGAAGAGCCCGAGGCTTGTGAGTGTGCAAAGAAAGGAAGAGGCCGAGGTTCGGCTTGTACCCATTTGAGTACATTCAAAATGAGTTGTGTATGTGTGAACAAGTGAAAAAGAGTGACAAACCATAAGAAGAAGAGGAGTACACACTTAAGTGTGTGAATGCAAAAGAACTGATCATTCTAAGTGATTGGTTTTTTGGTGAGCAAGACCAACGAGATCTTTTGAAGACTGTTGAAGCTACTTGAAGTTCTGAACAACACCTTTGAAGAAGTGAAGTGGAGCCATGATGAAGATGATGCTGTGGAGTTGGGGGGTTTAACCAACTTGTAATTGGGGGGTATAACCAATTACTGTGTAATCATCTTTTGGAATAGTGAAGAATCCGTGTTGGGGGGTGTAACCAACACGGCAAGGAGTAGGTCTTTGTACCGAACCTTGTAAATCTCTGTGTTCTGTGCTCTCATTATCACTGCACCACTAAAAGAGTAGATCTAGGCTTTAACCAGCTGCAGAGGTTGAATTGATAATCCAAAGGGAACAATTCATAAAAAGAAAAAGTTATCACTGATTCACCCCTCCCCTCTCAGTGATCACAACTGATCCAGGCATTTCAAAGGACTTAGTGGGATATTGTGCACATGCTTGACACCTCATCCACCAATGACTGAGGATATGATTATAAATGTAATACTATGTGATTTTGAACCATGATGGGTTAGAATTAAATGGATTACGTAACAATACAAGTCCTGTATAGGTTCCCTTAGACTCATTTTTTAGTGAGGATTAATAAATTAGAATGATTGGCCCATGTAGGCTGTAATGTGACTTTAGATACCATATAGTCATTGGTATTTATTTTTATGTAGTAGGGTAGGTGTTCCATGAAGGTCCTAGGAACAATAGAGGCTCGCGGGTGGGTGTGCCTACTTGACTTTTTGTCATTAGCAATGATCATTATGGGATTAAAATGACGATAAATGCTAGAATCCAAAGATCGAATAACAGAAATAGGCAAAGAAGAAGAATAGTCCTGAAACCACAAAAGAGTATCTTCACAGGTTGATTATAATTAATTTAATTAATTGACAATGTAACGCCCCGACCCCAGCTACCCAGAGTCGGTGCATTATTACATAACATTGGCATGATCACAAGAAAGATCAAATCTCGAAAGACCGATTGGTTTAGTATCTTTGTAAACACTAGATATATTCATAAGTTTTACATTACATCATCAAAATAAAAAAAACTACTACAACAACATATTGTCTCCATAGTCCATACTATTAACCCCTCATAATATCCCTACAAGTCATTCATAATTTACTTCTTCACATCCTGGGAAAATAAAACATAGAAAAGGGGTGAGCTCAAATGCCCAGTAAGGATAACAATATAGCGGAAACATTAATAAATAAGAATAATCATTTAAGGAAATGTATGACTAAAACAAAAGCCTTTTAAAATTTAACTTCAACATAGTATGGCATAAATAAAATGAAATAATGCCATTTACTTATTCACATGGATATTCTATTAATCGAATAATCACATGCAATATCAATAACCACTTTCATAATGATGGAATGCATAATGCCAGACTATCATAACCACATAGCCAAGGCCTCGTGCCAAGACTACAAATAAGATTTTGTCAAGGCCTTGTGCCAAGACACTAGTTTGTCTCATGAGACCTACCGATGCATCGAGGAGCTATAGCGGGCTCCACCCGTCACATATTAAGTCCAATGCATTCCCATATGAAAAGGTTTAAACATAACATAAACATTCGTATTAAAACTAGCATACGAAATGTAAACACTTTCACCATAAACTATGAATGGTATAAAAATAGCACATCCACAGTCAAACATATCACAAAACCTTCAATACAATATAGAAGTTTTGTATCATAATAAATCAACTTCAAATAATCATAAAATCCATCAAAGGATGTTGACATAGTTGAAATCAAAATTCTTTTTAAGGAAATATCTCCTTTTATTTTGAAATCATTTAAGATCCATATAAAATAAAACATTTTCTTTGAAAATATTCTTATAAGCTTGTAAGGAAAGCTTTGAATATTTTATAACGGTGGAAAATAACCGCACCCGCCGTATAAGTTAAAAAAAACATTCTTATCTTAATACTGTCGAAAAGGTTAAAAAGCACCTTGTTTGGAAAACGACGGAAAGATTCCCTTATAAACCTCTTATAAAAAGTCAAACAAGGGTATAAATGACTTTAACCCATATTCTTTTAAATATTAAAAATGTTTTGAAATACATTTTGAAGAAACATGGATGTGGATGATAACGAGATCCCAGTAGATTATTACGTATAAACAACCTCAGATAATGAAGAGATTGTGAAATAACCCTTACCAATTTGGTAACTTATGAAACATACAACCCATGAAAGTGGTATCATACAATGAATATGTAAATACACATAAATTAGAGTGTATTACACAAAGAATATAATTATGGGCAGTATATACACCACACAAATGGTGATGGTGGCAATATGGCATGAATCTCACGGAAATAAGGAGTGAGATGAAAACCCCTTACCACGTTAATCAACTGAGTCGTATGGAAAAAAGTTAATAACCACCAAAGTATTTACATAATAACATGAATATAAAGAGAATCATGATAATATATATCAAATGGTAGTACACAATACACCACTTTCAATAATTTAGTGGCGAACAATAGAAATCTCACGGAATTGAAAGTGAGATAAGAAAATCCCTTACCTTGTACTTTTCCTTGGTTGGGGTAGGTTAAACTCCTGTATAATGGTGAAATAATTTTTATTAAATTATAAAATAATCATATACATTATTATGATATCATATAGGATCTTTTAATACTGATTTGATAATAATATCTTAGTATTATCGTTGTTTCGGGTGTGAACTTACTCATTTTCTTTTATATGTTTTGTTACATAAGCCTTGTTTGTTGTATCTTATTCATATCCAGAATGATATAAAGTCCTTAAAAATCATTTTTAAATCATCAAATGATAATTATACTTGAATGGATACGATGGAGAATGAATCTCATCGCGTTTGTGGAGACGGTAGTCCGTACGTACGCATGAGCGACAATATCATTCTTTTGATATTAAAATAATATATAAATGGATGTTATATCATATATTCAGAATAATTAACATGTTATATTTATTATTTACATGAGTTTCACATCATTATTATACCCATGCAAATAATAATATATTGAATAACAATTACACCACGACGTGGAGACGGTAAGCCGTACGTACGCACGTATGATGACATGTTATTCAAAGGGTGGATAGAATACTGAATATGGTTGTACCATATTTATAATAACATCACAGTATATGTGAGATACTGGAGTTATTATTTTATAATGGTAACAACAAAGGAAGAAGAAGTGGAAGAAGAAATGAACTTGGAAAAAGGTGGTGAAATCATTACCTCTTCTTCGGGCTCTTCCTTTTGATTTGATCAAAAGGGCTCCTTAGGTTGGCTTTCTGATCAAACTAAGGCCTCTAGGTTGTATTGATGGAAGTTGGGAGAGTAGTTGGGAAGATTTTGGCCTAACCAAAAGGCTTTGAAGGTGTGAAGAAATGAGAAGGAGTGGTCTCCTTTTATAAGGGAGAGGAGGGGCTCTTTAGGAAAGAGTGAAAGTATTACTTTATAATATATTTATATTCGGTTTATAATGGTGCAAAAATCATTTAGGTCGAAGTTAAGATGACTCATATTCTAAATAACATAAACCAATAATAATTGGACAGGTTTTAGATAATATTGTAATCATTATAATCTTATTTATTTAAATGATTTATTAATGAGGTAAACATTGCATAATTATTGTGTCATTAATAATTTAATATATTTGATGTCTAAAAATTATAAATAAAATATCATTATGTAGGAAATCGTATTAGCTTTCTAATGAATATTTATAATCTAAAATCCAACATGTATAAACCTATGTAATAATTGTTCTTCTAAAAGATGTAAGCTTATGCCATTTTTATTTTTATTTTATCTTTATTAATATAATGTGTCCCTACCACATACAAGTGGCTCTAAGGGGTCCCCAAATCGACCCAAGGATGCCCATCGTCGGGTATGTGTCCACCAATAAGGTTAGGACACGTTTTAGGGTAATTTTGTATTATTATAATATTATTTTTTAACCCTTATTTACCGGATTTACCCTTTAACCATGGTAAATAAAATATTTACCGCAGTAATTATTCAAAATGTGTAAAAATAAAAGTTACCTATTTACATAATTTGGACATCGTGATTCCAAATATGTAATCCATTTTTCCAAATTCAAAACACAGAAGTGGCAGAAATTAATTTAAAATTAATTCCCGTTGTTTAAATAAAAAGCGTGTTTTTAAGAGATAATAACTATCAAAAGATTGACACTTGTTTATGTTCAGTTTAATTATAAAATTATGTCCAATGACCAAAATTATATTAAATGGTAAAAATATATTCTAAATATACTTTAAAACCACTAAAATTCATAATTTATCACTATTAATTATTTTGATTAAAAAAGTTGTTTTTAATTAAAATTTAGTAATTTTCACTATTTATGAAAATATGAAAGTTATCCGAAAAGTACCAAAATTTCATCTTAGGCTAAATTCGATATTCTGAATCTAGAAATGAAGTCCATTTTAAAATATAAAATATATATAATTTCGAAAAGTAGGTATTACTATTCATAGCGGCTAGTTTGATTGGTTGTGGTGTGTGTTAAAACTCAAGGTTGCGTACAACACACGCTACTGTATTATTCAAAGAAAGCGTACCGTGGAAGCTTGGGATGTTTCATTTTAAATTTTTGATGTCCCCATTTAGTCAAAAAGTTTAAAATATTGTATTTAAAAAGGGTTCACTATTAAAAGTTGATAAAAGTGCAATACTGAAAATGAATTTGTTCTTGCATTATATCTCAGAAACTCATAATATGGATTCTAAAATTATAAGGATTATATAAATTTTAGAATTTTTATAATACTATTCATAATCTCTTTTGAATGGATTTTTTTTGTAAGTCATGGTGTGATTGAACTCAGTGTTGCGTGTAGTGCAAGTTATTGAATTATTTTGAAGAAATAACACACTATGAAATCTTGGGGTGTTATATTCTCCCCTCCTTCAATAAATTGCATCCTCACAATTTGAAATTGTTCTTCGAAAATAAAAGGTTGAAAATAGAAAATATATTTGTGGGAAAACCCACATCGGAAATTGGGTTACAAAAATTTAGTCTTAATATGAGGAAAAGAGAAATTAAAGGGTCACCACCAAATTATGATCTCGATTAGGAGAACATTGGTGGAAATTAAAGACATATAATTGGAGGAAAAACGTAAATATTTATAGGTAGTGATTGAGGTCATCAATCACAAACAAGTATAAAATTGAGGTCCTTAAATTCATCAATCTATGATGATTTGAAATACCATCGGTTCAACAAAACATAGGGTATTAGGATAACACATTTTTGACGTTTCAAAATATCTTAGTTGAAATCCCACATCGAAAAATGAATTAATGAGGCCTCTATTTAAAATAAAGAGTCGAAAGTATGAAGATTACCGAAAATAACATATACTAGGGTTCCATGTAGGAAAATATGGATATGGATGAAAAATCTAACCATCAATTATCTGATGGAGAGTGGTAGAGAACATGGCTATGAAAAGGCCAACAATCCCAAAGCCATAAATTAGTGATGATTTAAGTTACCATCTAGGAAAACATTTTTGTTCTAAGTTGATTTTCTTAATGTTGAGGAATTTATTTATGAGATTGGCTAAGATCAGAAGGAGATATACTTACTTTATAATTAGAGTTTTATCCATTAATAAATTTCTACCACAAACTCATCTTTCACTCTAAAAGATAATAGAATGTAAAAAATTCTATTTACACTATTCGTATAAGGTTCCAAAATAAACGAATTTTTAATTCATCTACAAGATCTTTTAATAAAAACTACATTATTTAATCCAGGACATCTCGTGGGCCAGTGGTAGGTGATACACCTTTGTCGCCCTTCGGTTGCGGGTTCAAGTCTCGCAGCCTTGCCAGACGCGACGGGTTGCCGCCCGACCTCCGGGTTGTCCTTTTATGGCAATCCAAAATAATCCAAACTAGAACTATCCAAAATACTTCTGTCCAAACTCACAGTCCAACATTTATAAAGAAGGTAAACATAATATAGATCCTTTTTACCCCGTAATAGCATATAAATACATTCATCATGTATTACCATATTCCTTATTGATTACATTCATGCTCCCTTATTCCATATAGAATGTTGGATATACTTTATCAATCCAAAAATGTTTTAAACCCCAACAATGATGGAATAGACAAATCATTAATCAGCTTCAAGGTAGTCAAGAATATCCAGTATAATTTATCCAAATCAATCATGTATTATTCTAAAATCACTACCTCGGTATCAGAACCATACTATGGTTTATCTTTCTCTCAAACATATATTTTCCAAAAAAAATTAACCTTCTATTGAGTCACTTTTTTTTTGTTCCACACAATCTCAAGTCCTTAATGAAATAGTACTGCAGTACAATCCTTATATACTCCATAATTATTATAACAAGTACATTATTGATACAACACTCAATTGACATAATCAACATAAGAACTCTAATCATTCCTCTTCATCTGTGGTAGTATCATAACTTGATTATTATCCAATAACATCATTTGCGGCATAGTCTGATGACTGGGACATAGGTTTGCGTAGTGTCCAAACTCCTTTCAAATGAAACATTGTACATTTAAAACCATTTTCTTACCCTTGCAGTCACGTACTTTGTGCCCTTTTCCTCCACACTTATAACAAACTCCCATTCCTTTCAGGCATGTTCCAGGGTGTTTCTTTCCACAGTTACCACATATGGAAAAATTCTTCTTTTCCCTCTTCCCTTTATCCATCTTTCTCTCTTCCATCCTTTTCTTCTCTTGCTTCCCTTCAAAGCCATAGGACTCAGTAAAATCTTTACTTATCTTATCAACCCATGATATTATTTCTTCATATGATGATAATACATGGAAGACTATTTCTCTTATAAATTCTAGCTTAAGACCATGAATGATATGATCCTTCCTTCTCTTTGGATCATGTGCATTTCTGGAGTTCTCATTCCTTCTACTGGGCGCCATTTCTAAACAATGGCATAAACTAGATCAGTTTATGAATCAAAATACATAATCCCATACTTATAAAACACTTAACATAAATTGAACTATTTATGGATATAATCCATAATCATAAAAATGTTTTCATTGAGGAAGTATATACTCATAAACCCTTCATAATTATTTGTAAAGAAAATGAGAGTTATCCTAAGCATATCCCCCGGGAGTGTCGTAACCAGGAGTGCAGCAAGGCCCATTGTTGTGCACCAGTTCCCGTTCGAGTCTAGCTCAAAGCGGTGTTTTCGGGTTTTACCCCAAGGTACATCTGTGCCAGAGCCGCCTCTACCTGCTCGTATCCAGACAGGGATGTATTGCCCGGAAAACTCACAAAATCTCTACAATACCAAAATTCTAGGAAGTTCTTCTATACTAATCCTCAAAGTTCATCTTAGGTCTACGTGCTCTAATCAGAGTTTATCTGAATCTAGCTTCCAAGGTTTGTACTAAACTTCCTCTGATACCAATTGTAACACCCCGACCCCAGCTACTCAGAGTCGGTGCATTATTACATAACATTGGCATGATCACAAGAAAGATCAAATCTCGAAAGACCGATTGGTTTAGTAGCCTTGAAAACACTAGATATATTCATAAGTTTTACATTACATCATCAAAATAAAAAAAAAATACTACAACAACATATTGTCTCCATAGTCCATACTATTAACCCCTCATAATATCCCTGCAAGTCATTCATAATTTACTTCTTCACATCCTGGGAAAATAAAACATAGAAAAGGGGTGAGCTCAAATGCCCAGTAAGGATAAAAATATAGCGGAAACTTTCATAAATAAGAATAAACATTTAAGGCAATGTATGACTAAAACAAAAGCCTTTTAAACTTTAACTTCAACATAGTATGGCATAAATAAAATGAAATAATGCCATTTACTTATTCACATGGATATTCTACTAATCGAATAATCACATGCAATATCAATAACCACTTTCATAATGATGGAATGCATAATGCCAGACTATCATAACCACATAGCCAAGGCCTCGTGCCAAGACTACAAATAAGATTTTGTCAAGGCCTTGTGCCAAGACACTAGTTTGTCTCATGAGACCTAACGATGCATAGAGGAGCTATAGCGGGCTCCACCCGTCACATATTAAGTCCAATGCATTCCCATATGAAAAGGTTTAAACATAACATAAACATTCGTATTAAAACTAGCATACGAAATGTGAATACTTTCACCATAAACTATGAATGGTATAAAAATAGCACATCCACAGTCAAACATATCACAAAACCTTCAATACAATATAGAAGTTTTGTATCATAATAAATCAACTTCAAATAATCTTAAAATCCATCAAAGGATGTTGACATAGATGAAATCAAAATTCTTTTTAAGGAAATATGTCCTTTTATTTTGAAATAATTTAAGATCCATATAAAATAAAACATTTTCTTTGAAATTATTCTTATAAGCTTGTAAGGAAAGCTTTGAATATTTTATAACGGCGGAAAATAACCGCACCCGCCGTATAAGTTAAAAAAAACATTCTTATCTTAATTCTGTCGAAAAGGTTAAAAAGCACCTTGTTTGGAAAACGACAGAAATATTTTCTTATAAACCTCTTATAAAAAGTCAAACAAGGGTATAATTGACTTTAACCCATATTCTTTTAAATATTAAAAATGTTTTGAAATACATTTTGAAGAAACATGGATGTGGATGATAATGAGATCCCAATAGATTATTACGTATAAACAACCTCGGATAATGAAGAGATTGTGAAATAACCCTTACCAATTTGGTAACTTAGGAAACATACAACCCATGAAAGTGGTATCATACAATGAATATGTAAATACACATAAATTAGAGTGTATTACACAAAGAATATAATTATGGGCAGTATATACACCACACAAAAGGTGATGGTGGCAATATGGCATGAATCTCACGGAAATAAGGAGTGAGATGAAAACCCCTTACCACGTTAATCAACTGAGTCGTATGGAAAAAAGTTTATAACCACCAAAGTATTTACATAATAACATGAATATAAAGAGAATCATGATAATATATATCAAATGGTAGTACACAATACACCACTTTCAATAATTTAGTGGCGAACAATAGAAATCTCACGGAATTGAAAGTGAGATAAGAAAATCCCTTACCTTGTACTTTTCCTTGGTTGGGGTAGGTTAACCTCCTGTATAATGGTGAAATAATTGTTATTAAATTATAAAATAATCATATACATTATTATGATATCATATATGATCTTTTAATAGTGATTTGATAATAATATCTTAGTATTATCGTTGTTTCGGGTGTGAACTTACTCATTTTCTTTTATATGTTTTGTTACATAAGCCATGTTTGTTGTATCTTATTCATATCCAGAATGATATCAAGTCCTTAAAAATCATTTTTAAATCATCAAATGATAATTATACTTGAATGGATACGATGGAGAATGAATCTCATCGCGTTCGTGGAGACGGTAGTCCGTACGTACGCACGAGCGACAATATCATTCTTTTGATATTAAAATAATATATAAATGGATGTTATATCATATATAAAGAATAATTAATATGTTATATTTATTATTTACATGATTTTCACATCATTATTATACCCATCCAAATAATAATATATTGAATAACAATTACACCACGACGTGGAGACGGTAAGCCGTACGTACGCACGTATGGTGACATGTTATTCAAAGGGTGGATAGAATACTGAATATGGTTGTACCATATTTATAATAACATCACAGTATATGTGAGATACTGGAGTTGTTATTTTAGAATGGTAACAACAAAGGAAGAAGAAGTGGAAGAAGAAATGAACTTGGAAAAGGGTGGTGAAATCATTACCTCTTCTTCGGGCTCTTCCTTTTTATTTGATCAAAAGGGCTCTTTAGGTTGGCTTTCTGATCAAACTATGGCCTCTAGGTTGTAGTGATGGAAGTTGGGAGAGTATTTGGGCAGAGTTTGGCCGAACCAAAAGGCTTTGAAGGTGTAAAGAAATGAGAAGGAGTGGTCTCCTTTTATAAGGGAGAGGTGGGGCTCTTTAGGAAAGAGTGAAAGTATTACTTTATAATATAATTATATTCGGTTTATAATGGTCCAAAAATCATTGAGGTCGAAGATAAGATGACTCATATTCTAAATAACATCAACCAATAAGAAGTTGACAGGTTTTAGATAATATTTTAATCATTATAATCTTATTTATTTAAATGATTTATTAATGAGGTAAACATTGCATCATTATTGTGTCATTAATAATTTAAATTATTTGATGTCTAAAAATTATAAATAAAATATCATTATGTAGGAAATATTTTTAGATTTCTAATTAATATTTATAATTGAAAATCCAACATGTATAACCCTATGTCAAAATTGTTCTTCTAAAAGATGTAAGCTTATGCCATTTTTATTTTTATTTTAACTTTATTAATATAATGTGTCCCTACCACATAAAAGGGTCTCTAAGGGGTCCCCAAATCGACCCAAGGATTCCCATGGTCGGGTATGTGTCCACCAATAAGGTTAGGACACGTTTTAGGGTAATTTTGTATTATTATAATATTATTTTTTAACCATTATTTACCGGATTTACCCTTTAACCATGGTAAATAAAATATTTACCGCAGTAATTATTCAAAATGTGTAAAAATAAAAGTTACCTATTTACATAATTTGGACATCCTAATTCCAAATATGTAATCTATTTTTCCAAATTCAAAACACAGAAGTAGCAGAAATTAATTTAAAATTAATTCCCGTTGTTAAAATAAAAAGCCTGTTTTTAAGAGATAATAAATATCAAAAGATTGACACTTGTTTATGTTCAGTTTAATTATAAAATTATGTCCAATGACCAAAATTATATTAAATGGTAAAAATATATTCTAAATATACTTTAAAACCACTCAAATTCATAATTTATCACTATTGATTATTTTGATTAAAAAAGTTGTTTTTAATTAAAATTTAGTAATTTTCCCTATTCATCAAAATATGAAAGTTATCCGAAAAGTACCAAAATTTCACCTTAGGCTAAATTCGATATTCTGAATCCATAAATGAAGTCCATTTTAAAATATAAAATATATATAATTTTGAAAAGTAGGTATTACTATTCATAGAGGCTAGTTTGATTGGTTGTGGTGTGTGTTAAAACTCAAGGTTGCGTACAACACACGCTACTGTATTATTCAATGAAAGCGTACCGTGGAAGCTTGGGATGTTTCATTTTAAATTTTTTATGTCCCCATTTAGTCAAAAATTTTAAAATATTGTATTTAAAAAGGGTTCACTATTAAAAGTTGATAAAAGTGCAATACTGAAAATGAATTTGTTCTTGCATTATATCTAAGAAACTCATAATATGGAATCTAAAATTATAAGGATTATATAAAGTTTAAAATTTAGATAATACTATTCATAATCTCTTTTGAATGGATTTTTTTTTGTAAGTCATGGTGTGATTGAACTAGGTGTTGCGTGTAGTGTAAGTTATTGAATTATTTTGAAGAAATAACACACTATGAAATCTTGGGGTGTTACAGACAAGAAATACCTTTTATGGCGTTCTTTCTTAATTGATATATTTGATCACGTTCCAATGTGATTCGTCATTGCATTGCAGAAGACAAGTGTAGAATACCTCTAGTAGTGATCCACATCTGCACCATGTATCTCTGGACATCACTAAAGGAATCTTTGGGTGCTAACATGGAGAATCCTTTGCTAGTGTTGTCCACCTTAGATCGCATTGATCCGATGGAGGAGGTTCTCTTTCCGTGTTGAGAGCATTCTTGGAGGAAGGAGTTTTTCGGCCTTGATATAATTTTATAGAATTATTGTGCACAACGATTAGGAAAAAGTGTTGGGGTTTTGGGGATATTTATAATCGTGTTTGAGGTTATAGAGTTATGACATAAAATAATCGTGTTACACATATTAATTATTTCATTAAATCTTATTAAAAATCCTTATGTTGAATCATTAATACCATGACATGAGCCCATGATGATTATAATAAATATCATTTAATAAAATTATATTATTTCCTCAAAATCGGAATTGGAAAAAATACATGGCATGTAATCATTAATACACGGTGTGTACTCCTTTTTCAGTTCCTTTCCAAAATGAAAACCACATGGCATGTACATTCGATGTGCACACCGTGTATATCTTGTTTTCATTTCATTCTTCCTCCATCATTAAAAAAATTTAGTCGTACTTGAATAATAATTAAACCACATAAGGGAATAAATTTTATTCTACTT
Organism: Viscum album; assembly: GCA_963277665.1. Classification (NCBI taxonomy): domain Eukaryota; kingdom Viridiplantae; phylum Streptophyta; class Magnoliopsida; order Santalales; family Viscaceae; genus Viscum; species Viscum album. Next base: position 280,109,936 of record OY728125.1, read on the forward strand.
GAGATACTTGGATAGACATAGTGTGTGAACCTCTAGGCCTCTTTCTCATTGGCATTAGATAGGCTTGACTAAAGTCTAAGATTACTATCTAGAAAAGGGTAAAGGCACCCCAAGAGAAAGAAGATGACTCTGCATTGACATTTCACCTAATACAAATGCTTATAGTGTAATTTAAACACTTTGTCTCAATATCTCATCAAGAAAGTTTCATGGTAGTGTCATAAAAATATATGCTTGATTTGTCATTCTTTCACTTCCAGCAATAAACTCATCGTGACACCATCGCCATGGTATTTGGGAGATAGTTCTATTTCAATCAAAGGGACTGAGATATCAAATTCCAAAAATATGGAAGGGTCAAATCCTTACTCAAATTATCCATTAACAATATGTCATTTGTGACGCACCCAACGTACCCTACTTCCCGCAAACATTCTTCGTGACAGTTTTTGTCAGGAAATCTAAGTGCACGAGTCATGATATTAGTTAATTATAATCTTCCAGTCTAATGACCATTACACACTATTGTAGATAAAAATGTTTGATGAAACCACGATATGCAGAAATACTACTGATGGGGCTATTCTCATAATCTCCCATCAGGGAGATTACCAAGTGTGAACTCAATGAGAGAGAGTCTCTTCTTCTTACGAGTACCCACACATGACGGTATATATACTATGTGTACAATAATATTATGTCATCCAACCATAGAACATTATTTTGGAATATTGTTATATCATTTAAGGTTCTCATCATAGTGGGGATCTTCCATGACCTTATTAATGCAACAAATATTCTAGGACATTATTATATTATAGTCATGAAGAACAATGAACAATATTAATATGTGTACCTTCAAGTAATCAAATTTTTATCATTTGATTCTTAGGACCCCAACTCTTAAAAAATACCACTTGGACTAGATTCAACTACCTGCAAATTTTAGTCTCCTAGACCACAAATGATGATCATGTTTCTGTTGAGTCCAATCTTTATTCAAGGGGTCTTCCATGTTATCTTCTATGGAAATAATTATCACTACAACTTCACCACTCTGAGATAAATACCTCAAGAAATGATACTTCTGAAGTATGTTCTTTTTCCGCTGATGTGACCTTTTCTCTTTTTCATGTGCCACCACAGTAGTACTATCACAATAGAGTGTGATAGGATATTAATTTGTAGGTAATACATACAACTCTTGGATGATGCTTCTCATCAATACTACTTCTTTAGCTACCTCTGAAACTATGATATACTAGGACTTTTGTGTATAATTCGTGACCAAACCTTGCTTTGATCTCTTCCAGGTCATTGCACTTCCATTCAAACTGAAGATATATCCAGTCTATGAGTTCATGTCATCTTGATCAGTCTGGAAACTAGCATCTACATGTTCTCAGATGACTAGTTCCTCATCTCCTCCATAATCCCTAAACATAACCTTAGTACGACTCAAACACTTAAGTATAGTCTTGACTTCCATCCATTGGAGGTATCCTAAATCTTCTTTATATCTACCTACTACACATAATGTGTAAGTAACATCTAGCCTTCTACAAAGCATAACATACATGACTGACCCAATCGTGAATGCATATGGGATCCTTTCCATTGTATTTCATTCTTCATGTTTCTGAGGACACATTTTCTTGGAAAGATGAATTCCATTTGACACTGGAAACAATCCCCTCTTGGGTGGTTCCATACTAAATCTCATTAGTATCTTTTCAATGCATGTACTTTGATCTAGGCCCATCATTCTGTTGGATCTATCATGATGGATCTTGATCCCAAGAATATATGCCACCTCACCCAAAGCATTCATAGAGTAGAATTTATCCAACCATGCCTTAACTGACTGTAAGGCAGGTACTTCGTTTCCAATTTTCAATATCTCATCAACATATACTATTAGGAAAACGACTACACTTGCTCTAAATATTTTGTAGTCAAAAGGCTCACATTCATTCATAACAAATCCAAATTTCGTTACGTCTTCATCCAAATAAATGTTCCATGACATTGATGCTTTATTTAATCCATAAATGGATTTATACAACTTTCATACCTTGTTGTCATCCTTTAGAGTCACAAACTCATTAGGTTGTGTTATGTAGACATCTTCCTAGGGGTTCCCGTTAAGGAATGCTATTTTGACATCCATTTTCCAAATTTCATAGTCATGGTAAGAGGCAATGGCCAATAGGATTCTGATGGATTTCATCATCGCAATCGGGGAAAAGGTTTCATCATAGTCCATTCCTTGACGTTGTCTAAAACCTTTTGAAACCAATCGTTCCTTATAGAGTATGACTTGTCTCTTCATGTATAGTTTCTTCATGAATAACCATTTATTACCAAGAGGATTTTCCTCAACAAGAGGATCTACAAAAATCTAGACATTGTTTTGGTATATGGATTCTATTTTTGAATTCATGGATTTTTCCACGTGGAAACGTCTGGGCCTTAAACAGTTTCCTTATAGTTAAGAGGATCGTTATTTTCAACAAATAAGGTTTCACCATCCTAGGTGAAAAAAAACCATATCATTTTGGTTTACTCACCTATCTCATGATCCTATATAGTTAATGTGTCTCTAGAATAGATTTTTCTTCCATGAGGCTTTGTGGAATCTATTTTTTTACCAACTCCTATGTATCTTGATTCTTGAGTTCATCGAATTCTATCTCACTCCCTCTATCCCTTTTGAATATGTTCTCCATCACATGGAATATGTAATGTGTTTCAATTATAACCTTTTTATCTATGGGGTTGTATGTTTAATATCCCATTGTTTCCTTGGGATAACCTATAAAGGTACACTTTTTTTGGGGGTGCATGTCTGTTAACTGAAGAGGAATTAACAAATTATTCACTACCCCACAAATGTAAATTTTATAACATGGAATTGCATCCACTCTATAACTCGTATAGAATACAATTTATCGATTTAGTTGGTACTTGGTTTATTATGTGTGTTGCTGTTTGTAATGCATATCCCTAAATGGATAATGGAAGACTTGCATGAATCATCATTGACCTCACCATGTCCAATAGGGTGTGGTTCCTCCTTTCACTTACACCATTCCACTGAGGTGTTCAAGGAGGATTGAGTTGAGATAGAATCCCAAAATCCCGTAAAAAATCAATGAAGTCTTGATTAAGATATTCTCCTTATCTATATGAGCAGGGTTTCATAATCTTCTTACACAGATGGTCCCCAACATCATTATTGTATTCTTTGAACCAATCGATATAATCTAACTAATACATCATAATGTAAATATATCCATATCTACTAAAATCATCATAAAAATTTATGACGTACAAAAACCCACCCATTAATTAAATTGGAAATGGTCCAAACACATCTGTGTGAACTAATTAAAGAAGCTATTTAGCTTTTTCACCTATCCCACTAGATGGGGTTTGGTCATTTTTTCCTATAGACACTCATGACATACACCAAGTGGTTTTAGTTCGAAATAATCTAAATACCCTTCTTGATGTAATTTTGTCTAACATTTCTCATTCACATGACCTAGCTGGTGATGCCAACGTAGGGTGTAGTATGAGTCATGTAAATTATCTTTGTCATTGATTTCCATTACATGGTTTGTGTAGTCTAACAAATAAAGGAATTTATATAAATATACCCTACCAAAAAAATTATATCTTTATGAAATTAGCATCATTAATTTACAAACATGAAGATTAATACATCAGTATCTAATCTGGATACTGAAATAATTGTTTTGGTTACAGAGGGAACAAAATAATATCCTTTTAATATCAAGACCATCTTATTAGGCAATGTGAGGTGGTAGTCTCTGACAGCTACAACAATGAGTCAGGCTCTGTTGGCTGCTTGTAGATCCACCTCACCTTGGTCAATCTTTCTGAATATACTTGGTTCCTATATTTGGATACAGATGTGAGCACCAAAATTAGTATCTAATACTGAATTGCTAGAAATATATAGATTTCATTCGATAACAAATGAAATAGATGATTCCTATTTCTTCCTTGGATGGGTGTAGTTTTTCTTCCAATGGCCCTTCTTGGCACATGTGAAACAAACAGCCTCCTATTATCTTTCCACCACTTTGATCTTCCATTTCATGGATAGCCTTGAAGATGCATTGGGCTTAAACCTATTATCCATCCCTTTCCATTTATTCACCATGAGGAAAGATATATTTTCATGCTTCATATCATTTTCCACTGGGAGAATGAGGATAATAAGATTAGATAGAGACTTATCAGTGTTTTTAATGTTGAAATTTACATCAAAGTTTGAGAAGCACTAGGGGAGTTATTCATGAATTAGATCTGTACCCAGTTCTTCATGGAGTTTAAACCCTATAACATCAAAGTGATCAATATAGCCAATGAGCTTTACTATATGAGGCCCAACTGGGCACCCTCTGTAGGCTTTCTCAAATGTAGAGCCTTGGAGATCTCAAACATTTCTTGACTTTCTCCCTATTGGTATAGATCATAGAGGTGATCGAGCATGCTATATGTATCCATATCTTTAGGATATTTCATGAGCCCACTAGACATTGGTGATATCATCAAACATTGGACATCGATTGCATCATTCAAATTTTTACCATAGACTACAAAATCATTATCACTCTCCCCTTGGGCAAGCGAATCATGAATTGAGGACTCTAGTGCGTAAAACATTCGTCCATGGTGTTGGATAAACCAAAGGCCCCTAAACAATTCCAAAAAGTTACTGCCGGTGAGGATATTGTCTTTATCCAGAATAGATCGTAGATAAAATGTGGTTGATGAGATTTTCATATTGATTCTACAAATTAAAAGTGCATATTTATCAGATCATTTTGCTTACATTTTATGAATAATAATAAATGAATTTATTAACTCTCCTGATATATTATCATGTCTCCAAAACCCACTCCATTGAACTTGGAATGCCATGTTTCTATGGAATTCTAGTGTCCAGGATCCAAATTCCCCTTCGCATAACCCCAACAAGGGTTGGTTAAGATATTTAAAGGTATTTAGGTAGGCAGGTCTCCCCCAACTGTGAGCATATAGTTCCATGATCTCTTGAGAGTACTCCCCAATCCTAAAATCCAAACATGGATTTCCCCAACACTTACCTCCATTTTACAACAAGTCAATCATGGACTACTCCTCTTGATTTTAAATGTATAAGTCAACCCAAAACATTCATAAGAGCTTCCTTCATTAAAGTAATTATCCCAACAAGGGTTGGTCAAACACATAATTTTATTGAGTCTTGTCCTTAATCAAGTAACAGAATACTTGGTCCCACATAATATGTTATTTGAGGGATTTCAATCCTTTATGATTAATTTCACATTATCACATGCTTGTTAATATTCAGTGATGATTTCTTATGTGATTAACCATGTTCTGATATTGTTTACGCATAGTCCAGTTTTTATTATATTCCATATTTTCATGCTTGTTTATTTCATTAACTATGTGATTGTGAAAAAAACTACATATTAAATAAACCATGACATCAGAAAGAAATAAAATAAGATTGCATGACCATGAGTGTCTTTTGGTTAGAATATCTTGTGATTTTGATAAACTATCCTTGAACTAGGGAAAAAACACCATGAACGCAATGGTTAGTGTCTTGCAGCTCCCACCTGCCCCCCTTTGTATCTTCATGGGTCGGTTTCACCTCAAATTTGGATTTTGGTTAGTCGCCTCTAGCTTGGGAGATCCTATATTACATGGGTTTACATTAAAGAAACCATGGTAACATAAGCTCTACATTTTATTTGAAAAATGCTCAAATTCCAACGAATTTAAATTAATGAAATTTAAATGAACCCATACACACACAAAGGGTTTTGGGTCCAGTTCATGATCATCCATAGCATGCAACCACATTTACACATATTTAGTATTCACATTCTCTTAATTTTTCTTTTATTCAATATAATTTACGCTTGAATTCAATTAATTATGACCATATAATTAATCAATTATTTAGCCTAAATTCCTTTATGAATTTCCATTATATTCTTCTCTTCCATATTCCTTGTATGGGTCTTTGTACTTTGGAGGAAACTTGTTGAAATTCCATTTATGGAAAGTGCACTGGGTTTAGTCTATATTACATGACGTGTATTCTCTTTCACCCTTTATGCAAAGTACACGTCAGGGGATTTGGCATGATTTATGTACTTTGGAAATTTTGGATTACATGTCATGTAGATTCATATAAAATGACATGTACTTACATGTTACGCGGTTACTAACCTAGTAATCACGTGTACGCATTTACACAACTTCTCCTTGTACATGGTTTCACCTGGGATGGATCGGGCTATACGGTGTGTCGATTCAACATACATTCCGTGTATTCTGGTTTCCATGCACTGTTCAGTTCTGGTCAAGGCAGTGTATTAAATAACCATAGGTATTCTTAATTCACAGGGCATGGTTTTGAGGACCTGTACCAGTTCATTGAACCCAATTATATGGTGGGTAGGTGACATTAAATGTCGTATATTCCTATTTTGTATAGACAGAACGAGTGGATCCTCCGGATGAGTTCCTCATTTTAATTTTAATCAAAATTAAAATTAAAAGGTTGTTTCTGTGATGTGAATCGAGAGATGGAGGAAGAATAGATCTCATTCATTTAGTTTTATAGAGGGATTTAGCTTAAATTTAATAAAATAAAAATTCATAAATTATCAATGAAAATTAATCAACTATAATCAACATTGTGCTCTCTCTGATACCAGTTAAAGGTCCCAGGCGCAGTGGAAGCTCGTGGGTGGATGTGCCCACATGAATTTTTTTCATTAGCAATTATCATTCCAGGATCAATATGATGATAAAATCTAGACTCCACAGATCAATTCACCGAAAAATACAAAGAAGAATAATAATCTTGGAACCACAAAGGAGGATCATCACATTTGGATTGTAATTAATTTAATTAATTGACACAAAGTACCTTTTTTGGCATTCATTCATCACTGATATTATTTATCATGTTTCAATGTAATTCATTGTTGCGTCGTAGAATCCAATTGTAGACTTCCTCTAGTGGGGATCCACATGTGCACCACGTATATCTGGACGTAACCAAAGGAATCTTCACGTGCTTGCATGGAGAAGTGTTTTCTTGTGTTGTCCACCTTATATCACCATGATCTAATGGAGGAGGATCTCTCTCAGTCTTGATAGCGTTCTTGGAGGAAGAAGTTCTTTCAGGCGTGAGATAATTCTCCATATTTTTTGTGAACAATGATTAGGGAAATGTATTGGGGTAGTGAGAATATTTATAATCGGGTTTTGAGGTTATAGATTTATGACAATAAATAAATAAGTTACAGGTTTTATTTATTTCATTAACACTTATTGAAAACCCCCACATCGAATCATTAATTCCTTGACATGAACCCAGGCTGATTATAATAAATATCATTTAATTAGATAATATTATTTCCTCAAAATCCCTACTGAAAAACAACACGGCGTGTAATCATTAATACATGGAGTGTACTCGTTTTTCATTTCCATTCCAAAATGAAAATGACACGGTGTGTACATTAAATGTACACGACATTAATTTCATGTTTTCCATAATTATTCCACCAACATTAAAATGATTTAGGCATCCTTGAACAATTATTAAACCACATATGGGAATAATATTTATTCTAATTGAGGTACTTGGATACATTTAATGTGTGACCCTCCAGGCCTGTTTATCGTTGGCATTAGGAAGGCTTTCTTAAAGTCCAAGATTAAAATTTTGAAATGGGTAAAGGCACCCCATGAGAATGAAGTTGACTCCAGATATACGTGTCACCACATATTAATTCTTACTGTGTAATTTAATCTCATGGTCTCAATATCTCATCAATAAGGTTTCAAGGCAATGTCATAAACCTATATGCTTGATACGTCATTCTTTGACTTCTAGAAATAAACTCTTCGCGACACCATGGCCATGAAATTTGGGTGATGATTCTATTCTAATCAAAGGGCCTGAGACATCTACTTCTATAAATATGGAAGGGAAAAATTCTTCCTCGACATAACCACTGACAATATGTCATTTGTGATGCACCCAACACACCCTACTCCCCACCAACTGTCTTCATAATGGTTTTCACTAGAAAATCTAAGTGCGTGATTCATGACATGAGTTAATGATATTTATCCAGTTCAAGGACCATTACACATGCTCGTAGATAGCAAGGTCTGATGACACCAAGACATGCAGAATTACTACTGCAAGGTATGTTCCATAATATCCCATTTTGGATATTACCAAGTGCAAACTCTATGAGAGAGAGTCTAGTCTTCTTACGAGTACTCGCACATGACAGTCTGTATACTATGTGTCCTATCATAGTATGTCATCCAACCATAGAAATTTATTTATTAATATTGTTATTGAATTTAAAGGATCTCATCAAAGTGGGGATCTTCCATGACCTTATTAATGAAACAAATATTCCAAGACATTATTATATTATAGTCAATAAGTACACTGAACAATATATAATAAGTTTACATTCATGTAATCAAAGTGTAAAAATTTGATTCTCAAGACACTAAATCTAACATTCCTTCCCCTAATAGAATTTGATAAGACATGTGGATAATCCCTAGGTAGATTGTGGTAGGATGGGTGAGTGGAACAACCTAGTGTGATTTGGGAATTTATATGGGAATTATGTTATCTTTCATGAGTGATGTCAATGTGGATTATACTATGAGGCTAGGGAGGCTATAATATGACCATGTTGAGGATAATTTATTTCATCTCTTTTAGTTGTAGGTGTTTACCAGAGATATGATATTTATAGTATGGAAACCATATAGGGTGTTCAAACTACAATGTAGTATACGGGTCCTTATTATGGGGTCAAGTGTTTTATAATCCTTGAATGGGGTTAGTGTGTGGATGGGTAGTGATGATTGTGGTTGTCACCTAAGAAAATGAATCATTTGTGAGATCATGATATGTCTATAATGATGATGATAGGTCATGAACATGAGAGGCTTACCTCTATTATAAGAGACATGTTTGGGAAGATGAACAACCCATATCAAATTTATTGTATGAGATAGCATGGTTTTGATTCAATGACCTTGAATATTTATAAATAAAATCAATTTATAAATATAATATATGGGTTTTTACTTATGATTTTAAAGATATTATTTTTGTGATGTATTCTGTAGTGGATTTTGGGGGATTTGTTATATGTCATTAGGTTTAGAATACCTTTTGAAATCCCCTTGATTTCATATCAGATTCCTATATATATATAATTCTATGTAAAATTTCATGTAACTCTATTATTCCTATAGGTGATTCCCATAATGTTACCATGATCTAATAATTATGCCTCATTTATATATATTTACTAGTTTTATACCCCTAGGAATTGGATTCATGAATGATACAATTATATTTCCTAGGATTTCCCTTATAAACCCACCTGTTCGGAATACTATTCGATTCCCTAGGATAACATTGTAGGAATTACTATTTTCACTCACAACTATATGAATGTAGGTACTATAAATGGTTGGAATAGTTATGTGATATTCCCACAGAAACTCCTACAGTGGACTCAATAGGTTTAATAACTCCTAGGTGTCACACCAAACGTGAGGATAAAAAATGGTTATTTTTTTCATATCATAGTTTTAGTTTTTTTATTTATTTACTATATAAATATTAGTTGAAAATTCACTATATTTACTAGTATTTTTGGAGACCATGTTTTTGGTTCCCTACAAAATTATTCTCACAACCATCTTAGGTTCCTATAAAAATTGGGTGTTTAGGAAGACTTCATTGATTATATATCTAGATTGGGAAGCATCTTAGAGTATCTTGAATGTGTGAGATAATTTTTATTAAATTTTATGTCAGGATGTGATGAGGATTGAGGATAATAGAAAATCCTTTTTTATTTTTATTCTTTTTTGTTGTATATTTTATCATCATAGTGGGTGATCAGTTATTGTTTGATGAATGACCATGAGTCTATGTAAGTTATTTCTTCCACATGATTTTTTATTATTATATGATTATGTTTTATTACTTTTTAAAATTTTTAATATTTTATATGGATTATTTTTAGTTATTTACACCATATTTAATCTTAAAACAAGGTATAAATCCCCATGGTAACACCTCAGACCCTCACTGCTAATCAGCAGCCTTTGGTGTAAGAGGAGTTGCTCCTGTGATCATATAATGACCCCCCCCCCCCCAATTTCAACACCAGTTGAGTAATTTGGGATGGTGGGCTGTTATAAAGTGGCATTATTTATTTTTATTACTATTTATGATATAGTATATAAGTGATATAAGAAGTTGTGAAAACATTCTATGGATATTTAACTACTGTTTCAATAACATTTTTTACAAAATGATGTCTATGTTATCTGGGATATGGGATTTATTTTATTGGATTTTTATGGCTTTTTGATATCACTTATTTAAATAAATTGAATTTTGATATTAATTATTTATATTCATTTTGGAACTCGGTCTGATGAAAATATTACAGATTTGAAGAATCACATTTTTCATGTCATATTCACATGATATAAAAATGATTTCTTCAGCTTGATATCACTGACACAAAGGGATTATTTTATTAATGTGTCAATAATTACATATACATCATTTTCTCATTTAAATTCATGGTGTCATTCTACTCAGTTAAACCATAATAATATACTTTCTCCAGTGATAGGTCATGTGGTTCTATGGTGAGGTTCTCCAAAATAATGAAAACTATACAATCCGTATTTTTAGGAATGTAGAGTGACCATATTAGATCAGTATATGAATTTGATTCCTTTTTGATAAACCCCTTGTAGGTGATTATGGTACTAGTTTTGAAAAGAAAATATGCATGCTTATTTAAAGAACAAAAAATAACCTATATGGTGTTTTACCATATAAATTCTTGGTGATATTATAATTTATCAAACCATATGGATATATCATACTAGATGTTGATTTCAATTATATTAATACATTATGTATGTGTGTTTAGAGATGAGATCATTGTCTGTGACTGTGTAGTCTCGTATGCAGATGTACGATGATGATCAGTGCCCTAAGAGGATTATGACATGGTACGTGATGCCTAATACATACATTTGAGAACACTAAAGTTGGTTGGGTCAGAACATGAGTTTTATCTTGATATTTGATATGGGAATAGATTTTTCTTTATTATGAGTTTTTTATTATGTGATAAATGGTTTATAGGCTCAGTTGGAGTGTCCATTTCCCTCACGATGTGTCTCAAGGTATTAGTGAGTTGGATATTATGGTAATGATGAGATATGAAATTTATGAGGGTATCCTTAGTGATGGTTTAGCTCAGGATTATGAGGGACCTTAAATATGATAAAAATGGGAATATGATTTAGGTTGTGAGATTGGTAAATGGGAGCCACAAATTTATGTATGTTATATTCATGGTTATGCCATAGATTTTTGGGGAAGCACCCAGAGTTATTGTGTTTTTGTATTAAGGGATGGCTTAGGAGGTTAGTACTGGTGGATTACTATAACATATTGATTTTGGATTCACAATTGTGAGGGTGAGGAGTGTGTAGGTAGATTTTTATGACCTTATAAATGATGTTCTTTAGAGGGATATCATGTATTATACCATGGTATAGGAAATTATGCCTCAATTTGGTAGGGGTGTGTCAATGGTGATTCAAGCATGATGAGACCAACATTCCAAGGGCATGTCAAGTAGTTTTTGTTCATTGTCCTGGTATTGATTACGTGAAACACTTGATTACGTGAAACACTTAGTATTATGAATAATATTATTTGAATGGGTGGTGTGGGGGAATAAACCATTGAGATTATATGAGATCAAGGTTGATCCCATTGCTTATGCACAATACTCTTCTAAATTGTGAATATGTGAGTGATCATGTGTGGGTTGAGGAATAATGGTTTTCGAAATGATTGTGATATTTATTTACTATAATTTTTATAAAAATGATAAATATCCCTCAGTAGTAGTGGATACATAAAAATTGATCACGTGTGGTGACATGACCAATCTAGATTTGATCTTAGTTAGATTGGCTGGATAAATGAGTACATATTATGAGGAGTGACACATAAAACATGATGAAACCTATTAAGGTTGAAATAGTGGAGTGGTGTAAGGAAATACATATGACAGGGAGTGCTCCACTGGTCATTGGATGGCATGGACCACATTATAGATGGAATTTCAATCGATTTGGATGATTGCGTTCTTAGTAATTTTGGAATATATTGCATTTAGTGTTTAATTTTGGCTCTCAATATTGATATATAATACTGTGTATATACATTAAAACTAGTAATGAAGGGTTCATAGGCTATATAGGTTCAAACCTCTTGTGGTTAGTGTCATGGGTGTGATTTTACCGGTCATTTGATGGTTAAGGTAGCTTTTGGATTTCAACGTATACGTAAATCTGATTTAGTCTGGTTCCTTTCTGAATAATATATTTTAGCTTCATTTGTGATACTAAATAGAGTACATATATTGTAATTAGCCCTATTATTATTTTTATATGATCAATGGTTTATTTATATTAGAGATATCCCTATGTTTGGAGTGTCCACACAATGGATGATTTAGTTGGTCCAGGATCCAATCATTAGATTACACCAGTATTTGGGTTCAAAATTTTGTGTGGGTGTTTAGATGGTATCATGATGTCTTTTATGGATTAGGAATCATGTGATGGTGGTGTTAAATTATGTAGATAGGTACAATTAAGTGTTTTTAAATTGCTTTTCTAGGAGAATTTTTACCAGTGTTTTTACATGAAATTAGGTCTGGTGGGTTTGAAACTACACAGAGAAGGTCGATGGACCCCAGAAAATTTGTTTAGTAGATAGTTCTGATGGATAGAAGAACCATATAATAGAATAATGCCATAATAGAGCATCTATAAAATGTAGATATCCATGATACTAAAGATGAAGTTATTGATGAGGCGATAAATTCTCAGGATATATTGGTATATTTATGTAGTATTGTAGGGTTTTAGTGATAGAAACAATAAGCGACATTATTTTTGATGAGTAATATTTTATGACGTGTTTTTAGTTTCATTGTGGAATATTATTTGATGTTTGATAAATTAATTTGATGTGGTAGTAATTTATTGGATATTGGGATAATCCACAATAGTGGATAAATGATTTCATAGGCTTCTTGAAGAAGATATGTTCTATGGTGGGGCAGTTGTAAAGACTCATACAATTTTTTCTTTTTGAATTTAAGAAGAAATGTGAATTTTTTATGTTGATATGGGTGAATTTTAGGAACATAAATTATTTCCATGATTTTGAGATTGGGAATGTCTCATAGAGATTTTTTGGATATTTTTTAAGGTCAAGGATATGTTTTAGGTGTTTGGGTGTACTTAAGATAACGGTTGAGTTGTCTTGCAATAGTTTTTTTGTAGTTGATTCACCATGAGAGCACCATGAAGTAAAAAATTCTATAGTGGAGGCCAATATTCCTAATCCAAATATATTTTCTCCATAGTTGGTTTGACCACCAGGGAACCACACTTTGAGAAACAGCTAGAGTTAAAATTATTGTTTTGGAGATGCAGATTATGAAAAACAGCACATAGGATTCCCTGCACCATGGTGATTGGAAATTATGGTGAAATGCATTAATGTATTTAGTAGTTACCAAAGGTTTAAAAAAATGGCCTAGTTAGAATAAAACACCTAAGATGGTAACCTTACTAGATGTTAGGTTTTCAAAATTGCGGCTTCTATACCATGGTGTGATCTTGGTGTTATTTTGATTGTCTACTAGTATCACCATGTTATGGCATATACACCGGTATATGGTAGGAACACTCTATGTGAAATTGAAAAAAATGGGTGTGCACCACTACACAGTTCATGTAGTGGATCCCTATCTTGGGGTGAAGATTTAATAGTTTTACTAATTTTCATTCTTAAATTATTATGGGGTTTCTCCCCTTTCCCCACATCCCCATCACATATTAAGTCAAAAATAGGGCTCTTCGATTCAATCCCCCCTTCTTCTTAAAGACCCATTTGATTTGGGGAATTTTTTGTGGCGATTCATTGAAATTTAAGGAGAGATATCTTCACTTCTGTACATTTCACTTCCTCTTGTTCTCCCACTGATATGGTTGTGTGAAAATTCCTACTGTTTTATTGACGATTCCCCCATAGCATGGTGGAATTTTCCAAATATGATGTGGATATTTCTTGGTATCCCTTAATTATTTCCCAAAATTACCATTACACATCAGTGGATGCAATTTTTTCAAAGGTATATTACTCAAAATATTTTCTTAAGGTTTTCTCTTTATTTAAAATAAATTGTCCATTTATTGGGTTCTGATTGTTAGGAATGTTTCCCAGAATGTTGTTGGGGTTGCACTGTTAGCCTTTCTCGGGAGGTTGGTTTCGATTGTTGTGTGAAACTTACACCCTATTAGTTTTAATTAATTTATGTATTTTGAAATAAAATAAAATAAAATAAATAAATTGATTATAAATTGTTGCAATTAATTCAATTATATATTGTGGATGGATAAAAGATACAAGGATGGTTCTAGGAGTGTGACATGGGCCATTAATCGTTAGTTGATCTAGGTTTATGTGCGACATAGTTTCTCAGTGAGTTATTAGGAACTGTTCAATTTTAAATTATACTGAATGCTAATCATAAATTTCTAAGTTATTTATATATGTAGATAATTGATTTATTTATCCATTTTTCATGAGTTAAGGTCCACATATCACTGTGATATGGCCGGATAGACTAGGATAATAATGAGTGAGAGTATACGAGATACATTAAAAAGGGAATAACTCAAAACATGAGGTAGGAGTTCCCCATGCATTCCCCTTACGGAAAATGAATATTTTTATATGCTTATAAGATATGGTATAACCAATTTTTAGTGATCAACCATTCTTTTAAATAAATTTTTTATCTAAAAATAAACACCTATGAATGGAATGAACAAAGTGTTAATTCCCATGAGGGACCTTGGGGTGTACAAAACCATAGGGATGACAATTTAATGGATTATGTAATAATAGAGGACCTGGATAAGTTCCATTAGGATATTTGTAATGGGATGAGTGATCAATCAAAATGATTATTTTGAGTAGGCTGTGATATGACATAAGATGCTTCATAACCATTTGGATAGTTTTTTAGAGATTAAGGAAGGTGTTCCACCCCAGCTAGTATTTTAGAACCCATGAGAGTAATATCTATATAGTTTATGATTTTTATGTGAGAAGACTGGCCTAGGGTGATTTATGATATGAGATGGGCATTACGACACCTCTATTGAGTGACTCCAGTATCATTTACCCCATGAGGTCATTAATGTCAAAACACTATCTTGATTAGTCTGAAGGATTTCATTAACTCTCTCTGATGGGTGTTAACCCGTGATACGAGATATAGATAGTGGAACAAATATAGTGTATACATGCTATGGTTTAACATAGGGGGAATTGGTGGGGGGGGGGGCAGTTTTATGTAACCCTTGAAATGGGTATTGTGGGGAAGGGTAATCATTATTTTTAGTGTATCATTAAATCCAAAAATTATTTCTGTTATCCTGATATAGTTATATCAATGATCATAGGTCATGTTCTTCAGAGGCTGACCTTGGTTGTGTGAGACACATTTACGAGGATAAAAAACCCTTGTGTGATGTAATGTAGGAGATATTATATTAGGGATATACTACTATCAAATATTTATAAATAAAGGCTTATTTATAGGAAATTTATGGTTGGATACCTAGTATTTGAAAATGTATTCCCAATGCAATGGAATCCAATGGAGACGTTATGGGATTTGATATTATAGTTTCTTGTATAACTTTCTTTGGGAAATCCCATTAGATACAACTATTATGCCTATTGATTTATAATTCATTGGTACATCCACTTGGATTCACATGTATTACAATTTATTTATAATTACTTGGGTAATCTACTTATATTTAGATTATTCTTATATGGGATACCCAAGGCATTACCGGGTTCTTGGGAGTATGCCTCACATATATGTATTTTTAGGCTCATCCACCAAGAAATAAGTTACAAGAATATTACTACTGGATATTAACAAGATTTACCCTAAAAATGGGCCTTTCATGATATTGTTTTATTTATTATTATTTCCATTTAGGAATTCTACATTTCACTGACTGCTATATAGACATGGGGTTAGTATTGGTTTCATGGTTATGTGATGTGCTCAGAGATACTCTAAAACTAACCAAATTAGGTATAATGGATTTCAAGTGTAACATTAGTACCCAACGGTAGATATTTGTAATTTTATATATTCTTCCTCGCCACAATTATTTTATTTATTTATTTTGAGAACATCACATTAATATGCACTATATTTACAGGTTATATATAGTACCACATTCATATTTTCCTACGAAATTATACTCAAACTGTAATAATATTTCAATGAAACTTGGTTACCAGAGAAAACTTAATTACTCTTAGGTCTAGGTTGGTTAGATTCCCAAAATAGATTGAATGTCTGGGATAGATAGGAAGAGATTTGGAGGCTGGATGTGATGAGGCTTAAGGGTTGTAATATTGCCTCCTCTCCTTCTCTTCTTTTATTTAATTGTATATGTGATCAACATAGTGTTCAGTTAGTTGTTGTTTGCTGGAATGGCTACGTTTCTATGTAATTTCTTTCTTCTAGATGACATTTATTGTAGCATGATTATGTTTCATTATTTCCACGTAATCTGAATATTTTATGTCGATGATTTTTTCTTATTTATGTTATTTTTACTATGTTATAAGGGTATAATTTCTTCATAGTGACACTTTATAACCCCAATGTAAACCAAAATACATTGGAATACATAGATTCATACCTGACGTCATGTGGAATCTACCATTTTAGATAGTATTTGAGAGGTCTAGGGCTCTAGGAAATTACACTAAAAGTGGTTCTCAAGGGTGAATATGGTCCATAAGATATTCAAAATGTAATAATAGTATTTTTTTTCCATTTTTCTTCATGTAATTTTAATCGTTATAATCAACCATGGTATATAATAATCCATTATATATAACATCTTATGTTATGTGATTTTTTTAAATATTTCATTCTGATTGAATAAAGTCTTTTTATTTTGATTCATATATTTTATGATTTATTTTTAGCTATGTTTCTATTTGTTATAAAGAATAAAACATGTTCCATAGAGAAATAAAATTATTACATAACTCTAGGAGTTTTATTTATTTTTCTTTTGACCTTCAATAATTGGAATACTTGGCATCTATTAGTTTAATATAAATCAATCTCTCCAAATTTTACAACTATAAATTCTTCAGGATATCCCTTTACATTTTTAATTACTTGTATTTATTGAGAAGTTTTAGATATATGCATTATCTAATTTGTATTTCTTCACCTATCGTATTGATGGAACATATAAACATTTATAATACTATAAAAATTCATCTTCCACAATATTAAACTCTAATAGTTTTATTTTTCTCACATTTTCCATTTTTTTATTTTGCCTCATCATCATGCTTAACTTTCCTAATCCTCTCAAAAAAATAATTTTAGTTAAATACATGGAATAATTATGATTTTTACCCATATATTATAGAAAATAAGTATATTCTAAAAAACTCATTGACATCAGGATCATTATATACCCTTATCATGGATCAAATACCATGATATTTTATAATCAACATATCGATTACCTTGTTTTCATTATAAGGATGATAAAGTATATCATAATCAAAATATTTTACAAGTTCTATCAATATCCTTTGTCAAATATAAATATCATTTTGTGTAAATATATATTTAAAAATCTTAATATTGATATATATATCCCATATTTATTTTCATAAAATTAGTGGTTCAATATATTTTATTAAATAATCAATGTATCTGACTCTAAATATTGAGTTAGATAATTTATCTCATGGGGTTTAAGTTTTCAAGATAAATAAGCCATCACTCTATTATGTTTAATTATACCATATCTAGGAACATTAATTAATGCATCATTATAAATAAAAAACACTTTTTAATGGTATATCCAATATATTTGTAAAGAAAAATCTATTCTAGATTTTTAAAAAGTTAACAATTCATTCCTCTTTCAATATAAATTCATTCCCCTTATTGTTTAATTGTTTAATGGATTATCTAAGCACTATTTTATTTTCAATAAATAGTTGATAGTATCTATGTAATAAATGGATACTATATCATTTAGTTAGGACTGTAGGACCTATACAACCCTTGAAAAGTACATTTTGAAGTATAAAAAACCCCTTTTATAAAATATGGGTAATAAAATCAAAATTTTAGAGAACAAATTAATATTTATAAAATTTCTAATAAAAATACTTCCCTTTATATCCTTAAAAATGATTTGAAAATGAATTTAATGGTCAAAATAATACATAAGGAATACATGAATGTCAACAAAAAATAAAACCACAAACATTTCTAGATAATCCTTGAATAATAAATTAAATAAATAAATACATACATAAGTTTTATTTTTTAACCTAAAAGGAATTAATTTTTACTCATAATGAGTATAACTTTTATAAAAATCTATCAATGTGATATCCTAATTTTTAATTTTTAACTAATGAATACCCAAATAAGGGGAAATATTTGATAAGTATTGAGAACCTTTATGTTTATCAAAATGATCACCAATAAGAGTTGATGAATATTTTTTATTTTTAATAAATCCATTTATTCCTTTATAATTAATACATAAACTCCTTAAACCGTCCTTCTTCATCAGAAATAAAAGTTGTAATTCCCATGGTAAAACCCATGTTTGAATGAAAACTTTATCATTTAAATGACATAAATAATTCCCAAACTGATATAATTATATTAGAGACTTTCTATATAGAGTCTAAATATCAGTTTTTCATTAGGGATAAGATCAATATAGAATTTAACTTCTCTGTAATTGTAAGTATGAGTAATTCATCAAATGATATGTTAACATATTCTTATAAAATAGTTATATATAGTACTTTTAGAATCTCTTTCTCATTATATTGTTTTTTTTCTTTTCCTTTATTTTCATTAACATAAGATATTAGGGATAGGTTCTGACATTATCTAGGTAATGGAATATCACTACTAAATATAATATATTTAACACCCACTTCATAACCCTAAATTCATTCCCTCTATAATAGATTTTTTTTCTAATTACAGATCCAATCCATAATAAAAAAATACATAAAAATCAACCATATGTATAATAACAATATTTTCAGATAGATAACTATGGGTCATCATTACCTAAACTGATAGGTATATATTTTGTTTTAATCAATGTACCACTATATATTCTAACAAGTTGATAATTCCTTAATGTATCAGGGGTTCATTGAAATTTATTTTTAAACAAACATGTTATAAAAAATTTCATAGATCTATAATCATATAATGTTTTAGCTAACTTTTTTGTGTACAAACAATGTACCTTCAATCCCATCACATGGAGCCAAAACATTCAAAGATTATTATTGAAAAATAATACATGTGATCATAATTTATCTTATATAGTATATTCCCTTGAATATCGAACCATTTATTAGAGTAATGTCACAAATTATTGTATTTGAAGAATTATATATTGATCTCTTATATATTGTATTTTAACTCATGATCTTGATGATCATTCTATCAAAATTTACGGCATAATCCACATCCATTTAAGAATAAACAGGGTGTGACATCAAACATTTATTATATATATTGGACCTCAATCATTCATTGTTTTCCTATTTGGTGGTACTTTTTTACATGAATATCAACAATCTACATCTTCTTAGGTTTCCCATAATAATGAATGGTTATGAAATCTCCATAAAATAGAAAACAATTGTTACTATATATACATATGTTAAAATTTTATTGAGAGACTAAATATAAGTAACTATTTGGATTTAATATATTATTGAAGCGATCAATATGTTTTTATATTTTATGTATATAATCAACAACATAACTCGATAGCCTTTTTAATTTTACTCACACCCTACCACCATCTAATCTCTTATTTATCATCAAATTAATCATTCCCTCCCCTTCTTGAAATGTTTCTATTATTGAATTTGTTTCCAAAAATATCACCTTAGATAAATCATAATAAATGTTTTCTATCTATATATCTTTCTCCATATTCTGAATTAGTGACAACTATTGGGAAACATTTCCCCTAAAATGATATAAAACCATGATACCATTTTTCCTTCTCAAAAAACCTCAAATACATAAATATATTCTCTGGAGACTTTATCCACTTCTATATGACCATTAGATATTTAGACATACTAAATGATGATGTTTTTTTCCAAATAAAATTATATAAATTTAACGATCCATGTTGAGTGTCAATGGGTTTCACCATATGGGAAATGTTATTTTTTATAACATAAGGTAATTTACATTTAATAGAAATAATTCTTTAAGAATCAACACTAAATACTTTATCAAAATTAGATATATAATCCCCACATTATCCTTGATGTTTCCATTTTTTTAGAATGTCAAATTATCTAACAAATGATATTAAATAATTAGTATTATTATAAACTAATAATTTCTAAAACATTACATATATGTTTTGTTTTCCTAAAATGTGTTCCCACAAATAGGATTATTATGAAACAAATTCTTGAATAATATCTATATTTTTATAGAGGAAATATTTATGCTCCCTAATTGTGTTATTTTAAATATAGTTCATAATATTTATTTTATACATTTCTCTAATTACAATTTAAATTCCTTAAACACATATTTCCAAGATAAACTATGTTATTTCTTGTATAGCAATTTGAATACATGATATTGCATACCTATGATAATGGTTTAGTTGTTATTAGGCGACTAGTAATATAAATTTTACATTAAAACCTGAAAATAATACATCTTTTGAATTTAAATCATTATTCCTTAATTATATCCATAAATTTGATCATATCTGAAATTATTTTCCATTAACTAGGGAAATTGGAAATACAAAAAAATGGTGTTATCAGATGTATAGTAAGGGATAATGTATAATAGATAATAACACAAAATAATAATGGCATAAATGACATATCATGAATAGATAATCAATGGTTCTATATAAATTCGAACACAAACATAAAGAATACATGGATTTAATGATAATAGAATTAAACAATCATATCATAATGATGGAAATGATGACAACACAAAATAGGGGACATCATAAATACACCATCTAGTATTTGTTCCATGATATTATATATATAAGGCAAGGATTCTACCATTACCATATCTCTATTATTAAATGAGACCCACATGTGCATAGAGAAGCTACATAATTTCTGTCCCCACCTACTACATAATTTTAAAATACCTTCTACTATATAAAAATTTAGATTATGATACATATGGAATAATCATAGAGAATGAAAAACTTAAAAAGATGAAGTATAATTTTACAATGATACCTATATTATAAAATATTCTCATACAAAAAAGTACTATATAATAATATTAATCGATTTCCCTATTCAATGAGTACTTAATTTTTTTTCGATAAAGTTCCTTAAATGTGGTTTGAAATAATTATTGAATCATAATTTAAAAATAAGTACATATATCAAGTGAATAATATGGTATTGTACTGGTTGGGTACATATAATGATTAAGATAGTCAATGTTTTAATAGAATATTATACATATTTTTTTAATGGTAGGATCCCATATAAATTATAGATCAAAACCCTCTAATATTATGAGCATATAATCGCAAATATTTGATAGGCATTAAGGATATAAAATCTCCTTAAAGATAAATATTTACACTAGTATGTTTGGATGTAAAAGTGAACTTGTGAAAAAAATCTTGTTTAATATACAAGGGACAAGACAGAGGATCAATAACACACATCACCACTATCCTCACTTAGAAAATTCCCATATAAGGATTTAATTTTATATAGTATCAAAACAGCATGACATACTTAAGGGTTTTTTATCATAGAATGAAAAATATTTTTATTCCACTTTAGATTTTTTTATTATAACAACGAATTATGGAGTATTATGAAATATAAATGGGATATCACATGTATGGAATATCATATGGATAGTAATTATAATGAAATTATACCAATATTTGAACAAGAAATTTAAAATTTAAAAGGATACTATAATGGAAATGAAAATATTAACTAAAATGATTCAGAAAAAGGACCCATACCATACATAAGATTCTTATATGAGAGTTCAATCTTAGAACCAATAAAAATAATCAATATTAAAGTGAGATTCAAGAGAGATAATCATTGGGAGGGAAATTAAGTGAGAACAAAAAAATTCTGTGAGGATAAATTTAAAGAGGTTGTTTGTATTAATTTTTGTAGAGTGTCGAATCCCATGGAATAAATTATAAAAAAATTTATTTTCCCAATATATTAAGTGCTCCACTACACCCCATAGTTTCATATTACCTACCTAAATGCTTTATTATACTATTAATTTCCACAAGTAGGAAAATAAAACTACCCTATGAATGTTTGGTCATGCCACATATATATGGTGTCAAATTTACTCTATCTCCCTATTTTTTATTATATTGTGTTATTTTTTCCAATAAATAACAAAATTTACACCTTAACTAATTTCAATATCCTAATTCTAAATATTGAATATATTTTTTTACCTATTAATCCTATAAATATTTTAATTTCATAATATATAATAATGATAAATTTATTAAATTTTTTAATTGATAAAACACCATTTTATTACTGAAATAATTTACACATCAATAAAACATAACCCCAAAATACAGATAAATTTTAAACAATAGAATAATACATAATGTTTAGTTTTTAAATAGTTTTACTTTTTAGGGGGTGTTCTTCCAAAATTGATATAATAGCCATTTCCATTTACGTGAAATTATCCTAAAGATGATTCAATTCAAACCATAATTTTTTATGTCCTTCAAGGAAATAGTTTTGGGAAATCAATAGTGACAATTAAACCATCTGAAACTCTAATAAATTTAATTCATATGGGATATTATTACTCTTTAAAACCATGGTTTCTCCCTTTAGGACTTATTAACTCTTTTAATTACCATTATTATTATAAACTAATTCGATTTGTCACTTTATAACAGTTATATCACCAACTGTCAAAATTTTCAATTGTCATATAATGACCATATTTACTCTGAATTACTATAAATTCTATTATACCAATCCACAAAATAATATGCATTGTTATTATTTTATAAAAAATGTAAATTCTATGGCT
This sequence comes from Viscum album, assembly GCA_963277665.1. NCBI lineage: Eukaryota > Viridiplantae > Streptophyta > Magnoliopsida > Santalales > Viscaceae > Viscum > Viscum album. Next base: position 280,133,356 of record OY728125.1, read on the forward strand.
TTAATTATTATTTTTTGTACTATTATTGTTAAAGTCATTATGTTTATTATAGTATATGAGCTAAATGACATCTAAATTATTCTCACATTATTTATTTTTATCTATTTTTCATTATTAATTATATAGGAAATATTAAATTTATACCTCTTATTTGTAATATTTTTTTTCTAACAATATATTTTTTTTTATTAATATTATTTTCTAGGTATTTCACATGTCTCTCTTAGAAATTTAATTAAATTTTGTGTTTAAAAAATAGAATTACTTTTATTAAAATGGAAGTTTATTACAACAATTTTCAATATGAATTTTTTTTCATTCCATATTACATAAAATATATGATTATAGATTTCATAGATAAGAATATCTTCAGAAAATCATTCTTTATTCCTTATCATGTTTAATTTAGATCTGTCATGTAGTTGTTTCTAATCCATATGTTCCAACTATTTTTTTTCCATGATGTGTTAATTTTATTAGGTAACACTATAACTCACCTTGATACAAAGGTGAATTCTATAAAACAATTGACATTAAATAGTTTACGAGATTTTATTTTCTTATGTATATATTTTTAGTAGAACCCACTTTAATGATTTTTTAATTTCTAGTACAAATAGTAATATATTTTAATTTTGAAATTTTTAATTATTGTATTTATGGAAACTAAAACATTATTTAAACTATTGGGGAGAATTTAAATCATTTTTTTATGAGATACTATACAAATATATAAAAAATCATTGAAAATAAAATTCCATTGGGTAGGAATAAACATAACACACCTTTATTGTGCTTATTAAACTTCAAATGCCTTCTTTATAATTAATAATAATTTAAATGATTATCAAAAAATTTCACATACAAAAAATATTATTTGTTAGATATTAATTTTAGTCATTTATTATAATACTACCATACTTTTTTACTATCACGAATCAATTTTATTTTTTCATTTTACATATCTATTTTATATACTTTTGAATTTATTCTTTTTATTTTCTATCAGAAACAAAACCTTATTTTCATTCAATATGTTATTATTATTGGTAAATTAAATTCTCTAATATATATGGGGATTCTAGGAAACATTCCTTTCAAGTTATCAAAATATATTCTTTAAATTTTTAAAAATTCATTGGTGTTATATTTTGAGTAATGAGTTACAGATGATCATTGATTATTCTTCTTACCACAAAACATTTAGTCCTAAGATCAAAAAAATTCCATTCTTATATATTTTCCCATTATTGTTAATCCATGAATGAATAATTATTATTCTTTATCTTTGATTTTTGATGAAACCTTCTTTATATTTTAATAATTTCTATATTTTAAAGATTTTATGTCGTCACTCGTGTTATAGATTTCTTCCATTAGGTATTTCGAATAGAATTTTCACTTTTTAAAATCACCATTTCCCTTCTTTACTCAACTAAAATGAATATATATCAAAAACATATCATCATAAATATTGACTATTTTGGAATAATAATCCTTTAACATTATGTAATTTTATGTTGTAAAATATATTTTAGTTGAACAATTACAATAACCAAATCCTCATCTACAATTTTTCTAATTCTCAATTTTTTAACTCATCTGATGTTTTTGTTAGATATTTATTGGTTCTCTTTTTATACTAACATATGATAATTTTTACTATATTATCCTTCTTTTTGGAATTAAATTTTCAAATATCTTATTCCTACCGCATTAAATGGAATTTACTTGGTCAATTGGTATTAACATTCCTAAATGTTTCACATTAGAAATGTGAAAGATGAGGTTTACCATAAAGGTTTCATTTCCCTATATTATTAACAAAGGATATGATTTATATTAATTAATAATAATTTTCTTCATCTGGGATTCAAACTAAAAAGATATTATTTATATGTCTATATTCAATATACTTCATTTTCTTCTCTAGTTTTGTGTTATTTAAAATAATCATCATATGATATTGAACCAAAATGGTATGAAGATAATTTAAAGAAACTATTTTGGGATATAATTTTAAATAAATTAAACCTTGTATGAATGCATGTGGGTAGTATTCTCATGATTTATTTCATAATAATCACATTTTATACTAGATTACAAATTATACACATATATCCTATTATGTAAAACACTTAAAATAATAATTTATTAAAAAACTATTTATAGTAGCTTAATGTATTTAAACATGTACGAAAACACTTTATGTTTTGATTAATTAATCTTTTAATAACTATTATTGAAATTTAATATATTTTAGCACATAACATTCTCCAGAAATATAAATTTCGTACAAGTTATTTATTTAGAGATTTTAAAATAAAAAATCCCAAAACAAAGTGAAAATGACCACTAAAACTTATTCTAATGATATAACCATAGTTAATTTGAGTTGAATGCTAAAATAAATAACATACAATCCCTTTTTCTTATGAATAAATCATTCCATTATTCATACATGATTAAATAATATCCCACAAAATAGCTCTTAATGTTATTTTTCTACAGTTATCAATGAAATTGTTTAATATCATAATGAATTTCAAGGATTCATATCATAATAATTACCTCTAAGAACCTTCGATTTGAATAGATGATAGAGGTGAGATCTATATCACAAGGCATTTTTCATGGTAACCAAATTAAAATATTCACACATGAATTTATAAGGATGAAACCTCTTTATATAGTATTATTATAAAATTCCATGGTCATGACCATAACATAAACATTTTAAAAATGTATATGTAACCATAAAAATGGACATACACTAAAACAATTTGTAATGTTTTATTTATCACATTTGAAATATTTAAATAATTAAATATTAAAAAATAGTAAAAAATCCCCCAAAAAATATAATTATATAAACTTATAACCGATAAATGATATACTACTATTGTATATTATTAAGACATGAATTATCTCTTAATTCATAAATTTCTTATGAACATAAACACAACAAAGAGTCCTTGACAACATCATGGTTTTATTCAGAACCAACCTTGACATAGTGATATTTAATACATTAAAAATTTACATTAATTTGTGACTATTTTGATATTGGAAAATAGTCCCCCATATTGAATCTAAAAATTTAGCATTAAAAACAAACTCCTTGAAATATTTTTCAATGAAGTATTCACTATTCAGATATCCTACGTTGAATCTATTCACCTGAGAAATATAAACATCTATTTTATGTGATTAAAAAAATAAAATTTCATATTGTTCATATATAATTGATTTTTTTCCATAAAATATTTCAATTTATTTATAATATACTATATTATTTATGATTTTAAATTTGATAGAAAATATATCAAAAACAAATCCTCAAAACTATAATACCAGTAGTTTGGCTTAAAATAAAAACACCTTAAAACAGAAATATAATTAGTATCTTTAAATTGAATATATTCTTTTCTCTAATCCACTTTAATCATGTTGATACACTTATTTTGAATATTAGTTTCTATCATAAAAAATTCTTTCATAAGAAATAAATTAAATACAGAAATAACATGAAGTTTCCTTGGTTTTCAGTAATGTAGAAGCTTCTCAAAAGTGTTATATCAATTCACTATTATCAGGCACAAACCAAAAGATTCAATATAAGATTATAAATGGTTTTTAGTGGCTTGCCTATCCCTTAAGGATAAATTTTCTCAACCTGATTTGACTCATTACCAATACAATATCACTCTAAATATATATATAATGATGATAAATTTCAAATAATTTGTACTGGTGTAATCAAAATTTTTAAGAATATTAGATTTTATGAATCCCATACATATTCATAGAAATAAATCAGCCCTTATAAGAATCTATAAATAAAACATATTATCCAATAGAAAAATCAATCATCCACCTTCTTCTGTTAGTGTGCATAATATTCTTCAAACATTAGTATCACTACTAATAGAGATAAGTAATATTTATTTTATTCTCTCAATTTATAAATTATATTATTTAAATATTGAAATTTGGTCAAATACAATTTGTTTTTCCTTTAAAACCCAAATGGAAACATGATATTACTAAATGATATAGAAAACATGATATAAAAATATGTTACTAAAATATGATATTACTAAATGAGATAGAAAAATAAAATTCTTATATATGTTAAGAAATATATAATGTGGTTTAATTCAAAATGATGTTTTTTATTCAAATAATATCTTTAAAAACCATTCCCATGAATCATGTCATCCTTATTTTCATCCCCATTTCATAATTTAATTTTTGATTATGGATAAATTATCTACAGGAATTTAATAATAACTCTATCATGGTTTTCTTTCTCTAATATAATATCCATCAAACCATAGTGTTCGTAAATATTCTTAAGTGTTTTATATAATAAATACTTAAATGATCTCCTTTAACACAATATCCTCAATGACATTGTATACTTATTCATAACATCATAAACAATTTATCCACAATATATTTTCTATTTCTTAGATCGAGTATATATTACAATCCATGTTATTTTTTTTCTTATGGTTCTATAAAGAGATGGTAATTATTCCACATTTCATGGTGTTGTTTTGGTCTCATTCACATAAAATCAATTTTCAACATTTACTATTCATTAATATTTCTAAATAATATGTATTGATGATATGAGTCAATTTTTTACAATTTATTCCAAAAAATATATCCAAAAAATAAAAACAAATTTTTGGGCTCATAAATATACACATATAACATATATAAATAATAATATTTGTATTCTACTAATATTAATATCAAATATTATGTGAACATCTATATAAACTATTCTATTTAAATTTATATATAAATGGTTTATTATTTTATGAGTAAATGTATGTTTTGTGTAAATAAACAAGCCACCCATATTACCGACACATATCAAGATACTTCATCTCAAACGTCATCATTCAATGCAAGAAACCCCAAAAATGTGATATTATAATAGAAACATTATTTTCCCATAGGTGATTTTCTACCAAAACATAAATTTCATCTACCCCAACACATGAATATAATAGGTGTACATACATAAATAAAATATTCTTAAATCCTTGATATTCCCCTCACATAAGAAACATCACCTAATCATTCACCTATATGTGATTTTCAATGAACTATATAGGAAATATTAAACACAAGGATTATTCTCTAAAAATGGTAGTAAAAACGAACCCTCTTCAATGATAACTATTAAGGAAAACTCAAATATCTTGAAAAAATATTCATATTAGGTGACTTATCTCATTAGAATTTAATGTAAAGAATAAATAAATATAATATTCAAATTTTATTGGCCAATGGTGTGGTCGTATTTATATAACATATATATATGTGTTTGTGTGAGTGTATTTGTAATAATTTTATATTAATATTATAAATTTTCAGAATGTAATAATTTTAAAAGGACAAACAGAAATTGTGAAAAAAATATCAATAAAATTTACACACATAAAGTATTATTTTTAAATATAATCCTTAAATATATATTTTAATTACAGAAATATTATTTTCTATCATAAAATAATTGTGTTTTAGGATGATAAAATGATTTCCTTACATAAAAAATTTCAACATAATATCATCGAAATATAGGTAGCTTTTAAAATATATTTTAAAATATATCTTTCAAGGAATATATATATATATATATATCATGTTTCACTAATAAAGCATGTTTTAAACAAAACAATATTTTTCCATAACTCATATCTTTTTTACATGACAAAAAAATACATATTGAGTAATGTATGTATATATATATATATATATATATATATATAATATTATAATAAAATTTGTTTATAAATATTTTTAGAATGTTTCTTATTCATGTTATATGAACATTTTAATATATCCTTGAATGGAAGTAAAAAAATTATTTATAAGAACCATAAAAAATATATATATTTTCAAAACATGCAACATTTAAAATATACACACATGTGTGTGTATTCTATGAACACTGATGTTATATTTTTCTAAACATGCATATATAAATTATTTATTAATGGTAATATAAAATGTTATATAAATATTTTTATCTAAATATTCTACAAATTGTTTTAACCAAATAATCTTGGACTATTATCTGTAAAAATGTTTTTTAGTCTTTTTTGTACAAATATTCTATTTAAAAAGTATACATATATGTTTTATAAACTCTTTTTTTCATTAATTCTATGAATAAAATAATGTTATGTGGAAACACTTACATACATACAAACAGATATAACAATCACAAAAAACAACATATATTTCATACATTCATATAAAGAAAAATATATAAGGATGTACACACACAAAAATATATAATTATTGTAATATATATATATATATATATATCCATAAACCGATTTTTTCGATACCCAATTTTTTAGGTGATCACTCTAACTGTGACCCTTGAATCCCACCTCTTATATGTCTTTTATTATTTACATGAAATATGGGTATATGTTTTAAAATGAGTGGTATTATTATCTAATAACAAATTCATTATCCCACATCCTTTGAAAATATAATATAAGTAAATTTGAATGTATAATAACATGACTGAAATTTCATATAACATGGAAAAAACCCACAATAAATAATGCATTTGAAATATTATCCATCAAAATAAGAAAAATAATCAACTAAACTAATATGATAAATGCTCTACAAAATCTAACAATATTTTACAATTATTTCCCATAATATATGTAAGTAAATTTGAACAAATAAAATAAAAAATGAGTGAATATATTCATTCCAAGTTGGTTCCTCCACTGAATAACATGTATCATTTTTAAAGGGTTATACTAAAGCATCCATGAATAAAGAAGATAAAATAAAAATCACAATTATAGATTTCATTTTAACCCATATCACACCACAAATCCCCTCTCCATAAATCATGTATATTTAGATATATATAACTCACATGATGAAAAATTCACAATAATAAAATTAAATGTCTTATATATACCAACTCTGACAATCAATAATCCTATCACTACCAGAAATACATATACTATCTACATCTCAATTGTTGTACATAAGGGAGAGGAAACTTGTGTTCTTCTCATTCCATCATCAAGTAATCCATATCCCACTCAATGTTGTGTCACACCTAGCTTCAAATCATTGTTTTTCCTTATGTAAGGAATGATGGGTATGAATCACAACATAAATTACATAAACATTTATTAATTACACAATGTACAATATATTATTATTTTTCTTACGTAACTATTTATCAACATTATATAATCAAATATTACTCCTCATAAATAGTATGTGAATATTTATATTTGTTATGTGTGTCTGTGTTATGTGAAGGATTATATAAAATGTTCAATGAATATTTTTATATGTATTTACTATGAAATTTATAAATTTTTATGTGGGAAAAAACATTCTCATTCATAAATAATATAAAATCAATTATATTAAATGTTTTATTTAATAATTTTTATAATTATTTTTTACCATTTTATTTAACTTTTCAATTAAAATTTAAAAATTAAATATGTAATTCCCCCAATTAACCCACCTGAATGGTGCCTAAGAGGGGGTCACCAGATGTCCTATGGTGTCTCTCCCCAAATTATATAGGTTGTTGACTATTATTGAGGGCATATCATAGTTAATGAGAGATTATTCCATGGACTCAGGTTTCTTTCCCTACTCTAACTAAAATTCCGCATGACCTGTTCGTTTAACCATTGTACCACTAACCTGTAGATGAAACTAGGAGGCTCGAGAGACCCCGCTATTTAGATTATAAATGTAGGTACTATCTATATGATATGTCAATACAAGATAGTTTATTAGTATATAATAAATAAACATGAATAAAACATGAAAATTAACACATTTTCTGATACATGTTAATAATTCTAGGACAAAAATAAATACAAATTCCTTTTTCCAACATCACATACATATTATTTTATAAAAAATATTTAATACATTTTGTACATTACCATGATTCCATCTCCATCTCGTACATGTGTGTTGTGATAAAATAAGAAGGTCTAGATAAACACACCAAAACCACCCAATGTATGCAAATATTGGTTGTTTCAAATGATCGATTTTCTTCACTAGTTCCTGAACAATAATGGGTGATGATGAGATCATGTCCATGTGAATGAAATACATATAAATAGTGTGTTAATTCATAGGATACAAACCCACCTAGAAAAAATAACACAGAAGAATACCTTCTTCATCACAATGCCTGAATCCCCCTTATACTATAACCCACGAACCACCTACTTCAGATCCATTCTAGAAACAATGTTTTATACAATTTTAATAAAACAGGAATACTATGGATCATGACTATAAATTTTCTCATGACCTCAAAAAAAACCTTGAAACATCCCCATATAGTCATGTTGGACCATCAAGACACCCCTACCATCCCCTCTTATTCTAGGGATCTCACCATTAATTACACCAAAACACCCATATGTTCTTAGGTGATCACCATCATTCACTATGGATTATCCCCACAGGATTTGGGAAGCCACTGTCAAGAACACCATTCCACATTAGTAATTTATACGGAGTCTAAATTCAATCTCATTTCCCTATCCCCATCGGTTCTTGGGAGTGCATCATCAATTACCTCAACCCGTACTAGCACACTAAGTCAGATAAAATCTTGTTTGAGGTCATCAAACATAGGAATTTGAAACAAGGAACTGAACATATCATATAACTCTCTATCTCATCATTTGGGAACTAGTACCTCTATAAAAAGATTCATGTGAACACATCCTCCATGATCCTCCATGCCCATCCCTACTTTCTAGGGGTCTAGGACTTCCATCAGGATCACCCTATAACATTGATACCACGAGAAAACAACATTACTAAAAAGCAAAAAAAAATATCACCATTCTTCATCACATAAAATCCCACATAATTAAACCTTGGAAAGGAGTACACAAAAGTCACACATGCCTTCATAAATAGGTAATCGCTTATATGAGCTCAGAAAATCCAAATCTAAACTACACTAATACCTTTAGGCTAACCCATTAAAACCAATCTGAATATCCTTTTAAATACACATTTCCAGTTTTGTAATCCCATTTCCAAACCATTTCACAAATCACCAATTTTATATTTTCAATTTTAAGCCAAAACTACTTTTTTAAATTTCATTATAAAAATAAATAATATTCCTTTAGAAAGACAATACAAACCAGTGGTAATGAATAAATAGGTCCACTAACACTCGATCCAATTCCAACCTTATGGTGAAAATATTCAGTGATATAAAATTATTATGGAATTATTATTAATGAGGAAAAAGAATATAAAATCACTAAAATACTAAGAGTCTTAAATATGGTCAAGGACACTACCTCAATTGAAATTCTAATAACTTATCCCAATCTCTTATCAACTTCAATGGAGTCTTAGAGCCCTGGTATCAATAGAAAATATCGTCAAATCAATTAAAAAAATTATATTTTTATACAGGGCATCAAACTAATAGGGTAGTCCAATTATGTTAGAATCACAAGAAACCAGGTGTGTTTCACCCCTAATGGATCCCCAAATCTATGCTAGGAATAAAAAAAAATTATAAAATTTAATTGGATGCAAATTTTAACTAGTTTTATCTAATTCTCTAATTTAATTTTAAAACCAAAAAAACACATGGAAAACAATGAACAATGACTTGATTATGTTTTCTCAAGATGCCCTCTAAGAACCACACATTGAATCCCCTTAATGAGAAACTATTTCAGCATAATAAATTGAAATCACCCATTCTTGAAATCCTGTGGTTGAAAAAAAATCATATAGAGACAATGAATACTAATAAGAGGATAATAGTGGGAGGAATAACATTGAAATCACCCAATGAAACACACATAAATCATCCCAATCCATATGGGTGTCAAGGAAACAAAATTAGGGAGAAGTTAGAAACAGTGGCCTCCTCCCATCACTCAAACCACCTAAAACCTTATTATACACTAAAAGGATAATAAAAAGTTGAACCCACTAAAAAACCACAAAATAGACCCACCAGCTAGATTGTGGCTTCAATTATGAATTGGTGTTGCGTACCTTCCTAGCCCACTAGCTGGTCGGCTGTTGATGGATAACCCAACCAACTGACCACCTTTCCAATGACATCCCATGCCCCTAACACTAATTTAAACTTCATTACATGTTTAAACACATCCCCTTGATATTTTCAATTTATTAGAACCTCTGTATGAGCCTCAGTTCTCAATATAGACCCACCACCATTGAAAAATTCCAAATCACTCAAAACATTATAACATATAAGACATAGGTTATTAAAAATTATCACTAAAATTATTCTCACCCCTAAAAATCCTTATTGAATCTCAGAACACATCTCTTTACCTATATAGGTTATCAATTTACCAAGAACTCAAAGAGTTCAACCTCTAACTCCCAAAATGGTTTCACCGCACAACATTACCACCAAGCTTGACACACTAGCTCTATTCCAAGATGCCTGATTAAATCCTCGAACGACTAAAAAAATTATGAATGATTCTCCCAATTTTGTTTCCATCTCATCACATCAAATTTTTCATGTTATCATTAGTTAGTCCGTCTGAGACCGAATTTCATCAAAACCACTCAATATTACCTGTTTATGCGCCACCACATCTCCTAAGCACAATACCTTACTCCAAGAGAAATTAACTCCCCATAAAAATATCCACACGATGGTTTATACTTAAAAATGTAATATTTCATTGATCATTTTTTAACTATCCATATTCATCATCATACTCCACCCTGAGCACCGACACCCTTCCATTCCCACTCACCCTCGGATCATAGCATCACGTCCCCCAGCTCAATTCTAATACAAAAACTACAACAAAAAAACTTGAATCCTCAATATGGGGTATCCACTAAGCATTATATGAATTATATTTAAAATATATGTGGTCCTATTTTACCATATCCATGACTGATCCCACACAAGGGTCACTCACCCATGATTGATGAGCGATCCCCACCATAGAAGTTTCATGTTCGCCGCCACACCAAGAATAATCATTCCCAAACACTCAAAAACAATTCAAAATTATTTAGCCATCCAATATTACTAAAAATAAATGTGGTTATTTACTAATCATTCCAATCTAAAACACTAAAGTTCGAACAATTCATTCATCCCAAGGCTTATGGTGCACCCCACTATAATGATCGACTACCATTGACCGATCCCACTAGTGGTTCTCACTACCATAAGAATAACATAAAAAGATCACATATCCATAAATTATCATCATAGAACCAAAAAAATACACATGAAGTGTTCCAACCCACAAAATCAAAAAAGTACATAAAAACACATCAAATGTCAATCCGTGAACTCACTAAAATCGCATTTTTCTACTCAAGCCTCATTTTAAATGTAAATAAATCCACCACACATGATTGTCTCAAATAAGTAATCTCATGAACCCACTAAAGAAGAATCCCACTTAAAATACATCCCAAAATCCGACTAAAATTGTATCCCACAATAATCCATGGATACCATCCAACAAACCAGTCTATATTTGAAAAAGTATATATATTTGACAGAAATCATGAAAACAACAAACACAACCATTAACCACACTCAGTGGTTTCAAAATAACCTCAATAAATGTATTGGACACACAAATCATGCATCCTGGCCACTCCCATACAAAACTAAAAATCTATATAAATCGATTTTGAGTAACTGCTAATTATTAAAAATAATTTCCAAAACATTTGACACATTATGAAAATATAATGTGATTTTAAAATCACTACTTGATGTCCATGGGTTTTACATTAAATAAAATAATCATCTGAATCCCTAGACTTTCTTGGTTCCTTATAGGAAACCAATTCCTTTTTCAAAAATTCATTTATAAAATAATTTCCAAAATTCCTTTGAATCCCGATTTCAAAAAACATTTTCATTATAATTTTATTGAAAACGAAAAATATAATTCCATTAAAAATTCCCATATTTATAAGTAATTTTCAACAAAACATAGAAAACATCCATTTATTCATTCATTATTCCACCACACAATTGTTTCCATTTTAAAAATTAAGCTTTTTCTTAAAAACCAAAATTTCCATAATTTATTTTTCTAATGAAGCCAAGAAATAACATAAAAGTATATCAAACAAACCAATCTTATCCATATTAATCTAAAAAAATTTATAATTCAAATTATAAAACATTAATTATATTTTAATTTTATTCTAATAATATATATTCTGACAAGGCCACATGTTAAAGAGAACTACCCATAAGTGAGTGTGTTATGCTCATGGTATACCACTATCATGATGTCTGTATTACTCACTAGATCCCATATGTCTAATATGAATCTTATTAAGTCACATCCATACCATAGAGAGATTCTCTATCCAACTGAGAACCCCACCCACCAAGAGTTCCTAATCTTAAAATTGGGCATTTTTCAGTATCTTGAGTTTCAACTAATTTTATGATGGAAGATATTGCACTCGGTCTGCCTCCCAAGTACCAAATTCTTATCTATTATTCTATGAATTATATCCAACCTAGTATAGATCTAATACCATTAAGTAAAACACTTGGCCGAGGTTCCTAAATGGAACTTGGGTGGAGGTCGGCCCATGAACTTAGGAACCTCCACCTATACACTAGAGGCTTCTTACAAATAAAAATAGATTAATATTATTATGGGCAGACTATGAACCTAAAAATATATTGGGAGAATTACCATACTATTTACATGGATTGTGGTGAGTCCTTTGACTAATTTGGTATCCACAGTTCCTCAACAACACTAATTTCTATTATGATCAGCTGGAATATCATTCATTACAAAGATAAAGTGTGGTCGTGCACGTTAAATATAACCACCAAAAAACAAAAACATGCAATCATACAAGATTTTTAATATACTAAAGACCCACTCATATTGTAAACCATACACTACCTACATCAGATCCATGTTGGAAAGTATTTGCATTTAGAAATTTAGTAATAGATGAATACAATGGCGCAAGCTTGTCACTCAAATGTTGGTCGCATCCAGAACACTGACCCATCGCTATATACACAAGAATTATATCGTGTGACCCTACTCCATCCCTACTAGATCTATATATCTCACCAACATTCATATTTATCTATATTTTTAACTTATTGGGATGTCATAATTAATCATGTTATCCCATTAATGCAAGCTCTGGGAGGCTATAGTCAAGAAAACTAACCTATCACTACGTGTTACAGGGAGTCCAAAATAATTTGTTTGTACCCATGAAAACAAAAAAAGGTGTAAACAACCCATCCCAAAAATCACCAAATCATCACAAGGGATGTAGTCCCTCTAGACCTCTTCCTAACAGAACACACCAGATCGAGTCCCTAAGACCTGTCTCGACCCTCTAGGGGTCGACCAATTAAATTAGGTTCGACCATCCACTTTGATATAAAGCGAAAAAAACAATAGTCAAAACACACAACGACCATAACCATGCTTCATCATAAAACAATCTAGAAAATGGATTCTTGGAAAGGTAGCACCCAAGGCACACATGCTTTCATAAACAGGGAATCACCTATAAGAGTTCAGATATACCAAATCTATCCTATATTAATCCCTTCAGGATTTCTTATTAAAACTATACAAACAATCCTTTTGAAACCCTTTATTTATTTTGAATACCCATTCTAAAAACCTCATTTTTTCTCCTTAGTTTTACTTTTTATGAAAACCCTATTTACATCATTTTAAAATGAAACAATTTTATTTTTAAATACAACACATGCCACCAACAATCCATTTAGATGGACATCGACACCTGATCCTATTCCCAACATGTGGTATAAATTACATGAGACATGAAATTATATTGTAAGTTATTATTAATGATGGATGCAAATATAATATTACCAAAAGACCAAGAGTCTCAAATAAGGCTAAGGTCCCCTACCACAACCGAAACTCTAATAACTCATCCCAAGAATATAATAACAAACATAGAGTCTAAAAGCCCTTTCTCAACATCTATCATTATTAAATTAATTAAATAATATAAAACAAAAACCCAATTTCCATAATTTGTGACAAACTCACTGGGTAGTTAAATGATGTCAGAATCATGAGTAATCAGTTGCGTTTCACCCCAATGCACCTCTAAATTTATGAAAAAAAATCCCCATTTTATTAATCTAAATTGAATTCCAATTTTACCCATTTACTCAAAAATAAATAATTTAATTCTTTTAGTGACATACCTCATGGAATACGATGAAAAATGTATTGTTTATTGTGTATTGGGATTTCCTTTAACAGCTACATACGAAAGGCACTTAAGGCCAATGATTACTCCATGATTTAGAGAAATCATCCCTTCCTTACCCCCAAAAATCAAACTAAATTTTTTGAGAGATTATGGAAGAATAATAATGGAATATAGGGAAATATTTATTTGAAATAACTAGATGAACCACCCTAGAATCACCAAAATCTATGGAGGATTTATGTAATCAATAGGCAGGGATAAGTTAGCCAAAATGGACTCCTCTAGTCACCCAAAGCTCCTAAAACCAGAGTGGCCCCCAAATAAGAAAAGAATAAGATTACCTTACTAAACACTCCCAAGGTACAACCCCACTGGGGTCTCCACCGACCAACCAATGCTAGTACACTAGCAAGATAGTGGACCCAACCATGTAGTAGGGATACTTCACCACCCACCGGTGAGCTGATGGGCTTTCACCGGCCAACTAGTGGCTTTTTGGGTAGCTCAACCACCCTCTCGATCTATTTAGAATCACCTTTGGTGACTATATAAGCCTCATTCCATATCAAAATACATCCCCATGAGACATTAAAATGCTCAAAACTCCATTATAAACCTCTGTTATCAAAATGGACAAACCAAAAAATGAAAAATGAAAAATTCCCTTGATATTTCCAACCAATAACAACGTAGTTCATTTCAAAATGTTTTATTATTCAAGAATAAAAAAATTCATTAGTATAAAAATATCATAAATATATTTTATTACGAATTTACATGTTATTATCTATAGAAAAATAGTATCTTCATAGATGATAAATCATTTTCTTCTATTAAAACATTTTCAACATATTATATTATGCTTATTTCTATTATGTTATAGTGTTAGTATAAAGGTACAAATTTTTTCATGTCTATATATGTTATGTTTTGTGATTGTAAATTATGTTAGGAAATAAATCGTTTAAATATATATTATATGAATACATCATTATTTTTCAAAATATGTTATGTTATTCATAAAATAATAATAGTTTATTAAAATATAAAATATTTAGTGCATACACAACTACAAAAATGGGTTTATCCAATGATAGAAAATTAACAATGTTAGATAAATGTGATATTAAAGACCCTCTTTGTTAGAGATTGAAAAAGCTGTATTAAAGGGGGTCCTTAAGAGTGCTAAAAAGCACTATTAGAGGGAGCCCTATATCAGGGCTTGTAAAAAACCCTACTAAAGGTCCCCTTTAATAGTGCTATTAAAAAATTGGTGATAAAAGGTATATTTAAAAAAATTTAATAAAATATCAATATATAAACAAATTTATATTGATGAAAAATATATATATATTAAATATGTTTTAGTTAAGGCTAAAAAGGAATTTACAAAAAATATATAAGATATTTAGTGAAAATGACTCCTAAAATACTTAAAAAATGTTTTTGAATAATAATTTTTCTTATCATTATCTTGAAATATTCGTAGAATAAAAATTTGAATATAAAAAATGAATAAAGTAATAAAATATCTCAAATAAGTTGAATAAATTACTCGTTTAAGGGGGTATCCTTTCCCATTTTTAGTGGGGACTGAATTTATTTTCAGAGATACATTCATATTGATATTATGGTTTTGAAATTCTAAAATATTTCATATTTTAATATTTTTGTATTCTAATATATAAAAATATATACTTATTTTTTATATATTCACATATAAAAAAAATTAATTTCATTGATATATATTTAAACATTTAAACATATAAAATATATTTTTCAATATATAAAGGTTATCTAAATAAAAATTAGAATCCATTTAATTTTCAATAAAAATGTATGAATATTTACACACCTATGCTATTAATGAATCTTATATATATATATATATATTTATGTCTTGCTGAAAAAAATTTATATTTATCTATATATTCTAATCTATGTATATAAATATTGATATATAATTTATGTATGTAAATATAAAAATGATTAATTATATTTATAGATTCATATATATATTTGCATGTTTGTTTTTATAAATACACACATACACACAAAAAACACATTATATATATGAATGTAAAATAATGTGTATATATATAAACACAAGGATAAAAAATGTAATGATATATATATATATATATGTGTTTAAATATATATAGATATACCATAAAATAGAAAAAAATATATAAGGGAGTGGAAAAGGCATAGATATATTACCTGGAGGTCTCAGGTTCAGAGCTCACTGGCAGTAGGGGTGTGCGCGGGAGGGTGGAATTAACTAAAGCTCTAATAGGGGGTCATCACCTGTTAAAGTGGGTAATAAGCACTGATGAATATGGGATAGGGGCACTGATAAATTCTTGTTTGAATAAAAAAATCACCACCGTTTTTGAGAACTTTTTTTTGCGCTAATAAAGGGGCCTTTAATAGTGATAAAAAACATTAAAAAGGAATCCTTTAATAGAACCCCAAAAAAGTGTTGAAAAAGTTCCCCTTTATCAAAAATAATAAAATCCTAATAAAGGATCCGTTTATCAGTTTTGTAGCATCATTAATGTGGGACTTTATTAATACTTTTTATGAACACTGTTAAAGATATCCGTATAACATCACTTGCATAATTAGTGCTTCTATAGCACCGATAAAGCCCATTCACTAGCACTATTAAAGTACATATTTTTACTATTGCGAGAAAGATATCCTATATATATTTTAAAAATGATGGAAAAAAATTATTCTATGAAAAAGGATTTTTTAACTAAAATAAATACCATTTTATAACAATAAAACATTCCATAAATATAAGTTTTATTTCGATAAATATTATTTTCTTTGATTAATTTAAAATTTTCAACTTCATGATGACAACAATTATAATGATATATAAAAATTTATGTTGATACATTTATATTAAAACATTTAAATAATTTTTTAAATGCATATTTAATGGATTTTAAATGCCATAAGAGCATCATTACTTCACTATATTGACACCAATTTATAAATTTGTACTTTTAACCGCACTAACTACTTAGGCCAAAAAGAAGAAGTATAATGTCAATACCATATATATTAGAGAAGATCAACAAATGATCTTGATAATGTTTTTGGGAATCATAATGTTTTTAGGATTGAGACACAAAATTTGTCATAAATTAATTTTCAAAACTAATGAATTGAAATATAGTGAAATGAATACATATAGAAGGATATAAGATAGGGGAACTAGTTTTTGTGGGTGGTTTTACATAATATATTTTCTTGATTCGCTTATAAAATAACCACATAAAAATATATGAAATATATATGTTTCATTGATATGAATATAGACAATTCCCATCAATCCACCCAATCATCTCAATTCTTCAGGGTAAAATGAATTTATATAACTAGAATCTATTAAGATATGATCACAATTGTAGTAGAATAACACAATTTAGTACTATTTATTAAATTTAATTAATTGTTTTAGGTTAAATTTGATATCAACTACCTGTGGTTAGTGATTAAATAATTAATAACCTAAACACGTGAGAATATGAAAATAATAATAGTTGAAATGCCCATAGGATCAAAAGTGAATCAATATAATATGGGACACACCATTTTTAATATCAACCAATATTTCTAATGGATATATCCAATCATCACATGATGATCACTGATGATGAGTAAGTCAAAAACCATATATGTGAGAATAGAAAAGAGGGATTGGAGAAACACGAATTGAGTTAAACTATAAACCATTCAAACAAAGAAACAAATAACGAACTATAATATAAAAGATGCTAAAGTAGGGGATCCAAGAGAAAAAGATTATCTAGAGTGAAAACTCTATCGATATATCCACAATGTCTAATTGATCCCACATCAAGGACTAAATCCTCCTCTAAAAAGATTCTAAATCATTCTCAAGGTCCCATGGTCAAACAATATTGAAATACCCTTATAATTGAAAATTTTAATAAATATAGGAATTTACATACATAACATATTCATAGCGTTAATGGCTTTGCCTCTTTTGATTTGTTTTATGTCATGAGTTTTTTGAGATTGATCTTTTCTCACTCCATGAATCATTTATTTAGCAGTTATTCATATCTTGAGTGATGATTCATGTCATGAATGTGGTTACGTGGTATTATATTGCATTCTATATAACAACCAAATATTTTGTAATTGAAATTACTTTCATATGAAAATGTCATAATCACATGAAATTTAAACATAATTAACTAGTAAGTTTTGTGTGACCTTTAAACATAAGTTTTTCACTTCTATGATGTGAATTTCAAAAATATGACATGCACGATTGCGATCAGTATGTTATTTGGAGTCCCATAAGAAAAACATAATATTTGGTGAATAGAACCTAGCATAATTAATAGTAACATACCCTAATGAATATTAATAAAATATAATGAATAACATTTCCTATAATAGTATATCAATAATATTCAATTTTAAGTACAGTATACCTATGTTTTTGAATTAGTAAATAAATGTTTTAAAACATTTTTTATAATAAATTACGATTTTAATTAAACATAAAATTAATCATATTTTAAAATTATTTTCCAAAAATGGACTTCATTATTGGATTCTACATATCAAAAAATGGTTATGGGGAATTTTTGGGATTTTTTTGAAATAATTATATTTTTTAGGAATAGTGAAGTGACATAATTTACAAAATATGCTTAATACACTAATTACAGATTCATGTATGTTTTTCTACTGACTTAAGGCCAATTAATTCGGATTCAAATGATATAATTACAATTCATGGTCAAGGAAGACTCACTATTCCTAGTCTTGTAGATAAATATTAAATTAATGAAAATAAAATTGAGAAATCCCCTCTCCCCTCCACAATAAAACCCCCCATCACTCCCTCTTCTCTCCACTCCTCTCAAGAATTTTTCCTATTAAACATTCTGTCACAATATTCTTTTAACCTCCTATCCCACATCTATAATTCCTAGGTCTCCTTAAAAGACCAAATCCTCTCACTTATGGAGGCACTCAAGGAAGTTTGGTTAAAGAGTTAAATTTCCCTTTTGAATTATTGGTCTTTTCTTTCTAGTTCAATTGTTTTCTTTTTCTATTATTACCCATCCATATCAAAATGTTGTTATGACTCCAGTACCTTACATTTACTAGTATTTTTTCATTATAGTGGAATAAGTTATCATCATATTTTCCTTTTACATTCTTTTATACTAGTAGCAAGAACACCATCCAAGATTTGTCAATTTACCACATTTTATGACGATGGGCTGGTAATTTCTATTATCATACTAAATAATTTCCCAGAAACCATTCTTGTTATGGTTGAACTAGATTATTATATATTTTATATACCCTTATAAGTTTCTGTAGTCAATTTTTACAAATGGTATTAATTTATAAAGAAAACATTGTTCATTGTAATCAAAACCCACAAATTAACCAAAACAGTTATCATTAATGTTATATATAACAATTCATCTTCATTCCGTGTAACCAAATCATATAAATCTCCAATATCAATTCTGGATGTTCATAAATAATATTTAATTTCAAATCTTGATATTTACATCCATTCAACATGAACTCCATTACCTAAAAACAAGTGAACCGATTATGAAAATAAAGAAAACAAACACTACAGAATGACGAAATTCATTATAATAACATATAAATAATGGAATAAATGAACTAAATTGAATTATGATAAACTAAATAAATGTATAATAGGTTCAGAAATTGGTTATTTATAATTATAATTTCATATTCTATGAGCTTATGTTCAAGATCGGAATGCGTTCAAATTTAAGGTAAGGGTTTTCCACCCGAACTTCCATTTTAATTCGGGTAACATTCATTATCTAATTACCTCAATGAAATTCTTATGTATTATTATTAACTCATTATAAATTCTGTTTTAGAATTTTATATATGTACCCCAACCATAATACTTTCCTATTTTATTTATAGTTACATGTTTTAAAATAAACAATCAAAATTATTTCCAAAATACAAGTCCGATTCAAGGGAATTTATCAAAATCATATCAATTTTCAACAGAACTCTATTATATATTTTTAGAAACATTTATCTTTAAAAAATAACTCATTTTATTATGAAAATAATATCTTAATTTCTAGTTTAATACAAATTGTTTTTCAAAAGAACTCTTCATTTAAAAATAAAGGGTACTTATATCAAGAATTGCTTAATGATTTTATAAGAGTATTTTTATCTGATTCAACACTATTTTTAATTATTTTGTATTATTGGGTTTAATAATTTATGAATTATTGTATCATATTTTATTCAATGTATTATGACTAAATCTGTTGTGGATGATCTATCCTAATACAATTCACCATATTACTGAGAATGACTACTGTTTTATGTTTAATGAATGGGGAATATTTGTTACATTTCATAAGATTGTTTCAATATGATTGTATATGTTGTTTATGTTTATCCCCACTAATGTTTGGAATGCTTTGGAATTATTATGTGATGGTTGGGTCCCTCTATAGCCCCTTGATGCATTGGTAGGTATCATGAAACAAATAGATGTGGAATTGGCCTAGGCCTTTCCCAATGTGATATACGGATTTTGGACGAGGCCTAATTCATCTTTAGATGTCTAGGATGAGGCCCTGAAAAAATGTTTCAGAATTTCCGACATATGCACTTACCTTATTATGAAGCTTGAATTTGATTGTCCATGTTGTTATTCTACCAATAGAATTCCCATTATTATGTTTTATTATATAATTATTTACTCAACTCATATTCCTGCCATAATGTGTTCAAATTTATTATTAAAGGCATGTGTTTTCAATTATTCACCATGTATTATGTTTATTCTCTCTTACATTGTATTTCTTACCCTTACTGAGTTTTTGAGCTTACCCCTTTCTTATGTTTCATTTTCCCATGTTTTGAAGAAGTAAATTATGAATATGCTACATGGATTAACTAGGAGGCTTGGATGTTTCTAATTGAATAAATTAGTGTGGTTTGTCAATTCAGGATGAAATGTTGATCTTATGTATGTATCGTGTTTCCAAAATATAATATACAACATGGTCTGTCAGGATATATATTCCTTGTTTATATTACAATGTGATAAAATAATGCACTGCTCTGGGAAATTGTGGGCGGGTCCTTATAGTTGGTGTAATGTATTTTTTGTATAAAACATGGAAAATATATTTATAAAACATATATTTTGGCAGAGCCATTGAGATAGACTTCGAGGATAAACATACAAGAACATGTTGGTATTTTTCTAAGGAATATATTATGTGGATCTTTCAAAAATTACATCCCAATCTAGATACGAGTAGGTAGAGGCTATTTAGGAAAAGATGTACCTAGGAGTGAAAAATCTGACAAAGAGTTTCAGGCGTGACTCGTGGTATCATGGTACATGATAATGGTCCCTGATACACTCTTGGTTACGACACTCCCTGGGGATATTCTTAGGATAATCCACGATATATATATAACACATTATGAATAATATAAATGTAAATTTTTCCTCAAAGATACAAATTTTATGATTAAGAGGTTAGCTTTGTGTAGAATTTTGATTTATGCCCTGATTTTTTCAACATTGAGATTATAAATTATTATTCATACCCTAATCTAGTGCGTGCCATTTTTTAGAAATGGATCCTAGTGGAAGGAATGGAAGCGACACTAACATGCATGTCCCCTAAATGGATTCCCATTCGATGCAAGATAATGATGTTGATTTCAGTGTTGTGATGGGTGTCGAGCAACTTATAACTATACTGGGACAACATACTCATGTTAGGAATAATAAATGTACCCATATGAAGCATCTGTATCCACCACATGGAAGAGGTATTTTAGATAACTTTATGCGACAACATCCACTATCATTCAATGGGAATACAAACCCATTTTTAGCTGAGAAGTGAATAAGTTCCCTAGGGAAAATATTTCTCTATTTGGGATGTAATTATAGAGAGAAGGTCATCATGGCAGTTTACCATCTGTCGGGAGATACCGATCAGTGGTGGTCGTTAATCCAAAACATAAAATATGAGGATGAAGTAGAGGATATATAATGGAGAAACTTTAAAGAAATATGCCACGAGAAATACTTTCCTCATGAACAGACAACTGATATGGAGAGGCAATTCATGAATCTAAGGTAGAAGGAATATGATAATGTTGCAATGTACAAAGTAAACTTCCAGAGGTTAAGAAGACGTGTTGTAGACTACATACTAAATCCAAGGAGAAAAATTTGTCAATTATTTGATGGAGAAAAGCCATCCACTGGCGGGCACTGTTCTCCCAAATTTTTTCATCATGTGAGGATATAGTTTCATGTGCTATCAAAATTGAAATGGAATTCACTAAGAATTATGACATTAATAGAAATCAAGGAATGATGAGTGCTGTTGAAAATGTGGGAAAATAAATAAGGAAACAGAGAATAAGGGAAAAGTTGAATTTCCACTGTATGATAATTGTGGAAGGAAACAACCTGGTGTGTGCTTAAAGGGACAATGAGTATGCTACAAATGTTTTCAGAAAGACAATCTTGCTGGTGATTGCAAGGGAATGAAAGAATCCATTAATTTTCTATGCTATAATTGAAGGGATATGGGACACTAGGCTAATGATTATCCAATGCGTCAATAAAACTTGTAAAAAATGGCCAAGGGAGCAGGGACAAGCTTATGTGGTCATAATTATTGAGGTTGAAGTTTCAAATGATGTGGTGGTAGGAAATTTGATCATTTCATAAAAAATTTCCAATGATTTATTTGATTCTGGATTGTTTCATTCATTTATATCATCCCAGTTTTCCAAGAAAATTATATATGTACAATTTGATTTAATAAAGGTGTTATCAGTCAAAACCCCTAGTGGATATATCATTACAAAAAAGACGTGTTGATTAGTCTCCATATCAATAGTTTACTATAATATAATTCATGGTACGAATTGGCTATGAAATTATGATGCGAAGATATATTGAAAGAAGAAGGAAGTTACAATTTTCAAGAATGGTGTATAATCCCTTAATTTTATAGTAGAAACCTCTCCATTTAATTTTCATCTAGATCCACCTCTAGTTGCTCTACTGAATTCAATTATTTGGGTGGAAGGGAATGAAATAAATATGGGTGAGGAGAAGAATGTATAGATAGATGATCTACCTATTGTGCAAGAATATGTTGATGTATTTCCATATGATTTACCTGGATATCCTCCCAAACGAGAAATTAAGTTTTCCATTGACTTAATTCTTGGTTCAAGGACCATATCAAAGACCCCTTTTACAATGGACACTATGGAGTTATTTGAACTAAAGAAACAACAAGAGGAATTTATTGATAAAGTAATTATTCACCCTAGCGTTCCTCTAGGCAGATCCCCTATTTTTTAATTAAGAATAAAGATGTGTCTATGAGGTTGTGCATTGACTACAGGGAGGTCAATTCTATTACAATAAATAATATATATTATTTTCATTGAACTGATGATTTATTTGATCAACTTCATGGAGAACAATATTTTTATAAGATTGATCTTTGATCTAGATCTCATCAGTTTCTTGTGAAGAAGGAAGACATTCCAAAAATGACATTTCAAACAGGGTACACGCATTATGAGTTTATAGTAATGCATTTTGGATTAACCAATGCACCATATGTTTTCATGGATCTAATGAATAGAGTTTTCAAGGAATATTTTGATGAATTTGTAGTTGTTTATTAATTATATCTGGGTATACTCTAAAAGGTATAAAGATCATGAAAATCACTTCTCCACTATTTTGAAGACACTTAGAAGAAATAAATTAATTGGGATGTTTAGAAAGTGTGATTTTTGGCTCCAATAAGTTTTATTTTTTGGATACATTGTCTCTATGGATAGAATTTCTATAGATACAATTATGATGAAGGATCTGGAAGAATTTCCTACTCCAACGAGCCTAACTGATGTATGTTTTTTTATTGGTTTAGTATGTTATTACTAGAATTTCATTCAAAACATCACCCATTTATCCATCCCATTGACAAGATCACATGAAAAGGGATTATGTTCGTATGGAAAATGGAATGTAAAAAATGTTTTGAAGAATTAAAGATGAGGTTCATGAATGCTCTGAACCTAACCCTATCATCAGGGAATGATGGGTTGGTTATTTATAGCGATGCATCGAAGAAAGGACACGGTTGTGTCTTTATGCATAATGATAAAGTGATTTCCTATACATCTAGGCAGTTAAAAATTCATGAAAAAATATCCAACCCATGATCTTGAGTTATCAGTGGTAATATTTTCTCTAAAAATTTGGATACATTACCTCTATGGAGAAAAGTGTGAGATATATATGAATCATAAGAGTTTGAAATATATCTTCTCACAGAAAGAACTCAACTTGAAGAAAAGGCGATGGATTGAGCTACTCAAGCATTATGATTTCATAATACACAACCACCCAGGGAAGGAAAACAAGGTGGCAGACACTTTTAGTAGAAATGAACATGGAATTCTGAACATGATGAGAGTTGAAAGGGATCCTTTTTTCATAGATCTAGTAAAGATGGATATAGGAATTATCATGGAGGGTAAAACCTAACTACTTTTTCAAATGGATTCCAAAAAATCTTTACTAGAAAGGATAAAATGTTCTCAGGAATATGATGAGGAGTTTCAATAAAAAATTAAATCTATAAATGTTGTGAATTAGACTGACTACACATATGAAGGTGCCATTTTTGAAATCCAGAAAGAGGCTTTGTATACCCACTATTCCTGAGATAAAGGGGGAACTATTGGAGGGTTCTCATAGCTACAATTGTTCTATATTCTTTGGTAATAGAAATATGTATTGATATCTAAAGGAATATTTTTTTTGTGGGAAAACATGAAGAGGATGATTGATGATTATGTGTCGAGATGTTTGGTTGGTCAATAGGTGAAGGCTGTAAGATAATATACTAGATGATTCATGCAACTGCTCCCTATTCTAATGTGGAAATGGGATGATATTACAATGGAATTTGTCATGTGGATATCAAAGACTCCTAGAAATAATGATGTGATAAGTTTCATTTCTGACCGCCTTACAATATCAACACATTTTCTTGCTATAAGAGATGATTTACCACTTAAACGTTTAACAATACTATTTATAGATGAGTTGTAAGAATTCATGATGTAACCTCATAAATGTTTTCTGATCATGATCACTATTTTACATCAAAATTCAGGGAGAGTCTTCAGAAGGACCTAGATACTGAACTTCGTTTGAGCACTGTCTACCACCCACAAACTGATGGACAATCAGAAAGGACTATTTAATATTTGGAAGAAATTATGAGGTCTTGTTCACATGACTTTCAAGGAATATGGGATAAGTATTTACCTCTCGTAGAACATTCCTATAATAATAACTTCAATTATTGTATTCAAATGTCACCATATGAAGCATTCTATGGCAATAGATGTTGTACACCAAATTGCTAGAATGATGTTGGTGAAATTAAACATGGAGGCCTAGAACTTGCTGAAGAAACAATGACAAAGGTGTTGATTATGCTAACCCATATCAAAACAGCTCAAATTAGGAAAAAATAGTAATGTTGATAACTGAAGTATGGATTTGTAATTTCAAGATGGAGATCATTTTTTCTTAAAGGTATCTCCTTGGAAGTGTATTATTTATTTGATAAGAAGGGAAAATTGTGTCAGTGGTACATCAGAACATTTTAAATTCCGAATCGAATTGAAGCCATAGACTACCATTTAAAAATACCTCCATATATCTCCAAATTTCACAATGTGTTCAACATGTCAATATTTAGGAAATACATTCCAAACCCAACACATGTACTCACCTATGAATAAATAGAATATCAGAACGACCTGTCTTATTATGAAGAGTCTATCAATGTTCTAGATACCAAAGAAAAAATATTGAGAAATTTAATGAATTGTCTGGTAATGGTTCTTTGGAGAAATCATAAGATGGAAGAGGCAACATGGGAGCCAGATGAGTTTATGTTGAAGACATACCCAAATCTTTTTAGGTAACATTTTGTGAATTTTGTGGATGAAATTTTTGTAAGGAGGGGAGAATATTACAACCCAATATTTTTTAATGGAAATTAATTTCTTATAAATATGTCATAATCACATAAAATCACAACATAATGAACTACTATGTTCAATGTGACCTTTAAACATAATTTTGTCACTTTTATTATGTGAATTTCTAAAATCCGACAAACAGAATTATGATTAATATGTTATTTGGAGTCCGATAAGGAAAACCTAATTTTTGTTGAATAGTAACCTACACTTATGAATAGTAACATACCCTTATGAATAGATATATACCCTAATGAATAACCTTACCTATAATATTATATAAATAATATTCATGTTTATGAATGATATACCTATGATTGGGAATAGGTAAATAATTTTTTTAAACTGTTTTTTATAATTAGTTATGATATTAATTATATATTTAATTATTCATAGATAGAAAATTATTTTTTAAAAATTCTCTTTATTATGGATTCTACACTTCAATAAATGTATAGGGTTAATTTTTGGCATTTTCGGAGATACATGATTTTTTACTAAATAGTGAAATACCATAATTTACAAAATAAACAAGATAAACTAATTATAGAGTCATGTATGATGTTCTATTGATTTATAAACAACTTATTTTCATTCAAATGAAACAATTACTATAATTTGTCTTGGAAGACATGATATTCCTAGTCTTTTGGAAAAATAATAAATTAATGAATATAAAATTGAGAAATCCCATCACCCCTCAACTATAAAAACCCCCCATCACTCCCTCTTCTCTTCACTACCCTCAAGCATTTTTCCTTCTCCAAATTTAGACCAAATATCCTCCAAAACTCCTTTCCCATGTCTAATAATCCTATGTCTCATAACAATACCAAAACCTCTCCTATAAGGTGGCTATCAAGGATGTTTGGTTTAAGAGGTAAATTCCTCTTTTCAATTAGATGTCTTTATTTTCTACTTCATTTTTTTCTATTATTACCTCTCCTTATCCAACTTTTTTGTTGCCTATAGTACCTCACATGTACTGAAATGTTTTCATGATATTGTAATAAGTTATCATCATAAATTAAATTTACTTTATTTTATACTAGTAGCAAGAACACCATCCGAGATGTGTCAATTTACCACATTCAATAATGATGTGATTTCAATTTCACTTATCAATTTCAATTCTAGTAAAGAAACCATTTTTATTATGGTTGATCCAAATTATTATATATTTAATATACCCTATTTAATGTTATGTAATCCCTTTGTATAAATGGTATCAAGTTATAAAAAAATTAGTTCGTTGTAATCGAAACCAACAAATTAACCGAAATAGTTATCATTAAAGTTATATATAATAATTCAAACTCATGACATGTAAAAAATGATATAAATGACCATTATCAATTTCGTATGTTCATAA
Organism: Viscum album; assembly: GCA_963277665.1. NCBI lineage: Eukaryota > Viridiplantae > Streptophyta > Magnoliopsida > Santalales > Viscaceae > Viscum > Viscum album. Next base: position 280,161,173 of record OY728125.1, read on the forward strand.
ATAATATTTAATTTCAATTATGTAGATTTCCATCCATTCCAAATGAACTCCATTACTTAAAAAAATGTGAACCGATTATTAAAATAACGAAAACAAACACTCCTGAACGACGAAATTCAATATAATAACTTATCAATAAGAGAATAAATGAACTAAACAGAATTATCATAAACTAAATACATGTCTAATAAGTTCTTAAATAGATTATTAATAATCATAATTTCATATTCCAATATCTTAAGTTCAAGAGCGGAACACATTCAGATTTAAGGTAATGGTTTTCCACCCGAACTTCCATTTTCATTCGGGTTACATTCGTTGTCTAATTATCTCACTGAAAATATTATGTATTATTATGAAATCATAATAAAATCTATATGAGTATTCTATATATTTACAACAACTATAATACTTCCCCATTTTATGGATAGTTTCAATTTTTAAAATAAACACTCAAAACTGCTTCCAAAATACATGCCTGATTCAATGGAATTTCTCAAATTCTTAACTATTTTCAAGGGTACAATATAATCAGTTCTTGGAAACCATTATCATCATCAAATCACTCATTTTATTATGATAATAATACCTTACATCACATCTATTTTTATATAAGGATTTTTCCAAAATAACTATTCTGTTCAAAATAAAGAGTATTCATCTCAAGAATTGCTTAATGATTTTATAAGAGTATTTTTGTCTAATTCAACACACTTATTGATTCTTATGTATTATGAAGTTTAATAATTTATGAATACATATAAAATATTTAATTTAATAGTTTATGACTAACTCTATTTTGGATGATTTATCCAAAAACCATTCACCATAATACTCCGAATAGTTAGGGTATTATGTTTAATGATTGGGTAAAGTTAGTTACATTTCATATGATAGCTTCAATATGAATGTATATATTGTTTATGCTTATCCACGCTCATAAGAGGAATTTATTAGAATTATTATGTTATGGGTGGGACCCAATATAGACCATCTATGAATATGTAGGTCTCATGAGACAAATAGATGTAGAATTGGGCGACGCCTTTCCCAATGTGATATATGGATTTTGGTCGAGGCCTAAATCATCTATAGATGTCTTGGATGAGGATTTGAAAAATGTTTCAAAATGTTTTCCATATTAAATTTCCTCATTATGAAGCTATTAATTTACTGATACTATGGTTATTGGACTAGTAGAATATGCATTATTATGATTTATTATGGAATTATCTACTCAGCTCATATTTCTACCATAATGTGTTCAATTGTTTTATTAAAGGCATGTGATTGCAATTATTCACCATGTCTTCTGTTTATTCTATCTTCCACTTTATTTCTTTCCCTTAAAGATCATTTGAGCTCTTCACTTATTATGTTTTATTTTCCTAGGTTATGAAGAAATAAATTATGAATGGCTTGTTAGGAATAATTTTGAGGCTTAGATGTTTCTAATTGAATAAATCGGTGTTGTTTTTCCCTTCCTAATGTAATGTTGAACATATATTTGTATCTTTTTTCAAAAATCTACTAAACTACTTGGTACATTGGGATACATATTCCCTATTTATATGCCAATGTAATAAACTAAGGCACCAGCTCTAGGAAACTAGGGTCAGGTCCTAACAATCTACCTATCATAATTCACAATGTAAATATAACTTCATGGAAAAAAACACCATTGGATTTAATCCTATAGTTGCAATGAGTCCTCAATCATCCAGTACCATGTCGTGAAACTTCTTAATATATTACAAAGTGTCTGATTATATTAAAATATAGTCCAATAATAAGAACACATTAAATAATTAAAATTAGAACTAATATCCTATTAAATCATCACAATTCAATGTATGCATTTCTTACAAAAGATGTAGATATTTATGAAAAATAGAAGTACCCATTTTCATATATTTTTTATCATAAAACTAATATATATTATTAAAAAATTATGTCTTTAAATTATTTTTTGTCAAAAACTTTCGTCCAAAATATTTAAATTCTATGGATAAAATTATGTTCTAACCACATTTATAAATTATTTTATTTTGGTATATAATATTTTTTGTTTAGTTAACTTTTAAATTTATATTTGAGTTAATATTATTTATTTAAAATCTATTAATGTTCCTAGTTTAGCATAGATGGTGTTTTGTGTTCTAAAATTTAAAATTTTCATTAGTAAATGTTTTATATTATATAGGGTTTTCTTTTAATTTGTGTAAATATACTGCCTAAAATTGCCTATATGACCCTCTATCCAGATCACCATAAGGACTCATTCTGGCCTCCCCATATTCAAGAGGTTTATAACAAATGGTGATAGTATAAGAGTAATGATGGGAGGTCATACTGTTGATATCATCACATATAATAATAGTTTAACAACCTAACAGCACCATAAATAAGAGTTACTGAAAAGCATTATAGGTAAATTATGACCATTAGAAACAAGTAAACAATAACATTATATTTGAAAATTGACCATATTATACATATACATATAAAAAATGGCACACACACTAGGAAAATAAATATACAACAAATATAAAAAATTAAAGGGAAGACTCAACTATAAAACCTAGTCCTTCCTCGTAGTACTCTCTTAATATCCATCCAACTTCTCTTATTAGATCCCTATACTACTTATCACCCAAAGCGGAACATGTGAATAACATACACACTGAGGATCCCATGGACGGTGTGAGTATTAAAATCAGTATGGTATCACCATGTTATCCTCATATATTCCATCATATATAGTCCGTTCATATATAAGAAATTAAATCACACAATAAGACACAAGATTTAAAAAATAATTCCTGATAATCATGTGTAAATCCAGACCATGGGATTCTTAACCTCACATTCTTTGAAAAATATTGAAAGAAAATTAATCTAATAATACATTCCGGGACCCATAACCTTTTGTTTGGGGTAGGTCATTATAATATATTTAATACCAATACCCTCTCAATCCTTCTATGGTCTCATACCATGTTCCAATCTAATTTCAAATCCAATATTGCTTCTTTCTCACTAAAGGTGTAGTGTCATGAAACATCTATTACTAAGTCTCATGCCTCCATCCACTCAATCAATAAAAGGACTCATACCAAACCAAACATAAAATCACATACCTCCACCCTTTTAGTCAGGGTGAATTATTACATTGTATCATGTAAACGTCTCATACCATATCATATACCAACAAAATGTCACTTCGGGTGAGGTATTATCCCATATTTCATGACATATCATATCAAATTACTTCACCCTTTAACTCAAGGTGTGGTCTTTTACCACATCCAATATCAAAACCCAAGAATAATTAATCACAATGTGGTTAGAGTATAATATTAAAGAAAAAAATAAATTTTAGGGAAGACTATATCATAGACCTAAGAAATCCAAACTCACATTTCCACATAGATATCTACTAGAGGGTAGAATGTGAAACACAAGATAACAAACATAATGAATATAATCTTCCACAACCAGCAAACTAATCATTTTTTTACAAATCACTCATAGTCATCACATTCTATTAGGCCATTCCAAAAATAATAGATTACCTATAGTTCTATCATAGCCACACTGAATACACTAATCCAATCACTCATGAAAAGATCCACCCCATAATACATTTACTTAACACAAATTTTACCCATTACCCTAACCCATGCAGATTGTTGAATCCTGACCATAACTTATGTTATCTCACTAAATTCCCAATCCCCTTTCCAAAACTTCCCATGTGTTGCATCTGTACTCATATCAACCAAATATCAATTGGCCAAACCATATACCTACCAGATTCAATACTAAGAAATCCTCACATGGATTACCACTAATAATCCACACATATATTGTGATCCCAATCTACTCTCTCAAAAGCCCCATTAATAAGGGAGATCATACCTTTACTTCACATGCACCATGTTCAACTAGGCACAAATAAATATAGTGGATAACCTCTTCTATGATTAGAAAATAATGATATCTCAAGGCCCATGTCATGCCACTAAATTTTTGGTCCATTATACGAATCTCTCTCCTCATACTCAAGGATTTCCAAGGATCCAAGGCTTGTTCCACATCTTTTCCCATAAAATTTCTAAAGCTGACCCCAATCAGTTCATTCCTCATGGTATAAATTTTTTGAATCCTCTCAAATAACTCATGGGGGATCAACCCTTTCCGAACACACCTAATATCATGAGGCAAGACAACTCATAGCTCCCATAAGATTTACTAAACATCAGAACTGTTGGTTGAATAACCTCCAAATGTCTCCAAAATTTCAAATCACACATGACATACCCAAAATAACTAAAGTATTGACAAAAGAATATCCCAAAATTATATAAAAAACCTATAACTTCAATTATTAACAAGATCTATCCCAAGACAAATATAAATAATTCACTTGTATGAACACATATGGTCTTGTATTAAAAAGACCACAATCCATCATAATAGAGTTACCACCCATACACCGAGATTTATCAATCCTAACCCATGATAACACAAATTATTTTGATTATTCCTAGACCTTATATCGTACCAAATAACAAAAAAACAATAATTATTATCATTTATAATTACAATCACTATTTAATTTAAATAAGAATAATCAATACAATCTCACCAAGTGGCCTTCCATAGTTGGAATATCATAGAACATGATTCCATTATCTCTTGGATTTCTCCCAAATCTATTATTAATAAAATATCCATTATTAGATTCTCATTCTATTTCCAAATCCATGAAAAATAAATGAAAACCCAATAAAATTTTATTGAGTTATATACATCAAACAAATCAATGATCAACATTCAACATTTACCCTCTTTAGGCATCCTCAATCCACTACAAGAGTATCCTACTTCATATAGAGGTCATTATAATATTTTATTTTGAATCCATATCCAAAAAATAAATCAAACTACTAGAAATTATAGAAACAAAGAAGATAGAATAATTAAGGAATATGTGAAAGAAATAATAGGATTTCCAGCGATGAATGTAGCTTAGACCACCTTGTATCTATAGATAAAAAAGGATGTGAAGGGGAGGGGTGTACCTCTCCTTAGTTTTGCTTACATTTCAATCCTTCTTCTTAAAAAATAATCCCAGAACCTATTAGGTTCTTGATCAAACAATATTTTTCATCTGGTTCTCCATTGACCTCACAATAAAAACCCAATGGATGATATATGGTGCTTCAGGGCCGATAGGGCCACTACCCAACACATTGGGAACCATATGGACCAATAAATTGTAACCTATGATGATTATAGAAAATTTTCATTTCACAATCAAACCATTCCCAACCCCAAACACCCAAGACACCACATAGACCATCCAAAACACCCAAAATACATCCAAAAAACCATAGGGATGATTAAAATCATGTAATTACAATATTAACCAAAAATATAAAATTTCACTAAACATTGAAGTTTGAAATTAAAACTCCATTTAAAAATCACTATCCCATAATTACATAACTATTTATAAACTCCCTATAATTGGGAGACTCATACAAAAGAAGTAACCTAGATTTTCTCCTAATCCTATATCCAACCATTGGAATCTAATGGCCACATTAAATATCATTTTCATTTCATCACAGATCCATCTTTCTGGAACCCAATTTGGAATGTTAGGATTTTTAAAAAAAACACACAAAATGATACCTAACACGTGTGACTTGTAATGAACCAAAATTTTATAAATATAAATTCCAGTATTATAACAATGACATATAGTATAATCACATAAAATCAAATTAACAACACAATAAAAACATTATAAATGATGAATGAATAAAATAAAACATACTTCTAGATTTTAAAAAACCATTAACTTTGAAATAATAACTTGAATTAAAGAATAGAAATATGAACCTTATGAATATTAAACCATACAAAATAATAGTAACCTCATCCATGAAATTATAGAAAAACTTTAGGCATCCTTTAAATGAAATTATTATATAATTATTTAATAGATTGAGTAAATAAATTTCTAAAAAATTATTAATTAATATTTGATGTTTTTGTAAGTTATAAATAATTAATATCAATTTTATAATTAATATAATTATTTAAAAGAAATTTATTTTAATAAAATTTATTCATAAATTAATATTTAGTTTTTTTTTATTTTAAGATAATTTTATGAGACCTTATTTTATATTTAAAGTGTTACGAAATTAGTTATAATTTTAAAATCTGTATTTTAAAAGTAAATAATATTTTAAATAAATATTAAATTTATAATATTTAGAAAATTATTTTAATAAAATGGAGTTCATTTTTTAATTATACACTTTTAATAATGGTCTGTAGATTTGTTTTGTTATTTTTATGAAATACTTGTAATTTTGGTGAATAGTGAAATACTGAAGTTTATAGTACATATACATTAAAAGTTAAATACACTATTACATTAGTCAACACATATTTAATCACCATTATATAGAAATTAACTTAATTATATTATTATATTTGGTGATAATTCTCAAACTAGTCATAGTCTTGAGCCAAAATAATAAACTAACGAATAAAATAATGAGAAAACACCCATCTCATTCACAATAAACATCACACCTCACAACCAATTCTCATCACACATTATAAGTGATAATATTTTTACAAAATCTGTCCAATAATATTCCCAAACCACTCCCATATTCCCACGATCTATTGGTCTCATCAAGAGATCAAAACCCATCCCCTATGGAGGCTCTCAATGAGGATAAATTCTAGAGTTAAATTATTATTTCCTTTCCTTTTAATTTATTTTTAATTTATTTGTTTTATTATTCTTTCCACACCTACCTTCATCAAAATGGTATGATAAATATAGTAATTTATATATAATTTAATTTTATTATTAGAATGGATAAATTCATCATAAAAACCCTTTTTTCCTCCCATTTATTCTAAAAATGAAACCGTCATCCAAGAGGTGTTGATTTACAACCTTTTTGGATGATAAGTAATGCTTTTTACATTATCTCAATCAAATATGGTGTTAAAACCATTATAATAGTAGAATAATATTTCAAAGTTTATTTTTAACCATTTTTATGTTATGAAGGTAACATTTATACATAATACTATATGATAAAATAAAATGAGTTTTTTGTGATTGAAAACCCTCTAAAATTAATCTAAACAATTATCTTTGACATATTATATAATAATTCATCCTCATATCATGAATAAATATAATATATAAGAAAAAATTTCACTTATTGGTTTTCAATGATAAATAATAATTTCAATTCTTGATAATTATACCCATGAACTTCCGTACTCATATACAAGCATGTTGTTCATAAAAAACTAATATATGGAACTTCCTAATTTATTACAAATATTCATGTGCACTGCATAATCTGTTTTAAGGAACAATTTTTTAATAAAATTACTTATTTTATCATGAAAATTTATCTTAGTTCATTTTGAGTTTATACAAACTATTATTCATTTCTTTCTTTAATGAATCATCAATATTTTCCTAAAACAACAATAAAATGTTTTATTTCTAAAATTTCTTAAATACTATTTTTACATGTATTAACATCAGTTTGACATTAATTATCATTATATACCAGTATTTTACATTATTAATTTCCATTTATGGTTTAAATTATTTCTTTCAAGGAAACCATTATGATATTCCCTTATTTTATTTTGTTTGAAATGATTATGATACCCATGTCCTACAATGGGTAACACTTACATTTATGTTTGATTTATTATGTATGATTTCATTATGTAGAAAACATATTCATGAACATGTTATGATCTGTGTTATCAGATAGAACTCCATTTTCTTGGGTAATGTTTAGCCTAATGTGATATCATATGAAACATTCTTAGTGGTTAGCCTTGACTCGTTCCCCATGTGCAATAGTCTTGGTGGTTATCATTGAATTGTTTTCCTCTATATGAAATGATCCTTGAATCATGATAAAATCATGTTTTATGTCGCTATCACATTATTATGATTCCATGATTATATGACCCCATATTATATATGTTAGGATACCATATTTTTAATCTTCTTCCATGAATGTTTATCATTATGTTATGATTTCTGACCCATGGGGTATTCATTATTTTTATTTTTATTTCCTTACTTGGATTTTTAGATAATCTATTTGTTCATGTATTTCACTAGGCTATCCTATTCCAATGTAATGGCTCAAAGAAATTTAGGAGCTCTTAATGATGATTAAATAAAATATGTTCTTATTTTGGTATCATTATGTTTAATTATTTACCTAATATCCAAGACCGTAAACATTATGATCATTGTATATAAATTTTATGTTTTATTATTCCTAAATAATGTATTGATTTGTGTAAAAGGATTCGGCCACTATAGTTTTCATCAGATGAAGGTCTAGTTATTTTTGGAGGATGGTAATAGAACATTTTAGTATGAACCTTATAGATAAGTCTATGTATGATAAAACATCACTATATTTTTTTCAATATTGAGCAAGTGGTTTATCAGGAAAATACAAACCTGTATAGATACCGTAAGTGGAAGTGGTTCGGGCATAGATTTACCTAGGAGTAACAACATTGACAAGGTGTTCTGGGCCAGACACACGGTAACATAGTATAAAAAATGGGCCTTACTCTGCACCTAGTTTGATAGTCCTAGGGGTTATTCTTTTGTAAATTAATAATCTCATTATGAACCATTATGAAGGGAAAAAAAAAAGTCCCATAAGAATATATTATTGTAAATAGATCATGGATGCCCAAGATTGGAACCTATGGAATCACAACTTAAGATAAACCTTTCCACTACATGTTTATCATTTTTTTCACAATTTTTGATTTTATTATGCTTATTAGTTAAGTATTAATTCCCTTAAATATACTTTCTTTTATTTAATTAATGTATGGGAATAGAATAACTAATTCCAGTAATGAATTTGATAGGAAATGTTATTATTGTCCAACGGATATGCTAAATATGATGGGAATGGGCACTCAAAACATCATGATAATACTCCCTCAACTAGCTCAAGTTATAAATAATAACCTGAATTCCATAAAAACCATAATTCTTCTAAGATATAGAAAGTTTCGATTGAATACCTTATGTGTAAAATGCCTCCCATGTTTATTGGATCTTATGATCCCCTACTAATGGATTAGTGTATTAACTCAATTCAAAATATATTCACCATACTCTAATGCTCATAAGAAGGGAATTTTGTGCTGGTGGTCTATCGATTTGAATGGTTAATAGATGAGTGGTGGACACTAATCATGAACAAAATGTACATGGAATAAATTTATTCCTTGTATTTGGAGGAATTGAAGAATTTTTTTCAATTTTTTTATAGAAACCTCTATCTCAATATGGAATGGGTGTTAATCTGATTGAAGTAGAGAAAATACAAGTCTATCAGAAAGAATGAAGAAAACATTAAAAGGATTGAAAGATACACCATCAACATTTTCATGAACACTAAAATCATGGTGGATCACTTATTTAATGGACTAATGTTGAGTCTATAAAATTATTTGGTGATTCAAGACTTTGATAGATATGAATAAATTTTCTATTGGGACCTTATGTTATAAATACAGCTCGAAGGATCTAAGAGGTCTTGTGATCCCAAGGATAAAAAGTGGTAAATAAAGTCTATTATGGGTGGACAACCAAATAAATCCCATGATGGACATAATTAAAAATATCCCACTTGTCAAAATTTTGGGAAGAAGAATCATAAAAACTATCTAAAGGGAACCAAGAAATGCATTTGATGTGCAAGAATGGGGGATCTGGCTAATAACTACTAAATGTATAATAAGATTCCCACTAATGTCGATGAAGAATGGAATTTTCTGATCAAAACTAACCATGTAGTGTAGTTTTAAAAATGCAATTAACATGAGAATTATGTTAACCAATACTCTTATCAAAGGGTTTTGGGAGGCAAAAAACAACAAAAACCTCCATGGAATAAAGGAAGGGATTATGCTATAACTAATGCTAAGGTGGAACCTAAAAATGATGTGGTGATATGTATGATTATTATTCATTCATGAATAGTTAACATACTATTTGATTATGGTTATAAAAAATCTTTCTAGTCATGAATATTTTGTAGAACAATTGAATTACCAACCCAAAATTTGGGGTTGAGTTATCTGTGAGAACAAAAAATGGGTGAACTATTGCATCCAAATTTTATAACTCCACATGGATAATGTTTGTGGACAAAACATCCCAAATAATCTTATCATACATCCTTTGGTGTAGTTTGAGGAAATATTAGGAAATTATTGTCTATCATTATATAAATCCATCATCAACTACTAGGAAAGGGGTACTACACTTCATATCTAAAATCATCCTCTAATTATATAAATGTGTAAGGAAGAAGATGAATATCCTTAAAAATCATCATCTTAGTTGTGAATGATGATTCCTTAAGAGAAAGAATATAAATCTCAATTACATTAGAAAAAGGAGAAAAACATACTCACAGACATTCCCATTGTGAGGGACTACAATGATGTATTCCATGAATAGTTTCATGGTCTTCCTCCTAATTGAGAGGTTGAGTTTTCAATTGAACTTATTCCTAGATCTATGACTATATCAATGACACCATATAGAATGGAAACCTTTGACATATATGAATTGAAGTTGTTATTGGAGAATCTCGACCTAGGATTCACATGCCAGAGTGCTTCACCATAGGGTGCGCCAGTTCTCTTCATCAAGAAGAAGCATGGATAAATGCGTCTCTATGTTAATTTTTTTCAATCTCAACAATATTATGATAAAAAACATGTATCCCATTCCACAAATAGACTACTCTTTTGAAAAGCTATGTAGGCCTAATTATTTCTCGAAGGTGGACCTTCGGTTACAATATCACCAATTAACTGTGAGGAAGGTAGATATATCAACCACTTCCTTTCGAACGATTAATGAACACAATATGTTCATAATGATTCCACTTTTACTCACTAATGATCAAGAAATATTCATGGTATTAAGGAATATAGTATTTTGAGATTACCTCAATACAAATATGGAAGTCTTTGTCGATGATATTCTAATATAATACAAGATTGAAGAGGAACATGAGGATCTTTTGAATACCATTATAATGACATTGTGAAGGAAAATAATTATGAAAAGTTTAGAAAATGTGAGTTATAGATGGGGGATGTATAATTCTTGGTGAATTTAATCACTTGAAAAAGGATATCTGTAGAACATTCAAAGGAAAAGAAAATAAAATAGTGGCCTATGATAATATATATGATGGATATATATATAGTTTCCTTGGTCTATATGGGTATTACCAGTTATTATTGAAGAATTTATGATGATTTTTGAACCCAAAAACAATGATAACTCGGAGGTAAGTTAGTTTTTATAGACCCCTGAATGTGAAGCATGTTTCAAAGAGTTGATGAATGGGCTTATCACTACACCAATGCTCTTAGTACTGACAAGTGGGGAACTATTTTGTAGTGTACTGTGATTCTTAAAAGAAGTTATTAGGTTTTGTGATGATGAAAAATGATAAATTTATTTCCTACACCTCATTTCATTTTCAAATCCATGAGCAAAACTATCCTATTCATGATTTGGAGTTGGAAGATATGATTATTTCGTTGAACATCTTGGGAATTATCTCTATGGGGATAAGTTCCTGATATATACTAATCACAAGAGACTCAAATATATATTCACTTAGAAGAAGTTTAATATGTTCAAGAAAATATGGTTAGAGATCATCAAGGATTTTGACAGCTTAATCCACTATATTCATGGAATAGCTAATAAGGTAGTGGATTCTCTAAGTAGAAAGGATCCTATATCTTTATCAATGATGAGAATTGAGAAGGATCGAATCTTCTTAGACCTATAAAGGATGTTTATGGGAATCATTACAGACGTAATTTCATCAATCCTTTCTCAGATGATTTCTCTACCATCCCTTATAGATAAAATAATTGATACTCAAAGGAATGATGTTAAAATTAAAAAGAAGTTGGAATCTATGAGAAAAGGGAAATCCTAAGTGTTCAAAATGGATGAGGAAGGAGTCATGAGATTGGGGTCAGGATTATGTGTACCATATGATCTATAGATAAAGAAGAAGCTTCTGAATTATGTATATAGTTCAACCTCCTCTGTTAAGCTTGGGAGAAAAATTTTGTATGGAGATCATGGAGAGGACAAGTGTTGGGACAATATGATAATATTGGTTTCTATATATACATCAAAGTGCATGGTATTTCAGAAAGTGAAGGATGAATGATAAAATTATATGTGGATGACGAAACCACTACCCATACCAATGTGGATGTGGGAGAAAATTACCAAAAACGTTGTCACTGGACATCCAAATAAATCTATAGGATCCAATTCTATATGTGTTTCTTTGGATCATCGTACAAAGATATATCACTTTATCTCAATTCGAGAGGACTTCTCACTAGATCAGAATGCATGGATATACATCAAAGTAGTTGTAAAAATTGATGTAGTACCATTATAGATTGTATTTGATCCCGATCCAAGTTTCACCTCCCTGTTTTGGAAAAGTATGCAACATGATCTAAACACGGATCTAAACTTCAGTATGACAAATCAACATCAAACTGATGGCCAATCTAACCATACTATTAAGACACTAGAAGACATGTTTTTAGCATGTTCTATGGACTTCAAAGAAGGATGGGACAAACATCTACCTCATGTAGAGTTCTCCTACAAAAACATTTTCCACTGATTAATCCAAATGGATCCATATTAATCACTTTACGTGAAAAGATGTAGAACACTGACATGTTGGGATGAGGTTGGTGAATGCAAGATGTTAGGATATGAAATGGTAGAGGAAATGGTGGAGATGGTAAAAACCATTCAGTAGGACATCAAGGAATCCCATAGTCAACTATAGATTTATGCAGACAATCATCAATGAGACATTGATTTTAAATATGGATATATGTTAATCTTCATCATATCTCCTTGGAAGAGGATCATGAGATTTGCGAAGAAAGGAAAGTAAAGTCCTAGGTACATTTACCCCTTCGAGATCACATCTCCTTGAATTATCTTGCATAAGAAAATATTATTTTAGGGGACCCAAACATTTTGGTTCCTATATCTAGTGTAATATTTCCCATATATTTAGGTGATTAACCTTAATCATTATGTTTATATAGGACTAGAGTTAGGATAAACCATATAATGAATTGAGAAATGTGTTATCCACACGACTATTAAAGAGTCATATGTGATATGATTGACATGAGTTTCTACCAGATATAGTTGTGGATTATGTTGTTATCTTAGAAGGTATAATTCATGATAAAAAATATATATTTACAACTAAAATGAATATAAAGTACCTATCCATCATTTTTATTGTCAGTAAATCTGAGAGATAAATTTTCCATATATGGTTTTGGAAAGTATTATCAATATAAGACTTTCAATTTATCTATATAAATGGGTATCAAAAGAACAACATGGATTTATCCTAATAAGATCCATCCATGAAAAAAAATTGGATTAATAAATGATTTATAATGTCAATATTAAAACCAATAGATCAAATTTTTCAATCATGGTCAATATGGACAATTCATAAGACAGAATGAAGTGAATTTTTGTTATCAGTGTATTAAATTTTATAGTATTTTCCACCTGGGCAGTGGATCTATTTTTCTGTTTCTTCGGCCCTCCATGGCATTTAGTTAATATAATAAGAAATAAATTTGATTTTTTCTAGTAGATTCGAGGGATATGGTGGGAGGATCCATTTTCACATAGTATTTTCATTATGATACAAGACACTTTCATTATACTTTATTCTATGGTAATAAACAATAAAACCATCCAATATTTTCGATGCCGACTAATCTTAATGCTATCCATAATCTTATTTTTTATGATTATATGTTTATGGTTATTAATGAGAAAAATATACAGTTGGGGTTTAGATAAGTGGTAAGGACCCCATAATACTACATGAAAAATGGGGGTTCAAACCCCATTGGGCAAAAGTTACTATAACAGTACTGTAGCAGCGGTGGTGCTGTTAATCGGTGGGAACTGTTGTGGCGGTGGGACATTGTAGCTGCGGTAGGGGACTGAAGCAGCGGCAGGTACTGTAGCAGCCGAGTTACTATTCACAAAATGGGCCTTAGGCTAAAAATTTGGGTCTATAGGCTATATTATGGGCTACATGCCCACTGGGCCTTCGGGCTATGTAATAGTACTCCCTCTACCTAGTTAAAAGAGTTCTTTTCTTTGGTTTAATAATAAAATGAGGATTCGACAAAAACCTTATAAAAAATATGATAATAGTAGGAATATTAGTAATATTAATAAGGTTTTTTAGGAGTATTGTATATGGAGTGGTCATATTATAAATATAGTGAAAATAATTGTTTTTATTTCAAACTATTTTCCATAGAGAAGGGATAATAAAAATTGAACGTACCCTTTAAATTCGCATGATGAATTTTTAATGGAACTATTGGGAACTCTGATCTCCTAGAGTAGAGTTCATATCCACCATTTTTATGGGATTGTTGAGGAAATATATATTCACATCAATAATGAGAAGAATAACATTCTTTATTTAGGTGGATAAATTACCTTGGCGAACGACTTGCTTTCATCCATTCTCATCCATAGATTTATTAATTGTGCCTAATGATTTTTTAGATAACATTAAAAATCACATTATATAATTATTATGGGACGTACATTCTGATGGAAACGTTCATTGGGCCTCATTGAAGAGGCTTGTTAAGACACCAAAAGTAGGAGGTATCAACTTGAGTATGATTAGGGAACACATGCTTTGCATGAATGAGAATTATCATGGTTTTCCTTGGAGGTTCATTCATTGTGGTATAAGTCCATTTGGTGAAATTATGTATCAAATATATGTATAATTAATGGGTGATCCTCAATGTTAAAACTACGGCATACCTCATTTTTGTTAAGTAACATTTCATTACATTTTAAAATCCAAATATGTTTAAAGTCAAGTGTCTTAGCAATCCAGAACAATAATCATTAAACAAAAAAAATATTCTTCTAATACTCTTTTAAGGATTAATATAATGTTAATACTATGTACAATTACATCATATCATAAACTGGAGACATACATCAATGTAAAGGGTGAGCAGAAGGTGTAGTAAAGAAAGTAAGCGAATTAGATTTCCTATGATATCAATAAGAACTTGATGAAAAACAAAAAGACATGAAAAATGGATGTAGTGGAATACCACAGTTAAAATAACATGAATCATAACATGAATATGTGTATATAACATTTAATTTAGGCATTCATGAACATATCACCATGGTTCATCCATAAGGTGTCATAAAAATTACCATGGTTATTCACCAAGGTATTGTGAAACTTGTCATCTATATAAGTTAAATTCATTACCCAATGAATTAGAGCACTATCAGGGAACATCATTAATATGTATTTATCTTCATGTGGTCAACATAGATCATAATCGTACTTTTTAAAAATAACCCAAAGATAATAAAGGAAATGGGTCTCTTATCAAAATCAAGACATTCTAAAAAGTGCTAAAAAAACAAGATCATTATGTCATTTATAACCCATGGAATGAGAATATGGTTTTTATGTATGTAAATTATAGAATCAAGAAAATTATTTTTGTGTCATTATGAACACCCATATAAAATAATTGGTTTTTGGTATTATTTTAAATAAAATAAGAGAATATCCTGAGAAAAGGGAGAGAGATTTTTTGATGAAATTTCTACAGCATAATGACTATATATCATTGTTTTAGAAAACATTAAAAAGTGAGTGGACAAGGGTCACCCACTATTAAATAACTCATAAAACAGAATAGGATTTAAATAAGATCATTGTATAGATGATTTAATGGCATACTACATAAAAATAAAACATGAAATAAAATAGAAGATGTGATTTCTTTTCTGAAAATTTGGCAGGCTAACGACATCAATTAAAAATTCAATAAATAAATTGATGAGAGTGGAAAGGGTCTATCATCATTTGGACCTGAAATGGAAAATAATAATGATATATAATAACATACACCAACAAAATAAGATTCATACTAGAATACATAACATAAAAGAAGTCATGACTTAAATGAGAAGGGTGAAAAGATCCCTTACCTTAAGGAGTAACATCAAAAGATTGAATGTTGGGAACTTGTCAGGATTGAGGGAACCTGGGTAGGACTACATGGGATATAAAAATACCATAGATTCATTGATAGTGAATTTATAATAAATTTAATGAAATATTTGTTTGATATTTATAAAAAAAGTTAGGGAATATTTTATTAATTTCTAAGGGATACCTCATCAGTGGTATTTTCCAATCCATGGGCTTTACCATGTTATTTGCCTAGGGTATTGGCCACTTTGTACACCTCATAACATATCTTACTATTCAAATGTATAATAGAATTACTAAATAATTATTATAACATTAATGATGTCATTAATCCCACTAAAAGTCAAAACTACATTTTTACTATTCACCTAAAAACAAAACATTTTATAAAAATCTCATAAATTCACGCTAAACTAATATTGATTCCCTGAATTAAAAAATGAAATCTATTTTATGAAAATGATTTTATAATTACGAGAAATTTAATTTTTATGTAAAAACACTATTTACCCAAAAAATACTAATACTGGACTAATAAATTATGAAATGGGTATTTACTTATGCTATTATATCAATTCACCATTCAAGATGCCTAAATTGTATTTATACTTTATTAAGTGAGGCTCCTATTCCATTGGTCACATTACTATTCATAAGGGTAATATTACTATTCACACTTTAATATTCACTAAATGTTAATTTGATCTTATTAGAGTCTAAATTTCATACTGATCAAAACTAAAGAAGATCATTTTTTAAAATCATTTTACATTATGAATTATTTAAAGTATACAAAAATATTTTAAAATACCATTTTTTCCACAATTTCATCATTAATTTAAAACTTCTATAAATTTACCATATATTTCTCTACAAATTTTAAATATAAAAATTTTACCATAAGAATAAATAACAATTTTATTTATAAAAAAGGATTATACAAAGTAACTAAGTCCTTCTTACATAGTCCATTATAACACCTTCAAAGGACCCAAGTGTAAGGTGTTCTATAGTGATTGAATCTAGGGGCGGCTAAGACAACATTTCCCAAGTGGGGATTTTATCATTTTTTACTTATCCCTTAGGAAATTCCATTCATGATTAACATTTTTATTCTTAGCTTGGGCTTGTTCCTTAGAAAAGCCTAGGTATGCAACCTCCATCCCAAGATCTCATAGATGGTCTTCATATGGACCAAGTCTACCAGATGAGGAAATCGACCCTTCTTTCTGTATTAATTAACCATGATCACTTGTATTTATAAACAACAATAATAATGTTAAGAATTTAGATTGTAATGGTCATATTGACCTACAATCATATAAAAATAACAATTCAGTGGTATTATTTCAATTATACTCAATTCATTAATTAAATGATATGGTTATGTTGAGTATAAAATAAAATAACTCACTAATTTAGGAAACTAATATTATTCAAAAGTTTGGGTCATTACTCTCTTCCCCCTTAAAAAATTTCAACCCTGAAATTTCAAATTGTACCCTTATAAGAGAAAAGGTGTGGGTACATCAACCTCATAGACTCCTATAGTTCCCACTTGGATTCTTCCCATTTTTGGTTTCTCCACAACAACTGAACAAGGTAGGCTATCTTGTTGTGTAGAACCTTGTCTCTACGATCCCAGATCCCCTCTGAATGCTCCTCATAAGAGAGGTCAGGTTCTATTTGTACAACCTCTTTATTTAGTACATGTGAAGGGTCAGGTATGAACTTCATCAAGATTGATACATGGAAGACATCATAAACTTGGGCTAGATTTGGAGGATATCTAAGCCGACAGGGCACTGCTCTTATGTGATCACATATTTCGTATGGGCCAATGTACGGAGGGATGAGAATTCCTTTTTTACCAAACCTCATGATTCTCATCCAAGGTGAAATTCGAAGAAATACCTTGTCACAAAAATCAAACTCCAAGTTCCTTCGATAGTTGTCAACATAGCTCTTTTGCTGACTCTGAGCAGCATTAATGTGTTGTTGAATGGAATGGACCTTTTGTGTCATCTCTTTCTCAATATCAGGCCCATGAATCTTTCTCTCACCATCTTCATCCCAAAAATTCAGAGTTCTACATCACTTCCCATATAAAGCTTCATATGGTTCCATTTTAATGCTCAAGTGGAAGCTATTGTAGTAAGAGATGAAAACTAATTGGATATGTAGATCCCATCCAGCTTTAAATTCCATTGAGCATGTTCTCAACATATCCTCGAGTGTTTGAATAGTCCTTTCATATTAGACATCAGTATGGGGGTGATAGGCCATACTGAAATTCAATTCAGTGTTTAGATCATGTTGATGAATTCTCCATAATTTTAATGAGATCTGTGGATCACGATTGGATATGATAGAAAGTTAAACCCCATGCAGCCTTATAAATTCTTTTATGTAAATCCTGACATGTTTATCAAGTGATAAATCTTCCAAAATAAAGTTAAATGGACAGTATTGGTGGATGGTCCATAATAACCCAAATCTTATTGTTTCATTTGGATTTTCTCGAGAGACCAGTAACAATGTCCATTGTGATATTGTCCCACATCCATGCTAGTATGGGTAGTGGTTTCATACCCCATTAGAAAATTTACATTCTCCATTCACTTCCTGACACATCAGGCTCCCTGAAGTGTTGTAAAAAATCACCCTTTTCATATTATACCACCAATAATGATCATAAAGGTCTCTATACATTTTCTTACTTTTTGGATATATATAGAATGTAGAGCTATGAACTCCATCCATTAGTTCCTTCTTTAATTCTTGATGAAATGGAAAACATAGTCTTGTAAGAAATTTCAGTACACCTTCTTGATCCATATTGAACTCAAGAAACATTCCATCCTTCACGGCCGCAAACTGATTCTCTAACAGACGATCTTATTTCTAATATTTCTTATTCACCTATAGTAATGATGGATGAGAAATAATTTGGGTTAAGGTAGATGATATGCCTTATCTTATAAATCCCCTGTTGATCTGTACTAGGTTATTTATCAAAGGATCTTTTTTAATCCTCATCATGTAGATAATAGTTGGGTCTTTCTTTCTAATGCATCAACAATATTGTTTTCTCTTCTAGGATGATAATGAATTGAAAAATCAAAGTATTTAAGAACATCCAACCGTCTCCTTTATCTCCTGTTCAATTCCTTTTCGGTGAAAATATACATAAAATAATTAAGGTATTTGTATATATCACATTTCTCACCATAAAGATAATACCTTTACATCCATAGAGAAAAAATGACCGCTTACAGCTCCAAATCATGCATAGGATTGTTCTACACTTGAGTATTAAACTATCGATATATATAAGCAATAAATTTTTCATTTTTCATGAAGATTCACCCATGCCCTTTCAGAGATGCATCGCTAGAAATAACGAATCCTACTCTAATTGAGGGTAGAGTGAGAAATGGTGTAGTAACCAATCTCATATTCAACTCTTGGAAATATTCCTCACACTCTTTTGTCTAGTTGAACTTTACACCTTTTTCTAGTTAACTTGATTAATGGTTTATAAAGTCCAAAAATGTTTTTCACAAACCTCCTATAATATCTTGCTAATTCAACGAAAATATGAATCTCAGTTATTATTGCAGGATGAGGCCACTCCTCTATAAA
Source organism: Viscum album (assembly GCA_963277665.1). Lineage (NCBI taxonomy): Eukaryota > Viridiplantae > Streptophyta > Magnoliopsida > Santalales > Viscaceae > Viscum > Viscum album. The sequence goes on from OY728125.1 coordinate 280,181,050, forward strand.
ATTATTCTCTGCAGGATCAACAATGATATCTTCATTGATAACAATGTGACCCAATAAAGAAACTTATTGTAACTATAATTCACATTTTCTTAATTTTTCAAAAATCCTCTCATTCTATAGAGTTTGAAAAATAACCCTTAGATATTCTTTAGGCTCCTTGAACCTTTTGTAATATATCATGATATCATTAATAAAAACTACCACAAAGTTATCAAGGTCGTGTTTAATTACCCTATTCCTCAAATCCATAAAAATAGAAGTTTTATTAGTCAGTCTGAAGGGAATAACAAAAAACTCATAAATCCCATATCTTGATCAGAATGATGTTTTTAGATTATCTTATTTCTCACCCTTAGTTGATGATAACCATATCACAAACAAATATTAGAGAATAATTGATCACCAAAATGTTGGTAAAATAATGCACCAATTATTGGAATAGGGTATTTTTCCATCACTGTGAACCCATTTAGTTCTCTATAATCAATACATTGCTACTTTGATCCACCCTTATTCTCCACAAAGAGAAAACGTGCTCCCTAAGGAGACACACTTAGCCTGATAAACCCCTTCACAAAAATATCTTGGAGTTGTTTCTTTAATTCATCCAGCTCCACATTTTCCATCCTTTATATTTTCTTTGATATCAGATGAGATCTAGGTAATAGTTCAATGGATAAATCTACCTCTCTCTCTAGGGGAGGTCCTGTTAAATCCTTAAGAAATACATCAATTTATTCTTATACAATGTGGAAATTTTCTATCCTTATAAACTCATTTACTTCTTCTTCTTCACTGATAAAATATATAGAGAAAGATATAATAGGTTCCTCTAGATGAATATCTGGTTGAGATATATCTCCTTGAAAGATAACTATAGGTTATCCATTCAAGACTACTAATATTTCCATGATTCTTCATTTGATCATAGAATTATACGGATAACCTTATTTTTAGAAATTCAGGGGTTAATTCTAAATTTATTGAAATCTTGGAGGAAATAACATAATTCATAGAACAAGAAAAAAAACTTCTAGCTATCTTTGATAAAACAACAAGAGTACCTTCCACCACATAATTCAGAGCATCAACATTAGCTATCATGATAAAAAAAAGTATGACCTTGATCCACGAGCCTTTTCTGACACTAATGGTGGTTCCCATCTACTACCCACAGATTTGGATAGTGATTGGAAATGTACCCATGTTTTCCACACTTATAGAATTGGTTATCAGGTTTGGCCTGTTCCATCTTCCTCATCCCTTTAGTGTTGGGAAGTTGAGGCTTTATCTCACAATGAAAATTACGCAAAATATGGCCATCTATTCAACAGTTTTTTTTCACTTTCTCCTCCCAAGTAGGTTGTTCCCGAAATATTTCTTCCCACATTTATTACATGTGGTATGTCTCACTTTCATTCATCCTCTTCTCGGTTTAAAGATCCTCCCAATGCATGGCTCCATCAGTCTCTTCTTGTCACTAGATTTATTAGACCACTCCATCTCACCAAACTCTAGTTTGACATTCATCGCACATCTCATGATCTCCTCATAGATAGCAAAGCCTATATTGGATAAGTTCTTCTTTAGATGAGGTCTTAGTCCACCTAATAATCTATCAACCATACCATTTGGATCCATGAAAAATAATTAGGTGTAATGGGAAAGTCTCCTGATGTTCATCTCATAGCTTCCAACAGATTCATTATACTTCTTCATCACCTCAAGAAACTTATTCCTTATTCTTGTTCCCATAGAACAATTGAAATAATTATTGAAGAAGTTCCCTCTAAACTCTTCCCACTCCAAGGCATCAACATCCACTCTTGGACTCATGTTATTTTTCAGCTCCCACTACTAATCATCTTCTCCCTCTAAGCGGTAAATAGCCAGGGTGACCTTCTCGTGTTCTGAATTGCAGAGCATAGAAAGATCTTCTCGATAGTGTTGATCCACTATTCAAAAATCTATGGGTCGGTATATCCACTAAAGGTCGTTAGTAGTTGATGCATAAATAAATCAACAGAATGTTGTTCCCTTTCGTAGTGAGATCAGTCTCTCATGTTGATTCAAGTTATTTACCATAACTTGAGTCAGTTGGTTAATCATTCTCATGAAAGTTTTCATTCTAGATTTCAATGGAGGGTCGTCAATATATGGTCCATTACAGTTAACATTTCCACGTTTCCTCTTATTTCTGGCCATTTTCTAAAAAATTAAAACCTTAGTGGGAAGCTTATTTCATTTGTGAATCTTTTAATTATAAAGGATTTTACATCTTAATACTTCCATATTAAACCATTACATTTTTCTACAAATCCTTCATAATGATGCATAAAAAGCATGGAATTAACCAAAAATATCTCCCAGGAGTGTCAAACCCGGAGTGAAACAGGTCCCATTGTCATGTAACGGGATACCGTGGGTCAATCCCGAAACTCCTTTTCGGAGTTTTCACTCCTAAGTACATCTGTTCCAGATCTATATCCCCTTGTTCCTATCTAGATATAGATTTATTTGTTCGGAAGCCAGTCACTTAATATTTCACCAAAATACAAGGAATTTTTCTTATATTTAGTCTTTTAGGTAGGGTTCTTTTAAATTTTTCCATAGACTAATTTCCATATATAACTAATATATCCTTTGAACCCATCATTGGCATCTCACATTTTTATTAAGTAATTTTTCATTACATTTTCTAAATAGAAAATCATTAAAGTCTATTGTCTGGGAAATCAATAACAATATAGTTGAAAACAACATAAAACATTATTATAATCCTCTTTTAAGTCTAAATCCTAAGTCCATCATATGTAAAATTACATCATATCATAATTCGGAAACATACATCAAACGAATGGGTGAGAAGGAGCCCCACAAAGAAAGTAAGGGAATCATTTTACATGTGATATCAATAAGAACATGATGAAAAACATAAAGACATGAAAAATGTAATTAGAGGCATATAATAATGAAATGAACTTGAGTATGTTTCTAAAAAAAATTATTTATACATTCATGATCATATCACCAAGGTTAGGCCCTAGGGTGTCATAAGAATTACCTAGGTTATTCACAAGGTGTTGTAAAACTTTTCATCCCTATAGATTAAAATATTTACACAATTAATTGGAGAGATATTAGGGAGAACCCTTAATATGTATTTATGTTCATGTGACACACACATAGCATAATCATACATTTCATAAATAACCCAAATAGAATAAAATTAATGTGTTTCATATAAAAAAATGGATGTTTTAAAAAATGATAAAAAAACTAGATCACTATGTCATTATATCCCATGGAAAGGGAATAAGGGTTTTATGTATGGAAATTATAAAATAAAAATATAATTATTATGTCATTATGAACACCCATAGAAAAATAGGGTTTGGGTATTCATATAAAAAATAAAATAATTTCATGAGAAAAAGGGAGAGATATTTTGAGACGAAATTTATATATCATAACGGCTATATAACATGGTTTTAGAAAACATTAAAAAGTTAGGGGACAAGGGTAACCCCTTCATAAATAACTCATAATATAGTACAGTGACAAAATGAAATTTAAATAAGATCATGTTATGGATTTTTTAATAACATACCACATGAAAAGGAAACTCAAAAGAAAATAGAAGACGTGACTTCTTTTCCGAAAATTCGGCAGCATAACAATATCAATTAAAAATTAAGAAAATCAATTGATGAGAATAAAATGGTTCCTTCATAATTTGGACCTAAAATGGATAGTAATAAGAATATATAAGAAAATACCCCAACATAATCAGATGGAAACTATAAGATATAACATAATATCCAGAATTAAAAGAGGAGGGTGAAAGGTTCCCTTACCTTAAATAGTTACGTTGAAAGATTGATGGTTGGGACCATGGGGAGCTTGATAGAACCTTGGAAGGACTCCATTGAATGTAAAAAGACCAGATAATTATTGACGATTAATTTTTAAAGAAATTAATGAAATAATGGGTTGGTATTTATAGAAAAAGTGAGGGAATATTTTATTAATTTCCAAGGGACACTTCATCGGTGGTATATGTAAAACCATGGGCTTGCCTATGGTATTTTCCCATGGTATTGGCCACTTTGGAAACCTCATAAAATATCTTACTATTAAAAAGTCGAACAGAATTATTACATCATTATTACATCATTGATGATTTCATTAATGACACTCAAACTCAAAACTGTAATTTTTCTATTCCCAGAAACCAAAACATTTTATAAAATTCTCTTAATTTCGCCCTAACCTAATATCAGTGCTCTGAATTCAAAAATTAACTCCATTTTATGAAAATAAATTTCTAATTATGAGATATTTAATTTTTAAATAAAAACACTATTTATCAGAAAGAAATCCTAGTACATAACTAATAATTTCCAAAATAGTTATTTACTTATGCTATTATATCACTTCACCATTCAAGATTGCCAAATTATATTTATAATTTATTAATTGAGGTTTCTATTACATTGTTCAAATTACTATTCATAAGGGTAATATTACCATTTATTTAAATGGTTGGGTCTGAAGCGTCAATTTATTATTTTAAAGTAAAGACCTTTTTAGATAGGGTAGAGGGATTCCCATTACATAGCTCGAAATCCCAAGGCCATGTGGCTTGAATATATGGCTTGAAAGCACATTTTTTTGTCCCAAAGGACCCCTCGGTGAACAGGACTACTACAGTACCTGCACTGATATAGTACCTAATACAGTACTACCACCGCTACAGAATCGAAGGGGTAATATTGCAATTCATATATAACTATTCCCTATAAGTTAAGTTGATCTAATTAGACTCTAAATTTCTTACTGATCAAAACGATACAGAACCACTTTTTGAAAATCATTTTAAATTATTAATTATTTAATGTATTCAAAAATATTTGAAAATATCATTTTTTTCAGAATTTCATCAATAATATAGAACTTTTATAAATTCATCCTATATTTATTCAGACATTTGAAATAAAAAAATTTATTTATACAAAATGATTACACAAAGTAACTAAGGCCTTGTTACATAGCCCTTTATAACACCTGCATATGACCTAAGTGTAAGTTGTGCTATGTCGATAAAATCATGGGCCTGATTGGAAAACATTGTCCGAGTGGTGATTTCTACCAGCATGAACTTATCCCTTAGGTGATTATGTTAAAGCTTCACATGTTGAATCATTGGTTGAGATTGGTCTAGACTAAAGCCTTGTGATGCAACCTACTCCCCAAGCTCTAACAAATGGGCTTTGTATAGCCTGAGTCTACTAGATGAGGCCATCGACTCTTCTTTCTATATTAATTAACCATGATCTCTTGTATTTATAATCAATAATCATAACATTAAGAATTTAGTTTCCAACGGTCATATTGACCAACTATCATATAACAGTAAAACCCATGTGGTATTATTTAAATTATAATCACTTCATTAATTAAAGGATATAGTTTTGTTGAGTATAAAATAAAATCACACAAAAATATTGGAATATAATATTATTCAAAATTTCCAGTCGTTATTGAAACAATGGATTTATGGGAATGTATGGACTATACTTATCCATTTATGTTGGATAATTGGATGAAGTGATATTAAAATTTGGCCCTAGAACATGGAGGGAGATCCATTGTAATTTCTTGGGTTCTAGACTCCAGGAATTTATTTTTACTAGGGTGGGTTATTTATTACCATTATTTGATTTGTTTTGGATCAATAGTTATTCAAAATAGTCCAGATTATCTAGTTGAATAATGAACAAGATAAATTTTTTTTACTAGATCCCGGTCTATATTATTTTCAGGTGAGGCCTTTGGTTCTCTCTTACATGAGAATCTTGTTTGGGATGGGTGGGGAAGGGGGGTCTCTTATGGGGCCATGATATCCCAGAAAAGTAATATTTTATTTTTTGGAACATTCAAGACCATGGCATCCCCATGGACATGGTGGTTATATGTAAAGGCATTTTTCTTTCCTTTAAGTGCACATGATATAGGTACTCCAAATAAGAACTGAAATTTCATTTATTCTTTTATGGTGAGTGGGATAATTCTATTAAGGGGAATCATAGTGATTTCATTATATTAAAATTTATGATATACTATATTGAAGACTTTATCTATAATTAATTTTAAGGAGTTAGAGGTATTAATAATGATCATGATGAATGAGTGGCCCTCTTAGCTTCAGGATGTGGTCACATTTGTAATGATAGGAATGAGGCATGGCATGAGTGGGTTCTCAGTTCCCTACTAGCATTGGATGATAGATCTGGTAGTATGGTGCTTTATCCTAGTGTTCTTCATAATTTTATGCTTTGTATTTCTATGGATGTCATAAGCTTCGTTCCCCTCATTCAAAGAGTGAATACATAGGGAAAATGGATTATATTGATTCTCCGAAGTGACGACCTTAATATAGACATTGATGGTTCATGTACACGTGGTTTAATGTGGGGATAGGGTACCATATTAGAATCTATAGGAATGTTCATTATAGATTTATCTGAATATTGTGGTCATGGTGGTTCTATTATCTTAGAGGTTTATGAAATTCACTATGGGATCAAGATATTCCAGGATAGTAATCTCAGACTAGAGTTTGTGGTGGAAACTTCTTCGATCATCTATAATTATTTTAAAAATGATCATTCTATTCTGTGGTCTATTATTTATCATATTTAAATATGAAAAATTCTTGTTAACAGTCACATGGATGTGATTAATGAATTACATCGAAGGAAAAATTTCTCAAATTTCATTTCTTCTTAGGTTGAACAAGATAAATATTTCATTATGTTTTATAGCATGGTATCCTTCCCCTAGAATGGATGGATCTGATTTGGGTGAATTCCCTTGGGCTTTTCTATTTTCACCCTACTAGACATATTTAGGATTGTATGATTTTTTCCTATAATAAAATTCTACTTGTGATGATATGTAAATTATCAATAATAATTATTGGGAATTGTATTAGGATTTTAATAAGAAAGAAAATAATGGTCTTTAGTAAAATGATATAAGATGGGATACCCCCTAAAATACACATCCATTTATTAATAATGTAATAAATCATGAATATAATTTTTATATTTATTATATGTTTAAAAAAATAAATTAAGAGATAATTTTTTGTGGTTAAGAGGCATTATTAAGATGAACCATTCTCAATGTATATATTTGAATAATATGGAAATTATTTTATGTAATCCTAACCCATGTATATTTAAGTAGGGTTGTGCATACTATATTTTTTATTATAAATAGAAACTCATAAATTTTTTATACTTGATGAAAGGATAAGTAAATATATGTGTTGAAAATAGGGATGTAATTAACATATTTTAATTATACACTAATGATTTAATTTCACCTAGTGGATTTGTTTTAGAATTAAAAAATTTTACTTTCTTTTATCCATATATTGAAATTTTATTTATACACATCATTTGTACAATATCAAATTTTCATTCATAATTATAAACAATATTTATTATATATATAAATATATATGAATGGAATTATTTTTAAGATAATTAATATGTTGAATAGTTTACACATTCTAGAAATAAATAATCCATTCTATTACATTAAAAATTAGATTTTTACAGTTGTGTGTGAAAAAAACATATCTTTGGTATTATTATTGTTGGAATAAAAATTAAGAATATATTCAAAGACTCTATAGAGACATATTTTTGTACTCATTTTATTATGGATTCTTTGATAGAAGAGAATAATTTTTTTAGGAATTATAACCAAAGAAACATTTAATTTACAAAATGAGATATATAATGGAATATTAGATCTTATAAAAAGTGTTGTATATATACTAATGATTACTGAATTTTTTTTGTTGAGACTTAATAACATTTAATTTTGTGTTTATTATATATTACATTTTATTTCTTGTGAACCATAATTTTGAAACCTTTGAAAAGTTCAATAAATTTGTAAACAATGCTTAATAATTCGCTATAAAAATTTATTTGGATTTTATTATATGATAAATGTTGTGAATAATTGATCCAAGAATATACTAATAATCTATGAGATTATAGAATTATTATACATCATACATCTACAACACTATAGTGGAAAAACATGTTTGATAATAAAAATCATACATTTTCATGGTGGTCTGAACAATGATGAGTAAGTGTGAACATTATATATCATTTTTTTGATATTCACTGGAAAATATTTCTTTTTTATATACCACATTCAATTAAAATTGGTTATAAATACATTATACATGATATGAGGAATGAATTGTTTTTTGATAGAATTCATAATAAATTAAAGAAACAACCCTTTTTGGTTATCCTAAAAATAAATCAAGATATTAATTTTATAATTATACTGAAATAAGTGTATGTGTCTTAAATTAGTGTATATCATGAGAATGATAACAATATTTGAAATTCTAGAATGAGGAATATTTAACATTTAAAAGTTCATGACCAACATATAGGAATAATTACTTATATTGAATGTGATAATGTTCTGTAAAGGTCTATAGAAATATAAACAGAAAAAGTTACACATAAACATCAACGATATGAAAGGATTTATCATGGTATGATAGATATTAATTTCTTATTGAAAATGATTATATGTAAAAATTCATAAATAATTAATCTAGTGACAACTGAGAGACCATTGTTTTTTTGAGTTCCAAGAAGTGGATATTGGCTAACACATATGATATTGACTCCATGTAACCTTACAATGTTTATAACTAATGGATTCACATGAATGGGTTTGTCCGAGAGTTTATAATGTATATTTACAGAAGAAAAATGATATATATGGTAGAGTGAAAACCTATAAATAACACTTAGTGGAGAAAAAATTAATGATAATAAATTGTATTGAATACAAAAAAAAATTGATTAGTGGTGAGGATAACACCCATTCATATATTTCAGTTCATAGTTGATCAGTATGATTATTTTATTTATTAAATGTATTCGAAAATTCATTTTCTTTAAGACAATTCATTAAAAGACATGTATATGATACTTCTATAAGTTTTTTAATAACCAAATGTTTCTAACACGGAATTAATATTGTAACAATTATTTTATATATTGAAGTAAGATTATTAGAGCTAGCATATTTTCTTTGATGATGACATCAAATAGTTTTGGCCAATAAATAATTTGGATGATTCTTATATAAACAATTCCATAAGGGGATTTTGTGGTATATCCAATTTTTAAGTACATTGCACAATTCTCATCCTTAATGACATACCACCTATGTACTATATAATGGAATAATTTGGAAAATTATTCTCAATAAAATAAATGTGTGAAAAAACATAAATACTAGATATGAATATCTATATAGTTAGATCAATGTATTTTTCTTGGGTTGAGTCAAAACACTTATACTGGTAAATTGATAAAGCAATTTATCTTGAAAACTATAATAACTAGTATTTACATGTATTTTAAGGAATATGTCTTATGAATACCCAATTCCATTGAATGAATTAGAAAAGATAGTCATGTATATGATTTTTAATGTATGTTCCAAAGGATTTATTTTAAATTAGATATTATATATGTGACCAAATGCTTAATATGTAACATCATATTGTTTATTCCATATTCCCTATCAACTATATTCATCATATTTAATGATTGAAAGTCACTAATGTGTAACACACTAAGGATTCATAGAACATTATCTCTTTAATGTAATTCAATATTTTCCTCCTCACACAACACCGAGTTCGAGCACACGCCGACTTACTAAACAAGCTGTTCAAAAGTAGTTTTGAATAGTATAAACTAAAATTTGAATTTTATATATTAAATATAATTTTAAAATACATATTATGTGTTTGTTAGACATAATATAAGAAAAAAATTCATTTTTTCAGATAAATGAAGTATTTTTCAAAAAAAAGAAATTTTTCTACCTTTTAATGGGTAAAACTGTTTAAATCCAATATTTTACACTTTGATATATTCAATTTGATAAAATAAACTCTCTATTTAGAATTGTTACATAAAATTTTAGATTTGATAAATTTTTTGTGTTTTTCTGATAACATTCATATTTGGGTGAATAGAGAAAAATACTAAATTTTAATTGAAAACAACAATTTAAATCAAAATAATTTATAGTGTTCAATTATAAATTTGATTGGTTTGGAAAGATAATTAGATTATATTTTTACCATTTATCCAATTTTGTTCACTAGTATTAATTTCACTTTGAAATTATACATCAATTAAGTGTTAATCATTTGATAATTATTGTTTCTCAAAAACTTGCTATTTGTTTTGACAATGGGAATTAATTTTAAATAAATTGATGAAACAATTATTTTTTGAAATTGGTAAAATAGACATCATTTTTGATTTTCGAATTTTTAATATAGGTTAGGCTGAATTTTTGGAATTTTTCTAAAAAACGTCAATTTTTGATCAATAGTAAAACAACTTAGTAGTCAAAAAACAAAATTTTTCATTTAAATGAAATTTTACCACTTCTAGGAGTTTAATTTCCAAAATCTAACATACATGGTTGTTATTTTTATATAAAATTTGGTTCAATAAGATGAAAATAATTTTTGGTGAATAGTAACTATTGATTTTTATTTATTGTGGTTAATGGTAAATAGGATAATTTTAGCTAGAAAGAATATTATAATAATAACAAATTACCATAACACTTGACCTAACCTTATTGGGTGAGTCATGTCTGACCATGGAAATACTTGTGTAAATTTTTTTACCCCATGAAGCCACTTATGATTGGCAATGACACATTATTTTAATTAACTAGAAGTAAAGACAAAAATGCCATTAACAAATATCTTTGAGTATATAAATTTTTACAAGGGGTTTTATAAGTCATATTTTCGACTATAAATATTAATTGGAAGGAAAAAAATATTTCTTATATTATTGTATATATTTTTTATAATTTTTTGAAATGAAATATTTTAGATTATTTATGACACAATAATAATGTTGTATTCACCTCATTAATAAATGATTTAAATAAATAAGATTATTAATATTAAAAAAAATAGAAAAAACTATCCAATTCTTATTAGATGATTTAATTTTGAACATGATTCATATTATATTTTACTTTAATGAGTTTTTGACCTTTTGAAACTGAAGATAATTTAATAATAAAATAACAGTTTCAAATATTCCAAAAGAGCCCATCCTCTCCCTTATAAAAGGACACCACTTCTATCCCATTCCTCACACCTCTCAAGAACCTTGTCTGGTCCAAACCCTACCCAAATAATCTTTCAATATCACTCTGTTCCACCTAGAAGCCATACCTTAGGTAGAAGCCACTTCAATATGTCTTTTTTGTTCGAAGAAAAGGGAAATACCCAAATTAAAGGTAATGGATTCTCTTAACTTAATTTATTTTATTTTACTTCTCCAACCCATAAACTCTTTTTATTACTTTATTATAACAACAAAAATATCCTCAATATACGAGGATTTTGTTATGAAAAGGATTCTGAATACACTTACACACACCTCCATCCAATGGATAATAACACACTGTTTCTGTGGATGGAAAACTAATGCCTCACGAAACAATGATTGTTCAATTATCTCTTACTTATTTTCATGGTGGATATTAAGATAGAACTGTAATTAAATATAATATATATTATGTTTATGTTTTATTTATGATTATTCATTTTTCAATTTATAGAATACCTTTATGGTTTCAATTATGGGTAACCAGGATAATTTCATTTGAAGAAGTGCAGACTACCGCCCCCTCAAAGTGATATGACTCGTTAATGAATTATGTGGGACATATAAAAGATGGAGATAATTTTATTATATTTGATATTATACTGGAATTATAATATACCTATGTATGAATATGTTTTAATTACATTAACATACAAAATATAAATGAAAGTAGCGTTCATGTGTACGTACGGCTTACCGTCTCCATGAAAGGTGAATTTCATTTCTTATCTCAAATTTTATGTACTGTTATAAATAAAAATATTATATATATATATATATATATATATATCTGTGTGTGTGTGTGTGATATCTAAATCATGTATATAATTCTGGATATAATGTAAATTTTACCACATGGATAAATTGTAATTATAATAAGATCATTTTTGACTCATGTTCTGAACATCGATGATATATCAATATGAACTCAAATAATTAACTAATTGGTAATGAAAGGTAATAAGTGATATAAATGTAATAATAAACTTCAAAAAATTTCCTATTCAAGTAGAAATTAACTTATGTTAATTATTCCGGAAGAACAAGGAACATACAAAACTAGTCAGACTTGAGGTAAGGGGTTTCTTATCTCACTTTTAATTCCATTAGATTTCCATTGTTCACAACTTATTTATTTCATGTGGTGTATTGTATACTTCCATTTTATATATATTATCATGATTATCATTACATTCATGGTATTCTATGATTCATGATATGGTTATTAACTTTTATTCATACAAGTGTATTGATTACAATGTGATAAGGGGTTTTCATCTCACTTTTTATACCCGTGAGATTGATGTCAAATCAGACATTATTTCATATTTTGTGGTGTATATACTTCACATGATTGTATTAATGGTGTAATATACTTTAATTTATCTGTATTTAGGTCTTCATTTCATGATCCTTCTTTCTCGGGGTGTATGTTTCGTGAGTTATCAAATCAGTAAGAGAATTTCCAATTTCATTTTTCACTCATTGGGCTTTACGCATGCATCATTAATTATTTTTACTCCCAGATTATGTGTGGGATCACTATATTTTATTTATGTAGTAATTTCAACTCCCATTTTAATGGATATACTTTTGATACACAAAATCACTCCACTCATAATTTCCCAAGTCATTGATATGAACCTGATAAGGGTAATCTTAACTCAATTAACATTCATTGAGTTAATATCCATGTCATTGGAGTGGTTTTAACAAGAATCTGTGTGAATTTCCTATGATTGGTTTCAACAGAATAAGAAATCATATTCAGTGTATTTATATTTGTCACACATAATTGTGTAATTGATTTATTCTTAACCTAAAGATACAGTCTTTATAAGGGATTTCATATCAATTTGTATTCCATTGAGACTTCTTTCTTATTATACACCAATTCATTTTTATATGGTGTATATAATGTTTTAAAATGTTAATTCGATTCAAATGATTCAAAGTTTTATAGGAAACATTGATTCAAAAATCTATATTAAACTTCTTTTTGGTAAATAGTGAGACTTTTAAATGTTTTAATAAAAAAGGGATATTTCTCTCAAATATTTTTACTTTCATTTTCAACTATGTGAACAACCTTTTGAGATATTATTCTTGATCGAGGTTGATTTTTTATGATACAAATTTTTCATACTTTATTGCAGGTTTTGTGATATGTTTGAATGTGGATGTTTTTTTTATGCCATTCATGGTTATAGAAAAATTATTGACATTATTTATGATAGTTTAAATACGAATGATTATGTTTTGTTTAAACCTTTTCATATTAGGAATTCATTGGACATAGTAAGTGATGGGTGGAGCCCGCTATAGCTCTTTGATGCATCGATAGGTCTCATGAGACAAACTAGTGTCTTGTCACAAGGCCCCAATAAAATCTTATTTGTAGTCTGGGAAAGAGGCCTTGACTATGTTGCTATGATGTCCAGAATTATGCATTCCATTATTATGAGATTAGCTATTGGTATTTTAAGTGGTAATTCGACTAGTAGAACACCAATGACAATGCTTTATTATGGAATTATTTACTAATCTCATTTTCTTTAAATAATGTTTTCATTTTTATTATTTTTAAAGGTATGTGTTTTCAATTATTCACCATGCCTAATGGTTATGTTATCTTGTGTTGTATTTCTTACTCTTACGGAGAATTTGAGCTCCCCCTTTTCTTATGTTTAATTTTCCCAGGATATGAAGAAGTTAGTTATGAGTTACTTGCTTGTATAATCTAAGAAGGAATGATGTTTTTAATGGAATAAATTAGTGGTTTTTTCATTTAAAGTTGTAATGTTGAACTTATATAGGTATCTTGTTTCCAAGACTATTAAACTGATCATTCCTTCGAGACTTGATTCCTTATAATCATGCCAATGTATTAAAATAACAAACCGAATTCAAGATTTTGGGGTGAGGGAATTAAAATTGGTATCCAAGGTTTTTTAATACAATCCATGGAAACTAAATTTACATAAACTCTGATTAGGGAACATTACCCTAAGATAAGACTTTGAGGATTAATATAGAAGAACTTCCTAGAATTTTGGTAATGTAGAGATTTTGTGTATCTTCCAAGAAATGCATCTCTGTTTGGATACCAGCTGGTAGAGGCACCTTTGGAACAGATGTACCTAGGAGTGAAATCTCTAATAAGGTGTTTTGGGCTTGAATAGGGGTATCCTGGTATAGGATAATGGGCCTTGCTACAATATTGGTTACGACACTCCCACAGAATATGATTAGAATAATTCACATTTTCTTTACAAACTGATTTGAAATATTTTAATATAAGATGATAATAAATAACCTTGGATAATCCTAAGGTGTGTTAAATTGAAAATATGTTGTTATGATATTCTCTAAATGATTTTATGAATCTCATTATGCCTTATTCTGTTAGTTAATGGCTGGATTACAAGGAAGTCATTGTAACATTGAAGATGATGTACAAGGTAAGAATAACAGCGGAAATGAGAAACTAAATGGGTTGTTGATTAGTGTAAAAGATTTCGTGTTCATGAAAAATAATTTTTCCAAAAATATAATAAAAAACATATATATTAACCAACTCTAGAACTCAAAAAAGAATAGAAATGTGGTGAATGATAAAAGATCCAACAGTAGCTACCTTAGAGAAAAGAAAAATCAATTTCCATCAAGCATGAAATGTTGATGGAGACACCTACAAAAGTGTCTCAATAGAATAATGAAATTCTTTATGTGTGGGAAAAAAGGACATAATGTAAATAATTATTGAGGAAAAATTGAGAGTACTATGGAAGAAAACCAAAATGATCATGAGAATCAAATTACAATCATTTTTCATAAATTTAAGGGACCTTGGAATTACATGAGTCAATTCCGTATTTTATAGGATAACCTCTAAGCTAAGGAAGAACCTATGTGGAAATAAATGGTTGGAGAAATGTCTAATAGTATGGGATTACTTTGGAATACAATTCTCTTGTATGTGTAGCCGTGTAGTTTTTTTGTGAAAATGATATTTGGGGAATAATTATCTATTCTTTTATGGATATGGTTATAATGAACCATTTGGGATTATATAATCCATAAATTTTTTTGAACGTTACAGGTTATTAATTTTTGGGATGAAAATTAGAGTAATGTGATAACACGTGTGGTTAAATAATTTTATAGTTATTTTTTGTGAAATCAATCTCATTTTTGGGAATATTATAAAATTATATTTTTTAGGAAAAAGGACAACACGTAGATCGTCTGACAACCCATCAAGTCTGATAAATCTACGGGAATCGAACCCACAACCAAAGTGCGACTAGGATTTATTGTCTACCACTGTACTATGTGATTTCCCTGGTTAGTATGACTAATTATTTTTAGTTAAATTATTTTATGAATAAATAATATGTTGATTTTTTGAACTTATGACTTATTCTTAGTATATGAAAATGATTTGGTGATTATGTGATAAATGTTATTTTGGAAGATGTTCAATATTTTTTGTAACACTATAGGCCTAGAGAAAATATAATACTATGTGATTTTATTTGGGGAGTAATGGGGGATTTTTTTCATTTTGGAATAATATATGTTTTTAAAGTAAAATTATACCAATATTGGTTATTTATGGAAATGATTACCCAATCATAGAGAATATGTGATTCAGTTAATTAATTTTAATTATGGGACTGTAAGACTTGTCAATGTTATTTGGAGATAAATTATAAGATTTAACATGGAAGACTACATAATAAAATTATTCTATATTTTGCGATTCAATATTTTTTTGGATTATATTGAAGGGTTTTAAAAGAAATTTTTTATCGAATGGTATTTTTTGAACATTGGGTATTGTTTGTTTAATTTTTAGAAATTAAGATTAGTATTTATTTTTTTGAGGATTATTATTTTTTGGGATCATATGATCTTGTACTAACCATTTTGGAATTGGATAATTTTTAACGACAAGGAAAATATATAGTTTACCCTTTATGGATCATGTGATTCTCTAGAAGTTGATTCTATCTCTTCAGGTGTGACCAAATAATCTTGAATACTCATCGTTTGGAGAAAAGATGAGTTTATTGTTGAAATTTATTAAAGGATGAAACTCAACTTGTAATTTATATTAAACTTTTCTCATAGGTAATCTCATAAATAAATTCCAAAAAATTATGAAAATAAAATTAAAACAAAAACATTGTCTGTTTAATTATCTTTCTGGATAATCAAATAGCTTTCAACCCATCATAACTTTATATATTTCAAATCATTAAATTTCTACTAATGATATTCTCACTCACTCTCTCTCAGAACATGATGATTATTTTTCTTTTCCATATCATAGTTTTCTTATATAGTACCCTAATATGTTTTATTTTCAATAACCTTCATACTAAAAATTATTTATTTTAATATAGAGGCCTCATTATTCCATCTTTGATGTGGGATTTCAACTAAGATATTTTGAAATGTCAAAATCAAAATTTTCAATCTGAAGAATAAATTGCGAGGATGAAATTTATTGAAGGAGGGGAGAATGTAACACCCCATGGTTTTATAGTAAATTATCTCTTTAAAGTAATTTAATAGCTTGCACCTCACACAACACTGAGTTCGAGCGCACGCCGACTTTCCAAACTAATTGTTCAAAAGCAGTTATGAATAGTATAAACTTACTTTTGAATTTTATATATTCCATAAAAATTTTAACATCCATATTATGTGTTTCTTAGAATTAATTTAAGAACAAATTTATTTTTTTTCAGATAAAGGAAGTGTTTTTTAAAATAAATTACCACCTTTTAATGGAGAACCATTTTTAAATCCAATATTAGAAACTTTTATTTATTCAATTTTATAAACTAAACACATTATTTATAATCTAGATATAAAAATTTAGTTTTGATAAATATTTGGTGTTTTTCTGATAACCATTATATTTGGGTGAATAGTGAAAAATACTAAAAAAAATTTCAAAAATATTTTTTTAATAAAAATAATTTATATTGTTAAAATATATATTTGAAAAGTTTTTAACTATAATATGATTATAGTTTTACCAATTAATCAAATTTCTTTCATTGTAATTAATTTCACTTTGAAATTATTCATAAATAAATGTCAATCTTTGGATAATTATTGTTTCATAAAAACAACCTATTTTTTTGACAATAGGAATTAATTTTAAATAAATTAATAAAACTTATAAGTTTTTAATTTGGTAAAATATACATCATTTTTTAATTAGGAATATCAAATATATCTTAGGATGAAATTTTTTTTCTGAAAAACTTCAATTTTTGATGAATATTAAAACCACTTATTAGTAGTTAATAAATGGGCTTTTTCATTTAAATGAAATTTTACCTCTTCTGTGAATAGAATTTCAAAAGTCCGACATAAATAGTTGTTTTTAGTAAGTAAAATGTGGTTCAATAAGATGAATATAATTTATGGTTAACAATAACTGTTGGCTTTTATTTACCGCTATTAAAGGTAAATTGGGTAATTCAAGGTAAAAAGAATATTATAATAGTACAAAATTAGCTTAACACCTCACCTAACATAATTTGATGATTCATGGACGACCATAGCCATAATTGGGTCTATTTTGGGACCCCATTGAGCCATTTAAGAGGGATAATGGCACTTTATTTGAAATAGCTTATCGTAAAGACAAAATTGACATTAACAAATATCTTTTAGTATAATAATTTTTACATGGGGTCATATAAGTCATATTTTTACTATAAATATTCATTGGAAATATAAAAATATTTCCTATATTATTATATATATTTTTTATAATTTTTAGACATAAAATAAATTAAATTATTTATGACACAATAATGATGCAGTATTCACCTCATTAATAAATGATTTAAATTAATAAGATTATTAATATTAAACAATTATCTAAAACCCATCCAATTCATATTGGATGATTTTATTTTGAACATGATTCATCTTATATTATACTTTAATGAGTTTTGGACCATTTTAAACCGAATATAAGTTTATAATAAAATAACATTTTCAAACTTTCCAAAAGAGCCCCTCCTCTCCCTTATAAACGGACACCACTTATAACCAATTCATCACACCTCTAAATCCCCTTGGATCATCCATAAAATTCCCAAATAATCTCTCAAGATCGTTTTTTCCACTTATAAGCATTACCTTAGGCAGAAGTCACTTCAAGAAGTCCTTTTGGTTCAAACCAATGGGAGTTACCAATATTAAAGGTAATGGTTTCTCTTAACTTCTTTTCTTTTATTTTACTTCCCCAAACACTAAACACTTTTTATTACCTTATTTATAACAAAAACAGTATCCTAAATATACTATAATTTTGTTATGGGAATGATTCAAACTTCACTTACACACACCTCCAACTATTGGGTAAATAACACACTGTTTCTATGGATGGCAACCTAACGCATCACAAAATGATGATTGTTCAATTATCACCTTCCGCCTCTCATGATGTAAATTAAGATGGAACTATATTTAAATATGATATATATTATGTTTATATTTTCTTTATTCTTCTGTATTTTCCATTCATATCATACCTTTATCGTTTCCATTATGTGTTAACGCGATAATTTCATTTGAGAAAGTGCGGACTACTAGCTCCTCAAAGTGATATGGCTTGTTAATTCCTTATGTGGGACGTAAAAAGGATGTATTTAATTATAATATTTATTTTATTATACTTTAATTATAATATAACTACGTATAATTATGTTTTAATTCCATTAGTATAGAAAATAGGAATGAAATTAGCGTTCATGTGTACGTACGACTTACTGTCTCCATGAACGATGATTTTTTCATATCTTATCTCTATATGTCATTTAATTTTATAAATACATATATATAATGGATATTTAGTATATATATATGATATATAAATCATGTATATCATTTTGGATATAATGGAAGTTTGACCCCCAGGACAAATTGTAGTTATAACCAGTTCATTTTGGACTCATGTTCCGAACATCAATAAAATATCCATATGAACATAAATAATTAACTAATTGATATTGAAAGGTAATAAGTCATATAACGGGAATAATAAAATTGAAAAACGTTCTTTATCAAGAATAATTAAACTTAATTTTATTATTTAGGAAGAACATGGAACAACCAAGACGAGTCAGACATGAGGTAAGGGGTTTCTTATCTCACTTTTAATTCCGTGAGATTTCCATTGTTCTCCAGTCATTTATTGCATGTGGTGTATTGTATAGTAGCATTTGAAATATATTATCAGGATTATCTTTAAATTCATGGTATTCTAGGATTCATTTGGTTGTTATTAACTTATGTTCATATAACTCGATTGATTACATTGTGATAAGGTGTTTTCATCTCACTTTTTATTCCCGTGAGATTGATACTATATTAGCCACTATTTACAATTGTCTGGTGTATGTACTACCCATAGATTTATTATTTGTGTAATATACATTAATTTATCTATATTTAAATCTTAATTTTATGATATTTCTTTCAATGGGTGTATGTTTCATCAGTTACTAAATCGGTAAGTGAATTTCCAATTTCAATTTCCTCTCATTGGGCTTTACACATGCTTTATTGATTATTTTTACTCTAAGATTATGTGTGGGAAAAATATTTTTTATTTATGTAATAATTTCATCTCCACTTTATGTGGATATAATTTTGATGCATATAATCACTCCATTGATAATTTCTCATGTCATTGATATGGACATGATAAGAGTAATCTCTACTCAATTTCCCCTCATTGAGTTAAACATCTATGTCATTTGTGTTGTTTTTTCAAGAAGATGTGTGAATGCCCTATAATTTATTTACACTAAATATCTAGTCATATTGAGTGTATTTATATTTTTAACACATAATTATCTCATTGATCTATTCATAACATAAGGATACAGTCTTTATAAGGGATTTCATCTCAATTTACATTCTATTGAGATTTCTTTGTTGTTATATTACAATTCTGTTTTATATGGTGTATATAGTGTAAATTGACATAGTATATCATGAATACATTTATTATCATTATTTTATAAAGCTTTTATTACCTCAATTATGAGTATTCATGGATCACTCATTTGGTTAGGAACTCTAACTAAAATATTATTTTAAATTTTTGAAAACATTATTCTTCTAAAACATTATCATTAATGTCCATGTTTTAATAATGGTTATATGGATTGATTAATATGGATATGAATGTTTTCAAATGATAATTCCTTTCAGAAGTTTCAATGTGGTTTGGGAATCATTGATTCAAAAATTTATTTTAAACATCTTTTTGATAAATATTGAGACTTTTAAATGTTTTCATGAAAAAGGGATATTTCTCTCAAAGATTATTAGTAATCATTCTCAACTATATCAACATCCATTATGGGATATTATTATTGATTGAGTTTGATTTATTACGATTAAAATTTTTCATACTCTATTTAAGGTTTTGTGATATGTTTTATTGTGGATGTATTATTTTTATATCATTCGTGGTTTATGGATAATGAATTTACATATAGTATGTTTGTTTGAATATGAATGTTTATGTTATGTTTAATACTTTTAATATATGGAATTAATTGGACTTATAAAGTGATAGGTGGATCTTGCTATAGCTCCTCGATGCATCGGTAGGTCTCATGAAAAAAACCAGTGTCCTTGCCCAAGGCCCTAACAAAATCTTATTTGTAATCTTGGTATGAGGCCTAGACTATGTGGTTATGAGGTTTGGCATTATGATTTCCCTAATTATGAGATTAACTATATATATTTCATGTGCTTATTCAAGTAGTGTAATACCCATGACTATGTTTTATTATATAATTATTTACTCATCTCGTATTCCTACCATAGAGTGTTCATGGTTACTATTTGTAAAGGCATGTGTTTTGAATTATTCAGCATGCCTAATGTTTATGTTATCATCCAATGTATTGCATACTCATACTGAGCGTTTGATCTCACACCTTTCTTATGTTTCATTTTCCTAGTATATGAAGAAGATAGTAATGAGTGACTTTCATGAATAATATAAAAATCTTGGATGTTTCTAATAAAATAAATTAGTGTTTTTTTTCATTTCAAGTGGTAATGTTGAACGTATGTATGTATCTTGATTCCAATACTACTCAAATGATCAGTCATTCGACACTTGATTCCTTGTAATCAAGCTAATGTATTAAATTAATGCACCGACTCTTAGATTCTATGGTCGGGGAATTACATAATGTGTTTATTTATTTTATCAATTTATTTACTATGACTTTTATCATCAAAATGATAAAATTTAGGGATCACCGTTTAGATTCCCCAAACTATTAATATGGAAATATTATCTTTTATGATCATCGAGTATAAAATTTATATTGGAAAAATATTCCTATTATCTCAACAAATAATAGTTATATTATTTAAGAAAGTTAAAAGTCCTCAAATTAATAATATGCTAGTGAAATTTTGAAAGAACATATGATGTATGAAATAGATAATATAGAAGCACTGTATTTTAATTTTTTTTCTTTAAAAATACACATCTAATGGTATAATAATGAATACGAATAGTTCTCTTAAATAGATAAAAATAGCAGGGTAATTATCTCTATGATTTTATCCCAAAACATGAAAATATTCTAGTTGGGTGAAAACCCTAGTAAAAAGAAGAACAAAATAATCTTAAAGAATCCAAGAAAGTCATTAATACGAACATTGAATTCATTACAACACTACATTCCTATTAGTACTTGATAGTTGCAGGAATAATCATGGGTCATGATGTCCAATATCTTGAATATTTAATAATGAAATATTGAAACTGTATAATGTAAATATAACTAAATCCCCTTCGAAATCATAGTTAATATACTAAGATGTAAAAAAATAATTTCAACATCAATAAAATGTAAATGAATATAAAATGATAATTATTTTGAATCATCAAAAACTATAATCGTCAAAAAAATTGATCGTCAAAATTGAATCCTTAAAGTGTAAATAGTCAAATGAGAAAATGGAAGATTAGATGAGATGTAAAACTCCAAAAAATATATTTTTAAGTTGTTTGATTCCAAATCATTATAAATACCGAGTGTGATCTCATTCAATAGAGGAAAATAGTAAATATTAGTGTAGAGAATACTAAATAGAAGAGGAAATAAAATATAGACCAATAAGGTGAACATTGATCATTCTAGAAAAAATATAACAAATAATGAAACCTCAATTTTAAATTTTTTACAATATTTTATGAAGATAACGCTAAATTATTTTTGTCATTATAGACTTTCTCTTCACCTCCGTCATGAATTAACCTTTTATTTTATATTCCATATTTCAAGAGGAATGCTTCCACAAAAATTACACTATCCATAATCTGATCCTTATATAAATGAAATCATGGGAATAATGACATGTATTCTATGTGTATCTAATTGAATAATCTCCAAAGATGTGAAATTGTATATTTATAATCTTTGAAAAATATGTTCAAGGGTATGAACTTTTCAACTATTGATATATGTTAAATGGATTCATAGGGATATAGAATATCTATCTCATCATAAAGTGATCAATACTTCTAATCAATTTTTTATATCTTTTTATATGTTCCTCCATTAAATTTATGTTTAATAAATAATATTTTTTAAGAATATAATCTTTTAATCAATAACAAATAGTGTATATATGGATTTATTTTCCCAAATATGATTAACATTTATTGTTTCTTATCTATATAAGCTTTGTACTATATTTTATAGATAATTTTTTCTTCGTCACATATTCCTATTAACTTTAAATATCAATATTATTCCTTGATCATGACCATTATGTGAGTGTGATATTGAAATTATACACTAATTATCCTCTATAATATAAATTATTAAATATAATATTAATTTGTTCATTATATATTAGATTATTTATTCAAATGGATATTATAAAATCCAAAGGAATATATATATATATATATATCTTCGACTTCTATTATCTTTCTGATTCCCGAACCTTTCTTGAATACATTTTAATTCCTTGGTTTTCCATCCCAATATTGAATTACTATAATTTTAAATCCTAGATTGAATGATTTAAATTATTTATTTTAGTGTATTTATTTCAATTCACGTCCCTCTTAATATTTAATATTATAATTAATCTTTTTGTTTATCTTATAGACCAATAATTTGTAACTAATCAAAGTCTTTAAAATTATATCATTCTAGCTCAAACATGATATGGAGTAAAGATATACTTGGTAACATATACTACATATCTCTATAATATATAAATCTTTGTTTCATAACAAGTCTTCAAGACACTATTGACTATAATATGTAAAGGGAATGAATACAACTATAAACGATAATTTTGACATTTTCCCTATTTTCTTCTAATACAAAGAGTTAAAATTAAAGAAAAGATTATTTTTCTTTATAGGATATTATTTATAATTTTAAAATTAAAATTTTGATTTATGTTTAATATAAGTAATTATTAATACTATAATGACTTTGTAATAGAAAATTATTTTTCAAATCATATTATATCCACAATCTATATGTTTGGGATTCTAAATTTTTTCTATATTTTCATGGAATTGAAAAATATTTTAAAATAGGTCATAGTTTTCTTGAATTAAAATTAATAACACTTTATTCTTTCGAAAGTATTATTTTAAAACAAATGAATAAAAAAATAAGTATTGAACACCATGGATTACTACTCACCCTGGATAATTAATATCTCTTAAAAGGGAATAAATATAAAGGGGGAAATAAATGAAAAAGAATAAAATCATATTCACCAGTATATCTGTATAACAATATTCACCCTTTATGTTTACCAATATCCAAAGAAAAACTACAATGAGTAAGAATATCATCAATTGAGAAAGCATATTTTCAATAATAAAATGTAAACTTCGAGAAATGAGAAGTGTAAATGAAATGATATTTGTAAGATTGTATATAGGAACAAAACATAGTCGTTGAAAAAAATGTCATTGAAAATATGGTTGTTTAAAATAAGGATGATGGTCATATATACTAATCATGTACTAATATCGTGTAGTAGAATTAAAATAACATAACTCATAATGAAATAAAAATATGATATTAAAATATTATATATATGTTTAAATGTAACATATAAATATTATTATTATTATTTTAATTAAAATATGTCATTATGTATATAAAAAATTCAAATAAATATATCAATATCAATGGAGTAGTAAATATTAAATTTTAGAATACAACAAAAAAATTAATTGTATTTGGTATAGCGTATTAATATAGATGTATTATTCATTTTAAAATAATTGATTTATTGAGTATTTTATATTATTTCTTAATAAATAAAATTTAATCATTTATAACATTATTATATATCAACTAAAATATTAACAGAACATAAATTATTAAGTGATATGAAATAAAACTAAGAAAAAATAATACTTTTAAAACATTATTTTTTAATAAATTTATTTTTAAAGATAGATATATTAATATATAAATTTTTATTTTATAATATAAATTTAATTTTTGAAATAATTTTATCCAAATTAGCTATGTATTATTGTTTTAAAAACAGTCTATTTTTTGGTGAATAGTAAAAATATAGATTTTTCTAAAACATATAACCTTTATTATACAAGAATGCCATGGAAATTTTTGAAACTCTTTTTAGAGTTAAAAATTTAATTTATAAATACAAATTATTTTAATAATGTTGAAACACCATGAGGTATGGAATTATTTTAATATTGTTGAAGTCACATTATAATTACATTAGAGGACTATCCAAGCGTTTAATGGAGGTATCAAGAGTTCCCTCGGGGTTTAGAGCCTAGAATTTCATGTTTTGGTAAGGACAAGTTACACGGTTAGCATACAGTTTCCAATTACTATGGACCATAAATGATTGAAATTGAAAGAGAAGGACCATAAATTATTAAATAAAGCAATGGGGACCTAGAAAAATTGTGAGTAATGAAACTTATTTTAAATCTATTATTCATGTGTTTCACATGGTTTGAATAAATGTGTCCCTAACCATGTGGGGTGGGTGGTTTTTGCACAGTGTGGTTCGCATGGTTGGAACTTAGTTTAGCAAACTATGCTGCCAAATTGCGAGTCCAATTAAAAATGCCTAAATTTACCTTTTTATGTTTTTTAATCTTAAGCCTAAACTTTTCACTATCCTCTTCATTTCATACAGCACCTTCCACCTTTGTCTCTCATCTCCTCTATTAAGCTGGAAGAATCCCCTTGTTTTCTCCTTTATTTTGAGTTCTTCCCGAAGTGATTAAAGATTAGAGGAAAATCTAAGAGTATGTATAATGAAGCTTACTTTTCATACATATAAATGACATATTAATAGATAAATATTCATTACATAACATAATGATCCATTCTAGAATAATATAGGTTATGTTCTATTGGAAACATGTATATATAAACAACTAGTTCATAAATGATCTGGATCATCTCCCATTATGTTCATTATAACTATAAACCTTTATAGACATATTATACTTAGTACCATTCTTCATAACCTCAAGAAAAGAAACTCAAGAAAGGGTGATCTTAGATTCTCATTTTTTATAAACATGGGGTATATCAATGATCACTCGATCATAACATGAATATAAGGGTTTGAAAACATTATCATAACATATGAAAGTCTTACCCCACATATCATAGATCATAATATTATGTCCTGGAATAAATTTTTACAAGTCAAAACACATGAATCGTAATAGAATCAAAGAACACGAGCCATGAGAACATAATATTTTCATAAGACATAAGGTTTATCTATACACATTTGTAAAGTAGATCATTTCCTTAATAGTCAAGGCTCATTTCCAAGACTATCATAGAGGAATGGGTTCTCTCCCGAAAACATCATAGTAGTTAAAGTTCAATCCCAAACATGTAACATTAAATAATTTTCCTTAATAAATTTGGTAAAATCCACATTTTACCCTTATTTATTGCATGGGAAATCAATCTTTACCAAATTCATTGGAGAGATATATAAATCCCAACCATCTTTGGTTATAATGTGACCCCCATCCTTGGTTATAACACAATAATCGTCCTTGGTTATATCTTCACCATATTCCTTGGATATAAGGTTAACACCATCACATAATAAAAACAATACTTATGTGTTCCACAAGATTATAAAAAATTCATCACATCATAATCCGTTCAAAGAAAATAGGTGTCATAAACATATCATTAATTCACTATAACATAAACCATGGGAAATAAATGGGTTTCCTAGAATTCAAGTCAACATTAACATTAATAATATAGAGAAATACTAAGAGTGATATCATTGCATCATATCCCCATTAAAACCTTATTAACACTAAATATGTCATTTTATATAGAAAAATATTTTGAAATATTTCATGGATCACTTCTTGAGGAAAACCCCTTTTCAATTTTAAGCATATTTTTCTGTACCGAGAGATTTATTTTTTAAAGAAACATTTTCTTTGAAAATAATCATAGAAACATGTAATGGATTCTTCAAAACATTATTCAATCATGATTATAGGAAATTTAATTCATAAAATAGACATTAAAACAAAACATTTTGTTCGCACTTTTGTATGATAAAATAAAAAATTACAACATTTTGAGAGTGACCAGAAGATTCATTTTGAACCATTTTGTAACAATTAAAACATTGATAAAAGCAAATATAAAAAAAATTTAAAAAAGTAAAAAAATTATTTAAAACAATTTTATAACACATGGATATGAACAAAAATTTTTTTTTGTCTGAACTGAGAAATAAAGTTAATTTTTCTTAAAAACACATTCCTTGTTTCTTGAAACGTAATATGATGAAAATGAAGGGAAAACATGTATTCTAAAAAAACCATTGGAGAATAAAGTTCATGAGTTTCCTGATAGGTAGATAACAATATTTCATAAAAAATATAATTATAAACGATCCTAATAAACAATGACATTATTACATAAACCCATTACCATTTTGGAATCTTTTTAATCATAAAACCCATGAAGGAAAAAACATTAGGATAATTTTTATATCCCACAACTTCCATGATAATGATCAAAAATTAAATTAATGGTTATTATATATAGTAAAAAATTAAAAAAGATTTTTATAAATCATCTGTCCTACAGAAATAAATGTGTGATGAATATACCTTACCTTGAGTTACACTTGATTCGTAGGAACACTAAACACCTAATTTTGGATAAAAAACCATAAGATATATTCTTAAGGGCTATAGGTTTTGTCTTTAGGGAATTCAACAACCTCTAGAATGTATCCATGGATATGGAGAAGAGAACTTGGTATAGGATGCTTTAGTTAGAAGGCTCAGTGTGGTGTAAAGAAGAGAAAGGAGAGGTCCACCTTTATAATAAAGGGTGAGCGGTACTCATGGAATTTCATAAAATATTAAATTAATATAAGTTAATTTTAATTTTTAAATGGCTCCTAAATTATAATATTCACAACTATGATGATGTTGTTTGGAAATACTCTAATCTAATAAACTATGGACACGATTGAATCACATTTTTACCCTAATATTTTTTATTTTAACATTTTGTAAACCCATCTGACGATTACTATAATATTTGAAAAATTCACCATTTAAATGTTAATAATGTTACCAAAAAATAGAAAAAGACCCATAATTAGAAAATGATTTATGTTTCCTACCATTTCACTTTAATTTTTTTATATCTAATATTTTTGTGAATTTAATTTAATTTAATATAATATTATTTATTATAAAATATCATTAATGACATTAATTATAATATTCATTTAATTTTACATTAAATGAATCAGGTTAAATTTGAAATTTTAATATAATGATTTCACTCATCCTTCAAATGTAATATATATCACGAAATTTTTTGGCACACATTAAGTTAATTAAATTATATTACATTTAATATTTATAAATCCATTTTTCATATTTCTTATTAATTGGATAAATACATCCTCGGTGTCTTATAGGAATTTTAAGTCATTATATGATTACTAAAAATAAAGATAAAATTTTATCATGAAAATAATTTCATTAATATAAAAAGAGAGATTTATATTCATCCTTGAATATCTTTTGTTTCTATGTGGAAGCATAAAAGATATTTAAAACTAATAGAGTTACATTTTGTAACTTTCTGTGATTTAAATAATGTATAGGTCATTCTTCATGAAAAGTATCGGTTAAAAAAACTAAATTCTTCGGCTAAGGTGATATGGGTTGAATTACCTTCATCCAATTAATGTTTAAGTGAAAACGTATAAACTTATAAGCCTCTTTTAACCGAGATTAACATGATATACCTTTTATTGTGGTGATAAATGTTTCCATAGTTTCTATTCATATTGAACAAAAATAAAAGGGTATTATTTTACAAATTTTTACCTCTTAATTTAAAATATGGAATCTAATTTATCAAATTTAATTCATATATGTGGAATAAATAAATTTAAAAGAAATAAGGAGATGAAATCCATGTTTTTAGAAAAAAAAAATATTTTTACGTATTCAATTATATTTTATTCTAATTCTATGGCTAAAAAATATTAGACAAAATTAAAAACATTTAATGAAATATATAATATATAAATTTTATTAAAGTAATTCACCAAAAGTGGTTGACATAAAATATTAAGAAAATAAACATTTGTACGTATAAAAACAATTTTCTAGAAAAATAACTCTTTTACTTCCAAATGAATTTATATTAATTTCTAATTAATTGGTAACCAATGAATTTATTGAATACACATCTAAACCATAATGTTTTCAGATTTTAGTTTTTTCTATTTATTCCCTCAATACAAAAGCTATGTGTTAACTATAACATTATAGTATTTAAATAGTATATCATAGTTTGTCAAAACTCAGTGTCACATGTAATGCAAACTATCAATGAAATTAAATTTATTTGATATTTATCAAAAAATAATGAGTCCATCTCGAGTATCACAAATTAGTGGTCAAGTATCACCAGAGGCATGGAGTAGTCACTTTACGAACAAATCAATCCTTGATTGTCAAATAGGGAAATTGTATCACTCAGGAGTATATAGAAAAACTAGGGAAACCCTTTTCTGGAAAATGCAAAGACATAACCTCCCTGACACGTAGTGTGGTAACCAATTAGGAATAGAGAGTACATGTATGGGTCCTTAGTACAGAACCCACATTTTCTCACAACCTTGAATATAATTAGATATCAAGGAAATAGATATCACAATGAATAAATTTTTTATTGTAACAAGGTAATATAGGCAATAAAGAGCCATATACTTCGTGATCATTCAATCCAAACAATCATAGACAAAAAAATTTATCAAAAAAACAAAATAATTCTCCTCTAAATTTTATAATATCATTGTATGATAATAATTTTTAATAAAGAAAACATTAGGCATAAAAAACCTACAAAACTCTAAAATTCACCGTTCATAATGATCCTAAATAATTTATTTTATTTAAACTCAGCCAATGAGGGTCACACAAACACATGCAATTAATAAATTAATTATTCGTGGATAAAAGAATTTTGACCAATGATGTCAGCACACCCAAAGGGGTATCCAATAACATTGAAAAAAATTTAAAAATATAGTTCACCTCAATCATAGTTACAATAGTCAAACCACACAATTTAATTAAAATAGAATTGAAAAAATTGAAAATCACAGATAGGCATCGAGGTGTGGCACAAGGTGAAATCTAAAATATTATCTGAAACAATGGGAAAGATACTAGACACCCGACCTCATAGTTTTAGTATATTCCATTCCTCGAGAAAACCTTTGATTTGACCTAAAACAAGATAAATTAGAGGATTTAAGAAAGACACCAATTTCGGGTAAAAACCTTATGCGGTAGATCACATGATGGGGAGTAGATGAAACTAAAGTATTCTTGGTACTGATGAGTAGCTTTACTGAGAGATTTAGAGTGCTTTTGAAAACATTAAATATATTGAAGAATCTAAGGTACCACAGGCTTACAAAGCGAAGACGGGGGTGTCACACCACTTGAAGAGGAGGGGGCATGACACATAGTAGAGGAGAGGGTGAGATGAGAAAAGAAAAAGGAGAATGGAAATAAATAATGAAAAAAATTAAAAATTGGAAAAAATTGGAAAAGAATAAATTAAAATAGAACCAAATAAAGGGGAGGACAAGGGAAAATAAAAATAAAAATTGACTAAATCAATTTTTATTTATTTTTATTCTTCTTATATACATTTTTTATTTTATCATTTATTTTCTTTTATTTTTATCTCATTCGATTTCTTTGAATTTATTTTTATAACTTTTAGTCCTTATTTAATTTATCATAAACTATGTGCTACGGTGTGATGTATTATTTTACATAAATCTACTGAAACTATTTAAATAATTTAATAGTTTCTCGGGACCCTGAATAGGCTACTTGTTAAAAAATAAATATTTATATATATATATATATATATTAATTTATTTACACCTACACACACATAAATATATATATTGCACATATATATTCACATTCAATATTATTTTCCCCCATTTATCATAATAATAAAAACACTACTATTTTATTACTATTATTAAATCTATTTCATAATTATAACGTTGAATAGTTCAAACAAAAGTTTCATTAAAACTGTCAATGTAATAAATTAACCATGCAATAGAATTTATGTGGGAAAATTAATAATGTTTTGTCTACCCCAACAATAATTATCCACCCAAATATATATACATATTATATATGTATACACATATGTATATACATATATATACACTCACATATATATATATTTTCATATATAAATATATATGTATGCATTTAATCCACACACATATATAAATTATATATATAAACAAATGTATTTGTCCCAATCTAACAATAATAAAAAAACAACAACAATAATTATTATTTAATACAACCCATCAATGTCATCATTAACACTTCAAAATCAAAAACCACTAAAAATGGGATAACAGTGATTAAATTATAATTCTATACACATTTTTATTCAATTGATAAAATTAATAATATCGCAATTTTTATACTTCCCACTTATTATTTACACCACAACAAAACTTATTAATTATATAAGTATGTTTTCATTATTTTCATTCAACATAAATAGTAATATTAATAAAAAATTACTATTATTATTTCTAATGGCCAATTAAATATTTTTAAACCAATGAAATTATCATTATGTGTGATATGATAAAATGTCTAATACTCGCAAAAGTTATACCCTACTTAAGGTAAACCGCATGTCCCGGACCTAACGGTGGTCTCAAATGTCTCATATGATACAATGTTGCTGAGGTAATAATTATTTATTATATAAAAAATGGAATAATAAATTAATTTAAAAACAAAGAGAGTATTATCTCTTCTGAGGCTTCCAAACACCCGACATGCATCAATGTTATACCCTTCATAAGGTAAACATAGTGTTCTAGACCTAATAGTTGTCTTGGATTTCTCAGACAAATCACTATTTGAGAGTTATTTCATTTTTTAGAAAAAACAAATCACACCCTCATGTGAATAAAAATATTTAATATTTTTATTCTATCAACTTTGACAGTCTATGGGCCTTGAAATCCCAATCTGACTCAGTATCTAACTCAGAAAATACTTCATAGAATATTTTAAAGTGCTAAAGAAGGATTCACCTAGAATTTAATTTATTTCCATTTAAATTTTAATCTAATTAATTTAATAAAATTTCTTTTAAAAAAATAAAAGTGTCAACTATCCAAAAATTAAATGTTAAGACACTTGGTTTTAAAACCGGCCTACCCCAAAAACGAAAAAATTTAATTTCCTCAACATTTTTGTCATGTTTAAAACATAGGACATTACAATGTTACCACCTTAGAACTTATCATCCCCGAGAAGCCATTGGGAACAACGTATACCTCACCCAACCTATGGGGGTTGTGAATTCTCACATAAAAGGTCACATTGTGCCTCTACAAACCCTAATCACATTCAAGAACTAGTTATGCAAGTGACACATAAGCAATTAAGATCTAAGCCACTGCTGATTTTCCAATTGAAACATAGAGATGTCACTTACCTGGCCCTGCTTATCGTGAAACATGTCCAAATCATCATACCACTAAACATAAAGCCAAATTTACTTACCATATATGGATTTAATAATAGAAAGGGGAAAATTATGAGCTATGATACCTTCCACCATCAGAATATCCCACAAGACATACCCTTGAGTATTTTGGTGACTCTTCTTACATGATTTCCAAAATGGATAAAACATTCGATTCCCCATCGACCACTATGCCCAAGTCGAGACACATTTTCATGAAAATACCCTATCAAAATAATTATCACTCATCACATATGAGGATGTTCCAGAGAGTGTCCTTCACTGATCGTTTAGTTGAACAAGGGAGACCAATATTCAAGCCACTCTGAATTTCTATTCAGGAAGACACTCAGCTTAGATGAACAACGTTTTTTATACACCGAACTATGATACCATCTTCCAAGGTATCTCATATTCACCACAGACATGTCTACCGAAGTCTATACCAAACTTCTTGTGATGATCCTTGATTTAAGCATCACTGATCCCAACAAAAAGTTTGGGATAACCTCAAATTCACATGACAGAAGTACAGGTAACTAACCTAAGGTAGTCCATACTCCATGATTATGAGTGAGATATTGGAACAAAGACATGATACCCCCACCATAACATTGACCGATCCCAAAGTGGCAATGTCTTGACAGTCATGTTAGATGAAACAATTGGTGTTTCAATGTTTTTCTAAAGTATTCATACATGGTAATCCAAGGGTCACTCATGATTAACCATTCTTTGATATGAACCATGTGTTCAGTGTGAAGCGAGATATATATTACCCAACATCTTTTAAAATTTAGTGTAGAAAAATACTGACGGTCTCCTAGTACATAAAATATCATGTCAATATAGGGGACATGATCATCACTAAACATGAGTAAAATATGAGAATTTTAAAATTTGCATGAATGAAAACAGTCGAACCACTATTATTAGAAACATTATAAGAATCTTGGTTTCACCTGTTGATGCACTTCCATTAACCGATCACCATGCCACTACCACATGAGGTATCCCATGATTGTTCATGATTTACCACCATAGTGTACCCATGACCAATGGTGTTACTCCAAGGTTGTATACCCCACTTACCATAACAACATTGTGTTTCAGAAAATGAGCCGGCATAATTTAATTTTCACAAACCTCACAACATTTAATCCATCTTGATCATTATATAATAGTCATCTTTGGCCATGTTCCTTCTACCTATAAGGTCACGTAGTTAACAGAAAAAACATGACACTTCCCGCATTTGGAGTTCCCTAGTCATCAAAGTAGAATAGATACACTAGCTTCTCAGAATAATTCTAGATAAAACCTACCATGAATAGAAATTTTTAATCAATTGGTATCCAGTCTGAAACCAAACTGACCAATGTGTCAATACACCTGAGTCCCTGGAATTCATCCAGACCATTGAGAATAACATGATTTATTTATTCCAAGGTCACTCTACTGCTGAGAATATCCACGAATAAAATCAATAGTTCAAGGCTCAACAATTCCACTGTATTCAACCAGTTCGTAACAGCATTAAGCATGTGATGGGAACCACTAATGTGAACACATACTACCCCAATGTGATACAGAAGCAAAATGACATTCAACTTGGATGATGATGCACTAATTCATGCATCACATTGGAGAAGGGAGGGTATGATGACCAATAAAGAAGTTTACCATTCCAATGTCATGTCTAACTTGTTGAAAATGAACATTACCCAATGCTCAGGCCTGAAACAATAGTAAAGGATATTATGACCACCCATCCAAACCGGGGGTCATTTAGAATGTAAGAGTCCAACTTGTTGCTACTATATTCGAGTGACACCAAATTTCAATGAAATCATAACATTGTCAAGGAATTAAAATTCAAAGGGTGGTACCTACCACGTGATTTTCCCTTACAAAAGCATAAAGCGTTGACCCATATCGGGTTCCAAACTACAAAATTCACTGGGCTCAAGAGTCGATCATTAAGGCCATTGGTAAAGGGAAGAAAGCTTAGGGAAGACACTTACAGTTATATTCCATACAAACTCAAGGAGAAACTCAAACTACCCTAACATGATGGTATTGAACAGCGGAAACCACTACACATTCCATTTCCAAGCCCCCATTTTATCCAATTTCATAATAAAATTTGAAAACATTCAATAATCCAATCATATGGGTAGCCATATACCAATCCAAAAAACTATCCACACACTTTACATGTGGAATGTGGCTCAAATTTAATTATAGCCAATAAATTTTAGAAAAATTAACCAATTACAAATCAAATAACATGGAATGTCACTAAAACACATACAGGGATAAACATGCTTAAGTCACAAAATCGTGACATTTTAATCATAGAGACATTCTAATAAGCACACAACCATGATACAAGGCAAACATGTTAGTGAACAGGAAGCATGGAATCATTCTATCTTTCTAATTATATCATCAAAAAATGATATCTAATAATCATGAAAAATAATTACACGATGTGGGAAGGAATTAAATGCACTCAATCATATTAGTAGGAATCAAAAATGAAACTACATGGCATGATACTATCCATGGCATGTGAATTTCAATATTCCTAAAATTATGTATACTATGTTTTATCCTCACCGAACTATGACTTTGAAAAATTTCCATAAATTACATAATTCATAAGAAGTGGAAATTACACCAATTACTTGAAGTGAATTCATATCATTTATAATATCAAAAATCATGAATATCAATTAGCAACTCTGGCCACTTGGTTATTTCCCATACGTGGGGTGATTAGTCCCAAACAAGTTTTTTAACCAAGAAATAACTCATTCTTAGTGTCATGTAAAACAACCCAAAATATTAAGACAATGGAATAAAAATAACCACCTCAAATACCACTATTTTAAGTATCGACTTGGGTCATCTCTAATACATTGACTATACATATTAGTCCCCGACCTTCAACCTTACTTAATATTGAATTAAATGAATAATTCACATTGAGGATCTTTTTAGGTTTAGAGTTTTAGAGAATTAGATCATAAATCATGAATTACATTCCACATTA
This sequence comes from Viscum album, assembly GCA_963277665.1. Taxonomy (NCBI): domain Eukaryota; kingdom Viridiplantae; phylum Streptophyta; class Magnoliopsida; order Santalales; family Viscaceae; genus Viscum; species Viscum album. The sequence continues at coordinate 280,216,554 of OY728125.1, forward strand.
AACAAAGTGGTTATATAAAAGATAGTATTAGTTTTTCCCATCAAAGGAAACATCTTTAAAATAAAACATGGATTCATTCATGAAGCTTCCTTGACAATATCATCATATCATGCAACTTTCCCTTGACCTGTGAAAAACATTTCAAAAACATGGGATGAGCATAAAAAGCTCAGTAAGGGATATAAAAGTTTGAAAAGAAAATATTAGTCCATGTATGAAATCATACATTACTCATAAAACATAATCATTTTAACATAACTCATCAAATCATGAATAAATCACAGAAATCATAATGCATAAAAGAAATTTGAGGCATTCATAACATTCTTACATAGAGAGTAACCCTCTTGGTTACGTTTGGAATACCCATCACAATATATTCCCTAAATCTCTTCGGAGAAACCTTAAAGTTTAACTCCTTCGCGTTACCCAATGCATTGGAGAGCTATATCGGGTTCACCCACCCTTAGTTTATCACGAAACCACCTATCTTCATAACAATGCCCAAGAACCATAACATAATCGTATCACTTAAAACATGTATAAAGGAAACATAACATTTCCACATTTCAATCAAAAGATATTAATACAACACATTTATATAATAAAAACATAATGAAAACCATTTTAAATACCAAAATAAAAGATAATTAAAACGTGGTATTTATTTTTCATTTAAAAAAATGTATGGCTTGTAGAGGCAGCTGAAACTCAAATAATGGTCATGGCTGTGGAGAAGTCATTGTCGCCGCATACGTACGACAAATAAAAACATTACCTTTTGTCATTTAGTAAATAATTCATATAAAAAAGATTCATTTTGAATAAACGTAAATGTCAAAGGGGTTTATAAACCGTATAAAATAATGTTGTGTATAAAACAAAATATGCCTCAGTGAAAGGAGATTGAGACGAAGTCCCATACAAAGACGATATCCTTGGATTAAGGAAATATCAATTACATAATTATGTGTGACACACTAATACACCACATATAAGTGGATATTATGTGAAACAAAATCAGAGTTTATTCACAAATATTCATATAACGACATATTCAAGGAGTGCATGTTTATCCCAAAGAATCAACATTGGGTTAAGAAGTTCCCCTGAAAAAATTCGACAGCCAAACGTCGTCACTTCAAAATTCAGAAAATGAGTTGATGAGAGATAAAAATGGCATCTCATCACTTGGACATAAAAATTACATAAATAAGGATATAGAAGAACATATCAAAACATAAAAATATGTAAATTAAAAGACCCAACAAAAGAAGATTTTTAAAAAGAAGAGGGTGAAAGGTTCTCTTACCGACTTGGGTATCTTTCGAAAGATACACCCTTCGAAAGAAAGGCAATACATCATTGATGTAAATACTCATAAAAGACAGTATATTACACAAAGATTATAATAATGGTCAGTATATATACCACTCAATGGAAATAGTGGCAAATGTAGCATAAATCTCACGGGAATAAAAGTGAAATGAAAAGTCCCTTATGAAAACTCAGCAGCCTAACGACTCCATTTAAAACAACCAAAAATGGATTGATGAGATCATATAGGGTATATCATCATATTAATATAAAATTTACATCAATAGGAATAAAATAACATCCCCCAGAATAACGAATAGGAACTTAAAATAAGTGACATAAATGAGAGTACTTAAAAAGAAAGAGAGATGTTGGATCTCTTATGAAAATTCGGCAACCTAACAGCACCACTCAAAACATCCAAAATTGATTGATGAGAGAAATTAGGGTCTCTCATCATATTCATATAAAGATTACAGTAATAGTAATATAAAAGAACATCCCAAACATAAGAATGATTAGCTTAAAATTAATGACATAAAAGAGTGTACTTAAAAAGAAAGAGAGGGGTATGATCCCTTACCTCGTGTCCGACAAGACTCGATCGTTCATTAATCTCCTGAATAATAAAATTTGGTCAATTTATAATTTCTTAAGTACATAATTTAAATATTATTATTCAGTTCATATCACATATTATAATGTTATAATAATTGGTTAATAAAGTGAGTTCATATTAGACGTTTTTGTTGATGTTCGATACATGAGTAAAAATTGAACTTATTGGAAAAGAATTTTCCATGTAGTTATAGGTACATCATATCCAGAATAATATTGAGGTTTTAAATATCATATATGTCCAGTATATATTTATGTTATACTATTCCATAGCATTTGGAGACAAAAAATTAAAAGCACCGTTCATGGAGACGGTAGGCTGTACGTACGCCTGAACGCTACTTTCATTTTTTTGTCATATTAATGGAATTAAAACAAAATGAGAGAGATATATATTATAATTACAGAATTATATCCATAATTTAGATGTAATATATTACATATATATCCATTTTATATATGTACTTATTATAGTACATAACATTTGAAGATAAGAAATGAAATGTACCGTTCATGGAGACGATAATCCGTACGTACGCATGAACGGTACTTTCATTTTTTTATTCAATGGAATTAAATATTAATGATATAAAGGTATATTATAATTTCATTAGGATATCATATGTAATACCATTAGTTCCATTCTTTATACTTCCCACATATGGCATCAACGAATCAAATCACTTTAAGGGGCGGTAGTCTGCACTTCCTAAAATGAAGATATCACATTTACCCATAATGGAAACCATAAAGGTCTTCCATAAATGAAAAATAAATAAGATTAAGGAAAACATAAACATATTATATATCATATATAAATATAGTGACATCTTAATGGCCACCTTTGAAGGTGTTAAAGGAATATTGAACATTCATCGTTTCGTGAGGTAGTAATTCTCCATCCACAGAAACAGTATGTTCTTTTAACATTAGATAGAGGTGTGTAAAAGTGTAGCTAGAATCCTTATTATAACAACATACTAGATTATTTAATATACTGGTTTTGTTACAAAAAAAGTAATAAAAATAGTTTAGGGGTTTGGAGAAGCAAAATAAAACAAAAGAACTCAAGGGAAGACATTAACTTTATATCGGGTAACTCTCTTTGTTTTGAGCTCAAAGGCTTCCTCGGAAAGGATTATGACCAATGTGAAGCATCAATGATGAAGAGAGTGATGTGCAGAGATGAAATGGGCAGTGTTTGGGCGAGCCTAAGGCTTGATATGTTTGTGTAAGGTGGTAGTGGTGAGGGCCTTTTATAAGGAGAGAGGAGGGGCACTCTTGGAAAGTTATAAATTATTACTTTATTATAAAATGATTTTCGGATTTTAAAGGTCACAAAATGAAATATTTCTAGGATAAGGTGATAAGGTTTTGAAATCCACCCATCCAATAGGTTTCTGACAAGTGTAATACTTAGATTTCACCATATCTTCTCATTTTATTTAAATGGTCCATTTATGTGGTAATCACTGCATCATCACGGTGTCATAAATTAATTAATTTATTTAATGTCTAAAAATTATGAAAATTATATCATGATGTATGAAATCGTTTTAGATTTCTAATGAAAATTTATAGTCAGAAATATGACTTATATAACCCCTTGTAATAATTGTTTTTGTAAAACAACACATGTTTGTGACATTTTAATTTTAACATTAAATAAAAAGGTATTAATGTCATTTTCGAACCAAAGTGGCTCCATGGGGTCCCCAAGTTGACCCATGGATTGTATTGGACGTCTAAGTCTCATCCAATAAGGGTAAAACATGTTTCAAGGTCATTTCATATTATTATAACATTATTTTTACCTTAAATTACACTAATTACCTCTAATCGCGATTAAAAATTTAAGAGTTACTATTCCCCAAAAAATTATTTTAATCTCATTGAACCAAATTTTACATCCTTATGACAACCATGTATATCGGAATTTTAAAATTCAAACCACTGAAGTGGTAAAGTTTCATTTAAATGAAAAAAACAGTTTTTAAACTACCACTTAGTGGTTTCACTATTCATAAAAAATTGAAGTTTTTCAGAAAAATACAAAAAATTCGCCCTAAGATATATTTGATATTCCGAATTCAAAAATTATGTCCATTTTATAAAATTCAAAACATATAAGTTTCATTAATTAATTTAATAATTAATTTCCGTTGTCAAAACAAATAGCGGGTTTTTAAGAAACAATATCTATTAAAAGATTGACAGTAGTTTAAGTCCAATTTCAAAGTGAAATTAATTCAAAAACCACTATTGTATTAAATGGTAAAAATATATTTTAATTTCACATTAAAAACAATTCAAAAGATAATCTAATCATATAAATAAATTAGATTAAAAAATGTTTTGAATTAAAATACAGCATTGTTTACTATTCATTAAAAATGAACTTTATCAGAAAAATACCAAAAAATTACACAAAGTAAATTTTGATGTCCCAATTCTAAAAAAGAATTTTATTTTGTCATATATAACACATAAAACTTTCAAAAATTGGATTTAATATAGGTTCTCCATCAAAATGAGGTTAATCGACCTTTTAAATAATATTAGAATGTTTACGCTTAAAACTGGATTCATTCGCATTTTTAATCCTCTAACATTTATAATAAAAATTAAAAAAATTTGACAAAAATATATAATCATTTTCTAGTTAGTTCTGTTCATTCCCGCCATTAAAACGGCTTGGCATTAACTACCATTTAAATTAATATTATTATTTTATTAGTGTGCAACATAAGATTCCCAAGAAACTCGTTGTTGCGTATTGGGTACGCCATCGAGCATAGTGTCCCCTTTAAAGTAATATTAATATTTTATTCAAAAATATGGATAAATGTGAAAATGTCATATTCTTTATTTACCTGGGGTGTTACGTTCTTCCCCCCTTTTGCGAATTGCGTCCACACAATTTTAAAATTAGGATTGGAAACATCATTGAAAATGACACATCGGAACAAGATTAAGTAAAACAATCACTTTAAAATGAATAAAGAGAAGTTCAAAGGTCACCTGAGTTAACCCATACTAGGATTCCATGTAGTAAAACATGGATATGGAGGAAACAACAAAGGGTCATGTTCTGAGGGAGAGTGATAGTAAACATATCTAGGAGAAAGCAAACCATAAGAAAATCACAAAATTGTGATGGGTTAAATGGTATTCGATTCCCCAGTAGGAAAAGTTAACAGAAAACATTTTTGTTTTAAGTTACTCTTCATTGAGGAATTTATTTTTGAGCTTAACTAAATCACAATAAAACATACTTACTTATCACACAGACTTTCCACTTTTACAAGATTCCTTAATCAAACTCATATTTTCTCCAAAATATGAGTATTTAGGAAGACTTGTTCGCATTAAGAGTACTATAATAAACTTCTTGAGAATCACCTAATCCAAAAAATAGAACTATATATTTCCCATGTCATTAGACAAAAACCAAAACCGAAATTGTTAATATGAGATCAGATAATCCACAAAAGTATAATCCTTTGTAAATAATAAATCTATTCTTAATCTCCAAAATTTGTCCAAAAAAACCCCAAAGATCAACGAAGACCTTTCAATAATCAATTGTCCATAAAATTCATCAAAGTAAACCAAACTATGATTGAAACCCAAATATTTTAAGGATTTAATCACATAGTCTTCCAAGGTAAGAATTAACTTTTATCTCCAAATAACATCAGTTGCTCTTAAATTCTCATATTGAAAAGTAATTAACCTAATCACATATCCTCCATGATAGGATAATCATTTCCATAGACAACCCAAAATAAAGTTACAATTGATTCCTAAAATCAGCTAACTAAAAATAATAAGTAAAAGTAATGAGGGACTTCACGTAGTCCACTGGTAGGTGATAAATACCAGTCGCACTTTGGTTATGGGTTCGATTCCCGAAGCTTTGTTCGAAGCGACGGGTTGTCACACGGTCTGTGCGTTATCCTTTTTCCAAAACTATATAATTCTTATAACATTCCACAAAACGACATATAATCATCAAAAATAATCATAAAATATTTTAACTTCAAGTTTATATCGTGCCTTTCATTTTCCATCATAACATATAATAACCCATAATTACCTCTAATGTAAGGATCATATAAACTCTAATGGTTACCTTTATAATTATTACCTGAACTTCCACATCGATTGGTCATCTCATACATGATGAATGACAGAACATACCAAGGTTCAAGTGGTTGATCATGACTCTTGATAGTTGGTTTAGAACAACCACAAGTTTCCTCATTGAATCCCCCATTTCATCCAGTCTCTTAATAAGAGAAACACCATAGTTTCCTTCAAACCTATTGTCACTTTGGTGCCTACTAGATCCATCCATTCACAAAAAAACAGAAATGTCAGTCTGAGTATAGCAACAAAACCATCATGTACTAATTTGGGAGATAAATACTATGATATACTTACTCATTCACATTATCTAAAACTTGGACTCTTTCTGAAATCCGAACCATTAAGGTAATGTCACTCATGCATAGAGAATACCCTAACCTCTAATGTTATCTAAACCGAACTCTGATACCAACTATAAGGCACCGGCCTTAATCCTTACTTAATATTGAATTAAATGAATAATTCACATTGAGGATCTTTTCAGGTTTAATGTTTTAGAGAATTAGATAATAAATCATGAATTAAATTACACATTTAAACAAAGTGGTTACATAAAATATATTATTTGTTTTTTCCCATCAACAGAAACATATTTAAAATAAAACATGTATTCTTTCTTGACACTCCCTTGACACTATCATAATATCCTGAACCTTTCCCAAGACTTGTGGAAAACATTTCCAAAACATGGGATAACCATAAATAGCTCAGTAAGGGATATAAAAGTAGGAAAAGAAAACAATATTCCATGTATGAAATCAAACTTTTCTAATAAAACATAAGCATTTTAACATACCTCATCAAATCATGAATAAATCATAGAAATCAGAAGGCATAAAATAAAATTTGAGGCATTCATAACATTCTTATGTAGGGAGTAAAACTATTGGTTACGTTTAGAATAACCATCATAGTATATTCCCTAAATCTCTTTGGATAAACCTTAACGTTTAACTCATTCACGTTACCCAATGCATTGGAGAGCTATATCGGGCTCACCCGCCCTTAGTTTATCATAGAACCACCCGTCTTCATAACAATGCCCATGAACCATAACATAATCGTATCACATAAAACATGCATAAAGGAAACATAACATTTCCACATTTTAAAAACTAGATATCAATACAACACATTGATATAATAAAAAAATTATGAAAACCATTTTCAATACCAAAAATAAAAGAAAAGTAAAACATGGTATTTATTTCTCATTTAAAAAAATATATGGTTTGTAGAGGAAACAAAAACTCAAATAATGGTCACGGTGGCAGAGAAGTCATTTTCGCCGCATACTTATGACAAATAAAATCATTTCCTTTTTTTCATTTAGTAAACGCTTCGTATAAAAAAGATTCCTTTTGAATAAACATAAAATTCAAAGGGGTTTATACACCGTATAAAATAAAGTTGTGTATAAAACAACATATGCCTCAATGAAAGGAGATTGAAACGAAGTCCCATACAAAGATGGTATCCTTGGATTAAGGATAAATCAATTAAATAATTATGTGTGACAAACGAATACACCAAATATAAGTGGATATTAAGTGTAAAAAAATTATAGGTTATTCACAAATATGCATAGAACGACATATTCAATGAGTGCAAGTTTATCCCAAAGAATGAAAACTGGGTTAAGATGTTCCCTTGCAAAAATTCGACAGCATAACGGCGTCACTTCAATATTCCAAAAATGAGTTTATGAGAGATAGAAAGGGTATCTAATCACTTGGAAATAAAATTCACATCAATAAGGATATAGAAGAACATATCACAACATAAAAATATGTAAATTAAAAGACCCAAAAAAAATAAGTCTTTTAAAAAGAGGAGGGTGAAAGGATCCCTTTACCCACATGGGTATCTTTCGAAACATACACCCCATGAAAGAAGGACAATACATCATTGATGTAAATACTAATAAATGAATGTATATTACAAAAAGAGTAGAATAATGGGCAGTATATATACCACTAAATGGAAATGGTGGAAAATGTAGCATAAATCTCAAGGGAATAAAAGTGAGATGAAAAATCCCTTACGAAAACTCGGAAGCCTAATGGTGCCACTTAAAAGTTCCAAAAATGGATTGATGAGATCAAATAGGGTCTCTAATCATATTAACATAAAATTTACATCAAGAGGAATAAAATAACATCCACCAACATAACAAATAGGAGCTTAAAAGAAGTGACATAAAGGAGAGTACTTAAAAATAAAGAAAGAGGTTGGATCTCTTACGAAAATTCGGCAGCCTAACGGCGCCACTCAAAACTTCTAAAATTGATTGATGAAGGAAAGTAGGGTCTCATATCATATGAACATAAAAATTACAGTAAGAGTAATATAAAATAACATCCCAATCATAAGAAAGATGAGATTAAAAGGAATGACATAAAAGAGTGTACTTAAAAAGAAAGAGAGGGGTATGATCCCTTACCTCATGTCTGACATGACTTGATCGTTCTTTAATCTCCTGAATAATAAAATTTGGTCAATTTATATTTTCTTAAGGGCCTAATTTAAAGGTTATTATTCAGTTAATATCACATATTATAATGTTATTATAATTGGTTAATAAAGTGAGTTCATATCAGATGTTTTTGTCGATGTTCGGTACATGAGTAAAAATTGAACTTGTTGGAAAATCATTTTCAATGTAGTTATAGGTACATCATATCCAGAATTGTATTGATGTTTTAAATATCATATATATCTAGTATATATTCATTTTAAACTATTCCATAGCATTTGGAGATAAAAAATTTAAATCACCGTTCATGGAGATGGTAGGTCGTACGTACGCATGAACGCTACTTTCAGTTTTTTGTCATATTAATGGAATTAAAACAAAATTAGAAAGATATATATTATAATTCTAGAATGATATCCATCATTTATATGTAATTTATTACATATATATCCATTATATATATGTACTTATAATAGTACATAACATTTGGAGATAAGAAATGAAATGTACCGTTCCTGGAGACGGTAAGTCGTACGTACGCATGAACGCTACTTTCATTTCATTTTTTTGCATTCAATGGAATAAAATAATAATGATATAAAGGTATATTATAATCCCAGTAGGATATAATATGTAATACCATTAATTCGATCCTTTATACGTCCCACAAATGGCATTAACGAATCAAATCACTTTGAGGGGGCGGTAGTCTGCACTTCCTAAAATGAAGATATCACGTTTACCCGTAATGGAAACCATAAAGGTATGCCATAAATGAAAAATACAGAAGCTTAAGGAAAACATAAACATATTCTATATCATATTTAAATATGGTTACATCTTAATGGCCACCTTTGAATGTGTCAAAAGAATATTGAACAATCATCGTTTCGTGAGGCAGTAATTCCCCATCCACAGAAACAGTATGTTTTTTAACCATTAGACGGAGGTGTGTGAAAGTGTAGATCGAATCCTTATTATAATAACAAGCTAGTATATTTAGGATACTTGTGTTATTACAAAAATAAGTAATTAATAGAGTTTAGGGGATTGGAGAAGCAAAATAAAATAAAAGAACTCAGGGGAAGACATTACCTTTAAATTGGGTAACTCTCTTTGATTTGAGCTCAAAGACTTCCATGGAAAGGATTCCTCCAAATGTGAGGCATAAAAGATTAAGAGATGGATTTCTAGAGATGAAATGGGAAGTAGTTGGCTGAGCCAAAGGCTTGAGAGGTCTTTGTAAGGTGGTAGAGTTGGGGGGCCTTTTATAAGAGGAGTGGAGGGGCACTCTTGGAAAGTTATAAAATATTACTTTATTATAAAATGCTTTTCGGATTTTAAAGGTCCAAAAAGGATATATTTAGAGGATAAGGTGATACGGTTTTGAAATAAACCCATAAAATTGGTTTGTGACAAGTGTAAGACTTAGATTTCACCCAATCATCTCATTTTATTTAAATCCTTCATTTATGAGGTAATCACTGCGTCATCACGGTGTCATAAATCAGTTAATTTATTTAATGTCTAAAAATTATTAAAAAAATATCATGATGTAGGAAATCGTTTTATATTTATAATGAATATTTATAGTAAAAATATGACTTATATAACCCCATGTAATTTTTTTAGTAAAACAAAACATGTTTGTGACATTTTAATTTTAACTTTAAATAAAAACGTATTAATGTCATTTTCCAACCAAAGTGGCTGCATGGGGTCCCCAAGTTGACCCATGGATTGTCTTGGTCGGCAATGAATCATCCAATAATGGTATAACATGTGTCAAGGAAATTTAATATTATAATAACATTATCATTACCTTAAATTACACTAATTACCTCTAATCACGATTAAAAACTTAAGAGTTAATATTCCTGAAAAAATTATTTTAATCCCATTGAACCAAATTTTACATCCTAATGACAACAATGTATGTTGGATTTTTGAAATTCAAACCAAAGAAGGGGTAAAGTCTCATTTAAACGAAAAAAATAGTTTTTAAACTACCACTTAGTGGTTTCACTATTCATCAAAAATTGATGTTTTTCAGAAAAATACCAAAAATTCACCTGAAGCTATATTTGATATTCCGAATTTGAAAATTATGTCCATTTTAAAAAATTAAAATCATATAAGTTTCATTGATTAATTTAATAATGAATTCCCGTTGTCAAAATAAATAGCGTGTTTTTAAGAAACAATATCTATTAAAAGATTGACACTAGTTTAAGTCCAATTTCAAAGTGAAATTAATTCCAAAGACCACTATTGGAGTAAATGGTAAAAATATATTCTAATTTCACCTTAAAAACTATTCAAAAGATAATCTAATCATATAAATAAATTATATTAAAAAGAGGTTTTGAATTAAAATACAACATTTTTCACTATTCATTAAAAAATGAACTTTATCGGAAAAATACCAAAAATTTACACAAAGTAAATTTTGGTGTCCCGATTCTAAAGAAGAATTTTATTTTGTCAAATATAACACATAAAATAGTCAAAATGTGGATTTAAAAGAGGTTCTCCATCAAAAGGCGGTTAATCGACCTTTTAATGAATATTAGAATGTTTACGCTTAAAATTGGATTCATTCACATTTTTACACCTCTACCATTTATTGTAAAAAGCTAAAATATTTGACAGACATATATAATCATTTTGTAGTTAGTTTTGTTCATTCCTGGCATTACAATGGCTAGGCGTTAACTACCATTTAAAATAATATTATTTTACTATTAGTGTGCAATGTAAGATTCCCAAGAAACTCGTTGTTGCATATTGGCTACGTCATCGAGCATAGCGTCCCCTTTAAAGTAATATTAATATTTTATTCTCAAATATGGATAAATGTGAATATGTAATAGTCTTTATTTACCTGGGGTGTTACAATACTGGTTGGTCGCATGACCTCAAATGCATCTCCTCGAACAGTAGAGGCATAAGACTAGTAGTGAGGACCTTTTTTACATGTTTGTAGGGGATACTATTCCCTCATTGGAAAAATGTAATAAAAAAAATAAAACCAATTTATAACAAGTAGAAGAAGTATATAAATAAAACAAACCACATAAGAAGAAAATAAATGATCGCAATTGAATAAATGACAAGCTACAATGATGATAAATAAAACAAGATACACAATGATGTCATGATATGATATTTGTACTAAAGTAAAAGCACGAAAAAATAGGAATACAAGAAACTTATCAAATATATAATGTAAATGAGAAAGATTGCATCAAGTTTTTCTTGAGTAAATACTCATCGCCCTTCAACAATATCTATACTAAATAGAAAGAAACAATTAAGAATCGTATGTTTCACGCTTCCCCTTATTCATACCTCCAAACATATAATCGACTTTGGTGCTAAGAGGCAGCTGATATGGGTGTGAGATATAATCTCAACAGGTCGGAACCCACAGTTTCAAGACCTTTCCATTTTTTTCTATGCAAAAAATGTAGTGTGGCATATTTAAAATAAATTAATGAAACCTAAATAAAATAAAAAATAATGGAAATTGGTTTGGTTTCTGAAGAGGACACCCATCCCATACAACTTGCTTCAGCCGGAACTAGGAATATGAATAAGGTAATTATATAAAGAATGATGTATATATGTATACATATATAAGAGCCTATAAAACAGAAGGTAGACTAAAAAAGACCATAACCCCAAACTGGTGTTATAGCTTGGGATCTAATTTATATTTCAAAAAATATTTTGTTTAAGAAACTATATTGGTATCACAATTCACAAGAAACTCCAAGTGGAATTAATAGAAACCTTCCCCACATTAACATTATTATTATATTAAAGTTTAGAGTTGGCATAAGATCCATTAAAGAAGTTATCAATATTTTACATCCTTCAATTTATACAATATCCCCAAACCCCTCTAGGGAAATATTAGGAAAACAAATGTGTCACTTGAGGAATGGTTTTATCATGAGTTTTTCCTGGGTATCATAAATATGGTGTGGAGTATCACATGAGGCATGGTGTAGCCAATTTTCCAATAGTTATGTCCTCGATTGTCTCTTAAAGAACCGGTGTAACTCATGAGTGTATAGAAATATCAGGGAACCCCTTTTATGGAAAATACTAAGGCATCACCTCCCCGCCACGTAGTTTGGAAACCAATCAATAATGGAGAGTCTATGTGTGGGTCCTTAATATGAAACCCACATTGTATGATCACCCTGAATTTAATTAGATTTCAACGAAATGGATATCACATTTTAGGCATTCATAATTGTATAACAATAATTTATGTAACAAAGATCCACATACTTCTTCATCATCCAATCCAAATAGTAATAGTCAAAACACTTGATCAGCAACACTAAAAAAATGCACTTTTCTCTTTTATAATTTCATAATACGGAAATAATTTTTAATAAGGAAATTATTAGGTACAAACCCAACAAAAAACCCAAAACTTCATGGTTTATAATTATCCTAAATAAATTATTTGAATTAAAACTCATCCAAAGAGGTTCATGCAAACGCATGAATTTAATAAATTTATTATTTGGGGAAAAAGAAATTTAGACCAATTTTATCGACACATCCAAAGGGATATCCAATGATGTTGAAACAAATTAAATGATATAGTTCATCTAAATAAATGTATCAACAGTGAAGACATGTAATTTAATTAAATTAGAGTAGGAAAAATTCAATATCTCCTATAGACATCGATGAGCGGCACAACATGTGATGTAAAAGTCACAGCAAAAAAATAGGAAAGACAGTATACCCAACCTCGTAGTCACAACATATCCCATACCCCACGACAAACTTTAATTTAACCTAAAACGGAGAAAATCATAGGACTTAAGAATGTCCCCAATGATGGGTAAAAATATTCACTGGTAGATTGCATGATGAAGAGTGGATGAAATACAATAATTCTTGGTGTGGAATATTAGGATTACGGAGAGATTCACGGTGCTTCTGATAGTGTTGAAAATTGAGAAGAATCAGAGGTGAATCAGGTTTCCAAAGTGGCGATGAGGGGTGGAGCCCCTCTTGGATAGGAGGGGGGCACGACACACAGGAGAGGAGAGGGAGAGAAATGAAAAGAAAAAATCGAGGAAGGAAAGAAATAAGGAAAGAGTAAAAGAATGAAAAAAAAGAAAGAAAGAAAATAAATAAAAAATGGAAAGAATAAAATAAAATAAAAATAAAATAAATTGGAAAATAAGGGAAAATAAGAATAAAAAATGGTTTTAATTATTTTTTCTCCTCTCATATACGATTTTTTTTCATTCTTTTTTCATCTATTTAGATTTATTTAAATTTATTTTTATTCCTACTAGTCCTTTTTAATTATTAATACCTATATCATGCACTAGGGCATCATGTATTATTTTTTATGAATCTTGTGCAACTATTTAAATAATTTAATAGCTGATCGGGACCCGCAACATGATTTCGAGTAAAGTAAAAATATTTTTATTTATTTATTTATTTACTCCCACCCACCCTCACACACATAATTATATATATTCCATATATATACACCAATATTATGCTCCCCAATTAATAATAAAAATAATAAAAATAAAACACTAATATTTTATTATTAATATTAAATCTATGTTATAATTATCTCCCTGAATAAATCAATAAAAAGTTTCATTAAAACTATAATGTTAATAAACTAACCACATAATTAAATTTATGTAGAATAATTAAAAATATTTTATCTATCCCACTAATAAATATCCACCCATATATATATACACACATTATACACACACACACACATCAGTATATAAATATATATACACTCGCATATGTATATATGTATACATATATATTAAATCCACATATATATATATACACACATTATATCTAAATGTACACAAATGTATTTTTCCCTATCAAATAATAATAACAATAATAATTATTATAATTATTTAAGAAAACCCATTAATGAAACCATTAATAATTTAAAAATAACAACCATTAAAAATAAGATAACTATTATTAAATTAGAATTGATTGCACATTTTTATTTAATTGGTACAATTAGTTTTATCACAATTATTACATTATCCATGTATTATTTACATTTAATCACAATTTATTAATATTAGAAGTATATTTTAATTCTTTTTTTACAACAGAAATAATAATATTTATAATTTAATTATTTTTATTATTTCGAAAATTAAAATAAATATTTATAAACCAATGAAATTAGCTTTGGTTGAGATCTAAAAAAATGTTTGATGCTTGCAAATGTTATACCATGCCTAAGGTAAAGCGCATGTGCCAAACCTAATATTGGTCTCTGATTTCTCATACAACACACAATTTATGAGAAAATATTATTTATTATATAAAAAATATAATACTAAATTAACTAAAAAATCATGTATTGTCACGTGTGAGGTTTCTAGACACCTAACAGGCATCAATGTTTTACCCTTCCTAAGGTAAACAAAGATTTCCATACCTAACAGAGGTATCAGATTTCTCCAATAGTCAATCATTGATAATTATTTCATTTTTTGGAAAAACACACACTCACATGTGAATAAATATAATTAATATTTTTATTATGTCTACATCATGTGTATATGTGTCTTAGAATCCCATGCTGACTCAACATCTAAATCTAAAAATATTTCATAGAATATTTCTAAGTGTTACTGAATCATTTTCCTTTTATTTAATTTATTTCCATTTTAAATTTTATCTAATTAATTAAATAAAATTTCATTAAAATAAAATCATAGTGCCAGCTACCTAAAATAAAAATTTACAACAATCTGTTTAAATCTGGCCAGCCCAACTTAAGGAAAAATTTAATTTCCTCCACATTTTAATCCAGTTAAAAATAGAAGATGTTACAACCTTCCTACATCAAAACTTATCATCCCTAATAAGCATTTGGGAGCGGCATAACCCTCACCCGACCTAACAGGGGCATGAAGTCTCATATCAAAGGCCATGTTGCATCTCAAAAAACCCAATTCACATTCATGAATTGCTTTGTCCAGTTGCGCATAAGCAATTAATATATTATCTAATGCTCATGTTAAATCAAATCACGAATATGGACCATACCTCAGCTCCTTTAGCTTGAAACATGACCACGTCATCATCTTATTAAACATCATGCCAAATGTACATCCCATCATAGGATTTAACTTTAGAAAGGTAAATATTCTAATCCACAACACCATTAAACCTTAGAATTTCCTACTAGACACACCCTTAAGGATCCTAGTGATTCTTATTGAACGATTTCCAAAATGGATAAATTTATTGATTCACTATCGATCTCTAATCCCAATTCGAGATGTATTTCAAAAAAATACCTAACCGACACAAACCACACTCATGTCATCTGAGGACATGCCAGAGGTACTCCTTCACTGATCGTTCCATTAAACAAGGGAGACAACTAGTCGAGCCACTCTGGAAGACAATTAGAGAAGGTTATTAGCTTAGATGACCAGTGTTTTATATAAACAAATTTTTGATCCATTCTTCGAAGGTAACTTTTATTCACCACATACATGTCTACCAAAGTCCTTACATGACTTCAGGTGATGTTTTCTGATTTGAGCATCATCGATCTCGACAACAAGGCAGGGATTACCTCATATTGGCATTATGGGAGTACATGGAACTAACATAAGGTAGTCTATAATCCTTGTTTACAAGTGATACATTGGAATAATGACAAGAAAACCCCATTATAACATTTATTGAGGCTAGAGCAGCATCATCCTGGTGGTCTTGTTAGATTAAATGACAAGTTTTCCAATGTTTTTTCAGGGCATTTTTAAATGGGAATCCCATGGTTACTCAAGATTAACAATGCTTTGATATGAACTGCAAGTTCATCATGCAACATGATAAATATTACCCAAAAACATTCAAAATTTAGCACAAAAAAAACAATTCACTCTTAGTGCATCAAGATGATGTTAAGATTGAGGAAATGATCATCACTAAAACAATGCACAATAAGAGTATTATAATGATTACATGAATGAAAATGGTTGAACCACTACTATTAGACACCTTAGAAGAATCTCGGCTTCACCAGTCAATGCACTACCATTAAACGATCACAAAGACTTTACCACCCGAGGTATCCCATGATCGTTCATGCTTTACCACAATTATCTACCCACGACCAATAGTGTTACTCAAAAGTTTCATACACCTCCAACCATACCAACATCATGTTGTCTATAATGCAATGTAATGATTTAATGATCCCAAGCCTCATGACATTTAATCTTCCTGAACATTCTCTAATGGTATTATTTGGTTTTTTTCAATCTATATGGATGGAAAAGTATATAAAAAATTGACATGAAACTTCCCCACATTAGGATTTCCGTAATCATAAAAAAAGAGATTGACTAGCTGATCAAAAGATTGCTAGTTTAGAACTACCATAAAACCAAATTCTTTTTTAATCAGAATTAATGACAAAACCAAATAGGGAATCATGTGAAAACACCTGAGTCTATAGAATTCATCTCAAGCATAAGTAAAAACATGATTTATTTATTACCATGTCACTATACTCCAAGGAAGACCAGAGACCACAATCAAAAATTCAAGGCTCAACAATGCCACCAGACTCAACCATTTCATAACAACATTAAGCACCTAAATGGAATCTCGTATGTGAAGGAAAACTATCCTAAGGTGATACAGAAGAACGATGACTTCTGTTAGTGCTGCTGAGAATGGTGCTCACAACACTGCACACACTGAACCATCTTTTCCTGTTCGAATTAACAATGCAGTGTCTCCTGCTATGGAAATAGATTCTTCTTTTGTTTCTCCACTGTCTTTGACAGCCCCTGCTCCATCTTCTGATTTTGAAAAACCTATATCCACGATTGAGGTTGCTGATATTTCTACTCATGTTGTCACTGCTTCGGACCCTACTCCTCAGAAGTCCCTGCCCTCTGTCCAACCGCCTGTTCTTATTTTTGAACAAGGCCATCCTCTGGACACCTCTTCTCATGCTACTACAGTTCCTGACCACAATTCCAAACAAAAACCTCCTACCACCCCTATGGTCACTCGTGCCCAAGGGAAGAAAGGTTCTGGAAAATCCAAAAAAAAGAAGGGTGCTAACCCAAAACATAAATAATGATGAATATTCTCTTCTGGAATTGCCAAGGTCTGGCCAATAATGATACTTATGCAACTCTTAAGAGATTTATAAGAACCCATAAGCCTCATCTCTTTGCTATCTTTGAACCTAAAGTCAACTATAAGATGAACTTCATGAGATTTGGTTCCCTTAACTATAGTTTTCTAAGCTCCTGTAAAAATACTTCTCAAACTGACTCTCTGTGGTTTTTTTATCACAATTCTCTTCAAAATATCAACATTTTTAAAATCACTGACCAGCAACTCACATGCGACTTCTTATGGAATAGTCATCATACCTATTGCACCATGGTTTATGCTAATAATAGGTATCAAGAAAGAATAACTCTATGGCAGGACCTTCTTGATATGGCTCCCTTCATTCATGACCCTTGGGTTGTGATGGGAGACTTTAATGCCATTCTTAATTCGGGTGAAAAAATAGGCCCCTCTCACATTTCTATATCCTCTAGGGAATTCAGATCTACTATTGAAGACTGTGACCTCATTGAAGTAAATATTACTGGTGCCAAATATACTTGGTACAGAAAGCATTATAATAAAACGGTTGCTAGTAAGCTTGACAGGGCTTTTGTCAACATGAAGGCTCTTGATACTTGGGATTGCATCTCCAGTACTACTCTACCTCGTCTCAACTCTGACCATCACCCCGTCCTCCTCAGTTTCAATATGAATAGTCGTAAGCTTTCCCTTCCTTTTAAATTTAATAATGTCTGGTCTTCTACACCCGACTGTGTCTCCTTTATTCATAACACATGGACCTCCATGAATTACCACAAGGATTCCTTTTCCTGTATGTACAAATTGAAAACCTTAAAGCAGGCCCTGAAAGGATGGTGTAAAACTGCAAGCTCTCAAATTGACCTTGATATTTCCTCTTTTTAAGAGGAGATGCACCGGGTCCAAACCCAAAATACCTCATCTGATCTTAATATGGACCCTCAATTAGAAGATAATCTCTCTCTCAAACTAAATGATTTGCTTACCCTTAAAGAAAATATCTGCAAGCAAATGTTTAAGACTAAATGGCTCACTGATGGCGATCGCAATACTAAATTTTATAACTCCATTCAAAGAGTCAGAAAGGCTAACCGCCCTCTCTCTAAGCTTACTTATCAAGACTTGATCCTTGACTCTGAAGAGGCAATAGTGGATCATGTCATCTCGTACTTTCATAATATTTTTAATGGTACGAAGACTAATGTTGATCTCAGATCTGGCATTATTCCTTCCTTGGTTAATGAAAGAGAAAATGAATCTCTCTTATGTACTTTTTTACACCACGAAATTAAAAATACTGTTTTTGGTCTGAATCCAGACAGCGCGCCCAGACCGGATGGGTTCAATAATGGTTTTTTTCAAAAACACTGGGATATTATCCACAATGATGTTTGTAACACTATTAAGAATTTCTTTATACATGGTTCGCTTCCACATGGAATAAATGCCCAATTCCTAACTTTAATTCCCAAGGTTGAAAATGCCTCGGAGATCCATCAATCCAGACCAATTGCCCTGATCAATACTCTCTATAAAATCATTACCAAAATAATTGCGAACAGACTTATGCCTATTTACAACAAAATTGTCTCGTGGAATCAATTCGGTTTTATTAAGGGTAGGTCCATCCAGGATTGTATTTGCCTTGCCTCCGAATGTACTAATTGTCTAAACAAAAGTTCTAGAGGGGGATGTGTGGCCATCAAACTTGATATCAGGAAGGCCTTTGACACCATTGACTGGAACTTTATTTTCAATGTGCTTTCGTCTTTTGGCTTTCATGATGCTTTCATCTTAAAGATTAAAACTTTATTTAACTCAGCTTTTATTTCTGTTCTGATCAATGGTTCCCCTAGAGGCTTCTTCAGATGTTCTAAGGGTGTCAGACAAGGTGACCCTCTCTCTGCCATCCTTTTTGTTATCGCTGAAGACTACTTAAGTAGACTTCTCATTCACCTGGTTGATCAAGGCAAGCTCAGACCTATTCAAGCTGCCAGGAATCTCAATACCCCTACTCACCTTTTCTATGCTGATGATATTATCCTTTTTCTCAAAGGTGATCAGAAAAATATACATGTTCTAAAACAAGCCCTTAATCATTATGAAGAGGTTTCTGGTCAAGAGATTTCCTGGGATAAATCTTATATTTTCTTTGGCAAAAGCATCCCTGTTAGAAGAAAACCTAGCATCATTGTTTCTCTTGGTATCAAAGAGGGCCTCCTCCCTTTCAATTATTTAGGCGTCCCTCTATTTTGGGGTCGTCCTAAAGCCTACTATTTCACCAACATTACTGATCAAATTATTAAACAACTCTCCACTTGGAAAGGTAAATTACTCTCCATGGCCGGCATGATATGTCTGGTCAAATCAACCATTGTTTCCAAAATGGTCTACTCGCTCATGATCTACAATTGGCCTTCCGGCATTTTTAAAAAGATTAATACCTATATCAAAAATTTTATTTGGTCAGGGAGCACTTTAGAAAGGAAGCTTGTCACTATCCCTTGGAATTATTGTTGTAAACCTCTTGATAAAGGCGGCATTGGTATAAAAAAATTAAAGCTTTTCAATAATGCTCTCCAATCCTGCCTTACTTGGCGCATCATTAATGGTTCCTCTAAAGCATCGGAGTTCTTGAAGCATAGATTCTTTCCTAAACTCGTGAAAGGGAATTTTTGTCACATCAACTCCTCGATTTGGCCCGCCATCAGAGACTCGTATCACTCTATCATGAAGAATTCTAGATGGATGGTCAGTGCGGACTCTTCTTTTAATTTTTGGTGTGACAATTGGCGCGGTAACCCCTTGATTTCTTAGCTTTCTATGAATACCTCTCCTGGAGATACTAGTCTTTCTATAAAAGATGTCCTGCGATCCCATCGTCACACCCTCCCAGAAAATATTGCTCAGATCATTGATAATCATCCTTTCTCCCCTGGCGGTGACTTTCTGGTGTGGGAACATGCTCCAAATGGCGTCCTCGATTCTAGAAACTTCTATAATCACTGCTTCTCTCGAGAGGATCCCAATTATCAATGGATGAGTTTTTTTAATAAGCCTTGGATAAAACCTTCTAGACTCACCCTCATTTGGCGACTAGCTCACAATAGAATTCCCATTGATGCATGTCTTCAAATCTTTAGCATTCAACTTTGCTCTAAATGTCGCATGTGTAATCAACATAGGGAGGATGCAAACCATCTCTTTTTGTCCTGTGCGACAGCCTCTGCTTTATGGAAATATGTTCTGGATCTCTTTAATTGCAGATGGCCAACTTTTGATTCTATTTGTATGTTTCTTAAATATTGCATCAGATATGATGCCTCCTTGCAGATAAAGAATATCTTCCTTGCGGCAGTGGCGGAGCTCCTGCATGTGATCTGGTACGCCCGTAATGATTTTATTCATAACAACCACTCATTTAGTCTCAATGCAGGTAAAGCTCGGATCCTTATTGCGATTCATGAAGCCGCTTCAATCCAAAAAGCTTCTTGCAACAACTCGGCTAACGATTTAGTTATCCTTCGCCACCTCGGTGTCCCGGGCATATATCCAAAACCCAAGCGCTTCATTGAAGTTTTCTGGCAAGCCCCGATGTCAGGATGGATTAAAGTGAACGTTGACGGCACTTCCAATGGCAATCCTGGTCCTGATAGTTGTGGTGCCATCTTCAGAGACTCATCTGGTCACTGCCAGGGCTGTTTTTATGCTTGCTGTGGTCTTTCTTCTTCGCTCGAGGCTGAGATGCTTGGTGTCATCCATGCTGTTGATTTTTCCATTCAAAGAGGCTGGAGAAAGCTCTGGATTGAAAGTGACTCCACAACCATCGTTCAGGCCATATGGAACAGCGACACTCATCTTGCTTGGCCACTTACCACTCTTTGGATGAAGTGTCTGAACTCGCTTCACGGGCTTGATTATATTGCTACTCATGCTTACCGTGAAGCGAATTCTATTGCTGATGCACTCGCCAACAAAGGTATTCAACAGAGCATGACTTGGCTTGACACTCTTCCAGCTGACTTATCGCCTCTCTTTGAGAGATATTGTAACAAAATCCCATCTTTCTGAACTTTGTAATCCTCTTGCTTTCTTATATATTTTGTGCTTTGGTCTTTTGACCGAAGCATTACCTTTTTTAAAAAAAAAATTCCCCCATCACTATATAGAATATAGGGCCAGACAAACTACGAAGAAGATGGCCATGCCTAATTCATCTATACCCTATTTAAAATGAACATTAATTTATGGAGAGGCACAAAATAGAAGTCAAGGATACCATGGCCACCCATCAGAACTAGAGGTTCATTTAGAAATTAAGAGTCCTTCTATGTGCTATGGTACTCAAACATCACCAAAGGTTGGTGAACTCACAACATTAGAAAGTCATTTAAACTCAATGTGTGCTACCAAACATGGGCTAGCCCTTAACAATATTAATAAGCATTCACCCATATCAGGATCCTACCTAAGGAAAGTCACTAGGCTAAAGAGACAATCATTTAGGCTATTTCTAAAGAGAATAATTCCAATAGAAGAGACTTACGGTTCCATTCCAAGTAAAGTTATAGAGAAACTAAAACTACACTAACTTGATGGACATAAATATAGGAAACCACTACAGGTTCCATTTCCAAGCCCAAATTTAAACCCATTTCATTGTAAAACATGAACATATTCAATTGTCCAGTCATATGTGTATCCATATACCTTTCCATAAAGCACTCATACACTTTACATGTGGGCTTTGGCATCTATTGAATTACAAACAATACATTATATCAAAATCAAACAATTACACATCAAACAAACTATCATGTCACTACAGGCATCTAATAAAGAGAATAATGCTGAAATCATAGAATCGTGACATTTTAATCATAGGGACAAGCTAATAAGAACATAATCATGATACAAGGAAAGCTTGTTAGTGAATAGTAATCATTTAGACATGATAGCATGCTAAATATATCATATAAACATTATATCTAGTTGGCATGAATAATAAATACAAGACCTAGAATATAATTCAATGCACTTAATCATATCAGCAGGAAACATAAAATGAAAATACATGCAATGATACTATGAATGAAGTTGAATTTATATGTGCCTAATATGATACATGCCATGTTTTATCTTCATTGAACTAAGTCATTAGAAAACATACATAAATTACCAAAATCATAATAAGTGGAAATTACACCAATCACTCGGGGTGAAATTATATCAACTATAATATTGAAAAGCCTGAATATCAATTCCAAACCACAGCCAGGTGGCTATTTCCCATATGTGGGCTGATTAGTCCCAAACATAGCTATTAACCAAGCACCGACACATTCATATGGTCATGTCTACCAACCCGAAATAGTAAGATGAAAAAAACCTCTTCTAATAACACTTTTTAACATCTAGTCATGACTCACTAATAAGACGGTGGCCAGACTGGTGGGTCACATCACCTCAAGCACATCTTCTCAAACTCCAGAGGCTGATGACAAGTAGCGAGGTCATTTTTAATGTGTCTATATTGTAGACTATGCCCTCATAAAAAAAAGTTAATACACGAAAATAGAAAATCAATTTATAACAAGAAGAAGAAGCATATATATAATAAACACTATAGAAAAAGAAAAAAATATCCCAGCTGAATGGAAGACATGTTCTTAAGATGGAAAATTAAACTAGATATACAATGATGCCATGATATGATATTTGTACCAAAGTAAAAGAATGAAAAAATATGAATACAATAAACT
Organism: Viscum album; assembly: GCA_963277665.1. Lineage (NCBI taxonomy): Eukaryota > Viridiplantae > Streptophyta > Magnoliopsida > Santalales > Viscaceae > Viscum > Viscum album. Next base: position 280,240,053 of record OY728125.1, read on the forward strand.
TATCAAAGATGTAATGAAAATGACACAATGTGAATCAAGTAGATATCAAGAAATGACTCATTTCTCCACCCCCAATATCCATCCAAAGTTGCAAGAAACAGTTAAGAATCATAAGTAGCACACTTCCCTTTATCTATACCTACAAACATATAATCTACATAGGTGAAATGTGGAACCTAATTAGGGTGTGAGGCGTAATCTTAGTAGGTCAGAACCCACAGTTACTAGACCATTCCATTTCGTGCTATGGAAAAAAGTAGTGCACCATATTTATAATAAATTATAACTACTTAAATAAATAAAAATAAATGTAAGTTTGTTTGGTTTCCCAAGAGGACACCAATCCCATACAACCTACTTCGGACTAAACAAAGAATATGAATAAGATACTCATATAAAGCTTGATGTATATATGTATACACATATAAATTCCTAGAAAATAGAAGGTGGACTAAAAAAGGCCATAACCCCAAACATGTGTTATAGATTAGAATATAATTTATATTTCAAAAAAAATGTTCTTTAAGACACCAAAGTGGTATCCCAATTCACATCAAACTCAAAGAGGCATTAATAAAATCTTTCCTTGCATTATCATTATTATTATATTAAAGATTAGATGTGGCGTCTAATCCTTTTATGAAGTTATCGTTATTGTACATCCTTAAATGTATCTAATACCCCCGAGCCCTTCAATGATAATATTCTGAAATACCATGTATCTCTTGAGGCATGGGTTTATCATGATTTTGTCCCAAGTATCACAAATAATGGGTTGTGTATCTCTCAAGGCATGGCATATCCACTTTTCCAATACTTATGTACTCAATTGTCCCTTATGGAAATAATATCACTTGTGAGTATATAGATATCCTAGGGAAACCCTTATTTCAAAAAGCCTAAGACATCACCTCCATGGCCCGTAGTGTGGTAACCAATCAGGAATGTAGAGTTTATATGCGGTTCCATAATAAAGATCCCACTTTCTCTTATCCCCCTGAATTTAATAAGATTTCAATGAAATAGATATCACAAAGTATGCATTTATAATTGGATGAAAAATAATTTAAGTAACAAAGAGCCACATACTTCTTGATCATTCATGCCAAACAGCAACAGTCAAAAAACATTATCAGCAAAATTAGAAAAATGAACTTTTCTCTTTTATAATAGAACAACATGGTAATAATTTCTAAAATGGATATAATTTGGCATAAATAACCCAACAAAATCCCAAAATTCATCGTTCAAAATTATCCCATAAAATTTATTTGAACTAAAACACAACCAAAGCGGTTCATACAAACACATGAAATTAAAAAATAATTATTCGGGGCCAATGTAATTTAGACCAATTTCGTCGACACACCCGAAGGGGTATCTGATGATGTTGAAACAAGTTAGACAATCTAGTTCATCTCAATCAATAATTCAATAGTCAATCCATGTAATTTAATTACATAAGAAAAGGAAAAATTGAATAATGTTTGTAGGCCCTAATGAGAGGCACAACATGAGATCTAAAATGCACAATGAAATAATAGGAAAGAGATTACACCCAACCTCGTAGTCATAGTACATCCCATAACCCAAAAATAATTTGATTTGACCTAAAATGGGGGAAAAAGAGGATTTAAGAAAGAGCCCAATTTTGGGTAAAAACCTTCCGTAGTAGATCACACAATGGAGAGTGGATAAAACTCAAAACATCATGGTGTGGAATAATAGTCTTAGTGAGATCTTCACAGTTCATATGATGGTGTTGAAAACAGAGAAGAATTGGAGGTGTGACAGGCTTCCAATGTGGCGATAGGGGGGTGGTGCACCACTCTGAGAAGAGGGGGGGGGGGCGCGACTCACATTAGAGGATAGGGAGAGAAGATAATAGAAAAAAAAAATTTAATGAAATAATTAAAGAAGAAAAGAGAGAGAAGAAAAAAAAATTAGAAAAAAAATTGAAGAAATAAAACAAAATTAAAATAAAATAAATGGGAAAAGAATGGCAAAATGGCTAAATCCATTTTTAATTATTTTTCTATTCTCATATATGATTTTTTATTTTATAATTTATTTTCATTCATCTTTCATCTATTTCAATTGCTTTAAATTTATTTATATTCCTACTAGTCATTTTTAATTATTATTAGCTGAAACATGAACTAGGGTTTGATGTTTTATTTTATATATATCTCGTTCAGATATTTAAACAATTTAATAGCTTCTTGGTCCCCGCAATATGATGACTTGTCAAATGGATATATATATATATATATATATATTTAAATATACACACACATAAAAATATATTTATTCTATATATATACACAACAAAAATATTTCTCATAATTAATCATAATAATACTAATACTAATACTTTAATATTGTTTTTAAATCTATGTTTTAATTATCTCCTTGAATAATTGAATCAAACGATTCATTAGAAAGATAAATTTAATAAACTAACCAAGCAATAACATTTATGTGGAACAATTACTAATTTTTTATCTATCACAAAAATAATTATCCACCCATATATATATACATAATATATATATACACACACACAAATATAAATATATATACATCTACATATGTATATATATATATATATTAAATCCACACATATATTCAAACATTATATGTAAATTAACACAAATGTATTTTCTGTTATATAAAAATTATTATAATAATTAAAATTATTTTTATTTAATACAACCCATTAATGACACAATTTAAAATTTAAAAATAACAATCATTAAAAACTAACATAATGTTTGTTAAATTAAAAGTGATTTCACATTCGTATTTAATTGGTACAATTAATAATATCAAAATTTTTACATTTTCCACTTATTATATACACTGATACACAATTTGTTAATTGCATAAGTATGTTATTATTCTTTTTCTCAATTAAATTAATAATATTAATATTTTAAATATTATTATTATTTCTAACATCCAAATAAATATTTATAAACCAATGAAAATATCTTTTGGCACGATCTGAGAAAACATCTGATGCTCGCCAAAGTTGAACCCTCCCTAAGGTAAAGTGCATATCCCAGACATAACATTGGTCTTTGATTTCTCATACAAAACACCATTTGTGAGAAAATATTATTTATTATATAAAAAATTGAGTAGTAAATTAATTGAAAAAGAAGGTATTATCATGTATGAGGTTTCCAAACACCCAACATGCATCAATGTTATACCCTTCCTAGGGTACACTTGGAATTCTAGACCTAATTGTGGTCTCAGATTACTCATACAGTCCACTGTTGAGAGTTATTTCATTTTTGTAAAAAAACTCAGTCACATGTGAATAAATATATTTAATATTTTAATCTATTAATTTCGGGGGTTTACGTGTCTCAGAATCCCACACAGTGAAAAAAAGGCTTTAACCTACATTTAATTTATTTCCAATTTAATTTTTTTTAATTACTATAATAAAATTTATTTGAAAGACAAATCGTAGTGTCAACAATCAGAAATAAAATGTTCTGACACTCATTTTTAAAACTGACCATCCATGTTAAGGGAAAATTATAATTTCATATAATTTTTCATCTGGTTCAATAGATAGGATGTTTCAATCTTCCTACCTCAGAACATAGATCCCCGAGAATCTTTTGGGAACTGTGTAACCCTCACCCAACCTACATGGGTCATGAATTATCTCATAGAAGGTTACATTACATCTCTAAAAACCCAATCCATTTTCAATATTTGTTTTGGAAAGCGGTATATAAGCAAGTAAGATATGTGTCAATGCTCATATTCCAATCGAATCACCAAGATTGCGCTTACTTGAGAACGTTCAGCTTGAAACAAGGCCATGTCGTCATCTGATAAAACATCCCACCTAATAGACTTACCATATAAGGATTTAAATTTAGAAAGGGGAAATGTTTAATCCATGACACCTTGAACCATCATAATTTCCTACTAGACACACCTTTAATGATTCTGGGGATCCTTATAGCATGATTTTCAAAATGGATAAACTGTTTGATTCCTAATCGACCTCAAAGACCAATTTGTGATACCTTTCATTGAAATCCTTAACCTACACAAACCAAACTCATCTCATGTGAGTACATGCTAGAGATTTTCCTTCACTAATTGTTTTGTTGGATAAGGGAGACAACTAGTGGAGCAAATCCTGCTAACTATTAAAGAAGGTTCTCAACATATATGGTCGGTGATTTTTATAAAGTAATCTTTGATTCCTTATTCAAAGGTATCTTTCATTAAACACTAATATATCTACCAAAGTCCATACCTGACATCAGGTTTTGTTCTTTGATTTAACCATCACCAAGCCTGAAAAAATGTCTAGGATAACATCATATCGACATGATTGGACTACAAGGAATCAACCTAAGGAAGTCCATACTCCATGTTTATTAGTGAGACATTGGAACAAAGTCAATACACCCCAATCATAACATTGACCGAGCCCAGAGCATCATCAGCCTGGTAGTCATGTTAGATGAAACAATAGGTTTTACAGTGTTTTCCAATGTATTTTTACACGGAAATCCCATGGCCACTCAAGAATAAAAATGATTTGTTATGAACCAAAATTTCAGCATGCATCAAGATAGATATTACACAACAACGTTAAAAATTTAGAGCGATAAAAACTGGCCCTCTATTAGTTCATCAAGGATTATGTAATGATAGAGGACACGATCATCACTAATCCAAAACACAGTAGTAGTATTATTATAATTACAAGAATGAAAATGGCTGAACCACTACTATTAAAAACCTTATAAGAATATAGTCTTCACCTATATATGTATTACCTTTAACTGATCACAAAGCCTTTACCACCTAAGGTATCATGTGATACTTCAAGATTTACCACAATAGTATACCCATGACCAACAGTGTTACTCCATGTTTTCACACACTGCTAACCCCACCAACATCGTGTTTTAGAGTAATCACCATCCTGATTTAATGTTCACAAGACTCACAACATTTAAGCTAGCCCCACCCTTCTCTAATTGTTATCTTTTGTTTTGTTCCATCTACATGGAAAGAAAATTATATAACAATATTTAGATGAAACTTCCTCATATTAACAGTTCCTTAATCAGAAAAAGAGAGATTGACTAGCCGATCAAAATAATGATAGATCAAAACTACCATAATCAAAAACGTTTAAACAATTGTAATTAAGGAAAAAACTAAATTGAGCGGCATGTCAAAACACCTGAGTGTCTATAATTCATCCTGAAGATTGTGAAAAACTTGATTTTATTAAACCAAGGTCACTCTACTCCTGAGAATAGCTATGACTAAACTCAATAGTTCAAGGCTCAATGAATCCACCAGAAAAAACCAGTTCATAACAACATTAATAAGTTGAATGGCATCACATTTGTGAATTCATACTACCCCAATACAATACATTAGAAAGATGAAATTTAACATGGATGAAGATAAACCGATTCAATCATATCTATAGAGAATAAAGGGTCAGAAAACCTATGTACAAGCTGAGCATGCCCGAGGCATCTCCAAACTACCAAAAATGAACATTACCTGATGCTGAGTCCCAAAACAAAAGTCAACGATACCCTGACCACCCATATGAACAAAAAGGACATTTATAAAGTAAGAGTCATACTAGGTACTACGGTACTCTATCAACATCATACTTCAGAGAACTCAAAACATTGGCAAGTCATCTAAAATCAAAATGTGATACCGACCACGAGATAACCCCTTAAAAAGGCAGAATGTGTTGACCCATATTAGGTTCTCTCCATTGAAAGTCACCAGGCTCAAGATCGAATCATTAAGGCCATTTATAAAGAGAAGATTTCCAACTAAAGGCACTTATGGTTCAATTCTAATGAAACTCATGGAAAAACTCAATCTCACTTACATGAGGGTCATAAATAGAGGAAACCACTATATGTTCTATTTATAAGCAATAATTTAAACCCATTTCATAGTATTACATGATCATGTTCAACATTCCAGTCTTATGGAAATCCATCTACCTATCCATAAAGCATCCATAAACTTTACATGTGGCATTTATCTCCCATTTAATAACAAATAATAAATTTTAGGAAAATCAAACAATTACACATAAAACTAGCTATCCTGTCACTATAAGAATCAAACAGAGAGAAACATCTTGAAATCACAGAAGAAACTCATTTTAATCAAAGAGTCATACTAATAAGCACATAATAATGATACAATGAAAATATGTTAGTGAAAAGGAAGCATAGAAACCTGATAGCATTCTAAATATATCCCTGAAACATGGTATCTAACAAGCATGAAAAAAAATACAAGACATGGAATGGAATTCAATGTACTCAATCATATCAACAAGAAATCAAAAATGCAACTACATGGCATGACACTGTATGGGGAATGCGAATTTCTATATGCCTAATATAATGCATTCTATATTTCTTCCTCACCAAACTATGTCAAAGGTAAATTTCCATAAACTCCATAAATCACATGTAGAAAAAATTACACCAATCACTCGATGTGAAATAATATAAACTATAATATCAAAAAGAATGAATGTCAATTCCTAACCCTAACCACATGGAAATTTCCTATATGTGGGGTGATTAGTCCCAGACACACCTATTAATCAAGCATCGACACATTCCTAGTCTCATATAATGACCCATAATCTACATACATTGTTATTAATTCAGAATTGATGCATACTTATTACAACATATCACAAAACCATGAAAGGACCGTATTGGTATTGTGTCTTTAGAAACTAGGAAACATAAACAACTGGTTGATAAATCACCTACGTTGTCTTCCACTTATTTCATCATATCTACAGTCCCTTTTTGGCATATCCTACTTAATATCCTTCTTCCTGACCTAGGGAATAGAAAAAATACAAAAGGGTGAGCTCAAATGCTCAGTAAGGGTAAACAAAAGAAATATCAATCATATCATATTCATAAGAACATAACATTTGGAATATCTTAACCTGCATAAGAGATCATAATATCTTAACATGGGAAAAATCATAGTGGTAAAATATAATCCCAATAATCATAAAATAAAACATGAATCTTTGTGGCATACACACAAAATCATATAAAATCATTTCATTTTAGTCAAGACTCATTGCCAAGCCTATCATAGCTGACCAAGTCTATTACTGAACCGAGTTCACTACTCGTTCCAGTCTAGTATCACTGAACATGATTAACTTGCTATTCCAGCCATGTCTATCTCATGAGATATAAATCATTACCCAATGCATTGGAGGGAAATATAGGTCCCACCCATCTCATAATGAATCCATTCTTATGTGTGCCACAAAATCATAAATCATACGTCATAGCATAACCGATGTAATAAAAATGGGATTCTTAAACATCATGCCATCATAACATAGCCCATATAAGATAAAAGTACATCATAAAATTAATTCCATCATAACATAATCAAATCAATGAAAAAATAGGGATAGAAATAGAACCCAATATTTTCTTAGATGGAAAATAATTTTGATAAAGCACTTGAACTCAATTCTTGAGGAAAATATCCTTTGTACTTCATCAACATTTTTCCTTTCTTGACATGTCATGCAATTTTAATCTAAAATATTTTCATTAAACATAAATATGAAAACTTGTAAAAGAAGTTTCATGGAAATAATTATCTATGAAATCATAAAAATCCATTCATGCCGTATAAGTTAAAAAACATTATTCTCGTACTTTGGCCGGAAAAGTCAACAAGTACCTCATACTAGAAACGATATTCCTTTCATATCTTTTACTAAAAACTAAAAAATGGTTAACATTGGATTTAAAAACATTGTAGGAGGTTTGGAATAATATTACATATTGAGGAAACATGGATGTGGATGCTAAATATTCCCCAGTAAAATCGGAAGTATAAACAATCTCAGTTAAAAATGAGATTGCGAGATTTTCCATTACCTTAGGTCTGATATGATTTGTACGTGTCCGAAACTCTTGTATAATGGTTTAAATAATTTCATTGACTTATTCCATAATAATAATCGTTGTTATGATATCATATATGGTCATGTTCTTTGCTTCTTATTAGTAATATTTCATTTCTACTTGTTATTCTGGTGTTTATTTATTTTTGTTCTTATGTGCGTTTTGTCGAATAAATTCTTATTATTCTCTTTAAGTTATAGATACCTCATTTACATAATGTTATTATTGTAGAATATATCATATTTACTCATTCAATTCATTTATATAATCATTATTCAATAAAGATCATGTAGAACGAGTCGCATCACATCGTGGAGACGGTAGGTCGTACGTACACACGAGCAATGATATCGTTCCCATGATTGTGGAATTATATTCAAGTTTATGTATACTATTTCAGAATAAATATAATTTTACAATAATAATATATAGTTATTATTTACACCATTATACCCATCCATGTATGGTGGTGGTGGAAAACATATTACACCACGGCATGGAGACGGTATTCCGTACATATGCACGCGCGGTGATTTCATTTTCCATAGGATGGATATAAGGCGAAATAGGGTTGTTTCATATTTATAATGACATATCAGTATATGAGTGATACTGATTTTATTAATTCATAATGAAACAACTAAAGAAGAAGAAGTATAAGAATTAATAAATTTGAAAGAATTGGTAACAGATATTACCTCTTCTTCGACACGCCTCTTTGAAACCTCCTCTTAGGGAACTAATATTTGTCTTTCAAGATGAACAAAACCTCTAGGATGTTTCTAGAGAAGTGGAGAAGAGAAATAGGTATGGGTTTTCCGAGCTTGATGGTTCAATGTGGTGTGAGGAGGAGAGGGAGGAGGTTCCCTTTTATAAGGGAGGAGAGGGCACCGTTGGAATTATAAGAAATATTAATTTATAATAAATTCCATCCCCACATAAAAACCTGAAAAAATGACTCAAATACAAATCTTAGATGAGATAGGGTTGTAATATCATCATCCAATAATATTTAGACATGTTTTCTATAAGGCCCCGACCTGAAACCTTACTTAATCTTGATTTATTACAAGATTACACATTGAGGATCTTTTCAGGTTTAGAGTTTTAGAGAATTGGATCATAAAACTTGCATTACATTCCACATTTAAACAAAGTGGTTACATAAAGATAGTATTCATTTTTCCCATCAGTGGAAATATATTGAAAATAAAACATGGATTCTTTCTTGACACTTCCTTGACACTATCATCTTATCATGTACCTTTCCCTTGACCTGTGAAAAACATTTAAAAAAAACTTGAGATAATCATAGAAAGCTCACTATGGGTTATAAAAATATGGAAAGGAAACATGAGTTCATATATACATAAGAATGAAATCATACTTTAACCATAAAACATAGGCACTTTAACATACCTCATAAAATCATGAATAAATCATAGAAATCATAAGACATAAAGTTAACTTGAGGCATTCATAACATTCTTACGTAGGGAGTAACCCTCTTAGTTACGTTTGGAATACCCATCACAGTATATTCCCTAAATCTCTTCAGAGAAACCTTAACATTTCACTCCTTCGCGTTACCCAATGAATTGGAGAGCTATATCGGGCTCACCCACCCTTAGTTTATCACAGAACCACCCGTCTTCATAACAATGCCCAAGAACCATAACCTAATCTTATCACATAAAACATGCATAAAGGAAACATAACATTTCCACATTTCAATCACAAGATATCAATACAACACATTGATATAAAAACATTTTGAATACCATTTTCAATACCAAAATAAATGAAAAGTAAAACATGGTATTTATTTTTCTTTTTTTTAAAGGTATGGCTTGTAGAGGAAGCAGAAACTCAAATAATGGTCACGACGGCGGAGAAGTCGTTTTCGCCGCATACGTATGAAAAAAAACATTCTCTTTTGTAATTTAGTAAATGATTCATATAAAAAATGATTCCTTTTGAATAAACATAAAAGTAAAAGGGGTTTATACACTGTATAAAAAAAGGTTGTGTATAAAACAAAATATGCCTCAATGAAAGGAGATTGAGACGAAGTCCCATACCATAGGTCCGACTTGACTCGATCGTTCTTTAATGTCCTGAATAATAAACTTGAGTAAATTTATAACTTCTTAAGAACCTTTTTCATGCTCATTATTACTTTTAAATCACTTATTACCATGTTATGAACATTATCTAATTATTTATGTTAATAACAGTCGTTTTAACAATCATTAGTACGTGAGTCAAAATATGCTCTTTATAATTACAAGTTGTTCATGTATCCATTATATCCAGAGTTATAATCATGATGTATTTATCATATATATCATATATATCCAGTATATACATGCATTTATAATATTACATAATCATTTAGAGGTAAGAAATGAAATGCATCGTTCTTGGAGACGGTAAGCCGTACGTACGCATGAACACTGCTTTCATATCTATTTCGTATTTTATTGAATGGAATCATAATTATATAAAATTATATTATAATTACAGTGTAATATGATATATAATATCATAACTCCAACCTTTATACGTCCCACATATGGTATTCATGAATCAAATCACTTTGAGGGGGCGGTAGTCCGCACTTCCTTAAATGAAGATATCGTGTTTACCCATAATGGGAACCATAAAGGTATGCCCAAAATGAAAAATACAGAAGCTTAAGGAAAAAATAAAAATATTATATATCATATATAAATATAGTGTCATCTTAATGGCCACCTTTGAAGGTGTTAAAATAATTCTGAACAATCATCATTTCGGGAGACACAAATTCTCCATCCACGGAAACAGTATGTTCATTAACCATTAGATGTAGGTGTGTGTAAGTGTAGATCGAATCCTTCTTATAACAACATCCTAGTATATGGAAGATACTGGTGTTGTTACAAAAGAAAATAATAAAAAGAGTTTAGGGGGTTGGAGAAGAAAAATAAAACAAAAGGACTCAAGTGAAGACATTACCTTAAAATCGGGTAACTCCCTTTGGTTTGAGCTCAAAGGCTTCCTTGGGAAGCCTTCTGCCCAAAGTTAGGATTCAAGGAGTAATAGAGGTATGTGGAGAGACAAAATGGGCAGGGGTTGGCCGAGAAAAAGTCTTTTTAAGTGTGGGTAAGGAGGTAGAGGTGGGGGCCTTTTATAAGAGGAGAGGAGGGGCACTCTTGGGAAGTAAAGAAATGTTACTTTATTTTAAAATGAGTTTTGGATTTAAAAGGTCCCAAATTTATATAATTCGAGGTTAAGGTGATAAGAGTTCTAAATACACCCATAAAATAGGTTTTGGACATGTGTAGGTCATAGATTTTACAATATCATTTCATTTTATTTAAATCCTTTATTAATGAGGTAATCGCTGCATCATCATGATGTCATAAATAAAATAATTTATTTAAAGTCTAAAAATTATAAAACAAATACTATAATATAGGAAATCGTTTTAGATTTCCAATTAATATTTATAGTCCAGAATATCATCTATGTAGACAAAAATAAAAATGTTTTAATCAGGTGATACATTCTTGTTATATTTACTTTCTTAAAAAAAATAAAAAGATAACAAGTCACTTTCCCACAAAAGTGATTCCACGGGGTCCCCATGTTTGGCACAAGGTATCCCATGGTCATCCATGAGAAAACAAGTAGCATTAGGACACATGTTGGTGTCATTTATTATTATTATGATATTATTTTATTATCCGTAACGCCCCGATTACTCATTAATCAAGAAAATTAAAGATAATTACCCTCGTTACTATTCATAATGTCCCAAAACAAAAGAGTCATGATTACATAATTTGGACCTTATGATTCCAAATATGTAATCCATTTTACCAAATTCCAAACACATAAATTGAAATAATTGATTTATAAATAATTCCCGTTGTCAAAACAAATAGCGGGTTTTTCTGAAACAGTATCTATGAAAAGTTTGGAAATTGTTTATGACCAATTCCAAAGTGAAATTAACCCTAATGACCACCATTGGATTAAATGGTAAAACTATATTCAGATTACTCTTTAAGGCCAATTAAATTGATAATCTATCCATATAATTAATTTAAATGAAAAAGCAGTTTTGATGTAAAATGCATTATTTTTCACTATTCACTAAAAAATGAATATTGTCAGAAAATACCAAAAATTTATCCAATGTAAATTTCAATGCCCCAATTATAAATAATATGTTTATTTTGATAAATAGAGATTATAAAATTTTCAAAAGTTTGATTTAAAAAAAGGTTTTCCATTAAAAGGTAGTAAAATAATCTTTTAAGAATATTAGTGTATTCCATGCATAGGATTTGATTTATTCTCATTTCAAGCCTCTAAAACACAATATAAATCATTAATATACATAGATAAAAATATCTATTATTCATTACTTACTTGGGATGTTACATCCTTCCCCCTTTAGAAAATTGTGTCCCTGCAATTTATTTACTTATCAAATAAATGGTGGTACTTATCCCTCATTACATTTTCAGATTCCCATGTTGCCTCTTCCATCATGTGGTTTTTCCACAAAACCTTTACCTGATTAATCACCTTATTCCGTAACACATGCTCCCTTTGGTCAAGAATCTGGACTGGTTGTTCCTTATAAGATATGTTCTCTTCCAGCTGAACTACCTCTGGACTCAAAACATGAGATGGATCTGACATATACTTTCTCAACACCGAAACAAGAAAAACATTGTGTACCTAAGATAAACTTGGAGGTAAAGCCACTAGGTAAGCAACTGATACAACTCTCTCCATAATTTCATATGGTCCAATGAACCTTGGACTCTGCTTTACTTTGTTACCAAATCGAATCACACTTTTCCATTGTGATACTTTGAGAAAAACATGATCACATACCTCAAAAGATAGATCATTCCTCATATTGTCTACGTAACTCTTCTGCCTACTCAGAGCTGTTCTCATGTGATTCTGAATCAACTAAACTTTTTCTGCCATCTCTTCTACCAATTCCGGTCCCATCAACTTCCTTTCACCCACTTCATCCAAAAAAGCTGGAGTTCGACACCGCTTCCCATATAATGCCCGAAATGGTGCCATCTGTATACTGGAATGAAAACTGTTATTATATGAAAATTCAACCAAAGAAAGTTGTTGGTCCCAACATCCCTGATAATCCATAGATCAAGAATGTAGCATATCCTCCAATGTATGAATTATTCGTTCTGACTACCCATCTGATTGAGGATGAAATGCTGTACTAAAATTTAATTCAGTATCCAACAACTTCTGAAGGCCCATCCAAAAGTTAGAAGTAAACCTGGGATCACGATCGGATACAATGGGGAGAGGAACTCCAGGTAACCTGACTATCTCTTTAAGATACAAATGGGAAAGTTGATCTAGAGATAAATTATATCGTATATCAAGGAAATTAGCAGACTTAGTCAAGCGATCAATAATAACCCAGATTGCATTATTACCTCGAGGGGTCTTCGGCAATCCCACAACGAAGTCCATGGATATATTCTCCCATTTCCACTCTGGCACTGGTAAAGGATGAAGTATCCATTTCGGTAAATGACGATCTTATTTAACCTGTTGAAAAGTCAAACACTTCATAGAAAATTCAGCAATATCTCTTTTCATTCCATCCCTCCATTAATACTCCAGCAGATCTCTATACATCTTTGTACTGCCAGGATGAACTGAAAACAGAGAACTATTAGCTTCACATAACGACTCACTTTTCAACTGTGAATCACAAGGCACACATAATCTCTTCCCAAATCTCAAAACACAATCATTGTCAATGTTAAATTCAGGCAACTTACCATTATGAACCAGCTCTAGCTTTTTCTGCAACTCACTGTCTTGCTTCTGTGCTTTCTTGATTCTGTCTGATAGAGAATATTTCACTGATACCAGAAACAAAACAGAAGAACATCCTCCACCAAAAACTTCTATGCCAAAGTTCATCAAATCCTTAACCAAAGGATCACATTCCAAACGCAACATTGCTAATGAAGCATTAATTTTTCGACTCAAAGCATCATCCACTTTATTTACTTTTCCTGTATGGTAATGAATTGTACAATCATAATCCTTGATTAATTCCATCCATATCCATTGTCTCATTTTTAACTCTTTCTGAGTGAATATATACTTTAAACTTTTGTTATCAGTATATATTTCACACTTTACTCCATACAAATGATGCCTCCAAATTTTTAAAGCAAAAACAACAGCAGCTAATTCCAAATCATGTGTAGGGTAATTTACCTCTTGAGTTTTCAAATGTCGTGAAGCATAAGCAATTACCAAATCATTCTGCATTAGGATGCAACCAAGTCCTTTCAATGAAGCATCAATGTAGATAACAAACTCACCATTCCTAGAAGGTAGTACCAAAACTGGAGCATTCATCAATCTTCTTTTCAGTTCCTCAAAACAATCATCACATTCTTTTATCCAGATAAACTTAACACCCTTCCGAGTTAGCTTAGTCATTGGAATAGATAACCGTGAAAAATTTCTACCAAATCTTCGGTAATAGCCTGCCAAACAAAGGAAGCTACGAATCTCAGTTATATTTGTGGGACTTGGCCAGTCTTCCACAACTTTTATTTTTGCAGGATCAACAGTTATCCCATCTTTAGAAACAATATAACCATGGAAATAAATTTGTTGCAACCAAAACTCACACTTTCTGAATTTCCCATACAATTTCTTTTCTTTTAATGTTTTCAAAAATAACCCTTAAATGTCTTTCATGCTCCTCTATACTTTTAGAAAACATCAAAATATCATCAATGAAAACCACCACAAACTTATCCAAGAACTCATGGAAAATTATATTCATTAAGTCCATGAATACAGCAGGTGCATTCGTTTGCCCAAAAGAATTTACTACAAATTCATAATGGCCATATCTTGTACGAAACGCAGTCTTCGGAATATCTTCTTCCTTTACCTTCAACTGATGGTACCCTGATCTCAGGTCAATCTTTGAAAAATACTGAGCTCGCTGGAGCTGATCAAAAAAATCATCGATATGAGGCAAATGATATTTGTTCTTAACAGTGATGTTATTAAAAGCTCTATAATCAATGCAAAGTCTCATAGAACCATCTTTCTTTTTAACAAATAAAATAGGAGAACCCCATGGTGATGTTCTAGGTTGAATGAAACATTTCTCTAATAAATATTGCAATTGCTCCTTCAACTCTAAAAGTTAAATTTGAGCCATTCGATAAGGGGGTTTTGAAATTGGCTTAGTATCAGGAACTAAGTCAATAGTAAACTCAACTTCCCGATCTGGTATTATTCCAGGAAACTCATCAGGAAAAACATCAGGATACTCATTTACCACTGGCACATCATTAATCTGAACAGTTCCTTTATTTTCAACAATGTGTTCAAGGTAACATTCATTTCCATCTTTTACATGTTTCTCGGCCTCTTGATATGTTATCAACAGTAAGGGTTCATTCTTGTACACAAACTAAAAGTCTTTCTAAAAAGAAACTTCTTTAGCTCTACAGTCAATATTAGCATGGTAAATAGAGAGCCAATCCATACCCAGGATAACATCAAACTCTACTAGAAGTAAAACAATATGGTTTGCATGTAGGTTCTTTCCACGGATAAGGATAAGAAGATTCTTATAAATTATTTTTGCCTCAACATTTCCCCCAGGTGTTTTTACCAAAAGTTCAGGAGTCATTTCATGAGATGGTATTCCCATTTTACTAGAAACGTTTTGAGAGATGAAAGAATATGTAGAACCTGAATCAAACAACACACTGGCATAATCTGAAATAACAAACAAAGTACCTTAGACAACTTCATTTCATGGCCCGACATCTGCTGAAGTAGTTGCAATGGATTTCACCACCCCTTTCTACTTGTAGTCTAACTGCTTCACATCACTCGAGCTCTTTTTCAGACAGTCATTTCCATAGTGACCAATCTCATTGCAATTAAAACATTTCACTAACTGTAAATCAAATTTGAACTTACCATCACCTTGATCTTTTTCAGTGCAATAACGAGCCTTATGTCCCATCTTACCGCATCAGTAGCACTTTCTAGAATTCAGAAGACATTCCCCAGCATGCCTTTTACCACATTTATCACAAACATGAAACTTAATTTTCTAACCATCAGACCTTTTTGAAGAATTCGTTCCTTTCTCCTGCCACCTCGGTCTCTTTTTCTGCTTGTTGTTATAGAACACTTGATCATCGGAAAACTCCATTTCCACCTTCTCAGCAGATCGAACAAGCTTTTCATAACATTTAAACTCACGAGAAGCTAATTCCCTTCGATATTTTGGCTTTAATCCTGAGTAAAAAATGATTGATTTTACTATCAAGGTCTCGGCCAAAATTTGGAGCATACCTTGCCAACCAAGTGAACCCTTCTTCATAGGTAGCCACTGAGTCTTCCTCTTGCCTCAATTCCAAGAATTGTTTTTCCATCCTAAGTCGAACAGCTTTAGGAAAATACATTTCATGAAACATACCTTTGTATTCATCCCAGTCGAGAGCATCAATCTCATCAGCGTCCCTGATATTTTTAACCATCGACCACCACTGATCTGCTTCACCCTCCAAATGGTAAATAGCAAGACTAACCTTTTGATTGTCTGAACACCCCATGACATCGAAAATCTTCTCTAGTACTTTAATCCAACCTTCGGCTAACACAGGGTCAGATGATCCTCTGAATGATGGGGGATGTTGCCTCATGAAATGTTCCACCACTGACATGTTCCTTTGCGATTGATCTGGCTGATCTCGTGCATGGATACCACCACCATTTATCGCTTGAGTCAACTGCACCATTACTGCAACAAACTGTTCAGTTCCAATTCCGACCATCCACTACTAGAAAAACAGTTATTTGTGACGGGTCATTTGCGACGGGATCCCGTCGCAAATGGCTTTTTACGACGGGATCCCGTCGCAAATGGCCCGTTGCTGAAAACGGTGTCGCAACAACACTTATTTGCGATAGGCCCGTCGCTAAAGCCTTTTTTTGCGATGGTTATTCTCCCTGTCGGAAATAGTACTCCGTATATTTGTAAAAAACTTTTAAAATAGTATTTGCGACGGGACCTGTCGCAAAAACTAATTTTTAAAAAAAATAAAAAACTATTAATAAATTATTTTAATGCATATAATAATACTAGTATTTGTGACGGGCATAGTATCTCGTCGCAAATACTATAAAAAATAAAAAAATAAATTATTAATAAATTATTTTAATTAATATAATAATAGAATTATAATTCACAAATAAAAATAATAAATTATTTTAATTAATATAATAATAATAGAATTATAATTCAAAAATAAAAAATAATAGAATATTAATAAATTATTTAATTAATATAATAATATTATAATTATAATTCATAAATAAAAAAAATATTAATAAGTTATTTTAATTAATATAAAAATAATAGAATTATTTTACATTCAAATATTAAAATAATTCAAGTATTACAAAAAATATAATTAAATTATAATATTTTAAAATTTTAATATATATATATAATTTAATATTATAAAATATAACTAATATTATTATTCATATTAATATTGTTATTTAAAAATATAATATTATTAATATTTTATAACGAGACAAAAACTAAGAATAGAAAAAAAAAATTGATTTCCCAAATTTTATAACATAAATACAAACTCTAATCTGAAGGAGGGGGGAGGTGGGGGATCTGCAGATGGTGGTGGAGGAAACTCCATCCCTAAAGCATGAGTGAGTCGGCGCATGTACTCCATCTGCTCATGATGCTGCTGCTGCCACCGACTCGTCTGCTCCTCGTACAACTGTTGCTGGCGTCAACGCTCCTCCTCATGCTGCTGAAGCATCTGCTCCTGCTCCTGTCGGAGACTCTCTATCTGTGCAGTCTGAGATCGCAACTGATCCTCATACTGTGTAGTAGAAGAAGATGCACGAGCTCCTCTCGAGCTGGACGCCGACATTGCAGCACTGCCATAATAATCTCCGGGAGTCAGTCGAGAGCCGATACCAACTACCCGGCCCTTCTCGAAGGCATACTGGGTGGCCTGCATCCATGCCGCCTCATCAAACTGACGGGCAGTGGTCTGATCTGATGACTCGGCCTGACTCTCAGGCCGGGCCTGTGACGCTGCGGCCTCATATGACTTCTATAGTTTCAATTTAAAATTAAAATTGTGAATATATTATATGCAGTTAATTTTTAAACTTGAAAACAAATAATACTGACCATGATGTGATGCTGACGATCACCTCTGAGCTCCCCAGTAGCAGGATCACTATACATCCTCTGATATACGTCATACTCTGTAATATCGGGGTGTTCGACAGCCTATAAGAATAAAAAATAAACTGTTAATATTTATAGTTATATAAAATATTTATAAATAATGTACGTAACAGATGCTGTCTATGAGTACTGAAAGAACGACTCCCAGCTCGATGAGTAACCTCCTGTCTCCCCTGATTCTGCCTCCCCACCGATGATCTCCTCTAAAAGGCACCACTCAACCAGGGCGCACATAATCCATCCCATACATGGGATGAAATATACTCTTGTCAGTGTGCTCTATATTACTCCTCAAAATCTGACACTCCTGCTTTCTTCATCACATCTTTTCTTAAATTGTGCAAAAACTGACGAAGGCGATCACGCATGGCCACCTCCCATGCCTCGTGGATGGCGTCACGTATGGTATCCTCGACCGGATACCATAAACCCTACAAATAAATCAAAATATCAAGTTAGAAATGAAATAATTTTCATAATAAAAATTATTTATTTACGTACGTACCAACCAATGGCCGAACATGGCCTACTTCACATCAATGCGAATCTGCTCCCATGTGGTCCACGGTTGAGAGAAATAGTTGCGCAAAATAGCGCTGCCCTGTCTGACTGCTATATCCGGAAAACTGAAAAAATAATAAACATTTATTATGTGAATAGATTAATGAAATCTTAGTCAAATCCACAGGTTATCACACAGGTTATCACACCTCCGTGTGTGTGGAGAAAACCCAAGATGTGGACGTCACTCATGGACGGGGTCAGGAATCATCAATCGTGCAAGACCGCACCCCCTCCGCGTACTCCCTGGAGCGCCTGCATGCTGAGGGTCATCTGTCAGCAACGCATCTGCATCGAAAGTCAGGTCAGCATCCGCCAACTCACGAAATGTGGCGTCGTCCATCTGAAACAGAAAATGTTAATGTTAGCAAATAATTGATAATTACAATTATATATACATATATACATATTATGATTGTATATAAATACCATGGAATTCTATCAGTGTTCATCTTCATCATCATCTTCATATATGTCAGTGTCATCTTCATATTCCTCCTCAACATCATCGATATCCATTCGAGTTACAGTTGCTTCATCTGTTACCATTTCAAATTCATATGTGACATCATTAACATCGTCGTCATCACCGACTCTTAAATGTGGGGTGTCGTCATCGATACTCAGTGGAAAGGCCCAGTCGAACATTTCTAGCTTCTAAAGCAAAGGATGGATACACTCTATCAAAATGTTTCCATGAATCACCATCGGCTGGATGATTCAAGCTTTTATCGGTTGAAATATTCTCTTTATGCCATGAAATCATTGTCGTTGTATTCTTAGACACGAATAAACGCTGAATTCTGGATGTAAGCGGAAAATATCTCAACTATTTTACAGGAATCAAACCAGACTTCCCGTGTTGTCCTTCTTTATATCTCAGTTGCCCACATGTAGGACAACTATCCAACGACTCATTTTCCCCAGAATATAAAATGCAGTCATTTTAACATGCATGAATCTTCTGACAAGTAAGTCCCAAATTTCAAACCAGCCTCTTACTCTCATAGTAATTTGCAGGTAAAACATTTCCTTCGGGTAACAGTGTTTTCAGCAAAGAATATATCTGGTCAAAACAGGTGTTTGACATTCCGTTATCTGATTTGATAGCCATAAATTTTGTAACTGCTTCTAATTTTCTCATCTTGCAGCCAGGATATAATGCATCCTTAACAGACTTCAACAACTCATAAAATTCAGACGGTGCCAACTCAGGATTTGAAGCTATATCAGACGGAGTTTCTGTATGTTGAACAGATGAACCTGCAACATCATGTACTAAATCTTGAAACCGGGATGGATCCAGAATCAAGTTTGTATCACCTGCTCTGGAACTGCGTCCACCGTGTTGATACCAAAAAACATAATATGGTTGAAAACCAAAACGCAAGAGATGTTCTCCCACTTTGTCAGACGTGTCAAACGTTCTCAATGCACATTTTCTGCAAGGGAATTTTATTTTGCCTTCTGAAACAAATTCTGGATTTGATGCCGCAAATGATAAAAATGTCTCCACACCCTCAACATATACTGGATTTAAACCAGAACCTTTTGGATTTCTACGTTGATTTATCCATATGCGGTCACCTAAAAATTATTGTTGACGACCTCGTTGTTCCATATTTCTCTATAAAATATAAAATCATTACTGGTTTTGAATAATTTGTTAGAAAAAACACTCAAGCTAGGATAATTATTGGTAAGTATTGTTAATTATTACTAATTATTGGTAATTATTACTAATTATTACTAATTATGGGTAATTATTACTAATTATTACTAATTATTGGTAATTATTACTAATTATTACAAATTATTGCTAATTATTGGTAATTATTACTAATTATTGGTAATTAATACTAATTATTGGAAATTATTACTAATTATTGTTAATTATTACTAATTATTGTTAATTATTACTAATTATTGGTAATTATTACTAATTATTGGTAATTATTACTAATTATTGGTAATTATTACTAATTATTGGTAATTATTGGTAATTATTAGTAATTATTACTAAGTATTGTTAATTATTACTAATTATTGTTAATTATTACGAATTATTGGTAATTATTACTAATTATTGGTAATTATTATTAATTATTACAAATTATTACTAATTATTACTAATTATTACTAATTATTACTAATTATTGGTAATTATTATTAATTATTGTTAATTATTTCTAATTATTGTTAATTATTACTAATTATTGGTAATTAATACTAATTAATACTAATTATTACAAATTATTACTAATTATTGGTAATTATTGTTAATTATTACTAATTATTGGTAATTATTAATAATTATTACTCATTATTGATAATTATTACTAATTATTGGTTATTATTATTAATTATTACTAATTATTAATAATTATTACTAATTATTGGTAATTATTACTTATTATTACTAATTATTACTAATTATTGGTAATTATTATTAATTATTACCAATTATTGGTAATTATTGGTAATTATTACTAATTATTGGTAATTATTGGTAATTATTGGTAATTATTGGTAATTATTACTAAGTATTGTTAATTATTACTAATTATTGTTAATTATTACGAATTATTGGTAATTATTACTAATTACTGGTAATTATTACTAATTATTACTAATTATTACTAATTATTACTAATTATTACTAATTATTACTAATTATTGGTAATTATTACAAATTATTGGTAATTATTCCAAATTATTGTTAATTATTACTAATTATTGGTAATTAATACTAATTATTACTAATTATTACTAATTATTACTAATTATTGGTAATTATTGTTAATTATTACTAATTATTGGTAATTATTAATAATTATTACTCATTATTGATAATTATTACTAATTATTGGTAATTATTATTAATTATTACTAATTATTAATAATAATTACTAATTATTGGTAATTATTAATAATTATTATGAATTATTACTAATTATTGGTAATTATTATTAATTATTACCAATTATTGGTAATTATTTGTAATTATTACTAATTATTGGTAATTATTACTAATTATTGGTAATTATTGGTAATTATTGGTAAGTATTGTTAATTATTACTAATTATTGGTAATTATTACTAATTATTACTAATTATTGGTAATTATTACTAATTATTACTAATTATTGGTAATTATTACTAATTATTACTAATTCTTGGTAATTATTACTAATTATTGGTAATTAATACTAATTATTGGTAATTAATACTAATTATTGGTAATTATTACTAATTATTGTTAATTATTACAAATTATTGTTAATTAGTACGAATTATAGGTAATTGTTACTAATTATTTGTAATTATTACTAATTATTGGTAATTATTACTAATTATTGGTAATTATTACTAATTATTGGTAATTAGTACTAATTATTGGTAATTAATATTAATTATTGGTAATTAATACTAATTATTGGTAATAAATACTAATTATTGGTAATTAATACTAATTATTACTAATTATTGGTAATTATTGGTAATTATTGTTAATTATTGGTAATTATTACTAATTATTGGTAATTATTGCTAATTATTACTAATTATTACAAATTATTGGTAATTATTACTAATTATTGGTAATTATTACTAATTATTGGTAATTATTACTAATTATTGGTAATTAATACTAATTATTGGTAATTAATACTAATTATTGCTAATTATTACTAATTATTACTAATTATTGGTAATTATTGTTAATTATTACTAATTATTGGTAATTATTACTAATTATTGATAATTATTACTAATTATTGGTAATTATTATTAATTATTACTAATTATTAATAATTATTACTAATTATTGGTAATTATTATTAATTATTACCAATTATTACTAATTATTGGTAATTATTATTAATTATTACCAATTATTGGTAATTATTGGTAATTATTACTAATCATTGGTAATTATTGGTAATTATTGGTAAGTATTGTTAATTATTACTAATTATTGGTAATTATTACTAATTATTACTAATTATTGGTAATTATTACTAATTATTACTAATTATTGGTAATTATTACTAATTATTGGTAATTATTACTAATTATTGGTAATTAATACTAATTATTACTAATTATTACTAATTATTGGTAATTATTCCTAATTTTTACTAATTATTACTAATTATTACTAATTATTACTAATTATTGGTAATTATTACTAATTATTATTAATTATTACTAATTATTGGTAATTATTGGTATTTATTCCTAATTATTACTAATTATTACTAATTATGGGTAATTATTGGTAATTATTACTAATTATTACTAATTATTACTAATTATTCCTAATTATTCCTAATTATTCCTAAATATTGCTAATTATTCCTAATTATTACTAATTATTGGCAATTATTGGTAATTATTGGTAATTATTGGTAATTATTGGTAATTATTGGTAATTATTACTAATTAGTGGTAATTATTAGTAACTATTAGTAATTATTACTAATTATTGTTAATTATTGGTAATTATTACAAATTATTGGTAAGTATTACTAATTATTGATAATTATTACTACTTATTGGTAATTATTACTAATTATTGGAAATTTTTACTAATTATTGGTTATTATTACTAATTATTGGTAATTATTACTAATTATTCCTAATTATTGATAATTATTGGTAATTGTTCCTAATTATTAGTAATTAAATGAATAATTACCAATAATTAGGAATAATTACCAATAATTACAAATAATAACATTATTAGTATATTTTATTATTAATATTAAAATAATATAATTTTCTAATTTATATACAATTCTCCTTTCATCTGTGCGTTTTCTATCTCCACATACAAATAATACATGTGAAGACAGCAAACACACAGATGAAAAGAAAATTGTATATATATAAAAAATTATATTATTTTAATATTAATAATAAAATATACTAATAATGTAATAATGTTTTTATTCCTAATTATTGGTATTTATTATTAATTATTAATATTTATTATTAATTATTAAAAATTATTACTAATTATTCCTAATTACCATTAACTATGAACAATACTAATAATTTAAATTTATTAAGTAACAAAACAATGTAAACATAATTAAATTACAACTAATTAAGAATAATTGAAACTAATAAAAAATTAAAAATAAATATTAAATTAAAATGAACATAAATACCTTGAATATTGATCTGCTCTGATCGTTTTTCAAAACTTTAATATCAACTCCGGAGAAAA
The DNA here is from genome assembly GCA_963277665.1 of Viscum album. Taxonomy (NCBI): domain Eukaryota; kingdom Viridiplantae; phylum Streptophyta; class Magnoliopsida; order Santalales; family Viscaceae; genus Viscum; species Viscum album. Next base: position 280,264,177 of record OY728125.1, read on the forward strand.
AAAATAAACTGGAGAAAAACTGAACTTTAGAAATACAACTTTGAGAGAAGAAGAAGATGGAGTTTGAGAATGATTTGAAAAAAACGGATGGGCGTATTTATAGGTTAGATTATTTGCGACGGGTCCATTTGCGACGAGATTCCCGTCGCAAATAGTGTTATTTGCGACGGTACCCGTCACAAATACCTTAGCCAACATTTATTACGGTCAACGGTTAAATAGTTATTTTCGACGGGACCCGTCGCAAATAACAACCTGCCGACATACTATTTGCGATGGGGGAATATTTCCATCGCAAATACCATTTATCGCCGCCGGTTATTTGCGACGGGAATATTCCCCCGTCGCAAATAGTTTTCCCACGATTTGGCGCGCCACGCGCGCCAGTTCTTTTGCGACGGGGAATGCAATCCCGTCGCAAAATCCTACTTAATTGCGACGGGTAAATACCCCCGTCGCAAATACCCATTTTTCCCGTAGTGATCTTAGGATGCTGATTCAGAAGGTTATTTCCTTCTATATGCTTTCCTAGCACTGCTTCCCTGTTTCCTCTACGGAAAACCATTCTGAACAAACATGTCTTATATGAAGCAACATGGTAATCTTCAAATTCTATATCATTTCAATTTGACCATAAAAAAATATTTTTGGATAATCATATAATAGAATTCTAACTCTTAAAGTTATCTAAACCGACCTATGATACCAACTATAAGGCCCCGGCCTTAAACCTTACTTAATCTTGAGTTATTACAAGATTACACATTGAGGATCTTTTCAGGTTTAGAGTTTTAGAGAATTAGATCATAAAACTTGCATTACATTCCACATTTAAACAAAGTGGTTACATAAAGATAGTATTTATTTTTCCCATCAACGGAAACATATTGAAAATAAAACATGGATTCTTTCTTGACACTTCCTTGACACTATCATCTTATCATGTACCTTTCCCTTGACCTATGAAAAACATTTCAAAAAAAAACTTGGGATGAGCACAGAAAGCTCAGTATGGGTTATAAAAATATGGAAAGGAAACATGAGTTCATATATATATATGAATGAAATCATAATTTACCCATAAAACATAGGCACTTTAACATACCTAATAAAATCATAAATAAATCATAGATATCATAAGACATAAAGGTAACTTGAGGCATTCATAACATTCTTACGTAGGGAGTAACCCTCTTGGTTATGTTTGGAATACCCATCACAGTATATTCCCTAAATTGCTTCGGAGACACCTTAACGTTTCACTTCTTTGCGTTACCCAATGCATTGGAGAGCTATATCGGGCTCACCTGCCCTTAGTTTATCACGGAACCACCCGTCTTCATAACAATGCCCAAGAACCATAACATAATCGTATCACATAAAACATGCATAAAGGAAACATAACATTTCCACTTTTCAATCATAAGATATCAATACAACACATTGATATAAAAACCATATGAAAACCATTTTCAATACCAAAATAAAAGAAAAGTAAAACATGGTATTTATTTTTCTTTCTTTAAAAAAAGGTATGGCTTGTAGAGGATGCCGAAACTCAAATAATGGTCATGGCAGCGGAGAAGTCATTTTCGCCGCATACGTATGACAAAAACATTCCCTTTTGTCGTTTAGTAAACGCTTCGTATAAAAAAAGATTCCTTTTGAAAAAACGTAAAAGTCAAAGGGTTTTATACACCGTATAAAAAAAGGTCGTGTATAAAACAAAATATGCCTCAATGAAAGGAGATTGATATAAAGTCCCATACCTCAGGTCCGACTTGACTCGATCGTTCTTTAATGTCCTGAATAATAAACTTGAGTTAATTTCTACTTTCTTAAGAACCTTTTTCAAGTTCATTGTTCCTTTTATATCGCTTATTACCATTTTATGAACATTATGTAATTATTTAAGTTAATAACGGTCGTTTTAACGATCATTGGTACTTGAGTCAAAATATGATCTTTATAATTACAAGTTGTTCATGTATCCATTATATCCTGAGTTATAATCATGATGTATATATCATATATATCATATATATCCAGTATATACATGCATTTATAATATTACATAATCATTTAGAGGTAAGAAATAAAATGCACCGTCCATGGAGACGGTAAGTCGTACGTACGCATGAACGCTACTTTCATTTCTATTTCATATTTTATATAATGGAATCATAATGATATCAAGGTATATTATAATTCCAGTGTAATATCATATATAATATCATAACTCCATCCTTTATACATCCCACATATGGTATTAACGAATCAAATCACTTTGAGGAGGCGGTAGTCCGCACTTCCTTAAATGAAGATATCACGTTTACCCATAATGGGAACCATAAAGGTATGTCCAAAATGAAAAATACAGAAGCTTAAGGAAAACATAAACATATTATATATCATATATAAATATATTTTCATCTTAATGTCCACCTTTGAAGGTGTTAAATGTATGTTGAACAATCATCGTTTCGGGAGGCAGAAATTCGCCATCCACAGAAACAGTATGTTCTTTAACAATTAGATGTAGGTGTGTGTAAGTGTAGCACGAATCCTTCTTATAACAAAATCCTAGTATATGGAAGATACTAGTTTTTTTACAAAAGAAAAGAATAAAAAGAGTTTAGGGGGTTGGAGAAGCAAAATAAAACAAAAGGACTCAAGTGAAGACATTACCTTAAAATCCGGTAACACCCTTTGGTTTGAGGTCAAAGGATTCCTTGGGAAGACTTCTGCCCAAAGTGAGGATTCAAGGAGTAATAGAGGGATGTGGAGAGACAAAATGGGCAGGGATTGGCTGAGCAAAAGGCTTTGGAAGTGTGGGTAAGGAGGTAGAGGTGGGGGCCTTTTATAAGAGGAGAGGAGGGGCACTCTTGGAAAGTAAAGAAATGTTACATTATTTTAAAATGAGTTTCGGATTCAAAAGGACCCACATTGATATAATTCGAGGGTAAGGTGATAAGGGTTCAAAATACACCCATCCAATAGGTTTTGGACATGTGTAGGTCATAGATTTTACATTATCATTTCATTTTATTTAAATCCTTTATTAATGAGGTAATCGCTGCATCATCATGATGTCATAAATAATTTAATTTATTTAAAGTCTAAAAATTATAAAACAAATACGATGATATAGGAAATCTTTTTATCTTTACAATGAATATTTATAGTCTAGAATATCATCTATGTAAAAAAAATTAAAAATGTTTTAATCATGTGATACATTTTTGTTATATTTACTTTCTTAAAAAAATAAAAAGATAACATGTCACTTTCCCACAAAAGTGATTCCATGGGGTCCCCATGTTTGGCACAAGGTATCCCATGGTCGGCCATGAGAAAACTAGTATCATTAGGACACATGTTGATGTATTTTTTTGTTATTATGATATTATTTTATTATCCTTCACTACACGATTGCTCATTAATCAAGATAATTAAAGATAATTACTGTTGTTACTATTCATAATGTCCAAAAACAAAAGAGTCTTGATTACATAATTTGGACCTTTTTATTCCAAATATTTAATCCATTTTACCAAATTCCAAACACATAAATTGAAATAATTGATTTAAAAATAATTCCCGTTGTCAAAACAATTAGCGGGTTTTTTTTAAACTATATCTATGAAAAGTTTGGCATTAGTTTATGCCCAATTCCAAAGTGAAATTAATCCTAATGACCACCATTGGATTAAATGGTAAAAATATATTAAGATTACACTTTAAGACCAATTAAAAAGATTATATAACCACGTAATTAATTTAAATGAAAAAGCAGTTTTGATGTAAAATGCAGTATTTTTCACTATTCATTAAAAATGAACATTGTCAGAAAAATACCAAAAAATTATCCAATGTAAATTTCAATGTCCCAATCATAATTAATATGTCTATTTTGATAAATAGAGATTATAAAATTTTCAAAAGTTTTATTTAAAAAAGGTTTGCCATCAAAAGGCAGTAAAACAATCTTTTAAGAATATTAGTGTATTCCATGCATAGGATTTGATTTATTCTCATTTGAAGCCTCTAAAACAGTATCTAAATCATTAATAGACATAGATAAAAATATATATTATTCATTACTTACTTGGGATGTTAGATTGGGAATTTATTTTAAACATTATCAACATGATTTATCCTTATATAATCTATTTAATTTTATTTGTGGTAATAATATTCTAAATTTTAAATCATTATAAATATTTATTTATATGTTGTGAATTGTCCATAATTGTGTACTTTATTAAATTTTAGACCATATAAATTTTAATTTATAATTTTTAAATTTTTTGGGATTTTTAATCAATATTATAATATGTAATTTCTATAAATTAACAACTGTGTCAATTTTAAAACTATTCATTTATTTGAGTTTAAATAAATATATACAGAAGATATGTTCGAAATTAAATATTTAATAGATTCATAACATGTCATTTGTATCTATAAAATTATTGGATCACATTAAATAGTTCATATAATATTTATTTGCATACTTTTAATATCATTTATTTGATATTTCAATCAATAAAATAATTTCAACATCACTATTGTGTCATATTTAATGAGAATGATTTAATCCCTAAAAATTATTAAAAAATTCATATGATGTAGATAATTTTATTATATTTTTTGAGACTATTCATGTTCTATGTTTCATGAAGTTTATCACTAAATTAAACTTATTATACTTATACGATTTAAGATAGTGACATGTTGTCACTTTTTTTGGTTTTAATAATAAATAAATTATTTTAATGGTCAAAAGCTAATAAAATGAATCTATTCCAACCCTTAGGCGATAAAGGGAGACTTTTAGTAATCCAATATAATTTTTTAAGGTGTCAGGGTAATTTTATAATCTTATTTTTACCCTTAATTACCTGATTTACATTTAACTGCATGAAATGAAAATTACCGTAGTAACTATTCATAATATCAAAAAAAAATTACAAGTAACCTATTAACATAATTTGGGCTGACGGAATCGAAATATTGAATCCATTTTTCAAAATTCAAAACAAAGAAGTTGCAGTAATTAATTTAAAATTAATCTCGTTTTTAAGAAAACAGGTTTTATAAGTTAAAACATTTCCAAAGATTGAATTGTTTTTACCTATGAATTCAATGTAAAATTAATGATAATGACATAAATTATATTAAATGGTAAAAATATATTCTATTTATACTTTAAAAATATTCAATATTATAATTTAACCATATAAATTATTGCGATGAAAAAAGTTGTTTCTAATTAAAATATAGCGTGTTTTTACTATTCATCAAGATATGAAAGTTACCAGAATAATATGAAAAATTTATCCAAAGTAAATTCTTATATCCTGATTCCAAATAAGAATTTTATTTTGTCAAATTGAACTTATAAACATGTCAAAAACTATATTTAATGTGTGTGCGCCATCAAAAGGCGGCAAAACTACATTTTTTGAAAAATACTTATTTTACCCAAAAAATCTATTTTGTTCTCATACCATGTCCTAGAATATACGTAAGATGAATAATAATGTTATCAAATTCAAAATTCATTTAATACTATTCATAATGGCTTGTTTATAATATTATAATAATATATCGTTGTTTAGTGAAACTCGGTATTTCGTACTACACATGCTATCGAGGAAGGTTGTGATTGCGTGTAACGCAAGCCATGCTAGTGTTGTGTGTAGTGAAAGATTATTTTGATGTTGTGTGTAACATAAGTCATAAGAAAGTATACTTCTCATAAAATATCAGGGTGTTACATCTCATGTATACCAACCTCAAATAGTAAGACAAAGGAAAAAATAACCACCTCTAATACCAATTTGTAACGTCCCAGCCTAGCTCACCTCTAACATGGTGACCAGATCAGTGTGTCATATGAACTCAAGAGAATCTCCCCGAACACCAAAGGCTGACGACTAGTAGAAAGGGAATTTTTAACATGTTGGTGGGGGAGACTACGCCCTCACAAAAAAACAGAATAGTTGAAAAGAAATTTATAACAAGTAGTAGAAACATATAATTTAAAAAATCTATAGTAGAAGAAAATAAATAATTCAAACTGATTAAATGAAAAGTGCATAAGAGGATAAATAAATTTAGTTACATAATGATTTCATGCTATGATGTCTTTACAAAAGTAAAATCAAAGAAAAATATAGATACAAGAATGCTATCAAAGATATAATGAAAATGAAACAATGTGCATCTCATGAAAATGCACAATCCTCTACCCCCAATTTCCACCCTATGTAGAAATAAACACTCAATCATTTGAAGTAAAAAACTTCCCTTTATCCATACCTACAAAGATATAATCTACTCGGGTACCAAATGATGCTCGAGTAGCATGTGAGATATAATCTCAGTTGGTTGTCACCCACGATGTCTAGAAAATTACATTTCATGACGTGGATAAAAAAAAGTGTTCCATATTTATAATAAATTAAATAAATAGAATCATAAAAAAACCACTTTAACATTTTCAAGGTTTCCAAGAAGTCACCCATCCCATACCAGCTCCTTCAGACTAAGAGGGAAAACTGAATAATGTATATGTATAAAGACGGATTTATACATGTATAAATATATAAAACCCTAGGAAATAGAAGGCAGACTGAAAAGAACCAAACCCTAAAGCTTGTGTTATATCTTGGGTCTTATTTTTGTGTCTAACAAAGTGTGCTTTAAGGGACCATAGAGGTATCACAATTTATATATAACTCAAAGAGTCATCAATAAAAACATTCTTCACATTATCATTGTTATTATATCAATGTTTAGAGTTGGTGTCTGAGCCCATACTGATGGTATTTCTATTGTACATCCTTAAATTTTTCCACTACCACCAAGCATGTCTATGGAAATATTCTGAAAGAAGATGTATTACTCAAGGCATGGTTTTATCACGTGTCTATCCTGGGTACCGTGCATAAGGTGTCGAGTATCACCCAATAAATTGTGTCACCACATTTCCAATGGGTAGATCCTTGATTTTCCCTTAGGGAGCTAGTATCACTAATGAGTATATAGAAATCACACAAAAATCCTTATCTAGAAAAGCCTAAGAAATCACCTCCTCGTCCCATAGTGTGGTAACCAATCAGGAATATAGTGTCCATGTGTATGTTCTGAATACGTAACCAATGTTTTATCACCGTATATAATTTAATTATATTTCATGTAAATAGATATAATATAGTATGCATTTATAATTAAAAAACAATTTAAGAAAAAAAGAACCGTGTACTTCTTGATCATTCAAGCCAAATAGTCATAGTTAGAACACTTTATCAGCAAAATAATGAAAAATGAACTTTTATTTTTTATAATATCATAACATGACAATAATTTGTAATTAGAAAATAATTTGGCATAATAAAACCAACAAATCCCCAAAATACATGGTTCATAATTATCATAAATAATTTATTTCATTTAAAACTCAACCAATGTGGGTCACGCAGACACATGAAATTAATAAATCAATTATTCAGGGCTAATGAAATTTTGGCCAATAATGTCAGAACACCCAAATAGGGTATCCAATGATGTTGAAAAAAATTAAAAAATATAGTTTATCTGAAACAATGTTTAAATAACCAAGACACGTAATTTAATTAAATTAGAATAATAAAAATTGAATGTCCTTGGTAGGCACCGACGAGTGGCACAATGTGATTCTAATGGATGCTATTAAATTATGAGAAAGAGTGTAGACACCCTATATCATATTAATTTTATATCCCATGGCCCTCATCAGCCTTTGATTTTTTCATAAATGGGAGGAATCATGTGATTTATTAAAGAACCCCATTTCAGGTAAAAATCGTTTGTGGAAGATCAAACAATAGAGAGTGGATGAAACTGAAAGAATATGGGTGTGGAATACTAGCCTTATCAATAGCTTCATTGCACTTCCAAGGAAATTGAAAACAGAAAATGATTGAATGTGCAATATTCTTTCATAGCGGTGATGGGGGTTGGCACACCACATGGAGTGGATGGGGCGTGACACATAATAGAAGAAAGGTAGTTAAGAGAAAATAAAAAAAGAAAAAGGAATGAAATAAGGATAGAAGAAAAAAAATAACTGAAAGAAAAAGGAAAAGAATAGAAAAATGAGAGGGGAAGGGAAAATAATGAAAAACTAATAAAAATGTCTAAATTCATTTTTAATTATTTTTACTCTTCTTATATCTGCATTTTTATTCTACTATTTTTTTCATTCATTTTTTATATTTCTTTTAAATTTATTCTTATTCCTTGTAATCATTTTTAATTATTATTACACAAACAATATCCTCGGTCATGATGTATTATTTCATATAAATCTTGTGAAACTATTTAAATAATTTAATATATTATTGGGACCCACAACATGCTTCCAGTTTAATCAGAAATATATATATCTAGTTCTTTATTTACACCTTTTCATAAACATGCTTATATATATATATATTCCATAAATATATATATATATATACACAAACACACACGCACAATAATATTATTTTTCCATAATAATAGTAATAACAACACCAATATTTTATTATTATTATTAAATCTATTTCATAATTATCACCAATAATAGTTCAATTAAAACATACATTAAAACAATGAAGTTAATAAAATAACCACAAAATATCATTTATATGGGACAATTAATAATGTTTCATCTAATCCAACAATAATTATCCACCCATATACATATATATGTTATATATATACACATATTTATATATATATACTCCCACATATGTATATATATACATATGTATATATATATATAAACCACACACATATTTACACACACACACACTATATATATACACTAATGATTTTGTTCCATTATAATAATAATAACACTAATTAAAATTACTATTATTTAATAGAACCCATCAATGAAACCATTAAGAATTTGAAAACAAAAACCATTAAAAATGGGATAACAGTTATTAAATTAAAATTTATAGAAAATTGGCCTTTAATTGTTAGAATTAATAATACCATAATAACTACATTTCCCACTTTTTATTTACACCACAACACAATTTATTAATTATGTAAGTATATTTTCATTATTTTTGCAACTATAATAATAATATTAATAATAAAATTATTATTAATATTTCTAACATCCAATAAAATATTTATAAATGAATGAAAATATATTTGGGTGTGATCTAATAAAAAATATGATGCGTGAAAATGTTATATCATACCTACGGTAAACCCCATGCCCTAAACCTAATTGTGGTCATAGATTTCAAATCCAACACAAGGGTTCTGAGAAAATATTTTTTTTATAAATAATGTAATAATAAATTAATTAAAAATAAAATATGTATTATCATGTATGAGGTTTCCAAAAACTAAACACACATCAAAGTTAAAACCTGCCTATGAAAACCCGACATTCCAAACCTACTAGTTGTATCAGATTTCACACAATTCACCATTTGAGAGTTATATAATTTTTTTTGGAAAAAAGAACATGAATATGAATAACTATCATTAATATTTTTATTCTATCATCGTTGAGGGTTTACAGTCCTCCAAATCCCATGCTGACTCAACATCTAACACTAAAAATATTTTAGATAATATTTAAAAGTGATAAAAAAGGATTTACCCATCATTTAAATAATACCCATTTTAATTTTTTTATAATTAATTTAATTCAATTAAATTAAAAGAAAAATCGTATTGTCAACTATCAAAAATAAAACATTCCCCACACTCGGTTTTAAAACTGACCATCCCAGCTAAAAAAAATAAAAATTTCATTGAATTCTTTATCTGGTTCAAAACATAGGATGTCAGATGGGGATGTATTCTTGAGTCCATGTGGTACACTAGCCTGAGTAACTACTTTAATGGATCCTAGTATGGGGAATCACAAAATGATAACTGTGAATGTCCTTAATTTAATATATCATTCTAGTATATAAGTGAATAAGATGTTTCATGGCTTTGTAATTAGCTCATTCCATGTATTAACTAAACAAAATATGTGGGAAAGAATAGTCACTCGGGGATGTGATTGATGTCCATGTTTTTCTATTTTATGGCTGATTGTTTTTTACCTTCAGTGGGCCACATCAGTGAGATGTTATTAGTTATTGGGTTTTTAGTCTTAGACTGATATAAAAAGATGAATGGTTCTATCTATCACTTTGGTATATAGAGATTCATGGTATTATAATTCCTTATTCACATTAACAATATTTAAATATAATTAGGTTTGGTTAAAATATCTGCATCAATATTTATGGAATTTGATATAAATTAAAGGTGACATTATACTAAACTAATTCCTAAAATAGCTAATATTTTAATTTTGAGTGATTAAATATTTTAAATAATTTATAGTGATTATTAAATGGGGTGTGAATTGAAACATATGAACGGTTTTCCTTTATAACTTTTGGTCAACCCACCATATAACTACACCTTTATTGGTGAATCCCATAAAATGAATAAATGAAAATTTAATATTTTGAAATAATTTGATGGATAATGACGTGGAATCTAACGTTTATAATGAAACATCAGGGATAATGATCCATTTTACTATTTTTTCTTTTTTTCATATCAAAATATATAATTTCATAGTAATTTGAGATGTGTGTTTGGAATTGTATTTTGATTATTCCTTATCAGCCATCACTGCCACACTAGAATGGATTGAATTATAACACCCCTAAGGGATCTAGGATAGGTCATCAGGATGTTTTTTTATGTTTAAAACATTCTTATCTAAGATAATATTCTGTGGGTGGTAAAATAGACTGAGAGGTATGATCCTTACATAGATCTTTCTATGTTAAATATTACAAAGGAGTTTCCACTACAACATCCTTTGGTGTTCATGTGGGAGGGAGGTCTGGTGGAAAATATATGCTGCGTGAGTCAGTGATAATATGGTGGTATATCATAGTTTAAGATGAGACACATATGTGAATATATTGGAAGGAATTTAGGACCTTCTTATTCAAAATATTCTTCGCATAGACATTGAGGGATAACAGTGCTACGAAGTTCATACACCATAAGGATGGTTCAATTTCTATTCTGGAGTATGATAGCTTCTATATTAAATTGTATTTTTCTCCCATACGATACCGTATGATGAAGTGTCTTGATAAAAAAAGTTAGAGTATGGGTTGTGATATACCGTCCTTATGTAGGTGAAAGTATTTAGGATTATCACCATTTCTATAGTGGTGAACCAAGTGACTATCTATTAGTATAACCTATGAAATGTAAATTACTTATAGAATATGAGTTTTACATAGGCCATTAGTGGTTCATCTAGTAGTCAAAAACATTTTTATGAGGTGAATCACCATACCCATAGTGGATTGGAGAGCCATGGTTACTGTTCAACACAATTTCACTAGTGTGGTCAGTGGGGATTCATTCAAACTCAATGTAATTAGGTACCAATGGAGTGCCCAAGGTGTGGGAAGATGTGTCCCTTTTATAGGATCTATAGGATAGTGAAGAAGATCTTAGTGATTGAGGATCTAAACTAGTGAAGGGTTATGGGGACAGTTTGGCTATGACTCATCAAGTCGTACTTATAGTTCTATGGGAATATCAAGGAAAGGAAGAGGCAGTGGAGTGAAGGATCACGATTGGAATAACTTTTAGGGTATCTTTTTGTAGAGATGTCTGGATTGATCTTAGGGTTATGGTTCAATGTTGTTATATGTAGTGCAACCTACTCTTGTTGATCAAGATGTTAGGATATCCATAGTCCATGGTATGATATTGGTATTATCCACATTATCCTATGATGTTTTTGATATATAGGATTATCATTCATTTATATCAATGTAGTTTGTAGAAATATTTGGCTTTTCCATGAACTAAAGGTATGGCATTATGTCTGTCGATACCCCATTGGAAAACGGTCAGTGGGAATCCTCTATTGTTGGGAGTGGTCCCTAGTGGCCAATAGTTATAATTTCTTGTGGGATTCTTTTGTCGTAGGGATGATAGGTTTTTAACATCTCCACTGTATGGATTGTCTAGTTCTATACTGAGTGCTTCATGATTAATACCAATGGTGGGTGATGTTCACATCTCTTGATGGTCAGAAGCATGTATATGAGAGTGGATGGGATAAACATGTAGTTCCTGTTGGACCATATTTACAATATCTAGGTTCTGTGACTTCATCTGTTACATGTATAGTGTTAGATAAATGGAGGATTAAATAAAATTTATTTACTTATATGGTGGTTCAATTCTAGGATATGTTTTTAGAGGAATTCATAAGACTAATACAAGATAGTAAAATTTAGTTCATGGTATAACTTATATTGGTTGTAAAACATATTTGTATTCCACCTTATAGGATGGATTCAAAAGAGTAGAGGGAAATAAAAATTTAGATTTGGGAGTTACAAGTTAGAAGGTTTACCCAACCAAGTTCCTCCCCTTGGGGATCTGGACACTACAAAACATTTACATATCACAGTGGTTATTTTTTGATTTGCTGGTGGTTTTGACAACCACCACATGATGTTACAAAATTTTCCAAAAACCACAACAAAATTAAGCATCAAAATTCATCTCATGTCATTTCTGTAAATTTTTTAGTGGTTTTGGGATCAATCACAGAATGTTTATTTAAAGGTGGCTTATTTGGTTTTAACGATGGTTTCGACTCCCGAAAAATTTCTAATGTATAGTGTTGGTTTGTACCACCTCTATCTCCCAATCATTTTTTGGGAGGCGAAACTACCACTAAAAAAGATATACCATAAATAGATGTATTTTAAACTGCCACTAAACAATAATTTGGAATATATGGCAGTGGTTTAAAATACCTCTATATATCAATTTTTTAGAAAAATACTTCTCTAACATCTGCAACCCCAGAATAGCCAAACTAAAATAGATATCCAAATATAACACATCAATATATTAATAATCACTATATTTTATACATACACCACCTCTACAATTTTAATTAAATACTACAACACGATGAGTTTTTGATGTACCACATTGATAACCTTGAATATCTATATCGTTTGAGAAAATATAGAGAAAATGACCCTAAGAAATCACTCCCACAACTAAACGTGAATACAGAACATTCAAAATCCAAATTGATTGCTCTTCCAAATTCACTACTCCATTTACCATCTGAATGAACTCTTCTTGAAACCCTCTGCATCACCTTATCCACTTCATACTACCGAAACTATCATGAAAATTCTGTTTAAAATTAAATAGTATTATATATTTCAATTTAAATATAAAAACAATAAATGTTTTTGTATTAAATGATTTTTATGATTGAAGATTTACATGGACACTACCATCCAATTATGAAATGTCACAGAGGTAAAATTCAATCATCTTATGATATAATACAATATATTAATTCTATAGAATGAAAACAATTTCATATTACATTTTTATATTACCCATCTTCATGAATTATGATTTGGATTTCTACAAGCTCCCTCTATTCTGTGATAAAGTGGAATAACATCTATACAAAGAGATTCATTTTTAAAATTGTATAATTTGATAACATAATGACATTTAATTACCCAATAATGTGTTAAATTACAATTATTCCAGAATCAAAGACTTGGTTTTTCTATGTTTGACGCACATGCCTCCAATAAACATAGGTAATCATAAGGGTAATTGGATTTTCCGCCAACTAGACTATAATCTGGCCAAATAATCTATAGAATCATTTGTTGATAAACCATAATACTAAAACAATACAACCATCTTCAATCAGTTTAGATTCTTTTCATCTGAACTGTTCATATTTATCTTCATAGTGACATTATTTTCATATTTTATGACACAATAGTTAGTAGTATAAAAATTCAAATAAATCTATTCACATTATAATTATTACCTATAATGATCACCCTCCAATATTTACATGAAGAAATTTTGTGATGGCATACTCCCTCACTACCGATATTGCTGAATGGAGAGGCTCTATCTAAGATGTTGATAGTTGACTAGGACCGGTGAAACACTTCTTTTTTGGTGTTCCTATCATTTAAACAAATAAAATTAAATTTAGAATATTTATTTTAAAAAAATTATGCAGATTTTCATTTTAGAAATGACAATATATATACATTTCTGAAAAAATATACATAACATTGATAATAGAAGACTGTTCATATAACATAAGTGGTCGATAATTTATCGATGAAGACACATAAAATCATTTTTCCATCAATAATGTCATTCTCATGATCTATCATTACATTATATACTTTATCCTATCTTGAAATATTAATATTTGAAATATCTTGATCGAATAATATGTTCGTTTATTGATGTTGATGAGATTCAATGTTAGAGGTAAAATATTCCAATTCATCACCCACTTCATACATGTGTCTTTTCATTATATAAATAACTACACTCCACACTATATAAAAAACATCTCCCACATAATATAACTTGTGATGGTAAGATATAAAAATCACATAATTCAGGTCACTGAAATTCATAAATGGATAAAATTTCACTTAAAGAAATTACAGTGAATATTTTTTAAAACTTTTTGTAATATAAAACCCCCACATTTTTCTAAAACAACAGAAAAATGTTCATGGTAGTTTAATTTGATAATATTAGTCAATTTTATAAAGTATACCAAATCAGAAACTATAAATATAACACTATTATATGTTTTCAATCCCTCATTCTAAATATTTGTACTGATTTTTAAGCCTTTCACATTTTATGTTTTGTGGTCTCTAGCATGTTTTACTAGACGTTGACCTAAAAGCATCGAATATTCTCAAAACTCATCCCAAGTATCAGTATTCATGATCCAAAATAATTAATATACATTATTATATTTTGAAATTAATTGTGTCAACCTAATATTTTTATTGATTATAATGATTATTAACTTACACGATGTGAAATCCATTCTACATGATCTTTATTAGTAACTTTTGTTATATCAATCTCATTTATATTCAGACACTCATTAATCTATTTGTTTGTATCCTTATAACTTGAATAAATGGATATAAAATTTCCCATTTTAGCATCACATATCAATGTTCCTGTAACAATTCCATTTTTGTCAATGTAACATTAGAGATCCTCCTAACTTATTATCCAATAGTAGGAATAACTATTTATTTCCTGTATACATTAGATAGAGTCTACGTGTAGTAAAAATTTCCATATTTATTGAATTTTGTCTCAATATCACCCAAGTATCAAGAAAAAAAGGTAATACACTTCCCTTCTATAAAGAATTTAGAAATAGATCCTTTAGGTTGAGAATTATGTTTCATGTATGATTTCAAATGACCAAGATATCTATGAAATAAAATAAAAAATATAATTAATTATTTAATAAAGATCCTATAATTGTATAATTAGGATGAAAAAATAAAAATAATGTACCTATCAATTGTATACATCCATAGATAATGTATGGGGCCTCCTAATTTAGTTTCATCGAAAAAATGAAAAATTAAATGCATCATGACAGGAAAAAATATTAGTGGAAATATCATCACCACTGAACAAAGTGTCAATAACAATATCACCTAAAGGTTGTCAGGATGAAATAGTTGTAGAGTTTCCTTACATAGTTGTTTGAAAATTGTGCAAAATTGGAGTAAAATAGAAGTATCTTTTTCAGGTAATAATATACACAATGATAATGTAAGTAACTAAAGTAACAAAATATGTGAATCACAAATTTTCAATCTATGTAAACTATGATAATTTAAGTAAAAAAACATCGGATGTTACTTTAATACAAATAGTATACCATCAAATGTTATAAAATTCTATTGAATGTATCCTTATCCATAATTTTAATTGAAATAATTTGTTGAGAAAACATTCCAATCTCATCTTGCCAGAGATCATGCTTTATATTCATTGTTTGTATGTTCTTCTATATACTGAGAGGGTGATTCTATTTTCCAACCTCTTTAAGAAATGTTAGGAAATTTTTTTTCTTAAAATTCTTCTCAAGAAAAATAACATCAAGATTATTAAGAAACAAAATAAATTCCTAATACCAATGTTTGATGAATATACATTATTTCTTCCATTTCTATCTTAAGATTTCACTTGACCATTAACATTAAACTCAATTCCCACTATTATTCAAATGATGGACAATACCAATTATATTAAAACATTTCCAAGATTATATAATATTTTAGAACCTATGGACAACTTTGAAGGTGGTATCTGATCAATAGATCAATTGAATTTTTACTTGTTCTACCAAAAACTATTTGATGAATCATGGAATATTTGATGACACAAGAAGAATCTTTTTTACTATAATTTAGTCATTCAAGAAAAAAATAAAAGATAAAAATATGAAAATTCCAACATGTGTATGTTTTTAACCAAATAGGATCCCAAGTATAGGTAAGCCCCTAATGGTTGACATTAGAGGAGCATGCATTTTGAATATTCTTATAAAATAATCATCATATGTCTCCACACCATTACTCCATAAATCATATAATTCATCAATTAGAGGCTGAAATTATACATAAATATCTTTTAAAATCATTTGTTTTCTAGGAATAATCATTTAAATGATAAAGTAATTTTGTTTCACACACATCCATAGAGGCAGATTGTAAGGGATCAACACAACCAGACAAACACTATAACTAGTGCACAAAGTCACAAATTGGTTGAATCTGTTGACATCTAATACCAATCATACATTACTAAAATTAGGTAAAAAATCTTGATTTATACAATAAAATTTATTCCATGATTGTTAATCTCTTATAATTTTCATTAACCAAATTTTCTTTATTTTCTATAGAATGACACTTCATGTGATCTATAGTTTTTGAAGACATAAATAATATTTTCAATAAATTATATAATGGGAAGTAACAAAAAAACCTTTATATATATGTTCTTTTTCTTCTCATTCATAGTAAGATGTAGATTCAGACTTCCAAAATCACCCATTGAAATCTATAAAGAAGAACATTTCATTCAATCCTATTTTAATGAATCATCTCCCCAATAAAGAATACTATCATTAGAACATGTATGTATTTTTGTATAATTCAGTCCAAGAATGTTAACAAATTATTTCATATCATAATTTACTCAGAGATCTTGGATTTAGGAAATACATAATGTAATAATTCCGATATCATGTATATAGATTTATTTGTAATTATTCATAGGGGATTTATATGATAAAACTACCTCATAATTTTTTAAAAATTTGAAACGTCCACCATATAACTCTTGATTTCCATCATTAACTAAATTAGGAAACCCCTTTGTATGCTCAGTGAAGTTCATTATTACATTAGTCTCCACATGAAAAATAGGGGGATCTAATGATATTTACAATCTTGATATGGTTTTACTATATAACCAAAAACATCACTTGCCATGTTATTATTTGTAAAACACTGATCCAGTTGTTTTGATATGTTTTGATGTTCATATTGTTTTTTTTCAATTCTAAAAGCATCACTTACAAGTTTTTTCATTTCATTGACCATTTTAATGTAAGGTTTGTGCCTATACTGTTGAATAACATCAGTTTTGAATCTTTCTATAGTGTTTGATTCTCCATAGAAAATACATCACAAATTTGAGATGGGAATTGCTTCAATATCAAGTGTTCATAAAATCCATCTCTCTTAAACAATATTATAAATTTATATTTAGGACGTGGATATACTATTTTCCAATATACATATCTATTTAATATTTTAAATTCTAAAAACTACTCAAAACCCTTAGCATATTGGGTTTTTTTCCATGGTATTGTGTTCCAAATTTTATCCATATATATCACAATGTTACTAAAATTTACAAGGTTAAACAAATTAATCATAGAATAAAAAATAACCATTAAAAATAAATGGATAATATATATGAACAAATAAATTAGAATAGATCAACACAAGATATATCAAAACCAATTGATCCATTATACTTAAAAAAGAACAATATGACATCCCTAACTAACCCTTCCATTAAAATACAATTATTTCCAAGAATTATATTCATATAAACTATAAATATATTACACATGTAAAATGACATCAACATTATCAGTATGAACAACACCAAAAAAATCAATAAAAATATAAATACATCATGATATATTAGACAACATCAAGAAACATCTAGTGGAAAACATCAAACCCTTTCACTTATCTATTAGCTAGAAACATATCCTCTGGCCTGTATAGATAATATCATGAAGGAAACACAACCTAACTTGTCTAGAGTTAAGATAAATTTACAAATAAAAAAATTTAAAATTGAAACATAAAATGATGTTAACTACTGGGAAACATTATCGATATTAAACTTGAAGAACTAGTGACAACATACCACAGGGGCCATAATCACGAATACTCACATATATCTAAAATCCTCCAACATTACCCCATTATCGTCAATGAATCATGTCTATATTCTTATCATTCATGTAAACACATTTTTTAGAACATAATTATGTACCATAACATTCCATAATATTCATTCATTATTCACATCATTATTCACATCATTATTATCACATATCATCTTAAACAATCCTCATTCATATTATGTTAAGGAACATATAATATAGATTATATCTATCAAAAATATATGAAAAACAATTCATTTTATAATTTGAAACTACCCAATATAAAAATTTATAAAGGTAAATAATGTTAAAATTTTGGCACAGTATCATGCTGATTTTTCATGAACCCAAGGAAATTTTCCAGGACACTATGTATGATCCCATGTAATTATTGAGAATGTTTGATTCAAATTTCACAAAATGTGGCACATCATTAGTGCTTTTAAGAAAACCATCATAGGTTTTTAAAACAATTCTATGAATATAAGGGAAATTATGTATGTCAAGTTATTTAAAAATATTAAATATATAATTATAAAAACTAAAATATTTACAAAATAACTCATTATATTTTAAATAATATCATTCAACATGAATTTCCAAATTTACATAGAATCATCAACCATATTATTTAATAAAATTATACTATATTAATTCCATACAATATAATATAATCAGTATAAAAAAATAATAATTTATAAAAAAAATTATTAAAAATTGTTCCATGATCGATTTTTATTTAAATTTTATATCATAAAATGTTATTTACTTAACACATCATGAAAATAAAATATATCATTAATTTTCTCTCCTATATGAATTGAATTTTTTAGATACAATTGTACTTTGCATGATGAATTCTAGTCATGACATTATAAAATCACTCACTTGATTATATAAAATTTAGATTATAAAACCATCACAAATTGCCATTGTAGAGGAATCAACATTGGAATGAATAACATGCTAATGATATTGGACAGATAAAATTTAAGAAAAATCATTTTAAAATCATGAAGAATTAATGGTTCAGAACAAAAACATCTCACTAAAACATCACATTGGATCAATTTTCAAAATCTATAGTGGAAAAATAGAAATCATTACACTCCATAGACAAAAATTAAATGTTGGAGGTGATGACTATGCCGATTTTGAAGGGGGATTAAGGGAAACCATATATTCAGGTGAAGGCAAGGGCCAGTGGGGATCAACATATCATAGTCCCTCCAAATGTCCATTTTTATATGATTGGAAGGCTCGTCAGGCTGGAGGTAGGATTTCATCTTTATCTGCCCCCAAATTTCTGTGCATATTGTCACATTTAGGGCCACGTGACATCAGTCTCCCAAAGGCTTCACGAATATAATGTTTCTCACCAGATTCCATCTAGATCTCATTATGTGATATCCTCGGTTTGTAGAGTTACCATATATTCTTTTCATCTCCCCTTAAGTTGTCCTGAATGACTCTCCTAGGGGTGTAGGTTATGGTTTGGCAGTACAGACAGATCTCCCTCCCCAAGTTATAACTCATCATTTATATCAAATCCCCAATACAAAGTCCTTCAGTGAGTTGAATCCTTGCCGTATGCTGATTCCTTTCACGGTTCCTATGGTCTTTCTTCCTTTGAATATCTTCCCTATTCTTTAAGTGGTGGTTTTAATCAAATGTCGGATTTTTTTGGATTTGGTAGGCTCTAGCCTTTCCTTCTCCTCTCCTCCACTCTCATGGACCCATGGGTCTACTAGTCTTACCATTCCATTAGCCTCAAACTCTTTTGGTTATTTAGTGGAGGTGTTATCCATCTCTCATTTTAAGATCTCCTTTAACTCAAAATCTCATGGTTGTGATGTATCAACC
This sequence comes from Viscum album, assembly GCA_963277665.1. NCBI lineage: Eukaryota > Viridiplantae > Streptophyta > Magnoliopsida > Santalales > Viscaceae > Viscum > Viscum album. The sequence continues at coordinate 280,284,461 of OY728125.1, forward strand.
CCTTTGAAAAAGGCTACCTATATTCTCCTCCCTAATGTGAGGAATTTTCCCAAGAAAAGTCTCCAAAGGCTTTACAGGTTCTTCAGATTAATTGAACCACTCTGAGGATGCTCACAGAATCTTTTTCTTGTTATTATGTGAACTCATTATCACTGTAAAAAAGTTATCAAGCTATCTCTCATCCAAGATAAATCATATACTTTTCCAGAGTCCTAGTTGAAATGGAACATATTCTAATGATTTCTTTTCTGCTCTGGAACACTCATGACCTTGGTTTTCGAGTTAAGACCTATTATATATGTAGTTTTAGGTCTAATAATAACTTATACATGGAAGTTAGTATTGAACCCATGCAACAACTCTCCGATATTTTCCCCTTTGTTATGGCTTTTGTTGAAGATTTTGATCTATTCATCACCACAAAAGTCTCTGATTTTTCTTGCAGTTTTTTTTCATATTTATGTATGAAAAATGTGAGACACTTGTGAGGGACATATTTTTGAATTAATTAGAAAATTTAAATTGGGTTTGCTAATGTGGCTTGTGGGAAAGGACTTCAACAACATTTTGAATGTTTTGGAGAAGAAGGGATGGGGTGTTATCTCCCCGCAGGCCACCCAGGATTTCAGTTCCATTGTCTCCTAAGTGTGTCATCCAGATTTTGGAATCTCAGGAGAACACATTACGTGGTGTAATAACTAAAAGGTTTCCAATTATACGTGGTTCCACATTGATCTATGTTTAACAAATATCAATTCTATTTTCTCCTTCCCATATGGCAAGGTAATCCACATGATGCGCACTCTTTCTCACCATTCCCAAATTATAGTTGATCTTATTGCTATAATTGGAAGTGGTGGGTGCTTCATGTTATCTCATTTGGGGACATAAATCCATGGGTATGATAAGACTGTGGGAAACTCATGGAATCAGCCTGTTAATCAAAATTAGTGGATTTTCCTTCACAGAAAACTCAAATGGCTCAAAAACGAAATCTAGGTATGACATTTTTCTCAACACCCTAAGTTTCAAGACCTGGATGTTGTCAATTATTAAATTTCCCAGATGACATACTCTTTGGAAAATGAATGGGATGGGGGATCTTTTGGTGAGATTTATCTCAAGAAAGATACTTTGGATGACAAGATTCGGGAAAAAGAGTGTCAGGCACGTGAGAAGTCCAATGTCAAATGGATAAAGGAAAGTGATTGTAAATCAGCCTATATTCATGAATTTCTTAAATATAAGATACATTTATCCAAATTAATCATCCTCCTAGAAGACAGCTCCAACACAGACGATCGTGAAGTGGTAGGTGGATTGGTTGAATTCCATTTTATGTTCATTCTAGAAGGCCCCATTCCTTTCTATGTGGGATTTCCAAAAGCTCATGGTGAGCTTCTCAGCTCCATCCCCTAATCAGTGTCTGATAAAGAAGTCATTTCCCTTGAGAAAATTTTGTATGAGAAGGAAATTCTCACTGCAATACTCATGTTTAACCAAGATAGTTGCCCATGGCCAGATGGTTTCCCAGGTTAGTTTTATGTTCACAATTGGGACTTGGTTAATGTAGACATCATTGAGGATACAACAGATTTTATAGAGGTGACCAACTCCCTCAAATGTCCTGTGATAACGTGGTGGTACTCATACCCAATTTTAAGGACCAACCAATACTACACCAATTCCAACCCAAAAGAATGTTCAATTTCATATAAAAATTTCTTCTAGAAATTATAATTCGCAGACTATCACTAAACCTCCCTCGCTGGATTTCATAGGAGCAACATGTGTTCATTAAAAATATATTGATCCAAGGAACAATAGGTTTGGAACAAGTACTGTTTAGATAGGTGAACCTCAAATCTATTGTCTCTAATGCATTAATTAAATTTTACGTGGATAAATATTATGAAATGCTTGAGTGGAACATTATTCTCAAGGTCCTCAAATGTAAGGGTTTCTCTACATGGTCCTGCAATATTTTGTACATGTTTTTCAACTCTCCTTGGATATCCTTATATTTCATGGGGAATAATTAAGGATTATTAAAATCAGTATATGGGATCAAGAAATGCGATCCATTTTCCCCTAGTCTATTTATTCTCATGCCAGACACCCGCAGTCAGCTAATCAACAATTGTATTATCGAATGGAAACGTTTACATCACCAATGAAGTCATCATAAAAGGACTATGTCCCACCATATATTCTTATAAGACACTATACTTTTCCTCAAAGGGAGTAAAAAATAAATATGTGGCATTAAAAAGATTATTTTGGAATACAGTCACTGGAGTGGGACGTTGTGAATCGTGAGAAAAGTATCATGAACCTATCAAAATGTTGCATGGTTGGGAATGAAAATATTCAGGTGAGGAAGTTGGGAATTCATAGGAGATGTTCTCCTTTGGAATATATAGGTTCCCAAATTACCCCTAGAAGGCTATGCACTCTCCATTTCACCGTGGGCATCAACAATATCACTGGGTGGATCAATAACTGGAAGAATCGTTTTCTATCCTTTGGTGGCTGAATCACCATGGTCAATACTGTACTAACCTCAATTACAATACACATAATCTCAACACTAAGGGTTCCAAAATAGGTGATTAAATGAATATAAAAGATTTAGGTCCCATTCATATGGGACACCCACTTGGATGGAAAGTACCATTGGGCATCGTGGGGTAGGTTTTCTAAACCGTTAAAGGATGTTGGTATTAATATTATAAGTGTTTCTAATGCGATTAAAGGTGCCAATGAAAAAATTATCATGGATGGTTTTACAGGTTCGAACCATGTAAGGAACGTTTTATGGGATAAAATATGGTAAATCCTTGTAATATCCTAGGACTACCTCTTCTATTTTGTTGTACCTAATCCACCCCAACATAATGACTCTCCAAAATCACACTCGATGGATAATTGGTAGATTTAATATAATTTTTTGGAATGGAAACTGGGATGGGGAACATCTTGGCTTCCCTCGATACCCAGTTCATGACATGAGCTTTAGTACTGCTAACAAGCATCCCAACATTACTCAATAAGTCTTGGATGAAAAACAACAAGGCATATTCAACCTCATTGTTCTTCCAACCGATCCTAATCAGTTAGTTTTTACAGGTTCGTCAAGTAGTTTTTTCTGGAAAATATTATCAGTGGATGGTGTCCTCCCCCAACATGCTCGACACTAGGGGGAGATTCTATGGTGTAAGGATGTATCCCTAAATAAAATGGAAATTATGGCACTTATGGAATAAAGACATTACCATGGATGATCAAATCCAGAACACATGTATTCAGTTGTATTCTCGGTGTTGTTTCTACATCGATTTCTAGAAATAATATTTCATACATTTATTTATTGAAGGGGAATGGGCTTTCACAATCTAAAATTACTTTGGGAACTTTACCACTATTCACTCCCAACCAGCTATGGGAGTTTCATTTATTGACATCTGGTTTCACAGTGCAGACAACAAAATTAATGAGAGGAAGGTGTGGAAAGTAATCCAATTAGAGGGATAATGGATGATCTAGATTGCTTGGAATAGAGAGTTGCATAAATTAGTCTTTAGTTTGAAGCTAGATCATGCTATTGGAAAAATATATTTACTGACTAATCTTTCTCATCAGCATAAGGCTTGGTGGGACACACTTTCATTCATACCCATACAAGCCAATAGATCCATTATTCAAACTGACACCTATAATCCTTAAGGCGGGTGGATTATATGGCTCCCACCTAGTATAGGAATCAAATTAAACACTAAATAATACTACTATACTTGTACTATGCATATGGGTGGTGTGTTTGAGATACTAGGATAGTAGTTTTCTTTCAATTCACATTATTCTTTAGGAGTGGTGACTCCCTCTAGGAGAAGGCTTGAGCAATTCTAACAGGTCATAGCCTTTGTAGGAAGATCTACATTGACCATTCCATGGTTGCAACTAACTCTAAAATCATTTATAACTCTCTGTGTGGCTTCATAACTACTCCTTGGTCAATTGAATACCTCATACACAGGTGAAGAAGGTACATCAATAACTGCACAAACGTACTTCACTCATATTGTGAGGGAAAAATCTTTCTAACTTCATTACTTCTGTATCTTATCAAGAAAGAACCCTTTGTTTCTTCCCTAACATGGGATCATTTGTACCTAAATGATAATATCTTGTTAGAGGGGATGCCCTTGAGCTACACTATTTTTGTCCTCTAAGAATTATTTTGTTAGGATGTTTTCCCATTCCAAAAATTTAAAAATTATAATGATGGTGATGATAAAATGATTATGGTTCTTCAAGGTTTATATGAGTTTAGGATACCATTATGGAAAGTTAAAACCAATAGACATACCATTAATGGATTGCAAAAGATGATATGGTTAATATGAGTACCCGGTTATATTGTCTGGAATAATGAACATATTATCCTTTTTTATGTCAATAATGAATCATGTCATCCACTTATACCAAGATCTGTTTCTATCGGTATTATTTGTTTATATTCTTATTTACTCTAAAATCTAGGAGGAACAAACTAATTATTTGAATGTTGTAATAAGCACATTGAGGGAGCATCAATTTTATACCATGCTTTCAAAGAGTTTTTTAAGGATAGTCAAAGTTCACTTTATAGGGTATATTATCATCAATGTTAGTGTATATGTGAACCCAGATAATGTTAGAGTTGTTGTATCTTAAGAGTGTTCCAAGAATTTATTTGAAAAAAATAGACTCATTGTCTTGTTAAGATACTATATTCATTTTATCTAGGATTTCTCACATCTTACAGTGCCTTGTATGGGACTAACTAGAATGGGGTTGAGGTTTGTATGTACCGACTCTTGTGAGAACATTTTTCATGAGATAAAGAAGATACTAACCAAAGAACCAATCCCAACACTACCTCATCTTCATATAGACTATATATTATCTTATGATACTTTATGAGTTGGTTTTGGTGTATTTAGAATCATTCGAGTTCAGGTTTTGGTATAAATTCCCAAACAGTTGAGGACACATGGAAGAATCTATCTAATATGAGACCTCGATTCTGAAGGAGTAGTGCATGTTATGAGATGATTTGAACAGTATCTACTTTGTGAAAGTTAAATTTCTTATAAGAATTATTACATCCTATAATACATTTTATCATAGAAGGATATGATCCCTAGAAAATAATGGTGGATGAAATATATCATATCTGTTGATTTTTAGTTATCATATACTTATGGGAAGTGAAATTTCATTACTAATTATTTAATAATAATGTCTAAAGATTAGGTTTTTTGGGAACCTATCTGTGAATGACAGTTGATGTATCTCTTAACCAATATGCATTTGGGGGTGTAGGACTATCACAGTTAAGAATCTATGACATCTTTATCTTTGAGCATTAACTTTTGAATCCTATTAAATAGAGAAAAGTATCTTATCCATAGTGTAAAAATTTCAGGGATAAAATTTATAATGGGGAGATACCACCAAACTATTTCCTGGATGAGGATGATATCCTTTATGTACATCGGAATACCTTGATTCTGAATAACTTATGAGAAGATATTATATAGAGTCTTATGATTCTAGGTTTGTGATGCACCCTAGTATAAAAAATTGTGTTGATATCTTTTATTTAATTACTATTGGCTCAGAATTAGGTATGAGATAGCAAGTTTCATCATAAGATATGCCACTTATCAATAGGTGATGTCTGGCCACAAGTAGGCCACTATCCTGCTACAATCATAGTCCATTTTTGAGTGGAAATTAAAAGATGAAAATAGGGATTTCATAACCGACATGGTACTGATACCAGGAGAAAATGATGATATTTGGGTGGTTGTGGTTCACTTGCCTAATGTTTTTTATTACTATCATAGATATCTTCTCGAAGGATTATCTGGGGAAAATTTATGTTTGTGAGGTTATATGGTTACATGGTATTCCCCGTACTATAAAAAAGGCTTGTATTCTTATTTTAGGTATGAATTCTAGAAGGTATTAAGAAAGTCACATGGTTTTAATGTTCTTCTAAGAACATCCTATAACCTCTAGACTGAATGATATTTAGAGCACACTATATTGATATGAAAATACATGCTCAAATCACACATCATTTATTTTGAGAGCTCTTGGATGAAGAAATTGGGATTGGTAGAAAATTCCTACCAGAAAAGGTACCACATTAACATTAATATAAAGCCTTATTATTTTTTATGTTATATTTTATCATTCAAAGCTCTACTGGAAAGAGATAGGTGAATAAATAATGATTTTAATAACCCTCATACAAAAAATTTCCAATCATGTCCATCTTATTTGTAAGAATATAGAGATTAAATTGAGTTAGTGGAAGTACTATGCTAACTTGTTTCACTAATCACTTGAGTTTAATATTAGTGAATGAATATTATTACGACAGTCACTTATATTCAGACACCATAAATTTTATAGATAGGGAAAACTGAAATCCATTTTCATAACAATGATAAATATTTCAGAGAGGTTTGGCATAGTGGAATACCTTCTAGATCATCCATAGTGGTTCATTTTCATGAATGGAATGTTTTATGTCTCTTAATTATGATGATACATTCAAGATAAATTACACTCTATTGATGCTGATGATATCGATTTGGTTGTTGATCCGTATTCTAATGATCATACTATTTTAATTGTGTATCATAGGGAGAAGGTACTTTATAGAAATTATATTCCTTTATTCAATATTTTAGTAAATAATGTTGTTTTTTTGAGAAAAAATGGGAATAATAATCGAATGTGTGCGTGAAATGGCTCTATGTTTTCACTAAAGAGTACATATATGTTTAATGTCATAGCTTGAGGATGAGATTTCTTATGGTGGAGAGATTGAAATACCTCGCTCCACCATATTCTGTGATATAAATTTAATTTAATTTAAATCCCTAAAATTTAACTTATGAAAATTTTATAAGGGTTTAGGGGATCTATTATATGTTCTCTAAGTGTTTGGATCCTAAAATTTCTTATTTCAGGAAGGAAGGATAATGCATAATGTTAACATATAGTTTTCAATAACCATACACCTTACCCATGTGGCATGGAAAATGGAGGATCAATGATTGTTAATCCAATCTATGGGGGAATTTAAATCATTCATGTCCTTATAATTTATATAGATCTATTTCGAATGTTTTTTAGTTATTTTCTTAATCATACAGTGTGGGGGGCTTCAGATAGTGTAGTTCTCATGTTTGGTGCATGGTTTAGAAAACCATTTCGCCAAAATATGTGACTGGTAAAAAATGTGTAAAATTAATATTTTATACCTTTTTAACTCATAATTCAAATATTTTACTTCTACTATTATTTTCATTCAAAAGCCCTAATCATTGGTTATACACTCCTTTTCTATCATTATTGAGTGATCTTTATGGTTTTTTATCCATTCTGAGTTCTCTATGAATAGATTTATGCCGTGAAGTGAATTTATAAGTCTATATTTCACATTCTGCTTAAATATTTTATCTCCTATTCGACCATTTTTACAATTTTATACCCTTTTTAGGGGTTTTTTGTAGTTTCTCAAAATATCACTTTTTATATCAACTAAAAGACTAATATTAAATGTGTGGATTCAATATAACATAAACTACTTATTTTTTAATTTATCCCTTAAGTGTTTCACTATTTGATAGTTTATTCCATGAATTTCTAAATACTGGTTTGTTGTGCATTAGACCTCAAACAAAAAATTAATTAATTATGTCTTTAAAATGATTCTAGAACCGATTAAAAATAATTTATTTACCCTAATTAAATATTATCTGAAACCATAGTAACACACTTTAGGGTGACATTGGTTATTTATGATTTTTTTGCAATAAATATATACTATAAGGTCATATTTTACATGAAAATGTAATATAGTACTTAGTTTCTTAACTAAAAAAATTAAATGGCATGTTTGAAATGGATATAGTGAAATCATCCTAATTTATTCCATGTACCAAAATATATCTAAAAGAATTATATAGTTATTTTTCATACTGGTTAAATAAAATGGTAATTTTTGGATGAGATACATGGATTCTAGGTGTAACAGAATTCTAAATCAATGGGAATGTTTGGCTCAGCTCCTTGGATTCTAGATTATACACATTTCTAAATCAATGCTAATGACGGGATAAATTCCATGGATTCCATGAGATATATGATCCTTATTTTAAGAAATTATAGGATGAAATCTAGGAATTTTATTTCATGTATGATTTAGGAATTATAGTGTGGGATCCATGGATTTTACATGCATTCATAATATTTGTAATTATGTAATAAGTAATTATATTTTCATGATATGTGAATTGGAATAATAGGATGAGTTCCCAGATTCCATGTGATGTTTTGGGTTTGTATAGTCATTGAGTTGTGATAAAATACATCTATCCTATGAAAAATATGGTATATTCAACCATGGAATGAACAAAGTTCCCATGAATCGAGGTTTTTTTATTTTGTCTATTTAAAAATTTTATTCATTCTTATATATGAAATACATAGGTGTGGACTATTATAATCTAAAAAATGGAAATCATTTTAGACAACATTAGTGATACCCTACTATGTAATACTCACACCCTTAATAGGAATTTAGTTATTACCCATTAAGAAATCAAATATGTATTGTTACATTTGTTAGAGAACTATATTTTAGTTTCATTATTTGGGCTGGGATAGGTCACAGATAATAGGACTAGGCTGGTGCTTGGACTTCTAGGAGATACGTAGCTTTTCTTTTCTATCATCTTTTTTTATATTTGGAACTTGTATATATGAACTAGACTTGTATGAATCACGTATTGAAATACTGTTATTTTTTATATAGTATGGGTTATCTCTTTATGGTTACCTACCTTTTGACTTACATTATCCATAAATGGTTTGATGGATGTAATCTCAATTATTTTACTCTGAGTTGTGCTATCTAATTATGATGGAATAATATCCTAATGATAACCTCATGGGAAGAATCCTCTACTTTTTATCCACTATCATATGATGAGGTGTGCTTGAGTCCATGAGTGACACTATCCCATTGAGCTACTTTAGTGGATATTGGTATGGTGTGTCACCAAAACTAGTTTCAAAATTTGTAGGTGGAGTTACCATGGTCATGGTATATTAGGTTTAAAGCTGTTCAACATAGTAAAAGTGGATAAAAAAATGTGAAAACATATTATATCTATGATGGTAGTGGGGGGATTATCCTTTTCCCTTTTCCCATACCATACTTGGTAATTGTTTGAGCCTTTTCCATTGAATAATGGTGTGATATTATAGTTTAATAATGAGTTTTTACAAATGTGACGTTTTCATAACATATAAAAGGAGAGCACATCATCCCCATTTCCCCACCCATTCAAAAAGTTTGAATCAGACAAAACTCAACCCTTGAATATATTCAAACACAACCACATAAATTTTAAACCTTGGTCTCACCGAAAACCATGCTACAGGGCCTTACGAAGATAACCAAGGTAGAACTACCATGGGATATATAACACTCTCAAGCCAAATTATCTTGTAATTTAATTCGTAAACACCCATATACACTCAACAATCATTGAAGGTATGATATCACATTAATTGATTCTATTATTAAGTGTCATTATACTAATGGAATATCATTTTTTTACATTCCTCTAAAATTATTTAGAAAAATGAAAATACCTTCATGTGTGTGTGAAGACAATATCCTTTATGAATGATGTGTTCAATTTTCAATAACCTTGTTAAATCGGTACAACAAGAAAATTTAATTAAATAACATGATATTTTTAACACTATTAAATTTTTTAAAGAATACTATTTGGTGTTATGTATATATGATTAATAAGAAATGGTTGTAGTAACTTTAACAACCTAAAATGGACTTACAAATGTACCTTTCATAATCTAGATCTATTAGGGGGTAAAACATGAAGCTTTAAAATTATTTTACTAATTTAATTTTAATGGAAATAAATATTAACCACTATTGTGATCATGAATTCATTTTAAAATATCATTGACCATAGTCAACAAACTGAAAGTGTTGTGTAGAAATTAACCGAACAACCCAGAGTAACCGAAGTAAGCAAAAACTATATTAAAAATAAGTACAAAAATATAATTAATGGAAATAAAAAATTAAATATGGATGAATAATATTATTTATTTTATGTATATTAAACATAATTGAATAATTTAGGTAGTTATGTTCAAGTGTCGTGAACTTTCAGACATGAGGAAACAATTTCATTTTAAAATTTCTATCATCGATACAGATAATATTTTCTCAATTTCATTTAGTTTGAGTAATGTTTTTACATATTATTGGATATATAATATCATGTATTATATTTATTCATTGTATTATAACTTCAACATCAATCTCTCTCTATTTCAAGTTTTTTTATTAGAATTTTTCTTAAGCTGTAGTAAATCTTCTATACCACCGTCATTAGTTATGGATTACGCATTCCCTTTAATTTTTCCCATTTATACAATATTATTCTCATAAAATTCATATATATTTTTATTTATGTCCCTCAAATATATACCTAGTAAAATATAATTGTTCATTTCATGGTTTATTCATTTTTTTAGTTCCCTTAAAATTATTACTTTCAATTAAACATGATTCAATGGAACATTTTTATTTCGTATCTAATTTAAATAATAAACCCACAATTTTTTAAACCATGAAACTATTATAAAAACCCTCATTATATTATATTTAGAAACCACATGGATAAATTTTTTTTTTAAATTTTTTTTCTCATTACCTAATTAAAAGTTCCATTAGTCATTTCATAAAATCCACCAAATTTGTTCTATTATATTCTGTCTTAAATAGATAATTATCATAAAATTTCTACATCGGAACATTATATTCATGAAAAATGTTCCTTTTTCAATTATTAATGTGAAAAATGTTTTAATTAAATATTTTGTATAGAATCATTATGATTTATCCTTCATGTTTTCCATAAATTATGATTAGGAAACCCACTTCTTTCTCATGGGGTTGACCATAGTTATGATTTATGTATGTTTTTTCATCATATAAAATAGATATATGTGATTTCAATTACTATATGTCTGTGAATAAAATTATTTATTCCTACAATTAATTTGGTAAAGCAATATATGACATGTGATTCGATTTAAGGATTTAAGGAGTCAAACCAATCCACCCGAGGACTTTGTTTACTAAGTTTATAGGAATAAAAAGTCAACCAAATACACTGTGGGAATTTTTAAACTATATATTTGGGTATTGGGAGTGAAACAAATCCATAATGAGACTTTTTCAACTATATGATGATGGTCATGGGAGCTACCCTTGACTTATGTTTAGAATGTCCTATCTTATGTTGTTTCTACATATTCTATCATTCAATGATCTTTTTCATTGAATTACATCTTCAATGTTTCCATATATATGAGCATTCCATTTATGATATTATGTTATTCCTTTTTTTTCCGTCATATTATAATTTATTGCTTTGTTTATTACCTTAATCATATTTAACTATCACCCTTTTTATTATTTATTTTCCCAGGGTATCCTATACGATTTTAGAAGATCTATGGGATTTAGGATCACTATATGGATTTTATATGAAATATAAAATTTTATATATAATATGTTGTATTTAGGTTTCTAATAAAACATACACATGATAACTCCAGATCATTGGCTATTATTATTTATATATAATCTTATAACTTATTAAATAATGTATGGTTAAAGATTAGGTCACTATAGTGGTTATTATAAAAATGTCTAGTTATTTTTGAGATAAATTTGAGATATCATTAGTGAAAACACTATGGTGATGTCTATGGGATAATCCTTAGGATAATATATTTTCATAATATTTTTCTGAAGACGATATTTTGTTTTTTTCGTTGTAATTACAACCTATTATAGAAATTATAAATAGGATTTGTCTCTATAATAGTTTTACGGATGGGTAGTAACCCTTAAGAAGTTGGGTTGAGTGTTATCTAAACTGTGACCATGTTCACAACACCTGGGTAATCAATTTCTGCATATTTTATCATATAATCTTTATGAATCACGGTAAAGGAGTGATTTCTTATTCAGTTTAACTAATTAGGTTGAGAATTATAATATAAACCAACATAATATATCTTATATTAAACTAATACAGATCTATGATGAACTGAAGTATCTATGCGATAATATGATGAAGTAAAAGGGTAAGAGGTTTTAAGGTCTAATGGATTTTATGATATTTATTATGAAAATATCCTTCTGGTGTTAAATGTTCATCACTCATATTTCCCCTTTTGGTTTTAGTGATGGTTATAACAATAAAGAACCAAGTAAAACTTGGGTTAGAGGGAAATTTAAATGATTACCTCATTGATCGATCTATTTCCATAGAAAATCGAATGAGAGATTTGTTAATTATTCTAAACCATATTTCAAAAAATATGATCAACAATGTAATAATTTATGAAATTTTGTATACAACAAAAAATAGATAGTTAGAGAATCATGAATATTCCGATAAAGAAGATAATGAATGAAAAAAGACTCATTTTCCTTCATGTAAAAAATGTTAAACAAATAAAAAAATAGTTTTTCATCATGGTTACTAGAAGTTTATTTATATGTTGAAAATGCGGTTACTAGGAATCCAAATTCTATATCAGAATCCCGATTTTGATTAACATGATTGAAGAAATAGAGTTCATCCTAAGGTTCCATTAATAATTTAAGGTCTTATGTGTGTGTAACTTAGGCATTATCCATGTCAATTCTCTAAAATGAGGATTTACCAAGATAAAGAGAATCGCCAACCTCTAATACCAAGTGGAAGAAAAATTCCTTTGAAATAACTACTCTAAAATATCATATTAATATTTAAGGCACACACAACCTCCAATATATTGTTGTAAATTTCTCATTGTAACATTATTCTAGGGATTCTAGTAAATCTAAATCATTTTCAAAGATCATTAAATCACCACCTAGATGATTTTATTGTTGATGAAATATTCTAGAGGTATTATTATTTTATTCCAAGTAGAATATTAAAGGAACGACCTTGTGAAAATATTATTTTCCATCATTTAGATGAATATAAAGTGATTCTAGAAATGGATTAATTCACTCCACTGAGAGGAAAAATTATTTCAAATAAGGAGATCAAATATAATATCAACTTTTGGAAGTTAAGGCATTGATTCTTATGAAAACCCTTTTTAAGGAAATAATAAAAAGGAATTATTGATACCGAATAATTATATACTCTTTGATCAAATTTTTTTATAAAATACAAACATTAGGGATAATCCCATTTTGTGTAAAAATATATATTTGAGAAATTTATATGTTTAGAATTTCTATTGAAATTATATCTTGACTCAAAAATATCATCAATAAAAACATTGATATTTTCATTAGTATGTAATAATTAAAATTATGGGGATGTAATTTATTAATGGATGGTAGAATTTAAAGTCCTATGTTTTTATGAATCATGTTATCTCAATAATCTATTTGTTTATAACCCTAAACATTTTTTTCTATTTGTTAAAGGAATTTAAATGGATTAAGAAATAAGTAATTCTATATATGAATTAAAATCAACAACAATAAATTCATTTATAAGTAGAAAATGTCAAATAAATCACATAAAACTATGTATGGAACTCTAGGGATTTTTATGTACCATGTATAAAATATATCCATTAAAATTGCATAAAATAAAAGGAATAATAAAAATAAAATAATAAAATATTAACAATTATAGATCTCTGGGATCATATTCACCTTTTAGTATCACTTAAATCCAAATTATAAATATAATGTGGGTGAAAATAATGATTAGATAGATCATATTTTTGATCAAAAATGAAAACACAGGGAAATTAATAGTGCAGACGGAATGAGTTTAGTAAGAATATATATGAAAGAAATATAGCCAATTAAAATATGGCCGTTGTAAATATATTTGCCGAAAATATAGTCAATGAAAATATAGTTTTTGTTCTTATATACAATATGTGAACTGAAGTTGTGTATTGTTATGTAGTTGATCTAAATTAATTTTACTCACAATGAAATAAAAATATAATATTAAAATTTTATATAAAAAAATATATATTTATTTGTAATATATAAATATTAATATTTTTATGAAAATATGATATGATGTATATATATAATTAAATGGATTAGTAACAGATAAAATCAGAAATATAAATAAATAAATAATTGTATTTGATAAAGAGTATTTAGTATTACAGTAATATGTTTTTTCAAATAACTATTTTATTAAGTACTATATATTTTTTCTAACAAATTAAATTGATACTTTTAAAATATTATTAATTATGAACTAATATACATAATAACTTAAATTAGTAACCTATATGAAATAATATTAAGAACACATAATATTTAAATACTTCAATTTTCAACTAAAGGAGTTTATTTATATTTATTATTATTTAATTTAAAAAAATATTTAAATTTTATAATTTTAATTTTATATAATAAACTTCATTTTGAATTCATTAAATCAAAAATATCATTGTATGATTTTTTGAGTCTATTCAGAAATAATATATTTTTATGGGAGAATAGTAAAAAAGATGATTTTGCTAAAAAATTTCTTTAATTATAAAAAATTTACATAAAAAATTTTGAAATCATTTATAAGATAAAAATATAGTTTTAATATTTAAATTAATTATTTTGAAATACCACATTGATATATAAAACCCATGCTCGGTAACATAGAAAATTCAGGTAATGTTTTGTATAAAATTTAATTTTCTTCTATTTATTATAACAAAATTTTCACATCGATAGATTTTGATTCAACTCTTTTTAATTTAAATTAGATATTATTTTATAATAAAAATAATTTCAATTTAAATAATACCAATAACATTTATAATTTTTGTAGCAACCCAAATATTAATCAATATAAATTCACTTTTTATAATTTTTCCTTATATTATAATGTCACTAGGAAACACAATGACATATCATGATTCTAAATATTATGTAACCCTTAATCATAATTTTGTCACTTCTATGTTTGGAATTTCAAAAATCTGACATTCACGGTTTCGTTCAAAGTGACTTTTAGGGTCATATGGAACAAACTTATTTATTGGTTAATAGTAACCTACCATTCTGAATTGTAACCTACCCTTATTAATAGTAATATGACCATTATGAATAATAAATTGTCCCAAAAAATAGTAATAACATCCATGAATGTATAAATAAAATTTTGACATATTATATGTGACAATATGACCATAGTAAAATTATTATTATAAATAATTAATTAAAAATTAAATAATTAACATAAAATAAAATTTATTTTCATAAAAGGTGTTCATAAAGTAACAATTTTATATCTTCTTGTTTTAATATTATTTTATAAGACCTTATGAAAATTTTATAAATATTGTAAAACAAGTTATAATTTTAAATCAATATTTTCCAACTAAATTATAATTTTGATAAAAAATTAATCTATTCATATTTAGAAAATTATTTTGGAATGGCGGATTTCATTTTTGGATTCTATATGTTGATAAATGGTTAGTGTGATTTTTTTGGAATTTTCTAAAATACATGAAATTTGGATCAATAAAGAAATATAATAATTTATCATATATATACCATAGGGGATAAATACACAATTCCTAACATCATCACTAATGTAATAACCCTTTGTGAGAACTCACATGAATAAATTACTATTTTTGGTCATGTAATGATAACAATTTCAAGTTTTAGGTAGAAATAATAAATTACTCATTAAAATATTAATAAAACCATCCTCCACTCAACTATAAAAACATCCACACTCCCCTCTTATCTTCACTAATTTAATATCTTGTGCCATGCCTAAATTATACTCAAATATAACCCCAGCCTCCTCCCTTATGACTATAATCCCTTTCCCTTCTCTATAGACCAAATCCTCTCCCTTTAAAAAGCTCTCAAGGAAGATTAATTATAGAGGTAAATTTATTTGTTCAACTATTTCACTTTCCTTTCAAGTTCCTTTAATTTATTTTCAATCCTTACCTCTCCTCTTCCAAAGGTTATGAAAACTCCAGTAGCTTATATTTTCATTAATTTTATAAGTCTAATATAATAAATTTTTTATTGTCTCCCCTTTACCCTTCTTTTATAATAGATGTAAAACAGCACATGAGATGTTTTAATCTACCACTTTCAAGGGCGATGGGTTTTCAATTTCCATTACCATATTGAATTATGGTTTTGAAAACATTTTTATGGTTGAAGTAGTCTATAATAAATGCATTATCTCTCATTTGTGGTTCGGGATTATTTTCATTCACATGGTTTTGATTTATAAGACCAAATGTGTTCGATGTTAAGAAAACCGGCAATTAACCCAACAGGCTATCACTGATGTTCAATATAATGTTTCATCTTCACTCCATGTAACCAAATAAAATTTACTACAATATATCCTTATAAATGTTCATTAAAGAAATATAACTCCAATTTTAGTCAACCATCCTCATTTTACATGAATATCCTTTCATATATATATAAGTAAACTCATTATGAAACAAAAAGACCCTAACAATGCAACTAAACCTCATAACCAATAAAAAGGGATATGAATGAACTCAACAAAGATATAATAAATCTGTAATGTATAAAATCGGTTCAATAAATAGTAATTTATGAACCTAATTTGATTATTTAGGTAATTAAGATCAAGCGAAGAAAACCATCAGACTAAAGGTAAGGGATTCTACCAAAACCTCTTTTATTCCATTTGGTTGATCTGTCATTATTTTTACACAATTGAAGTTATCTAATTTTATGAACCTCTTCTAAATTATATTTATATTATCCAAACTCATATATCTAGATCCATTCATCATTCTATTTTTGGGATATACATGTTTTAAGTTGTTCCGTCCTCAATAATTACTGATAATCAAAACCAAATTAAGGGAACTTCCCAAATTCTTTCCTAATTTCAAGTGCACTATCTTGAATATTTTAAGCCACCATTATTTTAATTAGGTGAGTATTTTTAAAATTAATACCTTATTAGTTAACTTATGGTAATATATAAAAGATTATTCCCTTTTCTATTGGAAATTCTCTTTAGTATTTTCCTTAAAACCATTCTAAAATGTTTTAATGATTAGATTTCTTAAATACTCTTCTTATATGTTGTAACTTCTCATTGACAACACTTTCCATGATATATTCTTACATTCCCTTATTAATGTACAAGCATGTTTTAATTCCATTCTTTAATGTATGCTAGTATGATATGCCCATTAATTTTTCTTTAGGACTTGATTATGATACCCATTTATTTCCATGGGTACCGTTATGTTTATGTATGATTGATTATGTATGATTAATTATGTGTAAAACATATTCATGAACATGTTAATATGGGATTTTCCATACAGTTACCCAAAGAAATAGGTATAGTTGAGTCTCATGAGACGTTACATGAAACGATATTGGTGGTTATCCTTGACACGTGCTACTAAGTGCACCTGTCTTGTTTGATAAACTTGACATGTGTGCATCTAAGTGAAATGAGCATTGAATCATGATAAATTCATGTTTTTTGTTTATTCCAAATTTCATGGATACCATGTTTATATTATCCCATGTTATACATGATACTGTTCCATATGCTGAATTGTGCTATATTATTTTTATATCTTTATGTCATGATTCCTAAATGATGTGATAAAGCATTATTCTTAGGTTTATTCCCATACTAGACTTTTAGAACATCCCTTTTTTCCTATTATACCTAGGTTATCCTATATATATGTATTAGCAAATTATAATTTAGGATAACATTATAGAGATTTCAAAACGTTATTTTTATGATATTTAATTTTGTACCAAGTCTTCTAAGTCACTAGAATTTACGATTTTTGTCTTGAAATTTGATGTTTAATTATATTTTTAATCATGTAATGATATGTGTAAGAGGATTGGGTCATTGTATCTGGTATCAGAGAAAAGTATAATTATTTTTAGAGATTATGAATATAACACATTAGAAAAAACATTAGAGTTGAGACTAAGTATAATAAAACATCCCTAAATTTTCGTAAGTATTGAGTAAGTTGTTTATTAATAAAATATATCCCTGTCTATTTAAAAATAATTAAAGGTTGTGTTGGAACAGATGTATCTATTGTTAAAACCTAAAAACAACACTTTGTTCTAGACTCTAATGGGAACTAGTGCATGGAAACAGGCCTTGCTGTACTCTTAGATTGGCACTCCCTGGGGATATGCATTGGTAAATTCATAAGATTTGTCCAGACCATTATTAAGGGAAACAATAAATAAGCCCATAAGAATATATTATAGGAAATAGATCATGGATATACTAGAATGAAACCTAGGGAATCAAAATTTAAGAAATAATTTCTCATTCAGATTATATTGTTTTATATTTAATGTTTTATTCTTTGGGCTTGATAGATACGTATCCAAGGCCCTAAATTTTGCGATCTTTTTCTAGTTAATATAGGGAAATATAAGAACTTGTGACAACAATCAATGTGATAGGCAATGTGAATATTTCTTTAATGATATGCTTTATATGATGGGAACATGTTGTCAAAACATTAGGATAATACATTATAAACTACCTCAGGTTATGAATAACAATTTTAATCAAGTGTAATTCCCTCCTCCTCCATAGAAATAACATGTTTCTATATAACCATTCATGTAGAAAGGAATCTAATGTTTAGTTGATCATTCTATCACCTCATCACGGAACAGTGGATCAACTCCTTTGAAAATACATTCTCTTTCCTCAAGTGCTCACTATAATAGAAATTTTTACTGTAAGTCTATTGTATTGATGGTAATGTTGATCACTGGTGGATACTGAAAAATAATATGAGGTCCAAGGAGGAAATTAATTCCCTGTGTTGGGTGTCATTCAAGAGAATATATTTTATAAATATTTTCCATGAACCCTCCGTCTCATGATGGAAAGGGAGTTCCTCAGATTCAAGAAAAAGGAAGATGATTACATCATGGAATACAAAGAAAACCTCACAAGGATTTCATGATATCCCTCTGGCATTATCATGAACACTGAAAGCTAGGTGGAAAACTTCTTTAGATGACTAATGATTAGTCTATGAAAAGAGTTGGGAATTCAATACTTTGATTGTTATAAAAAAAATTATATATTGGTCCCTCAAGGTTGAAATGAAGATTGGATACTCCTAGTGATATCGTGGGCCTGATGAAAAAATCATAATATGGAGATTAATATTGGTGGTTCAAAAATTAAACCCTATGATGGAATAAAGATAAAACACCGCACATATCAAAATTTTAGGAAGTAGAATCGTGGGAACTCTCTAAAGGAAACCTAGAATATATTAAAATGTGGAAGAATGGTACATCTAGCAAAAAAAACACCAAATAGATAAGAAAAATATCATTAATGTTGAAAAATAAAGGAAGGTTCAGATAAACAATCACCATGTGGTGCAGTGTTATAACTTCAAGGAAGTTGGTATTATGAATACAATTTTTATAAGATGAGTGTTTTCAGAGGCAGTCAACAACTACCTCTAAAGAAACAAGGAAGGCCTTATTTTATCACTACTAGTGAGGTGGAGTTGAAAAACAATCGTGGTGAATGGTACCCTGGTTATTCATTCAAGAATAATGAATATATTGTTTGTTTCTGGTTCTATGTATTCTTTTATATCTTGCAAGTTAGTATAGCTATTTTAACACCACCTCCAAATTTTGAGGATAAATTATCTATGAGAATAATGAATGGGGACATTATTTCGTCCTAGTTTTATAAATCCCTCCAAAAAATGTTTTTGGAGTGAACCTCCTAGTAAATTATATCATACATACCTTAGTGGAGTTAGATGTTTTATTGGTCTTGGATTGGCTATATTTATTCAATTCCAACATCAAATTTCAGGAAAGTGGGATCACTTTTCAAATTTCGAAGCATCCTACAATTCATTACAAGTGTAAGGAGGAAAATGAATTTCCTTTAAAATCATTGCCTCATGTGTGTATATTACTACCCTATGAGCAAGAACATATTGCTAAAATGATTGAGACAAAGAAGATGATACTTCTCGAAGAAATACCCATCATGAGGGATTACACTAATGTATTACCTAAAAAAATGCCCGGTCTTCTTCTTGATAAAGAGGTTGAGTTATTAATTGAACTTATTATTAGATCCCTACCAATATCAATTACACCTTATAGAATGGATTTCAAATTTCTAGAAGTGGTAAATAAGTAGTTACATGATAGAAGGGTTTTATATACCATAGTTATTTATCCTCCATGCTCTTAGATAGATTAATTGTTCAATCGGATTTGTGGGGCCAGTACATTCTATAAGGTGGACATTCAGTTAGGATAACACTAATTAAAGTCTAGGAAAGAATATATTGCCAAGACTACCATTCAAATGAGATATGGAAACTATCAGTTCATAGAGATTCCATTCAGACTCACTAATGTTCCATCAATTATCATTGATATAATGAATAGACTATTTAGATATTACATTAACATATTTATGGTATACTTTATCAATGATATTATAATATCCTCCAAGAGTAAGGAGAAACATGAGGAGCATTTGATTAATATGTTGATGACTTTGAAAAGGGAAAAACGATATGAAAAGTACATTAAATGTGACTTCTGTATGGATGAAGTATCATTATTGGGGAATGTAATCACTATTAAAGGATATATGTAGACCCTTCAATGAAAAATTATACTGAAGAATGTCCCATGAAAACATCTATAATAGAGATCCTGAGGTTTTTTTATTTTAGCCATATATTATAAACATCTTGAGAATAACTAATCATTATTTTCAAACCCAATGACCATGATGAAACATAAGGTATTTATGTTGGGCTGGACTCAAGAATTCGAAGAGTTATTTAAAGAGTTGAAAATTTGTCTTATCACTATGCTAATAATCACACTCAGAACAAGTTGATAACTCTTTATGGTGTATAGTGATTCATTAGAGAAATGATTTATATTTTTACTAATGAAAAATTATAATGTGATAGCCTACACCTCAAGGAAGTTATAAATCCTAGAGGAAAACTATCCCATGCACGACCTGGAGTTGGATGCTATGATCTTTGCATTAAAAATCTAGAGTCATTATCTCTATAATTAGATGTGTGATATATATAATGATCGAAATAGTATAAAATATATATTCACTTATCGGGAGATTAATATGCACCAATTAAGTTGGTTAGAGATCATAATGTATTATAAATGCTCAATCCACTACCATCTCAGTAAGGCAAATAAGATGGAAGATGCTATGTGTAGAAAGGATCCTGCATCTTTATAAATGATGAGGGTTGAAAAGGATCCACTATTCATATATTTTTAAAGGATAGACATGGTAATCATTAAGGGAGATAGATCATCAATCCTTTCTCAAATTATTTATCAACCATCCCTCACAGAAAAAAATACATGATGCTCAAAGAAAAGATGTTTAAGTTCTGACAAAGATTTAAGATATTAGAAATGGTAAATCCTTTGAGTTCAATATCGATGGGGAAGAAGTTGTAATATCTGGGACATGATTATGTGTACCATCTGATCCAAAGATAAAGAATGAGCTTTTGAATGATTCACGTAGCTCAACCTTCTATATTCACCTTGGGAGCACCAAGATATATCGAGATATGCGAGGAAACATTTGGTTGGACAATATGAAGAGAGTTATTTTTTAATATAAATCAATGTTCTCGGTATGTCGAAATGTTAAGGATATAAGATAGAAGTCGAAAGGGATGATAAAACCACTACCCATAACACCATGAAAATGGGTGAACATTTCCATAGACATTTTCACTGGACTTCAAATGACATCCAGAAGTAACAATGCTATATGGATCATTATGAATCATTTTATGAAGACAACTCACATTATAACAATTCCAGAGGACATATAATTGGATCAAATTTCTGATATATATATTAAAGAGGTTGTATGGATTCATTTAGTACCACTATATATTGTATCTGATAGAGATTTTAAGATTCACCTCGATGTTCTAGGAAAGTTTTTGACATTCTCTAAGCACAGAACTGAATTTCAATATAGCATATCATCTTGAAACTGATGGTCAATAGGGGAGAACTATTTATACACTAGAAGACATATTGAGAGTGTGGTCTAAGAAAATCAAAGAAGGATGGGACCAACATATTCCACTGTTTGAATAGTCTTATAATAATAGTTTCCACTCTACCATCCAAATGGAAACATATGAAGCCCTTTATAGGAAAAGGTGTAGAATACCTTCATTCTAGGATGAAGTCGGTCAACGTAAGAAACTAGGACCAGAAATGGTTGAAAAAATGGTGGAGAAGGTGAAAACCAATCAACAACACATCATGGTAGGCCAAAGACGACATTAGAGTTATGTGGACAATTGTCGATGGGAACTTGAGTTCAATGTTGAATACATGGTATTCCTAAATATATCTCCATGGAAGAATATCATGAGGTTTGAGAATAATGGAAAACTAAATCCCAGGTACATCGACCCCTTCAATATTCTTGATCATGTTGGACCTATGGCCTATTGACTAGCACTTCCACCTACAATGTCTAATGAATATGATGTCTTCTATGCATCCCTCTTCAGAATGTACATACCATATCCTTCACATGTACTATCTTTATAGGTTGTAATATTAGAGATTGATATTTCTTACGAGGAGCATCCAGTGAAGATCTTTGATCTTAGAGATAATGATCTACATAATAAATCTACTCATCCAAGAAATTTATTATGGCAGAACCATAAGTAAGAATAGTAAACGTGCGAGTTGGAGGAATTAATGAAGGAAACGTACCCTCACTTGTTTTCATCTTAAAATATAAAAAGAAATTTTGAGGGAGAAATTTCATAAGGGGGGAAGAATGTGGTGACCCAAAGTTTAATGAACAGAAACTCTCTTCTTATAATTATGCCTTATAGTACAATCACATTTGAAAACACAACGAAATATCATGATACTAAAAAAAATGTGACCATTAAACATAAATATTTCACTTCTGTGTTTTGTATTTTGAAAATCTGACATACACTATTACATTCAGGGTCATATAAGGGTTTTGAGGGAACAAACATAATTTTTAGTGAAGAGTAACCTACCCTTACGAATAGTAACATACCATTATGAGGAGTAATATGACCCTTATTACTATTAAATCATCTAAATGAATATTAACCACACCCATGAATGAATAAATAAAATTTAGACATCTTATAAGTGACATGATGACCTAGTAAAACTATTCTTATAAATAATTAATTACAATAATTTAATTAATTTAAAATAAAACATTTTCCTAAAATGGGTTCATAATCTAAAATATTTATGTCTTAATGTTTTAAGATAATTTTATAGGACCTTTTGTAATATTTGAAAGCATTATAAAACATGTTATAATTTTAAAATATGTATTTTTCAATTAAATTTTCACTTTAAGAAAAAATAAATTAATTATATATAGAATTTTTTTTGATAAATGGATTTCATTTTTATATTATACATGTAAAAAAATGGTTAGGGTGGATTTTTGTGATTTTTCTAAAATATTTTAGTTTTTTTATGAATAGTGAAATATGGTAGTTTTCTGTATATATACATTAAGGGTTAAATACACTATTCCACGAATCATCACTGATGTAAGCACCCATGATGCAAACTCACTTGCACTAATTACTATTTATGGTAATGGAATTATCACTATTTCTTTTCTAAGGGAGAAATTATAAACTAATGATTAAAATATTAAGAAAACACTCCTCCCCTCCACTATAAAAACCACAGACACTCTTATATTATATTCATTCCTATAAATTCATTTTACTTTTCTAAATTCTACTAAAAAATATCCCTATTCTCCCACCACATGTCATGAATCACTTAATATCCTCACAAGACCAAATCCTATCCCATTAAGAGGCTCTCTATGAAGATTAATTCCAGAGGTTAATTCCTCTTTTCAATTATTTTACTTTCCTATAAGTTTAACTCTTTTTATTTTCTATCCATAACTCTCCTAATCCAAATTTTATGACAAATCTATTATATTAAATGTACTGGAATGTTGTAGTGAAAATGGAATATATTGTTATCATCTCTCCTTTACCGTTTTTTATACTAGTAGTAGATACACCATCCGAGATGTGTTAATCTTCCACATAAAGGATGATGGGTTTTCAATTTCAATTAAAATCTTCAACAATGGTCATGAAAATATATTTATAGTTAAAAAAACTATAATATATGATTTCTTTATCATATATGGTTTAGGAATATTTTATTACACATGTTTTTGATTTATAAACCAAAATGTGTTCATTGTCATAAAAATCGCCAATTAACACAAAAGGTTATCACTAATGTTATATATAATGGTTCATCTTCACATGAAGTAACCAAATGAAATTTAAAACAGACAAAAATTATGTATGTTCAAGAGTAAAATACAAATCCATTTATAGAAAACCAAACTAATTGCATAGGATTATCTTTTTATGTATTTAAGAAATCTAATCATGAAACAAACAAACCCGAATAATGAAATTGAATGTCATAACCATTCAAAAATGTTATGAAAAAAATAATAATGTTATAAAAAATAAATTATATGTATTTTTTTTTATTATTTATTAATTAATGAGCCTAATTTTATTTTACATTTTTTATGTGGTTCCCTCAGTAATATTCCCCGATAAGAAAACCCAATTTGAGGGAACTTTCTGAATTCTTACCTAATTTCAAGTGCACTGTATCATCTGCTTTAGGCCACAATTGTTTTTATAAAATAAAATTATTTATTATAAAAAAAATATTGGGTCACTTTAGGTTTTATATAAAGTATTATTCCATTTTCTATTTCAAATGGTATTTAGAATTTTCTTTAAAAATACAATAAAATGTTTTAATGGAAAAATTTCATAAATAAACTTCTAACTTGTTGTCAATTATGTTTTACATCACTGAACATGATATATTAATACTTTCCCTTGTTAATTTCCATTTATGTTTTAATTTCTTTATTTTATGGATCCTTATATGATATTCCCATTCATTATGCTTTCTATAATTATTATGATACCCATTTGTTTCTGTGGGTAACCTTCTGTTTTTGTATGACTAATTATGTAAGATTAATTATGTGGAAAAAATATTCATGAACATGTTATGATTGGTGTGACCAACTATCACTTCAATGTATTGGGTTAATTTTAGTGTAATTGGATGTTATGCGAAATGATTTTGGATTTTATCCTTGACTTATGCTACCATGTGCAATGATTTTAATGGTTAACCTTGACTTGTTTCCATATAAGGGAAATGAGCCTTGAATCATGCTAAATTTATGTTTTATGTTGCTACAACATTTCTATTTTTCAATGTTTATATGATCCCATATTATATATATAATTGTTTTATATGTTCAATTATAATATATTCCTTTTTATATAATAATTTCATGTTTCCTAACTATTGTGAATATTTTTTCTTATGCATATTACCTTAATGAGATTTTAGCTCATACTTGTATTCATTTTAATCCCAGGTTATCCTATGCATATGTATGAGAATATTGGATGTTAGGATCTCATTGTGTATATTTAATAAATTGTATTTTTAGGATGTTTAATTATTTACTAAGTCTTCCAAGACGCCAGAAATTACAATACATGGCCTGTAATTTGATATTTGGTTATGCTTTAAATCATGTAATCATATATTTAATAATATATGGTCTCTATAATTTTTTCCTAAACAAAAATAAATTACATAAAATATAATTTTTTCTAAAAATGGTGTTTTACACATTGTATGCACTAATAAAAAAATAATATATATTACACATGTAATTTTTTTAATGTCATTTTAATATATAATATAATAATTTTTAAATTCGTAAATAATATCAATGTTAATTATGTGAAAAAAATAGATTCCAATAGTTAAATTGGGGTTACAACTAAAAGGAAAAATTAGGTTAAAAGTGGTTCATCTTTGTGGAAGTGGTTAAAAAAATTAAAAAAGTGTGTGATATTGGATATATAAGGAAGTATAATATTTATATCATTCCCTAAACCATTATTATAAAATTTTTCATTCCTTTTTGTTGAATAATTCAGAGATGTTATTGTGATAATGAGTTTGTACAAAAATTCAATTTTATACCTTACAAATAGAGACCACCTACAACCCATTTATCCAACAATTTGAAACTGATTCAATTAAAAGTCTGATATAATATCTCCTATACACAATACACATTTAGTTAAAACCTTGGTCTCACCAGAATACCAATCTAAGGAGCCTTGATGAGTTACCCATGGAAGAACATTCAAAAGAGAGGTAACACTCTCAACCTAACTACTTTAGCTATTTTCTTCTTATCCGCCCTCAAATAACCTTTATACATGAAGGTATTATTACATAATAATTTTTATGATAATGTTTTAGTACACTAATGGAATATTCCTTTTATATATTACTATATAGTCATTAAGAAAAAAAATAAAAAATTGTAATGTGTGTATACATACTATCGCCTTCATAGACAATTTGTTCAATTTTTTATCACCACCATAACTTTTATGTTAAAAACACTAATTTTATTAACTTATATTATATTTTTTTCATCATTAATTTTATGCAAAAATAATATTGGGTGTTCTATATGTGTTATTAAAAAGAAATAATCATAGTAACTTTAACAACCTTAAATGAACTTATCAATGCACCATAATTAATTTGGTAATATTTTGGGATCATTTTTTAAACCGAAATATTATTTTCCAAATGGATTAAAAAATTACATAACACTAATAATTATTTTGATATCATGAATATATTTTATACTACCTTTTACAATGTTCGACAGACCATAAGTGTTTCAAAAAAAATTAACTAAAAGACCCTGAGTTTCAAACATATGTGACAACTGTATTAAAAATTATTACAAATGAAGATATATGGGACATAGAAAATTAAATATTTATTAATAATTTTATTTCTAATATATATATAATGATATTAATTTAATTATTCAGGAGGTTAAGTTCATGTATTGTGCACATTCCGACAAAAGGGGGGGGGGTTTCATCTAAAATTTTCCCTCTTTAAGACACATTATATTTTATACACCCAATTTATTTTAAGTGTTGTGTATACTTCCAATTGGATATATTGTATCATTGATTATCATTATTCATGCTATTTTATGTTTAAATTTAATCTTTATCTCTTTCAATGGGTTTTGATTATAATGTTTCTTTGGATGTAATAGATATTTCGTACCACCTTGGTTATTTATCAATCACACAATCTCTTTTTCATTCTCTCCATATTATGATATCCTATAGTAATGAACTTATTTTATTTTTTTATATATGAATCATATAAACATACCTAGTTAAATGTACTTGTCATTTCTCTGGTTGTACATGTATTTAGATCACTTTCTCGTTTTTATGTAAATCCAATTTAATGCAACTTTCCTATTTATAGTCTCATGTCAAGAATCACTGATAATTTTTAAACCATTAATATCTTATAAAAATTCTGATTATTTTTATTGAAAATCAATTGGCTAAATAATGGAATTATTAAAAATATATGTTATTTCCTTTGAAAAAACATCATTTAGTTATTTCAGAAAACTCCCAAAGTGGTTATTTTTTATTCTTTATTCTCTAGATAGTTCTAAAGAATCTTCTACATTTTGAATCCATGTTGATTAAAATTTTCTATTTTTAAATTATAAAATTATGAAATTCTTTAATTACATCTTCTCATGTGAATAATTATGACATAGCCTACTATTTTTCCATAAATTATAACTTTGAAACAACCTTCTTTCTCATGGGTTTGATAGTGCATATTATTTATGTATGGTACCTTTTCTTCATGTCGGGCATATACATATGATTTTTATTATATGATGGGTGGGATTGAAATTATCTATCCCTCTAATTAACTGGTTTAATCTTTATATCTCTTATGAATCCATGTAAGGTATTAGGGAGTGAACCAACTCAACAATGGGACTTTTTACACCATGTTTATGGGAATACAGAGTGAACCTAATACACCATGGGACATTGCCCACTCTTTTTTTGGGAATGGATAGTTAACGAAATCCACCATGGTACATTTTTCACTTTATTATGATGGTATTGGGAGAAAACCGTGACTTTTGTTTATAATGTCATGTATAATATTGTTGATATATGTTCCATGATTCCATGATCTTAGGCTTTTATTTACTTATGCCTAGTTTCCATGAATATTATAATTCTCTTTTTGATATCATTTAATTCCTCTTAAATATTTCATGTTATGATTTATTTCCATATTTATTCCCTTATTGTTATTTCAATCCCTGCATTTTCGTTATGTATTTTTCTATGGGTATCCTATGAAATTTAAGATGTTTTGTGGGACTTAGGGGTACTATATTGATTTTTAAATAATGACATGTTCTAGGTATAATATGATGTATTTATGTTTCTAATCATCAAAATAAACTATACCTCTCAATCCTTGGATTATATTGTTGTAATATTAGGTTTTAAAGCATGAAATAAAGAATGTTTGTGGCTTGGTCCACTATATATAGTATTAAACCATTTATTATATATACAAGCCTTCTGAATTTGAAAATAATTCCATAAACATATTGTATTTTGATGAAGGATATAAGTACATTTTATCCTAGGGAAATTAAAAGTTTGACATAAATATTTCAATTGAAAATTTATTATTCTCTATCATGAGTTGTGACGTTCATAAATTTGAATCAATACTTTACACTGATCATGATATCTAAAATTTTACTAATCATAATTAAAATAGGGTTTCAATATATATCCCATCCTTATCAAATAGTAAACAACCTATTTTTCAATCCACTAAATATTTTTACAAACATGTTTTTTTGATGAAATTTCATAATATTCAATATTTGAACATAATGAACAAATGAAATCTAAGAAAATATTTATGTTGTGTCATCAATTAATGTAAGGTGTGAACATGGTATTTTGGCTTAAATATTTTTCATCAACATATATTTCCAAAAAAAATATTTAATAATGATAACTGTAATAATTAATATGTCATGCTTCATTAAAGGGGAATCCTTCGTCATGATGATTGAAGAATAAAATTTTAAAAAGAATATTAGGAACTCAAGTAAGAATACATATAATGAGAATTAATAATATAATAATAATAAAATGACTATTAATTATATAAAATAATATTAATAAATAGGTTCATGTATAAATTAGTTCAAAAACATAAAAATTAAAGGACTAGACTCTAAAGATTCTAACGGTCTTCGAATCAGTACCTGTTAAATTGAAGATAATATCTACTCAAATAAATTATATATAATGAAATAAATATTAATCTATTGAAGAAATTGGAAGTTGAAACCACTATAATATCCACATCCACGTATCAAAATGAAGAAACCAAAATTCTAAAATGAAAGATATAGAAAATATACATAGGGGATATATGAATTAAAATAAATCAAAATACACCAGAATCCCCCCTGAGATATCAATATAAAATTCAATACTCTAGGTAAAATGAAAAAATATACTAATTGTATTTCAATACAAAAATTTTGTTTTAAAAATAAATCTAAATATAATTCCAAATAGATATACACAAAGAAAAAAAGGATTGCAAAGGTTTTTTTTTCCTATAACTTATAGATTAATTAAAATATATATTTCAATATCATTCCTATCATGGACTTATAAAAAATATTCATTAGAAACCTAATTTATATCCATCTTTATGAATCATCAATTTAAATCACATTGAGTAATTACAATTTAATTTTATTAAAACACAAATCGCTAATGTAAAATTGTATTATCTAAATTAAATTTATTTATATATTAAATAATATCTATTTTTATAATAATTATATCAGTAAAAACTATTAATCAGTTAGATATTAAGAGGAGTTTCATTTTCTCTCCCTGTATTTATTATATTATGATTATTATACTTCTATTATTAATCATTCAAATGGAGTAGTAACTCATTAATATGAATTTTGAATCCCAAAAATATTTTTACTACATCACTTATTCAAATTTATTTTACAATTATCTCTCTCCATCTCATAGATTTCAAACATCTCAATTAAAATTATATCGGATATGAGAGTTTTTCATAATCCATTTTTAATATATTTTCTTATACTCTACACCTAATTTATATGTTTTCATTGATCACTTATGGAATGGGTGAAATCATTAAATTTTTTAGTATTACATGGATAATAGAGTGGATGAAAAATGAATAGATGATGGATACTGAGGAGGAAAAGGAACACCACATCTTTTATATATCATTCATTACTTTTCCTTTTATTATCCTTAATATTTTCTTGTAATATCTGCTGAAATATATTGTGCGAGAATTAGATACATGCAGGTGGGAGAGGATGGAAAATCCACTCTAATTAGTCTCCCATTTCTTCAATGAAATAATGGGGGATCGAATTATATAAATGAGAGATGTTAGGTGATTTTGTAGATTCCATTTAGAGAAATAGAGATAACGGGAGAAGAGAATAAATTAGTTAAGAATATAGATTAACACAACGTTATATGAATAATTTCAGGTTATTGTTTTCCATCCATAAATTTAATTTTCAAGAATACCATATGTACTATATAATCCTTTGATTAAATTTTAATATAATCACAATTTTCCAAAATTCACTACTCGATTTTTCATCTGTATTCATTTTGAATAATAATAAAGGACCCCAAATTTTAGGGACCAATTAATTTTCAAACTAGTAATAATATTATATTACATAATAATTAAATTTTAAATATAAATTTGAAATTTCGAAATGAATAAAAAATTTATTGACTAAATACATACAATCTGAATCAAATAAATTTTAAATATACTTGAACCCAAATTCATGTCAAAAAATAAATAAATGTTTCCAATATATGCTAAATGATATAAGTACATATTGATTAAACATTTTATGACTTAGAACTGAACATGATGATAAAAATTATATGATTATATTATTTATTATGTTCCATCTAATTGCTTCCTTGAAATTATTTATATTATTGTTTTTCGTTCTATTTAGGATTATTTTTTTTTCAAAAATAATCTTTATAATCAAATTTATTATTTTTTCTATATTTCGATTAGTGATTAGTCTATACACTCATTAGATAATTGGATTTTTTAATGGTGTGAGTTTTAACACACATTTATTAGATAGATTCACATATTATCTATAATGGAGAAATCCTAATATTTTTTCCGTGATCAATCCTCACATATCCAAAATAAAAAGTTAAATATAATTGAAAGGTATAGGGAATAATTTAATGATAAAATTGTGTCTTACCCTATCATTTTGATATAAAAATGGTTATAGTTTATTTGAAAATATAATACATATAAAATTACATTATATATCATGTTTATCACCTTAGTTTCAATGAAATCATAATTTATATAACTGAAATCGATAATCCTTTAGTCATATGATTTAATGTACTATGCCTTGAGATCATTAAATGGGTGATATTGTCAAGCATTCCAATGGACACCACTTACTCTAAACTATAGATCTATGAGGTTTTATGATAAAAAAACATAGATATGATTAATATTTTTATTATTTTATTTACCATCTCTTCTGATCATTAAAAAAAGGATATGTTTGGATCATCCTTTAGATTCCATAATCTAATCCTATAGAATGATGTGATTTAGATATCATTGGGTAATAATTTTTTTACATAAAAAATATTTTAATATGTTTTTGATAAATGATATAAATATGATTAAAAAAATACAATGACCTCAACTATTCACACTACATGTGGGACATAGAAGGAATAGATGATGAAAAAAAGAGTGTATTAGAAATCTGTCTTGTCCATTTTGTTGTCAATCTTAATATCTCGTGATATAACATAAAAATGATTAACGATTTATTGAAATGGATAACATGAACAAAGTAATGATATCTATAATTCAACCCCATAATATTAACCTCACTTAGCAGAACAAAAGTCCAATTCCAAAGCATATCATAATAAGATTATAGAATATAAGAAAATCCATAAGACCAATAACACATCATTCTGGAACAACACTCTTATTACGCTAAAAACATTTGAATATCTATAAAACACAATGAAAATAAATATATTAATAATGGATAATTGAATTAAAATGAATGTATATTTTTCAATCTATCAACCACCCTATTAGGGTAATATTTATTATTTCATGAAGCCAAAAGAAATAATTTCCACACGTATATTAATTAAATACATGCACAAAAGTCATCATAGTAAATCCAAATCAACTATAATTATTTAATAAATATATATACAATGATGAATCCCATATAACAAAAATAGTAAAATGATATATGAGGAGATGGTATACCATATCAAAGATAAATGGCTATTTTTCCCAATGATCAGATTCCAACTCTATATAAAGTCTTAATGAGAGCTTATTTCAAAGATATAATGAGTTTTAATTAAAAAGGTGAATAATATAGATGATAGAAAATTAAATACATGTCAAAAAACTGTAAAGGATATATTCTATAAAAAATATCATGCATTATGACATCTACCTTTAATCTTATTCTCTCAATTTTTTTTAAGAGAGTGATTATTTCATTTCGAGTTTTCTTTTTTTTTATTCTCCAAATTCAATATTTAAACCTATCTTGTATACATATAAAAATATAAAAAGACCCTTTTATTATAATCAATCCATCAATTATAAAATTAGTAGATAGAAAATATTCATTAGGATTGGGACTCTTCTACAACTAATATTTAACTGATGGTATTTTGAGGACACAAATTTTTTATTTGATATATTTAATTCAATAAATTCTATAGATATGAACTTTAATGTAGTAAATACTTAATCAAATAGGTTCTATGGGCAATAAATTTTCTATATCATTAGAAATATGGAACTACGTGTGTCAAATGTTTTCTATATATTTTTATTATATCCTCATACAAGTTTTGGTTAAAATAAAATATGTTTCTAGAATAGTATATTTTGCTGAATAAATAATAGTTGATATAGGAGTTTATTATCCCAAACCTCATTAAAATTTTATGTGTCATTTCTATCTGGGCTTTGATTAATATTTTCATTATTTAGATTACATTTTTATGTATAAATGTTTAATTTAATATCTTTACTTGAATATGAATAAACCTAAAGATTTAACCTAAAATAATTAAATAATCATTGTATATAATATCTATTAATATCCAAAGTAATTATTTCCTCATTACATATCAAAATTTACCATAAGTTGGATTATACATAATTAAAAGGCACAAATTCATATTTATTTGAAGTTAGGTAACAGACAACCTTTATCTTATTAATTCTTGATCCATTTTTATATTTAATTTCACAATTAGATTTTTACTAATTAATAAAAAAATTATGATTATTTATTATTCTTATCATAAATCATTAAAAAAAGGTTTCTGTATAAGTGTTTGAATTCACCCTCTCAGGTGGTTTCCTACCAGATTTGATCATCATGCCTAATCCATGGATTAATATATTTTTATTTTATCATAACATGATGATATCAATATACTCCTAGTGAGAGTTATTATATTTCTATAAATTAAATCCATAATAACATAAGGAAAAGTATGGATATGTTCATGTCATTTTTAAGTAAGAAACATATCATTGTAAAGGGTTCCATACATACTTGTTCCCAAACCAATAAGAATAATACGAGGCGTCAATATGGTTTTCGGTTTTTCCTTAACCAATATATTGAATGAGTTTTAACATATCATCCTTTGAAGACTAAACAAAAAAGAAAATGTACATCACTAAATCATATATATAAAGGAAAATAGTTAGAGAAAAGATTTAATTACTAAACATGGTGCTACTCCTATATTTATAGGGGAACATATTCTTTATTATGACAAAAATGGACTAATTTTTCCTTCCAAGTAAACATGATCTCTATAAAGGACCACAGAAAAACTTCAAAAATACCATATAATTCAATAATACTAGAGAAAGTTGATGTAATTATATTTTTTGTAGCTACTAAGGATAATATAACAGAACCATTAACAATATAATTAATATTATAGAAACATGAAGGAAATTTCACGTCTGTCAAAATTACGTACATGAGAGATATTGTTTTATGATTATTATAAATGGACATATATCATAGTTTTATAATAGTGGAACTCCCCATTTACTATCCATTCACTTGTTCAATATATATATATATATATATATATTATATAAACAATTGAATGAAAACTGCACTCAGAGTAGGACGTTGAGTTTTTACCAATCGATGATCATCATAGATTATTATTTATTAAGAACATATGTTAAAATTTTAAAGGGTATATTCTCAGTTATGGTATTGATTAATCTTAAGAGATAATAAGTGGAGCTACTGTTGTCTTTACTATCTTTTAAAAGTTTATCACAATGAATTTGATTTTTTAATTGATATAAAAATTTAGTTATGCTCCATATGAATCCCCATTACCTGGGGTTAACATTATACTTATCAGGAGAACCTTCATACATTAATACCCTTCTAATTCCATTTTTGAGACTCAGGTAAAAATTTGGTAGTTTTTTATTAATCATATATTTAATTTAGGTTAACTAAGATGAAATATTTCCTCTTGTATGAAAAACATGAAATCTTTTCCAAGGATTGAATTAGTCTAATAAAATTTAAGTCCATGGTTACATGGGTGAAATGTGAAGTGCTCAACTGCATAGATGATTGAAATATGATTTATTAAATATTATTGTTAAGTATATTTTATAAAATCGTCAATATATGTATTGAACTATACTTTATTAACATGTTCTATGTCTAATGGCCACTCATTGTCTTCAAAAAATTGATTTTACGGGCATTAATATTATGTATAGTGGTATATATTAGAGAAAAAAATTTATAAGAACATATGGGTGTGGTGGATTGATATCATTCTAAACACCCTTGTATCTTGAGTAATAAAGATGTTTTTCATGAGGCCTATCATTTGATAAAAATATGTAAGGGAGAATTATAAATTGATTTGAATGCTATAATGGCCTGTAGGATAACACATAAGGTCATGATATGATGATTAATTTTTGAAAAATGATTTTAACTAAAATGTGTTTGATTTTATAAAATATTTATATTTAAATTTTTTTATAGATTTATAAAGATTTTTAAATCTTTGGTTTATTTTTTATGAGTCTTTAGTGAATGTTGGGGACTCTTAGAAATAAGAAATATAGCATAAACCATGACATAGTAAGGATCATGGTGTTGTGGTTTATGTTTAGTAAATATTAGTGAAACCACATCATAATATTCATATTTTAATTCTATATTATACCAATTGTAAAAAATATATTATGTT
Source organism: Viscum album (assembly GCA_963277665.1). Classification (NCBI taxonomy): domain Eukaryota; kingdom Viridiplantae; phylum Streptophyta; class Magnoliopsida; order Santalales; family Viscaceae; genus Viscum; species Viscum album. Next base: position 280,320,113 of record OY728125.1, read on the forward strand.
TGTTTTCATGTTAATTCTTATTATTGACCCATTATTTTAGGATTTTTTGATAGATTATGAATTATTAAATAAATAAAACTATAACATAATCAATGAGATAGATTTAAAAAGAGTTTTAATAAAAAAATTCCTTGGATTTACATGTTTTAAATGTTATAATCCAACTATAAAACCCAAATAATTTATTTTAAGATAATAATAATATAGTTGTCCTTCATAAAATGAAACATGGATCTTAAAGATAATTGTGAAATAATCAAAAAAATACTATTTAAATATGACCATTAAACGAATCTTTAATCTCGTAAGCTTGAATAAAAGTAACAAAATTATGAAATATATGTACAATGTTCTTAATAGATAAAAATGTAATGAAAATTTAATATAAAAAACTCATTTTTTAGGAAAGTCATTTTATGAATAACAAATATTACTACTTTATAAATATTTTTACTGTACAGTGTGTTTGTATATTATATATAAAATTTTCCACATTTAGAATCTATATATTATAAATAAGATACCATTTTATAAATAAACATAATAAAATTTTTATTAATGTAAAATTTTGTGATTTTTATGAAAAGATTGACTTTTAAGTGAATATTAAAAAATATTAATTTGTATGAAACTGTCATTTGTTTCAAAAAAATGAAGTTATTTAAAAGAACTGTTATGTTTTAAATTTGATAATAAAGTAACATAAGAATAATTTAAATATAAATAATCTAATTAATTAGAGAAAAATTATTATGATAATTTATTTTCTTGTAGGTTCATTTTTAGGCTTACAAACACATTCTATAAAAAACTATTTTTCATAGCATTTTAGGCATTTATTTGATAAGTAATTTTTGACTCCTAAAGGGACTGAATATGATTATATTAAATTCAAATTTTTAATCATTATCTTATAGTCTGTTAAATGTGTTAGCTTAGTTATTGGATATTATGAATACTATCTGTAGTAAATATTTTTCACCTCCTTTAAGTAAATTATGAAATTAAGGATACAAATAATGAGGTAATGTCTCAAAATCAACCCAAAACATATATTTACTTAATTTTATGAGTTATATTTAACCATAATCAACCCTACATCTAATATATATCATTTTGGTTATTTTTTATTCTTTGATAATTAAATATATATTATTTTAAATAAATAATAAATATAAAATACCTCTCTCTTTGTTATAGTATCTAAAATATTTTTTCATATGGATAAAAATATGTAACGTCTGTTAATAAAATTTTAATTTTAATATTAAATATTTCATATCATGAAATTTTATTTTTATTTCTTATAGATTGAATAATTACCATAATTATTATGCAACACAAACACATTTTTTTTGAAGTAGTTGAAGAAACAAGTTAATCAAATTAAAAAAATCCAATGTAATACTTTTTTGATCAATTATGGTTTCATAAAAAATTAATGTTTATAAGTAATTTATTTTTTCTTTTTAAAGAGTTAATATTTTAATTCCATACATTTATTTATTTCTTTAAATTTGAAATATCTCTACAGTGTATAGAATGGAATTAATATTATTTTATGTTTAATAATTTTTTATTAAAGGAATAAAAATTTAAACAAATATTATATTATTCAATTGTGCGTCATATGGTTGATATATTAACCATTTTTCAATTTTGGGTCAACTGGAAATTATAAGTAATATTATTTACCCCTAAAAAGTATAAAACATTGATATCATGGTATTTTTCAAAGGGGTCAATGGGGGTAAATATTATTATATGAGAGAATTACCACTTATATTCCCCCTATATTCTAAATATATAGATTTTGATCCATATTAACCAATTTTAAATTTATATTAATTAAATACATAAATTAATTCTAAGGGTAACCCTCCCCTCACTTATAAATGGTAACCTCCAATCCTCCCTTATTTACAAATTTTGAGGAATATCTATCATAAAATCACATCCCTAATTATCTGTTAAATCCCTTCCAGATGCCCTAGATAATATGGTATTTTTAAAATACCATCCTTTAATGAATTAAGCTATAATAAAAAGTTTTTTTCTTAATTAAAATGAGGTTGAAGTGCTTACAAAGCATACCAGATATGAGGTAATAGATTTATGTTTTAATCCTATTTTAATCAGGGTTGATTATTCATTAATTTAAACTATTTAAGTTATATTTTTTGTAATCAAATAATTCGACTTCATATTCTATTCCAATGGTTATTCAAGTAATTTTCATATAATTGTACCATTTTTCTCTCTTTGGAACTTAAAATGATTGAGAATATGATTTTAAGAAAAAGTTACTTTATTTCATTTTAGTCCAAAATATTTTACATCAATTTTTTTTTAATAATATGATTTCATGAATTTTTTTAATATTATATTATAATTTTTATGGTCATTTTAAATGACTTTTTACTTTATATAACTACATTTATAAAGAATATTAGTATGATTTTCCAAAAAAAGTTCTTTTGAATTTTTACTAAAAATATGAAAGGAGTAATTGTTTTATTTTTCATGACATGAACATAATTTAAAAACATACTTAACTATCAGTGATTTGACATTTACTTAAAATTTTCAATATTTATTTTCGAAGAAATTTTTTCACATATTATTTTTTAAATTTATTGATTTTAAATAAGTGATTTCAAAAATAAAAGGTTATTTTCCAAACAAAATATTACAGTGATATTTTAATGGAATTTTTCATCTATGAAAATGTTATTTTTTGTTACATATGATTCAATGGGGATATAATTCTAAGATACCATCATTATTGTTTTTTTATGGTTTATGATTACGATGATTACATATTATCTAATAACATTTTCTTTTCCACAGGTTATTAAATTATGGAATAAAAAATGTTTTCATGATCATATGGAAGAAAAATGAGAGTATTATGAATACGTTATCAGTGGGAACAAATTTATATACCCCTCTAATTAATTGAGAAAATAATAATGTTTTATAAGACAAATTATTACATGAGAGGTTATATAAATCCTAAAAGTGGGTACACAAGAGTCTATCCAAAGCCCCAAAGAGTGTACATGGAAGTATATTCCATGCCCAAAAGATGGGACATGGTGGGATATCCCATAGCCTTAGAAGGTATTAAGATAGTTATCCCATGCTTAAAATGTGATTAATGTCTTCTTGGTTAGCCTTTATAAAATATTTCTATGATTATGATTATTCCACACTTTCTTGATGTGATCATATTCCAATATTAAGCTCTCAGGGACCACATTCATTGGTTCTTTTAAGTTTCATGACTTATTAATTTACAAGATTTATTCCATGAATAATGATTATTGTAAATGAATTTATAGGAATAATTTTCAAATATTAATCTCATGTTCGTAAACACTTATTCTCATTTTATGGTTATAAATTATCATTGAATGATGTCTCCCATGTTTACCCTTATTGATCATCTTAAACAACCCTTTATTATGTTTTCCTTAAAAAAGGAAATGAACAATGGTTTTAAGAATTTTATGACAATGAAGGGTAAATGTTTTGAAGAAATTAGTTAGAGATGATTTAAATCATTTATATACTAGTTATTTATATATCAATGTTTTGAAGGAAACTAATCCATTATGGGTTTGACATTGAATGTAATGTTATATAATTACTATTCATCTATATAAATGTAATATTTATATATGAAACGTTTGGGTTTCCCAAATAATAATATCATTATTTTATTATGGTATATTATAAATTAGAATATATGGACCTCATTTATTCAAATTTAGATAATTCTCACACAGTGGATGATTAACAAATTCTTTTATATATATTTTATTTCATGAAATAGGTGATAACATACCATTGAAGAAAAATTATTCCTAGTGAATAATTCAATGATTCTAGTAACCAATTCATACCTTTATTGGAATAAACCCATTCGTTTCTATTGAGGTAACTTGTTAAAACTAACTACTATATAAGATTAATGAATGGAGAATTTGACATGGAGGCTTTATTGTTTGAATTTGGCCTTTCCATTTCATTCATTGATAATTATGTGAAAGGGTTTTTTGATTTAATTCATCACATTTAGTTATATAGATGTCCCATAAAACAATTACTATATATAGTTGGAGAATAAATAATATTTAATATAAATATTCAAAAGACGTACATGTGTGTATTTGCTTGGTGAATATAAAACATTTAATTTAGATGGTTATATAATCCATTCTATGAAAATAGAACATATAAACATAGAATATTTATTTTAAAACATTAATTATTCAATTTAATTTAATATTTAAGGGTATTTATTTGAAACTAAATACTATTTTGTGATTATTCAATATTTTTTAAACATTAAATTTTAAAACATTATAATAAAAATCAGTACTATATAATTAAAAAACCTTGAAATAACTTTCCTAATTACTTTTAATAAATGTTATGATATATATATATATAACCACCATAATATATTTAAAAACACCAATATATATTGAAATATTTATTAAATAAATTAGAAAGTATTAAATAAATATCCAAAACATTTGATTAATATTGAATCATTGAAATTGTTTAGTTTGTCTCAAAATATATTTTTTGTTTTAATAAAATCAATTAAATATATGTAAATATATGTGAATATCATTTAAATAATATACAAGTTACATAGTTATTTAAAAAACATTAATACATATTCATGTAAAATGTTAAAATAAATTAACAACTTCAATAATCTAATGAATATGAAATATTTAAGATATTATTTAATTTCTCAAACCACTCTTATTACTTGAGATTAACTATAATAATATTTATCATACATATTTTTACTATACCACCTAATTTCTATTAAAATAATATCTAATGGTATATGAAAAACCCTTAAACACAAAAAAAATCCTTTGATAACGTTTTGTATGTTCTCATTTATAATGTTGATAATAAAGTCCCTATAAAGACCACTAAATAGAATTAGGTATCTTTTTACTTGAATATGAATAAAAAATTATCTATAAGTTATATTTTTAATTATTTTCATTTAGTTTACCCTTAAAAAAATTAAAATTGTTACTTATAAATTAAACATTATCCAAAAATAAATAACTAATAGTAATATATAAATAGATGAAGTCCCCTTCAGATGAAATTTATTTCTTGTATATAATTCAATATGGTTTTACAGGAAGTGTGAATGGAGGTTTGATGTAACTAGGTATTGGGAATTTATCATTGGATGTTATTCTGGATAAGGTATATGTTAAATAAATTTTGGAATATTGTCTAAGTGAGAAGGGAGTATTTGGATAAGGATTGATGTTTTGTGTTTTTCTGATTTGTTGAGAAGTCCTCAGAATGATTTGAAAAGGTACTAAATGAATTTTAAGGAATTCTATAAATCTATAAAATATATATGAGTCCTATGTTTATATCTTTGGTCTCTAACATACATTCTTAAGAGTTGAGTGTATAACTTTTGCAGTATAAGACGTTGGAATTGTGCCAGTCATTAAGGTCAAGCATACAACTTTACTAGCTATGGAATTCATTTCCTATCAAAATTTGAGGGTGTCACAAATAACTTTTGATTGTTGTATTATTATTCCATAAATTATACTTTTTTGGGGTATTAATCTAATGGATAAACTCGAGTTTTTGAAGAATCTCTTATGATTTTCCCCTAATATAGAGAAATTATTCCTTGTCTTGGAGTCATGAATGAATTTATTAGGACTATATATGTAATTGTGTTTTTCTTAAAACATTTAAAATCATGTACAATTGTGAGTAACAAAAATTACTTTATTTATACCTCTTATAAAATTTAAACTCTTTATAACATAGAATGTCATATGAAATGAGAAAATTCATAATTTTAGAATTTATAATTTTGAATAAAAGTATGATAAATGCGTCAATTATCATTATAATATTCCAGGATCGAAAATTATATACCACTCTAATTAGTTTATTATTGAATAAGATAATAAAGGAGGTCCATAAGAAGGTGTTGCAAGATTCTGAGTTGAGTTCCACATTATAAAAAGAAGGTTTTGTGATAGATTGATATACACATGATGATTATTCAAAGAAGATCGATGTAACATATTTCATAGAATAATTATAAGAAATGAAAACCCCTAAACATTTTATATTTAAAATTGTTCTGTGATAAATAATTTTAATGACTTTGAATGTATGATAAATTAGTAATCCATTTAACCATTTAAATGTATAGATCCATGGTACTACTGAAGATTAATAGAGTTTCTAAAATTAATATTTTGGAATAATTTTTCATGATATTATTTTTTGAATATATACGTGGAGAAAAAATGATGATGATAAAAAATATTTTGAGAGATTCTGAAAATAATGAGTGATAGAATTTTGAATAATTGAGAGCATAGTAATTCACAATATAAAATAATGAATGTGGATATTTTAGTAGTGTATAATTGTCGGATAAAATTTTGTTTATCCAATATATTCATTGCGATAATGAGATACTAAATTGAATTAATTTTGATAATGATAAGAAATTAAGATGTTAATGTTTTCAAGAAGACCTAGCCATATATACTTGAAGATGTGTACATGAGTGGACCAGTTGATCTATTTTTTTATTGAGGATGATAATTTTTCAAATTTCTAAAGAAGTTAGAAATCAATACATATATTTCATTCTTTGAACCATAAAATATTAGTGGGGAAGTGAAAAATAGTAAAACTATCTTATGCATCTAAATATCTAGAATATAGTGTAATACATTATTAATTAGACTGTGATGTTTAATGGTATAACCACTTGTGAAAATAGTATATAATATTCGATTGGAAAAAATTAAAAATCATGGAATGAAGTAGGTTTTAATGGTAAAACATTTAAATTCATATTATCCTACTCATGACACATTTTACTATAATCTGATGAGGGCGAAGTAATCATGAACAATATTATTACAGTTTTAACCAGCCATAGAGTTTTTTATTATAAAATATGAATCATAATAATATACAATTTATCCACACACCATTTGTGGTATCCATGATATTGAATCTGAATGTGGTATCATAGAAAATTTATATTCACTTTGAATATATAAGAAAATATATAAGAATAGAAAGCATGAATTCAATTAATAGTTGGACAATCCCAACATTGATAGATAAAACTATCACAACTCATAGAATAATATGTTTCAATATAACTTATCACTTTTCCTAGAGGATATAGATATAGTCATAGTGTCATATACACCAATTATTAATACTGATCTTATGGAACATAATAAGAATAGAAACAAGGTGGTTGGTGTAAAATCATACTTTGTATTCTTGATGACCATGTCTGAGAAGATATGTACAAACGTAAAGGTTATTTAAAATACCCAATTGATTTTGGATAAATTGAAGAGTAGTTATAATGGAAATATTGAGGTCATGGAAGCTATGTTATAATTATTGAGGTTTATATTTAAAAACATAAATATTTCTGAATATGATAATATTTAATATTTTTTTACAAGTTTCAATTATATTATTGGTATCATCTAGAGATTTGGTGAGAATTTGTATGATTCCACCATTTCCAAAAGATAATGATGAATTTCCTAGATATGATTGATCCATGGATTTAATCCTTAGAATACATGGAATATTTTTCATTGAATAACCTTCAAATAATTCTAATAGTTTTAAAATTAGAAATAATCTATCTTTTTGAATGAATGTTAAATATGTGATGGATTTTGAGTCAATTAGAAAAGGAAACACCAAAGGAGATTAAACTACAGATTCAAGTAATTTTTATGATAATGTGGGTGATTAATACTTCCATAATTTTTTTTTCTTCACTTAAAAATTTATAATAAGGAAATGTGTAAATTAAAAAATAAGAAACCAATACGGTATTAAAATGATAATAACATTGGAAACATTTCTGATGACCACTCATATAAGATTATTGAATATACTAATTGAGATAAAGAAGGAACGAATCACCTAAAACAGACGAATGGGGAAGATTAAGAAAGATATCACTAGTAAGGAGAATGATATAATGATAAAATGGAATATGATTGAGTCATTATCATCATGCATATAATCTAAGAATGAGGAATTGTTTTTTATCATGTTGAGAATTGATTTGGACACAACTATCATTGATGGTAATAAAAAAGGGTTTGAACTTCAGTGGTAGATGAAATGTGGGATGAAATATTTTATTGGGACCTATAATCTATTAAAGAAATTTAAACAAATTATGGATAGAAGATGACATGGTAGATGCAATGAAATAAAATTGTTGGAAAATAGAATTGACATACATTTATGAGATAATGACACAAAAAATAACAATATCAATGAAGTAGAAGATTTTGATTGATCATTGAGAAAAGTTAGATGCAAGATATGGAAGGCCTTCTTAGATGAAAACCATGTTCCTAGTTGAATAAAATCATACATTAAATAAAAAATGCGACTAATTTTAAAGGATAATATTTTCAATGAGGAGAAATAAAAAGCATCACCATTTAGATAAAATCTTCTTCTAATAATTCTCAAGATAACCCTATCACATCTAACACATTATGTCTTAAAAATAATGAAAATCTTTACACTAAAAATAATTATAAGGGATAAACTTCCACATCATGGTATGATAAGAAAATTTCATGAACACCATTAGTCCTATGAAAAATAAGGCACAAGTTATTTTAGGAAAAGAAGAACCACATCATATTATATAGATCTTGAATTAGTTAAGGAGACCAAAATATAATGGATTTTGATATCATTTTGGAAGGTATATACATAAATACTATAATTTAATATATAATATGTCTTTATAAGGAAAATAAATGAACCAATAGGGAGATATAGTGAGAAAATGACAACATGTTCTCAATGAAATCGCGCTATAGACACAACTACGTAAATTTTTCCACTGAAAAAAGTTTTTGATATTTAAAGGATGAGTACTGAAGATATGTGAAAGAATATCATAAAACCGATGAGTGAATAAATATACTATTAGTAAAAAAACTTATTTTATAAAAGGGAGGAAAATAAAAATTAAAACAAAAACAATAATGTAATGTTGAGATGGTTAAGAAATAATTCATGAAAGATCAGATATATCAATTGAGATTGACCAAAAAATAGAGAAAACATAGATTTATTCATTATCTAAGGGAAATAAAGTTGTTTTAGAATAAAATTATAATGTTCATAAGAAACTTGAGAATTTACCTACATGTGTTCAATTGAAAATCTAGGAAAATTAGTGTGATATATGTTTGTAGGTTGTACAAGGAATGATAAACTATGTGAACATTATACAGACCTAAGAAAATACTATGAAAAATATGATACTAGAATAATCTAATGAAGGTCCCTTGATCTGAAAGGTATAGAATAATTACTTACATATGTGGATAGATTGTGGTAAAAAGTTGAATAAGAAACCTATTGGCGGTGATAATAGAAAAATAAGTTTTGTATTTGGATGGAATGAGTGGATATTGTTTAATGGAAAATATAATATTCATTGTTTCAACTAAGTTACCACATTCCCCCATAATTCCAAATTTTTTTATTTGTGATATCATGAAGTTAATTGATGGTAAAAATTGGGTGTTGTAAAAAGTAGATAACAAATGAATTTTTCCTGCATGGATCCATTAAACTATAATGAAGTGGGGGAGTTGGGTGTGTCACTTGATGGGGTAAAACAATTATATGATGAGTCTATCATAAAATGAATATGGAAACTATATATCAATATGAAAACTCTAAAAATGGTTTTCCAATCACACTCATTACCCTTATATTTTCTTATTGAACAAATCTCTAAATAGGGAGTCTTGGTTGATTTAATTATGTTAAAAAGGTGTATTTGTATAATTATCCCTTGAACTTTTTGATATGTTTAATAAGGTGCATGAATGAGTGAAATGTTTATTATGAAAAATATTTTTAAACAACCGAAAAATGAGAATTTGATATTGGTATCACATGTATGGTTATTTATGGATAAAATAGAAATACTTGGTTAAGAACTCGTTTTTTATAATTGGTTAACCTATATATTCTTAGAGATTCCTTATTAAAGGAAATATGATAATAAAATCATGTGGTATCATCCTTCTCTGAAGTATAATGAAATTTTATTCATTTTTAATAAATGGTGAAGTAAACGGTTTCAATGGAAGAAATTTGAGATTAGGAGACCCCGTAATATATTCCCTATACTATTTTCAATAGGGGGGATAAAATCCCACATATTGAAATATGATTTATGTGGTGGTATTAACAAAACTAAAAATCTGGGATATTAAATAAAACATTGGATGGATTATATTTGTTTTCAATAAGTCAATATTTGTTGATAAGAGGTTGTGAATGGAATTTGGAAGCTTACAACTAGTGGGGAGTTGTTATTGGATGTCATGGTTGATATGCTTTGTGATAAAGAATGCAAGATATTTTTATAAGTGAGAAGAGAATATTTGAAAATGTTATGATGTTAATAGTTTCTTTCAAGTGGTTTACAAGACCTCCTAATGAGTTAATGTGGTATTTATGGAATTTTAATGATGTATAAAAATATTGAAAATATGGATAGTTTCTTTCAAGTGGTTGATAAGACCACCTAATGAGTTAAAGTGGTTTTGATAGAATTTTAATGATATATAAAAATACAGAAAATATTTCTATTTACAACATGTAAGACTTTTTCCTTTTCCTTAAGTGTTTAAGAGATGAATTCATAAATTGTCTTGTGTTAAATATTTTGTATAAATCAGACTTTGGGGCCGAGTTCTGAAATTTACCAACCACTTATTCTTATTTATGAAATACTCTAAGGGCTCAAAATATTACTTTAGACTGATGTATGAGTTTTCCTAGCATCATAATTCAGTAGAAATATGACTTTTCATGCTGTGAATGACTCTAGGATGATTTATATAAGACATTTTATGAAGAAAATGAAAATATCATTTTTCAACGAGTTATGCACGAATACCCATAGATCATCTACAACTTCGGGAGTCACATATGAATTTGATAAATGCATTTAACTTTTAGTAAATTGTATAGCTTTATTTCAGCACCATCTAAATTTTTCACTTCTTATGATTTATAATGTCATATGCAATAAATAAATTTGGAATTTTCGAATATGAATTATCAACAAAATAAGTATAAATCAATAAATTATAATTATGATCATAATAGATTAAAACCATATTCTCACTCAATGTGGTTCTCGATTCTGGTCTAGATTAATTGTAGAACAATATATGGAGATGTTGGTTGCTGATATGAGTTACCAACCACAAGAAAGAGGTTCCACGTCATAGTTATATGAACACGTGGATAATTCCGAGAATATTGAGGTAGTAGATTTCATGGAAGAATTAAGAGGAAAAACTCCCAATTAATTTTGAAATTAAAAATAATGATTGAATAAGAATTAAAATGAGTATGAATGAATTATTAATTTGGAATCTATTGATCGATTTAAAATATGATATTTTTTTCATCTGGAGATCAAGTTAGTATCCAAAATTCTGTTTTGGAAATTATTATTCATTATATTATTTTTGGAATTTATATTTACAGAAAAAATATGAATACGGTGAACTAATATTGAGATAGAACTCATAAATAATATGTGAAATAATTTTTAACAACCAAGAGACTGTTACTTCACATTATTTAAGAGAGGAGTGGGAGAATGAATTTAAGAATTATTCTAGGAGATGAAAACCTATTTTTCTCGATTATTTATTATTATGGTGAGAAACCAGATAGTGTGAAGATTTTAGAATGTTGAAAAGGTATATATTTATATTCTAATGTAGACCTAAAATTATATAATTGAAGAAGTTTACATGAGTGGACTGGTTGATCCCTTTTGTTCACTGAAGAAATATCATTTTGTATTGTAGTGTATAATCATCCCAGAATCAAAATATGTCATTTTTTATTTTGGATCATACATTTGCAGTAGAGTGTTTTGAAGTTACAAAACCCACTTTTTGTAGCTTGGGACCTTGAAAACCGAGTGACTTTTTGTTGATTGGACTGAAGTAGTCCATGGTGCAACTAATTATGCATATCATAGAAAATCAATTATTGATATGACTATCCTATCATGATAGGAGTTGGATTATATGAATAACCTTGTAAATACATGTGTTCTAGTTCCCTTTATATTCCACTACCATCGAGTGAGTTGGATTTAATCAATAAAAACAGTATCCTGATTTTAACTAACTATATAAGATGTTTGATAAAATAATATTGGTAAAAATATACATGTAATTCACCCTCCTTTAAATAGTTATTTTAACCTGGTTTCTATAATAGATTTTAAACACATAAAACCTCTAAGGAGTGTTAATAATTAAAAATATATACAACTTCCCTAATAACCCATGAATATGAATGGTGGCAATTGATATATCTTATAGTGTATATGTATTTATCATGATTTCATCAATTTATAGGCATAAAAATGCTTATTCAAGTATATTTTTATGAGTATTTCAAGAATAAATAAAAAATTGAATTATAGATATTTCTAATGAATATTGGATGGATTGTAGAGAATCAATATAATTAATAGTTTCGCTAGAGTTAAGAAGATGAAACCCCAAAAGCACTCTTGCCAATATCAAATATTTTGTGTCTTGTCTAAAAAAAGAAAATAAAATCGGTCGAGAACCACATTTTTACCCCATAACTAAGAATAAATTCATGGTACAGTAGATGTGACATTAAGAGTTGGAATAGTGTATCATTCTAGAAAATTATGAGGATATTTATGCATTCTTTATGAAGATAAATATTGATGAGTATAGGGATATAAGTTTTGTGTTATAAGGACATATGATATGACATGAAGGTTATAACCAAATGAAATATATGGGGATATTTATTCTACATTTTTCCTTTTATTATTTAAAAGAAATAGGTGTGTTGTGAAAGGGGAAATGTATATCTCTTTTCGGTGATTTCATATTCAAGGTACATATTTTATTTATCCCTATACTTACCCATAGTTATTAAACCATTTTTTCTATTTTTCATTCAAAAGAAAAATCTATGTGATTTTGATCAGGAATTAAATTATGTTCATTATTTTATATTGTTTTTATTTTTTTAATTCATATATTTTCTCACTTCTTAATATGAACAATTCATGAATGTTTGAGATTTGTTTACCTAAATTTATAGTCACTTGAGTAGTGAGGGATCGAGAGATGAAATATGATGATTATTCTATTCTATCAGTCTCATTCATGAAAAACCTTTTTGATAAACAATTACATTTAAACATATTTTTTATTTAATTTTAAAATATATATTAAACTAAAATATTGATTAATGGATTTACTCTATGATTATTTATAAAATTAATGTATTACTTGTAGTTTGGATTTTTATCTTTTTATGAGATCAATCTTAATATGATTATTCTTATTTATATATATGACCAATATATATATGTTGACTTAGGTAGAATCAAAATACATGACTATAAAGATGTTTCTAAACATAGATTGTCAGTTTTGTCATTTAATTTGATAAATTAATGGAAAAATAGGCAATTATCTTTTACTGAACCATCCTTTAAAATAAATTCGTTATTCTATTTTTATTCACTATAAATTTTCTTAAAATCTAAAATTAAATTAAATTAAATATATGATTTTGTTTAAAATTACTGTGTTAATAATTAATTGAAACAAGGATATTTGGGATGATATATATTCTTCATGGGACAGGACTCAGTCAATTACTATTTTATTATTTAGTAGTTTAGCGAATAATCAAGCTTAATTTATAAATTATAAACATTATAGATAAGTTCAATTAAAGATGTTATCTAGAATGTAAATTTTTTTGGTTTTATTATTGAGGATCCCAAATATTATAATATATTATAATTTTTTTAACCCATTCCATTGCTATTTTTTTTCTAAGTGTTATTCTTATTATTTTCTTGCCCTATATTGATTTTGTTGTTGTAAGAAGATCAGTGCAATATATGGTTTTGAAAATATTTTTCAAAGGGTTTAGAATTACGAGAAACCACAAAATGTTGTATCTAGATTGTGTGATTCCTATTTTTATACTAATGATATACTGTGTTAGAACATAATTATACAACTATAAATGATAAAATTAACATACAACTTTCTAAGAATGACTAATAAAAAAGATCACGAGTGATTGGGGGTAGAACTATCATGGAATATGGTATATTTTCCATTAATTAGGCTACACTAATAATTTTTAATACCATTATTTTGGATAATAAATTTTAAATTAAACCAACTATCGATAAAATGATCAAGAATATAAATAAATTAAATGAATTATACTACAAAGATCCATATACCCATATATCTAATATTATTTAAATTTAAGACTTATATAGAAATAATGGATAAGAATTGGATACCATATGATTGAGATTCATCCCATTTTTACTCAAAGATCATGTAATGTATTATCTAGAAAGACAAATATAATGATTGATAATGACTTGGGATGAGCTGGTAAAGTGATTTCATCATAAATATTTTCATCTAGTAAGAACCTGAATGATGTGAAGATACATCGATAATTTTTTCCCAAATTAATGGAGAATATGTATTCAAGGAATGATAAATATTAAAAGTCCATATGAAGACGTTACTACATCTTGGAAAACATTTTTGTATGTATACGAAATAAACCACTATGGTTTATAACTTATGGAATAAGTTGTGATTGAATTTTTAGCTTATAGAGTATTTATGTTGTAAACTCTCTACATTTTATGATAACTTCTTGATTAGATCAACTAAAATAATGTTTTATGAACAATTTAAAAGGGCCCACTAAATTGAGGATTATATCAATTATAGGAGAGTACATTATTAGATGCCCAAGTAGAGGATTTTATAAAGAAATTGGATTAAATTTAATTTCTTGTTGTGTCAACCCACCCACTGTAACCACTTCAACCTGTATTCATATTAGAATCCCATGTAAGAGAAAATTGTAAGGAAGATTATACATTGTTGATGCTCCTTTCGTCACAGAATCTAATGATCGGAAAAGGGGAATATCTGAGCTCAAAGTGATTCAACCTTTGAAGAAAACATCAAAAATCGACAAAGGCATGAACAAAGGATCAAAAGCAACTGCACCGCGCAAGTTATATCACTGTCGTGCAAGTACACTTGTGCAACGCCCTTGGTCACGCAAGTGGCTTGCGCGACCTAAGTGATAACCACCCGGTAACCGCCCAGGGCCTTCTTTTGCCTATAAATAGACCCTGTGGGCCCCCCATTCGAGAGGATTTTTTTCCAGAAACACGGATTGAAGCTCCGGATGCCCAAGTCTCTTCTCAAAGCTTCTGAAACACTTCTATGGTAATTTCTTACCTAGAACGAAAGATCTAAAGAGAAAGAGGAAGGACTAAGTGTTGAAACTCATCAACACTTGCGCGCCTGAGTGGTCAGCCCTTAAGGGAAGTGACCACACTTGCGCGCCGCCTTATTCCTTCAATAGAACTTGCGCGTCCCTTTTCTGGAAGAACCTCAAGAGGATTATAAAGGGATTAATAAAGAGTCACTCAAATATTCTAATGCTGGTTGAAAATCGCGCAAGTACCCCACATGTCGCGCAGGTATACCTGCGCGACCAAAACTTGCGCGCCCACGCAAGACTTTCACGCCTTTCAAGACTTGTGCCCCCTACCTTTTTTGGGTTCCCATCTTGCCCATTTTACCCCTCTTAAGCCATTTCACCTTTCCTATTCAAGATTTAGTCTTCAAGATACTCTTCAAAGCCATTTATGGCATGATTTCTTGATTTTACATCCTTATTTGAAAGGAATTCTGTGAAATATCTCTCAAAACATAGTGATTTATACATCTTTATGTCACCAAAGATTTAGAGTTCATTCATTCAACCTCATCCTTTAAGATGAGATAATCCTTAACTTGGGTCTCCTTTTTTAGGAATAATCCCCAGTTATATGTCCTTTAATCTGGGCATCTTCCTCAGAAGTAAGTCCCAAATTCTTAAAGTTACCAAATCTGGGCATCCTCCTCAGGAGTAAGCCCCAAACCATAATTCCTTAACTTGGGCATCTTTTTCAGGAGTAAGTCTCAAATTCTTAAAGTTCCCAAATCTGGGCATTCTCCTCAGGAGTAAGCCCCAAACCTTAATTCCTTAACTTGGGCATCCTCCTCAGGAGTATGCCCCAATCATAATCCTTTAATATGGGCATCCTTCTTAGGAGTAAGCCCCAAGTCCTCTAATTTTGGGCATCCTTCTTAGGAGTAATCCCCAATTTCAAATACAGGCATCCTCCTAAGGAGTAAGCCCCAAACCTTAATCCCTAACCTGGGTCTCCTTTTCAGGAATAAGTCCCAGTCATAATCATGGGTTTCCTTTTCAGGAGTAAGCCCCAAGTCCCCTAATTTATCTTTAACCAGTACTAATTTACGTTTGATCTGGGATTCCTTCTCAGGAGTAAAACCCAGTTATAAATCCTCTCCTAATTTGGGTTTCCTCTTCAGGAATAAGTCCCAAGTTAGAGGATTCAAATCTCCATGAAGCACATATACCTTTATGGACCCTGTTCCTGTATTTTCTCCCTAAAGTAAATTCTCTATGCAGTCATACATACATAAACCCCAAACCATTTCTTATGATTGCATCTTTCATGGCACAATTGTCTAAATTTTACTAATACCTCTTGTTTCTCACAACAAGCATGACTCACGTGAGATTAGAGTGTAAAAGTAATTGTGACATCCTGCATTGAGCCATCAATCATAAACATCATACCCTTATTCGAACTACGTGGGTTCTGATTCCTTTTTCAAAACAAAGGATACGTAGGTAGTCCATCTATGGGTTCGATCCCAACTCTGAAATAATTCATTGTCTTTCTGAATGACAATAAACTTCAAGTGCCCCACTGAGTGGCTTTAAAACCAGCCTGGTCATCATAATGACCAAGAGACTTTTATATGAATGTTTTGAAGGTTACCATTGATCAAGAATCTCTAAATAGATAAAGATGATTCTCTATTGATGAAGAACCTCGAATACATATAAAAGATTCTCTAAATTTCTTACATATTAAATCATTGATTGTCAAAACTAAAGGAAAATCTGATTTTATACTTGGTAATGTAATAAGGATTCACGAACATAACTGAAATCTATAAAGAGAGTCCCGGAATAGACAATAATTCCCCTCAAATAGGTGTGATGAGTCCAACCTCCCATCCTCTCGACCAATGCAATTTCCTAAGCCTCATCAGTCCACAAGATAATGAGTGCCTACCATTGGAAGGTAGGTCCAAACGGATGTGTAATCATTGGATTTTTCCGGTTCTACGAACAAACCCGCTAGAAACTGATCGGAACGTTTGAATCTCCCATCCAGGAGGTCATCCCCAAATTCCGTGCGAAACAAAAAATGGTGAACCTGACGTGAATCCTTAACCAAGTTAAAATTATGTTTTACCTATTTGTTAAGCCCCTATTTAAAACTCAATAAGAGGGCTAACAAAAACAATCATTGACATATGTGCTCATCCAAAGGATGAATTAGCTGAGTTTATCTTAATAACATATGTTATATCAAACAGGCACTCTTTTCCAAGATTTTCTGTATTTTCATAAATGGCTGCTCTCAAATTCACATCTGTGAATACTGCTGCTGCAAATACCACTGTTGTTATTCCTACTGGATCGTCATCCGCTCTAAGGATGACATCACCTACTCAGCGTCTTCAACGCTGGGTATCAAATGCGCTAGTTAAGGAGTACCGTCAACACGGTACCATCCCAACTCTGGAGGCTGCCCGATAGGCCCTCCAAGTAAATAAATCACACAGGTCGTCCGGACAACGATGACCAGTGATCAAGAAGCAGGCGGTGCTGACTACCGTCTCCAACCATTTCGGGTCGTTATCCCCAGAACGCAATTTCCATTCACTCCCTTACTCTGAGGAAGTGAATGAGCAGGTCCCACAGGGCCTTAATTCAAAAAGACAGGAGTCCTCCTCGAGGGTTCCCATCAACAATCGCTGCCAGGCTCATGCGGTAGTGCGCCTTCAACATGATGAGGGTACCGACTCCAGGCATTCAGCTCAGGTTCCTCGAACCCGAGCAGGCAAGATGAACCGCCAGAGACGGAATCCGGTTAACAATGGGAAGGTTGTCATCCATGCCATCTCTGGAGAAGTCCACCAACCTAACTTGGTGGAAAATAACGAGCAGGCACACACACCTGTCGGTTTTAATTCCACTGTCCAGCAGACTCGTCTGGCAGCATCACGCCAATCCCGCCAGGCAATTCCGGCAGAGTACTATAGGCAAGAACATACACCTGCTTATGCATCACCAGTTAGTCAGCAGGCTCGTCTGACTACATATGATGGATCTCGTCAACCGCGTTTGACGAAGTTTAATCAGCAGGCGCATACACCTACTAATACTAATCAAGCCTACCAACAGTCTCGCTTGGTAGCGCACGGAGAAGTCAGTCGGAAATCTTCGAAGACAAACAGGAGGAAGACTCAACTCTCTGCCTCCACACTTGAGTACTGTCATGATTCACTGACAGGAAAAGGAGGAACGGAGCAGGAACATACACCTACTCCAAACCTATAATGGACGTATATTCCCGTTCCGGCGGCTGAAGTCACCAAGCATATTTTGTCAATGGTGAAAGAGTAGAAGCAAATTCATGCTCATATTCTGGATGCTTGCCAGGATATCATAACAGCTTCAGCATCATCTCAGGGATAGACACATAAATCTATCCCAAGCAGTGGAGTGCCACATCAACGATTCACTCCGGAACAGACACACACATCTGTTCCAGCCCAAGAGGGTCATGGGGCATACTTCCCCATATCATACGGACAACCAAGTCAGGCACATACACCTGATTTGAGTGGGGATCGTCAGCCTAACCTGACCATCATTCCTGATCAGGCACATACACCTACTCAGAGTAACCACTTTCGTCAACAAGTGGTTTCCAGAGAGAGTAAGAAGGCATCTAAGAAAAAGATCCGCCCAGCACAGTCAGGAGATCAAAGGCCAATCTATAACAAGGCCTTTCTCGATGCTGGAGTTCTTGAAGCCCTCAGACATTTATCTGTCGGAATTCAAGATTCTACTCCCTCAGTTCCCAATAACGGGAACATTAATTCTGAAGGTCATCAACAGACACTTCCTCATGAAGGCTTGCTTCATGAAAATTCGGTCAATATTGAAGTTTCTTCTTCAGATGAGAGCCACAGGAACCCTCTGTGTGGTCAGAAGACCAAGGAGCAAGAGATCTCATATTTTGCTGTAACCCATTATGGTGGTCCTCCCCATGATGATGAATTTCGCTGCGAAATTCCTCTCCGCATTAGTGATTCACATTGCCTGGAAAATACTCCAGTGGACAATGTAGTGCCGAGAAATCCCTCTTATCTTGAGGCACTTGCAAATGTGAAACCAGTCATGTCTGATGCTTTATCACTAGCAAGTGAAATACTTTCTCAATCAGAATATAGCCCAGGGTGTAGGTCATTCTCCGAACCACCGCTAAGTCATGCATCTTCTAGTTTGATCAATGATCTCTCTACCAATCTTGTTGAATCCAATGAAGCAACAAGGAAACACCAACTCTGGTCAAAACAGGTAGAAGAATCTTCATTTAATGATAAAGAGGAAATTCTGAAAATGAGGAAAAAACTGGCAAAAGGTGAGGTACCAGTCATGTTTTAGCCTTTGGCTGACTCCCAGTACGACATTCCAAAGATGTTGACGGATGATGGAGTCCATGATATTCATCTCAAAATATAGAAAAATCATTGTCAATTGAAGAAGAACGTATTATCTTATGATGAATATGAACTTCATCTTAAGATAATAGAAGGGCTACAACGTCAGATTGATTTGGTATCTCTATCAGTATCTCGGTATCCGAAGGCTGAAAAGCAACAGAGAACCCTTCAACGTTCATGCCTTGGCGCACTAAGAAAATTGTGTCAGTTAATTGCCAATGCTCCATCTGATGTTCATATTAGACGATGGGGTGTTCACGGAGCACTACATTTCACAGTGCTTTTCAATCAACAAAGCCCGCCGAAAATGGTCTCATGCAATGTTATTGCCCATGGCCGGCCACAGTCAATGGGCTTTGTTCATAATCAAAAGCTTGTTCAAGAACAGGCTTCAACTACTTCCTCTCAAAATCAAGCATATAGAGAACAAGTTGTTGAATTACTCCTACATCAAGCAGGAGAGAATATTGCACAAGCCTCTCGTATGGAGCAAACAGGTCATCAAATGACAGAAGTCTCAGAAATCATCCAACGGTCTGTTGAACCAGGTGATAAAAGTGGATACTGGCTAATGCATCCAGCTAATTTCCGAACTAAGATTCGCAAGATCTAGAGATCTTTTAAGAATATCTCAGACATAGCATGTCAAGAGACACCCCATCTTGTCAGACTGGGGACTTCTTTAACCCAACCCTCAGATTCAACAAATGGGATTCGAGGAGTTGATCGGAAACAACAGGAACATCCCCAGTTCACAAGACTGGGGACTCTTTCAAATCATCAATCCCCTCCTCAGAGAATGTCGGTCTTTTCTCGATTAGGGAAGAAGCCCCAAGAGGAATGAAGAGCCAAATTAGCAGGAGATTCCCTCCAAATTATAGCTCGTCAAGAAGTTCCTAAAGGATTGAACCAACAAAAGGCAATGTCTCATCAAAGACATGAAAGAAGACAATATCACAGAAATGTTGATAGAAGGGATGTGATGCATTATGCATCAATCAATGTCATCAATGTCGTTGTTGCTAATCCACCAGAGGAGGTTCACTCAGGGGACTCAGATGAAGAACGTCCTTCTCAAGAAAATGTACGCACCGATACAAATGAAGAAGGTGTACGTACACGAAGTCAAAGGATTACTCAGAACCTAGGTAATACACTTCCTTCTCTCCAAAAAATATCCAACAAAGGGAAGGGAAATAATCAGGTTGAATATCCTTCCTCTGGAGAAGGTCAATCGCTCTCATTAGAGTAAAGGATTGCACAACAAGAGGAAGAAATGAAAGAATTAAGAAGGTTGAATGCAGAACTACTTCAGAGTAGTCTTCTTCTTAAGAATGCTGAAGTCCGACAGCCGAAGGAATTTTTTGCAGTTACTAAGATGGATCAGGAATATCCTCCTTTATCAGTACACCCTCAGAGGTCTAATCCTATGGGTCAAGCGCAACAACGGTTGGCAGCACTACCATCAGTTGTAGTACCAACCACCACGTCTGTCCAAGCTCCATTCATTGAACCTACCCAAAACCAAGTTCAACCTGATGCTTCTCAAATGTTAATAACTACTATTGAGTCATTAACATCTCGATTAGAAACTATGGAAGGGAAACGGGCGCAAGTTCAACCTGAAAAGAAAGTTTACCCTGAATGGGTAGATTCAATTTCTCCTCCATCCAGTTTTGGAAACCCTGTTTTCCCAACATTCAATGGATCAGGTGACCCTGAACAAAATTTGACGCATTACGTGTCTTGTTGTGATCCTATAATGGGAACTCCAGAGCAGTAAGAAGCAGTAAAACTCAGATGATTCATGCGAACCTTGCAAGGACCAGCTTTTGTCTGGTATACAAAGCTTGCAATCCCGGTCAATCATCGGATAGGAGGATCTTCGTCAAAAATTCCTTCTTCAGTTCAGCTCAACTTTTCCAAAAACGATAGTTTTCGATCTTACAAACTGCAAGTAAAGGGAGAATGAAAGAGTCTCTGATTTCATTGCTTGCTGGAAGGGATTAACGTATTCCCTGAGTTTAGCACTCCCTCGGGAAGAGATGTTGCCAATCTGTGTGGAAAATTTGCGTGATGAATTATGCACGCCATTGATCCCTGTAAAATACACAGGAGGGTTTCGAGACCTTACTTCAATCGCTCAACAGATTGAAGATTCCCTTATATAGGCTAAGGTTAAATCTCGTGTAATTCCATCAGCTCCAGGAAGATGAATGGGTAAAGCAGAAACTGCTACAGTTATTCTTAAACAAGCACATGTACCTATTTCTACTTCAAAACCTTCATCTTCTCGAAGGACCCCACCTCCTGAACGCCAACAACAAAGGCCATTTTGTCCAAATGATCAAAAAGATCAATGACGAAAACAATTTGAGTATTTGAAGAGTAAAACATACTCTTTCTGAAGTGAGCAAGTTCCTGGTTACTTCATTTCAGCTCTGGAAAATAATTTGGTTCAATTACCAGTGCCCAAGAGGCCAAACAAGGAAGGAGATGAAGACCGTCCCAATTATTGTCCCTTTCATCAAATGTTGGGGCATCCCATCCAGGAGTGTTTTGTCTTTAAAGACCTCCTGCAAAAGATGGTCGACTTGGGACAAGTAAAATTGAAGGGTTCTTCAGCTCATGTAGCGTGTGTTACCACTACAGATCCAGAGGAAGGAGGTGAGTGGCAGGAAGTCAAAAGCAAAACTGCGCAAAAGTATGATGATTGGATGGTCAGAAAGACAATCAATCGGACCATTGCCATTTTGCGAACACAATTGAAGAAGACAATTGTGTCTCCTACAAAAGCTACAGTGAAGCCTCCATCAAAAGACAAATCCTCAAAAGGGCAGTGCAATTCAAAGAAGAAAGAGGAATCAGAAGAAGATGAGTATGTATCAATGCCTAAGTTGTCTTTGACTCTGGAAGATTTCATGCCATCTACTTCAAAGCCACGGGCACCGCCCCACCAAACGGCACAGCCTAAACAGGCTAACCAGGAAGAGTCTTTATCAGACGAATAGTTAATCTTCGGTTTTGTTAATATGATTCAATTAACAGATCCGTACTCCAGTCGTAATTTCAATTTTGATAATCTTGAATTCCCTGTATCAAATAAGCGAATCCAAGGAAGTTCCATAGGTTCAGGATACAGGGGAAGATGTGGATCTTTCCGAAGCCACTACTCCAATTCTACCCCTGCTAGCACTGTGTATGCAGTAGAAACTCGTAGTAGAGCCCTTCAGCGAGCTCAAAAAGAACAAGCAGGTTCTTCTGCTAATGGCCAAATCAGTCTTGGAACAGTTATTTTAGAAGACCGATTGAAGGTTGCATCTTCTTTATCTCAGCAATTAAATGGATCTAATAGTTCTAATCTTCCAAAACCAAGGATGTTTCCAACTTCTATCCCAATACAAGATGCATCAGCTTCCAAAGCATCTTCTTCCAAGGTACCAGCTAAACTGCATATTCCTGTTGGGAAACGCAAACCTCTAGATCAAAAGTATGATATATTGAAACACTTGGCCCAAGTACCAGCCAAGTTATCAATTTTGGATGCTTTGAATCTGTCAAAAGATCTTTGGGAAGCACTCATCGAAGCTTTTTCAAGTCCTCAGGAGTTTGAAGCTGAAATTGCTGCAGTTGAAGTCTATCACATAGAGAATAATCCTGAAGAATGCCATGCAGTGATATCTTTTACTGATAAAGATGAAGATGATGTTGTGCATGGGCACATAAAACCTCTCTACTTATCTGGAAAAGTCAATGGTGTAGATATCCGAAGAGCTTTCATTGACATTGGTTCAGGAGTCAACCTCATGCCCATTCGTACACTTTGCCGATTGGGCCTCACGGAATCTGATTTATCTGCTTCTACCATGATGTTACAAGGATATGATAAAAATGAACAAGAACCACTGGGCGAAGTTACACTCAGAACCCAGTTTGGAGATCTTGTATCCAATTCGGATTTCATGATTGTTGATCAAGACTCAGCTTTCAACGTCTTGCTTGGAAGACCCTGGCTACATCAGCATGCGGCTATCCCTTCATCATACCATCAATGTCTCAAATACAGTTTCAATGGTCAAGTTGGAACGTTGTATGGTGATAAGGCCCCGTTCAAGACATGCGTGTCTCAATATATTGAGGCAGAATTTTATCACATGAAGGGAAGATAAAAATCTACAATGAAGGAAATTACCAAAGTTAATGCTCCATATGGTTTGGAGAAAATTCCAATAAATCCATTTACACATGTGAGTACAGATTATGTGTTACCTATCTGTCAAATTGACAAAATAGGCCCAAATCAAAATACTCTTATGGAAAGATCCATAATATCAATTACGACAGTTGAGCCAGACAACATGGGAGAAATTGGTAACCTACCAAACAGTGATGAAAGCACAAGTGGTGACGTTTTCATTTCATCTGCTGAAATCCAACAGGTCTATACTTCGTCAATCAGGCCAGAAGAAGTTATAGCAACATCAGAGGTGAATAATGATGTCAATTCTCAATCCATCATCTCCCCTTCATTTCCCAAAGAAGGCCCTTTATCATCAATAGGGTCGGAAATGGAAGCGTCTTCATCAAAATATGAAAATTTTGAAATCTCTTATGATCATGAAAATTTCATTATATCATCTACTATGCAAGTAGAAACGGAAGAAATAGCACATGATGAAGAAGAAGAGGAAGATCTTAGAGATGCTCCTCCAGCATTTGAAGAGGGTATCTCTACCACTGTGGATGAGCTCAGAGAAATAAATCTGGGTACAGAGAAAGATCCACGCCCCACTTTAATTAGTGCGGCCATGACCCTTGAAGATCAAGAGATGTATATTTCTTTTCTAAAGCAAAATAAAGATATTTTCTCTTGGAATTATACAGAAATGCATGGGATTGATCCTGATATTGCTAATCATCATTTGGGTTTACCAAAAGAACATCGAGGATTTAAGCAAGCCGCGAGAAGAACACACCCAACCTGTGCTTCCAAAATTGAAGCTAAAGTGGATAAGCTGATCAAATCTAACTTCGTCAGATAAGATCAATATCCCAAGTGGTTGGCTAATATTGTCCCTGTAAAGAAGAAGAACGGACAAATTAGGGTTTGCATCGATTTCAGAGATCTTAATCGGTATTGTCCTAAAGATGATTTCCTAGTTCCGATTACAGAACTCTTAATTGATGCGACGACTGGCTATGAAGTACTTTCCTTCATGGATGGATATTCCGGATATAATCAGATGCGAATGGCCCTAGAAGATGAGGAATCTACAGTTTTCAGAGCCCCTCAAGGTGTGTTTTGTTACCGGGTGATGCCCTTTGGTTTAAAGAATGCAGGTGTAACATATCAACGCGCCATGCATCGTATCATCAAACCATTTTAGGGAAGTTTGTTGAATGCTATGTAGATGATTTGGTGGTTAAATCCAAACAACGTTCTAATCACTCGGCTGATTTGGAAGTCATATTCCACAAGCTTCGACAACATAATTTGAAGATGAACCCCTTAAAATGTGCTTTTGGGGTAACCTCAGGAAAATTACTCTTCTTTGTTGTACGCTATCGTGATATTGAAGTCGATACTGAGAAGACCAAATCAATCCTTGGTATGTCACCTCCTCAGAATTTGAAAGAATTAAGAGGACTTCAAAGACACTTTGCCTATATTCGGCGTTTAATCGCCAATTTGGCAGGCAAAAGTTTACCCTTTACCAAATTATTGACAAAAGGAGTCACTTACCAGTGGACCGAAGAATGTCAAGAAGCATTTGATGTTCTCAAGAAACACCTCTTGAGTCCACCAGTACTCATGCCACCTGTCGAAGTTATACCACTTATCCTCTATGTGACAGCTCTAGAGTGATCATTGGGTACCTTTATAGCTCAAAAGAATGATGATGGGAATGAAAATAGCCTTTACTATCTCAGTAGAACTATGCTTGAAGCAGAAACCCTGTATTCAAGTATTGAGAAGTACTGCCTGGAATTAATCTTTGCAGTTCAGAAACTGAGACACTACCTGCAACATCATGAGGTCCAATTGGTATCTCGCAATAATCCGCTCAAATTCATCCTTAGTCGTCCAATGCTTACAGGACGTCTAGCAAGGTGGGCAGTTATTTTGCAGCAGTTCGACATTCAGTATGTGTCTCAAAAATCAATAAAGGGACAAGCTCTGGCTGATTTCCTGGCTAAACATCCTTCAGTGGAAGACACATCTTTAGATATTGAACTCCCTGATGAGGAAGTTTTCTCTATTCAAAAGAGTCCTCAAACATGGGAAATGTATTTTGATGGTGCTTCCAGAAGTCCAACAGGGAAGAAAATGGAAAATCCTAAATTCAAAAAAGTTGGTTTAGGACTTGTACTCATTTCTCCAGATAAGGCATTGTTACCTTATTCCTTTTTATTGTGGGAAGGTGGTACCAATAATGAAACCGAATACCAAGCTCTCATTACAGGCTTTGAGTTAGCGCTCCAAGCACAAGTGAATCACTTAAAGGTGAAAGGTGATTCAGACTTGGTAATCAAACAAGCAAATGGGGATTATTCCATCAGAAAAGAAGAATTAATACCTTTGTATGATTACGTCAGAGAATTAATGGAGGAATTCCCTTCAGAACCGACATTTTCTTATGTCCCAAGATCACAAAATGCTCAAGCTGATGCACTGGCTAATATAGCCACAACTCTAGCAGATCCAAATCGGGACGAGACAACCATCAGTATTGCCCACCGTCGTGCAATTTCACCTTATGTTCAAGCCAGAATAGAGGAAATTAATGAAATTAGTCCCATTCCTAAACTATATGGTCATACTACAAGATGGATATCACCTATCGGGGAACACCTTCAAAATGGAACACTTCCACCTGATAGAGCCGAAAAAGAACAAATCTGGTGACGTGTGGTCAATTTTACTCTTTATGGTAGCCCAAACCAATTAGAGAAAATTCTCTAAAAACGTGGTTTTGATGGAGTTCTCTTCAGATATATTGATGGTGAAGAGACAATGGCTGTCATAAAAGAAGTGCATGCAGGAGTCTGTGGTGCCCACCAGTCTGGACATAGACTGTCTGATCAAATTCGAAGGCTTAGATACTTTTGGCCTTCAATGATACAAGATTGTGTTAATTTCACAAAGAAGCGTCATTCATGCCAAGTATATGCCAACTTCATTCATCAACCTCCAGAGTTGCTTCATACAGCTAAATACTCGTGGCCATTTGCCCCATGGGGAATGGATGTGGTGGGACCATACCCTTCAGCTACGGCCAAGCAGTTTAATTACATTCTTACTGCTACTGATTTCTTTTCCAAATGGGCATAGGCAATACCTCTCAAGGAAGTCAGTTATAAATGCATTGTTAGCTTCATCAAGTCTAACATCATTACTAGATTTGGTGTCCCTCATACCATATTGACGAACAACGGCACCAACTTTTGTTCTTCTGAGGTGAAGAAATTGTATCAAGAATACAACATTAAATCCAACCATTCATCTCGATATCATGCGGAAACCAATGGACAAATAGAAGCCTTTAACAAGACTCTTTCAAATATACTGCAAAAGATGGTGTATAAAGATAAGAGATCATAGCCTGATACACTTCTCATGCTTTATGGGCTTATCGGACTACCACCCGCAATGCAACGCGGTCAACTCCATATTCGTTGGTATATGGAACAGAAGCAGTATTGCCAATTGAAGTTCAATTGCCCTCACTCAGAGTAGCCATTTTTGATCAGTTATCTACAGATGAGAAATCCCAAAAGCGATTGAATGAATTGGAACAGTTAGATGAGAAAAGATTGTGCACTTTGCACCACTTGGAAATCTATCAGAATCGAATAGCAAGAGCTTTTAACAAAAAAGTTCGTCTTCGTTCATTCATTCAGGTTGAATTGGTATTTGTTCTCATAACTCCAATGATACCAGGAAAGAAACCTCCCAAGATTGATCCAAAATGGGAAGGACCTTATTCAATACATAGGGTCTACTCCAATGGAGCTTATTCATTAATCTCAATGGATGGAGAACTCATCACGACTCCAACCAATGCCAGATTTCTGAAGAAATATTTTGTATAAACACAAAATATGGTCCCCAGAACCAAGAATCTTACAATCGGTTCATACAGCAATGGTCCAGTATGACCTTAAACTGCAATTTCGTCCAACATGACGTTAAACTGTAGAAAAAAAAACTTGTCCCTGCAACATGACACTAAACTGTGCGGCACCAGTTCATCCTTGCTATATGACGTTAAACTATACAGCAATGGTCCAGTATGACCTTAAACTGCAATTTCGTCCAACATGATGTTAAACTGTAGAAAAAAAAACTTGTCCCCGCAACATGACACTAAACTGTGCGGCACCAGTTCATCCTTGCTATATGATGTTAAACTATACAGCAATGGTCCAGTATGACCTTAAACTGCAATTTCGTCCAACTTGACGTTAAACTGTAAAAGAAAAAAAAACTTGTCCCCGCAACATGACACTAAACTGTGCGGCACCAGTTCGTCCTTGCTATATGACGTTAAACTATACAGCAACGGTCTAAGCATATGACAATAAACTATTTGCACATACGTCCAACATGACGTTAAACTGTAGGAAAGTCCCTTACGTCCGGAAAGACGTTAAACTACATAAGCAGCAATGGTCCAGTATGACCTTAAACTGCAAATTTGTCCCACACGACGTTAAACTGTGAAAAAGTTCCCTAAACAATCCAGCATGACCTTAAACTGCATCATCCCTGGTCCATGAATATGACCATAAACTATTTTCAAGTCCCTTATGTCCAGCAAGACGTTAAACTGTGCCGTCTTAACTACATGACGCTAAACTGTATAAAAGTCCCTTACGTCCGGAAAGACGTTAAAATATATAATCATCAAAGGTCTAGCATGACATTAAACTGCACCATCCACGGTCCATGCATATGACCTTAAACTATTCATACTTTTGTCCAACATTACATAAATGGTGTGTTATTTTGTCCTTACTACATGAAATTAAACTGCATAGTCCCCCTTTCGTCCAATATGACGTTAAACTGTATTTTCCCCATTGTCCTTACTGCATGACATTAAACTGCACAGAAAGTCCTTGATATGTCCTACATGACATTAAACTGTTATTTTGTCCCTGCTACATGACACTAAACTGTGCAGCACCAATAGTCCTAACTGCAAGACTTTAAATTGTATAGTCCCTTTTTTATGTCCTACATGACATTAAACTATGAATTGTTAAGGTTGTTGTTACCTCTTGTTTCTCACACCGAGTATGACTCACGTGAGCTTAGAGAAAACCTCAACCGTAACACTCTCTTTGGGCCGCTAACCATGTATAAGTCCCAACAACATTTTATTTAGATTGTTGTCCCCAAGAACAACTTGATCATTAATTCATTCTGTAATTGAACTACACAGACTTTGATCCTTGACCTCCAGGCTGGGTATGTAGGCAACCTCCCAGGGTTCAAGCCCAAAAACCAATCTCTTCACATTGGTTCACCACCATCTCATATGATGTTGATTCGTGAAACCGCCCCTGGAATCAATATCTTTACATTGATTCACTTTCGTCCTTGTTATATGACATTAAACTATACAACACTTTTTTCCGGTACGACAATAAACTACAATATTCTTTTATTTCCTCATTTGAGAAGGAACCATTATTGACATTGATTTTTTCAATCATGTTTTATTTCAAAAGACTACGTGCATACATGGTAATGCCTAAACTTTTTATCTCAGGTTAAACCATCATTGCACTAAAGTCCCCTTTCACCCTTCACATATACGAACAAAATTTGTACAAAGGGTAGTTCTAGAACTACGTGGACTTGATTCCCATCTTTATGGGATACGTAGGAACATTCGAGTATCCCTCGAATCCAATCCCAAGTCATTTGGGCCTAACCCCAAATTTCACTTTCAGTCCCTTAGCTGAAAAGTCCTCATGAAAACACACACTGTGTATTCATTATTATGGTCCGAATTCTATGACCCTAAACTAAGATCTCTCATACTTTCGTCCTTCACGACGTTAAACTGCATTTCAAGAACTACGTATGGCTTGATTCTCATTCTTATGAGATATGTAGTGAAGTCCAAAATTTCAATTTAGGACCCAGCCACAACATGATTATGGTTATCATTGACCTATGTATCTCTATATACATTAGACAATACCCATCTTTATGTGTTATAATCCTAACCTTAAATATTTTCAGATCTTCATAACCCTTTTCATGACTTCTAGTCAAAAAAATGTCAAACTTCTGAGAATTATTTTGCCTGACTATGCAGCATGTGCCCATAGGTGGCCTTGCATAAACAGTCCACATAACAGACTTGTCAGCTAAAAGATGCTATTTATTTGACCATGCAGCCAATTCCCTTAGGTGGCCCTGCATATTTCAACCCCCTAACGGGTTTGTTAAATAATAGTAAATTCATTCTTGGGAAGAATGCCTCTTTTGTACTTATTTTTCATAAACGACAGTATGTAGGGATCTGCAAAAAAATATCCATCCTTAACATATTTGTCCCGTATCCTTTTTCATGATCTGAAAGTATTCACGTCCATGGTTTATTCTTCTTCCCTACGTTTGGGTCAGACCTTCGTAGGAGTGATATTCATCAAGTTCTTCGATATTCTTGTTCCGAAATATCTTCTCCATATTCAAGTACCTCATTCCATACAACAAACACTATACTTTAGAAAATTTGAATCTCCATAAACTTTCACTGGCTTTTAGCACTAGGAAAGTAAATTTTTGAGAGTTCTTTCACCTGACTATGCAGCACGTTCCCATAGGTGGCCTTGCATAGACAGTCCACATAACAGACTTGTCAGCTGAAAGATACTATTTATTTGACCATGCAGCCAATGCCCTTAGGTGGCCCTGAATATTTCAACCCCCTAATGGGTTTTGTTAAATAATAGTAAGTTCATTCTTGGAAACTACTTCTTCTAATGCCTTTTAGATCTTTTTCATATCATTCCTCAGATTCAAATATTCTTAAGCCATAGTTTACATATTTTCTCTCATACTTGAGTATGGTAATATGTTTTTAGATAAAGTTTCAAGGAATTGAATCAATTTTAATCCATTTCGGTCAAAGCTATTTCGACCTTAAACATTAGCCCCTTTATGTCCGGCATGCATGACTTTAAACTGCCCACAAAAGACAAAGGAACTCTGAATAAAAGTCAAGCTCCAGCTCACTAAATATACATTTTTTGTATGATTTAGGTAATATTGAGCAATTAAAAGATTGAAAGTTTGTAGGGTTATTTGTAATAATCCTAGTAAAAATCAAACTATGCTTACTAGGCCCATTGGCTTAAGTAAATTTGAAGCAGATAATGAAAGAATGCAGGTACAAATGATTGAAGAAGAAAGTGTTTTTCATTGATACACAAGAGATAGAAATACATCCATAGACTGGAGTCTCTTCTCTTTTTCAAGAATTACAGAAAATTGTCAACATAAGTCTTCATTTGATGTATAGCGTCCTACGCCTTATCAGCAGTTACTTGAAGCTCGTGAACTTGACCAGCTTCACTCTTTTCATCTTGCTGAAGTGCCTTCTTAGCATCTGTGATGGCTTTCATGCCATTCATATGAGTTTTGTCCAATGATTTATTAAGCTGATCACGTTCCCCAGTAACAGCATCTAACTATTGCTGGAGTTGCACCTGCTGGACGACCTTTTCTTTGATTTTTTGCTTCAGATCCTTTATCTTGGTAGCATAATCAGCTTCATCTTGGGATACCGCAGCTTCAAATTCGCCTATGTTGAATGAAAATTTCACTCTGGTCAAATCTTTGCGACTTGTCTGCGCTTGCTCCCTCCTGAAAATGATCTGTTTCACCGCTGCATGGATCTTTTCATACCCAAAACCACCAAGTCCCAGTATAACAAATTGGGATGACAATCGAGGAATTTTCAATGGTATCTCTTCTAAAGGCGCCCCAGATATAATGTTCCATATGTTGTTACATGCGTTACATCGTGAAAATATGAACGCTTTAAGTATCTCTGGATCTGATTCAACATCATCATCAGAGGGGGGTATGTAATATGGAATTAACGCGCATAAGGAAGTGCCTTGTCCTGCTCTTTCCCCCCTGAATTCTGCTTCTTCAATTTCAATTCCCGTTGGGGCAGAGGCTGAGGCCTCATCTCCGGATCTACCCATTATAGTTTATGGCCCTGCATGATTTATTGAAAGATTTTCTTAGCGTCAAAGGATAACAAAAGAATGGATTGTTTGGAAATAAAGTACAATCACAAATATTGTTATCCCTTACCCAAGGGTGGTTCA
Organism: Viscum album; assembly: GCA_963277665.1. Taxonomy (NCBI): domain Eukaryota; kingdom Viridiplantae; phylum Streptophyta; class Magnoliopsida; order Santalales; family Viscaceae; genus Viscum; species Viscum album. The sequence goes on from OY728125.1 coordinate 280,352,347, forward strand.
GCAACCTGAGAAGACTTCTCTCCATCTTTCCCGGTATCAACAGGATTTTCAAGATGGGTCTCAGAAAGGTTTATTGGGTTTAGCTCTACATGAGATAATGTTTCTGCAATGGTAGGGTTGACATCAATGTCCACACCCTCTTCAGGCATTGGTAGTTCAGCGGCTTCTACGGAAGAAACTCCATATTGTTTTCCGTCATGGTTAGAAGTATAAATTTTAATAAAAATTTGGCGAAGGGTAGCACTCACGCCCAAGGTCTTCTAAATCACATGAAAACTTAGCATGATCATGAAACTCTTCAAAAGTCATTCCTTGATTCATAATTTCATCCAATGATACTTCAGAATCCTGGTTAGTCTCACCAGTGGGAGCATTTGCTACATCTTCTTGCCGACTTATGTCCCGCAACCCCTGACCCTGGACAGCATCTTTAGCAGTAGGAGGGATACTGGGAATGGATGGTAGCTCTTCTCCAGGAGCAACCAAGTTAGCTTGGGTCTGTGATTATTCTACAGCACCCTCCCCGGCCTTTGAAGGAGGTTCAGTCCCTTCCCTCAAGGGGGAAATTGAAGAAGCCCCTACAATCCTCATAAATATGAGTAACCATGTGATTATGAGTATAAAATCATGATTATTCGAAGGACTTACCGCTACTAATGAAGCTTTTAGCTGTGGATTTCCTCCTTCGTTGCCTTGGCTTCTTTTGTTTTTTCGGAGTATCAGTAGTCTCCCTTATTGGCACTTGGATTGGAGAATGGAAGGCTATGTCCAGTGCCTCATTCATGGCCTGCTGGCCTGGAGATATCTCTCCTGGTTCGCGAGAAGAATCAGCAGCAGCCCCGATAGTAGTACCACCAGGGCTATACTGTGGCGAAGGAACCCCAGTTCTTTTCTTTGCAAGCTGCAAGATGAAGAAAATAACTTCCTTAAGTAACAAAGCTTCAACTGAAATCATGTTGCAAAGAAAATAAGGAAAGAAAACTTACATCTTCAGGAGCCACATACTCTTTCCATTCCTCATCTCCAGAACCACCAGCCCCCTCAGTGGTGCCACAATCAATCATTTCCTTCACCCTCTTGGTGATAGGAACCGAGTCATCAGTGGCATATATGAGTATTTCCAGCTCTCTGATGTAAGCTCGCACTTCATTGGGGTTATCTCCGTATTGAAGATTTTTAGAAGCTACAAGATTTCCTATTCCAGGATGTTGTAGGCCCTCACACAAATGCAGCCAGGTGGTCTCAGTACCACAGTATAAGCTCTACCATAGCTGAACAGCCTCTGGTCTTAGATATAAAGGTTGTGAGAAGGTCCTACAATTTTTTATTTTAATTTCTTCCTAGCTCCTGCAGCTACAGATAGAGAATAAGAAAATAAGACTTATTACATTATAAAGTAGCAGTGATTGAAATTACTACAATGAAATAACTCACCAGGAGTTGATGGAGTGGGTCTTTAAATTCTGGCCGGAGGATTATATCGGGCACGAAACCGCTTTGCTGCCGGTGGTGCCTCATCATCCCCATCATGATAATCTGATGAATCAGTTCTAGAAGAGAAGTCTATTGAACCTATTTCAGGTGGGGAAGTGTCACCTTCATGAGAAAGGGTTTCTTTCTCTACAGTCCTCTTCCTCTTTCCCACTTGATATACTGGGTGATTCAATATCCCTTTGGGGTATGATGCTATCCAGTGTTCGACATAAAATGTAGTCAAATTATGTGACGCTTTTTCTACTGGTAGATCAAATACTGCCCCAGTCTTCTCTCTTGATGTCAGCATCCATAGTTGTCGAGCAACCATCGGATGTTGCTCTAACCTGACATGTACCGGAGGGGATACAACAATCTGTTGCAAACATTTGAATTGGCGTGCAAATCTATATGGAGCATAGGCCTCACATATGATTTCTCCATCAATCCTGGCTACTAACACGCCATCCCTGCAAGCTAGCATGTATGCCCTCAAATCCAAATGGGTTGTCCCATCATCAACAAACCTCCCGGATAGCGGACTTCCATAGGGAAAGAAGTTGAATTCCTTAAACATGCTCAGCCTTAATTTCATGTCATAACCATTAACATCTAATGGAGAAATTCCAGAGAATGATTGCACTGACGGTCTGAAAGAACTTCCAAGAATTTGTAATCCATTCTGTACATTGTAAGTCCTGAAGTGAGTGGCGATCCATCCCCATAAAACCTGGAATGGTCCCACTATTCTTAAAGGAGATTTACCAAGGAAGACATGAAGTAAACTCCTGTGAATCTTTGCTAAAATGGGGGTAGCTAACCCAACCATTTTTCCCTCAGCCAACTTTGCCGCAATGACGAAGGTCCCTGGCCTAACGCCTCCCTTCGAATCCCTGACTGGCAAGAGATAAACACTAAGCCACATTGCCAACAAACCCGCCAGATGAGTTTTCTTTGGAATTATTTGATTCACTTCATATCCCCACTTTTCAAACTCTCCTGCATCTAGAGTTGGCCAGAATGTGCCAGGAGCTCCTCTCTTCTCAGGTTTTGGACAAGTGGTAGGACGTCTGGGCCTGGTATCCTTGGATTTCTTTTTCTTGGATCCTTTTTCTTTTGGATCCATCCCTTTCTTCTCAGTAAGAAACACATTCATCCATTCTTCCGGATGAATATCTTTTCTAAAATGAGTTAATGAGGTCTCTGAACTCTTGATCCTGTGAAATATTTTAAATAATTCTCGAGCTAAAGCAGGATTCTTCTCTGAATCATTCCAAGTCACCTTGGGAGGAATGAATTCATTATACATATCGCCCAAAATTAGAGCCCCTGAAATCTTGTGGACATCCCCCAAACTGATACCTACTTCTCCATGAGTCAAATGGAAAGAATTAGTTGCTGGGCTCTAGTGGCTGAGTATCTCTGGCAAGAAGTTATCATGTCTGTAAACATTTGTTTGCCCAACCTAGACAGCCTCATATATTGCAACTCTCTTCAGATCCTCGATAAACTCTGCGCAGGTCTGTCGCACCCAGTATGACCACATCCAAGTTGGCTTCACACCTCCCCCAGGACGGAAATCCCATCTTTTCTTCCAGCCTTTGGATTGATCCATCTGAGCATTTCGGAAGATTGAAGGATGACAATGTGGTTGAAGCTCCGGTGTATGATTTTTCAGATATGGTGTGCAAGGGCTATGATGCATCACATAAGCCTTCTCCACTATTCCAGCAGTTATAAATACTCCTCCACCTGAGATATTTGCTGAAGCAAAGTTGGTATAATTATGAAACCACGAAAATGGAAGATAATTCTTTATTTCTGGAATAATGACTTCTTATAAATGACCATATCCATACAAAGGTAGATAAGTGCTTTGAGGAAAGTTGTGATGATATTTCTTCAGATACTTAGCCAAATCTGGAAGAGTACTATATTTGACAGTATAGTAATCATGGCCAATGATGTTCATCATATCATCTATCCGCTTTCTAGCCAATTCATCAATTAATCCGGGTCTAAGAGCCATTAATTCTGCACAAAGAGTTGAATAAATTAATTTATAAATGAATTAATTTTTCACAAACTTTGTGAAAGAAATCAAAAAATGGCTAAGTCATTAAGGAGTTCAAGTATGGAGATGGCGCGCAAGTGTTACATGTGCCGCGCAAGTTTCTGTCACGCATGTATCACCGAGCAAGCCCTATTACCTTTACAGTAGCGCGGTAGCAAGGGAACAATGAAAAAAGAGACTTGTGCGGTGAGAAAGACTTTTGTGGTGAGAGCTCGAGAAATTCAGGATCAGATGCTACACACGGCCAAAAGCCATGTATTTATAGGCCAGGAGGCCTATCTGCGCGCCGTACCCAGTGCGCTCAAGGCCTACGCGGAGAGAACTTGCGCACCGCCCTCTGTTCCCTGAAGACTTGTGCGCCCCCTTTTCCTTTAGATGGATTTAATTTCCTCATAGTCAAATCCTAATTTCTCTCTGGATCCAACTCTGAGGGGGACTTTTGTTGACGCTCCTTTCGTCACAGAATCTAAAGATCGGAAAAGGGGAATATCTGAGCTCAAAGTGATTCAACCTTTGAAGAAAACATCAAAAATCGACAAAGGCATGAACAAAGGATCAAAAGCAACTGCACCGCGCAAGTTATATCATTGTCGCGCAAGTACACTTGCGCGACGCCCTTGGTCACGCAAGTGACTTGCGCGACCTAAGTGATAACTGCCTGGTAACCGCCCAGGGCCTTCTTTTGCCTATAAATAGACCTTGTGGGCCCCCCATTTGAGAGGAATTTTTTCCAGAAACTCGGATTGAAGCTCCAGATGCCCAAGTCTCTTCTCAAAGCATCCGGAACACATCTAAGGTAATTTCTTACCTAGAACGGAAGATCTAAAGAGAAGGAGGAAGGCCTAAGTGTTGAAACTCATCAACACTTGCGCGCCTGAGTGGTCAGCCCTTAAGGGAAGTGACCACACTTGCGCGTCGCCTTATTCCTTCAATAGAACTTGCGCATCGCTTTTCTGGAAGAACCTCAAGAGGATTCTAAAGGGATTAATAAAGAGTCGCTCAAGTATTCTAATGCTGGTTGAAAATCACGCAAGTACCCCACATGTCGCGCAGGTATACCTGCACAACCAAAACTTGCGCGCCCACGCAAGACTTGCGCGGCTTTCAAGACTTGCACGCCCCTACCTTTTTTGGGTGCCCATCTTGCCCATTTTACCCATCTTAAGCCATTTCACCTTTCCTATTCAAGATTTAGTCTTCAAGATACTCTTCAAAGCCATTTATGGCATGATTTCTTGATTTGACTTCCTTATTTGAAAGGAATTCTGTGAAATATCTCTCAAAACATAGTGATTTATACATCTTTATGTCACCAAAGATTGAGAGTTCATTCATTCAACCTCATCCTTTAAGATGAGAGAATCCTTAACCTGGGTCTCCTTTTTTAGGAATAATCCCCAGTTATAAGTCCTTTAATCTGGGCATCTTCCTCAGGAGTAAGTCCCAAATTCATAAAGTTCCCAAATCTGGGCATCCTCCTCAGGAGTAAGCCCCAAACCTTAATTCCTTAACTTGGGCATCGTCCTCAGGAGTAAGTCCCAAATTCATAATGTTCCCAAATCTGGGCATCCTCCTCAAGAGTAAGCCCCATACCTTAATTCCTTAACTTGGGCATCCTCCTCAGGAGTAAGCCCCAATCATAATCCTTTAATATGGGCATCCTTCTTAGGAGTAAGCCCCAAGTCCTCTAATTTTGGGCATCCTTCTTAGGAGTAAGCCCCAATCTCAAATATGGGCATCCTCTTCAGGAGTAAGCCCCAAACCTTAATCCCTAACCTGGGTCTCCTTTTCGGGAATAAGTCACAGTCATAATCTTGGGTTTCCTTTTCAGGAGTAATCCCCAAGTCCCCTAATTTCTCTTTAACCAATCCTAATTTACGTTTGATCTGAGATTCCTTCTCAGGAGTAAAACCCAGTTATCAATCCTCTCCTAATTTGGGTTTCCTCTTCAGGAATAAGTCCCAAGTTAGAGGATTCAAATCTCCATGAAGCACATATACCTTTATGGACCCTGTTCCTGGATTTTCTTCCTAAAGTAAATCCTCTGGGCAGTCATACATACATAATCCCCAAACCATTTCTTATGATTGCATCTTTCATGGAACAATTGTGCAAATTTTACTAATACCTCTTGTATCTCACACCGACCATGAATCACGTGAGCTTAGAGTGTAAAAGTAATTGTGACATCCTGCTTTGAGCCATCAATCATAAACATCATACCCTTATTCGAACTACGTGGGTTCTGATTCATTTTTCAAAACAAAGGATACGTAGGTAGCCCATCTATGGGTTCGATCCCAACTCTGAAATAATTCATTGTCCTTCTGAATGAGAATAAACTTCAAGTGCCCCACTGAGTGGCTTTAAAACCAGCCTGGTCATCATAATGACCAAGAGACTTTTATATGAATGTTTTGAAGGTTACCATTGATCAAGAATCTCTAAATAGATATAGATGATTCTCTATTGATGAAGAACCTCGAATACATATAAAAGATTCTCTAAATTTCTTACATATTTAATCATTGATTGTCAAAACTAAATGAAAAGATCATTTTATACTTGGTAATGTAATAAGGATTCATGAACATAACTTAAATCTATAAAGAGAGTCCCAGAATAGACAATAATTCCCCTCAAAAAGGTGTGATGAGTCCGACCTCCCATCCTCTCGACCAATGAAAATTCCTAAGCCTCATCAGTCCACAAGCTAATGAGCTCATACCTTTGGAAAGTATGTCCAAACGGATATGGAATCATTGGATGTTTCTGGTTCTATGAACAAACCCGCTAGAAACCGATCAGAACGTTTGAATCTCCCATCCAGGAGGTCATCCCCGAATTCCGTGCGAAACATACATATAAAGAATAAATATCACAATATTTTTATTATATAATCTATATTCAATCCCTTGAATAATTTCTAAAATCATGTCACCAATGGAGGTCAGATCAAAATAGTTTATAATTGAATTCCAGTAAGAACTAATATCAATGTGGCCTAAAAATTTACTAAAAACTGGGTACACCCATATTATCACCAAAATCATAGGTCTTAGGAAAATTCCAGGCTTATCCACCATCTGAACATCTATTTAAAAATCCTTCATAGTAAATATTTCAACAACAACCCTCTGAACTCCAAAACACCACCCACGAGGACATGATTAATGAATTTATACCGAATTACAATTAGTTGATGATAATCTAATAGAACCCATTGATGAATGAAAATTGACCTATCTAAAATCTTATGAAAAACGGTGAATTTTTGCTCAAACTATTTCATAGAGATTACTCAATACTATATCTGGTTTCATAAAGAGAAATACATGGTAGGATGTGAAGTCCTCAAATCGTTATGTTGGGAGTAGAGGTAAGGAAGGAAACTAAGGAAGATGATATTGTGGAAATAGAATAAAAGGAGAAATAATATTATAAAAATGCAGAATAAAAGGAAAACGAGATGCTAAAAAAGTATAGAAGTATTTGAAAATAGATAAAGATGTGTTCATGAAGTAGTATATATATTTACACCACTAACATTTATGGAAAGGATCAGAAATGGTGTGTCAAAACGAAATATAAGAAAAATATTCTATATTTTAAAATTGCTCTATGTCAAACTCCATATTATATATTGTATTCTCTTATATTGGATAATGTAAAAAAATTAATGAGTTTCTAACTATCAAGAATAAGATGGATGATCTAGGACTCATAACTCATAGTGAATAATGTTCAACTATATTAAAAGAGTGATCCCTTAAAATATGAATGATATTGAGAGATTTTCCATTGCATCCATAATAGGGTCATGAACAGTTAAGAAGTAACTTTAGGATTTGGGATAATATTTAAATACAATTCTTTAAATAATGTTTCAGATCCTGGTATCTGATTAACCTATGAAAATGTGAGTTGCACACTAACTTATCGATCAGTTAGTGAAGTACCTATGTGGAATTGTTGAATTTGTTCATGTTAATATTGGAAAAATTATTTTTATTGATTAATATTTTATCCTTGATATAGAATAATAAGAATACATTCATATTATTATTATATAATTCTTCCTAGTAATTAGTTATGTGTTAATCAATGTGAACTAAATGAGACAAATTTTTAACGTGGGTGATAATGAATTCACCTAAGAACTAATTAATATTGTTAATAATGGAACTAAGTTATGGGATTTACATTCCATATTTTGTATGGAAGAAAAACCATCCATAATGAGTATATTCGTGGAATAATGATAAATGTTGATGAATCTCATCAATGGGATAGTGAATATTAAAGAAGATAATCTTAGTAGAGAAAATAAAGAAGAAGTTTAATCTATGTAATGGATATAGAACTTTCCAAGGGTTTTGTCATGGAAATTACCATATTGATCATCAATACACCTCATCCAGAACTATTACATGTTTTAAAAAATATAATGTAATTAATTGATCGGGATATCATCCACATTAAGGGAATTTGAAAAAACCTTTCCACACATAATGTACTACTATATGATAGAACTAAACCAAGATAAAAAATGCAAAGGAGACTCACACCATGAATGAAGAAGGTGTTCAAGAATGAAGTTATCAAATTAATTGGTGGGTGTATGATATATTCAATGTCAAAAAATTAATTGGTGATTCCATTTTAATTCATTCCCATAAGGTTCAACATGATAATGATTAAGGTTAGGGAAAGCGATATCATCCCCACAAGGGATATTAAATGATAAGTATTTGAGTGGATTACCTAAATTTAATCAGTTCAACAATAAATAAACCATTTCAAATTATATATTTTGATCAAATTGTCTAAAGGATAGTTAGGAATGAGGTTAATTTTATATTTTATGGATACTTTGGTTACAATAAAAAAACTATGGACTACACATACCAATAAAAAATAACTTTTGCTGCCCATATGAAATATTTTCCAATCATATCATGTTATTCAGCATGTGTAGTGAACAATTGACTTTTAAATGGTGTATAAAATAAATAATGTATAATACGATTAAGAAATTTATTGAATCATTCATGGGTGATTTTTTAATTTATTAGAGATCCTTTATAGAATACCTAAATGATGTTAACATGGTACATAAATGATGTATGGAGAAGTGGTATATTATAAATTTTTAAGAGTCCTATTTTATGGTCCAATAATAGATAATCCTTAGAAATATAATATCCAAGTAGGAAATATAAGCTAATACAGTAACGATTAAGGTAACAAGATAGTATCATACTCCAAATATGGTGAAATGGATTCAATGTATTCATGTAAATGACTGATCCTACCACTAAATTGTAAAAAATATCTCCATAATTGATAGGTTACTCACCCATATTCCATCAATGGATATTATATTCAAATTTCATGAATAATTAAAGTAATCATTCATTTCATTGAATAATTTTTTCAGGATAACCACCATTATAATATATCATAATTGGGGGAAATTGTTTTAGTTAACATGCAATATAAGGGAATTTACTATTGGTGATTCTATGTGATAGTAGGTTGACCACATATTTTAATACATAATATATGAAAAATTTACACTAAATTAATTCAAAATAAATTACACTGACATAGATAAGTAACTTCCCATAGGGGTATATTATTTTGAATGTTTTAGATTACATTTAGTTCTCATTAATGTAATCATCAACATCAATCATGTTATATTACCATAAATGTTAAAGAAAATGGATACACATCAGTGACTGATTTTGTTGGATCTTGTTACTCCAATAGTTTTATATTATGATCAGAGGAATGAGGTAATTGGATAATGTAAAAGTTAAATTCTTATCAAGGATAAAATTTAGGAATATGGAAGAAATTGATGATATGGATATTAATGATGAGTTCCCAGATCATAAATTATGATATATTAATATAATAGTTCATACATTGTTTCCCAAAATTGAAAAAATTTTGAAAATAAAAAAATTACCCTCTCTATATTTTCAAAAAATCGATGAGATGTTTATTTAATACAATAGTTTATTTGAGATGAAATATTACTACTAAATAAATACAGTGATGGATTAATTCGATGATACGTGATTAAACAAAATTTGAATACCTTTTTGGAATTATTTCATCCATAACATAAAAAAGCCATAATGGAATTTATATAATATTATAAAAGATCATACAAAGTGGAACATTTCCCCCACCTTTCATAATTAATAAAAATAGTTCATATGAATTTTCGATCGATGCAGATAACTAGAACTATTTGGAAAAAGTAAATAGATGCCACAACACCAAATTCTAAAATTCAAAGCACTTGATGTGTGGGGAACTTATTTCATGATACACTTTGAATAATATTTTGGAAATTCATAGATACCTATGTTTTTGGATTATGTGCCAAAATATTAATAGTTGAGGTTTCATAAAAAAACACACTAAATGTGATGATCACAATTTTTTCGAAGAAAATACTTTATCTTTTATAAATTCCTTATTTTATCATTAATGATCAAGGAATATACTTAAAATCACATTTTGAATAGTTTACTTGAAATTTAAGGAGTTTGGTTATGAACCAAGTCCACTAATCACCCAAAACTAGTGCGTGTGTGGAATCATTAAACCAATATATCTAGAAAATTATGGAGAAAACGATGAGTTTGGGAATGAGGGATTAATGAAAAAAATATTGATGATGCTCAATGTGTATATCATGTTGATTTTAAAACATTTATTAGAAGAAACCGATTAGTGATCATCTATGGTTAGCCATTACATTAACTCTTGGATCATTAACATCAATCAAATTGGGTTCTAAAAAAGGTGAACATGTATTTATTATAAGATAGGATGAATTTAGTGTTGTAGCTTAATGAATTTTAAAGGATCTATAAATCTGAATATAATAATTTGGATATTTATAAGCAAATGATCATGAATTTCAATGATATACCCATTGAAAGATAATGGTTTATAGCCTATGATAGTGTTCCTGAAATGCACAGTCAGCAGCCAATCCTCTTACCATTATTTAAGAATGGAAAAGTACAGAAAACAAGAAGAATGAGAAAGAAAAACCAGTTAATTGTCATATAATTCATACCCCTCGCCACACCCATGTTATATTACATTCTTAGTAGTAGCTAATTCCTATTTGAATCTTTTTTAGTGCTTCATGACTATAGAATACTCCTGTCTAAGATTCTGTTTCTCAAAATATATCAACTCTCTAGGGGATTTCCTGACAGAGGATCTGGTTAACATCGTCTTTGGTAAATTAGAATAAAACTTCCCCATTCTTGTTATATCTTGGATATGTTCCTCATTTCCAGATTTCTTCTTCCCATCCTTTACAACATCACTAAAGGAAGGCTTGACCAAATCACAATTATTTTCTTTGTCACTTTATGAGACATCCCCCCATCTTCCAGTGATGATAACATCTTGGAAAGCATAAATCATAGTTCGGTCCTATACATAATGTCCATTAGAATCAATCCTAGACAAACACTGTGGAGACTCCACAAAATCATGACCAGTATCCACCTCCTTCTTCAAAACACCCTCTTTAACAAGCTGCATGTTGTGGCCTTGCTTTATTTGAGAACACCCATTAATCCCATCATGAACCAATTCATGAAATCAATTTCCAGTATGAATTGTGGCTAGCACACCACAATCATAAATTAGATGCATATGATTATCCTTAACATCTTGACAAAAACGAAAGTGTATCATGGGCTTGACCATCATAGACAATGATCACTGCAGGCCCTCCCTCCTTCTACCCAACATCATCAGCTTTGAGCAACCCACTGTCTTCCTTTTGTACAACACACCAATCAACTTGATCTTCCCCATGATTCAGTGCATACCCTAATGTTCCAGGCACTCTCAACCTGCCTCCAATTCCATTTCCAGTACCATCTTCATCCGTATCAAAATTATTAAAACAAGTATTCAGTAGAATATCATTCTTCAATCTATCAAACACTACAGCAACTGACGGGTTAGGAGATTCCTGTGCCTGCCTCCCTAGAGATGAATCAGCCAAACCATCCCCAGTTCCATTATTAGCTGCATTATAGCTTGACTTTCCTTGACCAGATACCCTACCTGGCCTCTTCATCGATGTAGCCGACCATCTGCTTCTGTATCCATGAAGACAGTGACCAACCATATGACCCAAACGACAGTAAGTCGAGCAACAATCAACCCAATCTTCAAACACAACAGTTTGCCTCCACCAGAACTCCTCGTCAAAAGTGATCCAAATCCAATCAACCTGTTTCTTCGTGACATCTACCTGAATACAAAAACGAGGATTGACTGGATGACTCACAAAGGATGTTCTATAATCAGAGCTAAGGAAACAACTACCTAGGTTCCCTAACATATGAATTATCAATGGATTTTGAAAAGGAATAGGAAGATGAGTAAGGCTTACCCAGGTTGCAACTGAAGGAGGATCCTGATTCATACAGAGATCGAACGACCATCGGAGAAGAAAAAATATACATTCTTTGCATCTTTGGGGAGGTATAGACTATTTGCAACATAAATATTCCTTTGATGAAAATAAAATCATCAGGTTATGAATATCAATAAGCCCTAAATCCACATGTTCTTGCAGATCCCAATTATTGAACACAAAGCAATCGAACTCATCAGCCGAAGGACATCGATGAGTAAACTGATAAACTCGGGTCAAATGCAAGAAACTCGGGCCCGCAAAGAATTTCAATAAATAAGTCAAAATCTAAGGGACCCCAAGATGAATATCTAAAACTTTCAGTCTTTGAGAAATCGACAAGTTGTATGGGAGATAATTAGGGTTCAAAAATGGTACCAATAACACCCGTGATGCTGGGAGTGGGGGAGCGAAAACATAGTCCCCCTCCCACAACCAGGAAGGGGGAGAAATCCTTCATCGAGCATCAACTAGTGTTCATCACCAAGAAATATTTTTCACCGGCCTCTCCCATCAGTGGAGCCACCATGCATCTAAACCCTTTGATAATGTACTCTAGTTTAACTCATGTGGGGAAATATTTCTAGGAAAATAAAAATCCTTGTGGTGAGGACACTTAACAGTAGTGAATGTTTACCCACATAGAGATATATAGATATAAATAAAGCATGGACCTTCATTCAACATAATTACATAAATATTGAATCTATGCATGGTTAATTTTAATGAGGGATGTATTCTATCTCTCAAGTTTCATTTAGGACACAATGGTACATCAAGCCCTATATCTTAGTTGAAGCGTTATCTTAGGGAAAATATAGGTAGGTTTTATTTTCAAAAAATGAATATTATTTTAGGATAAGTTAATAATTTTTAGGAATTTTTTATATTTGAGCCTCAATGGTGTTCTCTTTTACTCTTTTACAATACTCAGAAAGGGAAATGTCATGGTAGAAAGGGGAAAGTTAGAATCTTTCAACTGAATTGATTGTAAAGACTTTCATGACCTGACACACAAAATCTCTCTGGCCTGGATGTAAACTGATTGGGAAACACAAAACCTACGTAAAATAGGCCATGGGTTGGTTAGCAGCATTGAGTTGGAATATGACACATATGGGAGGAAATAGACTAATGTTCCTGTACACATTCTCACATCTCCAAGTAACCAAACAATGTTAATGATAAAATAAAATTGGTACAACAATTCATGCACACATCAATATCAAAAATATGATTTTGAAACAGGTAATCGAACTAATAATGGAAAAAATTGATGCTAACAAAATATTTTAAAGGATTGGATCCTAGTAGTAAGAATGTGACTAATTTCAAATGAAATACCCAATATGCACCATAGAATTTCTAGATCAACTATGCTCCACCTACTCCTAGTCCAATGAGGACATCATCGAAAGGACTACCATATTCAAAATACATCACATGTGTTGGTAGATCACATTTATTTTTGAGTATATACATACCCATTATATGACCTTGAAATAAAAAAACAACAATTGAGTTGTCAACTCATCATTAAAAAAGCATGTTAATCTAAATGTAATACAAAATACTGACAACCCAGATACACTAAAGATAGCCGCTATGTATCAATGTAAAGTCATGACCAAATACCCACTCTTAGATCCTATTAAATGATTTAAAACAATTATAATTTTGGAGAACTCATATTATGAATTTTATTACATTAATGGTTCTCATCTGGGAGGTCGTGTCTATTTGGACTCACCATGATGAATTACACACTGGAACCGATATGATCTTGATACAAAGGAATGTTATTTCACCTAGGGTCGGTAAGGTATAATTGACCTTATCTACAATATTCTATAATGTAGGGGATCATATTCCAATGTATGTTGGCCATGATGATTCCTAAAACCCAACCTAGGTATGAAGAGGGAATGATAGAGTATCACACCCAGACCCACAAAGAGGGGTACCTAAAATCCATATGATAATATTCTAGTAGATGGGAACACATCCTAGGCTCATAAAGTGATTCATGAATATACCCTCATTGGTATGGAGATAAGGATGAAACCCTAGAGGTACTCATCTATAATAAATTGAACAAGGGCCTCAAACTACCATGGAGACTGTAAATGGTGTGTACTGGGGGAACACATTATGTCCCGCTATGTTCAGACATTCCCATGTACTTTGGATGTTCCCATGTAAACTGGTCATGCTTTTGTATCTGGATGTGTATGAGTGCACTAGATATGTCTGTGTACATGCATTTTCCAATGTATTATTTCCAAGTCCAAGTAACTGGCCATATTTGTGACCAAGTACGTTAGGGAACATCGTTTCTCTCACCAGGGGTCACAGAATGTGTGCTAGTTTCCACACAACATGTGATATTTTTTTCACTAAAACACTCTTCTCTATATGCATGGTCTCAAAAGATATGTGATAATAAGACAACACATAAATTAAATTTTTAGATTACAGTACCTTCTAGTTGTCCACATGGTTTCACTAAAATTTCCTACTCCTTCAATCTATCTTCTCATCACACTTTGGAAATGTGGATCCGAGTTGACCAATCTATAATCATCATTAGTGGTTATATTCCAGCCATCATTTTCATTGGATAAACATCCACCATCCAATTGAATCACTATAAATTAAATACTCAGGAATCATGGGTCTCTGATATGGGCCTCAATTACTTAAAGTTATCGTTGAAGTGATACCATTTGGTGAATTCTTCACCACTATGCAACTAATAGGAATAACCACAATCCAGGGAACGAGAAACAGACAAACAACAATTTTAGCATTCACACCCGGTTCTCTTGTAAAGTAACACCAACAAAGGTATCGGTGAGATCTCTCAAAGTACTGGAACCAAATAAATCCTCGAGATACAGCCCCACACAACTTCAAATTCACAACCAACATTTGTACCAAAGTAAAGGATCCCATACCCATCCACATCACCCCATAAGAATCGAGAAGAGAAAAGAGACATGCCATCAAGACAGAATATGGAAGTTTCTAGACTCAAGTACTTCACTCATTAAGATTTTGATCATTCTGTTTGGTTAACCGTGGTGATCACTCAATGATTATAGTTCACTGAACATTAATTTAATCAGCTGAGTTTGCGTAATTAACCAATTCCCCATGTCAGAGTCAGTCAACTATAATAGAAGACCGGGGTTCATTAGTGCGCAAGGAAAGACCACCAACGACCAATATTTTCAGTGTACATGATCCCATACAGTTTACAACATAAATAATCAAGGATAAGGAAAAAGCAGTAGAAAACCGATCACACTCCCCCCCTTCATTCTTTAAAAGCCTTCTTATTATATTTCTTAACATTTTGGTTCTACCCATCCTGCAGAATCAGTAGTGTACCCACCCTGCATGATACAAAGTAAGGAGAGATGAAGGAAAATCCCTACTTGGATGATCAAGGATCGAAGTAATCCTCCATGCAGCAAGAACAGGGGATGCATGACATTCAGGGGAGGAATATTGGGGACTCCAAGGGTGAGGAGAAAAGCTTCAGAACAGGCGCACCACTTTCATCAGGAAGTGGGAACTCAAAACCCACCAGGAAGAAAGGAGAGGAAAGGAGGAAAGAAGAAGAACAGATTCCCGTGCGATATAAGGATGAGATCCGGTTGTCATGGGATATGGAATTTTGAATGGAAATAAGGTCGGATCGTGGTTTAAACACACGGTTGGGTGGTTACACATGACTAAATTAATTGTTATTTAATGATTCCCATCCGAAAAAGGGTGGTAACAGCTGTGACATTTAAAGGTTTTTATATCAACAGAGGGTCATGTTACGGGGACACATAGCTGGGTCTATTGGGGGTCTCCCCACTCATAGGAATTTGAACATTGATTATGGGATCAAAAGAAAATGGCCTTGAACCACTTATAAAATTTAAAAAAAAAATCTAAAAGTGGTGTTACATGAGAATTGTAGAAGAAAAACCCAACAAGGTTAGGTGATACCGATCACGTCACACCGATCGTGCCACACAACGATCGGTCGCACCGATCAGTGAGGCACAGATCATGGCACACACCGATCGGTCACACCGATCACCGAGGCACCGATCCGGCGCATTGCGATTGGTCGCACGCCGATCAGTCACATGCCGATTGGTCACACGCCGATCGGTATCACACCAATAGAGCTTCCTACCAATGATATTCCACCCTTAAGATCAGGATATTGACAATGTGATGGACCATGGGGGTATGAGACATTACATTAGATACCTCTCCAAAAATTCTCACCCTCGAGAATTTAAACCAAACAAAAAGAAAAAGAGGGGGTCTAAACAACCACCTCGAAAGATACATCTTAGGAGTGAACCTCATCGACATCTAGAAATGCCTCTCCCTCAAGCAACCATGAAACATTAAAGGGTAAATCTATCTAATCATATGGGTTTGGGTGTTTCCCCCCATGTCAAGATACTATCCTCTTTGGGCGACACTGACTCGCCCGCACGGGTTTAATCACATCCACCATAATGCGTCTTGAATAGGGATCGGGTCCTCCAATACCTATAGTTAGAACTCTTCAAAAACATCTATAGAATAAGAAAAAACTCATGTTTGATAGTTAACAAGGTATGGCGTTTGTTTCCGATGCTTTCGTCGGGGTGCACGCGCATCTGTCTGCGGAGGAGGACACACGTCATTGTTTCCCCACATTCCCCCTTTCCAAAGGGGGCGGCATTCACTCCTTATTTAGGGATTTTTTCTCCTAGATCGAAATGGGATGATGGGATGTTGGTTCCTCCTTCCGTGGATTCCTCCTCGGAACTCATCACCTAGTCCTGGTCTCCCTCATAGATTTAATACGTTGTTCGTGAAACTCTTCCCAGCTCCATGTTTCCACGGACGCTGGTTAATTACACTGCTTCTTTTGGGACATTCGAAATGGTCCAGTTCGGGCAACAACCTTCAGTCGAGGAGTAGTCACATCGAGGCATCAGTAGCGTGTCTGGGTGCTGGGGAACAGGCGTGTCTGTCTTTTGTCCCTTGTCATTGGGCTTCTCGAGGGCGTGGAAGCCCGAGGCATCCCACATCGAGTGCGGTGAATTATATGCCATAGACATATATCTAAGGTTTTCCTCATCTTCATGTGTTTAACACAGGGTATGTCACAGGTTTATCGTCCAGCGGAGACGGATCAGCCCGATCAGAGCATTAGCTGGAATGGATTGGACTAAGGAGATTCCCTTGAAGGGGTGCTGATACTGGGACCAGCCCATGGGTGGCTGCGAAGAGGAGCAGAATGGTATGATCTTGCTGGGATATGAAAGTTCAGGTGAGAATCTGGATGGGTGATGGAGAGTTGAACGAAGTGGAGGGGGAATGAAATGGGACCACTACAAGGGCTATAGTAAAGTCGAGCTTGAGCCTCGAAAAGACTTCCTACGTATCCCCATGGAAGGGAATCAAAGTCCGCATAGTTCGTGATGGTGCCAGCAGAATGACATGATGGTGGACCTTGGTCCGATAGATGTCGTCAGCAAACCAACGTGAAGGTGAACCCAGGGGTCCACTGGTGGTGGGATTGAACCTCGTGAAGGCCCCCTACATACCACGCCTTGACATGGATTGAAGTCCCTGTAGTTCGGATGGAATGTGGAATACAGTCTAATGTCATGCGGGACGGGGGTGAACTGACGTGAGTGAGGTCGGGACGACTGGGTGTTGGGATTGAACCTTATGGAGGCTTCCTACTTACCATGCCTTGACATGGATCAAAAACCACGTAGTTCATAATGGTGTGTCGGCGAACCGACACGAGCGTGGACCTTGGTCCAGATGGTGTGGGGCTTACACACTAGGCTACCAGGGTGCTGGTGACCTGACGTGAAGAAGGTCGGAGTGACAAACAGGTGGTGGGCCTGAACCTCTGGGAGGCTTTCTATGTTCCATGTCGTGACATGGATCATAGACCTCGTAGTTCAAAGGGGGATTCATCGGCGAACCGACATGAAGGTGGACATTGGTCCGATGGGTGGTGGACTTGAACCTCAGGGAGGCTTCCTACGTACCAGGCCTTGACATGGATCAAATTCCTCATTGTTTCGGTGGGTCACAATGGATTTACGTCAGACTGGGATGCAGTTTAACATCTTGCGGGATGAGGATGAATCGACATGAATAAACGACGGGTGGGCTTGAACCTCTGGGAGGATTCCTACGTACCATGCCTTGACATGGATCAAAGACCTCTTAGAACAAATGAAAATGGTGGGGTGTCGGCGAACCGACATGAAGGTGGACCTTGGTCCAATGAGAGATGGGCTTAAACCTTGGGGAGGCTTCCTACATAATATGCCTTGACATGGATCAAAGACCTCGTAGTTCAAATGAGGCTTCGTCGTTGAAATGACATGAAGGTGGACCCGGGGTCCACTATTGGTGGGCCTAAACCTCATGAAGGCTTCCTACGTACCATGTTTTGACATGGATCAAAGTCCTCATAGTTCGGGTTGGTCACAACGGCTTGCCATCAGACTGGAATATTGTTTAACGTCATGTTGTAAGAGAGTGATCCCTAACAGGAATAAACATCAGGTGGGCTTGAACCTCAGGGAGGCTTCCTACGTACCATGCCTTGACATGGATCAAAGACCTCGTAGTTCAAATGGGTGTGCAGTTTAATGTCATGCGGGACAAGGTCATACAGTTTAACGTCATGCTGGACGAGGTTATATAGTTTAACGTCATGCTGGACCAAGGAATTTCCATGGTCGATGCTTACTCTAAGCCCATGTGAGTCATGCTCTGTGTGAGAAACAAGAGGCAACAAGGACCTGATGATCACATCGCGAAGGGTGCATCCGTGAGAAGCGAAGAGGGGCTTACGCGTTAGGCGGCCCATGGTGTTGGGACTTACTCCAGGATGGAGGCTCGAAGTGTGGCAAAGAGGAGAGAAAGAGGGATTTTGGACTAATGATGGGAGGTGCCTCATTCCCTATCGCGCCCTCCACTAACCTTGGCAGTGGGGAAATACGGAGGTGCATGGGTGCTACCTTCCACAAGAGGGGTTAGGGACTTACACTAAGGTGGTTTCCCTTCTCCCATGGACATACTCTACTCCGATAAGGAGGATATCATACCTTGTGGAGGGGGTGAACCCGCCTCTGTGGAGATGGGTGGCATAAAAAATGTTCGAGTTGGGGGGACCCTGCGTGTGAGGTACGTGGTCAGGTCACAGTTTAACGTCATGTGTTGAGAATGTGGTTCTTGGCAGTTTAACGTCCTATAGCTCGGACGAGGTGGGTTTACTCCGCACCCCTAGGACTTACATGACCGACACCCTTTGCTCCTTGGGCGAGGGAAGGTACCAGTAAGGCCGTGGTCAAGGGGGGTCATAGAGAGAACCGTCGAGGGGTCCACGTTAGCGTGGCTATGCGAAGAAGCAATAGCCGTTAGCATGCCTATGAGAAGATGCATTAAGCGATGCAACGCTATGATTGGTGTTGTCCATAGGACTTTGAAATTACATCGTGCAAACCTGGAGGGTCGCACGGGGAGAGGAATTGCCAAGCAGAGGAGTGTCCTTCGCGAAGTGGGGTGCCTTAGCCTTAGCATGGGACAGAGTGTGAGTGGAGAGTGCTTCACGAAGTGGAATAGTATTCGTGGAGAACTGCCTCGCGAAGAGGAGGTTCCTCACGAATAAAGGTACTGCGAAGCAGTGTGCTTCGCGATGTGTAGCGATCCTGCCTTAGCATGGGGATCACTAGTACATGATGGGTGTTTCGCGAAGCAGAAATGCTCCACGGCTACCCGGGTTCCCTTGGGAATCCCCCTCCGTCCCGAATGACCTTGAGCTTCGCGAAGGGCATCCCTCTCAGAAGAGGGGCTCAAAACAAGACAAAGCGAAGGCATCATGTGAAGGAGAAGTAGCTTACAGAGCTCATGATTCCCGGGGCAACGGCTGCTTTGCGATTCGGGAGGGGAGATGTCGAATGGTCGGATTGTCCCTCCTCCTGGACTCAGGGGGAGCCCTATATTTATAGGAAAGGGGAGCCGTGAAGCAGAACTCACGCATCACCTCCGGTGCTTCACGGAGGGCTCGTGAACGTCAGGCCGTTCGCGGAGAAGTACCACCTCCGGTGCTTCGCGGCGGGTTCCCGAACGTCAGGTCGTTCGCGGAGAAGTACCGCCTCCGATGCTTCGCGGCAGGCTCGCGAACGTCAGGCTGTTCGCGGAGAGGTACCACCTCTGGTGCTTCGCGGCGGGCTCGTGAACGTCAGGCTGTTCGCGGAGAGGTACCGCCTCCGGGGCTTCGCGGGACCGCGATGCTCGGGGGTGCTTCGCATCGGTGCTTCGCGAGGCAGCGTGCAGGGCTCCTTTTTTGGCCCTTCCTTTCGTGCAATATTTTGGCGCCAACAAATTCCCCACCTCAAACTTGGACCCGCAGAGGGATCAAGGGTCCAAGTCTGAGGGAAAATCGCCAAAATTGTAGTTGGTTCACGATGAATCTTCGCGAAGGGGGCCCGCGATGTGGACCGCGGCCACAAGATCCGGACGCGCCGCGATGCTCCGCACGGGAGGGGCGTGCCGCGAAGCTTCGGGTTCACCGACTATAAATAGGGGGTTGACCTCTTTTGTCTTCACAAGATTTTCTTGTCATTTTTCACTCTCAATTTTGCGAAGCTCCATGTACTTCGTGCCTGCTCTCGGCGAATAGAGAGTCGCTGCGAACCGTGGGTCTCCGACTCCACGACCGCGCCAAGCGAACTCCTGTTTTCTGGCCTAGGTCAGACTCTGCAGTCTGGTTTCACAACTGATCTTTGCAAGAGATCTTCGCGAGCCAGATTTGTGATCCAGCTTCACGATCCTTTCTGAAAAAAATTCTTTTCTGGGTGTCGGAACTGAAATGGCCCATCGAGAAGCTGTATTGGGGGTGCTTGCAGATGTCGCCCGTCGGGATGAGATGGCCAACTGTCCGGGCCTTGGGGAGATGGTCTTAAGCCACTCAGACCACATTTCATTGACAGAGATACTATTGGAGGGTCAGAAGAATTATCCGCAGTGCAAGAAGCTTCCATTGTATGACTTCGGGTTGAGGGATGATGTCTTCATCCCTGAGGCGAGTATGGACGAACCAGCTTGCTGGTTTAGAAGCACGCCATGTCAGCACCAATGGTTTAGAGCGGCCGATGGTCATGCGCGGGAAGACTTCACACTCGTCACCACCGACTATCTCTACAACCATGTGAACAATATTGATGGGAAGTCACTGCAACCGGAGATGTCCCCTCCTCTCCACTGTACCATTCTGAAGTCGGCATTGCAGGATTCGAAGAAGGGGTGGTCTGATGAGTGGGACCTGCACCAGGGCGGCAACTTTACTGATGACTGGGCTTGGGCCTACTGGATAGGAACCTCATGCGAGGAGTTTGGGGTCGAGCTGAGGAGGGTGGGTTTATACGAGGCAGCATGGGCCTCCCAATTCCACATTTACCAACTGAAACAACTGATGTCGGAATTACTGAGTAGATAGTCGTATAGGACCAATACCTTTCACCTGCACCACGGGGAGGTGGGCATCAGCCTGTGGGATGTCCACCAGATTTCGGGGGTTCCGATCATGGGGGCCATGTATGATGAGTTCCTCCCCATCATCAGTGCGTGGGAGGATACAGAGCAAATGCCGCGACTAGTGTCGTCGCTGATGGCACTCGTCCCTGGAGAGGATAAGGAGATAGTGAGAGATGTCCACTTTAAGAAGTTGTTCAAGTGCTTCCTGAATTTCCCAGAAAATCGAGAGTTCCCTCCGAGGCCTCGAACTTGTCCGAGGGCGGCCCAACGAGGTAATGAGCACATGTATTTGTGGGTATTGGAGGATAGCCAATATAAGACTTGGGGTTTCAGTGTCAGCATTGAACAACAACTGATAGTCAGGCTGGTGACGTTCATTGCGGCTCTCATCTGCGGTTGGATCCTACCGGTGAGGGATACCAGCATGGGGGTGCGGCCCTGCTCGTTTATCATTGCGTCCATGTTGTCCATGGGGCAGCGGGTTAATCTGGGGATCCCCATGCTCATCAAGCTGTACAGAATGATGTGGCACATTAGCTAGGGAAATAAGCCGCCAAGGATATGCGGGCCCTTCCACCTATTGAATGGGTGGGTTGCGGCGCACATCAGGGGGATCTATGAGTATCCAAACCCTATCTCGCCGCCAGGATCAAACTTCCACCCCTGCATCCTGAATGCAGTCGAGAGATTCCCTATTGAAACTAGCCATGCTGATGGTGCTGAACCGGGTGTGGAGGGCGGATGAGTTTAATTTCCACCCCTTCCCATTGCTGACGAGGATACTCACTGACGACGGTCAGGGAACAGAAGAGCATCGGGCTTACCTCCTGGCCATTCGAGGTGGAGTTTTGGTGGCATGAGTGGATTGTGAGCCGCTCTGCGAACCATACACCCCGCATCAGTTTGTGAGGCAGTTCTGGTGTCTCCAGTGGCTGACCCCGCAGGTCTACAGGGAGGTGCATAACAAGGAGCACCCGTGTGTGATGAGGCAGTTGTGACTCATGTTCACATGGGAAGATGGGAAAATGTGAATTGCATTGCCTCCATCCACTACCTCTTTCGGATTAGTGAGGTAGTATGCCATTAGTTGGGAGGATGCTTACTCAGGGGAGATGGTGAAGCAGCCAACTATTCAGGTTGGTGATGGTGGGCCTCCTCTATCCCGAGGTTGGGGTCGGAGGGAAGTTAGGGCCTCTCGCGGTGGCGAGGCTGCCATGGTGGCGAGAACCGCACCGAACAATGGTGTGGCAGCAGTGGCAGATTCGGTGATTCCGGAATAGCAGGGCTATCTGGAGGGGCGGCCACTGAGGGGATTTCGTAGGATATCCACTCAGGCTCTGGGGAAGCAGATACGTCATATCGACATGGCAGAGGATGCCGTCTTCCCTGAGGCCTGGGATATTTGGGATGTCAACCGGAAATTCCGTAGTCAACATGAGATATGGGCGCACTTGAATCACCTCAGGATGGAGTCACCGGGGATAGGCCCAGTCTGGGCTGGTATCATGGCGTCTCCAGTGGAGGCAGTGCAATACTTGGATGAGCTGGAGGATTACGTTCACTCCAGTGGTGTCCCTCGCCTAATGAAAAACAGGGTGAGGGTACTGCTGGATAGAACGGTCCCTCCACAGTTGTCAGCCGGCAATCTGGGGGAGCGCTTCCCCCTGCTGGAATAATCAGAGGACTCCTCTCGGGAGGATGAGGCTGGAGGAGGGATCCCGTTGGATTAGGGCGAGGTCGGAGATCAAGGCTCAGATTCCTATGATATCGTAGAGGCTCTCGAGGTACCATTCCGAAATTCATTCCTTACGGTCCATTCTTGGGCCATTATGTTATTCTCACTGATGTTTGAGACATGAAGGAGGAACTTGTACGCAGGCCTCGTTCTCGCCCCTCAGTGGGTGATGATGCTGGACCTTCAGAACCCGAACCTATGGTTGCATCCAGTTCCGTGTCTGGTGGGACCAGAACACCCGAGGTTGCTCTTTCAGAATCTCCAGACCATCCAACAGTATACGGAGGGCCTCGCCTTGGGGTCCCATCAGTATCGGCTCAAGAGCAGCACTAGGAGGTCGATCTCTATATGTTTCCTCTACCGGTTTCCTTGTCGTCATATGTATACTATTCCAACTAACGTTTATGTCCCACTCTGTCATACAGTTCTCCGACTGGCGTGGGCTGCTGCAGCAAGGCTAGTCGGGATGTCTGGTGGAATCCCTCTTAGGGGCATGCTAGTGATGGTGGCGATAGTCCCCCCATCTCCCTGAGATGCAACACACATCATCACAGGCGGGGCCACCAGCATGGTCATGCCTGAGGTCATTGAGGTGGACTCCGATGAAGAGGATCGCCCAACCTGTCCTAGTCCTGTCGCGCCTACTTCGGTGCCAGATGTCGTGCCAGATTCAATGCCAGATACAGATCCTACCGAGGACTTCTTGCGGGCGTATCCTACGTACGAGCCTGCCAATCGCACAGATTGGGATGAAATGGCCTCCGACGTGGAAGACAACAGCATAGTCCGCCGCCGGTCGTGGAATCTAATCATGCGCTTCATTAAGGACACCCCCAAGCACTATGGATAGATGAAATGGACAGACATCGCTTGCAGCTGGGCGAACTGTGCGCTGGGGGATTGGATTCCCAACATCCTCATGCACTCGTCTGAGATCATATGGCTGAGAAGATCTGGGAGAATGATCGTGGAATCAGCGTGGGCTGGCAGCGGAGGAAGGAGACAAACGTCAAGAAGCTCTAGGAGGCCAAAAGCGAGGTCCAACAGCTGCAGACCCAGGCAGATGAGCAGTCAGACTCTCTTAATGCACAATCTGAGCTGATCTCACGGTTAAAGGTCCAGCTGGCAGAGGCAGAGGAGAATATGAGGCAGGCTTCTGGAAAGATGGCTGCCATTCAGGCTGGGGTAGAGAGGGCCAGAGCCAAGGCTGACGAACTGTGCCCTGCCACTACTGAGGAGGAGTGGGAGCTGAGTCAGCGGCAATAAGTCTTGGATGCTACATGCCGAAGGGTGGCGGAGCTGCAATGTTCTTTTGACGGGGTCAACCCGTCCATGGGGGGAGTCGAACCCCGGGTACTGTAACAAAATAAAAAACTATTATTGGTACTTTCGTGCTTCAATTTCTTCCTTCTTTGTTTTGAATGTCGTAGCATGCTCGATTTCAACTGTTTGAATCAGTTCGTTACATCCCTACAATCCTTTCGGGACGTTCGGTGATAATTCCCCAAGCTCATGTGGGTCAAGCCCGATGTGAGAAACAGGAGATAGTTTCCTTCTCGTCCCACCTAACATAGGAGTGGAGACCAAGCTCCGGGTATCCGTGATTTGGATTACCAGTCCGGATTTTCGAAAGATGGGAGAGGCTAGTCCGGAGAAGGAATTTCTCAAAATAGCTGAATTACCGTTTCTTCATCGTGCCCTCATACACGAAAGGTGCAACACCAGGGGCACTGAAATCGATCCGAACAGACTGAAATGGGAAGCGTGATTTATGATCCCCATGATTCGGAGCACTGTGGGGATAGCATGACAATAAAGTACAGTCGTTAACCATGGAGGAGAAGTGGTATCCTTACTGTGTTAGCCTAAAATGGGGAAAAATGAGGGTCAACCGTTGACCATGTTCGAAACACGGGACCATGTCACAAATGTTGTTGTTCAATCATTCGGTATGTTGACCCCGGACAGTTGGCGGACCCTGGGTCAAGCATCCATACTGTTTGGGGTTCCTTCCAAACATGACCAGTCTTCCGAAACATTGGCCCAGGATGGTAGGTGAGCCGATGCGGCATGAGACCAGGCCGTTAGGGGGTCCCTTCAGACATGAAAGGGGATGAGGGTCCGAATAAGGAGCACGCAAAACATGGAATATGGAGTGATTGTTTGTCCGAAATGAATCCAACACTCATGTAATTACATCACCATTGCGGGAACACGCCAGATAGGTGCATCAGTTTTGTTATGGATCCTTCCTTCTTTGGGGCAGGGTCCCTCTAGCGAGCGGTCCGGCCAGGGGGGGCGAAAAGGGGAAGGATAGGATTAATGATTCCTATGGGCTGGTCCCACGTCAAAATACCAGGGTGTCCCTACGTATCCTATGAGAACGAGAATCAATCCACACGTAGTTTTGGAATCGCAGTTTAACGTCATGCGGGACGATGAGCAGCCTAGCCGTGTTGGTACACATCCCACCAAAACTACTAAGCCCACATGAGTCATGCTCGGTGTGGGAAACAAGAAGTAGTGGTGGGACTTTCCTGACATAGAAGGGGGGGCATGTTAGGTAGAAGGGATGATCGGTGAATACCAGCCAAAAAACACTAACACGATCATGTAGCGCACCCAGATGCACGAAGAGATAGAGCCGAATATATTGGAATTCCACTTGAACATGAGGAAGTGGAAATGTGTGAATCATGTCGCTCGAGATTTGGATCACAATGATGGCGGCGTGATGATAGAGGATAATTGTTAACCGTGGCAGAAACGCAGCGTCCATATCACGTTAGCCTAGAATGGGGACAAACAAATGAGGTTTGACCGTTGACCATGTTCGAAACATGGGACCATGTCTCAAATGTTGTCAAAGATCCATAGGGACGTTGGCCCGAAATGATTGGAGGGCCCTTAGGTCCAGCATCCATGGAGAGCCCTTAAGCCTAGTATCCATGACTTCCTAGGGTCCTTTTGGATGTGGAAGAGGATGAGGCTCCAAATAGTGAGCTCATGAATCTTGGTCATGGGATGAGGGGAATGTCCCTATGAAAATCCCACACTTCAGCCTCTTTGTCAAAACAAATTTGAATACGACAACGAGATGTATTAGATAGAGGGAGCAGAGTCCTTTCCCTTAGGGAGATCTTATTTTAGGGTCGTAAAATTCGGACCATGGGTAGGAGAAAGCACATGAGGCATGTGACGGGTATTTAAGAAAACCGGACATGGATGAGAACCGGGGTTCCCACTACCATGTGCTTCTCGGATTGTTTTAGGTCGAGAGACCAGAGAAGAGAGTTGGGCTGGGCCAGCGGGGAAATACCCGGGCACTCCTACGTATCTCATAAGGATGCGAATCAAGCATCATGTAGTTCTTGAGAGATTCTTAGTTTATGGTATTAGAACTAGGACCATGAATGGGTAAGGGGAGTAGGGGACACATGGAAAGGCGGTTACAAAACCCGACGTGAATGAGGACCTAAGACCTACTTACAATGTGTTCTCTAGGGAAATGCTCGAATCAAGGGACAAAACACGAAGGTTAGGCTCGGCCCATGGGGAAGTTCCCAGGCACTCCTATGTATATCATGAGGATGATAATCAAGCCATACGTAGTTATGCAAGGTGGCACGATAGGGTACCAGTGCTAGGGAAAAAGGGGAGTGCGGGCGTGGCCCTTGCACTAAAAGAAACGGAATTTGATAAATCTTGTTTTTCATTTAAGGTGAGTGGTTTTTTTTTTGTGAGGCGACAGGCCTAGGGTAGAAATACCTTGTGTCACCTCAAAAATCAAGCCGCGGTAGGCGTTGACAAATGGCATGGAATGTGACCAATACACAACGTGATGTCCTCTACAGCAAGGTCATCACAATGCAGTGCCGTTTTTCGTCGTGTGTCCAGGACGGTAATGTCACAGTTTTAGGGTCGTATGATAGGACCAAGCATGAATTTTAACGTCATGAAGTGCAGACATAGCAGAGTTGATGCTAGGAGGGGAATGTGTATGGTGTCGTGCGAGATAACCGACGTGGATTAAGACATGGAGTCCAGATCAGACCACACAGTCCCATAGTTAGGGTCCTGAAGGCAGGACGCTGAACTCAAGCTGGACCCAAAGACAGGAGTTCTTGGCGTTCCTATGTACCCCATGAGGAAGGGAATCAAGCCAGACATAGTACTTGAGAGAACATAGTTTATAGTCTTTAGATCTCGGACCATGGTTGGATGACACCTTTCTAGGTAATCGCTAACCTCTAACCAATCCCTAAGCCCATGTGATCTAAACATGGTGTGGGAAACAAGGGGGGAAGATATTTATCGCAATACCCAAAACATCCAACAAGGGGGAGTCAGGGAAGAGCCCCGAAAGACGCCTTTGACACGGCTTTGTTCCCCTTACGCGCAGACGTGCACAGAGGAATAGTACCAAGAGTTTCAAAACTCCAACTGGACATGATGAGAATGGAGAAGGATGTGAATCGTCTAACCAACATTTTGGGCTTAATGGAGTTGGCATGGAGATGGAGTATAAATGTTAACCGTGGCAAAAACGCAGTCTCCACATCGTGTTAGCCTGTGGTGGGAACAACGAATGAGCATCAAACGCTGATCAAATTTGCAACGTGGGATTTTTATCGATTTATTGTCCAAAACCATCAGCGGCGTTGGCCCGTAATGGTAGGAGATCCCTTGGGAGTAGTTTCCAGGCTGTTCTTGGGGGTCCCCCTGGGTGTGAAAGATGATGGAAGCCCTGATGCAGGGATACACAATTCCTGGAATGCGGGTGCAGACGTGTCCGAGTAATGTCTGGCATTCCAGGTAATAAACCGGAGTACCCATAGGCACATTGGAGAACCGTCATAAAGGGTCGATGAAACAGCTCGATAATGAGAGGTACATGACGTGGTCATTACAAGACCGACATGAATAAGGGCATAATCCTGCACCACACCATATAATCCCCACGTGGAGGACGAGTAGGCCGAGGAGCTGAGTTGGGATAGAGATTCCCCAGAGATGGGTCTGCACCCGAAGCATAGATATTCAAGTGGCCCCACATATCCCATAAGGATGGGAATCAATCCATATGTAGTTCTCTAGATGCAGTTTAATGTCATGCGGGATGGGGTGAGGGAGTAAGATACCCCGAGGAAAAAGAAACAGAAATGTATAGTACGACGGAAACCCGACGTGGATGAGGGAATAACTGCGTACCACCCCATACACTCTAGGTAAGAAGTTGGGCGACGGGGCCTGAAAAGTCTAATGGGCCTGAGGCTGAGCCTCAGTCAGGAAGGCCTGACTAATTTGCAGTTTAATGTCTTGCAAAGCGGACAAGGGTCGTGGGGTCGGAAGGGAGAAGAGGCCAGAGGCTGGGCCTCATGAGGGGAAGTGTATGGCATGGTACATGATGCAGCAGTGAATGAGGACATAGTCCCACACCACATCGTACAGTCCTTTCTATTAGAGTCGGGGCTGTGGGCCCGACCATTGGCACCACTCGAAGGGAAGTTTGTCACTTCAGGATGGGGCAGAACGAATTACTGCACTCAATTTTTGGGATATCTCGGGGAGGCTCCGAAGTTCCAGGACACTGTTGACCATGTTCGAAAAACATTTTCCCTATGGTGACCTGATATGGGAGCAACAAATGAGCATCGACCATTGACCAAATTCGCAACGCGGGACTTGTATCGGCTTGTTGCTCAGAAACCCCCTGGGGCATTGGCCCGTGTCGGTAGGAGAGCCCTTGGGCGTAGTATCCATGCCACTCTTGGGGGTCCCTCAGGGTGTGAAAGATGATGGAATCCCAGTCAAGGAGTGGGTGAAGCATAGATGTATCCATCCACAAAAGAGTCGAACATCTCCAGGGGGGACGTGCAGCCGGGTCGAGGCTTGCTTGACGTGAGTTGGGGAAAATGTGTGCACCCTGCCATATGTCTTGATCCGAGGGGAAGATTTTGGCTTTTGGGCTCGGCCAACGGACGAAATTTCCGGGCGTTCCTACATATCCCATTAGGATGAGAATCAAGCCACACATAGTTCTTGAAGGCAATGCAATTTAACATCATGCAGTGAGGACGTGGGAGAATAGAAGAACGGGAGTGGGCACATGGTGCAACCCTTACAATCCTTGTATGAGTGGGGCTGTATGAGCGGGGATAAGAAAGCCTACTCCTCTCTATGCATGGATCCTCCAAGGAAACTATTCCTAGGGGGGTAGTGGGAGAAAAGAGCTTGGACTGGGCTCACGATGAGGCATTCGAGCATTCCTACGTATCCCATTAATATGGGAATCAATCCACACGTAGTTCTTGAAGCGCAGTTTAACGTTGTTCTGGACGATAAACGTGTCTCAACTGGGTATATGTATGGTATGGCGGGTAACCCGACGTGAATGAGGATGTAATCCACAACCACACCGTACAATCCCATAAGAGAGTCTGTGTCGATGACGGCCAAGGGGATCAGGGCTGCGCATTGGTCAGGGAGGCCTGACTGGCTTTCAGTTTAACGTCTTGCAGTAAGGACGGGGCCCAGGGGCCCGAGGAGGACAAGGGGCCTGAAGCTGAGCCTCAGTCAGGAGGGATTGACTGGCTTGCAGTTTATCGTCTTGTAGTAAGAATGAGGGGAGATCTTAGTTTAAGATCATAGAGCTCAGACCATTTTGTAGTTTATTGTCCTGCAGGATGGCGGTGCAGTTTAAGGTCGTGCAGGACCATATAGTTTAAGGTCATGTTGGACCATACAGTTTAAGGTCGTGTTGGACCGTACAGTTTGAGGTCATGTTGGACCATGAAAAAGGATCTGGCGAAGTACTGCTTGAGGATCCTGGCATTGGTGGGAGGAGTTACGCGCTCACCATCCATGGTCACCAAGGCGTACGCCCCATTGGGGTAAACCTTATGGATGATATAAGGCCCTTCCCATTTGGGTTCTAGCTTGGGCGGTTTCAGACTGGGGATCATTGGCCCTCGAAGGGCCAACACTAGGTCACCCTATAGAAAAGAACGGAGGCGAACCTTCTTGTTGAAGGCCCTCACAATCTTATTATGATGCCTTTCCAAATTGTACAGGGCACGAAGTCGGTTCTCATCCAGTGCTTAAAATTCATCTAGAAGGAGTTCGACCACCTCATCTGGGGCCTGTTGTTCATAGACTGCAGTGCGTAACAATGGAAGCTGGATCTCAATGGGTAGAACGGCCTCAGCCCCATACACCAGGGAATATGGGGTCACCTAGGTAGAGTTGCGAGTCGTCGTCTGATAAGCCCAGAGGGCGTTGGGGAGCTTGTCCGGCCAACTTTTCTTGTTCTGACCAACCATCTTCTACAGAATTTTAGAGAGGGTTTTGTTGAACGCCTCGATCTGTCTGTTTGCCTGCGCGTGTTAGCGGGAGGTATGGTTCGAACGGATGTCTTACATGGCGTACAATTTCTTCAGCTCAGCCACTCGGAAGATGGTGCCGTTATCAGTGATGACAGCGTGAGGGACCCCAAACCGGTGGATAATATTGGAGCTCACAAAGTCAGCGATGGAATGGGACTTGACATCTTTGAGTGGAACTGCCTCTGTCCACTTGGAAAAGAAATTTGTAGCAGTCAGGATGAACCTACACTAGCGAGCTATTACCGGTGGATATGGTCCCACTACATCAAGTCCCCATTCCGCAAATGGCCAAGAGTACATGGTAGGGTGGAGGGGATCTTATGGCCGATGCTAGAAGTTGGTGTGAACTTGGCACACATGGCATCTCTTGGCATACCTGACACAATCATGGATCATAGTGGGCTAGAAGTACCCCAACCACTGGATTTGATGGGACAGCTTAGGCCCAGCTTGATGGGCACCACAGAAACTGGCATGGAACACATGCATAACTTGAGGAATATCTAATACTTGAATGAAACAGAGGATTACGCCATCGAAGCTCCACTTGTAAAGGATCTGTTCAAGACTAGGGCCGCTCTGGAGTCTAAATTGCAGCACGCAGCATCGGATTCGCTTGCGCTCGGCCAAGTCGTCTGGGAGGCGACCATTTTGGAGATACTCGACAAAAGGTTCCCTCCAGTCGGGAGCGTCCTCGGTCACTGTTTCTGACGAACCCAAGACCCCTGACGTAGCGAGTTTGTCAGTGAGATGACTTACCCGCGTGCCGTCATTGTCTTCTTGGGTGACGGGGGTGATGAATCTCCGGTTTTCCACATGTATAATCAAATAATCATTCTCGGGTTCTGCGAGCGACGCAGCTAAGCCAGCCAAGGCGTCTTCTTGACCATTCTGTGATCATGGGACATGGGTAATCTCTGGTCGAGAAAGGAATTGGGCCATTAGATAGAGGGTGCACTTCAGCAATGGTACAAGCACCGGCTTCCTGACGACATAGTCTCCATTGACATGTTTGATTACCAGCTCGGAATATCCTTTCACATGTAGATGGGGCACATCGATCTCGAGGGCCAGCTCGAGGATGGTGATGAGAGCCTGATACTCTGTCTTGTTGTTAGTACAGCCTTCTGACAACTGGAAAGAGTACGGCAGGATGCTTGTGTCGGGGTAATGATGACAATAACTAGACCCACTCTGTTGAGCTTAGGATCGTTGAGCCTCCTACTGGTGGGGTTTCGGGAGGCGCCGTCAAAGTGCATTTTCCAACATGAGATGACATGATCGACTGAGAGGATCACCTCATCAGGAAAATCCAGGTCTGAGGACTGATCCGCGGAGGTTGGGTGGGCGGCTAATTTTTTTTGCCAACGCCTGTCCCTTAATGGCCTTCTATGGCACGAACCTGATGTCAAACTGCTTGAGGATCACTACCCACCATGCTAGTCGGACAGTCAACATGGGGCGGTTTAGGATGTACTTCAGTGGGTCTACCCGAGAGACCAATTGTACCTCTTGGTGCTGCATGTAATGCCGCAACTTCTGTATGGAAAAGATGAGCGTAAGGCAGCTCTTTTCGATATGGGAGTATCTGACCTCCGTATCGAGAAGCATGCGGCTGAGATAATAGAGACTGTTCTCAGCACCCTCGTTATTCTTCTGGGTGATAAGTGCACCGAGGGACCGTTCTAGGGTAGTCACGTAAAGGACCAGCGGCTTTCCGGAGACGGGTGGCATCAAAACCGGAGGTTGGAGTAGATACTGCCTGATTTCCTCGAAGGCGGTCCGACACTCCTCATCCCATTCGTAGGCGGCGCCCTTCTTCATGAGCCGGGAAAAGGGCTTACACTTGCCGCCCAGATTTGCGATGAATCGGCATATATTGGCTAGTTGGCCTTGGAGACCTCGAAGTTCCTGAATATTGCTCAGGGGATGCATTTGGATGATGGCCTTGATCTTCTCTAGGTCGATTTCAATGCCTCGGTATCTAACAACAATGCCAAGAAACTTTCCAGAGGTGACCCCGAAGGCACACTTCAACGGGTTCATCTTCAGGTGACAGGAACGGAGGAAACCGAACACTTTCTCAAGGTCTTTGAGATGGTCCTAGTGCAGGCATGATTTGACCACTAGGTCATCTACTTAGAATTCCACCAGCGTCCCGAGAATCGGCTTGAATATGCAATGGATGGCCCTATAATATGTGGCACCTGCATTTTTCAAGCCGAAGGGCATAACCTGGTAGAAAAAGGTACCTTGGGGATCCCTGAAGGCAGTGGACTCCTTGTCCTCGGGGGCCATCTGGATCTGGTTGTACCCGGAATACCCATCCAAGAAGGAGAGAGCTTGGAACCTGGCCGTGGAATCAATCAATAACTCAGTCACCGGGAGGGGGAAGTCATCCTTTGGTAAGTGGCAATTAAGGTGTCGAAAGTCGATGCAGACTTTGATCTTCCCATTCTTCTTCCTGACTGGAACAATGTTGGCAAGCCACATGGGCTACTGGACTTCCTTAATGAAGTTGGATTTGATATTCTTGTCAACTCCGGCCTCAACCATAGCACCATGAGAAGGGTGCATCTTCTTGGAAGGCTGCTTAAACCCATGATGGTTTTCCGGGAGGCCCAGACAGTGAACAACTACTTGAGGATCTAGTCCTGGCATCTCACCGTAACTCCAGGAAAATACTTCATGGTGTTGTTTGAGAAAGTCTACGTACCGCTGTCGCTCCTCGGGGGACATGGCTTCACTGATCAATCTGGGTCTAGGATCTGCCTCGCTACCAAGGTTTACCTATACCAGTTCATCAACCATGGTAGAGAGGCCATCCTCAAAGGCGTGGGGATCATCCTCTAGGTTTTCCTCTCCACCTGTGGGGGGATTTCCCGCAATAGGAGATACTTCTGGGCTATCAAAACCTGAGGGGTAGCTGGTGCCGGCTTGCGCAGCAGTGGTCATCATATCAGGAGACTCACTCGCCATTGAGACCATATCAATGAAGGCAGTTGACCATATCCCATCTGGCCTTAAGCCTAAGGTGCCACGTTTGATGACATCAAAGCGGTGGTGACGTGTCGGCCTGAGTCGATTGATTCTAGCCTGGCATAAGAAACATGTATGGCGTACCGTTGTTGTCATAAGCTTGAAATTCCGGTACCGCACATGGGTAGGAGGCTGCGGGATCACCTGAACCTGGTTGGTGTAGGAGTACGCTGTGATTTTCCACCGTCTCTTGGACATGGGAACATTCCTTCCTTTCATACATGAAATAACAAAACATTGCCCCATGTTGGGGGGTCATGGCCACCAATCGGTGGATCGGGAGGATGTAGGCGTCATCCATGCTTTCCCAGGGATCACTTGTGTCTGGGGCGAGTTCATCCTCACTTACTAGGATTTTCTTATCCTTACTCTTGTAATAATCAGCATCTAGATAGAGGGCCTCACAAGAGGTGAAAGGAGACACATATCCTTGGAGCATGCCTAATAGACCATTGAGGGAGTATTTTAGGCACTGGTGATACGATGAAGGGACTGCTACGTGCAGATGGAGCCATGGCCTACCATCAATGCGTTGTAGGCAGTGTCTTAAGAGATGACCATGAACTCGGTGCGGGCAATTAAGACACCGAACTGAGTCTTTAGTCAGATCTTGAGGAATAGGGTTTGCTCGGTCCTGTCATAACCTTGGATTCTGAGGTCAGAGGGTGTTAAATCATCTTCAGACAGAACCAGCTTTCGCAGTGTCCGAGTCGGGATTAGGTTGATTCTGGAACCCATGTCAACGAGGCAGCGGCGGACTTCCACACCATTGAAGTGGCCAGTGATGTACAACGGGCGAATATGCCCCTGTATAGGAGGGTCCTCATCTTTACCGTTGAATGAGATAACTTCCTGACATTTGGCATTCTCAATTGCCTCGGCATGGAAGGCTTCTGTGGCCGCCACCTCTGTCTCAAACTGGAGGGGTCTCCTTAGGGCCTTGGAAAGTGACTCACGCATTTCAAATGATTTGTGAAGGGCCTCAAGGATATAAATACTTTTCAAAATGCTGGCCAGGTGCTTCATGAATTCATACTTTCATGCCAAACACGAGCCTTTGCTTATAGGAGGTCGTTCTGTAGTTGGGGGCATAGCGGGTCCTGCTGATTGAACTGGCGGTTCTCTAGTGCTGGGCACATCCCATTGCCTACTAGTTGAAGCCTGGAGTGTAGTTACCAGACTAGGATCAGATAGCGGAGACTGGCCCATAGCTGGCCAAGACTGCCCGTGGTACGGAAGAGAGAGTCCTGCCTGATCTAGTAGCAAAAATGGCGGTGGAGGTGGAGCTAAGGTCATCAGATGGGTCTGCGCATGCTAGGCACTGTATTGAGCCTGCTGTCTGGTTTTAGTCGCGTGCACAGCCAGACTGAAGGTGCCCGCTAATGTGCCCCGATGACCGTCTTGGTTACGGTTCCGCTGACATTGACGTCGGCTGGGGACGTTGGGGAGGCTCACCTGGTGTTCCCCTTCTTCGAGAGTCATATAGGGCTTTACCAGCTCCACGGTGTAAACCAAAGCGTACCCTTGGCTTTTTCTCGACGAGTCATCCACTACCGGGCGGATTCTGGGAGGAATCCTTATTTCTGGGGGCATAAAGTTGCCAAGAGTGCGGGATGACGACGACACTGGCGGAGCGCGTTGTTTCTTCTTGCGTTGTCATTGATTTCCATTTTGGGAAGAGGTCGACTGTGAAGGAGATGCAGAGGTACTGACTACTTCTTCTAAAGGTTCCGGCTGCTTCAGGCATGCCCGGATGATACCATGGGTGCGGGAGACGATTTTTTGAGCCGTCCAGTCACCGTATTTCTGGGACCCATGGCTGGGAACCTGCTGCCACTCGGCTTCGCTGTCGCTACAAATATATGACCCTACAAAGTCACCTACTACTTGTGTTGGTGTTGGGCCCAACTTGACTATGTTGTTGTTGACCTGGTCTTGAATCCAGTATTTAAACACATATCATTTCTTGAGGGTGTTCCCCAGAATCCGATGATAAAGACAGTAGTTGGGGTGATCAGTAAGATTCGCCTCCTCCGGCCTTCTACACTCAGGTAGGCACACAATCCCTTGCTCTAGAGTACTTCGGAAGTAACCAGGGACCTGATTCTCATTGAAAGAATAAGTCTGGTGCCTTTTTTCCGGATAGGGGGCCCTGGGGGCCTAGCCCTGACGTGGGGCCGGAGGGGCCTGCTGAGGGGACGGTGCCTGATTGTCTCGCCTAGGTGGGGGTGGTGCATTGCGTGGTGTACCTTTTCGGTTCTGAGGTGGCCGCTGCTGGGCAAGAGCCTGCGCTTGAGGTGGAGGACCTCTACGGGGTTTCACGGCTGGTGTCGCTAGAAGTAATTCCAGCTACCTGAGGGATTCTATTTTGGCCACCGCGGCAGGTTCGGCTCTGGCAGTCCTCCTGCCTGGGATCACAAGGGGCAATGAACGTGCCTGACTAGCCTGGTGTAGAGCCTCCTCAAGGTGCTGAGCCTTATCTGAGAAATCCTATAACCCTCCAGGGTAGTTCTGGGTAATCAGGGAAGGTAACAACTTCGTTTTAATGTTCCCTATAGACATCGACAGTAATTTCTCATCATTCAGTGGCATATCTAAGGAGTATGTATGTCCCTTCCACTGGGTGATTAAATCTGCGACTCGCTCATCATTCCTTTTCTTGCACTTGAAGAGGTCTTCAATGCTGGTCTTCCGCGTGGTGGAGGTGAACTGGTATAGGAAATGCCTTCGGAGATCCTACCAACCAGTCACTGATCTGATAGGGAGATGGCTGTACCAGACGAATGCGGGACCTTCTAATGTCTGCACGAAACATCAGAGCTTGGTGGTTTCTTGCAGGGCCGGAGTCCCCTGTATGGGGACACACCTGGAAGAAAAATGGGCCAAGTGCTACGGTGGATCCCCTGTCTCATTGAAGGGCGAGAAAGTGGGGTTCCCAAAACCCGGGGGTGCAGGCATATCATCAACCCACGTGGGATACGGCTTGCGATCCGGTGGGACTGACACCTGCTGCGTTTCCAACGCTTCGAGGCAGGATATGAGTGATGCTATAAGATCATCCGGGTGGGTGTCCCTGTCATGACGGGGATCCCTAATCACAAGTGCGTTGCCGGGTTCTTCGACACGGTAGATGGATTCGGTGACTCATGGAGTGACTATCGAAACGGCCTGTGGGGCGACTCGGGGAACCCAGCATAGATTCTTCAGATTGCCCTGTCGTTCAGGAGGGTTCGGCGAGACGTACCACACCCTATTGCCATACGTTCCGGCTTCTTCCCTATCTGTGGATGTAGTATGATCAGGGTTGCCCGGAGACATCTCACCAGGGGGGAATTGTTCCTGCCCCTGCTTCCCCGGCTTGGGATTACCATAGTCGGGTCACCGCTCTGCAGCGCGCTCGGCCAAGAGTTCGTCAACCAGCCTCTTCTGCTCAGCAAGCTGCTGGCGTAACATGACCTTCTCGGGATCTTCGTCTGTCTTATGTACAGAGGTGTATGGGTCGGAGTGCTTGACAGTTCCGACGTGCTCCTTACCCCTACCGGCATTTCGACTGAGTACCAGCGACTTGGTGGGTACATAGAGGCCTATAAGGTTCCTCTGCTGATGGGTAACCCTCCCTGATGGGTCCAGCAGTGACGGTATTCCCTCGGGGGGTATGCCTCCATCAAGAAATACAATATCTTCTTCCTTGTCCACTACGTCAGCGATGTGGACTGCGACCCCTCTCGAGGGAATGTCCTCAATGTCGCATAACGAATCAGGATGTCCTCAGATAAGGCTGAAGAGGAGAGTGGCATAGTGTCCACAGCCACGGACTTGTACATGGGGGGTAGATTCCCTGATGACTCTGTGGAGTAATTTGAAACTCTGAACATATTTCCTTTGAAGGGTGCTCTGACGGCCTGGTGACTCAGGGTGCTGGGCCACAGTGAGTGCGGCCAAATCGATCAGGCATCATTGCTCACTGATTTATTTTTTGGGGTACATCACCCACTCGTAACGAAGGAGGATGTGTTTCTCCCATACGGTTCGTAGAAAGCACCCCACTTCTTCTGGGGTAAGGGACTCTGGTGCGCGAATGTTCGGGACCGCCGTCGGCCAAAACTTCTTCGGGAAGTGATCTGTTGTGAGAATGCTGCAGAAGCTCCTGGGTTCAAACATGGGGTCTGGCCTTGTATTGCCCCACTCGTCAACCGTGGGTGGCTGAGGGACCGGTAGCAGTACCGAGGTGGACTGCTGGGATAGTAAGATTGGCGGCGGAGAATACGGAGAACGAGATGACTAGCCGTTGATTGGTTCGCGGTAATCATCGCTCGGGCCTGCGACCCCGAGAGTCAACCCAGCCTGCCCGTGGGGCGGATGAGGCCTCGATCCCGGTCGGGTGAAGGAGTTCCCCTGCTCAGTGTATGCAGGAGATCCATGATGTACGTCGGAGGTGTCTTGGGACACTATAGTTGTTGACGTTGACTTATCTTGGCGAGCGTCCTCAGCCCAAGCCCTACGCTGATGTCGAGTCAAACGAGCTGGCACAGGTGGTTCAAGTGCATAGCCTACCTGCGCTTCCTGCGAACTCGGATGGCGGTGCTGACGCGACCGAATGGGAGCCCTTTCCTAGAGCCCTTGGATCAGGACTCTGAGCGGGCCAAGCTAGAAATCACCCGTCTCATCAGCATAAGTCGAGGAGTCGTCGAGGCGTTCCAGGGAAAGGCTCCCGAAACGATTGAACATTGGGGTGGGGAGAAGGGGATCCCTGCGCGGCCTGTTCGGGCGGCGTTGATGGTAGGGCCTGGATGCCTCCATGTCCAGGCGGGCCATGTCCCAAGTTGGGATGACCCCTTCCTCCTCGTACCTGCATACAAGGTTGTTGATCACCCTTCGGTGGATGATCACTGACGGGGAGAGGGGATGTGGGCGCCCCGTATTCACGGATGGAGAGGCTGCCGTGGTGGCAGCGGAGCCATGCGGGGCAGCTGTGCTGGTATTTCCCCTGCCCCTGCATAGGCGAGCGGGCGGTGATCGCGTCTCCATAGCAGCAACCTGGTTCATGGGAAACGGAGAGATCAACTCATCAGCACTGTGAGGAAAAAGATTGACAACCAGTGACCCAGTGTCATTCCATCCTCCATGACTATAAGAAGGATCCACGCCAACACATTGCAAAACAAAATTCACCACGTTCGACTGCCCCAACTTCTGGTGAGTTTCACGCCAGGCCCGCCATTTGCTTTGCGGGACCCGGCACCAGATATCTGGATCCGGTGACAAGTCAATCTACTAGTGTCTCGAACGCTACTAATCTCCACATTGAGGAGAATAATTTCACGTCGCATTCACCATTTCTGTTTCCTATGCTTTTTTCGGGGCGCACACGCATCCGTGTGCGGAGGAGGATGTGCGGAATTGTTTCCCCGCATTCCCGCTTTCCAAAGGCGGGCAGCATTTGCTCCTTATTCAGGGACGTTTGCTCCATGATCAAAATGGGATGATGGGATGTCGGTTCTTCCTTCCATGGATTCCTCCTCAGAACTCATCACCTAGTCCGGGTCTCCCTCATAGATTTAATACGTTGTTCATGAAACTCTTCCCAGTTCCATGTTTCCATGGACGCCAGTTAATTACACTGCTTCTGTCAGGACATTCCAAAAGTTCCATTCAGGGCAGTAACCTTCAGTTGGGGAGTAGTCACATCGAGGCATCAGTAGCGTGTCTGGATGCTGGGGAACTGGCGTGTCTATCTTTTTTCCCTTGTCATGGGGCTTCTCGAGGGCGTGGAAGCTCGAGGCATCCCACATCGAGCGCAGGGAATTATATGCCATAGACATATATCTGAGGTATTACTCACCTTCCTATGATTAACACAGGGTATGCCATAGGATTATCGTCCAGTGGAGATGGATCGGCCCGATCAGAGCATTAGCTGGAATGGATCAGACTAAGGAG
The DNA here is from genome assembly GCA_963277665.1 of Viscum album. Taxonomy (NCBI): domain Eukaryota; kingdom Viridiplantae; phylum Streptophyta; class Magnoliopsida; order Santalales; family Viscaceae; genus Viscum; species Viscum album. The sequence continues at coordinate 280,392,039 of OY728125.1, forward strand.
TTTCCCTTGAAGGGGTACAGATACCGGGACCAGCCCATGGGGGGCTGCGAAGAGGAGTAGAATGGTATGATCATGCCAGGATATGACAGTCCGGGTGAGAATTAGGATGAGTGATGGAGAGTGGAGTGAAGTGGAGGGGGAATGAAATGGGACCATTGTAAGGGTGATATTAAAGTTGGGCTTGAGCCTCGAGAAGACTTCCTACGTATCCCCATGAGAGGGAATCAAAGTCTGCGTAATTCGGGATGGTTCCAGCAGACCGATGTGAAGTTGGACCTTAGTCTGATGGATGGATGTCAGCGAACCAACGTGAAAGTGAACCCAGGGGGTCCACTGGTGGTGTGCTTGAACCTCGTGAAGGCTTCATACGTACCAGACCTTGACATGGATAAATGTCCCCGTAGTTCAGATGGAATGTGGAATACATTTTAACGACATGCCGGACGGGGGTGAACCGACGTGAGTGAGGTCAGGACGACTGGGTGATGGGCTTGAACCTTATAGAGGATTCCTACGTACCATTCCTTGACATGGATCAAAAACCATGTAGTTCATAATGGTGTGTCGACGAACCGACACGAGCGAGGACCTTGGTCCAGATGGTGTGGGGCTTACACACTAGGCTTCCCGGGTGCTGGTGACCTGACATAAAGAAGGTCGGAGTGACGAAAATGTGGTGGGCTTGAACCTCTGGGATAATTCCGACGTACCATGCCATGACATGGATCAATGACCTCGTAGTTCAAAGGGGGCTTTGTCGGTGAATCAACGTGAAGGTGGACCTTGGTCCGATGGTTGGTGGAATTGAACCTTAGGGAGGCTTCCTGTGTACAATGCCTAGACACGTATCAATGTCCCCATAGTTCGGGTGGGTCACAATGGTTTGTCGTCGGACTGGGATGTAGTTTAACGTCTTGCAGGACGAGGATGAACTGACGTGAATAAATGATGGGTGGGCTGGAACCTTAGGGAGGATCCCTATGTACCATGCCTTGACATGGATCAATGACCTTGTAGTTCAAATGAAAATGTTGGGGTGTCGGTGAACCGACATGAAGGTGGACCTTTGTCCAATGAGAGATGGGCTTGAACCTTAGGGAGGATTCCTACGTACCATGCCTTGACATGGATCAATGACCTCGTAGTTCAAATGGGGTTTCATCGGAGAACCGACGTGAAGGTGGACCCGGGGGTCCACTAGTGGTGGGATTGAACATCGTGAAGGCTTCCTACGTACCATGTCTTGACATGGATCAAAGTCCTCATAGTTCGGGTTGGTCACAACAGCTTGTCATCAGACTGGAATACAGTTTAACGGCATACTGGACGAGAGTGAACCCAGACATGAATAAACGACGGGTGGGCTTCAACCTCAGGGAGGCTTCCTACGTAGCATGCCTTGACATGGATCAATGACCTCGTAGTGCAAATGGGTGTGCAGTTTAATGTTACGCGGGAGAAGGGCATACAGTTTAACATCATGATAAACAAGGGTATACAGTTTAACATCATGCTGGATGAAAACATTTCCATGGACGATGCACACTCTAAGCCCATGTGAGTCATGCTCGGTGTGAGAAACAAGAGGCAGCAATGACCTGATGATCACGTCGCGAAGGGTGCGTCCGTGAGAAGCGAAGATGGGTTACGCATTCGGCGGCCCATGGTGCTGGGACTTACTCCAGGATGGAGGCCCGAAGTGTGGCAAAGCGCAGCGAAAGAGGGATTTTGGACCAATGATGGGAGGTTCCCCATTCCCTATCGCGCCCTCCACTAACCATTCCAGTAGGGAAATACAGAGGTGCATGGGTGATACCTTCCGCAAGAGGGGCTACGGGCATACTCCAAGGTGGTTTCCCTTCTCCCCTGTACATACGCTACTCTGAGAAGGAGGATATCATCATTTGTGGAGTGGGTGACCCCGTCTCTATGGAGACAGGTGGCATAAAAAATGTCCGAGCTGGGGGGACCCTGCGTGTGAGGTACGGGGTCAGGTCACAGTTTAACGTCACGTGTTGAGGACATGGTACTTGGCAGTTTAACGTCTTGTAGCTCGGATGAGGTGTATTTACTCCGCACCCCTAGGTCTTACATGACCGGCACCCTTTCCTCCTTGGTGGAGGGAAGGTACCAGTAAGGTTGTGGTCAAGGGGGTTCGTAGAGCGAACCATTGAGGGGTCCATGTTAGCATGGCTATGCGAACAAGCAATAGCCGTTAGTGTGCCTATGCAAAGAAGCATTAGGCGATGCAACGCTATGAGTGTTGTTGTCCATGGGACTTTGAAATTACATCATGCAAACCTAGAGGTTCGCACATGGAGAGGAATTTCCAAGAATTGGAGTGTGCTTCGCGAAGTGGGGTTCCTTGGCCTTAGCATAGGGCAGAGGTGTGAGTGGAAAGTGCTTCGAGAAGTGGAATAGTATTCTCGGAGCACTGCCTCGCGAAGAGAAGGTGCCTCACGAAGCAAGGTACTACGAAGTAGTGTGCTTCGCGATGTGTAGAGATCCTACCTTAGCATGGGGATCACTAGTATAGGATGGGTGTTTTATGAAGAAGAAACGCTCTGCGGCTGCCCGGGTTCCCTTGGGAATCCCCCTCCTTCACGAATGCCCTTGAGCTTCGCGAAGGGCATTCCTCTCGAAAGAGGGGCTCAAAACAAGACAAAGTGAAGGCATCACGCGAAGGAGAAGTACCTCGCGGAGCTCATGAATCCCAGGGCAACGGGTGCTTCGCTATTCGGGAGGGGAGAAGCCGAATGGTCGGATTTTCCCTCCTCCTGGACTCAGGGGGAGCCCTGTATTTATAGGAAAGGTGAAATGTGAAGTAGAACTCACGTGTTGCCTCTGGTGATTTGCGGCGGCCTCGTGAAGGTCAGGCCGTTCGTGGAGAAGTACCACATCTGGTGCATCGTGGAGGGATCGCGAACGTCAGACCGTTCACGGAGAAGTACCGACTCCGGTGCATCGCGGAGGGCTCGCTAACGTCAGGCTGTTCGTGGAGAGGTACCGCCTCTGGTGCTTCACGACAGGCTCGTGAACGACAGGCCTTTCGCGGAGAGGTACCACCTCTAGGGCTTCGCGGGACCGCGATTCTCGGGGTTTCTACGCATCGGTGCTTCGTGAGGCAGCGTGCGAGGCTCTTTTTCGGCCCTTCCTTTCGTGCAATATTTTGGAGCCAACAGCGTTCAATCACATACAAGTACAAACAAAATAGAACAAAACTCAAAACAGCTTTGGGTACTGGGTGCACATCTGTGTCTCCTATTCCCAGGTACCTTCCATGAGCCCGCCATGCCTCCACAACACACGAACAGAAGGAATGGTTCATCCACGGAGCACCTTCTCCACATGATCCTAGATCCTCATTGGTGTTTCCAAAAAAGTCACGTCGGCCTTGATGTCAACCTTTCCCCAGTCGAGGACATGTGAATCATTGTGAAGATACCATAAGAGTTGTGACACATGGAAGACGTAATGTATTATCAGTAGCAGCAGTGGTAACGTTAGCTTATAAGACACTTATCCAACCCACCAAAAAACTTCGAAGGGCCCGATGAACCTTGGAGAAAGCTTTCTCCACCTGCCAATCCTTCGTTGTCCATGCAGAGGGGATACCTTCAAGAATACATGGTCCCCAACCCCGAACTCCAGGGGTCTCCTCCTATTATCGACATATGAATTCTGCCGATCCTGAGCTGCCTTCATCCTCTCCTGTATAAGCTGAATCATCACTTTCTTGCTCTGCACCACCTTCGGGGCAAGAAAAATTGTTTCCCCAACCTCTGTCCAACACACGAGTGAGCAACATGGCATTCCATACAAGTCTTCGAACGGAGCCATGCCAATGGTGGATTGATAGCTATTATTTTCAGAAAACTATACCAGAGGCAATTGTCGCACCCATGATCCCCTAGAGTCCACAATACATGCATGTATCATGTCATCCACTATCTGTATGGTGCGCTCTGTCTGCCCATCTGTCTGGGGGTGGAAAGCAGTGCTAAGACATAGCTAGGTGCCAAAAGCAAACTGCAATCCTCTTCAGATTCGTGAGGTAAACCGTGCATCCCTGTCTGAGACTATGGACCTTGAAACTCCATGCAACTGCACCACCTCATCCATGTACCTCTGTGCAAAGGCACCCACTGCTCCCGACTACTTGATCACCAGAATGTGGGACGATTTCATCAACTGGTCCACCAATACCCATATAGCGTCACAACCTCCTTGAACCATGGGTATCCCTGTGAGGAAATCCATCAAGAAGTCATCCCACTTCCAATGGGGGGCGTCCAAAGGATGCAACAAGACACCTGGAACACTGTGCTCAACCTTCACCTACTGACACACTACTAACCTACCAACGAACTCTTCCACTGCCCCTTTACCCAAAGCCACCAGAACTGACCTCTCGAACTCCAGTACATTTTGGAAACTCAAGGGTGCACTGCTAGGGGTGAGTTGTGAAACACACCAAGAATCCCTTTTGTACATCGCCTCTAGGACAAACATTTTCTCTCAGAAAAGAATCTAATTCTTACCATACTCTGTCCACCCTTCCAGAGCATCACCTTGGTTAATATGGTCACACATCACATCACTCTCTATGTCTCCCCACTATGACTCCACCACTTGCCACAGTAGAGAGGATTGCACCGTCATCTAAAATAGATAACCTCTACCACCATCCTCCCCCGCATCCAGGTGTCAGTCAGCCAACACCTCCATCACCTCCCAAGCATCTACTGACTCTCAAACAACATCCTTCTAAAACTACCTGCTCATGGAATCAGCCACCAAATTCACCTTTACTTAGTTGTAGGAAACCTCGTAGTTTTATTCCTGAAGAAACTCCATCAAACTTCGATGTCATAAGTTCAGGTCCTACTGGGAGAAGATATACTTCATTCTTTTGTGATCCGTGAAAACCACGAAGCACTCCCCAATGAGGTAATGCCACCAAAAATTTAGTGCAAAAATGGCAACCGCACGCTCTAGGTCATGGGTGGCAAAATTACACTCATGAGGACACATCTTTCTATACCTTTAAGAGATCAACCCTTGATGTTGCATCAGCACACACCCGAGGTCTTGTGATGAAGAATCACAATATACATCATACGTCAACCCTTCTTATGGAAACCTTAGCATTGGGTCACTTACTAACATCTCCTTCAGATAGCTAAAGGCTGCCTGGAACTGCCCATTCCATACAAAAGACTGGTCCTTCTTGGTCAAACCTTTCAAAGGTGCCGCAACTCGAGAGAATTTGGGCACGAACCTCTGATAGTTACCTGACCGTCCAAGGAAACTACAAACCTCTACCCCATTCTTGGGTGCTTCCCAAGAAATAACCGCCTCGAAATTCTATGGGTCCACTGTTATTACCTGTTCATATACCATATTCCCAATGAAGTGCACTTCTCATGTCCATAACATGAACATGGACAACATCCCATAGAGTTTGTGTTGTTGGAGGACTTCTAAATCCATTATCAGGTGCTCGCATGAACCTCCTCTAACCTTGAGTAGATCATGATTTCGTCAATAAACACGACTAGGAACCAATCTAGGTATTCCCGGAATACGAAGTTCATGAGCCCCATGAACACAGTTGGAGCGTTTGTAATGCCGAACGGCATGGCCACAAACTCAATGTGCCCATATCTGCATGTAAAGGCAGTCTTCGAGATTTCAACCTTCTTCACCCTCAACTGGTGATATCCAGATTGCAGGTCAATTTTGGAGAACCACCCTACCCCTTTTAAATGTCTAAAATGGTCTTCTATCCTCGGGAGAGGGTAATAGTTCTTGACCATTACCTGATTCAGTCTCCAGTAGTCTATGCACAGCCTGAGACCACTATATCCCTTTCTTTGAAAATAATACTAGAGCACCCTAGGGTGACGCACTTGGTCAATCAAAACCCTTCTTCATTAGGTCATCAATCTCAACCAGCAACTCCCGCAACTCAGAAGGTTCCTTCCGTTAGGGAGCCATCGAAATAGGACGGGCACTAGGTTGCAATTCTATCCCAAAATCAACATCACATCAAGGGGGTAGAGTCACCACGTCCTCAGAGAAGATGTATATAAACTCACTGATGATCCCTGGGACTTCCACCATCTCTGCATCCACTGACTATACTGATAGTTCAGCTAACAAGGAATGGAGGGGCTCCTCTTCCCTGTGTCTTTTCTGGAAACCCCGCTCAACGATGAAAGTTACATGTCAGCTACCCAAATCTGAAAACACGACCCTTCCTAAAAATAAATCAATTATGGAACTTGAAGAGAACAACCATTCAATTCCATGGATGACATAGTATTGTTTTATCTGCAAAATTAGAAGATCCCTGATAGACTGATGTTTCCCAATCATCCATCTACACCCTCGGAAAACATAAAACAAGTCTGTCTGACCTCTGACAGCTGTTCTTAACACCAGGGGCACTAGATGTCTCTCAGCATCTAAACACAGAGCATAGGATAGGCTGGGTGCAACAAAGGTGTGTGAATATCCTATATCGAAAAGTCATAGGATATAGTAATAAACAAGCTGATCATACCTTGAACCATTTCTGGCCCTGTTGGAACTACTGCCTTCGTGACGTGAAACTTTCCACACCCAGCTACCCTTCCTCTCGGCTGTTGGCCGCCTCCCCGACCACGCCCTAGTCGAGGTCCCTGAAGGGTGTCCTGAGGTCGGAGTCCTCCTGCAATGCCTCCCCTCGGAAGAGTGGGATCTTGCTGCTGCAGAAATGGTCTAGCTGGAAACTGCTATAGCTAAGGTGGGCGCTGAACCATCCCACCCTCTCTATACTGTACTCTATCCGGGAAATAATTTCGAACGTTCCCATAACTTCCATAGATTAATCATCTCGGCCTTGGGCCTAAAAAGAAAGGGTGAGCGCCAGGAGATCGGAACTAGAACTGCTGAGGCCTGCTTCCTGCCGGTCAAAACCTAGAGGGTACTGACGATGGAGGCCGGCTGCTGACGACTTTCCCCTTCAACGAGCCCAACTGGATTCCCTCTCATGATACACCTCCCAGTGTGTGCATCCTCTCCACCACTTCATCCTTCTTCTGGACCTCCATGTACGTCGGTAGGGTGAAGTGAGTAACAACATACTAAAGAGAAGGTCGAAGTGACTCCTCCAAAGGTCTCACCCAAGACTCCTCATCTGGGAAGAGGTCCAGAGCAAAGAAAAAGAGAACCTTGAACTTGATCCCTAGTTCTCTCACTGACATGCTCTCCTGCTAGAGGGAGAGCAGCTCCTCCCTCTTCTCAGCCTTCATTTTGGTAGAGAAGAATTCTGCCCTGAACTCCTTCTTGAAGTCAACCCACATAACCTCAGTCTCCCTCTTCTCCCCAAGATAATGAATCCACCACTAACGTGCTGCTCCATGCACCTGGCTCACAGCCAGAGGAACCCAGTACTCCGTTGGAGCCCAGATCATTCTAAAATCTATCACCACCTCCTCTAGCCATCTCTCTATCTCCAAGTATGAGATGTTGCCCTTGTACTTTCCGAGGTTCTACCGCTGAAAGGCACACGACATCCTCTTCCACGAATCATCTTCTTCTTGTCGGTCAGCCCTATGTCGATCAGCCAAGTCATCCTTCTGGGCCTCGATAGTCTGCAGTACTCATGGTCATCTCCCAGGTGCCAAATATACAAGATAAACAAGGAATGCCTATGCCGATGTAGTGTAGAATATTGTTCTTAAATTTTCAAAGACTTCTCAATCATTTTAAATTCCATAAATACCCATGAAACTCAAAAACACAAGCCATTTTGATGCATGTACCTTGCCTAGGGTCTCTACCCTGAAATCAGTACAACATCACTTGGTCATTTGGTAGGTCTATCGTCCTTGCATCAGATCACGGTGGGGGGGGGGGGGGCTAAAATCCCATGTCCTAGCTGGTCTTCCCCGACCAAATTCACATATCAAGATCACCCAACATTGTTTCAAAATCCTCAGATGCAATCCCCACTGTGCCTAACTCCAGACCCCATCCTATCTCTCAATCTATGCCTCTGATACCATTCTGTCCTGACCTGCCTTCACCAAGATGAGGGAAGGGACAACTAATTGCCAGACCCATCCTTCTTCAAGTTGAAGGAGATATAATGACCCCCGAGACCCGCCTTCAATTGGTCCCGGAGTGGTGACTAGCACCATGGGTATGTAATTACACACAAGATGGAAGGAATTACCATTTTTCATTATTAGGATATGGAGATAAGTTAGTATATCCAAACAACACCAAAACTGGGGGTGAGAGTAAAGCCAAAAGAGAACCCTTCCCATGGGCATGTTACAAATGTAAATACCACAAAGTACAAGGAGACTACAATGATAAAGTACCAAGAAAAAGTTAAACAACAACTATAACTATCCCAATGTTCGAGCTAGTACGGCTCCACACAATCCCTGATGTCCTCCTGGAATCCTAAAAGTAGTTTCATATACGTAGGGTGAGAATAGAAGTATACTCAGTAGGGAAAACCAAAGACACTTGTGCACAAGTGAGGAGGCATTCTAATGCACTATGAGAAAGAGACAACCAAAGCACATATCAAGGAAGACTATACACCATAGCCTCACCAAGACACATTCCCCAAATAACACACATCAGGTATTGTATAGTAATAGCACATCGACCATTGGGTACCCAACACCACTTTCCCACTGGTTATTGAAGACATCCTACGCATCGAACCAATCTCACCATTCTCACCACAGTCCCACTGCCACACCCGCTAGCACACAAATAGGCCACAACCACACATCACACCCGCAAACACTTGGGCCACAACCACACATCCCTCCCACAAACACCAGGGCCACAACAACCATGGGTAACCATTCCCGCAAACACCTGGGCCAAAAAAACTACCACCACGCCCGAAGACACCTGGGCCTCATCGTAATGATTCATGGGAACAACCTACCCACACACACCTTGGCCAACCAAAAAAACTTCCCTTCCCAAAGAATCATGGGAGATAATGGCCCTCAGGCCATCATAGCCTACATGAAGAGTCTTGGGATTTTAGGGAAAGGGAGCAGAAAAGGAGCTAATAACCAGCTACTCAGAGGAGTGTTGGAAAAAACACCTTCCCCATGAAATGGTGGTGTTTGACACTTAGTGCTCAAAATGGGTGGGGTGCGAATATGAAACATAAAAACTAGAGATATAGGTATAGGTAACAAGAACTCATCCCAACCTAGGGGTTCCAAAACCTAAGCACAAACACCCTTGTTGAAATTCATTCATAAAATAACAACACAACACTCACGGCCAAGTAACAACTCATTCCGAAACCAATTCCCCATTTTTATCATTATTTTTAATGTTCAAGTGATCCCATTAGGTGAATTCTATACTACCAGGAAACTAACAGGCACAACCACAAGCTTGGGAAAGTGAAACAACCAAACAACAATTTAAGCATTCACACCGGTTCTCTTGTAAGGTAAAAAAACGAAGGGATCAGTGAGATCCCTCAAAGTACTAGAACCAAACCAAGCCTTTAGATACATCCCCACACATCATCAAATTCACAACCAACAATTGTACCACAATAGAGGATCCCATCCCCATCCACATCACTCTATAAGCATCGAGCAGTGCAAAGAGACTTGCCATCAAGATAGAACAAGGATTTTTCCGGACTCAACTACTTCATTCACTATGTTTTTCTTCTTTCTTTCTGGTTTACTGGGTTGATCACAGAATTATTTTTTTCACTGGATATTAATTTAATCGGGTGACTTTACATAATTAACTATGTCCCTATGTTGGAGTCATTAAATTATCACAGAAGACAAGGGTTCATTAGTGCGTAAGGAAATTCCAACAACGACCATGATTTTCAGTGAGCATGAGACGATACATTCCACAACATAAATAATCAAGAGTAAAGAAAAAATCAGTAGAACACCGATCACACTCACCCACATTCATTCTTTAAAAGTCCACTTATTATCTTCATTAACGTTTTGGTTCCATCCTTCCCGTAGATTAAGTTGCGTACCCACCCAGTATGATACACAGTAAGGAGAGACGATGGAAAATCCCTAATTGGATGACCAAGGATCGAAGTTCTCCTCCACGCGCCAAGAATGGGGGATGTGTTACTTGCATGGGAGGAACGTCGGGGACATCAAGGGTGAGCAAAAAAGCATCAGAACAGGTGCACCACTTGGATCGTGAAGGGGGGACTTAAAACACACCTGGAAGAAAGGAGATTTAAGGTGGAAAGAAGAATAAGAGATTCCCATGCGATATATGGATGAGATTTAGTTGTCACGGGATATGGAATTTTGAATGACTATATGGTCGGATCGTGGCTTCACCACGTGGTTGGGTGGTTACAAATTACTGAATTAATTTTTATTTAATGATTCCCATCAGAAAAAGGGTGTTGACAGCTCCGACATTTAAAGGTTTTTATATCAACAGAGGGCTTGTTACGTGGACATAGAGTTGGGTCCGTTGAGTGCCTCCCCACTCATAGGAATTTGAATATTGATTATGGGATAAAATAGGCCTTGCACCACTTAAAAAGGATAAAAAAGCATAAAGTGTTGTTGTGGGAGAACTATAGAAGAAAACCCCGAAAAGGCTGGGTAAAACCAATCGCGTCGCACCGATCATGCCACACAACGATCGGTCGCACTGATTGTGCCAGACACCGATCGGGCGCACTGAATGGTGACATTCCGATCATGGCACACTGATCGGGTACCCACTGATTGGTCGCATTCTGATCGGTCACACTCCAGTCGGTCACACACCGATCGGTCACACGTCGATCGATCGCATGCTGATCGGTCTCACACCGGTACAGCGTCCTACCATCGAGACGCCACCCTTAGGATCTGGATTTTGGCAAAGGGATGGACCATGAGGGTATGGTCCATTACAGATATAGATTTACATAGGTAAATACCATAAAATAGAGTCATTCCACACTATCCTCATCCACTACAGACAAAAATAATGAGGCCAACCCCTCCAATTCATCACTCAACAATTGTGAACAAGATCTCACTTCAAGAATGTATTCCACCCCTTTCCCCTTATCATGAGTGTTGACTATCTCAATGTTATAATACTATTGAATATTTATCATAAACCTATGTCTCAAGTTGATATCATTTTATAAAAAAACATACTTCGGACTCCTGTGGTCGAAATAGATGATGAACCACTATCCCTCAAGTGAGTGTCTCCTTATCTTCAAGGTAAAGAACACTACTGCTAGATCTAGATCATCAGTCACAAAGCTAAAGTCATGTGGTATCTTGTCTCAAAACCCATAAAAATCAATTCCTACCTCTAATTCAATGAAACCCCATTCCCAAAACCAAAGGAATCCCCGAACACCATATACACTACATCCTCGTATGGTTGGTTCCATATGAGGCTTCCCATTAGCATCTTCCAAAAATCCTTGAATTTTTTATAGAATACCTCAACCCACTAGAAGGGATACCATTTTGAGTTAAAATAACCATTTCTAAATCCATCATGGAAAAATAAAGTATGAATCTCCAATTGTAACAAGCCAACCCAAGAAGACTATGTACCCATGTCATACTATTTAGTGGAACCCAAGATTTCACTAGCTCAATATTCACTGGATTTACTACCACTCATTCATCTATGATGATTTGTTTGAATAAGTGTATCTCATCACTATAGATCTATAAATTCGAGAGTATCCTATAAAGATGGTTCTCTCAGAGTTTTTTGATGACTATTCTCATGTGGCTCATGTTCGCCTCCTTTAAAACCATGTAAACAATTATTTAAATGCTTAAGACTACTAAAAATGATCAATGAAGGGATGAAAAACCTGCTTAATGAGCCCTAGCAATATTTCTAGGGTGTTCTTCATGCCAAAAGGAATCAGAAATTAATCTTAATGAACATAGTGACATCAAAATTACATCTTATATCCTTTTCCCAAACATATAGATGATGTCATTTCGATATGCATGGGAAGAAATTAGAGGGCCATTCGATATGCTTGGGTGGAAATGTGACTGCCCAGGGAGACACAATGTGTTTAAAAAATATCCTCATTTGTAACTCCTCGAACTACACCTTCAGCTCAGGAGGATCTGTGAGGGAGATTCGATATGCGTGGGATGAAATTGGATAATTCCATGGGAAATTCCTTTATATAAATCTATCTCTAAATGGGGATTTAATCCTAACACATCTTCCAGGAAGATGTCCTCAAACCTCACCACCACTATAGGATGTTGAAAGACAAATCCATCTATTTATCCAAGGGAGATACTACCCAATTGGGGATTAATAGGATATATCCACCTATGTATGAGTCTATAATTACCTTCTTGAGTTTCCTCCTCACCAACGACGGAAATTTTCATCCCATCATCATAGAAACACCACATCCTTTGCTTGAAATAGTCAATATATTCATGAAATGTGGAGAGTTATTATATAAAAAAAATGAAATAAGAAGGCCTCATAAATTCTATAAAAATTTACTAAAGAAATATCACTCCTCCAAGAGTCAATTAAACATTAAATTAGAAGTGTGTGGCAGCTGAATATCTTCTAATAAGAGTATCTATTCATAGGGGTTGTGCTTAAGGCTCTATTGGAATGCCTAGATCTTGAACAAGAGGTATAGAAGGAATGGAATGGATAGATAATGTGTCTATCAATACTACATATATGGTAATAAAATCGATATCATACCCATACTAATCCCTATAAAATCTATGTTATAGGCCTCCACCACCTGTATTTATTCTCATTCCTGATCACCAACTCCAGGAGCATGGTGTGTACCACCTGGGTGTGGTGGTGGAAAAAATAAAACTGCCAGCCACATCATGTTACTCTCCCTATTACTCTACTAAATCTTCCACCAAGATGACCTCCATGATCTGGCCACTACCCCTTCCTTGGAATCTCATTGACTATATTTTTTTGTAGTTGTATGGTGGGTCATACAATTTCGCATGAGATGAACCAACTATCAAAAGAGTAGCACTTCCCCTCCATCGCATGAATAGAACCATCACATGATTCTCGAACTATAGAACATCTATACTATGAATTTGTTTGGAATTAAAAAGATATCCTAGATCCTTGTGTCTAACATCGGATAGCAGCTGTGAATTTTTCAATTATAGAGTTCCCCATACCACCTCAATACATAGGGAACTACTCTACCAAAAATCTTTTTACAACAAAATTTCACGCAATCAGTACAGAATAAGTATGAAAAAAAGGAGATATCACACCATCCTTGATATCAGTGCTGTATCTATGAGTGATATTTATTTACAGAAAGAATGAATCTTAAACCATATCAATGGAAGATCATAAGAGTTTAGTGAACCATATCAAATACTCGACTATTGTCATGATAACCCACTAAATCTTCCAAAGCTTCAGGATACACGCCAATCACAACATAGTAGGATAAAACTAATCCCAGCATATATTTTTATATTCTATCTCTAAAATATTCTCATTATTATACATCAGAGTCACAATACTCCACCACCGCCCCCAACATCCATGAATAAGGCTATAAACTAGTACTGACATGTAATTTCAATGTGTTACAGTAAGGAAAAAAATCATGTAACTACCTCAATATAGTCCTCAACCAACTAGGGTATGTACCACCCATAATGTTAAGGAGAGGGTGTCTTTAAAAGTCATAAAGTAGGCTTATCCTGGTCATGTCCTCATCTGATATGACCAGTGCAACCTACTATACAACAGGTGTTTGGGAGTATGTAAAACCTCCTAGAGTAACTTCAACCTATATAGGACCCCTTATCGAAGCCTCATCACTAGGTGAGTCATCCTCATGATCCTACTATAGGATCCTAATTGGTATTCATATTGGAGGATTCATGAAATAGAAAATATGTAAAATGGTAAAGGAGTATATATGGGGTGAAAAATCATGAGGGACATATAAACAATAACCCATTCCTATATGATTCATGTACTAATGATTTATATACAATATCCCATGAATCCATTTTTTCCATTTTCTGAATAAACCACATTTTGGTTTAGTGTGAAATTTACATTCACAATGACTCAATAAGAGCACACAATCTAATTTAAAAACATAAAACAAAGCCACAATAATAAAAAATTAAAAATTCATCCAGATACCACCTTTAAAGATAAAAATTTCAAATTCCAAACAAAGAACAAAGAGGGACATCATTTTCCATGCCTCCGTGAACACTATACCAATCATAAAAACACATCCAAAAACCCCCTTGGAAGCCATATTACCCAAAAAACCAGGAAAGGATCAATAGACCTAGAATATAGAGTAATATTACACTGGAAATGACCTTCACAAAGAGCCATGATGAATCCAATACCATCTACCGGATAGAAGATAAAATCATCAAACCAACACTCAAGACTGTAAGTAATACAACATGTAGTGATTCAGAAAACCCAAATCCATCACCTATGGATATATTGTTACCATTATAGAAAACATGCACCACACAAAATTATATATTCACAATATTTCCACCACTAAATGTCATGAAAACCTCAATGGAGAAGATAACACATACAAGGAAGCTTCTCATGGGATTGTGGGATATGAGAACGCCATCGTAGACACAGATCACCCCTGAATTCACATAATTAAATGAAATGGATCCATCAAAGACACAGATAAAGAGATCATGATACAAAACCCAAATGGAATCACCAATGTGTGTCCCTAGGATGACCTATGGAAGGAATGAACATGCACGCAATCCAGGGGACAAATCAGGGAATTGAAAAGGTTGAGAGAAAACTTGGGAAGATGAATCCTTGGAATAATGATCAGAAGAGACTATTGGGGAAAGGAAAACAGTGATAAAATTACCATAAAGGGAAACAACTTAAGATGAACATGATTCCATGCATTGATGATGGAATAATAACCTGATGTGATCTATTTAAAAAAACTGAATCAAACCCGAGATAGGAATTATTATACATCAGGAGCTAGAGAAATGGTTGGGAGTATAGGCAAGAGAAGGGAGCGTTGATGGGTAAGGAGAGATTGAAAACCTAACAGGAGGATATCTCTATAGAGGATCATGGAGAATGAGGGGCCATTAGGTGAAGGAATGTGACTCCACATGTGGAAGGGTGAAGAAAATATGAAACCCAAATTTTCTAAGGTTATAAAGGCATGGGATTAATATCACGAAGAGAGAAGTGATGAAAATGAAACCATAATGGAAATATACAAAAAACCATCAAAGCAGAGAAGATAGTTATAAAAAAGAAGAATGGGAAAACAATCAAGGCATAGAGGCTATGTGGGAAAGTAGTGCCGAACTCTGGGGAATAAAGCTGATGAGAAAATGAATCTAGGAGAAACCATAATAGAATATACCATTAATGTGTGAAAGGAAACACTATTAAGGATAGGATGAGGATGAAAGTATAAGACCACTGATCTGGATGAATGAAGAGACACTGAAAGAAGAGGATAAGGGGAAACCCTGAATCGTGAGATGGAGAAATCAACAGACAAGAGAGATCATAAGCAATAATGGTTCCATTGTCTTATGTGTTGTATAATTTATTTGAATACAATGAACTATTATATGTACATAGTAAATAATAATTTTATCTGAGTCCTATTGAATGGATATATTCACCACTACAAAGATTCTAGAGAACTTTACCTAAGAGACAAACCCAAATTACATTAATTTACCAATGCCTTACACTCCTAAATATCATATGAATTAGAACCATGCTACCATAGTACATAGACCAAAGGTATCATCACCTGATGATGTAACTTTCTCTCAAAATCAATAATCTTGACATGACAAATAGTTATAGATAAATAAAGCTCAATATAAATATATACCCCACTCAAAACATGAGAATGTTCCAAGAGTATCTTTAAAAGCTCCAAAAAATGGAACAAATTATGGATTGAAGTCAACTATTGTGGATGTGCTCATTAGTAAGCAACTTTTACTACCTTCTAAATATTCTCAAAAGTACCCAATGAACATAGTACAACCATTCCCTATTTCCCATGAAGTAGGTTACCCAACGAATTTGAAACTTTTAATAACACATCATCATCAATTGAAAACTCTAATGATCATCGATGAAGATCAGTATAGGATTTATACCATTATTGTTCCATAACAATCCTATGAAAAATCAACTGGATATTTATTATCACATATTTGATAAAACTCATACCAACCAAGTAAATTTCCCCATCTATGACCAATATAACATAGATTTAAATGACCTCAAATATAGAAATATTATTGAAGACTGGTAAATTGGTTTATAATAAATTTTTTTGAGTCCCAAGTGGACATGAAAAGTTCAGAAAATGTCAAGAATGAAAGAATGTAACATGTTATCATGTATATAAATCTATTCCTATCTATCCATTCGTCTACAAATGATATGTATTTCTGATACACACATAAGATCCTAGGGCCTCCTAGAGGCCCCTATAGTTGTGGGAAGTAATGTAGGGATACCTTAGGAGACTATAATATATGTAATTGAATTTAATAAGATAACCTTTTACCCATATAGAGTTTACAATTACTCAAATTTTGTTGTATAAAAAATGAGTATAAATTGGAAAAATTTGGTTAACTATCAATCACGACCCATATCAAATTATTTACCTAAGGGGTATCACAAAACCCAACCAGATTGTCAAAAGAGATCTCATCTTACTTCCAAACGAGAACTAGAAGTGGCTGAAGATAACCTAATGTATTTGTCCCTAGGATTTTACATGTTGTTAAATTTAACAATAATAAAAGTGGTATAAATCTCATCTCATACCTATCCACCAAAATCATCATTTCCTACCAAATAAAAACATTATGGTACAAAGGTATGCCACCCACTATTAATTATAAAAACCCCCCCATCACAAAATTTCTCATAGATTAGGGAACAAAAAACTAGTTCTCGAAATATATTATACCCTATGTAAATAAAGTTTATTCATTGATGGTATCCCCACTATAAAGAGAGTCCATAATGAAATAAATTTCATCATCAAGTTGTTGTTCTTGAAGAATCATCTTTAAGTGATTTGAAGTCAACTAAACACTTTCCCTGAAAACCTGTAAAGACCCATACTTACAATACATAAATGTTACATCTTAATATATGGATATTCTTTACATAACATAGTGATCCACAGTAGAATCATTTAGTTATATTGCTTTTGGAATCTTGGACACATAAACAACAAGTCTATAAGTGAGATATCTCATATCCCACTAGTTTATTCATATATATAACCCTTATTGGACACATTATATGTAATACTAATCCTAATAACCAAATAAAATTAAATATAAGAAATGGAGATCTTATATGATTGGTAAGGATAAACAAAGGAGATATCAACATATCAAGAGTATAAGGGTTTAAGAATGAAAGAATTGTTTTCTGAAAACCAATCCATGAATATCAAGATCATAATCACGAGTCATGGAATAAATATTGGATGTTCATAAGACTCTAATCGTAATGGAATCAACAAAAAAGATCCATGATAACATAATATTGGCATAAGACGTAGATTCGTGACATACCCATAATCTTATAATGTTGTGGGAATGTATAAAAAGAAATAGGGTCCCCCATTAATTTAATGAGAGGAAATCATAACCTTAGATAGACTAATGTAAATGAAACATTGTCCATTGATAACCTTATGGATATGAAATCCTTGTCCAAAAATAATATTGTCATCATTTAATTAGGTTCATGTATAACATTGTGAATATGTCATCATGTCTACAAATAACATTATGAACATGTAATTAGGTTCTCACATGACATTGTGAACATGTAATCAGGTTCACAAGTAACATATTTAAACATGATTTATCCACTTTGAAACAATGCATTGGATGGAGATATTAGTCCCACACATCACATAAATAAAATCTTACCTACATTTTCCATAACATCATATAACATTCATTATCTGGGAACCTTTAAAAAAATTGGATTTCATAACAAATTCATAATAACATAAGATATAGAGAAAAAACTATTTTCATAACCATTTCATCATTTAATCTTAGAAAATCCATTGAAATTTGAATTGGGTCTCATAATAATTTTTTAATGGCATCAGTCATTTGTTAGAAAAGGGTTTCTTAAACATATTTCCATCATTAACATAAACCATTCATAGAACAAATAAGAATATTATCCTTATACCGTATCACCAGTAAAGCATATGTTACAACATATGATGCCATCTTAAATAGAAAATGATTTTCAAAGATCACACTGAACATTTCATAAGGAAAATAGCCTTTAAATTTAAAAAATCACTTTTCAAAACATAAAACATTTTTAAAATTTGTTTCTTTGTACATAACCTTGGGAATATTTATAACTATTTTAAAATATTTTTTGAAGAAAATAACCTCTCTTTGAAAATATATTATTATAAATAATATTTCATAAAATATTTTGGAAATCATTTTCAATGAAAATAAAATTTGAAACATATAATAGAATCTTTAATACCATAAATTTTCATTACGGTAGAGAATTCCATTCATGTCATACGCGTTAAAACAAATATTTTTTTCAAAATTTTGGTAAAATCTAAATGGGAATTATTAGAAAAAATAAATTAATATAAGATTATTTTTTAATTAAATTTAAGGGAAATAATTCTTTATAAATCAGTTGGAGAATGTTAAGAACATTTTTTAAACACATTTTAAGAAATGATAGTTTTGGAAGAAAATGTGTTTTTGACCGAAGAGAGAAATAAAGAAAGATTTTATAAATATTTATCTTTTAAAATATTGAGTACATAAACAATGGAAAATGAATGGAATTTTGTTTTATGACTTAATAAGAGAATATGAAAAATAATGTGTGTTTTTCTTGAGATATAGGCCATGAGATTTCAATATTGTAAGTATAATGGTAAAATATCCAGATAAACAATGAGATTGTATCAAAAACACGTACCACATTGTAAACATAGATTCATAATACCATTGATATATATATATATAAATATATAGTTATTTGAAATAATTTAAGTTTTTGGATAATTATCATAACAGATATTCATGTCTATTAAATACACAATAAAAAAGAAATAGGTGGTGAATTTGGGATATGAATCATAGTAGTAAAAAAGTGAGATAGGAATACCATATCATATGAATCAAACTAATTTTGAAAATTTATAACATCATTTATAATAAATAAAATTTTAATATATGTCAATTAATGGAACATAATTTTATATATCATACCTTATATGATTTTCTTACAGGATTTTCTTACCCTTTTATTAATAAATCTATGTTAAAGTTGTGTATATGAAATAACCACTTTGTATTTTATTTAAGATTTGATTTTTTATTTGCAATACCCTTAAATTGATAATTTATTAATAATCTCTTGAATGTTTGACATGCAAATATTATCTTATATGTTCATTATATATGTATTGAGAGTTATCCATAAAAGTTAGAGATTGAAAATAAACGAAACTGTCCATGAAATGATAGGTCATACGTACACATAAAAGTTGTTTCAATTTTCTAGAAAGATTGTAACAAAAAAAGGTTCATAATAAAATATAATTTGAAAATAATTTTTGGCATATATATCATATATTATCTTTAAATTCCGGGTAAAGCGTGAATGAATCACATTGCATCGTGAGGTGTTGTCTGCCTTACACTCTTTAGACATTATCATATTCAAAAATAATGTGATGTAAGAAGGTATATATGATATAATTAATCTATAAGTATAATAATATAATATATATCATATTTAAAAATTTATTCCATCATTATATATATATGTGATAGTTGGTGATAGAAAACGAATAACATTGGTTCGCAAGGCGATAGTCCTATGTACACTCGAATGATGATTTCGTATTCCGTTTTAGGGAAGAAGAGATGGAAATATGTTATGAAATTAAAATAATAACATCTTTGTATATGGTATTTTTTATATATAATAATAATATAATAATATTTTAATGAGTTATAAGAACATGTAAAAGAAAAACGCATTGTTAAAAACTTTATCGATTCTTCGAACAACCTATTTCAATTTAAAATAAAGTGTCAATATACTAGAATTAGAATCTTATGAATTCCTATAATATGTGTGGAGGGATTTAAGGAATATATATCATCAGGTATTACCTGAATAAATGAGTTATATATGTTTTAATAGTAGAAATTATGTGGTGGCCTTTTATAAGTGTGGCAAGTGACACACATGTAATTTTTTGAAAGGAAAATGGAGTACTCACATTTTACACAGGACAAAAAGGCTTCAAAATTTACCATTATCAATAATTATAAATTATATGGTCTATTTAGATCTATAAAACGTTCTTTGGATAGGTTTTGGTTCATTTTTGACCCTTATGTTTCTAGTTTATCCCCAATGCGAACAAATTTTTACCTTATTCACATTAAAAAAGTTTTAATATTTTTACAACAAATTAGGGTAAAAAATTATGTTTAAATTATTAGATAATATAAATTATTATTATTGAAAATTTTGAATCCATTTTTTTAAATTCAACTCACATATTTTGTAAAATTTTATTGAGAAATAATCACATAGATGTGATGAGAATGTTTGTTTTCAAAGAAAAATTGTTCAAATATTAAAAAATATTTTATATTAAAATTCAATAGAAAATTGATTGTAATGAACTAAATTGTATTATATATATATATCGAAACTAATTTATATTTTTGAACCCATCATAAATAAATTTTGTGGTATTTAAATTATTTAATTCAAATGATTATTCTAAAAAACCCAATAAATTTTATTATTCATTGAAAAACATTTCCTTTCAGAAAATTCCCAAAAATACTCTCAAAGATAAATTTTAAAATTATATTTCAAAAATGAATATTATTTTTTTCAAATAATATTCCAAAAGTTGGTAAAAAAATATTTTTATTCCTTTTTCACAAAATTAAATAAGAACATTTTGTTCATAAAATGAATTTTCAAAATATATCAATACATTTATAAAATTTAATTAATTTATTATAAATATGATTTATTCATATAATAACATTATAGTTAATTATTAAAAATTAGTCATTACAATAAATGTTTCTATGTTTAACATATGTGTTACAATGGTAATTTTTAAATAATAATATTAATAATATATCATGGTTTTGAAAACTCATTATCATGTGTAACACAAGCTAAAATCAATGTTTCATCTAATAAAATATATAAATGAAAAATAATTTATTTAAATACTGAAAATTTATAAAAACTCATTGGGTTACATTAATCCCCTATAAAAGTGAATTTCCCCACACAATTTCTCACTTTGGTACAAACAATTGAGGATACTTCTACCTCCTTATATCCCATGGTTCCCACGTAGCTTCCTAAAACTGGTTGATTTCCCTCAAAACATTGACTTTGTGGAACATTATCTATGTGATCCAAAATCTATAATGGTTTTTCCTTATAATAAATATCATGCTCCAATGGTATGGCCATTGAGTTCAGTACATGTGATATATCATGTAGGTATTTCCTCAAGAGAGGTATATGGAATACACCATGAACTTGATAGGGGTTTAATGTATGTTCCATGTGATAAGATATTGTTTATATATGATCAATAATTTAAAATGGACCAACATTATTAGGTCACAGTTTTCACATCATTATTCCTCAAAAAAATTATTGAAAAAACCTCTCACAAACATCACACTCTATATCACATCGAAGATTATCAACATAAAATTTATTTTATTTTTTGTTACCCTTATATTTTGAATAATGGATCTAAACTTATTGACCATTTCATTAGAAACCTTTGGTCACAAAATATTTTTTTCTACAACATAAATTTAGGGCATAAGAGTTATAAACTTCATTCTATAGTGGGATTCATATGGATCCATCTATGTGCTCGAGTAAAATCTATTTTGTATATAAAATATAAAAGAAGAAGGTATTGGTCCAAAATTTGTTTTAAATATATACGAAAATATCATATCATATCTTCTAGGGTTTTAATTATTCTATTAGACTAACCGTTTCTCTAAGGATGATATGATGTTATGAAACTAAAATTCATATCATGATATTTCTGATGAATTCCACAAAACATTAGGATATATTTCAGATATTGATTAGATACAATTCAATATGGAACACTATATAACCTTACAACTTCTATATTCTCTATTCTGGAAAGCAGATCTAGAGGGAAATATTATCAAATAGAAAATAATCGTGCTTTCATTGTAAGAAAATTTATTAAAACCCATAATTACCTCAACATCAAAGATAAAATAAACCCTGATAGATACATTCACAATTAGAAATTTGTTCACTAACTATAAAGAATTTCCTCCTCAAATAATATTGAGACTAAAACATAACAAGACCAAAGGTTTGTATTTCCATAAATTTATTTTAAAAAAGTCATAATCTTAATAAACTAACATTGTCTAAAACCACAAAACTGATGTCAATGATAATGAAATGTTAATCAATCACAAGATCAAAACTCATTATGTTACCTATGAATCATAATTTTATGTTACATGTATACCTAAGCACTTAATAAAGTTAATTCATCCTTTATTTCTTATATAATCTCTTACCTTGTATAAAAAAAATTTCATTGGATTCCTAGGTTCACACTTATATCGATAAAAAATATAATGTGATTTAATTATTCTAGAATCCATGTTGGGTGATATAAAACCATTAAATTCTTGAATGTATGAACTATAATTTTTAATAGGGATCATAAATACAAAATAAAAAAATTAATTCATAAATAATAGGTGGTGGATAAATGCGCTCTAATTATCATGATTCAAACCAACCACTTTTATTTCATAAGATATCCCATTTTAAATTCTCTTTAGTGTATTTTGTGTCTTATCATCCACATTTTTCATTTGATTGGGGAATTGATTCACATAATTCCCAAAATCCTTTAACGTAAAATACTAGTGTGGGTGGTGCATTATGTTGAGCTCTCCAAATAATCATTTCATTGACTAGACTCTTCACTCTAAATGGAGTGCCACATGAAATTTGAAAAAAAAACATCTTATGGTTTGACCAAGGGATAGTATATAATATATATGAAGAAAAATAAGAGAGTTATGAGATGAATAAGAAGTAATATATGGAGGAGGATTACCAAGAAAATTTTCCCTTTGAAAACATAAGGGTAAACACTTAAGGATTAGAGAGGAATGTTGTTGGGAGGCACCCATGGAAATCTGTTGGCCTTGCAATGAAAGTGGGGAAGGTGGGTGATATGAGGTGCGACTTAACGGTACATAAGAGGGAGATTTATTTTTTAGTTCTATAAATAGATTTTAAATTAAGGAACCTCACACATATGCCACATGGTTTACATAAACTATACACCAACCACACACCCATCATTGGAAATATAATGTCTCCCACGCGGTTGGCTCTCATGGTCATTCAATGAATGTTCCAACCATGAAACAGTAGTATATAGGCTTTACACCTTATTTTATTTGACTTGACAGGTTTTTCACTAACTGTTTGCTAATCATGTTGCATTATTTTTTTATAAAAATAATAAAAAATTTAATGGGTCGAAGAAAAAAATTTAGGGAAAAATTATATCCAAAAAAATAAATTAATTTAAAAAATTAAAATCATGGTGTCACAACCAAAAGTTCATAACTACCACTAACAAAAAATAATATATTCTAAATATTTATTATGTCTCTTTTGCTAAATGTATTCAATAAACACAAACCTCTAAATTCCGTAGAATTATCGCACTTCATAAGATATGTTAACCATGAGGAACTAATAGACATTCTAAATGTTTTTATGAAATTCAGATAACGAACATATAAAATTAATAAAAAAACCAATATAACCCAATATATAGATATAAAAAAGGATACATAATTTCTAAAAATCTAAGAACTATAACTAAATTAACTACTCTAATTCCTATGGTGTCCCCCATTGTATGGATTTTCATTTAATTACCTATACATATCATGATGCCATATTCTGATTTATTATTCTATAGCTTTTTTAATAGTATTTACCATAAAAATATATTTTAAAATAAATTTCATAACCATTTTCAAAATATATTTTATTCTTACTATACACACTCATTTTTTAAATAATCCACGAGAAAACCCATTCATAGACATTGAATTTAAAATAGATAACCATTTCAAAGAGGTAATTACTTTTAAAAACAAAATTCCTATACAAAAATAAATGTTATAAAATAATTTTCATCTCTTATAAATGAGAAATAGTATTCACTTGAAATATCATAGATTTTGATTATATATATCATAAAAACGTTCCATTAATTATTATGTAGAAAACTTGTGAACTATATTTATTAAATATTATTTACTATAAATAATTAAATATGTAGTGGATGACATGATTAAATATTCAAGAAATGTTTTTATTCATATTTTATTTAATATGAAACTAGTGTCATGTTTTATGGGAAAACATTATGTAAAAAAAGAATCAATCTTTATAATAAGTCACTAAACAAAGAAAATCTAATATTCTCAAAATTTTATTATCTATCACTTTAATAATATATAATAAAATATATAGTATTATATCAATTTTGAAAAGGTTTTTTGTGTTAGTTAATTTAATTAATCAAATTAAAATTAATATTATATTTAGTAAAATAGTGATTATTTTATTTGTAGTTATTTAATAATGTATCGTTATTTATATATATTTGTTATAGTATAAATGAAATGAATATGAACTTATATTACACTAACCATATGATGCACATATATATTTATGGAGTGGTTCTTGTCCAATATTTAAAAAGTTTTTCAAGTTTTCTGCGGATTATTTTTGAGATATATTAAGCATCGCCACTCTTATACCTATAGTGACTATATGGACCAGGAAGATACTCCTAGAAAATTAGTTTTGAACAATATTCATAGTAGATAGAAATACACAGCATGTAACCCTAATGTACTCACATACTATATCTATTCCATGAATGTAAGATAATATAAAAACCAAAAATGGAACTATGATACAACTTATATTAAATCTTACCCCAATTCCTAAACCATACATGAATCATCCCAAAAGAAGACCTAAAGGACATTCCCTTATCCTAGAGAGATGATGCATAATACTTTAGGTCATTTTTAACATGCATGAAGGGATTTATCAACGTAAATAAAATTAATGATTCAATGTAGAGTTCTCCTAAGAGTGGGCATAAATCATCCATATGTTCGTAGATTCAAAAATATAATTGAAATATAATATAAATTAACTATGAACATCCCCATATAAATGGAATCAGGAACAATAAAATGTATATATAAGTAATATTATTATCATGAACATGTAAAACCATGAACCAATATGGTTAAACCAACCACATCACACAACCTATCCAATGTAGTGTCACAATGTTCATTCATTATCACCATGGATTGAAAAATAGTTTCAGGGCATCAAATCACATTCTTTTTAAATTATTACACTTGATAAAACAGTAAAAAAAATAACTCCCACCTAAAATATCTTCATGTACACTTTGTAATTTTTATAATGCCAGCAATGTGAATAAGCAAATTTATAATCAATATGAATCTAAAAAAAGGCCTAAAAATATAATAACAACTTGTCTAAAATAAATAAAAATTATTAATATAACCAAAAAAATTCCAATATTAATAATTTTACACGTTAATACAAATATTTAGTTGAGGATGGAAAATGATCATGAGGGATAAAGCTGAAGTGGCATGACACATAAGGTAAAAAATACCAAAATTGAAAAAAGACCACTACCACCCCAAAAATCCCACAATATATGCTTACTGAACAACATCACTTATGAACTCCATGATATATGAACCAACCAATAAAAAAATATTCTACATCCAACAAAGAACTCCACATAACATATTATATGATCATGATGAACATAAATTCATAGTACATATCGTCCCCACACACCATGAATAACCTTTATGAGTAAATACAATGTATTCTAATTTGAAGTACAAATATAAAATTAGTCTTTAGATTTTATAAAATATAAGTACTTATGAGCATACCATAAATACATTATTCTCAGGGTCTATTTGTAACACATTATAACATAAGCATACTTTACTTATTTTCAATATAATATAATTTCTTTAAATATTTGAAATAGTTATCAAGCATACTTTAGTAATTCCCAAGTTGATAAATAAAATAAACAACGTAATTCATAATATATATTTCAAACAATGAAAATTGAAGTGTAGTGTATCTCTTAAATAAAAAATAAAAACTAATCATGAATTAAAATTCAATAAAATATATATATATATATTTGACAATAAAATCCATTTCTTTTTTAAGGTAATAAATTTCTATAAAAAAGGAATAACATTCATAGTTTTTTATGAAAAGATGAAGAAAAAATCCATTTAGATTAATTTTTAGGTTTTATTTGATAACATGTTTGTTAAAAGTCATTCCAATGCAGCTTAAAAATTCGTGATGAACATTTAAGATGATGTTTAAATGTATTTTGGAGAAACATGGAAGTAGCTGTAATAGTTCAACCGTTAATAAAAAATCACATATACTAATCCTACATCTTACAAAAAGTATGATATTGTAGAATAAAATATTATAAAGGTTAACCCCATAAGGGGTGGATTATGTTTTGAGGAGAACATAGTGAAATTCAGTAGTTGTGTTATTTGTAGTAGATTAATTGTTTACATCATGGAAGCTACTATCACACTCTAAGTGGTGTTTCAAATTAATGGTAATAATAATATTACTGTGTGTATGTTTCTCAATATATATTAGTTTATTTATAATATTAATGGGTTCTTAGTATATGATATTAAATGATTTCCATTTACAAAACATTGATGTGTAGAAAAATTTTCTCTACCATTGTATCATTCTGTATCATTTATGTCATGGGAACTATGGCCAATATTTTGAGAGTTTTCTATTGATTTCAATGGTTTTTACTATTAAAAGGTGATCATGTTGTGTTCATAAGATTTATTTTGTAGTGTTCTCATCATATGAGAATACCATATTTTCAACAAGGATGTGTTTTTCAGAGTGTGAGATGTGAAATTTGTAGGATTATTATTAGACAGTAGAAAGGATAACATCATTCCATGGAGGTTCTTGTGAAGTTAGTTGTTTAGAATAAAAGATCAATAAGGAATGAGGATCACTCCATGATGTTAGTTCTCATTCTATGAATATTGGAGTTTAAAAAGTTCAATATTCAAATATCATTCCATTCTTGAAGGAATCCATAGACTTTAATTTGTAACATTTGATTTATTTTTAAGTACACTATTGGATAAATTTCCCATATAATTATGTTAATAGAATATCAATCAATGAGGATACATATATTTTCTGAAAAGAGTGGAGTGATTTATTTAATCTAATAAATAATAAGGATTTTTTTCAAATATGTTAAGTATAGGAAATCTATATTGGTAATGAAATGTTATTATGGAAAATATGGTATATCTTAGAAAATATAAATATAATTAATAAATCATTATTGGTTTAATCTCATTATTGGTTAATAAAGATAGAGATGGTTTTTATTGGATGGAGAGTGGGATTTTAGATTGATCGAGAGAAGTGTGTTCTATTTTAATAGATGTACGAATATATAGAGGTTTATTATATTCATTCTAAATTATATAAAACAAGTACTACAACTATTAATTTGGATAAATTGGGAAAAAACTTTGTATAATTCGTAGATTATCATAGTTTTGGTGAATAATGTAAAGTTTCATTTTCCCCTCCTTATTTTTATTATAGCTACATATCAATTATGATGGATAAAGGTTTTCCCACTAGGAGTGGAATCATACTTCTAGTGAGGGTTATATAAATATATTCATATACATTGATCACCATCCTCAATGATTTTACATTTATTTAGACTTCTTTTTGTTGCATCTGAGTTAGTTGTTTTTATTAAGAAATTCTCTCTTTAAAGAAATGTAAATGATGCTTTTCCAAAAAAGGGATACTGATATTCATTGGAAAATATTTTTTATGAAGTAATAATCAGAGGAAATATTATTTCTAATCATTGGGAATGGATGTTAAAATTACTTTCATATATGGTATCTATGTTAAGATTGATTTCAAAGATTAATCAAAAAAATACTTAATGGAATTTGATAAATGTTTCCCATTATTTTTCAGGAGCGAACCACTTCTAGGTGTTGATATACACTGATGTATCATAGGTGTTTCCCTTCATTCACAATATCCAACGTTTGGTGGCTTTAATTTATTTAAATGGTGATGTTTTCTATTTGATCGAAATGGGATTATGGTATATATGTTTCTCCTTCCCTAGATTCATCCTTTGAACTCATCACCTAGTAATAGTATCCCTTGAAGAGTTAAGTAATGTTCATGGAACTCATTCTTGATGCCATCACTTTTCGGATTTTGATAAATTATGCTTCTTATTTCTGTACATTCCAATGGGTCTTTATATTGTAGAAACCATCAGTTAGGAGAGTAGTCACTTTTGGAATCGATGACAAGTCTGATTGCTAGGAATAATTGTCAACTATATTCTTCCTCATAGGGGGGAATCTCATGAACACATATTTGTCATGGAACCGAATTCATATCTTGTCGGTCATATGGTATTTGAAGATAAAGGAATACCAACTAAGGATTTTTCATCCCATTTATTTCATGTGGTATCTGATTCCATATGTACATATTTTCCATGTCTTTCACCTCTATAATCCCATTTTTTGAATGGGTTATATGTTGAGGGTCACAATTTTAATGGCTTTTAGTGATGGAGTTGACAGATCATGAGTCCCCATGTAGGCAGTTCAAGGAGGTGGGCCCCTAGAAGGTGTCACCTTGGTTTACCATTAGACATGATGAACATGGGGGCTGTTTTCTACCAGCCCTATATAGATAACATGTATAAAAAACCACATAGTTTTATTCCACAATTTCAGGTCATGTGACATGATTGGTCCTCGAAGTTTACTATCATGTGATAAGGATGTTCACAGCATGATATGAGAGTCGGTGAGGGATGGTGTTTGGATTATTCATGGGAGCATCCCTTCACAAGTGGATTGATCTTGGTTTGGTGGTGTGTGGTTTTTCGTTGAAGCTTACTGAGTGCGGGTAGGGAAATGATGATGTGGATATATATTACACCTGAAAGGAACACAAATAGACTAGAATGAGATGTGGTATCTAGGTAGAGACTTGATCTTACAATGACGTGGTGGCCCATGGAATGTTAGTATGGATGTGGGTTGAGTGGATGAAGTGTTTAGTGATGAAGTGGATAGAGTGTTGGGTTAGGATCATAAGGAAGCCACCTACATATCCCAGTTACATGGGAATAAAATCACACGTAGTTAAAAAATGACTAAAGAATATACCAAAAGGGGAGGACCCTGGATGTGTAGCATGTCTCTATGGATTACCCAGAAGTTATTCTAATTTGGTGTTAAATTATCGGGCCATAAACCAAAGGAGGAGGCCCAGTCGAGGGCACATAAGGTTGGATGTAATGGTCATCCCTATCCTCTAAGACCGTGTGAGTTATGATTAGTGTGAGAAATAGGAATAAAGTAGTAGACTTGACAATCATGTCCTATAATATTCACCAATGAGATGTTGTGTGGGGATTACACATGGAAGCTACCTAAAGAGGATGTAACTCCATGTGGGGAGGATCTCATTCCCAAGGATTCATACATGGAGCTTCGTATTCTTATGATATAAGAAGTGTATGGCTTATGTTTAGGATTCCTTGTTTTTGGGGTTGCATCCCATGGTGGAGAATATGGTGTCGGAATTATAGATGGAAGCCACCTAGGTGTTGGGGTTTCATCCAATGGGGTGGAGATGGTGGAATTCCATAATGACCATACATGAGACATCTCATGTGCATTTCATGGTAAAAAAAACAATTTTTTTGCATCATTTTATTAGAATGTTGGTGCTAATCAGTTTTACATCATGAAAAATAGACACTGGTGAATCACTCCATACTACATAGGATAAATTATTTTCTCCCATACACATCTAGGAGGGGAATAGATCTATTAATTATAGGATTCAATAGTATGCAAGAGTTGTTGATCATGAGGTCCTAATTAGCATTATTATACAAAGAAGAAAACTGATTTAGGGTACCTATTCTTAGAATCATAATTTATGAAAAACCATCTTCTATAGGTTTAGGGGATACCTGATAAGGGACTATGAAACCACTATGCACAATCTTGAAGGGATTTTTGAAAGATACATGTGAATGGAAGGGGGGTTTCGTAAAATATATACTCAAACATGTTGGAATGACATAAAGTCAATCCAAGGAGTATAACATAATTGGTGCATAGAAGAATAGATGATTATACACAAGAATAGGGTGTGTAAAGGAGATCGGTTCATGTCCAATGTATGGGGTGAATGCAAGAAGACACATTGCGCACATCACACTTTGGTTGAACCAAATTTGGAGGGTATTATAAACATTTGGGCCCAATCATGGGAGGAACCATAGGTAATGTGTCTTGAATGATCATTATATTTAGGGTTCCATGCTTTTTTGATGTCGCAGAAGATCAGTTGTACGCCTAACAGAGTGACTATTTGACTTTAGGTAGATCACCCTGGTTAGGGGGGGTGACCTTCAACATATAGATGAAATGTTTTGGGATGGTGCGCAAAATTCCAGTTTCAAATGAGGTCTTCTATGCATCCCCATATTTAGATATGGATTACATTATCGCAAGGGGATTATTGATGTCATATTTGGAACATAAGAGGGTTCTGTGTAGATCAGGATACTTAAGTGAAATGTAGAAATCATGCACACGACTAACAATTCCATTTGTGTGGAATTCGTATATGGAGCACAAATTAAAGTCGTATTCTTCATCCAAAGATCATTCTACTAAATTTCATTATTTCATGCCTTCCTCAAAACATGTGCACACTTTTATTCATGTTCAATGAATTATCTATCGATTCAGATGATGTCTATGTATATTTCAAAGTTGTCCATTTGTGGCTTCAAGTTGAATTATGTTTCAAAAAATTCCCCATCAAAATATGAGTTTAAGTAGGACTGTAAGGTTGGGTTTTTGGGGGAATGCTGAGGAAATGATCTGATTCCCTTGGGTCGACCCAAGATTTAGTGTTGGGAATATACAGAACTTATGCTTTCCTGGAAGGCTAGGTCCACACCTATAAATATATAGAGTGCTAAATGTGTATGGAACATTGAATTTTCATGCGACATGCACTTTTCTCTCATTCTCATGAATTCATCCTTTATATGTGGAGAACCGATCTTCAGTTGCTTTTTTCTCATAGCTTCTCCTTCCTCTTCACATCTAACTTCACAAAAATATCATCATTTTTCATGCCTACTACTCTATTTTTCATGAAACATCACACCTTTCATGACAGAAATTATATCTTGTGTTCTTTTTTTAGATATTTTAGACTAATTCAAAATGAATGAAAAATAGAACACTTCTTAGACTGAATAACCTGATACTGCTCAATGAGATGAAATGACTTGATGCCCTCAAATAGTTCAGTCCAAGATGTTCGTTTTGAACAATAAAGAGCTTTTGGGCATGCAAACCGAATCTCAGAAATATTATCCACTGAGTGACTAAATTTTATTGTGGAACTATGGGTTTCCAGATAAAGGGATCATCCCAGCTATCAAAGTTGATTCATTTTTATCATAGTAATGTTGTCAGAGACAATGAATCCATCAATTTTTACACGATGAATGGAAAGTCCATGATGGTCACAGGGGATCATCCATATGAAGAAGAGTTCCCTCCTAACAATAACACTACATTCTATAGTAGTATAAGGGACAACCACTTTGGATTGAAAATGTATTTGGATTTTAGGAATGGTGGAAACATCTCTAGTGAATCTGTGCTACACAAACCAGGAATATGAAGTGGAGATACGCATCATTGGCATGTACGAAGTAGTTATCTTGTCACAGTACCAGTTTTATCATCAATTGAAGATGGTTCCAACGATTGTTAGCTGATTGGCCCTAGACATGTATATGTTTCTTCTTTACCATGGATAAGTCCACATCTATTTGTGGGACATTTATTTCATTGGTGGAATTCCACTCAAGGTATTACAGTATGATGTGTTCCTTCCATTAAAAAATATTTTGAGGAATAGGGAACATACTCTTATAATAGAGAAACATCTTTTTCTAGTGATAAGGTAGAAGCATAAAATCACTTTAGTTTTTCATAAGGATATCCTCTTCAAGGAATGGCTTAACATGTTTTTTAAGAAGGATTTGAAAGTGATGATTCTGAGTCAGAGAGACCAGTGTATAATGATATCACAAAGGAGAAATCTAGGATCTTATTAGTTGGTCCAACAATAAGAAAAATATCTAATGTGGTGGTAAATCATGGTGGGATTGTAGGACACACTAGTTCTTTAAACCATTTTTCCACAATTCTGATATGGTAGATATTACTGGTAAGAGATTTATAGATGTTAGTACAGCTGGGATCATTGGTGATGGTAGAAATACTATTAAATAGTAATAGAATCAATTTAGGGGTTGTAGTATTGGAAAATAATTACAGTATAATGGGTCATGTTGTGAGGGGAAGCATAGACAAAAGAATCTGAAGTCTATTCTAATTTATGAATCACCAGATCACAATGCTTTTTATGGGTTATGAATTCATGAATTACATCATTCATATGAGCACTAGAATGTTACCATAAACGATGGACATTGTTTGGGTCTAGAATTTGAAACGTGATGAGGCTAGGATAAAAGTATAGATTGGATACCATTGAAACATAAAATTCCACCCATTTGCAACATTAGTTGGACCAATAATGGACAACCTGAAAGGATCATGGGAGGAGAGGGAGTATTTGAAAGGAATTAATGGTGGGTTGTTGGTGACCTGAATCGATGGGATGGTTTACAGGGAGCCATACATGTTGCCCACTTTTCAAGGTAGTTATAGTTCTTTTATAGAGTGTAGAAGAGATTTTATGTGGGGGTTTTGAAGATAGAAACTCAGGTATCCTTCATTAACTATGTAGCATGTGGGTGACTGTGGGATCTAGAAAAACCATTGTGCTTATGCCTACCAATATTAGCAATGGCATGTTGATGAAATATTCTAGAAACAAGGTGGATGCATATCTAGATTCAATCCTATGGAAGCATATTCAGATGATTGAACCAGTGAGTGAGGAGCCAGAATAGAGATAAAGAAGATGAGATGTTCCATGAGATGCTTTCCAGGCATCTGGGGAGACTCAGTATTGAACCATGGTAGTGGGGATGTCTCAAGGTGCATCAATAACCCCACCTTATTGATGTTATGGATCTTGATAGTGTCTATGAGGACCAAAAAGAGAGGCTTCTACGAATATGGTAAATTTACTTTTGAAACTAGTTTTCAATGTAGTCTTTAATTCCCTTTCATCCACATGGAGGACATTGTAGATGTCAATGTCCCTGGAAGACCAATGGAAGAATATTTCCTAATATGGGGTTTGTCTTATAGAGGTTGGTATTGAAAACGTCATGGTCAAGGTGTACATTACAGAGAGTGATATGTACTTAGTATCCATGGATAACATTTCATACCAATGATGGGAATCCATCGTACCTTCCATCCTGGTGTGGAAAATGTTTGGATCTATGCATGGGTCTATAGATATGATACTAGTAGATGACTCAAGTGAGGTGGCATCATTAGATGAGGAATCATAGCGGTATGACAATGTGTAATCAAGGGAGTATCTTCTCATCATGGTTGTCTCTATGAAATAGTGAGATTCAATCCTCTAATGAATATTCGACAGAGTATATAGAGTTTATATTTAAACACACTCACATAATTTTTTGGCCCCTTCCATTATCCAGATTCCCTAACTCCAACTTTTACTATACATGAGCATCTAAATAATCTTCAAGGGGCCCAAGCTAATGGTGGGGAAGGTTCACCAACGAGTGAAAAAAAGCATGTGTTTTTGAATAGTTCTTATAGATGAGGTGGATGGAGGGCCAACCAAGGAGGATGGGGTAGAAACACCAAAACCTTAGGCCCTCTCTGTTATCTATGGGAGGACACAACCTAAATTTTAAATAGTGTACCCCACATCTAAATAGGTATACCCTCTATTATATCTCATCGTTATAATTCCTCATTTTCAAGGTATGGTAAAATCTCAAATCATCCGACTATAACCACAATTCATGAAGCCTTTATTTAAACAAGTTTTTCAATTCCACAAAGCGGCTTCATAAAAAATGTAAGAGAAATTGATTCCAATCATTAAATAACAAACTAAAATAGAGGGGTATCATGTTGTGTAAATCTCTAATTAGAATCAGATACCTAATCTATTGGAACTCATACTTTGTATGAACCCAGTCACCATATGATCTTAACGGATTATTTACTTTCCCTGTTGACTTATATTCTCTTTCATTGAATAGTGATTCAGAGATTGTGCACCTAACACACAAAATAGTTAATAAAACAAAGGGGACCTTCTTTTATGTCTTTTCTAGTTCATATGGAGTCAATCATCTATGCTGAGTTGGCCTTGGTCCTAGGTGGTTAGTCTACCACAATTACCATTGATACAGCTAGTGGGGTGTAACTCGAGGCTTGTAGAGAAGATGTTTTCAAGGTAGGATGATTTGATGATGGCCTACCTCATGTTATGATTCCAATACCATCTGATAGTACACAATATGAGGATCCTACTACATAAATTCATGTGATCATTCTGGAGAATTATCATGCATTTTCTGAAAACTGTAATATTATAACCCTAACATGATCAAAGTGAACCACATCATCTGGTTCATTTTCTATAAATGAATTCAAATTTATATCGACCAGACACTAGATCCAATGATATTGGGACAAATGGGGTCTCTTTGCATTGGATACCAAATTAGTGTGGTAGAGTGGTTGACGCTAATGTTCTTCATGTACTAGTTCATGTCTTTCTCACTGAGAAGGATTGTGAAGGGGTCCAAAATCTTGGGATATTTTGGAGTCATGGGAAATACTTTAGTATTAGAACGATCCAAGAAGTCACTAATGAGATACAAAAACATGTACTGAAAATAAATGAGTGTTCTTATTACCTAAACTCTCAATCAAAAACCATCAATAGGATGAGGTATGTGATGTAGGAAGACGAAAGGTAGATGAAGCTGCTGGCACCTCAGGTGCCTAACCATCACGATGAGTGAGAACAAGAAAAAATAAAATCTAATAATCTTTTCCCATTGGATAATGAGGATGAAACAAATCTCAGAAGGTGATATCAATCCTCATTGGCCAGACACCAATGCTTGGTGGACCTGCAACATTCAATCACTAGAGTAGAACTATAAGGGTGATTTTTTAAAGACTCATGAGAGGCTAAAACACATGGATGATCCTCATCGATGCCTTAAATTTCTTATGTACTTTAAACATCATGTGTGCGTAGACACATTTCCTTTTTCCTATTCTAAATTAACACTCATCAATCAATTTTACTATAAATTAGTAAACGTCCCCTAATAACTTCTAGGTCATTTCTTGTGAAAGAAATAATGGGGGACCAAATGATTATATATTTGTATGATAATTTTAAATTTATGGTATTCTATTCATGACTGAACACCGAGAGTGATTGGGTAGAGAGAGGATGTGGCTATAGAATAAGTATCTAATAATAGCCAAATTTGTTTTCAAATTCATGCTACTGCTAGAATAAGATAATGATATGGGCATTGAATTAAATCCCAATAGAAGGTAAATTAATAGTGAGTGTCACAATGCCCAAAATCTAGAACACCTGGATAGTGGAATGGGGATATAGGTTGAATAATGACCATATCTGAAACCAAAACATCCATCTAGAAATCCTGAACTAAAAAAATTAAGTTTGACAAAAATCATGTTTGAAACACAGAACCAGTCTCACAATGTCATTTGATGTCTTTCTGGATATTGGCCCAGGATGGTAGATGAGAAAAAATGGCATGAGACCAAACCTTTAGGGGAACCATTTAGATATGGAATAGGATTAGGATCCAAATAAGGGGCATGAAATGTTATCAAATGGAATGGTGGAATTTCCAAATGGATTCTGGAACTCTAGTAATTACGCCAGTGCGTCTTACACCACATTGGTGTTAGTGTATCGGTCTGATCAAATATCAGACTCATATTCCATGGTAGAACTATCTTGGATAGATAGTGATGACTATAAATGTGAGTTATATAGTAGATTACCATTAACAATAGAGGGGGCCGAGGATTCCTTGTAGTAATACATCATACGATGAGGATGATAAGTAAATAGTTTTTCGTCATATGGTGAGGACATTGGGAACACAGTTTAACATCATACAATTAGAAAAGGACATGGAATATTCTAAAATAATATGATCAGAATTAATCCCATTATTTAACATCAGGTGACTGGGACTTCAAACATAATTTAAGGTCACCTGGCTTGGACCATGGTGAACAGTTTAATTTCATGTTGAACAAACTATGCATATTTGATTAAATATCATAGAGTATAGAGAATATGAAACTCCAAATAGATATGTGTCTTCTAATGAGTGAAAAAACTCAAGGTGCATGGAGACCATGATGACCCACTACCAAATCACACATTACTAAAAGTTTTCACACATATATTAATGTTGGAATTCTTGAAAATGGGATTCATTTTTATGATCAAATAGATCACACCATGGGTTTAACATCTCAAATGGACATTCATGGTGTGATGAAGGGAAATACCCAACATAAATTATGTCACAAGGAGAATCAAATTCCACACTATATAACATTGTGTAAACAACTCAAATTTTGTTTAATGTCACAATGATTACACTTGAACTCCTAGTTTAACGTTGTGGAGTTGGACCATAGATCATGTTTTTAAAATTTGTTAACATCGATACAAAGCCTACCTGAACTCTTAAGCAAATGTAATTCATGGTTAGTATAGTAAACAAGGAATGATAACAATTTTTTACTATCATATGGAATCACACTTTAAGAGTGAGTAGATAGATAGTTTAAAATTGAAATAAGGCACATGGAAGTAAAAAATATATAACTCATGACTTTAGATATTTATATCTGGGGTGCATGATTGATTGGGATTGACTATTAACCATATTTGGAACAAATGAAACATAAAAACATCCTTTATGAATGTGGTTATATTATGAATGGTTAACTATATAACAAGTTCGAAATAGAGGATCCATTGTTTTTGGGTAGAGGTCTATTAGGGCATTGACCCAGGATGAGTGGTGGGACAAAATCGAATTAGATCATCACTATTAGTGGTTCCATTTGGATTTTAAGGATGATGGAAATACAAATCAAGAGACACATGAAGTGTGGAACAGGTGTATTAGAATATGGGATCTAAACCTGAGTTTTATGAATTTTTTAAGTACCTATTTTACAGACCATATGGAAGGTAACATTGATAGTTTAAGGTCATATAACCTGGACCATGTTGGACATTCTAGATTCATATCCTTTAGAATGGGGATAATGTTTTCTTCAAGGGTATTTATGGTGAAAAATATGTAAAACCCAACATGAATGATCAAAATAGGGTCATTTTTTTTACACACCATATAACAAACAGAAAATAGTTTATGGTCAAAATGCAAGGACCGTAAGTGAATCCAAGGGGCTAAAATGTTATAAAACCTATGGTTGGCCCTACGAATGTGAATTATGAGTGTCACTATATATCCCATGAGGATGGGTATAAATCCACATGTATTTCTAAAACCAGACATGGTGGAATACCAATGACGGTGAAGATGATCCTCTTTGATGAGGGAATCTCAAGCTTCTCTGGTTTAAAATAGGTTTGAGTCATAGTTTACGATCATGAACTAAATTTTTTGTGAAATTTAGTTTAATGTCATAAAAATTGGACTATAGGAGAGGAAAATACTTAAAGGTGATAAGGCTTGGACCCACTATAAATAGTTTAAGGTTTCATTTCCCAGGCAAAAGAGGTGTGTGAAAAATGGATATTTTTAGTGCAATCTTATGAGAAAACTGAAGTGAATGAGATCCCAATGGGACCTAAATCCATAAAACACATTCCTACAAAGACTCAAATACAGTTTAATGTTGTGAATCTTGGAATTACTATGAATATTTTAAGGTTGGGTTCCCTGTACCATTGGTTCTTTGTTTATGGTTATTGAGTTTAGAGGAAAGAGTAAAATGTTCACTCAGGGATTTTGATATGGTGTTAGA
Organism: Viscum album; assembly: GCA_963277665.1. Classification (NCBI taxonomy): domain Eukaryota; kingdom Viridiplantae; phylum Streptophyta; class Magnoliopsida; order Santalales; family Viscaceae; genus Viscum; species Viscum album. The sequence goes on from OY728125.1 coordinate 280,430,525, forward strand.
GTTAAAACTTAATGTGAATGTTCAAAGGAGTCTATTCACCATATAAAACATACCTAGTGCACGCTACATACAATTTAAAGTCATGTGATCTAGATATATGGGTAATTATTTTGGAGTTGTGACTATGGACTGAGAAACATCAATTTATTTGGATTGGCATATGAGGAGTATAAAACCATGTGAATACATCGTAAAGGGGATAAAATACCACATATATGCCTTAAAATTCATTGAGTATAGTTTAATGTTTTTTTGAACTATAACCAATGATTGGGGACAAAAGGTTGATGAATTTGTAGTTGGGAATAGTGATGAGAAGTATAGGCATCACTATGTATCCCATAAGTATTGGAATCAAGACACATGAATTTCTTGAAAAATTCTTATTATAAGACCAATTCAACTTGGGGGGACAAATATTATGACATAAATAAAGGATACCATGTTTATTGTGAGGCATACAGAACTTTTTTATTGTAGGATCATCGTATAATGTTATGTGATAGGGTAGTTAGCACTTTGTTGAAGGTCATACAATTAAGACCATGGGGGGATGTGTCAAATGGTTACATGTAGGTAGGTGATGTGAATGAATTACAAGGATACCCATGATAGATGAGACATTTCTTATGGGATTCCAGCATATTTTTTTGAGTCATGATGCTTGGACTTGGGCATGTAGTTTATGGTCATAGTGTTTGGACCCCTATGAATAGTTTAATGTCTTCTTACATGATCAATTGTATGGCTATCCATTTATGTTCAGGATGCCCGAAACATGGGCTGGGAACTCCTCTAAGGATATGTGCAATGTGGATATATAAAAAACCCAACACGAATTCTAGTTAAGGAGGCTCATTGAATACATACACCCTTATGGGGAATCTGGAATACAAGTTAATGTCACAATTATTTGACTTTATGAGGCTAATGGGGTGGAAGGTTGATGAATTTTTGGTTGGTCTTGGAGGATTGAAGTTTTGGAAACACTACCTACCTGATTAGGGAAATAATCAAGCCATACATAGTTCATGATGGATATCTCCTAACATAGGTTTGACCAGTACACAGGGAGGGGGAATTTTTTTTTCATTTATGGTGGATGGAAAAAGATTTGATATATAGGCATATATATGTATTGTATGAGGATAGGAATCAATTCACCCATATTTCCTAAATCAGGCATGGTACATGTCCAATGTCAGGGGCATTGTACTCTTGGATGTGAAAATTTTGGTGTTGTGAAATTTATCATCCTATAGCTAGGACTGTGATCATTACACATTTTAGCATCATGCAAAGAGGATATTGGTTGACATACAGTTTACCATCATATAACTGGGATTTTGGTTTTAATATTGCTTAACATAATGATAGTTAGGTGTAAAGGATAAATTTTAATGTCATGTGATAGGGTCAATCCATGCAGTTTAACATCATGTGTTGTAGATTTTGGTTACTGTAGAGTTTATCATCATGCACCTAGGATGATAGTTGTAACACTGTTTATCATCATGAAAACATGACATTGAGGGCCAAGGTGGTCCGTGTTACATAATACAATCCTTAGGAAGTCCTAAACTCTATTAAATTTTGTGATTCCTAGACGTTAGCATCTATTTTATGATCATAGAGCTCAGATAGAAATATGTATATTAGTTTAAGGTATAAATACTTGGACGAGGATCCCAATTCAATGTTGTGTTCTTAGGACACTGGGAATATCTAGTTTAATTTCATACAACTCAAAATACTGAATCTTTTTGGAAATTTCAACATGCGTAACATGGAATTGGTTGGGAGTGTAATGCACTCTTCATCCCTAGTGATCAAACAGTTATCCTTTTTAGAACAGACATTATGAATGATATAATGTTCTTCCCAACTAGACTTCAATGTTTTTAGCTACATAAAATGTATCATTAGTGTTCTCAGATCCAGTACCATGTCACCTTTTATGAAAGGGAAGAGGAAAAACTTTTTTCTGAACAACCTATCTATTTTATTTTGGAGCCTCTCTATATTGTGTAAGGATTGAATCATGTTCACTCAGCAGGATTTAAAATCATCTAAATAGACATATAACATTATTTTTGGAATATTATGGTCAGAGGTATTTATCTAAAATGATGGAAAATACACATCAATGGGTAGGACTGATTTTGGTCTGTAAACCATGGAATATTGAGTACCCTAGCTGAAATTTAGATTCTTCGTCTGATAGGCCCATAGAGTGTTGGGGAGCTTGTTTGGACAACAAATATTGTTATGGAACACCATAAATTTTCAAAATGTCGGAAAGAGACTTGTTGAATTCCTCGATTTAACCATTTTCTTGTACTTGGTAGCGAGAAGTATGGTATGGCCAGATAAAATAAATTACATACAGTTCACTTAGCTAAACTTCTTGAAAGTTGGTTCCAATATTAGTTACATTTGATTTATGATATCTGAACCAATTGATTATATTAGAACTAAAAAATTAGGCCACTAACCAGACCATGATTTCATTAAGAGGAATCACTTATTTCCACATGTAAAGTAAATCATTCATTTTTAGAATGAACCTATATTGGAAAGCTATTTCAAGAAGATAAATTCCACTAACATCGATTCCCCAGACTAAAAAAGGCAATGAATATTTGTATTAGAGTGGGGATTTAGTGGTCGATACATGAAATTATAGAGAATCTGACACACATAAAACCTCTTGGAAAACTCAATATAGTCATAAACTATGATGGGACAGAAGTTTCCCAGCCTATGAATATGGTGGGAAATCATCAACCCAGACTAATGCATGCAACATGACCCAAAACGAACTTCCTATATAACCAAGGGAATTTCATCACCTTGGATGAAACTGTAGGGACCCTACGCATAACGTACATGAACATTACATTACTTTTGCGGAATACTTAGTACATAAAAAAAAATACACACACAAGGATCGTAATAGTTTAGTGTCTTTGGAAACTCAGAATATAATCTTCTAATCGTGGTGAAAGATCTCCAATATCTCCCATAAAGATCTTCCCTTTTTTTTACCTAAAACCTTTCTTTATATCTTGGGGAAAACAAAACATAAAAGGGTGAGCTCAAATGCTCAGTAAGGGTAAACAAAAGAAAATCAATCACATCATATTCATAAGAACATAACTTTTGGAAATCTTAACCTGCAAAAGAGAGCATAATTTCATAACATGGGATAAATCATAGTAGTGAAATGAAATCCCAATAAGCATAACTTAAAACATGAAACTTTGTGTCATACACACATAACCATAGAGAATCATTTGTTGTTAGTCATGACTCATTGCCAAGACTATCTTAGTGGACAAAGTCCCTTTCTGAATCGAGTCACCCTCGTTTCAGTCCTGTTTCACTGAACCGGTATAACCTACCATTCCAGCCATGTCTATCTCATGAGATATGAAATCTTTACCCAATTAATTGGAGGGTTATATAGGTCCCACCCATCTCATAATTATACCATTCTTATGTGTGCCACAAAATCATAAATCATACATCATTGCATAACCCATGTAATAAAAATGGGATTCTTAAACAACATGACATCATAAAAACATTCATATAAGATAAAGGAATTCATAAAAATAATTCCTTCACAACATAATCAAATCAATTTAATAATAGGGATAAAAACAGAACCCTTTATTATCATAGATGGAAAATAATTTTGATAAAACACTTGAACTTCATTCTTGAGGAAAATGTCCTTTCTACTTCAAAAACACTTTTCCTTTCTTAACATGTCATACAATTCTAAACTAAAAGAAGTTTATTGAAAATAAAAAAGAAAACTTTTAAAGGAATATTCTTGGAAATAATGTTTTAAAAATCCATTCATGTTGTATAAGTTAAAAAAAACATTCTTCGTACTTTTGTCGGAAAAGTCAAAAAGTACCTCGTAAGAAAAACGACAAAAGATTCCTTTCATACATATTACTAAAAACACACCGAAGGGTAAAAATGGATTTAAACAATTGTAGGTGGATGGAAATAATATTACATATTGATGAAACATGGATGTGGATGATAAAATACACCCCAGTAAATACTTATGAATAAACAATCTCGGATAAAAATGAGATTGTGATATTTCCCTTACCTTAGGTCCGACTTGCTCTGTAAGTGTCCGAACCTCCTATATAATGATTTAAATCATGTTATTGACTTATTCCAGAATCATATTCATTGTTATTATATCATATATGGTCCACTTATGACTTTATATTACCCGTTCTTTTGTAAAATCATGTTAAAGTAGCGTTTTGGGTAAAATCGTCTCATTTGTCGTTCGTGTTTTTAACTTTTAATTATTATTATGATTACATGGATCATGATTACTTATATCCAGAATGTAAAACATGATTTATATATAATATATATTCATAATATATATATATATAATATATATCGATAAATGGAATGAAATACACCGTTCATGGAGACGGTAGTCCGTACGTACGCATGAACGCTGTTTTCGTTTCCTTATTGAAGTGAATGGAATTAAGTAGATGACATACATATAAATTTACATAAATCCAGTATCATTATTATGTCATATATTTCATTATTACTTATTATATATACTTTATAATCATTCATGAATGGTTAATCATTGAGAATGAATCTCATCGCGTCGTGGAGACGGTAGTCCGTACGTACGCACGAGCGATGATATCGTTCCCATATTCGTGGAATTGTGTTGAAGTGTATGTAGACTATTTCAGTATCAATATCACTTTATATTAATCATATATAGTTACTCATTACACCTTTATACCCATCCAATTAAGGTGGTGGCGGAAAATAGATTACACCACGGCGTGGAGACGGTATTCCGTACGTACGCACGCACGGTGATTTCCTTTTTCCGTAGGATGGATAGAAGGTTAATTAGAGTTGTTTCATATTTATAATAACATATCAGGATATAATAAATACTGATGTTATTACTTTATAATGAAACAACTAAAGAAGAAGAAGTTGAAGAAGAAAGAAATTGAAAAAGATCAGTAATGGATATTACCTCTTTTTGACGCGCCTTTGCTTAGCCTCCACTTAAAGAACTAAGGATGGTATTTGAAGAAGACCAGGACCTCTATGATGATACTAGGGAAGTGGATAAGTGATTTTGGTAGGGGTTGGACGAGCTTGAAGGCTCAAAGTTGTGTGAGGAAGAGAGGGAGGAGGTGCCCTTTTATAAGGGAGGAGAGGGGCACCTTAGGAATATCTCAAAATATTATTTTATATTAAAGTCAAAATCGGTTTATAATGGTTCCAAAGGGTATTATTTATAATCTAAAGTGGGGATGGGTCTAAATCCTCTCATCCAATAGGATTTAGACAAGTTTAGGTTATTATTTTAACCTTATCAATTAGATTTAACTCTAAGTTAAATAATTTAACTTTTACTGTGTCTTTTTGTTTTCTTACACTATATGGTTAATAAACTTACTATATGAAGCCAAAAGAACCCCAAGTTTTTTATTATTAATATCTATAACCTTATCTAAGTCATTTGGCCGAACTTTAGATTTTTAGGAATAAAATAACAATTAATAATATAATATTTGTTTTAAAAACTATTTTATGTCAATTTTGACACTATTTAGTAATTGATTTTTGTGAAAATCATAAAAGAATGATAAGTTAGAAAAAAGTTAATTAAATCAATACTAACATGTTATATTAACCTATAAAATTAGTGGAATTTATAAAAAGTTTCAAATTAGATCTATTTGGGTATTTTTAACATCAAATATTTCGTTAATAAGATAATTACTGCATCATCTTTGTGTCACAAATAAATTAACATATTTGATGTCTAAAAATTACAAATAAAATACCATTATGTAGGAAATCGTATTATCTTTCTAATGAATATTTACAATCGAATTTATCTTATGTATAACCCTATATTAAAAATGTTTTAGTAAATAAACTTTGATTTTAACTCTTTTAACACTTCTTTGAATTAAATAATAATAAATGTCTTAATCTAATCCAAGTAGGCCTAAATGATAATATTTTACACTTAAGGTTTTTTTTGGTCGAGATACACATGTCCAATAGGATTAGGACATTTGTTAGGGTAATATTAATATCATTGTTACCCTTAATTACCCTATTTACTTTTAACCGTGGTAAATAAAAGTAAAAAGTTACTATTCACCAAAAATTATTTTCATCTCATTGAACCACATTTTACTTACTGAAATTAACCGTGTCTCTCGGATTTTTGAAATTCCATTCACAGAAGCGGTAGAATTATGTTTTATGAAAAATTCAGTTTTTTAACTACCACTTAGTAGTTTCACTATTCATCAAAAATTGATGTTTTTCATAACAATGCCAAAATTTCATCCTAAGCTATATTTCATATTCCGAATTCAAAAATGAAGTCTATTTTACCAACTTCATAACATAGAAGTTGCATTAATTAATTTTATAATTAAATCCCGCTATTAAAACAAATAGCGTGTTTTTAAGAAACAATATCAATCAAAAGATTGACACTTGATTATGTCTGGTTTAAATGTGAAATTACATTCAATGACCAACATTATATTAAATTATAAAAATATATTCTAAATATACTTTAAAACCACTCAAATTAATAATTTATCACTATTAATTATTTTGATTAAAAAAGTTGTTTTTAATTATAATTTAGTAATTTTCACTATTCATCAGAATATGAAAGTTATCTGAAAAGTACCAAAATTTCACCTTAGGTTAAATTCGATACCCCAAATCCAAAAATGAAGTCCATTTTGAGAGATAAAATTTCTAAAATTTAAAAAGTGGTTATTACTATTCATAACGGCTAGTTTTAATAATATTTTAATAGCATATCGTTGTTTCGTGAAACTCAGTATTGCGTACTACACACGCTATCGAGGAAGGTTGTGATTGCGTGTAATGCAAGGAAATTCAAAGATGCGTGTTGTGCAAGCTCGTTTTGGTGTAGCGTACAACACAAGACATTAATAAAATTAAAAAGAATATTTTTCATAAAATCTCGGGCTGTTACATTCTACCCCCCTTAAAATGAATTTCGCCCTCGAAATTCGTCGGGGGTTATAAATGGTTTACTATTCGAAAGTTTATTTAATAGAAACCCACATCGTAAAAAGGAATATCAAAACCAATCTTTAAAAACAAAAGTATGAAACGTAACAGTTGCCCAAATAAACTAATCACTGGGTTTCCACATAGGTGAAAATATGGATATGGAAGAGAAATCTAACCATCATGTTCTGATGGAGAGTGGTAGAGAACATGGCTATGGAAAATCCAGTAATCACAAAGCCATAAATTTGTGACGATATAAGGTACCATCTGATTCATCAGATATAAGATCACTAGGACAACATTTTTGGTTTTCAAGATCGTTTCCCTAAAGTTGAAAATTTGCATTAGAATAAATACTTACTTTATTTTGGTACAATCTCACTGTTGTTCATTCCTTGAACAATTTCCACTTCATCTCTTAAATAAATGAAGTTGAATTTGTTATTCGTGAAGTGTTAGCAGATCATGTGATAGAATGACGGGTCATTCAATCTGTCTCAAACAAAAGGTTAGAAAAAATTATATACATAAGTCGATCTATAGTGAGATTAATCATATATGGTTCCTAAAATGGACGTATACTTCATATATCATACTGCTTAATATAATAAAACTAGTTTCTACTAAACATGGACTTCCTGTAGGCCAGTGGTAGGCGATAAAGGCCAGTCGCACTTCAGTTGTGGGTTCGATTCCCACAGCCTTGTCCGACGCGATGGGCTGTCGCCCGTTCTGCAGGTTGTCCTTTTTCTAAAACTATATTACAATAACATCCCATCAATAATATCGAAAAAAACTTCTATCCTTAAACAATACTAAATTATGTCCAACATAATCCATTCCAATATTTACGCTTATCCATAATACTGCAGTCCACTCTCATAACATAGTGAAAATGATTACCAGAGATTTAATACCATCGTTGATCCCCATATAGCCTAAGATATGTTTTTTTGTCACATTCCAAACATTCAAATTCCTTAATCATGTATTCTCTTGAATACCCATTGAAACTTAGTGAAAACATGAATGCAGTTAAAAGTTAACACTTTCCACATATCAAAATCCTCAAAATTCTATATACTCAAACCATGATATCATTTAGTCCTTATATCAATCATGAGCTCATGAATATTGTTAAACATTTTATTTTCTCATTTTCCCTTCATTATGCGCATATCATCTTATTTCCAAAAATATCTCAATCACATTGAATACCACATTAGAACAATACATAAATATTCCAATACTCCATGATACAATATTATTTTGGAATCCCATTACATAAACACTTAATCATTCCACCACATCGTTGTCATATTCAACATCGCCAACAGTGATCGCATGTGACTTCCCTTTGTCCTTTTCCTTAAGCGGTTGCTCATGTCGATCATCACTAACCCTTGGATTAGGGCATTTATTAGCATAATGCCCCATTTCCTTACACATGAAGCATTGAAGTGTTGGTGGTGCGTTCTCTGCAGTGTTTGCTTTATTCACATCATTAGAATCCCTTTTTCCATTACTTCGACACTCAGCTGCTCGATGACCTTCTTTTCCACACTTAAAACATTTTCTAGTCCCTTTAAGACAATCTCCACCATGCTTCTTTCCACACTTTGTGCATAAGGAAACATTCATCTTCTTTTCACCATTATTCTGAGATTTCTCCTTGAACTCCATCTTTCGTTTTTTTCAAAACCATAAGATGGATATGTGACACCAACATCCATTTCTACCTTGATAGAACAACCCACAATTTCTTCATAGCTACTGAAGTCTCTTATAGCTAATTCCCTTCGAAGACTTAGTTTTAAGCCACTGAAAAATCGATCAACTTTACTTTCAGGTTGGATGATAATGCCAGATGCATACCTTGCAAGTCTTGTAAAATTCACTTCGTATATACCAACATATTCATCATCCTTTTGCTTTAGTTCAAGAAACTCCTTCTCCATCTTTGTTCGAAGAATACGAGGGAAGTACTTACTGAAAAACAAGTTTTTGAACTCGTCCCATTCCATGGACTCAATTTCATCTCTTTGCCTCGTATTCTTGATAAGATTCCACCATTGATCAGCTTCACCTTCCAAACGACATACTGCTAAGATGACTTTATCATGCTCAGAACATTGAAGAACTGAAAATATATTTTTAGTGGTACTGATCCATTGTTCAGCAACAAGTGGATCAGAAGTCCCACTGAAAGAAGGTGGACGTTGCCTCATTAAGGACTCAATAGAATATTGTTCCCTTCTCTACTCATTTGGAAGTCCAGAATGATTCATAGATTGTGTAAGTATAACAATAAGATTTTTCACTCCATCTCCCATAACATTTGTTTGTTCAGGAGGGAAATCATTGCATTGTCCATTGCATTGATCAACACGGTTCCTTCGGGTTCCAGCCATCGTCTAAAACCCAAAAAGAATAGTGTGAGAGGCAAAAATCATGCTAGGGAAAACAACATAATAAAGGGGGAGTACCTTCAATATCTAACATCTTAGGTTTAATTCTATGATCGTTAGCGTAGTTCTAGTACTATATCCTATACGTATACTTAACCTTAGGGACATCCCTAGACAAACCTTAGAAATATCTCTAGGGATCTCACTAAAGTTCTTGCATCCTAGTTTCCAAAGGTTGACTAAACCTTTCCTCTGATACCAACTGTAGAGACCCTAAGCTTAACGTACATGAACATTACATTACTTTTGCGGAATACTTAGTACATAACAAAAAAATACACACACAAGGATCGTAATAGTTTAGTGTCTTTGGAAACTCAGAATGTAATCTTCTAATCGTGGTGAATGATCTCCAATATCTCCCATAAGGATCTTCCCTTTTTTTACCTAAAACCTTTCTTTATATCCTGGGGAAAGGAAAACATAAAAGGGTGAGCTCAAATGCTCAGTAAGGGTAAACAAAAGAAAATCAATCACATCATATTCATAAGAACATAACTTTTGGAAAACTTAACCTGCAAAAGAGAGCATAATTTCATAACATGGGATAAATCATAGTAGTGAAATGAAATTCCAATAAGCATAACATAAAACATGAAACTTTGTGGAATACACACATAATCATAGAGAATCATTTCTTGTTAGTCATGACTCATTTCCAAGACTATTTTAGTGGACAAAGTCCCTTTCTGAATCGAGTCACACTCGTTTCAGTCCTATTTCACTGAATCGGTATAACCTACCATTCCAGCCATGTCTATCTCATGAGATATGAAATCTTTACCCAATGAATTGGAGGGATATATAGGTCCCACCCATCTCATAATGATATCATTCTTATGTGTGCCACAAAATCATAAATCATACATCATTGCATAACCCATGTAATAAAAATGGGATTCTTAAACAACATGACATCATAAAAACATTCATATAAGATAAAGGAATTCATAAAAATAATTCCATCACAACATAATAAAATCAATTTAACAATAGGGATAAAAACAGAACCCTTTATTATCATATATGGAAAATAATTTTGATAAAACACTTGAACTTCATTCTTGAGGAAAATGTCCTTTCTACTTCAAAAACACTTTTCCTTTCTTAACATGTCATACAATTATAAACTAAAAGAAGTTTATTGAAAATAAACATGAAAACTTGTAAAGGAATATTCTTGGAAATAATGTTTTAAAAATCCATTCATGTTGTATAAGTTAAAAAAACAATTTTCGTACTTTTGTCGGAAAAGTCAAAAAGTACCTCGTATGAAAAACGACAAAAGATTCCTTTCATACATATTACTAAAAACTCACCGAAGGGTAAAAATGGATTTAAACAATTGTAGGTGGATGGAAATAATATTACATATTGATGAAACATGGATGTGGATGATAAAATACACCCCAGTAAATACTTACGAATAAACAATCTCGGATAAAAATGAGATTGTGATATTTCCCTTACCTTAGGTCCGACTTGCTCTGTAAGTGTCCGAACCTCCTGTATAATGACTTAAATCATGTTATTGACTTATTCCAGAATCATATTCATTGTTATTAAATCATATATGGTCCACTTATGACTTTATATTACCTGTTATTTTGTAAATTCATGTTAAAGTAGCGTTTTGGGTAAAATCGTCTCATTTGTCGTTCGTGTTTTTAACTTGTAATTATTAATATGATTACATGGATCATGATTACTTATATCCAGAATGTAAAACATGATTTATATTTAATATATATTCAGAATATATATATATATATATATAATATATATCGATAAATGGAATGAAATACACCGTTCATGGAGACGGTAGTCCGTACGTACGCATGAACGCTGTTTTCGTTTCCTTATTGAAGTGAATGGAATTAAGTAGATGACATACATATAAATTTACATAAATCCAGTATCATTATTATTCCATATATTTCATTATTACTTATTATATATACTTTATAATCATTCGTGAATGGTTAATCATTGAGAATGAATCTCATCGCGTCATGGAGACGGTAGTCCGTACGTACGCACGAGTGATGATATCATTCCCATGGTCGTGGAATTGTGTTAAAGTGTATGTAGACTATTTCAGTATCAATATCACTTTATAATAATCATATATAGTTACTCATTACACCTTTATACCCATCCAATTAAGGTGGTGGCGGAAAATAGATTACACCACAGCGTGGAGACGGTATTCCTAACGTACGCACGCGCGGTGATTTCCTTTTTCCGTATGATGGATAGAAGGTTAATTAGATTTGTTTCATATTTATAATAACATATCAGTATATAATAAATACTGATGTTATTACTTTATCATGAAATAACTAAAGAATAAGAAGTTGAAGAAGAAAGAAATTGAAAAAGATCGGTAATGGATATTACCTCTTTTTGACGCGCCTTTTCTTAGCCTCCACTTAAAGAACTAAGGATGGTCTTTGAAGAAGACCATGACCTCTATGATGATACTAGGGAAGTGGAGAAGTGATTTTGGCAGGGGTTGGCCGACCTTGGAGGCTCAAAGTTGTGTGAGGAAGAGAGGGAGGAGGTGCCCTTTTATAAGGGAGGAGAGGGGCACCTTAGGAATATCTCAAAATATTATTTTATATTAAAGTCAAAATCGGTTTATAATGGTTCCAAAGGGTCTTATTTCTAATCTAAAGTGGGTATGGGTCGCAATACTCTCATCCAATAGGATTTAGACAAGTTTAGGTTATTATTTTAACCTTATCAATTAGATTTAACTCTAAGTTAAATAATTTAACTTTTACCGTGTCTTTTTGTTTTCTTACACTATATGGTTAATAAACTTACTATATGAAGCCAAACGAACCCCAAGTTGTTTAGAATTAATATATATAACCTTATCTAAGTCATTTGGCTGAACCTTAGATTTTTAGGAATAAAATAACAATTAATAATATAATATTTGTTTTAAAAACTATTTTATATCAATTTTGACACTATTTATAATTGATTTTTGTGAAAATCATAACAGAATTATAAGTTAGAAAAAATCTAATTACATCAATACTAACATGTAATATTAACCTATAAAATTATTGTAATTTATAAAAAGTCTCAAATTAGATCTATTTAGATATTTATAACATCAAATATTTCGTTAATAAGATAATTACTGCATCATCATTGTGTCATAAATAAATTAACTTATTTGATGTCTAAAAATTACAAATAAAATACCATTATGTAGGAACTCTTTTTAGCTTTCTAATGAATATTTACAATCGAATTTATCTTATGTATAACCCTATATTAAAAATGTTTTAGTAAATAATCTTTGATTTTAACTCTTTTAACTCTTCTTTGAATTAAATAATAATAAATGTCTTAATCTAATCCAAGTGGGCCTAAATGATAATATTTTACACTTAAGGTTGTTTTTGGTCGAGATACACTTGTCCAATAGGATTAGGACATGTGTTAGGGTAATATTAATATCATTTTTACCCTTAATTACCCTATTTACTTTTAACCGTGGTAAATAAAAGTAAAAAGTTACTATTCACCAAAAATTATTTTCATCTAATTGAACCACATTTTACTCACTGAAATCAACCGTGTCTCTAGGATTTTTGAAATTCCATTCACAGAAGCGGTAAAATTAAGTTTTATGAAAAATTCAGTTTTTTAACTACCACTTAGTAGTTTCACTATTCATCAAAAATTGATGTTTTTCAGAACAATGCCAAAATTTCATCCTAAGCTATATTTCATATTCCGAATTCAAAAATGAAGTCTATTTTACCAACTTCATAACATAGAAGTTGCATTAATTAATTTTATAATTAAATCCCGCTGTTAAAACAAATAGCGTGTTTTTAAGAAACAATATCAATCAAAAGATTGACACTTGATTATGTCTGGTTTAAATGTGAAATTACATTCAATGACCAAAATTATATTAAATTGTAAAAATATATTCTAAATATACTTTAAAACCACCCAAATTAATAATTTATCACTATTAATTATTTTGATTAAAAAGTTGTTTTTAATTATAATTTAGTAATTTTCACTATTCATCAGAATATGAAAGTTATCCGAAAAGTACCAAAATTTCACCTTAGGCTAAATTCGATACTCCGAATCCAAAAATGAAGTCCATTTTGAGAGTTAAAATTTTTAAAATTTAAAAAGTGGTTATTACTATTCATAATGGCTAGTTTTAATAATATTTTAATAGCATATCGTTGTTTCGTGAAACTCAGTATTGCGTACTACACACGCTATCGAGGAAGGTTGCGATTGCGTGTAATGCAAGGCAAGTCAATGATGCGTGTTGTGCAAGCTCCTTTTGGTGTAGCGTATAACACAAGACATTAATAAAATTAAAAAGAATATTTTTCATAAAATCTCGGGCTGTTACAGAAGCATAGGATAATTACATCAATCCCATGATTTAAGAGCATCTACTCAAGGTTTGTCTGACTCTATAGTGTGAATTTTGATGTCCACTAATAGATTCCCTCATTTTAGGCTCAATTTAGCATAACGGTTCCATACTGAAGACACTCAATAAAATGGGTTCTCCAATCATAGTTTAATTTAACTGTAGGGGTATTTTTACGTCCCTAAGTGGATGCACTGATAGTCAGGTGGATTATCTATGGGTTATCATCATAATATAAAGTGGTTGGAGTGATGAACCTCTAATGTGCCACATGAATGAACAGAGAATCATTTCTAAGATCTATGAAAGATGAGACTAAACTGGCCTAGGCATCAACATGACCATTATGTGATGAGAGAACATGAGTTACCTTCATATGATAAGGGAACTGGGCCATTAGCTAGAGAGTGAATTCTGGCAGGGGACAAGCTCTATCTTCTTAACATTGTTATCACCATTGATTTTCTTGATTTATAACTAAGGGTCTCACTTCACATGTAATAAAGGAACATAAATCTATAAATCTAGTTCGAGAGTAGTAATGATATTTCGATACTCTACCTCATTGATGGTGAAACCTTCTGAAAAAAGGAATGAGTAGAATAGAAAAACCTACATATGTTTTATAGCAAGGATTCCAAAAACTACTCGATTGAGCATGGGATCATTGATATTTTTTCTAGTTAGAATATGTGAGGTGCCATCAAAATGATTTTTTAACATGGAATGGTCTATCCTACTGAATGGATGGAATCTTATGGGAAAATGAAATCCAGAAGAAATTCTTCATAAGTTTTAGGGGTAGCTAGAAAGTCTAAAATATCTTGAACAATGATGGATTTCTAAAAAAACCAAATTTTGAACTTTGGAAAAATCACAACCCACTATAGTAGAAATCCTATAAACATTGCGTAATTTATGATATGATTTAGTGGATCCACATGGGAAACTAGTTGTATCTCATGATGTTATGGATTATTTATTCAAAATATGCATTTTTAAAAAGAGTGTAAGGAAACTCTTCATGATGGGAGTGTATTGAGACTCCTTGTTAATAAGAATGAGACAGAGATAGTATAGATAATTCTATATTCCATTGATTTTCTTTTGAGAAAGTAGGTCGATGTAGGATCACTCCTGGTTGGTCACATAGATGAATAGAGGCTTCCCTGTGATGGTTAGCACAAGAACTGGTGGTTTAATCCTAGAACATCACATCTCATAAGTAGATGGTATCTTTATTCATGATCATTGAATATGGAACACACTTTTTTTTTAAAATTTTCAATGACTCTAATAAAGTAGGATATGTGGCCTAGAAGTCCTCAGATCCTTTGAAGTCTGCATAGAGGTGGCATACGGTAGATGGATTTGATATTATCTTGACTAATATTGATTCCTCAATATCCAATGATAAATTATAGAAACTCCCCATAGGTAACCCAGACGACACATTTTAAAGGGTTGTCATTAGATTTCAGGTGCATTTGAAACCAAAAACACTCTAAAGAACTCTGAGCTGGTCCTGACGCTTGTGGTATTTGACCACCAAATCTTCTATATAGCATTACAATAGAAACTAGTGGATGAGTTTGATGATATTATGAATGGAATAATGATAATTTGAGCCATCATTATTCATACCGAATAGAATTCCTTGATAGAAAAAAGTCTCTTATGGTGCTTTGAAGGTTATAGAATTGTCATCTATATGGGATATCCAGATCAAATTATATCTAGAGTATCCAACTATAAAAGAGACATCATGGAACCCTTATAATACATCGATCAATAGTTTTTCCACTGAGAGAGGAAATCATATTTGTGTAGTGGCACTTTAGGTCTAGGAAGTTGATGCATGGATTGATTTTACCATTCTTATTCCTGACTGTTACAATGTTGGATAGCCACATGGGGTACTTTACATCCTTAAAGAAGTGATATTTGATAATATTATCGACCTCATCCTTGAACACAACCCCATGAGAATGGTTAATTTCTCAAGGAGGCTACTTGAACCCATGATAACTCACTGGGAGACCAATATAGTGGATGATGAATTGATGGTCCAGTCCTAGAATCTCATCATATCTTTAGACGAATATATCACAGTTCTTCTTGATGATGTTTTTTTCTTATACTATTCTTCTGCAAGTTTGAATAAAACTATCAACAATTTCATTATATATCTCTTAGTGCTACTATTCTTGTAAACGAAATCACAAAATGTTGTGGAGATTCCCTCTTCAAATGATTGATGATTTTCTTCCAAATCCTCTTAATATTATAAGGCAGGGGAATCAATAAGAGGATATGATTCCTCTAGGATAACTGACTCTTTTGGAATAGGAGTTCCTACCTAGCCATATATAGACTGTTTATTTGGATACCACTTTTCTACTAAAATAATGATGGTAGATACTATTGGACTAATTCCATCAGGCCTTCTACCATGGGGCATATTGCTTAATGTGAAAGAAATGGTGGTGGGTCATTTTATGGTGGTTCAACCCATATTAGAGGAAAATGATTGTATTAAGTACAATGGTTACAATGGGGTGAAAATATATATACCTTAAAGGAGTATAGGATTCAGCTATCACATATGTCTGACCTGTGTAGGAGTATATGATATTATTATTATGTACTTTGTAAAGAGGTACATGACACCCTATCCTATGAAAAATTATGAAGTATTTTCCAAAATATGGAATCATTTAATTGAACTGGTGAATTGGGAGGGTGAAATCATCATTTACATCTATCCATAAGACGAATTCAATGGTTCTATGTTTGTCCTCATTGGTTTGTAAGTGATTTTCCATGGACTTGTCGTAGCCAAAATCCTGATAGTGGGATTCATAGGAGGTGGAATAGATAAATCTCCTGGGAGAATGTCTACTCAACCATTGAGTGAGTAATTTAGGCATTGTCGATATGAGGAAGAGACTGGTACATGAAAATGGAGCAAGGGCCTACCCATTAGTGCATAGTGGGTAGTATCCTATGGGATATCCATGAATTTGGAATCGTCTACCAAGACAAGTAACATGGTCTTCAAATAGCTCTTCCATGTGGTATCTACTCAGTCCTTTCATGACCCTATATTTTTTGGTTTGAGGGGCTCAATTCTACCATTGTGAGTCCAAACCTATAGAGTGTTCGATATGGGAAGAGATTGATTCCCAAACAATTATCAACTAGGTAGTGGTGAAATTCCACTCCATTGAACTAGCCTATGATGTAAAATGGGAAATGGTGGTCTTACTATAGTGACCCTTCATCCTCTAGGGAGAACTAGATGGTGGCTATAATTTCTTATCTCTTGAGCTTCTCAACATAAAAGTTCATTGTGGCCACAACCTCTATTTAGAACTAGACGAGGTTCTTTAAGGCATCTATTAGAGCTTTACACATCTCTTATAACATATATAGGGACTTGATTATCAAGAGTTTCACATGTATGCTAGTGATATGCTTTACAATGTTGTACATTTGTTTCCAATTCACATTTCATCTTGTAAGGGGTTTCTATTTAGCTGGAGGGATGACTGATACTGCTGGCTAAACCACTCGATTCTGAATAGTGCTGAAAATGTCCTTCTACTAATCAAATAACTCTCTTAAAACTACCATTATAAAAAACCTATTCTTATTGTACATAGAATTACACCATATTTTTGGTATACATAGTAAATTACTCAAAAAGACTCCCAAATAGTGTTTGGAAACATGGAACAAGAATATTATAACTCTGTGATAGATCTTCGATGTTTCCCACATAGATAGACCCTTAGTAAATCTACTTAAAAACCTTTCTTCATAACCTCAGGAATAAAAACGTAAGAAATGGGTGAGATCTAATGATTAGTAAGGGTAAATAATTGAAACATTTAATCATAACATGAACAAATAGTACAAGAACATGATCATATCTCATTAGAAGATCATAGCCAACATATTCAAGATCATAGAAATAAATCATGGAATAAGGATTAGATGTTAATAATACGTGAATAGTAAGATAATTGGGAACATAATCCATGAAATAATTACAAAATAATAATACATGGAATTGTGGCATACACATCAATAAATAACATCATGAACATGTACATGTAGAAACAGGTTAACTCACTCATTATGCAAATGACACGAATTTAATCCCTCACATAGACTTATGTGCATAAAACTAGGTCAATTTATATTGTTGTGAACATTAAATCAGGTTCACACATAATAGTGTGAACAAGTAATCAGGTTTACATAAAATCATATGGACATGAGACAGGGTACATGAATAATATTGTGAACATGTAACCCGGTTCACACATAACATTATGAAGACATGTTAAGGTTCACTTATAATAGTGTAGACATGTAATCAGGTTAATGCATAAACATATGGACATACAACCATGTACATGCATAACACTATGAACATGTATTCCGGTTCACCCATAACATATATACTCATGAGTCCTCAATTATTACCCAATGCATTGGAAGGAGATATAGGTCCCACCCATCACAAAATACATGTACCACATGATTATAATCAATCACTATATCATTGACAATGAAATGAAATGGGTATCATAAAAATTTCATCATATTATTAGATAATGAATAGATATTGGTCTCATAATCATTTGGTCAAAGCATAACAATTGAAAATATGTGGGTTTCAAAGGCATATAACCCCTGGAAGAGAAATGAGTGTCATAAGAATCATTCCATTAAAACATAAACCATTGAAGAATGAATATTAATGGAACCTCTGAATTGTTTCATAGAAGGTCGGGAGTAATATCAATATATGTCATCTTATATGGAAGATAATTTTTAAATATCTTTTAAAAAAATTTCTTAAAAAAAATATCATTTCGTCAATGAAAATAATTTTAAAAAATATTAATTTTGAAGACAATTTTCATTGAAAAATCATTGAAAACAAAGAAAGAAATCTTGAAATATTTTTTACAACATTTTCCCTTGAAAAATGTATAAGATAATCATTAAAATATTTCAAAAAAACCCGCTTTAACACCTAAACAATATGGATACAAATATTTTTAAAATATTTATCCACGAAAACATATAAAAGAAGCTTGAACATATTTTGAAAAAAAGTTTCCATTAAAATAATTTAAAATCATATCAAAGAAAAATTGAGATCATGAAAATATTGTCCTTTAAAAACAACCTTTTGAAAATATATAATGTAATATATGAAAAATAAATCTATTTTTTTTTACAAATTTTTTTTTGGAAACATTTTTTCATTAATAACCATTTTAATGAAATAAGTTTTCGATAATATTAGCGAAAGATAATTTTAAATAGATAACATTATAAATATACAAATTAAGATTCTACAAAATTATGGTCATAATAGCGTGGGGGTCCGTACATGTTGAACATTTTTTTTCACTGTGAAATATCATAAAATTGCCTTGATTGGTGAACAACATGATGATCCCATTTAAAAACTATTTTTTGAAAAGGTAATAAATGGGTAAAATTTTCCTTTAAAAAAAATTATAATATTAAAACCATTTTGAAACCAATTTTTAGAAAAATGTTTTTTTGAATGAACACATATTTTTTTAGAAAGGATATATAAAGTCATCTTTTTAGAAAAACATTTACTTTATTTTCTTAAGTACAAAATAATTTAAAAGGATCCCATTATTTGGATATAACATGCATAACCATATGTTAATAAAGTTCATGATTTTTCCTGATATATGAGTATTTCATCAATGGAAGACTAATAAAAAATAATCTTGATAAATGATGAGCATGAATCTATAAATCATTACCAGTATAGTACCATTAAATCATAATACAATATAATGAATAAAAATACATGAATTCTAACCTAGAATGGAAATAATATGATTCATGATATAACATGTCAAAAAGTAGTATGTACACCTCATATAAAAATGTAGGTGTACAACCTCAAATGTCTATCAACAAAGTAAAATTGATACAAAATAACATTATCGATTTGTTATGTGTTGAAACATAACCCCCATGAAATAAATGTCATAAAATGGATATGTAAATACCAATAAATTAAAATATAATAATCATATAAAACACCCATGGGTAGAATAGACACTGGAAAAATGAAATTAATCTTCAATAAGGAATTTATATTACTGAAACAAAATAGTTAGATGAAACTCCCTTACCATAAGTATTGAAATTCATCATACACATTAAAATTGCTTATATATTAAATATAAGTTTATTATAAATCGAAAATAGTGCTGTATTATTTTATATAATACTATATATGATTTGGTTAAGGATTTATATCACCCATTTTTAATAACTGCTTATTAATGTTACATTTCATGAAACATCCTCTTCATTTTTCATATATGATTTGACTTGTTATTATTGATCATTTAACGTAGACCATGATATTATTATTTATAGAATACTCAAATTGGTATAAATATCATATATATTAAGTACATATGTATTTATAATTATATTTATTGGATATAAGCATGAAATGTAATACACTATTCATGGAGATGGTAGGTCGTACGTACGCATTAACGAAGATTCCGTTTTATTAGTGTCTGGAATGGACTAAAATAAATGACATATATATATATATATTATAGTTAAATAAGAATTATTATTTCATTTATATCATATAGTTTCACAAAAATATGGGCCAATGAGTCATTACTAGAACATGGTGATCTATCTCTATATACCAAAGTCAATTGATGTTATTTTCACTACTTCACAGCCGACACCATAGGTATATTCCAAGTATGATTTTGGATTATCCCTTTTGCAATACTCCACAATTTACCTCAATCCATTTATTTATTTATAAATTAAATCCAAAAAGTATATCATTTGAAAAAATGAACCTGATGAGAGAACATTAGAAATCCATTTGTAGGGTTCTTTTTATTCATTACTAAATTGCTAGTGATCTTCATGGGTTTGACCCTATAGTAAAACTTTACTATTCCCTTTTAGTGATTCTAGTTTGGTATATAAATTTCTAGTCTGATCACCACCAATCTTAATTTAATTATGAATGAGTTCACATGATCTGAACTTCCTTATGTGGATTAAAATAAGTGTGGAGGAATAAGTTTGAACTTAGAGTACTTTGATGACTTATCTACACCATGAATGTAATAAGGGGATCATGATAAGAGTTGGTAGTATTTGGAACACCATAAATTCCTGCTATCTTATGAATGTAATATCTAAAAAACATTCTCTAAGCTCTATAGTTCAATTTTTTTGAATTTAACGTACTATATAAAGTGGTACACAATCACCAACATTTATGAGTAAATGTGTCAGGAATTCCATCATTGTTTCCTCAAAAATGCACCAGAAAACATCAAACTATTAAATAAAACCAATAGGAAAATGATTCTAAACCATCACCCCCTATAAAAACTCACAACATTTTAAAGACACTATATCCATACACTTTATGCCATAACACCATATCTAACATCCAAGAGCATGATAATTCATCCCCACAAAAGAATGTATCTCCATGGGAATGATATGAAACCCAATGTGTACAAAATCTTCCATCACTAAAGAAACAAAAAATATTCATCAGAAAATCACCTAATTTTTTCATTCATCTTTCTATACCTTAGTAAAATCCCCAAAAAAACATGTTCATTATAAAAATATGCTTAAGAATACCCATGTAAGGATTTTACCACTTCCTTCAAAAAGTATTATTGTACTATCATCTAATAAAGGAAACTCCTCCGATGACTTTCTCCAATATAAATACATATCACAACCATTTCATCTACAAATAATAAAGATTTCCCAGAATCATATACAACAACACCAACTGGTCTCTTTCTCAATACATCCACCACAACATTTCCATTACCCTGTTTATAATAAACCATGAATTTGTGGTCCGACAAGTTCTCATTCCACTATAAATTACTCAAATTCATGTCACCATGTGACAATATGTATTTAACAAAATTATAATAAATATAACCAATTAAAGTTCCTCAATGAGATGATATAGCTATAAATTTATGGAAAATACTATTATAGAAACATCATTGTCATGGGTGTAGTAGTAACATTCATGAGGCCATAATGTTTGAGACCCAAAAGATATGATCACCCTCTATTTCATCAACAAAAAATACAATTCATAATGTGAATCATTAAATTAATCCATTAATTGAATGTTTCCATCTAGTAGATAAATAATTAGAGAACTGAATAAAGTCTTATTAAAATTCTTGAAAGAATCATGGTAATGTTCAGTGAAAAATATGATCGATAATTACTATATAATGTTTCCAATTGAGTTAAAATTTGGCATATATCAGGTATGAACCTCTTGTAATTACTACAATGAACAATTAAAATATTAACCTCTATAATTTTCTTGGGGGATACCCAAGAAACCTCCACCTATGTCATTAAATGATCTATAGCTACACAATTCTATGATTATACTTGAAATAAACATGGAACTTTAGAGAATAGAAATAAAAATTCAATAGTTTCTAAAATAGCTGGTGAGACTGAATAAATCCACATGTAGCACATAGTTTCTCTGCAATATCCTCCTTTGAATCTAAAAATAAAAAAGTTTAAATCAATAAGAACTATCATGGACTAGTCGAAAAATCATGGAACAATACCTTAATCAATACCATGAACACGATTGGAGAATTCCCCACTCCGAAGAACATCAAAAAAAACTCACGAGGACCATATAGACATCTAAAACCATCCATCTTAATATTATCATCCTTCACTCATGTTTGTTAATATCTATAATTCAATTCAATATTTAAAATATAGTTGTTTTTGTTCATGGGATATAATTTATCTTCAATCAATGGGATATGATAGAAATTCTTCACCTCCACTGAACTTTAAAGTGGTGATTGGTACAAAACTACAAAAAACCATCTACATATTCTAAAAGTATAAGTAGGGCTCCATAAGGTAACACACTAGGTTGAATGAATTCTATATTAAGTTTTCAAAAAACTAGATCCCTAGATCCCACAAATTTTAAGGGTCTAACCATTATGGAGTTATAAATACATGACATAGGTATGTTTACACCCCTATATTGTACTTAATCTTGTCACAATCTATCTGAGAGAGGTCGCTGCCATGAATACCCCAAGCCCCACTCCCATAGGCTAGGTACTAGAGACTAGCACCAAGTAGGCATATACAGCAAATGGGAGGCATTTTCTTATATACTTGCACACACACACATATCCAAGAAAAAATTATAAAACTAAAAACACAAGGTAAAAAAACTAGCATACCACTAAGATTCGAACATAGAGTACGGTAGTGGAAAACTAAAAGTAAACGGGACCATAATACATGCCTAATAAAAAGTAAAAAAATAAACATATACAAGTTTCTAGAACCCCTTCAAAAAAACACTACATGAATGGTTAGTATAGAAACAACTATCCGAAGCCACAAAAGAACACCTCGTCTATCGGGTCACTCTAAACACAACCTAGCCCCAATTGGCCAAGGAATTTGTCAATACATTGATCATCTGGACATGAAACAACACTTTTGGGAAAAGACAATGAAGGGGTGATTAAAAAAATACTCAGTCCCCAAAACATGAAGGAAATAAACACAAAGGGAATATCACTAATAGGATCCTATCAAATCAATGCAGGTATATTTATATAACACATAAAACAAGAACATCAAGGAATACTTGTAAAGGATACCAAGATGAAAGGTCTCATCAACTTCCAGCTATATGTATCTATTCATATCAAGATTGTTCGTGGAGTTATCACTCCTCCAGATATCTGATATAAAAACATAGAACAGGTCATCCAAAAGTATCAGTTTGATCACCTAGTATCGATACATCATGAAATTTCCTAGATTCATCTGATCTCTCTAAGTGATAGAGTCTTTATATCCAAACAAAACATTAACTACATGACTCTTCTCGAGGCACGCTCATTCTGGGGGAAATCAGTCCTTTAACAATGATGTCACTGGGCACTTTTACAAAGAGGTCCCATAAATTTAGGCCCCACCCAAATTGAAATATACGTGTCTGGGTCATGATATAGAGAGAGGGGATTCTTCCCATAAAATATTGATAGCAAAATCTGTATCAATCTACGACATAGGGATTCTCCCCATAGAATACAAATAACCCTACCGATGTGTCTCATAACAAAGGGGATTATCCCCCGAGAATGTCAAGAACCATGCTGATACAACCCACTGGATGGAGGATTAACTCAATGTTCCTGAAGGTCAAATCAATTCTCATAATGAATAATCTCAAGTCATATAGGATCACTCAATTCCCATGGAGGGATGCCACAACTCTATATAGGACATGTCTTGTAGAGGGTATTGATGTCTAGTAATGTGGACTCAATGCCAAAAGGAACCATCAAGGAATTATCCAAGGGAAACTCCACACCTACACTATTACATACTAAAAACCACCAATCCATTTAAAAATGTATGCCTTCTCTCTAGGTCCCTACACCATATATGACTCATGAAACAATCCATAGATTTGAATGTTATAGAAAAAATAATAAAATGGTCCTGGCTTAGCTCGGTTCTGACATGACCCGACCTAGTCTGTCTGGGTCGACCCGAACTAACTGGGCTTGATGGGATAGGCCTGTTGGGCCTCCAGACCAGCCCGACTACTCTACCTCAGCCTGCATCAGCAGACCAGCCCTTCTCCCGCAATCAATCCAATTGCGTGCACTGCCCAATCAGAGTAGTCACTGCATTTCAAAGACAACACGCCTCAGCTCCTCCTATGTCGCAAGTCCACAACAGCCTCCGTAGGGTCCATGCTACTGGTCGCCATGTCCTGGTCACCTTTGTGACCTTATGTCACATCTCGGTCGTTGCTCATGAGTTCCTCCACCAGAAGCCCTCATTAAAGGTGGTCCAGCTAGACTACATCCCACCACCGCTGGCCACCCTACATGTAGAATCTATTGGTCATTGCTCACTGCCTCCACCGCCATGGGCCATCTGGCCAACATAGTCCATCCTATGCCATAGGCTTTCGTCTTTGCCGACCACCCTAAGAGCGGCCATCATCTCGGGTTCACCTTGGTCGACCTCCTTGAGGGGCTGGTTCCACCTCTACCATCGATCACCCCACCTCACTATGATCAACCTAAAATGGTTGGAGTCATCTCCTCCGGTCATTGACTTATGCTACCGCATGACTTATGGAGCTGCTGTTTGGAATTTCTGTCACGGATCGTGAATTTTGAGGAATGAAGAACAATGATATGGGGAGAGGCAAGCACATGAATGCCCAAAATGGATGGATCGTGAACTTGTTCATTTCAGCCTCTATCTATCCATTTTAAATGAGGAACTTAAGGGAATAATAAATAACTTATAAAATGAATCATCTTGAAAACCGTTCCCACCATAGAATAAACTCATCCAACAATATTCCCGACCAATTGATTAATACGTCTATCGATTAATAAATGTTTTTTCGTAAGGATAAATAAAAGGAAAAAATATAAAAAAATCCCACACCCTACCTATTGTTTTAATCTTTCTCTGATAAATAATGAATATACATCATTGTCATTTGGTGATTCTTGATTCGAGTTCTGACCTCTAATCCTTCATTTCCAGCGATAGATCCTCTTTCTCATTGCCATTGGGAAACTCTATGATTATTGAAATAACCCTAGATTTTTTATTGGGATTATTAAAAAAGGTATATTGGTGATGTTTCTTCAAGTAATATTCAATAAATTATTTTTATCAAAATATTTGAATAAAGTTCACATCCAAAAAATATCTTTCACAGCTGGTCTACGTCGACCATGGTTAGGCCTCACCGAAGGAAAACAACCCCTTAAAAACTCAACAGTGGACTAGAATTTCCAATACATGTTAACATTTATTTCTTATTTTGTTTTTAAAAATAAAATAAAATAAAATAATTTTTTTACATATGGTTGTGCCATTTTTTGGTTTTTCCACAAAAAGATCACCTAGACTAATGTCAAGTTGTGCCTCGGGTAAATCCACTACTCTGAGCTCAACGATGCCCTTTGATTTTTGATCCTAGAAACCATTTTTATATTAGATCAAATTTGAATGAAAATTTTTACGCACACTATTAATTACAATTTTTTTGGTAGTACCATTATGGGCACACCGAGCCATAGAATTGCACACTGCCTTAGTGTCCTGTCTCAGAATATATCGAGAAAATTTCAAAAACAAAATCAGGGAAATAGAAGTCATTAGAATCTACCCTCCATAGGGATTTATATCTCCAAAATCCAGAAAAAATGATTCTCAAATATATTAGGGTAATGAGCACGAATCTAAGCCTCCAACTCCCAAAGGATATCTTTGAGATTCTCATACATCCACCAAACGTGCACCATAGAAATCTACCACCCATAAGTGATCCTCTCTTATCGATCCCTGATCTCCACCATGTATTCTGAAAAATTCTCCCTATTCAATGATGTGCAATGAATCATGCATGTATCTCCTCAGCTCAGACTCATTGAAGACATTGTGTACTCAGTCTAACTATGGGGGTAATTCCAAGCAGTACCCCACCACACCAAATCTACAAACTATCAAGAAGGGATCAATGATCCTCATAGATATCCTACCATCCCATTCAAATATATATATCCCACATCGAGGAGATACCTGAAATAACACATGGTCTCCCTCCTCAAATGCCAAAGGCCTTCATCGCTTGTGACCATAAGATTTCTGACGGCTCTGTGCATTATTCAACAATTAATAAATGACCATGACATTCTCTATAGTCAAATTCACCAAATTCAAGTCCATGAGTGCTGAATCTCCTAGGTCTTTCCAACAATTTGGTGACCTATAGGTTCTCCCATTCTAAGGATCTAATGGTGTCATACTAATTGTGGATGTATAGCTATTGTTTTACATAAACTCCACATGAGGTTGGAGATCCTCAAAACTATGGCCAAAACATTAACATGCATGCTCGTAGAATTACCTCTTGAACATGAATGGCCCACTTAGTCCAGCCACCCATCTATTGGTAAAACACTATGCTCAAGTGCAGCTAAGTCCCAAACACCTCTTGTAGTTCGTTCTACAACCAGGATGCAAAAAGGGCCTCACGATATGAAACTATCGTTGAAATGACACCATGGAGTCAAACTATCAATTGCACGTAGAGGCATCCCATGATCTCTTCTGAACATTGCTCTTGAAAAGATAAGAAGCAGCTGAATTTTGAGTTAGTCAATGATCATTGATATGGGATCGTGTCTCCTAAACCTACATGGTAGACCTGTCACTAAGTCTATTGATATCCTTTCCCACTTCCTTCCTGGAACACCAAAATAGAATGTCATAATCCCCTTTAAAGTATAGGGGGATTGACACGGTGTGATAATAAACCAATAAATTGATTCAAAGAATAATTTACCTTTCATAACAATAGGTTAGCTCATATTCAACCTGTTTTATCATCACCTGTGCCTATCATGACACCGATATGCATATCCCGATGCATCACACAACTATAAGAATCCAATATTGTCATGAGAACTAAGAACACAATGGGATTATATGGGATCTTAGGGAAATCCCTGGAAAACTCCACCTATAATTCCATTTTTTCTATTGTGCATCATATGAAAAGAACAACATGCTCCCCACCTTTCGAATATCCCTCAAAGGAATTTCCTATGGACATCTGACCATGTAAAGTCTTACTATCAGTATCATTGAGTTATGCCTCACTGACATGCTGTAAGAGTGGTTGGGTAACAACTATTTACTAGAGGTAAGCCTCCTCAACCCTATCTAAAAAGGATAATCGTAAAGAGGCAAATTTTTGTTATGCCTTATTCAGAAACTCAGAACAGGATCACTTGCCGATAGCATGTGGTTCTATATTCTCCTTCCCAGGAGAATATAAAATCTCCATGTCATAGTAATGGAGGAACTCAATCAATTTCCTTAGTATCAAGTTCGATTCCTTATAAGAGAATATATTCTTGAAGCACTTATGGTCAGAGAAGACGACCAACTGCTCACCCATCAAGTAGTGTCACCATATCTTCAATGTAATGACTATTGTTTCCATCTCAAGACCCACATTGTTCTACCTATTTGGAGTCAATTTTTGTGAACCATATGAAATAACCACTTGCCTTTACATCAGGGAACATCGATGATTGTTCCATGATGCATCATAGAATAATATGTACAGGACATCCGCCTATAGAAAACCCAAGATCAGGTCACCCATCAAAATCTGTCTCAAATGATTGAAGAGGTCATCGATCCTAGGAATTGGATACTTTTTATCTATAGAAACATAGTTCAAGTGTTTGTAATCGACACATAACCTTGAAAATTTGGTCTTACAATTCCTTTTCTCTGCACGTCCTCCAACTCCACCATTAGCCTATGATGCTATTTTAAATCCATCTGATATGCTGATGATGATATTGGGGCCATCCCGGGGGGAAAAAATTTATCTCGATCTTCCAGTAGAAAGGTAATTTGGGGAGATATTCTAGAAATAAGTCCTCGTAATATGCCACTACCATTGGGAATTAAAAAATCATAGCATATACTATTCCTAGGGTAATGTTAGCCAAATCATGAGGGATTCGATACACCCTCTTAGGCATAAGTCTATCCATTGATTCCTATGTTTCCTTTTTTACTTTCCAAGGAAAAAATTGATCCATTATTGCAGATATAAGACACCCTTTTCAAAAAATAGTTAATTTGAGCATGGATTTTCGATAACCAATCTATACTAAGAAGGACATTATAAGGCCTTGATGTTGCCTCGAGGAGGTTCAAAATGAAGCTCTTGACTTGAGGGTCCGATCAAACTATCTCTATAAGCATGATTATTGAGTCTCCTCCTCTATGTTTCTCTATATGTAATGGTCAAGTCAATTTTTTAACCAAAAACCCTAGGTATTGAACAAGATTTAGGAAAATAAATAATGAATCACCATTATTTCTATTAATATGACAGCTTTTTGTAGTCATATACCGTACGTCAAATCATTTTTAGAGCCCTTTGGTCATATGCCTCAACATGTTCAACTATCCCCTCCCTTTTCCCCCAGCTCCCTAAGCCTGGTGTGGAAAACATGGGGGTGTTGGTGGTAACATGTATAAATGTATACCACCTCCTCATACTAACCAAGCTCATCTACTACATCTGGAGCCCTATAGATCATTCTATTCCTATCATTATCTATTCCTCAGTTTCCTATCCACTATTTCCCTACCTATAGTACGATAGGTTGGATAATCTCTAGTGAGATATCATCATCTGTCATTTGAAACTCATTTCCTCTTCCCAAGCTAACTGGACTCACCATGTGAGCCATGATTTATAGATGCCTTATCTTGGAACCTCTTCTCAGAATGTCTCACATGTCCAATCATTAAGACTGATGTTGGCTTTCTGCTCCCATGTTCTCTTCATATTCTTTCCCACTGATGACATTCACTAGATGTATCTTCTCAGCCATGGGACTTTAACTAAAAACTGTCTTCTCTAGAAACCTATCATAATTAAGAATATAGAAAGGAATATTGTTGTCTTGTATGTCCCTTGAAATTCCTTTCTTGATGGGATGATACATGAAGCACTGTCATGTAACATATTCATCAAGTATATTGAAGGGTATGTATGCCTCGATGAATACCCAACTACTGACATGTTATCCTTCTTGATATGTAGAAGATCGTGGTATTTAATTAGCCTTATTTTTTAGGGTGAGAGATACTTATCTAAGAAATTTTCTCAAACTACTTCCATTGAAGAGTCACCTCAATGTAATATTGGGTAATCAAAACCCCACCATTGACTTACCAACCCACGTAGAAGGTTCGCCGCCATGACCACCATCTGATCTGTTGGTGATCCGACTGAACAAAAAACGCGGTCACCCTCACTAGATAGTTCTCAACCT
Organism: Viscum album; assembly: GCA_963277665.1. Lineage (NCBI taxonomy): Eukaryota > Viridiplantae > Streptophyta > Magnoliopsida > Santalales > Viscaceae > Viscum > Viscum album. Next base: position 280,460,545 of record OY728125.1, read on the forward strand.
TTTTGGGGTCTCTATTTCTGAAACGCATGAAGAGAGATCATCCTACGCCTCTCATCCACCTGTACTATGGGTACCATGTGCTACTATACAGGTGGTGGTGTAGTTGGTAAACCACCAAAATGTATTATTTATGGTGCAAATATATGTATTGATATCTCATCACCCCATCTACCATCATTCTAATCACTCAGTGGAATCAAAGATGGCTATCAATTCGGAGGTATTTGGATGTAAAATAAGATGTTCCATGATCAATATAGTATACATGGGAGCTTACTCAAGAATGACATAAAAAACACAATATATTTTTCTACAACCAATGTACAATCATTTTTACCCTGAAAGTAGTGTTTTTAAGTATGACATTGAAAAGGAGAATACATGGTCCTAGTGTATGGAAATGTTTTCCTCCACATCAACACTAAATTTCCTGGTATGAAATCAGAACTTTAAACAGTTAACACTATTTCCCCAAACCTAAAAACTAAGACACTTGGTCCTTAAGGTAGAACCAAAAACCCATAATGGTACTTTTTCATGACATGCCCAAGTGGAGCCCATGCTGTGAGTACCCTAATCCAACCTCTCATAGGCAAGGGGTTTACGGCTAGCACTGAGTAGGTATATCCCACAAAAGAAAGTAATTTTCCTATGTACCATTACACATGCACACATCACTAAGAAAAATAGATGAAAGCTAAAACACTAAGTAAACAAACACGTATACCGAGAATATACCAACAATGAGTATGACAGTATAAAACGGCAAGTAAACAGGGCTAGAATACAATCCCAAAAAAAGGGAAAAAATAAAAAGGTACTATTCCTTGGAACTCATTCATAGAAAACCCTAAATGTTTGGCAGGTTCAGAAATAACCATCTAATTCCACATAATCACACTTCCTCTGTCGGGTCGTTCTAATCACCACCTAGACCCAATCCACCAAGGACATCATCAGAGCATCAATCATCTTCACACGACATTACTGAAGGGGGAAAATTTCATTTAGGGTTGATTAAAACAATATATATTAGGACACCCAAAACATTATGTAAAGATCCCATAGGTAACATCACTAACAGGATATAGTCATCGAAGAATAGGTTTACATATATAACAAATATAACAAGATAATATATCTATACTCATAAATCATTCCAAGACATAAGTTATTATCCACTTCCTTTTATATTGTTCTATTTGTAGAATGTTTGTTATAGGAGTTTTCAATCCTCAAGATATCTGATAGAAATATGTAGAAAAAGCCTACTAAATGTATAAGGGAGAACTCCTGGTCTTGATACATCATGATGTTTCCATTAGAAATTTGGTCTCTCTATGAGATGGAGTCATAATGTCACAACCTAACATTAGCCACATGAATTTTCTCAAGGGATTCTTCTTCTGATAGAACTCACTCCCCGATCATTGATGTCATCAGAGACCCTTACAAAGTGGTCAAATAATTTGGTTTCTACCGGTCCAGGTCATGATAAACAAAGAGGGAATTCTTACCATAGAATTCTAACAACCCAATATATATTAATAAAAAAATTGGGATTCTTCTCAGAGAATAAGGACAATTCTACCGATGTGGCTCATAACTTTGGGGATTCACCACTGAAAAAAATCAAGAACCCTACCGATACAACCCACTGGATGAAGGATTAACATCCTATGAATAGAGGTCATGTAAATTCCCAAAAAACACTATCATGGGTGATAAAGGGTTACTCCTGTCCCAAGGAAGGATTCCATGTTATTTATTCAGGACACAGACTCTAGAGGGTATTGTTGACTTGTGATGTGTATGCAATGTCGTGCTGAACCCTTGAGGAAATAACCAACAGAAACTCCACACCTACACTAGTACATACTAAACCCACACAAATCCATCTCAAAAGGATCGTATCATCTAATGGTTTTACATGCCGCATGCATCTCTCCATAGAGACATTTTGTTTGAATGTTATAGCCCAAATAGTGAAATGGGTTTAAGCTAGCCCTTATTTGACTCGACCAAGGGGGGCTGACATGACCCAACCCGATTCGGCTGACCTAAATTGACCTAGTACATATGGTTATCCTGAACTGGCCAGGGCTATTTTACCCTGGCCCAGCCCACAATAGCAAGTCATCCCTTCTCCAGCATGCTCCCTAGTCAAAAACGATGCCCGACCAGCACAACCACCAGACTCTACAGATGGTGCGCCCTTGATACCCCTGCAAATTCATCCCCAAAGCCTCATTTGGGGGGACCACAAGGTTGGATAATGCATCTTGATCGCCGATGTGGCCTCCCATTACATCTTGGTCATCACCCATGAATTCTGCCGCCACGAGATTTCCTCCAGCACAGTCATGCAGGACTGTGTCCCTCAGACATCGGCCACTTTATCGGTGGACATTCATGGTTACTCCCAATAGCCTTCGCTGCCAGGGACCATCTCACCACCATGGTCCCGCCTGGTCCACAAGCTACCGCAACTACCAGCAACTGTCATGCGGGGACTTCTTGGCTCAGAATCCTTTCCGTGATAGTGCCACCCCTATCGACGACCACCCCACCGGTGGTCATGCCTTACTACACTCGAACCTAAAATTCTTGTATTCATCACATCTGAACATTTCCTTTAACATCCACGGGCCTTATGCAACTTTGGTTTCAAATTACATTTTTGGATTATGAATTACGAAGGTAAAAGAACAAAGAATGGTGTAGGGGCATGCACATAAATGCCCAAAATGGAAGGATCATGGCCTTGTTCATATCACCCTCAATCCATTCCTGTTAGATGATGAACGAAGTGTAAAAATAATAACTTTCTAACCTGAATCATCATAATAAAAATTCCCTCAATAGAATAATCCCAAACTAAAATACAAGTGCAACATGGATTAATATGTTCATTGAAAAATCAATGTTCGTCATAGGGATAAATAATGGGGGAGAAAAAGTCAAAAAAAACTCATACCCTACCTGGGGTGTGGATCAGTAACTTACAAGAAATGAAACCACATCGTCATCATTCGTTAATGCTTCATCTGAGATTTGACCTCCAATCAGTCATCACTGGTGAGAGAGCCTCATTCTCCTTGTCTTAGGGAAACGCCATGGTTATGGAGATAACCATGGATTTCTGACAAGGATTATTTAAAAATGTAATATGCTACTGTTTCATCATGTAACATTAAATATTTTTTTATCAAAATATTTTAATGAAGTTAACAACCAAAAACTATATTTCACAACTTGCATGCATTAGCCGAGGTTAGGCCTCTCAAAAAGTAAAACACCCCCATACAAACACATCAGTGGTCTCAGATTTCTTATCCATGTTACCATTTGTGATTTATAATAATTTTAAAAATTAAATAATTTTATTTAATTATATTATATACGGTGTTTCTATTTTCATGTTGTTCACAGAAGACCCGTGTAGATGAATGTTAAGTCACACCTTGGGTAAAGTTGTTGTTCTAAGCTCAACAGTGCCCTATGATTTTTGATCCAAGAACCTGTTTAGTTGTTATTCCAATTTTATTAAGAAAATCAATTTTGCGTGTTATTAACAACATATCATTTTTAATCAAACCGTTCTGGGAACAGTGGTCCCCATAATTGCACACTATCGCACCTCCAATTCTAAGAATTTTTGAAAAACCAAATCCAAAAGCTCTGAGTCATTAACGATCTCGCATGGAGTAGGTATCACCACATCTTTTTATTGGATGAATGTAGTCTTCTATTAAAAAACCCTAGGAAATATCACCAACTAAACATCTATTAAACTCTACATCATTCCCTCTATCAATGAATGTACATGACTAATATCCCTCTAACCCATTTTAGGGACCCACTCTCTTATAAAAAATTCCAGTTATCCATCAGTATTATATAAAATAATATGAATTATTAATAAATCCATGATATCTTATAATGAATAAAGCCAATACATGCTTATAATGAATTTGTATGGCTATATTTATAATCATATTAAGTCTCAATAAATTTTGAATTACCCCAATATTAAATCACTATTCAAGAACACATCTAAAAATCAAGATCAACCTCGAATATTCATAGACAATTCTAATGGAACGTGAATCTCATCTACTTAATATTTATAATCATGGAATATAGAAATTGAAATAATTGAGTATGTAACACCATAATTAAAAAATAGAGAACTCTACTTAGAAATCTAAAAGATAGTGCCTTGAAGGATTTTTGTCTTATTTGAAATTGGAAATGAAAAAGAATGCATATGTCTATGCCCTTCTCTATGACCTCTCTCTCCATGATAGAGTATAATTCCATGGAATTTCTCTATAAATATTCCATGACGAGGAGGGATATCACAATGATGATATCTACAATCCCTATCCTCACTTTAATGCTTATTATCTAGACCACCCTACTTTTGAAACTACCTTAGAAAAACCGATATAAGGGTTAGGGCCACAACATGCCTCCAAACATATTATAACTACTAAATAATTTCATCCACTCTAAAATAAAATCGTAATGTCTAAAATAATAAAGGAAAATAATACTAAAACTACTATAAAAGGAAATTGACCATCTTGATTAGTTGAATCCTGTTAAAGAGGGTTGAATACTACTCTTTACTAATGAAACAATCCTTGGAATAGGAATCTATGATCTCTTGGACACTAATCTACTCTATCAAGATTCCGGACCACTCTCTTTATAGAAGGAAATGGTCTTAGTTTACATCCCCTCAATAACTTCTATGAATTAAATTACTCAAAAATATTATTTCATTATAAACGTCATGACCAATATCAATAACACTAAGTTAATAGACAAATAATAATTACTTTTCCAATCCATTCCATCTAATATAAGGATTGAATTATCACATAACTCATTGATCTGATAGATAATAAACAATCGAACATTATAAAAGACATATCAATGGGAACTGATTTATTTCCATCATAACACGTTTTTGGTCGAAGATAGAAAATTATTTTCAATCTAATTGCTAAACATCTCAAACAAAACCACATACTCTTCATGATCCCTATATAACCAGATCCACCACTAGTAAGAAAACCCATAGGACCACATCAATTATAATGAAACTTATCCCCCCTTCCCATAAAATATTAAACAAAATACTATTTCCAACTAATTGATACATTCTTTTATCTCTATATTTGAAATGGTTCCATCATTCTTCTTATAACCCTAGCATTGGAATATTTGATTTTCCTCTTCCCCATGTCATCATTTTTTCCCCACTATATGGAAATAAATATGAATGTTTTTATGAAATTATTTGGTATAAAACTATAGGGGATATCAACCCCGAGTTATATAATCAAAAGAAAAAATATTAGTAACTCCAAAAAAATTAACAAAAAAATCAATTTAATATTATTTACTTATTTCGTATAAATTTATTTTTCAAAATAATTAAAAAATGTAGGAAATGATGATGCTTAATCATTACCATGGCCTCTGCATTGTCATAAATATCAACACACATGGCATGTTCGGTAAACATGAACATTCTTGCATTGTATCATATATATCCATAAAATAATTTTCCCTATCCATTTTACATTGCTTGTAATATTCAATAAACCCAACCGATACAGCTTCCCTACCAACCACAACATCCTCACCTGATTATAAATGTAAACTCCAATATATCTCTATACTATGAGATCTGATACCAACACGTCACAACCACTTCTTTCTAGTGGTTCCCCTCCTAAGATAGAAATTAATAAATATGGATAATGATCCCCTCAACTCTAGCTCTAATGGTTGATGGGTAATATACATATCCCTTAAATAAGTAATGTCATCATGAATCCAATTATATAGTAAGATATCCATTAATAAATCTTGCCTAACTAGGAACCTAATCATTAAAAACTCCAATAGTAGCCAATCATATTCCAGGAATCCAATATATTTTGTGAAAATATATTAAAAAAAATCCATCTAAAAATAATGAAAATACACCGTTGGGAATCCAAATCTACTGTGATCATATAAATATATGTTTTATACATAATATTGTAATATATATTACAAAAAAATAATTGTGAAACTATGATTTATCAAATCATAGGTATTGAAACACCCTATACCATAATCCATAATACCCAGCATACTGCAATATATAACTATTGCTAAATTAATTGGGAGGAAAATTAAATGTTGTGAAAATATTCATAATAACTATTGATGTTAGACAAATCACACAAGAATTTTTTTTGTCAGTTTACCTTCTGATTCAGGTGGGAAAACATATGGAATGTAGAAAAAATATAAATAAAAAACATACCCATCGACAATATGGGTATGTAGAAATCAATTGAATAATAAAGTATTATCATCACAAAAGGAACCCTATAATCCCCTACTATGGTTTATGTATCATGAGTTTACATAATCATCATATTCTATTTCAATTCATTAATCTTCTATAAATTTAAATTATTACCATATTTAATATCAAGGATTAACATTTTAATATTCAAATAAAAGTTCCAAAATATGTGTTAATTATTTTAGTTATATTCTCATGAATATAATAAAAAACATCTAATTCAATGACCATGTTTATTTATTAACTTACCCCTTGGTAAATTATTCTTGTACACTGATAGCTGTGTCAGCATCATCAATTCCCGCGAGGTTTCCGAATTTAGAAATTTAAAATAAGAAACAAACAAACCACTAAACTGTAGGGTGGTATAGGATATGAACATCCATGGTCGAACCCATATAGATAGGGTAAGAATAAATATTAATTAAATTAAGTAAACAAAAACTATTTTTGATTTGATGAAAATCAATCTAAACTACTAAGCTTTTAATTTGCGGAGAAAGTGGGAGCATAAAAATTTAAAAAAGTGTAAGGAAACAATGAATCTAGGTTCATGGGATAAAAATGAATAAAATAATTAATTAAAAAGTGTAGAGTCATTGAAATTGGTTATTGGGGGGTCCTATGGTCCTGAGAAACACATTCCATACTAAACTCATCTTTTCTCATGACCAGGTACGTTGTATTATAATGAATGTGTATCCCAAAATCTATTATAACATAGGGAAGAAACAAACTAAATTATCTTGGTTCAAGTCTAATCCATTGATCTACAATCAAGAAAATGCATTCAATTATCTCAGGTAAGGTTCATGTTCAACCAATGAATGAAAATGAACCCAATCACTAAAATTTCTTATGATGATCATCGAAGAAGAAATTTTTTAAATGATAGAATTGAAGAATAAAATTTAAAATCCCAATATTGATTACATTAATGTGTCAAATACATCTTTCATGAAATCTCATTTCATCCGGCACACCTCTGTATAAATAAATCACCAACTCATTCCAACATTGAGTGGGTGTCGAGAAATCAAAAATATTAATCATAATGAAATTGGTGAATTAGGGTGCTTTAGCAGGTGCACATTTTTTGGGCATTGTCATATTTCAAGGAACCTTCCAGAATGATTCTCACAGTAGTAGGTAATCCCAATAATTATAATCATCAAATTGGTTCTTCCTTACATTTTTCATGATGTGTAATGTGATTACACGTCATTTAATCCTGATATGTATTTGCCTATGCCTATTTTTAATTTTTTCAAATATCTTATTTGAATTTCATAAATTTACTAATTTCACGATTTGAAATTGGGACTCATGACACATAACATTTAAATCATCAGATATCATGAATATCAGTATATTTTTTCAATAAAAAACTTATCTCTAAAATAGTTACATCATTTAATGTTGTTACATGATTAGTAATTGTTTCTCACATAGTGTATTGACGTTATGACTTTTCCTATCAGTGGTCGTCCATTTAGATGAGGTCACGATGTGTAATTCTATTATAGGAAGTGTAATTGTGTTTATCCAACTTTCTAGCTTTCTCCATATTCAAAAACCTAGTATCGTGCTGCAAGTGAAGCTATCGATGTGAAGTGTCATTAATCTCATATTTTTTTACCCTTTTCATTAATTTTTTAGATATTCATTTAATCCTACCAAAAAACATAAAATAAATCAATTCGATCCATAATTGGAAAACATATTCATATAAATTCAAAAATAAAAACATAAAACACTGTAAAATATATGCATCAAATACACTTATAAACTACCTTGACACTTGAGTTAAAATATGTACTCAAGAAATAAATAACAAAATACTAAAAAAACATTTATATTACCATGATTTAAATTCAACTTATATAAAAACAATTGAACAAATGGAAAGTTAAATTTTTTAGCATAACATGTATAAAAATTGTCAATGCCTCATTCTTCAACAAATAATGGTAACCATGTATTTTAATTTTCTTCTTTTGAAATGACCATACATTTTCAATAATCTATTTTCATAATTCTATTCATTATCCGAATACACGACTCTTTCAATTTACGTCACATTGAATTTTTCCGCTTATCATTAGGTTATGAATGTCAATAGAGTGATTCTCATACCATATAAACATGACACAAACAATATACTGGAAAGGCATTTAACATCTCCATCGCATAAATATAGATATCAAAATAAATCATGATAGCTTCACCATTTATTATCAAATGACTCTGATGCTTCAGGGTAGTTAGGTAAATTATTTAAATCAAGCAACACTGAAAAAGATGTTTTACTATTGTTTTATTATTTTAAAATAAAATTTCCCATTTTCTAAAGATATTCTTAAGAAAAATCTCACATCTTCCCCCTAACCTCATAAAATCAAAAGATCTTCAGTCTTGAAAATTGTGATTTTTGATCCTCTCAAAACACAACCCATTTTTTAGTTTTTTAGCAAGGGAGGTGAATAATGAAATAAAATTAATGATACATAGCCTTCCCCATATCTTAATCAAGAATCCCACAAAAAATATTCATAATGAATTAACTCCCAATACAACATATAAAGTACCTCTCCCACACATATTATTTTAAATATCATGATAAAAAATTAGAGGTAGTTAAGAATGAATAAAATAGGCTTCTAACATGGCTTATTTCGAAAAAAAATAATTCTTGAATTCTACAGTCTTAATAATGGATTAATGCAAGCTTGGTCTACAGACAAGGGATAACAAAAATAATTCCTTAATCATATTAAATGTTTTTCTATTTATTCATAGTATGATAAGATTAAATTCATATTTTAGAAGAAAACATGCCTATATTTTTCAAGAAATATAATATATAATGAAGGGAAAATATTATCTCATTGCTTGTCTCTAGAATTAGATTATTGGTTGTGAAAGTCACTCATGGAAATTCATACCAATAATCAAATCAATCAAATAACTGAATGATCCCACTATTTTCATTTTGTACACCATTGAAAATAGTTTAATGAATAATTAATGGGGACCTAGGTCTGTATGATAGGGTGATGATTGAAGATAACTTGGAAAACAGATCACCTCTATCGATAAATTTCATAGTTAATGAATACAAAATGGTGGTGAACCTAGAGTACGAAAGGCTTCACCCCTTTTGTGAATTGTGTAAATTTGTTGGGAATAGAGTTCATAATTGTAGGAATGTTCATAAGAAAACTCCCCAATCAAACTATATCGGCTGGAAAAAAGTGAAAAAACATAGGGTGGAGAAGGAAATTTTCATTCATAAACCTGAAACATCACAAAAAAGGGTCGAAAAAATGGGTTGTCAAGACCATCCCATTTGGACAATTGGAACCTGAAAAAGGCGAGGCATGGGATGTCCTGGCTGAGGTACAAGAAATTGAAACTATTGAGAAGGATATTAGAAAATACATTAAAGAGGATGTCCTAGTTATTATCTCACACCCATAATCCTATTTGGATCTACCATGTCCTTCTTTAAAGAATTATTCTCCTCTGATACCAATTCGGAATGAATCAAACTCTGGTTCATCTGATCAGTTTAGTAAGACTCTTCACCCCCCCCCCCAAACCTATAATATAAAGCATAATAATCTCATTGATAACAAAACACATTCCCCTAAAAAACCATCCTAGATGCACTGCCCCCCCCCCCCTAAAAAAGAGGAAACATATTGGCAGGTGGAATAGGATTCTTGGGCTGCCCACCTATCCTCCCTGTGCAGCAAGGACAGGACGCATGAAGGCATGGTGTTCCTCCTAGAACAGGCTGCGAAGATGTCTTCTCCAAGTTGCCCCGTATCACTTGATGTGAAACCTTCTTCCCTATAGGATTTTAAAGGACACTTCGTAGCGCCATCTTCAAACAAACACTCTACCTCGGACACTTACATCCAAGGTGAAAATGATAGAAATGTTTCTGACAATGCAGATGCCTCTAACCGCCATTTGGACCCTAACTCATAGTAGGTTACATATAGTAGTACTCTAAGGAAGGATTCCTCTAGAACCTCAACAAGGTCGAAGACCACGGGATCCAAAAAGAAAGGGGACAACCCCCCCAGAAAAAGGACCAAATGAATTTATTATATTCAAATTTTTAGGGGATTTCAAACCCTGACACCATTAATGTTTTAAAAAATGTTCAGTAATACTCACTCCAAATTTTTTTTTTGCTATTTCTGAACCGAATGTCTATTACGCCTCTACACTCAAGAATTCTTCCCCCATTGGCTTCTCTTTCCTAGTGTCTTGTAGTAATGGTAGATCTACTGAATGATTATTTTTATTTGCTTACTCTTCTATGCAGAGTGTTGATTTTTACAATAGCTCAAATCAAGCTATTACCTATGATTATATTTTTGAGCATGATCATGTTTATACTACTTCTTTTAATGCTTATAATAGATACTAAGATACGAGAGCTCTTTGGAACGATATCAACCAACATAGTAACACTATCCATAATCCTTGGTTTATAGTTGGGGACTTTAATTCTATTTCCACTCCCAGTGATAAAGTAGGCCCTCCACATGACTACAACTCCACTAGAGAGTTCAAAGCTTGCATGGAGATCAATAACCTTATTGAGGTTAATCTTATGGGAGAAAAATTCACCTAGTATAGAAAACATTACTATAGTATGGTGGCTAGTAAACTGGACATGGCCTTCACCAATGACCAAGCCCTGGATAAATGAGACAAAATTTCTAGTATCACTCTGAAAAGATTTAGTATAATCATCATCCAATTTTAATTAGCTTTTCTCAGAACACTAAACACTCTAGATCTCATTTCAGGTATAACACTGCTTGTTCCTCAGACCCATCATGTTTGAATATCATCATAAACTCTTGGGATAATTTTCATTAACAGATGAATGTGTTTGGTTTCCTGGTGAAATTGAAAATTATTAAGAAAATTCTCAATATCTGTGCCATTATAAAACAAATGAATTAGAAAATAATATAACCCTTTTAGAATAAGAACTTTCTCAAATTAAAAATGGTAATACCTCCTATAAATTTGCTCATGATGCCCAATATGAAAGAATCATTTCTTCTAAAAATATCACCCTGCCCAACCTTAAGGACAAATTTAAAAAGAAAATATTTAAAGGAAAATTGCTTAATGATGGGAATAGGAATACTAAATTCTACTATTCCATTCATAGATTTAGACAATATTATATTCATATTTCTTATCTTAGAGAGAGGGATCCAATTCTTGACACTTAGGAAATAATTTCCAATAATGAGGTATCTTATTTTAATAATATCATCAATGGAACTATGACAGATAATGGTCTTATCTTTGATGTCATTCCCAATCTATTTACTCAGGAAGAGAACTCTTTACTGAATAGTATCCCTCTTGACCAAGAAATTAAAGACACAATATTTAGCCTAAACACTAACGATGTTCCTGGTCCGGATTGTTTTAATAATGGTTTCTATCTAAAACACTGGGATGTGATTTAGGAGGATATATATCGCATGGGGAAAAAATTATTTTCCAGAGGCATTATCCCTCATGGATTAAATTCTTAATTCCTATTCCTCATCCTGAAATCTGGGAATTTGGATGAACTTACCCTCCTTAAGCCCTTAGCTCTCATAAACTCTCTCTTTAAGATTATCACAAAGTTAATTGCAAAAAGAATTTATGCTATTTGTAATTGAATTATCTCTTGGAACCGATTTGGTTTTATAAAAGGAGGATCAATTCAAGAGAATATTTGTCTTGCCTCTAAATCCAAAAATCTCTTAAAAAGGATAAATAGAGGATGGAATGTTGACATTAAACTTGACATTGCAAAGTCTTTCGATACAATCAATTAGAATTTCATATATAAATTCCTTATGCAGTTCGGCTTCAACAAAAACTTCATAAATAGAATTAAAACCCTGTTTAATTCAGACCATATTTCCATACTCATTAATGGCTCCCCCAAAGTTTATTTTAAATGTTCTAAAGTAGTTAGACAAGGTGACACTCTCTCAGGTATTCTTTTCTCCATTTATAAAGACTATCTAAGTAGACTGCTTACACAATCTATAGAAAAATGTAACATTAAATCTATCCATGCTTCTAGAATATTGACCTCCCCCTCACACCTTCATTATGCCGATGACATTATTATCTTTATTCATGGGGAGAACAATAAATCTGAATAACCATAAGGTCGTCCTTCCTCACTACCGAGAAGTGTCTAGTCAACACATCAACTGTCACAAATCTTACATTTACTTTGGCAATGAATTTCCCTTGTAGGAAACTCAATATCCTCAATACCTTAGGTTTTAATGAGGGCACTTTAGCTATCACATAACTTGGTGTTCCCATATTTTAGGGTAGAACCAAAGTGTCTTACTTCTCCCCCATCATTGATCAAACACTTCAACACCTTTCTTCTTGGAACAGGAAGAACCTCTCGGTGGCTGGGAGAATTTGTCGTGTCAAATCCACTATTGTCTCCAAGTTAGTTTACTCTATGATGATTTAAAATTGGAAGAAGGGCCTCCTGAAGTGCATTACTTTCGATATTAAGAACATTGTTTGGAATAGGAATAGTCTAGAGAGAAAATTGGTTATTTTCCCCTGGAGCACTTGCTGCAAACTGATCGATAAACGTGGTATTGGTATTGAAAACCTATCTTTTTTTAATGAATCTCTTCAAGAAAAGCTCACATGGAACCTCATTCATAATAAATACCCTTCCACAGAATTTATTAGGGCACATTTCTTCCACAGACATAGAAATAATCAGTCTCACTTTCTCACATCTTCTATTTGGCCCATCATTAAAATCTCCTTCACTTCTATTAGGACAAATTCCAGATGGATGGATAGTAGAAATTCACACTTGAATTTTTGGTTTGATAACTAGACTGGAAATCCCCTGATATCATTAATTCCCAATAACCAAACTCCACTCCACACCAATGACTCCATAAATAATGTCATTCATTCTCAAAATCTGTTTTTACCTGAGGATATCAAACTCACTGGTGACAGTTACCCCTTCACTACTACGGACGATTTTATTATATGGGAATCCACTCAAAATGGGGTTCTGGACTCTCAAAATTAATACAAACACTTGTTCAACAATGAAGACAACAACTTATCCTGGTTAAAAAACATAAATAAATCCTGGATTAAACCCTCGAGATTCTTCCTCGTTTGTGTATCGCCCATGGTAGAATCCCCACGGATACCTTATTGCTAGTGTTTGGGATTAATCTTTATTCTAAATGTCTTATGTGTAACCAAAATCATGAATATATTAATCTTTTGATACGAAAACAACTCTCTGGCAATATATTTTTCTAATATTTGAGTGTATATTGTTGTTTTGTTGTTCTATAACCTCGTAGATACAGCGGTGGATGGACCAACCTCACTCCCAACAGATCAAGAAGCTTTTTATTGCAACTGTTGCGGAGCTCCTTCTTGTGATCTGGTTTGGTAGAAATAAACTTAATTTTCGTAACAACTCATTCATGCTTAATGAAGATAAATTGAAAATTGTCATCGTGATACGAGAGGTGGATTCGATTCAAAAAGATCATTGTAGTAAATCGGTTTGTGAACTTGGTATTCTTATGCGTATTGGTTTTGTGGGAAGTTACCCTCGACGTAGTTCTACCTTTGATGTTTTTTGGTAGCCCCAACCCCCAATATGGATAAAAATCAATGTGGATGGTGCCTCTAAAGGCAAACCTAGCCCAGCGGGTTGTGGATCCATCTTCAGAAATCACCTCGATTAGACACTCAGCGGCTTCTATGGATCCTGCAGTTTTGCTTCCTCATTGGAAGTTGAGATACTGAGCGTTATCCATGCTATCTAATTCTCCATGCTACACAACTGGAACAATCTCTGGATTGAAAGTGAATCCACCTCTATTGTCGGTGCCATCTGGAATAGTAACATTCCTCTCGGTTGGACGGTCACAACACGCTGGATAGACTTCCTAATCTCACTGTCAGATATCAACTTCATTTTCACTCACACATATCATGATGCAAACAGGATAGTTGATGGACATGAAAATATGGGGGTTGCACACGATAGGCATTGGAGGTAAGATATTCCACCTAAATTACTCCCTCTTTATGTAAGGGATGTGAACAAAATTCCTTATTTCATACATGTGTAACCGTTTATTTCTTTCAATAAACTTTGTTTTCTGGTCTATGACCAAAACACTACCTTCCAAAAAAAATCAAATAAATTATTTAAATTTAAATCATGGAGAAATCTCAAAAATATTTCATTTAGAATGATAAACATGATCCTCAAATCACGTTTTTTTAAAACATAATCCACATGTTTATCTCTAACAGTTGAATTTCCTTATATCCTCATTTAAATTTGTTGAAAAATAAATTTAAACTCATGGCATGATAATTATCCTAACCAGTTTATGTCTCCTAGTTCTATTGAGTAAGGAATGAATCAAATTCAAGATTGCAATTGGAAATTTATACTATAATCATTTTACATGTTGGTAATAAAATATAAATTTAAATTATTGAATCTCTTAATCCCCTAGTAATTGATTCTTAAAACAGGGTTTCATAGGTGATACTTTCCCTAGATTCACGACCTGTAAATGGTCAAGTAGCTTCTCTTCCTTCTTCCTATTACTACATCTAATGAATGACTCTCTTTTTATTATGGTTTTTTAGCTCGACCGTACTTGGATTAGCTAATTGTGGTGTTGTGTGATGATAACCATCTATTGTTAACCCAATTATGAATTTTAAATCCTCCTAGCTCATCCTGACTTCTACTCAATGGACTTTGTGTAGATCTTGGAGGTGGGGATTGGAGTTTGAAAAACCTGAGTATTGATAACAAGATCTCAGTGTCAGTCCAAACTCTGTAATGTTATTCCTTTTTGATTGATGGTTTCATAAATTGAGTTTATTTAATGATTAAATCAGTTTCCACATCCTTCATCTCAATTTCATATCGTGTTTATGCTTATTTTTCTTCCACTATGTAGTCAATATAGGGTTCATTAGGTTCGTCTTATTAATCTTCTTCCATCATGCTTATATTTTTAAAAAAATTTATAATAAATGTGGATTCTGTATTTTCCTCTTCATCTTCAAATTCATCAACTTATTATTATTTCAAATATTTTCTAAAAAGTGATTCATACCATTCATGTTCAGCAGCAGGGTCACAATCTCTATTTTCTTCTGAGCTTTTCATGTTCAAGGGAAATTTTATTATAATAACAATAAGCATCAGAAGTGGTACTTACCTATGCTTCATTGTTCATACTTCTTTGATTGGGATGCTGCTCATATAATTTTATCTCTTGGTTATAGGTTTCCATAGAATCAGTTCATGTGTATATTTATGTAATGTCATATGGTTGACTAATCATTTATTTAACATTGTTGAGTAGTCACTCCATACAATACAATATGAAGGCGAACCACCCCTTAGTAGTCATTCCACTCTGCAGCCCCTCTATTAGAACCAAAAAGAACCAGTTTGGTAAGACATAATAAAAATAATATAAAAAAATCCTAAACTAAAATAGGTAAATATAATATATGGGAAAAGAGTTCGTTTAAATTATTTAACTAATAAATTCACCACTCCTATCCATGGAAACAACACCAAAAATTGATACCACCATTGGTGTTGTTAATTCCTATGGAGTTACAGAATTTTGAAATTTAAAACATGAAACATACAAAGAAATAATATACTATGTAGTATATGATGTTCAAGTCTAAGGTCGAACCCATTAATAAAAGTTAGGAGAAAATATTAATTAAATAAAAAAACCTAAACTAATTTATATTTGATGAAAATAAATCTAAACTACTAGTCATTTGATTGGTGGAGAAAGTGGGAGAAAAAAGATATAAAAGTGTGACATGAAATAATGAATCGATGTGCATGGGATGACAAGGTATAAATTAATTAATTAATAATTATACAATTATAAGAATCAGGACATAGTGAGTCCAATGGTCATGATAAACACACTCGATCCTATACTCATCTTTTCTTATGACCATGTACATTATATTGTAAAGAATGGGTAACCCAAAACATTTTTTAAACATCGGTAAGAAAGAAACACAATGGACACGGTGAAAGTCTAAACCATAGATCTAAAGTTAATAAAATCTATTCTATCATCTCAGGAAATGGTCATGCTCAAATAAATAATGAAAATAATCAAAATCTCTAACCCCACTCATAATGGTAATTAAATAATTTTTTTTGGGAATGATAGAATTGAAGAATAAAATATGAAATCCCAACATTTATGGAATTAAAATATAAAATACCTTAAACATTCAATCCCATTTTTTCACGCACTCCTCGACATGAATAAATAACCACTCATAATAACCATGAACGAGTGTAGAAAAGTAATAAATAGAAATCCTACAGAAATTGGGAAAGTATGGAACCATATAAGGTACACCATCATCCTGTATCATCCTATGTATAGGACCCCTCTAGAAAAATCTTATAGTAGTAGGTATGCTTTCTATTTATAGGTATAAAATTGGTACTTCTCGATAGGTTTCCCAACATGTAATGTGACCACATGTCATGTAATTCTGACATGTGTTTGACACCATGTATTTTGAATATTCGAAAATCTAATTTCTGGGTTTGAAACTTTTTTTACATTCATGACATGTAATCGGGAATGGTTATATGTACCCATTAAATATTTAGATCTCACTAATCATAGTGAATTTATTCTCAAAAAATATGTCCTAAAAAAGTCACATCGTGTAATTAGTTGCACGATGTGTAATAGTATTTCACAACATGTATGGACTTCATGACATGTATTTGCAGCGACCTTCATTTAAAATTAATTCACCACTTTTAATTTTGTTCAATGATGTGCAATTGTTTTTTGTCTAGTTTAACAACTTTATTTATCATAAAAACTATGGTGTCGCACCGCCAGCGATGATATGGTTTGAAGTGTCTTTAAACTTCTAATTTATCCCCATTTCAATTATTTTAATAATATTTATTGAATCTTTCAAAAAATATTAAACAAATAAATTCAATACAAAATTGTAAATTTTATTCCATTAAATACAAAAAAAATTCTTCAAACACTCTAAAATATATTCTTGATATACACATATCATACTCCCAGACTCATTATATGATACCACGTCGATGTTTCACATATTTCGCATTCATTGAAACAATATATAGTAGTTAAAAACAAATAAAAATTCAAATATATCCAAAATGTTATCAGAAATTGTTATAGAATGTTGTATATGTATTAATGATAAATCCCTCTATGAACTCATCTCAACCATAATATTTGTCACACAATCAATCATTAATAAATGTTGGTTCTTCCATCACTATCATTAATGATCACTATAGACAAATATTTAAACCCATTTCTCATTAATGTTTCATATCTACATAAAGATTATCATATTTCACATCAAGACATAAAAAGTATCCAAATCTCTAAAATACACATCCTTTTCAGAATTATTTTATGTACCACATGCCCATATGGAATCTAAGGACATAACAAAGGCATTTAGGAGTTCCACAATAATAACGAGCTCAAATAACCCCAAATAATTTATATTTAAAACAATACAATATGAATGGTTTTTTTAATTACTCATAAGCATTTATCAAATACTAACTTACAAAATATTAGATATTAATATATATGAATCTATATAATCATTATTTAGCATGAAATAATATTCCATTAGAACCATAAAATAAATATTATTAATTTAATGTATCCTTCTCCAATCACATAATTATCATTTTGAATGTACATATGTAGTCAAAATTTAGGAAAATAAATAAATTTTAATACAAAAATACCCATCACATTCAAATAATACGATATTTATCAACATATAAAGAAATAAAAATGTGGTATATGCATGTGATCAAGAATCCCATTTCCAAAAACCATTCATGCATCAATTTAACAATTCATGTATTCACCATTCAGTTTTAGTTATATACCATTTTAGTTATGTATTTATAGTGTATATAATGTTTGGGTTATATATCATGTTATTTGGGCCGATTTTGACTTCCACTGGAGGCTTTTCTCATGGTGAATGGTTTGATCATGGTTAATAGAAACCATGAAACACATCTAAGAATGTTTCTATGGAATAATTGGTAGCATTGGTAGGAGTAAAGTATGTACCTATTTTGGAAAAATCATGTGGATTCCCAAGAGACACCATGCACATTGAAAAAGTTTAAAAACACATTTTTGGATCATGGTTTGTCTATTCAGGACAGGCAACAATGATAGGTATGGTGTGAGAGAGTATGTCACACACGATTTTTCTAAACATGCACCCTAACAGTGGACCATGGGATTTTAGATTGTAAAATTGTTGACGTAATTTTATTTTCATCCTTAATTACTCATTTCATCCCAAATAATCCATTAACACAAATTCATTTTCCTCACAAGTATTGGGAGGTAATTCCCACTAATATGGGAGAATGTTTTAGGTTATACAAAGTCTTTTAGAGATCTAGATTCACCTCTTAGTTCTTATTCTTCATCTTTTTCCTTATATTTGTTATATGCCTCTCTATCAGAACCTAAAATCTAATTAGGTTGTGATATATTGAGGTAAATTTTTGGATTTGTAATGAGATCCCACTGACACAGGTAAAGGGAATATAATATAAGTTCAAATCTTGAGGATATAATCTTGGTTGTTGATGTTTTTTTCCATTCATTGTTTCTCAAAATTTTGGGTAGTTTTTTACTTTAATCTTGACTCCATTTACATATAACATTAAGGGATAGTTTAAATGAATGTTTTTCTTAATACAAATTATGACTTTGATGTTTTATTTGTGATAGAAATCCAATTTGGAGATGCTATTTTGAAATCACAGTAATGGGATTATTTTGTAGAAAACCTTTTTTATGATAATTTATAATTGGGAATTTAAAATTATGGTTTTGATTTTATACATGGAAATGTTTTGGTGGAAATGATTTAAAGAATGAATAGTTCATGAAATAGAATATAATGGATTATAAAAACATGCAGGAAATGTGGTCATGTTCATTTGGTATGGAAAATGGCATGATGTTTACCCTACCAAAATGGGATAGGTAAGGGAATGATGTTTCCTCATCAAAATGGTTCTACAAATGACAGATTGGTGAAAGTATGACTCATCACTCTCATGTATATAGAGGTCCATAGTTAAAATGAATGGGTGGATGTGTGGATATGTGGAAATGGAATGAGTATTCCAAATAGAATAGGGAATTGTTTTAAATTATTATAGTATATTTTTCTATGGAGAACTATTTTGACATAGAAAAATGTTTTGGATTGAAAAAATATTTTGTTTTAGAAAACATTCATTATAAGGAAATATTTTTTTGGAATCTTATTTGGATTTGAAAAATATTTTGGTATGGATAAATATTTTTAATTTTCTATAAACTACATTAAATTATTTTAAATGTTTTTATATAAATATTATAAAAAAGATAGCCCTAGTTCCATTAGTTGGGATTTCATTAGGGAAATCCTAATATTCTTAGACTCGCCCCCTAAATTATCAATGTTATGTACAAGTAGATTTCAAATATCAGGACATAGGTAATTGATCAATATATCAATTATTTTGTGTCTCTACTTGATACACTGGGTGTGGCTTGTTGAGTTGAAGCTTTGAGAATGTTCGGAGTTATAGGGTTGATTTATTTGGTATATTTGGGTTTCTTTATCTTATGATTACCTCTTAAACTCTGATATTATTGTCAGTTATGTTTGGTTTTTATTGTTTTTATTTTGTAGTCATGTATAATATAGTAGTTTTTTCTTATGTTAATATTTGATTGATTATTTTATATTCCAAGTTAAAATTATCACCAAATTTAATACAAATACCTTAATATTTAATTCCAGCTGTTGGTATCTTTGATATTTTACCTAAGTCTTAGTAACACCCACTTACTCTTCCCAAGGCAATGGGTTATGGGTTGGATGTTAGAAATGGTATCAGTTTGTTTCATCATTAGGCATCAGTTGTTCAGTACATGAATGGTTTTAGAAGAATGGAGTATGATTGTCAACAATTGAAATGTATATCATTAAATTGAATAGATAATGGATTTTTATTGAACCTTATGTTACCAGGGATTTTGGGTATATGACTGTTTTGAGAGACTTATAGGTGATTTTTCCACTTTATCACATGTTTAGATAATGAGAAGGGCATGTAATTCAATGATATTAATGTCTTTTAATGTCCAATTAATTACTTTGGTCTGAGAGATGGATAATTCTAGTGATATCACCCAATTTAGACCTATTACTCTAGTCAACATAATTTATACAGTGATTAACAAAATTCATGCTAATAGACAAGAAAATATCTTAGATAGAATTATATCATGGAATTAATTTGGATTTATCATAGGGAGAAGCATCCAAGATTCATTTAGTATTACATTAGAGTGTGTGAATCTCCCCTATAAATCCACAAGAAGTGGGAATGTTGCTCTAAATCATGAAATTCAAAAATATTTTGACACAATGTATTGGGGTTTTTCGGAGATGTTCTTCAAAAATATGGTTTCCATTATAATTTTATTCATTGGATAAAAAGATTTTGTGGATCTGAACACATTTTGATTCAGATAAATGGGTCCTTAGAAAGATATTTTCAGTGCTCTAGAGGTGTAAGGCAAAGTGACTCCATGAGCTATTATTTTCTCCATTGCTGAAGATTACCTTAGCGGGATTCTTATTCACATGGTTTATTGAGGGAATCTATGCAGCATACGGGCAACTAGAGGTAATTTTTCACCTTATTATCTTTTTTTGGCTTATGATATCCCCATCTTCTATTAGCACCACATGAAGAATATTAATGTGACAACCGGGTCCTGGTGACATCACATACACCCCGCCTTAACATGACCGTCGGGTCCTTGCCCACCAGTTACCCCCAGTTGCCCCGCAGACATGTGGGGCAAACCCTAGGGTCCACCCACATTCCTGAACGGGTTATCTGACTAATGAAAGTCCCCACATGCCAACACTTGTCCTTTCCAGTGTGCTTTATCCCAACTCACACACACCCTGGGAAACATCCGAGAAGGTCAACCATCCTGATCACTACTCCAGGCCAAGTACGCTTAACCGTGGAGTTCTAACTAGGTAGGCTCTTGAAAAGGAAGGTGCACCTTGTTGACATGTGTCATATCATTTAGTCATTTAACCCTTTATCATTTGGGGATGTTACAATCACCCCCCCTTTAGAGCACAACGCCCTCGTTGTGGGTCCTACATCTCAACCCAGGTAGTGCACCACACTTAATGATGGGTTCCTCCTATGATACCAATTTGTCACGACCCGTCCTCAGGGCCCGTGCCGTGACTACCCCAAGCCCACCTTCCATATGCTAGGGGCTGGTGACTAGCCCCAAAGGCATAAATCCCGATAACTGGGATGGCATTTCCTTTATAAAAGTAAAGAAAACACCACATAGTGCAAGATGAAGAAAAACACTAAGTACAAAACAAAGTGCTGAAAATTAAATGGTCCAGAATACAAACCCAACTGAAAGTATAGATACAATTGAACAAAAGTACAACAGAAAAAGACTAACAGCTGGAAGAAAGGAAGCAGCTCCTGGGTCATCCTCCTCGGATCCTACTTGAAGGGTAGGTACAGGTAGTGCAACTCTTGGATCATCCACCATGGATCCTACCTGAAGGGTAGGTACAGATAGCCTTCACAACGCTCTCTCCCTTCAACCTCCTCCGAGTGTCGTCTCGCCGTGAAGTCCACCTCTGGATACGGACCCGTCGTGTGGTCCACCTCTGGGTACTGACTCGTTGTGTGGTCCACCTCCGGGTACCATCTAGTCCTAGAACACTCGGCCTCCATCAGTGCTACCTGTCGTCTGCAACCAACACAACGAGGTGTGGGCATAGCCCATGCATGGGTGAGTATAAAGATACTCAGTAGGGACCCCGAGACCCTCAAGGTCTCACAAAAACCAACATGGGTAACCACAAAGAAGATCTCAACAGATAACATCTACATAGGTATATGCACTTACATACACCTAAGTTATCAAGTAACCCATCTCAATCATGAGGAAACACAAATATTAAGAAATTAATGGATAACCACTACCCAGGTATATGCCCATACATATACCTAAGTTATCAAGTAACCCATCTCAATCACGAGGAAACACAAAGGTCATAGACTCAGCTCAAACCAGGATTTTCATGATCAAAACTATAACTGCTGAAGAGCCCCGTCTCTGGAGTGTACAGTGGTCCTGTCACGACTCCGAGGTACTACTCACTAACCTAAGATTGGTGAGATAATCCTCCTGTCGAGTACTATGGGTCTGCTGCTACAACCATGTGCTTCCCACCATGGGTCTGCCGCTACAACCAAACGCTCCCCCTCATAGCCTCAAGAGGTACTCCTTCTGTTGAGTACCGCGGGTCTGCCGATAAAACCAAGCGCTCCTCCGTCGTGGGTCTACCGCTACAACCAAGTGCTCCCCACTGGGCTATCTGAAACACACCGATTCGATCATTCAAGCAGTCGTCATGTCTCAGACTGCTACACGGTCTCCGTACTCTACACGCTCGTCTCTGGGAGGGTCCGCTCCACGAGCTGCTGGTCAATACTAAAAGTATCACAAAGTTCCAAGAAGAAGTATTTCAAAGGACCACCTCGTCACAGGGGTCTCAACGCAATAGACAGTGCGTCAATCGGACGCCCGGTCTGTGAGTTACTAGTCTTTTCGTCCCATGGGGCCCCGCAGCGCCCGCTTTTACGTGATCGCTCGGCCAGTGCCGAGCCGGACCGCTCGGCCAGAGCCGAGCCGCCCCGGGCCGCCCAGGCCGGGCCAGGTCGTGCCCAGCCAGGTCGGACCTGGACCCGGGTCGGGTCGACTCGGTTCGGGCCGACCCAGGGGGGTTGTGCCGGGTCGGACCGGGCCCAGACCCCCCACTTTCGGACCTTTTTCAGTTTTTTGATTATATCTTGAGCTGTAGACCTCCGATCAACGCACCGTAAGGGGCGATGCAACCCTTGGATCGAGACAGTGATTTCGGTATATTACACTCAATGTTTCGGAAAACATTGGGTTCGGTCGGGTTGGTTCGGATTCGAAACCAACCGGGCCCTCGGAGCGGAAACGCTTATATATTGAGCTCCAGATGGCCGATTGACGTGCTATCGACTTTTATGGATTCCTCTAAGTGAGACGGATCTTTTGGCTTACTCCGCTCGAGGTTTGGATGCCGTTGGAGTGCGGTCGGGTTGGATCGCTCATGAAACCAACCGGGGCTCTAGAACGAAAAGGCCAATAACTCACAGACCGGGCGTCTGATTGACGCGCCGTCTGTCTCATTGAATTCCTCTTGATGATTTGGAACTTTTGGAATACATCGCCTGAGGTTTGGATGCAGTTGGGTAGTGGTCGGGTTGGATTGCACACGAATCCAACCGGGCCCCTGGAACGGAAAAGCTGATAACTTTAAGACCGGACGTCCGTTTGACGAACCGTCAGCGGCGTTGGTGATCACATGGAGAAACGGTCTCTATGAGTATACCCTATGAGAGTTCGGGGTACAGTTGAGTTACGGCTGGGTTAGTTCATACACGAAACCAACCAGGCCCCGGGTACGAAAAGGCTAGTAACTCACAGACTGGGCGTCCGATTGACGCACCATCTATTGCGTTGAGACCCCTGCGACGAGGCGGTCCTTTGAGATACTTCTTCATGGAAATTTGTGATACCTGTAGTATTGACCAGAAACTCGTGGAGCAGACCCTCCCAGAGACAAGAGTGCGGAGTACAGAAACCGTGTAACCGGCTGAGACCTGACGACTGGTTGACCAATCGACTCGGTGTGTTTCGGATAGCCCAGTGGGGAGCGCTTGGTTGTAGCAGCAGACCCACGGAGGAGGAGCGCTTGGTTGTAGCGGCAGAACAGCGGTACTCAACAGAAGTAGTACCTCTTGAGACTATGAGGGGGAGCGCTTGGTTGTAGCGGCAGACCCATGGTGGGAAGCGCTTGGTTGTCGCAGCAGTCCCACAGTACTCGACTGGAGGAGTACCTCACCAGCCATAGGTTAGTGAGAAGTACCTCGGAGTCGTGACAGGACCACTGTACACTCCAGAGACGGGGCTCTTCAGCAGTTATGGTTTCGATCATGAAAATCCTGGTTTGAGCTGAGTCTATGACCTTTGTGTTTCCTCATGATTGAGATGGGTTACTTGATAACTTAGGTATATGTATGGGAATATACCTAGGTAGTGGTTATCCGTTAATTTCTTAATCTTTGCATTTCCACATGATTGAGATGGGTTACTTGATAACTTTGGTGTATGTAAGGGCATATACCTATGTAGAGGTTATCTATTGATATCTTAATTGTGGTTACCCATGTTGGTTTTAGTGAGACCTTAAGGGTATCGGGGTCCCTACTGAGTATCGTTATACTCACCCCTGCACGGGTTATGCCCGCACCTCGTTGTGTTGGTTGCAGACGACGGGCAGCGCTGAAGGAGGCTGAGTGTTCGAGGACTGGACGGTACCCGGAGGTGGACCACACGACGATTCAGTACCAGGAGGTGGACCACAAGACGCGTCAGTATCCAGAGGTGGACTTCACGGCGAGACGACACTCGGAGGAGGTTCACGGGCGAGAGCGTTGTCGAGGCTATCTGTACCTACCCTTTAGGTAGGATCCGTGGTGGATGATCCAGTAGCTGCACTATCTGTACCTACCCTTCAGGTAGGATCCTAGGAGGACGACCCAGGAGCTACTTCCTCTCTTCCAGCTGTTTGTATTTTTCTGTTGTACTTTCGTTCAGTTGTAGTTGTACTTTCAGTTGGGTTTATATTCTGGCCCATTTAATTTTCAGCACTTTCTTTTGTACTTAGTGTTTTACTTCTGCTTGCACTCTATGGTGTTTTGTTTGCTTTTATAAAGGAAATGTCTTCCCAGTTATCGGGATTTACGCCTTTGGTGCTAGTAGCCAGCCCCTGGCCTATGGAAGGAGGTCTTGGGGTAGTCACGGCACGGGCCCCGAGGACGGGTTGTGACAATTAAAAATATAAAACAAGGAATTTCACATTAGGAAAGTGTGTTAGGTAATGAAATAATTTAGAATAATCCTTTCATTTACTTTGGAAAAGGAATTCGAGTCCTAAGGGATACCTCCATCATAAATTAATAGGGAATATGGGAGGGCACACTAACTTTTAACCATCTTGGAGTCCCCCTCAATTGGGGAAAGCCTACCACTTCACATTTTATTGAAATATTGAGTGAAGTCAGTGAAACCCAAACTTCATGGAAAGTTAAATATCATTTAATAGAGGTAAGGTTGTGCTTAGTTAAGATTGTGGTGATTTATATACTATTTTACTTCGTTATGTTATACTCTTGGCCTTCCTCAATTTTTGAAAATGTCAACTCAATGGTGAGGAATTTTTTTGAGTGGAAGAATCTTGGAAAGAAAGGCCATCACGACCCCTTGAAAAAATTATTGCATGCCTCACCCATTAGGGGTTCGTGGAATAAAAAATATGCCTCACATTAATGAATCTCTTCTGGCCAAATTTATCTGGAGAAGAATCAATAGCCACAATGAATCACTAATGTTTTTTATATCATGTTTTCTTAAAAAATTGATCACTGGTAACTCGAAGCACATGGAATATTTAATATGACCTAGATTGTGAGAAATCTCCCAAAGGTTTATGGGGTCTTCATGCTGGCTGGTCAATAGGAAATGACCTCTAAAATTCTAATAGGACAACTGGTTGGGATCTCCATTGGTTGAACAGATTAGCTCAACTATCCAGTCCATCGAACATGGCATCACTATAAAGGATTAGATAGGAAACATGGAAACTCTCCATGATGATATTACAGATATTACCTCTAATTATGAATTTCAAATATAGGAAAACGTGCTAATCTGGGAACCTACTCCTAATGGAATACATGATTCTTTTTCCGATGCTTTCGCCGTGGCGCGTGCATCCGTCCATGGAGGACGCACAACTGTTGCCCCGCATTCCCACTTTCCAAAGACGGGCAACATTCGCTCCTTATTCAGGGACGTCTGCTCCTTGATCGAAACGGGATGATGGGATGTCGGTTCTTCCTCCTATGGATTCCTCCTCAAAACTCGTCACCTAGTCCGAGTCTCCCTCATAGATTTAATACGTTGTTCGCGAATCTCATTCCCGGTGCCATATCGTCATGGACGCCGGTTAATTACACTACTTCCGTCAAGACTTTCCATACGGTCTTGACATGGTAGCGACCTTCGGTCGGAGTAGACGGAAATATCAGGCATGTCGGGGCATCTCTGGGTGCGTGGACATAGGGGAACCTGTATTCTTCCTCATGAGAGGGCATCTCAAGGGTGCATAACCCGAGGCATGTATCTGAGGTATTCCTCAGCTTCCCATGTTTAACACAGGGTATGTTTCAAGATTAACGTCTAGCAAAGACGGTTACACCAAAGGCGTGTACCTGAGCTTTTCCTCAGCTTCCCATGTTTGACACGGGGTATACAGCATGTTTAACGTCTTGCGAAGAAGGTTATACCAAAGGCGTGTCATCTGAGGTTTTCCTCAGGCTTCTTACGTTTAGCATGAGGTAGGCCGAGAGTTTAACGTCTTGCGGAGACAGAATGAGGCTGATCAGGACGTCCCATAGAGACGGATCAGATTGGTATATCGCATAGAGACGGCTATGGTCCCATATAGACAGATCAGAACGCCCAATGAGGACGGATCCGAGGTGGTGCACTCCCTAGAGGGGAAAAGGGTGATGAATCAGGGTGTACACAGAGGACAACGACCCGGAGATATGATGGGGCTTACACGTGGAAAGCGACCCATGCGCCGCTAGGAGCAGCGTGGAGGTGGATGGCAAGATTCCACCGGGATGTGGCGGCCCGGGTGAGAATCAGGATGGGTGATGGATGGATGAATGAAGTGGAGGGGGAATGAAATGGGACCATCATAGGGGCGACGGTGAAGTTGGGCTTGAGCCTTGAAGAGGCTTCCTACGTATCCATGTGGCAGAGAATCAAAGTCTGCGCAGTTCGGGATGGTGCCGGTGAACCGACGTGAAGGTGGACCTTGGTCCGATGGGCATCGTCAGTGAATCGACGTGAAGGTGGACCTTGGTCCGATGGACATCGTCAGCGACCCGACGTGAAGGTGGACCTTGGTCCGATGAGAGATGGTCAGTGAACCGACGTGAAGGTGGACCTTGGTCCGATGGCCATCGTCAGTGAACCGGTGTGAAGGTGGACCTTGGTCTGATGTGAGATAGGCTTGAACCTCGGGGAGGCTTCCTACGTACCATGCCTTGACATGGATCAAAGACTTCGTAGTTCAAAGGGTTTCATCGGCGAACCGACGTAAATGAGGGACCTTGGTCCAATGGGAGGTGGGGGGTTGGCACAACGACAAGAAGATGGTTTGGGCCGATGATTGTTGGGCTTGATCCTCAGGGAGGCTTCCTACGTACCATGCCTTAACATGGATCAAAGACCTCATAGTTCAGGTTAGTCACAAAGGGTTGTTGTCGGACTGGAATTTCAGTTTAACGTCATGCTGGACGTAGGTAGAACTCGACGTGAATTGGATGATGGGTGGGCTTGAACCTCGTGGAGGCTTCCTACGTACCACGCCTTGATATGGATCAAAGACCTTGTAGTTCATATGGGGCTTTGTCGGTGAACCGACATGAAAGTGGACCTTGGTCCAATGGGTGGTGGGCTTGAACCTTGGGAAGGCTTCCTACGTACCATGCCTTGACATGGATCAAAGACCTCGTAGTTCAGGTTGGGTAATGCAGTTTAACGTCATGCGGGACAAAGGTGGCATGCAGTTTAACGTCATGTTGGACGAGGGTGAAACTCGACGTGAATGAACGACCGAGAGATGTGGATTGAGCCTCATAGAGGCTTCCTACGTACCATGCCTTGACATGGATCAAAGACCTCGTAGTTCAAATGGGATGAGTCACAGCGGCTTGCCATTGGACTGGAATTGCAGTTTAACGTCGTGCTGGACGTAGGTGGGACCCGATGTGAATGGATGACGGGCGGGCTTGAACCTCATAGAGGCTTCCTACGTACCATGCCTTGACATGGATCAAAGTCCTCATAGTTCGCTATGGTGGGTCGCAACGACTTACCACTGGACCAGAATGCTGTTTAAAGTCGTGCTGGACGGGGGTGAGACCCGACGTGAAATGACGGGTGGGCTTGAACCTCATAGAGGCTTCCTACGTACCATGCCTTGACATGGATCAAAGTCCTCGTAGTTCACTAAGATGGGTGGGTCATGGTCGGTGCTCACTCTAAGCCCATGTGAGTCATGCTCGGTGTGAGAAACAAGTGGTTGAAAGGACCTGACGATCACATCGCGAAAGAAGCGTCCATGAGAAGCGAAGAGGGGCTTACGCGTTAGGCGGCCCACGGTGTTGGGACTTACTCCAGGATGGAGGCCCATAGAAAAGGATGATGATGATTTCGGGCTTGATCCTTGAAGAGGCTTCCTACGTACCATGCCTTGACACGGATCAAAGACCACGTAGTTCTTCTGATGACGGCTTACCGCCAATTGGTTGGTTTCAACGGCTTACCGCTGGATTGGGTGTGAATGGATTACCTCTAAATAGGGTGACAATAGTGGATGGGGCTTACGCTAGGAAGCTGCCCGGGTGCCGCTATGGAGCAACAATGGTGAATGGGAATTACGCAAGGAGATTCCCAGGTGCCTCTATGGAGCGGCACTGGTGAATGGGGCTTACGCAAGGAAGCTACCCAGGTGCCGCTATGGAGCAGCACTGGTGAATGGGGCTTACGCAAGGAAGCTGCCCGGGTGCCGCTATGTAGCAGCACTAGTGAATGGGGCTTACGCAAGGAAGCTGCCCGAGTGCCTCTATGGAGAGGAAATGGTGAATGGGACTTACACAAGGAGTTGCCCAGGTGCCGCTATGGAGTGGCAATGGCGAATGGGGCTTACGCAAGGAGCTGCCCGGGTGCCGCTATGGAACGGAAATGATGAATGGGGCTTACGCTAGGAAGCTACCCGGGTGCCGCTATGGAGGGGCAATGGTGAATGGGGCTTACGCTAGGAAGCTACCCAGGTCCCACTAAGGAGTGGAAATGGTGGATTGGGGCTTATGCTAGGAAGATGCCCGTAATGTCTTCTCATGTCAGGCCATGAGAACATCCCAACTCACTGGTGAGTTGAGGCCTTCAGTTATGCACTGGTGCACAAGAGGGAGAATGCCAAGGGGCGTTAGAATTATGCCACTGTAGTCATGGCATTGAGCATCTTACGCTTGGAGCGTAAGGCATTTCCTGTTTGGAACAAGAGGCATCCTACATTAGGAACATAGGGCATACTACAGTTTAGAGTCTTCTAGGTAGGACTATTGGCATATCATGCTAGGAGCATGAGGCATCTCCTGTGTAGGGTAAGAGGCATCCTATGTTTGGAACATAAGGATTAATACAGTTTAGAGTCATGTAGAAAGGACTGTTATCATCTCATGCTAGGAGCATAAGGCATCTCTCGTATAGGGAAAGAGGCATCCTATGTTTGGAACATAAGGATTACTACAGTTTAGAGTCATGTAAAAAGGACTGTTGGCATCTAATGCTAGGAGCATGAGGCATCTCTTGCTTGGAGCAAGGGGCATCCTATCATTTGTTAGATAGGGAGAATACTGAAGTTTAGAGTCATGTAGGTTGGACTATTCGCATCTCATGCTAGGAGCATAAGGCATCTCTCGTATAGGGAAAGAGTCATCCTATCATTTGTTAGATAGGATGTACTACAGTT
Organism: Viscum album; assembly: GCA_963277665.1. Lineage (NCBI taxonomy): Eukaryota > Viridiplantae > Streptophyta > Magnoliopsida > Santalales > Viscaceae > Viscum > Viscum album. The sequence continues at coordinate 280,490,873 of OY728125.1, forward strand.
TATAGTCATGTAGATAGGACTATTGGCATCTCATGCTTGGAGCATAAGGCATCTTTTATTTGGAGCAAGAGGCATCCTATGTTTGGCACATAGGGATTACTACAGTTTAATGTCATGTAGATAGGACTATTGGCATAAGGTGCCTGGAAATGGTTGGTGTTGGGACTTACGCAAGGGCGGCCCTTTCTGGTTCAACCTGGCATAGGAGCCAAGTGATTGGGTTTGGAGGAGTTGCCTGAGGAATGGTTCGACTCAGGGTACTCGAGGAATTGATGATTAGAACCTCAACTCACGACATAGGAAACAAACCAAGAGGAGTACGTCAACTCAAGGTGTTTCATGGTGTGTGGAGGAGTGTATCAAATCATGGTATTCCATTGGTTGAAGGTGGGAGCGCATAAGGGCGCAATGGAAAATACCGTCATCCCGGCCCGAAACGTTCGCGGTGCGACTCTCCATTTTTCATGGGGGTCTATGACGGTAGCGAAGGGAATGGCCCGGTGGGCTGAAGGTAGGATCCTCGCGAAGGATAGGTCTTCGCGAAGTGGCTTCGTGAAGCATGGCCTCGCGGAGCAATGGTCTCTCGCGGAGCAAAGGGGTCTCGCGGAGCAAATGGGTCTCGCGGAGCATGGGCTCTCACGAAGCTCGGTCTCGCGGAGCAGCATCGCGGAGCATAGGCTCGTGGAGCATGGACTCGTGGATCCTCCGCTCGTGGAGCAGCAACGCGAAGGAAGCTTCTTGCGGAGCATGGCTTCGCAGAGCCGCAATGCGGAGCTCCGCTCGGCCGCCCAAGGGGCGAAGTGTCCGTGGCCGTCCTCCGGAGAAGGGGGTGAGCTGGGTATTTATAGGTAGGGGCGCTGCGAAGCAGAACTCCCGCGCCGCCTCAGGAGCTTCGCGGCGCACTCGCGAACGTCAAATCCGTTCGCGGAGAGGTATCGCCACCGGAGCTTCGCGGCGGGCTTGTGAACGTCAAATGCGTTCGCGGAGAGTTACCGCCTCTGGAGCTTCGCGGGACCACGCTGCATGGGTGCTTCGCATCGGTGCTTCGCATCAGTGCTTCGGGAGGGGTCTTCGTGGAACATCGCAAATGTCAAATGGGTTCGCGGAGCCTCTCGCCTCATTGCTTCGCGGCGGCACTCCGCGATCATGGAGGGGGGCTCCGCGCATGGGCTTCGCAAACCAGATTTCCATCCCAACTTCAAACGTCTATAACTCTTAATCCATAACTCCGTTCGGGCCCTACGACCTACCAAATCGAAGCTTGAGAAATGGACTACGATCTTTGATCATGTATGGAAGCATTTGAAAAATTTTGGGGACGCGTTTTCTGGGTTCTATAGATTCCATTAACTTCAATCAATTCCCGATTCCACAAAGCACCCACTAGATTGTCAAGTATAAATGATATACTCTCCCCTCTATGTATACACTATAATGGGGGCTTACCTTGAATAAAATACTGGTAGATGAAAACATATAGCATGTGGGAATTTCCATTAGCTCGAAATCCCCCCTCTTCCATCTACACGGAGAGGATGGGAATCACCTCTTCTGAATCTTTAAAATAGCTTCCTCTCTATGGAAGATATTCCGTGAAACCTTTGATGTAAATTCTATCCATGTGTACTCTCTTCAGTATTTTTTGAATTCCTTGCTAAGTTTACCTTTCTCAAAGTAGGTATCCCTGATGTTTTGGGTTATTTGGGAAGAATTTCTGCACACAATTTGGAGAGGTCATGACAAGGTTATTGAAAAGAAGAAAAATTTTAGTATCCAAGGTGCTACTACCCAGATTCTTGAGGATTTCTAATTATCGAGAAAAATCTATGATGTGAATGGAAATAACTCATTTACTAATCTAATAATCCTTAAATAGATAAATTTTAAAGGGAAATTCCCCTCCCCCAAGTCCTTCTTGAGGTTTTTTAGAATTATCCCTTCCCTCGTTGGATAAAGTGTAACAAAAATGGTGCCTCGAGGGGTAATCTAGGACCCACAGGTTTTGTAGTTTTTTTCGGAGATCCGAATGGATATCTTTTTAAAGATATTTATGGTCTATGTGTACATTCTAGTTCTCCGGATGTGAAACATAATGGATTTATCTAAGAGGGGTGCATTTTAATGCAACAGAACTGAAATACAGTATGGTTTGAGTTGGACTCTACTACCATCATGCAAGCGGTCAGGATGGGTCTGATATATCTATCTTAGAAGCTGACAATGCGATGGGCTAATGACAAACATAGTCTTTCTTCCATGAACTATATAATCACACATATTTATCAGGATACAAATTATCTTGTAGATTCTCATTCCAGAAGAGAGTCACTATAGAGTTTTTTTCATCACTCTAGCTCTTTATCTGAGGATATTCATCCAATTTTACAATGGGACAAGTTTATTACTCCTTATTTCCAACTTTTGTAGGTATTTTACATTTATATAAGAACCTATGTGCTCACTTTTAAAAAATTGACATTAATTACTTCCCACATTGTGTTAATAATGAATATTTTATAATGATTTATGAATGGATGAAAAAAGAAATGTATTATTTTTAAAATTGTTGAAAATGGTTTGATTTTGAAGAATCATTGAGGAATTTACCAAAATTTTGTAAAAGTGGAAATAGTTATTTTTAAAAATACGTGTTGGGATATCTGTGATGTGGTAAATTTGAAATTTCTAAGCCTTTAGTTTTTAGCAAGTGTGATTTAGTAGAGTTTTTTTGTTATTGATAATGGAACCGAGTAGTCACTGTAGTTACCAACCATAGATGGATGATGAGAATATGGTTACGAAGGAGCCAACGGTTAACCAATAGTTATCCCAACAAATTTTCTAGGTATTTTAGGGCATGGATAATGGATCATAAGTAATAAACCAAGTAATGTTTATAATTTATTTAGTTTCAGATGAAGAATCCATCCTTCTCTTTCGGGTGATTCAATTACTGAAAATTAAAATTGTTCATACATAAGATAAATTGAATATTTGACTTCCATTGAAAAATAACTAAGAGTAATGTATTTTTTCTATGATATATAAGGCAATATATACTAGGATACTGTGGGATTTAGATGTTCAGGATAAATTTGAACAATTAACGGCATGTGAGGATTTGGAATAATTGTTCGACAAAAAATTATATCCGCATAAATTCCAATTTAAAGGATAAATATAATTATTTAGTTTATAGTGGTATAATCTCTTAGTAATAGAGTATACAGTTAAATTCATAAATTTATATATCTTTTCACTTGACGATTCGATAACTTCATCCTCAAAGGCACACATTGTTGAATAAGTGATGAAACCATATTTTATCACAAATATTGATGTGGTTTCTATAATTGGTTATACAGAGATGGTTAATAGAGAAATGGTGGATGAAAGATACATCTTAGGAAACAAGGTTGGGGGAATCATGTATATTCTTATGGGAATGGGTTGGAACTCCAATGTTGTAAATAAGTAGAGGAGGGATTGAAATCTAAATGGGTTGGTATATATCAAAATCAGACTATAGGATGGGTAAAATTACATACTCATACAAATATTAAGACATTTTTTTCATTTTTATTCTATTAGGCTTATGAAATTTAAATTATATGGCTCCACCTAAAGAAGTTCCCAATTGAAAACATGCAGTTTATCTTCAGTACTATTGTTATCGTTCTCCTTTGTCTGGTGTTAGTGACACATCTCGTGCATTAATTGGACTCATTTTATTGGCTGGGATGAGTGGATCAAAATATCTCTCACCAGTAGAACTAATCAATCCATTGTTATTCTTGGAGTATCATGGCTCTATATCCTGTAAAATCTCAAAATATTATAAAGAAAAAACTGTTACAAGTAAGAAATTGTTTGGAGCTCAAAAAGTTATCATAGATGATTGATATAGAACTTTGACAATGATATGTAAAATTATTTTTAATTCTACCCTTATGGAATCAATATTTGATACTGGCATGCCCCATTGATTAATTTATTCTCATTCCATTGATATAATGGGTTTAGATGGTGAGGTGATTTCTTCTATTTTGATACTCCAAAACCTTTTGGAAAAAGATAGGGTCAATCCTCCAAATGTCCCATGTGTCCAATAGTGATTGATGAGATTAACTTGGTATGGCACTTATTTATGGTAGAGATGGAGGTCTATGGATTTATTTTGGGAATGGATTGTTTGATGATCATTGATTCCCATGTCAATATTTATGCATTGTAGGTGTGTTAAAATCATTTAATTGTTTATGGAATCTATTTAAAAAGGATTGGGTTGTTGATGAATGCATTGAAAGAAATCCTTGGTAAAGGTGGGTGGAATGATATATTACCTAATGATAGAATCTTCGTTGGCATCAACTGATAAGAGTGGGAATTAATATTTTCCAGTCATATTGTAACATCCTCTTGATATTGTTTTTAAAAATTTCTTAGGGTTTCCAAAAAAATGTTATGTGGAGTTTAATATTGATCTCCTAACATGAAATAGTTTTATTTCCCTTCCATCACATCTGATGGAACCAAATTAAGTGGTGGAATAAATGGATCAACACGAATATTTATAATTTGAAGGTTTCGTCCAAAAAAGTCAGTATCTATGGGTAGAACATGTTCTTTTTATAAGAAAGAAAATAGAATACTTTGACATTTTATTTATTATATTAATATTATAAAAGTTTTGATAAAAAATTGTTATAGTCTTCCAAGAATTGTTGATATGTTCATAAATTGGAAGGGATCCTAGTGGTTCTTTGAGATTAAATTATGTTTCGGGTGTCACTAATTGTGGGTTTGAAATGAGGATATTTTGAGGAAAGATTTTAGAACAATATATAACCACTATGAGTTTTTTGAAATAATATTTTTATATATTAATACACTGTTATACTTTATAGAATTTTTTTTTGAGATATTTCAATTGTATGATGATTAATTTTTAGTTGTGTTTTTGGATTATAGACTTTTGTATTCTTTGAAAAAATTAGATCATGGGAAATACTTGGAAACTTTATTGGGTATCACAAGGGAGTATCCTTTGTATGAAAAGATATCAAAGGGAGATTAATAGATACAATATGTATGATTCTTTGGTCAGGAAATTTCTAAAAGATTCTTTTATATATATATTTAAATGATAGAATATGTTTATCTATTTGAAAACACCAAATAATTTCTTTTAGATATATAGGTTCATGGTATTATAATGATTCTATAATGATTTTTTACAAAACATATCATGATTGGAACCCCAATTATAGTGCTAATATGGATGTTTTTCCATTACATTAATATTTGGAATAGAATAAATCCATTCAAGATTGTAAGGTTATACTTACATCAGCCCCTATCCTCATATTTGTGTTTTCTATACTGGGCTATGTAGTATATTTGGATGCATCGGGTCCAAGATGGGTTGTGTTCTCATACAGGAGGACTATATTTATGTTTCATAGTAGTTATAGATTCATGAGATGAACAACTCATCCCATGATTTAGAAGTAGCAATTATAGTCCATGATTTTAAGAATGATTTCCATTATCATTTTAGTGATAATTTTTTAGTTTTTACATAGTATAAGATTTTGAAACACACATTATATCAACTATATTTTAATAAATGGTAAATAATATCGATGAAAGAACCCTCAAATGTTCAACATTTACTTGATGTATGTATTGGGTATAGGATGTTTGGTGGCATATTAATTAAGTAGGAAGTCATATAAAAAGATGTATAAAGAACCTTCAAATCAATGGAAGATATTGTCAGTTATAACAGGCACGCACCATGATTGTACTGACTATGGTGATGTTTCAGTTTTCTTCCCATCTTCATATATTCATTATTTGGTTCAACATGTGAAAGGGGTCCAGATATTTGATACATAATGTGTTTATGTGAGGTCAAAATACAATGTTGGGGATACCATTGAGGGATGGAAGGTGGATGAGAGGTGATTTTTCCCCTTAGAGGTCAGATCATGGTACCTTGGGGTTGTCATAAACAATTTCGTAGTACTTTTCACAAATAAATATGGATTTTACATCATGGAATTCAATAAATGAGTAATGAGTGGAATGAAAAATTATGGAATCAGGGAATAAAAATGGAAGTCAGAGAGTTTTTTACAAGGTCCTCATCTGCTAGTATGTTGAGGTATCTCCCCAATGTACATCATGAATGTTTCAACCATTAACAATTCATTTTTGTAAATAGGAGAATATAGCTAGGGATTTTGTGCTAGTTATCTAAAGGATAGTTCATACACAAGATATCTTTATGGGTAATTATAGATCAACCCACCATGTCTAGTCATTTTGTCCCTATGCATGAATATCAAATGGGGAAGGAATTCTCCAATATCTATTTCCAAGAAGATGTAAAGTGTAATGGAATTCCATTCTTAATTATATCATATAGATACCCCACTATTATGTCAAATTTTTGAAAATTATTATGGAATTCCCTTGGGACTCAGTGGATGATGAGTATGGCTTATTATCCTCAAATAGATGGACCATCTAAACAACCAATCTTAAAACTCAAGTGCATGTTTAGGGAATGTGTAATGGATTATAGTGGATTTTTATAAGATCATATACTATTAGAATAGTTGTTATAAAAAAATAATTGTCCAGATATTAAAGTTATGGATCATTTTGAAGAATTATATGGGAATCATTTTAATTGCCCATTTTGTTGAATAGAAATATGAGAGACTTTACTGGTGGCACTAAACCTTATTCAAGAGAAAACAGATTTGATTTAGTTGTCCATAAATTGGATAAATATTACATATATCCATCATAAAAATATAAATATCATTATCAATGACCATTTTAATTTGAGGTAAGGGTTCATGTGTTCTTTAGAATCTCTCCAAGGTTTGAGAATCATCATTTTGGAATATAGGGAATGTTATCTCATCAATATATATGACTTTTTTCTATGATAAAATGTTTTGGGTAGGTGGAATGTTGGTTGTATTTTCTACCAAGGATTAGTTATGTGAATAATTTTTTTTCTATGTTTCTCAATTGAAAAATTATCAACTAGGTCCTGGTCATGTGATTTTAGGGGATCATATTGTCAATGAGATGGTTGCAACAGAGGTTCATGTGCTAGTATAGATTGTTGATAGTCGAAATAAATTACTGCATCATAAAATTATCATTATTGTATGAGTATTATGGAAACATGGTCTTATTTTTATGATGAAATGTTGGATAATAAAAAGTAAATGTTATAGAAATGGCCCAAACTCATCCATGGTAGCTAGAGTTTTCTAATTTTGGGGGATCTAATAACAATGGTGGAGAGAATGAAGCACCCATGATTTAAGGTACACTAAAATTTATTTATTTATTTTTGGATATATGATAATAGAGATATGTTAAGAGTGGTTCATGGGATTTATTCCACACTTTGGAGGATTCTGTAACACCCCGAGCTTCCACGATACACTTCTCATTCAATAATGCAATAGCTTGCATTGTACGCAACTTCGAGTTCTAAAACACCGTGACTAATCAAAGTAGCCATTATGAATAGTAATAACCACTTTTTAAAATTATTGAAATTTTATGGACTTCATTTTTGGATTCGGAATATTGAAATTAGCCTATGTTGAATTTTTGGTAATTTTCTGAGAACTTCTAATTTTTTATGAATAGTGAAAAATACTTAAAAACAACTTTTTTAATCAAAATAATTTATAGTGATAAATTATACTATTTAGAGGTTTTAAAGTATAATTAGAATATATTTTTACCATTTTATCGAATGCTGGTCATTAGAATTAATTTAACATTGAAATTGGACATAAACAATTGCCAATCTTTTGATATAAATTGTTTCTTAAAAACACGCTATCTGTTGTGACAGCGGGAATTAATTATAAAATTAATTAATGCAACTTATATGTTTGGAATTTTTTTCGGAATATCAATTATAGCTTAGGGTGAAATTTTGGCTTTGTTCTGAAAAACTTCAATTTTTGATGAATAGTGAAACCACTAAGTGGTAGTTAAATAACTGATTTTTCGTTTAAATGAAATATTACCACTTCTGTTATTTGATTTTCAAAAATCCGACATACATGGTTGTCATTAAGAAGTAAAAAGTGGTTCAATGAGATTAAAATAAATTTTTGGTGAATAGTTACTTTTAAGTTCTTAATCGCTATTAGAGGTAATTAGTGTAGTTTAAGGTACAAATAATGTTTTAATAATATGAGATAAGCATGACACTTGTCCTACTTCTATTGGATGAGTCATGGCCGACCAAGACAACCCATGGGTCAACTTGGGGACCCCAATTAGCCACTTTAGTTGGAAAATTACATTAATATATATTTATTTAATGTTAAAAATAAATTGACACAAACATGAGTTGTTTTACTAAAACAGTTATTAAGTGGGGTTACACAAGTCCAAATTTTGATTATAAATATTCATTAGAAATCTAAAAAGATTTCCTACATCATAGTATTTTTTTTATAATTTTTAGACATTGAATAAATTAAATTATTTATGACATTATGATGATGCAGTGATGACCTCATTATTTAACGATTTAAATAAAATGGAAAGATAATGTAAAATCCAAGGCTTACACTTGTCCAAAGCCTATTGGATGAGGAAATTTCGAACCCTTATCACCATATACACGAATTATATAAGTGTGGGACCTTTAGAATCCGAAAATCATTGTTTAATAATGTAACATTTCAATCTTTCCAAAAGAGCCCCTCCTCCCCTCTTATAAAAGGCCCCAACCTCTACCACCTTATTCACACCTTCAAGCCATTTGGCTCGGCCAACCTCTGCCCAAATACTCTCCCAACTTCCCCCTCTTACTCCTATAATCCTCACTTTGGGAAGAACTCTTCTCAAGGAAGCCTTTGGCTCAAATCAAAAAGAGTTACCCGATTTTGAGGAGGTTAAAGAACAGTCCAGTCAGGACAAGACGCAAGGTAAGGGAATTTCTTAACCCAATTTCCATTCTTTGTGTTAATCTCCTACATTCAAATTATGTCATGATATTATTATTTCCTATCTTGTATTTTTACATTCTTCATGTGTAATTATAGTGAAAACAAATAATAGAACTATTATATTCAAAAAAATGATCTTTGTAAGGACTTCGTCTCAATCTACTTTCATTGAGCCATATTTTGTTTTATACACAACTTTCTTTTATACGGTGTATAAACCTCTTTGACTTTTATGTTTATTCAAAAGGTTTTATTTTATAATTATGTGATTTTTAAATGATTTAAAAAAAGAGATATTTATCTCAAATATATGAAAATTCAGTGCAAATGTATACGTACTTAACGTAAGCTTAAAAATGTTTTCAGAAAACCCGACTCTCGAGTGTGGTAGATAGGAAGGGATTGGGAGTGGACCCATCATGGACTATAATTAGTCGAGCAGTCTCAGAATTAGTTATTTTTTTCAGAAGCTTGCATAATGTTTTCAGAAAAACACTGGAGTATATTTGAGCAATTTTAAAAGTAAGTATCTTCTAAAAAATTGCATCGGTAGGTCTCATGAGACAACTAGACGTGGAATTGGCCGAGGCCCTTTCCCAATTTGATTTATGGTTTTGGCCGAGGCCTTAATCATTTTAGACGTCTTGGCCGTGGCCTTGACAAAATGTTTCAGAATGTCTGGAATTATACATTCCCTCATTATTTAAGTGGTTATTGATATTTCATGTGATTATTCGACCAGTACAATATCCATGTGAAGAAGTGAATGGCATTATCTCATTTTAATTTTTCCATATTATGTTGAAGTTCAAGTTTAAAGGATTTTGTTTTAGTTATACATTTCCTTAAATGTTTATGTTTATTGATGAAAGATTCCGCTATATTGTTAACCTTACTGAGCATCTGAGCTCACCCCTTTCAATGTTTTAATATTTTTCCAGGATGTGAAGAAGTATTTTATGAATGACCTACAGGGGTAGTCAGAAAGGGATAAGAGTGTGGACTATGAAGACTTTGTCATTAGTTTTTCACTTTATGATGTAATGTAACCTTTATGAATTTATCTAGTGATTCCAAGGCTACTAAACTAATCAGTCTTTTGAGACTTGATCTTTTGTGATCATGCCAATGTTACGAAGTAATGCACCGACTCTGGGTAGCTGGGGTCGGGGCGTTACAGTTGGTATCAGTGGTAGTTTAGTACTAACCTTGGAAGCAAGATTTAGATAAACTCTGATTAGAGCACATAGCCCAAAGATAGACTTTGAGGATTAGTATAGAAGAACTTCCAAGAATTTTGGTATTGTAGAGATGTTTTGAGTTTTCCGAGCAATACATCCCTGTCTGGATACGAACAGGTAGAGGAATCTCTGGAACAGATGTACCTAGGGGTAAAACTTGAAAACACCACTTTGAGCTGGACTTGAACGGGAACTGGTGCACGACAACGGGCCTTGCTGCACTCTTGGTTACGACACTCCCGGGGGATATGGTTAGGATAATTCTCATTTTCTTTACAAACCACTATGAACGGTTATGAGTATATACTTCCTCAAAGAAAACCTTTTTATGATTATGGATTATATCAATGAATAGTTCAATTTATGTTAATTATTTTATAAGTATGGAATTATGTATTTTAATTCATAAACTAATCTAGTTTATGCCATTGTTTAGAAATGGCGCCTAGTGGAAGGAATGAAAACGGTATCAATGCACGCACTCCGTGTAGGGATTTCCCTCCTGCTCAAGATAATTATTGTGGAGCTGGAGATACAACTGGTGCTGATCAACTTATTACCATTCTGGGACAACTCACTCAGGTTATGAATAATAACCTTACTCGTATGGAGCATCCTGATCCGCAACGTGGAGGATCAATGTTAGACCTCTTCATGAGGAAACAACCACCAACCTTCAATGGGAGTACAAATCCTATAGTAGCTGAGCAATGGATAAATTCCTTAGAGAAAATATTACATGCCTTGGGGAGTAGTGAAAGGGAGAAGGTTGTCATGGCAGTTTACCGCCTCACTGGAGATGCCGATCAGTGGTGGTCGCTGATTCAAAACACAAAGGAAGATGATGACGTATCGAATATGGAATGGAGGGAGTTCAAAGAGATTTTCTTAGAAAAATACTTTCCTCGTGACCATCGAACAGATATGGAAAGGCAATTTCTGAGTCTGAGGAAGAAGAAGGATGAGAATGTCGCAAAGTATGAGGCTAACTTTACAAGGTTAGCGAGGCATGCTGTCGATTATATACGTAACCCAAGGAGTAAGATTGATCGTTTCTTTGATGGGTTAAAACCATTTCTCCGTAGAGCTTTAGTATCACAATCCTTCTCATCATACGAAGATATTGTCTCATGTGCTGTCAAGACGGAAAAGGAATTCTCTAAGGCTTATGACAACAAAGTAAAGCAAGAGAAGAAGAGAATGGTGGAACAAGATGCAGATAAAGGGAAAAAGGGAAAGAAGGATTTTCCATTATGTGATAATTGTTGGAAGAATCACCCTGGTACTTGCCTAAAAGGAATGGGAGTTTGTTATAAATGTGGAGAAAAGGGTCACCAGGCTCGTGATTGCAAGGGAAAGAATGAGGCTGTCAAAGTTGAATGCTACAATTGTAGGGAAATGGGGAATTATGCAAATGAATGTCCTTAGCGTCAAGGATACTTACCTCAGAAAAGGCCAAGGGATCAAGGCCAATCTTATGCTGTGACTACAGTTGAAGCAGAATAACTAATGTATTGGTGCTTTTGGACTCAAAGATTATATTCTGGTTATAAGAATAATGTGATATATATAAATATTGTACTGCAGTACTTTTTGATTAAGGTAATATGATTAAGGTAATCATATTTTTAGTATGTGACAATAAGGGGAACTTTTCTTTGTTTGGGGAATCTGATGTTACAATTGATTTTGGAAATTAGAGACCTTTTAGAGAAAGTCTAGACAGAGGTATATTGGATAACTATAAAGGTTGGAGTGGATTAAGTTGATCTTTGGATAGTATTGTTTAAGGTTATAAAATTTATGAAGATTGTTTTTTGGAATATTATGATACTATAGTTTTAGGAAAAGGACAACCTGCAGAGTGGGGCATAACCCGTTGCGTCGGACAAAGATGCCGGAATCGAACCCACAATCATAGTGCGACATGCCTTTATTTCCTACCACTAGCCTACAGGAAGTCCCCCGTTATTACAATATAATTTTACTAATCTAAATGGTATGTGTTAACATTTGGAACCTTATACAATTAGGATAAGTATAATATTTTTGAGTTCTATTATCTTTTTGAGTGAAAGATGAGTTGAAGGTTGAAACTCTAATTGTCAAGCATAAATATATATATACCTATCTCTTATTCAAATAATAAATTAATTCTTAAACTTTAGTAAAGGGATATTGAAACAAAAAAATGTGTTATCCTAATACCTTATGTCTTGTTGAACTTATGATATTTTAAATCAACATAGATTGAAGGCTTTGAGGCCCTCAATTTGACAGTTGATTGTGATTGATGACCTCAATCACTCCCTACAAATATTTACGTTTTTCCTCTAATTATATGTATCTAATTGCCACCAATGTTCTCCTAATCGAGATCATAATTGGGTGGTGACTATTTCATTTCCCCTTTCCCTCTTATTAAGGCTAAATTTTATTAATCTTATTTCCGATGTGGGTTTTCATCAAATGTATTTTCTCTTTTCAACATTTTATTTTCAAAGAAAAATTTCAAATTGCGAGGACACAATTTATCGAAGGAGGGGAAAATGTAACACCCCGAGCTTCCACGATACGCTTCTCATTCAATAATGCAATAGCTTGGATTGTACACAACTTCGAGTTCTAAAACACCGTGACTAATCAAAGTAGCCATTATGAATAGTAATAACCACTTTTTAAAATTATAGAAATTTTATGGACTTCATTTTTGGATTCGGAATATCGAAATTAGCCTATGTTGAATTTATGGTATTTTTCTCAGAACTTCTAATTTTTTATGAATAGTGAAAAATACTTAAAAAAAACTTTTTTAATCAAAATAATTTATAGTGATAAATTATACTATTTAGAGGTTTTAAAGTATAATTAGAATATATTTTTACCATTTTATACAATGGTGGTCATAAGAATTAATTTAACATTGAAATTGGACATAAACAATTGCCAATCATTTGATATAAATTGTTTCTAAAAAACACGCTATTTGTTGTGATAGCGGGAATTATTTATAAAATTAATTAATGCAACTTATATGTTTGGAATTTTTTTCGGAATATCAATTATAGCTTAGGGTGAAATTTTGGCTTTGTTCTGAAAAACATCAATTTTTGATGAATAGTGAAACCACTAAGTGGTAGTTAAATAACTGATTTTTCGTTTAAATGAAATATTACCACTTCTGTGATTTGATTATCAAAAATCCGACATACATGGTTTTCATTAAGAAGTAAAATGTGGTTCAATGAGATTAAAATAATTTTTTGGTGAATAGTAACTTTTAAGTTCTTAATCGCGATTAGAGGTAATTAGTGTAGTTTAAGGTACAAATAATGTTTTAATAATATGAGATGAGCATGACACTTGTCCTAATCCTATTGGATGAGTCATGGTCGACCAAGAAAACCCATGGGTCAACTTGGGGACCCCATGGATCCACTTTAGTTGGAAATTGACATTAATATATATTTATTTAATGTTAAAAATAAATTGACACAAACATGAGTTGTTTTACAAAAACAGTTTTTAAGTGGGGTTACACAAGTCCAAATTTTGATTATAAATATTCATTAGAAAGATAAAAGGATTTCCTACATCATAGTATTTTTTTTATAATTTGTAGACATTACATAAATTAAATTATTTATGACATCATGATGATGTAGTGATGACCTCATTATTTAACAATTTAAATAAAATGGAAAGATAATGTAAAATCCAAGGCTTACACTTGTCCAAAGTCTATTGGATGAGGAGATTTAGAACCCTTATCACCTTATCCACGAATTATATAAGTGTGGTACCTTTAGAATCCGAAAAGCATTGTATAATAATGTAACATTTCAATCTTTCCAAAAGAGCCCCTCCTCTCCTCTTATAAAAGGCCCCGACCTCTACCACCTTATTCACACCTTCAAGCCATTTGGATTGGCCAACCTCTACCCAAATACTCTCCCAAATTCCCCCTCTTACTCCTAGAATCCTTACTTTGGGCAGAACTGTTCTCAAGGAAGCCTTTGGCTCAAATCAAAAAGAGTTACCCGATTTTGAGGAGGTTAAAGAACAGTCGAGTCAGGACAAGACGCAAGGTAAGGGAATTTCTTAACCCAATTTCCATTCTTTGGGTTAATCTCATACTTTCAAATTATGTTATGATATTATTATTTCTTATCTTGTATTTTTACTTTCTTTATGTTTAATTATAGTGAATATACATAATAGAACTATTATATTCAAAAAAATGATCTTTGTAAGGACTTCGTCTCAATCTCCTTTCATTGAGCCATATTTTGTTTTATACACAACTTTCTTTTATACGGTGTATAAACCCCTTTGACTTTTATGTTTATTCAAAAGGTTTTATTTTATAATTATTTTATTTTTAAATGATTTAAAAAAAGAGATATTTATCTCAAATATATGAAAATCCAGTGCAAATATATACGTACTTAACGTAAGCTTAAAAATGTTTTCAGAAAACCTGACTTTCGAGTGTGGTAGATAGGAAGGGATTGGGAGTGGACCCATCATGGCCTATAATTAGTCGAGCAGTCTTAGAATTAGTTATTTTGTTTTCAGAAGCTTGCATAATGTTTTCAGAAAAACACTGGAGTATATTAGAGCAATTTTAAACGTAAGTATCTTCTAAAAAATTGCATCGGTAGGTCTCATGAGACAACTAGACGTGGAATTGGATGAGGCCCTTTCCCAATTTGATTTATGGTTTTGGACGAGGCCTTAATCATTTTAGACGTCTTGGTCGAGGCCTTGACAAAATGTTTCAGAATGTCCAGCATTATACATTCCCTCATTATGAAAGTGGTTATTGATATTGCATGTGATTATTCGACCAGTAGAATATCCATGTGAAGAAGTGAATGGCATTATCTCATTTTACTTTTGCCATAATATGTTCAAGTTCAAGTTTAAAGGCTTTTTTTAGTTATACATTGCCTTAAATGTTTATTTTTATTGATGAAAGCTTCCTCTATATTGTTAACCTTACTGAGCATCTGAGCTCACCCCTTTCAATGTTTTAATATTTTTCCAGGATGTGAAGAAGTATTTTATGAATGACCTGCAGGGGTAGTCAGAAAGGGATAAGAGTGTGCACTATGAAGACTTTGTTATTAGGTTTTCACTTTATGATGTAATGTAACCTTTATGAATGTATCTAGTGATTCCAAGGCTACTAAACTAATCGGTCTTTCGAGACTTGATCTTTTGTGATCATGCCAATGTTACGAAGTAATGCACCGACTCTGGGTAGCTGGGGTCGGGGCGTTACAATTCTCTATAGGTTCATGGTTTGAGAATGGTTAGTGGAAATCATGGAACACATATTTGAAAATGTGAATGGGAATACAAGGAGAACTGGGAAGGAAAACAATTGGCACATGATTTGGCTATCCATTAAAAATTCCTTGGATAAACTATAAACTTTTATATTGTATAGAATTTACCCTTTGGCACATAGTTTTTCTAAAGGTGTGAGAAAACAATGATAAGTGTGGATTGAAACTATATCTCATGAATTGTTAGTGAATTCTTTTTCAATTCATGCTCCCTAACTATGCATTATTAAATTTAGATCTTAATGTTGTGGATCTAATTCGATTTTCCTCCTTAATCACTCATTTTTTCATTATAATCCCTTCATTCGCAATCCTTCTCCTCCCATGTTTTTAGTGGAAATAAAAATTTTCTAGAATAATGTTCTAGTCAATCCAAAGTCCATTGGATTTCTAGAGTCACTAAAGAGTTATTGGCCTTCATCATTTTCCTTGATTTATTCACATCCACTCTCTCAGAACATTAGATCTAATCCTTCGAGGATATAACTTAGTTCCTTATAGGATTTATTGATTATATCTTGTTGGATTGGTTATAGTAAAAAACATATATGTTTATATATGTAATATTTATCTATCTTATTTATTTTTGTCTACAATTTTTTCCAATGATTGAGTGGTATGATGCATATCTCTTAACTAAAATCATTAAAAACATGAAGGCCTGGTTTAAATGAATGTCTTTAGGTATTGTAATTGTGAAATTGAAGTTATATTATTGATGTAAACCCATTTTAGTGATGGTTTTGTGAAGTGGTTGAATTATGATGGTTTTTCCAATAACCCTTTTCATAATAATTTCAAAATTGTGATTTTGAAATTATGGTCTTGATTTGATACATGGGAGATGGTTAGTAGAAATTAATTAAAAAATTGTTTTTGAAAATGATTTTAATGGATTTTGGAATAAATTGTCATTATTTTTTCAAGGTAATTTCAATAAAACAAGTGTGTGACATTTCCCCCACCAAAATGGGAATGATAATGGTTTGAGGTTTCCTTCATCAAACAAGTTCACCAAGTTATTTCCTCATGAAAGGATAACTCATCACTCATGAGTTTATAAAAGTACATTTATATAATTTATGTGTGGATGTGGGTACATGTTAGAATGTTATTATTATGATAAATTGAAGTTGATTGGGTTTGGAAATTATTTTTTAAAAATATATCTGTCATGGTATGGAAAACTATTTTGGATTATAAAACAATTTTGGTTCAATAAACTATTTCGGTTTGGAAAAATATTTTATATTTGATTGTTTCTGATGCTTTCGCCGGGGCGCGCGCATCCGTCCATCCGCGGAGGAGGAGGACGCGCGGCTGTGTGTGTTGCCCCGCATTCCCGCTTTCCAAAGGCGGGCGGCATTCGCTCCTTATTCAGGGACGTCTGCTCCTTGATCGAAACGGGATGATGGGATGTCAATTCTTCCTCCTGTGGATTCCTCCTCAGAACTCGTCACCTAGTCTGGGTCTCCCTCATAGATTTAATACGTAGTTCGTGAAACTCTTCCCAGTTCCATGTTTCCATGGACGCCGGTTAATTACATGGCTTCTGTCGGGACATTCCAAAGGGTCCAGTCAGGGCAGCAACCTTCAGTCGGGGGAGTAGTCACGTTGAGGCATTAGTAGCATGTCTAGATGCTGGGGAACCTGGCATGTCTATCTGTTATCCCTGGTCACAGGGCTTCTCGAGGGCGTGGAAGCCCGAGGCATCCCACATCGAGCGCGAGGAGTTATATGTCATAGACACATATCTGAGGTTTTCCTCAGTTTCCCGTGTTTAACACAGGGTATGCCGTGAGTTTAACGTCTAGCGGAGACGGATCAACCCAACCAGAGCATTAGCTAGGGTAGATCGGATTGAGGGATTCTCCTTGAAGGGATGTCGATACTGGGGCCATCCCATGGGCGGCTGTGAAGAAGAGCGCACCGACATGGTTTCACCGAGATATGACGGTCCGGGCGAGAATCAGAATGGGTTGTAGGTGGATGAATGAAGAAGAGGGGGAATGAAATGGGACCATCGTAGGGGGAGATAATGAAGTTGGACTTGAACCTTGAAGAGGCTTCCTATGTATCCCCGTGGAAGAGAATCAAAGTCCGCGTAGTTCGGGATGGCGCAGGTAAACTGACGTGAAGGTGGACCTTGGTCCGATGAATGTCATCGGCGAACCAACGTGAAGGTGGACCTTGGTATGAGGGGCATCGTCAGCGTACCGACGTGAGGGTGGACCTTGGTCTAATGAGTGATGGGATTTAGCCTATGAAAGGCTTCCTACGTACCATGCCTTGACATGGATCAAAGACCCCGTAGTTCAAAGGGTTTCATCAGTGAACTGATATGAAAGTAGGCCCGTGGGTCCACTAATGGTGGGCTTGAACCTTCGGAAGGTTTCCTACTTACCATGCCTTGACATGGATCAAAGTCCTCGTAGTTCAACGGATTGATGGAGTACAGTTTAATGTCATGCGGGACGATGTTGAACCCTGACGTGAATGAACGACGGGCGGTGGGTGTCGGCGAACTGACGTAAATGATGGACCTTGGTCCAATGGGAGATGGGCTTGAATATGGGGGCATGGCACACCGACTAGGAGACAGTTTTTGCCAATGATTGTTGGGCTTGAACCTCAGGGAGTTTTCCTACGTACCATGCCTTGACACGGATCAAAGTCCTCGTAGTTCGGATTGGGAAATACAGTTTAACGTCATGCGGGACGGGGTGAACCGACGTGAATGAGGTCGGAATGACCAGATGGTGGGTTTGAACCTCGTTGAGGCTTCCTACGTACCATTCCTTGACACGGATCAAATACCTCGTAGTTTGGGATAGCCACAACGGCTTGCCATCGGACTGGAATTGCAGTTTAACGTCGTGCTGGACGTAGGTAGAACTCGACGTGAATTGGATGATGGGTGGGCTTGAACCTCATGGAGGTTTCCTACGTACCACGCCTTGACATTGATCAAAGACCTCGTAGTTCAAATGGGGATTTGTCGGCGAACAGACGTGAAAGTGGACCTTGGTCCAATGGGTGGTGGGCTTGAACCTTTGGAAGGCTTCCTACATACCATGCCTTGACATGGATCAATGACCTCGTAGTTCAGGTGGGAATGGGTGTGCAGTTTAATGTCATGCGGGGCAAAAGGAGGCATACAGTTTAACGTCATGCTGGACGAGCGCATGCAGTTTAACGTCATACGGGATGGGGCGTGCAGTTTAACGTCATGCTGGATGAGGACATACAGTTTAACGTCATTCTGGACGAGGGTGAAACTCGACGTGAATGAACGGCAGAGCAATGTGTGGCTTGAACCTCATGGAGGATTCCTACGTACCATGCCTTGACATGGATCAATGTTCTCTTAGTTCGCTAGATGGGTCGCAATGGCTTTCCATTGGACCAGAATGCAGTTTAACGTCATGCTGGACGGGAATGAGACCCGACGTGAATTAATGACGGGTGGGCTTGAACCTCATGGAGGCTTCCTACGTACCATGCGTTGACATGGATCAAAGTCGTCGTAGTTCGCTAAGGGTGGGGGTCAGGGTCAGTGCTCACTCTAAGCCCACGTGAGTCATGCTCGGTGTGAGAAACAAGAGGTTGTAAGGACCTGACGATCATGTCGCGAAAGATGCGTCCGTGAGAAGCGAAGAGGGGCTTATGCGTTAGGCGGCCCATGGTGCTGGGACTTACTCCAGGATGGAGGCCCATAGTGCGACAAAGCGTGGGAGAGATTGACCTTGGTCCAATGATGGGAGGTTCCTCGTTCCCTATCATGCCCACCACTGACCTTGGTAGTGGGGAAGTACGGAGATGCAGAGGTGCAGCCATCCGTTGGGGAACTAGGGTCTCCCTTCTCCTACGAACATACGCCACTCCGATAAGGAGGATATCATACCTTGTGGATGGGTGATTCTGTTCCCGTGGAGACGAGTGGTGTAAAAAATGTTCGACCTGGGGGGACCCTTCGTGAGGGAGATGTGGTTGGGTCAGAGTTTAACGTCATGTGTTGCAGACGTGGTGCTTGGCAGTTTAACGTCATGCAGCTCGGACGAGGTGGGTTCACTCCACACCCCTAGGACTTACATAACCGGTACCCTCTGGTCCTTGGGGGGAGGGAAGGTACCAGTAAGGCCATGGTTAAGGGGGGTTGTGGAACGAACCATCGAGGGGTCTACGTTAGCGTGGCTATGTGAAGAAGCAATAGCCGTTAGCGTGCCTATGCGAAGAAGCATTAGGCGAAGCAACGCTACTGGTGGTATTGTCCATGGGACTTTGAAATCACATCGTGCAAACATGGAGTGTCGCACGGGAAGAGGAATCACTAAGTAAAGGAGTGTGCTTCGCAAAGTGAAGTGCCTTGGCCTTATTATGGGGCATAAGAGTGAGTGGAAGGTGCTTCGCGAAGTGGAACAGTGTTCGCAGAGCACTGCCTCGCGAAGAAGGGGTGCCTCGCGAAGTAGGGTCCTTCAAAGCAGTGTGCTTCGCGAGGTGTAGTGATCCTGCCTTAGCATATGGATCACTAGCATGGGTTGGGTGTTTCGCGAAGCATAAACGCTCCGCGGCTGCCCGGGTTCCCTTGGGAATCCCCTTCCTTCGCGAATGCCCTTGAGATTCGCGAAGGGAATCCCTCTCGGAAGAGGGGATTAAAAAGAGACAATGCAGAGGCGTCTCGCGAAGTAGAAGTACCTCGCGGAGCCCATGATTCCTGGGGCAAAGAGTGCTTCGCGATTCAGGAGAGGAGAACCCGAAAGTTCAGATTGTACATCTTGGGGACTCAGGGGGAGTCCAGTATTTATAGGCAAGGGGCGCCATGAAGTAGAACTCGCGCACCGCCTTCGGTGCTTCGTGGCGCGTTCGCGAACGTCAATGGAGTCCGCGGAGGATTACCGCCTATGGAGATTCGCAGCGGCTTGCGAACGTCAAATGCGTTCGCGGAGGATTACCACCTCGGGAGCTTCGCGGCAGGCTCGCGAACGTCAAATGCATTTGCGGAGGATTACCGCCTCTGGAGCTTCGCAAGGCTGCGATGGTCAAGGCCCTTCGCGTCAGTCCTTCGCGGCGGTGCTTCGCGAGGGTGCTTCGCGAGGCAGCGTGCCAGCCTTCTTTTTCGTTCCTTCCCTTCGTGCAATATTTTGGTGCCAACAAATGCCCCCCCTCAGACTTGGAGCCGCGGAGGGCGAAGGGTCGAGGTCTGAGGGAAAATCGCAAAAATTGTCGGTGGTTCGCGATGTGGCTACGCGAAGGGGCCCCACGGTGCTGACCGGGGCCACAGATCCGGACCCGCCGCGATGCTCCGCGCGGGTGAGGCGCGCCGCGATGCTCCGGGGTCACCGCCTATAAATAGGGGGGTCGAACTCTTTTGTCTTCACGTGCCTTCCTTGTCTTTTTGTGCTCTCGACTTCGCGAAGCTCCGCGTACTCCGCAATAGCCCTCCGCGAATCGAGCTTCGCGGCGAACCGCGGGTCTCCGACTCCGCGTCCGCGCCAAGCGAACCTCTGTCTATCGGCCTTGGCCAGACTTCGCGGCTTGGTCTCGCGACCGATCTTCGCGATCTGGCTTCGCGATTCATTTTCACGGTCGAGCTTCGCGATCCAGCTGAAAACATTCTTTTCTGAGGGCCAGAGTTACAATGGCCCATCAAGAGGCTGTATTGGGGGTGCTTGAAGATGCTGCTCGCTGAGATGAGATGGCCAACTGTCCAGGCCTGGGGGAGATGATCCAAAGCCACTCAGACCATACGTCTTTGACAGATCTGCTATCGGAGGGTCAGAAGGATTATCCGCAGTGCAAGAAACTGCCATTGTACGGCTTCGGTCTGAGGGATGATGTCTTTATCCCTGAGGCGAGTAGAGACGAACCAGCTTGATGGTTCAGGAGCATACCATGCCAGCACTAATGGTTCAGGGCGGCCGATGGTCACGCACAAGATAACTTCACACCTGTTACCACTGACCGTCTCTACAACCATGTGAATGACATTGACGGGAAGCCACTGCTACCGGAGACTTCCCCTCCCCTCTACCGTACCATACCGAAGGCGGCTTTGCAGGATTCGATGAAGGGCTGGTCCGATGAGTGGGACCTGTGCCAGGACGGAAAATTTACTGATGACTGGGCCTGGGCCTACTGGGTAGGCGCCTCATGCGAGGAGTTTGGGGCCGAGCTGAGGAGAGTGGGGTTGTATGAGGTGGCATGGGCCCCCCAATTCCACCTTTACCAACCAAAGCAACTGATGCCGGAATTGCTGAGTAGATGGTCGTCTAGGACCAACACTTTTCACCTGCATCACGGGGAGGTGGGCATCAGCCTGTGGGATGTCCACCAGATTTCTGGGGTCCCGATCTTGGGGGCCATGTATGACGAATTCCTCCCCGTCGTCAGTGCGTGGGGGGATACGGAGCAAATGCCGTGACTGGTGTCGGCACTGATGGCACTCGTCCCTGGAGAGGACAAGGAGGCAGTGAGGGATGTCCACTTTAGGAGGTGGTTCAAATGATTCCTGAATTTCCCATAGAATCGAGAGTTCCCTCCGAGGCCTCGAACTTGTCCGAGGGCGGCCCAACGGGGCAAGGGGCACTCGTATTAGCGGGTCTTGGAGGACAGCCAATGGAAGACTTGGGGTTTCAGTGTAAGCACTGAAAAACAGCCGATAGTCAGGCTGGCGGTGTTCATCGTGGCTCTCATCTGTGGTTGGATCCTACCGGTGAGAGAAACAAGCATGTGGGTACGGCCTAGCTCGTTTATCATGGCTTTGATGATGGCCATGGGGCAGCGGATCAATCTGGGGATTCCGATGCTCACCAAACTGTATAGAATGCTGCGGCATATTAGCGAGGGAAAAAAGCCGCCAAGGATATGCGGGCCCTTCCACCTCCTGTATGGGTGGATCGCAGCGCATATCAGGGGGATTTACGAGTATCCAAACCCCATTTCGCCGCTGGGATCGAACTTCCACCCCTCCATCCTGAACGCGGTCGGGAGCTTCCCGTTCAAGCTGGCCGTTCCAATGGTGCTGAATAGGGTGTGGAGGGTGGATGAGTTTAACTTCCACCCCTTCCCGTTGCCGACGGGAATGTTTACTAATGATAGACGGGGAACGGAAGAACATCGGGCTTACCTCCTGGCCTTCCGAGGTGGAGTTTTGGTAGCAAGAATAGATTGTGAGCCGCTCTGTGAACCGTACACCCCGCATCGGTTTGCGAGGCAGTTCCGGTGCCTCCAACGGTTGACCCCGCATGTCTACTAGAAGGTGCGTCACGAGGAGCACCCGTGTGTGATGAGGAAGATGTGGCTCATGTTCACACGTGAAGATGGAAAGATGTGGATTTCATTGCCTCCATCCACCGCCGCATTCTGATTGGTGAAGGAGTATGCCATCAGTTAAGAGGCTGCTTACCCAGGGGAGATGCTGAAGCAACCAACTATTCGGGTCGGTGACGACGGGCCTCCTCTATCTCAAGGTCAGTGTCGGAGGGCAGCTAGGGCCGCTCACGGTAGCGGGGCTACCATGGCGGCGAGACCCGCACCGATCGAGGGTATGGCGGCATCGGTGGATCCGGTGATTCCGGAAGAGCAGGGTCATCCGGAGGGGCGGCCACCGAGGGGATTTCGTAGGATATCCACTCAGGCTCTGGGGAAGCCCCTGCGTCATATTGACATGGCAGAGGATTCCGTATTCCTGGAAGCTTGGGACATTTGGGATGTCAACTAGCAATTCCTCAGCCCACCCTAGATATGGGCCCACCTAAATCGCCTCGGGATGGAATTACCGGGCATAGGCCCAGTCCGGGCTGGATTCATGGCGTCTCCGGCGGAGGCAGAACAATACCTGGACGAGCTGGAGGATTACGTCCACTCCAGTGGTGTCCCTCGCCCAATGACAGGCCGTGTGAGGGTACTGTTGAATCAGATAGTACCCCCATAGTTATCGGCTGCCGATCTGAGGGAGCGCTTCCCCTTGCCAGAGGAATCATAGGACTCCTCTCGGGAGGATGAGGCTGGAGGAGGGAGCCCGTTGGAGGAGGGTGAGGTCGGAGACCGAGGCTCAGAATCCGACGATTCCGCGGAGGATCTGGAGGTAGCATTCTGAACTCCTTTCCTTACGATTTGTTCTTTGGTCTCTATGGACTTCTCACCAATGTTTGAGCCATGCAGGAGGAACTTGTTCACAGGCCTCGTTCTCGCTCCTTGGTGGGTGATGATGCGGGACGGTCAGAACCTGCGCCTATGGCTGCATCCAGTTCCGCATCTGGTGGGACCAGAGCGCCCGAGGTGGCTCCTCTGGAATCTCCAGACCTTCCAACAGTATACAGAGGGCCTCGCCTCGGGGTCCATTCAGTACCGGCTCAAGAGCATCACCAGGAGGTCGATCTCCGTAAGTCTCCTCTACCGGTCTCCTCGTTGTCACATGTAGACCATGCCAACTAACGTTTTTCCCTCTCTGTCGTACAGTTCTTCGACTGGCATGGGCTGCCACGGAAAGACTGGTCGGGATGTCCGGTGTCGTCCCTCCGAGGGGCATGCCGGTGATGGTGGCGATAGTCCCCCCATCTCCTCGAGTTGCGACGCACATCATCACTTGTGGGACCACCAGCAGGGCCGTACCCGAAGTCATTGAGGTGGACTCCGAGGAAGAGGATCAACCGGTCGGTCCCAGTCTTATCACGCCTGTTTTGGTGCCAGGTATCGTACTGGATTCAACACCGGATGTTGATCCTGCCGAGGATTTCTTGCGGGCGTACCCCGCATACGAGCCTGCCAATCGCACAGACTGGGATGAAACGGCCTCCGACGAGGAAGACAGCAGCATAGTCCGCCGCAGGTCGTGGAAGCTGATCACGCGCTTTATCAAGGACACCCCCAAGCGCAATGGCTGGCTGAAATGGATAGGCTCCGCTCACGGTTGCGCGAACTATGTGCTGGGGGAGTGGATGCCCAACGTCCTCACGCACTCATCCGAGATCTTATGGATGAGAAGATCTGGGAGCATGATTGTGGGCTCAGTGTGGGCTGGAAGCGGAGGAAGGCGACCAATATCAAGAAGCTCCAGGAGGCTGAAGGCTAGGTTCAACAGATGCAAACCCGAGCAGACGAGCTTTCAGCTTCTCTTGATGCACAATCTGAGTTGGTCTCACGGTTGAAGGCCCAGCTGGCAGAGGCATAAGAGCATATGAGGCAGACCTTTGGAGAGATGGTTTTCATTCGAGTTGGTGTAGAGAGGGCCAAATCCAGGACTGACGAACTACGCCCCGCCGCTGCTGGGGAGGAGCGGGAGCTGATTCAGCGGTAGGAAGCCTTGGATGCCACAAGCCAACGGGTGGCGGAGCTGCAACACTCTTTTGACGGGGTCAACCCATCCATGGGGGGAGTCGACCCCCGGGTATTGTAACAAACCCAGAAACCTTTTATTGGTACTTTCGTGCATCAAAATTTTCTCTTTGTTTTGAATGCCGTAGCGCGCACGATTCCCACTTTTGAATTGCCTTGTTACATCCCTACAATGTTTGTGGGACGTTCGGCGACAATTCCCCAAGCCCACGTGGGCCGAGCTCGTTGTCCGGGATTTGGATCACCAGGCCGGATTTCTGAAAGACGGGAGAGGCTTGATTGGGGAAGGAACTTTCAGGATGGTCGAATTACCATTTCTTCAGCGTGATCTTATGCATGAATGGGGTAACGCCAGGGGCGCTGAAATCAGTCCAAACAGATGAAAATGGGAAGTGTGAATCACGATACCCAGGATTCAGAACACTGTGGGGATGACGTGACAATAAGGGGAAACCAATAACCTTGGAGAAGAGGTACCCTTACTGCGTTAGCCTGTAATGGGGACAAAAAATGAGGGTCGACCGTTGACCATGTTCGAAACACGGGACCATGTCACAAATGTTGTTGATCAATCCTTTGGGACATTGGCCCAGGACAGTTGGCGGACCATAGGTCAAAAATCCATACTATTAGGGGGTCCTTCTAGGTATGACCCGTCTTCCGGAATGTTGGCCCAGGACGGTAGGTGAGCCGATGCGTCATGAGACCAGGCCGTTAGGGGGTCCCGTGTGACATGAAAGGGGATGAGGGTCTGAATAAGGGGCACACAAAACGTGGAATATGGAGTGATGGTATCTTCGTACAGAATCTAGCACTTAGGTAGTTACACCACCGTGGTGGGAGTACGCCAGATGGGCGCATCGGTTTGATCATGGATCATTCCTTCTTTCAGACAGGGCCTCTCTGGCGAGGGGATCTATCACTTCCCAATGGGATCTTGGGGCATCCTGAACTTGTTCAGGGTAGAACCGCAGTTTAATGTCATGTGTTGAGGACACATAGACTCCTGTAGTTTAACGTCATACGATAGGATGTGGAATAAGAGGGAAGGAAGCATGTGGCGCGGTAGATATGAAACCGACGCGAATGAGGACTTGGAGTCCAAATCATACCACATACCCCCGGAGGAAACTCTTCAGGTCGAGGGAACAAGAGTGAGGATTGGGATGGGCCCGAAGCAGAGTGGCCAGGTGTTCCAACGTACCCCATGAGGATGGGAATCAAGCCATACGTAGTTCTGGAAGCGCAGTTTAACGTCATGCAGGACGAGGAGCAGCCTGACCGTGTTGGTACACATCCCGCCAAAACTACTAAGCCCACGTGAGTCATGCTCGGTGTGGGAAACAAGCAGTAGTGATAGGAATTTCCTGACACAGAAAGGGGAAGGTTAGGGAAAAGGGATGCTCGGTGAATACCGGCCCAGTGACACTAACACGATCATTTAGCTCACCTAGATGCGCGAAGAGAAAGAGCTGAGTATGATGGAATTCCACTTGAACATGAGGAAGTGGAAACATGTGAATCATGGTGCTCTAGATTCAGATCATTATGATGGCGGCGTGATGATGGAGGATAACTACTGACCGTGTTCGCAATACAGCATCCTGTCGCGTTAGCCTAGAATGGGGACAGACAAATGTGGGTCGACCGTTGACCATGTTCGAAACACGGGACCGTGTCACAGATGTTGTCAAATATCTGTAGGGACGTAGGCCCGAAACGATTGAAGGGCCCTTAGGTACAGCATTCATGGAGATCCCTTAAGCCTAGTATCCATGTCGTCCGGGGGTCCTTCTGGATGTGGAATAGGATGAGGATCCAAATAGAGAGCTCACGAAGCTTGGTTGTGGGACGAAGGGAATGTCCGTATGAAAGTCCCACACTTCGGGTTCTTTGTCGAAACACACCTGAATACGACAGTGAAATGTATTAGAGAGAGGGAGCAGATTCCTTTCCCTTGGGAAGATCTTAGTTTAGGGTCGTAGAATTTGGACCATGAAAAGTTAGACTGGTCCCACGGGGAAGTGCCCGGGCGCTCTTACGTATCTCATAGGGATGAGAATCAAGCCTTAAGTAGTTCATCATAGACCTTAGACCATAAATGGGTAAAGGGAGCAGGGGACGCATGACATCAAAACCCGACGTGAAGGAGGACCTAAGCCCTACTTACCATGTGTTCTCTGGGGAAATGCTCGAGTCGAGGGACCGAACACAAAGGTTAGGCTGGGCCCGTGGGGAAGTGCTTGCGTGCTCCTACGTATCTCATAAGGATGAGAATCAAGCCATACATAGTTCTGAAAGGTGACATGGTAGGATACCAGTGCCAGGGGAAAATGGGAGTGCGGGCGTGGCCCTTGCACTAAAAGAAGAGGAATTTTTTGTATCTTGTTTTTTCTTTAAGGTGAATGGTTTTTTTTGTGAAGCGACAGACCTAGAATAGTAGGTCGTGATGTCGCCACAAGGATCAAGCCGTGATGGGCGTTGACAAATGGCATGGAACGTGACCAATACCCAACGTGATGTCCTCTACAACGAGGTCACCACAATGCAGTGCCATTTTTCATCGTGAGGCCATGACGATAATGTCACAGTTTAGGGTCGTATGATAGGACCAAGCATGCATTTTATCGTCATGCAGCGCAGACGTAGCAGAGACGATACTAGGCGGGAAATGTGCACAATGTTATAAAACACAATTGACGGAGACATGATCCCACATAAAATTTTACGCCATTCGGAGAGGGAAACCTTAGGCCGAGGGGCCTATATAGAGGTAAGAGGTGAAACCGGGGGAGAGACTGGCTCTCTAAATGGGCTGTACCCGAAGACAGGGCGTCCGGGCGGTCCTACGTATCCCATGAGGATGGGAATCAAGCCACACGTAGTTCTGAATGGATCTTAGTTTATGGTCTTAGAGCTCGGACCATGGGAGTCCCGAAGGACGCCACATTGCGGCTTTGTCCTCCTGATATGCAAAGGTGCACTGAGGGATAGCGCCAAAAGTGTCGCGATTCCACCTGGACATGATGGGGTGGAAAATGATGTGAATCATGCAAACAACATTCAAGGACTGAAGGGGCTGGCATGAAGATAGAGGAATATTGCTGACCATGTTCGCAACACAGCATCCTGTCCCATTAGCCTGAAATGGGGACAAACAAATGAGCATCGACTTCTGACCGTATTCGCAATGCGGGATTTTATCGATTTGTTGTCCAAAACCCTCGGGGGCGTTGGCCCGTAATGGTAGGAGAGACCTTGGGCGTAGTATCCAGGCCGTTCATGGGGGTCCCTCAGGGTGTGAAAGGTGATGGAAGCTCGAATGGAGGGGAACACGAAGCTTGACAAGTGGAAGGAACTTGATCAAGTCGAATCGGACACTCTCGGTCCGAGACCAGAGTACTCTTAACACATGGGTGAACCACTGCAAGGGGTCAAGAGACTCAACTTGAGGGTAGCCAAGAGATGGCGGGTTCTCGGTGGTAGGGGGCATGGTGCCCAAAACCTTGTATCATACCTACATATCCCCCTTCTGGAGAGGGATGGACTAAGTGGCCTAGGTGACCGATAGATCAGGAGATCTCCAAGAGGTGGGGCTGGACCCAAATCCTAGACATTCAGGTGGTCCTACGTATCCCTTGAGGATGGGAATCAAGCCACAAGTAGTTCTGAAGGGTGACTTTTAATGTCATGTGGGACAAGGAATATGAGGGCTAACTCTCAGAACGGGGTGCACGTGGTGCAGCTATTGCAAACCCGACTTGAATGAGGACGTAGTCCTACACTACGCCACGCGGTCCTGTGGTCGGGGTCCCAATGGAAGGGCCCAGGAGGCGAATTAGCTAAACTCAAGATGGACCCAAATACAAGGGGTCTGGGAATTCCTACGTATCCTATTGAGATAGGAATCAAGATGAACGTAGTTCCAGATGAGAATCTTAGTTTGTGGTCTTAGAGCTCGGACTGTGGATGGTGACAACTCCCCGAGTAAGCACAGATGTCAACCCAATCCCTAAGCCCACGTGAGATAAACTCGGTGTGGGGAACAAGGGGGGTATCCTCATCACAATACTTGGGGAATCCATCAAAGGGGAGTCGGCGGAGAGTTCCTAAGGACACCTATGATGCAGCTTTTTCCCCCAATGCACGGACGTACACGGAGGAAAAGTACCAAGAGTTCTGGGACTCTACTTGGACATGATGAAGTGCTGAAGGGTGTGATTCGTGTACCCGACATTTTGGGCTTAATGGGTTGGCATGGCGATAGAGGAAAACTGTTAACCATGGTGGAAACACAATGTCCATATCACGTTAGCCTGAGGTGGGAACAACAAACGAGCATCGACCGCTGACCATATTCGCAACGCAGGATTTTATCGATTTGTTGTCTGAAGCCCTCGGGGGTGTTGGACCGTAACGGTAGGAGAGCCCTTGGGCGTAATATCCAGGCCGTTCTTGGGGGTCCCTCCGAGCGTGAAAGATGATGAAAACCTTGATGCAGGGATACACAAATCCTGGAAAGCGGGTGCGGACGTGTCCAAGTAAAGCTTGGCGTTCCAGGTAATAAACCAGAGTACTCTTAAGCACATTGGTGAACAGCCGAAAAGTGATCGACGAAACAGCTCAGTAGGGGAGGTACATGGCGTGGTCATTACGAGACCGATGTGAATGAGGACATAATCCCACACCACACCATATAATCCCCCTCATGGAAGATGGATAGGCCAAGGGGCCAATATGGGATGAGGATTCCCGAGAGATGGGGCCGGACCCGAATCTTACACATTCAGGTGGTCCTACGTATCCCATTGGGATGAGAATCAAGCCACCCGTAGTTCTCCAAATGTAGTTTAACGTCATACGGGACGAGAAGGGGAGTAATATACCCCTAAACAAGGGAGGTATACGGTATGGCAAAGAAGCCGACGTGAATGAGGACGTAGTCCCACACCACACCGTACACTCCTATAAGAGAGGACCTGGGTCGTGGCCCGGAAAGGCCAAGGGGCCTGATGGTGGTCAGGAAGGCCTGACGGGTCTGCAGTTTAACGTCTTACATGACGACGGGGGTCGGGGACCCGAGGAGGCCAAGGGGCCTAAGGCTGGGCCTCATAAGGGGAGGCGTACGACATTGTACATGATCTCGACGTGAATGAGGACGTAGTCCTACACTACACCGTACACTCCGGGTAAGAAGTTGGGCGTAGGGGACCGAGAAGGCCAGGGGGCCTAAGGTCAGGTATTGGTCAGGAAGGCCTGACAGATCTGCAGTTTAACGTCTTACGTGAGGACGGGGGTCGGGGACCCGAGGAGGCCAAGGGGGCTATGGCTGGGCCTCGTAAGGGGAAGGCATACGGCATGGTACGATCCTGACGTGAATGAGGATGCAGTCCTACACCGTTCCGTACACCCCTATGAGAGATCTGGGTCATGGGCCCAATCGCTAGCACCACCCGGGGGGAAGTTTGTCACCTCAGGATGGGGCAGAATGAATCAGTGCACTCGATGTCTGGGACATCTCAGGGTGGACCCGAAGATCCAAGACACTGTTGACCATGTTCGAAACACAGAGTTCCTATGATGACCCATTATGGGAGCAACAAATGAGAGTCGACCGCTGACCAAATTCGCAACGCGGGACTTGTATCGGCTTGTTGCTTGAAAACCCTCGAGGGGAATTGGCCCGTATCGGTAGGAGAGCCCTTGGGCGTATTATCCAGGCCGTTCTTGGGGGTCCCTCTGGGTGTGAAAAATGATGGAATCCCAGTCAAGGAGTGGGTGAAGCATAGATGTATCCATCCACGAAAGAGGAAAACATCTCCAGGGGGGATGTGCAGCCGGGTCAAGGCTTGCTCGATGTGAGTCGGGGAAAAAGTGTGCACCCTGCCATGTCTTGACCCGAGGGGCAGATTTTGGCTTTTGGGCTGGGCCAACAGACAAAATGTTCGGGCATTCCTACGTATCTCTTGAGGATGAGAATCAAGCCATACGTAGTTCTTGAAGGCCATGATGTTTAGCGTCATGCGGTGAGGACGTGGGAGGATAGAAGAACGGGAGTGGGCACATGGTGCGACCCTTACAATCCTTGTGCCAACGGGGTTGCATGAGCGGGGCCAAGAAAGCCTACTCCCTGCTACACAAAGATCATCCAAGGAAACAATTCCCAGGGGGAATAGTGGAAGAGAAAATCTTGGGTTTGGGCTCAAGACGAGGCGTCCGAGCGTTCCTACGTATCCCATAAAGGTGGAAATCAAGCCACACATAGTTCTAGAAATGCAGTTTAACGTCATGCGGGACGAGAGAAGAATCTCATTTGGGGATATGTACGGTACGACGAGTAATCCGACGTGAATGAGGACGTAGTTCTACACTATACCATACAATACCGCGAGAGGGTAAGTCGGGGAAAAAACCAACTTGCGGTTTAACATCTCGCAGTGAAGACGGGGGGCCAGCGGCCCGAGGAGGCCAAGGGGCCTGAGGCTGAGCCTCGGTCAGGAAGGCCTGACTGGCTTGCAGTTTAATGTCTTGCAGTAAGGACGGGGGCCGGGGCCCGAGGAGGCCAAGGGGCCTGAGGCTGAGCCTCAGTCAGGAAGGCCTGACTGGCTTGTAGTTTAATGTCTTGCAGGACGAAGATGCTGTTTATGGTCGTGCATGTCTTTACAGTTTAGAGTCATGTTGGACCATAATGTGCAGTTTAAGGTCATACGGGACCGTTTCACAGTTTATCGTCTTGCAGGGCGAAGATGCAGTTTAAGGTCGTGCGGGACCATTTTGCAGTTTAGGGTCGTGCAGGACCCTTTTTTCCCTAGGAAAAGAATCGTTTGAGGAATTTGGCATTGGTGGTAGGGGTTATACGCTCTCCATATATGGTCACCCTGGAGTATGCTCCATTGGGGTAAACCTTATGGATGATATAAGGCCCTTCCCATTTGGTTTCTAATTTGGGCGGTTTCCTACCGGGAATCATTGGCGCTCGAAGGGCCAGTAGCAGGTCGCCCTGTAGAAAAGAGCGGAGACGAACCTTCTTGTCGAAGGTCCTCACTATCTTATCCTGATGCCTTTCCAGATTGTGCAGGGCACGAAGCCGGTTCTCGTCCAGTGCTTCTAATTCAGCTAGACGGATCTCGGCTACCTCATCTGATGTCTGGTGGTCATAAACTGCAGTGCGTAACGACGGCAGCTGAATCTCAATGGGTAGAACGGCCTCAGCTCCATACACCAGGGAATATGGGGTCACCTGGTTAGAGTTGCGAGTCGTCATCCGGTAAGCCCAGAGGGTGTTGGGGAGCTTGTCCGGCCAACTTTTCTTGTTCTGACCAACCATCTTCAGCAGAATGTTAGAGAGGGTCTTGTTGAACGCCTCGATCTGTCCATTCGCCTGCGCGTGGTAGCGGGAGGTATGGTTCGACCGGATTTCATACTTGGTGTACAATTTCTTCAATTCAACTGCTCGGAAGTTGGTTCCGTTATCGGTGAGGACGACGTGAGGTTCCCCAAACCGGTGGATAATGTTGGAGCTCACAAAGTCAACGATGGAACGGGCCTTGACCTCTTTGAGCGGAACTGCCTCTACCCACTTGGAGAAGAAATTTGTAGCAGTCAGGACGAACCTACACTGGAGGGCTCTTGTCGATGGATACGGTCCCACTACATCAAGTCCCCATACCGCAAATGGCCAAGAGTACTTGGTGGGGTGGAGGGGCTCCGGCGGCCGATGCAAGAAGTTGGCATGTACTTGGCACGCGTTGCATCTCTTGGCATTTCCAATACAATCGTGGATCATAGAGGACCAAAAGTACCCTAACCTCCGGATTTGATGGGACAGCCTCGGCCCAGCTTGATGGGCGCCACATGAACCGGCATGAACCTCTTGCATAACTTGAGGTATCTACCCTCCTTGGATGCAACGGAGGAGGACACCATTGAAACTCCACTTATAAAGGATTTGTTCAAGACTGGGGACGCTATGGAGGGTAAATTGCAGTGCGTGGCGTCAGATTTGCTCGAGCTCGGCCCGGTCGTCCGGGAGCTGACCATTTTGAAGATACTCGACAAAAGGTGCTCTCCAGTCGGGAGTGGCTTCAACCACTGCATCTGAAGAGCCCGGGGCCCCTGACGTGGAGGGTCTGGCAGTGAGATGACTTACCCGCAGGTTATCATGGTCCTCTTGGGTGATGGGGGAAATGAATCTCTGGTGGGCCACAAGTATGATCAAATCATGTTGCTCAGGTTCTTCGAGCGACGCGGCTAAGCCAGCCAGGGCGTCCGCTTGGCCATTCTGTGACCGTGGGACATGGGTAACCTCTGGTCGAGAAGAGAACTGGGCCATTAGGTGGAGGGTGTACTCTAGAAACGGTGCGAGCTCCGGCTTCCTGACGACGTAGTCGCCATTAACATGTTTGATTACCAGCTCGGAATCTCCCTTCACATGTAGATGGGGCACATGGATCTCGAGGGCCAACTCGAGGCCGGTGATGAGAGCTTGGTACTTTGCCTCGTTGTTCGTACAGCCTTCTGACAACAGGAACGAGTATGGTAGGATGGCTTGCGCTGGGGTAATGAAGACAATACCTAGGCCCACTCTTTTGAGCTTGGGATCGTTGAGCCTCCTACCGGTGGGGCTCTGGGAGGCGCCGTCGAAATGCATTTTCCAACATGGGACAACATGATCGACTTTGAGGATCATCTCATCAGGGAAATCCAGGTCCACGGATTGATCCGCGGAGGTCGGATGGGTAGCTAAAAAGTCTGCCAACGCCTGTCCCTTAATGGCCTCCTGGGGTACAAACCTGATATCAAATTGCTGGAGGATCACTGCCCACCGTGCTAGTCGGCCAGTCAGCATAGGGTGGTTCATGATGTACCTAAGTGGGTCTACCCGGGAGACCAATTGCACCTCGTGGTGCTGCAGGTAATGTCGCAACTTCTACACGGCGAAGACGAGCGCAAGGCAGCTATTTTCGATAGGGGAGTATCTGACCTCTGTATCGAGAAGCATGCGGCTGAGATATTAGAGACTGTTCTCAGTACCCTCGTTATTCTTCTGGGCGAGCAGCGCACCGAGGGATCTCTCCAAGGCGGTCACATAAAGGACCAGTGGCTTTCCGGAGACGGGTGGCATCAGGACAGAAGGTTGGAGCAGATACTGCTTGATTTCCTCGAAGGCGGTCTGACACTCCTCATCCCATTCGTAGGCGGCACCCTTCTTCCTGAGCCGGGAAAAGGTCTTACACTTGCCGGCCAGATTCGCGATGAATCAGAGTATATAGGCTAAGTGGACTTGAAGGCCTCGAAGCTCCCGAATGTTGCTCAGGGGAGGCATTTGGCTGATGGCCTTGATCTTCTCCGGGTCGATCTCGATACCTCGGTATCTGACAATAAAACCCAGAATCTTCCCAGAGGTGACCCTGAAGGCACACTTCAGCGGGTTCATCTTCAGGTGACGGGAGCGGAGGAAACCGAACACTTTCTCAAGGTCTTTGAGATGGTCCTGGCGCTGACATGATTTGACTATGAGGTCATCCACGTAGCATTCCACCAATGTCCTGAGAATCGGCTTGAATATGCGATGCATGGCCCTTTGATAAGTGGAACCTACATTTTCAATCTGAATGGAATAACCTGGTAGCAAAAGGTGCCTTGGGGAGCTCTGAAGGCAGTGGACTCCTCGTCTTCGGGGGCTATCCGGATCTGGTTATACCCGGAATACCCATCCATGAAAGAGAGGGCATGGAACCCAGCCATGGCGTCAATCAACAACTCCGTCACTGGGAGTGGGAAGTCATCCTTTTGGCAGTGGCGATTAGGATCGCGGAAGTCGATGCAGATTCTGATCTGCCCATTCTTCATCCTGACTGGCACAATGTTAGCAAGCCACTTGGGGTACTGGACCTCCTTGACGAAGTTGGCTTTGATTAGCTTGTCAACTTCGGCCTCAACCGTAGCACCATGAGAAGGGTGCATCTTCCTGGGAGGCTGCTTAAAGCCATGATGTTTTGCCGGGAGGCCCAAACGGTGAACGGCTACCTGGGGATCTAGCCCTGGCATCTCGTTGTAACTCCATGCAAACACATCACGGTGCTATTTGAGTAAGTCTACGTACTGCTTCTGCTTCTCGGGGGACATGGCTGCACTGATCAATGTGGGTTTCGGATCTGCCTCGCTACCAAGATTCACCTGTACCAGTTCATCAACCGTGGTAGAGACGCCTTCTTCAAAGGCTGGGGGAGCATCCTCTAGGTCTTCCTCCCCACCTGTGGGGGGACTTCCCGCGACGGAGGTTACTTCTGGGCTATCAAAACCTGAGGGTTAGCTGGTGCCGGCCTGGGCAGCAGCGGTCATCGCATCGGGGGACTCACTCGCCATTGAGACCATAGCAATGAAGACAGTCGAACCTATCCCATCTGGCCTTCAGCCTAAAGGGCCACGTTTGATAACATCAAAGCAGTGGTGACGTGTCAGCCTGAGTCAGTTAATTCCAGCCCGGCGGAGGAGACACGTATGGCGCACCTCCGTTGTCATAAGCTTGACGTCCCGGTACCATACAGGGGTAGGAGGTTCCGGGATGACTTGAGCCTGGTTGATGTAGGAGTACGAGGTGATTTTCCGTCGTCGCTTGGACACGGGAACATGCCTTCCTTGCGTACCCAAAACAGCAAAACATTGTCCCATGTCGGGGTCGTGGCCTCCAACTGGTGGATCGAGAGGATGTAGGCATCATCCATGCTTTCCCAGGGATCACTTGTGACCGGGGCGGGTTTATCATCGCATACTAGGATTTGCTTATCCTTACTTTTGTAATAACCCGCATCCAGATAGCGGGCCTCACAAGAAGCGAAAGGGGACGCATCTCCTTGGAGCATGCCTACTCGATTGTTGAGCTAGTACTTGAGGCACTGGTGATAGGACTAAGAGACCACTGCATGCAGATGGAGCCATGGCCTACCCATCAATGCGTTGTAGGCGGTGTCCTGAGAGACAACCATGAACTCGGTGCTAGCAATTAAGCCACCAAACTGAGTCTTTAGGAATATATTATTGACTGGGGTTTGCTCTGTCCTGTCGTACCCCTGGATCCTGAGTTCAGAGGGAGTTAAATCACCTTCAGACAGACCCAGCTTTCGCAACGTCCGGGTCGGAATTAGATTGATTCCGGAACCCTTGTCAACGAGGAAGCGACAGACTTCCACGCCATTGAAGTGGCCAGTGATGTACAACGGGCAAATGTGACCCTGTATAGGAGGGTCCTCATCTTCACCGAAGAACGAGATCACTGCCTGACATTCGGCGTTTTCAATCATCTCGGTATGGAAGGCTTCTGCAGCTGCTACCTCCGTCTCAAACTGGAGGGGGCTCCTTAGGGCCTCGGCAAGTGCCTCGCGCATTTCAGATGACTGGCGAAGGGCCTCAAGGATAGAAATCCTCGCCGGAATGTCAGCCAGGTGCTTCAGGACATCATACTTTCGTGCCAAACGCAAACCTCTGCTTACAGGAGGTCGTTCGACATTTGGAGGCATAGTGGGTCCTGCTTGTTGAACCGGTGATCGGCTAGTACTGGGCACATCTTGCTGCCTACCAGTGGAATCCTGGAGAGTAGTCACCGGGCTAGGATCGGACAACGGAGGCTGGCCTGTAGCCGGGCAAGACTGACTGTGATACGAATGAGGAAGCTCCCACCGATCCAGTAGCACGAACGGCGGTGGAGGTAGCGCCGAGGGCGTTATATGGGGTTGCGCGTGCGGAGATCTGCGCTGAGCCTGCTGCCTGGTCTCAGTAGCGTGTACGGCTTGGCCAAAAGCGCCTGCTGACGTACCTCGATGACCGGCACGGTTGCGATTCCGCTGACGTTGACGTTGGCAGGAAACATTGGGGAGGTCTGCCTGGCGTTCCCCCTCGTCGGGGGTCAT
Source organism: Viscum album (assembly GCA_963277665.1). Taxonomy (NCBI): domain Eukaryota; kingdom Viridiplantae; phylum Streptophyta; class Magnoliopsida; order Santalales; family Viscaceae; genus Viscum; species Viscum album. The sequence goes on from OY728125.1 coordinate 280,527,721, forward strand.
ATAAAGATTTACCAGCTTCACGGTGTTAACCGAAGCATACCCCAGGATTTCACTCGAGGAGTCATCCACCGCTGGGTGGATTCTGGGAGGAATCCCCATTTCAGGGGGCATAAAGTCGCCGAGAGTGCGGGACGACGATGGCACCGGCAGTGTGCGTTGCTTCTTCTTACATCGCCGCTGCTTGCCCTTTTGGGAAGAGGCCGACTGTGAAGACGTCGCGGAGGCACCGGATACTTCTTCTGAAGGTTCCGATTGCTTCAGGCACGCCCAGATGATACCATGGTCACGGACGACAGTTTTTCGGGCCATCCAGTCGTCGTATTTCTGGGATCCGCGGCTGGGGACCTGCTGCCACTCGCCTTCACTGTCGTTGCCGATCTCTGACCTTGCAAAGACACATGCCACTTGCGCTGGTGCTGGGGCCAACATGACTATATTGTTGTTGACCTGGTCTTGAAGCCAGTCTTTAAACACATAGCATTGTTTGAGGGTGTGCCCCAGGATCTGATGATAAGGGCAGTAGTTGGGGTGATCAGTGAGATTCGCCTCTGCCGGCCTTCTGCACTCAGGCAGACGCACAATACCTTGCTCTAGAGCACTTCAGAAGTAGCCCGGGACCTGATTTTCGTTGAACGAATAAGTTTGGTACCTTATTTCCGGATAGGGGGCCCTGGGGGCCTGGCTCTGACGAGGGGCCGGAGGGGCCTGCCGAGGAGGCGGCGCCTGATTGTCTTGCCTAGGTGGCGGTGGCGCATTGCGCGGGGGAACCTGTCGGTTCTGAGGCGGTCGCTGCTGGGTAGGAGACTGTGCTTGAGGTGGAGGAACTCTATGGGGTTTCTGGGGTGGTGTCGCTGGCAGTAACTCTAGCTGCCTCGGGGCTTCTATTTGGGCCACCGCGGCGGGTTCAGCCCTGGCGGTCCTCCTCGCCGGGATCATAGGGGGAAACAAACGTGCCTGACTGGCCTGTTACAGGGCTTCCTGAAGGCGTTGAGCCTTATTTGAGAAATCTCTGAACCCTCCAGTGTAGTTCTGGGTAATGAGAGAGGGTACCAGCTCTGTCTTGACGTTCCCCACACACATCGTCAGTAGTTGCTCCTGAGTTAGTGGCATATCGAGGGAATACGTAAGTCCCTTCCACCGGGCGATGAAATCTGCAACCCGCTCATCAGGCCTTTGCTTACACTTGAAGAGGTCTGCAATGCTGGTCTTCCGCGTGGTGGAGCTGAACTGGTATAAGAACTGCCGGTGAAGATCCTCCCAACCGGTCACCGATCCGATAGGGAGATGGCTGTACCAGACGAATGTCGGACCTTCCAATGTCTGTAAGAAACATCGGATCTTGGCGGCTTCTTGCTGAGCCGGGGTCCCCAGCATGGGGCCACACCTGGAATAAAAATGAGCCAAGTGCTGCGGCGGGTCCCATGTCCCGTTAAAAGGCGAGAAAGTGGGGTTCCCAAAACCCGGACGTGCGGGCATATCATCCACCCACGCGGGATAAGGCTTGCCATCCGGTGGGACCGCCACCTGCCGCGTTTCCAGCGCTTCGAGGTGGGCTGTGAGCGCCGCGATAAGATCATTCGGGTGTGGGTCCCTGTCTTGACGGCAATCCCTAACCACAAGTGCATTGCCAGGTTCTTCAACACGGTAGATGACTTCGGCCGCTCGTGGATCAACTGGCTGGACGACCCGTGGGGCGACTGGGGGAACCCGGACTGGATTCTTCAGATTGCCCTGTCGCTCGAGAGGATTTGGCGAGACGTATCGCGCCCTCTTTCCATACGTCCCGGCTTCTGCCCTATCTACGGCAGTAGCATGATCAGGGTTTCCCGGAGGCATCTAACCGGGGGGAAATTGTTCCTGCCCCTGCTGCCCCGGCCTGGGATTACCATAGTCAGGTCGCCGCTCTGCGGCACGCTCAGCTAAGAGTTCGTCAACCAGCCTCTTCTGCTCAGCAAGCAGCTGGCGTAACGTGGCCTTCTCAGGATCTTCGTCCATTTTTTGTACAGAGGCGGACGGGTCGGAGTGCTTGATTGTTCCGACGTGCTTCTTACCCTTATCAGTGTTTCAACCGAGTACCAGCGACACGGTGTGCACGGGGAGGCCTAGCAGGTTCCTCTGCTGACGGGTAACTCTCCCTGATGGGTGCAACAGTGGCGGTACGCCCTCGGGGGATAAGTCTCCATCAAGGAATTCAATCTCATCTTCCTTTTCCACGTCGTCAGCCATGTGGACCGTGAACCCTCTCGGGGGCATGTCCTCGATGTCACAAAATGAATCGGGCTGCCTTCGGATAGGGTCGAAGAGGAGAGCGGCATAATGTCCCCAACCACAGACTTGCACATGGGGGGTGGCTTCCCTGACGATTATGCGGAGTGCTTTAAAACTCTGAATGCATTTTCGTTGAAGGGCGCTCTGGTGGCCTGGCGAATCAGGGTGCTGGGCCACAAGGAGTGCAGCTGCATCGACCAGGCGGCACTGCTCGCCGATTTCTTCGAAGTGCTATCGACTTATGGGGTACACCACCCATTCGTAACGAAGGCGGAAGTGTGTCTCCCATAAGGTTTGACAAAAGCACCCCACTTCTTCAGGGGTAAGAGACTCCGGTACGTGAAAATTCAGCGCCGCCGTCGGCCAGAACTTTTCTGGGAAGTAATCCGCCGCGAGAATACTCCAGAAGCTCCTGGGCTCGGACTCAGGGTCTGGCCCTGTGTTGCCCCGCTCGTCAACCAGGGGCGGCTGAGGGACCGGTAGTGGTACTGAGGCGGACCTCTGGGATAGTAAGCTCGGCGGTGGAGAATACGGCGAACGAGCTGACTGGCTGCCGAATTCTGGGCCACCCTCCGAAGAGTGAGGTGACCTGGCCACGATGTCACGATACGACGGGCTGATAACCATAGCTTCCTGAACAGGAGCCGCAGCTACCAGCGACAGGTCAGGTCATCGCTCTACCGTCGTTGGCCCCCAAAATAACTCTCTGTGATCTCTGGTAGAGGTAGAGGGCGCTTCTGGTGACAAAGGCGGTGATTGCGTGGTCGAGACCTGCGGAATTCCCAAGATTTATTCCTCTTGGATGTACCTGCCGAGGGAGATGGGAATCTGGTGGACCTCAAATTCCGGGAGAATGAGGCTAACACGTCTGGTTCCTGCCCCAGTCCTTGATATGGAGGAGCGGGGAGAAGGTTCAATCGCAGAGTCGCATTCCACTTCAGAGTCGGAGAAGCGTGCAGGTTTGATATCCACCTGGGCCTTCCCAGGGTTCTTCTTGTGGTGGCGACGACCCGCTCTCCTGCCCCGGGGTGGCTCTTCGGGACAGGGTTGACCCCTATCAGGTAGCCTTGGGGTGGCACTGGCACCGTGGCAGAGAGGACCCCCACTCGAGACAGCCGGGGTGCGAGCGGCACCGGGGCAAATGTCGAAGGGAACATGGGGAGGACCTCCATGAACAACACCCATATAGGCGGAGCCCCTGTTGGAACCGGCAGGAGCATGGGGAGGACCTCCATGGTCAATGCGAGTGGAGCGAGGCTGACCTTCACTCCTCGAGTTGCTGGGGTGAGGAGGACCTTCTCTGGTTGCAGATAGGACATAGGGAGGGCCCCCACGTTGGAGAAGGACCGGATGGACGTTGCCTTCAGGTTGGCAGTCGGGGGTAGGAGGATAGACTCCATACCCTGTATAGTGGGTGCGGGAAAGATTTCCGCGCTGTGCATCACTGCCGTGGGGAAGGTCTTCCTTCGGGATGGGGGGTAGCGCGAGGCACGCCTCCATGAAGAACTACGGAGCGGGGAAGGCCCACGCTCTGTGGAGTAGTGGTGCGTGGAGGACCTCCGTACAGGGTGACATTACCGCGGGTTAGTTCGCGGCGATCACCACTTGGGTCTGCCACTCGGAAAGTCAACCCAGCCTGCCCGTGGGGCGGTTGGGGTCTCGATCCTGGTTGGGTGAAGGAGTGCCCCTGCTCAGTGTATGCAAGAGCTTCACGATGCACGTTGGCGGTGGCTCGGGCCACTATAGCTGTCGACGTTGACGCGCCTGGGCGAGCATCCTCAGCCCGGGCCCGACGCTGATGTCGGGTCAGACGAGCTGGTGCAGGGACGTAGCCTACCTGCTCTTCCTGCGGGGCCGGACGGCGGCGCTGACGTGGCCACGCGGAAGCTCTCTCATGGAGCCCTCGGGTTGGGACCCTGAGCGGGCTGAGCCGGATGGTGCCCGCCTCTTCAGCGTAAGGCGAGGAGTCGTCAAGGTGTTCCGGGGACAGGCTCCCGAAACGGTTGAACGTTGGGGTGGGGAGCAGGGGCTCCCTGCGCGGCCTATTAGGGCGGCGTTGACGGCGGGGCCTGGAGGCCTCCAGGTCCAGGTGGGCCATATCCCGAGTTGGGATGACCCCTTATTCCTCGTACCTGCGCACGAGGTTGTTGATCACCCTTCGCTGGATGACCTCTGATGGGAAAAGGGGACGTGGGCGCCCCGTATTCCATGATGTGGCGGTCGTCGTGGCGGTAGCGGCGCTACGTGGGGTGGTCGTGGTAGTGTTTCCCCTGCCCCTGCGTGAGTGAGGAGCGAATGGTGATCGCGTCTCTGTAACAGTAACCTGGTTCCTGAGAAATGAAGGGATCAACTCATCAGTACTGAGAGGAAAAGGATTGACAGCCAGTGCCTTAGCGTCCTTCCATTCTCCACGTCTATAAGAAGGATCCATGCCAACACGCTGCAGAACGGAGTGCCCCACGTTCTACTACCCCGACTTCCGGTGAGTTTCACGACAGGCCCGCTATTTGCTTGGTGGGGCGAGGTGCCGGATATCTGGATCCGGTGACACGTCAATCTACAGGTGTCTCGAATGCTACTAATCTCCATATTGTGGATAAGAATTTCACATCGGGTTCACCGTTTCTGTTTCCGACGCTTTCGCCGGGGCGCGCGCATCCATCCATCTGCGGAGGAGGAGGACGCGCGGCTGTGTGTGTTTCCCCGCATTCCCGCTTTCCAAAGGCGGGCGGCATTCGCTCCTTATTCAGGGATGTCTGCTCCTTGATCGAAACGGGATGATGGGATGTCGGTTCTTCCTCCTGTGGATTCCTCCTCAGAACTTGTCACCTAGTCTGAGTCTCGCTCATATATTTAATACGTAGTTCTTGAAACTCTTCCCAGTGCCATGTTTACATGGACGCTGGTTAATTACACTGCTTCTGTCGGAACATTCCAAAGGGTCCAGTCAGGGTAGCAACCTTTAGTCGGGGGAGTAGTCACGTTGAGGCATCAGTAGCGTGTCTGGATGCTGGGGAACCTGGCATGTCTGTCTGTTATCCCTGGTCACAAGGCTTCTCGAGGGCGTGGAAGCCCGAGGCGTCCCACATCGAGCGCGGGGAGTTATATGTCCTAGACACATATCTGAGGTTTTCCTCAGCTTCCTGTGTTTAACACAGGGTATGCCGCGAGTTTAACGTCTAGCGGAGACGGATCATCCCAACCAGAGCATTAGCTAGGGTAGATCGGATTGAGGGATTCTCCTTGAAGGGATGCCGATACCGGGGCCAGGCCATGGGCGGCTGTGAAGAAGAGCGCACCGACATGGTTTCACTGAGATATGACGGTCCGGGCGAGAATCGGGATGGGATGTAGGTGGATGAATGAAGTAGAGGGGGAATGAAATGGGACCATCGCAGGGGGCGAAAGTGAAGTTGGTATTGAACCTTGAAGTGTCTTCCTACGTATCCATGTGGCAGGGAATCAAAGTCCGCGTAGTTCGGGATGGTGCCGGTAAACCGACGTGAAGGTGGACCTTGGTCCGATGAATGTCGTTGGCGAACCAACGTGAAGGTGGACCTTGGTCCGAGGGGCATCTTTAGCATACCGACGTGAGGGTGGACCTTGGTCCAATGAGTGATGGGCTTGAGCCTCTGAAAGGCTTCCTATGTACCATGCCTTGACATGGATCAAAGACCTCATAGTTCAAAGGGTTTCATCGGTGAACCGATATGAAAGTAGGCACATGGGTCCACTAATGGTGGGCTTGAACCTTGGGAAGGTTTCCTACGTACCATGCCATGACATGGATCAAAGTCCTCGTAGTTCAAAGGATTGATGGAGTACAGTTTAATGTCATGCTGGACGATGTTGAACCTTGACATGAATGAACGACGGGCGGTGGATGTCGGCAAACTGACATAAATGAGGGAACTTGGTCCAATGGGAGATGGGCTTGAAGATGGGGGCCTGGAACACCGACTAGGAGACGGTTTTGGCCAATGATTGTTGGGCTTGAACCTCAGGGAGGTTTCCTAAATACCATTCCTTGACACGGATAAAAGTCCTCATAGTTCGGATTGGGGAATACAGTTTAACATCGTGCGGGACGGGGTGAACCGACGTGAATGAGGTTGGAACGACCAGATGGTGGGTTTGAACCTCGTTGAGGCTTCATACGTACCATGCCTTGACACGGATCAAAGAACTCGTAGTTTGGGTTAGCCACAACGGCTTGCCGTCGGACTGGAATTGCAGTTTAACGTCGTGCTGGACGTAGGTAGAACTCGACATGAATTGGATGATGGGTGGGCTTGATCCTCGTGGAGGCTTCCTACGTACCACGCCTTGACATGGATCAATGACCTCATAGTTCAAATGGGGCTTTGTCGGTGAACCGACGTGAAAGTGGACCTTGGTCCAATGGGTGGTGGGCTTGAACCTTTGGAAGGCTTCCTACGTACCATGCCTTGTCATGGATCAAAGACCTCATAGTTCAGGTGGGAATGGGTGTGCAGTTTAATGTCATGCGGGACAAAAGGAGGCATACAGTTTAACGTCATTCTTGACGAGGGCATGCAGTTTAACGTCATGCGGGACGGGGCGTGCAGTTTAACGTCATGCTGGACGAGGACATATAGTTTAACGTCATGCTGGACGAGGGCGAATCTCGACGTGAATGAACGACCGAGCAATGTGTGGCTTGAACCTCATGGAGGCTTCCTACGTACCATGCCTTGACATGGATCAAAGTCCTCGTAGTTCACTAGATGGGTCACAATGGCTTGCCATTGGACCAGAAAACTGTTTAACGTCCTGCTGGACTGGAATGAGACCCGACGTGAATAAATGACGGGTGGTCTTGCACCTCATGGAGGCTTCCTACATACCATGCCTTGACATGGATCAAAGTCCTCGTAGTTCGCTAAGGGTGGGGTTCAGGGTCGGTGCTAACTCTAAGCCCACGTGAGTCATGCTCGGTGTGAGAAACAAGAGGTTGCAAGGACCTGATGATCACGTCGCGAAAGATGCGTCCGTGAGAAGCGAAGAGGGGCTTACGCGTTAGGCGGCCCATGGTGCTGGGACTTACTCCAGGATAGAGGCCTATAGTGCGACAAAGCGCGGGAGAGATGGACCTTGGTCCAATGATGGGAGGTGCCTCGTTCCCTATCACGCCCTCCACTGACCTTGGTAGTGGGGAAGTACGGAGATGCAGAGGTGCAACCATATGTTGGGGAACTAGGGTCGCCCTTCTCCTACGAACATACGCCACTCCGATAAGGAGGATATCATCCCTTGTGGATGGGTGATTCCATTCCCATGGAGACGAGTGGTGTAAAAAATGTTCGACCTGGGGGGACCCTTCGTGAGGGAGATGAGGTTGGGTCACAGTTTAACATCATGTGTTGAGGATGTGGTGCTTGGCAGTTTAACGTCATGCAACTCAGATGAGGTGGGTTCACTCCACACCCCTAGGACTTACATAACCGGTACCCTCTGGTCCTTGGGGGAGGGAAGGTACCAGTAAGGCCATGGTTAAGGGGGGTTGTGGAACGAACCATCGAGGGGTCCATGTTAGCGTGGCTATGCGAAGAAGCAATAGCCGTTAGCGTGCCTATGCGAAGAAGCATTAGGCAAAGCAACGCTACTGGTGGTATTGTCCATGGGACTTTGAAATCACATCCTGCAAACCTGGAGGGTCGCACGGGAAAGGGAATCTCTAAGCAAAGGAGTGTGCTTCGCGAAGTGAAGTGCCTTGTCCTTAGCATGGGGCATTGGTGTGAGGGGAAGGTGCTTCGCGAAGTGGAACAGTGTTCGCGGAGCACTGCCTCACGAAGCAGGGTCCTGCGAAGCAGTGTGCTTCGTGATGTGTAGTGATCCTGCCTTAGCATAGGGATCACTAGCATGGGTTGGGTGTTTCGTGAAGCATAAACGCTCCGCGGCTGCCCGGGTTCCCTTGGGAATCCCCTTCCTTCGCGAATGCCCTTGAGCTTCGTGAAGGGCATCCCTCTTGGAAGAGGGGCTTAAAACGAGACAATGCAGAGGCGTCTCGTGAAGTAGAAGCACCTCGCGGAGCTCATGATTCCCGGGGCAAAGAGTGCTTCGCGATTCGGGAGAGGAGAAGCCGAAAGGTCAGATTGTCCATCTTTGGGACTCAGGGGGAGTCCAGTATTTATAGGCAAGGGGCGCCGTGAAGCAGAACTCGCGCGCCGCCTTCGGTTCTTCGCGGCGCGCTCGCGAACGTCAACGGAATCCGCGGAGGATTATCGCCTCTGGAGCTTTGCTGCGGTTTGCGAACATCAAATGCGTTCGTGGAGGATTACCGCCTCTGGAGCTTTGCGAGTCCACGATGGTCAAGGCCCTTCGCGTCGGTCATTCGTGGCGGTGCTTCGCGAGGGTGCTTCGCGAGGCAGCGTGCCAGCCTTCTTCTTCGTTCCTTCCCTTCGTGCAATATTTTGGCGCCAACATTGATATACACGAACTATTTGATATAATTTTTTATCAACTTTTTTCCTTGTAGAATTTGTTGGGAATTCATTGGATAAATCCAACATAGTTTAGAATCACACCCTTCATTGTAAATATTATGTGTTTAAAAATGATATATATCATGTAAGAGGTAGTGGAATGTCATATTAGTTCCTTATTGGTTCTTTATGATTCCTCATTAATGGATTATTGAGTTCAAGAATTAACCATATTTTTATTAATTGGGTTGATGAATTTACTGTCAATAGTTTTTTGTTCTCCTTGGTTTTTCACTTGTACTCTAATATTTTTCCTTGTTTTCATTCTATACCTTTTAATTGTTGTTTTGTAGAAATGTTGCATATATAGTTTATTATGTTTATCTTTGGTTTGGTTATTTTATATATAATGCTATATTTATACCATAATTGTCTATCAAGACCTTGACATTTATTTCTAGCCTTTGGTGTCTTGAGGATGTCACCTACATCCTTGTAACACCAAATGCCTCTTCCCAATGAAATGGATGAGGGGTGGGATGTTATAATTCTTCTATTTATTAAGTTAATTGATTCATTAAAAAAATAATTGAATCATGATAATCCAAAAAATGTACATTAAATAAATATTTTTAATCAATATTATTCCTCAAATAAGTGATCTCAAAATTATTCAAGTATGAAATAAAGAGAAAGTGCCAATATCCAATTTCCTCATCCATAGTTTGTCATGGATCCTAAAATCATCACCCCAATGTTATAATTATTTAAAAAAAATTAATAGTATATATGGAAAATAAAGGGACGAACCCACTCTAGGACTGTTATATATGAGTGCTAGGGAAATTAACCATTATATAAAAGAAAACTAAACTCATATCACCAAGACATGATCCTTATAATCTGCTGGATCAATCATTGAAAATTTAATCTAAATGATTATGAAAACGTAAATTAGGTTACCTAGTGTTTAGTGGAGTAATTTAAAATTATGATTATTTCATAATCATAAATAAATTTACACTCGACTATCAAAAAAGATTCATATAACCCAAACTCTTTGATTAAACGACAAATTTTTTGTTTTCATTTATTATATAGTATAAGAAGGTTACCCACACTATAGTAACACCTACTAAATAATCCCTCAATAATCCATGGTAAATTTTAGACGATATCTCTCCTTTCCAAAAACAAGGCCAAATACGATTCAAACCCCTCAAGGAAAAATCATGGGATAACCCCACTCCCATGTCGCAACCACCCCTAAAACAATAGATAAAAGTAAACATATCATCCTGGACAACATGTCAGAATCCTATTCCCCAAAACTACTATCTATAATGATATATCAATAAAAAAACATGGCTTTATGGACCTTAAATTAAACACCACATCCACTTAACAACATTAGGTGGAAGAGACTCACAAAATTTCACATCATTGGACAACCACACCATAATGTCTATTGACATGATATAATCCATCCCCTATGTCAGAGCCCAATTAACCACGATTGAAAATAACCCTAATCATGGATTTTTACTAAAATAAACTTTATACTTTCAATATTCCTCCCATATAGCCTTCAATCACCCCAAAACCTAGGGATAGAACTGGTGAAAAAATTGATCCATTACAATTTGGCAGTGGAATATATAAATAAATACATATATTTATAGACATGGAAAATTTTCTAGTGTGTTTTGGATCACTTCCATGATTATCATCATATAATGTACATATTCCATTAATGTATTTTGTTTTATCCACATTTATTTAGATGTTGGCTCATCAGGTATAAGGATTTATCTAATTCATTGTAGGAATGTATTACTCTATCCCCATCTATCTCATAGTGGATAGGATCCCTTAGGGGGTTGGGATCAAACCCCATTCATAAAAATATCATATTATAATAAACTACGAATGCATTTTCCTAAAATATATATTTTTCCCACACAACGTACAATCATTATCATATATATGTGTTCCACATGAACATAATCACATTAATAATTCCTTGAAAACTTAATAAAACCATATAAAAAATATTTTTCGTCAATTCTTTTATGAAAAATAATTAGGAGATATACTATTAATGAATATGGATGGAATCATTATAGTACATTCCTAGGAAATAATACGAGATACTAAATTATGTTGATAATTATTACAAACAATATATAATATAATTGAGGAATAACCTTTAAAAATTACATGAAATAACCTTTAATGAGTTTAGAAAAAATTATTTCATAATAAAACATTAAAAAAATCCACTGTTATATGATAAATTTAAAAAACATAACATTAATAAGTAGGATAATTTGGAAAATTAAATATATATATATACAGGGAATGAAATTCATATTAAAATTATTAAAAAAGAATATACATTTAAAACATTTTTAAATAGAATCAAACTAAAAAGTGTAAAATAAGATTAAAATTTTCAAATAATTTCTCGTAAAATTAAAATTACATTAACAAACTATATAATTATAGATAAATAATTACATAATATAATATAATAAATGGGGACCTAGAGGAAAATGATTCAGGATGAAAATTGGATATAAAGTTATATCCACTTAAAACATAATTCCTGATGAATTAGTAATAATAGGGATATATTTAAAACTCTTGAAAGACTAGAGGACATGAAAATAGAGGTTTAATTAGAAATAAATATAATATAATCTCACTAATTTTATATTAAATCATAAAAAATAGGAAAATCAATGTTCAATTTGAATGAAAACACAAAATGATTTTTTAAATGTTTAATAAATAGGCCATGAAAGATAACAATTATGATTAATTTGTAAATAAAACTAATTATTTGATGTTTTATATACATAAAAAATAATATAGGTGGTGAATATGGAATATAACTCAATTAAATTAAATTTGGGAATAGAAATATTTACCTTTACCAATAAATCTATGTAATAATTATAACATCATGTATAATAAAGGTAAAAAAAAATAATAACATATCTCAAAACCTTAATCGTATATATTAACTTTTATACTCAATTGTTATATTTATTTATTACTCATACCATAGTTATTAAGTGTTAATTTACAACATCAGATATTGGTAATTTTTATTAATTCGTACAAGTTATTAATGGAAGTGTTGATTTATGTTCATTGGTAACACATTTATCCTTACATGATTACTAATTGTAGTTTAATAAATTTTTCCAGTATTTTTTATAGTCCCAAGATCATTTAATGATGTTATATGTATGTTTTTCGTGAATGGATTAAATGAATTTTCTGTTTTTGAAACTTTCTTAATAATTAAAAATCACATTGTAATTTCCATTCATTTTTATGTAAACTGACTAAAAAAATTTTAAAAACTTATATGAACATATAATTTCATTTATTTCCAATATTATTAACATGATAATCATTCATGATTAAAATGATTAAGTTTTTGTTTCATCGTACATGTGTGTGGTATAATTAACCAAACTTTTACCATGTTATAATAGTCAACAAGTAATAATTCGGTGCTTTGTCATTATAGCATCATTCTTTTAAGAAGTATTGTAATGTTAATATAACATAATAATAATGGAAATTTATATTCTCAAGGAGTAATTATGAGAAGGTAATTTAAATGTTTGAGAAAAATATAGATACTTACATGATGAATTTACTCCATCCCTATACGGGTTCATTTGGGATAAAGGATTTATGATTCCTTCATGAATACTGAAGCTATCAAAAAATAAATAACAAATTATTAAATGTAAATTAGGAATATATTCGAAGGATAATAGGATGTATATCATGGTATTAAATGGTTCGATAAGTGATATTTTTACTATTGAGTTATTAGTATAATTTCCACCAATATGGATTTATTAATATATATGGGTTTTTATTTTAAAAGGTAAGTTAATAAAATGTTGAAAATAATTGATTTTAGAAGTGTTGTAGGTAAAAACATTCATTTAAAAAATTTATATATAGGGTTTTAGGATATTTTAAACCTTAATTATATAATTTTTCAATTTTCTATCTTATTTTACCTTTAACATGGTAAGTAAATTTTTACCTTGATATACTTTTATGTATAAATAGGAAATTACATTTAATGTACCTAGTTTATACAGTTTATTTAAAAATTTGAGCTATATTTAACCAAGTTCAATTTCAATATTTTCTGTGGAAATATTCTAATTGAAAAAAATAAAATATATAATTAAAAATACTTTTTAAAATACTATTAACTACATTAATTTAAAATTTTAAAATATGATGTTATTTCTTAAGTGGGAATCCAAAAAACCATTCATATAACCAAAAAAATAATATAGAAAAATCATTCATGGATAAGAATGTAAAAATAAAAAATATAGTTGTTGAAGACATTCCATTGGTAACCATGATCTAATTCCAATATAATTCACCATTGTAAATTTATGATTAATCCATAACGTGTTATTATTATGTGTTGATATGAATTATAGATCCTTGTGAATATGATAATGGAATCCTAAACTCTATTATAGTGTTAAGTCCTAATATGAATGGATGAGTGGTAATGAGGTTATGAATTATCCTTTTATAATAATTCTTGAAGACAATTTAAATTTTATTTTATGCAATTGAAAAATGATGAAAAATGAAAATAATGATTTTTTAGTAGTTCAGATCCAAATGATCATTCTCGAAACTTCACCTCTCTAATGAATCGATGTATATTTAACCCACTAAAATAGACTCTCTAACTATTGAGGTGATGTCACAACCATATTTCTACCATTATTTCAACTACTAAAGGAACAACCCAACATAATTTTTATTAAAAATCTAGTGAATTAACCAAATCAACCTTCCTTTTTCCCACATGGTGTCACATCCAAAAATAATCCTTTTGATGTGGTGGTAGAAAAAAACCTTCCCATTTACCATTCTATGGAACAATGTTTTCTCTATCCATTATTTATTATAGAATAACCTGTTTCATAGAATTTTTTTTGGAGTCACAACACACCATCCAGTCCTTTAATGGGTTTTATAGCCTTTTAAAATTTCTCACAGTGAAAATTATTGATTTAATTAATACAATATAAAAATATAGAAAACTAGGAATCCCAGTGTCCAGGAATAGATGTTTTCTATAGAATGCATAGATTAAGAAATTGTACTTCAGTTGAGAGTAGGACTTGATTACATATTTATGTAGTAGATATATATTTAAAAAATATAAGCAACAAAATATATCAATATAGATCTTTCAAAATCTTTATATGGAATTTTTCCATGTGAAAACTATTTATGGAAGAATCGTGTTATAAAATATCTATCCAAATGAACTATGATATTTCTACATTTAATCCACATCCAAAACATACCCACCCAGTTCAATATGACAATCATTAAATTTTCCAAGTCCAATACATTTTTTATTATAGAAATATCATTTAGAAACATGAAATTTATTTCTCCAAGTCATCTATTCCATAAAAAATTTCCATATTCCACAACATTTAAATATTTTATATTCTATTTTGTCAACTCAGAAATTTTAATTAATGTTATATTGTCTTTTAATTTTGAATAAAAGAAGACAAATTATTTTTGGAATGAAATTGAATTTTTCATTTTCAATTTTCACATTCATTTTGTAATCACAATTTTATATTATACTTGTTAAATAATTCCCTAGACCTTCAAAAAATAAAATTTCTTAATAATAAACTAACAATTAAATCCCAACATCTCTGAAACATTTTAGAATTCTCTTTGAAATTTCACCAAAATTAAATATAAAACCATTAAACTTAAAAAATCATATAAATTTATAAATATAATCAGTCAAATTTCATGAACATCCAGTATCTATCTACTAAAAATCCTTTTACGTTTCTTATATGAATCATTTAATAAAAATATATTTAATTAGTCTTTAGTACCCATTCAAAGAGGGGTCAAATAGGGTTAGAGAAATAAATCTATGAACTTAAAAGAATTTCTTGGAATGGTTTATAAAAAATATAAAAGGAAATTATTTTGAGGGGATTTCCTTGGTGTGACTTTGAAACTATGGGAATATTAATGAACATTTATTTTCGTAATTGTGCTTCATCTAACATCCAAAGAACAAAACTATTAAATCTTTTCCACATAAACCACTAACAAGGATGTTCTTATAAATTCTTGTTACTTCATTATAACAACCAAGAAAAGTAATTTATTTATCTAATTTTCTTATTATTATAATCATTTCTAAAATTTCCAATCCTTTAACAAATTTTCAAGATCTATTATTTACCTTCATCATTATTTATAAGTTTAAAATTTTCCCTAAATATAATAAAACACGATACTTTCACATTAATAACATATCGATTGGAAAAAAATTAGTTTGGGTCTGTCATGTTTAGAAAATTATATGTAAACATGTAATTTATCAAATGATTTCAAGGGAATATTTTGGAATTTTTAATTCTCAACGTTTAATTTGTATATTTTATCATATTATTTTTTTAAAATATCAAAATATTATTAAATTTAGTTTTTTTTTATTAATTTATTCTTTAGTTAAATATTTGAAAAATTATGTTAATAAGCTAAATAAAAATAATAATCACACACTCTCTTTGTAGAATCCATAGAAGTATTGTTTTTTGTCTCATTTTCACTATGAGAATGATTATTAAAATCTATGTTAAATATCGAACTTCAAGAAGATATAATTGAATTCCTTTCAACTATCCATTGATCAATATTATTTATATAAATATAGAGAGTATTTATTTTTTGGCTTTATTTTCTTTCATTCATTTCATTTATAAAATAATAATTCATTATCATCGTTAATCATTTTTTCATTCATTATTCCTTGAAAAAATCTTTTTGTTTCATCTATAGAATATCTAAATTTTTCTTCCTATGGTAACATGATCAACTTATAATCATTCATTAATTTTAAATTTATAATTATAAGTGTTAAAAACCACCCTCAAAAATCACATATTTTAGTTTTTATCTAGAATTCATATTTGAAGATGTTTTCGGTTTAGAGTTTTAGAGAATTAGGTCAAAACCTTATAAATTAAACTCTTACATCACATGTGGATACTTTTACTTAGTATAAATATTCTGTATCCTACAAAAAATTATAAAAGTAAACATGGTTTCTTTTATTTGTTATAACATCCCAATTTTCCTCTTTAACTCATATTTTTCATGTTCATCCATTAACAATTTTAAATGTTTTTTATACATTTGATGAGAAAAAAAATATCCATAAAGGAAAAAAATAATACCATTAGTATAATGAAAACCCAGAAAACCTATTTAATGTTTTTTTGAGTGAATTAAACAAAAAATTATTACATAAAGAACAAAAAAACGTTTTATTCAATGAAATCCTTTAAAACCCATGGAAAGAAATTCAATTTTTTTTTTAAATAGAGCATCATATTCCAAATACCCTTTAATGTCCCTTTTAATTAGAATAACCAGATGGATGACATCCAATTTATTCAATACATAATGAATTGTAGATCTATAATTGTGATCAACCTTTTAATAATATGTATCATGATCACTCATGACCTTTTATGGGGATAAACCTTTTGTATAATAAATATTCAGCTCACTCGTGAGCTATAATGGGGCTCAACCCCTCATATAAGTTATATCAGACTCACCCATGAGTTATATTATGTCTCAAAAAAATTATAATCTATATTAGGATCACATTATTAAAATTACTCTCAGGTACCTTATAATGAACTAAAACAATGGAAACCCTTTTAAATCCAGGTGTAAAACACTTTGAGATATCAAAGTAACCATTTCTTGTAAAATCACTTTTAAATTTTAATATCCACACACATAAAGATGAAAATATTTTATTTGAAAAGAAACCTGATAAATTAAAAAAGGAAACATTAAATAAATAAAGCATCATGAAGGTGGGATATTTTATTTATTCCCTATATGTAAAAAATTCTTTAATTTTTACCTTTGCAAAAAAGTTTTGAAAGAGGAACCTTAAAATATGATTTTTAAAAAAACTGTACTTCATATAAAAAGATAGAAAGATTACATTTTCAGAAAAAAAATTTGAAAATTCCCTTTTGAAAACATTCAGGTATATATAAATAATTTTTTTTAAAATTAGTACATGAAGGATAATGTTTTCAAAAATAAATCATTATAACATTTGAAATAATCTATTTTAGTTAAATAATCTCATACCTTTAGTGTGACTTGTTATGCATGTTATTTCTCATCCTTATAAATAAATATATTTTAATTTTTTTGTTAATTTATATCAATTTTCAGGTTTTTATTTTATTTATATCATTTATTATTGTGTTAAAAAAATTACATAATTTTTTATGTTCACGTCAGATGTTTTTATGATATTGTATACTTGAGTCCAAAATCAATTGGGTATGATATCTATAGCCAATATATTAATTAGTATGTCATTTCTAAAATAACATTCATGACATAACTATCAATTTCATAATTCAATGATAATTTTAGGTTCATACAATAAATATTGTTATGAAAAATTAACTACATTGAAATCATGGGGATGATAACTGATACGTACGAATGAGTAATGTTTTCATTTTTCATCAGTCAACATTGAACGAATGAACTTAATATTTTATCATTAAATTATTATCATAATATAATTAATGTTAAATTAATAATTTAAATATACTTATATTTATCATCCATGCTATGTGGTAATAAAAAACGAATCACATCATATCATTTAGTTGATAATTGACACGTATGCTCGAATGATGTTATCATTTTTATATGCAAAGAAAATTATAGAAATAAATGATATATTATCATTTAATAATGATAACATTATCATGAATATAATATAATAACATTTAGTTCTATAATTTTAACTATTCTTGAGTAACAGTGAAGGAAAATGAATTTCATCTACTAGCGAGGCGGTAGTCCATAGTACAGAGGAATTATTAATTATTTTCCCATTTGATAGAATTGGAGATAGATATAGGTAATTAAACTAATATATTTAAATCTAGTTATATTAAATACAATTTAAATATTATTTTATCATGGTGGAGTTTTTTTTATGGATGTGTAAGAAAAACAAAACATAAACCCTTGATTATAAATGCTACATATTCTTCAAATAATCTAATTTTCAAAACACATTAGAACCACTAAGGTTATTTTGATGCCTATAGAATGACCTATATAATGATGATAGGTATTATTCAATGTTATTTGGAAATATCCCGGTCAAAAAATTTATATTATGTCTTCATACATGAGAACATGTGGTGAACATTTATATGAGAGGGGAGGAGCACTCTTGGAATTTCTATAAATATTAAATTAACATAAATTAAGTAAATATTTAAAATGTATCTAAACTGATTTATTTTGAATATAGTATTATTATGGGTCTAAATTCTATCTTCAAAAATATTTTTGATATGTTTTGACTAAATTTATACACTTTGGATTTAATACTTATTTGACTCATTTAACCCCAACTCTCACAAGTTGGATTTTTTACATTTTATGGGTTAATAGAGTCACTATAACATTCAAAAAAATCAATAAATTGATCTTGGTTGATATTTTAAACCTTTTACCAATAATTTTTCTTAATTTAATATATTTTTTTAAAATTTTATTTCATTTAATAAAATATTATTTATTATAAAATATTATTAACATCTTCTTTGACAGTATTCATTACATTGACTTTTAAAAATAAAATTAAAAAAATATAACAAATAAAATATATTTTAATACACCCCTAAAATATAAAATTAATATATATTATTATTTTATGATAATAATTATCTCAATTTATATTTATTTTCATATTTGTAATATCATTTAATTGATTTTTCCATTAATTGTATAATTATTACATTAGCGTTGTGTCAACATTTAGAATAAATATTTCATCACTAAATAATATAAAATAATACAAAGATATAGATAAAATTTTTATTTTTTAAATTATCATTTATTTTCAAAGATATATTATTAATTATCTTACGTTAAAAATGATATAGTAGTTAAACACATGAATCTAAAATGTTTGAGTTTTCATTAAATGTATTATTATAAATGCAACACTCATAACCAGGTGAATTAGAAAGGTCATAAATTATATCCATTGATTTTTTATGGTTGTATATAACAATTCCAAAAAAATTGGGTAAAATTTAAGGGTCATTATCATTTTATTGTTTCCTATAATTACCTCTTTCCCCTTTATCGTAGTAATAAATTAACTAATGATACTATTCATATTGACAAAAAACCTATTTAATAACATTTGGACATAGGATTCTAAAGTTTTTATCCATTTTTCCAAATTCAATTCAAATAATTGTATAAATATAATTTAATATTAGTCCTATAGACGTGATGAGAAAGCGTGTACAAAAAGTGAACACGTTTAAGGGATTGGAATTTTTTAATATCCAAATTCAATATGAAGACACATAAAATGAACTAAAATAGATTAATATATTAAATATTCATCTAATTTTTCTCTATGAAATATTTAAAATATAATTTAACAATATAGTTTATTTAGATGAAATGTCAGTTTTCAAATAAAATGTAGAATCATTCACTGTTCATTAAGACAATTAAACTTATTATGAAAATAATAAATAATAAACCTAATATATTTTTTAAATTACGTTTTCAAAACATAATTTTAGTTTCTAAAATAAAATTTATGATGTTTTCAAAATATATATTTAATATAAGTGTGCCATCTAATGGAGGAAAAATAAATATAGAAAAATACAGCTATTTATAGGCTAAATTTTGATTTATTTTTATATCATTTTTAGAAAATACCTAACACAAATGTCAAAATTGAAATTGAATATTATATATATATATATATAATATAATCCAATAAGGGTGATTTCTTTCTATTATTTGTATATAACAGACTTTTGTACATTTAAACAGTTTTTCAAAAAAAAAACATTTCCTTTAAATTTCAACAGGTTTTTATTTCTATTTTTAATTATTTAGTCACTAAAAAATTAATTGTATATACATGCTTAAACTATATTTTCATAATTCAGTTAATATTTGGCATACCCTCCATTATAAAAACTTGGTTATAAAAGTAACATTTAAATTATAATATTTAGTTGTTCATTTATGCTCGATGAGACTTATCTTGTACACACTCGAATATAGTCTTTCCATATTTAAATATTAGTATATTAATTTATCCTCCAATTAAATAAATTATTTCCTTATAATGTGAAATTTTCCACTCTAACTAGGTTTTTTCATTTCAATATTCTTTGGTCGAAATCCCACCTTAGAACAATTGTAAATAAAGCATCCACTTAACAAGGTGGAAAAGGAAGTTTGAATGTCACCTGAGATAACAGATTCTAGGTTTCCATGTAAGAAAAATGGACATTAAATATGAAACCAGAACCTAAGAAGTGATAAATAGTGGTAGAGAAAACAGTAATGCAAAATTTAACAATAAAAAACATTAATTCTTTGATTGGTTAAAATGGATATAGAGTTCTTGATAAAAAAAGTAAGCAGATAAATTTTTTATTTTAATATTATTTTACTAGAATTTTGGAATTCCCTTTCCATCTAATAACATACTGAAATACTGTTACATTATAAGAAAACTTTCATCCTTTAACTAATTTCCATGAAAAACTCATATTTTTCTCTAAATAATGAGTATGAATTTTTGATTCTTGAAGTACTAGAATAATCTTTTACGGATCCCAAATTCCACAAAAATATGAATTTTTATTCTTCATCTATTTATAATTTAACCAAAACCAAAATGGTTTGGAAAAGTTAATATATTTAGAAAAAAAATAATCCTTTATATGATGAAAAACAACTTTAATCTCCCAAACCAAACTGTTATAACTGAAGTTCAATATAGAACATTCAACATATAACTATCTTTAAAATTCCTAAAAATAATTATAGACTAATACTAAAACACAAATATCATATGTATGTGTCATTTATCTACAAACAACAGTAATCACTCTTAATGTCTCACTCCACAATACAACTTCCCTAATCATAAAATCTACAAGTATGGTGATAATGTTATTAAATAAAAAGAATCACCACAACTCCACATTAAATTTATATGTTCTCCCAAAATATAATTCAACATTTATTCCTAAAAATCCCATTGTATTAAATTTAACTGAATCATATAGGGTTGCAAATTTTTTTAATGAATTCCAAAATATTATTAATTACTTAATCACAAAATTAATTTCCAATCTCATTATTATATATTCAACAAAATATATATTACTAAGATGAACATGAACATTACCTAATTTAATTGTAAAATAAAAAACACTTTCATACTAACCAGGACATCATGTAGGATGTTTGTAGGTGATTCACCTTTGTCTCCCTTCGATTGTGGGTTCAATTCCTACAGGCTTTCCAGACGTCATGTGTTGTCACACAGTCTGTGGATTTTTCTTTTTGAAAAATATATATTTCTTATAAAATTCCAAAAAATATGATGAAATCATAAAAAATAATCTTATTTTGTTTAACATCATTTTCTCTCATGCCTTTATTTTTTTAACCCATAATTTAATAACCCGTAATTACATCAAAATTTAATTTCTCTAAAAATAATGTTAGTCACCGTAAATTTTCATAACATAAAGACCGAAAAGTGGATTATTATACACTAAACATATGACCTAAATGAAAATAATAATCCCAATATGATATCTATAAATAATTAAAATAAATCCAAATCCCCATTGTTGACTAAATCATTTTCTAATACCAACTGTGAGGACTTGACCTTAGCCATTACATATTATAGTGTTTTTAATAGAATTTGTATTCAATGATTATTTTAGTTTATATTTTTATGTAATTTATACTCACTCCTAAAATGAAAACCCATACATTTCAAGTAACCAGTTGTAATCGGTATTCTGTTTTTCTCACTAAGAATGAAATTCTAAAATAAAACATGGTTTCTCTCTATGGTATAAAATCAAAATTTTCATCTTCTCCACATCATTTTACCTACTCATCCATTACGACTGTGAAAAACATTTTAAAATGTTTAATAAAACAAAGTTCAATAATTGGAATAAAAATAAATAGAAACCATTTTTCTATGGAAATTCATTAATTCACATTTAATTTTAATTCATTGAATGAAAAAAAACACACTCACATGGAAACAAATACACATTATTCTTAAAGAATTACTTCAAAAAAATAACCAGAAATTTAAAACCCCTTTTCATTAACTTAGATTATCATATCAATAAAACCCTTTATAAACTATTTTAATTATAATAACCATACACACAAAATCCAATATAATCACTTCTTAATTAATTTTATGACTATAATTGGAATAACCCCTAATATAATTGATTTTGGTCTCACCCAAGATATATAGTGGTCTCAATAATTCAAATAAGCTATATTGGTATCACTCGTGAGCTATAATCAGGTTCAAACCTTCATATAGGATGTATCAGGCTCACCCATGAGCTATAATGCCGATAATTCCTTCATATAAGCTATATGAGGCTCACCCATTTCATATAATTTGCATGCATAATATCATGAACTAAACCCATTAAAATTATTTGAATCCCATGTTTGCAACACTTTTGGATATCAAAATACAAATTCTTGTAAAAACAATTTTAATATTTTAACATAAAATTTATAAATAGTCATTTAAATATAAAAAAATCATTTTTAAAACATGGAAATAAAATGTAATTATTTATAATTTAATTATTTATGAAATTTAATATGTTGATTTTTAGTTAAAGTGCCCTTGACATTGAGTCTAAATCAACATGTACTTTCTTTATCATACTGAATAAAAAACATAATAAAATTGTTTAATATATTGAGATCTTTCTCATTATAATTATACCTTTTAAATCTATAATTACTATGTTATAACAATGACTTAATTGTTTATGTTTATTTCAGATGTATCTGTGATATTCTGTATTGTGGAATATTGACTTTGGTATGACGTCTATAGTCAAAGTTTTAATTAGTGAATAATATATGGAATAATCTTAATGATAAAATTTTCTCTTTTATACATCCATTATAATTATAAATAAATTCCTTTAATATGGTTACAAAAAATGAACAACTTTGTTATCATGTTAACTATAATCCATAAGCATACATGAGTAACATTTCTGTTTTTATCGATCGTAATGGATAAAATGTAAGTTTTATTTTAAAATTAGATTATTGTAATAATATTATCAACATAATATAAATAATATAAATATACTTTTATATATCATCAATTTAATTTGGTTATGAAAAATAAATCACATCACATTGTGGAGGTAATAATTCACACGTATGCATGAAGAACGTTACCTTTTTTCTGTGCATGAAAATGTAAGAATTTAAATGTTAAATTATTATTAAAAATGTTAAATATATCATGAATAAAATATATAAACTTTTAATTCCATAATTATAACCAATATTTGTATATTTCAATAGAAAACGAATTCCATTCGTTCATGAGACATTAGTCCGATGTACATGGAAACAATTAATTATTTTCCCATTTGATTGAATTTTATAATTATATAGGTCTTTAAACTGATGTAATAATATAAAGTTATTTATATTATTTGTTATTTATAATTTTATAATCATTCAATAAGGTTTTATGTTTTTGGAGGAGTTAAAAAACATAAACACTTGATTAAAAACGATATATCTTCTTCAGATGATATTAATTTTTAATAGCTTAAGACCAATAAAGGTGGGTTTCTACCAAAAATAAAACCACTATAATGTGGGTAGGGATATTAGGATGTAATTTGGGAATATATATTTCTATCCAAAAGTGGAATGAATTGTGAATAAATTAGAATAAGATGTTTTGTTTTATAGGAGAGGAGTGGGGCACTCTTGGAAATTTTAAAAATAATAAATTAATATAAATTAATTTCAAATTCCAAGTGGATCCAAATAGATTTATTACAATAAGTGATTATTATGGTTCAAAATAATTTCATCTAATAAAATCTATATAAATTTTGAAAAAAATTATGCCCTTATCTTATTGATTTAATGCTTATTTATGTCCGTTGACACTTAACATGAAAACAAGGATTTTTAATCATTAAGGGTTAATATTGTTACAATAAAATAAAAAAAAGAACAAAAAATTGATATTGGATGAAATATTACACATTAACCTAATTATTTGGACAAATATATAATTTTTAGTAATTTTATATCATTTCATAAAATATAATTTATTTTTTAATATTATTAATGTCAATTTTGACAACATTCATTACTTTGAATTTTAAAAATAGTAATTGAACATGATAACTTAGAAGAGAATAATTTAATACATACCTAAAATAATTATTTAATAGATTAAATTATTTGATGACAATATTTATCCCAAATTGTATTTATTTTAAAAAAATTAATATCATTAATTTTATTTTTTAACTAAATTAATAGTTACACCATCATCATTATGTCCTCAATTAAGATGATTAATTAATCACTAAAAACTATAAATAAATTACCAATATTTAGAAACAAATTTATATATTTAATATTTATAGTTTAATATAACTTCTAAATATCCCTATATTATGAATTTTATATTTATTTAAAGCATGAGTATTAAATAGAATACATTTCATTACATAAAAGTTTATAAATATCACACTCAGATTAAAGGGGATTAAAATATTTTAATTTTTATAATTGGATTATTATATTTTATGAATCCATATCTAGTAAAATTGGGTCATGTTTAAGGGTCATTTTGGAGTCCTTATCATTTTATTTTTACCGTTAATTTCTCGATTTACCCATTACTATGGTAACAAAATTAAAAAATTAACAATTATTATTAAACAAAAATAAAAGGATTATTTTTAAATATATTTGTATATTATTAATGCAAATACAGAATCTATTTTAGAAAATTGAATTCACAGAATTTAACTAATTTAATTTTAAATTAGTCTCACAAACATGATGAGAAATAGAGTTTTTAAATTGAAAATGTTAAAAATAATTAAATTGTTATATAAAAAACCAATTTATAAATAATTAAAATGGGAATAAATTCCTTGTGTTTCGATGTCACATGTCATATACTCACACCCACTGACCACCAATTCACATAATTTAATGGGATGCAGGGTTGGGCACATACTAGTGAGGTAAAATGGATAATTACCTATTGACCAAAGTATACCCCATGTAATTTATTGTTCATGACATGTATTTTTATTTTCTATAAACATAGAGGCACCCCTATGAAATAATTGTTTTTAATTCAGGGTAGTGTAATTTCTGGTCTCCTGACTTGAACTCTTCCTAAATCCATTGATCATTTTTAAATTATTTTATTTTTATTTATTCTAATTCATCTTCTCTACCCACTTACTCTCAAATTCATGGAATGTATTTAATTTTGGAACCATCTTCACACCTTGCACATGGTCATAAGAAATTATTTCATTATGTTGGGGTTTCATTAATTTTGGCTTGTATTATAATTAAATTTATGATGGGTTATATTTTATCATAATTTTGAATTACAAATCCTTTAAATAATTTAATAATATTCAATGGTGGTGTTTTATCAAACCAAGAAAAAAACCAATAGTGAGAACTAATATATTTTTAAAATTTTAATCCCTGAAAAATAGGTGAGCACTCTACAATTATTTTAGGGGTAATGATTTCAAAAAATGTTTTCAAATAATCATTCTGGAAAAATGGATTGGCCTTTTAAAATCCAAATTATTTTTTGTTGGACCAAGAAACAATAATTTAATTGAATAACCAAGGTAATCTATTTTATAATTGATTTTAAATACTATGGTTTGGAATTTTTGATTAACCCTAATAAAATTACTACTTCAACACACTTGTTTTCTAGGTTTTATACTCCCTTTTAGAACTTCAATTGTTTTTAAAAATAATTTTAATCTAATAATTTATTCATGACCATTTATTTTTCTATATAACTGACTAATTATCATTTATTATGAATGCATTTTATTTTCTATAACTCCATATAAATCAACCTCGACTTCCACTAGCTACCATGTTAGTTTATTTTAGGAACTAATTTAGAGAATCCCACGAAAGACATGTCACCCCTTTTTTAGATCTTGGAAGGAAGGTGTCTTCACTAGGATTCACCATAGACCAAGACCATTCATATCTTCAATATGTAAGGCTCAACATGATCTAACAACAAGATAATCACAAGTTAGTGGAGATCAACACTATATCAATGTAGGGTAATCCATCCTTTGAAAGAACCACCCTCACATAACACATCCTTACAGAGTATCTCAATTTAATAAGGGGTTATGTATCTAGAAATTACTATTATAAAAGATAATATTCATTTTATAAATAATAAAATGATTTCTTATTTTTGATTATAATTATTATTTTATTTGAACAAATACAAATGAGTATAAATTGAATATGATAAACATATTTTTTTACATAAAAGGTAACAGAATTATATAATTTTTAAAAAATAATTATTACAAAATAATTTTTTTAAATACAATTTAATTTCTTAAATATTATTACAAAAGGCTTTTTTTAAAATATAAATGATAATATAATGTTTTAAATTCTCTAGTAATTTTAAAAGGGTTCAGAAAGTTGATGAAACCACAAAATGAGAAATTTTCCAATAAATAAAATATTTTTATAGATAATATAAAATTATCACATTTTTTAAAACAAATTGACAAAATTAACATTATTTTTTAAATCTTCACTCTAAGATTATGTTTGTGTGATATTTTTTATAAGTTTCTAAAATAAATTATTTTTCACTGAATGGAATGAATATAGTTTTATGTTTTCAATATATTTTATGACTTTGTAAATATTTTATAATCATTTAATCATAAATATAGCTGAATCTATTACCAAAGATAAATTATTTTATTAATATAAATTATTTTAATAAATTATAATTAGTTCTTAATGTCGATGTAGTGGGTGCCATAGTCCCAACTATTATGTGCTTTTTATTACCATACCATGTATAAAGTTTACTATGCATGATTTCATCTTACCATTATAGTGTATAATTTTCTGCATCCACTATTGAAATGGTAATGTCTAAAGATTAATTGTCATATCGAATGGTTATAACAGTTCCCAGGCTATAATGAGAACCTATAGATATTATGACATTAATCTTAAATATATGTTCTATGGTCTAGATACATCTTACTAATTGGTCATTTTAGATGTCTGACCATGAGGTGTTGGGGGCTCATAAGCATTGAGACTTATTCTCAGGAAGTTCGCACTTGGTGATCTCTAGTAGTGAGATCATGAGGACTGACCCACCAATAAGAACACCCCATGTTTTGGGTGTCATTGGATGTTCCTATCTACGATCATGTGTAATGGTCTCCTGACTTGAGATCATTAAAAATGTATGTCATTTGATTACAGACTTTGATGAAAGATGAAAACCATGGAGATGAAGTCATGGTGAGGTAGTTTGTGTCGAGTGCGTCATTGGTGGCATGACATTGGTCGAATGGTCAAGAAAGGATTTGTCGCATCTGAGTTATGGAAGTAATATATCTCCAGACATGTTGATATGGATAGAAGTACCTTTATAAGACCATGTCCATGGCAGTAAAGGGTAAATATTTCTAGTTAAATAAACAAACTATAAAGAAATAAAAGGGCGATGACACGTGAGTGCGGCCTGCTTTATGAGATATTACAGACAAATAGATTATATTACACAGTGTATGTTGGTAGGTTGGTTGTCACTGTTGTGATAATCCTTATTTCTGGAGGGGCCATGATGGGTTTCTAGATCCTGATCTTAGTTTGTGAATACTATTCATGACTATTGAAATAAGGGCCTAGAGGGTCACACACAATAGCGTATTCAAGAAACTGCCCTATTCAGTTAAATAGGAGTTATGGACATGACGAGCCCCACCATAGGGTTTTGGGATTTGTCCAAAGTTAAACGATCACCAATGAAATAAATAAATTTATTTTATTCGAGTTTTTAATAATGAATAATGAATTTATTTATTAAATGTATTTTCTTGTTTTAGTAAATACATGAAAAAATATTAATTAACGAATATTAAATTATTCAAGGTTCAATTAATATTTATGGTAGCGACGAGTAGGGTTAATGAATCAATTATTATCACGTAATATATTTTAATATATTACAAGTAAATGATAATAATATTTATGACTCAGTTTAGTAGTCATAAATGTCGTTGATAGTGCGTTATGTATTCGAGGCCAACGAGGCGATACCGGGTATTTTAATTGATCACTATAAATGGAAGAGGATGGGCATTTTCCAAAGACTATTCATGGATCTTATCTCTCCTCTCCTCTCTCCCACATTATAGAGAGAGACTCTCTAGATCCAAGGAGCTCGGATGGAGCTCTCTCTCGAGCATCGCTGGCGATGTGATGTGGTGGTTGTTGGAGCATCGAAGGAATCGTTGCAAATTTGCGCTAGCACCTGGATAATGAAGAACGACACTCCAGTAGATTCCTTGAAGCGCGTGTGGACGATCTAGAGGAATTCAGTATCGGATCCTTTGACCACTGATCGCCAACGACGAGCAGACGTCGTGTGCGGAATCGGATCTGAACCGGGTATTTTACGGTTTATGTTTGTGCATAAACTCCTCCACATGTGTTCCTCAGCAAAGACCGGGCTGCTCTTCCCCGACGGCTACAAGTTTACGTCGACTGTCGGTGGAAAAAATTTAAAAAATCACCTCTTTGGGGCTTCCGCTGCACGCCCGGTTCCAAGAAGTGTTATCAGAGTGAGCTTGTGTCTATTTTAATTCAAATAAATTAAATTTGCATAAAATATAATGAAGGTAATTGTTACATTCCTAACACCACAGACCGCGTTTGAATCCGATATCGGATGACCCATCTGCGGTAATCCAAAGTTTAAAATTGGAATTAAACTGGTTTTTTTGTAAACTAGGTGAACATCCAATTACCGGAATAGTGATTTCCGGTGAAACATAATGATTATTATTATAAAAATTTAATTATTATAATAATATTTTATTATAATAATAATTTTATAATTATAAAAATCTATTATAATATTATTTTATTATTATATGTTTTTTATTCTTTCTAATTCCAAACATAGACTTACGAAAGAAAATAATAAAAAACTATTTTGGGTGAAAGACCTGCAAAGAAGGTCAAGAAAAGAAAAAAAGGGGAAGGGGGATGACCTGCAAAGCAGGTCAAGAAAATAAAAAGGAAGGGATGCCTCTCTCTTCAGTGCCCTGTAGCAGCGCGCCCGCACAGCACCCCACGGCCTCCTCTCGTCCCACATCCAGACCACCCAGGCCACCGCCCCGCACTGGATCCACCTACCGAGGCTGCATCTTCCCTTTTTTCCTACGGAGCTCCAGCAGCGGAACAAGCCACCACCTCTCCTCCTCGTCGTTGTGCAAGCAGTTATGGCATACCTCTCCAACCCGCGCCACCCATGCAAGCCCACCTTCCCCCATCACACATACTACACCGAGAAGTAGTGCTTCACCTGGTCGCCTGAATCGCTTCACCCTATTGCAAGTGTCGTGTACACCAAAGGAGGCTCGTCCTGCGCTGCTACCTACTCCAGCAGCTGCCCACAACAGACCCTCGCCACCCTCGCTTGGCGATCTGCTGCCTCCTCCTTTCTTTCTCCAAGCACACAACGTAGAGCTGTAGCCTCCTCTTGGTGGTCCTCCGTGCACCACCTCCTGCCTCTGTGTCACCTCACCCAATGGAACCCTGGCGCACCAGCCAGCTCGCGGATGCCTCCTTCTGCACCCGGCATTGCCTTAGGTTCATTGCAGCATTCTGGGCAGGCCTGTGCACCACCGATGCCACCTAGTATGGCTGATTCCTTCTAGATAAAGGTGCACAACATCGTGTGTCGATGCTGCACCCCACACTGTCCCGGACCATCCTCGTTCCGGTCGCCGCCCGGTCCCCATAGAGGGTAGTTAACATGAGCTTACCCGAATTGTGACCAGGTAGGTCTGCCCAACCAAGAACGGGCGAGGGTGGGATTTCTTGTTCTAGAAAGCCCCTGCCCGGGGTCGGCACAGCCTGGGATGGGTTTGCGCTGCTCCGGCCTGACCCGCACTGGCCCTGCCCGGGGTTTATGGGGCTCGATTATTTATTTTAATCAATGATTAAATAAAAAAATTATTTTAATTACATTTGACAATTAAATTAATTAAATATTAATTTTTTGTTATTAAAAGTTAATGTGGCGTGATTAATTTAATTGGGAGATTAATTAAATTAATTAACTAATTTAATTTTTACTTTTAAAATTAAATTTATTAAATGGGACCGAACTATGTAAATATTGAATTAAAAGCTGAGTGAAATTTTAATTCAATAAAATAATGTCCTCAAGTTTATATTAATGAATGTTTAATTTTATTCTGCATTTATTTAATATATGTGAGTTTAATTCATATAGACTGATCAAGTGTTGAGACCTACCAAAGCATATCCGGTGTTTGTTTGTTTCATTAATTATTATATAATTATTGCATGTGGTTTTGTAATAATTATTTTAATTAAATAAAAACATGATCTGTGTGTCATTTCAAGGGTCATTATTTGTATAAGGGCCTGCACTCCCATTCTCAGAGTTGTTCATTTTTACTCCCGAGACCCCCTCACCTGCGTGCGAGTATAATTGTATAATGAAGAGATGACCAGTGATGAATTTCACGCCAAGTGACAGTGACACACCAGACAGGAGTTGGATGCATTGGATGAGCAGACATTACTATTCAAGTTTCAAGCCATGCTACTAAAGTTATTTACCCCTAGGGTTTCAGTTGGTCTGTTATTAACTCAACGGATCAACCAATAGTACCGACTCATGATCAGGTGTTCGTTTTATTTCTGCATGGTTTATTATTTTTTGTGCATGTGTAATTTATTGCGCGATCACATAGTATAATAATAAACAAGCATGCAAGATAAAATGAACATGTAACGCAATGAAATTTCTATTTCTTGCATGGTCATTTGTGAGTACGTTCACATAGTACATGCTTATAAAAATATAAAAGGATTTCTTTCGTCACACTAAAAATAATAAAACCCTCAAAGATATATTAAGTCTAAGCAGCCATCCATCATTCAAATTTGGACAAAACCAGCTGTTTGAGGTGTCAGTTCATGCCTTAGCTGAGGGTGCCTCTTACTGCTGGGGAGTCCTCATAAGAATGATGGGACGAATTAACTAAAGTTCTTGTAAGGATTATCCATAGCTAACTTGCTATCATTTTAGAGGCAAGCATTGAGTAAATAAAAAATTGATTTTAAGAAGCTGGGACTTCACTCAAAAGTTCAAGGAACTGCATGTTAAAGCGGTCGGCCAGCCAAAAGCCTACCTAGAACCCTTCAAGTAGTGGCATAGCCTTAGCTTATAGACTATGAGGGGTGGTTCTGAGATCCTTGCCACTAGAATACTCAAGCGACAGAGTATTCTGATTCTAGCACAGAGGGTTCCTAGAATCTGATAAATTAGTGGGAGACATTAAAATATTTAAGTAATTAATCAAAAAATTTCTATACCGGTAATCCATAAAAAAAGAAACTCGTCTGCTAAAATTTATTTTGTAGAAAAATACCAAGCTATACCACAAGATTAAAACTGTGATATTAAAAAAACGGACATGGTAAATGTCCACTATAACACGAGTGTCCATGAATTGTACAAGCATGTGCACATAGTACTATGATATAGGAAACTCAAGGTGTCAATGTCCCCAACACTGTTAAATGACCTCATGAAGCGAGAGTGAAAACTGATTACATGAGACTAATATACAAAGCATATGACAGTTATATCATTATGCTTTCATTAACGTTTGGTGTTAGTTGCAGTCGCTACGCCAAGACATAGATGATATAACATAATGTTTCATCACCGAGAAGTTTGCAAGGAGAAAGTGAAGCAATGATATAAAAAAGGCTATATTTACACCAGCATGTGAAAATGAAAAGATTGATCATGATCTTTAACTATCATTTTTACCACATTAATCAAGTCTCATTTTAAGTAACAAAATAAACAAGTATTGAGTAAACGCTTCATTGCCTATCTAGGTAAGGTTCGCCAAGTGAATAACAATATAAGACAATTATGATTTAATTTTTATGGAAAATAAATTGAAATA
Source organism: Viscum album (assembly GCA_963277665.1). Classification (NCBI taxonomy): domain Eukaryota; kingdom Viridiplantae; phylum Streptophyta; class Magnoliopsida; order Santalales; family Viscaceae; genus Viscum; species Viscum album. The sequence goes on from OY728125.1 coordinate 280,559,741, forward strand.
CAATGTAAAAAGGTCAAAGGCATTTAATTCCAATGACACATTCACAACATCCTTCAATTAATGTGGTATTAGCCAAGGTTATAATCATTGCATATTATAAAATAATACTATGGAATTTTAAAAAGCAATAACATGATTTAAAAGAAGGAAGTTTTCGCTTCTACATCAGGCAAATTCATCATTATTATGTTTCTCTTTTACTACTTGGGTATTAAATACAATATGTTGGAGACATATGGGTATTTTAATATGATAAAAAAGTTAGTAAATAAACCATACTAGAATTCAGGTGTATTCTCCAAGTGGCTGTGAAAGGGTGATACCTAGGCCAGTGGTAAGAAGTACATGACTTCTTAAATTTCCAAGTGAAAGATTCATGTTGAACTATTGTTGCGTATAACCATAAACATTAATCTCGTGTGTCCTTGGTTTCAAGGAGACATTCTTTCAGTTTCTGGAATGAATGTTGTTTTTGGTAAACTCAATCACTAGTTTAGTGATACATGAATCACAGGAAATTCTTTCGGTGCGGATGTGCGTCGGGTTACGCTGTTCCGCCAGGACGCGTTCGCGCGTGCACCCGTCATCCGAGGGGATGGGCGCGCGGCTTGTGGTCCCGCAGTCCCGCTTTCCAAGGGCGGGCGGCATTCGTCCCTTATTCAGGGGCGTCTGCTCCTTGATCGAAACCGGGATGATGGGATGTCGGCTCCTCCTTCCTTGGACGTCTCCTCGGAACTCGTCGCCTAATCCGGTCTCCCTCATAGACTTAAGAATGTTCGTGAATCTTCGTTCCCGGCGCCATATCTTCATGGACACCGGTTAATTACGCTGCTTCGCCCGGACGCTCCAAGGAGTCCGGGCGGGGCAGCAACCTGCGGTGAGAAGGCCGGGTGGCTCTGGGTGCTGGGGGCGTGTCGTAACACTGCGGCTTTGCACGTCTATCTTCCGTCCCTAATAGGGCTTCTCGAAGGCATGATGGCCTGAGGCATCCCGTACTGGGTGCGGGAACTGTGTCACCTGAGGTTTTCCTCAGCTTCCCATGTTTAACACGGGGTATGCCGCGAGTTTAACGTCCAGCGGGGACGGCATCGGACCGATCAACACCAAAAGTGGATCAGATGACAGAACCCCTTGCGGGGAACCTCCGACGCTGGGGCCAGCACATGGGCGGCTTCCCAAGTAACGTGGAGTGGAGTGAAGTGGCATGACCCCACCGGGATGTGGCGGCCCGGGTAAGGATCAGGATGGATGATGGAGTGAAGAGCTTGGACCCCGGAGGGGCTTCCTACGTACCGCGCGTTAGCAAGGATCAAAGTCAACGTAGTTCGGGTATACAGTTTAACGTCATGCTGGACGTCGGCAAGCCGACTCACGAAGAGGTCGAGGCCGCCGGGCGGAGGATTGAACCGAACCACCTCGCACAGAGGGGGATGGAACGGCCGGGTGGATCACAGTTTCACGTCATGCTGGACGATAAAAGGAGAAATGGAAAAAGGGGGGCTGTGGGGAGGCACCGTGGAGATACACACAGGCAGTCTCCCACAGGGGCGGATTCATAGGTGAATCGACGCAAGCGTGAACCCTGGAGGGGTCCACTGATGGACGAACCGGCGTAAATACGACCGGGACGACCAGGTGGCGGGCTTGAACCTCAGGGAGGCTTCCTACGTACCCTGTATAGAAGACAGGGATCAAAGTCCACATAGTTCATTCTGTCAGGGACTTACGCACTTGAGACAGCCCGGGTGGCAAAACTCAGTTGGAAGGACTTGGACCGAAAGCAGAAGACACCTCGATCCCAGTCATACCCTCTACTGGCTTCGGCCGTGGGGAGGCGCAATGGAGATACACATGTGCAGCCTCCCACGAGAAACTAGGGGTTTGTAATACCCTGCCCCCGTAGGGAAAAGCCGCTCCCATTAAATCGTCCCAAAAGGGGGACAATCCCGACAATCCCTGCAGAGACGAGCGGGTGGGGGCCACATCCAAACCGGGGGAGACCCTGCGTGCGAGGCACGGGATCGAATGATGCGGACGGTTTAGCGTCTTGCCAGACGAAGTACAGTTTAACGTCGTGTGTTGAGGACGAGGCGGACGGTTTAACGTCTTGCCGGACGAAGTACAGTTTAACGTCGTTTGTTGAGGACGAAACACTTGGCAGTTTAACGTCTTGCAGCGCGGACGATGGGGGCTAGGCAGTTTAGCGTCGTGCAGCTTGGACGTATGCTGAACAGTTTAACGTCTTGTAGCTCGGACGATGTACAGTTTAACGTCGTGCAGGACGTATATGCAGTTTAACGTCATGCTGGACGAATATGCAGTTTAACGTCATGCTGGACGTACGTGCATGTCACTTCGCGCAAGCCTGGAGGGCCGCACGGGAAGACAACGCACGGTGCGGGCACCCAGGATGAGGATCATCGGGCGCCACGCAGGCGGGTACCCTCGGGGGGTCCATGGGAGGCGACCCTGGCGGATTGCGCGCAAAAGAGGAGCTTTGCGCGCAAAACCGCGGGTCAGCGCGCCAAAATGGCGGGCTGGCGCGCAATTGGGCCAGCGCTTCGCGCGCGGATGGTTGGGATTGCGCGCACCGGGCTTCGGATAGCGCGCGGGGGCAACGGCTCATTCTCTAACGAATGGCCACTTTGAAAATGGGGGGTGCGCGCAATCGGGGCGGATTGCGCGCACCCGGGGGCAATTGCGCGCAAGAGGCTTCTTTTGCGCGCAAAGGCCTTCGGGTTGAAATTTATTCAAAGGAAAGGAGCCAAGGGGATTGCGCGCGAAGGCGGACCCCAAGGCTCTATTGCGCGAAAGAAAGGAGGTTACCTGAAGATCGGCATTGCGCGCGGAAGGGGTTGGATTGCGCGAACGAGCGACGCTTCGGATTCGGGCAACCTTCAAAACGTCGGGGGTCGCCTTATATTTATAGGCAACCCCGGGCGCGGAATCCAGTCTCGGGCGCGCAATTGCGTTCGCGGGCGCGGAATCAGGACCCGGCGCGCAAAGGGCGCCGCGCAGGCCGCGGGCGCGCAAAATAGCGCGCCGTCCCAGCGCATTGCGCGCATCCCGGGAGGATTGTGCGCCGCGACTCAACTTTGCGCGCGGGTCTCTGAAATTTCGCGCAAGTCCTCCGGGCCCTCCGGAACGTGCCTCTGACTCCAAATATCACTTCGCTTTCCGCATCCGGAGCTTCGTTTGGGAACAACGGACTTTTCCGGCGTCTACAAAAGCCCCCCCTCGGAATCTGATCGGCGAGAGGTCGCAACGATCGGGTTCCGAGGGAGACGCCGGAATGCCGAAGTCCTGGGCTGCGTGGGACTTAGGCGCGCAAAAAGGGGCGCCGGGCGCGAAATTCGCCGCTGCGGTCGCGCAAAGCGCTTTCCGCGCAGCGCGGACCCGGCCTCGCCTATAAATAGGGGCCCTGGGTTGCTGGAGAAAAGAGGGAGGTCATTCCTAGGAAAGGAGACCTCAGACCTAATCAATGTATCATCCCCCCAACTTGTTCCAACACACGAGCGGGACAACGCTAGGGGCGTTGAGATTTTATCCGAACATAGGGAAATGAGAAAGGGTGAATCGCGTGTCCCGAATCCAGACACCCACAACGGTCGGCCTTCCAGGAAATGCCCAAGATGGTAGGCGGACAGTGGATCGACCATAACAACTGCAATAGACGGACCGAAAAAGGTCATCATTCATATTGCAGGAGGCGGACCACATGTCATCATGAATACCGCTTTGGGGTTCCTTCAGACACAATGGTGGAAAATCCAGATCAACAGGGCATGCGAAGCGTGGGGCGAAGTGGCGATTTGTTCGGACAGAATCCAACGCTCTCAAAATTGCGCCACCGTGGAGAAAGCGTATTAGGCGGATGCACTAATCTGGCCGTGAATCACCTCAATCCTTAGACAGCACCTCTCTGATGAGGAAACCGTCGCTTCCCATCCTTGTGGTGGGGCATCCCGAGCTGAATCGGGGAGAATATCACAACTGCACCACTCTACCAGAAGCCAGGCCAGACGGCCGGCGACGAGGAGGGGCGGGACTTAACGATCCCTGAGGCTGGACCCGAGTCGGAATGCCCGGGCGTTCCTACGTACTCCATCAGGCTGGAGATCAAGCCACACGTAGTTCTGAGAGTGCAGTTTAACGTCATGCAGGACGCAGGACCCCATTTGGGGAGATCTTAGTTTAGGGTCGTAGAGCTCGGACCATAGGGGTAGATCTTAGTTTAAGGTCTTAGAGCTCGGACCATAAGGGTGGATCTTAGTTTAAGGTCTTAGAGCTCGGACCATGGGGCTAGATCTTAGTTTAAGGTCTTAGAGCTCGGACCATAAGGGGAGATCTTAGTTTAAGGTCTTAGAGCTCGGACCATAAGGAGAGATCTTAGTTTTAAAGGTCTTAGAGCTCGGACCATAAGGGGGATCTTAGTTTAAGGTCTTAGAGCTCGGACCATAAGGAGAGATCTTAGTTTAAGGTCTTAGAGCTCGGACCATAAGGGGAGATCTTAGTTTAAGGTCTTAGAGCTCGGACCATAGGGGGACCTCAAAGTACGCCGCATCGTGGTCCTATCCCCTGGATATGCGAAGATGCACTGAGGGATAGTGGCAAGAGTGTCTAGGTTTCGCCTGGCCGGAATGGGAGGTGGAAAATGTGAATCATGCGGCCATTCATTCAAGGACTGGGGGCACCAGCGTAACGATATGGGAGTACTGCCGACCGTGGCGGAAAAGCAGCATCAATATCGCACTAACCGTTGGTGGAATGAGGCAGCAAACGAGCATCGACCGCTCAATCGCAGGATTCATATCGATTTGCTGCCCGAGGCCATTGGGGGTACCGGCCCGAGTCGGTGGGAGAGCACTGAGGCATTGTGTCCGAACCGTTCACGGGGGCTCCACCCAGGGCGTAGACGATGGGTCCGAATGAAAGGGAGCACGAAGCCTGAAAAGTGGAGGAAACCTGACCAAACGGATCCTGACCCTCCTGGCAATAAACCAGAGTACTCTTGACACCGGTGGACCACGGCAAGGGGTCGGGGAACACGCCTTGAGGGTGACCTGAAGGCGGCGGATTCCCCAGAGAAGGGGGAATCTCTAAGAGGTGGAGGGCTGGACCTGAAGTTTCAAACATCCGGGCGTTCCTACGTATCCCATAAGGATGGGAATCAAGCCGCACGTAGTTCTTGAAGCGCGGCGCAACACAATCGGGCACCAGCGCGGGGAAGAGTGCGGGTCTGACCCTCGCACACAGAAGGAGCGGCATTTGATATTTCTTGTTTGTCCTTAAAGATGAATGGTTTTTCTTTGTGCGGGGACATGCCTGTGATTGAGAAATCTCTGGCGTCGCCACAATAATCAAGCCATGGAAGGCATTGATGAATGGCGTGGTCATTAACCAGCGCCCAACATGAGTGTCCCCCGAGGAGGACATCACGATGCAGTGCCGTTTCTCGTCGGGCGGCCAAGACGATCACAGTTTACGGTCATGTGGTAGGACCGGACAACACAGTTTAAGGTCGTGTGGTTCGGACCATGGAGGAACCCGCTTATCGCGGTACGGCGGACACGGCGGAGGTGGGAACATACCCAGCCCCATGGTCATGCACGATTCCAGGAGAAGAGTCTTGGGATAGGGGTCTGCGTATGTCCATCACCCGAGGGGCAGAGATGCTAGCCTCCAGATATGCTGGGCCCAGAACGCAATTGTTCGGGCGACTCCCTCCTCCTTATGGGGACGAGGGTCCAGCCATGCATGGCCCTTAGGGAGGATATCCGCATATATCCTTGGTGCTCAGATCATGGGAGCCTCGAACGACATCATTACCTTGGTTGGTCTGCCTAACGTGTAGAGGTGTACTGGAGGTCAGTATGAAGAGAGTGTCGAGATTCCACTACAACGCACAAAGGCGGAGTGTGATGAGGACTGCGCAACCAATGTTCAGAGCCTGAAAGAGCCGACATGGCGATCAAGGATGTTGCTGACGCATTCGCAACACAACATCCGATCGCATCAGCCTAAGACGGGGCAAGCAAACGAGCATCAACCGCTCAATCGCAGGATTCATATCGATTTGCGGCCCAAGACCCGCCGGTAAATCGACCCGGAGCGGTGGGAGAGCACTGAGGCATCGTACCCAAACCGCTAACGAGGATCCCTTTGAGTAAAGGCTCGAACAAGATGAAGCGCGGGGCCTGACAAGCAACACAGGACTTGTCGGGATTGAATCTGACACTACGAGTCATAGACTGAAGCACCCAAAGCATGTTAACAGATCTCCGGAAAGGGTCGGAGGACTCACCCTAAGAGCAACCGAAGGGGGGCATATCCCCATGATCAACCAAGAGACGGGGCTGGACCTGAAACACAAGCGTCCAGGCGGTCCTACGTATCCCATAAGGATGGGAATCAAGCCATACGTAGTTCTGGAGAGGCAGTTTAACGTCATGCAGGACGATGAGGGGTGTGAGGTAGTCCCACACACACGGGGGAGGCGTACGGCGCGGCCAGTAGACCAACGCGAATGAGGACATAATCCCCCGCTCACGCGATACGCCTCGCACAAAAGAAGGGGAACTTGGGCCAGAGGGCCTGACTCGGGATAGAGATTCCCGGGAAATGGGGCTGGGCCTGAAACATAAATGTCCAGGCGGTCCTACGTATCCCATAAGGATGGGAATCAAGCCATACGTAGTTCTTGAGGGGCAGTTTTACGTCATGCAGGACGATGAGAGAGAAAAAAGGAAGGGGGGAGCAGAAGGCATCCCCAAACGTGGGGGGGGCGTACAGCGTGACGAGCAAACCGACGTGAATGAGGGCATAGCCCCGCGCTCACACCATACGCCGCACACCCGGGGGCAACTGGGCCAAGGGCCCGAGATGGGATGGAAATTCCCAAAAGATGGGGCTGGGCCTGAAACATGAAGGTTCAGGCGGTCCTACGTATCCCCATAAGGATGGGAATCAAGCCGCACATAGTTCTTGAGGGGCAGTTTTACGTCATGCAGGACGGATGCTGAACAGTTTAACGTCTTGTAGCTCGGACGTAGTGCAGTTTAGCGTCATGCAGGACGAAGCACTTGGCAGTTTAACGTCTTGCAGCGCGGACGAATGCTGAACAGTTTTAACGTCTTGTAGCCTGGACGAATGCAGTTTAACGTCGTGCAGGACGTAGGCACACTCAGACAAAGTACTGCTTGAGGAACCTAGCATTGGTGGGAGGAGTGACACGCTCACCATCCATAGTCGCTAGGGAGTACGCGCCATTGGGATAGACCTTGTGGACAACAAAAGGTCCCTCCCACTTGGGCTCCAACTTGGGCGGCTTCCTGCCGGGGATCATCGGCGCTCTTAGGGCTAGCACTAGATCACCCTGCAGGAAGGAGCGGAGGCGAACCTTCTTATTGAAAGCTCGAGCCATTCTGCTTTGATGCCTCTCCAAGTTGTGCAAAGCGCGAAGTCTATTCTCATCCAGTGCTTCCAACTCGACTAGACGGGCTTCAGCAACTCTGTCCGGCGCTTGCTGGTCGTAGACCGCAGTGCGCAAGGATGGAAACTGGATCTCGATGGGCAGGACGGCCTCAGCTCCATACACCAGGGAATAAGGGGTCATCTGGGTGGAATTGCGAGTCGTCGTCCGATAAGCCCAGAGGGCGTTGGGGAGCTTGTCGGCCAACTCTTCTTATTCTGACCAACCATCTTTTGCAGAATGTTAGAGAGGGTTTTGTTAAAACGCCTCGATCTGTCCATTCGCCTGCGCATGATAGCGAGATGTATGGTTCGAGCGGATGTTATACTTGGCGTACAACTTCTTCAACTCGGCTGCTCGGAAATTGGTCCCGTTATCCGTGAGGATAGCGTGAGGCACTCCAAATCGATAGATGATGTTGGAGGTCACGAAGTCAGCGATCGAAACAGGATTTGACCTCTTCTGAGCGGAATCGCTTCTGCCCATTTGGAGAAGAAGTCCGTGGCGGTCAGAATGAACCGGCACTGGCGAGCTGTCGCCGGCGGGTAAGGTCCCACAACGTCCAGTCCCCAGACTGCAAAGGGCCAGGAATACCTTGTGGTATGGAGAGGCTCCGGCGGCCGATGCACAAAGTTCGCATGAACCTGGCACGCATGGCACCTCCTGGCATACTCGATGCAGTCATGGATCATAGAGGGCCAGAAGTATCCCAACCTCCGAATCTGGTGGGACAGCTTCGGCCCAGTCTGGTGGGCGCCACACGAACCAGCATGAACCTCTTGCATGACTCATGGGATCTCAACTCCCTGAAGGCAACGGAGGAGAATTACCATGAAATCCGCGTTTGTAGAGGATCTGCTCCAGGCCGGGACTGCTCTGGAGGACGAACTGCGATGCACGGCTTCGAACTCGCTCGCGCTCGGCCCCGATCCGATGGAAGAATGCCATGTTGGAGGTACTCAACCAAAGGCGTCCTCCAATCAGGGGCTGATCCGACTGTCATGTCTGGGGTACCTCGGGGCTCCGGGCAGAGGGGAAACCGTGGTGAGATTACTTACCAACGGGCCGCGATCTTCTTCCGGGATAACGGGAGCGATGAGCCTGCAGCGCGTCACGCGGACGATCAGGTTGTCCTGTTCAGGTTCCGCAAGTGACGCAGCAAGGCTGGCCAAAGCATCTGCTCGACCGTTCTGCGACCGGGGAACATGGACAATTTCCGGCCGAGAAGGGAACCGGGCCATCAGAAGGAGGGTTGCACTCCAACAATGGCACAAGTTCCGGCTTCCTGACAACGTAGTCGCCATTGATCTGCTTAACGACCAGCTCGGAGTCCCCTTTCCACGCACAGACGGGGCACGTCGATCTCGAGAGCCAACTCGAGGCCGGTGATGAGGGCATGGTATTCCGCCTCATTGTTGGTACAGCCCTCTGACAACAGGAAAGAGTATGGCAGCACGGCTCGCTCCGGGGTAATGAAGACGATTGCCCAAACCCACTCTGTTGAGCTTAGGATTATCGAGTCTTCTACCGGTGGGGCTCCGGGATGCACCATCAAAGTGCATCTGCCAGCATGGATCGGCTCGATCAACCGAGAGAATGGTCTCATCAGGAAAGCCTAGATCCAGCGGCTGATCCGCGGAGGTCGGGTGAGCGGCCAGAAAGTCTGCCAACGCTTGCCCTTTGATGGCCTTCTGAGACACATACCTGATGTCGAACTGCTGGAGAATCACAGCCCACCGCGCTAGGCGGCCAGTCAACATAGGCCGGCTCAGGATATATTTCAACGGGTCTACCCGAGAAACCAACTGTACCTCATGGTGCTGCAAGTAGTGCCGTAATTTCTGTACGGCAAATACGAGCGCCAGGAAGCTCTTCTCGATGGGGGAATACCTAACTTCCGCATCGAGGAGCATGCGACTGAGGTAATAGAGGCTATTCTCTGTCCCCCTCGTTGTTTCTTCTGGGCGAGAAGGGCACCCAGGGACCGTTCCAGGGCGGTCACATAAAGGACCAGCGGCTTTCCGGATACGGGCGGCATCAGGACCGGAGGGTTGAAGCAGGTACTGCTTGATTTCCTCGAAAGCGGTCTGACACTCTTTATCCCATACATAGGTGGCACCTTTCTTCATAAGCCGAGAAAAGGGCTTACACTTGCCGGCCAGATTCGCGATGAATCGGCGTATATAGGCTAAGTGGCCTTGGAACCCTTGCAGTTCCCGGACGGTACCCGGGAGAGGCATCTGGCTAATCGCCCTGATTTTCTCTGGGTCGATCTCAATACCCCGGTATCTTACCACAAATCCAAGGAACTTTCCGGAGGTGACCCCAAAGGCACACTTCAACGGGTTCATCTTCAGGCAGCGAGACCGGAGGAAGCTGAACACTTTCTCAAGATCTTTGAGATGGTCCCGACGCTGGCGCGATTTGACAACCAAGTCGTCGACGTAGCATTCCACTAGCGTGCCGAGGATTGGCTTGAATATGCGGTGCATCGCCCGTTGATATGTGGCACCTGCATTCTTCAGGCCGAAGGGCATGACCCGGTAGCAAAAGGTACCTTGGGGGGCCCTGAAGGTAGTGAACTCCTCATCCTCAGGGGCCATCCGAATTTGGTTGTATCCGGAGTATCCATCCATGAAGGAGAGGGCTTGGAACCCTTCCGTGGCATCAATCAACAGCTCTGTCACTGGAAGGGGAAAATCATCCTTCGGACAGTGGCGGTTGAGATCGCGGAAGTCGATGCAGACTCTAATCTGTCCGTTCTTCTTCCTGACCGGCACAATGTTGGCCAGCCATTTGGGGTACTGAACTTCCCTCACGAAGTTGGCTTTGATAAGCTTGTCAACTTCGGCCTCAACCATGGCACCGTGGGATGGGTGCATCTTCCTGGGAGGCTGCTTGAACCCGCGATGGTTCACCGGGAGACCAAGGCGGTGGACGGCTACCTGAGGATCTAGCCCCGGCATCTCGTCATAGCCCCAAGCGAACACATCACGGTGCTGCCTGAGAAAGTCCACGTACTGCTGCCGCTCCTCAGAGGGCATGGCGGCACTAACCAATGTGGGTCTTGGATCGGCCTCGGTTCCAAGGTTCACCTGTATTAACTCATCGACCGTGGCGGGGACGCCCTCCTCAAAGGCTGGGGGTGCGTCTTCCATATCCTCTCCACTCGGGGAGGGATCATCCACGGGAGAGACTGCGTTGGAAACTGCATTGGGGCTACCAGATCCTGCTGGGCCACTGGTGCTGGCGCGGGCGGTCGCGGCCGTCTCATCAGGAGACTCGCGGACCGTCAAGACCATGGCGACGTCCAACCGGTGAATCGGGAGGACGTAGGCGTCATCCAGACATGCCCAGGGATCGCTTGCAACAGCGACAGGCTCAACCTCACCTGCCAGGATCTGCTTATCCTTGTTCTTGTAATAGTTCGCGTCCAGATAGCGGGCTTCACATGAGGCAAAAGGAGAGGCATCTCCTTGAAGCACGCCTACTCGACCATTAAGGGATTATTTGAGGCATTGGTGGTATGACGAGGGAACCGCCGCGTGAAGGTGAAGCCATGGCCTGCCCATCAATGCGTTATACGCAGTGTCCTGAGAGACTACCATGAATTCGGTGTTGGCAACCAAATCACCGAACTGGGTCTTCAAACGTATCTTGCCGACCGGGGTTTGCTCGGTGCGGTCGTACCCCTGGATCCTGAGGTCGGAGGGAATCAAGTCATCCTCAGACAACCCCAATCTCCGGAGCGTCCGAGTTGGAATCAAGTTAATCCCGGACCCCGTGTCGACAAGACAACGCCGGACTTCAAGGCCATTGAACTGGCCAGTGACATACAGCGGACGGATATGTCCCTGTATAGGAGGGTCTTCATCCTTACCAGAGAACGAGATAACTGCCTGACATTCGGCGTCCTCGATCGTTTCGGCGTGGAAGGCCTCTGCAGCCGCAACCTCTGTCTCAAACTGGAGGGGGCTTTTCAGGGCTTCAGTGAGTGCCTCGCGCATCTCAGATGACATGCGCAGAGCCTCAAGGATGGAGAGCCTTGCTGGGATGTCGGCCAAGTGCTTCAGGACATCATACTTTTTGGCCAAGCGCGAGCCCCTGGTTGCAGGAGGTTGCTCTGCGGTTGGTGGCATGACGGGCCTTGCCGGTTGGATCGGCGGCCAACTGGTACTTGGCGCATCTCGCTGTTCACTGGTCGCAGTCCGGGAAATGGTCACCATACTGGAGTCAGGAGGCCGGGATGGACTCGTGGCAGGGCGGAGCTGGTCGCGACGCGGCTGAGGCGGTTCTGCCTGGTCCCACACCACAAACAGTGGCGGAGGCGAATCCGTCATCCCCGAATGGGGGGCCTGTGCACGCTGAGCTCGATCTTGAGCCTGCTGCCTAGTCTCAGTGGCGTGCACGGCCTGGCTGGAGGTACCAACGGTTGTGCCCCGGCGACTCCTGTTGCTGCGGTTCTTCCGACGGTAGCGACGACCGGGGACACTAGGGAGGTCCACCTGGTGTTCTTCAACGTCGGGAACCGAAAAGGGATTTACCAGCTCGACGGTGTTAACCGAAGCGTACCCAATACCGTCATCGGACGAATCATCCATCACCGGGCGGATCCGAGGAGGGACCCCCATCTCCGGGGGCATGAAATCGCTGAGAGTACGGGATAGTGGCGGAACTGGCGGGGCGCGCTCTTCCTTCTTGCGCTGCCGCCGTTTGCTCCTCTTGGAGGAGGCAGACTGGGACGACGATGCCGAAGCAGCACCCGCAGGTTCTGGGGGCTCAGGCTGATTCAAGCGCGCACGGATGATTCCATGGGCGCGGATGGTCGTCTTGCGGGCCATCCAGTTATTGTACTTCTGGGGTCCGCGGTTGGAGACCAGCTTCCATTCGTCCTCGTTGCCACTATCGTCATCTGATCCCACGAATATGCCCGCCACTTGTGCCGGAGCTGGGCCCAACCTGATTACATTGTTGTTAATCTGGTCTTGGAGCCAGTCCTTAAACACATAGCACCGCTGGATGGTGTGCCCCAAGGCTCGATGGTAGGGGCAGTAGCGGGGGTTATTCGTAAGATGTGCCTCCTCTGGCTTCCAACACTCAGGCAGTCGCACAATCCTCTGCTCCAGGGCGCTCCGGAAGTAACCGGGGACCTGATCCTCATGAAATGAGTAAGTCAGGTGTCGCGGGCCCCTGGGAGCGTGGTCTTGACGAGGGGCTGGAGGGGCCGGCCGAGGAGGTGGACCCTGATTATCTCACCTGGGTTGCGGCGGTACATTACGCGGAGGGGCCGGCCGGTTCTGGGGCTGCCGCTGCTGGGCCGGGAACTGAGCCCGTGGAGGCGGATTCCTGTGAGGCTGTGGAGCTGGCCTCACCGGCAGCAGCTCCAACGGCCTGGGGGCCTCTATCTGGGCAACAGCAGCGGGCTCAGCCCTGCTGACTCTCCTTGCAGGAATCATTGGAGGCAGCGGGTGTGCCTGGCTGGCCTGTTGCAGGGCTTCCTCAAGACGTTGAGCTTTGTCTGAGAAGTCCCTGAACCCTCTGGGGTAATTCTGAGTGATCAGGGAAGGGACCAGCTCGGTCTTGACGTTCCCGACGCACATTGTCAGCAACTGCTCCTGAGACAATGGCATGTCAAGGGAATACGTTAGACCCTTCCATCGGGCGACGAAGTCCGCGACTCGCTCATCAGGCCTCTGCTTGCACTTGAAGAGGTCTGCGATACTTGTCTTCCGGGTCGTGGAACTGAACTGGTAGAGGAACTGTCTACGGAGGTCCTCCCAGCTGGTTACCGACTCGACGGGGAGCTGGCTGTACCGGACAAATGCTGGCCCTTCCAGTGTCTGAACAAAGCAGCGAAGCTTAGCGGCCTCCTGCTGCGCCGGAGTCCCCAACATAGGCCCGCACCTCGAGTTGAAGTGGGCTAAATGCTGTGGCGGATCTCCAGTTCCGTTGAAGGGAGCGAAAGTGGGATTCCCGAATCCCGGAGGCGCCGGCATGTCATCCACCCATGCTGGGTAGGGCTTGCCGTCCGGTGGGATCGCCACCTGCCGAGTCTCCAAGGCTTCCAAGCGGGCAATGAGTGCCGCCATTGGATCGTCCGGACATGGGTTCCAGTCCTGGCGAGGATCTCTAACCACGAGCGCATTGCATGGCCCTTCAATCGGGTCGTCGACCGGGTCGTCGAACTCGACAGCTCGTGGGATGGCGGGCGGAGCGGCCCTTGGGGCAGCGGGAGGAATCCGAGCGGGATCTCTCAGGTAGTCACGCCGCTCGGGAGGGTGTGGCGAAACATACCGCGCCCTCTTGCCATAGGCAATAGCCTCTCTCCTGTCGGAGAACACGGCATAATCACGGTTGCCCGGGAGAGTCTCATCGAGGAGCGGTTGTTCCGGTCCCTGCGGTCCTGGCCTGGGATCACCGTAGTCAGGCCGCCGTTCTGCAGCGCGCTCGGCGAGGAGCTGGTCAACCAGCTTCTTCTGTTCGGCGAGCTGCTGACGTAGCGTAGCCTTCTCGGGATCCTCCTCTGCCCTCTGCATGGAGGCAGATGGGTCGGCGGGCCTTATAGCCTCGCTGTGCTCTTTTCCTTTGCTGACGTTTCGTCTCAACGTCAGTGCTTCAGTGGGTGCGGGGAGCCCCAGGAGGTTCCTCTGATGACGAGTAACTCTCACTGATGGGTCTGACGACGACTTGTCTTCGGGGGGGAAGCCCCCGTCGAGAAGTTCCAAGTCGTTCCCCTCTCCCGACAGGTCAGCCATATTGACCGTTCCTGTCCCTAGGGATATACCCTCAGGGCCACCCAGCGAATCGGGCTGTCGGCGGATCACACTGAAGCGTAGGGCAGCGTACTGCCCCCATCCACGGATATACACGTGGGGAGTGGCTTCCTCGATAACTTTTCGGAGTGCTTGAAAACACTCGACACATCGTTGTTGGAGGGCCTCGTGGTGCCCAAATGACCCGGGGTGCCGAACCGCGGGGAGCATGGCCAGGTCAATTTGACGGCACTGCTCACCAATATCCTCCAGGTGCGCTTGACTCCCGGGGTATGGCATTTGTAGGCGGTGAAGACAGGAGCGAGTCTCCCGGAGAGTTCGGCGGAAGCATTCGAACTCATCCGGGGTGAGCGATTCGGGTGCATCAAAGCCCGGTCCTGCGACTGGCCAAAACTTCTCAGGGAAGTGGCCCTCTGCAAGGACGGTCCAGAAGCTCCACGACTCAAACTCGGGACCCAGATCTCCTTGGTCCTCTTCAATGGCTGGGAACGGATGGGAAACTGGTAGTGGTGCCGAGGCGGGCCGCCGGGCTGACGGGCTGGCCGGCGGTGAATACGGCGAGCAGGCCGATTGGCCTCCATATCCCGGGCCGCCCTCTGAGGGTGGCGGTGCCCTGGCTACCACATCACGATAGGACGGGCCGACGAGCGAACATCCTGCCGTAGCATCGGTGCTCGCCGAGGGCGCACCAGATCGTGGTTCGACCGTCGGTCCCCAGAAAAAGTCTCCGGCTTCTCCGATCGAGACGGAAGGCACTTCTGGAGGGGCCGGTACCAACCGCAAGTATGATCCTTGGGGGTCTACCAGGCCCTCGTTACTCCGGATATACCTTCGGAGAGAAGTGGGGATCACATCGATCTCGCTCTCGGGGAGCACGAGGCTGACGTGCCGCATTCCTACCCCTGCCCCTGACTGGCGGGATTGGGGAAGGGGCTCTGTCGCCGAATCGTACTCCGCCTCTGATTCAGAGAAGAAAACCGGTCGGATCTCTGTCCGGAATTCCGTAACATTCTTCCCTCGGCATCGACGCCTTGCCTTCCTGCCCCTGGGTGGTTCTTCGGGGCAGGGCTGATCTCTGTCCTGGCGTCCTCCGGCCGCACTGGTGCTGGGGCCAAGAGGACTGGGAACCAAGGTGTGAGGGGCACCGGGACAGATATCAAAGGGGACGCGGGGAGAGATGATTCCGGGCGGGCCTCCGGGCCGGGATCGGAAGGTGGGATGACCCATGCCTCCTGGATCGGCCACACGGAGTAGCCCCTGCCGGTGAATAGCACTGCCGCGAGGTGGTCCGCGGTGGCTACTGCCAGCACCAGCAACCGGGAGAGTCGACCCAACCTGCCTTTGGGGCGGTCGGGGCCTCGACCCAGGTCGGGCATAGGAGTTCCCCTGCTCAGGATGCGCAGAGGCCTGGCGACTGGAGCCAGCAGTGGCTTGGGCCAATGCGGCCGCTGTTGCTAGAGCCCCAAGGTGGGCATCCTCTTCCGCTCGTGCTCGACGTTGGCGTCGGGACAGGCGAGTCGGAATGAGCGTCGCGGGCAGGTGGAGAGCCTGTTCCTCAACTTGAGGGGCCTGGCGGCGGTGTCGCCGCGGCCTAGCGGGAGCCCTTATCGTGGATCCCTGGAGCGGACCTCGGATAGGGTGATCCCGGGCATCTCCCACCTCATCCGCATAAGGAAGGGAACTGTCAGAGCGCTCCGGGGATAAGCTCCCGAAGCGGTTGGACGTTGAGGTAGGCAGCGGTGCCTCCTTGCGCGGCCCTCGGGGGCGGCGGTGGTGGCGAGGCGCAGCCTCCTCGAGGTCTAGGCGAGCCATTTCCCTAGTGGGGATGACTCCCTCTTCCTCGTATCTCCGCACCAGGGTGTTGATCACCCTTCTCTGGATGACCTCCGAGGGGGAGAGAGGGCGTGGTCGTCCCGCAATTGCGGCTGCTGGGACGACTGTGGAACGGGCAGGACCGCGCGGAGTAGCCGCGTCGGTGTTTCCCCTATCCCTGCGCCAGTGGGCGGGTGGCGATCGGGCACTGGATCGGGCGACCTGACTTCTGAAAGCAGGGAGAAGGACCCATTAACACTGACAGGAAAAAGGAATCGACAACCAACCATTAGCGCCACGACGCCTTCCGTGGGGGGAACCCAGGCCCTCGACGTTGCGAGACGGAGTGCCCGATTTCACTTCCCCAGCCCCTGGCGGGTAAGACTGAATGCTTGGCCGGGCAACATGCCGGTCTTCCAACACCTCTGAAAGCCATCGGTCTTCGTATCGAGGAGAAGAGATTCACGTCGGGTTCACCATTTTTCTGTTTCGGTGCGGATGTGCGTCGGGTTACGCTGTTCCGCCAGGACGCGTTCGCGCGTGCACCCGTCAACCCGAGGGGATGGGCGCGCGGCTTGTGGTCCCGCAGTCCCGCTTTCCAAGGGCGGGCGGCATTCGTCCCTTATTCAGGGGCGTCTGCTCCTTGATCGAAACCGGGATGATGGGATGTCGGCTCCTCCTTCCTTGGACGTCTCCTCGGAACTCGTCGCCTAATCCGGGTCTCCCTCATAGACTTAAGAATGTTCGTGAATCTCGGTCCCGGCGCCATATCTTCATGGACACAGGTTAATTACGCTGCTTCCGCCCGGACGCTCCAAGGAGTCCGGGCGGGGCAGCAACCTACGGTGAGAAGGCCGGGTGGCTCTGGGTGCTGGGGGCGTGTCGTAACACTGCGGCTTTGCACGTCTGTCTTCCGTCCCTAATAGGGCTTCTCGAAGGCATGATGGCCTGAGGCATCCCGTACTGGGTGCGGGGAACTGTGTCACCTGAGGTTTTCCTCAGCTTCCCATGTTTAACACGGGGTATGCCGCGAGTTTAACGTCCAGCGGGGACGACATCGGACCGATCAACACGAAAAGTGGATCAGATGACAGAACCCCTTGCGGGGAACCTCCGACGCTGGGGCCAGCACATGGGCGGCTTCCCAAGTAACGTGGAGTGGAGTGAAGTGGCATGACCCCACCGGGATGTGGCGGCCCGGGTAAGGATCAGGATGGATGATGGAGTGAAGAGCTTGGACCCCGGAGGGGCTTCCTACGTACCGTGCGTTAGCACGGATCAAAGTCAACGTAGTTCGGGTATACAGTTTAACGTCATGCTGGACGTCGGCAAGCCGACTCACGAAGAGGTCGAGGCCGCCGAGCGGAGGATTGAACCGAACCACCTCGCACAGAGGGGGATGGAACGGCCGGGTGGATCACAGTTTCACGTCATGCTGGACGATAAAAGGAGAAATGGAAAAAGGGGGGGCTGTGGGGAGGCACCGTGGAGATACACACAGGCAGTCTCCCACAGGGGCGGATTCATAGGTGAATCGACGCAAGCGTGAACCCTGGAGGGGTCCACTGATGGACGAACCGGCGTAAATACGACCGGGACGACCAGGTGGCGGGCTTGAACCTCAGGGAGGCTTCCTACGTACCCTGTATAGAAGACAGGGATCAAAGTCCACGTAGTTCATTCTGTCAGGACTTACGCACTTGAGACAGCCCGGGTGGCAAAACTCAGTTGGAAGGGACTTGGACCGAAAGCAGAAGACACCTCGATCCCAGTCATACCCTCTACTGGCTTCGGCCGTGGGGAGGCGCAATGGAGATACACATGTGCAGCCTCCCACGAGAAACTAGGGGTTTGTAATACCCTGCCCCCGTAGGGAAAAGCCGCTCCCATTAAATCGTCCCAAAAGGGGGACAATCCCGACATCCCTGCAGAGACGAGCGGGTGGGGGCCACATCCAAACCGGGGGAGACCCTGCGTGCGAGGCACGGGATCGAATGATGCGGACGGTTTAGCGTCTTGCCAGACGAAGTACAGTTTAACGTCGTGTGTTGAGGACGAGGCAGACGGTTTAACGTCTTGCCGGACGAAGTACAGTTTAACGTCGTGTGTTGAGGACGAAACACTTGGCAGTTTAACGTCTTGCAGCGCGGACGATGGGGGCTAGGCAGTTTAGCGTCGTGCAGCTTGGACGTATGCTGAACAGTTTAACGTCTTGTAGCTCGGACGACGTACAGTTTAACGTCGTGCAGGACGTATATGCAGTTTAACGTCATGCTGGACGAATATGCAGTTTAACGTCATGCTGGACGTACGTGCGTGTCACTTCGCGCAAGCCTGGAGGGCCGCACGGGAAGACAACGCACGGTGCGGGCACCCAGGATGAGGATCATCGGGCGCCACGCAGGCGGGTACCCTCGGGGGGTCAAGGGAGGCGACCCTGGCGGATTGCGCGCAAAAGAGGAGCTTTGCGCGCAAAACCGCGGGTCGGCGCGCAAAATGGCGGGCTGGCGCGCAATTGGGCCAGCGCTTCGCGCGCGGATGGTTGGGATTGCGCGCACCGGGCTTCGGATAGCGCGCGGGGGCAACGGCTCATTCTCTAACGAATGGCCACTTTGAAAATGGGGGGTGCGCGCAATCGGGGCGGATTGCGCGCACCCGGGGGCAATTGCGCGCAAGAGGCTTCTTTTGCGCGCAAAGGCCTTCGGGTTGAAATTTATTCAAAGGAAAGGAGCCAAGGGGATTGCGCGCGAAGGTGGACCCCAAGGCTCTATTGCGCGAAAGAAAGGAGTTTACCTGAAGATCGGCATTGCGCGCGGAAGGGGTTGGATTGCGCGAACGAGCGACGCTTCGGATTCTGCCAACCTTCAAAACGTCGGGGGTCGCCTTATATTTATAGGCAACCCCGGGCGTGGAATCCGGTCTCGGGCGCGCAATTGCGTTCGCGGGCGCGGTATCAGGACCCGGCGCGCAAAGGGCGCCGCGCAGGCCGCGGGCGCGCAAAATAGCGCGCCGGCCCAGCGCATTGCGCGCATCCCGGGAGGATTGCGCGCCGCGACTCAACTTTGCGCGCGGGCCTCTGAAATTTCGTGCAAGTCCTCCGGGCCCTCCGGAACGTGCCTCTGACTCCAAATATCACTTCGCTTTCCGCATCCGGAGCTTCATTTGGGAACAACGGACTTTTCCGGCGTCTACAGTGATGAATATAAATGTAAGACTTATACCCAGTTGTGAATGGATAATTCTTTGTCAAGTAATACTAAAAATGGACTTCATGAATATACCAAGTATGGTATTTAGGCTCGGCACAGCTAAATACTTTTGGTATTATCGATGTCTTTAGTTTGGACAAAGGATCCTTTAGAAATAAAGTTACGTCACAAAGCTTTTAGAAATAGTTCAACTCGAAAGTGTGAACTATTCCAAGTACAAGATAGAGGTATATAAACATCATAAGATTGTTTTATGTAATTAATGAATATAAAAGTGAAGTATTTTCATGGTCAGGAGATAGAAGTTGCTTCGGGTTTGGATACCGAAGAATATCTCGACCAAGAATTCATCAATCATGATAATGTAGCAGGGAGTAATTCCGAAATGCACATTACCTTATCGACATCACGACATTGATGTTAATAGGGAGGATTGATGATGAAGTCTTACATATCAACATTGATTAACAAAATGTAGCATGGATTAATTCCTAAACACACATTTTATATATCAATGTATTGATGTATGTAATATCAATGTTAGAACTAGTAGAAACTTCCATTATATTTCATGAAATGATTTTCCAATAACAGTGATACCCCACAACCATATTCCAACTAGAATGAAAAAACGATATCATACAAATCATAGTATGATGTAAAACCATTATGTCATAAGAAAATGTGTTTGAATGCAAAGAGTTTGTTAGGACATAAAAAAACTAGCATCAAGACAAACACAATGTGGATTTAGTGTAATAATCCTAACAGTTGTTTAGGATGTGACATAAATCCCTATGATAGAAGAGTAGGTAGTCAAGAAATAGACTACACTTCTATATAAGGGTGCACATATCTATTAGATATAGTGGGAGCTATCTTGACTTGTGTTTAGTCAATGCTCAAAATGCACAAGTAGTTGGCATAGGAACTAGTTCCACAAGATCATGTGGAACAAAGTATGTTCCAGAGACACATACTGTGTAGTAAGGATAAAACCATGGTGATGGTTTTTATATTCACCGCGGTTGGTTATCTATTATTCAATGTGAGTAAAATTTTCTACATGTAAGCAGTATATAGCAATTAGCTAAAATTGATAAGACCAACTAAAATTCAATTAATGGACTCCATGTATCAAAGTGAAAAAGGGGATATTATTTTGAATAATGCAGTGGGTAATCAAGTGAGTTGATACATGGATGGTACGAGCTTAGTACCAATAAGGCTCGATTGGTTTCACGAAGTTGTTATGCCTAAATCAGTTAGAATTCTACTTATCATAGCTAATATCTACAATCAATTTATTTAGCATTGGTTTTCATGACCACCAATTATGGATGGTGTCTATACGACGCTACCAGAAAGGGATGGTCACATCACATAATGCTAATAAAGGTTGCAAGTTACTGAAATCCGGTATAGGATTAAAGTAAGCAACATAATCATAGAAAATACTTTTGCAATAATGTTTTCCATGTGTCTACGTGAGGTTAGTGGGAGAATAAATGTTTTCTAAAGAAATATGTTCAGAAACATATGGAAAATACACATTGGACTTACAAGTCGTTAAAACCAAAATGTAATTTACTCTCCAATGATTGACTTAGTGTAGCAACCTACGTTCTAGGGAACCGGATATACTAAGGTAGATCTATAGGGTGATTAGTCCTAGTCAATCGTACATATAGTGACACTGTATTGAAAAATACATGTTGGAACAATTCAAGAGATGAGTTGTCGCCTATGTCATAGGGCATAATCTCTCAATGTTGACCTGTCCATGACATGGGAAGAGATAAATGCGGTGAGTTGAAATCCATACATCAGAGCGATAGATCCATCACATATTCCATGATATGTACAAGAACTAATATTTCCAAGGTATATTTTACAATGGGAATATATCAGTCATATCCAGGAGCACTACAAGGGATGTAGTCAGAACAATCTAATTATAGTTTGGCAAGTTCAAAAGATATATACCTGGTAAGTGGAGAAGAATGGATACTAGTTTTTGGGGATACAAATTATTCTTCTACAGATCAATGTGATCTAGTATGGAAGTTAGGCTAAAGGAGATGGGCGTGTCAAGCTCATATAATCATGTGGTGGCCATATCTACAAGACTGAGTACAATGCAGCTTCTAAGATATCTAAGAAGAAGTTAAATGCAATGATTTGTTCCAGTTCTTAGAATCGCACCTGGTGAGAAAAGTATTATCATAATGTAGATTATGATATTATTACTATCCAAGATGTCAAGTTATGATAGTGGAAAAAAGGTATATGCTTGGGATACGATCTATGGAGAAGTTTTAATCAAAGAGATGAGGTAGCTGTAACGACCCAAAGTTTCATTAATGGAAAAACCCTCATGATCCAGTTAAATGTCTCTTTATGAAATGTTTAAGAAGGGTGCGCCCTTATAGCGCTCTAATGCATTGGGTAATGTATAGTATCATGATAAGTCCTGTGCAATGTGCGTTGACTCATGATAATTAAAGTGTAATGAGGTTTTACTCGTGCTTCATGTGCAATGGGGGTTTACTCATGCTTTATGTGAAATGAGCCTTGGCTCATGCTAATTCCATGTTAAGTGTTGTCACCACATTTCCATGTTATTATTATCATGCTTTATCATGCCTTTAGGTTTATGTTTCTTTTATTCTCTATTGATATGCCTATTGTCAAACATGTATTGTACTTCTCATGTTATTCCATGTGTACTCCCTTACTGGGCTTCATAGCTCACCCTTTTCATATGCATGTCCTTAGGTTATCCCATGCAATGCTATGTATGAGGGAATGTAGTGGTCATGTAAGGGAAGTTTTAAATAAAGATGTTGTATTTCATGTTTTATGTTTTTATGTAATGATCCTAATCCCCAAAGACACTAAACCTCTCTATCTTCATTGTTGTATCAAGTGAAGTTTTATGTAATAAATCATGTTTAAGTTGTAATAAAAAATCAGGGTTGTCATAGTTGGTATCAGAGGATAGGTTTAGTTATTTTTGGGATTAGGAAACCCTAGTAAAGCCTTAGATACACGAATAAGTATAATAAAAATATCCCTATGTTTTGGTAAATACTAAGTAAGTGGTTTATCAAACAAATACATCTATTCATGGATACGAGCAGGTAGAGGCGGCTCTGGCACAGATGTATCCTAGGGGTAAAACCCGAAAACACCGCTTTGAGCTAGAATCGAATGGGAAATAGTGCACGACAACGGGCCTTGCTGAACTCTTGGTTATGACACTCTCGGGGGATATGTTTTGATAAATTCACAATCTTAGAATGAACCCTTATTAAGGGAAAAATGACCCTAAGAATATATGTTAGAAAGTAGATCATGAAAATCATAGATTGAATCTTATAGACTCATGAGTTAAGGATATAAAAGTTTATTTTTTCATCATAAACTTTTGACCTTGGATTACCCTTTATGTGTTACCCCTAAATTTCCTTTTATTCCAGCCAATGACCGGTAATAGGAGAACTCGGGCGAACAACCATTGTGAGGATCGGTGTGATGACTGTACTAATGAGATGCCAAATCCAATGGGAGCAGGAATCACAAACATTGTCATGCTTCTCTCTCAGCTAACTCAAGTTTTGAATAGAAACACGGGTCATGAGTAACGTTCAACCCCCCTCTAAGAAAGACAAATTCTCTATAGAGAGATTCATGAGACAAAGGCCTCTTACTTTTAGTGGATCATCTGATCCCACGATCGTTGAACAATGGATCAACTCCATTGAAATGATCTTCTCTATCCTTAAATGTTCTGAAAAAGAGAAGGTTCTCCTGGCTGCCTATTGTATGGAGGGTGAAGCTGATCAATGGTGGACGTTGATAAAAAATATGAAGCATGAGGAGTAGATCGAGGATTTGGAATGGAAGGAATTCCGGAAGATGTTTTTCGATAAATATTTTCTGCGCACCCTCTGGCTTAAGATGGAAACAGACTTCATTTCCCTCAAGAAAAAAGATGAATAATCCGTTGGAGTGTACGAGGAAAATTTCACAGGGCTTGCACGATATGCTTCTGGCTTTGTCGTTACCCCTGTATGCATGGTTGACTGCTTATTTGGTGGTCTGAAGCCTAGCTTGCGGAAAGAATTAGCGATCTGTGACTTCGACAGCTATGAGGAAATTGTCCGATGTGCCCTCAAGGTCAAAATGGAAATCAGAGAGTCACAGGGGTATCATGGCGACAAGAAGCATAAGGTGGACATCAATGCTGGTGGTACGATGGATAAATCCAATGGTGATAAGAATATCCAGCAACCCACTTTCCATAAGTGCTAAAAGAAGCACCCTGGAAATTTCCTTAAGGGGGTGAGAAAATTCTTCAGGTGTGGAAGAGAAGGGCACCTAGCTATTAACTGTCGACAAGAAGGACCCGCGGCTGCGACAGAGGAGAGGAACGCTCCGTTTGAAACTCAACGTGTAGTTCAATGCTATAAATGCAAATAACCAGGTCATTTTTCAAATCAGTGCCCTAATCCAAGTGTTTTCGGAGGCAACCAACAACCTCCAAGACAACAAGGAAGAGCATTTTCCATCACTTCTCCTGAAGTGAACCCCGACAACGAAGTGGTGACAGGTACTCTATTTATTCATTCAAGATTATCGAACGTACATTTTGATTCGGGTTCTACGCATTATTTTATATCTC
Source organism: Viscum album (assembly GCA_963277665.1). Taxonomy (NCBI): domain Eukaryota; kingdom Viridiplantae; phylum Streptophyta; class Magnoliopsida; order Santalales; family Viscaceae; genus Viscum; species Viscum album. The sequence goes on from OY728125.1 coordinate 280,583,693, forward strand.
GAATGTTTAGTAGAACAATCCCAGCACCACCACAAATCATGGAAGTAAAGATGTCGGTGAGTATGGAAAATGGGGAAATCATTGCATACCAGGAATATAAGTCCTCTCCTATTATAATATGTGGATTTAATTTCCCAGCGGACCTCATCATACTCCCTCTGATGGAATTTTATGAAATTATTGGCATGGATTGGCTTTCCTTATATAGAGCCAATATAAATTGTCGGGAGAGGGAAATCACACTTTATATGGAGAATCGACCCCCGATTATTTACAAGTGTCAGGAAGAAGATGAATATCATTTAGCTCCATAATCTCTAGCATGGATATTACTGCCTTATGAGCACGCATATCTGGCTCAGATGATTGAGTCCAAGGAAGAAACCATCCTTGAAAAATTCCTATTGTGAGGGAATTCACGGAAGTGTTTCCCCAGGAACTGCCTTGTCCTCCTCCAAGAAGCGATGTTGAGTTCTCAATTAAACTTATACCTTGGGGATTACCAATATCCAAGACTCCATATAGAATGGATGTTGTTGAGCTTGATGAGATGAAAAAACAACTACAGGAGAATCTGGATAAAGGGTTTTTATGACCAAGTGCTTCACCATGGGGTGCACCAGTCCTCTTCATCAAGAAGAAGTATGGGTTAATGCGGCTCTACATCGATTATCGTGAACTTAACAAAATCACGATAAAGAACAAGTATCCTCTCCCAAGAATCTATGATTCGTTTGATAAACTACCTGGAGAACAATACTTCTCCAAGGTGGACTTTCGGTCAGGATACTATCAAGTAAGGGTGAAGAAGGAAGATGTCCCCAAGACAGCTTTTCGTACAAGGTACGGGCACTATGAATTCATAGTAATTCCATTCGGACTCACCAATGCTCCAGAAATATTCATAGACTTGATGAATAGAGTCTTTATAGATTACCTTGACAAACTTGTGGTAGTCTTTATAGATGATATTCTAATATACTCCAAAACCAAGGAGGATAATGAGGATAATTTAAAAACTATACTAGAGACTTTGCGCAAGGAGAAGCTCTATGAAAAGTTCAGCAAGTGTGAGTTCTAGTTGAAGGAGGTCTCATTCTTGGGCCATATCATCACAAGCAATGGAATATTTGTGGACCCCTCCAAAATAGATGCAATTGGGGGATGGTCGAGGCCAACATCAGTAACGAATATCCGTAGCTTCTTGGGTTTAGGTGGATATTATCGACGATTTGTGAGAAATTTATCACGATTGTCCAACCCTCTTACCAAGCTAACTCGAAAGGGAGTAAAGTTTTATTAGAGTGATGAATGTGAAGAAAGTTTCAAGGAGTTGAAAAGGTGTCTTATCACTGCACCCGTTCTCACTTTACCCACAAGTGGGGAACTTTTTGTGGTATTCAGTGATGATTCAAAGAAGGGATTAGGTTGTGTGCTAATGCAGAATGATAGAGTGATATCCTATGCCTCAAGGCAGTTGAAAATCCCTGACCAAAACTATCCAACACAAGATCTGGAGTTGGCAGCTGTGATCTTTCCCTTGAAAATTAGGTGGCATTATCACTATGGAGAGAAATGTGAGATATATATTGACCACAAGTGTCTTATATATATATTCACATAGAAAGAGCTTAATATGCTCTAGAGAAGATGGATAGAGCTCATCAAGGATTATGAATGTTCAATACATTACCACCCTGGGAAAGCGAACAAGGTGGAAGATGACATAAGTAGAAAGGACCCAACAATTCTATCATTGATGAGAATTGAGAAGGATCCAATCTTTATAGACTTGATGAAGATGGATGTGGGAATCATAAAGATGGGAACATCATCAATCCTTTCACAAATGATTGCTCAACCATATCTTTTGGAAAGGTTAAAGGATGATCAAAAGGATGATCTGGAAATTCAGGAAAAAGTGGAAGCTATCAAAAAGGGTAAATCCTCAGAGTTTAATGATAATGAAGAAGGAATTGTGCGGTTTGGGAAAAGACTATGTGTTCCATCAAGTCCGGAGCTGAAGAAGGATCTTTTGGATGATTCACATAGTTAAAATTTCTCTATTCCCACAGGTAACACAATGATGTATCGATATCTCCGAGAAAACATTTGGTGGGATAATATGAAGAAGGAGATCACCGAATATACATCAAAGTGCCTGGTGTGTAAGAAAGTGAAGGCAGAGAGGCAGAAGTCTAAGGGGATGATGCAACCATTTCCCATACCATAATGGAAATGGGATAACATCACCATGGACTTTGTCACCGGACCTCCGAGGACATCCAAAGGCAACAATTCCATCTGGGTTGTTGTGGATCATCTTACAAAGACAACACACTTCATTGCTATTCGGGAGGATTTTTCATTGGATCATCTGGAAGGGATATATATCAGAAAAGTGGTAAGGTTGAATGGAGTACCACTATCTGTTGTGTCTGACCGAGATCCAAGATTCACCTCTATGTTTTGTAAGAGTCTTCAACATGCTTTGAATACTGAACTGAACTTTAGTACGACCTATCATCCTCAAACTGATGGCCAATCCGAGCGGACTATCCAAACACTTGAGGATATGTTGAGAGCATGCTTAGTTGACTTTAAAGAAGGATGGGATCAACATCTTCCTCTGGTTTAGTTCTCTTATATAACAGTTTCCACTCGAGCATCCAAATGGCACCATATGAAGCCCTGTATGGGAAAAGGAGCAGAACACCGGCATGTTGGGATGAGGTCAGTGAACGTAAGCTGCTTGGACCAGAAATGGTCGAGGAAATGGTGGAGAAGGTGAAAACCATTCAGCAGCATATCATGGAAACCCAAAGTCGATAGAAGAGTTATGCAGATAATCGTCGACAAGACTTTGAGTTTAATGTTGGAGACATGGTGTTTCTATGCATATCTCCATGGAAAAAAGTCATGAGTTTTGGAAAGAAAGGGAAGTTAAGTCCAAGGTACATCGGCCCCTTCGAGATTCTTGGTTGTGTCGGGGCTATAGCCTATCGACTAGAACTTCTACCTACCATGGCCAAAGTACATGATGTCTTTAATGTATCCCTCTTAAGGAAGTACATACCAGACCCTTCACATGTACTCTCTTCTGAGGTGGTACAATTGGAATATGATATTTCTTATCAGGATAAACCATTGAAGATTTTAGATTGTAGAGAAAAGGTTCTATGAAATTAGACAATGTGCCTCGTAAAGGTGTTGTGGAGAAACCAAAAGTTTCAAGAAGCATCTTGGGAGTCGGAGGATATGATGGAGCTGAGTTACCAACATTTGTTTTAGTATGGGAAAAGGAAAATTTCCAGGGCGAAATTTCTTAAGGGGGGAATATTGTAACGACCCAAAGTTTCATTAATGGAAAACCCCTCTTGATCCAGTTAAATGTCTCTTTATGAAATGCTTAAGAAGGGTGCGCCCTTATAGCGCTCCAATGCATTGGGTAAAGTATAGTATCATGATACGTTATGTGAAATGATTGTTGACTCATGCTAATTCAAGTGCAACGAGGGTTTACTCGTGCTTCATGTGCAATGAGGGTTTACTCATTATTTATGTGCAATGAGCCTTGTCTCATACTAATTCCATGTTAATTGTTGTTGCCACATTTCCATGTTATGATTATCATGCTTTATCATGCCTTTATGTTCATGTTTCTTTTATGCTCTATTGATATGCCTATTGTCTAAAATTTATTATACTCCTCATGTTATTCCATGTGTACTCCCTTACTGGGATTTATAGCTCACCCTTTTCTTATTCATGTTTTCAGGTTATCCACTGCAATGCTGAGTATGAGGGAATGTAGTGGTCATGTAAAAGAATTTTTTAATAAATATGTTGTATTTCATGTTTTATGTTTTTCTGTAATGATCCTAAGCCCCAAGGATATTGAACCTCTCGATCTACTTTGTTGTATCAAGTGATGTTTTATGTAATAAATAATGTTTATGTTGTAATAAAATAGCAGGGTTGTCATAGTCGTTATAGCAGAATAGCTATGTGGCAGAACAGTGGTGGACCCAGAATCTAAGGCCTTTACTCAGCAGAAACATGATTCTTATCATGTGAGTTGCTAACAAGTTTGGTTAGCATGTAGGATCTAGTGCTAGTGGGAGTTTTGAAATAGTGGGTGCCCTAGACCCAACTATTATGTGATTTTGATAACCATATCATGTATAGAGTTAACTATGCATGATGTCATCTTACCATTATAGTGTATACATTTCTGCATCCACTATTGAAATGGTAGTGTCTAAAGATTCATTGTCATATCGAAAGGTTATAGCAGTTCCCAGGCAATAATGAGAACCTATAGATACTATGACATTAATCTTAAATATATGTTCTACGGTCTGGATACATCATACTAATTGAACATATTAGATTTATGACCATCAGCTGATGAGGGCTCTTAAGAATTGAGACTTCTTCTCATGAAGTTTTCACTTGGTGATCTCTAGTAGTGAGATCATGAGGACGGACCCGCCAATAGGAACACTACATGTTTCGGGTGTCATTTGATGTTCCTATCTAAAATCATGTGTAATGGTCTCCTGACTTGATATCATTCCCGATGTATGTCATTTGATTACATACTTTGATTCAAGACAAAAACCATGGAGATGAATTAGTGGTGATGTAGTTTGTGTCGGGTGCGTCATTGGTGGCATGACATTGGTTAAATGGTCAAGAAAGTATTTTCACTTCCGAGTTATGGATGTAATACATCTTCGTCCATGTTGATATGGATGGATGTACATTTATAAGACCATTACCATGGATGTCAAGGGTAAATCCTTCCAGTTAAATCAACAAACTATAAAGAAATAAAAGGGCCAAGACACGTGAGTGCGTCCTGCTTTATGAGATATTATAGACCAAGAGATTATATTACATAGTGCATGTTTGTAGGTTGGTTGTCACTGTTCTGACAATCCTTATTTATTCAGGGGCCATGATGGGTTTCTAGATCCCGCTCTTGGTTTGGGAATACTATTCATGGCTGTCAAAATAAGGGCCTAGAGGGTCACACACAATAGCGTACTCAAGAATCATCTCTATTCAGTTGAATAAGAGTTTTGGACATGACGGGCCCCGCCATAGGGGTTCAGGATTTGTCCAAAGTTAAACGATCACCAATGAAATAAATAAATTCATATTATTCAAGTTTAGAATAATGAATAATGAATTTATTTATTAAATGTATTTGCGAGTTTTAGTAAATACATGAAAAAATATTAAATGATGAATATTAAATTATTCAAGGTTCAATTAATATTTATTGGAGCGACGAGTTGGGTTAATGACTCAATTTTTATCACGTAATATATTTTAATATATTACAAGTAAACGATAATAATATTTATGACTCAGTTTAGTAGTAATAAATGACGTTGATAGTGCGTTATGTATCCGGGGCCGACGAGGTGATACCAGGTATTTTAATTGAGCACTATAAATGGAAGAGGAGGTGCATTTTCCAAATAATATTCAAGGATCTTATCTCTCCTCTCCTCTCCCCCACATTCTAGAGAGAGACGCTCTGGATCCAAGGAGATCGGATGGAGCTCTCTCTCGGGCATCGCGGTCGATGCGATGTGGTTGTTGTTAGAGCGTCAAAGGCATCTTCACAAATATGCGCTAGCACCCGGATTACGATGAACGACACTCTAGCGGATTCCTTGATGTGTGTGCGGACGATCTAGAGGAATTCAGCTTTGGATTCTTCAAGGAGTGATCACCAACGACGAGCAGACGTCGTGTGCGGCTTTGGATCTAAACCATGTATTTTACGATTTAGGTTTGTGCTTAAAATCATCCTTGCATGGTCCTCAGCAATGACTAGGCCTCTATTCTCCGACGTCGACAAGTTTACATCGACCGTCGGTGGAACAAATTAAAAGACCCACCTATTTGGGGCTTCCGCTGCACGCCCGGTTCCAACACTTAAACCTATAAATTAATCTCTAAAGTATAAAATGGAAATTATGGTTTATACACTATTATTTTTTGGAAAAATTGCTTTCCAATGGAAAAAGAAAAAGAAAATATTTAAGTTAGGTTTTGAAACTAAATTATCTCAAAAAAGGAATTCATAATTTCATAAATCATTATCTAAAGCCATGGGTAGGCCAATGCGTTTGTATTTTCCACAACCAAGAATTCAATGGCCTATATTTAGAAATTAATAAAAAATCTACCTATATTTTTTATAAATACCATCCTTTCCACCTTATTTAATTAACATCTAAAACATTAAGCATGATGTAAACATCATTTTACATATCTATATAATTTCAGTATAGTTGTTTTACATTGTATAGAACACTTCTCAATATTTAAGAAACTATGTCAAATGGTAAGGTGTTTTCATCATCTCCTTTTAATCCATTTACTTCTGTAGTAGTTAGTCTTCTAATTTCAAATTTATAACAGTATCAGGCACTCATGATCAGTCTATAGATATCAAAAAGATTTACCATGGATTAAAATACCATATATTTAATATATTGATACTATAATATATTCTTCTTTCATCAACCCAATGTTCAATTAGGTTTAAAAAGTATTGAATTTGGTATTTGGATGTTGAAAAAATAGGACATGTGTGTTTTCATTGATTAACCTTCCATTCAATTTTTTAGAAATAAATTATTTATGTGTATTCAAGTAACCACCAGTCCATATGATGTGGAATCCAGAATTTGGTGCGAATATATTACTATTAAATTTAATTTTTTGTTTTTGAAATTAAGTAACCATGAAAAACCTATGGATAATAATATCCAAAATAAGAGGGTAAATAATGATTTGTATTGTTGGTGATGTGTTCTCCGAAAAGGAAGACCAATAGGAATCTCTTTCATAGTGAGGATTGGGCATTTGATTTCTATGGGAGTTTATTAGGCGTTCTGTGGGTATGGCCTACAAAAAACCAAGAACTTTATTTCATATTTAGACATGATTTATTATATAATAATGAACCAAATACAAATCAAAAGATCGATATATCAACTGCCTTTAGGGATTATGGAACATTACATGATATCATAGGACATAAAATAAAACATCTTTATTTAATTATTATTTTACATGACCACAACATTCCTTCCTACTTAGCATGGATGAGATAACCTAAGAACATGCATATGAAAAGGGTGAGCTATAAAGCCCTATAAGGTAGTAAAAAATGAATAACTTGAATAAAAATAAAAAGTTTAAGAAATAGAAATATCAATGGAGTATAATAGAATCATGAACATAGTGGCATGATATAGCAAAATTATCATAACATGGAAATGTAGAAAACAAATTAAAAAATTGCATCAACAACATAATAGAATCTGCTAAACCTATACCCCATCATGATGGGAAAAAGTCCTATAAAAAATAAGTTAAAACCCTATCCTAACATGTCATATCGTGATACTAAACATTATCTAATGCATAGGAGCGCTATATAACTTTGGGTGCACCCGTCAGTTTCATTTCATTCTCATTGTTATGTGTGCCATATAGATCATAAAACATGGAATTTATTCATTATCATAATCTATTCCATGATCAAGTGGTGTCGAATACATACATGTAATTACTTAATAAATAGTTATATGTTCATAAAACCAAAAACACTTGATAGGTAATGGGTACAGTATTCACAACACAATGGTATTGGAAAGGAAATTCACGGTGCAATTTCTGTAGTCTAACGAAATGAATTAAAAATTGATTAAAATGTTTTATGAGAGAGAAAGGTGTATCTCATCATATATACATGAAATTTACTATAAAGGGTGTCACATAAATATATGTCCATAAATATGGAATTTTTAAATAGAAGTCATAACATAATAATAAAACTTGAAGAAAGATGAGAAATTAAATAAATCTTACAAATTTTGGGAATGGTAACAGGTGTACATTTGATGGATTATGGAGATGGAAATAGATCCCTCATCATAAAAATATAATAAGGTAAGTATGGTGGATGTTTTAAGATATATACCATCATTTTTAAATGAAAAATAAAAGGGTATAACAATATAAGGAAACATGGAAAAAATAAGAAATGACGGAACCCATACTTTGATGTGTGATCCCAAAGGCCTGGTAGAGGCTTATATGGGAGATGGGGGCACCTTGGAAGGACTCTAGGGAGTGTAGAGGACATTGAGGATGAGATTTAAGGATTTTAAGTGAAGCATAATACGTGATTGGGTGGTTTTATATTGGAAAGTAGGGGGAATTCTATATTTTTTATGTTTTAGACACTACAAACTAAAATATCCTAAACCACAATCCAAACCATTGTTTCTGCCCATTTTTTCTGGAAAAGGGAAGTAAAAAACCATATATTATTTGGAAAAGGGACTAAAATATTGAAATATTAGCCCTTATTATGTAGATATAAGTAACAATCACAACGAAATAAATTTAAAATCATAAAATATATTATACATTTTGAAGGTTTTAATAAGTCATTATAAAATAAGTCCAATATATATGAAATCAAAATATATTAATGTTAAAACATATATTTGGTCTAAGATCCATTTTATTGTATTTATAACATCACTATTTGGTTATTTTGAGGTCATAAAGACAATATATATTTATATATTATTTATGTTTAACCACAAATTCGACTGTCTAAGTAAATTATGAAAAATTCACCTTATGATGATATAAACATCCTTATTCCAAAAGAAATATGAATTTTTTAGTAAATAATTTTTTTAATATGTGAATATTTCCTTTTAAAATGAGAATCAACATTAATTGAAAATAGATGAGTTTTGACAAAATGGTTTTTAAACCTTAATAAAAACTACATTTTAATTCATAAAAATTATATACTAATTTATTATAAATAAAATTAATTTGAAAATAATATTTTATTAAAATATTAATTATTTTTAAAATTCATTAATTCCCTAAAACAAATTATTTAAAAATACACTTTTTTTATCGTATAAAAATACAACTCTTATAAAACTAATTACATAGTCATTTATAGATAAGGAACTGATATATTCATCATTTATAAGATTTTTTTATAATATTATTAATAAAAAATATAGTTTAATATAATAATGTATATATTTCTCAAATGTACAATTTTCAACTAAAAAGTCAATTCATCAAATTCGATATTTTTTTAGGAAAGCCTATTCTCATAAATAAATTAGTGGAATAAGACTTTTATTCATAAAAAAAGATTACACAATAATTAACTACTACCTTATTACATAACCCCTTATAAAACCAGCATAAGACATAAGGGAAAGGTGTGAAATAGTAACATACTCCTGGGGAGGCCCAGATAACATCACATGGGTGGTAATCTATATTAACATGAACATCTACTATATGTGATTCTTTTCATGATTATAGTATTGAATCACATTTTGGGCTTGGTCAGGAGTGAATCCCATTGACTCTACCTCCTTCCTGAGCTTCAAAAATGATCTTCATATATCCCGAGCCTACTAGATGAGGACATCACCTCCTCCATCTATGTTGAAAGGATTTTTAAAAACCCTATAGTTGTACTAGTCATGTGATCACTATTCAAAGGCTATATTATCAATATTAAAGTTACATAATAGTCATTTAAATTCAATTGGATATAATAAAACAAATGAATTTCATGTGTTTTCTATATTAGTAGAAAAATTAATTAAAACAAAGGGAACTTTATTCATAATAGTTTGGGTCGTTACAACCTTCCCCCAATAAAATATTTCACCCTTGAAATTTCATTTCCAAAAACATAAACAGATGAGGGTAACTCTACTGAATCAGTTCCACTGGTTCTTGCATAACTTCTTCATTCTTTTGGTTTTTCCACAATACATTAACAAAGGGCATTTTCTTATTCGGTAGAAATTTATATCTGTGATCTATGATCCTTACCAACTTCTCTTAATATGAGAGGTATTTCTCCAATGGTACCACATCCTGATTGAGTACGTCTGATGGTTCTAGTATGTTCATCCTTAAGAGTGACACATGGAATACATCATTAACATGAGACATGTTCGGTGGGAGTTCTAGTCGATAGTACACTTTTTTGATGCCATCAAGGATGTCAAAAATGATGATTTTCCTTGGACTAAGCATTACAATCTTCCAGTATCTCATAACTCTCTTCCAAGGAGATATGTGGAGGAATACCAAGTCTCCATCATCAAAATCTATAGATACTTAATGATTTCTTGCGTAGGTATTTTGTCAACTCTGAGTATGTTTGATGTGTTTCTAGATGGTCTTAACCTTATACACCATTTCATAGACCATTTCCAAACCAAGAAGTTTTCATCCCCTAACTTCATCCCAACATGTCGGTGTTCTGCACCTCTTCCCATAAAGGGCTTTATATGGATCCATTTGGATTCTTGAATGGAATGTATTGTTTTATTAGTACTCAACTATAGGAAGATATTGATCACATCCTCCTTTAAATTCCATTCAGCATGATATCAATATGTTCTCATGTTTTGGTATAGTCCCATTATATTATCCCTCAGTTTGGGGATGAAAAGTCATAGTGAAGTTTAGATTAGTATTCAGAGCATGTTGGAGACTCTTCAGAACATAGAGTTGAATCATGGATCTCAATTCGATACAATCAGCAGTGGAACAATGTGCAGCCTTAAGACTTCTCGTATGTCTATTTGTGCCACTTGATACAATGAGAAATCCTCTCGAATCACAATGAAGTGTGAATTCTTTGCAAGACGATCAACCACAAACCAGATATCATTGTTTCATTTGGATATCATTAGATGTCAAGTGATAATTTTCACGGTGATGTTCTCCAATTTCCATGTTAGTATTGGTAATTGTTTCATCATCCCCTTACACTTCTCCCTCTCACCCATCACGTGATGACATAGCAGGAAATTGGATGAATTTTTGGCGACCTCATTCATCATGTTATCCAACCAACAATGCTTTAAAATATCTTAATATATCTTTGATTTTCCTAGTCGAATGGTGAAATTAAAACTGCATGAATCATCTAATGTTTCATTCTTTAAATATAGATTTGGTGGAACACATTTTCATGACCAAAATTTTACAATTCCTTCATTATTAACATTGAACCTTGAGTATTTCCCTTTTTATATAGTGTCCACTTTCATAGAAACTCCCACATTAACTTTTTTATCATCCTTTTACCTTTCCAAAAGAGATGGTTGAGCAATAATTTGTGAAAAAATTGATTATTTTTCCTTCTTTATGATTCCCATGTCCTAATTCAACAAATCTAATAAGATTGGTTCCTTTTCAATTCTCATCAGTGATAGAATCGCTAGGTCCTCTCTACTTAGAGCATCTTCCACCTTGTTCTCTTTCCCAGGGTGGTAATTGAATGAGTAGTCATAATACCTGATGATCTCCAACCATCTTTGTTGGGGCATCTTTCGCTCTTTCTATGTGAATATATATTTGAGACTTTTTTAATCTGTATATATTTCACACTTTTTAACAAATTGATAATGAATCCATATTTTGAAAATAAATATCACACCTAGAAACTATAGATCATGCATGGGATAATATTGCTCATGAATTTTAAATAGCCTTGAGGCATTGGCAATGGATTGGTCATTATGCATCAACAAACAACCTACAACCTTCTATGAAGAATCACTGAAGATTATAAAAAGCTCCCCACATTTGGGTAGTGTGATCAAAGGGGAAATGATATGCTTATTCTTCAACTCCTTGGATATTTATTCACATTAATCATTTCAAGAAAACTTGACCCCTTCCATATTAGTTTGGAAAGAGGTTTTGACAACTGTTATAAATTTCTCACAAATCAATAATAATATCCAGATAACCCAAGGAAGCTACAGATATTTGTCAAGGATGATGGCCTTATCCATCTATCAATTTATTTTGTTTGGGAAGGATCCATATACATCCCATTTTTTGTGATGATATTCCATATTAATGAGTCACCCATCAACCAAAAGTCACACTTTTTGTACTTTTCATAGAGTTTCTCTTTTCTCAAGGTCCCTAGTACAATGCTCGGATGATCCACATGCTCCTCCTTGATTTTGGAGTATATAAGAATATCCACTAAAAATACTACCACGAATTTATCAAGGTAATATCAAATTACTCTATTTCTTAAGTCCAAAATGATTTATGGAGAATTAGAGTGTCCGAAAGGCATTACTACGAATTCATAGTGCCTTTACCTAGTACGAAAATAAATCTTGAGGATATCCTCATTATTGACCCTTAACTAGTAATATCTTGACCACAAATACATCTTGGAGAAGTATTGTGCTTGACATAGATGATCAAACAAGATATAAATTAATAGAAAGGATAGTTGTTCATTATCATGATTTTGATGAGATCACAATAATCAATTAAAAGGCGCATTGACCCATCCTTCTTCTTGATAAAATGAACTGGTGCACCCCATAGTAAAGCATGTGGGTATATAAACCCTTTATCCATATTCTTCTATAGTTGTTTCTTTATCTCCTAAAGCTACACAATAGTAATTATATATGTATTCTTACATATTTAAAACACCATAGGTAAAAGTTCCATTGTGAATTAGAGATCTCTTCTATGAGGTAGACTATGAAATTCCTTAGGAAACACATAAGTGAATTCCCTCACTATAATCATGTTTTCAGGGATGCTTCCTTTCTTATACACAATATTTAGGCAACGATAAATGTTCTCCTAGTGAATTAAATTCCATTCTTGAGATGATGGAGCTAATAAAGATTCATACACATCCATGCACTTGTATATAATTAGGGTCAATTCATTATACGGATCGCAATTTCCGCCTCCTGTATATTTATGTAGGCTCCATACAGGGAAAGCCAATCCATGCGAATAATTGCATAAAATTCCCCCATGGTAAGTATGTTGAGTTTTCAAGGATGTTAAATCAAAAAATTGTGATAGGGGAGGTGTTATATTCAAGGGATGCAATAATTTCCCTATTTTTTATTGTCACATAGTTATCTTATTCCATTTTTTGTGGTGATTTTTCGATTGTTATGCTAAAAATTATGTATATAAAATAATTCATATAAATATAATTAGAAAGTACATTTTCTATTATTGAATGAATAACCAGCATACCAATCACCACATTATAGTTGGGATTCACTTCGGTGGTAGTGATGGAAAAAGCTCCCCCTAGATACCTTGAAGGTTGTTGGATTCCTCTAAAAACCCATAGATTAGGGTACTGGTTTGGAAAGTGCCCTGGTTATCTATAGTTTTAGTGATGAACAATGCATTGAGGATAAAATGGAGTGTTCCTTTCCTCTACCACAATATAGGATTTTTCATGTCTATAATCATTGGATTGGTATCCTTCCTTCCCACACCAAAGGCATTTCCTCATCCACTTCTAGAAATTTCTAGGGTGCTTCTTTATGTAATTTTGAAAATCAATGTGATGAATTTTTTTGGCACCGTTGGATTTATCAATAAACCGTCAGAATGAAAGTCCAATTTCCACGTATTATCCCCATGATACCCCTAATATTGTCTTATCTCCATCATGAAATTTAGGTCACATCTGACAATATCCTCATAGCTGTAAAAGACGCATTCACAAGGAATTTCCTTGGGATAGGTTTTATCCCACCAAAGAAGTGTTCAACATTGAATTTAGGGGGTAATGGAAAAACCATAGGTGTTTCGTAAATGTATATGGATGATTCCCTCATTCACCCCAACAGATTCATCATCCATTATCTTGAGTACAAGGAAATCTCTTACCATCTTAAGATGGAGGGTGTGGGGAAAATATTTATTGATCTTTTTTCCAGAAATCATTCCATCCCATTGCCTCGAAATCTTCCCAATCCATTTTATTTTTGATCAATGTCCACCATTTATCATAATCACCATTCATACGACAAGTAGTGAGAATAACCTTATCTTGATCGAAACATTGGTGGATGTAGAGTATTTTTTCAATGGAGTTAATCCATTTTTCAGAAATTGAGGGATTAGATGATCCCTTAAAAGTACGATGCCTTGGTCTCAAGAATGTAATGATTGAAACATGTTCTTTATCTGGGTAGTGGGGTTGGATGTTACTCTTGACACATTTATCTATTCCAAAAATGAGTTAACTATGAGTGTTTCATGAGAAATTTTGTGATTCTATCTCCCATCACATTGGGAATCTAATTAGAATAGTCATCACATTGATCTTTGCATCAATTGTTTGCCTGAATCCTCTTATTAACGACCATTGGAAAGAATAAAAGGGAAATCAGGGATATGAATTTTAAACTACTAAAAAATGAAGGGGAACCTAATTAATAAAATGGATAACATATAAATTTCATTTATCTCCTTAACTAATGAATTTCTAAGCATTGATCTATATTGTCAATGATCTAATTTGTAACATATATTCTTATTGGCAGGTCTTTGTTCCCTTAATAATGGTTTATAATATGCTTATGAATTTACTGAAGAATATCCCTAATGAGTGTCTAACCAAGAGTGGAACAAGGATCATTTCTGTGCAGCCCTTCCCATTCGATCATAGCTCAGAGCTATGTTTTGTGGGTTTTACCACTATATTAATATGTTCTAGAGCCACCTCAACTTCTTCGTATCTAGATATTTATTTATTTTCTTGATAAAAACTTACTCTATACTGCTCAAAATTTAGGTATTCTATTATTGTACTATATAGTATCCCTATGTATTCCACTAGAGTTTTCTAATCCTAATACCAAATATAACTAAACTTATCCTTTGATACCAAATATAACAACACTTCTCTTTATTTAATATTTAGACAAGATTTATTACATAAAAATGAAACAAATAATACTCAAATGATCTATTGGAATAGTTTCTTTGGTGCTTATGAACATTACATGAAAACTTAAGACATAAAATATAACATCTCTATTGACAACTTCTTTTACATTACCTCAACATTCCATCGTACATAGCATTGGATGAGATAAACTAAGAATATACATAAGAAAATGGTGATCTACAAAGCACAATAAGTGAGTAAACAAGGAATAAGATGAAGAATAAAATAGTTTTTATGAAATAGACATATCAATGGATTATAATAGAAATTTGAACATAGTCGCATGATAAGAATGATCATCATAACATGGAAATGTTCAAAACTACTTAAAACACTACATCATTAACATAAAGTAATCAGGTAAACCCCTAAAATATCATGAGGAAAAAAAGTACTATAAATGAAAAAGGTAAACCCCAATCACAACATCAAATATCATGATAATAAGCATTACCCAGTGCATTTGAGTTCAATATAATTCTGGGTTTACCCGTCACTTTCATTTCATTCCCATTCTTATGTCTTCCATATATCTCATAAAACATTATATTCAATAATTATCAAAGTTTATTCCATGATCAAGTGGTGTGAAATACATTCTTGTAATTACTTAATACAAATTTATATGTACATAAAATCCATCACCCTTGATAGGAAATGCATATAGTATTCACTACAAAATGGTTTTGGAATGGAAATTTGGGGTGCAATTTTGGCAGCCTAAGTACATGACATGAAAAATCATAAAAATGTTTAATGAGAATGAAACTAGTGTCTCATAATATATAAAGTTAACTTAAATTAATGGGTCATATAAATAAATGTTTCAACATAAGGAATTTGGAATTATAAGGTGTAACATAATAAAGAAACTTGAAGAAAGAGGAGAAATCGATTAACTCTTACGAAATTTCGGAATGGTAATGGCTATACATGGGATAGATTAATGAGATAGAAATAAGAACATTATAATAAAAAAATAATAAGTAATATATGGGGGAGGTGAGAAAACATAGTTCATCATTTTTAATTTGAAAATAAAAGTGTGTAACAATATAATGATACACAGAAAAAAATGAAAAAAATAATGAACCCTTACATGGATATGTGATCCCAAAGGATTGGGAGAGGATTTTTGGGAGCATAGGGAACCTTGGGAGGACTCTAGCGAATGGATAATAGATTAACGATGAGATTCAAGGAGTTTGAGTGAAGTGGAATCGGTGCATGGGTGGGTTTATATAGAAATGGATGGGGAATTCCTTATTATTTAGGTTTTGAACACTACACATTAAAATATCCAAAACAACAAACTGAACCATAGTTTTTTCCCATGTTTTCTAGAGAAAGAAATTGGATAACATAATTTTATCCATAAAAGGGATGAATATTTTAAAATATTAGGCTTTATTATATGAAGGGGAATAACACTCAAAAGAAAATGAATTTAAAATCTTAAAATATATTATACATTTTAGAGGATTCAGTAAGGAATTATAAAATGATTCAAATAATTCTAAATTAACATTATTTTAAATTTAAAACATACATTTTGTCTATAATATCTTTTATGGTATTTATTACATCACTATTTGGTCATAATGATGTTATAAAAAAACAATATATTTATATATTAAATAATTTTTACCCAAAAAAATAACTCTCAGAAAATTTAGAAAAATTAAACATTGGATAATTTCGACATCATGATTCCAAAAATAATTTTCATTTTATCTATATATATATAGTAATTTTTATTTATAATATGAGAACTGACATTCATTTAAAATAGGTGGGTGTTGACAAAAAATAGTTTTTAAACCTTAATAAAAATTACATTTGACTTCATAAAAATTATATACGCAATCATTTTTAGTAAAAGTAATTTTATAATAATATATTATTCAAATATTAATTATTTAAAAGAATCTTAAATTTCAAAAAATAAATTCCTTATAAATACTCTTTCTATTCTGTTGTATAAGAATATAACACTTATAAAAATTATTACTTAATAATTTACTAATAATAAAATGAATTAATCATCATTTATAAGAATTGTTTTTTAATATTATTAATAAAAATCATAATTTAATATAACAATGTATATATTTATCAAAATTACCATTTTTTCCTTAAAATTTAATTCATCAAATTCATCTATTTTTTTGAAAGGCTATTCTCATAATATATGGGATGAAATAATACTTTTATTCAAAAAAGGGATTACACTATATGTAAGTAATACCTTGTTAAATAACCCCTTATAACATCTAATTAAGACCTAAGGTTAAGGTGTGTGATGGTGATAGACTATTGGGGTGGTGCAAATAATATATCTCGATTGGTAATATCTATTAACATGAACTTCTCCAATAAGGGATTCTATTAAAGCATAACGTATTGATGATTGGATTGGTCTTGGTAAAAAGTGAATCCTAATGATGCTACCTCCTTCCCGAGCTCTAACTATTGAGCTTCGTACAACTCAAGTCTACTGGATAGTGATTTTAACCGATTTTTCTATGTCAAAAGTATTTCTTAAAACCCAATATTTATTCTAGTCATGTGCTCACTGTTCAAAATATATATTATCATTGGTAGTGAAATATAATGGTCATTTAAATCCAATTAAATATAATAAAACAAAAGGATTGAATGTGTTTTCTATATTCATAACACATTTAATTAAAAGAAATGATATTTTATTCATATCAGTTTTGGTTATAACATTTTAAACCAATGGGAGTACTTTCAGTAGGTCCTATCATTATAGTTTCATGGATCTGATCAAGTGAAACTGCAAAATAAAGTTCAAGGAGCAGTGTTTGTAGCAGTGTATTGGATCATCTTGGAGACTAGAATATCCATGTAGAATTGAAAAAATGACCACACATCTAGGGTTGAAGTTCTATATTATGTCTCTAGTGGTGTATTTAGGTTCCCTCATTTTAGGAGAAGGGTATTGAATTTTGGTAAGGTGCATCATATAATGGTTTTTTCTTCCATTTATGGATAGAGGAAACTCATGCCATGGGAGATGGGTTTGAAGGGAACCTTTTTTCTTGGGAATCAAGCTGAATGTGGATGTCACTTGTGATAATGGTGTTATAAAATGGGGTTTACTTGTCCTTACTGAAGGGAGATCTATGGTTTTAGTTTTCAACATCTTTTACATCCTTAGTATGTCCATTAGAGAACATGTGAGATCCTTTGACATTTGTTTCATGCTTTGTGACCTTTAAAATATAAATATTTCAATAATTGTAATCATTTCCCCTTTATTGGTTGGATTCCTAAATGAAAAAAACCCATTCTCTTGGGACCTCACTTATCTTATCATGGATTTAACGATGATTATAAATAAAGGTATTGAGGTTAGATATAAATTGACAGATTTGACTTGTTCAGTGGATTCATTTTCAAGTCATGTGGACCCTAATGAAAGTATTGGTATTTTCCATTATATTGGATTCTTACCCTTATATTATAAGATTGTTTTTTGGGGTGACTATCTCTATATAAGTGATCTTCACCCCCATGATTTTTTCTTCTTCTTTGATATTCATAAAAAGTGACATTTCTATCAGTAAACACCTATATAGTCAATAATTTCATTTATAATCTATTCATTATTCTCCCTAGTTATTAATGAAATGATTTATTAGGATCAATGTGGATAAAATTATTTAATACATATAATGGTAGTGTATTGATATAATTTCTACATTTTTCTTAATGATTTAATATCCCGAGATGAAATATTTTACATTACATTGGAGAATAACATTGGTAAAAGTTTTTATGACACCTTAGTATTGAAATGTGAAAATATGTTTTTTAATGTAAAATTTTTATTGTTAAGAATCATTCCCCTATTATGCATTACATTCTTAATATTATGCTACCATGTAAGGCCTTGTGTTAAATCAATGTTAATCGTTCATGTTTTGTTTCCTTTTATAATCTATTTTACTTTTAATATTCATGATTTTATATTGATGAATGTCCCCAGAAAATTACATGTATCAAGGATACCTAGGATGGAATAATAAGTGGGTATTTCATAAGTATTAAATAAACCTTATGTGTTTGTTTTCCTTATGCAATTATTTTATTATTTACATAGTTTCCAATACATTAATCCTAAAAAGGTCCTTCAAAATCATTAATGTGTCTTTTATAAGAAATATTGTTAAAAATCATGTATTAAAATGGTGGGTTTCCATATGTGTGATATAAGGAAATTTAATTTATTAAGAAACAATAGTAAGGCTGAAAATGAAATTTTTATTAAAGAATTTACGATTTATAAAACTCAATATAATGTCACGGAATAAGAATAGTGAATCACCCAATACCCCCACTCCCATATACAATGAAAGAAAACATTTGTTTATAAACAATCATTGATACCATGTGAAATTAATTAAGAAAAAATGGAATATATTTTACATCAACTAAAAAAAATTAAACATTTCATATGATAAATAAAAACATAATAATATAACTAAGGTGTTATTATCTATTTATATAAACATAAAAATTAATATTTCAATTTCTTGGTACATCATTTCCCATAAATAACATTCTGAAAAGTTATTATTATTGGCATGTCATACATAAAAACCTTATTCAATACCTAGGTAAAATAAACATAACATTGAGTTATTGATAACTCTTGGTAACGAAAAAAATATAAATAATACATAAAGGGTTATATTAAAAACATGTTTAAAAACCTGAAAATTTGATATTTGTTTCTTAGAGGAACACTAAATCATTATAGTTATCCATATTTCATAATGGGAATATACCCTCATGTGGATCATCTGGTAGATATAATATATACCATGGTGTATGAATGTGAATTCATGATAATAAAATCAGGTTGCATGAAGCATAATGTACCTATGTGACATAATATAGAAATAAATTGTCAGCATAATCAGATAAATAAAAAATAGTCAAGGTAAAATTGAATGAAATTCATATCTTAATATATGAATCTAACCACATAATAATATCACAGTTTTTTTGGAATAACCACCCGCACCCAATAATATTTTGACTAAGGTTATAAATATGTATCCCATAACATAATCTCGTGAGATATATAAATTTATACACTACATTTTAGGGATATAACAAACCCCCTCAACACATAATCTATACTATATATATGTGTTACATGTGAACCCAAAATAATTCATCATCCCATTAAAGAATAACAAGTTGGAAAAAAGACGGTTTCATTAAAACATTCAAAAAATTTAGTCATAAGGAATAACAATAAATAAGATGGTTGGTATCAATAGATCATCTTCCCCATTATGTACAATAAAATTAAAGGATTCCAGAAAATATCGAAAAATAGTTAAACTCATTTGAAATATATTTTTAAAATTAAGAATAAATATATATTTTATGGTTTGAATACATTTTATTTTAAATTAAAAAACATTATAAAACAATTATGATAAAACATAATTTATAAAAAACATATAAAGGAAGCATATTTAAGAAAATGGTTATAATTATGGGAAAACGTGTTCATGTCAAAAACATTAAAAAATAAATACTTTAAACAATACTTTAATGACTTTATAAAATGACCCATAAATAAAACATTAAAAATATTACATTTATGATTTTTTATAATATTTTATTAATAACATTAAGTGAAATTATGTAATCAAGGAATTATATATAATTTCATATTTAAAACAATGAAAGGAATTTTGACATAGAGAAAAAATATTCCAGATAGAATGAAAAAATAAGTTTCATTCCACTTAATTCCATCCATTCAATTGAATTTTTTACCAAATATATGTGAATAGATAATAATAAATTTAATCCAAATATAAAATTATACTATTAGATGATATGTGTGCTTTTTTAAAATATTGTTCAATTTCCCTAAAATGTAATTTTTACATAAAACATTTTTTACTGCAAAATAAGATTAGAAAAATTATATACAACTCAAATGTATTCTATTTTTAACCTCATATAACTCTATATATAGAAAACATAAATTTATTATTAATCCATATAACAACCATGTTAATAATTATTTTACTTGATATCATTCATTTTTCATTCTTTCTTAAAATTTATATTTGTTTTTCAACTATTATATTTTTGCGGCCTAATTTGACTTAGATTTTCTGGTCCTTGATACATGTACATCATTTCATCACCAAGTTATTTTCATGTTGGGGTAATATATTATTTTATATAGTTTTACACTAGTAAATTCCATGGAACTTATTGTGATTATTCGTTGGGATATATAATAACTTTTTTTGTTATTATAGAAGCCATAAAATAATAGAATTAATAGATGGAAATAATTTTGAATATAACCCATACAAAAATATTAAAACATCATAAGTTAATAATTTTTATAAATTATTTCTATTATTTAAAGTTTCATAGATATCCACATGCTAAATTCTACAGCATTGCTCATAAAGGTGGTAGAACCAACCAAAACAAGTAAATGTTATAATATATTAGTGGATAAGTACATATTACCATATAGTAATAATATCAATTTTAAAATGAATAATTATTTTAAAAACATGTTATTATATTTCTGAATCATATTTAATAATATTTATAGTATTAGTCAATATGGAAAACAATGACAAGTAGTCATTCCTTATTTTAAAGAAAATATATCTTCTATTAAGAAGATTAATAGTTTTGAAGGATTGGGGAATTATTACCAAGTCCCATAAATAAAATAATGTGAGGAGGTTACTATATGAGTAAATTTGGAAGACTATAGGGGGTGTTATAAATTTAGGTGGGTCTTACAAAGGGATGCGTTGGGGTCCTTTTATAAGATTAAAAAGGATAATTTTTTAAAATAATCGTTTCCTAATATAAATGGAATATCATATTCAATGGAAGTGGATCCAAAATTCAAAACAAGGGGGATAAGATAATTTTTGGTTGAGAAATACCTCATCAACCAATTTAGGGATAATGTTTTTGTTATATTTGATTACCCTATCCCTAAATTTAACATGTTTACCTCATTTTAGCATTTATCACAATGACAAACTTTTAACATAGTAATATATTTTTATTCCTAAAAATTATATTTAACTTATTTCCCAATTTTAAATAGTTATTTAAAAGGGAGGAAAACATTTTATAATAGATAATTAATAAATATTCAATGAATTAAAATTATGATAAACACTCAATACACATAAAAATAATTCTTAGAAAAAAATATTTCTAAAGAATAAATAATATACTTAATAGTTACTAAAAAATTATAAATAAATGAGTGAGTAATTTTTATCATATTTAAATATAATTAATTGTATTTAACATCATATTTCATATATTAGATATTTAATTTTCTAATAAAAATATATATACTATGAAATAGTGTTTTTAACCGAAACATATTTTTTTGCTGTGAATAATTAAATTAATACTCATTATAAAAACTGAAATATTGAATTTTGTAACAATTTTTTATCAATATATTTTCCCTATATCATAACAAGAAAAACATAATTATAATAGAAATATATAATTCAAAAAAATAGGTTCTACAAAATAAATGGTATTTTAAAATGTGAATTAGATTCATTTTTATTTAATTTTTTTTCTGATGATGATTCATATTAATAACTTGTAATTTATTTCATTTTTTATTTGAATAAATAATTATTCAATTATGTTTTCTTTTAAGTGTGTGGTAAATTATCCAAAAAACTTGATATATTTAAAGGTAAATATATACTGAAATCTTCGGGTGTTGCATTCTCCCCTCCCCATTATAAAATAAATTATGTCTTAGTCATTTGAATAACGAATGATAATATTTGATGGTATCCAAAGGATAGATTTAACCGAAGGTGTTATTTTTAATAAAATATCAACCTCACAATCTAGGGAAGACTAGGTTACCCTTCAAAAAAAATATTGTATTAATGTACAATTGGTATATCATTAATATTGAGTATCTCACCAACCATTTTTCCTAAATTCATCACATGATTGGGTATTAAGAACAATATAGTGGAAATAATTTTTATATGGAATAAAAATTCAATATTGTTCTAACAAATGATCAAAGGTGTCATTGGAAAATAAAATTTTGTTTCATTATCCCAATAGTTAACATGGATTCTTGGTATTGTTAATAAATAAATTCCCTAAATAACATCAAATTAAACAAAAGGTAGTGTAATAAAAATTTACGGAAATATGTTACCACAATATTATATCATTTTGTTTTTGTAGAAATGGGATGAAATCATTTTATATATAGGACTTTTAACCAATAATTCAATATTTATCAACTTGGGTGATGATTTTATGTATATAAGAATAATTCTTGATAAAAAGGTTTAGGTAGATCCAGAAAATTGGTATACATTCCACCAATCTATTTTCATAACCTTTTTTTATTTCATCATATTTCTCTTTTTCTCATATAATTGGAGGTTAATAGTGTTTTTTTAATTATATTAAATTTATTTGGTACAATTTTTGGACTTTTTATATATGTATAGTATTAACGTGATAAATTTCATTCCATTCAATGATTTAAGCATTTTATTCTTCCTTTGAAAAAACTTCCCCCATGATTCATCAAATATTTTCTTTCATATACGAATATTAATTTATATTCCTCCATGGGTTTACCCATTCGTATTCCATGAAACTCCTTTTTTATCATCATTTCCCAAAAACCACAATATTTTTTTGGAGTCTTTGATTTCAATTTACACTTATATATTGAATCAAATAATTTCTTAATAGACATAAAAATCCTTTATAGTCAATGGGTTTTAATGGATTTATATTAAGACACTAAAGAAACTATTTATTTTATATTTATGGTAAAGGATAAAACTAGAATTATACCTTGGATTTCTTGTGATGGCATCATCATAGGTACCAATTGAGTCATATTAAATTTTATTCGGGTCAAGAAATTAAATCACACTTTTCTTTCAAATACTTAAGGGAAATGTTCAATTGGAAAATACTCTAATAAAATTCTTTTATTACATCGTGTAAATTTCATCCTATTGCCTTATTTTCATTATTATGTTCCACCAGAGATCTACCACACCTTTTAAATGATAAAATTTTAAAACAACATCTTCATTCTTTGGGTTGTGTGTAATAGAAACTATATTTTCTATAATGTTAAAATATTACTCATCAATAAATAGATAAAAAACCTAATAAATTATGAGGCTCACTACTTCATGAAGGACTAAATGTATAGATGTTATTTATTTGATAAATTATGGAGTTTAGTTTTTTTCATTTTATTATTCATAAATCATTAAATAATTTCAAGGAAATGTTTCACTCCTTCTCCCATATTGATGGGTTTCTCTTGAGTACGGTAATTTCATTGTTCACCACAATTGAGTTTTACATGATTCCACTTGGTTATGGGATATTACTAAATCTAAATGGTTTTAAATGAACACTAAACCATAATACTTTAGAATATCAAACCAAATAATAATACAAATATGAAATGTTGCTTATGAGATTACATAGTCTATGAAACCTTCAATTTTTCCTATAATTCATCAAGATCGATCAAGGATTCCTTAAATTTGGTTTTCTTTTAATTCATATCATAATCAGTAGAAAAACTATACCCCTATAAGATATATACTGAAGCATCCTAGACCCACACATTAATATTGGATGAAAGAAAATTATTTTATCTCTATAATTTATTCTAGATGTTATTAATTGAGCGTGGAATGAAAATATTTATATCATATCTATAACTGAAAAATTTCTTCTCCCAAATAAAAACACAATCCTTGAATAAAATATTTTATTATATTTTTATATTATATCTATATTTAATAGTGCATAATTTCCTCAAAATATTACGTAAGTATATTTATAACATTTTATCTTCAGAGAGAAATCATACGAAATACTCTTCTCTATTACATTGGGAATGGAAACTGTTAGGATAACTTTGGGAAAACCACACTTAGAAGAAGGTTAATCGGTGTGGGATAACCTATAGAATCATTCAAGATTTTTTATCCCTTTTATTCCTTTTACATTTCATCAATGAATGGTTCACTTATCTAATTCACCTATAGTTTGTAAGCATTAACATAAAACATAGAATAATAATGAAATAAAATATTTTTAATGAGGTCCACCTCTAGTCTGGATGACTACTCCTAAGTATAAATTGTAAATTTTCAAACTCACACAAATATTCTATTATATTTTTAAATAAATAATGGTAAATGGTATAACCTTAAACATGTTCTCATAGAACCATCCTAATCTAATTCAAGGGTTGGTTTTCCACCCCTTTGTATAAAATATTTATCTTAGATCACCTTCAAACAATATAACATATGTTCTATTAAGTCATGCATGTATTATAATAATTCATCTTATTCGACTCCTATACCAATTATATGGGATATATTAATATTATTTTCAACTCTACAACATAAAAATATATTATAGTTTGACTTATGAAACAATTATTCTTATCTACTAGTTAATTGAATAATTTCTCTATATGTTTTGTTTGTTTACCATTCTCTCTCTCTCTCTCTGATGTGTCCTAATATATAGTATATAATGTATGTCAAATTTCCTTCTAAAAAATAGTATTTCTAATATTAAAACATTTTCAATCCATGATAATTTATTCTTATTCTGTTAGAAATTTTATTCACTGAATTTGAATATTATTCTAAAAATACTACATTCAATATTTTCATATCTTTCTCATTTAAAATTTATTATATGGGTCCTAATATATCTCTCATAAAATTAAGATAATCTCCCATTAATATATTTATTTGAATCTATGGATACTCAATCTACATTAATCCCCATATAATAAATATATTTTTGATCTATTCAATTACTTAATTACCGCATATATTCATATATATCTTATTATGACATAGTCATTTTCTTTTTTGGTGTACCCATAAAACCCTTGAATAAAAGTCTTTAGATCCACAATACAACCCCGTGATACTTTCCAGAACTATATATATTTCATATTTTAATATTTTTTAATCATATATAGCATGACATAGTGATTCTTCAATAGTTAAATTATAAAATCCTTCTAGAGTAGTGATTATTCAAAAGTGCATCACACAATATTTTTCTAGAACTACAAAAACCAATTACATTCCTACTATATAATCTCAAATATTATATGATAGATTCAATATATCTAAAAATACTTCATTACTTATATTTCAAACCATTCACAATGTAGAGGGAAGTTGCGATATTAGATTTTCAATAATCCATGATGCTTATAGAGAAGTGAATATATAGGTTGCATAGCTCATTTTATCACGGTGTATCATCAAGAAATATTTTGATAAACTCATTTAATTCTATCATTTAATGAATATTCAGGAATTATAATATTCCTTAAAATATTATATTAATTAAAATAACTCATTAAATATAATTTAATTGATTTGGTGGCTTGAATTCATCATGTGATATAACATCTAATAGTTCGTATGTTCATGCATGATAGATTCATGAATATCATATAGAAAATGTATTTTGGAATATCCATGACCTCTTTAGGTCATTTTATACTTCTTAAATGTGGATTATTTTTTTCAATTGGGTGGATATGGTATTCAAAAATGTTTTTGAACAGGAGCCCTATGATGAACATCCAAATTGAGGAATATCACACATGTGATTAGATAGAATAAATTAATTACCTATGAAAATAATCCTTATTTGCTTTTTTTAAATGTGGAAACAGTACATTGTGTATGTTCTTCCCACATCTATTTTCACCTTATATAACATCCTCTTAAAAAATTCTGCAATCCATTAACAAATCAAGCTGATAAAGGGATCAACCAACTATAAAACTGTACAAAATCACCAAAATGGAACATTCACAAATATTTAAACATATATGAGATCCTAGGTTATTCCATTAACATTTATTTTGACCCCTAGTGGTTTTTTACAATCCATTTCCTACGCGTTCCTCCCACTACAGACTAGGTCAATGATCTCCCAAGTGGTTGACCCATGGGTCTAACATGTGTGACTAACGAGATCCTTAGTTGGATGTGGAGTAGCCAATTTTTTTTAAAACAAATGTATTACACAATAATACTTATACTAATTATCAAAATAAAGTCTACCTTTTCTTCATATAGAAAAATAAATTCATCCTTTCTACATGACCTCCATAATTTCATTATAAATATAAATTTTTGTAGGATCTTCCACCTTTTTAAATATTTAACATAAACAATCTAGTAATATTATGAATAATTAGAAATAAAATAAAAAATAGAATTGATACATGAGTACCAATTCATCATTCATTATACTCAATAGGATAATTAGCCACACATGGCATCAAATACTATAAAATAAATTTATAAAAATTCCCTTTGTATCAATACTTCATCCAAAATATGATCATCTGACCATGGAAATTACATGTGTGGGTTATCTTATTAACATAAATTACATTAAATAATTCATTAGCAAACATAAATAGATTTTCTAGGAATATTCACTAGAAGAACTAAAAAGCATCCAAGCTTTTTAATCAACCAATGAGCTTTAAATACTAATTCTTAACTGAATGTAAGTTGTTTCCTGGGAACTCCACTTAAATATTTAAAAAAAAATTTTGGAACGCTAGTCAACATCAATGATGTCATTATACTCTATTATAAATAATATTCATGGGAAATATTTCTTTTACATTGATAAAAAATACATCACAAACAAAAATTAATAACTTCAATGTCACCCATTGTATTTGTTTCAATACTAACAGAATATTTCATACCAATATGTTCATTTAATTTTCACATATTACTCAATCCCCCTTACTCCTGGACTTTTTTCATTTTATTACCCCACCCATATTGATAAAAATTAAAATTACCTAAGAGTGCATGGTATCATTTTATTAATTATAAATATGCTATTGATTATTCCCCTTAATGTCTACATAATATAACATGATGTAGAAAATAAGAGGGTTCAATTTTGAAAATTAAGTTTTCTATTTAAAAATTTAAAAGAATCCAAATTATATTAACTAGGATTTCCTGAATAATTCCCTTGAAGTATATTCATGTGTATTTCAGTTGATAATTATTTACTTCAATTGATGTAAGTATTTTAAATGATTTTTATTAATAATTTCCTACATCACCTAGTATGATGATTAAAAAAATTCAAGTAAAACTAGACGGTTTCATTTTATATATCCCTAGAACTCCAAAACATATCCTCTTTTTTCTTATCATTAATTAAAATAATTATATCCCCTTATATTTTAGGAGAAATTATTTAAATTTAATGATGTTGGAATATCAAGACACACATTTTAAAGTCATATCTATAATCAAGATACAAAATGTTTAGGTTTTCATGAGGAAAATATTTTGGTTATATACATATTCACTTCTCTCCTACTCAAGGGAAATATCCCTTAATGAATTCATAGTTATGAGTTTCACTAAATATGAATTTTAAGAAGTTTCAAAATGAGAATAGATCAAAATTGAATTCAACATGTGGCTATCGAGTATTGAATTTTCCCACATAATCATCATGGATGATCTCATTAAATTGATTATCTTTGAAATAAAAACTTGTGATATCAATATAGGATAGGATAATCATCCTTTTCACATTCCAGGGAAGATAGATTATTCTTAAACTTCATCAAAGTATATTATCCAAATATTTTTAACTGAATACTAATTTAGAAATCAGATAAGGATGGGGACTTCATCATATGTTTTTCATAATTTAATGCATGATCACTTTCTTAGGTTATCCCCGTAAGAATATAATTCATCTTCAATAACATTATTTGTATGTAATGATAAATTACACAAGTTTTAATGAAATAAGTTGGAACTAATCTATTTTTAGTTATAGAAACAATGCGTAGAATTGTTTCCCAACCATAAATCTATGTTCTTTTCTATTATAATTGAGGAAAAATTCTTTGTGTTTAATTTTCATAAATTACTATAATTTCTTGTCAGTACGGAATGCATACTTTATTTTGAGACATATTTTTGAGTAATATTATTTTTCGCATCTTCTATCAAGGAAAATTCATCACCTTGAGATTTATGATTTTTTTATTTCTTATTAATCTCGAGTTATGAACAAAAAAATATAATTAATGTGTCCATACTTCACGATCCTTCTACAAAAATGTTATGATATTTTTTGGTTTTCATGTTTCACAAACCTCTAATGAAGTTCACCTTTATCATATAGAATTTTTTACTTTTGGGTTTCCATATTGCTTCATCTCTTATTCATTCAAGTTTTCAAATTTTTTCAAATTAATTATAAAATTTATAAAATTTTCATTTGAAATATTCAAAACATATTTGGTGGATCTTCATTGCTACATAGGTGTTATTTTCGAAACTATAGTAAATTTATTTTGTTCTTGTATTGTTATTAAATTTTTTATTATGATTTATTCCCATCATTGTGAGATTCATGGATTGCATACACTGATATGTAATGTGGAATCCGCTTCCAAAAAAAAACAAACTTACAATCTTTTGTGTAACACCCTTTTTTCCATTAGGTTTTTTCGGAGCATCGGTCTTCTTCTACTTTAACCCAATGTAGACTTTAATATCTTCTTTATAAAAATCTTAGGAATGATTTTTTTAAAACATTATTCAGATTATTTATAAATTAAGACTCTTGTCTAGCCTTCAATTTCTATTTTATTATCATCTAATTTGTTTTTGGCAGCTTGATTGAATGATTTATACTTTTATACATCTTCATTGTGACCACTACAATTTAAATTTCCTTTAGGTTCTTCAATATTTTGAAATATTTTAACAAAAGTAAGCTTGTTGCTTTTATATTATTTTCATTAAATTACATATTCTTCTCTCCCACATAATGAAGGATTTCATTAAACATTACATGTTGAAAAAATATGGAAATATTCAACAGAATTATGCCTGATATTATAGTAGTACCAGTAATACCCCATAAATCATGATATTTTTTATGGAAAAATCTATCAACAATTTTAAGTGTGATGTTTTAGTTCCTTTTCAATCATTGGGTGGTTTTTTAGGATAAAATCTTCTTACACTTAATATCATTCACCCCAGATTTAATAGTGGGTTTCTCACCATTTCTCCACAACCATATTTTTAAAGATTTATTTTTAAATTTTGTTAGTTGAATTAGGTTAAGTACCCTATGTAGGGGTGAGTTATGGTATGATTGAATAAAAATATTCCCCTAAGTATATTGTTTAATTATTAAACAAAACATTATTCCCCCTCGTTCCCATTGTATTGTATGAAAATAATTTAAAACAAGCATGAGAAACTATAATTTTACTTTGTTCATCTTTATTGGGCTAAATACATGGAGCATACAATGACATTGTGTTGATATACCAAATACATTAAGTCTCAAATCCAATTTATAAGGTTAGGGATATATCACTTCTATGCCTATGCTCACTGCAATTACAATATTTAGGGTCTACTCACAAAATTACCAAGGTTCACTCCATATATCTCTATCTCTAGCTCTCTACCAGTGTAAAAGATCACCGTCTTCTTCTTCATTTGATCACTGCTCTTAGAAGGGATCCAATCAATGTTTATGGAAATGTATGCCCATTAATTTGGGTGAAATAACACAGCCAAAACTATTAATATATGATATATTGAAGTTATGTTTTTTCACCCGTTGATGAAATAGAGTTTAACACTTGTTGTTAGTTATAAAAAAAATTATTTCATGAACTATTTAAGAACCTTCACAAACAACTTTTTTCCTCTGTGAAATCCTCTGTCCCACCTAGAATGTATGCTTCATAGATGAAATCTTCTGTTTACCACCTCTATGTACCACATCCACATACTGACTTGGCATACCAAATCTACATACCTCCTTAACTTACATTCTCTGATTCAATGGACTATCTACTTCCACAGATTGCTTATTCTCTTATGGACCAACATACTTAGTGGGCCATCTTTACAATGTGGACTACCTATTCTTTCATAGACCAAATACTCTTCTTTTCATGAACTATCCCACAAACTACATCACCGTTCATAGAATCCTCCCTCACAAATTCTTATCTTGCAAAAAATTCTCAATCATAATCAACTTTTGAACTTAGCTTAATTATTCCCAATGTGAAGTTGTTTTCTAATTAAAATCACTTCATGTAATGATGGGATTGGTGCTCCATAGATAAGAAAAATTGATCAAAAAAATCCAATAAATTGTTTTATTCAAATATTTTATGTGGTACATCATCCACTAAAAAATACTCCTTTTACAACCCATTTTACATATATGGTTTCTATACCTCCTCACTTCCTTCGCGGCGGTCAGTCTGTTCCAAAAACGATACCCTTCCTGAAGCCAAAAATCGAAACCTCTTTTTCATAGATGAGGAGATATCCCACATACTGCAATCCTTCTACAAAAAAATTTCATCCAATGTACAACAAATACACATTGGGAACTGCTTTCCCTGTGCAGTTAGGTCCACACTTTGCGGTTCGCATAGCCTTCTATACATAAATCTCCATTTTTCTTAAATTCATTCACCATTCTACATACTCCCTTAACTGTCTACGTACTGTGATATGTTGTCTCTGAACTATGTCCTCCTATTTTGAAATATCAACATTCCAAAAATAATACATATTTTGAGACCCAATTTTTTTGAAAACATTAGGAAATTAACCACCTTAAAACCCACTTCAACAACATCAACATAACTTATTCATGGTCATATATCTTTTTCAACAAAAAACACTCCCAAAAATGTAAAAGGATTCTTGAATTTATTTTTTCCCAACAATATCACCATTTGTGTTTCTTTACAAAACTTTACAGTTTGATACATTGGTAAGGATTCTTCCATATTATACCATCATTCACTTTTTACGATTAATATAGGGATCAATGACTTACCCAAAAGATAATCTAAGCCCACATGAACAATTCTCAGTGTGAGAAGCAAAAGTATAATGTAATGTTCATCAATTAATCACTTCATTTCTTACCAAAAACACTTAGTTTCTATCATCCTAAACCACAACTATTGTGATATGTATCCTTTTATCTTTTACATCAAGTATCATCTGATTTAATAATCACTCTACCTCATTTCTCCACATAACAGCTTCAGATTTAATACTCCCCAATCATGTTTCTCCCCCTAACCACTTCAGCCCCTAAATCTAACTAATCCACCTAACAGCTTCTCCCAATGACTTGATTAAGGCATTTTCTACATTTTAACATCCACAATTCCCCCCATCAAAGAACCCAAAGGTCACTTCATTATTTTCGACAATAGGGTAAAGACCACACATTAGTATATTATCGAAAAATAAACCATATATTAGGGAGAGGGGGACCCACATCCACACTTTTTCATGTGCATGGAGTTTAATGAACTCCCAAATCTAGCCGATTCCAATAAAATTCTTCTTTGGGTAAGGCCTTAGTCAAACTATCTATAACTTGTTGTTCTGTAAGCACATTATCCAACTTCACAAGACCATTCTCTATATTCTCCTTGATAAAATGATATTTTATTTCAATGTTATTTGTCCTTGAGTATTGTACTGGTTGTATTCAATGATTTATAACACTTTAATTACCACACTAGTTTCCGATCATAGAATTCAATTCAACTCCCATATCCCCATGTTGTTTCTTCACCAATAATAACTACATGGGCACTTTGGTAGCCACAATATATTCTGCTTATGTGGTGCTCAATGACATGTAATCATTTTTTCATAGCTGTTAAATAAACAATCAGGAAAGATAAAATGAACCATCTATTCTATATTTTCTATCATCTACTGAAACAACCTAATTTTTCTTTGTATATCATAATAACTCTTGTCGAGATTTGTCATTATACATCAAACTGAATTATAATGTTCCCTTGTTATACCTAATTATTCTTTTCATTACAATATAATTATTTTCCTTTGGATTTATTGGATATCATGATTCTTAGAATGTGGAAAAATAATATCAGGTCTTTTCATTATTAATTACAATAGTTTTCCAATGATTTTCTTATATTCATTGATTTGAATGCATTATAATTTTCATCTCATGAAATTTTCATCTGGGTAGTAACCAAAGTATTCAAATCATGATAATAATCTATTCCAAATATTTTTAGAATCTTTTTTCTGTGTTTGTATAGAAAAATTAATTTTCCATTCATTCCTTGAGTCACCTATAAATCGAGTGAAAATTTCAACTCACCAATCATAAAAAATTAAAATTCAATTTTCATGAATTCTATTAATTTCTTGCATTGATATTTATCTGATCCACCCAAGATTCTGTCATCGAAATATACTATCACCATCATCTATTGATTACTATCACCATTGGCATATTTATTGTAATCAACTCCACCATGCAAGAAACTGTGTTTTTTCAAAATCTGATCTAAGCTTGAATACCATGCTCTTGGTTATTTCTTCATCCCCTATAAATCATTATTCAACCAAAAAACTATATTCCAATCTTCATTAATAAGAGTAATATATGGGTTTTCAATTTAAACTTCTTTTATAACCCCATTTAGAACATACGTCTTGACATACATATGGGAAATATTGAACATTCTGTTCACTTCTGTAGACAAGAATAATCTGATTATTTCTAGCCATACAATTGGTGAAAATTTATCTTCAACATCGATACCCCCTATTTTTGAGTTCCCCATTCACACTTATGATGATCTGTTTCGAATTATAGCACCATCTTCATTCATTTTGTGGAAAAATAACCATTTAGTCCCAATGAAATTATTATCAGTTGAAATAATCTCCCATGTTTAATTCTCCACAATTCAACTAATATCATCATTTATAACCTTAACACAATTCCCTTCTTCAACTGCTTCATCAAAACATTTATGCTTTACCTATGATAAGTAAGATTCTTGTTATAGAGTCTTCATTATATTTATCTATAATGGAGCTATCTAATCACCAATTATGTTTTATCTATCAATTTTGGATGTTCTCTTCTATATTTGTGTAGATGTTTAATTATGATCATCTTTTTAATTATCTGAATTCTCATCTGTACTACCATATTGAACTCGAGCATCCCATGATCTTTTTATATCTTCATCCCTATCCTCCGAAGAATAATTATGTTTTTGTAAATTATTAAACTCATTATGCCCAATAATTAACTCATGTATCTCAACTACATTTCCTAGATACATATTGAAACATTTATATGATTTAAATTTCTTTATGTGAAAAAGATATATCCCCTCATCTCCATGGGAATCAAAATTCCTGTGTATTTCCTTATTAAGAATGCAACACATTCTTCTGATGACTCGAAAGTACATCAAATTTGGATTACTTATATACCATACACCATATAGAGTCTTATCTTCTTTTAGACTCAGTATATCTCTATTTTATGTGTAAATTTATATTATACCTACATATTTCCAAAAATATTCTAGTAGGTTTCTCTCAATTATCATTGTTCCATCCATGTTATTTATAATTCTATTTCTTCTTTCCACAACACTATTTTTCAATATCCTTCTGAATACTAAAACATGATTCCTTATCCCATGTTTCTAGAGAAAATCTCTCAATTGGATATCCATAAAAATGGTTCCATTATCTATATTGATCATCTTGAGTTTCTAACCTATCATGTTTTCAACTTCCTGTTGATTTATTGTAATGAAACTGAACACCTCAGACTTGTGGGTGATTATTGATACCCATTTCATTCATAAAATTCATCAATTAAGAGAACATATTATTACCTACCATAAATATATCTAGGTGAAATTGTTCTTCACACTTCAATATGAACCACCTCAAGAAATCATGTTGAAATTTTATAATTTTCTTTATATGTATTTCAAATTATCTTCCCATATTATTAGACATCACATGAAAGGGTATGGTCATATGATAATCTTTGGAGATCTCTAGAACCATCGTATTAATATAGGTCTTCCGAGTAAATTTGTCTCATGTGGCCAAGAAGTTTATTCCATTACTGGTTTTCATCATCCTTGGAAATAAAGATAAATATATTATTCTCCACTCACATGGTAGATATTTTCATTCATATGCATTACTTTCAAAACTATTGCACTATCTTTTTCCTCGATGACACAAGTATTCTTTGAAAATATTATTCAATGTCACGAGTCACAAATTTGACTAAAACTAAACAAGTTTTGACTTAGACCTTCAATAATTATTACTTCAGCATGTCTCATGTCCTTTCCCCAAAACATGGATTTCCAAATCCAATAATCGTCAGAGACTCATCATTAAGAAATAAAATTATCCCTTCCATATCATACCTGATTTTGGTCACCAGATATTTATAACCAGTCATATGATAGGTCAATCCATTTAAAATAATATATATAACTTTTTCTACTAATGTGTTAAAATAAATCTCTGTAACCATTTTTTGTTCAAATTTCTTCTTCTTTTTAGTCCATGTTTTTGACATCATACCTAGTACAAAATGATAATCCTTATCTTCCTTAAAGTATGATGGAGTCGCTTTATCTTATAGATATGAAAATCGATTCTTCATTTCCATCTCATCTGAGGGTACTTTTATCTTATGCTTATGATAAAATTTATTATGCTTATTTATTTTCATTATTAATGAGTAGTATCTTTCAATGTTCCCAAATCCTCCAATCCTGAAACTATGCCCATTAAATGGTTTCCTAGAATATAGAGCCTTGTATTTCTACCTCTATTGTCCTTGTTTTATATGACACCTATTTTCTATGGAGTAAACATTTTTTTATTGTCTCATCTTTCCATAACAATACAATATAATGTGAGGGTAATTCCTATGGGGAAGTACTTCACTTCTAGTTATACACTGTGATATTTTAGTCTTCAAATTTTTATTCATATCCAAATCATTCTTCAACCTTAGAGTGGGTGGTTTTGGTTTGACTTCAAACATTACTACTTTCTTCTTGAGATCAATCCCTATACCAGTTCTATCATTTTGGTCAATCGTTTTCTATTCCTGAAACTCCTTTACCTACTTCATTGGGATTCTAAATTCAACATTTCTTTTTTGTATCCTTTATATCATTATTTTATGGAATCAATAGTTTCCCCTAATCTTTCACTTTTCGTCACATACTAACAACTTCCCATTAATGCTCATCGATACATTTTATCTGATCATTTCCAATATTAGTTAGAGTATTTATCTACCTTTTCTATTATTTAATTTTTAGATTGTACACCAGAACCATTATTGAGATTACTAGTGTTAAAGACTTTAGTTTTTCATTATTCCGTTTTAGCTTAATCTTATCTTTTTCCTGCTATTTCATATATAGTTTTAAATCATGAATCACATTGTTAGATTTCGTTGTTTTGACTCTCTAACCATCATTCTCTTCAACAAAATCTTCTAAATCATCATAATGGTCATATATTCCTTCTACTTCTCCCTTATCACATTTTATTTATTTATTTGTTTAATAAATTCACTAAACATCCACAATACCATCATATTTATGATCTTTTCAATCCAACGACTCTTCTACCATAGGTTCTTCAAATATTTCATCTTCTTTTGAAAGAAGTTTATTCTTTTAGAATAATTTTTTTTCACTTATCCAACCTTTATAATTATATAAATACTTATTAAAGGGAATGTATTCATTGTGTTCATCATCATATTCAATCTTCATAGGACACTAATAAAAAAATCAAATGTTTAAACATCATAATCATGAAAGTGGATGTTTACCTTTTAACATTCCTCTTCCTATTTACATATTTAAATAGGTCCATTTAATTAAAAACTTCATAAAAGATGATCACAAGGAATCTGAAGAAATAAGTTGGCAGGAATAATTAGACCATCTTCACCATTGAGTATATGAAAAATTAAAGGATTCCATCAAAGTTGGATAAATCGTTACAAATCTTAGAAATCCAAATTTAAAAATCAAAATATATTTCCTTTCAATGTATTGAATAAATATTATTTTAAACATAATAAATTATAAAATATTTATGATATAAATTAGTTCATAAAAAAACCATCGAATGAAGAACTGTTAAGAAAAATGGTTATAATAGTCGGATTTGTATTCATGCAAGAAACATTAAAAAATAGATTATTTAAACACTTTTTCAATGAATGTATAAAATGACACATATAGAAAAAATGAAAAAAAAAATCTATTTATGGGTTATTAGAATATTCTAATGATAACATAAAATGAAATTACTTTATAATTTAACTATAAATAATGACATTTTTAAAATAATTGAATGAATTTTTAAATGGTGAAAAACATATTCCTGATAGAAAAAAATAATAAGGTTCCTTCCCCTTATAAGAATAATTTCAATTTAATTATGAACCAAATGTATGTAAAAGGATAATAAGAAAATTAATCCAAATATATAATTATATTAGATGATGATATGTGAGTTTTTAGGGAGAAATAATATACAATTTCTCTAAAAAGTAATTTAGACATAAAAAAATCTTGTATTCAGAGTGAGATTGGAAAACGAAATCCCTACATCAAACTTATTCATACATGAATGTGATTAAATCCATCTCTAAATTTATTTATTTATTATTAATCCATATAAAAATCTTGATAAATTTTTTTACTTGACACCATTCATACATATTTTTTTATTACCCATTCATTTCGCAGTATTTTTTAAAGCTAATATTTGTTTTTGAACTATCATATTTTATATGCATAATTTGTAACACCCGAGACTTTTATGTTATATAAATCATCAATGGAATATTTTTCTATACAAAACTTGCTTGGCTTGCTTTACAAGAAATCGCGACCTTCCTCGATAGCTTGCGTCGTACGCAATACCGAGTTTCACTAAACAACGATATGCTATTAAAATATTATTAAAACTAGCTGTTATGAATAGTAATAACCAATTTTTGAAATTTTATAAATTTTATTTTTCAAAATGGACTTCATTTTTGGATTCGGAATATCGAAATTAGTCTAGGGTGAAATTTTGGTATTTTTTCTGAAAACTTTCAATTTTTGATGAATAGTGAAACCACTAAGTGGTAGTTAAAAAACTGTATTTTTCATAAAACATAATTTTACCGCTTCTGTGAGTGGAATTTCGAAAAACCAAGAGACACGGTTAATATCAAGGACTAAAATGTGGTTCAATGAGATGCAAATAATTTTTGGTGAATAGTAACTTTTTACTTTTTTTACCACAGTTAAAAGTAAATAGGGTAATTAAGGGTAAATATGATATTATTATTACCCTAACACATGTCCTAATTCTATTGTATAAGTGTAATTCGACCAAAAACAAACTTAGGAATAAAATATGACCATTTAGGCCCACTTGGATTAGATTAGGACATTTATTATTAATTTATTTAAAGAAGGGTTAAAATAGTTAAAATCAAAGTTCAATAAGTAAATAATTTTTAATATGGGGTTATACATAAGATAAATTCGACTATAAATATACATTAGAAATCTAAATAGATTTCCTACATAATGGTTTTTTATTTGTAATTTTTAGACATTAAATAATTTAATTTATTTATGACACAAAGATGATGATGTAATTATCTTATTAATGAAATATTGACATAATTAATGTTATAAACACCCAAATAAATATAATATGAGACTTTTTATGAATTAAACTAATTTTATAGGTTAATATGACATGTTAGTATTGATTTATTTAACTTGGTTAGAACTAATAATTCGGTTATGATTTTCACAAAAATCAATTACTAAATATTGTCAAAATTGACATAAAATAGTTTTTAAAAAAAATATTATATTCGTAAATGTTATTTTATTCCTAAATATGTATGGTTCGGCCAAATGACTTAGATAAGGTTATATATATTAATAATAAACAATTTGGGGTTCGTTTGTCTGCTTATAGTAAGATTATTAACCTTATACTATAGGAACACAAGAAGACACGGTAAAAGTAAACTTATTTAACTTAATGTTAAATCTAAATGATAAGGTTAAAATAGGAACCTAAACTTGTCTAAATTCTATTGGATGGGAGACTTTCGACCCATCCCCACCATATCTTATAAATATATCAATTTGGAGCTATTTAAAACCAAACTTGACTTTATAATAAAATAATATTTTTAGTTTTCCCAAAGGTGCCCCTCTCCTCCCTTATAAAAGGGCACCTCCTCCCCCTCTTTCTCACACCACTTTGAGCCTTCAAGCTCGGCCAACCCCTGCCGATTACTCCTATCCACTTCACTAGAGACATCCTAGAGGTCTTGGTCTTCTTCAAATACCAATTTTAGTGCCCTAAAAGAAGGTCTCAAAGAAGCACTTCATAGAAGAGGTAATGTCCGTTACCGATTCTTTCATGTTTATTTATTCTTCCAATTCTTCTTATTTAGTTGTTTCATTATGTATTAATAAAATCAGTATCACTCATATAATGATATGTTATTATAATTATGAAACAATACTATTTCACCATCTATCCATCCTACGGAAAAAGAAATCACCGTGCGTGCGTACGTACGGAATACCGTCTCCACGCCATGGTGTAATCTATTTTCCACCACCACCTTACATGGATGGGAATAATGGTGTAAATAATGACAATATATGACTATTATAAAGTTATACTGATTCTGAAATAGTATACATACACTCCAATACAATTCCACGATCATAAGAACGATATCATCACTCGTGCGTACGTACGGAATACCGTCTCCACGATGTGATGCGACTCGTTCTACATGATCTTCATTTCATAATGATTATATAAATGAATTGAATGAATGAATATGATATATATTAAACTAATACCATTCT
Source organism: Viscum album (assembly GCA_963277665.1). Taxonomy (NCBI): domain Eukaryota; kingdom Viridiplantae; phylum Streptophyta; class Magnoliopsida; order Santalales; family Viscaceae; genus Viscum; species Viscum album. The sequence goes on from OY728125.1 coordinate 280,623,496, forward strand.
GGAAATGAGGTATCTATAACCTAAATATAAGAATAAGAATTTATTCGACAAAACACGCATAAGAACAAAAAGTTATAAACACCCGAATAACAAGTAGCAATGAAATATTACTACTAAGAAGCTATTAAAATGACCATATATGATATCATAAAAATATGTATGATTATGTAATAAGTAAATAACATTATTTAAATCATTATACAGGAGGTTCAGACTCTTACGAAGCAAAACGGACCTAAGGTAAGGGAAATGTCATAGTCTCATTTTTATCTGAGATTGTTTATACTTTGGTATTTACTGGGGTGTATATTATCATCCACATCCATGTTTCCCCAATATGTAATATTTATATCCTTCTACAATAGTTTATATCAAATTTTACCCTTCAGTGAGTTTTTAGTAAATGATATGAAAGAAATCTTTTGTCGTTTTTCGCACGAGGTATTTTTTTACTTTTCCGACAAAAGTTCGAGAAGAATGTTTTTTTAACTTATACGACATGAATGGATTTTTAAAACATTATTTCAAAGAAGCATACTTTAAAAGTTTTCAAGTTTATTTTTAATCAACTTCTTTTAGTTTAAAGTTGTATGACATGTTAAGAAAGGAAAAATGTTTTTGAAGAAGAAAGGATATTTTCCTCAAGAATGGAGTTCAAGTGTTTTATCAAAATTATTTTCCATCTAAGATAATAAAGGGTTCTGTTTTTATCCCTATTATTACATTGGTTTGATTATGTTGTGATGGAATTATTTTTATGAATTCCGTTATCTTATATGAATTGTTTTATGATGTCATGATGTTTAAGATTCCCATTTTTATTACATGGGTTATGCAATGATGTATGATTTATGATTTTGTGGAACACATAATAATGGTATCATTATGAGATGGGTGGGACCTATATCTCCGTCCAATGCATTGGGTAAAGATTTTATATCTCATGAGATAGACATGGCTGGAACGGTAGGTTATACCGGTTTAGTGAAACAGGACTGAAACGAGGAGTGAACTCAGTTCAGAAATGGAATTTGTCCCCTAAGATAGTCTTGGAAATGAGCCATGATTAATAAGAAATGATTCTCTATGATTATGTGTGTATGCCACAAAGTTTCTTGTTTTAAGTTATGTTTATTGTGATTACATTTCACTGCCATGATTTATCCCATGTTATAAAATTATGATCTCTTTTGCAGGTAAAGATTTCCAAAAGTTATGTGCTTATGTATATGATGTGATTGATATTTCTTTTGTTTACCCTTACTGAGCATTTGAGCTCACCCTTTTGTATTTTTTCTTTCCCCAGGTCAGGAAGAAGGTTATTAAGTAAGATATTCCAAAAGGGACTATAGATATGATGAAATAAATGGGAGACAATGTAGACGCTTTATGAACCAGTTTTTTATGTTTCCCAGTTTCTAAAGACACTATACCTATACGGTCCTTTCGCGTTTTTGTTATATGTTGTTATACGTATGCTTCAATTATGAAGTATTAACAATGTATGTAATGTATGGGTCGTTATTGTTGGTATAATAGGAAAGGTATAGTCAACCTTTGGAAACTAGGATGTGAAAGCCTTAGTAAGAACACTAAGGATAAGTCTAAGCATAGAACACAATAGTAGTGTTTTAGAAATGGCCATGAATAACCTAGGATAAGACCTTAAGTGTGAAATTTTATTCTTGATTATGTGGTTTTCTTATTATAATTAGTGTTGGTCACACTATTCTTCTTGTTTTTAGTCAATGGCTGGAACCCAAAGGAACCGTGTTAATGCGGAATGTGACGGGAAATGCAATGATTTTCCCCATGAGCAACCAAACGTTATGGGAGCTGGAATGCAAAATCTTGTAGCCATTCTCACACAAATATCTCAAGCTATGAATCATGCAGGACTTCCAAAAGAGAAAAGGAAGGAGCAACATTCTGTTGAATCCTTCATGAGGCAGCATCCACCTTCTTTCAGCGGGTCTAATGATCCATTAGTTTCTGAACAATGAATTAGTACTACTGAAAAGATATTTCCAGTTCTTCAATGTTCTGAACATGATAAAGTCATCCTAGCAGTGTATCGTTTGGAAGGAGATACTGATCAATGGTGGAATCTTATTAAGAATACGAGGCAAAGGGATGAAATTGAGTCCATGGAATGGGACGAGTTCAAGAACTTATTTTTCAATAAGTACTTCCCTCGTATTCTCTGAACAAAGATAGAGAAAGAGTTTCTTGAACTGAAGCAAAAGGATGATGAATCTGTTGGTACCTATGAATTAAATTTTACAAGACTTGCAAGGTACGCTTCTGGTATTATTATCCAACCTGAGAGTAAGATCGATCGATTATTTAGTGGCTTAAAACCAAGTCTTCGAATGGCGTTAGCTATAAGGTACTTCAATAGATACGAGGAAATCGTTCAATGTGCTCTCAAAGTCGAGATGGAGATTGGAGTAACCCATCAGTAATATGGGTTTCATAAGAAGAGGAAAATGGAATTCAAAGGAAAATCTAAAGAGCACACTGAAAAGAAGATGAGATTTCCCTTATGCTTAAAGTGTGGAAAGAAACATGGAGGGAGTTGTCTTAAAGGGACAAGTAAATGTTTCAAATGTGGAAAGGAAGGTCATCGTGAATTTGAATGCCGCGATGATGGGAAGAAGATGTCTAATGATGCAAATAAAGGAAGGGATACACAGAATGAACCTACTACACTTCATTGTTTCAAGTGCAAGGAGATGGGACATTATGCAAATAAATTCCCTAATCCAAGGGTTGATGATGATCGTCGACGTCAACAAACTCTTAAGGATAAAGACAAAGGAAAGTCACATGCAATTTCTATCAGCGATGTGGAGTATGATAACGATGTGGTGAAAGGTACACTTACCATCCACTCTAAAGTAGCAAATGTTTTATTTGATTCTGGATCCACCGAATCTTTTATTTCTGAAGAATTTTCTAAGGGTATCACTATATTACCTCAACAATTAGATGTTGAGTTAGCTGTGACAACACCTAAGGGCACAACAGTCGCATCAAAAGTTTATAAGTCTTCTCCGATCAAAGTTTGTGGGAAAGTGCTTCCTGCAAATCTTGTGATCCTTCCTATAGTGGAATTTGATGTGATTCTTGGCATGGATTGGCTTTATTTATATGGAGCACATATCAATTTCCAAATAAGGGAAGTCACATTTCATATTCCAGATCAATCTATGATTGTCTATCAATGCAAGGATGAACATAACCTTCCAGTGGAAATTTCTTCCATCTTATGGGTCTTTATTCCACTAAATGAAGGTTATTTATCTCGAATGGTTGGTGAGAAACTCACGATTAAGAATATTCCCATTGTACGGGAGTTTGATGATGTCTTTCCAGAGGAATTACTAGGACTTCCACCAAATCGTGAAGTTGAGTTCTCAATAGAACTCGTACCGGGTGATTTGCCTATTTCAAAGACACCTTAAAGAATGTCCCCAATTGAGTTGCAGGAATTGAAGAAGCATCTCCAAGAGAATCTTGATAAGGGATTCATACGCCCTAGTGCGTCACCTTGGGGAGCACCTGTTCTATTAGTTAAGAAGAAAGATGGATCAATGAGACTCTGCATTGATTATCAAGAACATAACAAGATCACTATCAAGAACAAATATCCTCTCCCATGCATTGATGACTTATTTGACCAACTACGAGGAGCTCAATACATTTTCAAGATTGATCTTCGTTTAGGGTATCATCAATTAAGGGTCAAAAGGGAGGATATACCAAAGACGGGTGTCCGTACAAGGTAAGGACACTCTGAATTTATAGTGATTCCATTTTGTCTTACTAATGCCCCTGTTATCTTCATGGATCTGATGAATAGAGTCTTTAGAGACTATCTTGATCAATTTGTGGTAGTCTTTATAGACGATATTCCTGTCTATTAAAAGAGCAAGGAAGAACATGAAGATCACTTGAGAATTATATTGAAGACCCTGAGAAAGGAGAAGCTTTATTCCAAACTTACCATGTGTGAATTTTGGTTTCAAAAAGTTGCATTTTTGGGTCACATAATCTCAAAAGAGGGGATATCTGTGGATCCCGCAAAAACAGAGGTTATCAAAAGATGGTCGAGACCAAAAACAGTAACTGAGATCCGAATTTTTCTTGGTTTGGATGGATATTATCGACATTTTGTGAATGATTTTTCACGATTATCTAATCCACTCACCATGTTGACTCGGAAAGGAGTTATGTTTGTCTAGATGGAAGAATGTGAAGAGAATTTCAAGGAGTTGAAAAGAAGGTTATCCAGTGCACCTGTGCTCACACTGCCTTTTAGTGGAGAAAGGTTTGTGATCTATAGTGATGCATCCAAGAAGGGATTGGGTTGTGTTCTTATGCAAAATGATATGGTGATAGCTTATGCCTCACGACAGTTGAAAATCCATGAGAAAAATTACCCAACACATGATTTGGAGTTAGCTGCGGTAATCTTTGCATTAAAGATTTGGAGGCATTACCTTTATGGTGAAAGGTGTGATATTTATACTGATCATAAAAGTTTAAAGTATATTTTCACACAAAAGGAGCTGAATATGCGTCAAAGAAGATGGTTGGAGCTGATTAAGGATTACGACCACTCAATCCATTACCACCCTGGGAAATCAAACAAGGTGGCAGATGCATTAAGTCGACAAGTCCATGCTAGTTTATCCATGATGAGGATCACAAAAGATCCAATATTTATGGATTTACAAAGGATTGATCTTGGAATTATAATGGAAGGGGGAAATTCGTATCTTTATCAGATGAATGTTCAACCATCTATACATGTGAAGATTAAAGAGGCAAAAAAAGAAGATGTCAAGTTACAAAAGAAGGTGAGAAACGTTCCCGAATTCAACCTTGATTGTGATGGGATAATAAAGTTCAGCAATCGGATTTGTGTTCCTCCCATCCCCGAATTAAAGAAGGAGATGCTGGATGAGGCTCATATTTCTTCATTCTCTATTCATCCTGAAAGCATGAAGATGTATAGGGACCTGAAAGAGTACTTCTGGTGGTATGGCATGAAAAGAGATGTTGCTGAATTTGTCTCTCGATGCTTGGTTTGTCAACAAGTTAAAGCTTGGAGACAGAAGTCTAAGGGGTTGTTACAACCATTACCCATACCCGAATGGAAATGGGAAAACATCACTATGGACTTTGTCACAGGACTTCCTAAAACATCCAAAGGCAATAATGCTATCTGGGTCATAGTTGATCGTCTTATAAAGTCTGCACACTTCATTGCTATTAGAGAGGATTTCTCTCTGGATCAGCTTGCCAGGATATATGTAAAGGAAGAGGTAAGATTGCATGGAGTACCACTTTCTATTATATCTGATCGGGATCCGAGATTTACCTCAAAGTTCTGGTGAAGTCTTCAGCATACTCTGGATACAGAGTTGAGTTTCAGCACTGCTTATCATCCTCAGACAGATGGTCAGTCTGAGAGAACAATTAAAACCCTAGAAGATATGTTGAGAGCTTGCTCTATGGATTTCAAAGGTGGTTGGGATCAACACCTACCATTGGTGGAATTTTCATATAGTAATATCTTTCACTCCAGTATTCAGATGGCTCCTTATGAAGCTCTCTATGGAAAGAAATGTAGGACTCCAACTTGCTGGGATGAAGTTGGGGAAAGAAAGCTATTAGGACCTGATCTCGTTGATGAAATGGTAGAAAAGGTCAGATCTATTCAACAACACAAAAGAGCAGCTCAGAGTCGACAGAAAAGTTATGCCGACAACCGAAGAAAAGACCTAAATTTTGAAGTGGGTGATAAAGTGTTCTTACGAATATCTCCCTGGAAGAGGGTTATGCGATTTGGAAAGAAGGGGAAGTTGAGCCCTAGATATATCCGTCCTTTCAAAATACTGGATTGTGTTGGGAAGGTAGCTTACCGATTGGCGCTTCCACCGAATCTCTCTCAAGTTCACGATGTGTTCCATGTATCTCTTCTGAGAAAGTACATACCTGATCCTTCACATGTACTCAGCTCAGAAGTTGTACTGTTGGAGAAAGATCTTTCTTATGAAGAACAACCGATAGAGATTCTGTATCATAGCGAAAAAGTCCTACGAAACAGGACCACTCGATTGGTGAAAGTTTTATGGATGAACCACCAATTAGAAGAAGCTACATGGGAGCTTGAGGATATGATGAGGGAGAGGTATCCTCATCTGTTTGTTACAAAGTGACGAATTTCGAGGGAGAAATTCATTTTAAGGGGGGTAGAATGTAACACCCGAGACTTTTATGTTATATAAATCATCAAAGGAATCTTTTTCTACACAACAATTTCTTGTCTTTCTTTACACGAAATCACGACCTTCCTCAATAGCTTGCGTCGTACGCAATACCGAGTTTCACGAAACAACGATATGCTATTAAAATATTATTAAAATTAGCGGTTATGAATAGTAATAACCAATTTTTGAAATTTTATAAATTTTATTTTTCAAAATGGACTTCATTTTTGGATTCGGAATATCGAAATTAGCATAGGGTGAAATTTTGGTATTTTTCTGAAAACTTTCAATTTTTGATGAATAGTGAAACCACTAAGTGGTAGTTAAAAATCTGTATTTTTCATAAAACATAATTTTACCGCTTCTGTGAGTGGAATTTCGAAAAACCGAGAGACACGGTTAATATCAAGGACTAAAATGTGGTTCAATGAGATGAAAATAATTTTTGGTGAATAGTATCTTTTTACTTTTTTTTACCACAGTTAAAAGTAAATAGAGTAATTAAGGGTAAAGATGATATTATTATTACCCTAATACATGTCATAATTCTATTGGATAAGTGTAATTCGACCAAAAACAAGCTTAGAATAAAATATGACCATTTAGGCCCACTTGGATTAGATTAGGACATTTATTATTAATTTATGTAAAGAAGGGTTAAAAAAGTTAAAATCAAAGTTCAATAAGTAAATAATTTTTAATATGGGGTTATACATAAGATAAATTCGACTATAAATATGAATTAGAAAGCTAAAACGATTTCCTATATAATGGTATTTTATTTGTAATTTTTAGACATTAAATAATTTAATTTATTTATGACACACAGATGATGCAGTAATTATCTTAATAATGACATATTGACATCATTAATGTTATAAACACCAAAATAAATATAATTTGAGACTTTTTATGAATTACACTAATTTTATAGGTTAATATGACATGTTATTATTGATTTAATTAACTTGGTTCGAACTAATAATTCGGTTATGATTTTCACAAAAACCAATTACTAAATAGTGTCAAAATTGACATAAAATAGTTTTTTAAAACAATATTATATTAGTAATTGTTATTTTATTCCTAAAAATGTAAGGTTCGGCCAAATGACTTAGATAAGGCTATATATATTAATAATAAACAACTTGGGGTTCGTTTGGCTGCTTATAGTAAGTTTATTAACCTTATAGTATAAGAACACAAGAAGACACGGTAAAAGTAAACTTATTTAACTTAATGTTAAATCTAAATGATAAGGTTAAAATAGGAACCTAAACTTGTCTAAATTCTATTGGATGGGAGACTCTCGACCCATACCCACCTTAGCTTATAAATATATCAATTTGGAGCTATTTAAAACCGAACTTGACTTTATAATAATATAATATTTTTAGTTTTCCCAAAGGTGCCCCTCTCCTCCCTTATTAGAGGGCACCTCCTCCCCCTCTTCCTCACACCACTTTGAGCCTTCAAGCTCGGCCAACCCCTGCCAATTCCTCCTATCCACTTCCCTAGAGACATCCTAGAGGTCCTGGGATTCTTCAAAAACCAATTTGCGTGCCTTAAAAGAAGGTCTCAAAGAAGCACTTGAAAGAAAAGGTAATGTCCGTTACCGATTCTTTCATCTTTATTTCTTCTTCCACTTCTTCTTCATTAGTTTTTTCATTATAAAGTAATAAAATCAGTATCACTCATATACTGATATGTCATTATAAGTATGAAACAACCCTATTTCACCATCTATCCATCCTACAGAAAAAGAAATCACCGCGCGTGCGTACGTACGGAATACCGTCTCCACTCCGTGGTGTAATCTATTTTCCACCACCACCTTACTTGGATGGGTATAATGGTGTAAATAATGACTATATATGACTATTACAAATTGATACTGATTCTGAAATAGTATAAATACACTCCAATACAATTCCATGATCATAGGAACGATATCATCACTCGTGCGTACGTACGGAATACCGTCTCCACGATGTGATGCGACTTGTTCTACATGATCTTCATTTCATAATGATTATATAAATGATTTGAATGAATTAATATGATATATATTACACTAATACCATTCTGGAAATGAGGTATCTATAACCTAAATATAAGAATATAATTTATTCGACAAAACATGCATATGAACAAAAAGTTATAAACACCCGAATAACAAGTAGCAATGAAATATTACTACTAAGAAGCTAAGAAAATGACCATATATGATATCATAAAAATAAGTATGATTCTGGAATAAGTCAATAACATTATTTAAATCATTATACAGGAGGTTCACATACTTACGAAGCAAAACAGACCTAAGGTAAGGGAAATGTCACAATCTCATTTTTATCCGAGATTGTTTATACTTTGGTATTTACTGGGGTGTATTTTATCATCCACATCCATGTTTCCCCAATATGTAATATTTATATCCTTATACAATAGTTTATATCAAATTTTACACTTCGGTGAGTTTTTAGTAAATGATATGAAAGGAATCGTTTTTCATTTTTCGTATGAGGTATTTTTTGACTTTTCTGACAAAATTACGAGATGAATGTTTTTTTAACTTATACGACATGAATGGATTTTTAAAACATTATTTCCAAGAATCATCCTTTATAAGTTTTCAAGTTTATTTTTAATCAACTTCTTTTAGCTTAATGTTGTATGACATGTTAAGAAAGGAAAAATGTTTTTGAAGAAGAAAGGATATTTTCCTCAAGAAAGGAGTTCAAGTGTTTTATCAAAATTATTTTCTATCTAAGATAATAAAGGGTTCTGTTTTTATCCCTATTATTACATTGATTTGATTATGTTGTGATGGAATTATTTTTATGAATTTTGTTATCTTATATGAATTGTTTTATGATGTCATGATGTTTAAGATTCCCATTTTTATTACATGGGTTATGCAATGATATATGATTTATGATTTTGTGGAACACATAAGAATGGTATAATTATGAGATGGGTGGGACCTATATCTCCATCCAATGCATTGGGTAAAGATTTTATATCTCATGAGATAGACATGGCTGGAACGGTAGGTTATACCGGTTCAGTGAAACAGGACTGAAACGAGGAGTGAACTCGGTTCAGAAATGGACTTTGTCCACTAAGATAGTCTTGGAAACGAGCCTTGACTAATAAGAAATGATTCTCTGTGATTATGTGTGTATGCCACAAATTTTCATGTTTTATGTTATGATTATTGTGATTACATTTCACTACCATGATTTGTCCCATGTTATGAAATTATGATCTCTTTTGTAGGATAAGATTTCCAAAAGTTATCTGCTTATGTATATGATGTGATTGATATTTCTTTTGATTACCCTTACTGAGCATTTGAGATCACCATTTTGTGTGTTTTCTTTCCCCAGGTCAGGAAGAAGGTTATTAAGTAAGATATTCCAAAAGGGACTATAGATGTGATGAAATAAATAGGAGACAGTGTAGACGCTTTATGAACCAGTTGTTTATGTTTCCCAGTTTCTAAAGACACTATACCTATACGGTCCTTTCATTGTTTTGTTATATGTTGTAATAATTATGCTACAATTTTGAAGTATTAACAATATATGTAAAGTATGGGTAATTATATAATTCCACCTGGATTTCTTGGTCCTTGATCATTGCACATGGTTTCATCGGTAAGAGATTGTAATGATGGTGTAATATATTGTTTTATATAGTTTTAGAGTCCCTTGTAAATTTCCTGGAATGTATTTTGGTGGTTCATATGAAAATATAATCACTTTTTGGTGATTATAGAATTAATTAATGAATTGAATTAATTGATGAAAATAATTTGGAATATAACCCAAAAAATATTGAAACATCATAAATTAATAACTTTTATTTATTATTCAATTATTTATTATTCCTTAGACATCCTCGAGCTAAATGTTTTTGTGTCATTCATAAAGGTAGAAGAATCGGTCAAAATAAGAACATGTTATACATTATAAATGGACAGGTATATATTAACATATGGTGTTAATATAAATTTTAAAATTAATAATGATTTCGAAAACATGTTATTAAATTTTTGATTCATATTTAATTATATTCATAGGATTATGTACTATGAAAAACAATGATAGGAATTCACTTCTTATAAAAAAGAAATTATATCTACTATTAAAAGGCTTATTGGTTTTGAAGGATTGAGGGAATAGTCGAAAGTCCAAGGCATAAAATCATGTGATGAGATTACTAGATAATTAAATTTTGAAGACTACAGGGGTTATTCTAAATATATTCTGTTATTACAAAGGGTTGTGTAGATGTCATTTTATAAGAGAGAAAGGGTAAAATTTTTATAAATACTCCTTTCTTAATATAGAGTAATAACATATTAAATGGAAGTGGATCCAAAATTCAAAATTATCAGGGATAAGATACTTTTAGGTTGAAAAATCCCTCATCAACCCATTTAGAGATAATTGTTTAAGATATTGTATTACCTTATCCCAAAATTTAACATATTTTCTTTATTTTATCATTTATCATTATGACACACTTTAACATTAGTAACATATTTTTATGCATAAAAATTATATTTAGATTATTACCATATTTTAAAAAGTTGATTATACTTTTGAAAACTATTTAATAATATATAATTTATAAATATTGAATAAATTAATTTTATGATAAACACACATAACGCATTAAAACAAATTTCAGAAAAAGTTTGTTTCAATAATAAAAAATAGATTTATTCCTTACTAAATAATAATAACTAAATGAATTAATTTTTTTTCTCATATATAAAAACAATTAATTTTATTTTTCATTATTTTTCAAATATGAGAAATTTAATTTTTTAATATATATATATATATATATAATAAAATAATATTTTAACCAATATATTTTTTTTCATTGAAGAATTAAATTATTACACTTTATAGAAACTACAATATTGAATTTAGTAATAATTTATTAAATTTTTTTAATATATTTTCTAGATAATATAAATTAAAAAATAATATTCTTAACAAAACCAAATTTAGAAAATAGGTTCTACAAAATAAATGGTATTTTACGAAGTGAATTTGATCCATTTTTATTTTCTTTATAATTATATTTCATATTAATAACATGTAATTTATTTCATTTTTTATTATAAAATTTCATTATTCAATTTTTTTATGTGCACCATAAGCTATCTAGAACAATAGATTTATTTAAACGGATTATATATAATAAAATATCATGGTGTTGCGTTCTACCAACCCCCCATCTTAAATAAATTTTTTATTTATAATTAAAATTACTATTGATAATAATGGAGTTTATCCAAAGTAATGATTTAATACAAGATGTTATTTTTTACAATATATCAACCATAAGATCTACAGAATACTAGGTAACCCTTTAATAAAAACATTAATGTATTCACAACAATTTGGAATATCCTCAATAATGAGTATCTCCCCAACCATTTTAACTAAATTCCCCCTCAAGATTAGATATTACGAAAAATATAAATGAAATAATTTTCATAAGGAGTAATAATTCAATATTATACTAATAAACAATCATAGGTTTCTTTGGAATATTTTATTTTATTTCACTATCCCAAAAGATACCATGGATTCATCGAGAATATAATCAACACATGCGTAAAATAACATCAAATTCAAAAAAAGGTATATAATTACAATTTAAGGAAATATATTGCCATAATATTTTATCATTGATTAGTTTTATACTTGGGATGAAATCACTTTATGATGTTTCACCAATAATTCAATATATAGTTGCTGGGGTGATGATTTGATGCCCCTAAAAATGTTTCTTGATATAAAGGTATAGGTAGAGACAAAAAGAAATGAGTGTATATTTACGAAATAAATTTTCATAACACATTTATTTTTTATTTATAAGATTTCCCTTTTTCTTATATAATTAAAGGTTAATGGTGTTATTTTTCATCATTAACCATTTATATGTTACATTTTTTGGCATAATTTTCATACTCCTTAAATTTGGAGCATCAAAGTGTGGGTGGTGCCTTTGGTTGATATTCTTCTCTATCCTTTTCATTATTTTTTACTTTTTATATCTATTTAGTATTCATGTGATAAATTTCCTTTGATTCTATGTTTACAACATTTTCTTGTTCCTTTGAGATAATTTCCCCCATGTTCCTTCAAATATTGTTTCCTTATAATTAAAATAATTTCTATCGCGCAATGGGTTTATCAAAACATATTCCTTGAAAATCAATTTTTTATCTTTATTTCCAAAAATCCATAATAATATTGGGAGACATTTATTTCAATTTTCAATTTTATATGGCATCAAATAATTTCTTCATAAATATAAAAATATCTTATAGGTAATGTTTTTAAAGGATTTTTATTAAGACACTAAAGAAAGTATCTATTTTACATACGTGATTAATGATAAAACTAGAATAATACCTTAGATTTCATGTGATGTTTTCTTTATAGGAGCCAATTGATTCATCTTACATTTATTTTGGCTCTAGCAATTTCATCAAAATGTTCGTGTAAATACATAATGAGAATTTTTAATTGCAAAATAACTAAATGAACTCATTTTATTACATGATGTAAATTTCAGCATGTTGTTTAATTTTAGTGATTAAATTACACCTAATATCTTCTATAATTTCAAAATGATAATATGATAAAACAAAATCTTCATGCTCTAGGAAATGAATAATGGAATCTATATTTCATGTTATATAAAAATACTTCTCATCAATTATTAGAATGAAAACCCTACGAAATTATAGTACTCGCTACTGCATTAAGGATCCAATAAAAGTTGGTCCTTGCTTATTTAATTTGGGGGGTTTAATTTGGTTCATCTTAGTATTCATAACTTGTTATATCATTTCGGTGAAATTTTTCACTCCTCCCATATTGTTGGGATTCTCATGAGTATGGACATTACATTGTTCACCACACTTGTGTTTTATTTAATTCATCTTGGTTTTGGGCCTTTACAAAATATAAATGACATTTAATGAATAATAAACCATAATATATTAATAATATCAAACTAAATAATCATAGTAATATGAAAACTCACTTCTACGATTACTTAGTTTATGAATGCTTTATTTAATCCTATAATTCATCTTGTTCAATCAAGGAATCCTTAGGTGGGTTTCCATTTAACTTAATAATGTAATAATTAAAAATAACTAAACCCTACTAAGATATGAACTTATGTATCCTAGACTCACAGTCAATGATTTGATGTAAAATTAATAATTTACGCATTAGATTTTATTCTATGTGTTATTAATTGATAATGACATGAACAAATATATAACATATCTATAACAGAAATTTTTCTTCTTTCAAAAAAAAATAAAAACCATAAACACAATGGTTTATTATTACTTTAGTTTATATCTATAAATTTTTTATTTCATATTTTATTCGATATATTATGAAAATATCATGAAAAAATTTTATCCTTTGAGACACTTCATACGCAATAATCTTCTCTATTACCTTGGGAATGGAAACTGTTAGGTTCACATTGGGACAACCACACATAGAGGGGTGAATTAGTGTGGGATAGCTTTAAGAAAATATAAATATTTTTATAAATTATAATACCTCAATCACTTATTCAATGAATGGTTCACTTATCTTATTCACGTATAGTTGGTGGGAATGATTATAAAACACAAAAGAATAAGGAAATACAAGATTTTTAATGAGGTCCCCCCTAGTCTAGATGATTGATCCTCAAAATACAATTGTCATTACCAAAATCACACCATGAATCTATTCTATTTTCATGAAAATAATGGTAAAGGGTGTGACCATGAACTTTTTCCTCAAGAACCATCCAAATATAATGCATGGTTTAGAATTCTATACCTTTTTCAAAAGATTTTTCTTATAACACCTTCAAGAGAGATCACATTTCTTCTATTATTTCTTTCATGTTTTATAATAATTGATCATATTATTATCCTATAACAATTAGATGGGATATTTTATAATTCTTATTATCTCTATAATATAAAAATATACTATAGTTTGACATCATGATCAATTATTTTTCTCCTTCAGTTAAAAGAATAATTCCTCTATATGTGTCATTGGTTCCTCATTCTCTATCTCTCCCTCTCTCTTCAATGTATCATAAATATAGTAGATAATGTATATCAAATCTCTTTCTTATAAAATAATTTAACTATATTAAAACATTATCAATAAATAATATTTTATACTCATTCTACTTAAATTTTTATTCATTTAATTTTAATATTATTCTCAAAATAATGTATTTAATATCTTCATATCCTTCTCATATAAAATTTTTTAGATGGTTCCTGATATGTCTCTCATTAAATAAATATAATATCCCCTTCATATCTTCATTTCAATCCATGGTTACTCAATCTTCATTCTTCCAATAAAAATAATGATATTTTTGATCTATTGAATTACTTTATTTTCACATATATTCACATATATCTTATTTCGACATAGTCATTTTCCACTACAGTGTAGCCATGAAACCCTTGCAAAAAAGTGTTAACTCCACAGTACAACACCATCAAATTTTCCATAACTACATATCATTAATATTTTATTCTGGTCAAATCCTATATACCATTATATATTGAATCCAACATAGTGAAATAATAAAATACTTTTGTCTTAGTGATCATTCAATAGTGCATCAACCACCATTTTCCAAGAACTCAAAAAAAATAGTAATATTCTTGCAGTAAAATCTTAGATATTACGGTATAGCATCAATTTATCTCAAAATAATTCTGTATTCCCTTTTCAATCCTTCCACAATGAATTGGGAATTTGTGATATTATAATATCAATAATCCATGAAGCTTATGAAGATGTGAAAATTGATGAAGCATAGCTCATTTTATCACATAGTATCATTATGAAAGATGTTGTGGGAATAATTTAATTTTATCATTAAATTTATATTCTGGCATGTGAAAATTCATTAATATATAATTATAATCCAAAAATTTCATTAAAAACATTTACATCATTTGAAAACTCTACATCATCATGTGATATTAGATTTTAACATTCTTATGTTCATGCATGGTCGATTGTTGAATATTATTTACAACATGAATATTGGAATATCAGATACCTCATGAGGACATTATAGACTTCTTATATGTGGACTATGGTTTGGTTTAATTGGGTGGATGTGGTCTTCAAAAATATTTTTGAACAAAATCACCTCAATGAACTTCATAATTGAGGATGATCACACTTGTGATCAGATAGTCAAAATTAATTACATAAAAAATGATCCTCATTTGTGTGACTTTTTAAATGGGTTAAAATTACCTTGTAGATGTTCTTCCCAAATCTACTTTTAACTTATATAAGATCCTCTTATAAAATTATACATTTTGTCAACTACTGATGCTTATAATGGGGTCAATCACCTATAAAATTGCACACACTCTAAAAAATGGGTCGTTAACCTCTATTTAATTGTATAGAAGAAACTAGGGAATTCCATGCTCAATCATAGTGTTCCCCCCAGAGTTTTTTATAAGATATTTCACACACGTGCCACTCACTACTGGATAGCTCAATGATCTCACAATTGATTGACCCCCATGTGTGACTAATCAGATCTTTGGTTGGCTGTGGACCAGCCAATTGTTTTAGCAATTTCCCACTCAACAATACTTACAATTACTATCCAGATAAATTATTTATTTTCTTCCTATAGAAAGAAAATTAATCCTCTCTGCATAGCCTCCATAATTTCATCGTGAAGATAAATAATTGTAATATCTTCAACCTTATAAATATTCATGATAATAAATATTGGGATGAATAAACTAATATGAAACACATTATAAAATATTCTTGAGACACATGGACTAGTTTAACAATCATTATAATAACAAGTATAATTAATCAATCATGACATAAATTACTATAAAATAAATCCATAACGATTCTCTATGTATCACTACATAATCCAAAATATAATGATATAACCTTTGAGAATACATTAATGGTTTATCTTTTAATCTTCAATAACATACATTATTACATTACTAAACATAAATAAATCTTATAGTAATATTCTATGGAATCACCTATACACATCCATGTTTTTTAATCAACCACTGATCATTAAAAAGATACGATAAACTAAATGCTTATTATTTCATGGGAACATCACATCAATATTTAACAAACAAGTTTGGGAACACCAATCAAAATAAAATATATTATTATACTCTATTATGAGTTTTATTGACGTAAAAGTTTTCCTGTACATTGAAAAAAATACATCACATACAAAAAGTAATATCTTCTATATCCCCCATTTTATTTTTTTCAATACAAATATAATATTCTATATCAATATGTTCATCTAGTTTTAACATATGATTTATTTACTCTACCCCCATCACTCATTGAAAATTTTCATTTATTAATCCCGCACATTTTGATAAAATAAGAAAAGTACCTAAGTGTGCATCATATCATTTTATTAATAATAAATCTGATTTTTATTATTCCAACCAAATTATACATGGGATTACGTAGTGACGAAAATAAGAGGATCTAATTTTTAAAACAATGTTATCTATTTAAAAAAATATTCTAAATTATATTTTTTATGATTTCATGAATACTTCCCTAGATATCTATTCATTTTCTTTTTTGTTGATAATTGTGGATTTCAATTGATTTAAGTATTTGGACTGATTATGCGTATGAATTTCTTACATCACATAGTATACATATAAGAAACATTCACATAAATCTAGGAGGTTTCATTTTATATCGACCCAGAACACTAAAGAGTATCCACATTTTCTTGTCATTAATTAAAATAATTTTATCCCCCTATATTTTAGGATAAATTATATAAATTTGATGATGAGGGAATATCCAGAAATAATTTTTAATGTCATATCTATAATTACATTACATAATGTTTTAGTTTTAATGGCGAAAATAATATTTCATATACATCCTCACGTGTCAAATTCTCTAGGGAAACTTCCCTAAATGTATTCAAAATTCAAACAACTTTAAATAAGAATTAAAGAGGTTTCAAAATGAGAATACCTCAAAATTAAATTCTTAATGTGGCTATCACGTATTGAATGCTTCCAAATAATCATTATAGAAGATCTTACTTAATCTATTATATTTAAAATAACAACTTCTGATATCAATATAAGATAGTATAGTCATCATTTTCACATTGTTGGGTTGATAGAATCTTTTATAACTTCATCAAAGTATATTTTCAAAAATATTTTTTTTGAATACTAATAGAGTAATCGTATATTTATGGGGATATCTTCATCTTTTTTTCCATAACTTATATCGTGTTCACTTTTTTAGGTTATCCCCAAAAGATAATAATTCAACATCAATTACTTGATTTGAATGTAAATATACAATACTGATGTGTTAAGGGAATAAGTTGTAACCCATTTTGTTTTAAATTAGAGATACAAGTCTAAGAATTGTTTCCCAACTATAAAACTAATTTATTTTATACTATAACTATGGATAAACTCTTTATGATGACTTTTTTTAAATTATTGTAATTTTTTGGTTGCATGGATTCTCTACTTTATTTTGGGACACAATTTTGTTTAATTTTCCTTTTTGTAGTATCCATTAATGAAAATTCAACACAAGATGATTTATAAATATTTTTTAGCTGTTATAATTGACATAGTTTATGAACAATAAATCATAATAAATGAATCCATACTTCATTAACATTATACACATAAATTATGAGATTTTATGGTTGTTAATTTTTGAAAACCTGTCATGAAATTAATCATTATCATGTGGAATTTTGAGTTTTTCTTTTTCATCTTCCTTCATCTATAATTCGCCCAATTATTCTAATCCTTTGAAAATAATTAAAAAAATTATAAATTTTTCATTTAAAATAATAATGACATTCTTGGTGGATACCCATGTCTTCTTTGGTGTTATTTTTATAACATTTGTAAATTTATTTCTCTCTAATATTTGTATTCCATTTATTATAAAGATTTATTCCACTCATTGTGAAATTTATGGATTTCATACCATGATAAATGATGTGACATAATCTTCCAAAAAAGAAGGAACTTATAATCTTTAGCATAACACCATTTTTTTCCTCCTAGGTTTTTTTTGGAGAATCAGTCTTCTTCTATTTTAACCCAATGTATACTTTACTATCTTCTTTATAAACTTCTTAGGAACTTTATTTATAATTTTTCAGTCATGATTCATTCCAAATTTATTCTTTTTTGTAAAGTTATATTTAAATTTTGTTATCATATAATTTTTTTTGGTGGCATGACTGAATGATTTATACTTTTATACGTCTATAATGGGACCACTGCCATTTCCAATTACATTTAGGTTCTTCAATATTTTTAAATATTTTAATGAAAAAATTATATTCCTTTTCTTCAATGGAATTTACATCTCAATTGATTTTCTCCCACTTAATGAAGGATTTCATTAGTTATCATATCTTGAAATATTGGGAAAATATTCATCATCCTTATACCCAATATTATAGTTGTTCCAGTAATACCCTGAAAATTAAGCTATTTTTCTTTGTGGACAAAACTATCAACAATTTTAGGTCTGATTTCTTTGTTCCTTTTCATTCGCTAAATGGTTTTAGTTATGTTAAAATCCCCCTATACACTTAATTTATTTCACCCTAGTTTTAGTGGAAGGTTTCTAACAATTTATTTTCAATCATATTTTAATAAAATTCATTTTCAATTTTTGTTAGCCCAATTAGGTTAAATACAATGAGAGGTGGGTGAATTATGGTATGTAATATTAATGATTCTACCCCTACAGATAATTTTTAATTTAAAAAACATAATTTTTCTATATTTCCCAATACAATTTATTAAAAGGTTTAAAAAAATGAATTAAATACAATAATTTTACTTTGTTAACCCTCATGGGGATACCTCCATGTACCATAATATGGCGTTCTGTAGATGTACCAAATCCAATAAAGCTCACATGCAAATTATAATTATTGGGTTATACCACTTCTATGCCTATGCTCACATTCTTTACAAGATTTAGGGTATGCTTACTACATTTTCAAGGGTCAATCCCTAGGAATCTTTCTCTGTATCACTATTGGTGCAAAAGATCATCGTCTTCCTTTTCATTTTCTCACTGCTCTTAGAAGGGAACCACACACAGTTTATGTGATTTTAGGTCCCTTAATTTTCATGAAATTAAGCATCCTAATCTATACAGAGATGCTCTATTGAAGTTATTTTTTCACCTATAGTTGAAATCCACTTTTCCACATACTATTAGTTATTAGATTTTTTTTTCACAAACTACTTAAGTCCATATAAGAACTACTTGTTTCTTCCACAAAATGCACTAAACCATGTAGAATAAATGATTTATAGATCACCTCTTCCACATACCACCTCTGTGTAACACCTTCATGTTCTGACTCCACATACCACCTCTGTGTACCTATATTGTGTATTTCCACTTCTTTTTTGAAATATCTTCTTCTACAGACCGCATGTTCTCCCACATGCCAACTTCTTTCGTGGAACATCTTTACTCCATGGACTACCTCTTATTCTACATACCACATCCCCTTCCATTAACGACCTATCCCACGAACGACCTCACCCTTCACATAATCCTCCCATTCAAACTCTTCACTTCCACAGACTTCACCTTTGCAAATAACATTCAGACTTAGTTGAATTATTCTAGGAGTGACGATGTTTTCTAATGAAAATATCTTCAATCAATGACTAGATTAGTGGTACTTGTATTTGAAAATAAATCAAAAAAATCTGCTATTATTTTTTAGTAAAATCGTTGATTTGGAATATCCTTCACTATATAATACTCTTTCCGAAAATCATTTTCCTTTGGTGGACCATGTACCGCCTCTCTTCCTTAGAATTGGCCGATCAGTTGCGTGAAAAAACACCTCTAGAATCTAAAATTCAAAACCTCATTTTCACAAACCATGGGAAATCCCAGGTATCAAAATCCTTATACAAACCATGTTCCTCCCGCAAACCACAAGCCTCTCTATGAACTATTTTAACTACATGATCTATGTACCTTGCATCATGGTCTGAATATTTATGCGATGTTGGATTTTTCATTTGATGAAATTCTTTCACCATTCCATGTACTCCCTTAACGATCATTGTACTATTATATATGGTCCATGAACTATGTACTCATATGTGGAAATCTTTCCATTACAAAAAAAATTCAATTTTAGGGCCCAATTTTTTTGAAAACATTGGGTAAATAAACCACCATAAAAACCTACTTCATCAACTTCAACCAAAATTATACTCATTCATATGGCTCTATCAACAATCAAAAACACTCCCATAAAAATTAAGGGGATGAATGAGGGAATTTTTTCCAAAAATATCCCCCTTAGGGTTTGTTGACAACACATAACAATTTGATACATCATTATGGATTCTTCCATATTATACCAACATTCGCATATTGTTATTAAGATAGTGATAAAGGTTTTACTCAACACATACTCTAATTCCACATGGGCAATTATCACCGTGAGAAACAAGAATATAATGTAATGTTTGCCAATGATTCACTTTAGTCCATTCCGAAATACTATTTTTCTTTCATCATAAACCGCAAATTTCATGATATGTATTATTTTATGAATAACTTCAAGTATAGTTAAATTTAATGCTCACTCTATCTTACTGATCCCCATAACAACATTAGTTTTAATACTCCTCCAATATTACTACTCCCCCAAATAGATTCAACGGACCCTATGTCACTGCTCCACATAACAACTTATCCCCATGTCTTTATTAATACATTTTCATCCTTTTGACATCAACAATCCCCCTGTCAATGATCCCAAAGGTCACTTAATTGTTGTCTATAAATGTATAAAGAACCCACTTTTGTATATTAGGGAAACATAAAACATACATCGTGGATAGGGGGCCCACATACACAATTTTTATCATGCAGGGAGTCAACTAAAATCTCAAATCAAGTGGATGTCTTTGAAATGCTTCTTTGGAGAAGGAATTTGTCAGAATATGTGCAACCTATTGTTATGTAGGCACATAATCCAACACACAAGGGCTTTCTCAACATTCACCTTGATATCATGATATTTTATTTCAATTTTATTTGTCGTTGAATAATTTATTGGATGGTTTTTATGATTTATAATACTTGATTTATCACAATGGATTCTTATCAATGACATCACTTCAACTCTCATATCCTCAAGTAGCTGCTTCATCAATAATAACAGCATTCACACTTTTGTTGCTACAATATAATAAACTTCAAGGGTACTCAATGAAATGAAATATTATTTCATTTTTACCCATGAAATACACAATCCTTTAATATAGATTTCACCACCATATGTTTATATTATGAAACTTGCTAAACCATCCGAATTTTTATCTTTATATCCTGATATCTCTTTCTCAGTTTTGTTATTATTAATCAAACAGAAATCCATTACTCCCTTGATATACCAATGTATTCATTTCAAGGTAAACAATTGAGTTTCATTGGGATTTCATTGATATCATACTACTTGGAATGTGGGAAAAAATATCTGGTTCTTTCAGAATATATTTGGTATATTTTTATTAGTAAGTTAATCTTCCATTATTTCATTGTGACACCTATAAACTATGAAAAAATGGCGACTCCCTAATCATTAACATTTCAAATTTTCTTTTCTTGATTTCTGAAAATTGCGCTGTTGATCATCATCTGATACACAAATGATTATTTCATAAAAATATACTAGAACCATCATACTTTGATTACTATCATGGTTGACATATAGATTGTAGTCAACTCCACCATGCTAGAAACTGAGTTTTTTCCAAAACTGCTCAATTCGTCAATTCCATGTTCTTGGTTGTTACTTCAAAATATATAGAGATTTCATCAACCAACTAAATCTATTCTCATCATTCTAAATAATAAACCCATATGGTCGATAAATGTAAACTGCTTCTTCCAGAACCCCATTTAGATGTAATGATTCGAAATTGATATGGAAAAAATTGAAATTTCATTACACCTACATGGTTAAGAATAACATGATTGTTTCTAGAATTAAAATTGATGAAAATGTCTCATCAAAATCAATACCCTCTTTTTGGGAGTAACCTTTGCACACCAGTCATACTTTTTCACATTACCACACCATATTAATTCATTTTGTTGTGAAATACCCATTTATTACCTATTAAATTCATTTATATTGGCCTCAAAATAAACTCCCTTGTTTTATTGTTCTCAATTTGGGAAAGATATTCATTTATAACCTGAACCCAATTTTTGTCTCTAGCTGTTTCATCAAAACATTTAGTCTCTACCTATGATAAGTATGATTTTTTTTATAATTTCTTCATCCTCCATATCTGTACTGGAGTTGTCTAATAATCAATTATAATATAACTATAATTCCATTAACTTCTCTTTTGTCTTTGTATCGATAATAAATTGTGTTCATCCTTTTCATTATCTAAATCTTCATCTAAATGTGCCTCTAAAACTGAAGAATACCTTGATCTTATTATGTCTTAATCATTATCCTCGTGAGAGTAATCATGTATTTTCTAAATATTTTACTCATTCTACACTATAATTACATTAGGGATTTTAACTACCATTCCCATCTTCTTATTAAATCATTTATATTATTTTTTTTTCTTTGAGTAGCCAAGAAATATACCTTCATCTCCATGGGATTCAAACACCCAATGTTTCTCGTTATTTAGGAAGCAACACTTACTTTTGAAGAAAATAAACAACTTCAACATTGGATTCTTTACATACCATAGCTCATATGAAGTCTTATCTAATTTTGGACACAATAAATATCTATTTGATGTGTAAACTAATGTCATCGATTCCTCTTTCCAAAACAACTCTCGTAGGTCTTCATCAATGAGCATTGTTCTATCCCTATTGTTGATAATTCTGTTTTGTCATAAAACAATTCCATTTTTGTGGAATTATCACTACTAAAACATAATAACTTATCTCATGTTTCTTGAGACAAACATCCATTAGGATATTCCAGAAATCAGTTTTTTTATATGTTTATATCTTCTCAATTTTTTAACCTAGCATCTTTCCAACTTCCTGTCAATTCATGTAATGCATCTGAACACCGCAAACTTGTGGGTTATGATTGATACAGATGCCATTATATAGAAATAATCAATAAATATAACATGTTACCACATCTCATATATATCTCTAGGTTAAATAGGTCCACACACATCAATATGAACAAACTCATGCAGTCATGTGGACCTTTTTTTCTTATTTGACTTTTGAATGCTTTTTCCTTATTGGAAAGCATTGTACGTATGGGAATAGTCATGTAATAATATCAAGAGATCCTGAGAACCATCACATTTTACCAGATCATTCATGTATGTTTGCCTCAAGTGTCCATGAATTTTATTCCATAATTTGTTTTCTTCATCCTTAGATAGAAAGAACATATCTTTTTTCCCACTCACAAGGTAGATATTTATATTCATACAATTTTCCAACAAAAAACTGCATTCTTTTTTTTTCTTGATGAAACATAAATTCATTGAAAAGATTATTATATCTTTCAAGTCATAGTGATAACCGACACTAGGGAAGATGTGACTGATACATTCAACAATTAAGACATTAGAATGTCTCATGTATTTTCCCAAAAACATGGCTTTTCTCAATCTAATAATCATTAGACCCCCATCATCACCAAATCATATGATTTCTTCCCTATCATACCAGATTTTGGTCAAAATATCTTTATTACCTTTCAAATGAGTGGTGAATCCACCATCAATTATCTATATTCCAGTGTGATATGATGATTTAAAATTAATCTATGTAACCATTTCTTGTTCAATTAGCTTTTGTTTTTCATTCAGGTTTTTGACTTCATTCCCATTACAAAATTGTTATCATGATCTTCCTAGATGTATAATGAATTAACATCATCTTTTAGAGCTATAAATATATTTTTCATCTTCATGTCATTTTATGATAAATTTTCCTTCTACTTATGAATACATTTTTATTCTTTGGCAGATTTATTTTCATTATCAATGAGTAGTATCCAACAATGTCAATAAATCCTCTATACATGATACAATGATCATCAAAATATGTTATGGAATATTTAACCCTGTATTTATAACTCTTTTGACCTTGTTTCCTATGACACATATTTTTTATAGATTATACTTTTTTGAGTGTCCCGTCTTTCCACGAAAATAGAACCTAAAACGATGTGCATTCCTGTGTGGAAATACATAACTACTGATTGTTCTTTAGGATCTCAGTGTCTTATGATTTTTATTTGTAGCCAAATTATTCCTCAACCATAGATTTGGAGATTGGGGTTTAACTCCAACCATTAATTCTTTCTTATTTTGATCAAGCTCAATACCAGCTGTATCATTCTGTTCAATCCTGTTTTTTTCTAGAAACACCTTTGTCTACTTCACTAGGACTAAAATATGAACGTTTACTATTTCTGTTACATGTGTATCCTGGATTTATGGAATCACTAATTTCTACAAATCATTCATCTTTCTTTTCATAATGACAGCTAATACTTAAATCGATTCGATACATTTGATCTGATCACATCCCAAACTAGTCAGACTATCGATCTCTCTTTTCTGTTCTTTAATTTTTATTTTGTACTCAAGAACCTTTTTTGAGTTTTTTTGTATTAAAGACTTTAGTTTATTAATTTCTTCATTCAGCTCATACTTTTCATCTTTCTAGTATATAATATTGAATTTTCAATCTTGAACCACCTTGTTGTATTTTTTGGCTCTCCAAGCATCTATCTTTTTAAGAGAAGTTTCTAATTCATCTTAAAGGTAAACAATTCCTTCTACTTCTCCCTCATCACTGTTACTTTCCTCAATTGATAATTTCCCAAAACTGTCACCATAAGATCTGATTTATGATCCTTCCAATTCTCTGACTCTTCTACCTATGATTCATTGGATCTTTCATTTTCTTTTCAAATAATATTCTTCAATTTGATGAAATTTCAGTTTTCACTTTGCAAATCTTTCACCTTGAATAAATAATAATTCTGAGGAATTTCATTATTTTCTTCATCACCATATTAAATATTCATAGTTCACTAATGAAAAATGTCCAATCATTAAATATTGAAAACATGAATGTTTATGTTTACGTTTGAACTTTCCAGTTCTTCTTTACATATTTAAAGAATAAAATGACATGAAATCATCTATATTGTCTTCCTCCTAACTATCTTCAACAATGAGCTTATTCCTAGCCTAAAATAACACTTATTTGTACATACCCTTTTACACAACATTGTTATAATTGTTTTCCATTTTATAAGAAGCAATTTTACTCTGTAATTTTTCTAATTTCAACTCTTTTAAATCATTTTCATACAATATAAAATCCTTCGGATTAAAATAACGTTTATGTTTTCTCAATATATGCTTGAAAATATTTATATCTTAAAAAAATTAATAGAGACTGCACATGTATTCCATGAAAACATTCACCCGGTCAATGAATGTATAAAAAGACTTATTAGGGTTCATTCTGAGATCCTTATATTTGTCTCATAGATCCTATATCATTTCTTCTCTATCCTTTTAATCACCCTCATAAATTTTCAACAGCATTTCCCACATATTATGTGATGTTTTACAAGAAATCACGTCTATATAGATTTAATTGGATATGTATCTTCCTAAATAAATATTTCCTTCAGTATTAGCATCTAATTACATTCTATAAGATTATTATAAAGAACCACAATCGATAATGGATTATATTCGTTAAATTATTCCGGTAAATACATTCATTCACAATTATCATAAGGAGTTCTGTATCTAATTCTTCCATAATTGAAAATTTTTTCTGTTGAATATCGGAATACCTTTGAGATTTAAAACATCATTTGATATACTGTAAGAGAACCAATGACTTCCAACCTTTCTCTTTGATTCCAATTTTTCTCCCAATTTGGTTAAATACCACAAGAGAGGTGAATTATGGTATGACAGATTAAATCTGCTACACCTTGGAATCTTGATTCCTTGTTAAATAGAAAACTCTTCCCTCTCTTTCCAATTACAATGTATAAATAAGATTTAAATCATGCACGAGACCCAACAATTTTACATGGTTCACTTCACTAGGCTACATCCAAGGATAATTCAATGACATTGTGAAGATTTCCCAAATCCACTAAGGCTTACTTCCAAATTAAAAGGTTCGGGCTATATCACTTATATTCCTAGGCTCATTGTATATACAAGATTTTGGGTCTACTCATTTCCTTCCAAAGGGTCTCACTCTATGAAATTTTCACTAGATCACTGATAATGGAAATGATAATCTTCGTAATCTACCTTTCATCACTTCTCTTGGAAAGGATCCATTCATTGTTAATGGACATGGAGGTCCCTTAATTTTTATAAATATACATACCCTATAATATAGATAGAACCTCTATTAATTTTGTTTTTATCCCATATATTAAATCCAGTTTTACCCATATTGTTAGTTAGTGGAATTGTTTCTTGAGAATTGTTTAAGTCCCTTTCTGAAAAAATTGCTTCCTCCACGAATGGTGTTGCAATGTGTAGATCATATTATTCACGGATCACCTCTTCCACGTACCGCATCCATGTACCTCCTCTATGTAATGAAAATTTATATCACCTATTCATACTGGTTCCATGTACTCCCTATGCTTTTGCAGACCCTGTCCTTATATGGAATGCTTGTTCTCCCGCAAACCAACTTCCTCTGTGGACTGTATTGGCTTATATAAACTACCTCTTATTTTATAGAAAACATCATTTTCCTTTAGGAATGGTCCCAGAAACCACTTATCCATTCTATGAATCCTCACTTTTGAACTCGTATCTTTCACAAAATTCTCCCTCACAAACCAATTTCAGACTAAGCCATATTATTCCTAGAGAAAAGAATTTTTCTAATGAATGTTTCTTCATGTACTGATAAGATTATCAATACATATATAGGAAGATAGATAAAAAGTACTACATTCTATTTTTCTAAAATATTTTATGCAGCACAACCTTCATCGCATACTTATCCTCCTGCAAAAAATTTTCCTTACACAGTGTGCATACCACATCTCTTCCTTCATGGTGGCTGATCTCTTCCATGAATGAAACACATCATGGATCCAAAAATAACCACCTATTTTTCGTTAATGATGATCCATCAAATTTATTTAAATACTTTTGAAAACCTGTCTCCCATGAACCATAAGCTTCTCCATGAAACAATTTCTCTACACAATCTGTGTATCACACAGTGAGGTCAGCATATCACTTCTATGTGGAAATCTGTTTTTTAAAAAATTTATTCACCATTATGCATACTCTCTTAGTAGTCTGTTTCGCCTTAATAAACATCTTATAAAACATCAACCAAACTTATTTGTAGGAATATGGATTTTTTAACAAAAACCAAGACACCCAAAAACATCAACTTGAGTCCATTAGGGGGTTTTTCCAACATTTTTTCAAAAAGAAAAGAAAAAAATTTCGAAAAAACATTATTTACCAGGGTGTATGGTACATATTTCTAGGTGACTACTTGATATTGATCATTATTTGACTTAAACAAATTATTTACAATATATGAACATTTTATGGTTTAGAATATTCGTAATTAGTTTTTTAGTTTCATATTTAAAATTAAAATCTATTATTTCATCTTGTTTTGAACACTCAACTCGATTACATTCATAGTATGAAAATTTGACACCAAGTTTAAGACATTTATTATTTTGGATTAATTTCACTTCTTATGCATGATTTATTATTTCTATAACATCATTATTTATATTTCAAAACGTCAATATTAATCAATTTTTTATTCTCTTGTATTAAATAATCAAGTTCCTTGATCATATTTTCTTTTATTTCATGTTGATATTTGAGGATATAAGTGATTCTATTATATTTTTTCAATGCATGTAACTTCTCATAAAAGACGTAAATGGATTTATATTTCTTTCATATTTTGAAATTTTAATCCTTAAGAACATTATATCATAACTATTAAAGAAAATAAATTTTTATGGATTTGGAAATATAGTGTTTGGTGAGATCTTAACACATCGTCACCTATTATGTTGATGTAGTTTCTCTTCTTTCGGATTCTATATCAAAATGATTGATATTCATCTATAAATTATCTTATGAAATTTTGTTAGTTTATTTACTATTTTTGTTGACTTATTCTACTATATAGTATTGGAAAAACATATTTGTTGTATCTTCAGTGAATTTTGTTGCACAAACTTTGTCTATTTTCTGGGTATTAATATGAAATTTTCAAGTTATCTTCTTCTGTTACATAATTATCAATGCATGGGAAATCATATTATACATCCTTTTTATTAAGATGAATACTATGTGAACATTTATCAATTATATATTATATTTTCCTTAAGTTCATTATTGAGATGGAGTTTCTCACTCTTTATGATACAACCCTTGTATCTTTAAATTTCATTTATGATTGATATGAAAAATAAAATCTTTAGTAGGCTTCAACTCAAAGAATACAAATATAGGTGTAACATGTTTCTCTAATACCAATTATTAGGATCAATTTTTGATGGCCACATTTAGATAGGGTGAATCTGGGTTGTATGAATTTTAGACACATTCAATCTTTTTATCCCTTTTAGTACCTAAATTAGTTATGCATTTAATTTTTTCAACTATTCTTCACCTATTATTGGAAATAATGAACAAAAAACCTTAAAAAATAATAATAAAATGTATTTCTAATATGGTTCCCCCCTAGTGTGGATTACTACTCCTTAGTTTGTAGTAGTTATTGTCTCAACTATACACAACATCTCTTTTATTATCAAGAAAATAAAAAGTAATTGTATATCCATGAACATATTCTCTATGAACAAACCTGGTACAATGAAAGAGTGGTATTCCCATCCCTTCTTAAAATAGAGTTGGTTAGAATCACCTTGAAGAAAGATCAGATGTGTTGGTTTAATTTCCTCTTGGGCTATAATAATTGATATTATTCTTCTCCTACAATAATCTAATTGTATACGTTAAAAGTATTCAAACATCTAAAATTCAATGATATATTGTAGGATTGAATCTATAAACTATAGTATTCTCTATAGCTGCATAGAATGATTTCTCTATATGCATCATAGGAATATAATTCTCTCTCTCTCTCCCTATTTGACATATAATAATATATATTATGATCAATATATCAGATCTCCTACTTAGAGAAGAATTTTTTTCTATTAAAACTATTTTTAACTAATATTTTTCATTCTAATTATTCTCCTTTTTTTACTCACTATATGAGAGTATTATCCTTATAATAAGATAGTCACAATTTTCATATATTTATCTATTAACATCTTTTAATTGATTTCTAGGATATATCTACTAAATTATCACTTAAATTTCCTTTCATATCCTTATATAAATCCATAGAGACATTGTCTTCAATCATCCACATTTTATAAATATATTAATGATCTATGTAATTCATTAATTCTCACATTTATTTATTATTAGATTATTATGACATATCTATTTTCATCCATAGTGCAACCATGATACCCTTGTAGTTTAGATATGAAATCCATAGTGTGACGCCCTTTATTTTTCCAGAACACCAAATCATCTATAGTGTATTCTAGTAAAATATTATAAACCATTGTGTGGTGATTATTCTATAGTGCGATAATTAAATCCTTGTAGGATAGTGATTCATACATGGTGTATCACCCTCAAATTTTGTAGAACCACATAAAACAGTTTTATGGTTGTGGTTTAATCCTATATATTATGATTTGTAATCATTGTAGCACAAAATAAATTCTTATAAGGATTCCAATCATTCTGTGTTACAGAGTGATGTTGTGGCCTGAGTTTCTTACTAATCTATGGATCTTACAACCTTGTCAAAATCCGTTTGACACAACTTATTTCATCATCTGGTCTCATCATTCGTTATTTCATGAGAGTCAAATAATTTTCACATAAAATGAACTTAAAAAAATAAAAAAAAATCATGAATATATTATTTTTATCATACTTTGGCATTATAAAAGCTTTTATATAATTAGTTGAATTATCCTCATTATGAAATACCCTAGATCCGTGTTATTGTTTTCATGAATGGAATATGCATAAATATCATATGCAACATGTATTTGGACATTCATAGATCATAGGAGGTCATCATGACTTTCTTAAATGCAGTTGATGATTCTTTTTAATTTGGTTTATACGGTCTATAAAAATTCCGAAGAACGAAATCCATTTTATGAGTATTTAGGTTGATGAAAAAAGAACATTTGATCATATATACTGGATTAATTTTACCAGATATAACTATTTATTGTTATAAATTTTTAAGCACAATAAAATTACATTATGGGTATATGTCCAACACCTGTCCTTTCCTTGGATGATCTATTCATTATAAATTTCTTCATGTCATCATCCTCTTGAGTTGAAAGTGAGGTTCGACACCTAAAAAAGTATACAAACTAAGTTATAATGGTCACACCACACCATTATGAGGTCCATGGGAACCCATCACACCCCATTGAACACAATGTCTGCTCCGTACAGTTCTTATTCAATCCATTTCACACACCTTCTTTCCACAGCTGAGTAGATCAATTCTCTCACACATGGTTCACCACTAGTTCCCAAATGTTTGATTGAGGGGACCCATGGTTCACTATGGGATGGTCCATTTTTTAACAATGTATAGAAAAATACTAAGCATAATTAGACACCAAATTATTTTTTCCATTATACAAAAAATTAATTCTCCAATTTTTTCCTTGGCCTCCACAATTTCTGTCTGAAAATAAATATGTTTTATGTATTAGCCCTTCTTAAATATGCAACATGAATAAACTTCTGATCCTATAAACAATCTTCAACACATTCACACAAACCCTTTAAACATCATCACTAATTCATCAATCATAATGATCACATGGATAATTTCTCAAGAATGACATCCAATTACATAAACAAATCCATAACAATTCTACACGTATTGCCACTACATCCAAAATAAGATCATGTGACCTTTAATATTTTTTGTATGGATCTTATTATAAAAATACATTAATTCTAATATTAATTTACCAAGCATTAATATATATTATTTTCATATTCTTTGGTATTAGAGAAAAACATTCAATCTTCTTTCATCGCACTTTGAACATCACAATGTGATTATCAACATAATGCAAATTATTTCATGGGATCATTACATCAATATTCAAAAATATTACTGGGAACACCAAAGAACATGCATTGGGTTTTTAAACTCTATTCTAAATCATTTTTACAACAAATACAACTTATACATTAAAATCAAATACAAGACAAGTATCATTTAAGATCTAATGAAACATAAGAATAACTGATATAAAAATATGAGTAAGGGTAAAAATATCAATGAATCCAAAGGAGATAGATCATATGTATGCGAGAAAATAATAGCATGAGAGAAATCTATAATTACATGATCATAAAATCATCAAATTTATTCAAAATTCATGGTAAATATACATATATTATCCTGAATATCATCATGGAAGTATAACATATACCATGGTGTAATAATGTGGTGACATGGGACCATCAACATATGGCATTGAGAATAACATATACATGTGGAAAAATAGAGAGATGTGGAATAAATACAAGAATAAACACTAAAAATATATTAAATGGTTATCTAGAAAAAAAATTCATATTTTAATAGACCAAACTAATCACATTCTTATATCATAGTGGACATGGGAAAACAACTTGTTACAAAAATAATTTTTGAAATTGGATAATAACATGTTTCCCATAATATAATATCGTGATATGTATAGATTTACACAATCCCTATATGGATTAAAAGAAACCACTAGTCACATAATTAATATTATAGAGATTTTTTCTAAAAAATATAAAAACATTCTTAGTTTCATGATAACATAACTTGTGTGAAATAGGCGGGTTTAATAAAAACATCTATTAAACAATATTATATTCCATCCATGTATAGAAGATGGAATTTATTTTTAGGGTATATCCCTAGTTAATCAAAATAAATATTTAAGTATGTTTACATAGATGAGAAAACAATATAAAATCATTTGAAAATTAATTTGAAAACTAAGAAGAAATTTTTTTCATGTTTATTATAATGATTTTCGAATCAACAAATTTACAAAAAAATGATAATAAAAAATATATTGAAAATCCATGAAATCTTGGAATATAAGATTAATTAATATTAATGGTTATAATAATGTAATAATTAATTCATATTGGATTTATTAAAAATATATTATTCTCACATTATTGCTATAAATGTAAAAAATGACACATCTAGAATATATTAATAATATTAATTTTAATGTTTCATAAAAAATGAAAAAGTTAATAGAAAATTACCTTAATAAATTAATTAATTTTATATAATGACATTAATAGAGAAATATATAAATAATATTGACTTGAAGGAATAAAATTCCAAAAGAAAATACAAGGTCAGATCCCCTGATATGCATAGTTTTCTTTGAATTATTTTATAAAGGGATGTTAAATAATAATAAGACATGTAAACCCTAGACGTAACAAGAGTAGAAGACTATAATTTTAGTTTTTTTAGTTAAAAAACATAAAATTTCATGAAATTGTAATTTATAAATAAAAATTCTTGAATTCAACATGATATTTGAAAAGAGACTCTTACCTTCAACATCCTCTTGGTTAAAGGAACTCTAATGCAATGTATAATAAATTTATACTTATTATTAAATAATATTATAAATTTATTTTTTATTTAGTTTACACGATATATTTTATTTATAATTTTATTTGTACCCATTCTGTATTTATTTATTTTTAAAATTAATATCCATGTGTTAGTTGTTATTTTAATGGATAATTATGGTTAGAAATTATAGTTCTCGAACATTAGCTATGGTTTTATCACCTCTTAAATGTTGATTTTTTTTAATAAACAATATTGATAAATTTTGATATTCTCACTGTTATTTCATAGAACATGTTGTGATGGTTCAAATGGAATGCTAAAAAATCCAAATTTTGATGATTTTTGAGTTAACAAACTATTTGATTTAATTAGAAAATATGATTCCAAAATTAACATTAAAAAATATAAATATAAAAAATTTATTTTTTTAATTAATATTCCATTTTTTTATATTTTCTTACTCTTTCATGATAGAAATTTATAGAATCGTTAATCTTGGCGGTTTAATTGACCCAAACAATAACAGGTTTTAACAGATGAATTCATTGGAACATGTTATTTTATAGTAATAATATAAATTTTATATGTGATTAATGATTCGAAAAAGAAGTTATTGTAGTGTTAATTGATATTTAAGAAGGGTTAGAGGATTAAGTTTAATAAGAAATATCTATAATAAGTCATTTAGTACAAAGAATAAATCATATCATCTATTGAAAGCCTACTTAGTTTTGAAGGATTTGGGGAATCCTTTTGAGAATAGGGTATAAAAACATATAGTTTGATTATTAGGGAAGAAAATTTGGTATATAATATTTAGTAATTCAAAATTTATGTGTGTTTTTATAGGGGGTGGTGTTGGCATCCTTTTATAAGTGATAAGGGGTGAAATTTTTATAAACACTCGTATACAAATAAAAATATAAATATATATTGTCAAATATTAGTCCAAAAAATTGAAATTTCGTTCGGATAATATAATGGGAGATCAAAAAATCCATTATCCACCCATTTATAGTTAGTTTATTATAGAAATTATTGACCATATTTCATAGTTTAACACTTTTACTTCATTTTAATCTTTAATATAGTGACTACATTTTACCTTAGTAACTTATTTTCATGCCTAAAAATGAAATTTACATTATTTCCAAATTTCTAAATGGTTATTTAAAATATAAAAACAATTTTCTTATATTCAATTTTTTATGATAAAATTTTTTTATCTTAATATAATTTTTAACAATGAATTTTTTTTTGGGAACACGTATTTTTTAGGATAAAAATGAATTAATACTTATTTTTGTATAAAATAAAAATCATTCGATGATTAATAATTAATTATAATATATAAATATAATTTATTTTATTTAATTTTTTCTTAAAATATGAGAAATTTAATTTTAAAAAACAATCATAAATAAAACAAGAGAAAGTGTCTCACGAAATAAATTTTTTAAGACATGAATAATTAAATTTATAGTCCTTATAGTTACTTAATTAATAATTTTAGTACTCATTACTTTAATTTAATAATTTTTTATATAATTTCCCAAAAGTAATATATTTAACCAAAATAAATAACTCATAGAAATATGTATCTCCAGAACCAAAGGTATCTTCCTAAGTGAATTACATTCCTTTTAATTTTAAGAAATCATTTTTTACAATTATTAATCTTTTAATTAACATGTATTTTATTGAATATTTTATTATAATAAAACATTATTCCCTTAAATTGAGTTTTTCATGAGGTACAATCTATTAAAAATAATATATTTATTTTAAAGGATATACATAATGATATTTTTTGGGGTTACATTATCCCCCCTACCCCCTTCAATAAATAGTATTCTCACATTTTTAATTAACATTGAAAATATTTGAAGGTATCCCTAAGATAAATGTGAGTCAAGATATAATATATAATTAGATATCATACTCAT
The DNA here is from genome assembly GCA_963277665.1 of Viscum album. Lineage (NCBI taxonomy): Eukaryota > Viridiplantae > Streptophyta > Magnoliopsida > Santalales > Viscaceae > Viscum > Viscum album. Next base: position 280,658,629 of record OY728125.1, read on the forward strand.
TGTATGGGGAAGACCAGGAAACGCTTTTAGAAAAAAATGTATTCATTCATAATCGATATATTATCCATATTGAGTTTATCAACAACCATTTGATACAAATAAACCTAATGATTGGGTAACATGAAATATTTTATGGAAGTAATTTTCCTAGGTTTTCATATTCATCATATTAGTGATAAATGATCATAGGTAGTTTTGGGATATGAGATTTGATTTTCCAATTTTGGTAGTAAATATGGCCTTTATGTCGAGGGGTCTAATATATTTCCAAAATCACATCAAATTCATTTAAAGGGTGAATGATATGATTTTTAGGAAATATATTAAAATCATTTTTCGGAGAAGAGTCATATGTTTTAAATTCAGTCTTTAAAATAATCGAATTTATCATTAATAATTTTATATCTATCTATTACGATGATGATTTTTTTGGTTTTAAAGAACTATGTAAATATAACTAATTTATTAAAACAAAAATAAAATGAGTTTCTGTTTGAATAGTTTATTTTTTTGCAACACCATGGTAGTTGTGACTACATTGGATTTCCCATTTCTCCCTATCATTAGAGGATTCTGACATTGTGTTTGTAATTAATCCATTATTTGGTACAATTGGGGAAATAATTTCTATACACTTTACCACTAAAGAATTTATGTAGGATATGTACATTACGATGATATTTCTTTCCATCCATTTTATTTCTCAGATAATTCATATCTCATTAGTATTCATGTCATAAATTTATTTATCTTCTTTACTGAAACAATCACATGTTCCTTTGAACAAATATACCACATGCTTCTTCATATATTTTTCACATAATGGAAGACAAATTTTCTTTCCTCTATGGTTTTTATCTTTTTATATACCTTTAATATTTGTTTTTATATTCTTACCCCCTAAAACAAAAACAATTTTTAGAGTCCCTAATATACTTTTCCATATTTGACAATAGAGAGTAAAAATGGATTCATAACTATCCAAGTCCATTCAATAAAATTTATTTTGAAGACATGATTTTTAGAAACAAAATAGATGATTGATTTTAAAACCATGTCCTATGAAACAAAACTCTAAGTTAACTATAAGGTAATTGGAATTTATCTTCATAGGAACAAATGTATTCATACTAATTCCGTTTTAGCACCCAGTATTACCTCTCTAGTTTTATAATGAAGAGATCAAATAAAATATTTATTGGGAAATACCTTATAAAACTCCATTAATTACAAAGATTAAATATATTCAACATTCCTATGTGACTTTATTAACCTACAACATTGATCTACCTCGCTATAAAAATGATAAATGGTAAAAACAAACATTTGATACACCATAAACAAGAGAATGGAAACTAACCTTTTAGTTATGTTAATCCACTACATGAAAATAAGTGGATCAAAATACCCACTAATGGAGGGTCTTCATTGTCACATGAAGGAAACAATAAATATTTATTCCTTCCTTAAAGTGTTAGAGAGTTTTTTATGGATCGTGTTATTATTCATAATGTGGGATAGTAGTTACTTGAAATTTGGACCTGCACTCATCCTATTTTCATGTTTATGAGGATGTTCATTGGATTCTCTATTACACTAATTTTTACATGATTCCTCTTAGTTCCTACCATTTTATAAATAAAAAAGGGTTAAAATTATCAATAAACCTTAATATCTTCAAAAATTTAGAGTGAATAATCCTATGAATATGAATATGCATTATTATAATGTCTTACTATATTATAAATTATTTTATCGTATAATTTATTTTCATAAGTAAAATATTATTTATGTTGGCTTTCCTTATATATAAAATATATCCCAAAATAATAATTAAACATTTCTCTCATAGCAACAGAATAGTCCTAGTCCCACACTCCTAGGTTGAGTGCTAAATCATATTCTTTACATAATAAATTTGATAACATCTGATATGAATTGGAAATAAAATGTTTTTATTTTTAATTATATCCATAACATAAGAATTTATCCTCATAAATAAAAACATAATCATAAAACATAGAGATTCAGTGTCAATGGAGATTTAATAAATAAATTTCTTATTGAAAAACTTCCCTATATATTTCCCAAAAAAGTCCATCTCGTATACTATCCTTATGAACAAATCATACATAATAACGGTCTTTATTACTTAGGGATTGTAAATATAAGAAAGTGTTGTCTAAATGAATTAATCAGGGAAAATATATATGCTACATAAAAATGTCAAATCATAATAACGTTATAAAATCCAAACATGAGATAAATTTATAATTTGAACAACAGATAATCATCAAAGTAAACCATTATCCATGAAAAAATGATGCATACCTTTAAGAGGATGATCATCGAAACATGACATATATCATGGTGTATGAATGTGGATACATGAAAACTTAATCAAGAGAAAATGAGAATAACATAGGCCTGTGATATAACATAGAAATGTAGAATTAGATTAGGAATATGAAATCATAAGATTTTTTAAGGTCAACCACAATAAGAATAATATCTTAATAAACTATTCAAACAACCTAACAATATCATAGTTGAACTAGTCTATCTAATCAACCCCAAAACCTTTGTACTTAGGATTACCAATTGTGTCCCATAAATTTTCATCACAGAATGTATATATTTTCCCAATGGTTAGAGGGATATAATAGATCAAATCATACCATAATGAGTAATATAAAAATGTGATCCATATGATAATGAAAATATTCATATATCCATCATCGATAAACCATTGGGAAAGAGGTGGGTTTCATGAAAAAATATATAAGAAAATATCATAATACATCAGTAGAAATAATGGATTATATCATTATAAAATATTCGAAGTGATTAATATGAAAAACCAAAGGATAAAAAAATCGAATAATATAAATTTTGAATCATTATATTATTACCTTGAAAAAATAATAAGTAATCCCATATTATAATTTTAATAACTTTTATATAAAATAAGAAACATATATAAAATATTTATATATAAATTACTTTTTAAAATCATGATAACATTGAAGGGAATGATAATTAACAAAAAATAGATATTATGGTGGGAAAATAAATCTATTTTAGAATTCATAAAAATTAATTTATTTTAACAATTTTATAAAGAATGTGAAAAATGACTTTTGTGGAAAATGTTCAAAATATAAAATTTAATATTTTGTAAAAAAAATTCCTCCAATGGCCCAAAAGCCTTAATCTAAATATTTCATTATTGTATATGTATTAACATACATAAAATACTATAAAAAATATGGATATATGGGAAAATATTCTAGAATAAAATAAGGGAAAATTTTGGTTCTACTTATATGAATTATTTAGGATGAATTATGATCCAAATGGAAGTGAATTTAGAAGACATTTAATCCACATATGTAACCATAGGGTAATAAAATTTTATGGGGTTTAGAGAAAAATAACATAAAATTTCCTTAAAAATAGAATTTAGAAAGAAAAAATCATGAATTCAAAGTGAGATTTTAAAAGAAACAATCACCTCAAACTTTCTTTTGGGTGAACGCTCTCTAACTCCCTGTAAAAAAGCTAACGATTAGTATAAACCCATATAAGAATTATATTTTTATTTACATTAAATTATACCATTAATTTATTATATTTTTATTTCCAATCCATTAATTATTCATTATCAAACTAAATATTTACAAGTCAATATTTGTTTTTCCAAACGTGCATTGGTTTTGATGTTTCTTCATTGATCCTGGGTCATGGATTCATCAACTACATAATTTTTATGATAGTGAGATATCTATTTTTAATATATTTCTTGAGTCCCATGTTAATTTCACTATACTTATGGTGATTCTTCTCATGGAATGATTACAATTCACATTTTTAGTAAACATTTAATTAAGTGTATTGAATAATTTATAAAATATATATTGAAATATTACCATTCAATAATTTTAAAATATATTTAATTAAAATTTTATAATAATATTATACTTATTTTTGATTCATTAGTAAATCATGAGAAATATTTTTAAATATTATTCATGTAAGTGGTAAAACTAACCCAAAAAAGACACGTTATAATAGTAAAATCAGTAATAAAATTTAATTTATCAGTAATATTATCACATTTATTGGATCATAAGGATTTAGAAATCATTTTATTAATGTGTTATATTATATTTAATAAGACTTAGTGGTTTAAGGAAAATAAATACCAGGATTTTAAGTCCTTATATACAATAACAAAATTGTATCTTCTCATTATAGCATTATAATCTTTCTTGGTTTTTAGAAATATTTTTGAGACCGATGGATAAAAAGGTGTGAAATGTTTCATTGGGAGTAAAATGTGGAAAATTATAGGGATTAATTATATGTTTATGTGTGGGACACCCTCCAGGTCATAGGATTTATTTCTTTTGGTCCATAAGTTGGTTAATATTTGCTTTATAGATTTTCGAATTTCGTAGTGGCGTAAAACCATCTTTTGTGATTTATAGTGAAAAAACGGTTGAACCATTACCATATTGTAATTGATTATCTGAATGTTCATCTCGTATGTCAAACAGTAAAGGCAAAAATGGATAGTGTCTAGTCCTGTCCTAGGGTGGAGCATAATAAGAGTTTCCCCCTTGAAAATGACTACTGGGACCACACTAGATCATGGTGTAACACCCTGAGATTTTCTGAAAAATATTCTTTTTAATTTCATTAATGTTTTTTGTTGTACACTACACTAAAAAGAGTTTTCACAACACGCATCCTTGACTTTCCTTGCATTGCACGCAATCACGACCTTCCTCGATAGCGTGTGTAGTACGCAATAACGAGTTTTACTAAACAACAATATGCTATTAAAATATTATTAAAACTAGCCGTTATGAATAGTAATAACCACTTTTTGAAAATTTGAAAATTTTATTTTTCAAAATGGACTACATTTTTGGATTCGGAATATCGAAATTATCTTAGGGTGAAATTTTGGTAATTTTCGGATAACTTTCATATTCTGATGAATAATGAAAATTACTAAATTTTAATTAAAAACAACTTTTTTAATATAAATAATTAGTAGTGATAATTAATTAATTTGAATGGTTTTAAATTATATTTAGAATATATTTTTACAATTTAATACAATGTTGGTTATTGAGTGTAATTTCACATTTAAACCAGACATAAACAAGTGTCAATCTTTTGATAGTTATTATCTCATAAAAACACGCTATTTGTTTTGACGACGGGAATTAATTTTTAAATTAATTAATGTAACTGATATGTTTTTAATTTGGAAAAATAGACATCATTTTTGAATTCATAATATCAAATATATCTTAGGCCTAATTTTTGGTATTTTTCTGGAAACTTTCATTTTTTGATGAATAGTGAAACCACTAAGTGGTAGTTAAGAAAAATGAATTTTTCATAAAACTTAATTTTACTGCATCTATGAGTGGAATTTCAAAAATCCGAGAGACATGGTTGATTTCAGTAAGTAAAATGTGGTTCAATGAGATGAAAATAATTTTTGGTGAATAGTAACTTTTTACTTTTTTTACCACGGTTAAAAGTAAATAGGGTAATTAAGGGTAAAAATAATATTACTATTACCCTAACACATGTCATAATTCTATTGTACAAGTTTAATTCGACACAAACAACCTTAGGAATAAAATAAGACCATTTAGGCCCACTTGGATTAGATTAGGACATTTATTATTAATTTATTTAAAGAAGGGCTAAAATTGTTTAAATCAAAGATTAATAAGTAAATCATTTTTAATATGGGGTAATAAATAAGATAAATTAGACTATAAATATTCATTATAAAACTAAAACTATTTACTACATAATGGTATTTTATTTTTAATTTTTAGACATTAAATAATTTAATTTATTTATGACACAAAGATGATGCAGAAATTATCTTATTAATGAAATATTGACATAATCGATGTTATAAAAACCAAAATAAATGTAATTTTCGACTTTTTATGAATTACACTAATTTTCTAGGATAATATGACATGTTAGTATTGATTTAAGAAACTTGGTTCGAACTAATCATTCTGTTGTGATTTTGAAAAAAATCAATTACTAAATAGTGTCAAAATTGACATAAAATAGTTTGTAAAACAAATATTATATTACTAATTGTTATTTTATTCCTAAAAACCTAAGGTTCGGCCAAATGACTTAGATAAGGTTATATATATTAATAATAAACATCTTGGGGTTCGTTTGGCTTGATATAGTAAGTTTATTGACCTTATAGTGTAAGAAAACAAGAAGACACGGTAAAAGTTAAATTATCTAACTTAAAGTTAAATCTAAATGATAAGGTTAAAATTGATACCTAAACTTGTATAAATTCTATTGGATGAGAGGATTTAGACCCCTACCAACCTTATCTTTGAAATATATCAATTTAGATCTTTTAAAAAGCGAATTTGACTTTATAATAAAATAATATTTTTAGTTATTCCAAATGTGCCCCTCTCCTCCCTTATAAAAAGGCACCTCCTCCCTCTCTTCCTCACACAACTTTGAGCCTTCATTCTCCGCCAACCCCTGCCAAATTCTCTTCTACACTTCCCTAGTAACATCCTAGAGGTTCTGGTCTTCCTCAAAGCCCAATTTTACTGCCCTAAGAGGAGGTATCAAAGAAGTACTTCAAAGAAGAGGTAATTTCTGTTACCGATTCTTTCACCTTTATTTCTTCTTCCACTTCTTCTTCTTAGGTTGTTTCAATATGAAGTAATAACATCAGTATCACTCATATACTGATATGTTATTATAAGTATGAAACAAAACTATTTCACCATCTATCCATCCTACGGAAAAAGAAATCATCGTGCGTGTGTACGTACGGAAAACCGTCTCCACGCCGTGGTGTAATCTATTTTCCACCACCACATTACTTGGATGGGTATAATGGGGTAAATAATGACTATGTATGACTATTATAAAGTGATATTGATTCTTAAATAGTATACATACACTACAATACAATTCCACGATCACAGGAATGATATCATCACTCGTGTGTACGTACAGAATACCGTCTTTACGATGTGATGCGACTCGTTCTACATGATCTTCATTTCATAATGATTATATAAATGAATTTAATGAATTAATATGATATATATTACAATAATAAAATTCCGGAAATGAGGTATCTATAACCTAAAGATAAGAATAATAATTTATTCGACAAAACACGCATAACAACAAAAAGTAATAAACACCCGAATAACAAGTCGTAATGAAATATTACTAATAAGAAGCTAATAATATGACCATATATGATATCATAACAATAATAATGATTCTGGAATAAGTCAATAACATTGTTTAAATCATTATATAGTAGGTTCAGACACTTACGAAGCAAATCTGACCTAAGGTAAGGAAAATATCACAATCTCATTTTTATCCGAGATTGTTTATACTTTGAAATTTACTGGGGTGTATTTTATCATCAACACCCATGTTTCCTCAATATGTAATATTATTTCCATCCACCTACAATGTTTTAAATCCTATTTTACCCTTCGATGAGTTTTTAGTAAAAGATATTAAAGGAAGCTTTTGTCGTTTTTCATACGAGGCACTTTTTGACTTTTCCGAAAAAAGAACGAAGAATGTTTTATTAACATATACGGCATGAATGGATTTTTAAAACATTATTTCCAAGAAGCATCCTTTACAAGTTTTCATGTTTATTTTTAATAAACGTCTTTTAGTTTAAAATTTTATGACATGTTAAGAAAGGAAAAGTGTTTTTGAAGTAGAAAGGATATTTTCCTCAAGAATGAAGTTCAAGTGTTTTATCAAAATTATTTTCCATCTAAGATAATAAAGGGTTCTATTTCAATCCCTGTTATTACATTTATTTGATTATGTTGTGATGGAAATATTTTTATGAATTCCTATATCTTATATGAATTGTTTTATTATGTCACGATGTTTAAGATTCCCATTTTTATTACATGGGTTATGAAATGATGTATGATTTATGATTTTGTGGCACACATAAGAATGGTATCATTATGAGATGGGTGGGACCTATATCTCCTTCCAATGCATTGGGTAAAGATTTTATATCTCATGAGATAGACATGGCTAGAATGGTAGGTTATACCGGTTCAGTGAAACAGGACTGAAACGAGGAGTGAACTCGGTTCAGAAAGGGACTTTGTCCATTATGATAGTCTTGGAAATGAGTCTTGACTAATAAGAAATGATTCTCTATGATTATGTGTGTATTCCAAAAAGTTTCATGTTTTATGTTATGATTATTGGGATTACATTTCACTACTATGATTTATCCCATGTTATGAAATTATGATCTCTTTTGCAGGATAAGATTTCCAAAAGATTTTTTCTTATGAATATGACGTGATTGATATTTCTTTTGTTTACCCTTACTGAGCATTTGAGATCACCCTTTTATGTTTTATTTTCCCCATGACATAAAGAAAGGTTTTAGGTTTAAAAAAATAATATCATCATGGGAGATGTTGAATATCTTTCACCACGACTAGAATATTATATTCCGAGTTTCCAAAGACACTAAACTATTACGGTCCTTGGGTGATTGTTTTTGTTATGTACTAAGAATTCCGCCAAAGTAATTTAATGTCCATGTACGTTATGCTTAGGGTCTCGACAGTTGGTATCAGAGGAAAGGTTTAGTCAACCTTTGGAAACTAGGATGCGAAAACGTTAGTAAGATCCCTAGAGATATTTCTAAGGTATGTCTAGGGATGTCCCTAAGGATAAGTATACGTATAGGATATAGTTATAGAACTACGGTAACAATCTTAGAATATAACCTAAGATGTTAGATATTGTGGATACTCCCCCTTTATTATGTTGTTTTCCCTAGCATGATTTTTGTCTCTCACACTATTCTTTTTGGGTTTTAGATGATGGCTGGAACATGAAGGAACCGTGTTGATCAATGCAATGGACAATGCAATGATTGTCCTCCTGAACAAACAAATGTTATGGGAGATAAAGTGCAAAATCTAATTTCTATACTTACACAAGATATGAATCATTCTGGACTTCCAAATGAGCAGAGAAGGGAACAATATTCTATTCAGTCCTTCATGAGGCAACGTCCACCTTCTTTCAGTTGGTCTTCTGATCCACTTGTTGCTGAACAATGGATCAGTACTACTGAAAATATATTTTCAGTTCTTCAATTTTCTGAACATGATAATGTCATCTTAGCAGTGTATCGTTTGGAAGGTGATGCTGATCAATGGTGGAATCTTATCAAGAATATGAGGCCAAGAGTTGAAATTGAGTCCATGGAATGGGACGAGTTCAAGAACTTATTTTTCAATAAGTACTTCCCTCGTGTTCTTCGAACAAAGATGGAGAAAGAGTTTCTTGAACTAAAGAAAAAGGATGATGAATCTGTTGGCATATACGAAGCGAATTTTACAAGGCTTTCAAGGTATGCAACTGGATTTATCATCCAACCTGAAAGTAAAATTGATCGATTTTTCAGTGGCTTAAAACCAAATCTTCGAAGGGCATTAGCTATAAGAGACTTCAGTAGCTATGAAGAAATTGTGCGTTGTGCTATCAAGGTAGAAATTGAATTTGGTGTTACTTATCCATCTCATTGTTTTGACAAGAAACGAAAGATGGATTTCAAGGAGAAATCTCAGAATAATGGTGAAGAGAAGATGAATGCTCCCTTATGCTCAAAGTGTGGAAAGAAGCATGGTGGAGATTTTCTTAAAGGGACAAGTAAATGTCTCAAATGTGGAGAGGAAGGTCATCGGGCATTTGAATGCTGCAATGATGGGAATAATATGTCTAATGATGCAAAAAAGGGATGGGATACACAGAATGAACCTACTACACTTCAATGTTTCAAGTCCAAGGAGATGTGACATTATGCCAATAAATGCCCTAATCCAAGGGTAATTGATGATTGACATGAGAAACCACTTAAGGAAAAGGACAAAGGGAAGTCACATGCGATCACCATTGGAGATGTTGAATATGACAATGATGTGGTGGAATGATTAAGTGTTTATGTAATGGGATTCCAAAATAATGTTGAGTATTGGAATATTTATGTATTGGTCTATTTTGGTTTTCAATAATTTTATGGTACCAGTAACCATGGAATGTGATTGAGATATTTTTGGAAAAAAAGGTGATATGTGCATAATGAAGGGAAAATGAGAAAATGACATATTTTACAGTATTAATGAGCTCATTATTGATATAAGGACTAAGTGATATCATGGTTTGAGGATATAGAATTTTGAGGATTTTGGTATGTGGAAAGTATTAACTTTTAACTGCATTCATGTTTTCACTAAGGTTCAATGGATATTCATTCTTCAAGAGAATACATGATTAACGTATTCACATATTTGTAATTTGACCAACAAGATATATCTTATGATATGTGGGGGATAAATGATGGCATTCATGTGATCATTTTATTTATACTACGAGCTTGGACCGAAGTATTTTAGATAAGACTAAAGATTGGAATGGATTATGTTGGACATAAGTTAGTATTATTTAAGGATAAAACTTTTTTTTGATATTGTTGATGGGATTTTATAGTAATATAGCTTTAGAAAAAGGACAACCAGCAGGATGGGCGACAGCCCATTGCGTCGGACAAGGCTGTGGGAATCGAACCCACAACCGAAGTGCGACTGGCCTTTATCGCCTACCAATGGCCTACAGGAAGTCCCTGGTTAGTAGAAACTAGTTTTATTTTATTAAGCGGTATGATATATGAATTATAAGTTCATTTTTGGAACCATATACGATTAATCTAACCATAAGATGGACTTATAACTTTTTCTAACCTTTTGTTTGAAACAGATGGAATGAACCATCATTCTATCACATGATCTACTAACACAATAACAAATTCAACTTCATTTATTTAAGAGATGAAGTGGAAATTGTCCAAATAATGACCAACGGTGACACTGTACCAAAATCACGAAAGTATTTCTTCTAATTACAATTTCATCAACTTTAGGGAAATGATCTTGAAAACCAAAAATGTTGTCCTAGTGCTCTTATATCAGATTAATCAGATGGTACCTTAGATCATCACAAATTTATGGCTTTGTGATTGCTGGATTTTTCATAGCCATGTTCTCTACCACTCTTCATCAGAACATGATGGTTAGATTTCTCTTCGATATCCATATTTTCACCTATGTGGAAACCCAGTGATTAGTTTATTTGGGTAAACGTCACATTTCATAATTTTGTTTTTAAATATTGGTTTTGGTATTTCTTTTTATGATGTGGGTTTCTATCAAAGAAACTTTTGAATAGTAAACCATTTATAACCCCGATGAATTTTGAGGGCGAAATTCATTTTAAAGGGGGTAGAATGTAACACCCAGAGATTTTATGAAAAATATTCTTTTTAATTTCATTAATGTCTTGTGTTGTACGCTACACTAAAAGTAGTTTGCACAACATGCATCCTTGACTTGCCTTGCATTACACGCAATCACGACCTTCCTCGATAGCGTGTGTAGTACGCAATAACGAGTTTTACTAAACAACAATATGCTATTAAAATATTATTAAAACTAGCCGTTATGAATAGTAATAACCACTTTTTGAAATTTTGAAAATTTTATTTTTCAAAATGGACTACATTTTTGGATTCAGTATATCAAAATTATCTTAGGGTGAAATTTTGGTAATTTTCGGATAACTCTCATATTCTGATGAATAGTGAAAATTACTAAATTTTAATTTAAAACAACTTTTTTAATCAAAATAATTAATAGTGATAAATTATTAATTTGAGTGGTTTTAAAGTATATTTAGAATATATTTTTACAATTTAATACAATTTTGGTCATTGGATGTAATTGCACATTTAAACCAGACATAAACAAGTGTCAATCTCTTGATAGTTATTATCTCTTAAAAACACGCTATTTGTTTTGACGACGGGAATTAATTTTTAAATTAATTAATGTAACTGATATGTTTTGAATTTGGTAAAATAGACATCATTTTTGAATTCATAATATCAAATATAGCTTAGGCCTAATTTTTGGTATTTTTCTGGAAACTTTCATTTTTTGATGAATAGTGAAACCACTAAGTGGTAGTTAAGAAAAATGAATTTTCCATAAAACTTAATTTTACCGCTTCTGTGAGTGAAATTTCAAAAATCCAAGAGACACAGTTGATGTCAGTAAGTAAAATTTGGTTCAATGAGATGAAAATAATTTTTGGTGAATAGTAACTTTTTACTTTTTTTACCACGGTTAAAAGTAAATAGGGTAATTAAGGGTAAAAATGATATTAATATTACCCTAACACATGTCATAATTCTATTGGACAACTTTAATTCAACCAAAAACAACCTTAGGAATAAAATAAGACCATTTAGGCCCACTTGGATTAGATTAGGACTTTTATTATTAATTTATTTAAAGAAGGGTTAAAATAGTTTAAATCAATGTTTAATAGGTAAATAATTTTTAATATGGGGTAATACATAAGAAAAATTAGACTATAAATATTCATTAGAAAGATAAAACGATTTAATACATAATGGTATTTTATTTGTAATTTTTATACATTAAATAAGTTAATTTATTTATGACACAAATATGACGCATTAATTATCATATTAATGAAATATTGACATAATTGAGGTTATAAACACCAAAATAAATTTAATTTGAGACTTTTTATGAATTAAAATAATTTTCTAAGATAATATGACATGTTAGTATTGATGTAATAAACTTGGTTCGAAATAATCATTCTGTTATGAGTTTCACAAAAATCAATTACTAAATAGTGTCAAAATTGACATAAAATAGTTTTTAAAACAAATATTATATTTCTAATTGTTATTTTATTCCTAAAAATCTAAGGTTCGGCCAAATGACATAGATAAGGTTATATATATTAATAATAAACAACTTGGGGTTCGTTTGGCTTGATATGATAAGTTTATTAACCTTATAGTGTAAGAAAACAAGAATACACAGTAAAAGTTAAATTATCAAACTTAAAGTTAAATCTAAATGATAAGGTTAAAATTGATAACTAAACTTGTCTAAATTCTATTGGATGAGAGTAGTTCGACCCCTACCCACCCTATCTTAGAAATATATCAATTTAGAGCTATTAAAACCCGAATTTCACTTTATAATAAAATAATATATTTAGTTATTCCAAAGGTGCCCCTCTCCTCCCTTATAAAAGGGCACCTCCTCCCTCTCTTCCTCACACAACATTGAGCCTTCCAGCTCGGCCACACCCTCCCAAATGCACTTCTACAATTCCCTAGAAACATCCTAGAGGTTCTGGTCTTCCTAAAAGACTAATTTTAGTACACTAGGAGGAGGTCTCAAAGAGGTGCTTCAAAGAAGAGGTAATTTCCGTTACCGATTCTTTCACCTTTATTTTTTCTTCCACTTATTCTTATTAGGTTGTTTCATTATGAAGTAATAAAATCAGTATCACTCATATACTGATATGTTATTATAAGTATGAAACAACCCTATTTCACCATCTATCCATCCTACGGAAAAAGAAATCACCGCGCGTGCGTACGTACGGAATACCGTCTCCACGCCGTGGTGTAATCTATTTTCCACCACCACCTTACTTGGATGGGTATAATGGTGTAACTAATGACTATATATGACTATTATAAAGTGATATTGATTCTCAAATAGTAAACATACACTCCAATACAATTCCACGATCATAGGAATGATATCATCACTCGTGCGTACGTACGGAATACCGTCTCCACGATGTGATGCGACTTGTTCTACATGATCTTCATTTAATAATGATTATATAAATGAATTGAATGAATGAATATGATATATATTACACTAATAACATTCTGGAAATGAGGTATCTATAACCTAAAAATAAGAATAATAATTTATTCGACAAAACACGCATAAGAACAAAAAGTAATAAACACCCGAATAACAAGTCGTAATGAAATATTTCTAATAAGAAGCTAAGAATATGACCATATATGATATCATAACAATAAGAATGATTCTGTAATAATTCAATAACATTATTTAAATCATTATACAGGAGGTTCTGACACTTACGAAGCAAATCGGACCTAAGGTAAGGAAAATATCACAATCTCATTTTTATCCGAGATTGTTTATACTTTGAAATTTATTGGGGTTTATTTTATCATCCACACCCATGTTTCCTCAAAATGTAATATTATTTCCATCCACCTACAATGGTTAAAATCCTATTTTTCCCTTCGGTGAGTATTTAGTAAAAGATATGAAAGGTATCTTTTGTCGTTTTTCGTACGAGATACTTTTTGACTTTTCCGACAAAAGTATGAGGAATGCTTTTTTTAACTTATACGGCACGCATGGATTTTTAAAACATTATATCCAAGAAGCTTCCATTAAAAGTTTTCACGTTTATTTTTAGTCAACTTATTTTAGTTTAAAATTGTATGACATGTTAATAAAGGAAAAGTGTTTTTGAAGTAGAAAGGATGTTTTCCTCAAGAATGAAGTTCAAGTGTTTTATCAAAATTATTTTCCATCAAAGATAATAAAGGGTTCTGTTTTTATCCCTTTTATTACATTGATTTTATTATGTTGTGATGGATGTAATTTTATGAATTCCTTTATCTTATATGAATTGTTTTATGATGTCACGGTGTTTAAGATTCCCATTTTTTATTACATGGGCTATGAAATGATATATGATTTATGATTTTGTGGCACACATAAGAATGGGATCATTATGAGATGGGTGGGACCTATATCTCCCACCAATGCATTGGGTAATGATTTTATATCTCATGAGATAGACATGGCTGGAATGGTAGGTTATACCGGTTCAGTGAAACAGGACTGAAATAAGGAGTGAACTCCGTTCAGAAAGGGACTTTGTCCACTAAGATGGTCTTGGCAATGGCTCTTGACTAATAAGAAATGATTCTCTATGATTATGTGTGTATGCCACAAAGTTTCATGTTTTATGTTATGATTATTGGGATTAAATTTCACTACTATGATTTATCCCATGTTATGAAATTATGAACTCTTTTGTAGGTTAATATTTCCAAAAGATATGTTCTTATGAATATGACGTGATTGATATTTCTTTTGTTTACCCTTACTGAGCATTTGAGCTCACCCTTTTATGTTTGCTTTTCCCCAAGATATAAAGAAAGGTTTTAGTTTTTAAAAAAAGAAGATCTTTATGGGAGATGTTGAAGATCTTTCACCACGACTAGAAGATTATATTTCGAGTTTCCAAAAACACTAAACTATTACGGTCCTTGTGTGTGTGTTTTTGTTATGTACTAGGAATTCCGAAAAAGTAATGTAATGTCCATGTACGTTAAGCTTAGGGTCTCTACACATGGTGTAGGACATGGTGGGTCAAAATAGCCTAAATGTTTACAATAATTCATGTCAATTTGCAACATCTATTATTATGGGTGAATCCACCACAAACATGGATCATCCCTAATGGTTTGTTAGTTATGGATTCATATTTTATAAATGCCCAAACAGACCCTAATTCATTTTGGGTGGTTATTCCAGCCACATGCAAAGTTTATGTGGGGATTTATGGAGTATTTTACTCGGTATACCTCTATTAAAAATATTATATCTCTAATTTCACTCTTATTGAAGATCTAGAGTATTCCACAAAGGGGTTTTTGGTATTAATGTCTTGACCAAAAATTACATAGTTTGACTCATTTCCCCTTTGGCGTACTATTTTTATATCTATTATCCTGGTAATATGATTGCTCTAATTGCAATATTAGTTTTTATGGTGACTATTTTATATTTATTGAAGATGTAAAGGACTCTATAAAATGGTTATATACCTTGGTTTACCTTATATTCTTATAAATATTCCTTGGTTTGGTTTATAAAATTTATTCAACTACAATATATGATGTTTTTTATGAAATTGCATCTTTGGTGTCTTGTGAAATGGGTTTGAAATGCGTTTTCATTGGAAAATGTTTTTTCACACCATTTTTTCAATGAAAATATACAAATATTATTTTGAATTAAAATTAATTTTTAATCACTGGAGTAGTGAGTCTTCACTTGAGAAAAACTTTTCTAAAATTGTTAGATGTTTTTTTGAATTCTTAGTGAAAACATCAAACATGGGAAAATTTAGTAACCCAGTGTAAGTACATATGGAATAATAAGTGTATCTGAAACTACTAGAATTTGTGATTGTGATATTGATAGACCATGTAAAGATGTAATATCATTATGATTCACATTAATTCTAGCATAGTTTTCATTGTGTGTCCTTGGTATGTATTCCCATATACTGGATCCTAATTTTTTTTATCATGGTTTCATTTATATGTCATGTCTTATAAGATAACTTGGTTATCTACTAACATATGAGTTTTTTTATTAATTCCAAATATGTTCTCATTAATGTTTGTTTTCCCATATTTTTATGGATTTGAATAAGAAACTTCATTGGAGGAAAAACAAAATATGTTTTTGTGTAAATTGTTTTCAAAAGAAATATATTTAAAATATTTTTTCATCTTATGGGTAGTAATAACAGATTATGAGGATATATATTATATATATTTATGGTTTTAGCCAATTGAGAGTTTACCTCACAACCTGAATATGTATTTAGGAATTTGAAAAAATGTTTCCTCACGATACATGTAAAGGGACGGGTTTTTTTTAGCTCACTAGATTCTCTCAGTTTTCATTTCCATCATAGTGGATTCTGATGGTGGTGATGAATGTTCACAGAGAGGAATGGTTTTGACATTGTTCTCTAAATCATTCTATATTTTTGGGTTTATCCATCAAGAATTATTTATTTTTCTCATTCTTATGTACTCTTATCGTACACAACATACTTTTAATTTTGATTATTCCCAATTATATATGAGTCTATTTTTGTTTATATGTTAAACTTCACCTAATAGAAATACATTTGGGGTGATGTCTCTAGTCTACTCAGGTTGGTTTGCTAAAAATTGAATCAAAAGGATTACCCAGCCATAGGTTTGATGAAACTACCTAGGTTTGGTTTTAAATTTCTACTAGATAAGAAAATAGACCATCGGAACATAGGTAATTTCTATGGATAGGTTCTTAACTAGATCACTTTCATATTTTACTATGTGTAACCATTAGTAGAAAATGATTTTACCTCAATATTTAATCATGGTTCTCAGTTATTTAGAAGAACATTATTTTGGGGGTATATTGGATGACCCTTATCTTGATCACTTCCTCTCTCTTTAATGTATTGATGCGGATCTTTATGGTATGTAATTTAGATTCTAGATGTTCTCTCAAATCGAGTATTACATATTGTGTTTGATAGGTAATTCCACCTATAAGATCTCTTCAGAACCCAATAGATAAAAAATGATACAAGTTCTATAATTTAACCCTTTATTATACATTTAAGTAGTAGAATAAAAAATCCAAATAATCAAAACTCTTTTTCAGATGGGTTTTGGAAACTTTAATAGGTGGTGGATCATGGTTATGAATTTTCCCAGAAGAAAACACTTTTATTCTACGGTACATGGTGTAACATCTCAATTTATTATAGAATAATACTTTTTCATATTTATTAATATTTATGAATTAAATATTAATTTTAATTTAAAGGGACACTTTTTCTGATAGTATACTAAACATTAAAGAATGGGTTTCTCCTAAATATTATGTTACCTACCAGGAAGAGTTATAACGAAAAATAATACATTATTAATATTATTATTTTAAATGGTACTGAACACCTATAATTGGTATTTTATGGAATGAATAGAACTAACTATATAATTTTTACACATGTTTTATAATTTTTTTTTACTTTCTTCCATCATATTTTATGGCCTTAAAATAATAATAAATCAAATTTTAAGCACAAAGATCTCAAATGTTTTTAAAATGTATTTCTACAACTTATTGATGGAGAACCATTTGTAATTATAAATATTGATAGATTTATAATGTTTATAATACAAATTTATCTTATTATTTTTTATATAGACATTAAAATTCACTTTGTTTTCATTATTTTTATTTTTCTATTAATATTAATTTTTTAATGAATAGTGAAAAATTCAGCATTTTAATTAAAAAAATATTTTCATATAATTTATTTATATAGTTAGGTTATCCTTTTAATTTGTTTTAAAGAACAATTAAATAAAAAATTTATCATTTAATTAAATATATGTCATTTAAATCAATTTAAAATTGAAATTGGATATGAAAACATTGTGAAATTTTGAACGTTTATAATTTAAAATCTCATTTCCCCAATCCTTCAATGGGATTAATTTTTAAATAATTTTTAGTCTCTTCTGCTAATTGAATTTTAAAAAATTAAAATACATGGTTTTAATTAATTTTAAAAAGGTGATCTAATTGGATCTAAATATTATTTGGTTAATAGTAATTTTTTTATTTTATTTACCATAGTTAAATGTAAATCGGTTAATTACTATAAGAATATTATTATAAAAATATAAAACTACCATAACACTTATCCTAATATTATTGGTAGAGTTATTTTAGTCCAATATAATACTTGGGATGAAATTGTGGCCTTTGGGAGCCACTTGGGGTTGATTATGACATTAATAACATTTTATTTAATTTAAAAAAAAAAGATGTCATAAACTTGTCTCCTATTACTAAAATAATTTTAATATTGGATGATGTAAGTGATATCATTGAATATAAATAGTTTTTATTAATCTAAAAATATTACCCAAATTTTGATAATTTATTTATTAATTTTTTATATTAAATATTTAAATTTAATCACAACAAAATGATGATAGAGTTATAGATTTTTTTAAAGAAGAATCGAGTAAATGAAATTAATAATTTCCAAAAAAAATTAAATTAAAATATTTGATTCCATCCATGCTTTTTTGGGATTAATTAGACGTGTTTTTAATTAGTGAAAATAATTTTCTATAATGAATCAAATTTTTATGATTTTATTTAAATGTAATGTAATGAATAGTGTCAAAATAGACATTATTAATATTTTAAAATATACAATATTTAATTAAATTTATTAAGATTTATAAAAAATCTAGTTTCAAAAAAATATTTTTTGTAAGTCTTAAATTATCATTTGTTACTCATTAATTAGTCTTTTGACATGTAATAGTCATTATTTACCCTCTAAAAGTGTAAATTACTTAATGTAGTGGTAAAAGTTACAATGGTTAAAATATAAAGATAAGGATTAAAAAATATCTAAAACCAGTATATATTTTATTGGATGAATGGATTTAGACCAACAGTCGTCCTTTATTTAACATAATCAACATAGACCAAATTGTAATATAAAAAGTATTTATATTAATATAAACTTTTAATAATTTGAAGAGTGCCCCTCCCCTCTTCCATAAAAAGGTACTCTTATTCTCTATTCCTTACATTTCAAAAAACTTTTGGTTCTAAAAAGATATGAGAAGAAAACATTCTTATATTTAATCCCCACATTATGGATGCCTTATTTTATGCATAACCCCCATCTAAGAGGTGTTAATGTATTAATAAAGTCGATCATCTGAATGATATGTAATATTTTTATTTAATTGTTTCTATTGTATTTCTTCTTCTACATCTTTCAAATAACATGCAACCATTATTATATAACAACTACAATATCCTAAAATATAATAACATGTTATTAATTTAATTTAATCACTGTAATCCATCTCCACTACAATCAAATGGGAAAGGAATTACTCATTCATGCATATGTGTTAAATGTCACTTCCATAAACAGATATAGTTTGTTTTCTATAATTTTTTTTATGACTGGTTATAATGATTGAAGTAATACTAAAATGTGATATTCATAACATGATAATAATTATAATATAATAATATATTAATTATATTCTTACGTTCCATGAACATAAAAATTATAACATCGTTTGTGTGTATGTGTGAACAATCATTTCCATAAAGCGATGTGACGGGTATTTATTCACTACATAACGTTTATGATATATATAAGAATATTAAACCGATTCAGTGATATTAGTTATGTTATTTTAATTATGTAAATATAAATTATTATTTACCTTATTTCCATAATGATCAATGAATAATGAAAACGTTTCTTATGTGTACATCTGACATACCGTCTCAATGATTGGAACATTTTTAATTTGTAAATAACCATAATTAATGGATTGACATAAAAAAATTATATATAAAAATGAAAATAGATTCAGGAATATAATTAAGGATACTATAGACTTATGACCACATGGACTACTGAAATCATACCAAGTTCATTTTTGACTCAAGTACCGAATATCGACAAAAGGTCATCTATGAATGTAAATAATTATATAGTTACAATTACATGGAAATAAGTAATATAAAAGGAATAATAAAATTGTAAAGGGATATAAACAAATTATAAATTAACCCATGTTCATTATTTTGGAATCTAAATAACATATGAGACATGTCAAACTCTATGTAAGTGACATCATCTCAATATGCTTTTGTTGAGGAATAATTTGATGTAATACCCCACATTCATTCATATGGTGTATGATCCACCCCTTTAAATTTTAATTTTGTTCAAAGGTCATCAAAAGGAATGTTTTTATATGAAGAGTTTTACTAAATGATAAAATTAATGTTCTTTTAAAATATATAGTACCATCACTTTTCTTCCACCGTGACCACTATTTGATATGTGGCTTCCTTTAGATGTTGTAATGTATTTTTACAAGAAAAAGAAATACCATATTCCCTTTTAGGGTATTTAAGTAATAAATTAAGACTCAAAATGGATTTATTATTTTAATATCTTGAAATGATGTCTTGTGATTACAATGTGGAAATGTTGTTTTTCTTTAATACTCATTTTATGTGTTATGAATATGTTGTGGTTCATGTAAATTATTTACGTATATGGGTAGTTCAATGATAAACCAAGGGCTGGTGAGACCATGATTTCTATCCAATTAATTAGTTAATGAGACTGAGTTGAAAATTCGGGTTTCTCCAAAGATATTTAGTGAATATATTGTGATGGGTATTGAAAATTTAACCATGATGGTTACTCCACATGTATTTTTGAATTACATAATTTAAGTATGAAATGGATGTCAAACGTTACCTTTATGATTTATGTTTATGATGATTGTTTATGGGGATATTATTATTTCTTGAGGAATTTTAGAGAATATATGTTTTATTGGTGAAAAGTGTAATTTTTTTGAAATGTTTTCATGAGTTTAAATAATTCTTGGACTAACAGTTTCGTTCATTATTTTATATCCCTTATAGAAATTGTTGGGCTAATACCATGATTTTGAAATTTATTTCCATTGGTTATAAGGATTGGTAAAAGAAAATAAGAATCCAAGATGAATGTTATGATGATTTATATCAATAAAAAAATAATGTTTTAAAGAGTTATATCTATTGAAAAAAATGGACAGTGAGTATAATTGTATACTCGGTAATATTAGAGTTGTTATGTAATAGTTATGACCTAATTATAAACAAATATAAACCTGAAAATAGACTATATGTGAATTATTTTCATTACTTAATATTATGTATCATTTATGGTTGGGGCCATATAGTTGGTATCAAAGTTCATTTTAGATAACTTTAGAAGTTAGGATATTATTAAAAGAATATATATAAATTATTTTTTACTTTAGGGTTGAATTGAAATGATATGGAATTTGAATATTACCATGTTGCTTCATCTAAGATATGTCTGTTTAGAATGGTAGAGTAAATAGTGAAATTTTTCTAGGATGACATCTAGAGGAAAACAACCTCCCAAATCAACAACCAGAGATGGTCAGAATCAAAACTGAACAATTGTTTTTAGTGATGAAAAAAATTAAATTGGGCTATTTGTGGAGGTGGTATCCATGAACAAGATCATCCAGATCAACCATAGGGAAACATGTCGACAATGGACAATTTCATGAGGAAAAACACCCCATCATTTACCGGATCACCTGACCTTGTGCTAGCTGAAGGGTGGATTAAAGCACTAGAAAATGTTTTTGATATAATGGGATTTTTCATAAAATTAAAATTTTATTTTTGTTGTTTACCACATTGATTGTAAAACCGATCGATGGTGATCGATGCTTAACAATATCTAGGATATTGAGTAGTTTTATAATCTTGATTGGGATGAATTCAAAAGTATGTTTCTTGGAAATATTTTCCTAAGTTGTTTTGATTTAGTATGGAAAAAACAATTATTGGAATTGAGGAATGATGAGTTATATGTGGATAATTACAAAGAAAAATCCAGTCAACTGGAAAGGTATGCTCCAAATTTCATACGGGATATTGATAATAAAATAATTCATTTTTTTGGATTAAATCCCAAGTACTTAAAGTTGTTTTCTTGTCGTGAGTATATAAAGTATCTAAAACTTGTTCAATGTATTGAGAATTCAGAATTGGAGTTTTTCGATGATCAAGTGTTCTTCAACAACCATCCAAAAAAGAGGTAGAGGTGGTAGGTTAAATGGGATAATTCATCAAAAGAGTCTGATGGTGAGAAAATTATGTTTAAATTGTGTGATAATTGTGGGAATAAACACATTGGGAATTATATATAAATTCTATTCAGTGCTTCTGATGTTTGAATATTATACATAAGGCTCGTAACATCACTAAAAAAGGTCAAGGTAATGGTAAGAAAAAATATGATATATAGTTTATAAAATGTTTTAAATGTAATGAGGTGGTTCAATATGAAAATGAGTGTCTGGTGAATAATTTTAATGATGGGAAGTAGATAGACTATAAGAAGAAATGTGTCATAATATCCTTTACAACTAATTTAGTAAATGTTGTTCCATAATAGGATATAGTATCATGTACATTGTTGGTTTATTCAGATTATGCCAATGTGTTTTTTGATTTAGGGTCAATACATTCATTCATTTCTATGAAATTTTCGGGTAAAGATGAAATTACACCACAAGAAATGAATCCAAAACATATGGTAAAAACACATAGGTAAAATTTTGAGTCAAAAAAAACTATAAAATTCTTTTATCCTTGTATGCATATAGAATTTTCCATAAATCCTTATTGTTTTCCTCTTGTTGAGTTTAAAATTTAGGTAGGGATTGGATTTTTTGTACCATGCTATTAATGACTATAGAGATAAATAAATTTCTTTTTAGAAACACATTCATTTTGTGTAGATAAATGAGCCCTTAACATTGATAACATATTAGGATGTTGAGAAAATAATAAAAGGTTTAAATGAATATTACCTTTAACATATTCATGAAAATAGTTGAACCATTCAGATTAATGATGTGCCAATGGTAAATGAGTATCTTGGTGCTTTTCATGATGTGTATTCTTGTATTATTCCTTATCATGATGTAGAATTTATTATTGACTTAGTTTCTAATGATAATCTAATTGAAAAACACCCTTATCAAGTTGCTAAAATTAAACATTTAGAGGAGAATATGAAATTATAAGAGGTATTAGATAGAGGTTTCGTTCAACCTAGAACATCATCATGAGATGATCCTATCATGTTTGTTAAAAATAATGATGGTTCAATGAGACTTTTCATTGATTTTAGTTCATTCAATAACATGACTGTTAAGAATAATTATCCTTTGTCTCATATTGATGATTTGTTTGATTATCTCTTCGGAGTAAAATTATTTTTCAACCGTGACATGAGGTCGGGGTCCCATCAGTTAAAGGTAATGGAAAAATACATTCCAAATATTTTGTTTCATACTCGATATATCCATTAGAAATTTTTCATTATGTTGTATGGGTTAACTAATACACCTTCTCTATTCATGGATTTTATATATAGAATATTTCATGAGTTCTTTGGTAAGATTGTGGTTCTATTTATTGAACACATTTTGGAGTTTTCTAAATGTATATAGGATAATGAAATTCATCTATGGGTTGTTTTGAAAACCCTAAAAGTAAAGATACTCTGTGGGAAATTCAACAAGTTTGAATTTTGGTTGCAACAAATTTCTTTCATAGTCACATTATTTCTAAATAAGGAATAAATATTGATTGTACTAAAGTGAATGTTGTTGAAGAATATAAAAGACACATAAATATAACTGAGATTTGTATTTTATTTCATTTAAGATTATATTACCTTAGGTTTGATGAAAATATTTTCTGGATTTGATATCCCACAAATTAAGTTCACTTGAGAAAGTGTTAATGTCATCTAAAAAAATAATGTAATGATTGTTTTCAAGAATTGAAAGGAATATTGGCGAATGATAAAATTTTGGAACTACCTTCTAGAAATGAAGAGTTTTTAATCTATAGTGATTCTCAAGTGAGAGGAATTGGTTGTGTCTAAATATACAATGATCAGTTAATATTTTTTTCTTCTTATTAGTAGAAAATTCCAGAGTGAAATTTACCTACATATGATAATAATTTTTTTATTTGATTTAAAAATTTCGAGATATAATCTGAATGGTGTAGAATGTGAAATATATACATACCATAAAAGTTTGAAGTATATATTTAATCAGAAATAATATAACATTAGACAGAGAAGATGGTGGGAACTAATCAACACTACTATAAAATAAAGCTACTTCCATGGACCTATAGCTATGATTTTGTAGTCTATAACCATGATTTTAGAAGTGTAGCTATAGGTTTTTTTCTGTGGCCTCCAACCATAGTTTAAAAAACCATGGATGTAAGACATTTATTTCTAAAACCAATAACCACGTTTTTTGAAAACCGTAGCCATATGATTCCGCCCTTCCGTAGGAAAAACATTCCCGCCAAAATTTTAGCTGGAAGGCCTATTGGCATTGTTTTGTGGATTTTGCCACAGTTTTTATTAATATATATATATATATATATATATATGTATATATATCATAATATATATATATATATGTATATATATCATAATATATATATATATACATGAAGCATTAGGTGGTGTTGTCTTAAGCGTCGTAGGTTGTCAAATGGGATGTGCCGGGATCGAAACTCGACAGGCACATTTGTTATTCAGTTTATTTCCATGGTTTTCCAATGTTATAGCCACAATTAAAACTATAGCAATATATCCCTATAGACACAGTTTAATCTATGGCTACATTTCAACCACCACAGTGGCGGATTTTGATGCCTATTTCCACGGTTGTCAAAATCATGGAAATAGGAAGCTAATTCAATAGTTAAAATTTTGGCAATAGTTCGGGACCCACTACCATTGCAATAATAGTCTTGGTTGGCCAAAACCATGTCGTAGCCTAAAATGATGGCTTTGAGGCATATTCCCATGGTTTTGAACCATGGAAATAGGCCCATTTTCTAGTTGTGCAAGGATTATTTTTTCATGTTTCATTTCCATCCTTGAAAAGAAAACAAATTGGTTTATTCTTTGAGCCAGAAAAGAAATGCTACATGAACCATGATACATTTGGAACATGACCCTTTGGTTAATGATTTGATAAATTATTGAATGGATGTTTTTGGTGTAAGAAATTCCTCTAATTTGTTTTAGGTTTCAGTGAAATTCTCCCTATCAGGAATAAATAAGAAAGCACAAACGGAAGACCAGGAAATGTAGAAAATTGTATAATTGGTTCAAAATGGTATGTTTCCAAAATTTAACATTGATAAAGAGTGTGTTTTGAGATTTGGAAAAAGGATATGTGTGCCTTATGATTCATGGTGGAAGAAACAATTTTTTTGTGTAGTTCATAGTTCTCTATTTTCATTTCATACTATGAGAACTATGTTTTAGAGATACATTTAGATGTATTAGGGGTGGGATGGAATAAAAGATGTTATTTCTGAAAAAACTGTGAAGAGTTTGAGTTTTCAATGGGTTAAATTAGAATAAATGTTTCCAATGGGAATGTTTCATCCTCTAACAATACCAGAGTAGAAATGGGATAAATATATCCATGGATTTTGTAGTTGTATTATCATATACTTCTAGAGGTAATAGTGGGATTTGAGTTATTTTTTGATAGATTGACTAAATCTACTCATGTTCTTCCAATTCAAGATATACATTATCAGGATAAAAATTATTAGATATTTCTTAATGATATAGTCAGGTTATATTGAGTTCTTATAAATATTGTATTTGATTGTGATCCCATGGTCAATTTTTACTTTTGTAAAGGCCTTGAGAAGTCATTGGGAACTAAATTAAATTTCAGTACCATTATTCATCTTCAATCAGATGGGTAGGTAGAGATAAAAATTCATACATTTGAGTATATTCTACATTATTGTTCAATATATTACTAGGGAAGTTTGGATCGACAAATATATTTTTTTGAGTTTTCTTATAATAATAGTTTTCATTCCGGTATATAGATAACACTATTCACAAAATGTTATGGAAAGAGGTGTCGGAAAACATCATTTTGGGATGATGTTGGAGAATGGATGTTTATGGGAAAAAAATTTGTATAATATGTTTTAGAAAATTTCCAATTTATACTAAAACATGGGAGGACAATTCATACTATGTAGAATAGTTAAGCGGGCAACCAAAGGAATGTTCATTATATAAATGTAGGTGATCATGCCTTTCTCAAATTTTCACCACGGAAAAGTTTGATGTGTTTTGTAGAAAAGGGGAAGATGAGTCCATGGTTCATTGGACATTATGAAATCCTAGATTAGTTTGGATAAGTTGAATATCGAGTGGATTTACCTTTGAGTTTATCCTCAGTACACAATGTTTTTCATGTTTTAATGTTAAGAAATTATTTTCCATATCCATTTAATTTTTTGAGTAATGAAGTTGTTCAGTTGTAATAGAATATTTATTATGAGGAAAAACCAGTCTAGATTCTTGATTGTAGATGGAATGTGTTCGGGAATAAGTTCAATATTCAGGTTAAGGTTTTTTCATAAAATTGTAGTGTTGAAGAGGAAACATGAGAATCTAAGAATGCTAAGAGGAAAAAATACCCCCATATATTTGATAAGTGAATAAAATTGTGAGGACACAATTCTTAAATGTGGGGAAGGTTGTAACATCCCGGGTAATTATAAAAAATATTCTTTTTCATATGTATTAATATTTATGAATTAGATTTTAATTTTGCATTAAAGGGAATTTTGTATATGAGAGCATACCAAACACAAAAAAAATTGGTTTCTTTGAAATATTACATTGCGCACCATAATAATTTTAACTAAAAAATAATAAATTATTAATATTATCATTTTAAATTATAGTTAACACATAGTTTTTTTATAATCAGGAATGAACAAAACTAACTATATTATGTTTAAACATGTTTGTTAAACGTATTTACATTCTTCCAAAAAAATTATGGACATAAAATAAGAATAAATCCAATATTATGTATAAAAAGCACTAATATTTTTAAAAGGTATTTCTATAGTCTATTTTTGGAGAACAATTTGTAATTATAAATTTTTATTGTATTATAAATTTTTTTTGAAAAAATCTAACTTATTCTATAGAAGTGGGATATCAAATATTAATTTGGTTGAATTTTTGGTATTTTTATGATAATATTCATTTTTTATTGAATAATTAAAAATATTGCATTTTAATTCAAAACTATATTTCATCGAATTATTTATATAGTTAGGTTTTCCATTAATTGGTTTTAATTTATAATTTTAAAAGTTGTTATCATTTAATTTAATTTAGGCCGTTGTAATCAATTTTAAATTGAAATTGAATATAAAAACGTTGTTAACTTTTGAAGGTTTTTACATTAAAAACGAATTTCCTCAGTCTATCAATGAAATTAATATATAAATTAATTTTATTCACTCCTCTGAATTAAATTTTCCAAAATTTATGTACTTGGTTGCAATAAATATGAAAAATGTGAACTAATGGGATCAAAATAATATTTAGCAATTAGTAACTTTAGTATTTTATTTACCACACTTAAAGAAAAATCAGGTAATTAAAGGTGAAAATAATATTATAATTATATAAACTACCCTAAAACTTGTCCTAATCTTATTTTATATGTTATTTTCAACCAAAAAATATACTTGGGGTCTAAATTTTGGCCTTTTGAAGCAACTTGGTAATGATTATGACATTAATAACATTTTATTTAATGTCAAAAAAAAGATAGCATAAACATGTCTCTTATTAATAAAACCATTTTAATATGAGGATATATAAGTGATATACTCAAATATAAATCATACATAGAAAGAAAAAATGATTTCCTACATCCTGATAATTTATTTAAAACTCTTATACATTATATAATTATTTTTAATAATGACGTAATTATTATAAAGAAATAGAATTTTTTAAAAGAAGACTCCATTAAATGTTATTAATATTTTTAAAATATATATATATTGAAATATTTTTTTCCCATAAAAGATTTTTTAGATGACGTAAACATGTTATTGATGAGTTAAAATATTTTTTTAAAGGAATCATATTGTTATTATTTTTGTAGAATGTTAAGTAATTAATTTCCAAAATAGACATATTTTATATTTAAAAATATGAAATATTTATTTAAAAGAAATAAATGTTATAAAAATAAAAGATTCATACATCTAGTTTTTAAATGTCTCCAAAATTAATTAATGTATCATTCATTTGTCATTTGACATGTTATGGTAAATATTGTAACTCTCAAACATGAAAATTACTTAATAAAATTGTAAGAGTTAAAAGGGTAAAAACATAAATATGAGGATTATAAAAATGTCAAAACATTTATAAATTTTAATATATGAGTGGATTCAAAACAATAATAATCCTATATTTTAAATAAATCTACTTTCTCCAATTTGGAAAAGATAATGAATTTATTTTAATTTAATTATTTTAAAAATTCCAAGAGTACCCCTTCCCAATCCTATAAAAAGGTTTTCTTCTAATATATTACTTAAATTAAAAAAACCATTTAGATTATCCATGATCTACAAAAAAACCATTCCAAAATTCCCTCAAAAAATTATTTAGGCATAATTGTTTTTATAACACACATTCGTTTAGGTGTTAATGTAGTAAGAAATGTGATCATCCGAAGGAGAGGTAATTTTTTTATTTCAGTGTTTCTATTTTATTTCTTCTTCCAATTCCTTTAAATATACTAAATCCATGATGAGATAATAAATAAATTATCCTTAAATTTACAGATATATTTTTATTTTAATATCATGAACTAAATCCATATCCACTTCAATCAAATGGGAAAACAATTAATTGCCTATGCATACAAGTGAACTATCATCTCTATAAGGTGTTATAATTAATTTTCCTTAACCATCTCACATGGAAAGTTATAATGATGGAATTAATATTAATATGTGATATTAATGACATATTAATCCTTATAATATAACAATATATAAATTATTTTCTTACTTTCTGTGCACATAAAATTGATAACATCATTTGTGTGTATGTGTGAACTATCACATGCACGAAGAAATGTGATTCGTTTTTTTCAATAAATAACTTCTAAAATATATATAAGTACATTTAAATTATTAATATTTAATTAATTGTGCTATTATAATTCTTAATGGTAAAAAATTACCTAATTTCCATAATGATCAAAGAAAAATGAAAATTTTACACATGCATACATACGGCCTACCATCTCCATGATTAAAATGATGTTCATTTTTAAATAAACATAATTAATGGTTCTATTTAAAAGAATAATTTATGTATAGAAATTATAAAAATGGCATGACTATTATTTTGGTGATGATGGACTTATGACCACGTGGACTATTGAAATCATACTAAGTTCTTTTATACACACATACCTAATATCATCCAAATGTCCAATATGAATGTAAAATTTTAAATAATTAATATGACATGGAAATAAGTTATCTAAATTGAATAATGATATTAAAAAACGTTCTGAAGAATGTATAAATTGCCCTATGTTTAATGTTTAGTAATATAATGACTTTACAAGACAAGGAAGACACGAGATAAGGGACTTAATCTCAATTTATTTTCATTGAGGAAGAATTTGATGTTATGGAATTGTTTTACTAAATGAAAAAAGGAATAATTTTTTAATATATATGGTGACACAAATTTTTCTACTTCCAGCACCATTATTTGATATTAGGCTTCCATTACAAGTAGTAACATTCTTTTGAAAAAAAATACCATATTCATTTTTCAGGTATTTTGGTATTGAAAATGGTTATGAGAATGGAATAATTATATCAATATATTCAAATGATGTACTAAAAATACATTAGAGGATAACACCCTGACAATTTATTAGGTAAAATCAAAGGGCAGTAAACAATTACCCTAAGATGAAAGAGAAGATTACATATCAAAGAAACCATACCCTCCATCACATCCTTGGTGAGAAGCCACCTATGCAGTAGTCGATTCCCATTTCGAACTTTCATAATGCTTGAGAACCTTCACATACATCCTTCAAAAGATCATTAGTTCTGGGTATAGCAGCTCTGTGTTCCCAGTCGATGACCTGTTGGGCATCGACTTTGGAAATTTGGAGTATTCCTTCCTTATCCTTCGTCATGATTGAGTATTCATGCTCCCCCGATTCCCAGTCATCTTCAGTGCCCTGCCCTGAACAATCTCACTAAAAAGGTCCTGGTAAATCATCTGTCATTTTCCTTGTAACTATCCAAGTATTCCCCCCACTTTCCAGAAATATGGACCTCATGGGAGCCCTATTCCCCTCCTTGACCTTCCTGAGATTGACAATTGGGGTCAATCAGAGCCAGAAAATTAGGCTACACCAAAAATTCATTAATTTCCATAGTCCCCTACCACAAGTCATCCTTCTAAATTCCATCCTCTGGAGAAGAGAACCCCAGTAGTGCTCTACCACCTTTATCCATTTTCAGAGCCTCCTTCGCGTTCACCTGTTCTACTCCTTGGGACCGGTTTTCAGTCTCAATCGAATCCATGATAACATCATCACAAAAACCTGTCTTTTAGATCTATCATCAACTTCCAACACCTCAACAAAACAACTCTCACAACATGTAGCGTGAGCCTCATTTAGAAGCATCAACTCCTTGTAGTCACCTACATACTTCCAACTAGCATCCACTGACGGAAAAACCTCTTTTTCTGAGGTCTTAATCACACTAACACCCAGTGGATCTCCCATGTCACCAGTCTCATGGCCATCAGTAGACTGCATCTACCCAACCCCTGAAACCAGATCAATCCTAAGTCGAATAAACACTGAAGAAACCAGAAGATTCGGGAGAGTTTCCCCCACACTCAATGAAAGGTGTTTCATCATGTCGTTCATGAGATCCTATATAGGTCCATGACCAAGAGACATACCTATATTCTCCTTCAGACCAGACAACCTCCCAATCGCTGCATCACCTTGACATTCAGAAACGATGTGCCTGAGATGAAAGCAATTGGTTTAGTAATCAAATCATGCCTTAAAAACAATGGCCTGCTTCCATCAAATTTCCTCACCCAAGGTGATCCATATCCACTCCATTGAAGACTTTAGACATCCACCTCAACACCGATGCAGGGATTAACCGTATGACTTACTATGGAGGTTTGGAAATCAGAACAAGTATAGAGGCCCATCATGTTTCCAGTCATGCAGATAATCACAACGATTTGAAACAGAAGAGGATGTTTGGGAAGACTCACCCATGCCATGATGGCGAATGGGTCACGGTTCATACTCAAATAAAAAGACCAGCGAAGGATGGAAAACCTACAGCCATTGCAATGACGAGGGGAACTGGTCCAATCTCGGATCAAATCCTCTTCTAAAGCAAACCGGAAAATAATGTGACGCTTATGAAGGAGACAAATGACTACACGGTCGTGAATGTCCCATTTGCTGAAGAAAAAATACTCTAAATCATCAACTGAGGGCCACCTGTGACTGAAAGAAGCCACCAGTGTTAAATAAAGATGACGTGATGCTTCATAGAACTCCACAAGTGAGATCGGCAGCTGAGGATCACCAAGGTGAAGATCAGGGGCCTTTCGGATAAGTGAGATCCCTGGAAACTCTTGACGAAAATTAGGGTCTGAAAATGGGGCGAACGGATTTTTCAAGACCGGGGCGACATGATCAAATCATCCTCCCCCCTTCCTCCTCCAAGAAGATCGTGGAAATCATCCTCCTTCGTAATTTTGAATTTATATTGACGGTTCCTTGATATGAAGAAGGAGGGTGATCCCTTGATAGCTCTGCAATGCATTGGGTAAAGATACAGAGTTTACAGGTTGGGTTTCTCCTAATAAATTTATGTAATATAATGTGATGGGTATTCCAAATGTAACCATAAATGATACTCCATATATAGCTATAAAATCTACAATATAAGTACAATATGAATGCCACAAGTTACCTTTATGATTTTTTATGATTATATTTTACAGGAATATTATGATTTCATTACCTTTGTTAACTAACTGTTGTTTTGTGGGTGAAAATTTTGATTTTTTGAAAAACAATATCCTGAGTTAAAAACATTCGTGGACTAATAGTTTCATTCCATATTTTATATCCCTTACTAAACATTTTTTTTCTCATCCCATGTTTTTGAAATGTTTTCCACGGGTTATATGGATGGTTAATAGAATGGAATAAGTTAGGATTAATCTAATGAAGATTTATATCATGAATATAAAATAAATCATGGTTTAAATATTTTTATATTGTGAAAAAATGGATCGTGAATAGAATTGTCTACTTTGTATTATTTTAATTACAATGTAATATTTATGTCCTAATTATCTAAAAACCATACCATTAAAAGATAATCAATGTGAATTATTGGATTCACTAAAGATTAGGTAATGTTTAAGGTTGTGTAATTATACAAGGGACCTCAATAAAATAAAAATTGGATCAAATAGATTGAGAGGATCATTCATTTCCAAAAGACTCTAGAATAATAAAACGTAGGTTTCCCCACTTGTATTATTTAAGGAAAGAGAAGGTAATTCTGGGAATCTATTTTGAAATATATTTTGTATAAGGATCATATTTGGATTACTTTCATGAAGGTATTTAGTTAAATAATTTATCTTGAAACTTTTCTTGTGGTAAAGACTCAGAAGGTTTTTACCTCAGAACATGGGGAGCACTCTATTTTGGATTATCCTAATCATTTCATTGATTTAGTTAAACTATCACCCAAAAATTATTCTGATGAATACCTTAAATGTATAAGGTTTTATACGGGTTTAAGGGAAGATATTTGGTTATTGATTATCCTCTTGTGAATGTAGATTTTTTAAGATGTTGTTGTTAATGTATTTATGGATGAGGATGACCTACCAAGGAATACTGGTTTATTTGATTATTTTATTGAAGTTTGAGGTTACCAGAGTGTTTCCTCTATCCCAAAAAGTTTTCATGGTAAGGATGAAAACTTTATATCTGGGAAAGTGTTAAGGGATTCATTATGATAGAACTATTTAAATTTATATTATTTTGGGATACTTATCTATACTATGCCTAATTTTATGGTGATACACACGACTTTCCATTATTTTGGAAAATCCAGTCACCTTCGAAATTTTTTTATAAGAGTATCGCATGAATGTGGTGTTGGATTCACACATACTAAAGGATCTTAGGATAAATCTAGAATTGTCAATGGTGGTGTATCTTGTTCTCCTGAAAAAGTATATTCCAATTAAATAAACCAATATTTGGGAAGTTCTAGGACAGAATTTTTTATACATCAGAGTATACACTAGAAGATTATGAATCCAGGCTAGTTAAAGTTAGAGGTACATTGTTTATATTGCATTTATATGGTTATGATGTAGTTTGATAAGAGTCTATATCATTAATTTATATGATATAAGTTGACAGATGTGTTGGGTTTATGTTGATACCTTATTCCACTCATTATGGATCTTTTCACTCCCTTGGGAAAAAATAATGAGTAACTTATAAAATGTTTCTAGTTCCAGGTAATGATCACCAACCATGAGCTCATAATGTATTTACTAGTTCTTGATCTTGATATATTCAAACTCTTAATTTTAATGGAAAAGATTTTTAGATTTAAATTCGATATAGATTATTATCATAATCATGTTTAGAATCTATCTTCTAATGGGGTTACACACATATTTTAGCGTGAGGGGATCCTAAATCTGGAAGAGAATATTAGGATGATTCTATGTCCAGAGTGGTATCATTATAATTTTTGGAGATTTTCATTGACATCATCAATGAAATTTAAAGTAGTTTTCTACCTAACATTGGGGATAATGGCCCAACATATTTTTATTTTGGTATTTCTATGTTTCCACCACAGAGGTATGTTGATTGTTTTATTGACCATCATTCAGGTTAAATCACATACCAATATTATCATATAGTTTGGAACCTACTATGTTGAAGGATCTTAAATTTTATTTCAAATACCATAATGATAAAGCATTTTTTCATCCTATAATTTCAACTAGGGATTCTCCATGTCCCTTTAAAAATATTTTAGATGGAAGCCTTTGGATTTTTGTTGATTAAAAAAGTTTAATGAAGTGAATATTAAAAAAAGAATACCTTTAACTGATGACCTTTTTCATCAACTCAGGTGATCCATATGGTTTTATAAGATAGTTCATAATTCATGATATCATTAGTTAAGGTTTTGATAGTGGTACTCATAAAAAAATCCTTCAATCGAAGGTATAGAAGTTTTAAATATTTATTTATTCTATTAGGTATTACAAACACTCATAAGGTATATAAGGGTTTAGTGAATCAAATCATTCATTAGTTATTAGACTCCTTTTTTCTGTTATTTTGGTCTTAATTGTTTAACACTCTCCATGTTGGAGGAGGAACACATGGATAATCAATATATCACCTACGGAGCTCCGAAATAACATTTTATATATAAAAGGATTTAAAATTTTGAATTTTTGATCCATGGGGAAATGTTAATAGGACATGTTATATATGATTGGTGTGTCACAATGAATCATAAAATGATTCAAGTGGTTATGCATTAGAAACAACCCATAAATTGGTTTTAGATATGGATATTCATGAGTTTATTATGTTCTAACAAATTTTTTGTACAACAATTCTCCAATATTATATCTCTGATGATCAACATAACCCATAAGTATGTCATGTTCAAATAGAATGAAAATGTGTCAAAGATCATTTGATTATTTGAAGGTGAGATTGACTAAATCATTTGTTCAAATTCTTCTAAAACTAGTTTAGGGCTATAATATTTTCTACTATGTCTTAAGTTTGATATTAAGAAGTTTTCTAATGCAGGGGAAACAAGTGTTAACCTATCTCTCTAAAAAACGTTATACTCATCATAATAATTATCATACTGGTGATCTTGAGTTAGTTATAACGATGAAATATCTCAATAAAAGGAGCCACTACATCTTCATTGAGGGGTTAACTGTGCATTCAGATTCTAATAGTCTAAAGCATGTTTTCACCCAAAGAGACATGGACATAATATTGATATATTGGGTTATATATATTGGGAATTTTCATTTTTGTAATGTATATAAACATAAGAAATGGAATGTAGTCCCCAATATATTGGGAAATAAATTTTCTACACAAACCTAGAACTAGGGAATAGAATATTTGTCTTTTATGATTTTGTTCCTTGATATGATTATGTATGTGGATCAGTGATCGTAAGTTATTTTTAGATTTTATGGTATTGGATTCAACATTTAATGATTAGATATATCTTTTGAATATAAAATTCATCAATTATCAATGTTTTAGTAAAATCATTCATAGTAGGAAGAAATTAGAGGACTCATCTCATTATCTAAGGGTGTCATGTGTTTTCAATGCTGGTTGGATTTTATAATTTATCTAAGTCAATAGTTTATGGATATTGGACATAATTCTAGCTATAATATACACCTTAAGATGATGAAGATGTATTTTTATTTGAGATTTAGGTACTAGTTATTGGGGATAAGGTGATTTATTGAAAACTTCGTGATATGGCACCATACTTTTTAGAGTATTAAAAGTGAAAAATAAAGACTTATCAGGTTATTACAACTATTAACAGTTTTGATGTGGTAGTGGGATGATATATCTATGGAAATAAATTTCCTTATTCCATGAACTTATAGTGAGAAATATTTACTTTGGGGATCCTTTATCAAATTAAAAATATCAAATCAATTACATCCAATTAAACATATGATGAAGGAGGATGAGATTGAGAAAAATCAAGTCTGAGAGATCACAGATCACAATCAACTGCTTTATGTGGATGTTTCTGACATGGAAACATAGTTTACATTCGTGTTTTGTAATTTTTTGCATGAGTAATTTGGTACCCAATTGAAGTTAAGCACGGTTTATAACCCTCATATAGATGGACATAATGATCATAGAATTCAAATTATTGAGCATATTTGTTGTGTGTGAATTCTTGATTTTGGTGGTTTGTGCGAAAATAATATATATATTTGAAATTTTTCATAGAAAAATATTTTTTGTGCCTCAAATAAAATAACTCACTATGAAGCATTGTATATGAATCCATGTAGATCTCTCTTCTGTGGGGTGTATCTGGGAGAAACATATTTGGTTGGATTGAGCATTGTTTGGGATATGGTGGAGAGGTTATAATGGATCCCCAAAAAGATTGGTGATAGATCAGGGTCGTTATAAATATTATACATAACACTACTATCATTAATTGTAGTTTTTTTATGGGTGATAGGGGTTTTCCCATTATTTCATATTATATCGTACACATGTTTTTATGTAAAAATGTTAAATTTTAACTGGGTCTACTCTACCTTTCGAGATCATCAAACAACTAGAAAATCAATTGTTATAATTTTGACTTATTACATCACATAAATTTGATTCAGTACAAGTTTCACATTCCCTCATTGAAGAGTTATCAACTAGATGCATCCCATGTTATATGAGAGTATATTGATCTTGAGATTGAATCCTTAGTGATTAACCATCCAATTCATATTATAGATCACCAAGATATGGTACTACCTCATAAAAAATTACTTTGGTCTATTCTCTAGGTCAGTGTATATGGGATATGCATGGGAAGAGTAAGAATGAATGATTTATGAGGTAGTAGTGAGATTCACTTTTCAGGGGTATGGAATCTTGAGAAAATTTTAGGGGAATAAAGTATTATCATGAAGAGGATTATAGAACTCTCTAGGCCATAGGTATGTTTTTATATTGGGTATTATTTTAGTTAATATCAATTTTGGATGTTTTTTAGCTTCTTTGGGGATTAAAAATGGAATTTTGAGATTATTTATTCAAAACAGGTTGACCCATGACCATGGTGTTGGTTTTGGTGTGCCTATGGGTCTTCTTTGTGAAATGGGTCAATCCCAAATAACCATTGATTGTGAGAATCCTATGGTGGTGTGTGATTTGAGTCTCATTATTAATCATGGATATAGATAACTCACCACATAATAATGGAGGCCATGGTGATATTAAATGGCCTCAATATTTTTATTAGGTTATGGTTGGTCCCCATGTCCCATCTCTAGGGTGAAACCACCAAAACCATGGGAGCCACACTAGGGTGTGGTGGAAATGGTGTAAGATTTTAAAAATTACCAAATAGACCCTAATCATTTGATGATGGCGACTCTAGACATATATGATTTATGGTGGGTTTTAATATTTATTTTGACTTTTTTTCCCATCTATTGAAATAATTTTTCTCTCCCCTTTTTCACAGATTCTAGAACTAACACATTCTGGGAAGGGGTTTTGTGTATTCATCACTTGACTAGAAATGGATTTTGGTGATACCTTTAAACTTATGAATTTTTTTTATTGATGTGGTATCAAGAGAACCTAGTATCATTAATTATAATATCTATTTCCAAAGGAGATTAGGTTTTTATTGTGTGATGTAGGTGTCTTTATACAATTGTTATGTCCCCATATATACCTTGTGTTCTTGTAAATTTCCTTTATTTTGATTTATAAAATTACATTGATTAAAATATATGTGGTCTATTTTATAAAATTCAATCTTGGGTGGCTATTAATGTGGGTTTTAATGTCATTTTTCATTAAAAATAGTTTTCTTCACACGATGCTCTTGATGAAAATCCAAGAAGATGGTTTTGAAATAAAAATGTTTTTTTGATCATGGGTGAAGTTAGTATTCCCTTGTAGTGATGTTTTATAAACATTAAATCTATGTTTATTGAATTTTTGGTGAAAAATAGCACATGGGAACATTAGGGGACCTTGGGTAATGACATATGAAAACCTTAGTGTGTGTGGAACTACTATGGGTTGATATTGTGATACCGATAGACTATGGAAGAAGTTAATATTATTAGAGTTCACAATATGTCATGCATAGTGTTTTGTATATATCTTAGTTATGTATTGTTATACGGTAGATCCAAATTTTGTTCTATGCTCTTGTTTTAATTTATGATTAATTTTTTAAATGGCCAATTTGTTATATTTGGAGATATAAATGTTTTGATTAATTTACTCTATAAATCCATTCAAGATGTAGTTTCATATTCTTGTTTCTTTTAATATGAAATTTTGTTAAATAAAAAACCAAATTATGTTTTATATAAGGTTTTTCAAAAATAAAAAGTTTTTTATAATGTTTTAGATGCTATAATTCATAGTTTAATGGTGGTTGAGATTTTATAGATTTATGGTGGTGTCAACTAGTTATTTTACCCACACCCTAGATATGCCTTTAGGGATATGTAGATTTGGTTTCATATGATTTTTTTAATGGTAATGTTTTAATATATATCACTATATTCACTTTTTTTTCATTACCATTATAGTGGGTTTGGAATGCGGTTATAGATACACACATGGAGGCGTGGTTTCTACTTCAGTCTAGGCATTGATTTTTTTTTTCAGGTTTGTCAAGTTGGCTTGGTCTATGTTACTCATGATAATGTAAAGTAATATACTATGATATGAATTTATTTTTTAACCCTTTATTATTTTACATTATTTATTTTTAGTTCTTGTGTTGATCATCACCTTTAAGTGTTCAATTTTGGGTGATGTTTCATATGGACCCAGGATGGTTTGTTAAAAATTGTAACTTTTAAAGGAAGGAATCATGGTCCTTTTATAAGGGATAAGGGGTATATTTGAAAATAATATTTTGTTAATTTAAAAATGAATTTCATATTTAGGTAATTTCTATTCAAAATTAGTTATTAGTATGTTTATGAAAAGTTTTTGTTGATAAATCTAAAATCCACCCATTTAGAGAAAATGTTTTGTGATATGTATTGA
Organism: Viscum album; assembly: GCA_963277665.1. Lineage (NCBI taxonomy): Eukaryota > Viridiplantae > Streptophyta > Magnoliopsida > Santalales > Viscaceae > Viscum > Viscum album. Next base: position 280,697,948 of record OY728125.1, read on the forward strand.
CTTGTTACTTAATTTTACACTTTTATATCAATTTATACTTTACTAGAGTGAGTAAATTTAATATTAGTAATTTATTTTGTTTTCATAAAATGAACTTGTAAGGGACTATATTTTCTTTATCCATTTATTGTTTCTAGGTGTTTTTATTATTTTGAGAAACTAATGGAAGATTGTAAGTGGTGTTGATCTATAATTTTAGCTGGAAGATGGTGGCTGGGAACATATCTTATAGGATGTGTCCTAGTGTGGTTTGGGTAATGATACTTTTAGTGTAGTAATATTCATTGAATCATGGTGGCTAAGGGTGAATGCATTTGGTGTCTCTATAAATTTGAAGGTACTTTTAGCACAGTTGAATGCTACATTGTTGAGATTAGAGGGTCAGGTCATTCTCTTTTCTTGATGAGAGTTGGATATAATATAACCCACTGGCGGCACCATAGAGATCAAAGGGGTAGGGTTTTCTTGTCATTTCAACCTCAAGTATCTCTACCAAATGTTTTTCGGGTTAGATGTTTCTATTTTCTTTGATTTGTAAAATATTGGGAAGATATATGGGGTTTGCGCTATAGCCTTTTTAGAGTTGGTTATTATTCTAACATATATGGCATTGATTCCTATTTTCAATGTGGTTTAAGTGAAAACACTATAGTTTATGGAATGGTCATGGGGGTATGCACTATGGTTTTATTTAGTTACAACTGCTATAAATTATTAATTGAATTTGAAATACTGTTATTTTCTTCCTTCTCCTACATACCCAAGAAGGTATGAGGGACTCTTCAGAGACATTAATCCCCATTTTCATGAAATTAGAACTCAACTTCTAGTGATTGGTAACTTGTGATCTAAGTTTATTTTATTATTATTATTTGGTTTTCATATTTATTTTAATATTTTTCATTCTATTGTAGTTGACTACAATAATATATAATTGGTTTATTTGATTCATAAAAAGGAATAATTATGGAATGATGTTCATAGGAATTGAGAATTTTTCTTATGGTAGATGTGGTTAGATATCCGTTATTATTCTACCATTATTTTTTGGGTAATGTTCAAAGATTCATCTCAAGGTACGATATTAATGGAATTTCCTTAAATATGTAAATGTATAAAATTTTAATGTTATAGAATCATTGGGAAAATGGATGAATCAATATAATAAAGATAATAACAAAAAATAAGAATGAAACATAAGGGTACGATGATATCATGTGATAATGCTATAATGATTATGCCTATTGATACTATCTAGATTGTGTGATATATTTTTTTATGATTATTTTTATCTTACCATGATTGATATTATTTGACATTGATAAACAATGTAAATATGGTAATGGTGAAGTGGTTAATGATAGTGTTATATGAATTTAATAACATCTCATCCTTGAAATTATTAAATATAAAAATATTTATTTAAGCATGATTATAGTTGATTTATTTAATATTATTAGATACTAATAATTATTCCCTTATTTTCAGATTGTATAATAATGAATTGGATAATTTAATATTGTTATGAAATGTTTATTTCATGATAAAAATGTATGGGTTTTTGGGATCCATTATTTATTTTATAATGGTTTTTATTACATGGATTTGTGGAATCATTTTCCCCTAAATATTTGTGATTTATCATTTTGACTAATTTCTATTTTTTGGTGAACATTATATACAGTAAATGTTGGTAACAAATAGAATACACAAGTAAATATAATGGTTTGGTTGTTTCCAATTAATATCGATGAGGTTGATGTCAGATTGGATGGATAAGTCGATAAATGTGTTTTTCTTTTCATCAATTTTTCATGTTAGGTGGTCATTTGGTTGCTCGGAATAGGTTGATAGATGATATTTCATGCCTTTATTAATGTTATCTTTTGATGGTTGGATTACCATATAGTTTTTTTATGTGTCTTCCAACAGCATACTATATATTCTTTAGTGAATCTAAGGGTATCTTCCATGTCGTATTTTTTTTCATGTCATTTATTATAGGGTTTATTGAATAGTAAATAAATTTATAATGAAATCATTGGATTTTTTTTATAATGACAATGAAAAATCTATTGAAACCAATGGTTTGGTTGAAAGGAATGTTTCGAGGAGAATTCGATGGATATATGGGAATGCTAAAATGATTTATGAAAGAAATTTGGATTATAATGAAATAAATTCATTACAAAACATGTTATAATGAGTTAAAATAATGAATGAATAATAACTACTAAATTACTAATTTAATTAGCTTAATATAGGTTATGGTTATTATATTCATTGGTGAAATATAGTATCTTGGACCATAGTGGTGGAATCTAGGATTCATGAGGGATGATTATTATTGTTAAGTATAATGTAAGGTAATTTCCATTAGTTCAGTTTTTTGTTATAACTATTCAGATGTTATATGATTTTTTTATAATCCACAAAATAAGATAAAATTGCATTCGGAATCACAATGTTTTATAATTGGGTGGTTTTTCTAACATCTAGGATGGGGAGAGAATGAATGATTTACTTCTCCAACATGCCTATTATCCCTTCAGTTTAGAATTATGTGGAGGCATATTGGGGAAATACATACAAAAGGTATAGGTCATGTATCCACACATGTGGTGATAAATCTAAATTTTACTATACATGTGTGTTTGGGCTATAACAACTTGAGGTTTTAGAGTATAATTTTATTCAAATTGTAGTTATTTTGGTTTTCAATTGGTCAAATTATGGGGGTTGTAATGGATTGAGGTAAAATTCATGGCCCATATGCTATAATGGATTTTGGACTTATTGCCTTCTTATGAGATGATTTCTTGCTATATTGAAAGGGATATAGGATAAGATGATGTTTTAGACATGGTCTAAACATATAGAGTGTAGGTTGAATTATGTAATGGATTATATAAGCGTATGTTTGGAATTGGGTAATTAGAGCCAAAAACAAATATGGAAGTTTACACATGGTAACATTACTATATTTTTTTTTCATATGGAATGAATTAATTATACTCATTACATGGTGAGAGAGACATACTAGGGAAGGGATATTATTTTACTTGATTATATAACGAGTTTTTTCATTTTTATATTCATTGGTATTTAGTATATTTCTTTCATAATTTTATAAGTGGTTTGCGGTTGGATCCTAATGCATATATGCATATACTGACCCCATGAATATATAATTTTTTATAGGAAAAATGATCTGGTTGGTGATTGAACATGGTTTTAATACATTAGGGGGTGCTTTAAGAGTTTTTTAGAATTCAATGATGCTAACTAGGATTATTTTGGTACATTCAATTATTTTCTTTTTGTATGAAAATAAATTCTCATATTGGGATATTTTAATAATATATGTGATGTTTTTTGTTAGTGGATCATGTCTTATCTATTAAAATTATATTTCTATAACGAGGGTAATTCCTCCTATTTTTATTCATCATAAACCATTGGTTCTAGTTTCTAACCAATTAACTATTGCATACAGACTTCGGGGGCAATCTTTTGCATCAATATTGATCAAAGAGGGGTACCAATAGAGGGGTTTCATTAAAAATTAAGATATTACCTAATTTAGACATGTTAATTCTATATTTGAAAACCTTTTTATCATAAATAATTTTAGAATTAGTCAAAAAATAATTTTAATATAATAATTCATAACAAAAATAAAAGCGTTAGAAAAAATTTAATTTTAAGCATAAAAAAGAATTTGTACTTCCATAAAAACTTTTATTAAATTATTGGAACTTTTTTATCATATATACGAAAAATTCATTTAATTTAACATCATCCGTTAAATAGGATAAATTTAATTATTAAACACAAATATATATAATATAAAATTAGTGTTCAAACCAATTTATTGGTTTATCCATAATAATTAAATTAGTACACTTGTAGTTATTAATAATTTATTTTACTTATCATTACTTAAATTTTTTTAACATAGTTTTTTAAATCAATCCTCCAAGTTAATAAATAAAATAAAAAATACATAATTCATATAATCATTTTCAAAATCACTTAATTTTTAAATTATTTCTCATTTAAATTTCATTTAATGTATTTAAGGCTCTTTTATAACAGTTCCTTATTCACTTTAGTTTAGTTTTCATGAACTTAATTCTATAAAAACATGATTTTTTTAATTTGAAGTGTGTCAAAAAATACTAGGATGTTAAAAATATAAGGCATCATCTTTAAACATTACATAATCGTGAATTAATTGAAAAATTCACATTGAGGATATTTTCAGGTTTAGGGTTTTAGAGAATTATGGAATAACTGTTAAATTACATCTCAAATATTACAATGTAGAAACTTCTACTCAATGTCCACTTTTTCATAAAATAAATAATCATTAAAATAAAAAAAAATATCCATATCATGATATAAATCTTCTTGAATTCTTACTTTCTCTAACCCTGACTTATACCCTGTCAAAAACACTTCAGAACTTGGGAAGATCATAAATAGTATAGTAAGGGTTATAAATTAAAGAACGAAAACATTAGCTCGTTAATACATACAAAACCTAAGATATATGGCATACCTCAAGAAATAATATTATTTATGAATAACACATAGAAATCCTAAATTATAAAGGTATCTTGTGTTATCCACTTCAAACATACATTGTAACATTCACAGCTATGTTGGGTGTTACATTTGGAATAACCATCATAGTATATTACCTAAATATCTTAGGAGAAACATTAATGTTTACTTCCATCCAATTACCCATTGCATTGGGAGGTATCTTGGGCTCATCATCCCTAGTTTTATAATAGAACCACCCATATACATAAACAATTCTCAAGAACCATAACATAATCCTAACACATGATACAAGCATAAAGCAAAGATAACATTTCCATACTAAAATAGAAATATATCATTTCAATATATTGACATAATCAATCCATTATCAAAAACATTTTCAATACCAAAATATCTAAAAGAGTATATGGTATTTATTTTCCTTTTAAAAATTACTATGGATTTTTAAGGAATCCAAAGATAAAACAATACTGGCTCCCACAGAAAGGTCATTGTCACAACGTATGTTAAAAAGAAACATTTATTTTTTATTGTTTAGTAAAAAACGTCCTAGAAAACTATTCCCTTTTAATGAAATTAAGAAGTCACTGAAATAATGAATGTCATGTATAAATCAACGTATTCCAAAATGAATGGAGATTGAGTTGAAGTCCCATAACTCGTGTCCGACATGACTCGTTTGTTCTTTTTCCTCCTGAATAATAAACTAAAGTTAATTTATACATGCATCAAAAAAAATTCAAGTTTATTATTACTTTTATATTTATTTTTACCACATTATAAATGTTATATTATATTTATTTTAATAAAGGTTTTTTTGTCGTTATTTGGTACTTGAGTCAAAAATGAACTTCTTATAATTAAAAGTTGTCCATGTTGTCAAATTTCCAGTATCACCAGAATGATATTAATGATTTATATATAATGTATATTATACATTTCCAGTATATATATATATATATGATAGTACATATCATTTGTAGATACGATATGATGTAGGAAATCCTCTTCTATTTCTAATTACTATTTATTGTCAAATATTTCAATTATATTACCCCACATTAAAAATGTTTTTGCAAACCAATACATGTTAATGATATTTTATTTTTTACTTTAAATAAAAAGTTATTAATGTAATTATCTTACCCAAGTGGCATCCAAAAGCCAAATGTTCTAACCAAGGATTTTATCGGACGTCCATGACTCGTCAAATAAGGTTAGAACAAGTGTTATGGTAATTTTATATGATTATAATATTATATTTACCTTTAATTTCCTAATTTACCTTAAACTATGGTAAATTAAAATCAAATGATACTATACACCACAAATTATTTTCATCTTGTGGAATGAAATTTTACATATTGATGATATCCTTGTATGTTAAATTTTTGAACTTCAATTCACCAAAGTGGTAAAATTTCATTTAAATGAAAAAGACAGGTTTTAACTAAGATGTAGTGTTTTTTAGTATTCATAAAAATTGTACATTTTTAGAAACATAATAAAACATTAACCAATGAAAATTTTTATATTATGGATTAAAAAATTATTTTTATTTTCAATACATATATGACTCATAAATTAATTTTAAATTAATTTCCATTGTCAAAACTTGAAAGGTTGTTTTTAAGAAGTAAAAACTACAAAATATTGAGATGTGTTTATATCAAATTTCAAAGAGAAATTACATCCAATGACCATAATTGGATTAAATGGTAAAAATATAATCTAATTATACTTTAAATTCATTTAAAAGATAATCTAACAACGTAAATAAATTAGATGAAAAGATGGTATTGACTTAAAATGCAATATTTTTCACTATATATTAAAAAATGAACATCATCATAAAATACCCAAATTTCATCCAAAGTAAATTTTGATTCCCCTCTTATAATGAAGAAGTTTATTTTGTCAAATTGGACATATAAAAGTGAAAAAAAACTAGATTTAAATGGGGGTTTCCAACTAAAGGCAGTAAAACTACCTTTAAAAAATATTAGAGTATTTATGCTTAAAATTGGAATCATTCTCATTTTAAGCCTCTATGAGTTATTATATAAATGTAAAAACATTTATAAAACATGTTTAATTATAATATGGTTAGTTTTTATAATAACCCTACTCTTTATTACACACATAAACATGATTTATTACATAAACTCTTCACATTATACAACATAGAAGATCGAGAGGTCTAGTGTCTTTGGGGCTTAGGAAAATTACATATCAACTTAAAAAATGAAACACCACATCCATATTGAAAACATACTTTACATGACCACTATATTCCCTCTTACATAGCATTGCATGGGATAACCTGAGGACATGCATAAGAAAATGGTGCGCTATAAAGTCTAATATGGAAATAAACATGGAATAACATGAGGAATACAATACATGTTAGACATTAGGAATATCAATGGAGCACAATAGAAACATGAACATAAATCCATGACAAATCATGATAATAATAACATGAAAATGTGGCAACAACACTTAGCATGGGATTAGCATGAGCCAAGGTTCATTGCTCATAGAGCATGAACAAACCCTCATTGCAAATGAATCATGAGTAAACCCTTATTGAACTTGAATTATCATGAGTCAACAGTTATTTCACATGTCTTATCATAATACTATAATTTACCCAATGCTTTGGAGCACTATCAGGGCACACCCTTCTTAAAAAATTCATTTCATGCATAATTGTGCCGCATGGATCATACAACATGGAATCAATCATCATCATTTTTTCCATGATAAAGGGATATAGAATAAATACAGGAATCATTATAATCAGTAAGTAAATGTTCATAAAGGTGAATACCCTTGATAGGGAAATGGGGATGGTATACACTACACAATGACATTGGCTTGGAAAATCGTAGTGTAATTTTGGGAGCATAACAGTGTGAAATAATAACTCATAAAAAATGATTGAGGAGAGAGAAAGGGGTGTCTCCTTATATTTACAAGAAATGGATAGCAAGGGGCTGTATAGATACATGTCCCAATAATATTAATGGAATATAGATTCATAATTAAAATGAATTACTTGGATGTAAAAGAGTAGAGAGAAATCCCTCACTGAATTTTTGGCATGGTAACAGGTGTACATGGGAGGCTTTAATGAGAAATAAATGGGTCTCTCATCACCCAAAAATAAATAGGGAAGTATGGTAGATGTGATAAATCATACCACAAAGTTTTTAATTGAAATCATAAGGGAATAACATCGTATAGAAAATTGGACAAAAAGGAGAAAAGAAGAAATCCCTTACATGGAAGTGTGGCCCCAAATGCTTGGGAGAGGCTTAAGAGAGGATTCTTGGGAGCTTGGGGAACATTGGGGAGATTATAGAGAGAGGTGGTCAGGGGTTGGATGACCTTAAAAGGCTTTGAGTGGGAAGGAAGAAGGATCATGGGTGGGTTCATATAGGAAATCAGATGGAATTATTCATTATTTAGGTTTGGGACACCTCGCAATAAACTAATCAAAACCGCAAACTAGCACATGGTTTTGGCCCATGTTTTTTTCTAATGTGGAGTGGAAAAAAATATTTTATAAGGGAAATGTCCGAACTTCTTAATGTAATATGGTTGCTTATGTGGATATGAGTCACACTCTTAAGGGAAACAATTTTAAGAGGAAAAATGTTTTATAACCCTTGAAGGGTCCACTAATGCCTTTTAAAATAAATAAAACAAACCCAAAATCAAAATATTATAATGTTAAAAAATATATTTTCCAAAGAAAATGTTTATAGTATTTTATTACATAACTATTGGGTTATTATGATTTCATAAAACTCATTATATTTTTAAACAGTATTTAATTTTTACCAAAAAATTCAAATGTCTCAAAAAATTATAAAAATTTCACCATTGTATAATTTCTATGTCCTGATTCCAAAAATAATATTCATTTTATCTGAATAATTTTCTAAATATGTGAATTTTTACTTATAAAATAAAAACCTCTATTTATAAAAAATTCACGGGTTTTGATAAAAACTGCTTTCAAACCCTAATAAAAATAACAATTGCATTCATACAATTATATGATCATATATAATTAATAAAATTTTATTTAATAATAATTATAATATATTATTAAATTATTATTTAAATAAAAAAATTCATTATTTCACCAAAATAGATTTCTTAGTTGAATATTAACTAAAAATACTATTTTTCTTTAAAAAATATTTACAATGTAACAATAATAAGAATGTATATTCTCTATAAAAGAATAATGTACATAGTCATATTGATTTGGTATCAATAGATAAACCCTTATAAAACCCGTATAATACCGAAGGGTAAGGTGTGCGATGGTGATAGACTCTTGGGGTGGCTCAGTTAACATTGCTCGGGTGGTAATCTTTATTAACTTCCACTTATCTCATAGTTAGTTTCACTCTAGCTTAACTTGTTCAAGATCGGCTTGGGCTTGGTCAAGAGTGAAGCCCAATGACACCACCACCTTTCGAAGGTCTGACAAATGGGCTTCGTACAATGCATGTCTACATACAGAGGCCATCACTTCTTTTTTCAGAGTAAATTGGATTTGTTAAAGCCCTATATTTATACTAATCATATGATCACCATTCAATTTATATACTAGAAATAATAACAATTCAACCAGAAACATAAAACAATGAATTTAACATTTTATATAACCATATTAATAAATTTAATTTGATCAAGAGAAATTTCCATTAACCAAAGTTTGGGTCATTACAATCTTCCCCGTTAAGATATTTTTCTCTTAAAAAATTCTTTTTCCCATGCTGAAACATATGTTGGTAACTTTTCTTCATCACTTCCTTCGATTCCCACATTGCTTCTTCAAACTTGTGGTTTGTCCACAACACCTTCACGAACGACATTATCTTATTTTATAAGACTTTTTTGCTATGATCTACGATCTTCATTGGGTTCTCCTTATAAGAAAGATCATCCTCTAACTGTACTACATCTGAATAGAGTACATGTGAAGGGTATGTTATGTACTTCTTTAAGAGGGATACATGAAAGACATCATTTACATTGGCCATGGTAGGTGGAAATTCTAGTCGAAAGACCACAAACCCAACACGATCAATAATCTCGAAGGGGACGATGTATCTAGGACTTAACTTCCCTTTCATTCCATACCTCATGACCTTATTCCCAGGGGATATGCATTGAAATACCATGTCTCCAATATTAAATGCATGGTATCGTTGAATTTTACATAACTCTTCTATCGACTCTGGCTGAATTGATATAATGCAGAATTGTTTTCACCATCTCCACTATTTCTTCAACCATTTCTGATCCTAGTAGCTTAAACTTATTAACTTCATCGCAACATGAATGTGTTCTGCACCTCTTCCCATACATGGAATCATAAGGTTCCATTCAAATGCTCATGTGGAAACTATTATTGTAGGTAAATTGAACCAGTGGAAGATGTTGGCCCCACCTTCATTTTAATTCCATAGAATTTGATCCTAATAGATCCTCTAATGTCTGAATAGTTAAATCAGATTGGACATCATTTTAAGGATGATAGGTCATACTGATGTTTTGGTCAGTATCCAAAGCATGTTGAAGACTCTTCCAAAACAAAGAGGTGAATTGTGTATCTAAATCTAATACAATTGATAGTTGTACTCCATGAATCCTTACCACTTCCCTAATATAAATTTGTGCCAGTTGATCCAATGATAATTCCTCTTGATATAAAATAATGTGTGTAGACTTTGTAAGGAAATCCAAAACAACTCAGATAGCATTATTGCCTCGGGATGTCTTCAGATATTTGGTGAAAAATTCCACGGTGATGTTCTCCCATTTCTAGGCTGGTAAGGGCAATGGTTGCATCATCACCTCAGACATCTTCCTCTCTAACTTCACTTACTGACACACCAGGCACATTGATTTATACTCAGTGATCTCTTTCATCGTATTATCCTACCAATAATCCTCTCAGATATCTCGATACATCTTTGTGTTTCCTAGGATAATTGAGAAATTTGAACTATGTGTATCATACAAAAGGTCCTTCTTTAGCTCTAAACATGATGGAACAAATATTATTTTCCCAAATCTCACAATTCCTTCTTCATTAACATTGATCTTAAAGGATTTCCCTTTTTCTTAAAGCTTCCACTTTATTATGAATTCCCATATCATCCTTTTGAGCATAATTTAACCATTCCAAAAGAGACGGTTGAGCTGTGATTTGTGAAAGGATTGATGATGTTACCTTATTTTTGATTCACATGTCCATCATCATCAAGTCTATGAATATTGTATCCTTATCAATTCTCATCAGTTATAGAATTTTTGGGTCCTTTATACATAGATCATCCACCACCTTGTTTTCTTTCCCATGGTGGTAATGGATTGAGAAGTCATAGTCTTTGATCAGATATAACCGTTATTATTGGTACATATTAAACTCTTTCTGTTTGAATATATACTTGAGGCTTTTTTGGTCCGTATATATTTCACACTCCTCCCCAAAGAGATAATGCCACCAAAGTTTTAAATTGAATATCACCAAATCCAACTCCAAATCATGTGTTGGATAATTCCGCTCATGAAAATTCAATTTCCTTGAAGTATAGGCAATGACTCTGTCATTTTGCATCAACACACAACCCAATCCCTTCTTATATGCTGCACTAAATACCACGAAAATTTCTCCACTAGTGGGTAAAGGGATCACACGTGCAGTCATAAGCCTCCTTTTTTATCTCCTTGATGCTTTCATTGCATTCATCACTCTAAGAAAACTTTACTCCCTTCTGAGTTATCATGGTAAGAGGGTTGGAGAATCGTGATAAATTTCTCCTAAATTATCAATAATATCCGACTAATCCCAAGAAGCTATGGATATATATTATCAATGTTGGCCTTTTCCATCCCTCAATTGGAACTTTTTTGGAGGGATACATATATATCTCATTGCTTGTGATGATATAAACCAAGAATGATACATCTTTCAACCGTAACTCACACTTGATGTAATTTTCATAGAGATTATCCTTTCGTAAGGTCTCTAGTATAGTTCTTATATGCTTCTCATGATCCTCCTTTGTTTGGGAGTATATCAGAATATCATCTAAAAAGGCATCAAAATATTTTTTTAGGTAATCTCTAAATACTATATTAATCATGTCCATGATGATTGCTAGAGATTTAGTGAGTCTGAAAAAAATTACAATGAATTTTTAGTGCCTTTATCTTGTACGAAATGAATTCTTGTTGATATCTTCTTTCTTCACCCTTACATGATAATATCACAACCAAAAATCCACCTCAGAGAAGTATTGTGCACCACATAGCAGATTGAACAAGTAATAAATTTGTGGGTGAGGATACTTGTTCTTTATCATGATTTTGTTAAGGTCAGTATAATCGATGCAAAGGCTCATTGACCCATCTTTCTTCTTGACTAAGAGGACTGGTGCACCCCATGGTAAGGCACATAGGCATATCATCCCTATATCCAAATTCTACTATAGTTGTTTCTTTAGTTCCTAAATCTCCACAAAGTCTATCTTATATGGAGTCTTGGATATTTTCCACTCCATAGGTATAAGATCAATTGAGAATTTAACATCTTTTCTAGGAGGAAGACTCGAAAATTCCTCTGGAAAGACTTCAGTGAATTTTCTCACAATAGTCATGTATTCATGGATAGTTTCCTCCATAGAATCAATCATATGAGTAAGATACATTTTCTCATTGGACAATAATATCCATGCTTGAGATGATGGAGTTAAAAAATATTCATATTCCCCATTTCACTTGTATAGAATTGGCGGTTGATTCTCCACATGGAGAGTGATTTACCTCTAACGAATATTTATGTTGGATATATATAAAGAAATCCAATCCATTCCCATAATTGAAAAAAATTCCACCAGAGGGAGTATGATGTGGTTTGAAAGGATGTTCATGATAGAATTTATGATAGGGGAGGTGTTATATTCATGGGAGGCAATGATTTCCCCATTTTCCATACTCCCTGACCTCTTTACTTCCATGATTTTTAGTGGTGCTGGAATTATTCTACTAAATATTAAAGATATAAAAGAATTCTTGAAATCATAATCAAAATGTATGTTCTCTATTATTTAATAAGTAACTAGCGTACCTATCACCATTTTTTAGTCAAGGTTCACTTCGGTAGAAGTGATGTAAAAAACTCTCCCTTAGTACCTTAGAGGTTGTTGGTTACCTCCAAAAACCCTTGGCATAGTGCATGGATTTGTAAGAGGTAGTTGTTCGTTGTAGTTGAAGAAATGAAAAATGCATTGAGAGTCAACCAGATCATTCCTCTCCTCTATTGCAGCCGCAGATTTTTCTTGGTGGCAGTTAACAGCTAGGTTCCATTTTCTTCCACACCGAAAGCATTTCCTCATCCCCTTCAGGCAATTTCCAAGGTTCTTGTTTCTACTTCATTGGCAATTGGGGATCTGGATTTCTGTAGCATTGTTGGATTTATCCATCTGGCCGCCAAAATTGAAGTCCAACTTACTCTTCTTATCCCCTTGATACCCCTAATATTTTCTGATAACCATTTTGACCTTGAGGGCACATCCGACAATTTCCTCATTTTCACGAACCAACCCGGGTCAACCCTGAACCGGTCACCCGATCCGGTCCGCGACATGACCCGAGAGGCGTTCCCGATCCTCTCGGGCTGGCGAAAAGCGCCATGGAATCAACAGTAAGCAAGTGGGAATGATTTCGCCCAATAAAAATAAAAAATTAAAGCAGCAGAAAAAAAACAGAGCAGCACAAAATAAATAAACAAAGTAAAGTAACTAACAAGAACAAAATAAAAAAAACTAACCGAAAGTGACAACCACTATCTCTGTGTGACCTCGCGGGTCACTCTCCAACTCATGACCAAACGTCGCCCAAGGTGAACGCACCCAAGTTGTAGCCTGCACAAACACTAAAAAAAGAAAAGAACTATAAACGTGAGTATTAAACCTCAGTAGGCTAGCCCGATATCTATTCCCAATGCACTACCTTGAAATAAAGAAATTTAGCAATTACAGGTTTGAACTAAATATAAAAAATATTATTTTTCACACACACGTACTTCTATTTCTAAAACAAGTATCAGTCCATTGCCCTTTTTAATTTTAAAACAAGTTTAATGTTTGAAAGGAATATGTATCTTTCTTTTCAAATCATTTTCTGTGAACCATTTATAAATCCAAACATCAGTTATTAGGCAAGAAGGAAAAACCACACATAATACACAACACACACCAAGGGAAATGGAAAAAGGGCACACATGGAACATCAATCGAACTAGACCTCTCAACCGTCTGCCATATATAAAAAGAACACTAAAAGAAACATGGGTAAAACATAGGAGATCGTGAACAATCCAGAACGTACTATACATCTGACTCATCCTGAAGGAATGCCCTAACTCGATGACATCATAACGCCCTAACGACCGGTATAGCCCTGCATGGCCTAACCGAGGGGCCCAATCCCCATAGCAGCAATAACTCAGTATTCCCCTGCTATGGGGCCACTAGCCTGTGCGTAATCTAAACTTGTGCAGCTATTGTTCTCAGAAGATTCACTCACTATGCCAGGTTCCCATGTCAAAACATACAATAAAAAGAGGGGTGAATCAAAATTCCAAACAATCAGTCATGATGCACAAACATCACATACATCTCACGCAATCAATGCACACCAAATATCACCCCTGAATGGGTTTTCCAAAAAAAATTATTTTACTAAAGTGCCAAACGGACCTCCACAACTTTTAATGCAAAACCTCATTTTTCAAGAAATCCCAAAACACTTTCTCATATGAAATCATTTATCTTTAAAACTAAAAGTACATTTGAAATTCCGTGAATTATGTTTAATGTCCAAACATGCATTCTTTCAATACTGGGTGCTGCCCGCCAAAAAAAATGTTCCAAGTGTTTGGTATAAAATAAACGGCTTTTTTCACACTAAATAATAATTTAAAATTTTATTATCTAATATTATTTCTCATTCATTAAAATTTAACAAAACATCAAGAAATTAATAAATTCTAAATTTAATGGTGAGTGCAGCGGGGGACCTACCTCAAGACCAAGGCGCGACGACGATGCAAGCTCGGAAACCAGGCGCGATGACGACGCTCACTCGGAAGAAGGCGCGACGACGACGCTCACTCGGAAACAGGTGCGATGACGGCGCTCACTCGAAAGCAGGCGAGATGACGGCGCTCACTCGGAAACCGGCGCGACGACGTCGCAACCTCAGAAACAAAGCGCGAAAATGGCGCTCACTCAGAAACGCCCCGCACGGGTCCTAGAACCTCAAGCCAAACCAAATAAAAATTAATTAATAAAAACTCCAATCAACCCAAGGTATATATATATAATAAAAATATCAAAAGAAGCATCAAATAAAAGGGTATACCCATCGGGGGGCTGCGACAAGAAACGGACTGACGGAGGGCGTCGCGCCGGAACAGCGGAAGGCGCGCAACTGGACACGGTCCGACCAGGCGGTGCGGCAAGGGCCGCCGGACAGCAGTGATGCGGGGCGACTGATGGGAAGGGTTTGCGACTAGTCGGAGGGCCCGCGACGGGTCTAAAGGCACGCAACATGAGGGTACGAGCTGGTCAGAGTTGTGCGACGGCTGAGAAGAGGTCCCGACAGTCAGAGATGGCGGTGGAAGGGTGCGGCGTAGCCTGAGGCGGACAGCGGCTGGCGAGGACAGAAAAGGAGGGCTGGAGTGACCAGAAGGGGAGGCAAATAGCGGAGTGGATAGGGGGTGCGATACCGGCCCAGGGCAGTCACGCCGGAGGGAGTCGCGCCGGCAAGCTGAGGGTGCACCGGTGAGAGGCTCGTGTGGGGTGTGGCGGCAACGGCAGGACAAGGCAGGGACGGGGTACACATGGGCGCGACGGCTGGAAAAGCAGCTGAGAGGGTGGTGTAGCGCTAAAGAAGCGTAGGGCAGGAGAAGCACAAGGTGAGGCATGCGGCTAGGGGCCATGGCCAACAGGAGGGTGCCAGATCAGGCGGTAGAAGTCCACTGATGGTCGAGCAGGCGGGGGAGACGGCACACAGGCCTGGAGGGCGGGGCTTCCGCTGGAGCACGGTGGTGATCGGCTGCTACTGCTAGGAGGCGGAGCTGGGCGCGGGGGGGGGGGGGGGCTGGCTGGTCACAAAATAGGAAGGGGGGAGGTGCGGCTAGACAAGGGCTCGGGAGAGACCAACCGAGGCGCTAGATCTGAGGGCGTTGCTGCAAGAGTCCGGACAGGAGGGATGGTTGGCTGCTGGTGAAGGCTGGCTGCGGCTTGAGGGTGATGGCGCGCCGAAGGGAGGAGTAGGGGAGACTGTGTGCTGCCAGGCAGTGCTGCAAGGGAAGGGTGCGGGCTGCTACAAGGTTGGTCGACGGTGGGGCAGCCAGTCATGCGGGAGGGGCGACGGGAGGACCGAGCGGGATACAGAGCGGCGACAGGAGGGTTTATTGTGTGCGGGATACTGTAAAGGGATGCTGGGTGGTCGGCTGGCCAGGACGCAGGTGAGGCAGTGGAGAAGGCAGGAGGCAGCTGCTGGGGCGAGGCACCAGCTATGCAGGAAGGTGGAGCAATGTTATGGGAAACTCGCGCGGGAGGCTGAGGCTGCCTGGCGCGCTGCAGGGACACGGAGCAGGAGGGAGGGCAGATTGCGCAGGATGCCGGAGCTGCAAGTGTGGTGTGAAAAATAAAAATAAAAAAAAGAGAGGGAAGAGAGGCAAGGGAGCGGGTCGCACGCTGGACAGGACGAGCATCACGCGTGGAGAAAAAAAAAAGAGAAGAAGAAAGAGGAGGAAAGAGAGGTGAAAAAAAGGATAAAATAAATAAATAAATAAGGTAAAGTAAATTAATAATAATAATAATCTAATAACAATAATAATAACAATATTATAAATTATCTTATTATTGTCATAAAACATTTTATAAAAAACTTTTTAATTTAATTTATTATTTTAATTTTATTATTCTTCCAAATAGTTGGGCAACCGTGCACTCACCAGGTCCGAACGCACGTCCGCCGCTAGCGGTGTGGTGGCCGCGCACCCACCCGAACCAAATGTGCAGTGACCTCTAGTAGTGCGGTGACTGCGCACTAGCCTGAATCCCACCTAAAACATCAACGCTTCAATGCAAATTCAAACATGGACCCAACGCAACTCTGCCCAAAGTCACGGGACCGAGAAAATAGTAAAAACATGGGCGTCCGTGGTCGGGGTGTGACAATTCTCCCCACCACAGACACATTATGCCCCCAGAAAGTCACCAAGCCAATAGTTTACACAACATGCGTTCATTCCCAGACAAAGTCATAGAGGACCGAGAGCTTCGGGGTAACCATTCCCAAAAAACGTCACACCCGACCAAATCAAGAAAAAACACTTCCCGAGATTGAGGGGAGAATGTGAGGGGGTTCTCCCCACCACAAGAATTTACTAATACAAAAACCCTTGAAACTCGAACAAACCATCCCCTGGGGGGAAACACGGGAACTCACAAACCAAACTCATTCAGTTTCCCCACATGTACTGAACAACACACCTGAGACTTGATGAAAAGCTTGTCACGGAACAATCCAGTAACTTGAGGATGAGAAATTAACTCAACACCTCCCATAAACTTTACAAAATGAACATTCCCCTATCGAACATAGTTAGGACTAATTCAAAAACAGAACAGGTACGTTTATTCACGGACCCTCACCATTCAGAGAGACCAAACAACTTAAGAACCACACTGAGAGCAGAAAAGACCACGTGGACTGTGGGGAATCAGGCTCATCACGACACCACAACAAGGATTAGCTTACGACTGCGATGAGAATATAAAAAAAGGAAATTTTTGGATATTTCCATTCCAAAGCTGAAAGCGTTACTCGGACCGAGGTTCCACACACCCTCGGCAACTCCTGACTGTGTGCGAGCTTCACCCCGAGACCTGTGGCTGGGGCCCTGATGGCTGAAGCATCTCCTGCCTCACTGTCATGCATTATCATCTCATGGTTTCTAACTCCTTCTTCCGTTCGATGATTCCAACAACCACGATGGTCGTACATTTTCAAATGGATGCAACATGACGACTTATAATGTCCGGACAGGCCATACTGGTGGCGCACAAAAGTGCGGTCCAACGAACTAGGAGCTGGTACCAACAATGATGGTTTCATGGAGAAAGGATCCATGGGCCCACAATCCTTTCCTGGTGGGAAACCTTCTCGGAAGTCGACCACCATTAATCACACTCAAAACTCTAACGACGATGAGACCATTCATCTTTACTAGTCCAAAACTGAACCCTCAAATAACTCTAGGGTGGTATGAACCTTAACTATCATGGGAGTTCCCACAACCTGAAGACACACTATCTTTTAGAACTATACAACTACCTCTAATAGACTTCTACTACCTTGATAAGCAAGAAACACACAAAAGGAACTGAGAACTGAGAATAACATATTGACAACTTTGGGAGGCTTTCTGGGCGGCATACTCATGACAACACGAAAAACACCATCGAAATAAGCATCAGGCCAAAACTCAATCAAAGCAACAACACAAGCTAAGAACCATTGGGAAAGGCTGCAGAACCGTTGGTATATGTTATACCAACGGTTCTGAAAACTGTGGGGAAGTAAGCCGTTGGGAAAGGCTTTTCCCAACGGTTTACAGAGAACCGTTGGGGTAGGTTAGAAAAAATCAACTTATCCCAACGGTTTGGCCCGTTGGGAATTCAACAGAGAATTTTATTTCCCAACGGTTTACAAACCGTTGGTAAAAACAACCATTCAACAGGATATCCCAATGGTTTGAAACCGTTGGGATGGGGTATTTTTACCTACGGTTCCTTGAACCGTTGGTAAAAACAGCTACATAGAGCCTATGCCAATAGTTTTCAAACCGATGGCATAGGCTTTGCTATGCAAATTGCACAGCAGCCTGCAATTTGCACAGCAGGTCTAGTTTTTGGGCATTCACCCTCGGTTTCAATTCAATTTTCAATCCAATTATGCCCTCGTTTTCAATTCATTTTTCAATCCAATTATTGTACATGTAACACATATAATGCATACATATAGAGAACAAACCTACACATACAAATAATGCAAACCAACCAACCAACACATATAATGCATCCTCAAGATATACACATCCATAATTAAAGTAGAATTCATAACATAATTATAAACATACATAATTCATTTAGAATTCATTTTAAAATTTAGATGACAATCATATGTGGAATCCGGAATTCAATTCATAATTTGATTGGTTTTTCATATACCATATATTTTTAATAGAAATGATATCCATTTGAAACAAAATACATACATCTGGAATGATACCGGTCACACCGTGCCTTGGATTGAGGCGAGGTTAACTTGTACACGTCACAAATGACTCATTGATCGTTTTCCTAAAGTATCAACATATTCCGAAATCGTTTGGTCGGTTTTCCGTATGTCAGTTATTATTTTCACTTAAAATGAAGTGTTTTTTAAATAAATGAGAGACACTTTGAATGGTGTCGGCCACATCGTGCCTCATATTGAGGTGGGTTTAACTCGTACACATCACAAATGACCCATGGATTGTTGTGCTAAAATATAAACTCAATCATAATGCGTTTGGTGGGTTTTCCGTATGAATTTAAAATGTAGTCCATTTTAAAAAAAAAGAGATACACTTAGAGTGGTCTCGGCCAAACCGCCACTCGGATTGAGGCGTGGTTGACTCGTACACGTAACATATGACCCATGAATCGTTGTCCTAAATTTTCAACAGATTCTGAATGCGTTTGGTCAGTTTTTCATATGTCAGTTGTTTATTTCACTTATAATCTTGTCCATTTTAAACAAAAGAGACACAGTCAGAGTGGTACTGGCCACACCGCGTCTTGGATTTAGACGGGGTTGACTCTTACACGTCTCAAATGACCCATGGATCATTTTCCTAAAGTATCAACACAATCTGAATGCGTTTGGCTGGTTTTTCGTATGTCAGTTGATGTTTTTCACTTAAAATGATGTACTTTTGAAAGAAAAGACATACACTTTGAGTTTTACCGGCCACACCACACCTCAGATTGATGTGGCGTTGACTCGTACACATCACATATAACCCATGGATCATTCTCCTAAAGTTTCAATGGAAACCGAATGCGTTTGGTCAGTTTTCCGTATGTACTTAAAATGTTGTCCATTTTAAAAAACAAAAAGTCACTTAGAGTGGTCCCGACCACACTTAGATGACAATTAAATTAGAATTCATAACATAATTATAAACGTACATAATTCATATAGAATTCAATTTAAAATTTAGTTGACAATTATATGTGGAATCCGAAATTCAATTCATAATTTGATTGGTTTTTTCTATACCATATATTTTAACCTCAAATGATGTCCATTTTAAACAAAATACATACACCTGAAGTGATACCGGCCACACCACACCTCAGATTGAGGCGGGGTTGACTCGTACACGTCACATTTGACCCATGGATCGTTGTGCTAAAGTATCGACACAATCCGAATGCGTTTGGTCGGTTTTCCGTATGCCAGTTAATGTTTTTCACTTAAAATGACGTCCTTTTGAAACAAAAGACGGACACTATGAGTGGTGCCGACCACACCGCGTCTCCAATTGAGGCGGGGTTGATTCATACACGTCACATATGACCCATGGATCGTTCTCCTAACGTTTAAATGGAAACCGAATGCGTTTGGTAAGTTTTCCATATGTACTTAAAATGTTGTCCATTTTAAACAAAAGAGTGACACTTAGACTAATCCTGACCACACCGCGACTCAGATTCATTTCGGGTTGGCTCGTACATGTCACATATGATCCATGGATCATTGTGATAAATCATCAAAAGATTACGAATGTGTTTGGTCGGTTTTGCGTATGCCAGTTGTTCGTTTCATTTATAATCATGTCCATTTTAAACAAAAGAGACAGAGTTAGAGCGGTGTCGGCCACACCGCGTCTCGGATTAAGACGGAGTTGACTTGTACATGTCACATATGACTCATGGATTGTTGTTCTAAAGTATCGTTAGATTCTGAATGCGTTTGGTCGTTCTTCCGTATGTCAGTTGATGCCTTTCACTTAAAATGACGTCCTTTTTAAACAAAAGACGGACACTTTGAGTGGTGTCAGCCGCACCGAAAGTCGGAATGAGGCGGGGATGATTCTTACACATCACATATGACCCATGGATCTTTCTCCTAATGTTTCAATGGAAACCGAATCTGTTTGGTCATTTTTCCGTATGTACTTAAAATGGTGTCCATTTTAAACAAAAGAGAGTCACTTAGACTTATCCTGGCCACACCGCGACTCAGATTCATCCCGGATTGGCTCGTACACGTCACATATGACCCATGGATTGTTGGGATAAATTATCAACTGATTCGGAATGCGTTTGGTCGGTTTTCCGTATGTTAGTTGATGCTTTTCACTTAAAATGCCGTCCTTTTGAAACAAAAGACGGACACTTTGAGTGGTCCCGTCCACACCACATCTCCAGATTGAGCTGAAACCACCGTGCAACATTCTAATTATTATTCGTGATGTGTACGTGCAGACATCACGTCAATCGTACATGCGGTTTGCACGGTACGACTCAATATTCATGTTTTATGTGATGCGCGCGCTTCGTAAACACGCGTGAGGGGGGTCCAAACGGGCCGAACGAAGTCGGAATGGCCTGAAATCAGACGACAAATACGGGACAGTGATTTCTGAAGTGGTCGAGCAGACGACACGTCAATCGGACATACCGTGTGCCCGCGGTGACCGACAACGCAGTTCTGGTGTCATAAACGGCCAAAACGGGCGTCCAACGGTCAAATTCATAGCGGACGACCTCAGATTGAGATGAAACCACTGTGCAACATTCTAATTATTATTTGTGACATGTACGCGCAGACGGAACGTCAATCGGACGTGCGATTTGCGCGGTACGGCTCAATATTCATATTTTAAGTGATGCGTGCGCTTCGTAAACGCGCGTGAGGGGGGTCCAAATGGGCCGAATGAAGTCGGAATGGCCTGAAATCAGACAAAAAATACGGGTGAGTGATTTCTGAAGTGTTCGAGCAGACGGCACGTCAATTGGACATGCCATGTGCCCGCGGTGACCGACAACGCAGTTCTGGTGTCCTAAACGGCCAAAACTGGCGTCAAATGGTCAAATTCATAGCGGACGACCTCGGATTGAGCTGAAACCACCGTGAAACATTCTAATTATTATTATTGACGTGTACGCGTAGACATCACATCAATAGGATGTGCGGTTTGTGCGGTACGACTCAATATTCATGTTTTAAGTGATGCGCGCGCTTCGTAAACGCGCGTGAGGGTGGTCCAAATGGGCCGAACGATTTTGGAATGGCCTGAAATCAGACGAAAAATACGGGTGAGTGATTTATGAAGTGGTCGAGTAGACGGCACGTCAATCGGACGTGCCGTGTGCCCGCGGTGACTGACAACGCAGTTCTGGTATCATAAACGGCCAAAATGGGCGTCCAACGGTCAAATTCATAGAGGACGACCTCAGATTGACCTGAAACCACCGTGCAACATTCTAATTATTATTGGTGGCATGTACGCGTAGACAACACGTCAATCAGACATGCGGTTTGCGCGGTATGACTCAATATTCATGTTTTAAGTGATGCGCGCGCTTCGTAAACGCGCGTGAGGGTGGTCCAAACGGGCCGAACGATTTCGGAATGGCCTGAAATCAGACGACAAAAACGGGTGAGTGATTTATGAAGTGGTCGAGTAGACGACACGACAATCGGACGTGCCGTGTGCCCGCGGTGACCGACAACGCAGTTCTGGTGTCAAAAACGGCCAAAACGGGCGTCAAACGGTCAAATTCATAGCGGACGACCTCGGTTAACCTCAAACCACCATGCAACATTCTAATTATTATTCGTGACGTGTACGCGCAGACAGAACGTCAATCGGACGTGCGGTTGGCATGGTACGGCTCAATATTCGTGTTTTAAGTGATGCACGCGCTTCGTAAACACGCGTGAGGGTGGTCCAAACAGGCCGAACGATTTCGGAATGGCCTGAAATCAGACAACAAATACGGGTGAGTGATTTATTAAGTGGTCGAGCAGACGGCACGCCAATCGGACGTGCCGTGTGCCCGCGGTGACCGACAACGCAGTTCTGGTGTCATAAACGGCCAAAACGGGCGTCAAACGGTCAAATTCATAGCGGACGACCTCGGATTGACCTGAAACCACCATGAAACATTCTAATTATTATTCGTGACGTGTACGCGCAGACGACACATCAATCGGACGTGCGGTTTGCGCGGTACGGCTCAATATTCGTGTTTTAAGTGATGTGCGCGCTTCGTAAACGCGCGTGAGGGTGGTCCAAACAATCCGAACGATTTTGGAATGGCCTGAAATCAGACGAAAAATATGGGTGAGTGATTTATGAAGTGGTCGAGCAGACGTCACATCAATCGGACGTGTCGTGTGCCCGCGGTGACCGACAACGCAGTTCTGGTGTCATAAACGGCCAAAACGGGCGTCAAACGGTCAAATTCATAGCGGAAGACCTCGGATTAACCTCAAACCACCGTGCAACATTCTAATTATTATTCGTGACGTGTACGCGCAGACAGCACGTCAATCGGACGTGCGGTTTGTGCGGTACGGCTCAATATTCGTGTTTTAAGTGATGCGCGCGCTTCGTAAACGCGCGTGAGGGGGGTCCAAATGGGCCGAACGAAGTCGGAATGGCCTGAAATCATACGAAAAATACGGGACAGTGATTTATGAAGTGGTCTAGTAGACGGCACGTCAATCGGATGTGCCGTGTGCCCGCGGTGACCGACAACGCAGTTCTGGTGTCACAAACGGCCAAAACGGGCGTCCAACGGTCAAATTCATAGCGGAAGACCTCAGATTGAGCTGAAACCACCGTGAAACATTCTAGTTATTATTCGTGACGTGTACGCGCAGACGGCACATCAATCGGACGCGCGCTTTGCGCGGTACGGCTGAATATTCGTATTTTAAGTGATGTGCGCGCTTCGTAAACGCACGTGAGGGGGGTCCAAATGGGCCGAATGAAGTCGGAATGACCTGAAATCAGACGACAAATACGGGTGAGTGATTTCTAAAGTGGTCGCACAGACGGCACGTCAATTGGACGTTCCATGTGCCCGTGGTGACCGACAACGCAGTTCTGGTGTCATAAACGGCCAAAACGGCCGTCAAATGGTCAAATTCATAGCGGACGACCTTGGATTGAGCTTAAACCATCGTGAAACATTCTAATTATTATTCGTGATGTGTACGCGCAGACAGCACGTCAATAGGACGTGCGGTGTGCGCGGTACGGCTCAATATTCGTGTTTTAAGTGATGCGTGCGCTTCGTAAACGCGCGTGAGGGTGGTCCAAACGGGCCGAACGATTTCGGAATGGCCTGAAATCAGACGACAAATACGGGTGAGTGATTTATGATGTGGTCGAGTAGAAGGCACGTCAATCGGACGTGCCGTGTGCCCGCGGTGACCGACAACGCAGTTCTGGTGTCATAAACGGACAAAACGGGCGTCCAATGGTAAAATTCATAGAGGACGACCTCGGATTGACCTGAAACCACCGTTCAACATTCTAATTATTATTCGTGACATGTACGCGTAGATGGAACATCAATCGGACGTGCGGTTTGCGGGGTACGGCTCAATATTCATGTTTTAAGTGATGCGCGCGCTTCGTAAACGCACGTGAGGGTGGTCCAAATGGGCCGAACGATTTCGGAATGGCCTGAAATCAGACGACAAATACGGGTGAGTGATTTATGAAGTGGTCGAGCAGACAGCATGGCAATCGGACGTGCCGTGTGCCCGCGGTGACCGACAACGCAGTTCTGGTGTCATAAACGGCCAAAACGGGCGTCAAACGGAAACATTCATAGCGGACGACCTCAGATTGACCTGAAACCACCGTGAAACATTCTAATTATTATTCGTAACGTGTACGCGTAGACAGAACATCAATCAGACGTGCGGTTTGCGCGGTACGGCTCAATATTCGTGTTTTAAGTGATGCACGCGCTTCGTAAACGCGCGTGAGGGTGGTCCAAACAGGCCGAACGATTTTGGAATGGCATGAAATCAGACGACAAATACGGGTGTGTGATTTATGAAGTGGTCGAGTAGACGGCACGCCAATCGGACCTGCCGTGTGCTCGCGGTGACCGACAACGCAGTTCTGGTGTCATAAACGGCCAAAACGGGCGTCAAACGGTCAAATTCATAGCGGACGACCTCGGATTGATCTCAAACCACCATGAAACATTCTAATTATTATTCGTGACGTGTATGCATAGACAAAACATAAATCGGATGTGCAGTTTGCGCGGTACAGCTCAATACTCGTGTTTTAAGTGATGCGCGCGCTTCGTAAACGCGCGTGAGGGTGGTACAAACGGGCCGAACGATTTCGGAATGGCCTGAAATCAGACGACAAATACGGTTGAGTGATTTATGAAGTGGTCGAGTAGACGGCACATCAATCAGACGTGCCATGTACCCGCGGTGACCGACAACGCAGTTCTGGTGTCATAAACGGCCAAAACGGGCGTCAAACGGTCAAATTCATAGCGGACGACCTCGGATTGACCTGAAACCACCGTGAAACATTCTAATTATTATTCTTGATGTGAACGCGCAGACGGAACACCAATCAGACGTGTGGTTTGCGCGGTACGACTCAATATTCGTGTTTTAAGTGATGTGCGCGCTTCGTAAACGCGCGTGAGGGGGGTCCAAACGGGCCGAACGAAGTAGGAATGGCCTGAAATTAGACGAAAAATATGGGACAGTGATTTCTAAAGTGGTCGAGTAGACGGCACGTCAATCGGACGTGCCATGTGCCCGCGGTGACCAACAACGCAGTTCTGGTGTCATAAACGGCCAAAACGGGCGTCCAACGGTCAAATTCATAGCGGACGACCTCATATTGAGCTAAAACTACCGTGAAACATTCTAATTATTATTCATGACGTGTACGCACAGACGGCACATCAATCGGACATGCGATTTGCGCGGTACGACTCAATATTCGTATTTTTAGTGATGCACGCGCATCGTAAACGCGCGTGAGGGGGGTCCAAATGGGCCGAACGAAGTCGGAATGACCTGAAATCAGACGACAAAAACGGGTGAGTGATTTTGGAAGTGGTCGCGCAGACGGCACATCAATTGGACATGCCATGTGCCCGCGGTGACCGACAACGCAGTTCTGGTGTCATAAACGGCCAAAACGGGCGTCCAACGGTCAAATTCATAGCGGACGACCTCATATTGAGCTGAAACCACCGTTCAACATTCTAATTATTATTCACGACGTGTACGCGCAGACGGCACATCAATCGGACGTGCGGTTTGCGCGGTACGGCTCAATATTCGTATTTTAAGTGATGCACGCGCTTCGTAAACGCGCGTGAGGGGGTCCAAACTGGCCGAACGAAGTCAGAATGACCTGGAATCAGACGGAAAATACGGGTGAGTGATTTATGAAGTGGTTGAGCAGACGGCACGTCAATTGGACGTGCCGTGTACCCGCGGTGACCGACAACGCAGTTCCGGTGTCACAAACGGCCAAAACGGGCGTCAAACGGTCAAATTCATAGCGGACGACCTCGGATTGACCTGAAACCACCATGAAACATTCTAATTATTATTCGTGATGTGTACGCACAGACAGAACGTCATTCGGACGTGCGGTGTGTGCGGTACGGCTCAATATTCATGTTTTAAGTGATGCGCGCGCTTCGTAAACGCGCGTGAGGGTGGTCCAAACGGGCCGAACGATTTCGGAATGTCCTGAAATCAGACGACAAATACGGGTGAGAGATTTATGAAGTGGTCAAGTAGACGGCACGTCAATCGAACGTGCCGTGTGCCCGCGGTGACCGACAACGCAGTTCTGGTGTCATAAACGGCCAAAACTTGCGTCAAACGGTCAAATTCATAGCGGACGACCTCAGATTGACTTGAAACCACCGTGAAACATTCTAATTATTATTCGTGACGTGTACGCGTAGACGGCACATCAATCGGACGTGCGGTTTGGGCAGTACGGCTCAATATTCTTGTTTTAAGTGATACGCACTCTTCGTAAACGTGCGTGAGGGAGGTCCAAATGGGCCGAACGATTTCGGAATGGCCTGAAATCAGACGAAAAATGCGGGTGAGTGATTTATGAAGTGGTCGAGAAGACGACACGTCAATCGGACGTGCCGTGTGCCTGCGGTGACTAACAACGCAGTTCTGGTGTCAAAAACGGCCAAAACGGGCGTCAAACGGTCAAATTCATAGAGGACGACCTCGGAAGGACCTGAAACCACCGTGCAACAATCTAATTGTTATTCGTGACGTGTACGCGCAGACGGCATGCCAATCGGATGTGCGGTTTGCGCGGTACGGCTCAATATTCGTGTTTTAAGTGATGTGCGCGCTTCGTAAACGCGCGTGAGGGGGGTCCAAACGGGCCGAACGAAGTCGGAATGTCCTGAAATTAGACAAAAAGTACGGGACAATGATTTCTGAAGTGTTTGAGCAGACGGCGCGTCAATCGGACATGCCGTGTGCCCGCGGTGACCGACAACGCAGTTCTGGTGTCACAAACGACCAAAACGGGCGTCCAACGGTCAAATTCATAGCAGACGACCTCAGATTGAGCTGAAACCACCGTTCAACATTCTAACTTTTATTCGTGACGTGTACACGCAGACGGCACGTCAATCGGACATGCGGTTTGCGCGGTACGCCTCAATATTCGTATTTTAAGTGATGCACGAGCTTCGTAAACGCGCGTGAGGGGGGTCCAAACGGGCCGAACGAAGTCGGAATGACCTGAAATCAGACGAAAAATACGGGTGAGTGATTTCTGAAGTGGTCGAGTAGACGGCACGTCAATTGGACGTGCCCTGTGCCCGCGGTGACCGACAACGCAGTTCTGGTGTCATAAACGGCCAAAACGGGCGTCCAACGATCAAATTCATAGCGGACGACCTCAGATTGAGCTGACACCACCATGCCACATTCTAATTATTATTCTTGATGTGTATGAATAGACGGCACATCAATCGGACGTGCGGTTTGCGCGGTACGACTCAATATTTGTATTTTAAGTGATGCACGCGCTTCGTAAACGCGCGCGAGGGGGGTCCAAACGGGCCGAACGAAGTCAGAATGACCTAAAATCAGACGAAAAATACGGGTGAGTTATTTATGAAGTGGTCGAGCAGACGACATGTCAATCAGACGTTCCGTGTGCCCGCGGTGACCGACAACGCAGTTCTGGTGTCATAAACGGCCGAAACGGGCGTCAAACGGTCAAATTCATAGCGGACGACCTCGGATTGACCTGAAACCACCTTGCAACATTCTAATTATTATTCATGACGTGTACGCGCAGACAGCACGTCAATCGGACATTCCATGTGCCCGCGGTGACCGACAACGCAGTTCTGGTGTCATAAACGGCCAAAATACTGTCCATTTTAAACAAAATAGAGACACTTTGAGTGGTGTCGGCCACACCGCGCCTCGGATTGAGGTGACGTTGACTCGTACACGTCACATATGACCCATGGATCGTTCTCCTAAAGTTTCAACAAAAACCGAATGTGTTTGGTCATTTTTCCGTATGTCATTTTTTTGTTTTCACTAAAAATGAAGTCCATTTTAAACAAAATAGAGACACTTTGAGTGGTGTCGACCTCACAGGGCCTCGGATTGAGGTGGCGTTGACTCTTACATGTTACATATGACCCATGGATCGTTCTCCTAAAGTTTCAACAGAAACCAAATGCGTTTGGTCGGTTTTCTGTATGTACTTAAAATATTGTCCATTTTAAACAAAAGAAAGTCACTTAGAGTGGTCCCGACCACACCGCATCTCGGATTTAGGCGAGGTTGACTCGTACACGTCTCAAATGACCCATGGATCGTTGTCTTAAAGTATCAACACAATCCGAATGCGTTTGGCCGGTTTTCCGTATGCCAGTTGATGTTTTTCAGTTAAAATGATGTCCTTTTGAAACAAAAGACATACACTTTGAGTTGTTCCGACCACACCGCGCCTCAGATTGAGGCGGGGTTGATTCGTACACGTCACATATGACCCATGGATCATTGTCCTAAAGCATCAACACATTTCGAATGTGTTTGGTCAGTTTTTCGTATGTCACTTTTTGTTTTCACTTAAAATCTTATGGAAATTCATATAGAATATTTTTATATCATATTTGTTATGGATTAGATTTTAGTTGATCGTGCTATGAAATATTTCAGAGCTAATGAAATTAAGGAAGGTTGAGGGGCTGTCCGGGGGGCTGTCCGGGGGGGCTATTCGGTGGGTGTCCGGGGGGCTGTCCGGGGACCAAGGAGGAGGGTGGGGGGGGGGGGGGGCTGTGCGGGGTCTGTCCGGGGGTGTTTGGGGGTTGTTCAGGGGGTTGTCCGGGGTTGTTCAGGGGGCTGTCCAGGGGTTGTTCAGGGGGTTGTTTAGGGGTTGTTCAGGGGTTGTTTAGGGGTTGTTCAGGGGGTTGTCCGGGGTTGTTCAGGGGGTTGTCCGAGGGATGTTTGGGGGGTTGTCTGGGGTCCAAGGGGGAGGGTGGGGGGTTGTCCGGGGGGCTCTCCGGGGTCCAGGGTGGAGGGTTGGGGGGGCTGTCCGGTGGGTGTCCGGGTGGTTGTCCGGGGACCAAAGAGGAGGGTGGGGGGGTTGTGCGGGTTCTGTCCGGGGGGTGTTTGGGGGTTGTTCAGGGGGTTGTCTGGGGTTGTTTAGGGGTTGTTCATGGGTTGATCAGGGGGTTGTCTGGGGTTGTTCAGGGGGCTGTCCGGGGGGTGTTTGGGGGGTTGTCCGGGGTCCAAGGGGGAGGGTGGGGGGGTTGTCCGGGGGGCTATCCGAGGTCCAGGGTGGAGGGTTGGGGGCTGTACGGGGGGCTGTCCAGGGGGCTGTCCGAGGGGCTGTCCGGGGGGTGTTTGGGGGGTGTTCAGGGTCCAAGGGGGAGGGGGGGTTGTCCAGGGTCCAAGAATGAGGGGGGTTGTCCAGGGAGTTCTCAAACACACAACCACTAAAAGACAACAACATCCATAAAAACAGACAATATATAAAAATAACTCAACTCCAATACTATACTACGAGTCTAGATAAAACCAACAACTAGAATAGATTAAACAGCAAATCTCAGTAATATAAGTCAAAAATGTAACGGATCAATATGTCCCACATTAGCATCACCATCACCATCATCATCATCATCATCATCACCCTCGTCATCGTCCTCCTCATCGTCCTCACCCTCCACAGCGCCTTCCTCCTCGCCTTTTCCCTCCTCCTCGCCATCCTCATCTCCCTCCTCTTCCGCATCAGACTCCTCGCCATCATCATCTTCAAGATGGACATCAGCCTGACCACCAATGGAACTGCCACCTGGTGCACCATATATAGAATGTATCGACGACATGTATTCATCAATCGCTGGGTTGGCATCTGCTGGAAGTGTTGGACGTAGAACTTCAATAAATTTCATAAATGCACTGTTTGCCCAAGAAGACTGTTCTACCGTCTCTGTGGCCCTTTTCTCAGCCTGTTCTTCCTGTGCCCTAACTTGCTGGAGCTCGGTGGCACTACAACTCGTACTTGAGGCATGCCAATACCTCGTCGGGGCTATCCTAGGTCGGCAGCGTACTCTGCCAGAATGATCCTCTCCCAACACCTGATGTAAGTGATCAGATGGCCCAAAATTGTCTACTTCTTGGGCATCGAGGGCCTCTAAAGCATCCTGTTACAAATATAAATATATTATTAAGTTACGAAATATATATTAAAATATAAAATCAACAGATTAAAACTTACAATCTGCTGCTGAGTCGCTTCGTTGACAGCACTTCTGTCCTTTTTTCGTCTACTCGAGCAAAACAGTTTTGCTCGAGGCACACGTCCTTCAATATTTTGTACTTGCCTCTACAATGACATTGAAAATAAAAGTTATATAAAAACTTTAGAAAATTATTAAATAATTGAGGAAACAAAAGAAAATGTTAGTCGTAATGAAAACTTACAAACAATTGTCATACCTGCTGCCTCTCATGATCCGGCATCGTCGTGCATCCTAGTGTATGGAGGTATTTTTTTTCATCAATGTTTTTTTTATTTTTTCCAGATGATTCCTAAATAAAATTTGATAATTAAAAGGATAATAATAATGAAAAACTTGAAAGTTATTATTTAAATACCTCAAATGTAATTCATACCTTAAACTGGGTACTCGTCCAATGAGTAATCATCTGACGATACTCCTCTATAGGACAATTATCCACGACTGGTACCGCCTCTAACTCAGTGACAACTCTAGCATGTCATCCAATATACAGCTCATTCTTGTAGGCTCTCCAAAGCTCGCCTAAATCCTTTAGACGTTCCAGTCGTGCACCCTCACCATAAGGAAAATTAAATTGAAGCTAAAATCAAAATATTAATTCATATAAATAAAAAAATAATTCATGGAATTAAATACAACAGATTTTTTTACCCATATCTCTGCCCAAGTTCTATCTTTGACCTCATGTGGCAAATGTCTCCACGACAGCGGGCTGACGGGAATGATGTCAGAGTATTTGGCAAGCGTCGCCAGAAAACTCCGACATTGCTGCCCTGTTTTCTCAACCATCTGATTGTCTTCATTATATTCCACCATAACCTGTATGCGAAGATTCCACACCAAACGCATACGTGTACGGCCCCGCCCCTACCTCCTGTCAGTAGATGTATCTGTCATGAAAGAAAAACAAATATTTTATCAAAACATGTTATAATGAAAATAAATATTGCTATAAAAATTTGTTAGGGTTTTATAAATATACCTGCACTAGTCTGATCAATGAGTGGCGCCGGATCCACAGAACCTGATGGAACACCCTCTGGTGGAACAGGAGTCGAAGACAATGGAATATAAAAGCTCGAAGAGACAGAAGTAGAAGGAAAAGAAGATGGAACAGCTGTATGACCTGATGCTGACTGGGGAGTGGGAATCATCATGGGATGTGAAAATGATGGGGTAGAAGATGCAGAAGGTAGCGAAAACATGGGAGGCCTAAATACCCCGTGTGTACCTAACGACACACCGGGATCAGAATGTGGGAAGGCTGAAATGTCAGTGGGAGGGGCAGGGTCTAGTCGGGCATGCGCAACTCTACGTCCACCTCTGGTACGAACCCTCCTCGTACCACCGGCCTGAGTACTAGGACCAGTACTAGGCTCCTCGTCGAATAACTGTTGACGTAATGGTGGATCCTACAAAAAAGTTTAAAAAAAAAATTAATCACATGACATTATATATTCTGTAAATATATATATATATATATATTTGAAATAAAGTACTCACTGTAGGCACTAATGGTGGAATGCCCATCTCCTCCATCCGACAATTGTTCTCCGCCATTTTTTTTCTTCATCTCTCTTCAATTGGCTGCTTTTCCTGCATTTGAAAACAAATATGTAATTAATTAGAAAAAGAAAATTAATGTGTAAACCAAAAAACTAAATATATGAGGGAATGAGGGGATTCATTGGTAATTTATCTATCAATTGTTTTAGAATAGCTTGAATGAATTTAATAAAACATACAAGTTGTAATGTTCACCAAGTTAGAAATAATGTTTGATTTGGTTTGAATACAGTTCAATTCCAAATTAGAAAATGCAATTCAAATAAAACAGCAACCAATAAACATTGAAAATTCACATAACGGTCAAGTTAGCTAAAACATATTTGTGATCAATACTAAATAAATATGAATATTACCAACCTTAACAACCCAACTCGAGGTAAACCAAAAGAATTGAGAACATGGATGAATGATTCTATATATTTCCAACCACAACTTCAGGTTCACAATCAACAATGACAATTGAGCTATTGGATTCATCAAAAGAAATAAATGGATTGGTTCCAATGGCAATAGGGACATTGTCAATTCCATCATCAGCATCATCAAAAATATGTCTTGGAATTACTTAAACTATGACACCAAATTCAGGTTGAAGTTGATCTTTGACATAAAGAACTTGTTTAGCCATTGATGCCAACACATATGGTTCTTCGGTAGCAAGAGTGCGGGTCATATTAATTACTCTAAATCCACAATCATCAATAAATGTTCCATGTCTCGTCATCGAATCAAACCAATGACATTTCATCATTGTGACTCGTCCATGAGAGTAATAATCCAATATTATTATTTTCTCAATGACTCCATAATAACCGACATTTTCAAGTCACGGTCTACTATCTGATGCACTGGCATACCGATCTGTTGTGGCAGTGACCATAATACCATCATGTTGTGTTCTCATGTTTTTGGCTCATTAAGTGACAGTAAATATGTACCCATTGATAACAATTGATTTACAGTCACAAACCACGGTATTAGGACCAAAAGCCAAAGCTCTTATTTCCTCAGAGACAGAGTCAGCAGACAAACTCAATACCTACAATATAAATGACAGTTAAACATAAGTAAATATTGAAATAATTAATTTAAACAGTAATATTTTTACCTTCAATTTTAACCAAGCAGAAAACTCTTTACTATGCAAAGTCTCTCTCCTTCTCAAAGATAAAGAACGATGCTTCCTATTTATCATTGTTTTATGTTCCCTGTAGATAAAAAAATATGAATAGTTTAACAGATATATATGTAAGATATACATATTCATTTTTGTTACCTGATATAGTCATCGAACAAATCACAGTTGAACAAAACTGTGCGATGTGCCATCTCCCGCTCTTCATGGCTTAATGTCTTCAATGTATATGATCCAAGAATTCCTCCTGTTTGAGGAAGTGATGGAAAAATGGGTTCAATTTGCTCATATTTTTCTTCTTCATTTCTCATTGGTCTGTTCATTCTTGTAGTAAGATCAAACAAATACATTGAAGAGAAATCCATACATTCTTGAGCTAAGTAACCGTTCACGATAGAACCTTTGTGATGATTCTTGTTTCGAACATAAGACTTTAATGTGAACATATTTCTTTCAGTTGGATACATCCAATGAAAAGAAACTGGTCCTCCGAGAAGTATTTCAGTTGGAATATGGACAGTTAGATGCAGCATGCATGGGAAAAATGATGGGGGAAATATTTTATCCAACTCACACAAAATTAATGGGGCATCTGTCAACATTTTTTGCAAGAAACACTTGGACAAATTCTTAGCACAAAGATCTCTAAACAAATGGCACAACCGAATAACACCCACCCTTACATTATTGGACAAAAGATGACGGATTGCTATTGGAAGAAACTCATGTAGTAGAAAGTGATAATCATGAGTCTTAAAAGATTTTAGATTCAACTCTCTTCTGTTGACCCGTTTAGATATGTTGCTTGAATAGCCATCAGGAACTCTAATAGTCTATAATACTTCCAAAAATTGTTTTTTTTTCAGTAGGTGTCATCCCATAAGATTCACATGGAAGTTGCCATTTATTTTCACTGATACGCACAGGATGAAATTCTGGTCTGATGCCCCAATCCACCAAGTCACGTCGAGATCGTAAATCATCTTTTGTCTTCCCCTTGACATTTATAAGAACTGAAAGCAACATTTCACATATATTCTTTTCAATATGAATTAAGTCTAAGCAATGGCGTAGAAAATTGGTTGACCAATAAGGCAAATCAAAAAAGATACTCCTCTTCCTCCAATTGTAACAGGTTTCTGTGGAAACATTCTTTATCTTTCAAGATTTCATTTGACCCTTCCCGAACGAAAAACTGAAATCATTCAATTCATTAAGCACATCAGTTCCAGACATACGCTGAGGTGGATCATCTGTCTCTATAGTATTATCAAATCTTCAACGATTCATTCTATATGGATGATCCTTTGGAAAAAATCGTCGATGTCCCATATAACTGAAACTACAACGATGTTTCAGTCTTCTGGATCGTGTATTCTTCATACAAACTGGACATGACCATTTTCCCTTCGTGCTCCATCCAGACATCATTGCATAAGCTGGAAAATCATTGATCGTCCACATAAGCACGTCACGCATCTGAAATATGTCTTTCGAACATGCATCGAATGTGCTCACACCCACATCCCAAAGAAGTTTCAACTCTTTTATTAAAGGTTTCATGTATACATCAATATCAATGCCGGGATCAGAAGGACCAGATATGAGTATACTCATGAAAGTGACAGATTTT
This sequence comes from Viscum album, assembly GCA_963277665.1. NCBI lineage: Eukaryota > Viridiplantae > Streptophyta > Magnoliopsida > Santalales > Viscaceae > Viscum > Viscum album. Next base: position 280,732,851 of record OY728125.1, read on the forward strand.
TTCATACACAACCAGGGGGGAAGATTATAAATGTGTATAAAAACTGGCCATGTGCTGTGCGAAGTAAGCATCTGCCCAAACGGATTAAAACCGTCGCATGAAAGACCCAGACTCACATTACGCACGTCAGCTGCAAAATCAGGATGTCGAGCATCAAATCTCTGCCATGCAAATTCATCTGCAGGATGAACCAACTCATCATTAGTCTTCTTTATCTCGGTATCATGCCATCTCATTTTTATTGATATGTCATCAGACATAATAAGATTCTGGAGTCTGTGGATCAATGGAAAGTGCCACATTACTTTCTGTGGAACGCGGGATGTTGTTCCATCAGATTTTGACTTGCAGCGGGATGTGCCACATTTTATACATTCATTTCATTCAGCGGTTTCTTCCCAGAATAAATTGCAATCTTTCGGGCAAGCATGAATTTTGTTTCTGGAAAATCCAAGTTCTTCAACTAACTTCCATTCCATATAGTGGTTTGAGGGAATATCTGCATCATCTGGAAGTAAATCCTTCAAGAGGGTAAGAATGTAATCGATTGCTGTATTAGAAATCCCATACATAGTTTTTCCATGAAACAATCGGATAAAAAATTCCAGCTTTTTCATTTTATCGCATTTTCGATATACTGGAGTCGTGGCAGCATCATTCAATTTTTTCACCCTATCAATATCATCATTTTCACTAGATGCATCAGTTGTCCTCATCTCGACGTCTTCTTGAGTTGAAATCCTTTCTTTTTCATGATGACGAATAAACGAAAACCGATAATCTAACAAATTCTCCATTCCAGTCCTTTCATTTCGATCATCACAAATTTGAGATTTCATTTTCTCCCCATTGTGATACCACACAAAGTAGTTTGCTTGAAAACCATTTTTGGTTATGTGGTAGCTGACTTCTTCACGACTCAACCAAGGTCTACCAACACAATTGGAACATGGGCAGTGTATGCGACCACTATCTGAAGCATTGTGAAATGAAAAATCTATAAAGCTCTCCAAATTGTTTTGAAAATCGCTTGAGATACGATCGGTTTCATACATCCAACTTCTGTCCATTCTGTAAAAAGAATTCATATAAGTCATTTTTTCATAAACAATTCAATAGGATTGAACTTTAATAGAAAATACATTTAAGTAAACGATAAAGGAAGAAAATAATCATGGTATCAACTACACATGTGAAAAAAACATACTAATGTGTTATTGAAAAAATGTAAAACCAACAAGAACTTAATGTGTTATCACATCAGAGCATGCCTCATCCCATAACCATATTAGTAGGATATCCTCATATGCGATTTACCTTTTTGAATTAATATGCACTTCCTCACCAGGTACCTGAGTAGATTTCATAGATATAATCATCTCACATCCTGTAAGGCTTCCATTATGTATGATCTGCTGAACAATTTGAGTGATCATGAATCATGCATGGGATCTTCCCATGATCACTATAGATTATGAGAAAGAATTATGATAGGTCTCGTGAAGAACATCAAACACATATTTTAGATAATTTGAGACATAATATAATAAAATAATTTATAAATCTATGGAATTTGGGATAAAAGGATGGATGAAATACTAAAATATTGGAGACTAAGGTGAAGGAAATATATGTTGACCCTAATGTTCATAACATGCATCACCTATGAAATTTTATTGCACTAGGAAATTTCATCATGTTCACAATACATTCCATTGGAAACCTATTTTGATCATTTGATGTCCCCTTGACATGTCAAATAAAATCAGATGGCACCCATGAATATGCCACCCTTGTAATGAAAAGCCTTTAATTCTCACCATACAGACTACATGTTTTCCAATAGATATGTATCTCCTTCTATATAGGGGAATCAATACATATTATCTCAGTCTCATATTAAATGTCAGGAATATTAGATGGCTCCCTTAACACCCTCCAGACACACTAACTAGGTCATGTGATGTCCTCAAATCATGCCACTATGGACATAAATCACCCTTCAAGACATGTCACACTGACTCTAGTGTTTCCCTCCCAGTGTGTCAAACATTTCTTTTGATGAAAATGGAGAAGATCACCAAAATCAAGAGATTCCCTATAGGCATTACATCCATGATCATGAAATTACTTCTAGGATCAACCAGTCAGGACTTGTGATGTCCTCCAAACATTTCGTCCTTGATCTTTAGAGAAACATCAGGCAATCCACCGTACCCCCCTGGACACCCTGTACCCCCCCGGGATAGCCCCACCCACCCTCCTAAACAGCCTACACCCCCTCCCCTGCAACCCCACCACCACCACCTAGGCATACCACCCCCCTGGACACCCCACACACCCCTCCCCCACCAGGACACCCCACCCAGACCCCCAGGACAGCCCACACCCCCTGGATAGCCCCGGCCACCCCCGTGGACAGCCTTTCCCACCCCCGTGGACAGCCCCGCCCACCCCCGTGGACAACCCACCCACCCCCGTGGACACCCCCTACCCCCTAGACAGCCCAACCACCCCCGTGGATAGCCCACCCACCCCCCTCGACACCCCTTCTCCCTATGGACAGCCCCCACCCCCTTGGATAGCCCACCAACCCCCCTGGACACCCCTACCGCCCGTGGCCAGCCCACCCCCCCCCCCCCCCTGGACAGCCCGCCCACCCCTCCTTGACAGCTTGGCCACCCCCGTGGACGGCCCGTCCACCCTTGGGGACATCCCGCCCACCCCCGTACCCCCCTGGACACCCCGTACCCCTGGATATCCCCGCCCACCCTCCCAAACAGCCCACACCCCCCTCCACTACAACCCCACCACCACCACCTAGACATACCACTCCCCCTGGAATGTGTAGAAATAACATAAAAATACATGATATATAGATAGCACAAAATACTCAACCTATGGGTTCACATTAACTACATAATCACACACTTCACTACTACCATAAAACACATAAACCACACCACCACCACACAAGATGCATATCATTTCTCACATTCATTTATAAGACACTTCATTCACACTTACATTGTCCATTCATTTAATGTTAAATTAATTAAATCCATTTACCACACATCCATTTCTATTCCATCTCATTTATTTAATATCTTGTTTTTTTGTTTTAACAGCATAATTTATTCTATAGATAACCAGGAAACTAATAAAACCACCACACAAAAACTCACCATCTCACAATAACCATCGACACCATGTTACATCGACCAACCATCTCACCAAAACAACCACATATCACAATAAAAATATTGCACATCACAAACCACCGCACAACCAAAACCACCTCACCACATCATACACCACAACTTCATCACACAACACCTCCACACGACACAACACCACCACACATCATCACTATCATACAACTTCACATGACACATCCATGCCCACTAACCATCACATTACAACCCCACATATCACAAAGCCCAACTGGTCACCTCAATCCCCATAAAACAGCCTACAATATACAATGAAACACAAAAAAAACCTCTCATAGAGGCAACATACCCCAACTTCCACAGTTTATTTATTCAAGGTCTTTTATTACATTACCCCTTTATTTAGCATGGACATTATAACACAACTGATATTCCAGGGGAAACTAATTAATTAACAAAATATTTATTCATTTCCCTATTTTACACGGTGAAATCACATCAAAATCCAAACTTAAAACTAAAATATTACATCAATAACAATAAAAACAAGGTACCATATGTGTATAAAGAAAAAATTACCTGATTTGAGACGATTCAGATGGGTTCTCACCTATTCCTATGGGGGAGTTCGAGAGTAGCAGAGAGCTGCAGCTGGATTGATAACTTAAAACTAAAATACTAGAGCAATAAAAATAAAAATAATAAAGACAAGGGAACATATGTGTATAAACAAAAAATTACTTGATTTGAGATGATTCAAATGGGTTTTCACCTATTCAGATGGGGATTTGGAGAGTAGCAGAGAGCTGGAGGTGGATTGATAACTTAAAACTAAAATACTAAAGTAATAACAATAAAAATAAGGAATTATATGTGTATAAATGAAAAGATACCTGATTTCAGATGGTTATCACCTCTTCGGATAGGGGATTTCGCGAGAGGAGAGCGGTGGAGCAGATGAAATTAGGTTTCTGTGCGAATGGGGGAGAGCAGCCCCGCGACTGGATTTGGGGGAAATAATTCCCAATGGTTTTTAAGAACCGTTGCGAAAGAGATACTAAGGACCCCTTTACCAATGGTTTGAGGAAACCATTGGCAAAGGGGTGACCCTTTCCCAACGGTTCAACAGAACCGTTGGCAAAAAGGGTGATTAACACACCCCTTTACCAACGGTTTGAAGAAACCGTTGGCAAAGGGGTGGCTTTTCCCAACGGTTTCAGTGAACCGTTGGGAAAGGCTTTCTTAATCCTTCAAGCCCAACAGTTTTAGCAAACCGTTGGTAAACACCTGTTGGGAAAAACATCATTTCCAGTAGTGTCCTGCCTCACAGTCAGGCATTATCATTTCATGGTTTCTAACTCCTTCTTCCATTCGATGATTCCAACAACCACGATGGTCGTACATTTTCAAAGGGATGCAACATGACGACTTAGAATGTTCGGACATGCCATACTGGTGGCGTACAAAAGAGAGGTCCAACAAACTAGGAGTTGGTACCAACAACGATGGTTTCTTGGAGAAAGGATCCATGGGACCACACTCATTGCCTAGTGGGAAAACTTCTCGGAAGTCGACCACCATTATTTACACTCAAAACTCTAACGACGATGAGACCATTCATCTTTACTAGTCCAAAACAGAACCCTCAAATAACTATATGGTGGTATGAACCTTAACTATCATGGGAGTTCCCAACAACCTGAAGACACACTATCTTTCAGAACTATACAACTACCTCTAATAGACTTCTACTACCTTGATAAGCAAGAAAAACCCAAAAGGAACTGAGAACTGAGAATAACATATTGACAACTTTGGGAGGCTTTCTGGGTGGCATACTCATGACAACACGAAAAACACCATCGAAACAAGCATCAGGCCAAAACTCAATCAAATAAACAACACAAGCTAAAGACAATAGGTCCATAATCCAATCATATACAACATAAGGAGAAATCACTTTTCTAAAAACATTATCTCTTTACAATTTTAAAAACTCACCTATGGAACCTTATGAACCGTCACATGTGCGTTTATTCAATCCCACTCACATCATCTGTGAACAAGTTCCCCCATGAACTTTCCATACATACCCACACACGTGTGACCCTCCATAAGGAGTGCCAAGGTTCAAACACTTCTTCTCCTTACTAAATCTAAACACATACCAAGTTTTTCCAAACCAATACACTTTCACATTGAAAACCCACTTTACTAATTTCAAAAACAATTTGGAAGAAACCCCTTTTTTTGATTTTGAAATCGCATTCATTTTCAAAACACACACACACATCCACCGAGTTCAAAAAGAAACACAACCAACAACAAACCATCGGAATGAGGAACTAGTGCGTATGCCTAACTCGGTGACATGGTGGTGAGTCATATCCCAAGTAAGGTATATCACTAAAAGGACCTTGAACTGGACATTTAGACTCCACATGGGTCACCACCCCATGTGAGGCCACAACATGAACCAGTTCGCCTTCATTATCATCCCTCAAACCGTAACAATCAAAGGCAAAAGACTCAAAACCCAGACTACCCTTGGTAACTCAGGTCTCGTCACAGGCGGTGGTGATCAAGAACCAACCCGAAACATACCTCATGAGCCCCGACAGTCCTAATATCCTTCTACCAGACATCCCAAATAACAAAGGGTGCTCTGAAAAGCGAGGTCCGCTAAGGGTCCAACCTCCTCTGATACCATTTTTCACGAACCAACCCTGGTCAACCCTGAACCGGTCACCTGAGCCGGTCTGCGACATGACCCGAGAGGCGTTCCCGGTCCTCTCGGGCTGGCGACAAGCGCCAGGGCATCAAAATTGAGCAAGTGGGAACGATTTCGCCCAATAAAAATAAATAATTAAAGCATCAGAAAAAAAACAGAGCAGCACAAAATAAATAAACAAAGTAAAGTAACTAACAAGAAAAAATGAAAAAAAACTAACCGAAAGTGATAGCCACTATCTCCGTGTGACCTCACGGGCCACTCTCCAACTCACGACCAAACGTTGTCCAAGGTGAACACACCCAAGCTGTATCCTGCACAAACACTAAAAACAGAAAAGAACTATAGGCATGAGTATTAAAACTCAGTAGGCTAGCCCGATATCTATTCCCAATGCACTACCTTGAAATAAAGAAATTTACCAATTACAGGTTTGAACTAAATATACAAAATATTATTTTTCACACACACGCACTTTCATTCCTAAAAGAAGTATCAGTCCATTGCCCTATTTTATTTTAAAACAAGTTTAATGTTTGAAAGGAATAGGTATATTTCTTTTCAAATCATTTTCTGCGAACCATTTATAAATACAAACTTCAGTTTTTAGGCAGGAAGGAAAAACCACACATAATAAACAACACACACCAAGGGCAATGGAAAAAGGGCACACATGGGCCATCAATCGAACTAGACCTCTCAACCGTCTTCCATATATAAAAAGAAAACTAAAAGAAACATGGGTCAAACCTAGGAGATCGTGAACAATCCAGAACGTACTATACATCTGACTCATCCTGAAGGCATGCCCTAACTCGATGAAATCATAACGCCCTAACACCCGGTATAGCCCGACATGCCCTAACCGAGGGGCCCAATCCCCATAACAGCAATAACTCAGTATTCTCTTGCTATGGGGCCACTAGCCAGTGCATAATCTAAACTTGTGCAGCAATCGTTCTTAGAAGATTCACTCACTATGCAAGGTTCCCATGTCAACACATAAAATAAAAAGAGGGGTGAATCAAAATTCTAAACAATCAGTCACGATGCACAAACATCACATACATCTCACGCAATCAATGCACACTAAAGATCACCCCTGAATGGGTTTTCCAAAATAATTTATTTTACTAAAGTGTCAAACGGGCCTCCACAACTTTTAACGCAAAACCTCATTTTTCAAGAAATCCCAAAACACTTTCTCATATGAAATCATTTATCTTTAAAAATAAAAGTACATTTGAAATTCCGTGAATTATGTTTAAAGTCCAAACGAGCATTCTTTCAATACTGGGTGTCTATCAGTCAAAAAAATGTTCCAAGTGTTCGGTATAAAATAAACGGCTCTTTTCACACTAAATAATCATTTAAAATTTTATTATCTAATATTATTTCTCATTCATTAAAATTTAACAAAACATCAAGAAATTAATAAATTCTAAATTTAAAGGTAAGTGCGGTGGGGGACCTACCTCAAGACCAAGGCGCAACGACGACGCTCACTCAAAAGCAGGCGCGACGACAGTGCTCACTAGGAAACATGCACGATGACAGCGCTCACTCGGAAGTAGGCGAGACGACGATGCTCACTCGGAAACAGGTGTGACGATGACACATCCTCAGAAACAAAGCACGGCAATGGATCTCACTCAGAAATGCCCCGCGCGTGTCCTAGAACATCAAGCAAACCAAAATAAAAATTAATTAATAAAAACTCCAATCAACCCAAGGTATTTACATATATATATATTAAAAATATTAAAAGGAGCACCAAATAAAACGGTATACCCATCGGAGGGGGGGGGGGGGTTGCGACAAGAAACGGACCGCCGGAGGGCGTCACGCCGGAATAGCGGAAGGCGCGTAAATGGACACGGTCCGACCAGGGGGTGCGGTAAGGGCCGCCGGACAGCAGTGATGCGAGGCGACTGATGGGAAGGGTTTGCGACCAGTCGGAGGGCCCACGACGGGTCTAAAGGCATGAAACAGGAGGGTACGATCTGGTCGGAGTTATGCAACGGCTGAGAAGAGGTCCCGACAGTCAGAAACGGCGGTCGAAGGGTGCGGGGTAGCCCGAGGTGGACAGCGGCTGGCGAGGACAGAAAAGGAGGGCTGTAGTGACCAGAAGGGGAGGCGAGTAGCGGAGTGGATAGGGGGGTGCGATGCCGGCCCCAGGCAGTCATGCCGGAGGGAGTCGCGCTGGAAAGCTGAGGGTGCACCGGTGAGAGGCTCGTGAGGGGTGTGGCGGCAACGGCCTGACAAGGAAGGGACGGGGTGCGCATGGGTGCGACGGCTGGAAAAGCAGCTGGGAGGGTGGTGTAGAGCTAAAGCAGCATAGGGCAAGAGAAGCACAAGATGAGGCATGTGGCGAGGGGCCCTGGCCAACAGGAGGGTGCCAGATCAGGCGGTAGAAGTCCACTGGTGGTTGAGCAGGTGGGGGAGACGGCACATAGGCCTGGAGGGCGGTGCTTCCACTAGAGCGCGGTGGTGATCGGCTGCTGCTGCTAGGAGGCGGAGCAGGGCGCGGGGGGGGGGGGGGGGGGTGCTGGCTAGTCGCAAAGTAGGAAGGGGGGAGGTGCGGCTAGCCGAGGGCTCGGGAGAGACCAACCGGGGTGCTGGATCGGAGGGCGCTGCTGCAAGAGTTCGGACAGGAGGGATGGTTGGCTACTGGCGAAGGCTGGCTGCGGCTTGAGGGTGATGGTGCGCTGAAGGGAGGATTAGGGGAGATGGTGTGCTGCCAGGCGGTGCTGCAAGACAAGGGTGCGGGCTGCTACGAGGCTGGGCGGTGGTGGCGCCGCCAGTCATGCGGGAGGGGAGATGGGAGGACCGAGCGGGATGCAGAGCGGCGGCCATAGGGCTTTTGTGTGTGGGATACTGTAAAGGGATGCTGGGTGGTCGGCTGGCCGGGATGCAGGTGAGGCAGCGGAGAAAGCAGCAGGCAGCTACTGGGGCGAGGCACCGGCTATGCAGGAAGGTGGAGCAATGTTAAGGGAAGCTCGCGTGGGAGGCTGAGGCTGCGTGGCGCGCTGTAGGGACACATAGCAGGAGGGAGGGCAGCTTGCGCAAGAGGCCGGAGCTGCAAGTGCGGCGTGAAAAATAAAAATAAAAAAAAGAGAGGGAAGAGATGCTGGGGAGCGGGTCGCGCGCTGGACAGGGGGACAAGGAGGATCACGCGTGGAGAAAAAAAAGAGAAGAAGAAAGAGGAGGAAAGAGCGGGGGAAAAAGGTTAATATAAATAAATAAATAAGGTAATGTAAATTAATAATAATAACAATCTAATAACAATAATAATAACAATATTATAAATTATCGTATTATTGTCATAAAACATTTTATAAAAAAACTTTTTAATTTAATTTATTCTTTTAATATTATTATTCTTCCAAATAGGTGGGAAACCGTGCACTCACTGGGTCCGAACGCACGTCCGCCGCTAGCGGTGTGGTGACCGCGCACCCACCCGAACCGAATGTGCAATGACCGCTAGCAGTGCGGTGACTGCGCACTAGCCAGAAACCCACCGAAAACATCAACGCTTCAACGAAAATTCAAACCTGGACCCAACGCAACTCTTCCCAATGTCGAGGGACCATGAAAATAGTAAAAACATGGGCGTCCGTGGTCGGGGTGTGACACTCATAGCTGTCGATGTCATGGATCACCAGCGCTTTCCACAGGCTAGAGAAGCATATCTAAGTTCATGATTCCCACTCCCATCAGATTGGGCATCTCATTAACATATTCTTCACATTGATCATTATATCGGTTGTTATCCCGAGTCCTCCTACTACCATCCACGAGCTGGAATAAACAGAAAGTTAGGGGTAACACATTAAAATTAATCCATAGGAAAAACTCATGAATTATAAATAACTTTTATTCCATTAACTTTTGAATCCATAGGCTTCAATCAATGCAATTCATGATCTATTTTCTGACATATATTCATACGGACCTTTTTTTAATTCCCTTAATAAGGTTTCATACTATGCTTGTGAATTTACTAAATCATATCTCTCGAGAGTGTCACAACCAAGAGTGTAGAAAGGACCATTGTCATGCACCAATTCCTATTCATGTCTAGCTCAAAGTGGTGTTTTCGGGTATTACCCCTATGATACATCTCTACTAGAGCTGCCTCTAGTAGCTCGTATTTAGACGAGGATATATTTTCTTGATAAACAAATAACTCAATACTCACCAATACCTAGGGAGGATTTTATTTTACTTATTAATTTCTCGAAGTTTTCATTTGGGATTTATAATCATAATCCCAAAAATAACTAAAACTGTCCTATGATACCAACTATAAACAACCCTGATCTTTTTTACAAATATAAAAATGATTTTTTACATAAACTCTTTACATGATACATCATGAAATATTGAGAGGTCTTGTGTCTTAGTGGTTTATGAACATTACATAACAACCTAAAACATGAAACACAAAATCTTTATTGAAATTTTTTTTACATGACCACTATATTCTTTCGTACATCGCATTGCATAGGATAACCTGAGGGCATGCATAAGAAATGGGTGACCTATAAAGCACAGTATTGGAATAAACATGGAATAACATCAGGAATACAATACATGTTTGAAAATAGGCATATCAATGTAGAACAATAGATACATGAACATAATGGCATGATAAATCATGGTAATAATAGCGTGGAAATTTGGAAACAACACTTAACATGGGATTAGCATGATTCAAGGATCATTGCACATGGAGCATGAGTAAACCCTCATTGCTCATGAATAACAAGTAAATCTTCATTGCACTTGAATTTGAATGAGTCAACTCTCATTGAAAATGATGTATCATGATACTATACTTTACCCAATGCATTGGATCACTATCTTGGTGCACCATTCTTCAACATTTCATTTCATGCATAAGTGTAACACATGGATCATACAATCTAGAATCAATCATCATCATTTATTCTAAAATACCTGGATGTGGAATACATACATGCAGCATTATAATAAATATGTAAATGTTCATATAGTTGAATACCCATGATATAGAAATGGGCATGGTATTGACTACACAATGACATTGGCTTGGAAAATCATAGTGCAATTTGGGCAGCATAACGTCGTGAAAGAAGAACTCATAAATAATTCATGATGTGTGAGAAAGGGGTGTCTCATCATATTTACATGAAATATAATGTAATGGGGACATATATAGATAGGTCCCAACAAACGTAATTCAATTTAGATGCATAATTCAAACGAATTACTTGGATGTAAAAGAGGAGAGAAAAATCCCTTAAGTAATTTCGGCATGGTAACGAGTGTACATGGGAAGAGTTAATGAGAGATGAAGGGGTCTCCCATCATCCCAAAATAAATAGGGTAGTATGGACAAGGAGAAAAATCATACCCCAACATTTTTAATTGAAAAACAAAATGGCATAACAACTTAATTAAAATTTGACAAAAATGAGAAAGTAAGATATCCCTTGCTTGGAAGTGTGATCCCAAATGCATGGGAGAGGCATGAGAGAGGCTTCTTGGGAGATTGGGGAACCTAGAGAGGATTCTAGAGAATGTATTTCATGGGATGGTTGAATACCAATGGCTTCGAGTGAATAGGAAGTGGGAGCATGGGGGGATTTATACATGAAATGAGAAAGAATTCGTTATTATTTAGGTCTGGGACACCTCACATTAAACTATTCAAAACAAAGAAACAACCTCTGGTTTTGCCAAGGGTTTTTTTCCAAAGGGGAGTGGAAAAAAATATTTTATGTGGCCAATGTACAAACATCTTAAAATAATTATTTTACTTATGTGGAGTTGAGTCACAGTCTCAAGGAAAACAATTTAAAAAGACAAAATGTTTTATAAGCCTTGAAGGGTCCACTAAACCATTGTATAATAAATAAATAAAAACCAAAAACCACAATATTTTAATGGTAAAACATATATAATCTGTACATAATGTTTATAGTATTTTATTACCTCACTACTGAGTCGTTATGATGTCATAAAACACATTATATATTTAAACGGTGTTTAATTTTTACCCAAAAATTTGACTCTCAGAAAATTATCAAAAAATCACAATTGGATAATTTAAACATCCTCATTCCAAAAATAATATTCATTTTAACTAAATAATTTTCTATATATGTGAATTTTTAATTTTAATGTAAAAACCGACATTTATAAAAAAATTCATGGGTTTAGACAAAAACTGCTTTAGAACCTTAATAAAAATTATAATTGCATTCATAAAATTATATAATCACATATATTTAATAGAAAGTAATTTAATAATAATAATAATTTATTAATATATTATTAAATTCAAAAATCTATTAATTTATCAAAATGTATTTATTAGTTGAATATTAACTAAAAATAATCTTTGTGCGTTAAAAACTATTTAAAAGTAACAATAATAATAATTTATATTCTCTATACAAGAATAATTTATATAGTCATAGTGATAGTGTCTCACTACATAACCCCTTATAACACCCATGTAAGACAGAAGGGTAAGGTGTGTGATGGTGATAGACTCTTGGGGTGGCTTGGATAACATTGCTAAGGTGGTAATCCCTATTAATTTCCTCTTATCCCATAGTCGGTTCCTCTCAAGATTATCGTGTACAATCTCAACATGGTCTTGGTAAAGAGCGAAGCCCAATGACGCCACCTTCTTTATGAGATCTAACAAATGGGCTTCGTACGAGGCCATTCTATTGGATGAGACCATCACCTTCTTTTTTTGAGTAAGTTGGATTTGTTAAATCCCTTTATTTAATCTAATCTTGAGAGCAATATTCAATGGCTATATTAGCAATGGTCACAATTCATCCAGAAACATAAAACCAATGACATTCCCATTTTATATAATCATAATAGGAAATTTAATTAGATGAAGAGTAATTTCCATTAATTAATGTTTGGGTCATTACAGGTTTGTTCATTCCTGCCAATAAAATAGCTATCTGTTAACTAGTGTTTAAAATAATATTATATTATTACTTTTCAGTATGACAAAACCTTGTGTGAAAGATGAGATTTCAAAGAAACCCAATGTTGTGTGTCGGGTACGCCCTCAATCATACCTCCCCATTAAAGTAAAATTAATATTTAATACACAAATATTAATAAACATAAAAAATTCATGTTCTTTATTTACCTAGTATGTTACATCATTCTTCTATTTTTGAAATTACATCCTTGAAATTTTAATCATTTATCAGAAAATGGGGGTATTTATCCCTTATAGCATTTCCATATTCTCATATTACCGCTTCAACCATGTGGTTTTCCCCAAAAACTTTACCTATTTAATGAACTAATTCTGCAACACTTTCTCTCCTAGGTTATGAATCTGGAATGGTTGTTCCACAAAGGAGACAATCTCTTACAAATGAACTACCTCTAGGCAAAAAACATGAGATGGATCTCGAATATACTTTCCCAACATTGAGAAATGAAAAACATTATGTACATGGGATAAAATTGGATGTAAATCCATTCTATAGGAAATTGATCCAACATTCTCAAAGCTTTCATAGTGTCCAATGAACCTTGGACTCAAATTTCATTTCTTACCAAAACATACCACACTTTTCCAGGGAGATACATTGAGGAAGACATGGTCACCTTCCTCAAAAAAAGATCCCTCCTCCGGTTATCCTCATAACGTTTCTTCCTGCTCTGAGCTTTTCCCAGGTGCTTCTGAATGAACTGAACTTTTTCTGCCATCTCTTATACCAATTCTGGTCCCATAAACATCCATTCACCTACTTCATACAAAAAATCTGGAGTTCTATATCGCATTCCATATAATTCCTCAAGTGTGGCCTTCTGAATACTAGAATTAAAAACTTTATTATAAGAAAATTAAACCAAAGAATGATGTAGGTCCCAAATTCACTAGTAATACATTGAGAAAGAATGTAAAATATATTCTAATGTTGTAATATTTCATTCTTACTGTCCATATGATTGTGGATGAAAGGTCGTACTAAAATTTAATTCATTTCCCAATGACTTTTGAATGCCTTTCAAAAAGTTATAAGTAATCCTGGGATCACGATCAAATACAATGAAGAGTGAGACTCTAAGTAACCTAACTATCTCTTTAATATATAGTGGATAAATTTAATCTAGAGGATGTGTATCTCAAATTGGAAGAAAATGAGAAGATTTAGTCAATCGGGCAACAATAACCCATATTGAGTTGTTACCATGAGGAGTCTTTGTTAATCTCACAATGAAGTCCAAGGACACATTTTCACATTTCCACTATGGTATTGGTAAAGGTTTAAGCATATCTTTTGGTAACTTCCACTCTGATTTAACCTATTGACAAGTCAAACAATTCATAGTAATGTTAGAATTATCTTTTTTCATTCCATCCTACTAGTAATATTCCCAATGATCTATGTACATCTTAGTACATCCAAGATAAATTGAAAATGGAGAACTATGACCTTCCCATAACAACTCTTTCATTAACTTTGAATTGCAGGGCACAGATAAACTCTCCAAAATCTCAAAATATAGTCTCTATAAATATTAAACTCATGTAATTTACCCATCTGAACCAATTATACATTTTTCTACAACTCACTATCATCTTTCTATGTTTTCTTAACTATATCTATGAGGGAGGATTGTTCTAAAACCTGAAACAAAACCGATGAATTTCTTGTACCAACTAATTCTATACCAAATATCATTAAATAAAAAACAACATGATCTCATTCCAAATGTAGCATGGTTAATGTTGCATTACATTTTTGACTAAAAGCATCATCCACTTTATTTTCCTTTCCTGGATGGTAATGAATCATGAAATTGTAATCCTTGATTAATTTTAACAATCTCTATAGTCTCATGTTCAATTATTTTTGAGTAAATATTTACATAATTTTTTTTTTCAATATATATTTCACATTTTACTGCATACAGATGAGGCCCCAAATTTTTTTAAAAAAACAACAACATCTAATTCTAAATCAGGTGTAGGGTAATTTACCTCATGAGTTTTCAAATGATGTGAAGCATAAGAAATTACCTGATCATTCTTTATTAGGACACAACCATTTCCCTTTAACAAAGAATCATTATAGATAAAAACACACTATTTCTGGAAGGTAATGCCAAAACATGTGCATTATCCAATCATCTTTTTAATTCATGAAAACAATCATTACATGCTTTTGTCCAGATGAACTCAACAAATTTTTGAGTTAACTTTGTCATTGGGTTAGATAACCATGAAAAGGATTCCGCAAAACTTGTGTAATAAACCACTAATCCAAGAAAACTATAAATATATGTGATATTTTTAGGTGATGGACAATTTTCAACAACTTTTGTTTTATCAGGATCAATATTTTTCCAATTTTTGAAATAATGTGCCCAAGGAATGAAATTTATTGTAACTAGAACTCAAACTAGCTAAATTTTCTATACAGTTTCTATTATTTTAAGTTTGTAAGGATAACTATTTAATGAATTTAATGTTACTATTTAATTTTTGAATAAACCAAAATGTCTTAAATAAACACAACCAAAAACCTATCCATGAATTCACAGAAAATTCTATTCATAATATCCATTTATATAACAGGTTTATTGGTTAAACGAAAAGTAATAACTGAAAATTGATAATTTCCATATCTAGTAAAAAATGTGGTCTTCAGAATGTTTTCTTCCTTTACATTCAACTAATGTTACCCCAACCTTAATTCAATATTTGAAAAATATTTGGCTTCCTATTTTTTATCAAACAAATCATCGAGATGAGGCAAAGGATTCTTTCTCTTAACTGTGATATTATTCATGTCTCTATAATCAATACAAAGTCTCCATAAACCATATTACTTTTTAAGAAACAAGACATTAGCACCCCATGGTGATGTTCTCGGTTGAATGGATCCTTAATATGACAATAGCTTCAATTTATTCATTTACTCTAAATGATCAATTTGATCCATTATATAAGGGGTTTTTGAAATTGTCTTAGCATCAGGATGTAAGTCAATAGTAAAATCAACTTCCTAATCAAGAATAATACCAGGGTAACTTGTCTAGAAAAACATAAAGGTGCTCATTTACTACTGAAACATCATTAATTGGAACATTTCATTTTTTTCAATATTATGTGCATGGTAACATTAATTTCCACCATTCACTAGTTTTTCAGCTTCCTGATATCTAATCAAAAGTAAAGGTTCACTCTTGTACAAAAATTGACATTATTACTTAAAAACCTATTTTTCTCTCCAGTTCACCTTACCGTGATAAACAGAAATCAAATCCATACCCATGATAACATCAAACTATAAACGAGGGAAAAAAGGTTTTATAGTATATTCTTTTTTCACACAAGGACGTGAAGGATATTATAATTTAGTTTTGTCTCAAAATTTCCTTCTAGTGTTTTTACCATAAGTTCAGGATTCATATCTGGAGATGGAATTCCCAATTTACTAGAAAATTTTAAAAATATTAAAGAATGTGTAGACCATGAATCAAATAACACAATTCCATAATTTGAATAAACTAAAAGTATACCAGATACAACATCAATTTATGTCCTAACATCTGCTAAGAATGTTGGAAAGGATTTCACTACACCTTTATTCTTGTAGTCTGGCTGCTTCCCGTCATCTGAGATCTTCATCGAACACTCATTTACATAATGACAAATTTTATTGCAATTAATTAATTTTAACAACTGTAAATCAGTTTTTATATTACCACTACCCAGATCTTTTTCAGTACATCTACGAGCCTTGTGTTCCATTTTTCCACATAAGTAGCACTTACAAGAATTTAAAAGCCATTCCCCACTATTCTTTTTACCACAATTTTTAAAAACTATAAACTTATGTTTCTTACCATAAAACGTTTTGAAGAGTTCTTCCCTTTCACCTTCCACCAAAACCTCTTATTTTGTTGTTTTTCAAAGAGCACCTGATCATTTGAAAACTCTACTTCCACCATCTCCGCACATTGAAAAAACAATTCATAACTATTTAACTCACAAGATGTTAAATCCCTTAAATATATTGGATTTAATCCTAAGTAAAAATGATTTATTTTACTATTAATATATCGTAAGAAATTTGGAGAATACCATGCCATTCAAGTGAATTTTTTATCATAAGTAGCCACTCAGTCAACATCCTGCATCAATTCTAGGAATTTGTTTTACATCTGAAGACAAACCACCTTAGGAATATATTTCTCATGAATCATTACTTTGAATTTATCTCAATCAAGAGCATTAATCACCTCACAATCCCTAATATTTTTCACCTTTGACCACCATTGATCGACTTCACCTTCAAAATGGTAAATAGAAAGACTAACCTTTTGATCTTATGAACACCCCATGACATCAAAAATCTTTTATTGTGATTTAATCAACCCTTTACCTAGCACATGGCAAGATTATGTTCTGAACGATGGGGGAAGCTATCTCATGAAATGCTCCACTATAGATATGTTACTCTATGGTTGATCTGGATGATCTTGTGCATGGATACCACCACCAGTTACAGCCAGATTCAACTATTTTATCATAGCAAAAAAGTATACAGTTTTGATTCTGACAATCTATGGTTGTTGATTGATTATGATTTTTTCCTCCTGATGTCATCCCATCATAGATGCCATGTTTCATTAGTGTAAAACAATTCTGAGCACATAAATATCATAGGTGAAGCAACATGGTAATCGATAAATGATATATCATTTCAATATTACCATAAATTAATTTATGGATATGAATTGGACTATACCATATCTCATACATTTGTCTAAAACTCCCTCTGATACTAACTGTTAGGCTATAGCCATAGGCATTACAAATTCCTACATTAAGTGAATAATTTAAATTAAGGATCTTTTCAGGTTTGGAATATTATAAAATTAGTCAATAACTGTTACATAACATCTCAAATATTAAAAAGTAGAAACATATATTCATTATCCATCTTTTCATAAAATTAAAACTCCTTAAATCAAAATAAGTATTATTTCCTTGATATAAATATTCTTGAATTCAATCTTTATCTTACCCTGCCTTACATCCTATTAAAAACATATAAAAACAAGGGTTAGGCATAAAAGTTTTAGTGAGGTTTATAAAGTAGTGAATGAAAACATTAAGATGTTAATACATACAAAACATAAGCTCTTTAACTTACCACGTAAAATCATGTGATTTATGAATGACACATAGAAATAATAAATCATAAAGGTAACATATGGAATCTATATCAATCTTACATTTTAGCTTCCATAGTTATGTAGATTGTTACATCTGAAATACCCATCACCATATATTCCCCAAATCTCTTAGGATAAACATTAATCAGTACCCTTATCATGCTACCCATGGTATTGGAGATCTATCTCAAGATCACCCGCCCTAGGATTATCTCAGAACCACCCATATATATTAACATTGCTAAAATAACCATAACTTAATCATAACACATAAAACATACATAAAAGAAAGATAAAATTTTCATATTGCAATCACATTTTATAATTTCAATATATTTACATAATATAACCATTATTAAAACCATTTGCAATAGAATCATTTTTAAAATTGTATATTGTATTTATTTTCCTTTTTAAAAATACCATGGCTTGTTATGGAAGCCAAAGATCAAATAATACTCATGGCGGCAGAAAGTTTATCGTCACTAGGATTTGTTAAAAAGAAATATTCTTTTTTTTCATTTAGTAAAATGATTCATGGAAAAATATTCCATTTTAATGAAATTAAAATGTCACCAAATAATGTAAAGTTGCGTATAAATCGATGTATGACTCAATGAAAGGAGATTGAGAAGAAGTCCCTTACCTCGTGTCTGACATGACTCGTTCATTCTTTAATCTCTGAAATTACAATATAAAGGGAATTTAATCTGGAATAAAAACCTTTTTCATGGTTATTATTACATTAATATCACTTATCACCATGTTATAAACATTATATAATCCTATAAGTTGATAAGGGTTGGTTTTTCAATATTTTGTACTTATGCAAAAAATGAACTTCTTATAATTACAAGTTGTATAAGTGGTAAAAGGTCCATTATCTCTAGAATTATATTTATGATTTAGATAACATATATATCATATATATCTAGTATATGTATATATATATATGTGTGTGTGTGTGTGTATGTATTTATTTATAATACTACATAACATTTGGAGATAGGAAATAAAATGCATCGTTCATAGAGACAGTATGTCTTGCGTACGCATGAACGCTACGTTCATTTATATTTTGTATTTAATGGAATGAAAATATTATGATACATAATAATATTATAATTCTATTATAATATAATATATAATTTCACAAAAACTCGTTATTTTTATGCTCTGTGTATGTAATGAACGAGTCATATCACATTGTGGGGGTGGTAGTCTGCACTTCCTCAAATGAAATTATCATATTTACCCATTATCGAAACATTAAATGTATAATATAAAATAAAAATAAAGTAGAATAAAACAATATAAATATAATATATATCACACATAAATACAGTACCATCATAATGGCCACCATAAGAAGTTGTAGGAGAATATTGAAGAATGATCTTTTTGTGAGACAGTAGTTCACCGTCCACATAAACAATATGTTCTTTATCATTAGACGGAGGAGTGTGTATCTATAGTTAAAAATTGTCTCATAAAATAAACGTAGTATATTTATGATAATTTTTTTGTTTTTTAACAATTAATAAGAAGATAATAAGGAGTGAATAAGTAAAATAATAGAAGAAAACTTGAGGAAAGACATTACCTTTAAATCATGTAACTCCTTTTGGTTTTGAACCAAACAGCTTCCTTGAAGTGCCTTATGCCTATGGTAACGATTATATGAGGAAGGTAAGGATTTTGGGAGCTTATTAGGGAATATGTCGGATAAATTAAAGATCATTAGAGGTGTCAGTAATGGGATAGAGGTGATGTCCTTTTATAAGTGGGAGGAAGATCTCTTTAGGATTATTTCAAAGTATTGTTTTATTATAAAACATTTGTTTGGTTTCAAAAGATCCAAAACACATTAAATTAAAATATATAGTGAGAATAAGTCTAAATAAAATCATCCAAAAATAATTTTACATGTTTTGGATATTTTTTTAACCCTTATCATTTTTATTTATCTCTTTGTAAACTTATTTAACATTTATCATGTATTATTGTATATTAATACTATATGTTTAATATATTTACCATTAAATTCCAATATAACATCAAGAAGTTCATTAATATCATTTTAAAACATATCTAAGTCATTTGGATGAATCTTATATTTTTAGGAATATTATATAATTTGATAAAATATTGATTGATTTAAAATCTCATTTATGTCAATTTTTAAACTACTCATATCATGACTTTTAAAAAATTACTAACTACTTCATAAAGTTGAAAAAACATTTTTAATTCGAAGATAACAATTCATAATCATCTATAAAATTAATTGATGGAAAAATCATTTTTAGAAAAAATTTATTTTAATATTTAAATTCTCACTTATTTAGAACATTCATTAATGAGGTACTCATTAAATCAACATTGGTTCATAAATAAATTTATTTATATGATGTCTAAAAATTATAAATAAAATACCATGATGTAGGAAATATTTTTATATTTATAATGACTATTTATATTCAAATATACCAATTATATATCCCACATTAAAATTATTTTAGAAAACAGTACATGTTTATGATCCTTATATTTTTACTTCAAAAAAAAGTTATTAATGTAATTATCTTACCCAAGTGGCATAGAAAGGCCAAATATTCTTCACTAGGATTTTATTGGTCGTCTATGAGTCATAAAATAAGGTTACAATACATTTTAAGGTAATTTTTTATTATTATAATATTATTTTTACCTTAAATTGCAATATTTATCATAAGATGCGGTAAATAAAAATCAAAATTACTATTCACCAAAAATTATTTTCATTCTATTGAACCACATTTTATTTACTGATGACCACCATGTATGTTAGAATTTTTAAATTCAATTCCTAGAAGGGTTCAAATTTCATTTAAATGAAAAAGTTGGTTTTTAAATACTATGCAGTTTTTTTCACTATTAATCAAAAATTGAACGTTTTCAGAATAATACCAGAAAATAATTTAAATCGAATTGTTATATTTATAAATATAAAATGATGACTATTTTACCATTTTCAAAACATATATGTTTCATTAATTTATATAAAATGAATTTCGTTGTCAAATTTTCGAAAGCGTGTATTTAGGAGGTAAAAACTACAAAAATAATCACATGGGTTTATGTTCAATTTAAAATTGAAATTACTTACGATGACCAAAATTTCATTAAATGGCAAAAATATAATCCAATAATAATTTCATACAATTTAAAAAGGTAAAATAATAATATAAATAAATTATATGAAAATCCAGTTTTGGCTTAAAATGTTGTATTTTCCCTATCCATTAAAAATGAACATTATTAGAAAAATACCAAAATATCATCAAAAGTAAATTTTTATGCCCCGCTTCTAAAGAAGTAGGTTATTTTGTCAACTGGAAGATATAAAAGTGATCAAAACGAGGTTTAAAATTGGTTTTTCATCAAAAGGTGGTAAAACCACCTTTTAAAAATATTAGAGTATATATACTTAAAATTGGATTCATTCTCATATTAAGCTTTTATATTTTATTAGATAAGTGTATAAACATTTAACAAACATGTTTAATAATAATATGGTTAGGTATGTTCATTCCTGCTAATAAAATTACTATGTGTTACCAACCATTTAAACTAATATTATATTATTATTTTCATTATGAGTCAGCCTTGTGTGCGACATGAGATTTTAGAAAAAACCCATTGTTGCTTGTCAGGTACACCATACAGCATAGAATCCCATTTAAAGTAAAATTAATATTTAATTCAAAAATATTAATAAATATGAAAATGTCATATTATTTATATAACGAGGATATAAAACAAATATGATTATATTTCACATGACTAATTTGAGATAATGTTTAAAAACTAACTTTTCTTATCTAAATGAAGTTTCAATAACTGACTGGAAAATATGATATTATGTTTTCATTAAAATTATTCATATTTAGATAATGCAATATCTTTTTTTCAAACATTCTTTTTCTAAAAATTCATATAATTGATGATGATAGTGATCCATAAAGATGTTTTAAAGGTATGAAAACTACAAAAATATAATAATTAAAATTTTACTTTAAATGAAAAAATTTAATTCACTAAAATATAAATTTAAAAATTTATCCTATATATATGATGAAAAAAGTGATGAAAGTAAATTTAATGATGGTATGAAAGTTAGTGATGAAAAATATATTTATTTATTGATAAAGTGAATGAAAATTTATTCTTCAGTTGTGTAAAAGAAAGTGTTAATGAAAAATAAATAGATATATGAATAGATATTATACTACAATTATAATTAAAGACTTTATAAGAATAGTTTTCTAGTGAGTTATAGCTTAATAGGAGTGGATGTCATGGTATGAAAACTTGGCCAAATTTAAACATCTTTTTCCTTAAAACTCACACTTCCCAATATAGATCTTGAAATCCGGATTCGTGGAAAATTATTTAAACACATATTATAATAATAATTCATTTATATACCCCTTATTATTGATTTAAAAAATTTCATTAATTGAATAATTTACCCACCCATTATTATATATCATTTTTAAGATAGGTGATTCACATACTTAGGACATAGTGATTTTACACATTTCACCCCAACAAGGAAAAATTCATGGAGAATATAATAGTGATGTGGTGATGTACCAAATCTAATAAATCAATTTCAATTTAGGGTTTATGTATTGTCACTCCATTCCAGGGGTTAAGGAATCTATAAAGGTTTTGGGATACTGCACAACCACATAAGCTTAACTCCCTCTACATTGATTATGATATGGTGTACTAACATCCAAGGGATACTCTCTCATTCCTCCTTATTTTATAATTAATCATGAAAGTAATGATAGAAAGGAAAATACTTTACCAGGATAGAAATGTAATGACTATTTTGTTTATAGAAAGAATCAATATGTACTCTTTGATCTCCATGTATTTATCTTCTAAAGTGTGGACCCCATCATGAATCAAACATCTTCTTAAAATAAAGAAAATTTAATATTTTATTATATAATTGATTATTTTAAATTTCTATTATTCCTTAGAAAGAAATATATCAATTTACCAAAAAAGTATCCACTATTATTTATCATAATTTTATATAAAATCATTTATCTAATTCATCTCTACTTTGTTGTAATTTATCTATAATTTTTCAATCACTTAAATTATTTATCTATCATAATACTTGTTGAGAAATATTCATTTATATAGATTTATTATATCACTATAACTTTTAGATCATACTCAATATTATCTTATTTTAATTAGAGTACAAATACCATTAAATCCATCAATAAAATCTAAGTAGAATAACCTAACTATATCCCCTAAAAGATATTATAGTTCTTATGTTACGATATTCAAAAAAAATAAATATGTAGAAACATACAAAAATATAGATAGGTTTATTTCAAAATATCATGTTCATATCAAATAAACAAACAATGTAATGATATTAAATATTATATATTGATATTAAAAACATGGTTTGACTCGAATCTTTTAAAACCAAGTCTTATAAACCTAGAAAGTTACTTATTGACTGTTTAAAACTTACCTTACATTTTTTTATTCCTTTTCAATCCAACATAATGATATATTGTGTTGATCATCTAGTCTTAGATATCTACTTCCTCTTCTTTGATGAAAATTACAAATTCAATGTGATTTGTTCTTATTGGTTCGTCATAGAATTTATATTGAACCACATTCTCTTAAAATTAACATGTTGACATTCTAACATGGTGTGTATTTTTCGGTCATCAATAAATAATCATATAAAAATCTTCTATCACATGTATGTATTCATAAAATTACTAAATAGTTCTCAATGATAATTTATAAACATATTTATTGTTTATCAAATCTAATTCAAAATTCATTATGCTTATAGTCATATTTTCTATCCTCAATAAAAGGTGTGTCTTCTAAATTATCCAAAGAATACATAGTGCTTTGATGAATTCAATATATTATCACATTGACAAACATTTACATTACTTAATTAATTTTATACCACTAAATAACATCTAATACATTTATTAGTCTTTATGTACCAATGGTTGATACCAAAAAAGAAATCTTATCAACTAGTCAAAAAAATACAATATTTTATATTATAAATGTATATTGAGTGCTATCTTTCTCCCACTTTAGATATTTTATTAAAAAATTATCAAGAATCTATATAACGTTTAATACTATATTCAACTTCATTATTCTTGATTATTTATCTATCAATTGGAATTATTGCAATGATCATTATTTCAAATCATTTACTTGGGTAGATAATATTTTTAATATTAAAAAGTAAAATAAAATATTCTTAAATATAAAAAATTAAATCCCAATATCATTTGGAAGTCATGAAAGACATAATTTTGTTCCCTATTGTACTAATTATAATGTTATAGTATATAAAAATTTGTTATTTATTGCAAAATCATAATCAGATTCATATAATCAACATTATATGAGTATCTATTATTCAATTTATTTGTTCATAAAAAACTCTCTCATACACTCATAGATCACATTTTCTTTTAATTATTCCCCTTTTTTTAAAACTTAATATGTTTTAACTCCTAAATTTAAATATATATTTTAAGTATCAATATAACTGAAAATATGAACATTTATTTAAATATAACTGAATTTTTAGTGATTTAACTCAATAATTTTCCGCAAAACGTCAACAAATCCTTGAATCCTATTGAGTCAAACTAATAGGGTAGTAAAAAATATGAAATTATGATAAAATACATGGTTTCCATTTTTATGACTATCATAAAATTGAAATAATGTATATATTGAACATTAGCTTCTATCAAATAATTATCCATATGATTTCAATCACACTTCGAAAAAGACAGTAGTTAATAAACAAGAAATGATAATTGGGTGAGTAATACCGTAATATATATAGGGGGTATTTATCCTTTCAATTAAAACTATATATATTTTGATTTATGTATTATATAATTTTATAAATTAATAAAATAACATATTAAACAAGTTAAAACATCTGACATCCATGGTGTAGCTACATCATCCATAAGTTATCCTCTATATTCATTATGCCACTATCATCCATTAAATATCATTCTATTAAATATCACATATAGAATAAATTTCTAACACTCTAAAAGAAAAAATACACATTTTAGGACCATCTTCACTAGTTAATTCCAAATTGAAAATTCTGTTTGTTATAAAAAAGTATCATAACACCATGTGATTATGATATTAATTTTTATTTATTTTTTAGTTCATTTGAAACATTATACAAAATATTATTCTTAAAAAAGATACCACAATATTGAATAAATAAAAAATTATCACTTATCACAATTAAAGTAAGAGTTCTAAGATTTACATTTTATTTTAACATTAATAACACTTGAAGAGATATTCTTCCATTAAATGTTATAATAAATGATCCTCACTTCAATATTGATCATTCCATATATTATACCACCAATATGTATTTTATGTCCTCCATAATTATATGTCACCACAGTAGTATTATATCATTTATATTTATTGGAGAGAGTGGGTACTCTACTTTACTTAAGTTTAGGAAGAATGTTAGTTGATAAAGAACAATAAATTATTTCTTAAATTTATTCGATATATATTGAATAATTGACCTCTATTAATATTATTCATCATTTACTTGCACTCATAAAGCATTATCTCATATCACTATCTTGACATGAAAGGGATTTTTCACTGACTTCTATTATTATTAATAGATCATTCACACATCATTTTAGATTATTTTCTATTGCAAAATAGAAATACAATTGTTTAATCTATATAGGATTAATTAAATATAATGAAATATTACTTACTATGATAAATTTACTTTTATGGGATTTCTAACACCCAATTTTATCAAAATATATTATTATTATAGCAATTAAAAAATGAAAATCTAAAAACATTAAATTTTTTCTTTTTTTTTTGATTTAAAATTGATGTCCATACTAAAGGAAACCATTCACAGCAAGTGTAGAGTGTTATAATTTAGATGCAGTGAGAAAAAAAATGATATTTATCAGGTTTGGGAACCATACATGATAACCATGATTTCTTTATTATTGACCCAGAACTCTATTTATCATCTTCCAATATCCTAAGACCTCTTATATTTAATTAATGTAGTACTTTAAAAACGGGTTTTTCTCTTTTATGTGATTATAAACCTTATAGATTATGGTAATACTGTTTTATATGAGTTTTATGAAAATAAATATAAGGTATGTGTTATGAGTAAATTAGTGCTGTTATTATCATATGTAAATTATTTTATTATATTTTTATTGACATGAGAATATATCATAACCATTACTATTATTTTTTTGAAATAATAAAATGGGTAGTGGATAAATATTGAAGTGGTAATTTCATTATTGTATTATTGTTATGTTGTTACAATTATTATTATTTTTATTATTATAATTATATATTTATTAAAAGTATAGGGGATCCATGATCCTCGTCAATTTTTTTTCATGGGGGGAAATAAATTGGGGTTCCTCCTCCATCTCTTCTCTTTAGCCCTCAGTGTTTAATCCACCATAATGAATAATAAATATGTTTTTCGTTCTTATGTGTCCCCTATTGACACTCACATTCCTTTGAATTTTTGTATCTTATGATCTTCTCAATTATGTTATATGGGAGGCTTATTTTTTTATCATGTCAAAAAACCTATATCTAATCATGATTTAGGTATCACAGGGATAAAAAACATTTTCATTTCCCAAATTCAACACCATTTATCAATGGAATCATAGTTTTTCTAAAATTATGGTAGGTGTATTTATATAATTTATTTTAATTAACACACTTTTTATAACCCCCTGTCATGACTCAATGGTATCATGATTAAGTTGTATATGTCCCAATGCATGAATAATAGTACATAAGAGTCTTCTAACTAGTGGGAAATGTTTGAAACATACATTTGGATAAATTTTCCAATCAATATTAGGTAACCACTAACAACACAAATATTAAATTTTGTAATAACAAAAAATATAACTAGTATATGATCTTATTGTTAATATAAATATATAAAACTCCCATTTTATATTAAAAAACACATGTTAGTTGAATATCCTGTCAAAAGATGATCCCCACATGTGGTATACCAATAAATATTGTATGAAAAGGAAAAATATTAATATAGAGGACCTATGGAAAAATATATTGAGGTCGTTTATTCTCCCACATTTATATATACCTACACCTAATCTAGCACAAAAAATAAGTTCATTTACCTTCTATGTATGCCATAAGACATTCTTTGTAGAAATGAAGATACCTACACTATGTGTGAATAATAAAACCCATTAGGATACCACCATTAGGAGAATAACATTATCGTGGAAAATATATATGGGTGAAGGCAATGAAATAAAATTAAATAATATAAAAAAACCAACACCAATGTAAATTCATCAGGAAGTAACAAAAATTCCATAAAACCCCACTATATCAGGTGTGATTAATTCCAAAATCATGACATCTGACTGTGCTAGTGATTTATTACTTATATTTTAGAAAGTGTTCTGAGTAGGGAAACATAATAGCCATCCTCTATTAGAAGTAAAACCATACCATCTTAGTGGGTAATTTCCCATGTCTATATCTCATATCCACTAGAAACATATGAAGTAGTTGGAGTAAGGTATCCTAATAGCTAACCTCCCATGCAAGCCAAACAATGCCATAACATTGGATAAGGTCCTAAGGTTATATCTCAAATAAACTGATCACATAGGGATAAATATATTGAAAAAATCACAATTTACATGCTTTCAATAATTCTATAACCATAGAATCACAAAGCCTATGCATTAAATTAGCACATTGGAATGATTACAATGAATCAATCCATGAAGCACAAAAAATTAGTAGTTTTTTAAAATGGTCTTTCAAACATGATAACCATTTTACATTGTAAAATTGAACATAAATCATAAAAAATAAATAAAATAATAATCTTCATCCTTAAAATATCATTAAAATATATCTTCATCATAACATAGGGAATGGAAACATAATAAGGGTGACCTCAAATTCTCAATATAGGTAAATAATGTGAAAGTAATAATTAATCAACAATAACATATCCACATAAAATGGGAATTTAATTTAGTGCACATGTAATTTAAATAACTATATAAGGAATAATAAATATTTTAAGGATAGAAACTAAAAAAATCATTAAATAACTAAAATTTTAATTAAATTCATTCATATGTTGTTTTAGCCAAAATATTATGGACAAGAAATACAAAATCAAAATGAAGGAAATTCCTAATTATTAGACGTCGTATCTCTGGATCATGAAAACAACAAATATCGAGATCTATCCCCCAGATAGATTGAAACTACCAGTAGAACCATATTTGGTTCTGGAAACTATTTCGTATCACGATATCATATTGATGCATCTATGGTCTACATAAATTTTGGGTCCCACACCTCTCTGCATGTCCCTAGAATTCCTAATATCACCTAATTGATTTAATAAATAAATAATATGCCATAAAAATATGTATATTGAATATAGAATACATTTTTATCAATATTTCCTTAGTGTAGGATATGTTAAAAACATTTATTTTGATATTAATGAATAGAAATACCGTTGAATTATCATTAAAACATTAAAGAGGTAAATAATATTTAAAAACTCTAAAGGGTCTTATACCACTTTGAATCCTTTGAATCATAACACTATAATAACCACAAATAGAACTCAAAATATCATTAAAATAATGAGATTCATGATATATCATGTCAATAGGAATTATATAAAACATATTATTGTGAATCGCTACATATCAAAAAATTAGTCTCAATGGAATGTAAACTTAGACGAAATCTCATTCCTTGAGTCTAACTTATCATGTGTGTCTTTGTAATATATAATAATAAACATATGTTAATTATTTACATTATTCCTAAAAAATATCATGATTATTATTAAATTTCCATCACTTATTACAGTATTGTGTACAACTACTTAAATTATTAAGTTTGTGTCTGATGTTTTTTTATCAAATTTGGTTCATGTGTGAAGAAAACCTTTGATTAGTCAAATATAATAAAATGGATAATTAAATAAATACCAATATAATAATAATATAATAGTTATAATATTTATATATCTTTTATACTTTTAAAAAAATTATGAATTATGGTTTGGAAATTGAACCAATGTTACAATCATGGAGATGGTAGCTGGTTCGTACGCATGAGTAATGTTCCATTTTTTCAATTATCATTATAGAAAGTAGGGATGATACATTATATATTTATATTTATATAATAATATAATAAACACAATTTTATTTAAACATATATACGTATATAAAAAAATTATGTGATGCAAAATGGTTCACATCACGTCGATGAGGCGGTAGTCTACACAACCACGAACAACGTTATCACTTTTTAATGTGTGTAATGGGTAATAAAGAAATTGATATATTATATTTATAGAAAGGTAATTATATCAAGAATATAATATATATTTCATTTATGTGACAAATTTTTAATTGAAATCATTATTAATACATTCTATTTTTAGCGTGAATGAATAACATAGCATTGAGGATGTGGTAGTCCACACGTTAACAAATGTTTAAATTGTATTCCCATAAAAAGGAGTTCAAAAATATATGTGTACAAAATAAATTAATGAAGGATAAATACATTTAAAATATCATATATATTATATTAATACAATTTTCTCATCATAATTTCTTCCATGAGAGGTTTTAAGAAATGAATTAATGATCATTGTTTCCTGAGGTAGAAGTTTTTCGTACACACGGACAATAAACCCACTACCCATTAGATGGTGGTGTGTGTATGTTTTTATAAAAAATATAAAAAAATTATAATTATACATGTATAATGATTTTTTAGACTACAATGATATAAAAAATAATTGAATTGTTGGATAATTAAAGAAAATTAATGTTATCCTTGGAAAATGTTCCCCATAATTGAGTAACTCCTTTTGGTTTTCACAAAATGGATTAATTCATTAGATTTATACATAATGGAATGATTCAAGGATGAGTAGAATTATTTTTTATATTATATTAGTTTATTTTGGTTGATCCAAGTGGATATATTGGTGTGGATAATTGGGAAGGGTGAGTTCCCTTTTATAGTGGATGAGGAGTACAATTCCTCTAAATTTTTCAAAACGGAATTCGACACATGTTTTCCAAATTAAAATTGGATCAAATAATTTAGTAAATTATATAAAATATGGTATAAGGTATATATAATTAAATCCAATGTATTTTAGAACATCTGTTAGGTCATTATGGCTCTTAAATCAATGGTTCTTTCTGTTGATAAGTGAATTTTTTTAATCACTATCATTAACTTTAATCTCATTCACTAATATTTCTGGCCTAAAACTAATTTAACTATATTAGAAATTATATATTATTATTCCAATTATTTAATCCAATTTTTTTAAATTATAAAAATATAATTGGATGAAATATATTTTAAATTAATCCCGCAGATGGGACAACAAAGTGAGTTTTTAAAATAAAAATGTTCAAATCGTTGAAAATATTTTATGTCCAATTTTAATGTGAAATTGATTAAAATAACATAAATTGTGTTTTATTATTTATTTGTTTTTCTTAATCAATCTTTATAACTAAAAAAAATTGCATTTACCATTTTAAATAAAACTTACTAAAAACATTTTTGAAATAAAATTCAGTATTTTTCATAATTAATATAATAATGAAATCTTACAAAATAATACCAAAAAAATAATCCATAGATAATTTTTATGTTCATATATCAAGGATGAAGTTTATTTGGAAAAATAAAATTTATATAAGTTCTAAAAAAGTAATTTAATTTAGGTTCTCTATTAATAAGTATTAAAATTTCATTTTTAGAAATATACAAATTTTAAGCATAAAAATTGATTTGTTATTATCAAATGCCTAAAAAATATAATGGATGAAAATAAAAAATATTTTATTTATTATATAATATATTTATTTAAAACAAATAATTACATTATAGTAATGAATTTAATTTATTAATATAAAACACCTTTTTAATCATAAAATAGTTCATTATAAAATAATTTCTTATATTTTCATTTGGTTTTTGATATTCAATACTATTTTATTATAAAAAAATGATTTTAAAAATAATATTCCAATAGTATTTAATCGTATTCATAACATACAATATAATTTCCACGTTATTATTTTGTATAACAAAAGATGACATATATTTTCCTTATGGTAAAAGATAAAAATTATTTTGTGTGTAACATAAGCATAAATTTATATTTTTTAATGTGTGCTATGTAAATTTATTCTATAAGGAAAATACCATAATGTATTGGGGTGTTACATTCTTCCCAAATTAATTAAATTTCTTCCTCGCAATTCATACGTGATCCTAATAATCAAGGGGTTTATATTTTAAAATAATATTTTTGAAAATACCACATCATATTTAGGGTTAATAACATAGATTATTAATAAGAGTGAAAATGGAATTTGAAGGTCAACACAAATATAGGCTTCATAATATGAGAAAATTCATGAAAACATGGATATTGAAGAGAAATATTACTATTATGTTTTAACAAATAGTGATGGAGAACATGTTTACGAGAATGTTTCTTAACAAAAAACCATAAACCATAGGTAGGCATAATGATTATTTAAATCATCAAAGATAATGGTAATAGGAAAAAATTGTTGATTCAAAAACCATTTCCTGTAGTCTATGAATTATTTCACTATATAATAATATATGTAAATATAATATTCTATAAACATAACATGTTCCTTGGATTAAACCTTGTACTATATGTAATTAATTTATTTTCAAGATCTGATTCATATAATGGTGTCATATTTCAATCACTAAAACCACATCCAATGTTCAAATTAAACCATTTCAGAAATGGTTAATTTTTTCTGTATAATCATGATGTACGATTTACGAAAGAAGGTAACAACATTTAAAAAATGAAAATATCATTATAATTTCGATAACAGTAAGTAGATCCTTTTTGTTACATTACTAACATGTAAATACATTCATCAGGTATTCTCTTAAAACATGGTAATAACCTTTATTATTAACAAATGTTATTTCAAAAATAAATTAATCTTTATTCCTTAAGTAAAACATTGGTTGTTCGATATGTTGCTATAATTCTAAAGTGTTGGAAACTTTATAAATGATATAATAGACCAATTTGTTGAAAACTAATTTATTAGTTCTATGGTGTTAAAAACATACCCAATTTATGTTATCCAAAATTATAATATCCTTATCCAAATGTCATTACCTAAAAATTAAGAACATATTAATACTTATCTTTCCATTGGCCATGTGTTTTCCAAACATTTCGTCATGATATTAAATGAGTTTTCATAGTACCATTGAACATATGATCTCAAATCATTGATGAAAAAGTACATAATCAAAATACTTATATTTTTTAAATCTTATGATAAAAAATAATCAATAAAATAATTTTATAATATATTTCATAGATACAAATACAAAAACTCATTAATGGTTCCACTTCAGTTCTGTCACTAACATATTCTTGACCTTGACCCCATAGCTTCTTCTTTGGTACATTTTCTTGATTCATGGGGAATTAATTTTCATAGTACCCAATTTATATAATGTTGTAAAACTAAATATTGGATTTTTCCTTCTTCCCATTACATTATTTTTACCTGGTGAACCTTTTATATGCACTTATAAAAATCTACCAATCTGTTCAAGAATTTACCTAGGGTGATTCCTTCCATAGTTATTGCATGTGAAAAATACTTCTTTCACATATTCCATTTTTTCATTTATTTGATCTTCATTTATCTTAGTCTATTGATTCTCTTTGAATCTATAAGACTTTTAAAATTATTTCTATATCTTGATAACATATAAAATAATTTCATCGTATGAATAAAAAAGATACGAAACAAGAACACTTCAGATATTTGGCTTAAGACCCTAAAATAAATAGTCAATCATTAACCTTTTGTAACTTATGAAGTCCATATCATAACTTTCTAACATTTTAAAGGTAGATTCGTAATATGAATCACATTTTTCCTCCATTTTATTTAAACTACAAAACATTCTCTTCCTCTCATTTAGAGGCTCATGATGGAAATATTTTTCAAATAATGTGTCTTTAAAAGATCCCCATTCCATGAGTTCTATTTCTTCTTCATTCATTATATTATAAATCAATGAAAAACATTTATCCAAATCATCATTGAGAAAACAAACTTTAAGTGTAACCTTTTCCTTTTCATATCATCCAAATACCATAGATATATTATCCAAAGACATAATACATTGTCCAACCTCCATTGGGTCATTTTTCCTACTAAATGACAAGGGCCTCTATCTTATAATGTGATCAGACATCAAATAATATAATTATGGAATAGGTTTCTCAATTAGAGAAAGGTTGTGTTTCACAACCTAAATATGATTCTATAACATTTACAAAATTTTCTCACTTCTAATACCTACAATATCATATTTCTCATAAGGTAAAACTCTATATTATCAATGGGAAATGATACAATTCTTACATCCATGTTCCATTTCGAAAAAATGGTATATAATAAAATAGACTATAAAAATTGTATACAGATTTTATAATCTTTATACGAGTGAAACAATTATTAGAAATTAAAAATGTTTCCACAACTAGTATCATAATAATAAACATGGTTTTATTGGGTATATCTTTACTTACAAATCCTTCATAATAGTATTTAAATAAAATATGGATTATCTGAAGTGTATCCTTAGAGAGTGTCAAAATATGTCTATATTAAGGCCAGTTGTCGTGTACCATGTTACAGTCATGATTGGATTGTAGCACTATGACTGCATTTTTACACTTAGGTATATTAGTTCCATATCCAACTTCACATGTAGTATCCAGAGATGATTTTATTTATAATATGACCCATATAATCTCTATCTTACAAAATATCTTAGATGCTCATTCATACTTATCCTCAAATTCTATCTTAGGGTTTTATTCATTAATTTACGTTTTATAAATCTAGTTTCTAAGGATGTAACAAAAATTCCTCTTATTCCAATTGTAAAACAAAAACACCATAATCCTAGAGTTGGTGCATTATTTTAATACATTGTCATTATTACAAGGAATCAAAACCAAAAGAAAATAATGTTTAAAATTTTTGGAAAACCATATTACAAATAGTATAACCTTTTTATATAGGAAAAAATAAAATGAAACACAATACATAACAAGAGCTAATAAAAAATATCCTTTAATACCCATTCAAATATCTCTTCATCAAAACCTAGGTAAAGGAACCACAATAAGGGTGATGTAAAATTCTTAGTAAGGGTAAATAAAGCAGAAGCCATAATGAATTAAAAAGAACAGATCAACATAGAAATATTAATAACTAAGAACACATGACTTTTAAATAAATAGATAATTCATAATCAATATAGTAGGGTAAAAAATTGAAAACATATTACATTACATAATAATATGTGAATGAAATTAACCCATATATTTTGGAATAGAGGAAATCTCATTGAAAATAAATAATCAATCTAAATGAATAAAATTCTTAATTATTTAACACCATATCTTAGGCAAACAAAAACCTTGACATCAAGATCTATCCTATAGGTATTCAAAACTATAGGTAAAAACCATTATAATTTTTTTTAAAATATATTTCTCATGAGAACCTTTCAATTAATCGATGCTATATATAATGTTTGGTCTCCACCCATTAATGCATGTCCAAAGTATTCCTCATATCAAATAATAGATTTATTCAATAAATAATATTCCATACTAAATAATTTTATTTAATAAATAATACGGATTTATATGTATTTAAATAGTGGATTACAGGTAACAATATGGTTTTTTGACATTGATGACTGGAATTATCATTGAAATATCATTAAAACATTATTGAGGAAAATAATCATTAAACAATCCCAAGTGTCCCATACCACTTTGAAACACTTGTCAGATAATCCCCATTAAATAATAAAATTAAAAAACATATAATATTCTGAGTATAATTATATTCATGATATAACTATTAAATGGTTATTATATATTCCATATAAAATTAAACAGAGGCATTGTAAAAAATAATTCTCAATAGAATGTAAATTTAGATGAAATAAATTACCTTGAGTCTGATAGGTCACATTTACATATATATTAGTGAATTATAATTTTTTTTTATTATTTAATTTATTTATAACCTTTTTCATGTTTTTGTTAATTTTAATTCAATTATTAAATTGTTTTATACAACTAATTATACAATTAAGTTTAGTTATAGTATTTTTTTACCAAATCTGGTTCATGTGTCGAAAACAACATTAGTTGGTCGACTATGATCAAAGGTGTCATTATATAAACATATAAATATGTAATAATTAAATAAATTTTTTTTATACATCAATTATACTTTTAAATAAAATTATAAAATAGGGTTATATAAAATGGACAAACATTACAATCATTGAGATGGTAGGCCGTATAGACGGATTTATAACGTTCCCATTTTTAAATTATCATTATGGAAAGAAGTTATGTGATAATATATATTTCTGGAATGATAATTATATCATAAATTCCATGTTATTTAATAATTTGTACTTATATATACAATAATTTTTATTGTAAAGGATATAGATTGCATCGAGGAGGTGGTAGTCCAAACGTCCACGAAAGACATTATAACTTTAGAGAGCCTGAAAAGGATAATAAATAAAATGATATATTATACTTCAGGAAATATAATTATTTCTTTAATATCATATATATTTCATTTATGTCACATATTTTTATTAAATATTTTATTAATACATTCCATATATAGCGTGCACAAATCCGTTTTAAATTAACATTCATTATTTTTAACTCTTAATCAAAAAATGAAACCTCACAGAAAAAAAATCACCTTAACTATTTTTATGTTATTATTTAAATTTTTTTGTTATTTGTACATGTAATATTTGTAAAATATCTCAAATATGGATTCAAAATAAGTTCTCTATTAAAAAGTATTAAACTTTCCTTTCTAGATAAATACAATTCATTTGTATAAAAATGAAGTTATTCTTATCATATGATTATCAAATCTAATAGATTAATATAAAAAAATTATTGATTATATTACATATATATTTCATTAATTTTATTCAATAATCGTAATTAATTTAATTTATTAATATAAAACATGTTTTGATGCATAAAATAGTTCTTTATAAAATCTTTTACAATATATTCAATTGGTTTTGATATTCATTAGTATTTAATTGTAAACATATTAATTTAATAATATATTTCAATAAATTATTTATAATATTCCTAACTTCTAATTTAATGGCCACTTTATATCATATTACATTAAATGATATTATTTTAATAATATATTGCTGCTCAGTAAAACATGATCTTGTGTGTCACACAATACATCAAAGAATGTTATTGTTTCATGTAATGCAAGCTAACCACAGAATTACTAGTAGATAAAGAAAACATTATGTTTTTTGTAACATAATATTAACATGGTTTTTCATATAATGAAATCTTGGAACAAAATTATTCTAAATGGAAAATATTATAATGTGTTGTGGTGGTACAGTTCCATGCAATCCAAATTGGCAGACATTATAATACACTAATATTTTATGATATATTTCTCTTTATATAAATTTTATTTATTTTATATCATTGTTTACAGGACACAACAACATTAAAAGAACAATGATATACTATTGGAATAAAATTATTTAATGTTACAATTATCACTTAGATGTTGGATTGATGAGTATGAATTGGATCCAATATATTGCCATATATATATATATAAATTCAACAATGTTGATTCATTTTTTAATAAATGATCATTCCATTTAAAAAATCATTTCATGACTACAATCCATATTTTTGTAACTAAATGTATTTGTTATACATGTTGTGTATTTTTTTGATATGAAAAAATAAATTTATCACTATTTTAAATTTATTATAATTGAAACTTTATTAATTTTTGAATAATTATTCATACATTTTCCTTTAAAGGTTTATAAATTAAAATAAAATAATTATGAAGTAAAAAAAGTTTTTTATGAAAAAAATGGTTTTTTCTGTTAAATGTGTTTTAATCATAATAAATTATTTTAATAACTATTTATGAATGATTTGAATGAAAATTTTAAATTATATATTTAATAAAATATTTATACATTATTATATTAGTTTTATCTAGGGATGGAATAAAAGTAAACCCAAACTTATGCTTCAAAATAGATTTTTCTAAAAACCATTGTTATTATGTTTTGCACAATTATTTTGAAATGAATTTATTAAACTTATTAATATTTAATATTTAAAAATCTTTCCCTTATTTATAATCATAATTTCAAAATAAAGTAACTATTCCACAGTCAATATTAGTCATAATAAATATAAAAAATAGTAAAAAAAATGTTACCATGGTTTGGGATAAAATGTGATTACCTGGAGTTAAACATTAATATAAGGGTAATAATGAAAATTACAAATGTCTAAATATTATTTTTTAAAATATATTTTATCATTATATTCTCATATATTTTAATTTTTTTCCATTTGGTTTCTATTTTATAAAATATTAAATTTATATTATTTAAATGTTTTATGTAATTCCATTTGTGTCTCTCCCATCAAGTAAAAAATGGAACCTCATATCCACTCTTAATGACATAATGTGTGGCCTCTATAAGGAACCATAGATGACTAAAAAATTTACTATATTCCTTAAATTCATTCTTTTGATATTTTTTACCCCAAATCATCCTAATAAGACTTAATGTGTAATGTAAATGAGGTCTCTCAAAGAAAAGGTAATCATCTTACCCAACTCTACCAAAGATTATCTGTTATTGTAATTCCTATAAATATTTTTCAACCAACCAAAAATGATAAATTAAATATTATAATTCTAAAAATATTTATTATTGTTATAGGGAGACCATTTTGGACCTCTTTTCCTTCAAATGGGAATGTAAAGCACCGCTCATGTATATATGTGGACTATCGCCTCCACGCATCGATATGATTCATTTCCCACCACCCTATTTCTTAGTTTGTTGTTATTATTGATTTAATTTTTCTATAGTATATTTATAAAATAATTATGATTCTATATTTATAATATCTTATCTACCTTATTACCTTAACATCTGTTTGATCATGAAAATTTCTCACATGCCTATTTTTGGACTATCACATCCATGAAGTGATGTGATTAGTTATTCAATTTTAATTTACATGTAAGGTAATAAATAAAAGTTTTTGGAATATATATGATATTTATTATATAATAATGATATTTAATTTTTATGTTTTATTTATTTCTCTTTTTTCTCAACTATCAATGAGTTGAAACATCATATATGTGTACCTACGAACTACCACTACTATGATCTAATGTGATTCATTTTTCTTCACCACAATAAATGAATTTTTTAAAAATTGTATATAATGAATAAACATTATAATTATTTCATAATTATGATTATGCATATAAGGAAATCATGGCCAAATTTTATGTCTTGGAACCATCATGGTGAAGCATGTAGGAAAAGGGAAAATGTTTCGTGTGAACGTTCATTTTAATGAATAAAATGTTTATAATAGAAAACAATGAAATTATAATTGAATGATACATACTATTTTACAGATAAATACTGTTATATAATATAATTATAAATACATTTTTTATTTTGTAATTGCATTGAACATGTATGAATCAATAGGGGAGTAGAGGTGATGCAATATTTTACAATCTCATTTATTTTGGATGTCATTGATATATTAACATTGAGGGATGTTATATGAATCATATATTTTAAACCAAATATATTTTCTTACAGTATGTTTATTCAAAAATAAATCAATTAATGTTACCATTTTTCTCTATTTCTCTTTGAAAATGAATTCGAATTATTTTGAGGAAAATAGACATTATTTTCTGTTTAGTCTATGAACTTTTTCTTTCTTGTCCATGTTTATTAAATTTTTCACAATAATATTTTTTTCTATGATCCATTTATTGTTTAATTTAACATTAAATCATATTTTGATATGTTTTTAAATCTATAAAAATTTATTTTCAAAATGATTTCTAAAGTGGGAATTTATTGAATTTTAAAAAACTCTGAAAAGAATATATGTTTTAACATTTACTAAACCAAATGATTTTCATACTCTAAAAAATATTTTTTAAATTGATGATTAATTAAAAATTTTAAAAAAAATCATATAATTTTTTTTCAATATTGTTATATTTTTTTAACGATACTGAATGAAAATGGTATTTTCTATATTTTCAAAAAAAAATTCTAATTATATTCTAATAGTATATTTCATCCTTGTCAATACACATTATGAATTATTATGGTTTATTAGAGATATGATATTATGATACCAAAATCATTCATTCTTTGTATAGATTATGATGATGATGATTTAAGGTTGATTATTTCAATTCTGTTTCTTTCAGGTGGGTAAATTAAATTATCATGAAATCATTATGAAACTCATTTCATTTCAATCGGTTTGACCATAATGAAATTACTAAATTTATATGAAACCCATTTAATTTACATGGATTATTATACAATGAATTGAGAATATATTATGATAATTTTTTAGACATAGGCTAGGTTTTATTTTGTGATTTGTATGGACGAACTTATATATCCTATTAATGCATTGTGTAAGACTAATATATCATGAGATAATATGAAATGAAATATTGATTAAACACTGTTTAATAAGGGAAAATATATAATTTGATAATATTTGGAGTGAAAATTGGGTAAATAAATTATATAATAGCGAGTTAACCCAATCCACTCTCATAGTCTCTACAATGAGCCTTTATTAATGAACTGATGTTATTGTTTATGTGAATTCCAAAAATTTATATCTTGTGTTTATGATATGTTCCAATAGATCATGATATATTATTAATGGTTCCACACTTATAAGACTTATTTATTTTTCCAGGAAAAATCATTATTACATGATTCATCATTATTAATATTTGATTTATTGGTTATGAAATTCCTCATATAAGATCATGTTCCCCAATACTTATGTTTAGGCACCCTTATGATCATTGATTTATATCTCTGTTATTTAACCTTACCGAGCACTTGATCTCACCAATTTTTATGTTTCAATTTTACCTAGGTTATAAAAAAACATATTATGTAAGAAATGTCTAAAAAAATTTCTATGAGAGAATTATTTTATGGGATATATTGAATATGTTGTTAGAAATATGTTAATTACGTATCTAGAATCTAAAGGAACAAAACATTAATAGTCCTCAGGCCTATAATATTTTTATATTTTTTTAATATTCCTCTAAAATTATGAAATATGTCTGTATTATATGGTCATGTCACCTCTATTTGTATTAGATTGTGGTTTAGTTATTTGTATATATTAAAATTTAATTTTTTTTGAACCCCTAATGAAAATTCTATGTATAGGATAACATCCTGAAGCTTCTGTAATGTAATGATTGTGTGGGTTTCCTGTTATATCAACCCCTATATTGATACATGAAATTAGATTATGGTATGGAACAAATTCACCTTGACGTAATATATCAAAAATGACAGGATTAGATGTTAACTTTACCACCATAAGATCATGATGATTGGGCATAATACTGAACACACAGATAGACAATCCCACTATATATTCATAGGTTAAATAAAAGTGTTTTTCTAGGATATAATAATTAATGTGCATATATAATCTATGATAGCCTACGATAAGCCATAGATATGTGACATGAATATAAAGTGTCATGGTTTAATCCAATGTTTCATAATATAGGATATGGTATGAATTAGTTTCATAATCATATTACAATTTACTCTAATTATTTTTGTGTACTACCCTCACTACTTTTTCAGTTTTAGATAGTTGTTGGAACCAGACTGAATCATCCAAACAAATAATGTGATGTAAAAATGTAATGAACCACAAAACAACATTGGAAATAGGATTAAAATTTTTTATTCTTGAATAAATCTCTCAATACAGGAATCATAAGGATATTCCTATTGAGAATAAGAGATACTAACACATTGTATAGTCTTTTATGAGACATCAACCACCAAATTTTAGTGGGTCTTCAAATACATTAGTGGTAGAGAGATGTATCAGTATCATTCAAAATTTATTATCTTTTATAAAATGTTCATAACATGAAATTTTTTTCTTGGTAGTATATCATTTCAAAGGTGAAGGATATCAATTGTGCAATCATATAAAAAATGAGAGGATGTAGGAGGAAACTGACTCCATGGAATGGGAAGATATTAATAAAGTATTTTACAATAATTATTTTATTATAAATCATCATACTAAAATAGATATGGAATTCTTATAATTAAAACTGATGGATGATGAATCCATCAGTACCTATGAAGAAATGTTACAATCCTACAAGGTATGCTTCAAGTTTTGTAATTCACCCTGAAAGAAACATTAACCAATTTTTTAGTGACTTGATACCATTTATCTGAAATTCATTGGAATTATTAATCATTGATATCTATGTTAAACTAATTAAAAGTTATATCAATATTGAAATATATATTGGACACTTTAATTATTCTCATTCTTTTATGACCATAAGGGAAAGATGGATTTTGAGGAAATTATATTAATAAAACCCACATATGAAAGAAAATTAATCTTCCAAAATTCTAGTATAGTAGAGGGAATATAAGGGGAAACATCTTTATGAGTTTTGGTAAATGTTTTCAAGTGTTGAAAAAGGACATCTAGAAAATTACTGTTCAAGTGGTCTGTAAGGGTTAGTAAATTAAGGGAATGATAAAAAATCCTAACTAATGTTTCCACCCACAGTCCAATACTATAATTTTAATGAGTATGTAAATCAATAAAATCAATGAAAAAATTCTATAAAAGCTTAATTTTTTGTATCTACCATGATTATTTAGCATCAATGAATATATGAATATAATGAAAATTTTTTATAAATAAAACTTTATTATTATTTAATGTTCTTATTTCCTTCACAACTTTCACTCATGTGCACATTGAATTATGGAATGATGATGCAATTCTAATTAAGTTGAGTATACAAGTCATTTAAGTTAATTGGATTCCAGAAAAATATATTAAGGAAGATATCCCAAGGGATATAGGAATTATCATAATATGCTTGGTGAGAATTTTTTGAACTAAGTATAAGCTACTGTGTTTTTCAATCACTAATGTATCCTCAATCATTTGGTACTATGTATAGAGAAATGAATTGGAGGTGTTGAATTATATGTTGTTAATGTGTTGTATTTTTTATATGCATAGATCGTATACAAACTCAGTTGAAATAATAAAATATAATTGAACATATGGTTAATGATATGTTTGAAAAATTTTAGAATTGGTTTGGAAAATGTTCGGTGTTGATTTGAGGATTATATAATTTTCATGTATTGATGTTTCTAAAAATGTCTAGAACAATGAATCAATGATTCCAAGAATTGAAAAATTGTTATGTTCTAAAATCTTTATAAGGATGATTAAGGTTGCTTAATTCACAAGATAAAAAATGGTTAATTACAGACTTTGCAATGAAGAATCTCAATTTTTGTAATGATGATTCCACACTTTATAAGGATATTTCATAGGGTTTATATGGATGCTTGAGAACTCTATAAGGATATAGGGATGCTAAATTGATACATTATTATATTTTATATGGATTAGTTCATGAGTTTATAAGGATCATCAAATACATCATTAGGATTATCCTATGGATTCATAAGAATTATTCTAAAGTTCATAAGGATGACCCTAAAAAAGATCAAAAATATTAAAGTATACAGTTCATAATGATCCCTGATACTTCATAACTATAAATCAAATAATATTTAGGGAAAATTAATATTCATACAACTAATTTTCATATATCATTTGGAGAATTTTATGTACATAAGGATGACTCAGATCTGTATAAGGATCACATTCGCCTAACAGTTACAGAATTATATCATTTTTCTATTATAAAAATATAACCACAGGATTATTTATTGGTTCCAAAATATTAAATATCATTGGATATTGATAGAAGTAATAATTTAAAACAAAATTTTTAGAGATTTTAATGTTGAATAAATGTGGAAATCATGAGGTGAAATTCACTATGATTTTTAAATCAGATATGTTAAATAATGTTCTATGATAATTACAATTTGTCACTAAATAGTTAA
The DNA here is from genome assembly GCA_963277665.1 of Viscum album. Classification (NCBI taxonomy): domain Eukaryota; kingdom Viridiplantae; phylum Streptophyta; class Magnoliopsida; order Santalales; family Viscaceae; genus Viscum; species Viscum album. The sequence goes on from OY728125.1 coordinate 280,776,369, forward strand.
ATAAAATTATCATTCATCCAAAAAATGAAGTCAGTTTTAGTGGATGCCTCTCTAATTGATGAAAAACAAATTGTAAATCATTTTAACTAAATGTGCCACCCATGCATAGTCGGTATAATTGTAATGAAATTACATGGTAAAATATTACATGTGGTAACCCAGAGTATGATACTACTGGGTAGTTTAATCATTGGTGAATCCAAATCACACTAAGGATTAGTCATCCCATTTTGAGAGGTGATCATCGTAAATTTATTATGAATTTTTGTATGTGTGTGTGTGTATAATAGAAATTTAAAATCACAGTAATATGTACAGAAGGATGCTTAAAAAGGAATACATAATATTAACTCTAAATCAATAGTTCACCCCACCCCACGCCCAATGATTTCATTGATCATGTGGGTGTATTTTCACCCCCATCCCAAAAATCATGAACCACCACCTCTGTAAACCCCTCATATGTTTGTAGAGAATAAAAGGATAACCCTGGAAGCCCTCTACCAATATGAAATTAGTTATAGACTGGAATTGATTGTATAGAAATAATTTATCGAAAAAATACCTAGAAGAAATATAAAATATTAATAAAATATTCATAATATTAATTAAAAATCAATCTAAATTACATTTTAATTTCATAAATATGGAATGCCTCTAAATAAAACACTAAAAAGAAAACTCATATGATAACGAATATACTATCAAAACTATGCCCCATGATTGAAATATCTATCTTGATCACCAAATATATCTGAACCCTCCACACAAGGAAACCCCCCTCCCCATGAAGAGGTCACTCTAGAGAGAGCCCCAGCTAGGAAGGAGTCATTTCTAGCCGAGATGGAAGAGCATATGAGTTTCCTTGTATGGAGGGTTCGAAAAGGCCACCCACGGGAATTCCCATTAAAAAAAGAGAATACCAGTATACTATATAGGATCCTCCATCAAATCTCTCATAAAATTGTTATAAAGAATATGAATGCCATAATGAAAAAGTAGTAGAACCAAGACACGTTTATTCTATGCCAAATATCACACCACCTCACTAACACCCACTAACCCAGTATAAGACCCCAGCATTAAACATCACTTAATCTTGAGTTACTTCAAGAATACAGGTTGAGGATCTTTTCAGGTTTAGTGTTTTAGAGAATTGGATCATAAAACATGCATTACATTCCACATTTAAACAAAGTGGTTACATAAATTATAGTACTCATTTTTTCCATCAACAGAATCATATTTAAAATAAAACATAGATTCTTTCTTGACACTTCCTTGACACTATCATCACATCTTGTTCCCTTCCCTTGACCTGTGAAAAACATTTCAAAAACTTGGGATGAGAATAAAAAGCTCAGTAAGGGATATAAAAGTACGAAATGAAAAATCAGTCCATGTATTAAATCATACTTTACTCATAAAACATAATAACTTTAACATACCTCATCAAATCATGAATAAATCATAAAAATCATAAGACATAAAGTTAACTTGAGGAATTCATAACATTCTTACGTAGGGAGTAACCCTCTTGGTTACGTTTGGAATACCCATCACAATATATTCCATAAATCTCTTCGGAGAAACCTTAATGTTTAACTCCTTCGCGTTACCCAAAGAAATAGAGAGATATATCGGGCTCACCCGCCTTTAGTTTATCACAGAACCACCTGTCTTCATAACAATGACCAAGAACCATAACATAATCGTATCACATAAAACATGCATAAAGGAAACAATGCATTTCCACATTTCAATCACAAGATATCAACACAACACATTGATATAATAAAAACATTATGAAAACCATTTTCAATACCAAAATAAAAGAAAATTAAAACATGGTATTTATTTTTCATTTAAAAAAATGTATGGTTTGTAGAGGAAGCTGAAACTCAAGTAATGGTCACGGCGGCGGAGAAGTCGTTGTCTCCGCATATGTATGACAAAAACATTCCCTTTTCTCATTTAGTAAAACGCTTCGTATAAAAATATTCCTTTTGGATAAACGTAAAAGTCAACGGGGTTTATACACCGTATAAAAGAATGTTCCGTATAAAACAAAATATGCCTCAATGAAAGGAGATTGAGACGAAGTCCCATACCTCAGGTCCGACTTGACTCGATCATTCTTTAATTTCCTGAATAATAACCATGAGTTAATTTATACTTTACTAAGAACCTTTTTCAAGTTAATTATTCCTTTTATATCACTTATTACCATGTTATGAACACTCTGTAATTATTTAAGTTAATAATGGTCGTTTTGTCGATCATCGGTACTTGAGTCAAAAATAAACTCTTTATAATTTCAAGTTGTTCATGTGGTAAAATATCCATTATATCAAGAATTATATTCAAGATGTAGATTTCATATATATAATATATATCCAGTATATACATGCATTTATAATATTACATAATCATTTAGAGGTAAGAAACGAAATGCACCGTTCATGGAGACGGTAAGCCGTACGTACGAATGAACGCTACTTTCATTTATATTTTTTACTTAATGGAGTGAAATAATGATGATATAAAGGTATATAAAAATTACAGTATAATATGATATATCATTAAATTTATCCTTTATATGTACCACATATGGTGTTAACGAATCAAATCACATTGAGGGGGCGCTAGCCCGCACTTCCTAAAATAAAGATATCGCATTTACCCATAATGGAAACCATAAAGGTATGACATAAATGAAAAATACAGAAGATTAACTAAAACATAAACATATTATATATCATAAATAAATACAGTTTCATCTTAATGGACACCTTTGAAGGTGTTAGAAGAATATTGAACAATCATCGTTTCGTGAGGCATAAATTCACCATCCACGGAAACAGTACGCTCTTTAACCATTAGATGAAGGTGTGTGTAAGTGTAGCTCAAATACTTCTTATATAAACATCCTAGTATATGAAAGATACTGTTGTTCTTACAAAATAAATTAATAAAATGATTTTAGGGGGTTGGAGAATCAAAATAAAATAAAAGAGCATTAGAGAAGACTTTACCTTTTAATCGGGTAACTCCCTTTGGTTTGAACCAAAAGGGTTTATTGAAGAGCTTACTGCCTAAGGTAAGGCTTCAAGGAGTAATAGAGGGATGTGCAGAGACAAAATGGGAAGGGGTTGACCGAGCCAAAGGCTTTAGATTTGTGGGTAAGGTGGTAGAGGTGGGGGCCTTTTTTAAGAGGAGAGGAGGGGCACTCTTGGAAAGTTATAAAATTTTACTTTATTTTCAAATGATTTTAGGATTTTAAAGGTACCAAATTGATGTATTTCTAGGATAAGGTGATAAGGGTTCGAAATATACTCATAGAATAGGTTTTTGTCATGTTTAGGTCTTAGATTTTATATTATCTTTTCATTTTATTTAAATCGTTAAATAATGAGGTAATCGCTGCATCATCATTATGTCATAAATAATTTAATTTATTTAATTTATAATAATTACAAAACAAATACTATGATTTAGGAAATATTTTTATCTTTCCAATGAATATTTAGAGTCCAATATATCATTTATGTAGACAGAATTAAAAATGTTTTACTCAGGTGATACATTTTTTGTTATATTTAACTTTCATTAAAAGTAAAAAGATAAAAAGTCATTTCCACACAAAAGTGATTCCATGGGGTCCCCAAGTTTAGAAAAAGGAATCCCATGGTCAGACATGATACAACCAATAGAATTTGGAAATATTTAGTGGTCATTTTTTATTATTATGATATTATTTTACTATCCTTAACTACCCGATTACTCATTAATCAAGTTAATTAAAGATAATTACAGTCGTAATTATTCATAATGTCCAAAAACAGAAGATTGTGAATTAAATAATTTGGACCTTCTGATTCAAAATATGGAATCCATTTTACCAGATTCCAAACATATAAATTGAAATAATTAATTTAAATATAGTTCCCGTTGTCAAAACAAATATCTGGTTTTTTTAAACAATATCTATGAAACGTTTGGCACTTGTTTATGCCCAATTTCAAAGTGAAATTAATCCCAATGAAGAACATTGGATTACATGGCACAACTATATACTATTTACATTTTAAAACCAATTAGAAAGATAATCTAACCATATAATTAAATTATATGAAAAAGAAGTTTTGATGTAAAATGCAGTATTTTTCACTATTCATTAAAAAATGAACATTGTCAGAAAAATACCAAAAATGTATCCAATTTAAATTTCAATGTCCCAATAATAAATTATAAGATTATTTTGAAAAAATAGAGCTTATAAAATTGTCTAATGTTTGATTTAAAAATGGTTTTCCATCAAAAGGCAGTAAAACAATCTTTTTAAAATATTAGTGTATTCCATGCTTAAGATTGGATTAATTCTCATTTTAAGCCTATAAAACACTATCTAATTCATAAATAGACCTATAAAATAATATCTATTATTTATTACTTACTTGGGATGTTACATCCTTCCCTCCTTTAGAAATTCACATACCCGCAATTTATTTATTTATCGAATAAGTGGGGGTATTTATCCCTCATTTCATTTTCAGATTCCCATGTTGCCTCTTCACTCAAGTAGTTCTTCCACAAATCCTTTACATGATGAATCAACATATTTTTCAACACTTTCTCCCTGTGATCAAGAATCTGAACCGGTTGTTCCTCATAAGATATATTCTCTTCCAACTAAACTACCTCTGGACAAAAAACATGAGATGGATCTGGCATGTACTTCCTTAACATTGAAACATGAAACACATTGTGTACTTGTGATAAACTCGGAGGTGAATCCACTCGGTAAGCAACTGATCAAACTCTCTCTAGAATTTTATATGTTCCAATGAACCTTGGACTCATCTTTCCTTTCTTACCAAATCACATCCCACTTTTCCACGGTGAAACTTTGAGAAAAACATGATCACCTACCTCAAAAGAGATATCCTTCCTCTTACTATCTGCATAACTCTTCTGCCTGCTCTGAGCCGTTCTCATGTGTCTCTATATCATCTGAACTTTTTATGCCAACTCTTATACCAATTCCAGTCCCATCAACTTCCTTTCACCCACTTCATTCCAGAAAGCTGGAGTTCGACACTGCTTCCCATATAATGCCTCAAATGGTGCCATCTGTATACTAGAATGAAAACTGTTATTATAAGAAAACTCAACCAAAGAAAGATGTTGGTCCCAACTTCCTTGATAATCCATCTAACAAGCATGTAGCATATCCTCCAAATTTTGATTTTTTCATTCTGAATGCCCATCTGATTGAGGATGAAAAGCTGTTCTAAAATTTAAATCAGTACCCAACAACTTATAAAGGCCCTTCCAAAAGTTAGAACAAAACCTGGGATCACGATCAGATACAATGGAGAGAGGAACTCCATGTAATCTGACTATCTCTTTAAGATAAAAACTGGAATGTTGATCTAGGGAAAAGGTATATCATATAGCAAGGAAATGAGCAGATTTTGTCGAGTGATCAACAATAACCCAGATTGCATTATTACCTCGAGGTGTCTTCGACAATCCGACAACGTAGTCTATGGATATATTCTCCCATTTCCATTTTTGTACTGGTAAAGGCTGAAGCATCCCATTCGGTAACTGGCACTCTGCATTAACTTGTGGACATGTCAAACACATCACAATAAAATCAACAATATCCCTTTTCATTCTGTCCCACCAGTGATACTCCCGAAGATCTCTATACATCTTAGTACTGCCTGGATGAACTGAAAACGGAGAACTTTGAGATTCACATAACAACATTCTCTTCAACTGTGAATCACAAGGCACACACAATCTCTTCCCAAATCTCAAAACAAAATCATTATCAATGTTGAATTCAGGAAACTTACCATTCTGAACCAGCTCTACCTTTTTATGCAACTCACTGTCCTGCTTCTGTGCTTTCTTAATTCTATCTGATAGAGAAGATTTCACTGATAACTGAAACAAAATAGATTGACATCCTGCACCAACAACTTCTATGCTAATTTTTATCAAATCCTTAACCAAATTATCACATTTCAAATGAAACATTGTTAATGAAGCATTAATTTTTCGACTCAAAACGTCATCGACTTTATTTTCTTTTTCAGGATGGTAATGAATTGTACAATCATAATCCTTGATTTATTCTAGCCATCTCCTCTGTCTCATGTTCAATTCTTTCTGAGTGAATATATACTTTAAACTATTGTGATCGGTATATATTTCACACTTTACTCCAAAGAAATGATGCCTCCAAAATTTTAAAGAGAAAACAACAGCAGCTAATTCCAAATCATGTGTAGGGTAATTTATCTCATGAGTTTTCAACTTTCATGAAGCATAAGAAAATACCTGATCATTCTGCATTAAGACGCAACCAAGTCCTTTCAATGAAACATCACTGTAGATAACAAACTCCCCATTCCTAGAAGGTAGTGCCAAAACAGGAGCATTCACCAATCTTATTTTCAGTTCCTGAAAACAATCATCATATTCTTTTGTCCAGTTAAACTTAACACCCTTCTGAGTTAGCTTAGTCATTGGACTAGATAACCGTGAAACATTTCTAAGAAACCTTAAGTAATAGTCTGCCAAACCATGGAAGCTACGAATCTTAGTTACATTTGTGGTTCTTGGCCATTCTTCCACAACCTTTGTTTTTGCAGGATCAACAGTTATCCCATCTTTAGAATTAATATGACCAAGGAAAGAAATTTGTTGCAACCAAAACTCACACTTGCTGAATTTCCCATACTATTTATTTTCATTTATGGTTTTCAAAATAACCCTTAAATTTCTTTCATGCTCATCTTTACTTTTAGAAAACACCAAAATATCATCAATGAAAACAACTACAAACTTATCCAAGAACTCATGGAAAATTCTATTCATAAGGTCCATGAATACAGCAGGTGCATTGGTTATCCCCAAAGGAATTACTAAAAATTCATAATGGCCATATCTTGTTCGAAATGCGGTCTTCGGAATATCTTCTTCCTTTACCTTCAACATATGGTACCCCGATCTCAGGTCAATCATTGAAAAAACTGAGCTCCCGGGAGCTGATCAAACAAATAATCGATATGAGGAAAAGGATACTTGTCCTTAACAGTGATATTATTCAAGGTTCTATAATCAATGAAAAGTCTCATAGAACCATCATTATTTTTACAAATAAAATAGGAGAACCCCATGGTGATGTGCTAGGTCGAATGAAACCTTTCTCTAATAAATCTTGCAATTGCTCCATCAACTCTAAAACTTGAATTTGAGCCATTCGATAAGGGGGTTTTGAAATGGGCTTAGCATCAGGAACTATGTTAACAGCAAATTCAACTTACCGATCTGGTATTATTCTAGGAAACTCATCAGAAAAAACATCAGGATACTCATTTACCACTGGTACATCATTAATCTGAACAGTTCCCTTGTTTTAAAAAATATGTGCAAGGTAACATTCATTTCCATCTTTTACAAGTTTCTCAGCCTCTTGATATGTTATCAACAGTAAGGGGTCATTCTTGTACAGAAACTAAAATTCATTCTAAAAACAAACTTCTTTAGCTCTACAGTCAATCTTATCATGGTAAATAAAGAGCCAATCCATACCCAGGATAACATCAAACTCTACTAGAGGTAAAATAATAAGGTTCGCAAGTAGGTTCTTTCCACGGATAAAAATAGGAAGATTCTTCTAAATTCTTTTTGCGTCAACATTTCCCCCAGTTGTTTTTACCGAAAGTTTAGGAGTCATTTCTTGAGATTGTATTCCCATTTACTAGAAATGTTTTTAGAGATGAAATAATGTGTAGACCCTGAATCAAACAACACACTGGCATAATCTGAAAAAACAAAACAAGTACCTGATACAACTTTATTTGATGACAGACATCTGCTGAAGTATTTGCAAAGGATTTCACCACCCCTTTCTACTTGTAGTCTAACTGCTTCCCATCACTTGAGCTCTTTTGCGGACACTCGTTTTCATAATAAACCATCTCATTGCTCTTAAAACATTTCCCTAAATTTAAAATCAAATTTGGTCTTACCATCACCCTGATCTTTTTTAGTGCAATCAGGAGCCTTATGTCCCATCTTACCACATCGGTAGCACTTTCCAGAATTCAAAAGACATTCCCCAACATGCCTTTTCCCACCTTTATCACAATCTGGAAACTTAGTTTTTTACCATTAGACCTTTTTGAATAATTCTTTCCTTTCTCCTGCCACCGTGGTCTCTTCTTCTATTGGTTGTTATAGAACACTTGATCATCGGAAAAATCCATTTCCACCTTCTCAACACATCAAACCAGATTTTCATAACTCTTGAACTCGCGAGAAGCTAAATCCCTTCGATATTTTGGCATTAAACTTGATTAAAAATGTTTGATTTTACTATCATGGTCTTGGATAAAATTTGGAGCATACCTTGACAATCATGTGAAACTTTCTTCATATTCAGTCACTGAGTCTTCCTCTTGCCTAAATTCAAAAAAATTCATTTCCATCCTAAGTGGAATAGCCTTAGGAAAGAACTTCTCATGAAACATAACATTGAATTCATCCCAGTCAAGAGCATCAATCTCATAAACGTCCCTGATATTTTTAACCATCGACCACCACTGATCTGCTTCACCCTCCAAATGGTAAATATCAAGACTAAAATTTTGATTTTCTGAAAACCCCATGACATCGAAAATCATCTCCAGTGCTTTAATCCACCCTTCCACTAGCACATGGTCAGATGATCTTCTGAATGATTGGGGATGTTGCCTCATGAAATGTTCCACCACTGACATGTTCCTCTTCCGTTGATCTCTTGCATGGATACCGCCGCCATTTATCAATTGAGTCGACTACGCCATTACTGCAGCAAACTGTTCAGTTCCAATTTCGACCATCTCAGGTTACTGATTTGGAAGGTTATTTCCTTCTCTATGCCTTCCTAGCACTGCTTTCCTACTTCCTCTGCAGAAAACCACTCTGAACAAACATGTCTTAGATGACGCCACATGATAATATTCAAATTCTATATCATTTCAATTTGACCATAAAAAATACTTTTGGATAATAATTTAATAAAATTTTAACTCCTAAAGTTATCAAAACCGACCTCTGATACCAACTATAAGGCCCCAGCCTTAAACATCACTTAATCATGAGTTACTTCAAAAATACATGTTGAGGATCTTTTTAGGTTTAGTGTTTTAGAGAATTTGATCATAAAACATGCATTACATTCAACATTTAAACAAAGTGGTTACATAAAAGATAGTACTCATTTTTCCCATCAACGAAATCATATAAAAAAACATGGATTCTTTCTTAACACTTCGTTGACACTATCATCACATTAGGTACCTTTCCCTTGACCCGTGAAAAACATTTCAAAAACATGGGATGAGCATAAAATGCTCAGTAAAGGATATAAAAGTATGAAATGAAAACATTAGTCCATGTATGAAATCATACTTTACTCATAAAACATAATCACTTTAACATACCTCATAAAATCATGAATAAATCATAGAAATCATAAGACATAAATGTATCTTGAGGCATTCATAACATTCTTACGTACGAAGTAACCCTCTTGGTTAAGTTTGGAATACCCATCATAGTATATTCCCTAAATCGCTTCGGAACAACCTTAACGTTTAACTCCATCGCATTACCCAATGCATTGGAGAGATATATCGGGCTCACCCGCCCTTAGTTTATCACGGAACCACCCATCTTCATAACAATTCCCAAGAACCATAACATAATCGTATCACATAAAACAAGCATAAAGGATACATAACATTTCCACATTTAAATCACAAGATATCAACAAAACACATTGATATAATAAAACAATTATGAAAAAAAATTCAATACCAAAATAAAAGAAAATTAAAACATGGTATTTATTTTTCATTTAAAAAAAGGTATGGCTTGTAGAAGAAGTCGAGACTCATGTAATGGTCACGGCGGTGGAGAAGTCGTTGTCGCCACATACGTACGACAAAAACATTCCCTTTTGTCATTTAGTAAAATGATTTATATAACAAGATTCCTTTTGGATAAACATAATAGTCAAAGGGGGTTATACACCATATAAAAGAAGGTTTTGCATAAAACAAAATATACCTCAATGAAAGGAGATTGAGACGAAGTCCCATACTTCGGGTCCGACTTGACTCGATCGTTCTTTAACATCCTGAATAATAAACATGATTTAATTTCTACTTGCTTAAGAACCTTTTTCAAGTTCATTATTCCTTTTATATCACATATTACTATGTTATGAACACTATGTAATTATTTAAGTTAAAAATTGTCGTTTTGTCGATCATTAGTACTTGAGTCAAAAATAAACTATTTATAATTACAAGTTGTTCATGTGCTAAAATATAAACTATATAAATAATTATATTCATGATGTAGATATCATATATATCATATATATCCAGTATATACATGCATTTATAATATTACATAATCATTTAGAGGTAAGAAATGAAATGCACCGTTCATGGAGACAGTAAGCCGTACATACGCATGAACGCTACTTTCATTTCTATTTATAACTTAATGGAGTGAAATCATAATGATATAAAGGTATATCATAATTCCAGTATAATATCATATATCATTAAATTTATCCTTTATACGTACCACATATGGTGTTAACGAATCAAATCACGTTGAGGGGGCGGTAGTCCGCACTTCCTAAAATGAAGATATCGCGTTTACCCATAATGAAAACCATAAAGGTAAGCCATAAATGAAAAATAGAAAAGATTAAGTAAAACATAAACGTATTATATATCATCAATAAATATAGTGTAATCTTAGTGTCCAACTTTGAAGGTGTTAGAAGAATATTGAACAATCATCGGTTCGTGAGGCAAAAATTCACCATCCATGGAAACAGTATGCTCTTTAACCATTAGATGAAGGTGTGTGTAAGTGTATCTCAAATACATCTTATAACAACATCATAGTATATGGAAGATACTAGTTTTGTTACAAATGAAATTGAGAAAAAGAGTTTAGGGTGTTGGAGAATCAAAATAAAACAAAAGATCATTAGAGAAGACTTTACCTTTTAATCGGGTAACTCCCTTTGGTTTGATCCAAAATGGTTTGTTGAAGATATTTCGGCCTATGGTAAGGCTTCTAGGAGTAATAGAGGGATGGGGAGAGACAAAAGGGGCAGGTTTTTGCTGAGCCAAAGGCGTGAGAGGTGTGGGTAAGGTGGTAGAGGTGGGGGCCTTTTATTAGAGGAGAGGAGGGGTACTCTTGGAATGTTATAAAAGGTTACATTATTTTCAAATGAGTTTCAGATTTTAAAGGTACCACATTGATTTATTTCGAGGATAAAGTGATAAGGGTTTGAAATATACTCATACAAAAGGTTTTTGACATTTTTAGGTCTTAGATTTTATATTATCTATTCATTTTATTTAAATCGTTAAATAATTAGGTAATCGCTACAACCTCATTATGTCATAAATAATTTAATTTATTTAATGTCTAAAAATTACAAAAACAAATACTAAGATGTAGGAAATATTTTTATCTTTCCAATGACCATTTATAGTCCAATAGATCATTTATGTAGGAAAAATTAAATTTTTTTTACTCAGGTGATACATTTTTGTTATATTTAACTTTTTTAAAAGTAAAAAGATAAAAAGTCGTTTTCCCACAAAAGTGATTCCATGGGGTCCCCATGTTTGGCACAAGGCATCCCATGGTATTCCATGAGACAACCCGTAGAATTAGGACACATTTTGTGGTCATTTTTTATTATTATGATATTAGTTTACTATCCTTAACTACCTGATTACTCATTAATCAAGATAATTAAAGATAATTACCGTCGTTAGTATTTATTTTGTCCAAAAACAAAAGAGTCTTAATTAAATAATTTGGGATTTCTGATTCCAAATATGGAATCTATTTTACCAAATTCCAAACATATAAATTGAAATAATTAATTTAAATATAATTACCATTTTCAAAACAAATAGTGGGTTTTTTTGAAACAATAACTATGAACGGTTTGGCACTTGTTTATGCCCAATTTCAAAGTGAAATTAATCAAAATGACCACCATTGGATTACATGGTAAAAATTTATTATATTTACACATTAAAACCAATTAAAAAAAATAATCTAACCATTTAATTAAATTAGATGAAAAAGCAGTTTTGATGTAAAGTGCATTATTTTTCACTATTCATTAAAAAATGAACATTGTCATAAAAATACCAAAAATTTATCCAATGTAAATTTTAATGTCCCAATCATAAATTATAAGTTAATTTTTACAAATAGAGTGTATAAAATTGTCTAAAGTTTTATTTAAAAATGTTTTTCCATCAAAAGGCAGTAAAATAATATTTTAAAAATATTAGTGTATTTCATGCTTAAGATTGGATTTATTCTCATTTTAAGCCTCTAAAACACTCTCTAATTCATCAATATACATATATAAGAATATCTATTATTTATTACTTACTTGGGATGTTACTTCCTTCCCCCCTTTAGAAAATTGCATCCTCGCAATTTATTTACTTATCGAATAAGTGGGGGTATTTATCCCTCATTGCATTTTCAGATTCCCATGTTGCCTCTTCACTCATTGGTTCATCCACAAAACCTTTTTTGATGAATCTACTTTTTTCACAACACTTGCTCGCTATGATCAAGAATCTGAACTAGTTTTTCCTCATAAGATATAGTTTCTTCCAACTAAACTACCTCTGGACTCAAAACATGAGATGGATCTGGCATGTACTTCCTTAACATGGAAACATGAAAAACATTGTGTACCTATGATAAACTCGGAGGTAAATCCACTTGGTAAGCTAATGATCCAACTCTATACATAATTTCATATGGTCCATTGAACATTGGACTCAGCTTTCCTTTCTTACCAAATCGCATCACACTTTTCCACAGTGAAACTTTGAGAAAAACATGATCACCTACCTCAAAAGAGAGATCCTTCCTCCTGTTGTCTGCATAACTCTTCTGCATACTCTGAGCCATTCTCATGTGTCTCTATATCATATGAACTTTTTCTACCAACTCTTATACCAATTCTATCCCCATCAATGTCCTTTCACCCTATTCATCCCAGAAAGCTAGAGTTCGACACCGCTTCCCATATAATGTCTCAAATGGTGCCATTTGTATACTAGAATGAAAACTGTTATCATAAGAAAACTCAACCAAATAAAGATGTTGGTCCCAACATCCCTGATATTCAATCGAATAAGAACGTAGCATATCCTCCAATGTCGGAATCGTTCGTTCTGACTGCTCATCTGATTGAGGATGAAAAGCTGTACTAAAATTTAATTTAGTTCCCAATGACTTCTGAAGGCCCTTCCAAAAGTTAGAAGGAAAACTCGGATCACGATCAGATACAATGGAGAGAGGAACACCATGTAACCTGACAATCTCTTTAAGATACAAATAGGAATGTTTATCTAGGGAAAACATATATGGTATATCAAGGAAATGATCATATTAATCAAGCGATCAACAATAACCCAAATTTCATTATTACCTCGAGGTGTCTTCAGAAATTCCACATTGAAGTCCATGGATATATTATCCCATTTATATTCTGGTACTGGTAAAGGATGAAGCATCCCATTTGGTAACTGTCTCTCTGATTTAACCTGTTGACATGTCAAACACTTCACAGTAAAATCAGCAATATCCCTTTTCATTCCGTCCCACCAGTAATACTCCTGAAGATATTTATACATCTTAGTACCGCCTGGATAAACTGAAAACAGAGAACTATGAGCTTCACATAACAAATCTCTCTTCAACTGTGAATCACAAGGCACACACAATATCTTCCCAAATCAAAGAAAATTATTATCAATGTTGAATTCAGGAAACATACCCTTCTAAACCAGCTCTACCCTTTCTTGCACCTCACTGTCTTGCTTCTGTGCTTGCTTAATTCTGTCTAATAGAGAAGATTTCAATGATACCTGAAACAAAACAGAAGGACATCCTGCACCAACAACTTCTATGCTGAAGTTCATAAAATCCTTAACCAAAGGATCACATTTCAAATACAACATTGTTAATGAATCTTTACTTTTTCGAATCAAAGCATCAACCACTTTATTTGCATTTCCCGGATGGTAATGAATTGTACAATCATAATCCTTGATATATTATATCCATATCCTCTGTCTCATGTTCAATTCTTTCTGAGTGAATATATAATTTAAACTTTTCTAATCAGTATATATTTCACACTTTACTCCATACAAATGATGCCTCCAAATGTTTAAAGCGAAAACAATAGAAGCTAATTCCAAATCATGTGTAGGGTAATTTACCTCATGAGTTTTCAACTGTCGTGAAGCATAAGCAATTACCTGATCATTATACATTAAGACGCAACCAAGTCTTTTCAATGAAGCATCACTATAGATAACAAACTCCCCATTCCTGGAATGTAGTGCCAAAACAAGAGCATTCACCAATCATCTTTTCAGTTCCTGAAAACAATCATCACATTCTTTTGTCCAGATAAACTTTACACCCTTCCGAGTTAGCTTAGTTATTGGACTAGATAACCGTGAAAACTTTCTAACAATCCTTCGGTATATGCCTGAAAAACAAAAAAATCTACGAATCTCAGTTACATTTGTGGATCTTTTCCATTCTTCCACAACCTTTGTTTTTGCAGGATCAACAGTTATCCCATCTTTAGAAACAATATGACAAAGGAAAAAAATTTGTTGCAACCAAAACTCACATTTTCTGAATTTCCCATACAATTTTTTTTCTTTTAAGGTTTGTAAAATAACCCTTAAATTTCTTTCATTCTCCTCTTTACTTTTAGAAAACACCAAAATATCATCAATTAAAACAACCACATACTTATCCAAGAACTCGTGGAAAATTCTATTCATAAGGTCCATGAATATAGTAGGTGCATTGGTTATCCCAAAAGACATTACTACAAATTCATAATGGCCATATCTTGTTCGAAACACGGTCTTTGGAATATTTGCTTCCTTTACCTTCAACTGATGGTACCCCGATCTCAGGTCAATCTTTGAAAAAAACTGAGCTCCCTGGAGCTGATCAAACAAATGATCGATATGAGGCAAATGATACTTGTTCTTAACATTAATATTATTCATGGCTCTAAAATCAATGCAAAGTGTCATAGAACCATCTTTCTTTTTAACAAATAAAACAGGAGCACCCCATGGTGATGTTCTAGGTCGAATGAAAGATTTTTCTAATATATCTGGCAATATCTCCTTCAAGTCTAAAAGTTAAATTTGAGCCATTCGATAAGGGGTTTTGAAATGGGCTTAGAATCATGAACTAAGTCAACAGTAAATTCCACTTCCCGATCTGTTATTATTCCAGGGAACACATCAGGAAAAAACATCAGGATACTCATTTACCACTGGAACATCATTAATCTAAACAGTTCCCTTGTTTTCAACAATATGTGAAAGGTAACATTCATTTCCATCTTTTACAATTTTCTTAGCCTCTTGATATGTTATCAACAGTAAGGGTTCATCCTTGTACAGAAACAGAAATTCTTTCTGAAAAGAAACTTCTTTAGCTCTAGAGTCAATCTTAGCATGGTAAATAGAGAGCCAATCCATACCAAGGATAACATCAAACTCTACTAGAGGTAAAACAATACGGTTCGCAAGTAGGTTCATTCCACAGATATAGATAGGAAGATTCTTATAAATTCTTTTTTCCTCAACATTTCCCCCAGGTGTTTTTACCAAAATTTCAGGAGTCATTTCTTCAGATGGTATTTCCATTTTACTATAAAAATTTTCAGAGATGAAAGAATGTGTAGACCCCGAATCAAACAACACACTGGCATAATCTGAAAAATCAAACAATGTACCAGATACAACTTTATTTACTGGACCGACATCTGCTGAAGTAGTTGCAAAGGATTTCACCACCCCTTTGTGCATGTAGTCTAACTGCTTCTCATCACATGATATCTTTTTCGGACACTCGTTTTCCTAATGACCGATCTCATTGCACTTAAAACATTTCACTAACTGTAAATAAATGCTGGTCTTACTATCACACCGATCTTTTTCAGTTCAATCACGAGCTTTATCTCCCATCTTACCACATTGGTAGCACTTTCCAAAATTCAGAAGACATTCCCCAGCATGCCTTTTCCCAAATTTATCACAAACTAGAAACTTAGTTTTCTTACCATTAGACCTTTTTGAAGAATTTTTCCCTTTCTCCAACCACCTCAGTCTCTTCTTCTGTTGGGTTTTATAGAACACTTGATCATCGGAAAACTCCATTTCCACCTTCTCGGCACATTGAACTAGCTTTTCATAACTCTCGAACTTGTGAGGATCTAAAGCCCTTCAATATTTTGGCTTTATTCTAAGTAAAACTGATTGATTTTTCTATCAAGGTCTCGGATAAAATTTGGACCATACCTTGCCAATCGAGGGATCCTTTCTTCCTAGGCAGCCACTGAGTCTTCCTCTTGCCTCAATTCCAAGAATTGATTCTCCATCCTAAGTAGAATATACTTAGGAAAATACTTCACAAGAAACATACCTTTGAATTCATCCCAGTTGAGAGCATCAATCTCACCAGCGTCCCTGATATTTTTAACCATCGACCACCACCGATCTGCTTCACCCTCCAAACGGTAAATAGCAAGACTAACCATTTTATTGTCTGAACACCCCATGACATTGTAAATCTTCTCCAGTGCTTTAATACACCATTCATCTAGAACAGGATCAGATGATCCTCTTAATGATGGGGGATGTTGCCTCATGAAATGTTCCACCACTAACATGTTCCTCTGCCGTTGATCTAGTTGATCTTGTGCATGGATACCACCACCATTTATCGATTGAGTCAACTGTGCCATTACTGCACCAAACTATTCAGTTCCAATTCCGACCATCTCAGGTTGCTGATTTGGAAGGTTGATTCCTTCTATATTCCTTCCTAGCACTGCTTCCTTGTTTCCTATGCAGAAAACCATTCTAAACAAACATGTCTTAGATGACAAAACATGGTAATCCTCAAATGATATATCATTTATATTTGACAATAAAAAAATATATTTGGATAATCAATTAATATAATTATAACTCCTAAAGTTATCTAAACCGACCTCTAATACCAACTATAAGGCCCCAGCCTTAAACATCACTTAATCATGAGTTACTTCAAGAATACATGTTGAGGATCTTTTTAGGTTTAGAGTTTTATAGAATTAGATCATAAAACATGAATTACATTCCATATTTAAACAAAGTGGTTACATAAAAAACAGTACTCATTTTTCACATCAACATAATCATATTTAAAATAAAACATGGATTCTTTCTTGACACGTCCTTGACACTATCATCACAACATGTACCTTTCCCTTGACCTGTGAAAAACATTTCAAAAACTTGGGATAGCATAAAAAGATCAGTAAGGGATATAAAAGTAAGAAATTAAACATTAGTCCATGTATGAAATCATAGTTTACTTATAAAACATAATCACTTTAACATACATAATCAAATCATGAATAAATCATATAAATCATAAGACATAAGGGTAACTTGATGCATTCATAACATTCTTACTTAGGGAGTAACCCTCTTGGTTTCGTTTGGAATACTCATCACAGTATATTCCCTAAATCTCTTTGGATAAACCTTAACAATTAACTCCTTCGAGTTACCCAATGCATTGGAGAGCTATATCGGGCTCACCTGCCCTTAGTTTATCATGGAACCACCCATCTTCATATCAACTTCCAAAAACCATAACATAAATGTATCACAAAAAACATGCATAAAGGAAACAAAACATTTCCACATTTCAATCACAAGATATCAACACAACACATTGATATAATAAAAACATTATGAAAACCATTTTCAATACAAAAATAAATGAAATGTAAAACATGGTATTTATTTTTCATTGAAAAAAAGTTATGGCTTGTAGAGGAAGCTGAAACTCAAGTAATGGTCACGGTGGCAGAGAAGTTGTTGTCACCGCATACGTACGACAAAAACATTCACTTTTTTCATTTAGTAAAATGCTTCGTATAATAAGATTCATTTTGGATAAACGTAAATGTAAAAGGGGTTTATACACCGTATAAAAGAAGGTTGTGTATAAAACAAAATATGCCTCAATGAAAAAAGATTGAGACAAAGTCTCATACCTCGGGTCCAACTTGACTCGATCGTTCTTTAACGTCCTGAATAATAAAATTGAGTTAATTTCTAATTTCTTAAGAACCTTTTTCAAGTTCATTATTCCTTTTATATGACTTATTACCATGTTATGAACACTATGTAATTATTTAAGTTAATAATGGTCGTTTTGTCGATCATTGGTACTTGAGTCAAAAATAAACTCTTTATAATTAAATGTTCTTCATGTGGTAAAATATCCATTATATAAATAATTATATTCATGATTTAGATATCATATATATCATATATATCCAGTATATTCATGCATTTATAATATTACATAATCATTTAGATGTAAGAAATGAAATGCACCGTTCATGGAGACGGTAAGCCGTACGTACGAATGAACGCTAACTTCATTTCTATTTCTTACATAATGGAGTGAGATCATAATGATATAAAATTATATCATAATTCCGGTATAATATCATATATCATTAAATTTATCCTTTATACGTACTAAATATGGTGTTAACGAATCAAATCACATTGAGGGGGCGGTAGTCCGCACTTCCTAAAATGAAGATATCGCCTTTACCCATAATGGAAACCCTAAAGCTATGCCAAAAATGAAAAATACAGAATCTTAAGTAAAACATAAATATATTATATATCATAAATAAATATAGTTTCATCTTAATGGCCACCTTTTAAGGTGTTATATGAATATTGAATAATCATCATTTCGTGAGGCAGAAATTCGCCATCCATGGAAACAGTATGCTCTTTAACCATTAGATGAAGGTGTGTGTAAGTGTAGCTCGAATCCTTATTATACCAACATCATAGTATATGTAATATACTGGTGTTGTTACAAAAAAAAATTAATTAAAAGAGTTTTGGGGGTTGGAGAATCAAAATAAAACAAAAGAGCATTAGAGAAGTCTTTACCTTTTAATCGGGTATCTCCCATTGGTTTGAACCAAAAGGGTTTTTTGAAGAGCTTCCTGCCTAAGGTAAGGATTCTAGGAGTAAAATAGGTATGTGTAGAGACCAAATGGGTAGCGTTTGGCTGAGACAAAGGCTTGAGAGGTGTGCGTAAGGTGGTAGTGGTGGGGGCCTTGTATAAGAGGAAAGGAGGGGCACTCTTGGAAGGTTATAAAAGGTTACTTTATTTTCAAATGAGTTTCGGATTTTAAAGGTCCCACATTGATATATTTCGAGGATAAGGTGATAAGGGTTCTAAATATACTCATCCAATAGGTTTGTTAGATGTGTAGGTCTTAGAGTTTAAATTATCTTTTCATTTTATTTAAATCGTTAAATAATGAGATAATCGCTGCATCATCATTATGTCATAAATAATATAATTTATTTAATTGATAAAAATTAAAAAACAAATATGACGTAGGAAATTGTTTTATCTTTCCAATGACTATTTATAGTCCAATAGATCATTTATTTATGAAAAATTAAAACTATTTTACTCAAGTGATACATTCTTTGTTATATTTAACTTTCTTTAAATGTAAAAATGATAAAAAGTCATTTTCACACAAAAGTGATTCCATGGGGTCCCCATGTTTGTCACAAGGCATCCCATGGTCGGCCATGAGACAAAAAGTATCATTAGTACACATGTTGTGGTCATTTTGTATTATTATTATATTATTTTACTATCCTTAACTACCTGATTACTCATTAATCAAGATAATTAAAGATAATTACCGTCATTACTATTCATAATGTCTAAAAACAAAATATTCTTAATTAAATAATTTGGACCTTCTGATTAAAAATATGGAATCCATTTTACCAAATTCCATACATAGAAATTTCAATAATTAATTTAAATATAATTCCCATTGTCAAAACAAATAGCGGGTTTTTTTGAAACAATATCTATGAAATGTTTGACACTTGTTTATGCCCAATTTCAAAGTGAAATTAATCCCAATGACCAACATTGGATTACATGGAAAGATATATTCTATTTAAACTTTAAAACCAATGAAAATGATAATCTAACCATATAATTAAATTAGATGAAAAAGATGTTTTTATGTAAAATGCAGTATTTTTTACTATTCATTAAAAAATGAACATCGTCAAGAAAATACAAAAAATTTATCCAATGTAAATTTCAATGTCCAAATCATAAATTATAAGTTTATTTTTACAAATAGAGCTTATAAAATTTACTTATGTTTGATTTAAAAATGGTTTTTCATCAAAAGTCAGTAAAACAATCTTTTAAAAATATTAGTGTATTCCATGCTTAAGATTGGATTTATTCTCATTTTAAGCCTCTAAAACACTGTTTAATTCATAAATATACATAGATAAGAATATCTATAATTTATTACATTCTTGGGATGTTACACCCAATATCATATCCATGTATAATAATTTAATATCAACAGAATATACCAATATATCACTAAAAACCAGCTTCCCCACAAATTTGGTCACTCCCACGCCCCAATGGTGTATGGCCTGCACTACAATCCCTTTTATATCCACTATATAACCAAATATGATATTTAATTCCAAAAAACTTGACCACATACCTAAGACACATAATTGATTATCGTATCCAAATCACATCATCATTGTTTTAGGGTATCTTGAAAATCAAGGGAATCCACTTGGTTCCCTCCCCCAACCCTGTATGTTCGCCCCACCGTGCGTTGATATCATAATAACAAAACCTAGTCTTCCAGTATATATGCATTCTAAAACATAAACCCATTACATATTATATATATATACCCTCCATGATCCATCATATCCCATAACAAATTATCCAGTATATACATATTATGTCCTCTATCCAAAAAAGCCGTCATTTATATACCAACCTTAGCCATTACAACCAGTATTAGGAATGAAGGGAGGGTGTAGAAGAGAGGGAAAACATCAATTCATTCCCTCTATAACTTGGATGTTTCATAAAAAATAGTTTTCCAAGACTGTATGGGTGTTAGTAAGGCTGTCATACTTAGGAGGTAGTGCATAAGAAATAATTGAAAAATATAAGGAATATTGTGGTAATGAAAATTCCCAACATAATGGTTCACTATCAAAAGTAATACGACAATGTCCCATAAGAACTATCTCACTATCACCCTCTCCCATTGAAATTTATCACTATATTAAAACATGGGGATTCATATTAATCCATTTAAAACAACTATAAATATATTCATAACTTCCCATCCCAATTTTAATAGTTAAATTCCAATATTTATATTTATAGACCTATTACATTCAATTTGACAAATTTGATGTCAATTTATTCATTTGACCATATTTAACATCAATACATTCATAGTTCCATATTTTTCATTTATTCTTGTATTTATAATACTTATTTTATACCCCATCATTTATTAATTCTGTCCCATTACTAATTATACATTTTTTTAACTCTACCCATCACATATGCTATTTAATAAACCACTTACCCATTATTATTCACGGAATTCATCAAATAAAATTTCCAGAACCACATTAACTCATTGACACATTCATATTTTGAAATATTATCCCATTATTTATTTAATTTCAATACTATACTAGTTATTAAAGAAATGATCACATAAACCACATCAACCAATCAAACAACTATAGAAACCACCACAAAACCCTTCCCAAAAATACAATGTAAATCTAAACTGAATACAACAGTATCAAACCCCTAATTTCCTAACATCACCCAATTTTCCTCATATAAAGCATTCTAATCCCAAAATAATGATTCAAAACACCAAAACAAACATTCACCACTACAAAAAAATTCTCACAATATCCCATTATCCACTATTATATCAACACCAACATACCATATTTCAAATTATCCATAATAACAAAACAATATTCCTATAATCAATACAACAAGAGCCCATATACAAAAAAGGAAATAGTATAATTTATTCACACTATATACCCAATTATTAATTCTTATTCTCTTTTATTTAAACACTTATTTCTATAGTATCATCACCAGATATAAAAAAATCCAAAAAACCCATTTTTACTATCATTAAATAACAATCCTTTTATGACAGGTGACTCAAACATATCAATAATTAAAAAACGATCAATATAAATAAACAACACAAATTTAAAATAATTAAACTAAAATAATAATAAATGTTAATGTAAAGAACATTTTATTTACCACATTTAGCATTAATTTCATTAATCTGAATAATTATATTATTTATGTTAAACCATACCATCCACTATATGAAAGTATGATAATTAAAAAATTCATATAAATTTAAAATTACGAGTCTTGAATACCCTGCCTCAATCAAAATAAAAATAGCATAGAACAAAACTATACCATGTATGACATTAAACATATAAAAAATAGAATCATCGATTATAAAGATCCCAATAAACCTCTTCATACCCCCAATACTGCAACTAGGTTCTCATACCCAAAAATATCCATAATCCAAAAACATAGACCTTTATTGAAAATTCAATAATTTAATTTTTCACTTAATTATCCCCTAAATAATCCTTACTCAAGCATGGGCACTAAAAATAATGATTCATATACCATTATCATGTTTCAACCGCACATTTATAAATATTTCATTATGAATTTTCAAGAAAAATAAGATCCTTATGTCGGATCATAGGGGAGCTCAATCTTTAGTTACTTAGCTCGTCTATCGTGCTACATCACAAGCTATGTTTGACTAATATTAATACCATATGAATCCCATGTAGTATTACTTTTTCTTAACTCATATAACAACCCTAACTATAATTTAAAACTATTATACAATACCTTTATTATATTCTACCATTGGTTACCCCTAATAGTCTTGAAATAAAGATGAGTGTGACTGAAAAAGCCTACCACTGATAGACCATACGCTGACCACTACCACTAAGGGTATAAAACAAACAAATGGGTGGCATATTATTATTTTTTCAATGGAAAATAGATAAACCACCAATATATTAAATATAATATAAAATAACACCTAATTGATAATGAATGTTAGTTTAAAACAAAAACAATGTCTCCCAATAAAATAACCTAAGAAAATACCTATTTTAGTGACTCTATTAACTACTCCAATACATGATCTGATAATGTTATCCACCATCAATATCTCTCTCCAATAATTTGTAAAAATAAATAAATAAATAAATATATATATATATATATATATATTGGGGTGAGAATATATAGATACTCAATAGGATTCTCATTGAATCCTCTTGTGAACATACGAAAAAATATTAATGTCTTACTTAGTAAATATCATAACCAAATCAGAACAATTGGAGGCAAACTATCACCCAGAATCACCAAGGATCACTCACCCAATGTCACATCTAAATATGGTAACCTATTATTTTAAGAATATTGAAATAATGTAACTTTAAATAACTTCCACTCTATTTTTGTATATATCCCACCCAAACGATATATGTTTTATGCTAAAATACATTATATGTCCAATATATAACTGTGTAATAGATTTCTACCACAACCACATTCCCACATATCACAACCACATACGATATTCTACATTCACATTACATCTGCATCACATTAGGGTATAATTATCCTCAATAACATCGACCTTGTACACTCCTACCATTGTGACCCCCACTATTCAACAAGGTAACACACACCTGATCAGGTCATTTGGTACATATAAACACAAAAACCTAAATCTATTATAGACTATATATACACCTTGAATGGATCATCACAACATGTAATAATATAAGACAATATATACAAATTATTTACTCTATAAATTATAGTTATTATACATATATCTATCTTGGTCCATCACATTTAGTTCTATGTCTAGGAGAGTGTGGTGAAGATCGGGTAATCATCCATTTATTCCCTCTTTGAACAGTTTGTTGGGGAAAACACCTAAAATCCAAAACCACATGGGTGGAGATAATGTTACGTAAATCGGGTGGTGGTTAATTTTAAATAAAAAGAAAATACAATAAATACAGTGGCCATGAACATTCTCCACACAAGGGTTCACATTTAAAAAGAATACCAAAATTTTTGATAAGAACAACGACACCATCAATATAACTGAATGACATCTACCATCAAAATATAACATTACCATCCATCTCTATTGAAAATAAATTACTACAGACTAATTTTTAAATTTCTGTTTAATTTATCATGGCTAAATTACAATATTTATGTTACCGTATAGACTATATTCAATTATCCATTTTTATATTAGACCATTCCTTAATCCACTTCCTAGTATAAACCTTTACTCATTCATTTTTCTCATTTATTCCAACCTTTACCATTATCTATTTCACATACATTCATTTTCCAATTCCAACCCACTAACCATTAAAAATTTCACTATTCTAGTTATTGTTTGATTTATTTAAATCTCCCACTTAACAAATATTATTTACCGAATTACCAAACAACATTATAATCATCTCAAAAACTCATCGTCGCATTCCTCTTTTTTCTTATTATCCCATCATTCAACTAATTTCTATAGGATTCCATATTTTGGAGAAATGATGACACATACCACATCAATATCTTCCACAACTTCATAAACCACTATACAAATCAAAATTGAAATGAACAATATCAGTCCACCCTTATAACAACATCATCCACTTATCCCCGTAACAACCTTGTATATCCATGATAAATAGTACACAACATTAGTCCCAAATTTCAACACCACCACAAAAATTGTACAACACCCCATAATCCACTATCACAATAACACCCACCATCTTCCCAAACAGACATTAAAACAATTCAAAATTGTTATAATTCCAACATGAATACCTCATTTACCTTAACAAATGATGTAATAGCTAATAATAATTCATAGAATAATACCATATATTAATCATTATTTCATTTTAGTTGAAATATTCATGCATCATAAATATCACAAAATTTCAATATTTTGATAGAACTAATTCATTTCAATCATTAAAGGATTATCCTTTTAAGAAAAGTAACTCAAAAATATTGATTGCATCAAAAAATGTATCTATATAGTAGATACAACAATCTGGAATCCCACACATTAACCATTAACTAAAATTATTGTAAAGATAATGTGATTAACCAGTTTTCCCTTCAATTTCATTAGTCAAATTGATTATATTTATTTGGTTAATCCATATCATCCATCACAAATAATAAATTCATGAAAATTCCAAAATTTCACAAAAATAAAATAAAATAATTCTACAATACCCTAAAATAACTAGATGTTCTAACTAATATAGTATAAAATTGAGGAGGCAATATATATATAAACCCACTATCCTTGAAGGAATTCACCGCAAGAGATATCCACATTGATCTCCCATCAAATAATCTACTCAAGTTAATAAAAATCAATGGAAATCCACTTCAATGGACACCCATAATTAATAATAGATGAATGTAATAAAGAGGGATGGAAAAAATAGGAAGATTAATATAATACATATTAAGATATCTTGATCTCATTAAGATAATAATATAATATCCATCAATTAATGACGAAGGATTTATAAAAATAATCCACAAGATTCCTAGGGTTTTAGAGAAGTCGGTCTAAATATAATAAAACTGAGGGATACATAAAATTTTTAATCACCAAGAAACAATTAAAGAATCATGGTGAAATAGGATATGTAGGATGCATTTCTCCCTAGATATGAAACCCATGGTTAGTTTTTTTTCTAAAATTTTGATTGTAAAACTGATAGAAAACTATCAATAATAAAAATTATTATGGTATTATACAAATGAACACACTACAAAAGTAATACCCTTAGAGATCATGATAATATCATTGACATTATTTCCCAAAACCTGATACACCTGAAACCAAAATACATTTAAATAAAAAGCATCATGGTATAACAAATCCATATAGTCAAAGCCAATAAAGTTGCATCCTGGGACTCCATGTCATAATAGGTAAAGTAAAACAACAATATTCACCATATCATATTAACAAAAATACTCATGTATAAAAAATATTTTTCCCCAGATGTTGAAACTAGTGTATATATAAAATACTCTAAACAGTCTAAGACCACCATGCCACAATTCCATCCCACATGGAACAACAAAACTCACATAAGATAAACCAATTTGGCTTCACATTAGATTAACCAATGGAATCTCTAATGTAAGAATAACTTACAAAACATCACACCATAAACAAATATCATCATACCATAGCTATACTTATAATTCAAATTAAAGAGTTATTTAAACCATATTATTAACATATCATGCTATAATGTATGAATCACGCTAGATCCCAATCCTTTATAGCATGAAAGACCAAGATAAAAAACCCTCCCCTTTAACTAACTCTACATGACACGATACAAAGCGGAATTACACAATGAAATAAACTAACTAATATTCTATTTATAACTCCATATTACATCTTATAACCTCCTCATTACCCCTACAATACCCAAAAGACATAGAGTAATGGTTTGAGAAGATCTGATCAATTACACCCCAAAACATCAACCTTCATTGCTAAATAGATTCTTCCATGGATAGCGGAGATATACCTTGGGAACAATATATCCTTACACAAGAACACATCATACCATACAATAGTATAATATGAAGGTGAATATATTACTAGATGATAAGGTTAAAACCTAGAAGTTTAAGATAACCCTTCTAATATTTTTATTTCATACCCGAGTCAAGGTTTTGATATTTTGTGTATTATTATTTTTCAACACCTAATGTATCCCTATTTAACTTATATTTATTGTGTATCATCATTTATACCTCCATGATAACAAATATGAGATATTATATCACTTTTAAAAATAATATATTCTTGAAAATAATTTATATATCCTTTGTCTTATAAAATTTTAAATGGAATAATTTTTCAATTTTATAATATAATAAACTGATACTCAAAAAAAATGTATGGTACATCCATGAAATAAATCCAATCCAAATATCAATGAAAAAATCAATGATTAAATGGAAAAGGAACTTGGTTTAATTCATATTTTTAGAGTTATTTATTTTTATACACTATATGTTTATTATTTTTGGTCTCCTCCAAATTGTTTAATCCTTAGGGATAATCTTTAATTCATGTGTATGGAGGACCTTTATGTCAACCAATTTTTTAAAAAACTTCTCTATGATGGATACAAAATTATTTAAGAGATATTTTCTTACCTTAATTTATAAATTTGGTTGATCTTGAGAATAAATGATAAATATATGTGTTAAACTTAATGAATATCATATTATTATTCTAGTTTTGATTTGATTTTAAAATGACTATAAGTGATATATTTGTTCAAAATTTTAATTCTAGAAAATTTTTGTTACATGGTTATATGGTTATTATTATTCATGGATTGAAATAATTTACCGATATCAATATCATATTCCTACTAGGTTCTGTAAACCCTTTGACATATACTTTTTAATATCCTTTTTCTATATAAATTATTAGGATATGTATCACTATAATAAATTTATTTTTTAATTAATTTTGAAACAAATAGATTTTGTACCACATTAAAATATTTGAGGCGATTATTAGCTAACACTTATCCCTACACTTTTGATGAATTTCTTATATTTTTTCATTCATGGTGATTATTAAAGTATATCGATATCTTTGAACATATAAGCACCTAATAGACATTTTTTAATGTTATATCCTACTTATGGTAATTCATATGATTAAAATGGAGTAATTATATGTTATAAATGGTTTCATAATGTTGAATAAGATGATAGTACATAAAAGGATAGAATATGGATGTTTTATTATTATTTACAGTAAAATTCTTCATAAATTATTTTTATTGTGATTTCGTTATACCCACTAATAATAAACAAAATAAATAAAAATATTTTGTTTTGAATTTCAATACATCTCTATTTTCATTGACATATTCTTGAGCTTATGATATCTAAAAAATATATGAATATTTGTGGTAAAGAAATATATTTGAAAATATCCTAGAGATATATATATAAAACGCCTTAAAATATATTGATATTACATAATATTTTATAAATACTGATTACATGACACAACAATACACCTAGGACTGTAATAGTATAATTAAATTATAAATTTGGAAACCCAAACAACATATCCATATGTAAAGTGCATCATATCCCACTATGATATTCATAACTAGAACCTTTCTTAGACATATCATACATAATATATATTTTAATAACTAGATGAGAGGAAACCTAAAAAAAGTGGGATTAGATGATCTATAATGGTATTTAAGGGAGATACATAATCATAACATGAACATACGGGTTTGGGAATAAGAGAATAATATTTTAAAATCATACCGTACATATCAAATATCATAATCTTGAGTCTTTTAATTAATATTGGTAGTTTATGTAACATCAATTATAAGGAAATAATTGAACATGAGACATAAGATCATAACAATGGTATAAGATGATGATTTTTGGTATACACATAATCATAAAAATCATTTCCATATTAGTCAAGGATAATTAATAGGGATATCATAGTAGAATGGTTCACTGCCAAAACGAGCAATGTAGTCACGACCCACTCCTAATACTATCATAATAGAAAAATTCCCTTAATAAATCAATTTTACTTCCCCTTTTAGTCCTATATATCTTATGAGATATAAATATTTATTCATTGAATTGGAGTGATATATATGTCTCACCCCTCTCTTTCTGAAAACCATAATTTTTTGTGACACATGATCATAATAAATTTAACAAATCATAAATCATTAAATTTAATGGATTTCATAAACATTTAATTATATCATAAAATGTATAAAAGAGAAAGGTTTCATAATATTTTCATCGTATCCCACTATGATATTCATGACTAGTACCTTTCTTGGACATATCATACATAATATATATTTTCATAACTAGATGAGCGGAAACCTAAAAAAAGTGGGATTAGATAATCTATAATGGTATTTAAGGGAGATACATAATCATAACATGAACATACGTGTTTGGGAATAAGATAATAATATTTTAAAATCATACCGTACATATCAAATATCATAATCTTGAGTCTTTTAATTAATATTGGTAGTTTATGTACCATCAATTATAAGGAAATCATTGAACACGAGACATAAGATCATAACAATGGTATAAGATGATGATTTTTGGTATACACATAATCATAAAAATCATTTCCATATTAGTCAAGGATAATTTATAGAGATATCATAGTAGAATGGTTCACTACCAAAAAGAGCAATGTAGTCACGGCCCACTCCCAATACTATCATAATAGAAAAATTCCCTTACTAAATCAATTTTACTTCCCCTTTTAGTCCTGTATATCTTATGAGATATAAATATTTATTCATTGAATTGGAGTTATATATAGGTCTCACCCCTCTCTTTCTGAAAACCATAATTTTTTGTGACACATGATCATAAAAAATTTAACATATCATAAAACATTACATTTAATGGATTTCATAAACATTTAATTATATCATAAAATGTATAAAAGAGAAAGGTTTCATAATATTTTTATCATTTCATCATTGCATAACCCATTGAATAGAAACATGTGACAATCGGGTCCCAGTGATAGCACAGCCACCCCGCCTTAACAAGGCCGTCGGGTCCTGGCCTACCAGGTACCACCAGGTACCACCAGTTGCCCCGCAGACATGTGGGGCCCACCCTAGGGTCCACCCACATGCCTGAACGAGTCATCTTACTAATGAAAATTCCCACAGGCCAACACTTTTCCTTTCTAGTGTGCATAACCCATTGAAAAGAAACATGTGACAACCGGGTCCCGGTGATAGCACATCCACCCCGCCTTAACAAGGTCGTCGGGTCCTGGCCTACCAGGTACCACCAGTTGCCCCGCAGACATGTGGGGCCCACCCCAGGGTCCACCCACATGCCTGAACGGGTCATCTTACTAATGAAAATTCCCACAGGCCAACACTTGTCCTTTCCAGTGTGTTTTGTCCTCACTCACACACACCCTGGGAAACTTCCCAGAAGGTTACCCATCCAGATCACTACTCCAGGCCAAGAACGCTTAACTGTGAAGTTCTAACCAGGTAGGCTCCCGAAAAGGAAGGTGCACCTTGTTGACATGAGTCATATCATTTAGTCATTTAACCTTTTATCATTTGGGGATGTTACAATCACCCCCCCCCCCTTTAGAGCACAACGCCCTCGTTGTGGGCCCAATATCTCAACCCAGGCAGTGCACCGCACACTTAAGGCTGGGTTCCTCCTCTGATACCAAATGTGACAACCGGGTCCCGGTGATAGCACAGCCACCTCGCCTTAACAAGGCCGTCGGGTCCTGGCCTACCAGGTACCACCAGTTGCCCCACAGACATGTGGGGCCCACCCCAAGGTCCACCCACATGCCTGAACGGGTCATCTGACTAATGACAGTTCCCACAGGCCAACACTTGTCCTTTCCAGTATGCTTTGTCCTCACTCACACACACCCTGGGAAACTTCCCAGAAGGTCACCCATCCAGATCACTACTCCAGGGCAAGCACTCTTAACTGTGGAGTTCTAACCAGGTAGGCTCCCGAAAAGGAAGGTGCACCTTGTTGACATGAGTCATATAATTTAGTAATTTAACCCTTTATCATTTGGGGATGTTACAAAACAGGTTTTATAAATCATTTATCATGGTATAATATGCCAAAGAGAAATGGTTTTTATAAACATCAATCCATTAAAAACATAAAATATTCAGAAAAATATTAATAATAGTATACTTAATAATATCACTAGTAAGATATAGGTAATATCAATGGGATTCATATTGGACATAAAATTATTTTTATTGTTCATTAAAAAAACACTTAAGTAAAATATCCTTTCCTATTTGAAGAAAAAACTAAAGCATAAAAAATATTGAAAATATTATTGTAGTAAATTAACCTTGAAAGCATATAATGTAATCTTAAAATAAAATAATGTCCATGATAATAGAATGTTTTCTTTATGTCTTACACATTAAAATAAAGATTCATTTCATTTTTTTGGAAAAATCCAAACAAACAAGTTTAGAAAATGATGTGAAATTTTGATTAAATTTTATTTTAAATTGTAAAACATGGGTAAAAATATTTTCTAAAAATAATTTAACATGAATAAAATATATTTCATATCATTATTAGAAAACAATTTTTTACAGGAAAAGAGATCATCGACAGAAGAGATAAATAAACTCCAATTTTCTTCAAAATGTTTTATTTTCTATTTTATGTGTAAAAGAGAGAAAAATGTTAATATTACATGAAAATATCCTGAATAAATAGATTATTTTCATATTAAGTATTTTCATGATATATTGATTAGATTATTTTATCATAAAAAACATAATAATAAACGATCCTGAAAATGATCAGGTTGTAACCTAATATCATTACAACTTTTAAAGCATTGAATCATAATACCCATATAGAAATAACATAAAATGAATATAAAATATCATATTGATAAATAAATCAGTGATATTACATGTAAAACGGTGTTTATATACCCTTCATGAATAAATATATATGAATAACATAATGTACATCTCAAAGAATGAAAATTGAGACTAAAAATCCCTTACCTTAAGTCGTAACATTGTATATACAGAATTAGATCTCATGCATAATGAATATAATATTATTATAAATATATATAATAAATATATTTATATATAACATACCATATATGGTTATATTATTACTTTTTATTAAACATTTATTAACTATTCTATGATAATGCTATATTTCTAGTAAAATCCTACTACTTATTCATATATGTTTTGATTTGATATTTTGGTCCTCTTAATTTAATCATAATATCATTATACCCAGAACATTAAACATGATATAAATTACATTTATAATAATTATATATATAGTGATATATATTAATCAATAAATTGTAGTGATAGATAGTTAAATACACCATTCATGGAGACGATAGGCCTTACGAACACATAAACATTGTTTCCATTTACTTATCTGATTTAAAGAAATAATGTAAAATGAAATATTAAAATTATATAATAATTTTTTTATATATATTAAATATTTTCATTAAATTCATCCTTAATACAATCCATGTAAAATGGTAATGAATCACATCACTTCATGAGACGTTAGTCTGCCATATACACGAGTGATGTTATCATATTCCCAAAAAATGTTCATAATGAAGTTATGTGTGATATCAGAATTTAATAAGTATAATAATATCATAAATATAATACATGAATTATAAATATTTCATTATTTAATCCCATGATAATAGATGAAGGAAAAAAGGGATGAAATTGATTCACAAGGCGGTAGTCTGCCGTACACATGAATATTGATTTTGTAACGTAATTAATGGAAGTGGATAAGATGGTAGGTTGTTCCCATAAAATAACAACATCTCAGTATATGAAATATATTGTGTTTATTTAATCATGATGTTATCATTTTAATTAAATGAGGTTGAGGAATAAATAAATCAAAAATGGAGGTTGATGAATGTTACCTCTTCTTTGGGTACCCTCCTTAGGATTTCACCAAAAGACATACTATGTTGTTTTTTGACCAAAATAAGGTTTCTTGGATGAGAAGATGGAATATGGTAATTTACTTGAGAACCTATGGGATAAAATAATTTTTTTAATACGTGAGGAAGAGAGGAGAGGGGGATTCCTTTTATAAGTGAGGTGAGTGGCACACATGTAATGTTTTAAAAGATTTAATCATATAAACGTTTTTATAATGTCAAAGGCCTAAAGAAGGGTCAATTTTTTCAAACTAGAGGAGATAAGGTTAAATTATTTCCATTCAATGTGTGTTTTATAAGTTCTTTGTTCTTTTTTGCCTTAAATTGTTTTATCCCTATTGTAAATAAATTGTTTACTTTGATGGTAGTAGATAATTTTTTATTGTATTTACTATTTATTTTTGTCAACAACTAAGTTGAACATATTAAATAATATAAATTATTTTGATTGAAAATATGCAATGCATTTTTAAAAATACCATTCACATAATTAAAAAATTTTAATTAAAAACAATCCCATGTACATTATGTGATGGCAAGTTTTTTAAGAAAAATATTAAAAGGTTTACAATGTTTTTATATAAAAATTATACCTGAAAATGACACTACAGACAAAACTTTCACTAATTAAAATACTTTAAAACTAATTTCAAATGAAAACCAAATAAAAATATAATATAAAATTATAAGTTATTTAAATTCAAATATAATTTTCAACAAAAAATTTATAATTTATAATAATTCATTGAAAAATGAAATATTTCAAAAAAAAATCCCAACAATTCACCCAAAGATAATTTTGATTTGATAATTTCTAAAATGAAATTTATATTTTAAAATAAACATTCAGAAATTGTAAAAAACTAATTTTAAATTATTTGTGTAGGGCATGACTAAACCGTCTTGTAGAAAAAAAATTAATTTTTCATAAAACGTTTATTTTTTTATAATTATTATTTTATTTATAATAAATAGATAAATTAAAAATTTGTGTAAAGTATATATGTTCATATGTTAGTTAATCATATTCATACTTTTCATTATAATTTAAAATTAATATATAAAATAATAATTTTAATAGTATATTGTGGTTCTATAAAACTAAGTCTTATGTGTAACATAAGATATCAAGGAAACATAATGTTGTGTATACAACACAATAACTCAGTTTTTTGTTTAATGTAATATTTCAAATAAATTTAATTAAGTTGAATAAAATTCCTAAAATCTTTATGTGATACATTTTGCCCCCTCCCCCTAAAATTAATTTCTCCATAAATATTCATCACTCTGATATAAACCAATGTGTGATCTCTCTACCTCAACATATCCTCAAGTTCCAATGTAGCTTCCTCCAACAGTTTATTTCACTCAAAAAAACATTGACCAAGTCAGTGGTATTATATTTTATAACTTCATTTTTATTATCTACAATCTCCACATGTTATTCCTTATAACCTTTTTCCATGGATAGATTCCCAGAAATTCCTTTTCACAAACATATAATTCTTGATCATGTATGATATTATCAGCATACCATTTGTTTAACTCTAATCTTCCTTGATGATTCTGTTGAATGGATTTGACATTCTCTTTTATTTCTTCAATTATCATAGATCCAAATAGATTTAATTCTCCAAATTCATTCTAAAAAATTTGATATTTTTATTTCATTCAATATAGGGCATAAAAAGGATCCATTTATGTGAATGAGTTAAAGCTATTTTTTAAGAAATCTCAACTTAATGAATCCTTTAATCACAACCTCCACTGAATTCCAATGAAAAATATCCCAAAATATTATATAGAGTTTTTATTTTTATCTAATATTGACCATCTATATGAGGATGATATAAAGGGTTGAAACTATACTATGAATTAATATATTACTGAAGACTTCAACAAAACATTTTGGTAATCCCTATATCCCAAACAGAAACAATGGAATGTGTTTCTCTATACATCCTTAACAGCTTCTTAATGTATATCATAGAATGTTGAAACAATTAGAATTATTATCTAATATATATGATGTGTTTTGACATGGTATGAAGGTCAACTACAACCCAGATTGCATTATTCTCTTTAGACATTTTGGGAGTCCAATGAAAAAACCCATGGTGATGTCTCCCCATTTCCATTAAAGTATAGGTAATGTATGTAACATCTCATTATAATTTTATCTCTTAGTATTAACGTTTTAAAATTCCATGAACCAAGAAAAAACCAATGTGATATCTCTATTCAATTTTTCCCAGCAGAAGTACTATTTCAAATCCATATAAATCATTTTACTTACTAAATGTATAGAGATTAATTAATTATGGGCTTCCTCTGACAACTCCTTCTGATTTGGCCTTGATGGAATGCATACATATTTCCTAAATTTTATCATTCCTTAATGATCATGGTTAAACTTAGGAATAGTTATAACCATCTTTTGCAGCTCTACGTATTCCTCCTATAACTATTTAATAGTTACATGGATATATGATTGAACATTAAACCCAGAAAGATAGATTTTTCCTCTTCCTTAGTGATTCCTAGACCCATCCACTGAAAATCCAAAAATATTGGATCTTTTGTAATCCTAATCATGGATAAAGTTTCATGATCCCTTCAACTCAAATCATCAGCAACCTAGTTCACTTTCCCATTGTGGTAATTAATAGAGTGGTCATAATCATTTACCAGTTCTAACCAAATTTTTTAGCACATATTCAACTCCATTTGTGTGAATATATACATTAAAATTTTTGTATCAATGTATATATCACACTTTTATACATAATGTTAAGGTCTCATTATCTTTAATGAAGAAATTACAGTAGCTAAGTCCAAATAATGAGTTCTGTAATTTTTATTATGAGTAATAAATTTACATGAGGTATAAGCTATAACCATTTCATTCTGCACAAGAAAACATCCCAATCCCTTTATTGATACATAATGGTAAATGAAAACCCCGTATATAATATATTAAAATGTAATCATATATTTGATGAATAATATTTTCTTTAGATCCTTGAAATTTTATCTCATTTATCAGTCAAAAAAAACTTGGCCCCCTACCATGTTAACATGGTGAGAGGATTAAATTGTAATGAGAAATTCTCTAGAACCCATTGATAACATCTAGCTAAACCAATAAAAATAAATATCATAGTCACCATGATTTTTCTGGGATAATATTCAATAGCCATTTAAATGGATGAATCTATCAATATACCCTACCATGAGATTATATGACCCAAGAAACATTTTTCCAAAAATTCACTCTTTAATAATGTTTCATATATTATATTATTCATTAGGGTATTTATTACAATTCATAAATTGTATTAATGTTATTCCATGAACTTTGAATATATTATAATACCATGTATATATATTTTGAAATAAAGTTACAGGAAATATCTAAAGATTCTATTCATTTAATCCATGAATATGTTAGTGGAGTTAGTAAAACTGAAAGGAATCACTATATATTTATAGTTTCCATTCCTTGTATGGAATGAATTATTTGATTTATCCTCTCTCTTAAACTATAAATGATGACATCTAGAATGAAATTCAATCCTGCAAAAGTTTTATGCTTCATATAGTTGATCAAACAAGTCATCAATATGGGTAGAGGATACGTATTCTTAATTTTGATCTTGTTCAGAAATCGATAATCAATGTAGAGTCTCAATGATCCATTATTCCTTTTAAAAAAAGAATAGTTTTACCCCAAGGTGACTCAATTTTACAAATTAATTCTTTCCTAAGGTTCTCTTATATTTTCTTATTTAATTCTTGGAACTCAATTGGGTCTATTTTATAGTGATTATTTGAAATTGGTGTGGCACTAGGTATCAGTTATATAAAGAATTGAAATTCTCTTTTTGGTAGAAGTGTAGGAAAATAATTTGAAAAGACATCAAAAGATTCATGCACAATAGGAATATAGTCAATGTCAGGTTTCTCCAAAACCATCTAAGATAACCATACCTTTTCAATTAGAATTAAGACAAATGTAGTGGGTGTTATCTCTATCAATAGTTTAAAATTATTGTGATGTTGACAGATAATCACAGTTCAGTTTGAAATGTAGAAAGATACAACTGTTCATTAATAATTAATATGTAATTTTGATAAATAAATATAATCCATTATAAATATGATATCATTCAACTGGTGTAATAATAGAAAAATCTTCAATAAGTAAATTCTAGCCAATATCAATCATAGATGAATCATACACTTTAGATTATATCAAGGTATCATTATGGGTTTTCACATTTAGTTACACATCTAATCATCTATGTGGAATATTGATACACCTAGAAAATTATTTAGATATTAAATAATGGAAACAATCATATTCATATAAGACATTAGCAGTTATATAGTGTTTGGTAAGAGTAAATTTCACTACGTTTTTATCACACCCCTCAATAGAAATAGTGATGACATACTATTACCCTTTCTCACCAGTCATTAGAGGTTACTGACATCAATCCTCATCATTGATCTTCATATTTGGGCAATGGTTTGTATTATTCTCATACCCCTTCATTTGATAAACTGGAGTGTGTGTGGAGAATTCTATGATGATTTCCATCAATTCACATCATCCGATAAATTTTCCCTATCAATTCAATAATATATTTCCCAATTATGAGACCTATAGACATAAAAAATTTACAAGTACTCTTTGGATAATTTCTTCCATTTTCATTCACAAGGTTATATCATAATTTAAATTTCATTTTCTTCTCTCCTTGGTTCTAGGTTTTCCTTTTTATTCTATTTTCCTATTTCCCACAAAACCATCAGGTTGATACGTAACTACAACCTCTATTTCAACTCTGATAGAACATTTAATAGTCTCTTCAAATATATTGAAGTGTATAATGGATTAATTCCTTTGGATATTTGGTTTTAATACACCAATTAATTTATTATCCTTATTTTCAGGAGAGATGATAATACTAGAAGTGTACCTTACAAGGCTTGTAAAACATACCCCATAGTTACCAAGAGATTAATCATCCATTTTCTTTAGCTAAAGGAACTCTTACTCAGTATTCATTCAAAATATATGCTAAATGTAATTGTGGGAAAATAAGTACATAAACACATCCTAATCCATGGAGTCAATTTACTCATGTTCCCCCACATTCTTTATAATATTCCACAATCGATCCACCTCACCTTACAAATAGTAGATATCTAGAATGCTTTTCTCATGTTATAAACACTAGAGAATGTAAAATATCTCTTTAGTGGTATTGATCCACAACTCATAAACTATAATATCAGTGTTTCCATTAATATAAGTTTGTTTTTTCTTCATGAAACACTAACTATAATTTTTTCCCACAATATTTTATTTTTCAGCCGACTGTGATTCATAAATTATTATAGTTATGTGATTGTAATAAGTATATTTTTTATTCTATATCCAATAATGCTTATATTTTCAGGATGTCACTCATTTCAATTTTTTCATGCTAGCAATTATCATGGTGCTTTCAGTTTCAAACCGTTGACTAAAACCAAAAAGAATAATGTAAGAAATAATAATAATAGTGGGTAACCACCTAATCATAAAAAATCACTTGTAGGATGTTTAAATCATTCGAAATTCTTATTTAATATATCATACCGTAGGTTAATCCTATTACATTCATATTTATTAAAAATTTTATATAATATATATTTCCAAAAAACCTTTTGGAATTTCAAAATGGCATCCCCAGGGAGTGTCAAACCAGGTGTGAAGTAAGCCTCAATACCATGCACTAATTGACAATCCATTCTGTATCAATGAGCCCTTTTTGGATTCATGACCCACATGTACATATGTTCTGAATCCAAATCCACTTGTAGTATCCAAACAGGGATATAATTTCATGTAAATAAATTTTCCTATCCTTTACAAAATATCGATGATATTTTCTAATACATTGACTGATTATTAGATTTATCCCCAAACAAGGCCTTTGGGATCACACTAAGGATTTCTCATCCACATTTCTAATGGTTAACTAAAATAACCCTTTGGAACCAACTATATTGAACTAGTCATATCATACATATATATTATATCATTTGTTATGAATACTAATTATATTAAACAAACACACTCTTGAGGACCATAATAGTTTTTTTTCTTTGAAAACATTTAAACACAAACAATTGTTCCTTAGGCAATCTACATCATCACCAAAAATGATCATTATAAATAGCATCCTTTTTGTAAGTATCATATGAAAAACATATCTATATTGTAATGACCCAGAATTCATGTGGAAAATGTTTTCTTAAATACAAGCGAATATTAGGAGCCTACAGTTTCTGACAGTGCTTGATTCCAAGGCCCAGTGTGCCCGAATTCAATTCCTAATGTTTTGTTCAGGTACATTCAATAAACGTACACTTGGAAATTTTTATAACTTTTGAACTGGTGCTTAGAACTAAATTCTGAGGGAACTGTTGAACTCACAACGTCATTGATTGCTTAGCATGACCTTTACCACAGTTTCATTTTATCGAGTTTGGAAGATAGATTTTGGGGTTTCTAATTTAATTAAATAAAAATGTTGTGTAATCCATATTTTAATATAGTGCTAGTTAGAACATCAAAAGGGATGTTATTTGTAGGGGTCACCACACCATAACCTCCCATGAGAGGTTAAGGTAGTGGGTCCCACCCAAATACAACCACCCATGGAGATTAAAAAAGGTGGGGACCAGACGGGGCCTAAACCCCCTAATAATGGAAGGAGAGGAAAACATTCCCAATTCCTCTAATTAATGAGGGGGAGCCCTCTTGAATTCCTCAAAACCCCATTAAATGGGGAGAAACTCCCGAACCAATTTTCCCACCTTATTGTGCCAACCCCCCCCCCCCTAATTAATTGTTGGGCCAACACATGTATTTTTTTAAAGAAGCCTCTTGGCATCCTCCTAAATTTAATATGACACCTCTCATGTTTTAATTAGAGGTGCGGGTTATTGATTCATCTTTTTTAATTATGTGCTAACATAATAATAGACAAACCCACCTATTATTTTTGTTGGAATAAATCACTTCTTGGTGGAGGCATTAAGAGAAAATCTTGGGAGAAAATCTCCCAACGAAGAACACACAGAACGTGAAGAAAGTCGGCAACGTCTTCCTCTTTTTACTTCCTCACTCGTATCCTACTGATGTGGACCATCTTCCCCCATCATCATCGTCATCGTACCAACACATGAGCTTGGATTAGAAGTGTGTGGTGGCTGGAACAAACTACAAACTTCTTCGTCTCCTCTAGCACTGCCATCAACGAACGTCGAACGATACCTGACAAGAAAAAAGGAAGGGGTTTAAATTTTTTGCGATATTGTACTCCTTTTATAACCTTCTTCAAAGGATATAAAGGGATTAATGCGGATGTTTTTAATGAAAATATTTTGCTTATGTTGTGCCAATTGATTTCCTCCTAAATGTAGAGGGTTCGGTCCAACCTCACATGGCTCGACACCATCCATTAGATTTTATTTATTATTTTCTTGGAAACAGAAACACAGAATGGAAACGAGGTGACATCGATGAAGATGGTGAACAAAGGATGTGCCTCCCCCATGGCACCCCGGCGCGCTCCTTGCGCCCCGCGCACTAACCGCGCCACACCTATGCCCTGCCCATGACCCTGACGCCCTACCCGGCACACTTGCGCCCAGCAGGTGGCCTTCCCGGCACCCTAACGCCCTACCGGTTCCCCCGCGACTACCTACCACATTCTCCTCGGCGCCCAGGTGTGCTTCCCGTGCCCTGGCACACTGCCCCGACACTCCGACACGCTGCTCGATGCACCGGTGGCCTGCTCGAAGTCTAGCCAGCATGGACATGCCCTGCACAACCTGCCCATCGGTCTCCCAGCTATAGACCACTCGAGTCATGCCCTTCGCAGCGCTGGCCGAACTGGCCCTAGCTTTCGGGCTGATGCCGCCTACGTCGCGGCATACGGGCCGAACTGCCCTCGCAGTCCACTAGGCCAGGCCCAGAGGTTCCGGGTCGAAACATAGCGGGTTGACCGACCGAACGGGATGAGTCTAGCCCAGAGAGTCTTACTGGGATGACCCAGACTGGGTTGGGCCAAGTCGGTCCGACCGGGTCAGACAGTTCCCAGGCCCACTGATGACCCATTGCTTACATTGGCTATATATTGGCACTGGACTTCCGTTTGATGAACCATCAGCAACACTTGTAATCTTGTTGAGAATTGGTCCCTTTGAGTATACCCAATGGGAGTTCTGGGTATAATTGAGATATGTCTGGGTTAGTTCGTACGAAAAACCAATTGGGCCCCTGAGACTAAAAGGCTAATAACTCATTGAATGGGCGTCTAATTTATGCATCATCTATTGCGTTGAGACCCCTATGACGTGCCGGTCCTTTGTGATACTTTTACATGAAACATCGTGACTCCCGGAGTATCGATTTTTGGCTCTTGGTGTGGACCCTCCCGGTGGAAAGCGAGTAGATTGTAGAGACCTAGTAGTTGGCTAAGCCTTGAAGACTGTTGTTCGATCGACACAAAGTGATTCAGATGTCCCAGTCGGGAGTTCTTGGTTGTAGAAGCATACCAAAGACGGAGGAGCACTTGGTTTTAGCGGAAGACCCGCGGTACTCATCATAAGGAGTATCTCTGTAGGCTATGAGGGAGAGTGCTTGGTTGTAGAGGTAGACCCATGGTGGTAAGCCCTTGGTTGTAGCAGTAGGCCCACAGTACATGACTGGTTGAGTACATCAATAGTCCAAGGTTAGGGGGAAGCAGTTGGTGGAAACGGGAGGCCTATTGTACTCAACAGAGGAGGAGTTATCTAGTAGATGTGGTTTCGACAGCGTGAATAAAAATCCTGTTTTGATCTGAGTCAATGACCATTGTGTTTTCCTCATTATTGAGATGGGTTACTTAATAACAAAGGTATATGTATGGTCATATACCTAAGTAATGTATATCCGTTGATTTCATACATTGTTGTTTATCCTTGTTAAATTTTGTGAGACCGTGAGGGTCTCTAGGCCCCTACTGAGTATCATTATACTCACCACTAAACAGGATATGCCTGCACCTCATTGTGTTGTATGCAGACGAATGACAACATTGACGGAGGCCGAGAGTGAGCTAGGACTGGACGGTACCCAGAGGTGGACCGCTTGGTGTGACGGTACACAGAGCAGACAGATAGACGTGGAGTGCATAGGAGGACATCTGTAGCTACCCTACAGGTAGGAACCCTGGACGGCGATCCTGGAGCTACTTCTACCATTCAACTATTTGTCCCTTTTTTCAGTTTTACTTCCTTTTCATTTGTACTTTCCAGTTGGGCTTGTATTCTAGCCCCCCTTAACTTTCAGTACACTTCTTATACAATTTTTACTTGTGTTTGCATCCACTTATACTTTTGTTGTGTGAGTTTACATTTTATAAGGGCTATGCCATCCTAGTTTTAGGGAATTACGCCTTTGTTGCTAGTCTCCAGCCTCTGGACTATGGAAGGTGGGCTTTGGGTAGTCACGATACGGGCCCCAGGGGACGGGTTGTGACATATTGGTATTAGAGGTCGGTTCTACTACAAAACGTAGGACCCTGATATTTCTTTTCTGTGAAGTAATATTGTTAAGGGTTTTGAGTGTCGTTTGAAGTTCCGGGAGTCCAGTGTTTGAGCGGTGGCCGATGTATCCATACACTAGGACCCTGACTAATGATTTCTGACTTAGTACATGAAAAAACTGATTAGGTGTGTGCTTTGAAAAGTTTTTCCGCTCAAACAAGGTCAGCTCACAGCGTATAATCTTTTAACAATGTCATATCTGTTTTTTTAGGATGACTCCCCATGGACAATGAGAAAGAGCTACGAGAATTGTATGTACTGACATCCATTTGAGGGACGAGGCCTCATTACAGGGCCCTCTTCTATTTTAGGCACCAACGGATGCACCACCGATACCACTACCTATTGGGCCACTAATTCCATGAGCCCCAGCAGCTTACGACGCATGCTGCATGAGCACATTGCATGATTTCCAGCCCTAGAGGCCACCCAGGTTCAAGGCAGAGATGGACCCACAGGCGGATGAGGATTGGCTGAAAGCTGTGGTGAGAGTCTTCATGATAGTAGGGACACCAGCAAACTACATGGATATCCTTGTTTCCAGCCTCCTTTAGGAAGCGATATGCATACGGTAGAGCCTGATGCTCTAGGTGCATGACGAGGCGACACTTCTCTGGACAG
This sequence comes from Viscum album, assembly GCA_963277665.1. Taxonomy (NCBI): domain Eukaryota; kingdom Viridiplantae; phylum Streptophyta; class Magnoliopsida; order Santalales; family Viscaceae; genus Viscum; species Viscum album. Next base: position 280,819,438 of record OY728125.1, read on the forward strand.
ACTTCGAGGGCCTATTCCGGGCAGAGTTTGTTCCAACCACCCTTCATGCGGTTCGGATACAGGATCAACTTCATTTACACCAGGGCTGCATGACAGTTGCGCAATACTCAGTGAGGTTTACCGACCTCTCTCGATACTCCATAGATATGGTGCGAGACCCATTAATTAGGACCCAAACCTTTGTGCAGGGGCTCAGGTGAGATATCAGAGCTTCCATTATCTCCCAAATCATCCCGATGCAGAGAGGGGTGTTTGAGCGAGCCCTCATGGTGGAGAGTTTCCTTTTTGAGCAGTCAACAGCAGTGAGACCCACTACTAGTCGACATGCAGTAGATTCATCTGAAGCTGGCAGTAGATAGATTATGCAGAGGTCCAAGAGGACAAGACCCACGGGTGGTCGACCGCATGACTCAGGATCATATGTGTGAGGCACCCGGAGTGGAGACATACCTTCCAGGAGCGGGCAGTGTTACTCATGGGCGGATAGGGTCTAATGGCACGTGACTATCTGAACCTCTGTATAGATGATTAGCAGTCAGTTGAGGGACCTCCCAGACAGAGGCATAGGTTCGATAGAGGCATCCCGCAGGGAGCATGTATATGTGGCAGAGGAGCAGGCCATGTAGCTGGATGTGGGTGATGTTTCGAGGTGTTTCCACCACCACCACTAGGTGGTCCACCCGAATGCATGGATTGGGTGGATAGAGGAGAGATAAGCTCCAGGAAGCTGAGGAAAATGATCACAGTGCTCCAGAGATGATTCAAGGTACGATCTATGTGTACTGCACATTATCTAATGTTCCCATAGACATAGGTTCCAATCACTCCTTCATATCCACTGCCCTCGTTTGCAGCTTGGAGTTTTCAAAGGTGTCGTTAGTTCGATCATTCTGACTAGAGAATCCTACGGAAGCTGAATCAATGATTACGCATCGGTGCTGTAAGATCGATCTTACTCTAGATGGTGAGAGCTTCGTTTGGGATCTCTTAGTAGTGGTGTCGAGGCCTTACGACATCATCTTTGGTATGGACTAGTCATCTATAGTCCATGCTCAGATCGACTATATTAGGTGCAAAGTGCGGTGTGTCCTCACAGATGGGAACAGGTTCACCTTCACCGGTGAGAAGGGAACCTTTGTAGCATAGGACAAACTTACTCGGAGGAGGGTGGAGTCGATTACTCACCAGATGGATTTCCTTACCCTTAGAGCAGTTGATGTGGAGAGTCTGACTTATCCTGTAGTGGTGGACCAGTACACAGATGTTTTCCATGATGAAGTCCTAGGTTTGCCTCCTCATAGAGAGTTGGAATTATACATTGACCTATACCACGGGACGACACCGATATCTTCTACATCATATCATATGGCTCCTGTTGAGCTTCCCGGGCTGAGGGTACAACTGGAGGACTTGCAGGGGATGGGATTCATCCAGCCCAGTGTTTCTCCCTGGGAATCCATGATACCGTTCACCCTGAAGGTGGATGGGAGCTTGAGGCTCAATGTGGAATACCGTCTCCTGAACCAAGTGACCGTATGGAACAAGTACCACCTCATGAGGATTGAAGACCTCTTGGATCAGCTCAAGGGAGCTCTTTGGTTCTCGAAGATAGTCCTCAGATCAGTCTATCACCAGCTCAAAGTTCAAGAAGATGATGTGTAGAAGAAAGACTTCTGGTATTGGTATGGCCATTACGAGTTCTTGGTTATTCCCTTTGGCGTAACCAATACTCTACCAGTGTTCAAGAGTCTCATGAATAGGATCTTTCTGCCTTACCACTATCTCTTTGTCGTAGTCTTAATTAATGATATTCTGATTTACTCGACTACTGAGGATGAGCACGCCTACCATTTTCAGGTAGTACTGGACACACTCCGAGAGAACCAGCTTTATAGTAATCTCTCAAAGTGCCAGTTCTGGATTCTAGAGGTTCACTTCTTGGGACACGTCATCTAGGAGGCTGGAGGTGCAGCTGATCCACCGAAGATTGAGGCAGTTCTTTCTTGGGAGCCACCTGGTAGTGTGTTGAAGGTTCAGAGTTTCCTGGGATTTGCTGGGTACTAACAATGATTCATTCCAAACATCTCGAGAGATGCATCACCACTCTCAACCTTGATGATGAAGTGGAAACCCTTCATGTGGTCAGGGAGATTCCATAAGAGATTTGGGGAGATGAGGTAGAAGATGAGTAGTGCCCCCATCTTGAGGAATCCTAAGGAGGATGTAGGGAATGCAGTTTACAACGATGCATCAGGGACCAGACATGGGTGTGTCCTGCTGTAGGAGCGGGCAGTGATCGCATATGGTTTTTGGCTGTTGAGATGACATTAACAGAACTATGATTCTCATGACATAGAGTTAGCAGCAGTGGGCTTCGCCTTGAATATGTAGCGCCACTATCTTATGGGTGAACATTTTGTCGTGTACTCTGATCACAAGATTATTAGATATATCTTATCTCAGAAGATCCTGAACCTGAGACAAAGATGATGGCTTGAGTTCCTCCAGGATGATGACTTTGAAATAGTCTATACTCATGGGAAGGGGAACGTTGTTGCAGATGCGCTCAGCAGGAGGACTAGAATTCATCTTCTAGTAGAGGCGAAAGAGCAGGTGGCTGCTTTGCAGATATCCATTGTGGAAAGGGATGGAGCATCCTATCTACAGTCTCTTACAGTCGCACCTCCACTATTCAGCGATTTTGGGAGGCACAACGTTGGGACGCTGACAGCATGACATGATGTGCTAAGATATCCACAAGTTAGGCAGCTGATGTATTTTTTTATGGTGGGGACCACGTCATCCTCTTTGGAGGACGTACCCTGTTACCAGTTGCACTTCAGGAGGAGGTGTTGAGTTAATTCCACACTACCCCTCTTGTGGTACATCTAGGTCTGGAGACGATGTAACATCACCTTCGACGACAACACTGGTGGACAAGTATGAAGAAGGCAGTTGCAGAGTTTGTCTCACGGTGCCTCACTTGTGAACATGTTTAGTTAGAGCACTAGGTACATGCAGGCATGGTACATCCCATAGTGGTCCCAGAGTGGATGTGGGATGGGATATCCATGGACTTCATGACGGGTCATTGACGTACATCTTGGAGTCAGGACTCGATTTTGGTGATCGTCAAACAACTCACCATGTCGGCCGACTTCCTACCGATTAGATAGCAGGGATCAGTGTAGAGCTTGGGATGCCTCTATGTGCAAGTTATTGTGCGGATACATGGAGTACCTTCTTCTATCGTATCTGACCATGACGCATGGTTTACTTCCCATCTATGGAAGGGGTTGCAAGAGGCTTTCGGGACACATCTTCACTTGAGCACCTCCTTCCATTCTCAGACAGAGGGTCAGACTGAGAGGACCATTTAGATCCTCGAGGACATGCTACGTGCATGCATCCTTGACATCATTCACAGCTATGAGGATAGCATTCCCTTGGTGGAGTTTTCCTGCAACAACATCTATCACTCCACCATTGATATCAAACCTTTCAATGCCTCGTATGATCAACCTTACAAGTCACCACTTTGATGGACAGACCTAGGGGAGTCCATACTAGTGGGACCAGAGATGGTACGAACTACCACGAAGAAGGTGCCGATCATCCAGGAGCGGATGAAGACTGCACAGAGAAGACAGAAGTCATATGCGGACAAAAGGTGGAGGCCTCTGGAGTTTGAGTATGGAGACTATGTCTTTCTATGGGACACACCTTAATGGGGTCTATGGAGATTTGGTTGAGGTGGAAAGTTGTCTCTGTGTTTCATCAGACCATTACAGGTCCTCAGCAGAGTAGGTGAGGTGCCTTACTGCTTTTCTCTTCCACCTCAGTTGCACCGGGTGCACGACATCTTCAACATATCCCAGATGAGGAGATATGTTCATGACCCATCCCACATCATCGACCACGGGGAGCTAGACATCAATGATGGGGAGCCTTTCATGGAGGTTCTAATGGAGATTGAGGATCTACAGGATTTGGTCCTACGTGGATGGTCGATACCTCTGGTGTGCATTCGTTGGCAGCACCGGAACCTCCAAGAGAGCACATGGGAGCAGGAGGCTCAGCTGCATGATCAGTACCCCCATTTTTTCCCTTAGTGTGAGTTGTAACTTACGGGGATATAAAGCCCTGAGGTAGGGGGAATGTAATGACCCAGAATTCCCATGGAAATGATTTTATTAAATACATTAGAATTTTAAGAGTCTATTGTTTCTGACGGCGCTTAATTCCGAGGGCCGGTGTGCCCGGAATAAATTTCAGAAATTTTTCTTGGGTACATTCAGTAAACATATGTTTGGTATTTTTATAAATTTTGAACCGGTGCTCGGAACAAAAATCTGAGGGAATCATTGAACTCACAGCATCGATGATTTCTTAGCAAGGCCTTCACCACAGCTGTGTTTTATCGAGTTTTGAAGATAGATTTTGGGGTTTCTAATTTAATTAAATATAAATATTTTATTATCCATATTTTTATTTAGTGGCAGTTAGAACATCCAAATGGTAGTTAGTGGTGGGGGCCACCACCCCATAACCTCCATTGAGAGGTTAAGGTGATGGGTCCCACCCGATTTCAACCACCCATGGGAGATTAAATATGGTGGGGACCACAAGAGTCCTAACCCCCATTAATGAGGGGGGGATCCCTCTTGATTTCTTCATGTCCCCTTTAAATGGGGAGAAACTCCCTGACATCTATCCCCACCTTATTGTGCCAAACCACCCCTAATTAATTGTTGTGCCAACTCTTGTGTTTTATTAAGGAAGCCTCTTGTCATCCTCCAAAATTTAATATGACACCTCTAATGTTTTAATTTGGGGTGCGGGTTATTAATTCTTGTCTTTGAATTATGTGGCAACGTAATAATAGACAAACCCACCTATTATTTTTGTTGGCATAATTAACTTATTGGTGGAGGCCTTGAGATAAAAGCTAAGGAGAGAAGCTCCCAACAAAGAACATGAAGAACGCGAAGAACGCCGATGACCCCTTCCTCCTTCGACTTCCTCACTCAGATCCTACCGACATGGAGCATCTTCCCCCTTCATTTTCCTCATCGAACCGACATAAAAACATGGATCGGAAGTTTGCGGTGGACACAACGAATGATGGACTTCTTTTTCTCCTCCTGTGACGCCATCAACGAACATCGAACGATGCCCAACAATCAAAAGGTAGGGGGTTTAATTTTTCATGTTGATATTATACTCCTTTTACTACCTTCTTCAAAGGATATAAAGGGATTGATGTAGACCTTTTTAATGAAAATCTTCTACTTATGTTGAGACAATTCATATCCTCCTAAACGCGGTGGATTCAGGTCAACGTCTCATGGCCCGACACCCTTCGTCGAATTTTTTTTTGTGATTTTCTTCAAACCGGATACACAGCATAACAAAGAGACGATGGCAACGAAGATGGTGAACAAAGGTCATGCCACCCCCGCAGTGCCCCAACGCGCTACACATGCCCTCTCCTATGCCCCTCGCACTGTCTGCGCCCCACCGACACCCTACCCGGGACCCCAGTGCCCTGCACGGTGCACCCGCCCCCTGCAAGCGGCCGGCCCGGCACCCCAGTGCGGTACCCGGTGCACCCATGCCCAGCCGGTGCACTGCCCGGCTCCTGCCGGCGGCCTTCACGACACCTTGGCACCCTGTCGGTGCCCCACATCCCCATGATATAGTCTTCCCAACACCCCAGTGCACTGCCCACACCCTAGCATGCTGCCTAGGCGGGCTACCCGGCCCAACGTTTCCTGCCCGGTGCACTCGCGGCCAGCCCAGAGTCCAGCCGGCCAGCCCATGCCCCGCATAGCCTGCCTGCTGGTCTCCTGGCCACCGACCACTCATGTCACGCCACTTCACAACGCTGGCTGAACCGGCCCCAAATTTCGGGCCAATGACACCTACATTGCGGCATCCGGGCCGAACTACCCTCGTAGTCCTCTATACCGGGACCAGCGGACCGGGAAAAATCATAGAGGGCTGACCCACCCAACGGGCCGAGTCAGACCCAGTGAGTCTGACCGGGTCGACCCACACTGGGTCGACCCATACTGTGTTGGGCCAAGTCAGTCCGACTGGGTCGGACTAGACCCGGGCCCACTAATGACCCATTGTTTACTTTGGCCATATCTTTGGCATCGGATGTCCGTTTCACGAACCTTGAGTGGCACTGGTAATCTCATTGATAAACTTTCCCTTTGAGTATACCCCATGGGTGTTCACGGTATAATTGAGATATGGTCGGGTTGGTTCATACACAAAAGCAACCGGGCCCCCGGGACTAAAAGGCGAATAACTCACAGATCGGGTGTCCGATTGACATGCCATATGTAGTTATGAGACTCCTATGATGTGGTGGTCCTTTGTGATTATTCTACATGAGACTTCGTGACACATGGAGTATCGACTTGTGGTTTGTGGAGTGGACCCTCCAGGTGATGTGAGTGCAGATTGAAGATACATAGTAGCTAGATGAGACTTGATGACTGCTGATCGATCAACTCAGAGTGATTCAGATGGTCCAGGGGGAGAGCTTGGTTGTACCAGTAGACCCACGGTGGAGGAGTGCTTGGTTGTAGCGGTAGACCTACAGTAATCTACAGAAGGGGTACCTCTATTGGCTATATGGGGGAGCTCATGGTTGTAGCGGTAGACCCATGGTGGGAAGCATTTGGTTGTAGTAGTAGGACCACAGTACTCGACAGGTGAAGTACTTCAACAGTCCTAGGTTAGTGGTAAGTGCTTGGTTGTAGTGGCAGGCCCACTTTACTCAATAGAGGAGGAGTTCTCCACCAGCCGTGGTTTCGACATAGTGAATAAAAATATTGGTTTGAGTTGAGTTAACGGCCTTTGTGTTTTCTTAATGATTGAGATGGTTTACATAATAAATTAGGTATATGTCTGGGCATATACATATGTATTGGCTATCCATTGATTTCATACTTTTTGGTTTATCCTTGTTGGATATTGTGAGACCTTGAGGGTATCAGGGTCCCTACGGAGTATCGTTATACTCACCTGTACATGGGATATGGCCGCACCATGTTATATTGGATGCATATTACAGACAACATTTACAGAGGCCTAGAGCGAACCAGGATTGGATGGTACTTAGAGGTGGACCTCTTTGCGTGATGGTACACGGAGCGAACCGATAGACCTAGAGTGCTGTGGAGGACATATGTACCTACCCTTCAAGTAAGAACCCTGGATGAAGTTCCGGGAGCTGCTTATTCCTTTCAGTTGTTTGTACCTTTTTTCAGTTGTACTTGCTTTTCAGTTGGAATTTCCTGTTGGGCTTGTATTCTATCCCCAATTTACTTTCAGTACACTTCTTACAATGTTTTTACTAGTGTGTTCATTCGCTTGTACTCTGGTTGTGTGATTTTATGTTTTATAAAGTCAATGTCTTCCCAGTTTTATGGAATTACGCCTTTGGTGCTAGTCTCCAGCCCTTGGCCTATGGAAGGCGGGATTGGGGTAGTCACGATATGGGCCCTGGGGGATGGGTCGTGACATATATAACCTAGGAGGAGGAAACATAAAATAGGTTGACATCACATGCACATTAAGGGGGGAAAAGGGAGATGAAAAATCATAACATGAAAATAATGTTATGATAAGATGGACATAATGTTTGAAAATAATACCCAACATATCAATGATCATGCTCTTGAGTCATGTAATAATGATTTTAAATTCATAATAAATTATTCATAAGGGAATAAAATAAAATTATCCAATATAGGATAACATTGGCATAAAAAATATATTTTTGCAATACACCAAATCATAGAATATCATTTCCATATTTTTTAAGGAAAATTTTAATGTATATCATAATAGAAATTTTTTCACCCAAAAAAAAGAATAGCTATCATGGTTCATTCTCATGATCCAATAGTATTCACTATCCTTACTAAACTAGGTTTAGCCTCATTCGTGTCCTGTCAGTCTCATGAGATATATATCATTACCCAATTATTTGGTGGGAGATATTTCTCTCTCCCATATCATAATGAAAACCATATTTATGTAAGACACAAGATCATAATACATTAATCATGTAATAAACCATTAAATTAAATGGGATTCATAAACATTTAATTATATCTTTCTCTATATAAAATATATAGGTCTCATAATAATTTCAAATTTTCATCATATAATAACTCATAGAATAGAAGCGGGATTCATAAGAATTTTATCATGGTACAACCCATGGAAGAGTAATGGATTTCATAAATATATTGGCATTAAAAACATAAACCATTAAATGAAATAATTATAATTTTATCCTTAGATCATATCACTATTAATTTGTATGTATCATCAACGAGTGTAATCATAGATGGAAAATGATTATCAGCGATCATTAAAAACATGTGTTGAAGAAATATCCTTTTCAATTTGATAAAAACACTATTTAAATCAAAAACAAAATGAAAATATTTTTATTTGAAAATAACTTCAATAAAATTTATGTATGATTCATAGAAATTAATATTCATGATGACAACTGATGAGATTTTAACATAAAATCATTAACAATTTGGTAACATTAACTCATAATACCCTTTAAATAGTAACAAAAAATTGAATGTATAATATTTAAAGTATAAATAAATACATGATATTACATTCCAAAGGGTATATATATACACCTAACAAATTAATATAGTTTTATAACATAATGTTCACCTCAAGATCAAAAAAGTGAGGCAAAAATCCCATCCCATATGTATTTTTATTCATTGCAAATGTTCAACCCTCATTAATAATAAATACTAGTTTATTATACATTTATGTCAAAAATATATTAATATATATAATACCATTTAATATTTTCTTAAGACTATTTATTTCCTGTTTATTAACGATTCCATGTTAATGTTACGATTCAGGTAATAACTAATTTGTTTTCTTTATGTGTTTTTATTTATTATTCCTTGTCCTCTTAATTTTATCAGTATTTTTTACATTAAAAAAATTTAATCATGATATAAATTTCATATATATTCAGTATATATTTATTTGTAGTAATATATAAAATTTTTTGGTTGAAAATTAATTACACCATTAATGGACAAGGTAGGTCATACATACACATGGACATTTTTTGATTTTCTATCCATATTAGAAGAAAAATTATAAATTATATACTACTACTATAAAATAATTTTTTTCATATATATATATATGATATTTTTATTAAAAAATCATTAATACCGTAAATGTAATGTGTGAATTAACATCAATGCTTCGTGAGGCGGTAGTCTTCCATACACACGAGCAATGTTTTCGTATTCCCATAAAATGGAAGGAATAATACTATGTGTGATATACTAATTATGTATTGTTAATATTATCATAAATATCATATTTAAATATTAATACATCATTATGTACATCTATGAGATGTGGTTAATGTAATGAAAATGAAATTGGTTCGCAATTCGGTTGTACACCGTACACATGACCAATTATTTTGTTACCCATTTGATGGAAGTGGAGATGGTTTTTTTCCGTAACATTAACATAAAAAACATCTTATTATATGTATTATAATAATATTATTATATAATAATTGTATAATATTAATTTATGTAGTTTTAGGATTAAATAAAATAAGAACTCTTATTGATGTACATTGTCTCTTCTTCAGGTATCTTACATAAGTTTGCACAAAAAGACTTCCTAGGTTACCTTTCATTAAAATATATGACTTGTAGGATGAGAGTGTGGATATTGATAAGTAATTTTCTATATGTTTTCTGAAAAATAAATAATTGAATATATCATGAATCTAGGAGAGTGGTGGCCTTTTATAAGTGATATGGGTGGTGCACTTGTAATTTTTAAAATATTCAATCATGCCCAAGTATTTATCTTATCAAAAGCCTAAAAATGGTCCATTTTCGGACCAATAATATAATATGTTTTATATTACAATAAAATGGGTGTTAAGAACGTTTTTATATCATTTTTACCCTTATATTCTTAGTTTAACCCAATAATATATATATTTTTATCTTAATAATGGAAAATAAATTATTACTATTTTTGCTATTCAATTTGGTAAAAAATTTAACAAAACTAATTACATAATATAAATTATTCTAATTCCCTGTATTTCATCCATTTTCTCAAATTACATTCCCAATAGAAACAAATATAATAAAAAATTAATCTCACAGATGCAATGAGAATAGGGTTTTTCAAGAGAACATTTTCAAATATTTACAATTTTATTATAAGAGAATTCAATATTAAAATAAATAAAATTAAATAAATTGGATTGAATGGTATAAAATTTAACTAATTTCTCTTTAAAATCAATTAATAATATAATTTTTCAACATAATTGTTTTAAAAAGATTGGTAGTTTTCAATTAAAATTCAGTTTTTCCCTATTCATTGAAAAATATAATATTTTAGAAAAATCACAAAAAATTACCCTAAGATAGTTTTGATATGATGATTTTAAAATTTAAGTTATTTTTTTCATATAAGGTTTCTAATTGTTTTAAAAAAAATTAATTAATGTGTCCAAATCTTGACCAAACAACCATTTATAAAAAAACATTTTTTAGAAAACAAATTCTTCCATTTAAAAGATTCATATTTTATTTCTAATAAATAAATAACTCAAAATGTTTTTCAAAAATATATGTTCATAATTTAGTCAATTTTGTTCACAAATTCCATCATAATTTCTATTCAATATAATAATTAATAATGTTTATATTATATTACGTTATGTAAAACTCAGTCTTGCGTGTTGTGTATGCTATCGAGGAAACTCATTGTTATGTTTAATGGAAATTAACATTGTGTTATGTGTAATGTAAACTATCAATGAAATTTAATTTATTTGAAAATTATTTCGAAAAAACAGAGGGTGTTACAAGATATATGTATCATTATATCTTTAAACTATATATCAGGTATGTGATTTAAGACTTAAACCTCATATTTCAGCCTTTTGTTATTTTAATAATGATTACCATCCAACCCTAAAACCTCATATTATACGATTTTGTTTATATTCGTTTGATTTAGAAATTTTAGATTTATATTTCAGGTAAACATAATTATAGGGTGTAAAAATATGTGATTGATCATAACTCAAATTATATGATCTTGAGTGATGTGTGAAATATTTGATTATATTATATAAAATATTTTATGAATACTAATTGAATAATGTGAATAGAACATGAGAGGTATTATGATTTGGACTTATATTGGATGAATAATTTGATAACTCTTAATTTGATGTGTTTTGATCATTTTAAATTAATTGGTATAACATTATCTTTATATGCATGAAAAATTTAGAGCTTCGCCTATTAAATAAAATATTCATTTTATATTTGTTATTGATTGTTTTTTAGAGAAGCAATAAAATTTTCATGTATTGTGGAATTTCATTACCTTAAAATATGTATACCATTTTCCATAATTTGTTCTCTCAATTGGACCAAATACTACTTAATTATTAGTGTTTTGGATGATTTTTTAGATGCTAAAAGATGAGTATAAACAATATCCTTATAATAAGTTCCACTATAGACTGATTATTTTAGAATATATAGTCTTTGATTTTTAGAATAAAAAATATATACATTAAAATAATAATATAATATTCTGAAATTATGTAATATATCATTTTAATGGAACAATTAAATTTCAATATATCTTTTAAATTTTGTGCATGGGTTTCATTTTGTGACATAATTTTGAATATATTTTATATATTTTAATAATATTAAATTTAAATCATGGGATTAGGTTTGAGGCCCAAGAGTTAACTCTGCTGTTCTGGAATGTCTTGAGAAAATTTTATTTGAATTTTATTTGTTTTATGAGAACATTGACTAGGGTACATCATTTAGGTCACATAGTTTATTTAAAATCGTGAATGACCAATTATACATGGGGAGTTTCAGTTCAACTTTTTTGGCACATTAATTGTTGGAATGGTTGGATCATGGTTACGGGTTAACTATATAAGATTCAGAAGAAATTGCGTGTGGTTTTCTGGGGCTTGTGGTATATAACACAGATTTATAAAAGTTGGATAAAAACTATCTAAGGTATTGCAAAGGGGTTCCAAATCCATTATTGTAACACAATTAATCAATAATGTGGAAAAACTATGTGATTTGGGTTTTCGTAGGTAGTGATTGGTACAAGGTTGGTGTATTGTTTTCCAAATCATAAAAACAAATAGTGTTACCTATTCAATTTTTTATATAAAATGGTGTATTTTATTTTTCCCTCACAAAAAATAAATGTGGGAGACCCTTTTCTTCTCCTATAAGTGAGCATGGATGTACTCTCTTCCTCCCCTCTCCCACCTTGTCTCTCCCTCCATTTAGGTTGACATTGAATGTTACATTTAGATATTGGTTGTTTGTATTTGGTTTCATTGACCATACCTAATCCTTTTATATTTCGTCTATAATTTTTTGTGTCTCTAATTTTGGATTTGGTTTTTCTTCCACTAAATAATTTTTAAATTGGTCATATAAGATGGGGATTTCATTAATCTCATGAATTTGGCGTACTAAAAATTCATAAACAACTCTTAGATTGTTATGTTAGGTGAGGTTCATTTACAGGTTAATTTATTTGCGTTTTATAGTGATTTTAGTTTACAATTGTCCATTGTTTTGGGTTTATAATTTGTGTTTTTTTATATTACATTGGATCAGGTGTTTTTCTGGAGTAGAACGCACTTATTTTATCAAAATTCTGGCACATTTGACAACCCAATGAGTTTTAGATCAGTAATATTATTTTGAGAGAATTATTTAATTTAATTAATTAATTAATTTAATTATATATATCATTTATGTAGGTTCATTGATGATGGATCGAACATGGGTGGGCGTCATGAAAAATAAACAAGACATGGTTGATGTTTCCATCCCATAAAAAATATATGGGATAAAAGCTTCATTTAAGGTAGGTGGTCTACACATTTTACTTGTAAAATTATTTATTTTTTCTTATAATTCATGTGATTTATGGTCCTAAAACTTAGGGAACTGAATTTGTTTTCTAAAATGAACAATTAATTAATGATGTGTTGGTTAATTTAAATTAAATAGTGATTCAATTTAATATTTTTAATCAATGAAAAATTCCTATGACAAATTGTGTTTTAAAGACAATATAGAAAATGGGAACCAACCTTATGCCTTATCTAATAGTGTTTATAGCCTGATTATTATATTTCCCCAAGACTCCATAAACCTGTTAGGCTTTTTGGGTCATGTTGGATGAGTGAACAGCCCAAATATGGCACTAAACTTCAAAAAAGGGTCTAATCCAATTTTCTAAACCATTTACTATGAGTCATACATTATAAGGCATTAGAGGTTGTGTTAAATTTATAAAAGTTTCATGTAATGTAACATAAATTGTGCGTAAATTTTTGAACAAGAACCTAGTTGGAGATTGAGGATCCACGGTAGGATGCCACGACACCAATGATGAACTTGGGGACCCTTAGTTGGTGTGTATGGATATAGTTAGAGATGGTTATGGGTGTAACCATAAGACCCCAACTAATTCTTAAGCCTTGGAGATTGGGGACAAAAGATTGTGTGTAGGATATTAACCAACCATTATAATGAATTATTTTATATATTTTTGGAAATGACACATGAAATCATGGGATTCCTGGGCATCCGGCATTGTTCCTAATACTACTTTTATTTATTACAATTCCTAGTAATCACTTGTTTTCATGGATTATACCTTTGGAATCTCATTATGTTTTGGATCTTGTCTATTGGTTTTATATAGGAAGATTCCTAGATTATTTAGAGTCTAGTGATTTAGTAGATATGTGATTGGATTTATAGAGGTGATATTGATGATGCAATATTATAATGTTTGTGTGTGGTTATATAAAAATTCCTTGGATGGTAGAGATTCTAATGATATTATGAAACCATTGTGAATTATTAGATTCTAGGATTCGAATGGATATATGAGTAGATCATTGCGAATTTCTAATATTACTAGGATTTGAATGGTTGTAATAGGTTTCAGGTGGGAGGATATCCTTAAGCATAGATGTTGGAAATATTGTGGGTGATAGTTGTATCCCCATGATAATGCCAAAGATACCACCTTGTCACAAGTGGATGCACTATTATTGGATTGTACATGGATCGATGAGTTGTTTGATACTAAGAAATGGACCATGGTATCCATGAGGATAATCCATTTGATTGCATGGATTACCCAACAATCATTCACTCTTGTACATATATAACTTCATATGGCCTCCCACTCCTTGGAATTAGACATTATCATAGCATATATGTATTCAGAGGAATTATATTATAGTTTAATCTTATAGATTGGGGATGAGGGACACCTGTTGATGCCCCAATTATGGATACTCATCATGATGGATGTGTGATAATGGGATCCCAAATACATTGGAATATGTTATCAGAAGTGATTCTCATACTTAGAGACACCCCAATACAAGAAAAAGAATGTATGGTTGATCAGGGTCTGTGATATAAGGATCAATGGTGGTTAGGCATTTATCTCCAAGATTTTTGTATGTTCTCTTGGTTTGGTTGTGATATATTAGATGAAAACTTATTTGATATAATCTTATAGAAATTATAACACTGAGACTAAGAATTTATTTATTTTTGTTGTATTTACATCATTCAGTGGTTTATCCATTAATTCTGACCATGTCACAGGTACATTCCAATGCATTGCCTATATTTTATAACACCAAAATTGTGGTTCAATATTGAATTTTATACTCGTAACCGGATCAGTTAGCCATGAAATTTTGTAACCCAAGTGTACTCTCACTTTTCATAGATTCTGGCTAGGTCAAGGATTGAGATTTCATGATTCATCTTGAGAAGAGCATATGATATTTTAATTACGAAATGATGTAAGGATTTTGGATTGTTATGGATCCTCTTTATGTATGTATTTTAATTTTTTATTATTTAATTTTGATATATGGATTAGGCCTAGTGCATGATCAAATATTTATATATGCGTACCATATTTTATTTTTGTATAACATGTTCTTTTATGGTTATAAATAATTATGCACTCTGATGCTTATGGTTTAAGTATAAAGTTTAGTTTATTTATTTCTGACTATCCAATCTAATATTGAGCTATATTCACCACACAATACCCCCATATACCCTCACTGAAAGGCATTATACTTCGAAATATGAGGGGGATTTTCTATTGTCACTTGGTGAACTGGTCTAGCTAATATTTAAAGTGAGTCGGGGAAGGGTGTTAAAAATTGGTATCATAGCTACTTTTCTTTTGACTTACTATTTGGGTATGGTCGCCAGGATATATCAGAATGTATCATAACCTATTATTGATATCAATATTGTGCTTCATGAACATATTTTCCAGTAATAATTCTATGTTTCTTAGGATGATATTAATGTTCGTGTTCATTGATGTTACACTTGTATATGATTATCACTTCATTTGTTGAACATTATGTTTGAGGGTTGTTGTTTCTTATATACATCTAGATCTTGACCATTATAAAGAAGAATAGTATTTTTTTTATTTAATTCTTGGACTACAGAGGTGGTAGGTATCTCATGAATCATTATAATGAATGTAGGATCCATATGAAATTTATTTCTTCATGTGCTTGATTTGTATCGAATATGGGAGGAGTAGTTTCTTTTTTGTGTCAACACCTACTTATAAGAAATTTTACTTAAAAATTATATAGTGTAATTCTACTCAGTCTTTATAATTCAATGTTATGTGGATATATGATGAGGAACATGAGGAGGAAGATAATGTTATAGTCCCTTAGTGCATATTATATGTAGTCACTCTAGTGGATTTATTGGAATTTGATGGTTAATAATGAACCCTTTTTGGGTGATTTATTTAAATAATTGGGTATTTAAGGATCTAGTAACAAACAATATGGTTTTTCCAATATAAATGCAATTTGACTCTACTTAATTAAATTATGAGATAGTGGTTCATGGGATTTGGATCATCATATATAAATTTCAATTTCATGGGTGTTTCTATGTGATGTTACTAGATCATCCAGTGTTAAATACGATGTGCATATTCTCATAGAGGGTGGGTAACCATGGTTTAATTATTAATATTTCTAGTAACAATCAAGATGTTTTCCCATATTGCATAAAATTTAATTATATCTAACCAAACTTCATATTTTTTGTTCTATTATATGTATCATCCATGATGATGGTGTTGGTTATGGTAGTGACAATTGAAAAGTTTAGGATTATCTAGGGAGTAG
This sequence comes from Viscum album, assembly GCA_963277665.1. NCBI lineage: Eukaryota > Viridiplantae > Streptophyta > Magnoliopsida > Santalales > Viscaceae > Viscum > Viscum album. Next base: position 280,835,783 of record OY728125.1, read on the forward strand.
TCTTGTGGGTGGATGCTCAATGAGAATCAGTTTCAAGTGGCCAGATCATGTAAACAATTGGTGTTTAGTTTTATGTGAGTCCGTGGAGCCGGAGGTTTGGAAGAATATATTTCATGAGATATTTCAAATAAAAGAAGAAATTATTTTCTCCGGATTTGTGGTCTTGTTTGAAGCTAGAATATGTAGATATGATGGAGGATATAGTGTCCCATAAGATATGTCACAGTTTTTCCTAAGTAATTTCTTAGTTTTTATGAGAGAATCTCATGTGAGCTGTTAACCCAGGCTTCAGAGTTCATTATAAATTTATTCATGGGTAGATTGTTTGTGTTTAAATCAATTCATAGGAGGTTTCATAAAGAAAATTATTAAAGGTACATTTATTCTATGAGTTTTTTGAGAAAAAAATTGAGTTATAGAACCATGGAATCAACTGGGGTTTTTAAGGGATTTACCATTCTGTTTCCTAACCAGGTTGACCATGGAATCTATTTAGAACTGTAGTACAAGCATGTATTTATTCCTTTATTAGTATAATATCATATTATAGATAATCAATGTTAGACTATGGGTAGGCACTTGTAATATTGGTAAAATTAACTTGTAGTAGTTGTTTATGTAATAGGATATGGAACAATTAATGTACCCATTTTAAATATGAGTGCCTAAGGATCTATTGATTATTGGAATCGGAATATGTGACGAGTATGTCCAGTGGTATTAATTATGTTATATTAGATTTTTCTCATTGATAATTTGATTGTGGGAGATTTTCATAAGTTATTGTAAAACCACCAAACCCCGAGGAGGAGAGTTTTGGTTGGTATTAATTTTTGGAATAAATCCTTATAGACTTAAGTCATGTGTTTGTGGATTATTCACAGTAACAATGGGATCACATTAAGGGTTTTTTGTTTGATTGTGTCTATGGGAAACAAAGGAGGTTCTTCCACGGTGGACCTGTTAATTATAGAGTTCAAGGAATGGTGTAAGTAAAACCTTATGGGGGTAGTGTATCATAGGTACTTTGAGGATCTTATCATCATTTTAAGGGTATTATTAATTCTTGAGATTTTGATTCCTAGTGAGGTAAGGATTGAAAGATTATAATTTTATGGTTTCACCCATGTGAAATTGATTTTTCATTTTCTACTCATTTCAATTCAGTGATAGACAGAGAATAGTCCAAGGAGAATGGTTTTTGGTTGTGAGGTGATAATAATGGTACTCTTAGGATGGGGTGTATTAGATCATACCTGGTTTAATGTCTCTCATATATTGAGAGAGTTGTGGGTGAAAATAAATTGTTTATTGGATAGTTTTTATAGCTTCAGTTGTGAGAATTCTCAGATTTAAATCATGACTAATGGTTGACCAATGCGAATTCTATTATACTATAATTGTTATGTTTGAGAGTTTTTAGTCACACTCATGTCTTGGTGGTATGAATTGTAAGATAGTGTTTTTCTAATTTATTTTATGGGGTGGATTTTGATTTAGTCATGGGAATGTAATTATAAGAATTTTAGAATCATAAAGTGATGTTTTTGGATATGGTTTGAGGTTAAAGTGGTGCCTCAGGTATTCAAGAATATCTTAGAAGAGTTACATTAAATTCATATGTTTTTGGAGAACTCTATAAGGGTGTATGGTTTTGGTTAACTTGTATAGAGAAAAAAATGAGTGTACCCTTATGTAAGAGGACATTTAGTTCAATTTCAATAGTATTTGGCTGGATGGAATTTCATGTGAATAGTAAATAAATAACTGTATATGATTCATTTCATCTTTTTCGGGCTTTTCTTGGGCCTAGGGCATGGAAAATGGTATGCGTAGGGTTGAAGAAAAACCATGTCAGGTGTTATAGAGAGTTTTTACATCCAGGCGTCATTGTTATTACTCAGTTAGTAAACTATGTATCCAAACAATGCAATATAGTTTATCTTGGGTAGTGATTGGCACATTGTTTGGAAAATCATGTGGAAAAACCATGAAGCCTATCTAGTTTTCCAGAAAATTGAATTTGTTAAACATTTTTTGCTTATGGAAATTAGAAGTGTTTTCCCCTTTCCTTGCCCCCATGCATTAATGGTTGGCCTCCCTCATCTTCTTTTTCAGCATAACTCATCCATTTTGAGTTCCCCTGGATTGGGTTTTTCATTGATTGGGGGAACATATTTAGTTTTGTTTTCCTTCCTTGATCTTCCTCTCTTTCCTCTTTAATTTTGGGTTTCCCAAAATAGGGATTCAATTTTGATTCTACTACAAAAAGGTAGAGTCACCCACTCATGATGGTTCTTTTCATATACTTTCAATGAAGACATTACAAGATACTGTAAATGAGTTGATGTTTTTTGTATGATATTTGTTACATTTCCCATTGAATTAATTTTTTCCTAGATATTTTTTGTAAATGTTTTCGATCATTTCAGGTTTATAATTTTGGGACTTTTTTGTTACATTGGATTAGGTTTCCATCAGGTTTTTAACATACATGTTTACTCTTGATTCTAGTTTCATTAAACATCCTTGTGATTTTATTATCAGTTGAGTCATTTTTGGAAAATGGATTTAAATAAATTTATTTAATATCTTTTATTTTTGTGATAGGTTATTAGGTGATGGATCGATATTTAGTAGGTTTAGCCTGGAATTGACAAGTCATGGGAATAAGTATTTGACATTGGAAAATAAAAAGGGGAAAATCATCATTTGTTGTATGTGGTATTTATTTTCCCTTTGATATTATTTATTTTGGTTTATGATGTGTGTGATGTTTTGTCACAACACCAATGACACAAGAGTTTTTAGTTAAAATGAATAGTAAATTTAAAGAGTGTAGTTTAATTTAAATTAAAAAATAATTTATTTTAAGTTGTTGAATCCATGTCAAATTCATTGGATGAATGGGGTTCCCATTCCTTAAAATACCTTGGGAACTCGCCTTATACCTCATTCATATATAATCAAGGTTTGATTATTTTATTTCCCCTTGATTCCTTAACATATTTAGGCTTGATCATTTCTATTGGCTGAGTATACTACCCTAACAAGATGTTTGACATCTTGATTGGGTTGAACCATCTTTCTACACAATTTTTACTTGGGTTTACCATTTTATACCTAAGAGTAAGTGTTATATTTTTGAAATTCTTGAGGGATGTGACATCATTTGAGTGTTAAATGATGATCTAGAACATATAATGTAACTAAGGATCCATAGTGTTATTCCACCAATCTAATGATGACAGTGGGGACCTAGTGAAGGTTCATATAAATATGGGTAGATATTTTTGTGGGTGTGACCCCAGAACCACAATTGATGGTTAATACCTGCATGGTTGTGATGATAAGTTTGGGTGTGGGTATTTATTTAGTCATTGTTATGATTTATTTTCTATATTTAGGGATACGATGTATCATTTTCATGGATTCCTGAGAATCAATCTTTAGACCTAACACAACATTTATTACCTAGGATTCCATGGAATCACCTACCTACATAGATGAGACTCATGTATTCCTAGTATGTTTTGGTTCTGGTCTCACATTATATAGGGGGTTGATTTCCATATTGACTTTCATCCAATGAATTGGTTGATTTTAACATGGATACTAAGATTTCATACCTATAATGGAGTATCATAGCATTAGTGACTATGTATACAATAATTCTAAGGGAGATTGTGATTCCTCTAATATCGTGATTCCATTGTGAATGAGTGGGTTCTAGGATTTGACTGGCTAAATGAGTAGAGAATTTCCAATTTTCATGATCTCGATGATTTTATTGGTGGAATGAGTTATTGGATGTGTGTATATCTCAGAGTACATTTGTTTTACATCCCAAGAGTGATTATTGCATCCCCTTGATCGATGCCTAGAATTTCCCATAGGATCGGGTGGATGCACTACTGTTGGATTGGATGAGGATTCATGAGTTATTTAATGCCTAATAATGGACCATGGTAAATAGGGTGGTATTAATTTTTATTATCTATGTTTCCCAAAATCATTAATGCCAAGTTGTATATCATTTATTAGGGTCTCCCCCTCCTACGAATCAGATCTTTTCCTGACATAAATGAATGACATTGAGCTATTGTTAGGTTCAGTATGAGTGTTTGAGGTTAAGGGATTCCTAGTGAAACACCTTGGTCCAATACTCATCATTATAGTGGAATGAGCATGGGAACCCCATGGAATGGATAGAGGTTCCCGTGAGGTGATTATCATTCATAGAGACACCCTATCACTAATTAATGTATGTATGTATGATCAAAGAAATAGACATGATAATAGATGGTGGTTATCATAAATGAGCCTAGGATTTGTGTGTTCTCCCTTACGGTGATTGTGATACAATGGCTAGAAAACTAAATTTTATGTTCTTAGGGACATTTTTTGCATTAGGCCAAAGATAGTGTTGTGGTTGGTGTTAATTATTTTTTTCAGTGGTTTATTTTTTTCTCACCATCTTTGATTCACGTACCATTGAATTTTCAATGTAGTAGAGGACCAAAATGGTGGTTACCTACTATATATTGTAGTCTCACCATCCTTGAGTAGAAATTGGGTGTATGGGAATAATCTGACGTTTCAAAAGCTTAGGTTAGGCTAGGCCCAATATTTCACGATCGATCTGTAATAGTTAATATGGAATTTGGTGTAAAAGATGTGGTGAGGTCAGTTATTTTAGTGGAGAATACTACATTTCTATTTCATTATGTTGCCTTTTTATTTTTTTACTTCTATATTTGTGACCATCCCAATTGGTTATTGATTTTTTATGTCTAAATGCAACATTTTATTTCATTATATCATGCTCTAAATCCATTATTTTTTATTTCTTACTTTGATATTTAGGTATATATATGGTTTTTAGTTTATTGATTTTTTATTTTTCACAATGATATGGGGGTATTTTCTCTATAGAGTAAAACCTTATACACATGATGGTAGTTCAAAGATAGCATTGAATGATGAGATAAACATATGGCCATGTGAAGAACTAGTATGGCTACTATTTAGAGTGAGATGGGGTGGTAATCATAGATGATGTATGTTTGTTATCATTTTATGATGTAAAATATTCACCAAGAAGCTAACCAACTACACCATTAATCGTGGGTGTGGGTAAAAGGTAAATAATTTTATGAAGTAAAAAATCATATCCAAAAGAGGATGATAGTTGCATTATATATAGGGTTGAATTGATAGACAGATCCCGATTTAATTTAACTATAATCTATACTGTGTTTTGATAGAATCAGTTCATCATAGAGATCTAAAATAAAAAAACTCAAAATCCTGGTGTCATGTACCATGAGTTAATTAATTTTAACTTAGAAACTAGATGGTTCTAAAGAATATGTCATAATCTAATCCATTACCCCATATTAATTGTAGATATATTTTTTGAATGGAATGATAAATCTGGTTAGGAGATAAAGGATAACAAAACAATAATTGTCACATTCCTAATTATTTAATAATTAGTGTTTCAATGTTATTTTCCAAATTTTATAAATTTTGAAATTTTTGAGTTATAAGGAGAACTGATTATATTTCTATGACATTGATATACTTTAACTATTCAATTGAGAGATAAAAATGTCACAAACATGGTGGTAGAAGGTATTGATCAATATCTTATAAAAATGATTGTAATGACTAAGATTTATATCAATAAAATTTACATTATCTTAATTATTTCATCACATAAAATCATTTGGAGAACAAAATAAAACCTTTGTAAATAAATAAGGCATAAAATAAAAAGTATTTATAAAAATTAATGACTCTAAACCAAGGGAATGGTAGCATGACCTTTGGAATAGTAACGTGACCATTAAAAATAGTAACCCGACCAAAATAATAATAACCCCACATTTGAAAGTATTAATAAAATGGAGGAATATTATAAATGAAAATATGATATATTTTAATCATTGAATAAGTAAATAAATATTTTAACAATTTTATATTAAGTATTGATATTTTTATGAATCCTAAATTTTTATTTACAATAAATTAATTTACACATTTATTTAAAAGAAAATTAATTTTCATAAAAACTATTAAAAAATAATATTTTTTACATATTATTATATACAAGTTTTATGATGGCTTACCTAATTTTTAAATGTGTTATAAAATCAATTATAATTATAAAATCATATTCCTATAGTAATTAAGGATTTTAATTAAAAATTAAATTTCACATATTTAGAAAACAAATTATCAAAATTGACTCCATTAATAAATTCTACATACCCAAATGAAATTAGGTTGAATTAATGGTATTTTTATAAAATAGTGAAATTTTTATGAATAGTGATTTACTGTAATTTATGGTATAATATAAATACATGAATTATTGATTCATAGATATTATATAGATTATTTAACCACAATTGGTTTAAAATCACATTCATTAGTAAATTTATTTAGTCACAATATTCATCTTTATTCATATTCTTGATCCAAAATACTAATAAAACTAAATACAATAATCCTAAAACACCCCACTCCATTATAAATACCACATTTCACCACCTCTTATCATCACACCAGAAAAGCATTGAATAATTTACAAATTCTGATCAATCCACTTTACAAGTCTCTTCAACAAATCTGATATCTATTGGTCTCAATAAAATACCAAACTAATGTTCCTTGAGGAGATTCCCAAGGAGAATTAATTCATGAGGTAGTATCATCTTTCTTTTTCATTTATTCCGTTTACATTTTCATTCAATTTCCACTCCTCACCTCCCCTTATCCATGTGATATGATCACTCCATTATATTTTATAAACAATAATTTTATTGTGTTAATAGAACAATTCAGTCTTCCCCTCCTCTTTTGTTCTAAAAATGAATACATCATCTGTGCTATGTTAATTTATCACATTTAATGACGATAAGATTTCAATTTCCATTACTTCCTTATCATATGGTAATAAACCCATTTTTATTGTTACAAAAATTAAAATAAATTTATTAAAACGTATTTTATTTTTTGGAAACATTGTATATACATAATATTAGTTAATACAATAACAACAGTTCATGATGATCGAAAAAACATCAAAATAATCTGAACAGTTATCATTAACATTTTATCTTGTGAATCATATTCAAATATTGAATAAATGTTATATATAAAAAAATTTAATATTATTTAATTTCATTGAAAAAATATAATTTTAATTATGTGAAACTATTCTAATTATACATGATTTTCCCTGCATGTATTCATGAAAACTAGTCATGAAAACCAAGAAAATGAACAAACCTAGAACAAAGAAATTGTATCTTCTAACTCATAAAAAATTTCTTAAGTGATCATAATAATATTATATTAAATTAAATTCATTTCTAAGATATTATTATTTAGTTAGTTAATGGATATATTTTTATTATGCAAGACTTTGAGATTAAGTACATAACGGTTTTGGACAAAAGGTAAGGGATTCCTTCTGAGCCATTATTTTTTCATTGGATTACACTTTCTATATCATTAACCTCAATGTAATGACCATTTATTTTTTTAATTATTTTTTATTGTGTGTATATATTCCAAATTCATTCATCTATATCATATCATCATTATTTGACTAGGGAAATAGCTGCTTTAAGATGCTTCCCTTCTGAATTCTTATCAATAAGTAAGGTTGATTAAAGGGAACATCCGGATTTCTCATCCATTTTCTAGTCCACTCCATAATATTATTTAATATAATTATTTTTTATATGATTAATAATTTTACAATGAAAAAAAATTTCTATGTTTATTTATCTTTTTATACAAACTATAAAACCATTATATTTTTCAAGAGTCATTGTTATTTTCCATTGAACCACACTAATGATGCTCATTTCTAATGTTTCATAAACACTATTTTTTACATGTTTTAACTTCAATTGGACATAATTTATAATGTTCTTTGGATAATTCCCCTTATGAATTTCCATTTAGGTATTAATTCTATTCTTTCATGGACACCATCCGGATACAAATGTTGATTATTCATTACAATTTGATTATGATACCGATTTCATTCCATGGTTAACCCTTATGTTTAGGTTTGATTCATCCTGTAGAAAAAATATTAATGAACAGGTTATGAAGGTTTCCCTTATATAGAACTGTATTGACTTGGGTTATATTTAGTCTCATGAGACATGATGTTGGAATATAGATTAAACGGGAATCAGTTATGGGTCTTTGTACAACATGTGAAAAGATATTCACAATTATCCTTGACTCATTATTATATCATGTTTCATGTTGTCTTATCATTTCTATGTTTTAATGATTACTTGACACCATGTTATAAAAATTATTCTTCCATATGTCTATAATTTTAATTTTTATGTAATCATGTTTTACCTTATTACCCATGTGTTATTCCCCATTTCTATGTTCACTTCCCTTACTAGGATTTTTAGCTCTTCAGATTGTTCATGTATTTCCTAGGTTATCCTAATTAGTTTTAAGAGCCCAATGGATGTTAGGATCTAATTACAGATATTAAATAAGATATGTTTTATTTTGGTTTTATGTTTTTTAATTATCCACCTAATCTTCCAATGACACTAGACTTGATGATCCTTAGTTGTATTTAATAATTGATTATTCTTAAAATCAAGTAGTAATATGGGAAAAATAATATGTTCATTGTAGATGGTATAAGATTATTTTCAGGTTATTTTTGTATATTATGACTAGATCACTTTAGTAAGAACCCTATGGATAATTATATCAATAGGGATAACCCTGAATGAATATTAGGGAATCCAGTGTTAGAATATACTTTTCCTTTATAGGTTTATCATTCTATATTCAATGTTTATTTTTTATATTCATATTATCTAAGTATTCAATCCCCTTAAATTGTAATTTATTTTTCTTTGTTAATGGATTTAAATATGATAAATCATTTAAATAGTAAATTTGATAGGATATATGATTATTTACCTAATTAAATTCAAATCTAATGGGAGTATCTACTAAGAACTTCATGATAACACTTTCTCAACCAACTCAAGTCATGAATAATAACTTCCATCATATGAAACTCCCTCCTTCTAATAATAAAGATAATGTTGTGGTTGAATGTATCATATGTAAATATTCTCCAATATTTTGTGGATCCCTTGATCCCCTCATTATAGAATAGTTTACTAACTCCATGGAGAAAACTCTTTATCCTCCATTTCCTAGTAGAATAGAAAGTTATACTAGTAGTCTATCGTTTGGATGGGGAAGATAAGCTTTGGTGGAAACTGATCAACAAAATGAAGTCCAAGTGGGAAATTAATTTCAAGTAATGGGAATATATCAGGAAAATAATTTTGGGTAAATATTTTTTCAAAAGTCTCCATATTAATATGTAGAGGTAGTTCCTCAGTCTAAAGAAAATGAGGTCTTTTCTATCGGGGCCTATGAATAAAACATCACAAGACATGCATGATATGCCTCTAAATTTTTTATGAACAATAAAATCAATGTAGATATATTCTTTATAGGACTAGAAAAAATTCTAGGAAAATCATTGGTGATTAAAGACATTGATATATAAAAGGGGATTGTTCTTTGTGCCCTTAAAGATAAAATAGAGATCATATACTCTTAGTGGTCTCATGGGGCCAAATATTAAAAGTGTAAAATAGATTTTAATATGGGAGGATCAATAGATAAATCACATGATGGAATGAAATCCCAATATCCCACATGTTAAAATTATGGGAACATGCCTCACAGGAACTGTCTAAAGGGAACCATGATGTGCTACAAATGTGGAAAACTTGGAATATGGGAAATAAATGATGATGGGATATGAATAATCCCACTAATGTGTAAGAATAAAGGATGGTTACCAAAAAAACTTATCTTATAGTTTAGTTCTTATATTGAATGTATCATGATCATTATGAGAACAATTTCCCAAAACCAAGGGTTTTGGAGGCAATCAATAGCAGCAACCACTGATGCAGTAAGGAAGGTAATATGATATCACAACTTCTGTGGTGGTGCTCGAAAATGATGCGGTGATAGGTAAGATATTAATTTATTTAAAAATATAGAATATCCTAATTTATTTCTGTTCTATGTACTCTTTCATATCTGGTAGGTTTAGTTGAATTATTCAAACTCAACCTTAAAATATGGAAGTCTAGTTATCTATTAGAATAGAAAATGTGGGAAATAAAACATCTAAAGTTTATAACTCCTCTTTAGTTAATATTTGTGGAAGGAACCTCTCAAAAAATCTTTTAAAACAACATTTTTTAGCTTTATGTCATATTGAACATGGATTTTTTATCATTATATAAATCTAACATCAACTATCGGGAAAGGTATGTCAGTCTTCAAATCCTAAAGAATCCTCCAATTCCATATAATTGTTAGGAGGATGAATCTCCTTAAAAATAATCATTTCAATAGTTGACAATACATCTTTCTGAGAAATCACATCTATCTAAAATTATTGAGGCAATTGTGACAATCATACTCTAAGACATTACTATAGTGAGGGACTACAATAATGTGTTCCCTAAAGAATTTTTTTCACTTCATCCTGGCACTGAGAATGACTTCTCAATTAAACATATACCTAGATATTTTCCTATATAATGTAAACCATATTGAATGTACACCATTGAGTTAGAGGAAATTAACAAGCATTTATAGAAGAATTTATAAAAGGGTTTTATATGCCTGAGTGATTTACTATGGGATGAACCAGTCCTATTTATCAATAATAATGATGGGTCAATATGCCTCTAAATCGATTATTATGAGATCCATAAAATCATGATAAAGAACAAGTATCCCAAGCTGCTGATATATGACTTGTTTGATCTATTACATGGGGATAATTATTCCTCTAAGGTGGACCTTCATTCGAGATATCACCAAATAAAGGTAATGGAGGAAGATATTCCCAGGAATACTTTCTAAATGAAATATGTACACTATGAGTTCATTATGATTCCATTTATACTCAATAGTACCCATTATGTTTTTATGGATTTAATGAATATAGTCTTTATAGATTACCTCAACATATTTTAGTAGAATTTATTGATGGTGTTCTGATATACTCTAAGAGCATGGGGGACTTGTGGAGCATCTGAATACTATACTAAATAAATTGTGAAGGGAGAATATTTTGTTAATGGACTATAAATATGTGTTCTTGAATGAGAAAGTGTCATTCCTGGGGAATATTATCACCATATATGGAATATATATGAACCCTTCCATGATAAAGGTTATCGAAGAGTAGCCCATGCCACTATCTATAATAGATATCTGTAGTTTACTTTTTCAATCTGGTTATTATTGATGATTGTTGATGAACATGTCATGAATTTCAAACCCAATTACCAAGTGTACATAGAAGGTAGTAATGTTTTTTCTATAGAAATGAATGTGAAGACTTCTTCATAGAGTTGAAAATGTGGCTTTTCACTACACTAGTGCGCACACTACCGACAAGTGTGGAACTATTTTTGGTGTATAGTGATGATTCCACTAAGTTCATTGGATTTTTACTAATTAAAAATGATAATGTTATACACTATGCCTCATGAATGTTTAAAATACATGATTAAAACTATCCCATGTGTGATTGGGGGTTGTAGGATATTGATTTTTTCATTGAAAATCTAGTGGCATTATCTCTATGGAGAGAATAGTTTTATATAAAATGATTATAAGATCATTAAATATATATATATATTCACAAAAAAAGAGATTAGAATGTGATATTTTTTATGTTTAGATATCCTCTAGGATTATGACATCTCTATCCACTACCATCCTTGTATATAAATAAGTTGGTGGATTCCCTAATTATAAAGTATCATGTATCTTTATAAATGATGAAATTGAGAAGGATCCAATATTCTTAGACCTAAAAATGATAGATATGGGAATAGTTTAGAAGTGAAAATAATAAATTAATTCTAAAATGACTTACCAACCATCCCTCATGGAGAAAATAAAGTATTCTCAAATAAATGATGTGGAAATTCAGAAAAATGTTAAAGCTATCAAAAATGGAAATCCTAAGAGTTCAAAATGGATGAGGAAGGAGTTTTGTGATTCGTGTCATGACTATATGTACTATCCAATCCAAATATAAATAAATATATGTTGAATGATGCATATATCTCTACATTATCTATTCACCTAGGGAGGAAAAAGATGTATCAAGATCTCTAAGAGCACTATTGGTGGGAAAATATAAAAAAACATATCACTGAATATATATCAATGTTTCTTTTGTGTCAGAAAGTGTTGGATGAAAGAAAAATGTATAAGGGGATGATGCAACCATTACCCATACAAACTTGGAAGTGGAAAAACATCACCATAGACTTTTTCATTGGGCTTCTAAAGACATCTAGAGGAAATAGTGTTATATGGGTTATTGTGGATCATTTTACAATGATATCTCACATTATAGAAATTAGAGTGGACTAATCTCTCGACAAACATCCATGGATATACATTAAAGAAGTGGTGATGCTATATTGAGTACCACTATAGATTGTAACGAATCAAGATATGAGATTTACCTCCATGTTCTAGAAAAGCCTCCAATACTCTCTAAACACTGAGTTGAGCTTCATTATAGGAAATCATAGTCAAACATATGCTCAATATGAATAGACTATTCAAACACTGGAAGAAATTTTGAGAGTGTGTTCGACGAACATCAAGGGATATTGGGAAGAAAATATATATATGGTCAAGTTCTCTTACAATAATAGCTTCCACTCACGCATCCAGATGGCTCATGTAAATCCATTTATGGGAACAGTTGCATAACAATGGCGTACTGGGATGAAATTAGTGAAAGTAAGCTGTTATGACCTGAAATGGTCTATGAAATGGCAGAAAATGTAAAAACAATTTAGTATAATATCTGAGAAGACAAAGGAAACAGAAGATTTGTTAGAAATTTTTTATGAGATTTGGATTTTAAAGTTTGATACATGGTAACCCTTATTATATATCCATGGAAGATGTTCATGATATTTTGAATGAAAGGAAGGGTAGGTCCTAGGCACATCGGCCCCATCTAGATTACTGATAGTGTTTGAGTTTCGGCCTATCGACTAGCACTTCAATTGACCATTTCTCAAGTAAAATATGTATTACATAAATCCCACTTAAGGATGTACATACTAGATCCTCACGTGTACTAAATTCAGAGCTGGTACAGTTGAAAGGTGATCTATTTTAGAAGTAGAACCATGTGATGATATTATATCATAAAGATAATGTTTTATGAAACATGACTACTAACTCGGTCAATGCACTATGATGGAACCATATGCATGAAGAGGGAACATGGAACCAGGTGAAGTAATGATTAAGAAGTACCTTGATATGTTTTCCCCTAAGTAAAAACAATTAGGGAGAAATCTCATAAGTGGGGAAGAATGTAACAATCCAAAATTATGTCAATGAAACATACATTATTATAATTATTCCATCACAAAAAATCCCTTATAGAACATAATAAAAAATTTCAAAAGTGAATAATGAATTAAATAATAAGTATTTATAGAAATTAAGAAACCTAAACCCATGGAATAGTAACATGAACTTTTGAATAGAAAAGTGGCCATTAAAAATTGTAAACTATAAAATAGAATAATAACCTAACCAATGAAATTCTAAATAAACATTATGCACCTTAAAAATGAAAATATGATATATTTATATCATGGAATAAGTACATAAATGTTTTAAAAATAATAAAATAATATTTGGTATTTTTGTGAAACGTAAAGGATTATTTACAATTTTATAATTAATTTAATGATTTAACAGAAAATTAATTTTCATATAATTGAATAATAAATTAATATTTTGATGTCTTATAATTATAGTATTCTTTTATGGGACCTTAATAAAATTTTCAAAGTGTTATAAAATCAGTTATAATTTCATACTCGGTATTTTTTGAGTAAATGATGATTATAATAACATATTAAATTTCTTATATTTAGTGACAATAATAAATACTATTCATATTCTTAATCTAAAATGATAAACAAATAAATAAAATAATCAAAAAACACTCATCTCCTCCACTATAAATACCACCCATCACCACCCCTTCTCCTCACACCTCAAAAAGCATTGAATATTTTCCAAATTATTACCAATAATCTTCAAATGTATATTCCTTACATCTAGTAGTCATTTTTTTAATAAAAGTCCAAAATCAAAGGGCTCAATGAGGTTCTCAAGGTGAGGGAATTAAAAATTTAAAATACAATTTCATTTTAATTTATTCAATTTTCATTTTCTTTTCCTTTCCTCTTGTTACCTGCCCTTATTCAAGTGAATTTAGAACTCCAGTATCTTTTATATACAATAATTTTGTTGTGTTAATGTAACAATCCATCATAATTTTTCTTCCCCTCCCCTTTTGTTAAAAAAAATGAAAACAACACATGTGATGTGTTGATTTATCAAATTCAAGGAAGAGTGGTTTTAAATTTCCATTACCACCTTCAAGTATAATCATTAAATAATTTTTTTGTCAAACCATATTATAATATATGTATTAAATATTATTTAGTTTTATTTAATGATTATATATAAATGATAATAAAAAATAAAACAATACTATTTTTTGATGAACAAAAAAATTCCAAAATAATCTAAACGGTTATCATTGATGTTTTATCAAGTGAATCATCCTCACAAGTGTAAAAATGATATATAAAACCATTTAATATTATTTATGTTCATTAATAACATATAATTTCATTTTTGTTCGTCTATTGTAATTTTACATTATTTTACATACATTTATTATAAGTAAATTAATTATGGAAAACATGGAATCGAACAATCTCATAATGATGAAATTGTATCATATAACTAATAAAAAAGTAATAAATGAACCTCAAATAATTATACTAAACCAAATACATATACAATAGATTTTTCATTAAATAATTAATTAATCAAAATTGAATATCTAGGAAATTAACATCATGTACATATGTTACGCCCTGGCCCCAGAAGTCCAAAGTCGGGGCATTGTTACATATCATTTACATGATCACAAAAGATCAAGTCTCGAAAGACCAATTAGTTCAGTATCCTTGGATGTACTAGATACATTCATAACGTATACATTACATCATAAAATTGAAAACAACAACAAAATTGTTTCCATATTTAACACTGAGATACAATAGTCTATCCCTAAAGGTCAGTCATTATATACTTCTTCATATCCCGTGAAAAATAAAACATAGAAAGGGGTGAGCTTAGATGCTCATTAAAGATAACAATATAGCAAAAACTTTCATAACTAATCATAAACATTTATGGAAAGCTATAGAACTAAAATAAAAGCCTTTTCAACATAAAATTCATCATTATATGGAAAATATAAATCAAAATAATTCCATTTACTTACTCACATGGATATTCATCTAGTATAATAATCACATGCAATATCAATATCTACATTAATAATGATGGAATGCATAATTCCAGACATTATAACCCCATAGTCAAGGCCATGTGCCAGGACTAAAAATATGATTTTTTTCAAGGTGTTGTTCCAAGACACTAGATTGTCTCAAGAGACCTACCGATGCACCGGGGAGCTATAGTGGGTTCCACCCATCACTTACTAAGTCCCATCCATTCCACATATGAAAAATTTTAAATATAACACAAACATTCTTATTAAAACTAGAATACGAAATATCAATACTTTATCTATAAAACATGAATGGTGTAAAAAAATTACACATCCATATTAAAACATATCAGAAAACATTCAATAGAATATAGAAGTTTTGTATCATAATAAATCATCTTCAAATAAGCTTACAATCTATCAAATGATGTTGACATAGATGAAATCAAAACTATTAGATAAATGTCTCTTTCTATTTTAAAATGATTTAAAAGTCATATAATAATAAAATAAGAAATTTATTTTTAAAATAGTCTTACAATCTTGTTAGGGAAGCTTCAACGAAGTTATAACGAAGGCAAATTGTTGCACCTACCGTATAATTTAAAAAACATTCTTACCATAATTTTGTTGAAAAGGTCATAAAGTACCGTGTTGGTGAAGTGACAGAAGGATTCCTTTCGAACAATTTAATAAAAAGTCAATCAAGGATATAAATTAATTTAACCCATTGTCTATTAAATAGTAAAAATGTTTAGAAATATATTTTTAAGAAACACGGATGTGGATGATAAAGAGATCCCAGTAGATACTCACGTATAAAACAACCTTGGATAATAAAGAGATTGTGAAATTAACACCTACCTTGTATTTTTCATTGGTTGAGGGTAGGTTAACCTTTGGTATAAATGGTGAAATAATTTGTATTAAATTATACAAGAATCATATAAATTAATATGATATCATATATGATCTTTTAATATTTCTTTGATAATAATATTTTTGTATTATCTTCATTTCGAGTGTTAACTGATTCGTTTTCCGTTATATATTTTGTTAGGTATATGGATAAAATGAATCATATTCATATTTAGAATGATGTTAAGTCTTTAAACATTATTTTTAATCATCTAATAAAAAATTAGTCTTTAGTGGATATGATAGGGAATGAATCTCATCATGTTCATGGAGACGGTAATCCGTATGTATGCACGAGTGAAAATATCATTCTTTTGATTTTAAAATCGCATATAATTCAATGCTATATCATATATTATAACACCCCAAATATTTCAAAACCTTATAAATTTAAAATGTGTGTTTGATTCCATTAAATGTTTCTCCTTTTAACTAAACAGAATATAAAATATAAAACACAGAACTTCTTATTTAAGAATATAACACCGAATTGTCTTAAAAGATACTAAGATTACAAGGAAAGCTCACTAACCATAAATTCCAATTAAAATCCCTAGTAAGATCACTAGAAGGCTTCTGAAGATAAAAACAATACCAACATCATAATTTGGATCATTAGCACCCATGATGTTCATCAGAATAGCTAGTGCCACTACGGCCGTGCAGAGTACCAGTGGGATGATGAGAACCATTCTCCTCCCTAAGAAACTGAGACACCACCACGTCTTGGTTTTAAAGGTAACCTATTCGACCATTACCTCATATAGCTGTTGGAATCTCAATAGCTATAATTAAAGCCGGTGGAGTCTATAAATTTCATAACGGTTAAGTTTTAAAGTAATAATGTTTATCTTCTATATGTAAAACGTTGTTTTATAATGCTTTTATAATTTTATTTTATGTTTCTAAATTATGTCATTAAATTTCACAATTTTAAAATAATGAATATATTTATGAACCTAGTTGTCTACACAAACAATAATTTTTATTTATATAGTTCATAAGTAATGTAAAATATCCATTAAATAATATAAAATTTAGGACTCCTAAAGAGGGTATTTTTTAAGTATGGAACCATGATAATTTTAATAAGTACTGTGAAAATGTATTTTTGATACCCAAATGTTATATTTTTTTTAATTAAATGAATCTATGTTTCCATCCTAGAAGTATTTTATACTATGAATCATAGTTGTATAAAAAAATTCACTTTTGAATAGTTTAATAGGAATGAATTCTTTTTTCAATGAATTCATTAATTTTTTTAACTTATATTTATAAAAACTTACTATTTTAAATAACATATATGTTTATGTATATGTACTTATTGTTTTCAAAACATAAATGATATTTACAATTGATTACCTAAACTTTAATTAAAAATTTTAAGGGGAACCTGCCAACCGAGGGTAGCCTAACAGCCAAGCCCTAAAGATCAAGGCCAGTCCCCCCAGACACCCAAGGTGGTGACTAGGGGTGGCTCAAGTGCATTGTTAGAGGAGATCCGAAGCCCGAACATAACTCACGCTAGGTTCCAGCGCACACACACATGCCCATGTCTAAGGCCCGCGGTGTGTAGGGTCAATGGGTGGGCTGAATCTCACAAGGGGAATGTGTATAAGGCCCAGTGGAGTGTGTGCGTGTATTATTTCCCAGAGGTAGGAGCACTGAGTCTTATAAGCTGTGACCAAAGCTCATCTCGTTTCAATGTGGGATGACAAAAATTCAATGATGCGTGATCTGAGCCATCTTCCATATCTCGTGCTTGATCTGAGCCGTCTGCGTGATCGAACTCACATGACCACCCACTTCATCCTGCGACAATATGATCTCTCCCGAGATCTTATCCTCGTTTTCCTTTTATATCTGTATCTCTCCCTACGGTTCTCCTTCTTCCTCCTCATGAATGTCATGCACCAGTAAACCTATCTCTCTGTTTTTCTTTACCTAGGCCGACAGTGGACCTGTTCTCACCCTCTCTTTCCATGAAGTAGGCACCATCCCTTTACGGCTTGACCTTGGATCCCTCTACACCTCTTCATGCTAGGTCGGCAATTTTTTTCTTCTAAGCCTTGTGTTTCAAAGAAGAATGGCGCAGTTCCTTCGTGTTTTCTCTCCAGAGCATCCGACCCATCTCAACGACCTCACTTGCTCCTTCTCTTCCTCTCTAGGCCATGTAAGGGAATATTTGTCTTTCCTTGGGCCATTTCCTATTCGGTTGGGTTTTTGTATACATGTCTATATATGTATATCTCTGTAATGTTTATGTAAAAACCATACATGAACCTGTTTTCATGTGTTTGTCCTCATCTCATAAGTAGGATCGAACCAGAGGAGTAAAGAAAAACCCTTGACTAGCCTTTTTCATTTCCAGCGTCGGTTTTGAGTATATACATTTTTATATATATATATATACAATATATGAACAATTTATCTTGCCTTCACTCAAAGAATACCTAGATTCGTAAAGGTTGGTTTTAAAACACGGTAAGAAGAAGGGAGACCCCTCCATTGTCTCAGATCATGCAAAAATATGTGAGGATATATGTATATATAACTTTTATACATCCTTCCTACCTGTAAAAAATGACTTCCTTAATCTATGACGATCATTTTTAAAACATATTAAACATGGGAGACCACTTCTTGGGTAAAATTGAGGTTTCAGGTTGTTTATAAACATATAAACATATATAAGTATACATTATATATATATATATTGATATTATGTATTCTTTATTTGGTTATCTGGGTAAATATATATATATGAACTATTTTTACAAATCGGTTTAAAGGGGGTAGTCTAACTTCTACTGGTATATACCATGGATTAGATTTTATAAATATATATAGACTCTAATGAATATCAGTCTCTATGTGGGTCAAAACATGGAATAATTTTGTGAAATTTGATGTCCCAATCTACGGTGTGTGTATAACTTAATTTAGTTAAGAAAAATTAAGATTTTTTAAACTTTTATGACTTTTTGATGAAATTTAACGGAATACATGTTTTTAGTTTGACCAAAATATACTAAATAATATAAAGGTATGTAAAACCATTCAATCAGGTTATGCTCATTCAACATTTTATTTAACTGCAGTGTCTATTTTTAGTTAAGACATGATATAATCTAATTTCATTTACTATTTTAGCATCATATTAAATAGAATGTAATCTACTCATGAAATGAAGACTTTAAATAAAAAAGTGATCATTTTTACTTCTGCATGAAAAACCCCTTTCACCCCTGAATTGATGGCCTCATATGCAATGAGTGTGTACTGCCCTTGAATGCTTCTGATAAACTACATTTAAATTTTATCAATGATGACTATCATGTTAAGTAATTCTGAATTAAACAGTTACATTTTTTTATTCTATTAAGTACAAATACTCCATAATGCATGCTTGAGGAAAACCATTAACACTTTATCAGCATTTTTGTAGATGATGCATGTTATAATGTCGTATTTAATTCATGTATTTCTTCCGTAAATGTAACATAATATTTTTATTTGATTGATAAAACACAAATTAATAATAAATAATCTAAAAACCCGTTATTTGGAGTGGTATTGGAAACCCCAAATAACATCACATTAAATTGGGTATCTAATGCATTATGGGAATCCCTGGATACATATCCCCCTAATACATAAAAGGATTAAATTGGACAGATTATGTGACGGTAGGGCCTGATATAGCCCCAAGATGCATCGGTAGGTCTAATGAGACAAAACAATGTCACGACACAAGGCCTGACAACATTTAGGGTTCAGGTGAAATTCATGGACATGGATGACTATGTTCTTGGCACGATGCCTTGACATAGTCTGGAATTATACCCTCCTATTAATGTTTTAGTAATTGACCAATGATGGGATTATCCAACTAGTATGATATCCCTGGTTCAAATTCTTTGGTATCCACATAATGAATTAATGGAATGACATGATATGTCGTAGTAGTTCTGGACATGATCCATTTAACTACAACTTTATGTTATTACATGTCAAAAGATATAGATATGGCCATCATGATATGTGCACCAGTTGTGTTCATTATTACATCATTTTTAATTATGTCGTTTGCACTCAGAACTGCATGGGTAATAGTATTCATTACCCTGCATGTTGTTAATGGTCATGTATTATACAATCATTTAATTTCCCTAATTGGAACTGCGTACACTGATCATGATTAGATGTTATGTTATTATTTTTCTTTATAATTAATTTTCAAATTTTTAAGTTTATTTTCCAGAATACTATTTTTATTTTCATTAAAGAAAGATTATTTCCAAGTTGTTTTCAAACCCCTTACAGGGAATACATTTCTCACCCTAGGTTTTTGTTTTAATTTTTTTACATGTATGGGTTTTTACTAAAGATGTTTTTCAGAAGCAGCTGGTTTCCCAGAACATAAACCTCATAGTCCTCTGTAATAATGGGACATGATGTAATACTTGTAAATGTTTGAAATATAATTTTGATACATCATGTCTCACTGGCGTTGGCTCCGGGCACTCGAAGGCCGGGCCCTTACAGTTTGTATCAGAGGATAGGTTCATATAACTCTAGAATACCAGGTAGTATAAATATATGACTGAGCATCACTAAGTTATTATATTGTATCTTTTAGATGGCAGATGAAAACCTACCTACCAATCTTCAATCACTTCCCACTGAGGCCCAAGAGACCATTGTGTCCCTAGCTAGCTGAAAGAACATTCATAATTATGCCTATATATTTCATGCATGCACATGTACGAGGTGTCAAACTCACCTTGGTTGCTTAGTCTACACCGGGGTTTGGGAATGGATTACCTCCTTATGATGATGACCCAATTCACCACATATGCTCATCGGGGAAGGTACTATGAGGGTCTTTTCAGAGTATTCATGGTATATGAAGAATTTGGTACTATGATCCTTAACCATTTTCAAGAAGCCGCCACTTCCAGAGACCTCTGAGCATCCTACAATTGTCAGATTATAAACTACGGCTTCTGGGGCCAATGGTTGGACTTAAGGATGTTAGAAGATGTGTGCACCCGACTATCTTACAGGAAACAAGTGTGTGTTGATGATTCCCAACTTCACACCCCTCATGCTACCCTCAGGAGATGTCACATGTTTCTCCGTGAATTTAACCCTGAATGCTCACCATGTGATTGGTTTGAGAAGTTAGGATGTTTTTCTTATCTATGTGGAGTTCGTATAGTAGGTCGTTAATGGAAACTCATGCACTGATGTATAAACATGTGTGGAATTGAAATATTATTTGTTTTCCTTTCCTGTCAATACCATATTTGAACTTTTAAGTGAATTATCATGAATGAATTTTCAAATGGCTGGACAAAAAAATATCTTATCCCTACCTGATGAAATGTTGGAGGAAATGTTAATGAGGATGTGCACCGTGGACTATCGTTCTTTCCTCCATCTTTGAGGATCATGTCAACGAATGTCTGAATTGTCCAAAAACCATGAAATTCTTCATTCATGTCAAGGGTTCGACAATGTATACCACCTCATCTCCAATACCCAACTACCTTATTATAGGAAGAGGGGGAGATACTTCGAAGGTCATTTTCGATGTTTCACCCTGGCTCAGAATTTTTCTACCAGAGCATGTTTCCTAGTAGCTGCCCAAGATGGGAACCGCAGAGCAGCTTTCATGTTCTAGATTCTAAACATTAGGGTTTTTAATCGCATGGTTCCAATGGAATATCATGAACGTGATGTAGTTCGGCGGAGTACCAGAGAATATGTCCATTCGAAAATCCCCGACATTATTACCGCTTGAGCCTCCCTATCGAAGATAGTGTGTAGAACACATGAGCAGGAGATGAAGACATACTGCTCAGGGTGTATCTAGGCTAGTGAAGAAGATGAATTGAGTATAAACCTGGGTATTCCATTGACCTAGCCAAATCTCCCATTTTGGTGATGATGATCATCTGGGGGTTTTCTCTTTAAGTTTATGAATAGAATTGTGAGGATGCAATTCTTTGAAGGGGGAAATAATGTAAAACCCCGAATATTTCAACACCTTGTAAATAGAAAATGTGTGTTTGATTCCATTAATGTTTTCTCCTTCTAACCAAACAGAATATAAAAGATAAAACACGGATCTTTTTATTTATTAACTTTACACCGAAGTGTCTTACAACATACTCAGTTTACAAGGAATGCTCACTAACCAGAAATTCCTTATAAAAACCCTAGTAAGATCACTGGAAGTCTACCTATGTTAAAAACAATCCCAACATCATAATTTGGATCATTAGGACCCATCATGAGCATCCGAATATCTAGTGCCACTGAGGTCGTGCTAAAAACCAGTGGGATGATGAGAACCATTCTCCTCCCTAAGAAACTAAGACACCCCCAATTATTGGTTTTTTAGGGCACCTATTTGACCATTACCTCATATAGCCGTTGGAATCTCAACGGCTATAATTATATCTAGTGGAGTCTCTAAATTTCATAACGGTTGAGTTTTAAAATAAAAAAGTTTTTATTCATTATGAAAAAGTTTGTTTTTATAATTATTTTTGAATTTTATTTTATGTTTTGAAATTATGTATTTAAATGCCATAGTTTTAAAATAAACGAATACTTTTCTGAACCTTGTTGTTTTCACAAACCATAATGTTTATTTATAAAGTTCAAAACATAGTAATTTAAATTATCCTTTAAATAATATAAATTTTATGACTCCTCAAGAGGGTATTTTATAAGTATAGAACAAACATAATTTTAATATGTATTGTGTAGATGTATTTTTGATACCCTAATGTTATATATTTTTTAACTAAATAAAACTATGTTTTCAACCATGAAGTATATTATACAATGAATCCTAGTTTTATAAAACCATTGCACTTTTTTATAGTTTAATAAGAACGAATTCATTGGATAATGTTTTCATTAAATATTTGTTCTTATATTTATAAACACTTACTATTTTAAATAACATATATTTTTAAGAATATGTACTTAATGTTATCAAAACATAAATGAGATTTTTAAATGATTATCTAAATTTTAATTAAAAATTTTAAAGGGAACCAGCCAACTGAGGGAAGCCTAACGGCCAAGCCCTCAAGGTCAAGCCTCGTCCCCCTAGACACCCAAGGTAGAGACCAGGGGTGTCTCGAGTGCATGATTAGATGAGAGATGGAGCCCGATCATAGCTCTCTCTAGGTGCCAGCGTTCACGCACAAGCCCGTGTCTAAGGCCTGCGGTGCGTAGGGTGTATGGGTGGGCCGAAGCCCACAAGGGGCCCGTGTATAAGGCCCTCTGGAGTGTGTGAATGAGTGATTTCAATGCGTTAGGAGCACTGAAGCTTATAATCCATTCCCAAAGGTTGTCCTGTTTCGATGTGGGATGGCATAAATTCGGTGATGCGCGATCTGAGCCATCCGCCGCATTTCAAACTTGATCTGAGCCATCCACGCGATCGAAGCCACTAAATCACCCTCTTCACCATGGGACCATCCGATCTCTCTTGAGATATGATCCTGGCCATCCTATTATTTTCGTATCCCTCCCCGAGGTTCTCCTTTTTCTTCCTCGTGCATGCCACATGCCAGTAAACATATCTCTCCATTTTTCTTTGCCTAGGCCGATAGTGGACCCATTCTCACCCCCTCTATCCACGAAGTTGGCACCAGTCCTTTATTACTTGACATTGGATCCCCTCGATGGCACTTCATGCTAAGTGAACTGTTTTTTTCTTTTAATCCTTATGTTGTAATGAAGTGCGGGGTTGTTCCTTCGTGTTTTCTCTCCAGAGCTTCTGACCTGTCTCAACAACCACACTTGCTCCTTCTCTTCCTCTCTAGGCCCAGTAAGGGGATATCTATCTTGCCTTGGGCCGTTTCTAGTTCGATTGGGTTTTTCTATATATATATGTGTACTTATATGTAAATTTATGTAAAAACAATACATGAACCTGGTTTCATGTGTTTTTACTCATCTCACAAATAGGATCAAACCAGAGGTGTAAAGAAAAACCCTTGACAGTCCTTGGTCATTTCCAGCATCATTTTTGAGTGTATATATATATAGGTATATGTATACACATATATATATATATATATATAATATGCACAATTTATCATGCCTTCACTTAAAGAGAACCTTGATCCGTAAAGGTTGGATTTAAAACAAGGTTAGAAGAAGGGAGACCCCTCCTTGGTCTTAGATCATGAAAAAATATATGAGGATATATGTATATATAACTTTTCTACAACCTTCCAACCTGTAACGAGTGTATTACATAATCTATGATGATCAGGTTTAAAACATATTAAACAAGGGATACCACTACCTGGGTAAAATTGTTTTTTCTTATTGTTTATTAACATATAAACATATATAAGTATATATTCCATATATATAGATATATTGTATTCTTTATTTGTTTATCTGGGAAAATACTTATATATGACATATTTTTACAATTCGGTTTAAAGGGGGAAGTCTATCTTCTACTAGTTTATACCATGGATTATATTTTATTACTATATATAGACCAATTATTATCAGTCTCCATGCAGGTCAAAACATGGAATAATTATGTGAACATTAATGTCCCAATCTACGGTGTGTTCCAAACATAATTTAGTTGAGAAACATAAAGCCAAGTTATACTTTTATGACGTTTTGATGGCCTTAATGGAATGCATGTTTTTAGTTTGACCAAAATATACTAAATAATAAAAAGTTATGTAAAACTATGAAATCAGGTTATACTCATTCAACATCTTATTTAACTACTGTGTCTATTTTTAGTAATGACATGATATAATTTAATTGCATTTAAACTTTTATCATCATACTAAATAGCATGTAATATACTCCTGAAATGACAACTTTAAATTAAAATGTGATCATTTAAACTTTTGCATGAAAACCCCATTTCACCCATGAATTGATGTCCTTGTATGCAATGAGGGTGTAGTTCCCTTGAATGCCACTGATAAACTACATTTACATTTTATCAATAATGTTTGTGATGTTATGTAATTCTGAATTTAACAGTTACATTTTTTAATTTTATTATGTACAAATACTCCAAGATGCATGCTTGTGGAAAACCATTAACAATTTATCAGCATGTTTTGTAGATGATACATGTTATAATGTCATATTTATTTCATGTATCTCTTCCATAAATGTCACTTCATATTTTTATTTGATTGATAAAACACCAATTAATAATAAAGGATATAAAAAACCATTATTTGGAGTGGTATGTGACACCCCAAATAACATCACTTTAAAATGGGTATCCAATGCTGTAGGGGATGCCTTGGATACATATCCCCCTAAGACATAAGTGGATTATATTAGACTGATTATGTGATAGGTTGGGCCCTCTATATCCCCTCGATGCATCGGTAGGTCTCATGTGACAAAGCAGTGTCACGACAAAAGTCCTGAAAACAGATATGGTTCAGGTGAAATTTCTGGACATAGAAGGTTCATGTGAAGTTCTTAGACATGGATGATTACGGTATTGGCATGAGTACTTGGAACATTCTGGAATTATACCGTCCTATTAATGTTTTAGTAACTGATCAACCATGGTATTTTACAACTAGTAGGATATCCCTGGTTTAGAGCCTTTTGTATGCACAGAATGAATTAATGGAATGAAATGATATGTCGTAGTAGTTCTGGATTTGATCAATTTAAACCAACATTATGTTATTACATATGAAAAGATATGGATATGGCCATCATGATATGTGAACAAGTTATGTTCATTATTATAGGATTTTTTATTATGTCTTGTGCATTCAGAACTGCCTTCCTAGTAGTATTCATTACCCTGCATGTTGTTAATGGTAATGTATTATACAAGCATTTAATTTCCCTAATTGGAACTACGTACTCTGATCATGATTTGATGTTATGTAATTATTTTTCTTTATAATTAATTTCCCAATGTTTATGTTTATTTTAAAGAATACTATTTTTCTTTTCAATAAAGAAAGATTATTTCCATGTTGTCTTCAAACCCCTTATTGGGCATACATTTCTCACCATATATTTTTGTTTTAAATTTTTTTTAGGTATGGGTTTTTACTAAAGCTATTTTTCAGAAGCAGCTGGTTTCTCAGAATCTGAACCTCACGATCCCCTGTAATAATGAGACATGATGTAATACAATTAAATGTTTGAAATGTAATTTTGATACATCATGTCTCACTAGCACCGGCTCCAGGAACTTGGAGGCCGGGACCTTAAATATATACTAAATAATTCTCATGTTATATTCATTATAAACATCCTTTATACATCCTTATTATACCCATAAAAATTTTAATGTATTGAGTAACAACTACACCACGACGTGAAGACAGTAAGCCGAACGTATGCATGTATGGTGACATGTCATTCCAAGGATGGATAGAATAATAAATATAGTTGTACCATATTTATAATAACATCAAATTATATCAAATAAACTAGAGTTATTATTTTATAATGGAAATAACAAGGAAAGAAGAAGTGGAATAAGAAAAAACATGAAAGAGGTGGTGAGATATTTATGTCTTCTTCGGGTTCTTCGTTTTGATTTGATCAAAAGGGGTCCATAGGTTGGAATTCTAGCTAATGTAAAGCCTATATGATGAAGGGAGGATAGTTGAGAGGGTATTTGGGCAGGGTTTGGCTGGACCAAATGGCTTTGAAAGTGATAATTCGAGGGAAGGGGAAGTTACCTTTTAGAATAGGGGTGAGGGGAACCTTAGGAAAATATAGAAATATTATTTTATAAAAAAAACATTTTTTTGGTTTATAATGGTGCCAAAATGAATTATTCACAGGCTAAAGTGGGGATGGGTCGAAGTACTTTCAAACAATAGGTTTTATACATGTTTGGTTGACTATATTTACCTTATCCTTTACATTTAACTATTAGTTAAATAGTTTTAAATTTACCATGTCTCTTTGTATTTTTATATTATATGGTTAATAAACTTACTATAAACTTCCCAGAGAACCCCATGTGGTTCATTAATTAAACACCCATAATTATCTATGTCTTTTGGATGATCCTTAGATTTTTTGGATTATTATATCAACCAATAATATTGTATTTGTCTTAAACACTCATTTATTTCAATTTTGACATTATTTAATAATTGATTTTTGATAAAGTCTTAAAAAAATTATTACTTCGAGATAAATACATTTAATCAACCCTTACATGTCTTATGAGCCTATAAAATTAGTGTAATTAATTAAAAGTCTAAAATTAAATTTATTTGGATATTTATAATATCAATTATATTAATCATTCATTAGTACGGTAATTATTGCATCATCATTGTGTTAGAAATAAATAAATTTATTTAATTTCTAAAAATTATAAATAAAATACCATTATGTAGGAAATAGTTTAATCATTCTAATGAATATTTATAGTCGAATTTATATTGTGTGTAACCCAATATTAAAAAATTTTATTGTTATTCATCATTGAATTTAACACTTTTAACTCTTCTTTAGATAAAATAATAATAATTGTCCATATCTAGTCCAACTGGACCAAAGAGGTTGATATTTTATTCTTTAGGTTTTTGTTGTCAAATTAGACACCTCTAATAGAATTAGTACATATGTTAGGGTAATAATATATCTCATTTTTACCCTTAATTATTGTAACACCCCAAGCTTCCATGGTACGATTTTTTTTGAATAGTATAGTACCGTGTGTTGTACGCAACTTCGAGTTCTCACACACACCACAACAAATCAAACTAGCTGTTATGAATAGTAATACCTACTTTTTGAAATTTTATAATTTTTATCTCTCAAAATTGACTTCATTTTTGGATTTGGAATATCGAATTTATCCTAGGGTGAAATTTTGGTTCTTTTCAGATAACTTTTATATTTTGATGAATAGTTAAAATTACTAAATTTTAATTAAAAACAAATTTTTTAATCAAAATAATTAATAGTGATAAATTTTGAATTTGAGTAGTTTTAAAGTATATTTATAGTAAATTTTTACCATTTAATACAATGTTGGTCATTGGACATAAAATCACAATTAAACCGGACATAAACAAATATCTATCTTTTGATAGTTATTATATCTTAAAAAACATGATTTTTTGTTTTGACAGCGGAAATTAATTTTAAATTAATTTCTGCATCATCTGTGATTTGAATTTGGAAAATTTTATTCCATATTTGGAATTAGGATGTACAAATTGTGTAAATATGTAACTTTTATTTTTAGACATTTTTAAATAATTATTTCGGTAAATATTTTATTTACGATGGTTAAAGGGTAAATCTGGTAAATAAGGGTAAACACATAAAATTATAATAATAATAAATTACCCTAAAACATGTCTTAACCTTATTGGTGGAAACATGTCCAACCATGAGCATCTTTGGGTCGATTTTGGGACCCCATGGAGCCACTTGTAGGTGATAGGGACACTTTATATTAATTAAGTTAAAGCAAATACAAAAATGCCAAAAGCATATAGCTTTTAACAAAAAAAATTACATAGGGTTATATATGTTATATTTTCTATTATAAATATTATTTATAAAGATAATAATATTTCCAACATAATTGTATTTTATTTATAATTTTTAGAAATTTAAAAATTAAAAATATATATCACACAATAATGATGGAGTATTTTCCTTATTAATGAAAGAATCAAATAATTGCTATTATAAATGATAAAAGAAATATAATTTATTTGTTTTGATGAAAAAACGAATTTCATTAGTTAATATGACATTTTAGGATTGCTTAAATGACTTTTGTTCTAATTAATAATGTTGTTAAGACTTTAAGAAAAAAAAATTATTGAGTAGTGTCAAAATTGACATAAATGAGTTTTTAAAACAAATATTATATTATTAATTTATATTCTATTCCTAAAAATCAATGATTCGGCCAAATTACTCATATAATAATTGGTATATCAATAATGGACCACTTTGGGGTCGCATGTATGTATATAGTTTGTTTATTAATTATATATTGTAAAAAACAATGTGACATAGTAAGTGTCAAAGTAATTAACTAAGAGATAAAACTAAATGATAAGGTTTATATAATGACCCAAACCTGTCTAAAATCTATTGGATGAAGTATTTCGACCCATCCCCACCTTAGACTCTGAATAATCCACTTTCTATCCTTTACAAACCGAATATGATTTTATTATAAAATAATACTTTAAGTTTTTCCTAAAGAACCCCTCAACCCTCTTATAAAAGGTCACTCCCCCTTCTCATTATTTCACACCTTCAATGCCATTTGGCTGGGCCATCCCCTCCAAAATATCCTCCCAACTTCCCTCAATTCATCCTAGAGGATTTAGTTTTATCAGAAAGCCAACCTAAGGATCCCTTTTGAACAAATAAAAAGGAAGAACCCAAAGAAGAGGTAACGTCTTCACCACCCTCTTTAATGTTCCTTTCATCTTAAACATCTTCTTTCCTTGTTATTTCCATTCTAAAATAATAACTCCAGTATCTTATATATACTGTGATGTTATTATAATTATGGACCAAACGAATTCATTATTCTATCCATCCCTTGATTTACATGTCACCATACGTGCATACGTACGACCTACTATCTCCACGTTGTGCTGTAATTGTTGTTCAATATATTATTATTTAGATGGTTATAATAATGATGTATAATTCATGTAAATAATAAATGTAACAAGATAATTATTCTTTCTATATTATATACCATCCAATTATATATTATTTTAATATCAAAAGAATGATATTGTCGCTCGTGCGTATGTACAGACTACCGTCTCCACGAACGAGATGATATTCATTCCCCATCGTATCCATGCAATTATAATTCTCATTTGATGATTAAAAATATTGTTTAAGGACTTTATATCATCCTAGATATGAATAAGATACAACCTATCCATAATAAAAATGACATATGTCAGAAATCATATAAAATAAAATGAGTAAGTTAACACCCAAAACGATGATAATACTAAGATATTATAAACAAAGCAATGTTAAAAGATCATATATGATATCATATTAATGTATATGATTCTTGTATAATTTAATAACAATTAATTCATCATTATACAGAAGGTTAACCTACCCTCAACCATGGAAAAGTACAAGGTAAGGGTTTATTTCACAATCTCTTCATTATTCGAGGTTCTTTATACATAATTATCTACTGGGATCTCTTTATCATCCACATTCATGTATCTTAAAATTTTTTTTCCAAACATTCTTAATATTTTAAAGAATATGGGTTAAAGTCATTTATACCCTTGTTTGAATTTTTATAATAATATTATAAAGGAATCTTTCTGTCGTTTTCCAAACAAGGTCTTTTTTAACCTTTTCGACAGAATTAAGGTAAGAATGTCTTTTTTAACTTATACGGCGGGTGAAGCTATTTTCCACCATTATAAAATCATATAATCATCCCTTACAAGATTATAAAGATATTTTCAAAGTAAATGTTTTATTTTATAATTATGTGACGTTTAAATGATTTAAAAAAAGAGACATTTCTCACAAAGATTTTTTATTTCAACTATGTCAACATCCTTTGATGAATTTTAAGCTTATTTGAAGTTGAGATATTATGAAACAAAACATCCACATTGTATTGAAGATTTTGTGATATGTTTGACTATGGATGTATTATTTTTATACCATTCATGGTTTATGGAGAAAGTATTTACATTTCGTATGCTAGTTTTAATTCGAATGTTTATGTTACGTTTAAACCTGTTCATATGAGGAATGAATTGGACTTAATAAGTGACGGGTGGAGCCTGTTATAGCTCCTTGATGGATCGGTAGGTCTCATGAACCAAAATAGTGTCTTGGCATGAAGCCTTGACAAAATATTATTTATAGTGTGGGAATGAGGCCTTGGATACGTGGTTATGATAGTCTTGAATTATGCATTCCATCATTATGAAAGTGGTTATTGATATTCCATGTGATTATTAGACTAGTAAAATATCCATGTGAATAAGTAAATGGAATTATCTCATTTTATCTTTTCCATATTATGTTTAATTTCATGGTTAAAAGGATTTTGTTTTAGTTATACATTGCCTTAAATGTTTATGCTTATTTATAAAAGTTTCTGTTATATTGTTATCCTTACTGAGCATCTGAGCTCACCCCTTTCAATGTTTTTATTTATTTATTAGGATGTGGGGAAGTAATTTATGAATGACCTATATGGATAATATGAGGGGATATGATGACAAGATGTTGTTGTTGTAGTTTTCATTTTTTTGATGTAATGTAAGACTTATTAATATATTTAGTGTTTCCAAGGCTATTAAACTAATAGGTCTTTCGGGATTTGATATTTCTTGTGATCATGCCATTGTAATGTAATAATGCACCGACTCTGGGAAACTGGGGACAGAGCATTACAATTACCATATTTACTTTTAACCGTGGTAAATAAAAGTAAACATTTACTATTCATAAATATTCATTTTCATATTATTGAACCACATTTTACTTTCTTATATCAAATGTGTCTCTCTAATTTTTGAAATTTAACTCACAGAAGCGGTAAAATTAGGTTTTATGTAAATTGGCAAATGCTTCTTGGAGGTGGGTCAAAGACAGTAAAAAGATCAATAAAATTTTTATATATCTAAAATTATTATAAAATGACTTTAATGAATTAAATTGAACATATATATTTATTATGTATCTATTTTGACATAAAATAAATTTAAATAAAATAAATAATTAAAATATAAATATTTAGTTTTAAACTGTAACTCAGTGTTTTTCACTATTCATCAAAAACTTAAATTTTTCTGAAAAATACCAAAAATTCAATCGAAACTAATTTCGATATTCCTAATCCAAAAATGAAGTCTATTTTGAAAGATAAAATTTATAAAATTTCAAAAATGCGTTATTATTATTCATAAAAGCTAGTTTGATTGGTTGTGGTGTGTTAGTACTCGTAGTTGCGTACTACAAACACTATTTTATTATTCAAAGAGAAGCGTATTGTGGAAGCTTGGGGTGTTACATTCTACCCTTCTTCAAATAATTTCATCCTCAAAATTTCCTAAATATTACTTAATAAAAAGTCTCAGCTGGTTCATTATCATATGTTCCTTGGGTTTCCATGATGCCTCTTCCATCTTGTGGTTCCTCCATAGAACTTTTACTAGACAAGTCGTTCAGATTCTCAACACTTGTTCAATTGTATCAATAACATTTAAAGGCTCTTCATTATAAGACAGATCGGGTTCCAGTTCTAATTCCTCATAGTTGAGTACATGCATTGGGTCAGGCATGTATTTTATCAACATTGATACGTGGAGCACATCGTGAATTTTGAGAGACTTAGCGGCATTGCAAAATAGTAATCTACATCCCCAATTCATTCAAGAATCTCGAAAGTTCCGACGTACCTAGGACTTAATTTTCTCATCTTACAAAAATGTATAACACCCTTCCATCGATATTCCTTCAAGAAAACATGATCTCCTACCTGAAATTCTAAATCCTTCCATTGGTTATTGCCATATCTCTTCTACCTACTTTGAGCTTCTTGGATATGGGTTTGGAATAACTACACCTTTTTCATTGTTTTTTCCACAACTTCTGGGCCTATATGTTTTTTTCACCAACATCATCCCAACAGGTTGGTGTGCGACATCTCTCTCCGTATAATACTTCATATAGTGTCATTTGAATACTTGAATAGAAGCTATTATTATAGTAAAATTATAAAATAGGTAAATATTGATCCCGCATACCTTGAAAGTCATGTGAGCGTGATATAAACATGTCTTCTAATGTTTGAATAGTCCGTTTTAATTGTCTATCAGTTTGGGGGTGGTAGGAAGTGCTCAAACAAAGATCAGTATCTATGGATTTCTGAAGACTTTTCTTGAATCTTGATGCAAAATGTGGATCACGATCAGAAACAATCAATAGGGGTACTCCATAAAGTCTTGCAACCTCATTAATATATAGTGTAGCTAGATGTTTAAGTGGTAAATCTTCTCTTATAGCAAGAAAATGTGACGAATTGGTAAGAAAATCAACAATGAACCATATTGCATCATTCCTTCTAAGAGTATTTGGTAGTCTTATTAAAATCTCCATTGTAATGTTATTTAATTTGCACTCAGGTATGGGAAGAGGTTTCATGACTCCTCCCGGTTATTGCCTTCCAGTATTCACTTGTTGACAAACAATACATTTTGACACAAAATTATCAATCTCCCTCTTCATGTTTTCCCACAAAAAGTGATCCTTCAAATCTTATATATATCTTAGTGCTACCATGGTTTATAGATAAATTGTAACTATGAGCATCATCCAACAATCCCGTTTTTAGATCACGTATATCGGGAACACAAATTCACTTCCCAAATTTCAAAATTCACTCTTCATACAAAAATTCACTCAATATACCATCATTCACAGCTGTAATATTCTTTTGAAAATCTTTAAAATCGGTATGGGAACTCTTTATCATATCTAATAAAGATGGTTTGGAAACCATTTGAAAATGTATTAATGTTTCACCTTCAATGGTTATCCCTATGTCCAACTTAACTAGATCCTTGTATATGGGATCCTTTTCAACTCAAATCTTGTTCTGAACACCATGATCAATTCTGCTCAAAGCATCTACCACCTTATTTTCCTTCCTTGGGTTGTAGTGTATCGTGAAATCATAATCATGGTGTAGTTTAAGCCATCATCTTTTCCTCGTGTTGAGATATTTCTCTGAGAAAATAAACTTCAAACTCTAGTGATCAGTATATATCTCACAATTTTCACCATAGAGATAGTGTCTCCTAATCATCAAATCAAACATTACACCTACTAACTCAAGATAATTAGTGGGATAGTTTTCTTCTTGAATTTTTAGTTGTCATGATGTATAGGCAATAACTCTATCAATATACATAAATTCAAAACCATGTCCATTCATTGATGCATCACTATAAAAAACAAACCCATAATTCCCCAATGGTAGAGTCATGATAGAAGCATAGACTAATCTTCTCTCCAGTTCTTCAAAGCATTCTCCACACTCTATTGTCCAAACAAATTTAACCCCTTTACATGTGTGCTTTGTTAACGGGTTATCCCACTGGGCAAAATTCTAGATGAACATTTGATAATAACCTACTAAACCAATAAAACTATGTACCTTAGTTAAAATCATTGGTGCTGACCATTCTTGGATTGAAAAGGTCCTAGAAGGATCAACAGAGATTCCATACTTAGAGATAATATGGCCAAGAAATGAAACCTCTTGAATCCATAATTCACATTTGCTAAACATCCCATATAATTCATTTATTCTATGAGTCTTTACAATAATACTCTATTGATTTTCATGATCTTCAGAGCTTTTTGAGTATACCAAGATATCATCGATAAGTACCACCACAAAGTCCTCAAGATATTCCTTGAAAACACTATTCATTAGATCCAAGAAAAAATAGGGTGTGTTAGTCAATCCAAAAGGCATTATTGTAAACTTGTAATTCCCATACCTGGTTCGAAATGCTGTTTTTAGAATGTCTTCCTTCTTCACACACAACTGATGACATAAAGATCGAAGGTCAATCCTTGAAAAGTATTGTGCTCCATGAAGTTGCTCGAATAAATCATCAATGCGAGGTAGGGGATACTTTTTCTTTATTGTTATAGAATTTATCAACCTTTAGTCAATGCACAATCTCGTAGATCCATCATTATTCTTAACAAAAAGAACTGTGGAGCCCCATAGAGAAACACTAGGGTGAATAAATACCTTATTACTCAATTTCTCTAGTTTTTCCTTTAGTTCCACTAATTCCACAGTGGGCATTCTATAAGGGGTCTTCAATATGGGCCTTGAACTAAGAATTAGGTCGATGGAAAAATCAATTTCTCATTCTGAATGATGTCCAGGTAAATCTATTGGAAACACATCAACATATTCTTTCACAATAGTTAAATACTCTATTTGAACATTATTTTCCTCACCAACATTTATTTCATTCTCTTACTCCCAAATAATTGAATTTAGTTTAGATACTGTGGGTAGATCTAGATAAGAATTAGGTGGTGACATTTCTGCTCTAAAGATAAGGTACTCATTATCATCATCAAAAATTGTAACCTCATTCTTCTTACAATAGATTTTCTCATCATGGAATGAAATCCAATATATATCAAGGATTATATCAAATTCAATAATGGGTATGATGATGAGAACTTCTGAAAAATAACATTTAAATGCCTAATGGGAACTGATTCACAAATCTTTGTTGCAATGATAAATCCCTTAGGAGTTTTTACTGACAACACCTTTGTTAAATCAAAATGGAAATATCTAATTTTCTTAGAAAAATAAGAATATATGAAACAATGCGATGGTCCAGAATGAAATATAGCATTGGATAAACATGAGAAAACCATTAAATTACCTACCACTACATCTTTCGGTGCTTCAACCTCAGTAGTAGTGATAGTATATGCTTGGCCTTGATCCCTTGGAATTTTATGAAGTATGTTATCTGGACACATAGGACATTCATTTTCATAATGTCCCCTTTCTCTACAATTGTAGCATTCAACATGAATAGCCTCTTTCTTCCCCTTACAATCATGATCATGGTGGACTTTTTCACCACACTTGTAACAGACTCACATTCCCTTCAGATATGTACCTCTGGGTTTATTCCCACATTTACAGAATGATAGATATTCAAAATTTCCCTTCATCCCCTTATTTTCATTTCCAGAGTGTTAAGAAGATCTCTTCTTCTCTTTCTTTTCTTTAAAGTTGTAAGACAGAGAGAATTATTTGTCTATCTTGATATCACATGAGACAATATATGCGTACGATGAGAAGGATTGTGTGACTAATTCTTGACAGAGAAATTGTTTTAAAACATAAATGAAATGATGAATATTACTTCTTGGGTTACGTATATAATCTGCAACATACCTTGCTAACCTTGTAATGTTAGTTTCATACTTTGCGACATTCTCAGACTCCTTTTTCCTCAAACTCAGAAATTATCTTCCCATTTTTGATCGATGGTCAATAGGAAAGTTTTTTTCTAAGAAAATTTCATTAAACTTTCCACATTCCATATTTGATACTTCATTATCTTCCTTTTTGTTTTACATCAAAGACCACCATTGATCAACATCTCCAGTGAGGTGGAAAAATTACATGACCACTTTATCCCTTTTCCTACTCCTTAAGGCGTGGAATATTTTATCTAAGGAATTTATCCATTAATCAGATACTAATGGATTTGTACCCCAATTTATTTTTGGTAGATGTTGCCTCATAAAGAGATCTAACATTGATCCTCTACACTGTGGATCAGAGTGCTCCATACCGGTAAATTTATTATTCATAACCAGAGTGAGTTGTCCCAGTATGGTGATTAGCTGATTAGCACCAATTGATCACCATCTCCACCATAATTATCGGGAGAAGGAGGGATATACCAACATAGAGTTGTGCAATGATATGTTTTCCATTCATTCCACTAGGTTCCATTTCTAAACAATGGCATACAACAGATTAGTTTATGAATTGCAATACATAAATACCAAAATGTAAAACACTTAACATAAATTGAACAGTTTATGGATATAATCTATATTCATAGAAATGTTTTCATTGAGGTGGTATATACTCATAAACCCTTCATAATGTTTTGTAATGTAAATGATAATTATCCTATGAATATCCCTCAGGAGTGTCCTAACCGTGAGTATAGCAAGACCCGTTGTCGGGCATAGTTCCCATTCGAGTCTAGCTCAAAGCAGTGTTTTTAGGTTTTACCCCTAGTTACATCTATTCCAAAACAGCCTCTACCAACTTGTTTCCAAATAGTGGTTTATTTCTTGTAAAACTCATAAGATCTCTACAATACCGAAATTCCAGGAAGTTCTTCTATACTAATCCTCAATGTCTATCTTAGGGATATGTTCTCAAATCAGAGTTTATCTAAATTTTGATTCCAAAGTTTATACTAAATATCATCTGATACCAACTGTAACGTCCTAACCCCAGATTCCTAGAGTCAGAGCATTATTACGTATCATTGGAGTGATTACAAAAGATCAAGTCTCGAAAGACTAATTAGATTAGTAGCTTTGGAAGTACTAGATACATTAATAAGGTTTACATTACATCCTAAAATTGAAAACTACAACATCATTATTTCCATATACATCACTGAGATCCCAAATACTATCCATGCAGGTCTGTCATAATATACTTTTTCACATCCTGGGAAATATAAAACATAGAAAGTGGTGAGCTCTGATGCTGAGTAAGGATAACAATATATCAGAAACTTTGATAAATAAGCGTAAACATTTAAGGCAATGTATAGAACTAAAACAAAATCCTTTTCAACATAAAATTAATCATAAGAGGTAACATATAAATAAAAATAATTTCATTTACTTACTCACATGGATATTCTACTAGTCGAATAATGACATGCAATATCAATAGCCACTTTCATAATTGTGGAATGCATAATGAAAAACTTCATAACCACATAGTCAAGGACTTGTGCCATGACTAAAAATAAGATTTTTTAAGGCCTTATACTAGACATTGGTTTGTCTCATGAGACAAACCAATGCATCGAGGAGCTATAGTGGGCTCCACCCGTCACTTACTAAGTCTAATGCATTCCACATATGAAAATGTTTAAACATATCATAAACATTTGTATTAAAACTACCATATGAAATGTCAATACTTTATCCATATACACTAAATGGTGTAAAAATAACACATTCCCCCTAAAACGTATAAAAAACCTTCAATACAATATGGTAGTTTTGTATCATAATGATTCAACTTCAAATAAGGATACAATCCATCAAAGGAAGTTGACATAGATGAAATTGATCCCTTTTTAGAGAAATATATCTTTCTATTTTGAAATCATTTAAAAGACATATAATTATAAAAGAAAACATTTATTTTGAAAGTATTATTATAATCATGTAAGGGAATATTTGAATATGTTATAATGGTAGAAAATAGCTACACCCACAGTATAATTTAATAAAACATTCTTACCATAATTTTGTCAAAAGGGTCATAAAGTGCCTTGTTTGGGAAACGATAGAAAGATTCCTTTCAAACTTTTTTATAAAAATTCAAACAAGGATATAAATAAATTTAACCCATTGTCTATTAAATAGTAAAAATGTTTTGAAATACATGTTCATGAAACACGGATGTGGATTCTAAAGAGGTCCTAGTAGATACTCACGTATAAAACAACCTCGGATAATAAAGAGATTGTGAAATTAACCCTTACCATGTATTTTTCCGTGGTCGAGGATAGTTTAACCTCCTGTATAATGGTGAAATAACTATTATTAAATTATACAAGAATAATATAGATTAACATGACATCATATATGGTCTTTAGTATTTCATTGTTAATAATATTTAAGTATTATCATTCTTTCAGGTGTTAACTGATTTGTTTTCCTTTATATGTTTTGTTATGTAAGTAATGTTTGTTATGGATAATATGTATCTTATTCATATTCAGAATGATATTAAGTCTTTAAACCTAATTTTTAGTCATCTAATTAAAATAATTCTTCAATTGATATGGTGGGGAATGAATCTCATCGTGTTTGTGGAGACGGCAATTCGTACGTACGTACGAGCAAAAATATCATTATTCTGATATTAAAATCATATATAATTGGATGTTATATCATATATAAAGAATAATTATCATGATTAATTTATTATTTACATAATTTATGCTTCATTATTATACCCATCTGAATAGTAATTTATTGAGTAATAACTACACTACAACGTGGAGACATTAAGCTGTATGTATGCATGTATGGTGACATGTCATTCAAAGGATGGATGAAATAATAAATATGGTTGTGCCATATTTATAATAAAATCACAGTATATAGAAGATACTGGATTTATTATTTTATAATGGAAACAACTAGGAAAGAAGAAGTGGAAGAAGAAAAAACCTGAAAGTGGTGGGGAGATATTTACCTCTCCTACAGGTTCTTCCTTTGGATTTCATCAAAAGGGCTACATAGGGTGGTGTTCCGAATAATGTAAGGACTCTAGGATTAATGGAATACATTTTAGAGGGTATTTGGGCCAGTATTGGCTGAGCCAAATGTATTTGAAGGTGTGAATTAGAGAGAAGGGGAAGTTCCCTTTTGTAAGAGTGGTGAAGGGCACCTTAGGAAAAGCTAAAAATATTATTTTATAATATCATTATTTTAAGTTTATAATTGCTCCAAAATGAATATTTCAAAGGCTAATGTGGTTATGGTTCGAACAACATTCATCCAATAGGTTTAATATGGGTTTTGGTCACTATATTTACCATATATTTTAGATTTAACTCTTAGTTAAAGAGTTGGACATTTACCATGTCTCTTTGTATTTTTATATTATATAGTTAATAAACATACAATAAACATTTAAGAGACCCCAAGTGGTTCATTAATGATACACCCATCATTATATATGTTTTTTGGCCAAACCGTATATTTTTAGAATTTTTATTAACCAACAATATCGTATTAGTTTTAAAAACTCTTTTATGTCAATTTTGACATAATTTAATAATTTATTTTTTAAAGTCCTAAAACATTATTACATACAAATAGATACATTGAATAAACCCTGACATGTCATATTAACCTATAAAATCAGTTTAATTCATTAAAATTCTCAAATGAAATTTATTTGGATATTTATAATACCTATTATTTTCAATTCTGTTTGGTGCATTGTCGGCGCAACTGTTGTGGAGGCAATTCAGGACTTCTTCAGAGGGGGTCATTTGATCAAGGGGTGTCTGCTTCTAGGGTGGTGCTTGTTCTTAATGTAAAAGATCCAATCTTCATTAGCCAGTATCGACCCATATTCCTTTTTAATTTTTCTTACAAGCTATTAGCCACGGTGATCGGTAGGAGACTTTCAAGAATTATTCCCAAGGTGGTCTCGGCAGAACTGCACGACTTCATCCAGGGGAGAAGCATTCAAGGTGCGATGGGCATTGCTAGTGAGCTTGTACATGATATTAACAGACGAACTGTGGGGTCAAATTTCATCTTTAAGGTTGAAATGAATAATGCTTATGATTATTTGGAATGTAGTTTTATTTTTCGGTTGATGAGGGGGTTTGGGTTTCAGGAATGGGGTTTTGATCACTGTTAAAGGTGTTACTCTTCACTGCGGCTCTCAATAGCTTTGATGGGGAAGTGTTTTGGTTTTTCCAAAACTGTCCGAGGTGTGAGACAGGGAGATCCACTATCCCCAACCATCATTGTTCTTGCACAGGATGCACTTTCAAGGAATCTGAATAAAAGTCTTTTTGAAGGCAAGTTGAAACCATACTGTGGCAGAATGAACTCTTGGAGCATATCACACTTAATTTTTTCAGATGACATTATGTTATTCTTGAATAGCAGGTACAGGTCCTTGAATCATTTCAGTGATATCATGTCCAGATATAGCCGTGTGAGTGGTCAATCTATTAATCATTCGAAAATCCATGTTTATATTTAGGATAAATGCTCAGGGAGAACAGGTCGGGATATTCAGAGAGTGATTGGGTGTGGATAGAAGAAGCTGCCAATTGTGTATCTTGGGGTACCCCTATCTTGTGACCGGATCAAGAATCAACACTTCAATGGAATCACTGATCGACTGCTTGGGAGGATTTTTAACTGGAAGAACAAACTTTTGACTTTTGGGGGCCGAGTCATGCTCATTAACAGCATTCTTCTATCTATCCCCATGCACATTTTTTCTATTATTCAACCATTGAAGGGCATAGTGGAGAGGATGGAGAATATCCTCACCTCATTCCTTTTGGATGTTAAGGCGGAAGGGAGGTTCCACTGGGCTTCCTAGAAATAGATGGCAAAACCAGTTGATGAAGGGGGAGTCGGTTTGCGTGACATATAGGGATCTATCCTTTGTTTGGAGGCTCGTCTTGCATGGGAGATCTTTAGTGGGGAGTCTCTGTGGGCACGATTCTTCAGGAGGAATTATGGATGGAACTTGGGGAATAACTTCGTGGGTGCTACTGGTTTGGCCAAATGCATGTTTGGTCATTTTGAGGAGTTGCATGGCCATGTTCGATGGATTATTGGCTGCGGGAATGTTAGCTTCTGGAATGATAACTGGGAAGGTGAAAAGCTTGCTTTTGAAGGTTGTCCACAACCGAACATCTCTTTCAGGGAAGCATGCAACTAATTAGACTTCATCCATTCTTCGTTAAACAACACTCAGTTGAGTGTTTTTTAAAATTTTGTGATGAAAGATGAACCGGATATATGCTGTTTCACAGAGGCGAGTTCTGGCAGGTTTAACATCCGCGACTACAGAAGGATTATTCAGAGGGAGAACCTGAGAGAGGAAGACAGGCCGATCGCTTGGTGCAAGGAGATTCCGACGAGGATGGACTTTCTTCTTTGGAGAGTCAAGAACAGAGCATTACTGACAGAGGACAATATCCAGATGAGAGGGGTGTGCATGGTCTCCCAGTGCTTCTGTTGTGATCACCCTAATATAGAGACAACGACACACCTCTACTTTCAAGGTCAGTGGGCTTCCTTGCTTTGGTCTGCATTCAACCACTTTCTATCATCAGTTGGCATGAGCTGGATCTACCAGGAGTATGTGTCTGCATGGTTCTCTGAAACAGAGCACAAAGCCATGGAACACACAATCAGGACCATCATTCTTGTGGTGGTTTGCTGGATTTTATTGGAGGCCTATAACCAGGTCAGGTTGGGTGGTAAAAGATCCCCTTGGGCTCATCGAATCCGGCTCAAGTCCCTCATTGTGGAGTTAGCTTCTCTAGTGAAGGGGGGGACAGCTTCGGTCACGCTATGAAACTTCCTCAAGAACACATACAAGCCTCCAAGAAGTGGTGGGTTTTGGGTTGCGTGGAAGACCCCAATCAGTGGTTTGAAATTAAATGTGGACGGGTCATGCATGGAGGGAGTGATGAGGGGCGGGGGTTTATATC
The DNA here is from genome assembly GCA_963277665.1 of Viscum album. Lineage (NCBI taxonomy): Eukaryota > Viridiplantae > Streptophyta > Magnoliopsida > Santalales > Viscaceae > Viscum > Viscum album. The sequence goes on from OY728125.1 coordinate 280,878,275, forward strand.
GCGGTGGTTGGGGCTTGGTGCTTTTGAATTTTAGTGCATTTTATGGTCCAGGTAATTCTTTGGAGGTGGAGGTTCAAGCACTTCTCTCTAGTTTTATGGTTTGCAGGAGATGGGGCTGGCATGTGGAGGAGATTGAATCAGACTTAGAGGTCTTTGTTAAAGCACTAAAGGGAAGGTGTCAGATCCATTGGGAGCTTACATACCTTTTCATAAGATGCAAGGTGGAGACAGATCATGGGAGATTAATTCACCATAGCTGGAGGGATACCAACCTTGCAGCTGATGCACTTGCGCATTTTGGCAGGCAGGAGGATTCTCTTTTTGTCTATGATCATCTTTATTCCCTTCCTCTTGAGTGTTTATGCGTGGTCCGAGGGGATTCCCTTGGTCTGCATCATTTTCAACCCCCTTGATGGGTCCTTTCTTCTTTCATGGTGTTTTTTCTATTAATAAATAATAACTTTCAGTCCAGTCTAGTCCCTATTTACATTTAACTGTGGAAAATAAAATTTAAAATTTACTATTCATCAAAAATTATTTTCATCTTATTGAACCACATTTTATTTACTGATATCAACTGTGTCTCTTGGATTTTTGAAATTCAACTCACAGAAGTGGTAAAATTATGTTTTATGTAAATCTGCAAATGCTCCTATGAGGTGGGTAAAATGCGGTAAAAAGTCCAATAAAATTTTTATATATCGAAAATTATTATAAAATGACTCTAATGAATAAAATTGAACATATATATCTATTATGTATCTATTATGACATAAAATAGATTTAAATAAAATAAATAATTATTTAAATAAAAATTCGGTTTTAAAATATAACGTAGTGTTTTTTCACTACTCATCAAAAATTGCTATTTTTCAGAAAAATACCAAAAATTCGCCCTATGCTAATTTCAATATTCTGAATCCAAAAATGAATTCCATTTTGAATGATAAAATATATAAAATTTTAAAAAGTGGGTATTACTATTTATAATGGCTAGTTTGATTGGTTGTCGTGTGTCAGAACTTGAAGTTGCGTACAACACACACTATTATATTATTTAAATAGAAGTATACCATGGAAGTTTGGGGTGTTAACGAATAATGGTTTCAGACATAATGTAAAAGATTCTTTCCAAAGATCAATTATTCATTTAGGTTATTATTTCCCTTTCTATTACCCAAAAAATTCTCCTTTATTTTATGTAATTCATATATGTTATTTTTATATTTTCAAAACTCATTTAACCCTAACATATAGTCCTTATTTTATGGTTTAATACATGATTTAAAAATGTTAGCTTCTCAATTATTATCAATAAGAATGTACAATTAAACGGAATATCCTGATTTCCCACCAGTTTCCATGTTCACTCCATAACCTTGTTTAATACAAAACCTTCTTTTTAAATTAACTAAATTTATCAAGAAAAACTATCTTGGTTCATTAATAGTTTTATACAAACATTAATGTATTTTTTATTAGAAATAATATTTAATATTTTCCCTTGAAACACATTAAAGTTTCTCATTTCTAATGTTTCTAAAACACTCCTTTTTACATGTTATCACTTCAAGTGGACATAATTTATCATTATATTTTCCAATTATTCATTATGAATTACCATGTATGTTTTATATAAATTCTTTCATGGAAACCATTAGGATACAAATATTTATTTGACTTCTAATATGATTTGAATACCCATTTATTTATATGGGTAAACTATGACTTTTTGTCTGATTCATCATGTACAACACATATCCATGAACATGTTATGATGGGATTATCTAAGATATCACTCAAATGCATTGGGTAATGTTTAGTCTCATGATATGTCATAATGGAAAAACGAGTATACCTAAATCCTTTATTAAACATTGTCTTCCATGTCCAATGGTCCAGAAAGTTAGTCGTAACTCATTCTTATCTCATATGGGATATTATTTCCACATTCCTATGATTACATGATTAAATTATCCCAAGTGATAAATTTTATGTTTAATAATGTAAATTTTTTCCTTTTTTAGGTCTTCATGTTATTCCTCCAATCCCATGTGTTATTCCTTATTTCTAGGTTCATTTCCCCTATTGTTCTTTTTAGTTGATCCCTTTAATCATACATTCCCCAGGTTATTTTATGCATATATATGTACAAAGAGGAAGTTATAAGTGCATTATGTATATGAAATAAACTATTTTTTTATTTTTGGTCTCTTGTTTTCAAATTTTTACCAAATATTTCAAAGGTACTAGAATTTACAATCCACGGTGGTATTTTATGTTTAATTATATATAAAATCATGTAATAAAGTGTGTAAAATACTAGGTCAATTACAATTATTTTTAATTTATTATCTTAATTGCTTTATATGTTCTTTTTTTTACTTTCATATTTTACAAAACCTTTTAGATTTATTCTTTAATTGTGATTTATATATAGTTATTCACAAGTTTCAAGTCGCTCAAGGGATGGTGAATTATGCGTATAAGGATTATTATTTATATTAATTTATTGAAATATTTATAGGAGGATTTTCATAATTTAGTGTTTCATTTTGATTTATTTTCTTATAATTTTCGATATATATTTTTAGAAAACTAAATCATAGGGGGGGAAATTGATTTTATAGAGAATCAATTTGGTTGTGATAGTAAACGTGATATTTCATTTTCATTTGAGGGCATATGTTAATACATCTTGGTATAAGATCATTCGTTTAGATATAATAAATCTAAAAATTCCAGATATTATTAACTAATATAGATCTAATGGAATTTTAATATTTTTGAATTTCTTCCAAGTATTAAATAATGCCTTTTTTAGAACCCATATTTTGATATTATTAACTATCTATTCCTTCTCTAGATGAGGTGATAATTTTTGCGATCTATTTTAAAAATAATTTTAATTCTATTTAAAAAAACAATCAATATTTACTATTATATATTCTTTTTTATAGTGTGTTATTCTCATTGCTTCATCCTAATAATTTTAATCTATACAATCTTTTAGTATGCATTGCAATGGGGAAATGAAATTTAAATTAAAAACATTAACACATTTCCATGGAAATTAAACACCACTAGGGGAAGGTTAAATCTTATTAAATTCACAAGTAAAAATATTTTTATCTATCACTCATGTTTTTTAGAATCAATGATGTAATGATCTCTTCTATCACTTTAGTTGAAAAAAATATTTCTACTATACTAATAGAATACATTATAGAATCTTGAGGTTCAATGAAAAGAAATAAATTATTAGGTACTTTTGTAGATCATGTTTCTTGAAAGACATCAAAAATATAACAAGTTATCCATTATCACAGGTATTATAATTCAATTACTAAAGGAAAAAATCTAAAATATATAGAACTAAAATTCAATGTTTCGCATTACTTTATATTTAATCTTTACTATAATGTGGTCGGAAAAGTCTATATTTTGTTGAAAATCACTCATTAAACTGATGACTAATTTATTAGACCTATGAATTAAAATATATATAGTTATTTTTCATTATACCCATGAATATAAACAAATAATTATATTAAATTTGATAACAAATTTACATTCATAATAATTTCATTTCATTATATGTTAGGTTTCAAAAATTTCCTTAGAAATCAAATAGAAATCATATTTAGTTTTTTTAATGTATACTGTTCAGAAAACATTATTCCAATTTTTTTATATCTTTATTATTTTATTAATATAATACAAATTTTTGTGTGAGTGTAATAATGGATGAAATATTAATTTTGTCTAATTTTTTATTTATTTTTCAACCACTTGTGGCATTACAATTTTTTATTATAAAAAGATTTATTATTCATAGAAAATGTGAATATATAATGAAGTATATGTATGTGTGTCTATTTAATTTATTATTTTATGCTAATAATGAACATCATTTGATAATCATTTTTTTCATATAATTTTAATACCCTAAATGTTCTATATATTCTATCATACAATTAATAATATTCTTACATCATTCTTTTGGTTATATGTTTTTATTTTTTCTAATTCTGTTAGTATAAAGAATAATTTAGCATAAATCATTTTATTTTTATATGTTTCATAGGTTTTTTGTAATTCTTAGTTTTTCCCTTTTTTATAATCTACTATGATTATGTTGTGTATTGGTTTTATTATGATTGTGTTTTTATGCATTTTTTGGTCACTATAATGTATCTTTAATTAAAAATTATATATAAATAAAGTATATATATAATAGTCATAATATATACAATGTTATGTGTAAAACATTTTGATTCAATAAAGGATTTTTTTTAGAAGCATCATATTATATATTTGTCATCAATATGTCTGATGGTTTATATAAATCATATATTACCAAAAATACACATATAAAGGTCTGTATTTTTGTGATTTTTTGTGAATTAGGTGGATATAGAAATTTTAAATATAGTCAAATATTTTATTCAAATATATTTTAATTAATTTAATATTCAAAAATAATAATTGAATGTGGTATTATGATGAGGTATATTTGACTGGAAGACAATATAGTCCATTGAATTTTATATTTTTATGAAGATGGTTGATATAATCGTTTTTGGAAATTGAGAAGTTTTGTACGTAAAAATAATAGAGTTATGGTATTCAAAGTTGTAAATATCTATGGAGAGTGGATGTTGAGATAAAAACTTATTGTTATAATATTTTTATTAATCTCTCCATATAGAAACCACATGGGGAAATGTATAGATTACCTTTAAAGTGTGAGACTAACATTGTTAGATAATGTTATTGAATTGAATGTGTAGTGTTGATGGGAATGGTATTGGGAAAGTTATAGAAGTCATAATATTTTTCCTTGGTATTTTTTATTATGATTATACCATTATATATTTCCATATATTGACAATGGTTGATTATTACTTCTTTATTTTCATTATTTTCATAACATGGGTTTCATTATTCAAAATTAAATTTCTATGTTTTATTTGAAACCAAGAGAAATTATATATTTATGTTTTGTTTGACGGTCGCTTTCCTACCTCTCATTTTACTAATATTGGATATTTTATTTCCTTCAATAATGTTGTATTTGACCAATATATTTATTAAAATGATATTTTTTCCCTTATTGATATTTTACTATATAAAAGGTTTACTTGGTGAGATTCTAGATGTGAGGCCCCTTTTATTATTATATTTGTTTATAGTGGTTTAATACTTATATGATACTCTATTTTCGATAGATTTTGACTATTATAAGATATATCATATTTGGACTTACCTTGGTGTAAAATCTATTTGCTAGTTTGTTTTACAAATTATGACTTAATTATGATTCTTATAAATTTGAATGAGGGTTTTTGTGAAGAAATATCTTCATGTAATACAACAAAGACACTTATATAAAAATATCTCAACATATATACATGATTAACAAACTAAACTAACTTATTTCCGAAATATAAACTAAAATATAATTAGATTAGAAATGATATACAATTAAAACATATATAATTATTCATCTTGTAATGGTCAGTAATGTTGTAAATAATGAAAGAAAATAACATATTAATTTTAATTATTTGATTAAATTGGACATATGATTTTTTGAAAAAGTACAAGAATATTTCACTATAATAAAAATGATTAAAGAAATATAATTTCTACCTTGTTATCTCACTTTTACTATCTCAATAGAACCAAATCACCCTAACAAAAGAAACTACAACTCTAATTGTCTCTCTTGGTAATGGAAAAATAACAGAATCAAAGTAAATCAGAAGGATATTATAAATAACCAATGATTCAGGAAACCTTAAGGAATAAAGGTATATAAATGAGGATTTAGGTTGGCATATAAGCAATTATAAGTTGTTCAGCCAAGATAGTTATAAATATTCACAAAACCAACAACATTTGTATATGATCAAGAAACACGTACACCAATCCTTTATGAACATTAGAGGATGTATATTCAAGAAAAATCAATTTAAAAACAAACATAGAAACACATTTACAAACAATATTGATATATTGATCTAAAATAATCAATTGAATAAATACTAAATTTGCAAATTAGAGGAATGAAAAATCATAATGAAAAAATTAGCGATCAAGAAAGAGATAAACTTAATAAAATATAACCTTGGAGAAATTTAAATACCCATTTAAAATAAATGACCTATAAATTATTTAATTGTGCATCCAAAATATTAAAAAACCTTCTTAAATATAATATTTAAAATAAATGATAATATTTTTCAAGATCAATAAAATAACATAAAAATATAATAATATTTTTAATGTATTATTAAATGAAATTCATATATATACACTTAAAAATATATATATGACCCTTTCATCATGTTGTTATAAAACATATCATAAATTATTTTAGGAAAAAATTTTAAATACTAAATAACTATTAAATTCAAGAATAAATACTTTGAATTAATATATAAACTAAATTTGACCTTACTATTCATGAATGTGATACACATAAACTCAAATACATTAAAATTTCTAATGCAACCACAAAGACAATTATAATAAAATAAAACATTAAATAGAAGAATATAAAATAACATTACTATCATATGATTAAATTTCCTACTAAGATAATTCCCTTATGTGTCTCTAGAACATATCTATAAAACTAAGAAAAACCACGGAATAAGTACAAATGATTATAAAAACCTAGAATCAATAACATCATAATCCTATGTGTAGCCTTAATATCACTTATATAATAGTAGTTTTAAAATGAATAATTCAAATGAAGTTAAAATACCACATTCAATTTCATGATATCTTTTAAAAACATAAAAAATTATATTGTCATTGAAATTAATAAACATAATCAGTCACTGAACTTGAAGTGGAAACATAATACTCGGAGACAAATTGTCTGCTTAAAGGGTCAATACTACTCATTTCAATGTAATAGCATGTTCTAAAATTAAATTATTACCACTTTGAGTCCCATATTCCCCCAATATTAAGAACTCACATACAAGGTTAATATACAAGTTATTCTATGGAAAACAACTATTTATCCATGGAAATTATTCTTTGATCTATATAAGATAACTATATTAGGTTCCGAATTCTAAATGCTTATACAATGTTGCTAAATTTTATTTATTAGAAAAACCATGTAGTTTAATTCTAACCATACTTTTACCTATTATCCTTTAACTTTTAAAACTCTCTAAAACCATCAATTGTCTCACTTCTATCATTAATTGAGGAAAATAACCCCTTCACAAGACAAGTAAAAAACATATCTCAAGTTCTTATATGACGTTATTCATATAGATATAATAAACAATTATTATCTGATATTTTCACTATCATAAAAAGTACACAATTTTATATTAAACCAAAATATTTTTTATGTATTATTCTCCATAAAATACCTCTGAAAAATCATAGTTTCCTATAGTGATTAACATTTACATTCCTAAACCTAGATTTCGTCTTGTTTTTTTTTCAAGATTATCCACTAATCTATATTATCTGGTCTAATAATTATATCAATTCTCTCTCCTTCAAATACTTCCCTATTCTTACACTAAAATCCCCTAGACATAGGGAATACATGAATTCTTATGTGGTCATATAATATTTCTCATACATTATTGTATCCCAAAAATAGTAGTAAGAAATAAACAACATGTTAAGAAATAAATAATTGATAATAAAATTATTATATAATATAAATAATGATTTTGTTATCTTATAATTAATACCATTTAGTGTTTTTTGGTTATTTTTGTTGAAACCACTATATAAGGAACTTACAATGGTGTTTATAAATTATTTAAATATACTCAAGTCGTTTTGGAAGTAATTGGGGGGTTATCTATATAGGATAGAACTCATGTTGTGATAACTCAGTTCCCTCCATAGTGGAATTTCACTATAGTTATAATCATTAAATGTTATATAGATTTATTATATGAAAAACTATGTTTCTATATGGATCATTTTATATAGGAGTGTTCTTAACTGTCACATCGTGACACATCATATCAATCATTATGGATGATTTATAAGAGTCACTAAAATTTTTATAAGATTAATTATTCTATAAAGTCTGATTCATAAGGGTCATTTTAAATTTGTTAAGATTCAACTTGGATCTCACAATATGTAACCCCAGGATTCACTACAAAAGTCCCTATTATTTGAAATTTAGAAAAGGTCCTTGATACGTATAATTTTTTGGGGGAGTTTCAGAGATATAATTCGATTTTTTTTCTATTTCTAGAGTTCATAGGAATAATATATAACCCCATAAATGAAGATTTAACAACTTAAAATTTAAAATTATCACATTTTAAGAGAACTAAATAATTTTTTAAGGATCATAAATAATCAAATAATACTATATAATTTTAGGCTTTTGGAGAGTTTCTATCACTATGAAAGGATGGTCCATTTCATGGTAGGTTTTGGGAAGATTCCAATGTTTTTGTCTAGTTAAAGCCCACAGTGTGAGTATAAGGTCACACCATAAATAATATAAGGTATATAAAAGTAATTCTTACTAAGTGAGATTTAATCCATGAAGTGGATTCCACATTGTGACCTGACCTATGGTGAATTTAAGTATTTTTATCCAGGTATCTAAGGGATTTATGAACATCCAAGAAGGATTGTCTTCCCACATAACAATATTTGGTAGAATTTAATTGATTTTATCCTAGTGGATCATCAAGTCATGATGAAAATGGTTTTTTAATTATCTAGTTCAACAATTTGAATTAATCGAGAAATCCATGAAAATATTAATAGGGATTCAATATGTGATATGGGATAGATTTAGTGGATCAAGTTTTTAACTAATAATGGGACATGATAGTTTTATTGTTGTGTCAATGTCATGTGACCAGATCATATAAAGATTAATATGATGTTTTATTACTCAAATAGGGTCGGTTGAATTAGATTTGTATGTAATGAACTAGTACCAACCGATTTTTTGTTTTCCTGTATAGATTGGAATAAAAATCATTCTAACTGAACCCCATGATTTTTGTTCCTTTGTATGGATGATCCAAGATGATGCCATTGATTACAGTGTTGATAATTGATGAGTTTATTATTTGTGAGGGAGAATTCTAATGGGTGGATTCTTGAGGATAGTCATTTCCTAGGTATTATGTTATTTTAACATGGGCACGTTGGATGGAAAAGTTTATTTGAGACCCTATAGTGGGTGTTTTCGAAAACTAGTTGGCATGGGATGTTTGATATGGGAAAAAATAGGTGTTTCCCATGAGATGTGACCTTCAATGATATTAAACCATTGGGATAGATGGGAGGAATTGGTGACCCTTGAGACATGACTCAGTGATATAGTATTTCGATGCCTAGTTCATATGGGAGAAACACAAGTAAGGTGATAGATCATGTTTGTGAATAATTTAGAAATGGATGTATGAGTAACTGCTTCAGGATGAGATTGATGTATAATAATTGGTGTCCAGGATATAATTAAGGATTGGTGATGTCTTGGTTTTAGTGGTATTAGGATTTTTTAGTCCAATAACCAAGGAATTGTGGGTGTTTTCGAATAACATAATCATTCGGGTGCCTGAACCTATTTACCATATCTTCTCTTTAAAAGTGTTGTATAATAGTTCATACATTATATTTATTTTAATATTTAATCTGGTGGATTCTATGAATAGATAAAATATGGATGGAAGGCAAAAATATTTTGCTGATCCATATGTATTTGGTGATCGTGATATTGGCCATGGAATAAGTTATGTTCCCTTTTTTAAGAGTAGTGTCGAGGTACCCTGACTTGTTGGATCAAACCTAAACGAGGAGTAATGTTACGTGTTTTTTGGGAAATTTAACCTATGTTATTTAGATTATGAATTGTGTGAGTGTGAGATGATGTGGGAATTTCTAACACAACCATTATATCCTGGGGAGAATAAAATTGGTTGTTAGAGATATTTAGGTTAAATCCTAATTGACTAAAGGCATGCGTTGGTAGGTTTTGTGCAGTGTTAGGTGGACCATGAATGATTTATTTTGTTCTTGTTTGTATAAGGAGGAAACCCAAGCATATTTTTTATAGTGGACCTATTATTTTGTTTACTAATGCACTATATTAATGGAATCCTTCCTATGGAGAGCTCATCGTAGTCAATTGGAGGAAGTGGTCCCCATTTTAGTTGTTTTCTTTTATGAGTGATTTGAATTTCATCTGATCTGGGGATAGGGGTTGATGTTATAACATTTTTTACTCTTGTTTTTGTTGTTTAATAGAGTCCATCCATTGCATTCAGTGTTGGATATATCATAGTCCATGGAGTGTTGTGCTTGGTATCAAGTAAAAGATAGGGATACTATTATGGTGGTGAGTGTCAAATATTTCATGGTTGAATGTCTATCATATTGGGGGAGGGGTTTTTACACTGTGAAACTGGTCTTTAGACTATTGGTATAACATCCATAATGAATATTCTCAATGTTGAATAGTATATACTTGTTAACCATGAGGGATTCTTGGAGATGAGAATTGTCACAGTGGATGTTTGTAATATCTCTTGTATATGGTTGTTTTTAATATCATGATAAAATGTTTTCCAATATGGTTAACATCTAATATTTTTTACTAGGATTCATAATGGAATTTGGATAGTTTTAGCATCATAAATTTTTGTTTTTTGTTAATTTTTTAGTTCTAATAGTTTCTTTTGGTGTTTAGGGAAGTCTCATGAGCATTTGTGTTCATTTTTAATGTTTGGGGAGAAATATGATTAGGGTTCACTATTTTGGTCCCATGATTTAGTGAGAAAATTGTGGTTTCCGTTACATAATAGGATTCATTGTTTAAAATTTCTAGTGAATGTATATTTGTAATTGTTGGATCATGTTAATGGTTTTAATATGTGCGCTTTAGAGGAAATCCAACACACATGGATTCGGAATGTGGTGTGGTTCATGGTTTCATAAAAACCATTTGATGTGTTGCAAATGGGTTCTAGATCAATATAGAATGGTTTGTTTATAGTTTTGAAACTATGCATCCATACTGTGGAAGATGGATTTTCTTGGGTAGTGACTGGCACACTATTTGGAAAATTATCCAGCTAAACCATGAGATGTAAAAAATTTTGAAAAAAATTAATCATTTTACCATTTTGTCACTGTTTAAATTAAAATGTTGGAGTCCCATTTCTTCTCCCTCTCCCACGCACACCTGTGAAGTCTCTCTTCCACCCCTCTACCCCCTTGCTTCCTCCTCTATTTGAGGTTCCCTTAGATTAAATGTTTTGACGGTTAGAGGAATGAATTTTATTCTAATGACCTTCATTTTTCCACTCATACTTCCTATCTAATTGTGGGTGTCTTAGTTTAATGATTTATTAATAATACCATGGGAGCACAGTGTAATCAGTTGAACATGATGGTGATTTCATTCTGGTTAAAAATATGGAACCCAAATATATAATAGACAAGTCTTCATTCCTTATTCAATGTGATGTAAATTTCCAAACAATTTTATTTCAATTTTCTAGAGATTTTTTGCTAAATATTTTCAATCATTTTAGGATTCTAATTTTGGTTCTTTTTTACCTTGGATTTGGGGTTTGTCAAGAGTAAAACATACCAATTTTCCCATGGGTTTGACTCCATTTTCCTAACTAGTGAGTTTAGGATAGTTAATTAATTTTGGGGAAATTAATTATAATTAATTAATTATTTCAATTAACTTTATTGTCATGATATATTATTGGGTGGTTGATCTATAGTTGGTGGTATTATAGAGTCTTGGACAAGCCTGGGTATCACATTCTTCCTATGGAAGATAAAATGTGGGAATGATTTATTTGGGGTTGGTGGTATGTGTACTTTCCATATATCATTATTAATTTTTAATGTTCTCTATGTGGATTAGTACCACCTAGGGAACTAAATAATATAGTTAAAATTCATAGTAAATTTGAAAATGTTTATTTAAATTAAATTTAATTAAAATTTAGTTTAATTAATTTAACAAATGTAATATTCTTTAGGAAATATCGTGACATGGACTCTAAATACATTGGGTACTAGCCTTATGCCAAAACCACTGATACTGAAATCCTGGTTATTTTTTTCCCCCAATTATTCCCAAAATTGGTTAGTATATCTATGGTGAGTAAAATGGGTGGACCTCCCTTGGATAAACTTGTATTGTGAGACGGGGTATGGTCCATATCTCTAAAACAAATTAGGGAGATCTGAGAGGCTATACTATGTTTACAAAATTTATGAGGGAATTGACATCCTTTAAGTGTTTAATGTTACATTATAATATAGAAGGAGGCCATGGATTCCAAGTGGGATACCTCCTCCCAAAATATGTCTATGGAGACACTTGGAATTTGCATATGGATATGGGTAAATATGGTTGTATGTGTTACCCATGAACATGAACCAATAGTTAATCCCTATGGGAATATGATAAATGTTTTGGTGTTGTCATTTAGACAACACTTGAAATGAATATTTTATATATTTATATATTTGATATTTGATTTCTCAAGATTCGTAGGAATCGGGAATTAGGAACGACATGGTTGTGATTTCCTAGTATTCTTAGTAATCACCTATTGACATATATGAGACAATAGTATACCTATTATGTTTAGATTCTGGTCTCATGGTATACTGGAGGAAGGTTACTAGATCATCTAGTATCTACTAATTGGTTGATATGGGATTGTATTCCTTGAGTTGGTACCTATAATCTAGTATCATAATATTTGTGACTGTGCATAAAGGAATACTTGGGATTATAGGGATTCTTTGGATATTGAGATTCCATTGAAAATTCTAGGGTGTAGAGATTTGAATGTTGATACTACTAGACCATTGAAAATATCATTTATTATTGGGATTTTATTGTTAGTACATGTTTTAGGATGGTAATATATCCCTGGGAATGGATGTTATACATCTTGAGGGTGATATTTACATCCCATTTATATATTCCTAGGACACTCTCTGAGATCAAGTAGATGCACCATTGTCTTATTATCTGATGTTTCAAGAGTTTTTGGATGCCTAGACATGAACCATAAATGTAGGAGGGTATTATTTTAAATAGTTTGGATCCCCTAAGATTCATTTATTCCAGGATGTATAGGATTTATGGGCTCATCCCACTCATAGGAATCAGATTTTAACCTTACGAGAATGAATTCCTAGGTACTACCATAAGGTTCATCATGAGGTATTGTGGCTGAAGGATTCCAATTGACCCCATGGGGTCTCCTACTCATCCTGATGGAGGAGTGATCATGTAACACTAGGTGAATGGATAAATGATTCCCTAAGGTTATGATCATGCTCAGAGATACCTCAGAATAGGGTGAAACATGTATGTTCAATCAAGGTCTTTGATGTGATAATCTATGGTTGTTATCAAGCATAGACCCTAGTTTTATATATGTTTCCTTGGAACAATTTGGATATAGTGGATGTAATGTTACTGATGTTATTTTTAGATGCATTTTGATATCAATTATTTGTAGGAATTGGGTATGGTTATATTTATTTTTTTAGTGATTTATTAATTTATTCTTATCATGTCACGTGAATATACTTCCACATTGTTGATATAGTAAGAGATTGCATTTATGGAAACCTGTTGACCTTTTTTCTCATACCATTTATTAGAAACCATAGGTTATGGGTACTAGAGAGTGTTTTTACTAGTTTATTGTGGGTTGAGGATCAAGATTTCATGAATGGGGTGGAGTGGATCAAATAATATTTACAGTAATGGATGAGGTGATTTTTGGTATTGTAGTGAAGCCTAATACATTTTTATTTTGTTCTTTTACTTTTAAAGTTTTTTATTTCCATATATGGGACCATACTAGTGGGAAATAAAGTTTCTATGTCTTAATGCCACATTAAATTTTAATATAGAATTTTATGTGGCATTTATTATTGATTTTATACTCTGATGATTATGTTTGTGCATGGTGTTAGGTTTATTTATCTGTGATTGTGCACTCAGATATTGGGATATATACTCCATATAATACCACCTTAGACCTCCTATATTAGTTTACATCCTCTAGAATGAAAGGAGGTGTGCCTGAGGTCATGTGGTGAATATGTCCATCTACTATTTAGAGTGAGATGGGGTTGGGTGTTACACATGATTAAATCTTTGTAAAATTTTATGAAGTACAAATTTCACCATAAAGCCAAGCCATTACACTGTGAAACTCATCTATGTGTAAAAAATAACGTATTGTATTTTGTAAAAAAAACAAAACCCATAGAGGAAGATTGTGGAAAGGTTTTAACGGTGGACATGTTAGAGGTAACCCAATTTTGTTATACAATAATCAATACACTATTATGATACATTCAGTTAAACATAGAAATATGCACGGAAAATTCAGGACTCAAAATCTATTATGATTTCACCATGAATTAATGATATTCAAAATAGAATCATGATGGATATAAATATTATCACATAATATAAACCATTACACCATAATACATGAAGATATAGAGTTTGAATGGAATAGTAGTCGAGGTTTGGGAGAAATGATAAGAATATTAAGTGACACATTCATCAAGATATAATAATTAGTGCTAGACCATTAATTTCATAATTTTATTTTTCAAAAAAATTGAATTAGAATTATAATGGATGATTGTTTTTTAAATTTGATATTCTTTTACAATTTTAGATAGAGCCAAGGGTATAATGAACTTAGTTATAGAAGACATTGATCAATATTTTATAAAAAAATTACATTGTTTTACAAAATAATTTATTTGAACTTTTGTTTCACATTTATATTTTTCAAAAACATTCAAATGGATTCTTTACTCGTGGTTTATTTCTTGTTATCCAAGAGTGGTTATTTTTTTGACGGATGGTTAATTAAGAGCTTATATATTATTATTATATATTTTGAATGAAATAGATTTCATTACTGATGACCTTTTTAAATTTATGATTTCATTTCTATTGATTTTATTATCATTTTCTATGAATGTTTTTGGAAAAACTAATTCATAATGTAGGAAAACCAATATTATAGAGAAGGAATTTGGTTATCAGAGTATATTTGATGCTTTTTTTATTTGAGTCTGTAACATTTTGAATCTTAGTTTGTGAAATTTATTTTGGATATTCTAAATTTAAAAGGACAAGATTATATTAAATAAAATTGATCTAATAGATTTTTTAGTAATATTTAAAAAAATTAATTAATTTATCCCCATAATTATGTAAGATCATGATATTGGGCAACCCATCGTTAGAAATAAATATACAATTTCTTCTTTCTATAGTGGATGCAGTCATTGTTTATTATCTCTATTTTACATTTCATTTTTATTTTATTTCTAAATATATAGATTCAAAAATCAGTAAATTAAAAAAATAATTTTTTTGGAATTATTCTCATTTAAAAAACCACTCAATTTAAAACTTTACTATATATTATTATCCTTAGTAATGTGGCCATTAAATTAAAATATCAAACTTCCACACTTTTCATTGCGATATAAGGATACCCCGGGGTGGGTAACATATTATGAAATTCAAAGTGTGGAATATTTTTATTGACCACTCATGTTTTGTAAACTTGTTGTTTTAATGACCTATTGTTTCACTATTTTTGAGACAAATATTGTTACAATAGTGATATATTAATTTATTTAATCTTGAGGTTTCAATCTCTACAAATATATATTGGTCACTTGGTTTAATTATTATTGCTTCGGAGATATCAGAAATAATATAAATTATTCTAATCACATATTTTATAATTCAGTTTTAAAAGTAAATTATTCAAATGTAGAGATCTCAAATTCAACAATTCACAATGTTCAATAGTGAAGCTTAATTTTAATGTGATCAAAAAAGTCTCTCTTTACCTGAAAAACACTCTTCTATCTCATAGATAATTAATTTTACATGAGAACTAAAATATATTTTTAATTATTTTTCATTACCCAGATAAATATATAAAAAAATTATTGATATATGATTTTTCAACTCATATACATGTATAAAATATATACATTTATTATAAATTCAGTTTCAATAATTCATTTAGATATTTCATAGAAATAATATATATATATATATATATATATTAATTTATAATATCATGACATCATTATTCTATAATTTTTTGTTTTTTAATGTTTTATTACAATAAAATAAATATTAATTTGTGTGTTAAAAAGGATGAAATATTTTTTTTTATTTTTTTATTTTTTTCTTCAAATAAATGTTTTATTAAAAAAAGAAATGAAAGAAATCTCCATTCATGGAAGAGTTGAATATCTACCAAGGTATGTTTATATATTTATATTTCATAAATTTGTTTTATGTTGATACTAAAAATCATTTGGTAATTATTTTTTTCTTTTCTTTGGAGTACCTGAAATGTGATGTAGCACATATTACATAATTAACAACATTAGTTCGTTGTTATTTTTGGAGAATAATTATTTTTTAAATTTTTTCACCATAAATCATAATATAGTTTCAATCATTTTTTTTCTATTTTTTATTATATATGTGTAAATATGTGAATTTTACCTTTTTTATATTTTTCCATGACTATGTTTTTTATGTTCTTTTTATGATGATCTTATTTTAATATTTGAATCATGCTCTCTATAGTGAATCTTTAATAACAAATATATATAAATGATAGTTATAATAGTAATAATATATATTATGTTATTTATAATATATAGTGAGTCAAAAATTGTTGTTTTCTTAGATTTTTCAAGATATATATTTTTCATATCTATGAACAATGGCTTATAACCATCATATATTATCATAAATTTCATATAAAGTTTTTTTATATTAATTATTTTGTGTGAATTAGATGGAGGTATAAATTAAAAAATGGTACAATGTTGTATTATTTTATATTTGAATTGATTTTGTATTCCTAAATAATAATCCAATATGGTATTATGATGAGGTTGATTTCACTTGGAAGCTAAATAGGTAATAGGATTTCATATTTCAATGAATATGTTTAGATTAATTTTTGTTATAAATTGAGTTTTTTATATATGCATAAATGATTATATTATAGAATCCAGCTGAGAAAATGTCTATTGAGAGTGTATGTCCAATTAATGAAATACAATTTTCCAATATTATTCTAATTCCATAAAAATATAAGACACATTGAGAAAAGTATAGATTCCATTTTAAGTGTTAGATGTATATGATTTCATGATATAATTGAACTAAATGTGTAGTATAGATGGTAGGGGGATTGGGATGGTTATAGAAGTCAAAATATGTGAATCTATATGTGATTATTATGAGTATATCATTGTAAATTTTTTTATTTCAATAATGGTTGATTTTTTATTCTTTATTTTCCAAATTTCCATAAAATTGGTTTTATTATTTTAGATATAATGGTTATAATTTATTTTAATCCATGTAAACTTCCATATCCTTATTATGTTTTATGTTCTCCTATAAAACTCTAATTTTACTCATATGGTATGTTGTGTTTCCATAGTTAATGATTTATTTGACCAATGTATTTACTCAATGGATATTTAATTCCTTACGAACAATGTATTTTCCCTGAGGTTGATTTGGTGAGAATCTGGAAATAAAGGCCCTTTTCTTATTAATATTTTTCCAATGGTTATATAAAAAATAATGAAATAATTGTTAGAGTGTGTAACTATTATGAGATATGGAAAGTTGAAATTACCTAGAAATATGATGGAATATTTAATATTATATTAACAGTGAAATTATTATGATTCCTCACAAATAGAATGAGTTCGTCTGAGAACCAATATATTCAAATAGCATAAAAAATCAAATATATTAAAAGCTCTCAATCCACAAAAATCATTAACAAACAAAACCTATTTCTATATATAATATTAACTAAATTAGAATTAGTTAAAAAAAGAAGAAATATACTTAATTTATTAGTAATCATTCAGTATAAAATGGCCTATAAGTTAGCGAATAAAGAAAAAAAGGACATAATGATTTAATTTATTTGGTTCAATTTAACTTATGTATTTAGAAAAACAATCAATAATTTTTCACCATACAAAAAAAGGATTTATGAATAATAAAATTTTATTTAATATCTCTCTTTTTCTCTCTCAATAGAAAGAAATCACCCCATGAAAAGAAGTTCCAACTCTTATTATCTCTCTTAAAAAATGAAAAATATTGAAATCATTATGAATCAAAAAAATATAATGAACTAAAATATATTTGAGAAACATACAAAAACAAGTGGATCTAATTGAGTAATTATGGAGGAATATAAGTAGTTATATGTATTTAAACCTATATCAAATGTATCAGTCGGGAAATAAGACATGTGGGGAACATACCATTGCACACTAGAATCTATCATTTATTAGCATCATAGGATCTAGATTCAGGCCAAGGTAGTATACAAAAATAAAAATACTCACATCAAATATAATATATACTTATTTATTCAAAATAATAAATTCCATAAATAATATATAGATAATTTATTGGATAAGAAAATTATAAGTTAACAATTAAGTAGTTCCAAAATAGAAGACCACAATAAAATATAAGCCTAGATAAATATAACAACCTAAGTGAAATAAATGATTTGAAAATTTTTAAATTACCAAACAATAATTAATAATAATTATAAAAATATTATTTAAAATATATGATAATATGTTTCATTCACATTAAAATTATAAGAAAATATAATTAAATTTTCTATGTATTATAGAATAAAAATCCATAAAAATCCACTTAAAATTAAATTCCTTCTTTTTTCCTCTTGATGTTCCAAAACTAATAATTAATTAATTTAGGCAACATTTTTAATTTCAATCAACTCTTATGTACAATAATAAATGACCTTAATTAATCTATCAATCATATTTCTCTTTATTTTGTATCAAATTATGACACATCTACCCAATTGAATTCATATTTCTAATACAAAAACCATCATGATACTAATTGAATAAAATTAATAATAATATAATTAAACAAAACCTAACTATCATATAATTATATTTTCCTTGGATATAAGTCCATCAATGTAACACCCCAAGCTTCCGCGGTACACTTCTCTTTGAATAATAGAGCAGTGTGTGTTGTACGCAACCTTGAGTTCTAACACACCGTGACCAATCAAAATAGCCATTATGAATAGTAATACACACTTTTTGAAATTATATATATATTATATTTCAAAATGGATTTCATTTTTGGATTCGGAATATCAAAATTATCCTAAGTTGAATTTTTGGTATTTTTCTGAGAACTTCAAATTTTTTATGAATAGTGAAAATACTTAAAAACAAATTTTTAATCAAAATAATATATAGTGATAAATTATACTATTGAGTTGTTTTAAAGTATAAGTAGAATATATTTTTACAATTTTATCCAATGGTGTTCATTAAATTAATTTCAATTTGAAATTGGACATAAACAATGGTCAATCTTTTGATATATATTGTTTCTTAAAAACACGCTATTTGTTGTGACAGTGGGAATTAATTATAAAATTAATTAATGAAACATACATGTTTGTAATTTTTTAAAATATATATAATTTTGGATTTCAGAATATCAATTATAGCTTAGGGTGAAATTTTGGCATTATTTTGAAAAACTTCAATTTTTTATGAATAGTGAAACCACTAAGTGGTAGTTAAAAAACTGATTTTTCGTTTAAATGCAACATTACCACATCTGTGATTTTATTTTCAAAAATCCTGCATATGTGGTTGTAATTATGATGTAAAATTTGGTTCGATGGGATTAAAATAATTTTTGGGTCAATAGTAACTTTTAAGTTTAATTAATCGCGATTAAAGGTAATTAGTGAAATTTAAGGTAAAAATGATATTATAAAAATATGCAATTACCATTAAACATGTCCTACCCTTGTTGGATGAGTGATGCCCGAAAAAGAAAATCCATGGGTCAACTTGGGGACCCCATGGAGGCACTTGGGTAAGAAAATGACATTAATAACTTTTTATTTAATGTAAAAATAAAATTGTCACAAACATTTGTTGTTTTATTAAAACAATTATTACATGGGGTTATATAAGTTAACATTTCGACTATAAATATTAATTGGAAAGATACAAATATTTCCTACATCATGGTAATTTTCTTATAATTTTTAGACATTAAATAAATTAAAATATTTATGACACCATGATGATGCAGCGATTACCTCATTAATTAACAATTTAAATAAAATGAAAAGTTAATATAGAATATAAGGCTTACATTTGTCAAAAACCTATTGGATGATAATATTTCGAACCCTTATCACATTAGCCTCTAAATATATCATTGTGGGACCATTATAATATGAAATTCATTTCATAATAAAGTTACATTTCAATCTTTCCTAGAGTTCCCCTCCTCTCCTCTTATAAAAGGCCCCCACCACTACCACCTTATTCACACCATCCAAGCCATTGGCTCTGCCAAACTCTGCCCAAATACTCTCCCAACTTCCCTCTCTTACTCCTAGAAGCCTCACTTTGGGAATAAGTTTTCCCAAGGAAGCCTTTGGCTCAAATCAAAAAGAGTTACCTGATTTTAAGGTATTCTCATCTCTTATGTTATTTTGTTTTATTTTCCTTCTCCATCAAATTAAACTCTTTTAATTCCTTTATTTTTTAACAACACAAATATCTTCAATATACTAGTATGTTGTTATGAGAAGGATTTTATTTACACTTACACACACCTTCTTCTAATGGTTAATGAACATACTGTTTCTTTGGGTGGCGAATTACTGCCTCACGAAACGATGAGTGTTCTATCTTCTCCTACCACCTCTCATGGTGGCCATTATGAAGGAACTATATTTATCAATGATATATATTATATTTATTTCCTCTCTATGGTTCTGTATTTTACATTGAAAACATATCTTTATGCTTTTCATGTTGTGAAAATGTTATAATTTCATTTGAGGAAGTGTGGACTACCGCCCCCTCAAAGTGATTTGAATCGTTAATGCCATATGTGGGATGTATAAAGGATTGAGTAAATGATATTTTATATTATATTATACTGGAATTATAATGTAACATTATATCATTATAATTTCATTCCATTAAATACGAAATAGAAATGAATGTTGCGTTCATGCGTACGTACGGCTTACCGTCTCCATGAACGGTGCATTTCATTTCTTATCACTAAATATTATGTAATATTATAAATTCATGTATATACTAGATATATAATATATATATGATTTCCACATCATGAATATAATTCTGGATATAATGTATATTTTACCACATGAATAACTTGTAATTATAAGATGTTATTTTTGACTCAAGTAACAAAGATCGATAAAACGACCGTTATTAACATAAATAATTAAATAATGTTTATAACATAGTAATAAGTGATATAAAAGAAATAATGAACAAGAAAAAGGTTCTTACTCAAATATAAATTAACTTTGGTTTATTATTCAGGAGATTAAAGAACGATCGAGTCAAGTCGGACACGTGGTAAGGGAACTTCCTAACCCAATTTCCATTATTTGGGTTAATCTACTACATTCAAATTATGTCATGATTTTATTATGTCCAATCATTTATTTGTACTTTCTTTATGTGTAAATATATTGAATACACATAATAGATCAAATTTATTAAGAAAAATGTTTTTTGTAAGGGACTTTGTCTCAATATCCTTTCATTGAGGCATATTTTGCATTATACACAAATTTCTTTTATACGGTGTATAAACCCCTTTGACATTTACTTATATTTAAAAGGAATCTTATTATACAAAGAATATTTACTAAATGAAAAAAGGAATGTTTTTTCTTACGTATGCGGCCACAATGACTTCCCCCCTTCCGTGACCATTATTTTAGTTTCATCTTCCTCTACATGCCATAACTTTTTTTTAAATGAAAAATAAATACGATGTTTTAATTTTCTTTTATTTTGGTATGTAAAATGGTTTTGAATGTGTTTTTATTATATAAATGTGTTGTATTGATATCTTGTGATTGAAATGTGGAAATGTTATGTTTCCTTTATGCATGGTTTATTTGATATGATTATGTTATGGTTTATGATATGTTTAAACCTATTCATATGAGGAATGAATTGGACTTATTAATTGACAGGTGGAGCCCACTATAGCTCCTCAATGCATCGGTAGGTCTCATGAGACAAACTAGTGTCTTGGCATAAGGCCTTGAAAAAATCTTATTTGTAGTCTTGGCATGAGGCCTTGTCTACGTTGTTATGATAGTCTAGCATTATTCATTACCTAATTATGAAAGTGGTTATTGATATTTCATGTGATTATTCGACCAGTAGAATATCTATGTGAATAAGTAAATGGAATTATCTCATTTTACTTTTTCCATATTATGTTGAAGTTAAAGTTTGAATAGCTTTTGTTTTAGTTATACATTTCCTAAAATGTTTATGTTTATTTATGAAATCTTCCGCTGTATTGTTATCCTTAATGAGCATCTGAGCTCACCCCTTTCAATGTTTTATTTTTCTCAAGATGTGAAGAAATATTTTATGACTGACCTGCAGGGATAGTATGAAGGGGATATGGGAGTGGAATATGGAGACTATGTTATTGTAGTTTTTCACTTTATGATGTAATGTACCATTTATGAATGTATCTAGTGTTTCCAAGGATACTACACTAATCGGTCTTTCGAGACATGATCTTTGGTGATCATTCCAATGTTACGCAATATTGCACCGACTCTGGGTAACTGGGGTCGGGGAATTACAGTTGGTATTAGTGGCAGTTTAGTACTAACCTTGGAAGCAAGATTTAGATAACTCTAATTAGAGCACATATCCCTAAGATAGACTTTGAGGATTAGTATAGAAGAACTTCCTAAAATTTTGTTGTTGTAGAGATTTTTTGAGTTTTCCATCCAATACATCGTTGTCTGGATACGAGTAGGTAGAGGCGGCTCTGGCATAGATGTACCTAGGGGTAATACCCGAAAACACTGCTTTGATATAGACTCGAACGGGAACTGGTGCATGACAACGGGCCTTGCTGTACTCTTGTTACGACACTCCTGGGGGATATTCTTAGGATAGTTCTCATTTTCTTTACAAACCATTATAAAGGGTTTATGCATATACACTTCCTCAAAGAAAACATTTTTATGATTATAGATTAATTTATGTTAAGTGTTTTACAAATATGGAATTATGTATTTTGATTCATAAACTAATATAGTTTATTCCATTGTTTAGAAATGGTGGCTAGTAGGTGGAATGGAAACAATATCAATGCATGCACTCCGTGTAGGGATTTCCCTCCTGCTCAAGATAATTATTGTGGAGCTGGAGATAAAACTGGTGCTAATCAACTTATTACCATACTGGGACAACTCACTTAGGTTATGAATAATAACCTTACTCGTATGGAGCACCCTGATCCGCAACGTGGAGGATCAATGTTAGACCGCTTCATGAGGCAACAAGCACTGACATTTAATGGGGGTACAAATCCATTAGTAGCTGAGCAACGGATAAACTCCTTAGAAAAAATATTCCACGCCTTGGGGAGTTGCGAAAGGGAGAAGGTTATCATTGCATTTTACCATCTCACTGGAGATGCCGATCAATGGTAGTCCCTGATTCAAAACACAAAGGAAGATGAAGAATTATCATGTATGGAATTGATGTATTTTAAGGAAATTTTCATTGAAAAATACTTTCCATGTGACCATCGAGCAGATATGGAAAGGAAATTTCTGAGTCTGAGGCAGAAGGAGGATGAGAATGTCCCAATATATGAGGCTAACTTTACAAGGTTAGTGAGGCATGCTGCAGATTATATATGTAACCCAAGAAGTAATATTGATCATATATTTGATGGGTTAAAACCATTTCTCCTCCGAGCATTAATCTCAGAAACCTTCTCATCGTACGAAGATATTGTCTCGTGTGCTATCAAGACGGAAAAGGAATTCTCTAATTATTATGGCTTTAAAGCAAAACAAGAGAAGAAGAGATCATCTGATAAATATGGAAATGGAAATAAGGGGAAGAAGGTAAAAGTTGAATATCAGTCCTACAGTAAATGTGGGAAGAAACACCCCAGTACTTGCATGAAGGGAATGGGAGTCTGTTACAAGTGTGGTGAAAAGGCCACCAAGCTCATGATTGCAAGGGAAAGAGAGTTGTTGTCAATGTGGAATGTTACAATTGTAGAGAGATGGGACATTATGCAAATGAATGTCCGAATCCTCAGGGGAACATACCTCATAAGAGGCCAAGGGATCAAGGCCATGTTTATTCTATCACTACTGATGAGGTTGAAGCTCTGACATACGTGTTGGCATGTAATTTAATGTTTTCCTAAAGTTTAGAAAATGCATTATTTGATTCTGGATCATCGCATTGTTTCATATCTTCCTAGATTGCTAAGAAAATTAGATATTTCCAATTTGATTTTAAAAGAGAACTGTCAGTCAAAACTCCTCAGGGAAGTATCATTGCAACAAATATTTGTGAATCAGTCCCCATTAGAGCACATAAATGTTCTTTATCTGCTTATCTCATTTTCATACATATTATTGAGTTTGATATAATCCTCGGTATGTATTGGCTTTCGGACTATGATGCACATATTTATTGTAAGAAGAAGGAGATTACGATTTTTTATGATGATGATAAGTAACACCTTATTTTTAGAGCAGAATCGTCACCACCTAATTCTCATTTAGATCCACCCCCAGAAGCTCAAATAAATTCAATTATTGGGGGGAAGAAAATGAAATGACTGAGGGAGAGGAAAGGAATGTTCAAATAGAGGATGTACCTATTCTGAAAGAATATGTGGATGTGTTTCCGGAAGATTTACATGGACATCCTCCAGAAGGAGAAGTTGAGTTTTCCATTGATTTGATTCCTGGATCATGGCCAATATCAAAGACCCCTTATAGAATGGCCACCGTGGAATTAGTTTAACTAAAGAAACAACCAGAGGAATTGAGTAATAAGGGATATATTCTCCCTAGTGTTTCTCCATGGGCATCCCCTGTCCTTTTTGTTAAGAAGAAAGATGGATCTATGAGGTTGTGCGTCGACTACAGGGAGATCAATGCTATAACAATAAAGAACAAGTATCCCCTACCTCACATTGATGATTTATTTGACCAACTACATGGAGCTCAATACTTTTCAAAGATTGACCTTTGATCTAGATACCATCAGTTGTGTGTGAAAAAGGAAGACATTCCGAAGACAGCATTTTGAACAAGGTACGGGCATTATAAGTTTATAGTAATGCCTTTTGGATTGACTAATTCATCCTCTGTATTCATGGATCTAATGAATAGAGTTTTCAAAGAATACCTTTATGATTTTGTGGTGGTATTTATTGATGATATCTTGGTATAATACAAAAGCTATGAAGATCATGAAAATCACTTGCGCATTATCTTGAAGACTCTTAGAAGGCATGAATTATATGGGATGTTTAGCAAGTGTGAATTCTGGATTCAGGTGATTTGTTTACTTGGCCATATTGTCTCTAAGGATGGAATTTCCATTGATCCTTCTAAGACCAAGGCAATCCAAGAATGGCCAGCACCGACAAGTATAACCGAGGTACGCATCTTTATTAGTTTGGCAGGTTATTATCGATGTTTTGTCCTGAATTTTCCCGATTGGCTAACCCATTAACGAAGCCCACACGTAAAGGGTTAAAACTTTTCTGGACAAAAGAGTGTGAAGAATGTTTTGAAGAACTGAAGAAAAGATTAGTCAATGCTCCTATATTTACTCTACCATCAGGGAATGATGGGTTCATTATTTATAGTGTTGCGTCAATGAAAGGACTTGGTTGTGTCCTTATACAGAATGATATGGTTATTGAATATGCATCAAGACAGCTAAATATTCATGAGAAGAACTATCCTACTCATAATATCAAGTTTGATGCTGTAATATTTTCCATGAAGATATGAATACATTTTCTCTATGGTGAAAATTGTGAGATATATACCGATCACAAGAGTTTGAAATGTATTTTCTCACAAAAAGAACTCGACATGAGGCAAAGACGATGCCTTTAACTACTCAAAAATTATGATTGCACGATACACTACCTCCCGGGAAAGACAAATAAGGTTGCAGATGCTTTGAGTAGAAATGATCATGGAGTTTTGAACATGATGAGAGTGGAAAGGGATCCTATTTTCATGGATCTAGTAAAGATGGATATGGGAATCACCATAGAGGGTGAATCATCAAAACTTTTTCAAATGGTTTCCAACCATATTTACTAGAAAGGATAAGGTGTTCTTAGGCCGATTATGAAGAGTTGAAAAAGAATATTAAAGCTATGAATGATGGGCGATTGAGTGAATTTGTGTATGAAGATGGAATTTTGAAATTTGGGAGGAGACTTTGTGGTCCCGATATACCTGATTTAAATAGGGAATTGTTGGATGATTCTCATAGTTCCAATTTCTCAATACACCATGGGAGCACCAAAATGTATAGAGATTTAAAGGGACATTTTTGGCGGGACAACATGAAGTGGGAGATTGCTGATTTTGTGTCAAGATGTATGGTTTGTCAACAAGTTAAAGCTGGAAGGAAACTTCCTGGTGGAGTATTTCAACCTCTTCCCATACCTGATTGGAAATGGGATAATATTATGAAGGACTTTGTCATGGGACTAACAAAGACTCCTAGAAGGAATGATGCAATATGTTTCATTGTCGATCATCTCACAAATTCAGCACATTTTCTTGCTATAAGAGAATATATACCACTTGAACGTCTAGCAAGACTATATATTAATGAAGATGTGAGACTTCATGGAGTACCCCTGTCGATTGTCTCGGATCGTGATCCCTATTTTACATCAAGATTATAGAAAAGTCTTCATAAGGCCTTGGATACTGAACTTCGTTTGAGCACTTCTTACCACCCTCAAACAGATGGACAATCAGAATGAACTATTCAATCCTTAGAAGACATGTTGAGATCATGCTCACATGACTTTCAGGGTATGTGGGATCAATATTTACCTCTGGTAGAATTTTCCTATAACAATTGCTTCCATTCAAGTATTCGGATGGCACCATATGAAGCATTATACAGAAAGATATGTCGCACACCAACCTGTTGGGATGACGTTGGTGTAAGAAAACTTGTAGGCCCAGAACTGGTGGAGGAAACGATTGAAAAGGTTAAAGTAATCCAAAACCACATCAAAGATTCTCAAAGTAGGCAGAAGAGCTATGTTGACAAC
The DNA here is from genome assembly GCA_963277665.1 of Viscum album. Taxonomy (NCBI): domain Eukaryota; kingdom Viridiplantae; phylum Streptophyta; class Magnoliopsida; order Santalales; family Viscaceae; genus Viscum; species Viscum album. The sequence continues at coordinate 280,905,582 of OY728125.1, forward strand.
TAAAGGAAGGATTTGGAATTTCATGTAGGAGATCATGTTTTCTTGAAGGTATCTCCATGGAATGGAGTTATACGTTTTGGTAAGAAGGGTAAATGGAGTCCCAGGTATATCGGACCCTTCAAAATTGTAGAACGAATTGGGGCTGTAGCTTACCGTTTGGCAATGCCGCCAAGTCTCTCCAAAGTTCACGATGTATTCCACATATCACGGTTGAGAAAATACATGCCGGACCCAACACATTTAATCACCTATGAAGAATTACAACTGGATCCCGATCTATCTTATTGTGAAGAGCCCGTCAGGATTCTTGATACAAGAGAACAAGTGATGAGAAACCCGACAACTCGTCTGGTAAAAGTTCTATGGAGAAACCATAAGATGGAGGAGACAACGTGGGAACCCGAGGAACATATGATGAAGAATAACTCGAGACCTTTTATAGGGTAATATTATATGAAATTTTGAGGATGAAATTATTTGAAGGAGGGGAGAATGTAACACCCGAAGCTTCCACGATACACTTCTCTTTGAATAATAGATCTGCGTGTGTTGTACGCAACCCCGAGTTCTAACACACCGTGACCAATCAAAATAGCCATTATGAATAGAAATACCCACTTTTTGAAATTATATATATTTTATATTTCAAAATGGACTTCATTTTTGGAATCAGAATATCGAATGTATCCTAAGTTTAATTTTTGGTATTTTTCTGAGAACAATCAATTTTTTTATTAATAGTGAAAAATACTTAAAAACAACATTTTTAATCAAAACAATTTATAGTGATAAATTATAATATTCAGTGGTTTTAAAGTATAATTAGAATATATTTTTACCATTTTATCCAATGGTGTTCATTAGAATTAATTTCACTTTGAAATTAGATATAAACAATTGTCAATCTTTTGATATATATTGTTTCGTAAAAAATGCTATTTGGTGTGACGGTGGAAATTAATTATAAAATTAATTAATTAAACATATATGTTTGGAATTTATTGAAATAGACATCATTTTTGAATTCGGAATATCAATTATAGATTAGGGTGAAATTCTGGCATTGTTCTAAAAAACATCAATTTTTTATGAATAGTGAAACCAATAAGTGGTAGTTAAAAAACTGATTTTTCGTTTAAATGAAACATTACCACTTTTGTGATTTGATTTTCAAAAATCCGACATACATGGTTGTCATTAGGAAATAAAATTTGTTTCAATGGGATTAAAATAATTTTTTGGTGAATAGTAACATTTAAGTTTAATTAATCGCGATTAAAGGTAATTAGTGAAATTTAAGGTAAAAATGATATTATAAAAATTTGAAAATACCTTTAAACTTATCCTACCCTTATTGGATGAGTCATGTCCGACCAAGACAATCCATCGGTCAACTTGGAGACCCCATAAAGCCACATTGTTAAGAAAATGTCATTAATAACTTTTTATTTAAAGTAAACAAATTGTCACAAACATCTGTTGTTTTACTATGAACAATTTTTACATGGGGTTATATAAGTTCAAATTTTGGCTATAAATATTCATTGTAGATATAAAAATATTTCCTACATCATGGTAATTTTTTTTATAATTTCTAGAAATTAAATAAACTAAAATAAGTATGACACCATGATGATGTAGCGATTAACTCATTAATTAACGATTTAAATAAAATGAAAAGATAATATAAAATATAAGGCATAAAATTGTAAAACAACATATTGGATGAGTATATATTGAACCCTTAGCACGTTAGACTCTAAATATATCATTGTGGGACCTTTATAATCCGAAAATCATTTCATAATAAAGTATCATTTCAATCTTTCCAAGAGTGCCCCTCCTCTCCTCTTATAAAAGGCCCCCACCACTACCAACTTATTCACACCATCCAAGCCATATGGCTCAGCCATACTCTGCCCAAATACTCTCCCAACTACCCTATATTACTCTCAAAAGACTCACTGTGGGAAGAAGTCTTTCCAAGGATGCCTTTGTCTCAAATAAATAAGAGTTACCCGATTTTAAGGTAATGTCTTCTCTTATGTTATTTTTTTTATTTTGCTTCTCCAACCCCTTAAACTATTTTTATTACATTATATTGTAACAACACCAGTATCTTCAATATACTAGGATGTTTTTATGAGAAGTATTTTATTTACACTTACACACACCTTCATCTAATGGTTAATGAACATACTGTTTTTGTGGGTGGCGAATTACTGCCTCACGAAACGATGATTGTTCTATGTTCTCCTACCACCTCTCATGGTGGCCATTATGATGGAACTATATTTAATTATGATATATATTATATTTATTTCCACTATATTCTTCTGTATTTAACATTTAAAACATATCTTGATGCTTTGCATGTTGTGCAAATGCGATAATTTCATTTGAGGAAGTGTGGACTGCCGCCCCTTCAAAGTGATTGGAATCATTAATACCATACGTGGGATGTATAAAGATTGGAGTAAATGATATTATATATTATATTATACTATAATTATAATGTAAAATTATATCATTATGATTTCATTCCATTAAATACAAAATAGAAATGAAAGTAGCGTTCATGCATACGTACGGCTTACCATCTCCATGAACAGTGCATTTCATTTCTTATCTCTAAATATTATGTAATATTATTAATTCAATTATATAATGGATATATAAGATATATATTATGTCTCCATAATGAATATAATTCTGGATATAATGGATATTTTACCACATGAATAACTTGTAATTATAAGAAGTTAATTTTGACTCAAGTACCAAAGATCGACAAAATGACCGTTATTAACATAAATAATTACATAATGTTTATAAAATAGTAATAAGTGATATAAAAGAAATAATAAACTTGAAAGTGGTTCTTACACAAATAAAAATTAAATCTAGTTTATTATTCAGGAGATTAAAGAACGATCGAGTCAAGTCGGACACGAGGTAAGGGAACTTCTTAACCCAATTTCCATTATTTGGGTTAATCATCTACTTTCAAATTATGTCATGATATTATTATGTCCAATCTTGTATTTTTACTTTCTTTATGTGTATTTATAGTGAATACACATAATATATCTACTTTATTAAAAAAAATGTTCTTTGTAAGGTACTTTGTCTCAATCTCCTTTCATTGAGGCATATTTTGCTTTATACACAACTTTCTTTTATACGGTGTATAAACCCCTTTGACATTTACTTTTATTCAAAAGGAATCATTGTATACGAAGCATTTTTACTAAACGACAAAAGGAATTTTTTTCTTATGTATGTGGCGACAATTAATTTCCACCTCCGTGACCATTATTTGGGTTTCGGCTTCCTCTACAAGCCATAACGTTTTGTAAAAGGAAAAATAAATACAAAGTTTTAATTTCTTTTATTTTGGTATTGAAAATGGTTTTGAAAGTGTTTTTATTATATCAATGTCTTGTATTGATATCTTGTGATTGAAATGTGAAAATGTTCTATTTCCTTTATGCAAGTTTTATTTGATACGATTATGTTATGGTTTATGATATGTTTAAACCTATTCATATGAGGAATGAATTAGACTTATTAAGTGACGGGTGGAGCCCACTATAGCTCCTCGATGCATCAGTAGGTATCATGAGACAAACTAGTGTCTTGGCACAAGGCCTTGACAAAAGATTATTTTTAGTCTTAGAACGAGGCCTTGGCTAAGTGGTTATGATAGACTGGAATTATGCATTCCATCATTATGAAAGTAGTTATTGATATTTCATGTGATTATTCGACCAGTAGAATATCCATGTGAATAAGTAAATGGCATTATCCCATTTTAATTTTTCTATATTATGTTGAACTTCAAGTTTAAATGGCTTTTGTTTTAGTTATACATTGCCTTAAATGTTTATGTTTTTTTATTAAAGCTTCCGTTATTTTGTTATCCATACTAAGCATCTGAGCTCACCCCTTTCAATGTTTTATTTTACCCGGGATGTGAAGAAATATTTTATGACTGACCTACAGGGATAGTCTGAAGGGGATATGGGAGTGGACTATGGAGACTATGTTATTGTAGTTTTTTACTTTATGATGTAATGTACCATTTATGAATGTATCTAGTGTTTTCAAGGCTACTAAACTAATCGGTCTTATGAGACTTGATCTTTTGTGATGATTCCAATGTTAAGAAATAATGCACCGACACTGGGTAACTGGGGTCGGGGCATTACAGTCAAGGGTCCCTTGAACAGATCATTAAACCCTTATAAAAATATCACAAGGAGTAAAAATATTTTTTTCATATTGATATAAGAAACATCCAAATAATCTTTATAGAATGAATATTTCTTATATGTGATTAGTTTTAAATTAAATAATTAAGATGAAGTAAAAATAATAGATTGAGTTTCATATATTCGGATAAAATCATAAACATCCATATTGGTGTACCTATAAAAAAACTAACTCAGTCACTCCAACTTAATTGTAAACACAATAATTGGTGACAATTTATCTTCTTAAATGGAAAAGTTTGTGAATTTATTTGTCTTAGTATTTTCCACATTCAAATGAGATACACTATAAGTCCCATGTATCCCAAATATTAAGAAAAATACATAAAACAAGATAAATATATTAGTGGTTCTAAGGAAACAAACTATGGATCCATGGAAATAATATATTGATCTATATAACATAATAATATTAGTTTTCTAATTCAAGGTACCTATATAACATTGTTAATGACTATTTATTGATACATCATATAGTTTAATTATCCCCAAATTTCTACCTATGATTATAACACTCATAAAAATTCTTACTTCCATCACCTATCTCACTTATTTCTATTTCTAAATAAAAAAATGTCCTTGAAAATATTGAATAAATATCATGTGTTTTTCTATGATTCTAATCCCATAGACATACCATCATAATATTAAATAGTATATCTACTATCACAACTAGTATCCCTGATATTATATTACACTCAACCATCTTTTGAAGTATGCACATCTGAAAAATATATATCTTAAGAAACTAGGTTTTCACTAGAGATAATAAGTTCCAATACCAAACGTAGACTATATATGATTTTTTCAATTATAATATTTCCATTAATTTCTATAACGTATTCTAACCCATGTATAATTTATCTCTCTCTCAAATCATACCTTATTTTTATACGACAAGATTGTACACTATAAATCTGGATTAACTTCCTCTATGGTTAAACATTATTTCCCTTACACATTTATAGCCCAAAATACATTGGTTAGAAATACATAAATATTTTAGAAGATAACTTGTACATAAAAATCTAATAATTTGATATAAATTTTGATTATTTTATGTTTAAAAATCATTTTGTGGGTTTTTCGTTATGTTTATTGACAATAATAGAAAAGGAACTTCCAAATTTGATGGAAAAGACCTAAAGAAGGCACAAAGAGTTTGGGAAGCAGTTGGAAGAGTTATCTCAGTATGGTTGAGGTCACTCCACATATCCTAAGTTCATTCCATGATGGTATTTCATTTTATGATAAATCATAATAATCATTTGAATTTATATAAGATTTAGTATATATGGAAAAAAATCTTTACGAATAATTATTCATAAGAGTCATCCTGGAAGTTGAATCATGACACACCAATTAACATATTAAAGTATGATTCATAAGATTAATTTTAATTTATATAATATTTATTATATTAAAGGTTATTTTATCAGGATATTTGGGTATTTCATATTTGTCATCTTTGAAGCCGCACCACAACACCCTAGATCACACATTGGATGTCTGAATGGTATGAAATTTTGAAAAGTCCCTTGATTCATATGAATATTATTAGAGATGTGTAGATAAGGTATACACATTATATATTTGAAAAAAATTGATGATAAGAGGACTTGGATCTATAATATATGATGTCACATAATAAACTTTTAATGGATTATTTGTAAGTGTCACTGAGAACTTCTTAAGGATCATAAATTAAATTTAAATACTTTATACTTCACTAATTTGGGGAAATGTATTTTCATTGTGAATGGTTCATCATCATTGAGACATGTTTTTAGAATAATCCATTGGTTTTTTATTTTTGAGTCTTTTATCATGAGTTGATGGTCACACAATGGAGTATATATTGTATATTTTAGTTATTCTTCCCAAATGAGGCTCCCACTAGGAAGTGGAAGGCCACACCATGACTATATCAAGATAGAATCTACTTATTTATATGTAGTCATCCTTGGGAGTCTCATTCTATAAAGAATGAGTGTATCATTACATAAAAATATTTGGGATAATATTTTATTATTTTCTCTAAGTGGAGAATTATTTTATGAATCCAAGGGTCATGTCTTGACTTGTTCAAGAAAAAGAATAAATTTTGAAATATATCCTGAAATTGTAGAGTAATTAAATATGATATATGATTTTTCTTTGGTATATTTTGTTTTTGACTTATATTGTTTCCTGATGGTGGAAGTCAAACCACAAACTAGTATATTTCTAGACCTGGTTCATTGAGTTCTATATGATGGAAATCATGTAGTAGACATACCCTATTTAAAATAATTTTAATAAAGATGGTATATGTCTATTTTAGGATAAAAATAATTTTCCATATCTTCCTATTTTTAAAATGATAATGGAAGATATGTGATCATGGAGGTGAAGATAAATAGAGAGAATACATAATAAAAAATAAGTTCTAGAAAAATATATTATATAAACAGAGGATTCCATTATAAGAATTAAAAAATCATAGATAGAAATAATTTCTAAAAGATTTTATTTTAAATTTCTTTTGAGGGTATTCATTTTTAATAATTTTAATAAACATTGTATACAGACATTAGTGTAATCTAATTTATGATTCATGTAAGGAAAGTGTAGAATTTAAAATGGCAGATAGTTATTTAATTATTTAAGAGCAGTGAGATCTCTTTCATTGTAGAAATTTTAATACTAGAGTTTCATAGTGACCACTCCATATTATAAGTGAAAATATGTTATCTTAGTATTTCTGGTATATTGAAACATAATTATTTCATGATCCATTTATTATCTCAATTTAGGTGAAAAAAATATCATACAATACTCTCTATGATTTATTACATTATAATTACTGTGAGTGAGAAATTATTCCTTATAAAAGGTAATAATGTAGTTATAAAGGGTTAAAATTAAAATAATAACATACTCAAATAAATTAATCAACCTTTACGGCATTTACCCTTCTTGGGACCAACAAGTGAGACTAGAGTAAATTGTTCTTGAAGAAGTCTTATCACTTGCATCCAAGGAAAAATGATCAAACATAAGTGCATTCTATTCATGATGGTAATAAAATCCAATTGTGGAAGAATCATATTAAACATTGTTTTATTTAGTTTTTCAATGTATTTATACATATTTATTAATACATTACATTTTATCTTTCATAGAGATCATTGAGTTATTAGAAAAATAGAAAAGTGAATGTGATTTTGATGCTAAAGGATTCAACACATTGGGTTTAGTGTTATCTAATATTATATATATAAAGGAGATGTGGTAAAATCCTAAAAATAGATCTATGGGAAAACACCTCAAAATTTATTAAGAATATTCAATGTTATGTGAAACTAAATTATAGTTTTTAATGAATGTTTTTGATAATTTTATAAAACATCAAAATAAGACAATTAATTCATTATATATCTATGTCTACACCCTTGAAGAAGATATGATCACACTTGGAGAAAGTCTTAATTATTTCAAAATCATAAATATAATTCCATGAATATTTTCACTTTGTTTCTTCATGAAGATTTCAGTGATCAAAGACAATGATCCTAAGGAATTAATATTGGATAGTCTCTATAACACTATCAACATATACGAGATGAGGAATTATGAAAATTAATCTATAGAAAATGATATTTCTCATAAATAATCATTCATGTAAATAATGAAACTCAATTTAAAAGAGTATAACATTGAAAGGGATGTTGATGAGTTAATTTCATTCCTATCCTCAAGCATTAGAGAGGAAAATAAAACTCTGAGGGAAAGCATCAACTTGTTTTATTTTGGTGTGTAAAAGTTGGTAATATTATAGAATAGTTCTCAAAGAAATTAGGAGATGTTGAGGAAGATAAATATCACATGAAGAAAACATTTAAGGATGTAAGGGGTAAAAGGAACCCACAAAATAAATTATTTAAATGAAATAACAGGTTTTAAAAAATAGATGCTAACTCATAAGAAAATTATGTATAAGAAATAAAGTATATGAAATACATTATAAATTAAGTTATTATGGTTTTAACATATATACCACAACCCGAAGATAGTGATGATGAAGACACTGGTGTTGAGGAAAGAGTTGACCTTAAGGTTGAATTAAAATCTTCTCTTGATGAGATTAATGTTTATATAGAAAAAATAATAATTATAATGGATTTCTAACTTATTCCAAACTATATATATTTTAATAATATTGTGAAAATTAAAGTTAAATGTCGATATTGAATGACTCAAATCATAAAATCTAGAAAACTAAAAAACAGGTTCCTGTTAACAAGATCAATGTTTAATAGTTATCCCTATATGATTGATGGATTAAATAATCATAAAAATATCTTCTTAATGTGATTAATTAACTAGAAATTTTTTTTATAAATGTGTTGAAATCATTGTTTACATGTGATACTTCTAACTCCCTTCGTAGAATCAAGAAGTTCTAGTGTTATATCTAAAATGAAGTAAAGAAGGTACGTGTGAAGTTCACTAGTAAACTACTCACTTAACCAAAAGGATGGATATTAAAAGACAATGTTATTTAGAGGATTTAGTTCACAACAAATAATTGGTAGTTTATGTGAAACCACAGGTGCCTACACCCCCAAAATAAGATTGATTTAGATAACAATTAGGAGACCCAAAATTCCACAACTGGAATTGTGAAGACACATGATATCACACCATGAATATGATGTTATTGTTTTTGAATTTTGAGACCTAGACAATATGTATATTTAATATAAAAAGGATCTTTTTGGATTTATAGAAAAAAAATAAATGACAAGAATTTCTATGGTATTTTTTTAATAGATATTTTTTTGGTGTGAAGGATTTAGATATAGATCCGTAAATATATCATCATGGTTAGAAGGTATATATCTTAAGGGACTCAAGAAAGGAAATATTATTAGGTAAAATATTCATCAAGTTTTATGGAAACACATAATAATTATTTTCATCATATAACATGGGGATAGTTCAATGGACTTGAAGAAGGAATTACTATGAGTGTTTATAAGTCATAACAAGGATATAGTCATTTATAATTGATCTATGAACCTCATAAATGATTTTGTACAGATTTTGTATTCATTAATATTTATTTTTGAATTATTTAAACAACCTTACCACATACTTTAGTTAATATAATTGATAAATTAATTATGAATGAATTATCATAAAATTAATGTATAGAAATTCATTCATTAATCCACCCACTAATGAATTATTATATGATACTCTTCAACTGGGGCCTCCTTGGTGGGTATTATAGAGGTATATATTACCATTAATGTTTTTGAAGTTTATATTATATTTTAGTATTTAATGTTGGATTATTATTTTATTTCTCAGTTTTTTATCAACATTGGATTCCATTAATTATTTGAATAGTAATTTTATTACAAGATATAACAGAAAAAAGTAAAATGTACAAAAGTAATGAATGTTATTACACCTATTATATTTATTTATTAATGTAACAGAAATTATAACTAATAGTGATTTTCCTAATTTATAAGATTCAGTAATAACTATTTTTGATAGAATGAATATAGAGAAAGGTATCCATGAAAGGAATTTTATTTTGGGAACACAAAAAAAGAAATAATTCAAAAAAATATATGGGTATTAAGATAAAAAAATGAATTTGGGGAATGGTGAAAAATATATATAAAGGAAATTTTTAGGTAATGTAAGTAATGATTAAAATTTGGAATTCCAAATTCAATAATGTTATGAAGTAATATGGTGAAATTATAATGGTATTAATACTATATTTCCGGAAATTTTTATCCTTATAAGTTGTTTTTGAGAAAATATAAATGATTATATGTTTTTATAAAGATACTTTATATATTTCTATAAAATTTTGAAACAATGATTTTATATGATAAATATATGAAATAAAATTCATTTTCACTGGATGGGTTGTACATCATATTGGTAATGTATTGTAAAGGCCCAATTTTTTTTTTACTAAAATTACACATGTTTTATAATGACTATTTTTTTTATTTTTTATAATAAAATCACAAGGGAATACTATTTTTTAATCATTATATTATATATCACGAATTAATGTTGACAAAAATATCTTGAAACTGTAACACCCTGAAGACTTTTTGATATAGTTATTTTTTTTATTTTTTTTATATAAATTTAATCTCTTCAACATATTTCATTACAAACACGGATAATTTTATCTTTCATTACATGAAACACTATGTTTATATCACATTACATGGAACCGTAATTTTATCTTATATTACACACAACCCTATGTTTTTCTCGGGTGACAAGATATAACGAGTTCAAGTGAAACCTGACATGTTATTAATATTTTATTATTTAATATAATAGTAAAATCTTATAAATTTGAATATGATGGTATGAATAGTACATAATAGACTAGGAAAATTATGTATATCTAGTTATTATAGAAAAACGTGGAATTATTTGAAAGAAAATAAAATGTTTCTAAAAAAATATTTTTTTTTCTAAAAGACGGGTTAACTTCCCCTTTGGCCCATAATTTATAATTAATTTCAAACACATTAAAAACATTTATTTAATAAAATAAAATTATGGTTTTAAATAATTATATCAAATTTATCATTGGGTGAGTTATTTGGTCATTCTAAAATGTTTCATTTTTTGATGAACTGTGAAAATACAAAATTATAATTGAACAATGCCTTTTGGGTTAAATTATTTAGAGTTAAATTATAATATTACTTATTTTTAAATCCCAATTAGTAAAATTATATATTATTTGATTCATGTTAGGTCATTGGAATCATTTTCACCTTCAAATTTCATAAAAATATGTTATAATCTTGTAAAAATTTTATATTCGAAAACTGCTTTCTCGTCATGTATGTGGAATTAATTTAAAAGTAAATTTTACAAATTATATGAATTCAATTTTAGAAAATTGATTTAATATTTATTAAAATCATGATTTTTACATTTTCATAAATTCAAATTAGTTTTTTACCAAATTTAATTTTGAAAATGGTAAAAATTAATTATTGTGGTTAAGGTAAATTGGATTTTAAATGGGGTTAAACTAATAATATAAGGGATAAAATGAGAAAACATTTTTCAATTGCCATGGGATAGAAATTTGTAAACTATTATCACCTAAAGATGTATTTTTATGAATTGTTTGGATATTTATGTGAAAATGCCTCATATAATATGTTATATAGAGATAAGTTTGAAACGAAGCATTCATTTATTTTTTTTATTTATAAATTTATTGGATTGAGAAGAAACACCATATGTTTGGTTATAAATATTATTTTGCAAAATAAATGTGTTTTTTTCATCATGATAATTTTTTTCAAAAATTATAGATGAAATATTTACTTTAAAGGCTTATGAAACATTAATTGTATAATTAGTTTGTTAACTAAAAAAAAATAATAATAAAATAACTAAAATTAATGTAAATTAAATGAATTACTTTGTTACATTATTTTTGTATATAAACATATAAATATATATGTGTGTGAGCATAATATATTCTAATTCCATAATTTTATTTATTTTTTTATTCAGATTAAATGAATACTATCAAAATTTTATTAATGCTATTAAAAAAATGATAAATTAGTATATTATTTAAACTTTATAAAAATAATATATTCATCTAAGTGATTGCACATGTTTATAAATATATACTATGATCTATAAATGGACCAATGTTTCTTTTATAGAAACTATATTGACCCCAAAATAGTAAAAACTCATTTAGTGTTATTAAGTTTTAAATTATCTTTTTACACATTTCATGTACTTTTTCTGAAATTAATTTCCCACACACATTTGATTTTATTTGATAAACCAGATTTTATATTTATAATAATTAGGTATAAATTATCTAATATGTTTTTCTTTATTTTATACAAAAAGGATAAACTACCACGGTTAAAACGACAAGTTGTCATAGTGAAAAAAACAAAAAAGTAAATAAAAACACTTACATGATAGGGAAAATATGGTTAATATATGTGTCATATTGAGGGTTGAATGATTTTAAAAATCGTAAAATCCCTCCACCCATTTAATTATCAATTTATATCTAATTTAAATGATATTTACAACCCATTATTTAATAGTTTGGTGTATTTATGAAAACGAAACATCTCATTAATTACAAAAGCAAACTGACTCCCCTCACTTATTATAACATTTGAAGCCATTTCGCTAGAAAAAACCCTACCCAAATAACATCCTGTTTTCATAATATTATCATAGAATCCTTAGTTTTTTTTAATAATCTAGATTAAGAAGTCCATTTAGAAGACCTAAGTAGGTTTACCTGAATAAGAGGTAACATTATTCAACAAGAATATTTCTTTTTTATCTTCCTCCACCTTAAAAAATTCTTGTTAATCCATGATTATATAATAACATAAGTATATTATAGGTAATGAATTTTTTTTATATTCTATTTCCCTATAGCCATCTCTACTTCAATAAAATGGGTTCTGAAATCATCATTCATGTGTGTGGGGACTACCGCCTCACAATCCGATATCTTTCATTTTACTAATATCTCATCTCAAGATTGTGTTTGATGATGGATCTAAAGTATTTATATGATATATATATAGCATAATTATTCCCTTGTATTCAATATATCATATGTAATATTTTTGATGTTCAATTCTATCAGGGATATGATAATATCACTCATTTGTACATCAAACAATCACCTCAAGAAGTAATGGGAATTGTTTTCACTGACGCTATACAAAAAAATTTAATAGAGATAGATTTAATGAATATATGTTATATTAATAACCTAATAATGATATTAATAAAATATTTATTATTATTAAATGATAATATATTATTTTATTATTTACACATATTGATGACAACAATGTTTATGTACGTGTGGATCACAAACATCACGAAGCAATGTGACTCTCTTTTAATCACCACACCACATTCATGATATGTGGGTGTGTGTGTGGGTGCATGCATGTTTATGTGTATTTAAATAACTAATATTCTATTTATTATATTATGATCACTATTGATATATATAATATATTACTTTTATCCTTTCCATAATGATCATAGAAAAACGGAAATGTTATTCATGTGTACGTATGACCAACAATCTCCATGACTATGACATTATTAATTTTCATAACCATATTTAATTATTGATTTTAAAAGTATAATGGATGTAAAAAATACGAAAATTATGTCTTGATTATTAATATATATATTATTTTACTATAGAATATGCGCAAAATCTGATCATTCATGTCAAAACATGCATGCAAAAATAAGGAAATAAACTCCCAAAACAATGAAAATTATGAAAAATTATTAATTGAAGGGTGATTATATTTATAAAAAAAGAAAATATTTTATGTTATTGAATTTAATATGGTTTTGTAATAAGTTAATAAAATTTTTAAAACCACACTATAGGATGTTAGATAATGTTTTACCAAAAGGAAGCATGTGGTAAGGGATTTCATCTCAATTTAAATTCCATTGAGTCTTATTTTTTATTATTAAACAATTCACTTTTATGTGTGGTATATACAACTTCTTTAACATGTAATGTCATAATTCATTCATAATTAATTTTATTTTATGTCTTTTTTGAATTATTTCATCCAAGGGGATTTGAATTGAAAATTAATAAGTGGTAAAATATTTTTTATAATCTCAATTTATTTTTTCATTATTAAAATTATCATGAAACAATCACTTTGTTTATGTAATTATTCCTTGGTTGATTAATTTATCAAAAATATAAATGTTATTATTTTATGGATATTATTATTTCCTAAACCATATACCATTTCACAAATGGTTTTTACTTTGATTTCTATTTGTTCAACTGTGGAAATATTTACCAATCAGTATTCATTACTCAATACAAATATTTGATTATAAGGATAATTGGTCATGAATTAAATAAATTAGTCCATATATAGTGAATTATTTTGATATATATACTTGGGTGGGACAAGTTATTGATGTCTTGTCCATTCATTGATAGGTATCAAGAAACAAATAGAAAGCTAGCATGATATCATTTGGCCAACCCATATGAGTTTTACCCAGTAGCATTAAACTATCCTAAGGATATGTCTTGATAGAAGTGGCATAATGTTACATATACATGATGTCCAATAATTAATCATTTACTTTTTTTATAATTTAATGTCTATTATTTTCTATGAAAGTTTCACTGTGATATTTTATCTACTTGAATTTCATTCTCATTTTATTGATTCTATGGCAAGTGTTTTCAGTTATTGTCCTTTAAATATTGATTATTACTTATCTTATCATGATATTGAATTTATTTTAATGGAATCTGTGTTCAGTTATTTACCATTTCATATTTATTATTTTTATTTATTCATGATATCTACCATTATACATAACCCTTACAGAGTATTTGAGGTCACACTTATTTTCATTCCTTACACCAGAATTCAAAGAAGATATCTTCGAATGATCATTCAAGGATGTAGTTCATCTGATTTTAATGTATTATGGTTTATTTTATAATCCCAAATTAAAATATGTATAATGTATGTATCTGGTTATTCTAGCTTTCAAAACTGATCAGTCCTTTTGTATTTGATTATTTATATCAATGCCAATTTAATAAAGCAACCATTATCTCTAGAATACTATGTTCAAGGTCATTATATTTGAGATAAATGTATTTTTAATAGAATACATGGGTTATATATTTTGGAAATAAATATATTATGGATCACAAACATATGATCAAAATTTATGATAAGTGTATAATAACATCAAAATATTTTTTTTAATGGAGATATTATTTTGTTTTTCTTTGCATTAAATCATTTTTTGATACATTATTTGTATTTGGTTCCAGTACAGATGTACCTAGGGATAATAACATCGAAAATGGTTCATTTGGATAGACCTTTTTGTCACTTGGTTCACAAGAATAGGCCTTTCTATGAACCAGGTTTATCAATATGAAGGTATATTCCATGGATATCAAAAAAATTCATTACAAACCATTATACAATATTTTTAAACTTGGGATATCCCCAAAGAAATAATGTTTATGATAAAGATATTATTTATGGATAAATGTTTATGTTTATTTTATGTATTTCGGTAGTTTTTTATTGTACATTATATTTAATAATCATATGAACTAATCTAGTGTATTTTTACATCTCTAAATGGAGGTTAGATGAAATAATGGGAATAAAATCAATTCACATCATCCAAGTTGTAAGAATGGTCAATTATTTGATAGGATTAAGTTAATATTTCAAAGGGAACTAGTTTCTAAAACATTCTCATCATAGAAGGACATAGTACCATGTTCTAAAAAAAATTATATGTAATTGTCTAAGTATTATGGAATTGAAGGGATTAAAAAGAAGAAGAGTATGGTATATAAAAATTTTGATAAAGGAATGAACGAAAACAATGATTTTCTCACATGTTATGATTTTGGAAAGAGACACTCTAGTATATGATTAATAAGAAAATTATTTTTCATCATATGTGGGTAAACTGTTCAAAAGTTTAATGATTTAAAAGCTAATAAAAAGTTTTTAAATGATCAATTATTTAAACCTTACGGATATAAGGAACAAAGAAAATGAATACCTCAATAAAAAATGGAATATAACTCAAAAGTAGCTATTTGATTATGGTCCTGCTTATGGTATTACCAAAAATAAAGTGGAATAAATAATTTATTTAGTCATAGACTCAAGAGTAGTGTAATTTATGTATTTCATCAATGATATCAATGTTATAAGAATTATAACATGTATAAGTATTGTACTACTATAATTTTTCATTAATTAATAGAAAGAATATGTTGAATAGTAATATTTAAAAATAAATATAATTCAATGGAAATTTTAATTTCATTGAAAACACATGACTGGGGAAAATATAACCCTTAAAGTGTCCATAGTGTGGGGATAATTATTTTAGGATAAAAATATGATTGATATGGATAATATAAAATGGATTGCACTGAATACCTTGGGGATAATTAATGATTTGTTGAAATTGTGGATTGTAAAATCATTGATGGAGATTAAAACATCTTTGTATTAAAGGAATATATTCAATAATAAATAATTTACGGAAGTAATAATTAAGAATTCATGATTTCCAAATCAATATATGGTAATTATGCTTATTACCATGTTTTATGAAAATATATGATGAAGGTGTTCATAATTTTTGTAAGTAATGATTAAAATATACATCATCTTGTTTGGGGGATGAATGAGAACTTCATTTTGGACAGTTAGTGACCTCCATTCTAAAGTTATGGATATAAATTTTTTGAAGGACCATAATGTCAACCATTTATGAAATTTTTTGTTTTGAAATTTTCATGGTGATTTAGAGATTAATTTATTATATTTGTTAACTTATGGTAAACATATTGGTTTTCAATAATTGTTAGAATTATAAAGAATTAATTTTCTGTCTTTTATAAATCAATTGATCTGTTAAAATTCAATATTTCTACATCAGAAATAAAAAGTTAATTTTTGAATATCAATTTCCTTGAGTAAGGGATTGATATGAAATTGATCGAAGTATAAATAATATTTAAAATTATGCTAATGATATTAAAATGTTTCATGTAAGTATATTTCCTTATATTCATAGTTAGTAAAATAATTCTTCAACTTTAGGAAAAGGATCCTGAAAGAAAAATGTTGTCCTATTACATTCATATCTAATAAATCAGAATTAATTTTATGTTTTGATTCCCTAAAAATTCTATTGATCATTCCCTTGATTTTGATCAATTACTAATAAATATCTATAATTATTTAAAATTTTATTCTATTTCCATATCTTTAATTTCCCCAAATTTTACCCTCCTTAGAAACTTAGTTCTGTGTTATTACATATGATCTTTGTACTTTCCTTTCTCTATTTTTAGTAGAATGTTTATTATCTATATTTATAATGTGGGTATTCAATCGAATAATTTTTAAATATCAAACCCCTTATTACTAAGATAAATTTTAAATTAAAAGGATTTAATTTATTTAAGGTGGGGATAATGTAGCACCCTAATAATTTAGGATATATATAGATATATATAAATTAAATATATTTAATAGGTTTCATTACATTAAACATTGCATTTTATTTACATTACACACAAAACTAAGGTTATCTTGTGTTACACACAACACTGAGTTAGTATTTAATAATATTGAACCCTACATTTATCTTTGGTTACACGAAAGTTCATGTTTAAAATAGAGATGAAAAATTATTAAAATATTTTTATTTAATATGATAGTTATCAGCTAGCCATAAGAATAGGGATGTATTAATAGTACAATTTTGAAAGTTTCCATTCAAGATAATTGTATCATTAAGAAGGGGATTGTAATATTCCATGTAAGTAAATAATAATATATTTTCATATCTATGACTATTTATGAATTAGATAGTATTTTATAGGCTTAAAATGAGAATAAATCCAATCTTAGTCGTAGAATACTATAATATTTTTAAAAGATTTTTTTACTTCCTTTTGATGGAAAACGATTTTTAAATCTATATTTTGACAATTATATAAGCTCTATTTGTGAAAATGAACTTATTAATTATAATGAGGACATTGATATTTAATTTGGATAATTTTTTTTGAATTTTTCTGACAATGTTCATTGTTAATGAATAGTGAAAACTACTGCATTTTACTTCAAAACTGCGTTTTCATCTAGATTAAATATATGGTTAGATTATACTTTTAATAGGTTTTAAAGTTTAATTATAACTTATTTTTACCATTTAATCCAATGGTGGTCATTATAATTAATTTCACTTTGAAATTTGATATAAAAAATTGTCAATCATTTGATAGATATTGTTTCATAAAAACACTCTATTTATTTTGACAACAAGAATTATATTTAAATTAATTTCTGAAATTTCTTTGTTTGGAATTTGTTAAAATTTAATCATTATTTAAAATCAGGAGGTCAAAATTATCTAATTAAGACCTTTTTGTTTATGGAAATTATGAATATTAATGATGGTAATTATCTTTAATTATCATGATTAATTAGTAATCAGGTAGTTAAGGGTAATAAAATAATATCATAATACTATAAAATGGACCCAAAATGAGTCAAAATCCTATTTGGTGTGTCATGTGGGACCATGGTATTCTTTGTTCCAACTTAGGGACCACATGAAATCACTTTTGTGTGATAGTGACCTTTTATCATATTATTTTTTAATGAAAGGAAAATATAACCAAACTATGTAACACCTAAGAAAAACAATTTTAATTTTTTTACATAAATGAAATCATACACTATAAATAGTCAGTTGAAATCTAAAAATATTTCCTACATCATGGTTCTTTTTTTAATTTTTAGAAATTAAATAAAGATATTTATTTATGACACCATGATGATGTAGTGATTACCTCATTAATGAATGATTTAAATAAAATGAAAAGATAATGTAAAATCTAAGACATAAACGTAACAAAATCCTATTGTATTGGTGTATTTAGAACCCTTGTCACCTTATCCTTGAAATATATCATTATGGGTCCTTTAAGATTCGAAAATCATTTTATAATAAAGTAATATTTCAAGACTTTCCAAAACTTACCCTCCTCCCTCTTATAAAAGCCCACACCTCTACCCACATAAAAACACCTCTCAAAGCCTTATCTCATCCAGCCTCTACTCATATTATCTCTCCACATCCCTCTATTACACCTAGAAGCCTCACTTTGGGCAGAAGTCTTCCCAAGGAAGTGTTTGGCTCAAATCAAAAAGAGTTGATATATTTTGAGGTAATGTCTCCTCTCTTGTTTCTTCTTTTTATTTTCCTTCTTAACTCACCACTATCTTCTTATATTTTGATCCCATAATAATAAAAGTATCCTCAATATAATAGTATGTTGTTATGATATGGATTCTACCTATAATCATACACACCCTCGTCTAATGGGTAAAGAACATTTTGTTTCTGTGGGTTGCGAATTACTGCCTCATGAAACGATGATTGTTCAATCATCATTTAACACCTATCATGGTGGTCATTTAGATGTAACTGTATTTATATATGACATATATTTTGTTTATGTATTCTTTATGCTTATTTGTTTTTTTAATATAGGAAACATTTATGGTTTCCTTTATGTGTAAACATTCTAATTTCATTTGAGGAAGTGCAGACTACCGCCCCCTCAAAGTGATATGACTCATTCATGCCATATGTGGTACGTATAAATGATAGGTTTAATGATATTATATATGATACAATACATGAATTATAATACTACTATGTATCATTATGTATTAATTCCATTGAATATGAAATAGAAATTGAAGTAGCGTTCATGGGTACGTACGACATACCATCTCCATGAACGGTGCATTTCATTTCTTACCTCTAAATGTTGTGTACTATTATAAATACATGTATATGCTGGATATATATGATATATATGATATCCAAATCATGAATATCATTCTGGATATAATGAACCTTTTACCACATGAACAATATATAATTATAAGAAGTCCCTTTTTGTCTTAAGTACCAAATATCGACAAAACCAACATTATTAACTTAAATGATTGAATAATGTTTATAACATGGAAATAAGTGATATAAAAGGAATAATAAACCAGAAAAAGGTTCTCAAACAAGTAGAAATTATCTTTCTTTTATTATTGAGGTGATTAAAGAATGATCGAGTCAGGTCGAACTTGAGGTAAGGGACATCGTCTCAATCTCCTATCATTGAGGCATATTTTGTTTTAATACAGGACTTTATTTTATAAGCTATATAAAAACCATTGACATTTCATTTTATTCAAAGGGAATATTTTTCTACGAAGCATTTTACTAAACAAAAAAAGGAATGTTTCTTATAACTTACGTAGTGACAATTACCTTTCTTCCGCAGCGAGTATTATTTTATCTATGGGTTCCTCAATAAGCAGTAATGTTTAAAAAAAATACCATATACTCTATAATATAATTTGGTTTTTAAAATGGTTTTGATAATGGATTTGTTATGTCAATATATTTTAGTTAAATATTTCTATTGAAATGTGGAAGTGTTTTCTTTCCTTTATATTTGTTTTATGTCTTATGAAATTATAATGGTACTTGGACATTTGATGGGTGGTTACGTGATAAACCAAATGATGGGTGGTTCCATGAATACTAGGATGGGAGGTTATGTTATAACCTCCAATGCATTGGGTATGGAATCCAGCCGTATAGATATTTCATTTATTAAAATGTGTGGAAGTTGACCGTATGGTTATTCCATTTAAGTATACATATGTTCCAAGTTACCTTTATACATTATGTGTTCTTTATATGGGTTTTATTGTGATCTTTTTGTTACAAAATGGTATGTAGTGATCTTTTATTTATTGAAGAGTATTTACTACTTCTTCAAGGTGATGAGTATTAATTCTATAAAAGTATTCATGGTTTTCATGTTGTTTTGGAAAACTAATAGTTTCCTTCTTTATGTATTTATTACTGAGCTTTTTATGCACATACCAAGTTTTTGAAATGTTTTTCACCGGACATACAGTGGGATTGGGTCAAGGATAGGATCAAGGAAAGTCATGATGTCTAAAACATTGAACTGGACATGTCTTTTTGTTCAAGATTTTTTATTTTGTGAAAAACAGGAAACTGGGTAGATATGCCTACTTTGTAATCATTGAGATGTAATAGTTGTATACTAATTATCTAAAACTCTAAACCTGAAAAGATCCTCAATTTGAATTATTTTTTTAATTCAAGATTATGTAATGTTTTAAGGTCGGGTCCTTATAGTTGGTATCAGAGGTCAGTTTAGACAACATTAGGATTTAGAATATTGTTAAATTCATGTCCATAAATTAATTCATGGTATGATTGAAATGATATTTCATTTAAAGGTTACCATGTTGCTTCGCCTAAGATATTTCTGTGTTCAGAATGGTTTTCTGCAGAGGAAATAGGGAAACTATGTTGGGAAGACATGAATAAGAAAACAACCTTCCAAATCAACTACCTGAGATGGTCAGAATCAGAACTGAACAGTTTGTTGTAGTGATGGCACAGTAGACTCAGGCTATAAATGGTGGTGGCATCCATACACGAGATTAGACAGATCAACCACAGAGGAACATGTTAGTAGTTGAGCATTTTATGAGGAAACATCCACCATAATTTAGAGGATCATCTGACCATGTGCTAGAATAATGGTGTATTAAAGAACATGAAATGATTTTTGATGTCATGGGGTGTTCAAAACATCAAAAGGTTAGTCTCACTGTTTACCGTTTTGAAGGTGAAGATGATTAGTGGTGGTCGATAGTGAAAAATACCAGGGAGTGTGAGGAAATTTATGACCTTGAATGGGATGAATTCAACATTATATTTATTGAGAAATAATTTCCTAAGGTGTTTCATATTAGGATGGAAAACAATTCCTATAATTGGGGAAGGTGGATGACTCAATTGAAACTTATGAAGAAAATTTCTCTCGACTCGCAAGGTATGCTCCAAATTTCATATGATATCTTGATAGTAAAATCAGCCATTTTTACTCAGGGGTAAATTCAAACTATCTAATGGATGTAGCTTCTCATGAGTTCAAAAGTTATGAAAATCTTGTTAGATGTGTTGAGAATGTGGAAATTGATTTTTCTGATGATCATGTGTTCTTTGAAAAACAACAGAATAAGTGGTCTAGTTGGTAGTAAAAGGGAAAGAATTCATCAAAGAAGCCTGGAGTTAAAAAATGAAATATCCATCATGTGTGTAGTGTGTTAAAATGCCTCCTTGATAATGTTTATCCACGTCCGGATAGTGCTTTCGGTGTGGTATGTCTGGTCATATTTCTCGTAACTGTAAGGAGGATGGTCAAGCAGGCAATGAAAAGCCAGTGGTAAGATGTTTTAAGTTTATTGAAATGGGTATTTATGAAAATGATAGTCTAACGAAGAACTCAACTGAGGGAAATCATCCCGACTACAAGCAGAAAGTGGTGGTGAAATCCTTTGCAACTACTTCAGCAAATATTGAGCCATCGAATGAAGTAGTATCGGGTACACTATCTATTTGTTCGGATTATGCCAATGTGTTGTTTGATACAGGTTCAACACATTATTTCATTTCTGAGAAGTTTTCTAGTAAATTGGGAATTCTATATCAAGATATGAATCCTGAACTAATGGTAAAACACCAGGGGGAAATGTTGAGACAAAAAAATTATAAGAACCTTCTTATCCTTCTGTGTGGAAACAATCTAATAGCAAACCTTATTGTTTTTCCTCTAGTAGAGTTTGATGTTATTTTGGGCATGTATTGGATATCTTTTTATCATGCTAAGTTTGAATGAATAGCTAAAGAGGTTTCTTTTCAGAAAGTTTTTCAATATGTGTACAATAATGAACCCTTGATTTTGATAACATATCAAGAAGCTGAGAAACTCGTAAATGATGGAAATGAATGTTACCTTGCACATATTGTTGAAAAAAAAGTAACTGTTCAGATTAATGATGTTCCAGTGGTAAATGAGTATCTTGATTTTTTTCCTGATGAGTTTCCTAGTATTTTACATGATCGTGAAGTTGAATTTACTATTGACTTAGTTCCAGATTCTAAGCCAATATCCAAACACCCTTATCGAATGGCTCAAGTTGAACTTTTAGAGTTAAAGAAGCAATTGCAGGAGTTATTAGATAAAGGTCTCATTCGACCTAGCACATCACCATGGGGTGATCCTATATTAAATTTTAAAGAGAAAGATGATTAAATAAGACTTTTCATTGGTTATAGATAATTTAATAACATCACTATTATGAACAAGTATCTTTCGCCTCATATCGATTATTTTTTTGATCAGCTCTAGGGAGCTCAGTATTTTTCGAAGATTGACATGAGGTCGGGGTACCATCAGTTTAAAGTAAAAGAACATACATTCTTAAGACCTCATTTTGTACTAGATATGGCCATTATAAGTTTTTAGTTATGCCTTTTGGGTTAACCAATGCACCTATTGTATTCATGTATCTAATGAAGATATTTTTACATGAGTTATAGGATAAGATTGTGGTTGTGTTCATTGATCATATTTTGGTTTATTCCAAAAGTAAAGAGGAACATGAAAGTCATTTTAGAGTTGTATTGAAAATATTAAAAGTAGAGAAACTGTATGGAAATTTCAGAATGTTTGAGTTTGGTTACAACAACTTTCTTTCCTTGGTCACATTGTTTCAAAAAATGGAATAACTATTGATCCTGTTAAAACAAAAGTTTTTGAAGAATGGCCAAGATGCAAAAATATAACCAAGATCTGCAGTTTTATTTATTTTGGTAGGTTATTACTGTAGGTTTGTTGAAAATGTTTCATGGTTATCTATTCTAATGACCATGTTAACTCAAAAAGGTGTTAGCTTCATTTGGAAAAAAGAATGTGATGATTGTTTTCAGGAATTGAAAAGAATATTGGTGAATGCACTAGTTTTGGCACTGCCTTCCAGAAATGGTGAGTTTGTTATCTACAGTGATGCTTCATTGAAAGACTTGGTTGTGTTCCTATGCAGAATAATCAGGTAATAGCTTATGCTTCACGTAAGTTGAAAACTCGTGAGTTAAATTACCTTACACATGATTTTGAATTAGTTGTTGTTGTTTTTTCTTTAAAACTTTGTAGGCATCATTTGTATTGATTAAAGTGTGAAATATATACCGATCAAAAAAGTGTAAATTATATATTTACTAAGAAAGAATTGAACATGAGGCAGGGGAGATGGATAGAATTAATCAAGGATTTGGATTGTATAATTCATTACCATCCGAGAAAAGAAAATAAAGTGGACGATTCTTCGAGTCAAAAAATTAATGCTTCATTGATCATTCTACGTTTGGAATAAGATCCTTTGGTTTTTGATTTGATGAAAATTGGAATAGAAGTTTTTTGTGTAGGAATCTCTTCTATTTTGTTTCAGGTGTCAGTGAGATCATCTCTATCAGATAGAATTAAGCAAGTGCAGAATAAACACAGTAAGTTGCAGAAATAGGTAGAGCTAGTGCAGAAGGATAAGTTACTTGAATTAAACATTTATAATGATTTTGTTTTGAGATTTAGGAAGAGATTGTGTGTGACTTGTGTTTCAATGTTTATGAATGAGTTGTTATGTTAGGCTCATTGTTCCCCATTTTCAGTTCATCCTGGCAGTACTAAGATGTATAGAGATCTGCATGTGTATTACTGGTGGGATGGAATGAAAAGAGATATTTCTAATTTTATTTTGAAGTGTTTGACTTGTTAGCAGGTTAAAGAAGAGTGGGATTTACCAAAAGGGCTGTTTCAGTCTTTACTGGTGGTAGAGTGGAAATGGGAAAATATATCCATGGACTTTGTTTGGGGAATACCAATGATATCTCGAGTTAATAATGAAATCTAAGTTATTGTTGATCCATTGACTAAATCTGCTAATTTTTTTCCTATGTGAGATACATTCTCTCTAGATCAAAATTCTAAATTGTATTCTAAAGAGATAGTTATGTTACATGGAGTTCCACTCTCCATTGTATCTGATTGTGATCCCAGTTTTACTTCTCACTTTTGGAAAGCCCTTCAAAAGACGTTTGGTACTGAATTAAATTTTAGAACAGCTTTTCATCCGCAATCTGATGGGAAGTCCGAATGAACAATTCATACCTTGCAAGATATGTTACATGCTTGCACGATGGATTAACATGGAATTTGGGACCAACATCTTTCTTTGGTTTAAGTTTATTATAATAAAAGTTTTTATTCCGGTATACATATGGCTCTATTTGAGGAATTATATGGTAAACAGTGTCGAACTCCACCTTTTTGGGATGAAGTAGGGGAAATGAAGCTAATGCGGCCAGAATTGGTAAATGAGATGGCAGAAAAGGTTTAGTTGATTCAGAAGCACATGAGAACATCTCAGAGTCGGTAGAAAAGTTATGCAGATAACCATAGGAAGGATCTTTCTTTTGAGGTATGTGATCATGTTTTTCTCAAAGATTCTCCATGGAAAAGTGTTATGCATTTTGGAATGAAATGAATCCTGAGTCCAAGGTTCATTGGACCTTATGAAACCTTGTATAAGGTTGGATCAGTTGCATATTGATTGAAATTTCCTCCATGTTTTTCCCAGGTACACAATGTTTTTCATGTTTCAATGTTGAGAAAGTATATGCCATATCCATCTCATGTTTTGAGTCTAGAGGTAGTTTAGTTGGAAGAGAATCCATCATATGATGAAAAACCGGTCCAGATTCTTGACCATAGGGAGAAAGTGTTGCAGAATGAGGCGATTCATCAAGTAAAGTTTTTATGGGAAAACCAAATAGTTGAAGAGGCAACATGGTAATCTGAAAATGCAATGAGGGATAAATACCCACACTTATTCGATATGTAAATAAATTGTGGTGATGTGATTTCCTAATGGGGTGAAGGTTGTAACATACCATGTAAGTAAAGAATAATATATTTTCATATCTATGTATATTTATTCATTATAAAGTGTTTTAGAGGCTTAAAATGAGAATAAATCCAATCTTAGGCATAGAATACTCTAATGTTTTTAAAAGATTGTTTTATGACCTTTTGATGGACAACCATTTTTAAAACTAACATTTGACAATTTTATAAGCTCTATTTGTAAAAATAAACTTATTCATTAGAATTGGGACATTGATGTTTACTTTTGATAAATTTTCGGTATTTTGGTGACAATGTTTATTTTTTAATGAATTGAGAAAAATACTGCATTTTAATTCAAAACTTATTTTTCATCTAATTTAATTATATGGTTAGATTATCTTTTTAATTTGTTTTAATGTTTAATTAGAATATATTTTTACCGTTTAATCCAATTTTGGTCATTATAATTAATTTCACTTTGAAATTGGACATAAAGAATTGTCAATATTTTAATAAATATTATTTCTTAAAAACACAATATTTGTTTTGACAACAGGAATTATTTTTAAATTAATTACTTCAATTTCTTTGTTTGGAATTTGGTAAAATGGATTCCATATTTGGAATCATAAGGTCCAAATTATGTAATTATGAACTTTTTTGTTTTTGGATATTATGAATAATAATGATGGTAATTATCATTAATTATTGTGATTAATTATTAATCGGGTAGTTAAGGGTAATAATATAATATCATAATATTATAAAATGAACCCAACATATGTCTGAATCCTCTTGTATATTCCATGGACAACCATGGGATGCATTCTTCAACCTCAGGGACCCCATGGACCCACTTTTATGTGATAGTGACCTTTTATCATATTATTTTTTAAAGAAAAGAAAATATAACCAAAATATGTAACACCTAAGTAAAATAATTTTAGTTTTGATTACATAAATTATCTCTTAGAATATAAATATCCATTGGAAATATAATAATATTTCCTACATCATGGATTTTTTTTATAATTTTTAGACATTAAATTAATAAATTTATTTATGACACCATGACGATGTCGTGATTACCTCATTAATTAACGATTTAAATAAAATTTAAATATAAGGTATAATCTAAGACATGAAATTTTCAAAACCCTATTGAATGGGTTTATTTCTAACCCTTATCACCATATCCTTGAAATATATCATTATAGGACCTTTAAAATCCAAAAATAATTTTATAATAAAGTAACAATTCAAGACTTTCCAAAAGTGACCCTCTGACCACTTATAAAAGGCCTCCACCTCTACCCCCTTACACACACCTCTCAACACCTTGGATCGTCCAACATCTGCTCATATTATCTCTGCACATCCATCTCTTACTCCTAGAAGTATCACATTGGGCATAAGTCTTCCCAAGTAAGCCTTTGGATCAAATCAAAAAGAGTTACCTGATTTAGAGGTAATGTCTTCTCTTGTGTTTCTTCATTTTATTTTCCTTCTCCACTCACTACTATCTTCTTTTATTTTGATCTCATAATAAAAATAGTATCAAAAATATTCTTGGATGTTGTTATGATAATGATTCTACCTCCACTCACACACACCCCCTGTAGAGACCCGAAGCTTGATGTACATGGACATTACATTACTTTTGCGGAATACATAGTACATAACAAAAAACACACACACAAGGAACGTAATAGTTTAGTGTCTTTGGAAACTCGTAATATAATCTTCTAATCATGGTGAAAGATCTTCAGCATCTCCCATAAAGATCTTCTTTTTTTTACCTAAAACCTTTCTTTATATCCTGGGGAAAAGAAAACATAAAAGGGTGAGCTCAAATGCTCAGTAAGGGTAAACAAAATAAATATCAATCACATCATATTCCTAAGAACATAACATTTTGGAAATCTTAACCTGCAAAAGAGAGCATAATTTCATAACATGGGATAAATCATAGTAGTGAAATGAAATCCCAATAATCATAACATAAAACATGAAACATTGTGGCATACACAAATAATCATAGAGAATCATATCTTATTATTCAAGACTCATTGCCAAGACTATCTTAGTGGAAAAAGTCCATTTCTGAACTGAGTCACCCTCGTTTCAATCCTGTTTCACTGAACCGGTATAACCAACCATTCCAGCCATGTCTATCTCATGAGATATAAAATCTTTACCCAATGAATTGGAGGGAGATATAGGTCCCACCCATCTCATAATTATACCATTCTTATGTGTGCCACAAAATCATAAATCATACATCATTGCATAACCCATGTAATAAAAATGGGAATCTAAAACATCATGACATCATAAAAAAATTAATATATGATAAAGGAATTCATAAAAATAATTCCATCACAACATAATCAAATCAATGTAACAATAGGGATAAAAACAGAACCCTTTATTATCTTAGATGGAAAATAATTTTGATAAAACACTTGAACTTCATTCTTGAGGAAAATATCCTTTCTACATCAAAAACAATTATCCTTTCATAACATGTCATAAAATTTTAAACTAAAAGAAGTTGATTAAAAATAATCTTGAAAACTTGTAAAGGAAGCTTCTTTGAAATAATGTTTTAAAAATCCATTCATGCCGTAGAAGTTAAAAAAACATTCTTCTCGAACTTTTGTCGGAAAAGTCAAAAAGTACCTCGTATGAAAAACGACAAAAGATTCCATTCATATCTTTTACTAAAAACTCAACGAATGGTAAAATTCGAAATAAACTATTTTATAAGGATATAAATATTAAATATTGAGGAAACATGGATGTGGATGATAAAATACACCCCAGTAAATACCAAAGTATAAACAATCTCGGATAAAAATGAGATTGTGATATTTCCCTTACCTTAGGTCTGTTTTGCTTCGTAAGTGTCCGAACCTCCTATATAATGATTTAAATAATGTTATTGACTTATTCCATAATCATAATTATTTTTGTGATATCATATATGGTCATTTTCTTAGACTCTTAGAAGTAATATTTCATTGCTACTTGTTATTCGGGTGTTTATAACTTTTTGTTCTTATGCGTGTTTTGTCGAATAAATTCTTATTCTTATATTTAGGTTATAGATACCTCATTTCCAGAAGGGTATTAGTGTAATATATATCATATTCATTCATTCAATTCATTTATATAATCATTATGAAATTAAGATCATGTAGAACGAGTCGCATCACATCGTGGAGACGTTATTCCGTACGTACGCACGAGTGATGATATCGTTACTATGATCGTGGAATTGTATTGGAGTGTACGTATACTATTTCAAAATCAGTATCACATTATAATAGTCATATATAGTGATTATTTACACCATTATACCCATCCTAGAAAGGTGGTGGTGGAAAATACATTACACCACGGTGTGGAGACGGTATTCTATACGTACGCACGCGCGGTGATTTCTTTTTCCATAGGATGGATAGATGGTGAAATAGGGTTGTTTCATACATATAATTACATATCAGTATATTAGTGATACTGATGTTATTACTTCATAATGAAACAACTAAAGAAGAAGAAGTGGAAGAAGAAATAAAGATGAAAGAATCGGTAACGAACATTACCTCTTCTTTGAAGTGCTTCTTTGAGACCTTCTTTTAGGGCACTAAAATTGGTCCTTGAAGAAGACAAGGACCTCTAGGATTCCTCTAGGGAAGTGGAGAGGAGGAATTGGCAGGGGTTGGCCGAGCATCAAGGCTCAATGTGATGTGAGGAAGAGGGGGAGGAGGGGCCCATTTATAAGGGAGGAGAGGGGCACCTTTGGGAAAACTAAACATATTATTTTATTATAAAGTCAAGTTCAGTTTTAAATAGCTCCAAATTGATATATTTTGAAGCTAATATGGGGATGGGTCGAAAGCCTCTCATCCAATAGAATTTATACAAGTTTAGGTTCCTATTTTAACCTTATCATTTAGATTTAACATTAAGTTAAATAAGTTTACATTTACCGTGTCTTCTTGTGTTCTTATACTATAACATTAATGAGCATACTATAAGCAGCCAAACGAACCCCAAGTTGTTTATTATTAATATATATAACCTTATATAATTAATTTGGCCGAACCTTAGATTTTTAGGAATAAAATAACAATTACTAATATAATATTTGTTTTAAAAACTATATTATGTCAATTTTGACACTATTTAGTAATTTATTTTTGTGAAACTCATAACAGAATTATTAGTTCGAACCAAGTTAATTAAATCACTACTAACATGGTATAGGAACCTATAAAATTAGTGTAATTCATAAAAAGTCTCAAATTAAATTTAATTTGGTGTTTATAACATTAATTTTGTCAATATTTCATTAATAAGATAATTACTGCATCATCTTTGTGTCACAAATAAATTACGATTTTTAATGTCTAAAAATTACAAATAAAATACCATTATGTATGAAAACATTTTATAGTTCTAATGAATATTTATAGTAGAATTTATCTTATGTATAACCCCATATTAAAAATTATTTACTTATTAAACTTTGATTTTAACTATTTTAACCCTTCTTTAAATAAATTAAAATAAATGTCCTAATCTAATCCAAGTGGGCCTAAATGGTCATATTTTATTCCTAAGTTTGTTTTTGGTAGAATTAAACTTGTCAAATAGAATTAAGACATGTGTTAGGGTAATAATAATATCATCTTTACCCTTAATTACCCTATTTACCTTTAACTATAGTAAATAAAATTTACCGTAGTTACTATTCACAATGCCCAAAAATAAAAAATAGCTTATTATCATAATTTGGACCCACACATTCCAAATATGGAATCCACTTTTCTAAATTCAATACACAAAAGATGCAGAAATTAAATTAAAATTAATCCCGTTGTCGAAAGAAAATGTGTTTTTCTTTAAAACATTGCAAAAGATTGAATTGTTTTAACCTACGAATTCAAGGTAAAATCAATGCTAATGACATACATTATATTAAATGGTAAAAATATATTATATTTATACTTTAAAACCATTAAATATTATAATTTAACCACATAAGATATTACGATGAAAAAAGTTGTTTTTAATTAAAATATAACATGTTTTTACTATTCATTAAAATATGCAAGTTATCGGAAAAATATCAAAACTTTATCTCATGTAAATTTTTATATCCTGATTCAAAAGAAGAATTTTATTTTGTCAAATTGAACATATAAACATGTCAAAAACTAGATTTAAAGTGGGTGCGCCATCAAAAGGCGGCAAAACTGCATTTTTTGAAAAATACTTGTTTTACCTGAAATATTTATTTTGTTCTTATACCATGTTCTAGAAAATGTGTAAGATGAATAATAATGTTATAAAATTAAAATTTTAGTTAATACTATTCATAACGGCTAGTTCATGACAATATTATAATAATATGTCGTTGTTTATTAAAACCCAGTATTGCGTACAACAGGCGCTATCGAGGAAGGTCGTGATTGCGTGTAATGCAAGACAAGTCAGGGTTGCGTGTTGTGAAAAAATCTTTCGTTGTTTCGTATAACAGAATCCAACCATATTTCATTTATACATTGAATATATATATATATATATATACTCAATGTTGCGTAGAATAACTATTATCAAAATTGTGTGTAACACGATCCAAGAATAGTGTTGCATATATTGCAAGCTAATACGGTGTTGAGTATAGCGCAAGGTAATCTTGGTGTAGAATACAACACAAGACATTAATGAAATTAAAAGAATATTTTTCATAAAATCTCGGGGTGTTACATTCTACCCCCCATAAAATGAATTTCGCCCTCGAAATTCGTCGGGGTTATAAATGGTTTACTACTCGAAAGTTTGTTTAATAGAAACCCACATCGTAAAAAGGAATAACAAAATATGGCTTTAAAAACTAATGTATGAAATGTAATGGTTACCCAAATTAACTCATCACTGGGTTTCCACATTGGAGAACATAGGTGAAAATATGGATATGGAAAAAAATCTAACCATCAAGTTCTGATGGAGAGTGGTAGAGAACAGGGATATGAAAAAGCCAACAATCGCAAAGCCATAAATTAGTGACGATCTAAGGTACCATCTGATTCATCAGATATAAGAGCACTAGGAAAACATTTTTGGTTTTCATGATCATTTCCCTAAAGTTGATGAAATTGGAATTAGAAAAAATACTTTCATGATTTTGGTATAGTCTCACCGTTTGTCGTTATTTGGACAATTTCCACCTCATCTCTTAAAGAAATGAAGTTGAATTTTTCATTTGTGATGTGATAGCAGATCATGTGATCGAATGATGGATCATTCCATCTCTTTCAATCAAACGGTTAGAATTATAAGTCCATCTTATGGTTAGATTAATCGTATATGGTTCCAAAAATGAACTTATACTTCATATATCATACTACTTAATATAATAAAACTAGTTTCTACTAAACAGGGACTTCCTGTAGGCCAGTTGTAGGCGATAAAGGCCAGTCGCACTTCGGTTGTGGGTTCGATTCTCACAGCCTTGTCTGACGTGATGGGATGTCACCCATCCTGCAGGTTGTCCTTTTTATATTACTATAACATCCTATCAAGAATATCAAAAAAAGTTTTATCCTTAAACAATACTAACTTATGTCCAACATAATTCATTCCCATCTTTAGGCTTATCTAAATACTTCGGTCCAAGCTCATAGTATAGAGAAAATGATCACGTGAATGCCATCATTTATCCCTCATATATCTTGTTCGTCACATTCCATTCACGTGAATACCATAATCATGTAATCTATTGAAAAATGAATACCCATTGAATCTTAGTGAAAACATGAGTGCTGTCAAAAGATAACTCTTTCCACATACCAAAATCCTCAAAATTCTATATACTTAGTCCTTATATCAATTATGAGCTCATGAATACAATCAAACATCTCATTATCTTCTTGTCCCTTCATTATGCGCATATCATATACTTCCCAAAAATATTTCAATCACCTTTTTTTCCCTGGTTACCAGTATCATATAATTATTGAAAACCAATACATAGATATTCCAAAATTCCACAATACCATAAATGAGATTCCATGATACTTTTTTGAAATCCCATTACATAAACACTTAATCATTCCACCACATCGTTGTCATATTCAACATCGCCAATAGTGATCGCATGTGACTTCCCTTTGTCCTTTGCCTTAAGCAGTTGCTCATGTCAATCATCACTAACCCTTGGATTAGGGCATTTATTAGCATAATGCCCCATTTACTTGCACTTGAAGCATTGAAGTGTTGGTGGTGCGTTCTCTGCAGTGTTTTCTTTATTCACATCATTAGAAACCCTTTTTCCATTACTTCGAAACTCAGCTACTTGATGACCTTCATTTCCACACTTAAAACATTTTCTAGTCCCTTTAAGACAATCTCCACCATGCTTCTTTCCACACTTTGTGCATAAGGAAACATTCATCTTCTTTTCACCATTATTCTGAGATTTCTCCTTGAACTCCATCTTTCGTTTCTTGTCAAAACCATGAGATGGATATGTAACACGAACTTCCATTTCTACCTTGATAGCACAATGCACAATTTCTTCATAGCTACTGAAGTCTCTTATAGCTAATGCCCTTCGAAGACTTGGTTTTAAGCCACTGAAAAATTGATCAACTTTACTTTTAGGTTGGATGATAATGCCAGATGCATACCTTGCAAGTCTTGTAAAATTCGCTTCATATATACCAACAGATTCATCATCCTTCTGCTTCAGCTCAAGAAATTCCTTTCCCATCTTTGTTCGAAGAATACGAGGGAAGTACTTACTGAAAAACAAGTTCTTGAACTCATCCCATTCCATGGACTCAATTTCATCCCTTTGCCTCGTATTATTAATAAGATTCCACCATTGATCAGCATCTCCTTCCAAACGATACACTACTCGGATGACTTTATCATGTTCAGAACATTGAAGAACAGAAAATATCTTTTCAGAAGTACTAATCCATTGTTCAGCAACTAATGGATTAGTAGACCCACTGAAAGAAGGTGGACGCTGCCGCATGAAGGATTCAACATAATGTTGCTCCCTCCTTTGCTCGTTTGGAAGTCCTGCATGATTTATAGATTGAGAAAGTTGTGTGAGAATGGCTACAAGATTGTGCATTCCAACTCCCATAACGTTTGGTTTCTCAGGGAGACAATCATTGCATTGCCCGTCACATTCCGCATTAAGACGGTTCCTTCGAGTTCCATCCATTGACTAAAACCAAGAAGTATAGTGTGAGCAACCCTAATTATAATAGGAAAACCACATAATCAAAAATAAAATTTCACACTTAAGGTCTTATCCTAGGTTATTCATGGAAATTTCTAAAACACTAATATTGTGTTCTATGCTTAGACTTATCCTTAGGGTTCTTACTAAGGATTTCACATCCTAGTTTCCAAAGGTTGACTATAACCTCCCTCTAATACCAACTATAGAGACCCGAAGCTTGACGTACATGGACATTACATTACTTTTGTGGAATACTTAGTACCTAACAAAAAACACACACATAAGGATCGTAATAGTTTAGTGTCTTTGGAAACTGGGAATATAACCTTCTAATCATGGTGAAAGATCTTCAACATCTCCCATAAAGATCTTCTTTTTTTGTACCTAAAACCTTTCTTTATATCCTGGGGAAATTAAAACATGAAAGGGTGAGCTCAAATGCTCAGTAAGGTTAAACAAAAGAAATATCAATCACATCATATTCATAAGAACATAACCTTTTGGAAATCTTAACCTGCAAAAGAGAGCATAATTTCATAACATGGGATAAATCATAGTAGTGAAATGAAATCCCAATAATCATAACTCAAAACCTGAAACTTTGTGTCATGCACACATAATCATTGAGAATCATATCTTATTAGTCAAGAATCATTGCCAAGACTATCTTATTGGACAAAGTCCATTTCTGAACCGAGTCACCCTCGTTTCAGTCCTGTTTCACTGAAGCGATATAACCTACCATTCCAGCCATGTCTATCTCATGAGATATAAAATCTTTACCCAATGCATTGGATGGAGATATAGGTCCCACAAATTTCATAATTATACCATTCTTATGTGTGCCACAAAATCATAAAACATACATTATTGCATAACCCATGTAATAAAAATGGGATTCTTAAACATCATGAAATCATAAAACAATTCATATACAATAAAGGAATTCATAAAAATAATACCATCACAACATAATCAAATCAATGTAATAATAGGGATAAAAACAGAATCCTTTATTATCTTAGATGGAAAATAATTTTGATAAAACACTTGAACTTCATTCTTGAGGAAAATATCCTTTCTACTTCAAAAACATTTATCCTTTCATAACATGTCATGCAATTTTTAACTAAAAGAAGTTGATTAAAAATAAATGTGAAAACTTGTAAAGGAAGCTTCTTGGAAATAATTTTTTAAAAATCCATTCATGTCGTATAAGTTAAAAAAACATTCTTCTCGTACTTTTGTCGGAAAAGTCAAAAAGTACCTCGTATGAAAAACGACAAAAGATTCCTTTCATATCTTTTAATAAAAACTCAAAAAAGGGTAAAATTGGATATAAAATATTGTATAAGGATATAAATATTACATATTGAGGAAACATGGATGTGGATGATAAAATACACCCCAGTAAATACCAAAGTATAAACAATCTCAGATAAAAATGGGATTGTGATATTTCCCTTACCTTAGGTCTATTTTGATTCGTAAGTGTCTGAACCTCCAGTATAATGATTTAAATAATGTTATTGAATTATTCCAGAATCATACTTATTTTTATGATATCATATATGGTCATTTTCTTAGCTTTTTATTAATAATATTTCATTGCTACTTGTTATTCGGGTGTTTATAACTTTTTGTTCTTATGCGTGTTTTGTCGAATAAATTCTAATTCTTATATTTAGGTTATAGATACCTCATTTCCAGAATGGTATTAGTGTAATATATATCATATTCATTCATTCAATTTATTTATATAATCATTATGAAATGATGATCATGTAGAACGAGTCGCATCACAACGTGGAGACGGTATTCCGTACGTACGCACGAGTGATGATATCGTTCCTATGATCGTGGAATTGTATTGGAGTGTATGTATACTATTTAAAAATCAGTATCAATTTATAATAGTCATATATAGTCATTATTTACACCATTATACCCATCCAAGTAAGGTGGTGGTGGAAAATAGATTACACCACGGCGTGGAGACAGTATTCCGTACGTACGCACGCGCGGTGATTTCTTTTTCCGTAGGATGGATAGATGGTGAAATAGGGTTGTTTAATACTTATAATAACATATCAGTATATGAGTGATACTGATGTTATTACTTCATAATGAATCAACTAAAGAGTAAGAGTGGAAGAAGAAATAAAGATGAAAGAATCGGTAACGGACATTACCTCTTCTTTGAAGTGCTTCTTTGAGACCTTCTTTAAGGCACTAAAATTGGTCTTTGAAGAAACACAGGACCTCTAAGATGTCTCTAGGGAAGTTTAGAGGTGGAATTGGCAGGGGTTTTCCGAGCTTCAAGGCTCAAAGTTGTGTGAGGAAGAGGGGGAGGAGGTTCCCTTTTATAAGGGAGGAGAGGGGCACCTTTGGGAAAACTAAAAATATTATTTTATTATAAAGTCATGTTCGGTTTTAAATAGCTCCAAATTGATATATTTCTAAGCTAAGGTGGGTATGGGTAATAATAATCTCATACAATAGAATTTAGACATGTTTAGGTTCCTATTTTAACCTTATCATTTAGATTTAACATTAAGTTAAATAAGATTACTTTTACCGTGTCTTCTTGTGTTCTTATACTATATGGTTAATAAACATACTATAAGTAGCCAAACGAACCCCAAGTTTGTTATTATTAATATATATAACCTTATATAAGTCATTTGGCCGAACCTTAGATTTTTAGGAATAAAATAACAATTACTAATATAATATTTGTTTTAAAAACTAGTTTATGTCAATTTTGACACTATTTAGGAATTGATTTTTGTGAAAATCATAAAAGAATTATTAGTTCGAAAAAAGTTAATTAAATCAATACTAAAATGGAATATTAACCTAGAAAATTAGTGGAATTCATAAAAAGTCTAAAATTACATTTATTTTGGTGTTTATAACATTAATTATGTCAATATTTCATTAATAAGATAATTACTGCATCATCTTTGTGTCATAGCTAAATTAAATTATTTAATGTCTAAAAATTACAAATAAATAATGATTATGTAGGAAATCGTTTTAGCTTTCTAATGAATATTTATAGTTTAATTTATCTTTTGTATAACCCCATATTAAAAATTATTTACGTATTAAACTTTGATTTTAACAATTTTAACCCTTCTTTAAATAAATTAGTAATAAACGTCCTAATCTAACCCATGTGGGCCTAAATGGTCATATTTTATTCCTAAGTTTGTTTTTGGTCGAATTAAACTTATCCAATAGAATTCGGACATGTGTTAGGGTAATAATAATATCATCATTACCCTTAATTACCCTATTTATCTTTAACTATAGTAAATAAAATTTACCGTAGTTACTATTCATAATGCCCAAACATAAAAAGTAGCTTATTAGCATAATTTGGACCCACTGATTCCAAATATGGTTTCATTTTTCTAAATTCAACACACAAAAGATGCAGAAAATAAATTAAAATTAATCCCGTTGTCGAAAGAAAATGGGTTTTTCTTTAAAACATTGCAAAAGATTGAATTGTTTTAACCTACGAATTCAAGGTAAAATCAATGCTAATGACATACATTATATAAAATGGTAAAAATATATTATATTTATACTTTAAAACCATTAAATATTATAATTTAACCACATAAGATATTACGATGAAAAAAGTTGTTTTTAATTAAAATATAACATGTTTTTACTATTCATTAAAATATGAAAGTTATCAGAAAAATATCAAAACTTTATATAATGTAAATTTTTATATCCTGATTAAAAATAATATTTTTATTTTGTCAAATTGAACATATAAACGTTTTCAAAAACTAGATTTAAATTGGGTGCGCCATCAAAAGGAGGCAAAACTGCATTTTTTTAAAAATACTTGTTTTACCGGAAAAATTTATTTTGTTC
Source organism: Viscum album (assembly GCA_963277665.1). Classification (NCBI taxonomy): domain Eukaryota; kingdom Viridiplantae; phylum Streptophyta; class Magnoliopsida; order Santalales; family Viscaceae; genus Viscum; species Viscum album. The sequence goes on from OY728125.1 coordinate 280,943,506, forward strand.
TTATACCATGTTCTAGAAAATATGTAATATGAATAATAATGTTATAAAATTAAAATTTTAGTTAATACTATTCATAACGGCTATTTCATGACAATATTATAATAATATATCGTTGTTTATTAAAACCCGGTATTTCGTACAACACACGCTATCGAGGAAGGTCGTGATTGCGTGTAATGCATGCCAAGTCAGGGTTGCGTGTTGTGGAAGAATACTTTGTTGTTTCGTATAACAGAATCCAACCATATTTCATTTATACATTGAATATATATATATATATACTCAATGTTTCATAGAATAACTATTATCAAAATTGTTTGTAACACGATCCAAGAATAGTGTTGCGTATACTGCAAGCTAATACGGTGTTGCGTATAGCGCAAGGTAATCTTGGTGTAGAATACAACACAAGAAATTAATGAAATTAAAAGAATATTTTTCATAAAATCTCTGGGTGTTACACCCATGTCTAATGGTTAAAGAACGTACTATTTCTGTGGATGGCGAATTACTACCTCACGAAACGATGATTGTTCAACCCTATTTTAACACCTATAATGGTGGCCATTAAGATGTAACTGTATTTATATATGATATATATAATGTTTATGTTTTATTTATTCTTCCTTATTCTTTTATATATCAAACCTTTATGGTTTCCATTATGTGTAAACACAAAAACTTCATTTGAGAAAGTGAGGACTACCACCCACTTAAAGTGATATAACTCGTTGATACCATATGTTATACGTATAAATGATAGGATTAATGATATTATATGTGAAAAAAATACTGGAATTATAATAATACTATGTATCATTATTTTTTAATTCAATTAAATGTGAAACAGAAATGGCAGTAGCGTTCATGCGTACGTACGGTTTACCATCTCCATGAACAGTGCATTTCATTTCTTACCTCTAAATGTTATGTACTATTATAAAAAAATGTATATGATGGGTATATGTGATATATATGATATCCAAATCATGATTATCATTCTGGATATAATAAACCTTTGACCACATGAATAACATGTAATTATAAGGAGTCCATTTTTGACTTAGGTACCAAATATCGAAAATACGAACTTTATTAACATAAATGATTGCATAATGTTTATAACATGAAAATAATTGATATAAATGGAATAATAGACTTGAAAAAGCTTCTTAATCATGTAGAAATTAACTGTAGTGTATTATTCTAGAGATTAAATAATGATTAAGTCAAGTCAGACAAGAGGTTAGGGACATCATCTCAATCTCCTTTCATTGAGGCATATTTTGTTTTAATACAATACTTTATGTTATATGCTGTATAAACACCTTTGAATTTTCATTTCATTCAAAGGTAATATTTTTCTACAAAGCATTTTACTCAACAAAAAAAAGTAATATTTTTTTTAATACATGTGGTGACAATGACCTTTCCTCCGCCGCGAGTATTATTTGATCTTTGGCTTCCTCAACAATTCGTAATGTTTTTAAAAAGAAAATAAATACCATATACTCTATTAAGTATTTTGGTATTGAAAATGGTTTTGATAATGGATTTGTTATGTAAATATATGTAAGTGATATATTTCGATTGAAATTTGGAAGTGTTTTATTTCCTTTATATTTGTTTTATGTCTTATGATTTTATAATGGCACTTGGACACTTGACGGGTGGTTACGTGATAAACCAAATGACGGGTGGTGCTGTGAATATCATGACAGGTAGTTACATTATAACCTAGAATTCATTGGGTATGGAAGTCGGTCATATGGCTATTCCATTTAGTGACATGTGTGGAAGTCGGCCATATGGTTATTCCATTTAAGTACGTTCATGTTCCAATTTACCTTTCTATCTTATGTGATCTTTATATGGGTTTTATGGTGATATTTTGGTTACAAAAGGGTAGGTAGTGATCTTTCATTCATTGAAGAGTATTTACTACTTCATAAAGGTGATTAGTATTACTTTTGTTAAAGTATTCATGGTTTACTTGTTGTTTTGAAAAGTAATAGTTTCCTTCTTTGTGTATTCCTTACTGAGCTTTTTATGCTATCCCATGTTTTTAAAAAAAATCACATGATATAAAGGGGAAGAGGGTCAAGGATGGGATAAAAGAATGTAATGATATCTAAAACATGGAACTAGACATGACATTTTGTTCAAGAGTTTTTATTTTGTGGAAAAAATGGAAACTGAGTAGATGTATCTACTTTGTAATCATTGAGATGTAATAGATATGCCCTAATTCTCTGAAACTCTAAACCTGAAAAGATCCTCAATGTGAATTATTCATTTAATTCATTATTATGTAATTTTTTTGTCTGGTTCTATATATGGGTGGTGAATCAGTGACACTTTTTTTATGTTTCTTGAAAACATCCTTCACCTCCTGATAAAAATTTAATTGCTGTTTAAAATAATGAAAACACAGATTAATAGAAACAAAATCATTTAAAAGTTTCACTATTCAATAAGAATATCTATATCCTTATTATGGTTTGGAAATGATTCAAAACCACACAATCCACTAGGGAACAATCCATATACTGCAAGAGTGGGATATACACTTTCACTTATATAGAACATTGAAGAGAATCCGAAAGAGTGTGTGAAATATCTTAGAAAAAATAGAGTAAAACAATGTTTGTGTAACAACCCATATTACATGTGCTTCTTTTTAACTTACAAAAATGTAATCTTTGAAAAAAAAATATTAAATTTCATACCCATAAGTTGGTTAGAACTTCATGGTCATTGATAAAGAATTCATACTGATTGTCCAAACTTATATTCTCACTCTGATTCTCTTAATCCGATTTACCAATCCAATCTTTCCACTACGATCATAAATTATGATTTCCAAATACAATAGATATAGCTCTTCTATAATACAATCATGAAAATATAGAACTCCTTCCTCCTCATTCTATAAATCCCAATATGGAAATCACAATCCTATTATCCATCTTAATAGGATGACCGTCCAAATACATTAACAGAAAAATTATAATGGATAGATAAATATTGTGATAACTAAATTTTGATGATAAGGTGAATACAACATTGTGATATTTTCCCTTATCCTTTATTTTTATTCTATCAAAAATTCTTAAACAATGTATTAATACTAAAACCTTCTTCTCCCCTAGAAATTCAGATCTTCTCTCTCTTCACATGAATGGTAAAACAATCAACAAAAGTATTAAGTACCATCTCCTTTTATAGGTAAACCATGAGACATTTTGATGGGAAATGTAAAATCATCCCCCCTCAACCAAATTCACCAAAATATCGATTTCTAATGAATTTTGATTTCATTTATTACTTCATCAACTCTTCATGAATCTTCTTCAAACTTCATCTCTTCATTGGATTTTTGTTTTCAATTACCAGTTCATACATGATTTCTTAATCCAATTTCAATTGTAAATTTTGATTGGATCAATCTGATTTCTTCAATACGGTTTATCTATACCAATTAAATAGAATAAATCTTTTAATTTCACGCTCCCCTTTGTAACACATCTAACTATTTTCTTCATCTCTTATATTGATTCTGTTGAAATACAAAACTACTTCTACAATAATTTTCTACACCAACATAATCCTAAAAAAAATAAATTAAACCAATATTAAATGGTTGACAAAATTTTTGATCATCTTTATTTCTTTTCAGTTCATTCCTTAGTCTCAAAAATATTTATCACAAGCATTATTGAATTTTTTGAAACCCATGAGCTTATTACGATGCATTCACCAACTTTTTTTTTAAGATCATGCCGCTGAATATGTTGATGATAAAATGTTGTAGTACCTATCATTATTTTATCAACCTACTTATTTCCAACCAATTATAAATATTATCAAGTTGAATATAATTGGCATCATATATTTTTCTCTTAATCTAGATCCAATCAATCTGAATTCCATGGATTAAAATATCTTTCACTCCCCCTTGCATTTATCAATATTTCGTCACATGTTTTACTAAAAACACAATATATATGAGATCTACATTATCACCAAAGAAGTATCACAATTTTTTTCTTAGTCACGGTGATTTCAATTCAACCATTAAGATCAATTATTGTTAACCAGATTCAGAGTGAATCTGATGACCATTTACTTCCAGTAATATTTTTAATCAACACAATCGACCTCCTCATTCTAGATTGAGTTTGAATCTAATAAATTTTTTCTTCTAACCAGATACACCTGAATATGATAGACATTTTTAAAAATCATTATTATATTTCTATGAATATGATTTTCAACCCAGATTTTAACAAATACAAAGTGCTGTGATTTTTCATTTCTTCTAAAATGTCCTTCAAAACAAAATATATCATATGAATATGGCTACCTCCATCATCATCATGGTCCTAACCTTATCTCTGTTTGGATTTTATTGTCAACCAAGTTTCATAAATCAAAAAAAAAAATCATCCTCAGGTAATTATTCACTTATCAAAAATTCTAATCCTATGTGATCTAACTCTTTATAGGAAATAATAATTATTGAAAAAACCATGATGTCCAAAACAAGTGATTTTGAAAATATCTTAAGATTTTAACATTTATTCTTCATTATTCAAATATAAAACAAATTTCCTCCTATAACCACTCTAAAAAATGGTAGAACAGTTTACCCGCAATACAATGTTGAATTCACAGCCCCACAACTCCACCTTTTTACATTCCTTTTAAGGATTGATTTATGAAACAATTTAAATATCCCCGTTGACAAAAATGTCCATAGGTAAGATGAGAGAGTGGATATAAACAAATACCTAAACCTTGATGAGAATGAGGTTGGACAACCAAGATCAACTTCAATTTATAAAAGGATTATTTTAATAAAGGTTTTGTGAATAAGTCAACAACATTTTTTCTTGTTGGAATATACTACATCTTCAATTCATTCATATCCAAATTCTCTTGGATGAAATGATATTTCATATCCATATGTTTGAATAAGGATGCTAAATGAGATTTCTAGAGAGATTAATTATACATTGATTATCACAACCCAATATCAAGGGTAACATCACTTCAATAAGTAAGTATTCTATTTGAGATTTCATCTATATATGTTGGGTAACGTCATGGGTGGCAGCAACAAGCTAAGATTTATACACCCTGAATGTTACTGAATTATGTGTCTTTGAATGAAATATAACACAATTATTTTCCCAAGAAATACTCTACCAGATATGGATCTTCTAACATCAACATTTCCTTCCCAATCAGAATATAAATACAAAAACAAATCAATACTTTCTGATCTATCGTACCTGAATTCAGATTCTATTGTTTCTTTGATATATCATAGAATTATTTTTCTAGCAAAAAAATGTGATTATTTTGGAGTACTCTAAAATATATCACATAACATAAGAACATAAATAATGTAGGGTCTTGGGTAGTCAAATAAATTAGACTTCCAATAATCTTATGAAATTATTTCTTATCAACATATTTTCCTTCCCCATATTTTTTAACATTCATCCCACTAAAATCGAGGTGGAAATAAGTTAGGTGTTATCTATGCTGAACCTATTGAAAAGATCCATAGAATGTTTTTCTTTATAAAGATAAATGTATTTCTTCTTCAATATAATTGGAAACCTAATAAAGTATTTCATTTCCCCTAATATAGACATTGAAGAAACATTTTTTATCTATTCATCAAATCTTTTACAAATTCTTTCATCACTCCAAGAAAATATAATTTCATTAACATAAACAATTATGATGAGTTATTACTCTAGAATTTATATAACATAGAGACTTCTATAAAATCTTTCCTTATTGAAACTCACATTCCTTAAGAATGTATCCAATTTATAATACCACGTACTTGGTACATGTTTTATCCAATAAAATTCCTTCTTAAATCTATATACATAACATTCATTTTTCTCAATAACAATACCACATGATTTTTCAATATAAACATTCTCATCTAGATCACCATTCAAGAATTTGGATTTAACATCCTTTTGAAAGATATTATAACCGCATTGTTCTGCAATAGAAACAAAGAATATGATTGTTTCTGACCTTTAAAAAAAGTAATGATTTCATCATAATAAATTCCTTTAATTTTTTAATATCCTTTGAAAACACATGGTGATTTTTTTCTTATCACTTCACCTTCTTCTTTCCACTTATTCTAAAAATTCATTTTGTACCAATAGTGTTTTCCATTTCTTAGCTTCGGTATGATTTCTTATGTATCATTGTTTTCAATATAATCCAACTCTTCATTTGTGGCCTAATCCAATTATGGATACTAAAAATATTCTTTCACATCATTCAACTCCACTAATGAATACAAATAAGTATGAATAATAGTATTTGTTATTCGTCTGGATTGAACCTTCTAATGTTTTTATCTAATTATATTATGAGCTTCTACTTACCTCTCCAAACTAGAATGAGGTTTTTGAGGTTTTTATCATCCCTATAAATAGCTGAGTCTAGTTCTTCTCCTTGAGTAGGATTACTATTGTCTATGTCCTTATTATAGTTGTTTTCAAAAAACAACTTATTATGTACAATTTTTTTATTTGTTTGAATATGTTTGTCTTCCTTATTTATTTAAATTACGTTTTCATAAACTAAATAAGAAATTATTCTTATTTATTTGTTGATACATCCAGATCCTCTTCCACCTAGATTATAGAAATGAAATATTCCATCATCACTTTTCTTCTCAAACGTTCCAGAGTTTCCACCATTCTTATTTATGATACATGGACTCCAAAAAACCATAAAGTGTGTCCATCATTGAGTTTTTCTATAAATCAATTCCTATGAATTCATATCTAAATGAGTATTTTAGAAACAATGGTTCCTGAATAGAAATATTAACACATACTTTGCCTCCAAAAATAATGAGAAATACCATGTTCATGTAACATTATTCCTCCCATTTCCACCAAACTTCTATTCATTCTTTTAGTAACCCCATATTTTTGAGGATTTTATGGGGAATACAATCATTCCGAATTCTATGATTCACCATATAACAATAAAATTATTCACTTCTTTATTGGACACCATTTTATATTCTCAACATCTTCACATAATACTCACATTCCCTTTCAACATTCCATTGGAATGTTTTAAAAATATTCAAATCATCTGATTTAAAATTCATAAACATAAAAAATGTAATGTGAGTAAATTCATTAATTATTTTCATGATGTACTTATATCTATTTTTTAATTGTTTTCTCATTGGACCAAAATTATCATAATGAATCAACTCTAGGGGTTGTTTTGATGAAATCTAAGCATTCTTATGCACTGAATTTAAAGACTTTCCTCTCTAGAATATAGTACAAAAAATATATTCTTATTTATAATCAAGAATGTCCTGGATACACATTCTCTTTGATAACATTCTCATAATTCATTGACACATGTGCCTCAACCTTTTATGTCACAATTAATTCTCTTCCACCATTCTCAAGTAAGAAGATTTTTGTATTTCAACAACTTGAAACAAGCATTATTTTGTGTGTCAAACTATTATAACTATCTATCGATATTCATCACTTTTCAAAAAAACCCATATTTTCTTAATATAAAATTATTATCTTCATCAAAGAATTATGAAAGCCCTAAAAAATAGTGTTTTATCCCATCAAAATCCAAATATTAATTTGATTTCTTATTTTCTTTCCCAATAATGGATGATCCAACACCTTTGATTTTCAGGACTCACCATTTCCAAATGTCACTATTATTTATTTAAAATAATTCCGAATATTTAACAACAAAAAATCAAATATTATAAGATAATAACCCTCAAAATTAAGAATCCAAGGCCATTCTCCTTTTGAAGCTTTGAATATGGTTTCAATAACAAGATCTTTTTCTTATTCCTTTTATTTCTTTACCATCGGATTCTGAGAATTGTAAAGATTATTTATCAATTCCTGTAAAAAAACAACATTTATCATTTTTTCAATATTGGTCACACCATTCATAAATAGTTTCCAAATGTTATAACGTATTTTCAATTCTTAATCCAAATATCTCAGGTTTATATAAAAAAACATACTCAGATTTTGTTTTATGAAGCAACATCCCCTAAAACCTTCCCCTACTTAACCTATGGAATAATGGTAATTTTTTTGATTAAATTAGCACATATTATCCATTTTTCTGAATCCACCACAATACTAGTGGTATCCATAGAAATAGTATTTACCTCTAAAAAATCCATACTAACCAGAATTGTGATTATGTTTCTCAGAAACACTCTTGTCTTTTTCTTCTAAGCCATCAACCTTTATGTTTTCATTTGAAATCTTCATTTTCATTTATTCTTTCTCTGAACAAGATCTACTTGAAATTTTTTTGGAATAATAATTTTTTATCCAATATTTTTAGATACATTTGAAATCTCCACTTTTTTAGTATTTTCCACATACAAAACATTCTTAGATTTCTTCTTTATAGAAAAAATTCCATATTTCTTATCAATATTTGAAGGAAGTTTTTTTTGTTCTTTCTCAAGATTCACTTTTCATGAACTCTGACCAACATCATAGATAGATTTTTTAAAACATGTATTTCTATTTTTTGGTTTAGAATGTTTTCATTTCATAAGTTACAACTCTATATATTTTTCCTTCAACTTCACCTATATATGCTCATTATGATTATTTTATTCCAAAATCTATTTATTAAAATCCTAAATTTATTTCATCATCTGAACCTTCTCAATTGATAAATATTATTGATTTCTTGTTTATGAGTATTCCTTTTCAATTTTTTATTTTTATTTCCTTGACTTCTAATCATTCTCAAAGATTATTTTAACTGTTATTTCAAATGAAATTCCTGATGATTTTATTCTTCATGAATTCTTTATCTTTTAAATTCTTCATCATTCACTATTTTAATAAAAGTATTCTCAATACCATACTCAATATAGTTTTCATATTCATCATCACTACCTTATTATTCTTCAACTTCTGAGAAGAAACTTCTTCTTTTGGATTTGAATAATCTTTTATCTTTTCTAATGTGATATTATTTTCCTTTATCTCTTTATCCCATCCCAGATTTTCATGGGATTATTTCAAAATCATCACTATCCAATTTTTCCATTATATCATTTTTAGAATTGAATTCACCATTTTTATCTTCAATAAGAATCTTATTTTACTTTTCATTATTCATAGCCTTGAAATTCATTTATTTAGAAACCTTTTTTCGCTCTTAATAGTTTTCTCCCTTCTAATTTCCAATGCAATGTGAGTGTTATGAAAGTCAGCAAGATATAATGATTCAGGATCCCTATCTTCCAATAATGAAACATCTACATCAAACTATTTAGGAAGGATTCTAAAAATATTTTAAAAAACTGTAAAATCATCTTACTTTCCCCCAACACTTCTTGATAGTACTAACAATATCATTTACCCAAGAAAAGAAGACCTCAAGAGATTTGTACTCACCCATATTCAAATATTCATACTTCAATCTCCATGTTTGATTCTTTTACTTATTCCCTTTTTAATTTCCTTCATATATGTTTTTCAATTTATCTAATTTAACTTTGGTTATGGTAACACCTTTCACCCTTAAGAATTTTGTTTCAAAAAGCAATGATAATATAACATTTTTGACCCTTCTATCATTCTCAATTTTATTATTATCAATAAATTAATAACGACAATTAAAATAAAAGGAGGAAACCCATATGCTGCAGTATCAAGAACATCATATATAATAAAAATATTTTAATGAAACATTCTATAATTCCAGATCAGATATTTATTCCCCTCAAAAACCATAATTCATCTACTATTCCCACAATTCAAATTCTCTATTAGTAAAGAATATTTGAAGGGAACCAACCCTCAGATACTAGATGAAATTGACCATTCATGATAAATGTATCACTGAGGGGGGGAGGGGGTATCATTGACACTTTTTTATTTTTAGGTTTAATTGACACAAAAATCACCACAAAAAAAATATTTCAATCCTTGTTAAAAAAATTCCAACACAAAACCATAGGAACACAAGTATTTACATGGTTCTCTATTTAACAAGAATAGCTACATCCTTGGTATGGTTTGAATATTATTTTACACCAAAAAATACACTAAAAAACAATACTTAGACTACAATGAGTAGGATATATCCATTCCCTCATGTAGAAAACTAATGATAATCCAAAAGTGTGTGTGATCCCTCATTGAAAAAATAGGGTAAAACAATTTTTGTGTAAAAATTAATGTTATATGTACCTATTTTAAACAAGGAAAATATATTTTATGGAACAAAATTCATTAACGTATCCCACATAATAAGGTAAGAACTTCAAAGATGTTGTTGTTGAATTGAAATGTAATTGTCTAGTCTGATCTTTATACTCTGATTCTACATATCTGATTTACTAATCTGATCATCCCACACTGATATTCAAATATAATTTTCCAATACAATACATATAGATTTAATATAATACGATCAATATAATCCAAAACACCTTCTTCCTCAGTCTAGAAATCCTAATAGAGAAATCTTGATCTGATTATCCTTCCTTATACAATGACCATCAACAAATGATTTGAAGAAAATAATGATGGATAGTTTAATATGATGATCAGCAGAATTTCTTTTTTGATATTATCTCTTCTCTATCCACTTCTTTCTACATAACCTTCTTCAATAAAGACTTAATACAGGATCCATATTCTCTCTCTAGAATGTCTGAGCTTCAATCACTTCACATGAATTGTAGAATTGTCCAAAAAAGTAAAAATTACTTTTACCTTTTATTGGTGACCCATGAGAGGTTTAGGCAGGAATCCCAGAAGCATTCATGTTTAATCAAATTCCCCTAAATATCGATTTACCATTAATTCCAAGCGCATTTATGACTTCATCAACTCTTCTTGAATCTTCTTCAAACCTCATCTTTTAATTATATTTTCTTTTTAAATTACTAATTTGGATTCAATTACACAATCTGATTTTGATGGTTAATTCAGATTAGCTTATTATGATTTCATTAACAAGATTTCTCTGTAACATTTAATGAGAAACGTTATTTGAATTTCATTCTCCCCATTGACAAAAAATAAAACCATTTTCTGAATTTCTTCTCTTGAATCGCATTAAATTAAAAAATTCTTCTTAATATATATTCATGACCCACTTAAACATAATAAAAATAAATTCAAACCCATCTAAATGGATGACACAATTTTTGATCATCTTCTTTTTTTCATTTCAGTCATCGGTCTAAAATAATTTTTTCACAAGCATTCTATGATTTTATAAATTATATGAGATTATTATGATGGGTTAGAAAATATTTTTATTTAAAGATCATGCCTCTAAATACACTGATAATTTGATTCTACAGTGTCTATCATTTTAAGGGAACATCCTTATTTCCAACTAATTCTGAATACAATCTCACTGAATACGATTGGAATTATCTCTTTCACTCTTCTTCCAAATCCGGTGAATCTAAATAAGATTGATCAGAATATCCTTCACTACCCCTTCATTATTTAATATTTCATCATAAGTTATTAAAAAACTCATTTTTTATGAAAAAACCATGACCATAAAAGCATCATCACTATTTTTTATCATAGTCATGAAGACTATGATTTTCTAATTATGGTCAAATATTTTAAACTTGATCTAGAGTGAATCTACTGACTATTTAATTCCTGAAATATTCATCCTCAATGCAATTGACCTTCTCATTTAGGATTTAGGGTGAATATGATGATACAATTCTTCCATCCCACTTCACCTAAATACTATGGGCCTTTTCAAACATTTTGAGTCTATTTCTCCAAATAAGATGGTCATCTAAAATTTCAACAAATAGAAAGTGATGTGATTTTTCATTTTTTCAAAAACAAATTGGACAAAAAAACAAAAAATATGTCCACCTTCATCATCATTTTGGTACTAAAAAATTGAAATTATGAAGAATAATTCAATCTATTGATTAGAGTTAAATTAGGAATCATTTCAAAGAAAAAGAAATGGATTCTAAAAAAATTATTTTTCCTAAATCACGGTTTAGTCTCTCATTACGCACATACTTTAAAATTAATTTTTACTTATTTTAGAAAATATATTTGATTAAATAAACATCATTTTTTAAATCATAATATAAAATTTATCTTAGTGAAAATTTTTGGGATTTTTCTTAAATGCTTCATTTTCTAATGAATGGTGAAAAATACTAAATTTAAATTGAAAAAATCATTTTTTTAAATTCTATAAAACGTTATATTATGTTTTGAATTATTTTTAGACTAAAATCAGTTAATATATATATATATTAATAAAATTTATATTATCATAATCATTTTGATATTGAATTTTGTTATATAGTCATTGTATACTTTTTATGATTTTCACTTTGAGAACTAACTTTCTCATCGGTTCCACGTGATTAATTTTTATAAACTTTTACCACATCTATGAATAGAATTTGTAAAAATAGATACAATATTAATAAAAACCATTATTTATTACTTCTAAAATTAAAAAAATAATTTATGTTGTAATTTAACAGTAAAAAATAATAAAATTGATTTTCATGGCTAAGGAAAAAATGGGTTTATCGCGGGGTTAAATAAAAATGATATTGGTTAAAATGACCTACCATGTTTTCCAAAGCACATTTTACAGTAATATTATGACTATTATAACCTTAATATATATTTTTATGAGTTTTTGGGAAATTATTCCATGAAATTGACCAATATAATACGTTTTGTAAAGAAAAGGACAAAAAAATAACCTTCCTTGGTTTTAATATATATAAAGCTTTCTAATAGAGACAAAAACAAAATATTCTAGGTTATAAATATTATTTTGAAAGATAAATGGTTTTATTTTATCATGATAATATATATCATAAATTATATTGATCAAATAAGAACATTAAATTCTTAATAATCTCAAACAAAATAATTATTTTGTAAATAGAAAAATAAAATAAATGACAGTAAAAAAATCAACATGCAAAAATAAATTGAATAAATTATTGTTTGAATTAATATTTTAGATATATATTTAATTTTATAAATGTAGGAGAAAAATATATTCTATTTCAAAAAAAATTATAATATATTTTAAATTAACTAGATAATGTCAAAATTTACATTATTTTTATTCTATAAAAAATTATATTTTAATAAATGATTTAAAATTAATAAAAAATACTATATTCATAAAATTAATTTTAAATATTTAAAAATATAAACTATGGTCCACTAATGGAATTGTTTTCCCTTTATAGTGAATATATTGACCCTTAAGAAGTAACACATTTGTTGGCATTCTTAATGTCAAAATGTTGTTTTTTCACATTACACACTCTTGCGTTAAAATTCATGTTCAACACATATAGGATTTTATTTTATAAATATGATTTAATATTTATAATATTTGGGTACAAATTATCTAATAAAGAACAATTTATTTTAAGCTTAATAGATGAATTATCCAGGCTAAAAAGGCTAGTTACCATAGTGAAAACCCAAAATGGTAAAAATATGGAAACATAGAATATTAAGAGAAACATGTTTAAAAAATATAATCTTTTTAATGATGTATTATTGTCTTGAAAATAACATCCCTCCATTACTTTATTTATTTTTTTCCACATGAGGTTATTGTATCCTCCCATTATTAAATAATTTTGGGCAATTTGAAAAATGCCCCCACCATCAATTATATAAGGGCACTCACTCCCTTCACATATTCATGCATCTCAAATCAGTTGTATTGAACAAAACCTTACCATATAAATTACAAAATTAAATCACCTCATAGTATAATACATCTTTTCGTATAAATCCTACCTAGGAGATATTTGGTTAAAATCTAAGCAGTTTAGCCATAGAACAGGTAGTGTTCTTCAACGAGCTACTTTAAGTAATTTCTTCCTCCACCAATACAATTATTATTAAACTATAATTATATAATAACATTAAATTTCATATAATAATATTTATTATTTTAATTTAATGTCCTAAAACCATATCCACTCTCCAGAAATGGCTTATGAAATCATCATCTGTGTGTATGGCGTATTGCTGCTTCACAAACTGATGTCATTAATTTTTCAATTATCACCTCTAACGATTGGGTTTGATGATTGCGGTAAATTATATATATATATATATATATATATATATTATATATATGACATATTTTATCCTCTAGAGTCATTATATCATACATGAATTTTTTATTTTCAATTCCGTAGGGGTAAGATAACACCACTCATGTGTACGATGAACTAGGCCTCCCGAAGTAATGTGGTTCATTTTTCACTAATTCTTTACATGGAGGGTAATAAGTATACCTTTATTTAATATATTTGATTTACATGAGCAATTCATGATATTAATGACATATATATCATTCTAAAAAGATAATATGTCATTTTTGTTTATAGTTAATGATAATAACTTTGTTCGGATACGTGTGGACTACTACCTTCCTAAAGTGATGTGACTCTATTTTCATCACCATCCACATGGATGATACATATACATTTAGTTAACATAATATGGTATTTATGGTATTAAAATAATTATGTAAAGATAAAATATTACTTACATCATTTCCATAATTATCATTGAAAAATGGAAACATTACTTATGTGTAAATAATATGATATTTATGGTATTAAAATAATTATGTAAAGATAAAATACTTCATGAATAATTTCCATAATTATAATTGAAAAATGGAAACATTACTTATGTGTATGTACGACCTACTGTCTCCATGATTGTATCAAACTTTATTTTTCATAACCAAATTTCATGATTGGTTTTAAAAGTATAATGGATTTAAAAATATGGTAATTGTGAACTTGATTTTTTAATCTAGATATTATGTGTCTATATTATATTCTTAATAATAAGATCTTTCATGATGCAACATGCATTGTCAAATAAGGAAATTTACACTTGAAATAATAAAAATAATGAACTATTTTTAATAGAACGGTGATAATATGCTATAAAAGGAAAATATATGATATTTTAAATATAAATATTGTTTCTTAATAAATTGAAACCATTATTAAAATAAAATTATGGGATTTTCAATCAAAATAAACCAAAAGGAAGCGTGAGGTAATTTATTTCGTCTCAATTTACATTCCATTAAGATTTATTAGTTATTTTTCTCCAATTCACATTTATTGGAATTTATATCATTTATTATTAATAATTCAAGGTATTTTATGTTTCAATTATAATATTTTGAACCACTTATATTTTACATGAAAATTAAAATGTTTTTAAATTTATTGTACGGTCTCAATTTTTATTGTGATTGATATCTTTCTCATGAAACAAATAGTTTCATAGGATAATTTTCATGGGTCATTACATTTCTCTAAAAATATATATTCTTGTATTTTATATATTATTATTTCTTAAATCGTAAATAATTTTTTCATATGGTGTTTATTTTGTAAATTATTTGATAAACTGGGGAATTATTGATAAATATGTATTCTTTACTCAATATGGATATTTGATTATATGGAACATTATTTATGAATTATGTTGATTGATTGATATATACGGAATTATTTGGACATGAATACATGGGTGGGTACTAGTTAAAGATATCCCCACGATGTATTGATAGGTCTTATGAGATAAATTATTTTAAAATCATGAAATTAGTTAACCTGACCAAATGAGTTTGTAGCAAGTAGTTTTGAACTATCCTAAGGATTGATTTTTATGGTAGAGGTATTATGTTCTTAATACATGAATTATAATAATTATAATTTCCTTCATTGAGAATTTAGTTACTTTATTATTCATGAGATCATTATAATGATATTATCTATGGATATATTTTATTCTTTGTTTTTTGATTAAAGAGAATTTGTTTTAATTTATTTAACATTTCATATTGATTATTCCTTATCATATATTGATATTAAAGTTATTTTAATAGAATATGTGGTCATTTATATACCTTTCCATAATTATTATGCTTATTGGTACATAATATCTTCCATTTTAATTGATATTTAATGAGCATTTGATCTCACCCTCTTTTTTTTCACATGACTCAATGAAGAGATATTTGAATGAGTTTTCAAGGATTTATATTATTTTCTTCATATATATTACTCTTTATTTTCTATTACCAATGTAAAATAGGTATCATGTGTGTATTTAGATCACTAATACTTCTAAGATAATCTGTACTTTGGGATTTTATTCATTGTATCTATACCAATTTAGTGATGTAGGCATCAGTTCTGGGATACTGGTGTAAGGTTCGTTACAGAAAATATATAGAAAGATAAAATTCATAGATTAATAAACACACTATGTTAAAAACTATTGGTTTTAATTCTAAAATGAATATCGTCCCTTTAATAAAATAGTAAAAAGAAATATTACAGCATGGAATATGATAGAAATTATCAAGAGAAGTGTATAAAATTTGAAAGAGATGTAATGAATATTGATGTATGATAATAGTGTCATATATTGTCGTCGTAAATGGAAATGTTATCATTTGGATCCCACAATTACCTTACTTATTAAATATTAATATTGGTAATTATAACCATGGGTAATAACATTACCTTTTGATATATTCTAAATAAGTGGTAATGAAAATGATTGTTGATGTGGAAGAGAGAAACGATGGCATTAACTAATATGATCATGCCATTTGAAGCCCATTTATGTGCCTCATTTGTGCATACATTTTCACACATTTAATTGATATCTTCAACATGTTTGAAAATATACATATGGATATAATTCTTTATTTTAGTTATTATGGTAATTTTAAAGTGTTTCTAGAAGAAATTACACATGGATGAATAATCCTATAAAACACAAAAAATAAATGATGGGTAATTTATAATCACATGTTTGGTAAATATTCATGGGACACAACTTGGACAACCTAATTACATGACCATGGCACCAATTAGACTTGAAACACCATTTAATTCTTAATAAACACTATGTATTCCACTTGAAAATTGTTTATTTGATAATTTTTAGAATACATGACAAGTAAATCGGTCCAAAATGTTGTGTAATCTCAATAATCATCAGTCGACATACAGAATTAATTGGGTGGAACGGTTTTCCACCTATGAGTGAAGAAAACTATGAAATTTTTGATAGACTAGACTACAAACTATTTACATTATAACAGATGAGGTGTCATTTTGTTTTCAATAAATAGATAAAATCCCTCTAAATTTAGGGTTGGTTATTCTTGGGGATGTTTTCCTGCTATGCCAAGTCAATCCCTTCCTGAATCCTTGAGGAATTTTCATTTTGTTTTATTTTTATATTAATGTAATCCCTCTATATTATCCTACCTCTTGTATTCATGGTAGTGATTTAGTTTATACTAAATCCTCACACCCTAGACATGGTCATAAGATGATAATTTTTTTACGGGTGGTTTTTGTAAGGATTGGGTGTGTGGTAAATGAATTTTTGGTGTGTTTGCATTTATTATTATTTTGATTTTTAAATCCATTAACTAATCGACTAAAATTCACTTGTGGTGCCATATCAACCCGAGAATGAAACCAATAGTAATAAATAAAAATATTAATAAGAAAATTAATGACCATTGGGTGATCATATTGCCAATATTTTAGGGTTAATTATTTAAAATTGTGTTTTTAAGTAATAAATCATCGAAACAATGGATCAATCATTTATATAACCAAATAATTATTATTTTACAATGAGATAATCATTTAATAAAATTTATATGGTATGTAATATCATAAATTATTTAAAATACTATTTTTTAACGTTTTTGTTAAACCCTAATAGAATTCCAATCCCAAAATTATTATTTCCCTCGATTTCTTCACCGTTTTATAGAATCTATTATTATTTTTAAATAAAATCACTCCAATTATTCTTTTTTGATCATTTTTTCTCTCTTGATAATTAATTGATACTCACTAAATTAAGAATGAAATTTCTTCATCATTAACTCCCTCTAGGATTGAACTTGAATTCCACCCCGTATAGCCACCCTTACCCACCCTAACAACTCACAGTTTATCAAGGTCTTGGGGGATTTTTCTAGAATTTATCAATGGTATGCTCCCTCATCCAAAAATTGATTAATGATCATTTCCACACCCATCTATTTCATTTATTGAATTTTTTGGCTCTATCCAGTTTCCCCACCATGAGTACAAGGGGTTGTGTCCAAATGAGACATGGAGCTACTAACTTTTATCATTGGGTGTGACTACTCAGACCACCATACTTTTAAACTACCAATGTATTTTTTATGTTTATCAATAATCAGAGTTACCTAGATGATGATTTATATGACACATGATTAGGACACTGCACTGGGGTTTTGAGCCCTTTCTAATTCTTGATCTTCAAGGTTATCTTCAAAAGATATAATAACTCATCAGTATTTACTTGGGAATGGTCCATAAGGTGGTGAGAACCAACCTTATCGTGCAATCCTGACTTGATATTGCTATGGTGAGAGATGACCCTTTTTCCCTCAAGGGTGTTGGTACTCTAATCTCACCACCATTACCACCTCCACCAAAATTCCCTTCCTCTTCTGCAATACCCACCACTTCTGTTGACCCTTCATCATCCCCCATTCAACCAACTGACCCATATATTGAACTAGCTCCCCCAAAACCCTCATTACATCCGCAATAATATTCCCTCTATAATTCAATCAAATGTTAACTAGACACTATCAATTGACATCTCGAATCATTAGATCAGCACTTTGATAGACTAGATGGAAACTAGGGAGTTCTTATGAAGCACCTAAGACTATCCTAGTCACAAACACTAACCCCCGGAGCCGACCCTCATTTGTATGAACTTGCCTCTAACTTTATGATTCTTTATTTTAATAGTTAGGGAACCACTCTGACAACTGGGGATAATGATTTTTACACCACTCCATTGAAGTGGGATTTCGCCCACACACCACCACTATCCACTATAGCTAACTTATACCACTAGGATCCCTAGGAATAAGATATTTCCTCTCCAAAGGACACCCTATGATTATTCTTCCATACATTATTTTATTTATATATTTCTTTCTTATTATTCAATGTAATGATTTCAGTTCATGATGAATACATTTTCCCTTCCATCAAATGTCATAGGTACTCTATCACATTATAGGAGACTCACTTATACTTTTTCCAACTATTCAAGCACACTAAAAGGGTATTATTAATTTTTAATTTATTTTTATTCACTCTATTTGGATTAATACATCAACTAATCTTTCTATGTTTGCTTCAGTTATGTCATTCAAAATCCTCTTCTCTTAAAAAGTGTTACAATTTTAGAACCACATGTAGTATTATTCTTGGAGTAGATTATCTAAGCTACAGTAGTCTTTTCCCTTTAGACTAATAAAGGAGACATAATTAATAAGATGAAATTTTTTAAAATGAAGAATATTTTTTGATTAATTTTATTAATAAATATTAAAGGCATAAGATAGTATTTTAATGTAACATTTTTTGAATTTTCAAATAATTTCAAAATAACTATTGGTATAGTTTTTATTTTTTATATTAATTATTAGAAATATGAATTCATTATACATGTAAATTATATTAATGTCAGGACATGATTGACCAAATAAATATCCTTATTCACAAGGGATATTATAATCCCTTTTTCATATTCATTTGTATACCCAATTTAAAGATTCATTATTTGGATATCTATAACTACTAGAAATTGAATGTTTTTCCTATAAAAATATTAATTTTTTGAATCACATTAAAATGAATAGGGCACTCGATTCATATTTTTCACCCATTTTGACTTTGATATCTATCTTACATTTTATCTATGTGTGACACATAGAAACCATTAACTTCAATGACAGGAAGCCACATCACATGCCTATATATCCTTCCAACCCTAATTATTTTATTACACTACATGATAATTCATTTTATATTGAAAGAGGTGGTTTGGTGATTCATTTTATATATTAGTGATCTAACATGAAATTTAGTTTGGGGAGATATTCTATTTTAAATTGGGAGAAGGTTTTTAAGAACACTATTCCTTATATTCCTAAGTGGTCATCAGATATAAAAAAATGATTTCAAAATAGAAAAATAAAAAAGATGAAAAAATTCATTATTTTCACACATAGGTGGTCTATGATCCTATTTATTTAGTGGCATAGAATGGTTATGTTGATCTTTGAGATATATTTAAAGGGATGGATTTTCATTGAGCTTGGTAATTCAACTTCATGAATTATTATTTAATAATTAATCCTCATTTTTCAATCCAATAAGATTATTTTCACATCATTACCTACTTCCCCCTAACCTCATAATCATCATAAACATTTTTAAAGATCTCATGATATTAGTGAATTTATATCCAAGTGAATATTTTGTTCACATGAAATCATATAGATAGAGTTCATATGATTTAGATTGAGCATAACACTAATTTCATGATCTTGAGTGATGAGTGAAACATTTCCCTAGTTAGCTAAATCATTTACTGTCGTGATTATTTATGACCATATGAAAAATGTTACAAAATGGGTTGAAATTATCTAAATGAATTATATATAAAGCAGAATTAAAATATTTTCTAAAATTTTAATGAGTTTTCTGCATTTTTAAAATCTTCTCATATGATTATAATATTTATATATTTAATTAATTGAATGATTTATTTATTAGAGTATATACTTATTTAATTATAGTTGATATTATTTTTGGAAAATTAAATGGAAAATTGTGGGAGAATTTTTTGTTTCTTATTTGTGTACACATCTTTAAAAAAATTGAAAGCATTAACCCATTTCCACCATATACATGTTGTTTTCTAGATCAAATGATTTATTTAGGTTTTTATAGTGATTATATCTAGTTCATAGAGTAAATAACACATTAGGGACTAATCAAGTAAAAATCGGAAAATATGTGATGTGTTATTTATAAACACACACTATGTAGATTTATATGGGACACGACTCAGCCTTCCTAAGTACATGTTCAGGTCACAAATAAAACATCACAGATCGTGTAATTCATTATACATGCTTTTTACACCCTTCAAGAAGCCTTTTTTGATTTAAAGTTATGATAAAAATGATGTATATCATAGCCAAATATCCTATACTCCAACCAAATGATTTCCAATTCGTATAATTCAATGGGAATCATTGTTGGGAACCTACTGAAAGAGAATAACATTAAAATACTTATTAACTAGAGCATACCTAATTTAATTTTTATTAAATTCCATGTATTTTATTTTCTATAAATATAGAACCACCCCTCAGAATTCAAATTTTCTAATAAAGAAGTAGGTGATTTTACTCTTCCAACACGATCGTTCCTTTGATCCATTAATATTTTTTAAATCATGTTCTTTTTTATGTGTGATTACCCTATTCTGCCCTTTCCCATCATATTCATGGTAGGGATTGTTTTTTAGATCAATACACACACCAAGACCATATTCATAAGAGGATAATTGCTTTATATTGGGGTTTTAATTTGTTTGGGTTGCATTATAATTTTATTTATTATGTGTTTTCATTTATTATGCCTCTTCTTAAAAACCCCTTTAATTAATCAACTCAAATTCATTGGTGTTATCATCTTAGAATAATAACAACACTATTAATTAGAAATTAAGGAATTCTAATAGGAAAAATCCATGACGATTGGGTGATCATATTACCACTATTTTCGGGGTCACAATTTCAAAATGTGTTTTTAAATAATCAAACCCTAGAATAATGCATTGAACATTTATGTTCCCAATTATTTCTTATCAGACTGAGAGGCAATTATATTATTCCATACTTCAAGTAATCTATTTTATAAATACTTTTAAAAACTATAGTTTTAATTTATTTATTAACCCTAATCAAATTAAAGCCATGACAATCTTTTTTTCTATAGTTTCTTCTCCCTTATTTCACTTCAATTGTTTTCAAAAATCATTTCACTCCAATAATTTATTCTTGATCATTCATTTATTTAGATAATCAGTTTATTCTCATAGATTTACGACTGCAATTTCTTCTATGTTTTCTCCCTACGGATCAACCCTAACTTCCACTAGATTCCCTGTTAGTTTATTTAGGGAATTAATTTAGCACATATTTTGATGGACTTTACTCCCATTTATTATAACATGGGTGGGAGGTAGCATCAATGGGGTTAACTCTTAACAACACCCTATAAGAGATTTATTATGTAAGGTGCAACCTGAATTGATAATAGGAGAAGTTCAAGTTAGTGGAGATCAATACTAGATCATGGTTACCTGAGCCTCCCCACAAAAGTAAAACCTTTACGCACCTCACCATAATGTATTATGTCGGTGTAAAGAGGCGTTATGTATCTAGACATTAGTATTATAAAATTGTAATTTTTATTTTAAAAATGAACCTTTTTTCTTCAATTACATTTGAATTGCTATTGTATTTAACGAATTACAAATGAATATAAAATGAATATGATAAATATATCTTTGGACATAATGTTAAAATAATTTCATAATTAAAATACAAAATTATGATAAATTAAAATAATTAAATAACATTTAATATGATGAATAGTCTTATAAAACACATCTTTATAATATACAGGTAATATTATTTTGTAATGTCTTAGGTATTTTTTATAAGTGATAGAAAGTTTATTATGTTATTAAAAATATTAATTTTTCAATAAATACATATAATTAATTAAAATTTAAAATTCTCATATTTGTGAAAATAATTTGATAAGCATAATATTATTTTTGAAATCATGTCATTGATATTAGGATATAGTGAATTTGATTTGAATGTTTTAAAATGGATAATTTTTTGGTGAATATAAAGAATATAGTTCTCAGTTTTCAAAATTTTTATGACTTCATAAATTTGTAATAATGAATCAATAATAAATAAAACTAATTCTATAGAAAATAAATAATTTTTTTCATTATCATAAAGTATTTTAATGAATTAAAATTATTTATAAAACATATAAATTACATTACAATATCTAAAATGGAAATTCGGATCTAAAAACATTATTTTATTCAAAAATTACTTTCCCATGAAAAAAAAATTAATTTAGGTTATGAAACTAAAATATATAAAAATATTATTTATGTTACGAACAATGATCCAAAACCATGGGTAGGCCAATGATTCTTTATTTTCCACAACATCGATTTATAAGGACTATATTTGTAAATTAATAAAAAATAAAACCACATTTTCTTTAAATACCATCATATCCACATCATTTAATTCACTTTTTATAAATTAATTATCAATTTACCTTAATTTTTCCCCTCTATAGCCTTTAAAAATAGTTTCTTATATTCTATGAAACTCTCCTCAAGATATATGAAACTATGTCTCTATGTAAGGGATTTTATTCTTCTTATTTTTATCCAAGTAATTCCATTGTAGTTATTCTTATAATTCCAAAGTTATAATACTATCATGTACTCATGACCATTCCCTTATTGTCCAAATTTCATTCCATCATTGATATAATTCCATTATATCTCATTATTCTTGTTTTATAAACCTCTTTATATATCAATTATACTATCGAAATCAATTTTTTATTTTATGTTCCCCCATTTTAATGTTACTAAAACCCAATACAATTTAGAGTAAATGCTATTCATATAGATGTAATTGTAATTATAGGATTTTTTATTTTCGTATATGAATTTTTTTTCACATATCATATGTTAAAATTTATGAAAATTTCATGTCTTTAAACACCTATGTATTAAATGATTTTAAATGAAACGCATTCATTATTATCTATGAGTTATTAATAGACTGATTTATTATGATCGATGTGTCTAATAGTATTTCATACATATTAAGGTTGATCATTGATAAAACACAAATAAATAAGGTAATAAATTAATCACTAGTGATGAAATAATTTATTTTACCTTGTTGAATAACCTTGGTAATATGTTTTAAGACACCTTGGTATTGAAAATTTAAATTAAACTTATGAATATATCTTTTTATCTTTCAAAAACATTATTATGTTTTGTATCACTTACTTACTATTTGGATACCATTTTATGCCTCATGTTTTATCCATGTTAATATCTCATGTTACATTTCCTCTATTTAACCCTTAACGGACTTTATACTCATGTTTTTATATTGATGTATATCCCCCTTGAAATTACTTTCATTGCAGTGAGCTACGATGGAATAATACAAGGGTATTTCATGAGGATTAAATAAAGGTTATTTGTATGTTTTCTTTAATTAATCCATTTATTTTGTACCTAGTTTCCATGAAAATAATCCTCCAGAGGTCATTCAATGTTATTAATATGATATTTCGTTAAGAAATTATGTTAAAAAACATGTGATAAAAATATGGTTTTCCATATATATGATATGAGGAAATGTATTTTATTGAAAAAATAGTCTAAGGATAAAAAATAAATTTATATTAAAGCCTTAGAGAATTACAAGAAACAAAATTATGTAATGTATTAAGATGTGTGAATCACCATAAACACACACATCTGATTCACTTGAAAAACATATATTTGCATACTATCCTGGATACCATGTGATACTAATTAACTAAAACACACACACACACACACACACACACACATATATATATATATTATCACCTCCATAAGTTAAAATTTTAATATCAAAAATAAACCCACAATCCAATAACCAAATAGGTTATTCTCTTTGTTAATCAGCTATATAAATTTAATGTTTCACCTTTTTCTTCAACATATCCCACAAATAACCTTATCACATGTTATAATTCTTGTAAAATCATACATAATAACCTTATAAATTACCAAGATAATGTATACTTATGAAGTATTGATGTAAAATATGAGAAGTGGAAAACATATTAATTAAACATAATTATTTATATTATAAACATGTGAGAAAACATTAGAACATGTGATTATTTTTATTTAAAGAACATTGAATCGTTAGAGTTATCCCCATTTCATGATAAATAGACATATACCATCAAGAGGATAATAAAATAAATATAATTTATTATATAGTATATGAAAGAAGATACATCATACTATAGTCTTGATACAAATAGTATAACAAAAGCATGTGGCATAACATACAGATATATTATAATCATAATCAAATGATTCCTAAACAATTTCCTGTTTTACCACTGAGAAATTCCTATCTTAATACAAAAATATAACCACGTTACCTTATCATAGTGTGCTTTGGATAACCTCTCACACCACATAACCTTTTTGAAATATAATATCCATATGTTATACATAACTTTATCTCATTAGATATATAGATTTACACAATGCATCAACGTGATATAATAGACCCACTCACTATATAATCAATACCATAAATATGTTTGTCATGTTAATATGAAATAATTCATAATTATTTCATAGAATAACCTATAAAAAATAGATGAGTTTCATTAAAATAATTATAAAACCTGATCATATGTAATGAAAATAAATAATTTGGATGGTATCATTATACCATATTCCATATTAAGTAAATAAAAATTTAAAGATTACATCATAGATAAAAAAGAAAAATCACTAGAAAATTACATTGAAAATTATTAATAAATTCCATTTTATGTTTCAAATAAATTTTTTATAAAAACAAAAATTATATAAAAATATTATTACAGAATTTAATACGGAAAACAAAAAAACATTCAAAGGAATCATCATTAAGAAAAATGGTTATAATAATGAGAAAAAAAAATTATGCCAGAAACACTTAAAATAGATTCTTTAAACAATTTTATAATGAAATTATAAAATTTACTAAAGAGAAAGTATTAATATTGTTTAGTTTATTATATTTTAAAATATTTAAAAATCAAAAAATGTTACCATAAGTAATAATTTAATTTTAGATAATAATATTTTTAAAACAAAAAAACATTATTGACCTGGAGGAAAAATATTCGTGATATAAAAAAAATATATGGTTGATTCCCCTTATAGGGATCCTTTATGTTGAATTTTGAACTGAATGAAATCGAGATGATAATAAGACATGTAGAACCTATATATAATTATAATATAAGAAGATATTTTTGTTCTTATAGAGAAAGAAAATACAATTTTACTAAATATTAATTTAGACATAAAAAACTCTTTAATTCAAAGTGATATTCGAAAAAAAATCCTTACCTCAAACTTCATCGTGGTCGAACATGCTCTAAAAAAGTCTATTGAAAATTAATATGAATTATTATTCCATATCAAAACAATTTTTTATTTTTTTACATGAAAAAATTCTTTTATAATTGTTTATTAATCATTCATTAATAATTATTTTATAAAATTAATATTTGTTTGTCAACTATTATGTTTTTAATGCATGATTCAGCTTGCATCTTATGTTATTTAATCATTATTAATGGTTTCATAACTAGGAGAGTGTTAATTTTTATATAATATATTTTTTGTATAAGTCTACAGTCCCATAGAAATTTCATGGAACTTATAGTCACGGTTTGTAGGGAAATATAATATATTTTTTCTAATTAGAATAAAATTAAAAAAAGAATTGAATTAATTTATTGATATAATTTAGTATATAACCAATAAATATTTATGAAAAAAAATTAATAAATAATTATTATATATTATTACAAATATTTGACTCCCATTAGAAATTCATGAGTTAGATGTTATAACATCATTCATGTATATGGTAGGTCTGACCAAAACAACAACATGTTCTAATGTTTGAATAGACTACAACATATTATAGTATAGTAATATTGTCATTCTCAAAAAGGAATATTGATTTAAATAATTATTATTAAATTTGTAAATAAAATTTTATAATATATAGGATCATGATCTATAAAAACAATGATAAGAAGTCTTTACTTATAATGAAGAAATTGAATCTTCTATTGGAAACCATATTAGTTTAAAATGACATAGGGAATATTCTTAATACCAAGGGATAAAATATTGTGAGGAGATTACAAGAGAATAAAATTTGGAATTCAATATGTGGGATTATAACATTATTTGGGATCCCATGAGAAGTGAGAAAGTGTATAATTTTTAACAATAATAATTTATTGATATAAAATTAATATCATATTCAATGGTAGTTTATCCAAAATTTAATATCAGTAATGATAAGATAATTCAAGGTTGAAAATTCTCTCATATACGCATTTTGATTTAATTTTTTTCAATATTTGGTGAACATATCCTTAAATTTTGCTTGTTTTTTTCATTTTTTTCATTTACTGTGGTGATATGTCTTTACTTTAGGAAAATATTTTTATGCCTAAAAATGAAAATGACCTTATTACCTACATCAAAAAGTATATAAGAATTTTAAAACCATTATATTTTAGGTAATTAATAAATATTGAAAAAAATTAATATAAATATGCATTACACCAAAAAAATAGAAAAAAATATATTTTTTAAGAATGAAAACAAATTTTTAATTATTTCATAGAAAATAATAATAAATAAATAAACTGGTATTTTTTATCATTTTTAAAACAAATAATTTTCTCTTAAATTAATACTTCAAATATTAGAATTTTAATTTTTAATTAAAAACATATATAATATAAAATAATATTTTTAACCAAAACATTTATTTTTCTATGAATAATCAAATTAGTACTTTTTGTAAATAAAGAAATATTGATTTTTGAAATATCTCCATAAAAATTATCAATATTTTTTTTGATATCATTTAAAAAAAAATTTAGATAAAATAACTATTTCATAAAAATAATTTCTCAAAATTTCCTGGTATTTTCCACTGTGAATTAGACACCTTTTGATTTTTAAAATTAATTTTTCTCTAATTAATTTTCATATTAACAGATTTTAATTTATTTTATTTTTAATTATTATATCACATTATTAAATTTAGTTTGGTTTTATTTGACCCCAAGTTATCGAGCACACATGTTTTATTTAATGAGAAATATTTACAAAAATTTTTGGGTGTTGCATTCCCCCCTGCTGGAATAAATAATTTCTTGGAAATTTTAATTACTAATGAAAATATTTGGTGGTATACATAAGAGAGATTTTACTCAAGATATAGTTTTTAAAGTCATATCAACCTCATCATATGGGGAATACTAGGTAACCTATTATGAAAAACATCAACATATTCATCCACAAATAGTATTTCCTCAATAATGTGTATATCCCCAGCCATTTAAAATATGTTCAACTCATGATTGGGTATTACGACCCATATAATGGAAATAATATTTTTCTGGGGTAAAAATTCAATATTCCAATAATAAATTATTGGTTGTTATATTGGGCTATAAAATTTTATTTCTCTATCATAATAGCTAAAAATGATTCTTTATAGAGAGAACCATTGTGCTCCCAAAATCACATCAAATTCAACAAAATAGATAATAATAACATTATAGGGAAATTTATTCCCACAATATTCCATCATATAATAATTTTAGAATTGAATAAAATAATTTAACATATAGTATTTTTTACCATGAATTTGATATCTAGTTGTGGGGGTGATGATTTGATCCCGCTAAGTAATATTGAATATATAAGGTAATTAGTGGAGCTAGAATCAAATGAGTGTATATTCCACCACTACCTTTTTATTACCAACTTAATAGTTTTTATTTAATTGGACATCACTTTTTTCCTATATAAATAGAGGTTTATGTTGTTAGTTTTCATCCTTAACCATTTATTTGGTGAAATTGTTGGTATAATTTCCACACTCCTTATAATTGAATAATTATAGTGTTGGTGGTGAATTTGGTTGGTATTCTTGTATATCTATTAAATTGGTTATCAAATTTATTTCTCTTTAGTACTAACTAGATAAATGTCCTTTTATTCTAAAATAAATCAATCAATTGTTCTTTTGAGACAATTTTCCACATATTTCTTCCCAAATTTTTGGTATATAAAAATATTAATTTCCATTCCACTAAGGGTTTATCATTTGACATTCCATGAAACTCCATTTTCTATCTTCCTACCCCCAAACCTATAGTATTATAATGAGTCTCTAATTTCCATTTCCACTTTAATGTTTTATCAAACAATTTTTTCATATCTAGAAAAGTCCCTTATAGTTAATTCTTCTCAATGACATCATATTAAGACACTATAGAAACTATCAATTTTTAATTCTTGGACAATGATAAAAATAGATGCATACCATGGAATATTTTAATGTTTTATTCATAGATAAAAAATGATTAATGTTTATTTTCATTTGGGTCTAGGAAATTCTAGTAAATCTTATTGTAAGAACTTATGTGAAAATTTTAATAGGAAAATACCATAATAAACACTTTTCATTACGTGGAGTTAATTTCTTACTATTTCCTTGTGTTATTGATTATATTACAAAAACTCTCTAAAAAATATTATAAATGATTAATAGATAAAACAACCACATCATTCTCTAAAAAATTTATAATAAAAACTATATTTTTCAATTTGTAATTAAATAACTCAACAATTATCAGATTGAAAAACCTACCTAATGGGGGTGGTCACTGCCGAATGAAGGACTCAATGAATAGTTGTTGTTTTTTTACTTTGGAGTTCAATTTGAATCATGTTATTTTTCATAACCTAATATATAATTCTGATGAAATTTTTCACACTTTATCCCGTCTCATTTGGTTTCTCATGAGAATCATCAATGCATTATCCATCACACTTGTTGTTCACTTGATTCCTCTTGGTGTTAGTCCTATACTAAATAAAAAAGGTTTTAAATTTACTATCACCCATTTTTTCTATATATCCCACAAATAAACTTATCACATGTTATCCTTTGAGAAACATCATACTTATTACCCTATTCTATTTCCCAAGGAATGTAAACTTTTAAGACTTCTTTGGTATGATCACACTTAAAGGGGGTAAATCAGTGTGGGATAGATTTTAGACACTTTCAAGCTTTTTTCCCTTTAAAAAAATCAATCACTTATTCAAAAAACATTTCTCTTGTCTCATTCACAAGTATTTGGATATCATGATAATAAAACATAAAATAAAAAAAATCATGATTTTTATTGTGATTCACCTCTAGTTTGGATGTCTAAACCTGACTATAAAATGGTTATTATCCATATCACCGAAATAATATATTCTATTATATATAAATTAATATAAAATGTTATGAAAATTAACATGTTCTATAGGAACTAACCATATCAAATGCAAGTGTTGGTTTTCCATCAATTTGTAAATCATATTTTTCTTGTATCAACTTCAAGAAAGATCACATATTTTGTATTAATTCCCTATTGGACTATAATAATTGATATTATTCTTATCCTATAGAATTTATATGTGACTCCTTTACATTATTTATAATTCTACCATATAAGAATATATTATAGTATGAATTCTCCGATCATTCTTATTCCCTTTCAATTCATAAATTGATTTCCTTATATGTTTCATTGGTTCCTCATTCTATCTCTCTCTCTATAATATATCATAACATATAGTAGATAAAATATATCAATCCAGCAAGTACATCCAGAAGCTAAGCTTCTTACAATTTATTAAAATAAATAAAAACATGCACAAGTGATTTGTGGGGTAAAACAAAAGGATTTTCCTACATACTTCAAAAAAGATAAATACCATAATAATACATTTCATTCCCTTAATCAAAGTAATCATAATTTTCCCATTCAGATTCAGACGTACCCTAAAATAAGATCTTAAGAATATCAGTATTAAACATGCCTACTAATATAGAAGACTAGGTTGACATAGTGCGAAGTGTGCTAGAATAGTCCTTACATGACCTTCTCTTTAAGGGATCAAGAGTGAAGTCCATACATTATCTTCCTTCCATTTTCCAGACTATACGGAATATTTGAAAGAGATTGGATCATAGCTACCTCCTTCAATCCCTTCCTCCTACGATATTTTACCCCACTTCCAGATATCTTAGAGGAAATCAAAAGATTCTGGATTTCTTTAGGATAATTAACATGTTCAGGACTCCCAATGTGATCCAAATCATGAGTCGACTCAACAGCGACATAATAGAGCAATCATGCAACATGAATAACATTCATGTTTCTAAATGAATGTTTATAATGTTCAAGAGTCCTAGAAGTAGAGAGGTCAGTGAATTTCCCAGTATCGACCAATTCAGTGGGAGAAACATATATAATCTCTTTAGAAAAATCATCCTAATTAGAAGAGGGACCACTATCAGTTTGCATCCGGGACTTATCCACCAAGAGACCTCTGCATTTCAAACTAGACACCTAAGGGGAAGACTTGGTCTACATATCATCCTTAGTGGAAACTAGTTTTTTGATAACATTATCATCAATATCAAGGTACTTTGTCAATGAAACATGCTTTCTCTCTAGAGTCTTTCTAGAGAGAGTTGCTAGATGGCCCTTCATTCCACATCACACACATGAGATCTTCTTCCAGTATAACTCCAAAGAATGTCCAATATCCATACATTCAATATAGAAAAGAGGCTTTCTTTCATATTCATACTTAAATATTGTAACATCCCAAGTAATAAATGAATAAGAGATATTTTTATCTATGTATTTTAAAGAATTAGATACTGTTTTAGAGGCTTAAAATGAGAATAAATAAAATCTTAAGCATGGAAGACACTAATATTTTTAAAAGATTATTTTACAGCCTTTTGATGGAAAACCATTTTTAAATCTATATTTTGACAATTTTATAAGATATATTTTTCAAAATAAACTTATTCTTTATGATTGGGGCATCAAAATTTACGTTGTGTGAATTTTTGGTTTTTTCCGATAAAGTTCAGTTTTTAATGAATAGTGAAAAATGTTGTATTTTAATTCAAAACCTATTTTTTATCTAATTTATTTATATTATTAGATTATCTTTTGAATTGGTTTTGAAGTGAAATTAGAATATATTTTTACCATTTAATCCAATGGTGGTCATTGGAATCAATTTCACTTTGAAATTGGACTTAAACTAGTGGCAATCTTTTGATACTTATTGTTTCATAATAACACGCTATTTGTCATGACAGCGGGAATTTATTATTAAATTAATTAATGTAAATTATATGATTTTAATTTTGTAAAATAGACATCATTTTTGTATTCATAATATCAAATATAGCTTAGAGTGAAGTTTTGGTATTTTTCTGAAAAACATCAATTATTGATGAATAGTGAAACCACTAAGTGGTAGTTAAAGAAACTGATTTTTCGTTTAAATGAATCATTTCCACTTCTGTGATTTCATTTTCAAAAATCCAACATACATGGTTTTAATTAAGAAGTAAAATTTGGTTCAATGAGATTAAAATAATTTTTTGGTGAATAGTAACTTTTATGTTTTTAATCACGATTAGTGGTAATTAGTGTAGTTTAAGGTAAAATTAATGTTTTAATAATATGAAATGACCTAGACACATGTACTACCCTTATTGTATGTGTCATGGACGACCAAGAAAATCCATGGGTCATCTTGGGGACCCCATGGATCCACTTTGGTTGGGAAATGACATAAATAACTTTTTATTTAATGTTAAAGTAAAAATGACACAAACATAAGTTATTTTACTAAAACAATTTTTACATGGAGTTATAAAACTCATATTTTTGATTATAAATAGTTATTGGAAAACTATAAATATCTCATACATCATAGTATTTTGTTTAATAATTTTTAGTCTTTAAATAAATTAAATTATTTATGACATCATGATGATGCAGCGATTACCTCATTAATAAAGGTTTTAAATAAAATGAAATGATAATGTAACATCTATGACCTACACATGTCCAAAACATATTTGATGGGTGGATTTCGAACCCTTATCACCGTACCCTCTAATTATATCAATGTGGGACCTTTTGAATCCGAAACTCATTTTAAAATAAAATAACATTTCCTAACTTTCCAAGAGTGCCCCCCCTCTTCTCTTATAAAAGGCCCCCACCTCTACCTCCTTACCCACACTTCCAAAGCCTTTGGCTCGGCCAACCCCTGCCCATTTTGTCTCTCCACTTACCTCTCTTACTCCTTCAAGCCTCAATTTGGGAAGAAGTCTTCCCACGGAAGCCTTTGAGCTCAAACCAAAGGGAGTTACCCGATTTTAAGGTAATGTCTTCACTTGAGTCCTTTTGTTTTATTTTACTTCTCAAACCCCCTAAACTCTTTTTATTCATTTCATTTGTAACAAACACAGTATCTTAAATATACTAGGATGTTGTTATAAGAAGGATTCGATCTACACTTACACACACCTACATCTAATGGTTAAAGAACATACTGTTTCCGTGGATGGCGAATTTCGGCCTCCCGAAACGATGATTGTTCAACATTATTTTAACACCTTAAAAGGTCTCCATTAAGATGAAACTATATTTATATATGACATATAATATGTTTATGTTTTCCTTATTCTTCTGTATCTTTCATTTTTGGGCATAACTTTATGGTTTCCATTATGGGTAAACGCGATATCTTTATTTAAGGAAGTGCAGACTACCGCCCCCTCAAAGTGATTTGATTCGTTAAATAACATATGTGGGACGTATAAAGGATGGAGTTATGATATTATATATGATATTACACTGTAATTATAATATAACTTTATATCATTATGATTCCATTCTATAAAATATGAAATATAAATGAAAGTAGCGTTCATGCGTACGTACGGATTACCGTCTCCATGAACGGTGCATTTCATTTCATACCTCTAAATGTTATATAATATTATAAATGCATGAATGTACTAGATATATATGATATATATATGATATCTACATCATGAATACCATTCTGGATTTAATGGATATATGAACAACATGTAATTATAAAGTGTTTATTTTTGACTCAAGTACCAATGATCGTTAAAACGACCGTTATTAACTTAAATAATTAAATAGTGTTCATGACATGAGAATAAGTGATATAAAAGGTATAATGAACTTGAAAAAGGTTCTTAAACAAGTATAAATTAGGTGAAGTTTATTATTCAGGAGATTAAAGAACGACCGAGTCAAGTCGGACCTGAGGTATGGGACTTCGTCTCAATCTCCTTTCATTGAGGCATATTTTGTTTTATACACAACATTCTTTTATACTGTTTATAAAACCCATTGACTTTTACATTTATTCAAAAGGAATCTTTTTTATATGAAGCTTCTACTAAAAGACAAAACGGAATGTTTTTGTCGTACGTATGCGGCGACAACGACTTCTCCGCCGCCGTGACCATTATTTGAGTTTCGGCTTCCTCTACAAGCCATACCTTTTTTTAAAATAAAAATAAATACCGTGTTTTAATTTTATTTTACTTTGGTATAGAAAATGGTTTTCATAATTTTTTTATATCAATGTGTTGTATTGATATCTTGTGATTGAAAGGAGGAAATGTTATGTTTCCTTTATGCATGTTTTATGTGATACGATTATGTTGAGGTTCTTGGGAATTATTATGAAGACGGGTGGTTCCGTGATAAACAAAGGGTGGGTGAGCCCGATATAGCTCTCCAATTCATTGGGTAACGCGAAGGAGTGAAACTTTAAGGTTTCTCCGAAGAGATTTATGGAATATACTGTGATGGCTATTCCAAACGTAACCAAGAGGGTCACTCCCTATGTAAGAATGTTATGAATGCCTCAAGTTACCTTTTTGTCTTATGATTTCTAGGATTTATTCATTATTGGATGAGGTATGTTACAGTACTTATGTTTTATAGTTAAAGTATGATTTCATTCTTATGTATATATGATCTCATGTTTCCTTTCCATATTTTTTATAACCCATATTGATCATTTTATGCTCATCCCAAGTTTTTTTGAAATTTTTTTCACAAGTCAAGGGAAAGGTACATGATATGATGATAATGTCAAGGAAGTGTCAAGAAAAAATCCATGTTTTATTTTAAATATGTTCCATTGATGGGAAAAAATGAATACTATCTTTATGTAACCACTTTGTTTAAATTTAGAATGTAATGAAAGTTTTCTGATATAATTCTCTAAAACTCTAAACCCAAAAAGATCATCAATGTGTAATCTTGTAATAACTCAAGATTAAGTAAGGTTTAAGGCCGATGCCTTATAATAGGTATCAGAGGTCGGTTTCGATAACTTTAGGAGTTATAATTCTATTAAATGATTATCCAATTTTTTTTTTTGAAATGATATAGAATTTTAAGATTACCATGTTGCTTCCTCAAAGACATGTTTGTTCAGAATGGTTTTCCACAGAGGAAATAGTGATGCAGTGCTAGGAAGGCATACAGAAGGAAATAACCTTCCAAATCAGCATCCTAAGATGGTCGGAATTGGAAATGAATAGTTTGTTGTAGTAATGGCGCAGTTGACTCAAGCGATAAATGGTGGTGGTATCCATGCACGAGATCATCCAGATCAACCGCAGAGGAACATGTTAGTGGTGGAACATTTAATGAGGCAACATCCCCCATCATTTAGAGGATCTTATGACCCTATGCTAGCTGAAGGGTGTATTAAAGCACTAGAGAAGATTTTCGATGTCATGGGGTGTTCAGACAATCAAAAGGTTAGTCTTGCTATTTACAGTTTGGAGGGTGAAGCAGATCAGTGGTGGTCGATGGTTAAAAATATCAGGGACTCCGATGAGATTGATGCTATTGAATGGGATGAATTTAAAGGTATGTTTCTTGAGAAGTATTTTTCTAAGGCTGTTCGACTTAGGATAGAAAAGCAATTCCTGGAATTGAGGCAAGAGGAAGACTCAGTGGCTGCTTATGAAGAAAGGTTCACTCGATTGGCAAGGTATGCTCCAAATTTTATCTGATACCTTGATAGTAAAATCAATCGTTTTTACTCAAGATTAAATCTAAAATATTGAAGGGCATTATCTTCTCGTCAGTTTAAAAGTTATGAAAATATTGTTCGTTGTGAAGAGAAAGTGGAAATGGAGTTTGCCGATGATCAAGTGTTCTATAAAAACCAGCAGAAGAAGAGACCGAGGTGGCAGGAGAAAGGGAATAATTCTTCAAAAAAGTCTGATGGTAAGAAAACTAAGTTTCTAGTATGTGATAAATGTGGAAAAAGGCATGCTGGGGAATCTCTTCGGAATTCTGGATAGTGCTACCGATGTGGTAAGAAGGGACATAAGGATCGTGATTGCACTGAAAAAGAGCAGGGTGATGGTAATTTCAAATTTGATTTACAGTTAGTGAAATGTTTTAAGTGAAAAGAGATGGGTCATTATGCAAACGAGTGTCCGACAAAGAGCTCGAGTGATGGGAAGCAGTTGGACTACAAGCAAAAAGGGGTGGTGAAATCCTTTTCAACTACTTCAGCAGATGTCGGGCCATCAAATGAAGTTGTATCAGGTACTTTGTTTTTTTTCATATTATGCCAGTGTGTTGTTTGATTCGGGGTCTACACATTCATTCATCTCTGAAAACATTTCTAGTAAAATGGGAATACCATCTCAAGAAATGACTCCTGAACTTTTGGTAAAAATACCTGGGGGAAATGTTGAGGCAAAATGAATTTATAAGAATCTTCCTATCCTTATTTGTGGAAAGAACCTACTTGCAAACCTTATTGTTCTACCTCTAGTAGAGTTTGATGTTATCCTGGGTAAGGATTGGGTCTCTATTTACCATGCTAAGATTGACTGTAGAGCTAATGAAGTTTCTTTTCAGAAATACTTTCAGTTTGTGTACAATAATGAACCCTTACTGTTGATAACATATTAAGAGGCCGAGAAACTTGTAAAAGGTGGAAATGAATGTTACCATGCACACATCATTGAAAATAAAGGAACTGTTCAGATTAATGATGTGCCAGTGGTAAATGAGTATCCTGATTTTTTCCTGATCAGTTTCCTGGAATAATACCAGATCGGGAAGTTGAATTTACTATTGACTTAGTTCCTAATGCTAAGCCAATTTCAAAACCCCCTTATCGAATGGCTCAAATTGAACTTTTAGAGTTGAAGGAGTAATTGCAAGATTTATTAGAGAAAGGTTTCATTCGACCTAGCACGTCACCATGGGGAGCACCAGTTTTATTTGTTAAAAAGAAAGATGGTTCTATGAGACTTTGCATTGATTATAGAGCCTTGAATAACATCACTATTAAGAACAAATATCCTTTGCCTCATATCGATGATTTGTTTGATCAGCTCTAGGGAGCTCAGTTTTTTTTCAAAGATTGGTCTAAGATTGGGGTACCATTAGCTGAAGGTAAAGGAAGCAGATGTTCCAAAGACTATGTTTCGTATTATATATGGCCATTATGAATTTTTAGTAATGCCTTTTGGGCTATCCAATGCACTTGTTGTATTCATGGACCTTATGAATAGAATTTTCCATGAGTTCTTGTATAAGTTTGTGGTTGTTTTCATTGATGATATTTTGGTGTTTTCTAACAGTAAAGAGGAGCATGAATGACCTTTAAGGGTTATTTTTCAAACCTTAAAAGAAATGAAATTGTATGGGAAATTCAGAAAGGGAGAGTTTTGGTTACAACAAATTTATTTCCTTGGTCACATTGTTTCTAAATATGGGATAACCATTGATCCTGCAAAAACAAAAGTTGTTGAAGAATGGACAAGACTCACAAATGTAATAGAGATTCGTAGTTTCCTTGGTTTGGAAGGCTATTACCGAAGTTTTGTTAGAATGTTTTCATGGTTATCTAGTCCAATGACTAAGATAACTTGGAAGGGTGTTAAGTTTATCTAGACAAAATAATGTGATGATTTTTTTTAGGAGTTGAAAAGAAGATTGGTGAATGCTCCAGTTTTGGCACTTCCTTCCAAGAATGGTGAGTTTGTTATATACAGTGATGCTTCATTGAAAGGACTTGGTTGTGTCCTAATGCAGTATGATCAGGTATTTGATTATGCTTCATGACAGTTGAAAACTCATGAGGTAAATTACCCTACACATGATTTGGAATTAGCTGTTGTTGTTTTTGCTTTAAAAATTTGGAGGCATCATTTGTATGGAGTCAAGTGTGAAATATATACCGATCACAA
Source organism: Viscum album (assembly GCA_963277665.1). Classification (NCBI taxonomy): domain Eukaryota; kingdom Viridiplantae; phylum Streptophyta; class Magnoliopsida; order Santalales; family Viscaceae; genus Viscum; species Viscum album. The sequence continues at coordinate 280,981,615 of OY728125.1, forward strand.
AATTTTAATTTATATATTCACTTAGAAATAATTGAACATGAGACAAATGAGATGGCTAGAAATAATCAAGGATTATGATTGTAAAATTCGTTACCATCCAGGAAAAGCAAATAAAGTGGCCGATGCTTTGAGTCGAAAAAGTAATTCTTCATTAAAAATGTTATGTTTGGAACATGATCCTATGTTTAAGGATTTGATGAACTTTGGAATTGATGTTTTTGGTGCAGGATGTTCCTCTGTTTTGTTTCTGGTATAAGTGAAATCTTCTCTATGAGATAGAATCAAGAAAGCACAGAAGCAAGACTGTGTGTTGTAGAAAAAACTAGAGATGGTTCAGAAGGGTAAGTTGCCTGAATTAAACATTCATAATGATTGTGTTTCGAGATTTGGGAAGAGATTGTGTGTGCCTTGTGATTCACAGTTGAAGAGAGAGTTGTTAAGTGAAGCTAATAGTTCTCCGTTTTCAGTTCATCCGGGCAGTACTAATATGTACAGAGATCTGCTAGAGTATTACTAGTGGGATGGAATGAAAAGAGATATTGCCGATTTTACTATGAAGTTTTTGACTTTTCAATAGGTTAAAGTAGAGAGACAGTTACCGAAAGGGATGCTTTAGCCTCTACCCGTGCCAGAGTGGAAATGGGAGAATATATCCATGGACTTTGTTGTGGGATTACCGAAGACATCTCGAGGTAATAATGAAATCTGTGTTACTGTTGATCGCTTGACTAAATCAGATCATTTCCTTCCTATTCGAGATACTTTCTCTCTAGATAAACTTTCTCGATTGTACCTTAAAGAGATAGTCAGGTTTCATGGAGTTCCTCTATCCATTGTATCTGATCGTGATCCCAGGTTTATTTCTAACTTTTGGAAGGTCATTTAGAAGTCGTTGGGTACTGAATTAAATTTTAGTACAACATTTCATCCTTAATCAGATGGGTAGTCAGAACGAACAATTCAGACATTGGAGGATATGCTACGTTCTTACTCTATGGATTATCAGGGATGTTGGGACCAACATCTTTCTTTGGTTGAATTTTCATATAATAATAGTTTTCATTCTAGTATACAGATGACACCATTTTACGCATTATATGGAAAGCAGTGTCGAACTCCAACTTTTTGGGATGAAGTGGGTGAAAGGAAGTTGATGAGACCGGAATTGGTAGAAGAGATGGCAGGAAAAGTTCAGATGATTCAGAAACACAAGAGAATAGCTTAGAGTAAGTAGAAGAGTTATGCGGACAACAAGAGGAAGGATCTTTCTTTTGAGGTAGGTAATCATGTTTTTATCAAAGTATTACCATGGAAAAGTGTGATGCAATTTGGTAAAAAATGAAAGCTGAGTCCAAGGTTCATTGGACCATATGAACTTCTGGAGAGAGTTGGATCAGTTGCATGCCGGGTGTCTTTACCTCTGAGTTTATCTCAGGTACACAATGTTTTTCATGTTTCGATGTTGAGAAAGTATATGCCAGATCCATCTCATGTTTTGAGTCCAGAGGTAGTTCAGCTGGAAGAGAACCTACCTTATGAGGAACAACCGGTCCAGATTCTTGACCACAGGGAGCAAGTGTTACGGAATAAGGTGATTAATTAGGTAAAGGTTTTGTGGAAAAACCACATGATGGAAGAGGCAACATGGGAATCTAAAAATGCAATGAGGGATAAGTACCCCCATTTATATGATAAGTAAATAAATTACAGGGACACAAATTTCTAAATGGGGGAAGGATGTAACATCCCAAGTAAGTAATGAATAATAGTTATTTTTACCTATGTCTATTAATGAATTAGATAGTGTTTTAGAGGTTTAAAATGAAAATAAATCCAATCTTAAGCATGGAATACACTAATATTTTTAAAAGATTATTTTACAGTATTTTGATGGAAAACCATTTTTAAATCTATATTTTGACAATTTTATAAGCTATATTTGTCAAAATAAACATATTCTTTATGATTGGAACATCAAAATTAACTTTGTGTGAATTTTTGGTATTTTCCGATTAAGTTCATTTTTTTAATGAACAGTGAAAAATGTTGTATTTTAATTCAAAAACACTTTTTTATCTAATTTATTTATATGATTAGATTATCTTTTGAATTGGTTTTGAAGTGAAATTAGAATATGTTTTTACCATTTAATCCAATGGTGGTCATTGGAATCAATTTCACTTTGAAATTGGACTTAAACTAGTGTCAATCTTTTGATACTTATTGTTTCATAAAAACACGCTATTTGTCATGACAGTGGGAATTAATTATTAAATTAATTAATGTAACTTATATGATTTGAATTTTGTAAAATATACATCATTTTTGAATTCATAATATCAAATATATCTTAGGGTAATGTTTTGGTATTTTTCTGAAAAACTTCAATTTTTGATGAATAGTGAAACCACTATGTGGTAGTTAAAGATACTGATTTTTCGTTTAAAAGAAACTTTGCCACTTCTGTGATTTGATTTTCAAAAATCCGGCATACATGGTTGTCATTAGAAAATAAAATGTGGTTCAATGAGATTAAAATAATTTTTTGGTGAATAGTAACTTTTATGTTTTTAATCGCGATTAGTGGTAATTAGTGTAGTTTAAGGTAAAAATAATGTTTTAATAATATGAAATGACATAGAAACATGTAATACACTTATTGGATGTGTCATGGCCGACAAAAGAAAATCCATGGGTCAACTTGGGGACCCCATGGAGCCACATTGGTTGGGAAATGACATAAATAACTTTTTATTTAATGCTAAAGTAAAAATGACACAAACATAAGTTATTTTACAAAAAAAAAATTACATGGGGTTATACAAGTCATATGTTTTATTATAAATAGTCATTGGAAAGATAAAAATATTTCCTACATCATAGTATTTTTTTTGTATATTTTTTAGACTTTAAATAAATTAAATTATTTATGACATCATGATGATGCAGCGATTACCTCATTAATAAAGGATTTAAATAAAATGAAATGACAAAGTCAAATCTATGACCTACACATGTCAAAAACCAATTGGATTGGTGTATTTAGAACCCTTATCACCTTACCCTCTAATTATATCAATGTGGGACCTTTTTAATCTGAAACGCATTTTAAAATAATGTAACATTTCCTTACTTTCCAAGAGTGCCCCTCCTCTCCTCTTACAAAAGGCCCCCACCTCTACCTCCTTACCCACACTTGAAAAGCCATTGCCTCGGCCAAACCCTGCCCATTTTGTCTCTCCACTTCCCTCTCTTACTCCTTGAAGCCTCAATTTGGGCAGAAGTCTTCCCAAGGAATCCTTTGAGCTCAAACCAAAGGGAGTTACCCGATTTTAAGGTAATGTCTTCACTTGAGTCCTTTTGTTTTATTTTACTTCTCCAACCCCCTAAAAATTTTATATTAATTTCTTTTGTAACAACTCCAGTATCTTAAATATACTAGGATGTTGTTATAAGAAGGATTAGAGCCACACTTACACACACCTACCTCTAATGGTTAAAGAACATACTGTTTCCGTGGATGGCGAATTTCGGCCTCCCTAAACGATGATTGTTCAACATTCTTTTAACACCTTCAAAGGTGGCCATTAAGATGAAACTATATTTATACATGATATATAATATGTTTATGTTTTCCTTAAGCTTCTGTATTTTTCATTTTTGGGCATACCTTTATGGTTTCCATTATGGGTAAACGTGATATCTTTATTTAAGGAAGTGCGGACTACCGCCCCCTCAAAGTGATTTGATTCGTTAAATACCATATGTGGGATGTATAAAGGATGGAGTTATGATATTATATATGATATTACACTGGAATTATAATATACCTTTATATCATTATGATTCCATTCTATAAAATATGAAATAGAAATGAAAGTAGCGTTCATGCGTACGTACGGCTTACCGTCTCCATGAACGGTGCAATTCATTTCTTTCCTCTAAATGTTATATAATATTATAAATTCATGCATGTACTGGATATATATGATATATATGATATCTACATCATGAATACCATTCTGGATATAATGGATACATGAAAAAATTGTAATTATAAAGGGTTTATTTTTTACTCAAGTACCAATGATCTGTAAAATGACCGTTATTAACTTAAATAATTACATAGTGTTCATGACATGGAAATAAGTGATATAAAAGGTATAATGAACTTGAAAAAGGTTCTTAAACAAGTAGAAATTAACTCAAGTTTATTATTCAGGAGATTAAAGAATGACCGAGTCAAGTCGGACCCGAGGTATGGGACTTCGTCTCAATCTCCTTTCATTGAGGCATATTTTGTTTTATACACAACCTTATTTTATACGGTGTATAAACCCCCTTTAATTTTACGTTTATTCAAAAGGAATCTTTTTTATACAAAGATTTTACTAAACAAAAATAGGGAATGTTTTTGTGGTATATATGTGGCGACAACGACTTCTCCGCCGTAGTGATCATTATTTGAGTTTCGTCTTCCTCTACAAGCCATACCTTTTTTTAAAGAAAAATAAATACCATTTTTTACTTTTATTTTATTTTGGTATTTAAAATGGTTTTAATAATGTTTTTATATCAATGTGTTGTATTGTTATCTTGTGATTGAAATGTGGAAATGTTATGTTTTCTTTATGCATGTTTTATGTGATACGATTATGTTGAGGTTCTTGGGCATTATTATGAAGACGGGTGGTTCTGTGATGAACTAAGGGCGAGTGAGCCCGATATAGCTCTCCAATGCATTGGGTAACGCGAAGGAGTGAAATGTTAAGGTTTCTCTAAAGAGATTTAGGGAATATACTGTGATGGGTATTCCAAATGTAACCAAGAGGGTTACTCCCTATGTAAGAATCTTATGAATGCCTCAAGTTACATTTATGTCTTAAGATTTCTATGATGTATTCATGATTTGATGAGGTATGATAAAGTTCTTATGTTTTATGGGTAAAGTATGATTTCATTCTTATGTGTATATGATCTCATGTTTTCTTTCCATATTTTTTATAACCCATATTGAGCTTTTTATGCTCATCCCATGTTTTTTTGAAATGTTTTTCACAGGTCAAGGGAATGGTACATGATATGATGATAGTGTCAAGGAAGTTTCAAGAAAGAATCCATGTTTTATTTTAAATATGTTTCATTGAGGGGAAAAAATTAATACTATCTTTATGTAACCACTTTGTTTAAATATGGAATGTAATGCAAGTTTTATGATCTAATTATCTAAAACTCTTAACCCGAAAAGATCATCAATGTGTAATCTTGTAATAACTCAAGATTAAGTAAGGTTTAAGGCCGGGGCCTTATAAATATGAATATTATTAGTGGGAGTGGAGAGTGTTACCTTGTCAACAATGGTGGAGCTCAGATCAATCTCCATCAGTATTCTGGAAAATTGTCCAAATCAAACCACTTCAATTTCCATGTGGAGTCAAATAAGAGTCCCAACAACCAAGATAATGTCATTCCAAATATTTGGATTAATAAGGACCCAATTAAGTCCATGAAATGGAACAAAAATCTGATAAAATGAATTTCGTTCACATGAGGCATTGAATTATACGGAATATTCCTAAAGGTGAAGACATTCGGACTTCAAAGCTAAGGACTCGATTCTACCCAAATGTATTTTTCTAGAATTCAAAGGAAAAATACAATGAAAGAATATGGGATCAAGATAAACCCACCACCAATAAGAGGATCCCCATAAAAACAATATTATATTGATGAGATCATCAAAACTCCAAGGATTCTCACCTTTTGTAAGAATAAGATGTGCAATCAAGGAATGCTTCCCAACTGCAATCCTCTCAAAAAAACATCAAGATTAATATAAAGATGATAAAATGACCCCTTTTGAAGGATCTCACAAAATAAGAAGTCAATGAGTGATTAAAACAGCGATTCCAATGTTGGATTGTCCATTGAAACTCTTCCATTTAGATCCTTTATATAACCACTATAATTTTGGTCCTTCATGACATCATTTTATGTATTCAACTGTGATCTAGAAATCACAGAAGAATGAGAACACACCTCATTTAGAGATGCCCTCTTTAGCATAGATTTCCCCTAAACCTATTCATTGAAGAAATCAGAACCACTATTCCGAGCATCCATCTTGGATATATAATCATAGACTATAAGAACATTCAACACAACTGACATAGAAGGTTTTCCACATTGCCTTCAACTAGAGCCTGAGCCACATTACTCGAATAATAATACTTGGATCTAGAGTCCACTTAAACCCTATATGGATTCGAAGTAATTATAGGATCTAAAATAAGATCTTGTATGAATCCTCCATCCCGAAAATCGGTAGTATGAGCATGAGTCGTGACCCGGTTTGGATCATTCACCATGGTATCAAGGTGTACAGCGAGTATGCCAGCCATGATTACTCTACCTCCAAGATGTAGCACACCTTCATTTCAAGCCAAACCTGGTTCACAATCCACGAGAACATAGTCAAGTTAGTGTGATATAGGCAAGGAAAACCAAAGGAAGAAAATTCCCAATCACTATGGTCTCAGGTCGTCCACTCACCCCGAAACCCGATAACCATCCTTTCTAGATAATGTATATCAAAAGACCTGATTAAAAAAGAAATTCTTTCTCTAGTAAAACATTTCCAAAATATATCATTTTATTCTAATTATACTCAAATGTTAATTCATTTTACCTTAATATTATTCTCAAATCGTTGCATTCTATATTTTTATATCCTCCTCATTTAAAATTAGTTAAATGTTTCTAGATATATCTTTCAAAAAATCACTTTAATTCCCCTTTATATCATTATTTGAATCCATGTAGACTTGTTATCCATTATTCCATGGAGTATAAATATGTATGTGACCCCTATAATTAATTAATTCTCACCTATATTCATGTATGGATTATTATGATGTAGTTATTTTTATTTACGGTGTAGACATGAAATGTGTGTTTCTACAGGATTAAGAATTGTTTTTTATAAATGTTCCTATGTCAAAAATAATTCAAAAATATTTTTAAATGGTTAAAAGGGCCCTACCGCCTTTCGGTTTATTCCAAAGGCGGTAGAAGAACTGCAAACTTGCATCCAAAAATTTTTACTTAAATATTTTTTTAAATTAAAAAAATTATTTTTGTTTTTATTATATTTCATTTTCTATATATATATATATATACATTTATATATGACATAAAATTTCCAAATAATTTATCGTCTATTTAATATCACACATTAATACAATTAAAACATTCTAGAATTTTGATAGAAACCCTCAACTAAGCCTCCATTTTAGTTAATATTAAGTTTATTTTTTATTAATTATATATTATTTAATTTCTAGTTAATTGAAACCTATTATTTATTATAAAATATTTAGAAATTAATTTTATTATAAAATTATTAATTACTAATTAATATTATTAATTAAGTGATTAATAATTCTTAAAAATAATAAATTAATAATTATGTGTCGGAAAGGGTGACCATAAATCCAATATCCGAAATGGAGAATGAGTTCTAGGGAAAACCATCTTATCAAATGGTCCCCTAAGTGATGTTTTCTGTCATAATTTCAGCCTTCATTAATGGTAGTATGGCTGGATATTAAATAGAAGATAAATTCTAATTAATTTTTTTAATTATTTATATATAAATCTAAACTAAATAAATATAGAAAAATAAAAAAAATTATAAAAAAACAGAATATTTAAAATAAGTAATTTTTTTTGTGAAACATGGAAGGGCCCCAACTGCATTTCTAACATACTATTGAAAACATTTTTAACCCAAGTGCATTTAAAAAAATTAAAAAAACCCAAAAGAAACTCCCATGAAAACATAACAGCTTAGTCTTTAACTCCATAGTGTAACACCCTCAAATTTTCTATAACCGCATATCATCCCTCGTTTATTATTGTATAATCTCATATACCATAATATAGTGATTCTTCCACAGTGCAGTAATGAAATCCTTCCAGCATAGTGATTCTTCCACAGCACAACACCCACCATTTTCACATAACAACAACCAGTTATATTCCTGCATTGAAATATCAAATTTTAATTTATAACTTCACAGTATCTTGAAATACATGATTATGTCCACTTCATACCTTCTATGATGTAAAGTTATGATGTAAAATTAGCATATAGATAACCCATAAGGGATAAAAAGAAGGAAAAATCCATGTAGCGTAGCTCATTTCATCACCCAGTCTCATCATGAAAGATGTTACGATCCACATTTCATTATATCATTCAATGTATATTCATGAAACTAAAAATAAATTAATATATTATTTTAATCATACCTATTCATTAAAAAAGTTTCATTATATCAAGATTTGGCAATATCAAGTGATATCATGACCCAGAATTCTTCAGTTAATGCATGGTTGATTGAAGAAAATCATATATAGTATGTATTTTGGAATTACCTATACCTCATTAGGTAATTTTATAATTCTTAAATGTGGATTTTGATTTGGATTAATTGGGTTGATGATGTTTGAAACAGTCTCATTGAATAGAATCCCTTAGACGAGGCTACAAATTGAGGATAATCACACAAGTGATTAGATGGTCCTGATTTATTCCTTCAGATGGAGATCCTTATTTGTGTATCTTTATAAATGTTGTAGTAGTACTGTTTGGATTCTCTTCCCACATATATTTTAACCTTGGACAAGATCATCTTAATACATTTCTTTGTTCCATCAACCACTCAGGTTGGTACCGGGGTTAAGCACTCGTAACACTACCCATAATCTCTCACACATGCCTTGAAACAGCATATCAAGGTATAAAAGAACCCAATTCATTCCATGAACATTTCTTGTTTGATCTCTATATGTGTAACCTACTGTATACGGTTGTCTGGGTTGATTCTCTCCCAAGTCGTGGACCCATGGGTCCAACATGTGTGGTTAAGGGGAATGATCATTGGATGTTAGTGGTCTGGACCATTTTTTCATACAGTCCCACTCAAATATAATTATCATAATTATCAAACCCAATGTCTACATTCCTTTATGAAAAAATAAATGCTTCATTTTTTCAGGGCCACTATAATTTCCATATGACAATAAATAATTTCAGTATTTCCACCATATAAAATATTCAACATAAAAAATCATTTTATAATGTTAATAATGTGAAACACATTAGCTAATATTCCTTATACATGAGAAATATTTTATCAATATTCTTACTCATAAGGATAAATTCTCAGTCATGAAGTCCAATACTATAAAATAAATCCATAAAAATTCTCCAAGTATCACATCTTAATCAAAAATATAGTCATCTGAACTTTGATCATTCATGGATTGGTCATATTATAATATTTAATTAAATACATTATTTTATTTCCAGACATAAATATATCTTCTGTGAATTTTCTCAGGAATCACCAAAAGAGATCCATTCTTCTTAATCAACCTTTTATCTTCAAAAATGGATTCTCAAAATAATTTAAATTGTTTCTTTAGAACATGAATTCATTATTCCAAAAAAATATTTTGCAATGCCAATCAAATTCTAGGATGTTCTTCTACTATATTTTGAAATATATTGACATCAAATAGTTCGTTTATATTGATAAAAAATTTAACAGAAGACCAATTTATCATATTAAAGATCCCCTTTGTATTTTTTTCATTACTAATTAAAAATTACATGTCAATATGTTCATTCGATTTTGCTATATGATTTATTTCTTCTCTACCAATTTTTACTTCACATTGTTCATATTCTTATCTCACCCTTCAGGATAGAAAATGAAAATTACTTAAGATATCATTATAGAATTTTACTCTAAAAAATGTTCCATAAATTATTCCACACTATGTCTATATAAGATAACCAAGTGTAGAAAATACATGGTTCCAATTTAGAAAAAAAAAATTTCTATTTAAAAACTGAAAATGATACCAACTAATACTTATTAAAATTTAAGTAATATTTAAATCAAAGGATATTCACCTGTATTTTGTTTTAAACTTGATCATTTCAACAAATTTATGTATTTTTAATGATTTTCATCTTTAATTTCTTACATAAATTAGTAAAAAGATTTAAAAATAATCATGTAAAACTAGAAATTTTTATTTCATACTACACTAGAACTCCATAAAGGCTCTACATTTACTTTTCATTAATAATATAATTTTATCCTACATTATTTTAGTATAAATTATTGAAATTCAAGTATGAGGAAATATCATAAGATATCTTTCAATGAAATATCAACAATAAACTTAAAAATTCATTAGGTTTTCATGTGAAAAATAATTCTAGAGGATTCTTCTTCACTTGCCTACCCCTAAAAGGAAACAACCCTCAATATCACCATAATGATTAATAACCTTAGGTAAGAGTTTTAAGATGTTTCAATATTATAATACACAAAAATGGAACTCATCACATGGTTTTTCAATGTTTAATACTTCTAAGTCATCATCAATGATGGTCTTGTTTAAGGATTTCTATTTAAAATAATAACTTGTGAGATAAATCAAATATTGGATCATATTCCTTTTGATTTTATAGTGTTGACATCATCTTCTTAAACATCATGAAATACGATTCTTAACAAAAAAAATTCAGAATACTAGTTGAGAAATCATACAAGAATAGAAGCTTCTTCTTCATAGTTTTCCCTAATTTAAGGTGACTTCACATTCCCAGGTTCACCCCCTAAGGCCATACATCACCTAAAATTTATTGAATTTTATATACAGATAAGATACACAAGTGTTAAGTTAATAAGTTGGAACTTCATTTCAATTTAATGACAGAAACAAGGATATGAATTATTTATGAAATATAAAACACCTTTCTTTTCTCCTCTAAGTGAGGGTTAACTCTTCATGCTAGATATTTTTAATTTAGGGTCGGTTTCAGGTAGCATGGAAACTTTACTTTATTATGAGACAACTTTTAGTATAATTTAATATTTCGCACTAGCAATCAAGGCACATTCATCAGCTTGATTTTTTTGAATATTTTTTAGTATTTTTTCTTCATCCATAGCAATGAATAAACAAACTTCTGAAATATTTCCATCCATCTTTCACATTACATATAGTTATTATGAGGTTTTATGTTTATTAATTGTCGAAATAATGTGATTAAATTCACCTTATACATATAGAATCTTTAGTGTTTGTTTATTATCCAACTTAATATATGGCACTTATAATATTATTTATCTTTCAAAATTATTTTTATAAATTATGACTGAAAATTCCATTTTTTTATTTTCAAGATGCTGCTTTTTGGCTAAGCGGTAACCTAAGAAAAGCACAGGATACAAACCATAACAAAACAGATTCGAAATTCAAAAGACAAAAAAGACAACAATCCCAAAACCGATGAGACCTCAAAGTGAGAGGAACCCGCGTCAGTCAGAAAGGCACCATTAATCATCCTCATGTGACAAACCAATCGTCATTGCCATCATCGGCCAATACCACACCAGATGTCGGAGAGTACTCTACCGCCAACACAACTGATGTGAACGAACTCACCACATCATCAAACCACGATCACTGATGAACCAACCTAATCAAAACTCAACCATTAACAACTCGTCGAACAAACCCAGAACCGAAAGAAAATCGACATCACCACCGAACAAAAATAAACTCGGATATGTGCTCGTAGAATAAACCCTAAAAACATCACCGAAGGCATGAGGAAGAAATAAAGAACAAACCAAAAAACCAGAAACTCGTCAGGACGTTACTGTTGGCATCTCCGAAAAATTCCATCATCGAAGGTCCGTGCAAGGCACGCCGATGGCCGCCAAACCGCACATCCCAAAATCTCGGTGTAAACCTAGTTTTATGGTTAAAAGTGTATTTTTCTAGAAATTGTTTTTTCCTTTTATTGGTGCACATTTTTTAAAACTAACATTTTTTTATTTTATAAATGAAATTTTATAAAAAAAATCTTATATTGAATAATAATATAAAAATTTACTTTGGTTTATTTTTTGGTATTTTTCTGATACGTTTAATTTTTTTTGAATAGTAAAAAAATTACAACATTTTTAATTGAAAGCATAATTCTGGTCTAAATAATTCATAGAGTTAAATTATATTTTTATTTGGTCTTGAACTATTTTTAAAATGATATTATATTATCTCATCTAATTTAATTCCTTAAGATCATCTTTACATATAAATGGGATATAAAAATATTTCAAAGTTGTAAACATTTTTACCTTAAAAACTTGTTGTTTTATCCCGTGTGTTGGATTAATTTTCATATAATTTATGTAAAATATTTGATTTTAATTTTAAAAAATGGATTAAATATTTTTAATCATAACTTCCAAAATTATTAAATAGTTCCCTTTAATTTTTGGATAGTATGAATAGTAAAATTTAAACGTTGTTTATTACCACATTAAAGGGTAAATCGGGGATTTAAGGGTAAAAATAACATTATAAATTTTATAAAAATACCATAAAAGATGTCTAGATTGTATTGGATGAGTGATTTTTTAACCAAAATAATCCGTGATTTGATTTAATGACCACTTGGTGCCACATAGAGGACATTAATCCCTTTATAGTATTTTATTTTAATGAAAAGAAAAATATTTTATACATATGTTTTGATAACATTAAAATTTTAATATAGGGTTATTTGGAATATATCTTTCTCTATAAATACTATTTAGAAATAAAAAATTCTTATATTAATTTTATATTTTTATTTTATATTTTTATGAATGAAATAATTACCTCAAAGGCATGCACAATGATCAGGTAGTACTTGTTTAATTAAAGATAATATATAATAAATTGTATTTAATAATATTAAATAAATATAATTTGAGATAATTAATGTCATCCATGAATATTTTAGAAGCATTTGATATCATATTAATGTATTAAAACTGTTTTTTTAATATTTTATGTTGTTAGTATATTTTTTAAAAATTCAAGCAATGAATTGTATAAAAAATGACATTAAAGATATTTTAAAATAAATAATAATTTGTTAAATGATATATATTTCATAATAATTTAAAATTTAAACCAATTATATGGATAGGGGTTAAAATTTCACAATTTTCTCATTAATTGGTCTTTTTTAATTTCAATGTAATTATATTAACCCTCAAAGTGTAAATTACATGATATTATGGTAAGAGTAAAATAAGTTAAATAAGAGTTAAAAAATTATAAGCATTAAAAATAATAATAACTTGTCTTATATAATTATATGAATTTATTTAAACCTATAATCATTATATATTTAAGATAAATTAGTATATATCCTTTTTTAATATAAAATTTATTTAATTTAATTTAATATTTTGATGAATTATAAGAGTTCCCTTCCCCTCTTTTATAAAAGGAACCATTTATTATCATTTCTTAAAAATTGAAAAACATTTTTTGTAGGGAAAATAATTTCCTAAATACCTCCATGTAATACCTTCACAAATTCTAGATGAGTAATTTTATTCATAACACCACCCTTAGTGGTCTTATGGTGTTATGAAAAGCAAGTTTTCTAAGGAAAAGGTATCATTTTTAATCAAGTACTTTTTTTTAATTCATGTTCACCTTCCTTAAAATAATATTCATATATAATTAAATAATAACTATATTGCCCCAAATCTACTTATATGTTATTATGTAAATATTATAACCTAAATCAATCTCCACTTCCACCAAATGGAAAAAGAATTAATCGCCCACGTGTACTGTGGACTACCACCTTGCGAACTAATGTAATTCATTTTCCATAAACATATCTCAAGATTGGTTATAATGATTTAATTAATCTTAATATGTGATATTAATGACATATTTATAATTGTTACATAATAACATTTCACTTAATTTCAAAATTTTCTATGCACATTAAAATGATAGTGTCTATTGTTCGTACTTCTGAACTATCACCTACATGAAGCGATGTGGTTCCTTTTCCGTCACTATGTCATGTTAATGATATATAAAAATGTTTCTAAATACATAATATGGTGTTCATTATATTATTATCAATATGGAAAAATAATATAGTACATTTTTTCTTTCTATAATGATCATTAAAAATGTAAAGGTTACTCATTCATACATACAGTTTACTATCTCCATGATCGTAATGTTGGTTCTATTATCAAAACTATCCTAAATTATTGGTTGTAAAAGAATAATTAATGTATAAATATGATTATTATTTTATGAATATTAATATTAATAGGATATACTGATGGCCAATTTGACTGTTTACATCATACCAAATTCATTTGGACTCATGTACCAAATATGTTCAAAATGTCCAATATTAAAATAAATAATTAAGTGTTTGTTATAACATGACTATAAGTGAAATGAAAGGAATAATATACTTCAATAACAATTTAAATAAGTTATATAATTAAACTATGTCTATTAATCGGGAAGAAAAATATTGTATGTGATGAGTTAGACTCAATGTAAGGGGATTTCTTCTAAAAAACCTTTTTTGAGTTCATTCCTTCAACTATTTTTATAAAAGCCAGAAGGAATTTTCTTAAAACATATAAGGTAGGAATATATTATAATGACTTCATGATAGATTAATTATAGGATTCCTCTTAAAAAATTTTAAAATTTTATTTTCAAATCAAGTGTTTTATTTTATGAGTGTGCAGCTTAGTAATAATGAAAATTTATTTCAAAGTTTAAAAGTTAATTTTCTTTTATGAAAGATTTAGGTAATTTGTTTATTTTATAGTTCATGGGCATTTATTATGATTATAGGTGATTCTATGATACAATTAGGGTGGGTGAGACCATTATATCTCAATAATGCATTGGGTAATGGGGAAGAGTTAACTGGTAGGGTTTTCCCTAAGTGATTAAGGGAATATACTGTGGTGGTTATCCCAAATGTAGGTTACTCCATATGTAGTCATGAGAGATACATTAAACATAATAGTGACATGGAAATTATTTCATAAGTTACCTTTTTTATTTATGTTTTCAGTGGATATTTAGTGAATTCTTATCATTTCATGAGGTATAATAAAGAGATAATGTTTTATGGGTGAAAAGAATAACCATGTGAAAATGTTTTTATGTCTACATATGTATTTATAGACCAACAAATTATTTCTTTCTTTTTATTTACCCTAATAATATATTTACTCTCATCATAATTTTTTAAAAATAATAATAGGATTTAATGGGGAATAAATACAAGTATGAGATTAAGGAGATAACTAGGAATATGTTTCATGAAAAATAAATAATGTTTTATTTTAAAATATTTATATTATAGAAATAGTGATACTGTTTTAGTAGTATCCACATTGTATGAATATGGGATGTTATGTACAAATTATGACATAATTATATAAAACTCAAAACATGAAAAGATCCTTATTGTGAAAGAATGTTAATTCTTGATTAAAACACAATATTAAGTATTAATTATGTTCGAGTCCTTATATATGGTAAAAATGTCATTTTAGAAAAAATTACGAGTTAAGATATTTTTAATAGAATGTACATAGTTGAATTTTACATTATGGTTTTATTGAAATGATATAGTGTTTGAATATAAACATGTTTATTATTCTAAGATTTGTCGGTTTAGATTGGTTTACCACCAAGGAAATAGGGGACTTGTGGTGGAAAGGCATCAAAGGGAAGATATATTCAAAATCAATATCCCGAGATGGTTATAATTATAACTAAATTTTTTATTATTGTGATGGATTAGTTAAAAACGTCTATAATTGGTGGTGTCATCCATAAATGAGATAATCAATATCAACTAAAGAGGAATATTTTAGTAGGGCGGTATTTTTTAGGAAATATCTTCCATAATTTAGTGGGTCCTATAAACCTATGGTATCTAAAAGGTACATTAAATCCATATAAAATATTTAATAAATCATAGGATTTTAATACAATCAATGGTTATTCTAGATATTTTCTATTCTGAATGTGAAGTCAGCTAGTGGTGGTCAATCATTAAGAATATCGTGGAAAGTGAGGAGGAGGATTCAATGGAGATATATGAATTAAATTCACTTGATTCAAAAGGTATTCTCTAAATTTTATTTGGGATCTTGAAAGTAAAATAACACTTTTCTAAACAATATTGATGTTTAAATATCCAAGTTCATTATATTATCAAGAAATTAAATGTTATGAAAAATATGAATGATTTTTGTAGAATGTTGAAATGGAGTTTTCAAATGATCATGGGTTGTTTTATAAAAATATGAGAAAGTGGTCGAGGTGGAAGGAAAAATTGAATAATTTATCAAATAATTTCGATGGTATGAAAATAAATATTATTATTTGTCTGAATTAGGGTAAAAAGACACTGGGGAATTCCTTTTTAAATTTGGTAAGTTCTTATAATGTGGTAATATTGGGCATATGTATCAAAACTATAATGAAACATATAATTTTAGTGTTACCAAAAATTATAATATATAGTTAGTAATTTTTTTAAAATTTAATAAGATTAGTCATTATATAAATAAGTTTCTGAAGAGGAACCCAAATAATGGGAATTAGTGAGAATATAAGTATAAGGGTGTGGAAAAATAATTTTCAACTAATTCAATAAATGTTGGTTCATAAAATGAACTAGTATTATATACATTTATTGAATTTAAAAATTATTCTAATGTGTTTTCTAATTTGGGGTCTACACATTTATTCAATTCTGAGAATTATTCTAGTAAATTATAAATTCCACATCAATAAATAAATACAACACATATAGTAGAAAAACCTTGTGGAAATTTAAAGGAAATAAAAAATTATAATAATCTTCTTATACTTTTCTTTAACACCCGAGACTTTTATGTTATATAAATCATCAAAGGAATAATTTTCTACACAACACTTTCTTGGCTTGCTTTACACGAAATCGCGACCTTCCTCGATAGCTTGCGTCGTACGCAATACCGAGTTTCACTAAACAATGATATGTTATTAAAATATTATTAAAACTAGCCGTTATGAATAGTAATAACCACTTTTTGAAATTTTATAATTTTTATTTTTCAAAATGGACATCATTTTTGGATTCGGAATGTCGAATTTAGCCAAGGGAGAAATTTTGGTATTTTTCTAAAAGCTTTCAATTTTTGATGAATAGTGAAACAACTAAGTGGTAGTTAAAAAAAACTGAATTTTTCATAAAACATAATTTTACCGCTTCTATGAGTGGAATTTAGAAAGTCCGAGAGACACGGTTAATATCAAGGACTAAAATGTGGTTCAATGAGATGAAAATAATTTTTGGTGAATAGTAACTTTTAACTTTTTTTTCCACGGTTAAAAGTAAATAGGGTAATTAAGGGTAAAAATGATATTATTATTACCCTAACAAATGTCCTAATTCTATTGGACAAGTGTAATTCGACCAAAAACAATCTTAGGAATAACATATGACCATTTAGGCCCAGTTGGATTAGATTAGGACATTTATTATTAATTTATTTAAAGAAGGGTTAAAATTGTAAAAATCAAAGTTTAATACGTCAATAATGTTAAATATGGGGTTATACATAAGATAAATTCAACTATAAATATTCATTAGAAATCTAAAACGATTTCCTAGATAATGGTATTTTATTTGTAATTTTTAGACATTAAATAAGTTAATTTATTTATGACACAATGATTATGCAGTAATTATCTTATTAATGAAATATTGACATAATTAATGTCATTAACACCCAAATAAATGTAATTTGAGACTTTTTATGAATTCCACTAATTTTCTAGGTTAATATGACATGTTATTATGTATTTAATTAACTTGGTTCGAACTAATAATTCTGTTATGATTTTCACAAAAATCAATTACTAAATAGTGTCAAAATTGACATAAAATAGTTTTTAAAACAAATATTATATTAGAAATTGTTATTTTATTCATAAAAATCTAAGGTTCAGCAAAATGACTTAGATAAGGTTATATATATTAATAATAAACATCTTGGGGTTCGTTTGACTGCTTATAGTAAGTTTATTAACTTTATAGTATAAGAACACAGGAAGACACGGTAAAAGTAAACTTATTTAACTTAATGATAAATCTATATGATAAGGTTAAAATAGGAACCTAAACTTGTCTAAATTCTATTGGATGAGAGTTTTAGACCCATCCCCACCTTAGCTTAGAAATATATCAATTTGGAGCTATTTAAAACCGAACTTGACTTTATAATAAAATAATATTTTTAGTTTTCCTAAAGGTGCCCCTCTCCTTCCTAAAAAAAGGGCACCTCCTCCCCCTCTTCCTCACACCACTTTGAGCCTTCAAGATCAGCCAACCCCTACCAATTCATCCTCTCCACTTCCCTAGAGACATCCTAGAGGTCCTGGTCTTCTTCAAACACCAATTTTAGTGCCCTAAAAGAAGGTATCAAAGAAGCATTTCAAAGAAGAGGTAATGTCAGTTACCGATTCTTTCATCTTTATTTCTTCTTCCACATCTTCTTCTTTAGTTTTTTAATTACGAAGTAATAACATCAGTATCACTCATATACTGATATATTATTATAAGTATGAAACAACCCTATTTCACCATCTATCCATCCTACGGAAAAATAAATCACCGCGCGTGCGTACGCATGGAATACCGTCTCCGCGCCGTGGTGTATTCTATTTTCCACCACCACCTTACATGGATGGGTATAATGGTGTAAATAATGACTATATATGACTATTATAAAGTGATACGGATTCTGAAATAGTATACATACACTCCAATACAATTCCACGATCATAGGAACGATATCATCACTCGTGCGTACGTACGGAATACCGTCTCCACGATGTGATGCGACTCGTTCTACATGATCTTCATTTAAAAATGATTATATAAATGAATTGAATGAATTAATATGATATATATTACACTAATACCATTCTGGAAATGATGTATCCATAACCTAAAGATAAGAATAAGAATTTATTCGACAAAACACGCATAAGAACAAAAAGTTATAAACATCCGAATAACAAGTAGCAATGAAATATTACTACTAAGAAGCTAAGAAAATGACCATATATGATATCATAAAAATAATTATGATTCTGGAATAAGTCGTTAACATTATTTAAATCATTATACAGGTGGTTATGACACATACAAAGCAAAACGGACCTAAGTTAAGGGAAATGTCACAATCTCATTTTTATCCAAGATTGTTTATACTTTGGTATTTACTGGGGTGTATTTTATCATCCACATCCATGTTTCCTCAATATGTAATATTTATATCCTTCTAAAATATTTTATATCCAATTTTACCCTTCAGTGAGTTTTTTAGTAAAAGATATGAAAGGAATCTTTTGTCGTTTTTCGTACGAGGTACTTTTTGACTTTTCCGACAAAAGTATGAGAAGAATGTTTTTTTTAACATATACGATATGAATGGATTTTTAAAACATTATTTCCAAGAAGCATCCTTTACAAGTTTTCAAGTTTATTTTTAATCATCTTCTTTTAGTTTAAAGTTGTATGACATGTTGAGAAAGGAAAAATGTTTTTGAAGAAAAAAGGATATTTTCCTCAAGAATATAGTTCAAGTGTTTTATCAAAATTATTTTCCATATAAGATAATAAAGGGTTCTATTTTTATCCCTATTATTACATTGATTTGATTATGTTGTGATGGAATTATTTTTATGAATTCCTTTATCTTATATGAATTTTTTTATGATGTCCCGATGTTTAAGATTCCCATTTTTATTACATGGTTTATGAAATGATGTATGGTTTATGATTTTGTGGCACACATAAGAATGGTATCATTATGAGATGGGTGGGACCTATATCTCCCTCCAATGCATTGGGTAAAGATTTTATATCTCATGAGATAGACATGGCTGGAATGGTAGGTTATACCGGTTCAGTGAAACAGGACTGAAACGAGGGTGACACGGTTCAGAAATGGAATTGTCCACTAAGATAGTCTTGGCAATGAGTCTTGACTAATAAGAAATGATTCTCTATGATTATGGGTGTATGCCACATGGTTTCATGTTTTAGGTTATGATTATTAGGATTAAATTTCACTGCCATTATTTATCCCATGTTATGAAATTATGATCTCTTTTACAGGTTAAGATTTCCAAAAGTTATGTGCTTATGTATATGATGTGATTGATATTTCTTTTGTTTACCCTTACTGAGCGTTTGAGCTCACCCTTTGGTATGTTTTCTTTCCCCAGGTCTGGAAGAAGGTTATTAAGTAAGATATGCCAAAAGGGACTATAGATATGATGAAATAAATGGGAGATAGTGTAGACGCTTTATGTACCAGTTATTTATGTTTCCCAATTTCTAAAGACACTATACATATACGGTCCTTTCGTGGTTTTTTATATGTTGTAATAAGTACGCTTCAATTTTGAAGTATTAACAATGTATGTAAAGTATGGGTCGTTATAGTTGGTATCAGCGGAAAGGTATATTCATCCTTTGGAAACTATGATGTGAAAGCCTTAGTAAGAACCCAAAGGATTAGTCTAAGCATAGAACACAATATTAGTGTTTTAGAAATGTCCATGAATAACCTAGGATAAGACCTTATGTGTGAAATTTTATTCTTGATTATGTGGTTTTCCTATTATAATTAGTGTTTCTCACACTGTTCTTCTTGGTTTTAGTCAATGGCTGGAACCCGAAGGAACCGTGTTAATGCGGAATGCGACGGGAAATGCAATGATGGTCCCCCTGAGAAACCAAACGTTATGGGAGCTGGAATGCAAAATCTTGTAGCCATGCTCACACAACTTTCTCAAGCTATGAATCATGCAGGACTTCCAAAAAAGAAAAGGAAGGACCAACATTCTATTCAATCCTTCATGAGGCAGCGTCCACCTTCATTCAGCGGGTCTACTGATCCATTAGTTGCTGAACAATGGATTAGTACTACTGAAAAGATTTTTTCAGTTCTTCAATGTTCTGAACATGATAAATTCATCCTAGCAGTGTATCGTTCGGAAGGAGATGTTGATCAATGGTGGAATCTTATTAAGAATACGAGGCAAAGGGATGAAATTGAGTCCATGGAATGGGACGAGTTCAAGAACTTATTTTTCAATAAGTACTTCCCTCGTATTCTCTGACCAAGATGGAGAAAGATTTTCTTGAACTGAAGCAAAAGGATGATGAATCTGTTGGTACCTATGAACCAAATTTTACAAAACTTGCAAGGTACGCTTCTGGTATTATTATCCAACCTGAGAGTAAGATCGATCGATTCTTTAGTGGCTTAAAACCAAGTCTTCGAAGGGAGTTAGCCATAAGGGACTTCAATAGCTACGAGTAAATCGTTCTATGTGCTCTCAAAGTCGAGATGGAGATTGGAGTAACCCATCAGTCATATGGGTTTGATAAGAAGAGGAAAATGGAATTCAAAGGAAAATCTAAAGAGCACACTGAAAAGAAGATGAGCTTTCCCTTATGCTCAAAGTGTGGAAAGAAACATTGAGGGAGTTGTCTTAAAGGGACAAGTAAATGTTTCAAATGTGGAAAGGAAGGTCATCGGGCATTTGAATGCCGCGATGATGGGAAGAAGATGTCTAATGATGCAAACAAAGGAAGGGATACACAGAATGAACCTACTACACTTCAATGTTTCAAGTGCAAGGAGATGGGACATCATGCCAATAAATGCCCTAATCCAAGGGTTGATGATGATGGTCGACGTCAACAAACTCTTAAGGCTAAAGATAGAGGAAAGTCACATGCAATTTCAATCAGCGATGTGGAGTACGATAACGATGTGGTGAAAGGTACACTTACCATCCACTCTAAAGTAGAAAATGTTTTATTTGATTCTGGATCCACCCACTCTTTTATTTTTGAAGAATTTTCTAAGGGTATCACCGTATTACCTCAACAATTAGATGTTGAGTTAGCTATGACAACACCTAATGGCACAACAGTCCATCAAAAGTTTATTATTCTTCTCTGATCAATGTTTGTGGGAAAGTGCTTCCTACAAATCTTGTGATCCTTCCTATAGTGGAATTTGATGTGATTCTTGGCATGGATTGGCTTTCTTTATATGGAGCTCATATCAATTGCCAAATAAGGGAAGTCAAATTTCATATTCCAGATCAATCTATTATTGTCTATCAATGCAAGGATGAACATATCCTTCAAGTGGAAATTTCTTCCATCTTATGGGTCTTGATTCCACTAAATAAAGGTTATTTATCTCAAATGGTTGGTGAGAAACTCACGATTAAGAATATGCCCATTGTACGGGAGTTTGATGATGTCTTTCCGGAGGAATTACCGAGACTTCCACCAAATCGTGATGTTGAGTTCTCAATAGAACTTGTACCGGGTGCTTTCCCTATTTCAAAGACACCTTATAGAATGACCCCAATTGAGTTGCAGGAATTGAAGAAGCAACTCCAAGAGAATCTTGATAAGGGATTCATATGCCCTAGAGCGTCACCTTGGAAAGCACCTGTTCTATTTGTTAAGAAGAAATATGGATCAAAGATACTCTGCATTGATTATCGATAACTTAACAAGATCACTATTAAGAACAAATATCCTCTCCCCCGCATTGATAACCTATTTGACCAACTACGCGGAGCTCAATACTTTTCCGAGATTGATCTTCGTTCAGGGTATCATCAATTAAGGGTCAAAAGGGATGATATACCAAAGATGGTTTTTCGTACAAGGTATGGTCACTATGAATTTATAGTGATGCCATTTGGTCATACTAATGCCCCTACTATCTTCATGGATCTGATGAATAGAGTCTTTAGAGACTATCTTGATCAATTTTTGGTAGTCTTTATAGACGATATTCTTGTCTATTCAAAGAGAAAGGAAGAACAAGAAGATCACTTGAGAATTATATTGAGGACCCTGAGAAAGGAGAAACTTTATGCCAAATTTACAAAGTGTGAATTTTGGCTTCAAAAAGTTTCATTTTTGGGTCACATAATCTCAAAAGAGGGGATATCTATGGATCCAGAAAAAACAGAGGTTATCGAAAGATGGTCGAGACCAACAACAGTAACGGAGATCTGAAGTTTCCTTGGTTTGGCTGAATATTATCGACGATTTGTGAATGATTTTTCACGATTATATAATCCACTCACCAAGATGACTCGGAAAGGAGTTAAGTTTGTCTGGACGAAGGAATGTGAAGAGAATTTCAAGGAGTTGAAAAGAAGGTTATCCAGTGCACCTGTGCTCACACTGCCTTGTAGTGGAGAAAGGTTTGTGATCTACAATGATGCATCCAAGACAGGATTGGGGTGTGTTATTATGCAAAATGATATGGTGATAGCTTATGCCTCACGACAGTTGAAAATGCATGAGCAAAATCACCCAACACATGATTTGGAGTTAGCTGCGGTAATCTTTGCATTAAAGATTTGGAGGCATTACCTTTATGGTGAAATGTGTGATATTTATACTGATCATAAAAGTTTAAAGTATATTTTCACACAAAAGGAGCTGAATATGTGCCAAAGTAGATGGTTGGAGCTAATTAAGGATTACGACTGCTCAATCCATTACCACCCTGGTAAAGCAAACAAGGTGGCAGATGCATTAAGTCGACAAGACCATATAGTTTATCCATGATGAGGATAACAAAAGATCCAATATTTATGGATTTACAAAGGATGGATCTTGGAATTATAATGGAAGGTGGAAAATCTTATCTTTCTCAAATGAATGTTCAACCATCTATACATGTGAAGATTAAAGAGGCACAGAAAGAAGATGTCGAGTTACAAAAGAAGGTGATAAATGTTCCTGAATTCAACCTTGATTGTGATGGGATAATAAAGTTCAGGAATCAGGTTTGTGTTCCTCCCATCCCCGAATTAAAGAAGGAGCTGCTGGATGAGGCTCATAGTTCTTCATTCTCTATTCATCCTGGAAGCACGAAGATGTATAGGGACCTGAAAGAGTACTTCTGGTGGGATGGCATGAAAAGAGATGTTGCAGAATTTGTCTCTCGAAGCTTGGTTTGTCAACAAGTTAAAGCTGAGAGATAGAAGTCTAAGGGGATGTTACAACCATTACCCATACCTGAATGGAAATGGGAAAACATCACTATGGACTTCATCACAGGACTTCCTAAAACATCCAAAGGTAATAATGCTATCTGGGTCATAGTTGATCATCTTACAAAGTCTTCACACTTCATTGCTATTACAGAGGATTTCTCTATGGATCATCTTGCCAGGATATATATAAAGGAAGTGGTAAGATTGCATGGAGTACCACTTTCTATTATATTCGATCGGGATCCGAGATTTACCTCGAAGTTCTGGCGAAGTCTTCAGCATACTCTGGATACAGAGTTGAGTTTCATCACTGCTTATCATCCTCAGACAGACGGTCAGTCTGAGAGAACAATTCAAACTCTAGAAGATATGTTGAGAGCTTGCTCTATGGATTTCAAAGGTGGTTGGGATCAACACCTACATTTGGTGGAATTTTCTTATAATAATAGCTTTCACTCCAGTATTCAGATGGATCCTTATGAAGCTCTCTATGGAATGAAATGCAGGACTCCAACTTGCTGGGATGAAGTTGGGGAAAGAAAGCTATTAGGACCTGATCTCGTTGATGAAATGGCAGAAAATGTCAGATCTTTTCAACAACACATAAGAGTAGCTCAGAGTCGACCGAAAAGTTATGGCGACAACCGAAGAAAAGACCTAGAGTTTGAAGTGGGTGATAAAGTGTTCTTACAAATATCTCCCTGGAAGAGGGTTATGAGATTTGGAAAGAAGGGGAAGTTAAGCCCTAGATATATCGGTCCATTTGAAATACTGGATTGTGTTGGGAAGGTAGCTTACTGATTGGCACTTCCACCGAATCTCTCTCAAGTTCACGATGTGTTCCATGTATCTCTCCTGAGAAAGTACATACCTGATCCTTCACATGTACTCAGCTCAGAAGTTGTACCGCTGAAGCAAGTTCTTTCTTATGAAGAACAACCGATAGAGATTTTGGATCGTAGCGAAAAATTCCTACTAAACAAGACCACTCGATTGGTGAAAGTTTTATGGAGGAACCTCCAATTAGAAGAAGCTACATGGGAGCTTGAGGATATGATGACGGAGAGGTATCTTCATCTGGTTGTTACAAAGTGATGAATTTCGAGGGTGAAATTCATTTTAAGGGGGTTAGAATGTAACACCCAAGACTTTTATGTTATATAAATCATCAAAGGAATCTTTTTCTACACAACACTTTCTTGGCTTGATTTACACAAAATCGCGACCTTCCTCGATAGCTTGCGTCGTACGCAATACCGAGTTTCACTAATCAACGATATGTTATTAAAATATTATTAAAACTAGTCGTTATGAATAGTAATAACCACTTTTTGAAATTTTATAATTTTTTTTTCAAAATGGAATTCATTTTTGGATTCGGAATGTCGAATTTAGCCTAGGGTGAAATTTTGGTATTTTTCTGAAAACTGTCAATTTTTGATGAATAGTGAAACCACTAAGTGGTAGTTAAAAAAACTGAATTGTTCATAAAACATAATTTTACCGATTCTGTGAGTGGAATTTCGAAAATCCGAGAGACACAGTTAATATCAAGGGCTAAAATGTGGTTCAATGAGATGAAAATAATTTTTGGTGAATAGTAACTTTTTACTTTTTTTTTACCGCGGTTAAAAGTAAATAGCGTAATTAAGGGTAAAAATGATATTATTATTACCCTAACACATGTCCTAATTCTATTGGACAAGTTTAATTCGACCAAAAACAAACTTAGGAATAAAATATGACCATTTAGGCCAACTTGGATTAGATTAGGATATTTATTATTAATTTATTTAAAGAAGGGTTAAAATAGTAAAAATCCAAGTTTAATAAGTAAATAATTTTTAATATGGGGTTATACATAGGATAAATTCCACTATAAATATTCATTAGAAAGCTAAAAAGATTTCCCACATAAGGGTATTTTATTTGTAATTTTTAGACATTAAATAATATAATTTATTTATGACACAATGATGATGCTGTAATTATCTTATTAATGAAATATTGACATAATTAATGTTATAAACACCAAAATAAATGTAATTTGAGACTTTTTATGAATTCCACTAATTTTCTAGGTTAATATGACATGTTATTATTTATTTAATTAACTTGGTTCGAACTAATAATTCCGTTATGACTTTCACAAAAATAAATTACTAAATAGTGTCAAAATTGACATAAAATAGTTTTTAAAACAAATATTATATTAGTAATTGTTATTTTATTCCTAAAAATCTAAGGTTCGGCGAAATGACTTAGATAAGTATATATATATTAATAATAAACAACTTGGGGTTCGTTTGACTGCTTATAGTATGTTTATTAACCTTATAGTATAAGAACACAAGAAGACACGGTAAAAGTAAACTTATTTAACTTAATGTTAAATCTAAATGATAAGGTTATAATAGAAACCTAAACTTGTATAAATTCTATTGGATGAGAGGATTGCGACCCATCCCCACCTTAGCTTCGAACTATATCAATTTAGAGATATTTAAACCCAAATTTTACTTTATAATAAAATAATATTTTTTGTTTTCCCAAAGGTGCCCCTCTCCTCCCTTATAAAAGGGCACCTCCTCCCCCTCTTCCTCACACCACATTGAGCCTTGAATCTCGGACATCCCCTTCCAATTAATCCTCTTCACTTCCCTAGAGACATCCTAGAGGTCCTGGTCTTCTTCAAAGACCAATTTTAGTGCCCTAAAAGAAGGTCTCAAAGAAGCACTTCAAAGAAGAGGTAATGTCCGTTACCGATTTTTTCATCTTTATTTCTTCTTCCACTTCTTCTTCTTTAGTTATTTCATTATGAAGTAATAACATCAGTATCACTCATATACTGATATGTTATTATATGTATGAAACATCCCTATTTCAACATCTATCCATCCTACGGAAAAATAAATCATCGTGCGTGTGTACGTACGGAATATCGTCTCCACGCCGTGGTGTAATCTATTTTCCACCACCACCTTAATAGGATGGGTATAATGGTGTAAATAATGACTATATATGAATATTATAAAGTGATACTGATTCTGAAACAGTATACATACACTCCAATACAATTCAATGATCATAGTAATGACATCATCACTCGTGCGTACATACGGAATACCGTCTCCACGATGTGATGCGACTCGTTCTACATGATCTTCATTTTATAATGATTATATAAATGAATTGAATGAATGAATATGATATATATTAAACTAATACCATTCTGTATATGAGGTATCTTTAACCTAAATATAATAATAAAAATTTATTCAACAAAACACGCATAAGAACAAATAGTTATAAACACCCGAATAACTAGTAGCAATGAAATATTACTACTAAGAAGCTAAGAAAATGACCATATATGATATCATAAAAATAAGTATGATTCTGGAATAAGTCAATAACATTATTTAAATCATTATACAGGAGTTTCAGACACTTACGAAGCAAAATGGACCTAAGGTAAGGGAAATGTCACAATCTCATTTTTATCCTAGATTGTTTATACTTTGGTATTTACTGGGGTGTATTTTATCATCCAAAACCATGTTTCCTCAATATGTAATATTTATATCCTTCTACAATAGTTTATATCCAATTTTACCCTTCGGTGAGTTTTTAGAAAAATATATGAAAGGAATCTTTTGTCGTTTTTCGTACGAGGTACTTTTTGACTTTTCCGACAAAAGTACGAGAAGAATGTTTTTTTAACTTATACGACATGAATGGATTTTTAAAACATTATTTCCAAGAAGCATCCTTTACAAGTTTTAAAGTTTATTTTTAATCAACTTCTTTTAGATTAAATTTGTATGACATTTTAAGAAAGGAAAAATGTTTTTGAAGAAGAAAGGATATTTTCCTCAAGAATAGAGTTCAAGTGTTTTATCAAAATTATTTTCCATATAAGATAATAAAGGGTTCTGTTTTTATCCCTATTATTACATTGATTTGATTCTGTTCTGATGGAATTATTTTTATGAGTTCCTTTATCTTATATGAATTGTTTTATGATGTCCCGATGTTTAAGATTCCCATTTTTATTACATGGGTTATGCAATGATGTATGGTTTATGATTTTGTGGCACACATAAGAATGGTATCATTATGAGATGGGTGGGACCTATATCTCCCTACAATGCATTGGGTAAAGATTTTATATCTCATGAGATAGACATGGCTAGAATGGTAGGTTATACCGGTTCCGTGAAACAGGACTGAAATGAGGGTGACTCGGTTCAGAAATGGACTTTGTCCACTAAGATAGTCTTGGAAATGAGTCTTGACTAATAAGAAATGATTCTCTATGATTATGTGTGTATGCCACAAGGTTTCATGTTTTATGTTATGATTATTGTGATTACATTTCACTGCCATGATTTATCCCATGTTATGAAATTATGATCTCTTTTGTAGGTTATGATTTCCAAAAGTTATATGCTTATGTATATGATGTGATTGATATTTCTTTTGTTTACCCTTATTGAGCATTTGAGCTCACTCTTTTGTATGTTTTCTTTCCCCAGGTAAGGAAGAAGGTTATTAAGTAAGATATGCTAAAAGGGACTATAGATATGGTGAAATAAATGGGAGACAGTGTAGACGCTTTATGAACCAGTTGTTTATGTTTCCCTGTTTCTAAAGACACTATACCTATATGGTCCTTTCGTGGTTTTGTTATATGTTGTAATAAGTACACTTCAATTTTGAAGTATTAACAATGTATGTAAAGTATGGGTCATTATATTTCTATGGTAATATTTTTTACTAAAAACATTATTGTTTTCCTCTAATATAGTTTTATGCTATCATAGGTATGGATTGGAATTCTATTTACTATGCTAAGATTGATAATAGAGCTAAAGAGAATTCTAGTTAGAATGATTTTTAGTTTTTCTTCATTAATTAACATATCCTATTTATAACATATCAAGAAGTAGAGAAATGTTTAAAATATGTAATTGAATGGTATCTTGAACATATTTTGGAAAATAATGGGACTATTCAGATTAATGATGTTCCGGTGGTAAAGGGGTACCTGGATGTTTTTTCTGATGATTTTCATGGTGTTATTATTAATCTAGAGCTTTAGTTTACTTTTAAATTATTACATAAATCTAATTTTATTTTTAAATAATCATATCTATGGAATCATGTGGAGTTTATTGAATTGAAAAATAAATTTCATGAGTTATTATATTAAGGATTCATCTCTACTAGAACTTCAACAGGGGTGATCCTATCTTTTTTTTAAAGAGAGATGGTTCAATGAGACGTGTCATTGATTATATAACCTTGAATAACATTATTTTTAAAAAATCAATTTCCTGATATTAATGATTTTTTTGATCATCTCTTGGGAGAATTGTATTTTTTTAAAGTTGATCAGAGGTTGAGGTATCATTTGATGAATGTAAAGAAAGAAGATATTTTGAAGAATATGATTCAGAATATATATAGGCATTATGAAATTTTACTTATGCAATTTGGATTATCTAATTCACCTATTATAATCAGGTATCTTATGAAGAGTATATTTCATGAGCTATTAGATATGTTTTTCATTATGTTTATTGATGAAACATTGGTCATTTCTAAATGTAAATAGGGTTATGAAAGACATTTATTGGTTGTTTTTAATACCTTAAAATAAAAGAATCTAATTAAGAAATTTATAAACTATGCTTTTTTGTTTCAGGAAATATCATACCTTGGAAAAATTGTTTCTAAATATGGTGAAATCAATTATCCTCCAAAAATGAATGTTTTTTATCAAAGGAAAAAAACAACAAATATCACAGAGATTCATATTCTTCCTTATCTAGTAGGTTATTAAGGAAGATTTATTGAATATTTTTCATTTTTATCTATACCAATAAATAATTGAACACAAAAAAGATTTAAGTTCTTCTTGACAATATAATTTGATGTTTATTTTCAAGAATTGGGATGAATGTAGTTGAATTCTCTAGGTTTTTCCTTTCCTTCAAAAAGATGTGAATTTTTCATCTATAATGATTCATTGTGGAAAGGACGTGGATGCTTCATAATAGATAATTATAAAGTAATTGATTATGATTCATACTTGTTTAAATCTCATGTGTTATATATCCCTAAACATGATTTGGAATTAACAGATATTATTGTTTCATTAAAAATTTGCATTCCTCATCTGTATCGAGTAAAATGTGAAATATATAATGATCATAAAAGATTTAATTATACATTCACCTGGAAAGAATTAAATATTAGATAGAGTAGATGGATGAAAATACTTAGGGACTATGACTAAAAGATTCTTTACTATCCTCTAAAATAAAAAAAAGTGTTCAATTCTCTGAATTGAAAACATAATGATTCATTAACTATTTTATGTTTAGAACATCACCCTGGGTTAATGATTTAAAAAAAATTTACTAAAAAGTTGTAGATAAATGGATATAATCTATTCTTTCATAGGTATCTATGTAGTTTAATTTTTCATAATTCATTAAGAGAGGTGAGAAGGTGCATTTATCATTAGAAGAAATGGTAAAATCTATTAAGGAGGGTACGTTTCCTGATTTTAATTTTGATGATGAAAGGTTTTCACAATTTGAAAAAATATTATGTGTGCCTTCTAATTCCCAGTTGATAAAAGAGTAATCAAATAAATCTTATATATCTTCATTTATTTATCATCTGAGCAGCACTAAGATGTAGAGATAACTTTGACGTTATTATTAGTGGGATGGAATAAAAAGAGATATTGCGGACATTACGAGGAAATCGTTAACTTATAAATGGGTTAAAGAAAAATGATAGTTAATTAATGGTATGCTTCATCCTCTAAAAATTCTAGAGTGAAAATAGGAAAATATACCTATGGAAGACATAATTTTATTTCCAAATATTACTCGAGCTAATAATGTGATATGGGTTATTTTTTCCATCTATCTAAATTTTGACATTTGTTTCCTATTCAAGACACTCTATCTTGAGAAAAAAATTCTCTGTTGTATCTCAAATAGATAGCCATGTGACATAGAGTTCCTATCACCACTGTATCTAATCGTGATCCCGTGATCACTTCTAACATTTAGAAATTCATTTATAAGTCATTGAAAACTAAATTAAATTGAAGCATAGAATTTTATCCTCAATCTGATGAACAGTCAGAATGAAGAAGTTAGAATTTAAAGGATATACTACATGTTTTTTCAATGTATTACTATGGAATTTGTGATAAATATATTTCATAATTTTATTTTTCTTATAATAAAATTTTTCATTCTAATATATAGATGTCACCATTTGATGTTTTATTTGGAAAGTGGTGTCGAACGCCCAAATTTTTTGATAAAGTAGTTGAATGGATGTTGATGTGAACAGAATTGATAGAGGAAATAGAAGAGATGGTTCAATAGATTCTATGATACATTAAGACTACTCAGGTTAAGATAAAAATATATGTGTATAAATAGAGGAAGAATCATTCATTAGAGGTAATAAATCATGTATTTCACAATGTTTGTCCATAGAAAAGTGTGATGTCTTTTGATAATTATGGGAAGTTGAGTCCACAGTTCATTGGACCCAATGAAATCATTGATAATGTTGGATTAGTTACCTATTTAGTGTATTTTCCTCTATTATTATCCTAAGAACACAATGTATGTCATGTTTCATTGTTAAGGAAATATATCCCTGATTTATCTCATGTTTTGAGACATAAAGTAGTTCAGTTGGAAGAGAATCTTTCATATTAGGAAAGACATTTAAAGTTCTTGAACAAAAAAGAGAGAATTTGTTTTTGAATAAAGTGAATAATCATGTAATGTTTTAATGGGAAATCAATTTGATTAAATTTATAACATAGGAATCTAAAATATCTATGAAGGAAAGGTATCCCCACTTATTTAATAAGTGAATAAATTTTTTGGGATGTAATTTCCAAAAAGGGAATGAATTTAAAATCCCAGGTAATGATAGAATAATATTTTTCCATATTTATTAGTATTTCTGAATTAAGACATAATTTTTAATTAAAATTGGTCACTATGTTCAATATAATATATGATATACTTTGTTTTAATGGTTAAAAATTATGATTTCCTAAAAAGCTATTTTATCTCTTTTTATAGGGTGAGTTGATTTTAATTTTTTTTGTCTCTTAAATAAATTATATATGAGAAAATGAACTTATTCTTTGAAATTTTAATATAGTAATATATTTTTCTTGAATTCCTGTTATTTTTGTAATGAGTTTCATTTATTGATGAATTGTGAAAAATACTTAATTTTATTCCAAAACATCTTTTGAAACTAAACAATTTGTAATTTTAAATTATATTTTTAATTAGTTGTAAAGTATAATTATATTGATTTATATCTACTAATTCAATTTAAATCATTATAAGCAATTTTACATTGAATTTGGATATAAAAATATTTCAAACTTATGAACATTTTTTCATTAAAAACTCATTGTTTCTTCCCATCTCTGGAATTAATATTTCATTAATTTCAACAACTTATCTGATTCTAATTCTGAAAAAAAAGATTCCATATTGGGAATCATAAGGATCAAAATTTATTAAATTGGACCCTTTTATTTTGGGAAAATATGTATAGAAAATATTATTAATTTTTTTATTACCATGGTTAAGAGTGAATCTGGTAATTAAGGGTAAAAATAATATTATATATATTTTATAATTACCCAAACGCATTTTATAAATTTATTGGATGAGTGATAATCAACCAAAATAATCCTTGGTATGATTTTATGACCTATTACAACCACTTTGATGAATTTAATTCCTTGTTATAAATTATTTTAATGAAAAGTCAAATATGGCATTCTTTTGTTTCATTAATTATAAAAATTTTAATATATGATTATTCAGATGTTATATTTGACTAAAATTAGTCTTTAAAAATCTAAATTTTTTATCTTTTTCGTGAAAATTTATTTTAAATTTTTTAGACTTAAAAATTTACCTTAAAGGGTTTTATAATGATGATGCAATAATTTTTTAATTAATGGAATCATCAAATAAATAATATTTAAAAAATAAAAATAAAAAATTGAAATAATTAATATCACCCATTAATTTTTTATATGAAGTTAATATGTTAGTGATGTGTAAAAATATTTGGATCGAATATATAATTTCTTTATGATAATTTTTAAAAATACACGCAATGAATAGTATCAAAATTAATAGTCATGATATTTTAAATTAAATACTATTTTATTAAATGATATAAAATTCATAACAATGTAAAATTTGGCCAAGTGATTAGGTTAAGGATTAAAATTTCATCAATGACTCATTCTAATCCAATGTATTTTTTTTATTTAAGATGAATTTGTTCTCTAGATCCTTGATTCAGTTCAGGCGACAAAGGTATTTTGTTTTGTTGGTCTGTGTTCTGGGATGTTGGGGTGGGATTCTCTCATTGGGGTTGTGGTTTGTAGATATCGCTTGGTGTTTCATAATTTATTTAATCTAATTATGAATTTTCAATTTGGGAATATAGAGTTGTGTCATCTCGAGGTGCAAATATGATTCTTTAATGTGATTTTGAATTCTGAATTTAGAATCACAATTACTGGTAGTTTATTCCAATCATTCCAGATGAGTTGTGGTTGACTAATTGGCATGTGCTTTGATTCAGTATTCTTTAGAGTTTTTTAATTGGTTCCCACTCAACATAATTTTTTTTATTATAAATGAAAATATATATATTTTGAGTACTCATTTATTAGTCATTTTATATTTTGTTTTGTTATTCTAACCCTCAAAGTTTAAATTACATGATATAATGGTTAGAGATAAAGGGGTTAAATATGTGTTAATCCCAAAATATGAGGACTAAAATATTGTCATCAATTATTTATTTTCATTGGATTAATTTATTTTCATCCACCAACATCCTATATTATAAATAAATTTGTTTGGAGCCTTTTTAAAAGAAAATTAAATCAAATTAATTTAATTTTTTGAATAATTACAAGTGTGCCCCTCTCCTCTCTTATATAAAAGAACAATTTCATATCATTTAATCACACATAAAATCCTTTTTTTTCAAATTCTATCTATCCAAATATCATCCTATAATCCCACCGCACATTATAGAGATCTTATTTTAGGCATAGCATCATGTTTAGTGGTTTAAAGGGGTTAATCCTAGGAGGTGGATCGAGGAAGGGTTATTTTTCTAATCAAATATTTCTATTTTATTTCCTCTTACAAATATTTAAAATATTCTTCAACTATGATAAAATAATAACTCAAGTTTCCTAAATATACTAATATTTTATTATTTTAATATCATCACCTAATTCCATCTCCACTCCAATCAAATGGGAAAATAATTAATCGTTCTTGTGTATGGTGGACATCGACTTCCCAAACACATATAATTCTTTTTCCATCATTTTCTATCAATAATAGTTATAATGAAATAATTAATGGTTATATATGATATTCATGACATATTTATCATTATTAAATAATAATATGTCATTTATATTTCTTACCATTCCATCTTTATATAAATGATAAGGTCGTTTGTGCATATATGTGAACTATTACCACCATGAAGTGATGTGATTCGTTTTTCACCACCACATCACAAGAAATATATATATATATATAAGTCTATTTAAATTATAAATTTGATTTTAATTGTATTATTAAGGAATTTTATAATAAAAAATAACACTTACATTATTTCCTTAATAATCAATGAAAAATGTAAATGTTACTCATGTGTACATACAACCTACCGTCTCCATGGTCATAACATCGGGCGGTTTATCAAACTCATATTCAGTGATTGGTTTTAAAAGAATAATTGATAAAGAAATATTATTATTATTACATGAATAATATTCATTATATTATACACTAATGACCACATTTAATTTGGACGTCATACCAAATTTATTTTGGACTCAAGTACTAAATATCTTCAAAACGTCTGATATGAACATCATTAATTGTGTAATTGATATACCAATATTTTATGTCGTATAAATGGCATAATAAAAATAAAAAATGTTTTCATGAAATAAATTAATTATCCAATTATTATTATTTAGGAATATAAATATTGAACATCATGATTCAGACTCAAGGTTAGAGTCATTCTATTAAAACCCCCTTCTGAAGATACACTTTAAACAAATTTTCGAAAAGCCAAAAGAATTTTTTTAACATATAAAACATGATTATAATTTATAGGATTTATAATTATTTAATTTTTTTATTCTTCATTTACATGTTTAAAATTTGATTTTCTAAAAATATTGTTTTCATTTCTGACTAAGAGGATTTGTAAAATTAAAAATTTATTTCAATGTGGAAAAGTGATTTTTCTTTTATGTTGGAATTATGGGTTATGCTTATGATATAGTTCAAGGGAATGTTTTATAATTATGAGTAGTCTTTTGAGGAAACTTAGGTTGTTGATCTCAGTATAGATCTATGATGCATTATGTAATGTGATGGAGTTAACCAGTTAGGTTTATCAAACATGATTAAGTGAATATACTACAATGTTTATTCAAAATGTTACCATAAATATTACACCATATGTTTCAATGAGATCTACAAAAAAATTAAGATTGATATGGGAATGAAGCCACCATTTACTATTATGATTTATATTTTGTATGAATATTTACAGCAAACTTAATATTTCATGAGGTAATCAATAGAAATTATGTTTTATGGGTGAAAAGTCTAACTTTGTGAACAACAATTGATATTTTATAAGTATTCATGGACTAATAGTTTCATTATTTTTTTATTTCCCTTTATAAGATTTTAGTGATCATATTATGTTTAAATATCTTTTCGTGGGATTTAAACGGTAATAGATACATGGATGAGATCAAGGGGATAAGTTGGAAGATGTTCCATTGAAAATAAATCATGTTTTATTAAAAATAGTTATATATACTAGAAAAAATGGGTACAGATTTAGTATTATCCACTTTATATAGATGTGGGATGTTATGTCTCAATTATTACATAATTATCTAAATATCTAAAACTCAAAAGATCCTCAATGTGGAAAATGTGAATTCTTGACAAAAAATACATATTATATAATGGTTAATGTCAAATCCTAATAATTTGTGTTTCTCTTTGGGTTTTGTAGCGCATTAGTTTTCTTATATTTCTCATCATAGTTTTAATTTATTATCTTATTTAAAAATATCCGTGTAATGATCTTTGTAATTATATTATCCTGGTTCTTCATCATGTTATAATCTTTTTAGCCTTCAATTTTTATCTTCCTTTCAATTGATTTTTCTTAGTACTATTCTTGGTAGATTTAAACATATATACCCCTTCATTGCGGCCACTACTATTTCTAATATAATATTGGTAATTCATGATTTTTAAATATTTTAATGAAAGGAACACTCTTCGTTATCTATTGTGTTCTTTTATTTTCAACTTATTTTCTCCCATTAAAGTATGATTTATATTAACATTTTTATTTTGACATATTATGACAATATTAAATAGCCTTGTGCACAAAATTGTAGCTGTACCAACAATAGCCCCAAAATAATGATATTTATCTTTGTGAAAAAACTCTATCCCTAATTTCTTATCCGCTTATTTTGTTCATTTTTATCTATTAAATTGGTTTTTTATGGCAATAGATCCACATATGCATACTTTCATCCCACTCTGTTTTAATGGTTCTTTTTACACCATTTTTCCTCATTTATATTTGAACATGTTTGGATTTCATGTTTTCACTATACATAGAAATAGGTTTAGAAAAAAATTATTCAGAAGTGACGATGGTACCATTCTCTTGGAGACTACTTTAGATTGTTCATTATATGATTTCATTCTATTATTACCCATAGATGAAGGTATTTTAGGATGAAAATCATCATTATATGTTTTTTGGTGGAATATCTAAATGTAATATCTCTTCATTTATCTAGTTATGTAGACTCAACTTGAATATTTTCATAGTTCTCTAATTTTACATAAAGTTTAATAAATTTCTTATTTGGGATGAATTTATAATCCTCTAATAGATTTAGTATGTCTTCATATTCTACATTGATCTTGAAAGCATCAACATCATGAAATTTGTTCTTATCATCTATAAAATATTCCTGATCTTTGACAATATTTTCACTTATTTCAAGTGGATCATTCATGAAATCAATGGTGTTATTTTAATATTATTTTAATGCATGGAACATCTCTTCATGGCTCTTAATGGAATTATATTTCTTTATGATTTCCTAAATACAATACTTTCTAACACTGGATCATTCCAATTCAATTACACTAATTCTTGCAAATTTGGAATTGCACTATTTGGTGAGATCTAAAGACATCGTCACATTTTATGTTAATGCGCATTCTTTTTTGTTATCTTCTATGTCAATATTGGTAATATTATTCTATAAATTCTCTTGTGATCTTTTGTTAGGGTATTTACCATTTTTGTTATTTTATTATACTAGAAATATATACAAAACATATATGGTACCCCTTCATCAACTCATGAGGTAGAAAGGTGTTCTATTTATTTGGTAGAAATTTTAAATACCCTGTTATATTCATCCATTATAAAATTATCAAAGCACTGTAAAACATATTTTTCTTCCTCTTTACATTAAATGGTAAATTTATTCATCCTTCCAAATTCTCCCTTCTCTATGTTCTTTAAGATATTAGATGAGATGGATTCTTGGTAAGATATATGTAAAACTCCTAAAATTTTATATTTCATTCTGTATTGAGAATAGAAATAAAATATTTTATTGGATATAAATCAAATAATCCAACCAGAGGTGGCACATTTCTCACTAATAAAAATTCTTCAGATCACTTTGTGAAGGCCAAAATGAGAAGAGGTGAATTAGTATGGGGTGACTTTAGGAAAAATTAAATATATTTGTCACTTTAAAAGTGTCGATTACTTATTTAGTGAATCTTTATCTTCACTCCTTCAAAAATAGTTGGAAATCATGAAAATAAAACATTAATAACAGAGAACACTAGCATTTTTAATGAGTTTCACATCTAATTTGGATTACTACTCCTTAGTTTATGGTATTTATTATCTCATGTGAACATTTATTATCATTTCTTATCAAGAAAAGCATAAGTAGTAGTATGTCCTTTAAGTAATTCTCTAATTACTAACTAATTATATGGCAATACCAGGCTTCCCATCTATTTGTAAAAGATATTATACTAGAACCACCTTGAAGATAGATCACATGTGTGGGATTAATTACCTTATAGACAATAATAATTGATCTTCTTCTTCCCCTACATCATATAAAATGGGATAAATTAAAATTTTACTAACTTCTAAAATATATAAATATATTTTAGTTTGGATTATTAGATATTTCTTCTTCTCTTTCGATGTATATAATTATTTCTATTTATTCAACATTTGTTCCTCATTTTTTTATCTCTATATTAGATATGTAAGAATATATAATATATTATATATATCATATCTACTTCTTGAAACAAGGGTTTTTTTCTATTAAACTAGTGTTAAACTATAGTTTCTCATTATAATACTACCCACATTTACATTCATTATAGGTGAATATTATCCTTTTAATATTTCATTCAGAATTTTCGTATCATTCACAATTAAAATCCTTCAAATTTTTTTTTGATATATATCTCATACAATCTCCCTTTAATTTCGATTCATATCATTATTGAGATCCCTAGAGACTCAGTATTAAATATTCCATGTATTATAAATATATATTTGATTATTAAAATTACCTAATTATCACCTATAATTAATCATGGATTTTTATGGAATAACCATTTTTATCCACTGTGCAACAATGAAACCCTTTCTATGTAAAATTTAATGCCACTTTCTATTACCATAATCTTTTCCAAAACCACATATCATCAATAATTTATTGTGGTGAAGTCATATAAACCATGGTGTAGTGATTCTTCCACATTGAAGTAATGAAATCCTTGCAGTGTAGTGACTCTTCAATGGTGTATCACCCTTCAACATTCTAAAACCACAAAAACCGTTTATATTCTTAATTTGAAATACTAGATGTTATGGTATATCTTAACTATAGATATAAATCCTTTCTAATGGTTTCTTCAAGCCTTCCATTATTCTTACTAAATCAATGGTGTGAGAGACTCAATAATCCCTGAAGTTTGTAGCAAAGTGAAAATCCATTCAATATAGCTCATTCCATCATATTTTCTCATAAAGCATGATTTCACAAGCCTCAATTAATTTTCTCATTCAATGTATATTCATGTTAGTGAAAATTCCAAATTATATTACTTCTATCCAAGTTGTTCATTAAACAATCTTTTACTTCATCATATGACTCAGCTTCATAATGTTATATCATAGATATGAGTGCTTCATTTCATACATTAAAGTTATATGAATATCATGTACAACATTTATTTAGACACTCTTGGATCTCGTGAGGTAATTGTGGCCTTCTTAAATGTGGATAATGCATTGGTTAGTAAGGTTTACACAATTTTAAAAAAATCAAATAAATAGAATCCCTTTTATGTCATAATAGTCTAAAGAAAATCACACATGTGATTAGACAGTATAGATATTACATTAGATGATAATCTATATTTTCATAACTTTTTATGTATTGGAATATTACCATGGGTATGTGTGTCCCATATCGGTTTATACCTTATATGAGTTCTTCTTAATAAATTTCCTCATTCCATAAACTTCTCGAGCCTATAGTTCTATTAAACCTAAGAAACCCCACACACAATCACTAAAAAAGGTTGTTCCACACCATTTTTCAATCCATGGGAACCCATTGCATCCTATGTGCACAGAATTCATGAAATATACTATTTTTATGAAATCCATTTAACACACTCTCCCCCCACAGCAAAACAGATCAATGCTTTGCTGCATGGTTTACCCATGGGTCCCACTTGTGTGGTAGAGGAGGTTAGCTTTGGTATGGTATTTTTTTAAAGTCCCCATAAAAAATACATAGAATAATTATTCAACCAAATACTATCATTACATCCTGAAAAAATATAAATTCATCTCTTTTTGGGCATTTGTGATTTCCTTATGCAAATTAATATTTACATGATCTTTCACCTTTTTAAATCATCAAATTAAACATTCTTGTGATGTTGTAAACAACTTGAAATGAATTAGAAATATCTCTTCAAACATAATCACTAGATAATGAATTGTCATGATCATAATGATATTTTCTCAATCCTGACATCTGAAGTAATAAATTAATTCTATAACTCCCCATGCATCACCACTTCATCCAAAATTTGATCATTTGTCCTTTGAGCTTCCATGGATGGATATTCTTATAAACATAATTTAATTCCAATATTTCTTTAACAAATATTAATATATATTCTAGGAATATTCTATGGTTTTTCCAAAACACATTCAATATTCTTTATCTAACCCATGATCATCAAAAAGTGACTCTCGGCTTAATGAACATTGATTCATGGGATCTTCATTTCAATCTTAAATAACACATGATTGGGATCACCAGTAAGATTACAAGTGGTTATTAGACTATATTATAAATCATATTGTAATTTAATAATTCTTTTATGTTGATAATAAATACAGCATAAGAAAAAATTATGTTCTTTAGAAATATAAGGAGTGATTCCAAATTCATCTTAAGTGAAAACCTTCTCAGTGAATCCTAATGGGGTAGATCATAATCATGAGAGGAAACATAAACATGAGAGAAATTTATTATTAGAAGAGCATAAAATCATTAAATTTATCCACAATTCTTCGTTGAATGGAATATATTCTTAAGAGTATAATCATTAAAATATAATGTAATCCTTGGTGTAATAATGTGGTTACACGAGACCATAATCCTTAAACATTGAGCATAACATCGGCATGTGACATAAAATAGACATTTGGAATTTCTGTAACCATATGAAATAATATTATTTTCCAAGGATAAACACAAACACATTCATATCTAAATATACCAAGCTAGTCACCCTCCCATATCATAGTGGACATTGGCTAACCACTCATGCCCCATAAAATTGTAGATTTTGGATAATCA
Source organism: Viscum album (assembly GCA_963277665.1). Lineage (NCBI taxonomy): Eukaryota > Viridiplantae > Streptophyta > Magnoliopsida > Santalales > Viscaceae > Viscum > Viscum album. The sequence continues at coordinate 281,022,782 of OY728125.1, forward strand.
CATTCATCCCATAACATAATATCATGAGATATATATATATATAGTTAATTCATTTTAGGGATATAAAAGATCCCCTTATCTCATAATTTATACCATGTATATTTATGCCCCAAAAATATAAAATCATTCATATTTACATTATAACATAACATGTAGGTAAGATGTGGGTTTAAAAATAAATTCATTAAAAATGATTATAATCCATCCATAAAAAATAGGAGGATGGTATCAGAAGTTCATATCCCTATTGAATCATAATAATTATTGATTTATGATTAAATATATGAAAAACACATAACAAATAAATTATAAAATTACTTTGAAAATAAGAATAAATATAAGTTATATTTTTTATAATTTTGTTTAATCAGAAAAATTAAAAACAATGAAATTATAAATTATTTTGGAAGCCCATGAAATATTATAAATTTATATTTGAAAATTAAAATGGTTATAATATTATAGAAATTAATTCATAAAATAGATTATTTTCACATTTTTTTAAGAAAGAATTAAATGACTCTAGCAAAAAATGTTAAAAAGATTAATTTTAATATTTTGTCAAAAATTAAAATATATGAAAAAATTACCTTATAAAATCTTTTAATTTTATATAATAACATTCACAATTAATATATATACAATATAGAAATATATTAAAACAATTCTTAATTGAGAGAAAAGATAATTTCGATTTAGTGGATAAGCATCCTTTTATAAGAATTGTGAACTAAAGGGAAGTGAAATGATAATAAGGAATGTAAAACCAAGATATAACTATATAAGAATAATACAGATTAGGTTTTTTAAATAAATAATATGCAATGTTCTCAAATTTCTATATCTACATCAATAATATCGAATTCAAAGTGAAATTGGAGAAGAGACTCTTACCTCAAACAAAGTCTTGGTTGGATACACACTAAAAAAATTATAATAAAATTTTAATTAATCTTCAAAAATATTAGGAAACTATTTTTATTTATTTTACATGATTCATTTCATTTATAATTTTGTTACCAATTCATTTATAATTCTTTATTAATATTACTCTTCGAGTGTTAATAAATATTTTTCATAATGGGTTCTATTTAGAAATTATATTCCTTTCCCACTGGACACAGTTTCATTACATATTGAAAGATAAATTTTATTTAATAAAACATTTTGATATATTTTTATATTATCATTGTCATTTCATGGAAAATTTGGTCATGGTTCTCATTGAATGCTATAAAATTAAAATTTCAATTATTATAACTTTATAATTTATTTAGTAAATATAATTTAGAATATTAAATTTATAGATTACTTAAAATATCTTAGATTTATAATTTTTACATAATATTACCATTGATAATTGTTCCTCAATATTTTCTGAGATATATTTTATAAATTTGTTCATGTGGGTGGTATAACATACCCCAACAAGAACATGTTATAACAACTGAATGTATAGGAACATGTAATTTTTAAAATAATAATATCAATTTTATAGGAGAATAATGATTTAAAAACATATTTTTATATAGTAAAATCATATTTAATATATTTTAGTGGATGAAGGTTAGTGATAAATAAGGAGAATAAGTCATTCATTACAACTGAGAAATCATATATTCTACTAGAAATATACATAGTTTTGAAGGATATAGGGAATCTTGTTGAGAAATGGGGATAAAAACATGTGATGGGATTATTGGGGAATAAAATATGGAATATTATATGAGAAAATTATTTATTTAGTTATTTTTTAGAGAGTGTGGTGGTTGGGTACTTTTGTAAGTCATAAGGGGTGGTATTTTTGTATACACTCCTTTATTAATATGAAACGAATATCAAATTCATGGAGATTCATTCAAAAACATAAAATTTTGTTAAGGATAAAAAAGGGTATATCAAAAAATCAATCATCCACCGATATTGAGATAATTAATTGTGACATCTGGTGACCTTATCTATTTATTTAACACTTTTACATCATTTTAGCCTTTATTGTGGTGACTAAATTTTACCTTAGTAATTTTTTAGTATTCCTAAAATTGAATTTTCCAAATTATGAAATTCTAAAATATTATTTCAAATATGAAAATCATTTTTTTAGATACAATTTATAAATTCGTTAGAATTTAGTTTTTAACTATGTTTTCATAACATATAATTTTTTTTTGAGAAATGTATTCTTTTCGAATAAAAAATAATTAATTATTATTCCGTACAAAAAATCAATAAAAGATTAATATTTAATTTTTATATATAAAAATAATTCATTTCATTTAACTTCATTATTAAAATTGGAATGTTTTCTTTTTTAAAGAAGAAAATATATAATATAAAATATGGTTTTTATTCAAATCATTTTTTATTTAGAGCTAAATATTTAAATTTGTACTCCTTATACTTACTTAATTAAAAAAATTTCTAATAATTCCTTGATTTTTATATTTTTTATATAATTCCAAATAATTAATAAACTAAACAAATTCACAACTCAGAAAAAAGTTTCTCTAGAATCAATGGAAATATCTTATGTGTATTATATAGATTTTAATTTAAAAAAAAACATATTTTTCTTAATTATGTTTCATTTAACTAACATGTACTATATTTGTTTTTATAATACAACATTATTCACTTAAGTTTAGTGTTTTTTGAATCAAAATCCATCAAACACATATGATATTTTTAAAATTAAATACAAACGAAAATCATGAGGTGTTACATTATCCCCCCACCCCCATACACACCCTAAAATAAAATCCCTACTCAATATTTTAATGAATAATGAAAATATTTGATAGTATCTATAAGATATATATGACTTATTATATATTTTGTAATTAGATGTCAAATTCATGATTTGTTGCAGACAAAGTAACCCTTAAATAAAATCCACAATGTATTCATTCACAATTGAAATATTCTTAATAAAGAATTTTCCCCAACCATTTGATCTAAATACTCCATATGATTATGTAACAAGACCTATATAGTGGAATTACTTTTCATAGGGTGTTCATATTCAACCATTAACTGATAAATGATCATATTTTTTTGGGATATTAAATGTGGTTTTCTAATCACAGTAGATAATACAAATTATATTTATAGGTGTTGACGCTCCTTTACATTACATAGTCTAAACGAATGGAAAGGGAAATGCCTTATCTCAAAATTGATTCATCCTTTGAAGAAAACATCAAAAATCAACAAATGAATGAACAAGGATTCAAATGTACATGTGTCGCGCAAGTTCTCTCATGGTCGCGCAAATACACGTGTGCACCGCCTAATGGTCATGTAGGTGACTTGTGCACCCTCTCTGAAAATTCGCCCAGGGTCTCTCCAGCCTATAAATACCCTTGTGGGCCCCCCATTTGGGAACAAAAAATTCCATAACCTCAAAGTTGAGCTCCCGGCTCCCTTGTCTCTTCTCAATGCTTCTGAACCCTTCTAAGGTAATTTCTTACCTATAACAGAATATCTGAAGAGGGGGAGGAAGGCCTAAGTGTCGAAACTCATCAACACTTGAGCGCCAGAGTGGTCATCCCTTAAGGGAAGTGTCCACACCTGTGCGCCGCCCTAATCCTTCACTAGAACTTGCATGCCACACTTCTATAAGCCCTTAGGGATAGTACCAAGGGCTTGAGCCAAGTCTCTCCCAAGTATTACCCCAAGGGATAAAAGTCGCACATGTACCCATGTGTCGTGCAGGTATACCTGCATGGCCTAAACTTGTGCGCCCGCGCAGTACCTGCGCGCCTACCAGGACTTGTGCGCCCCACTCTTTTTGGGTTCCCTTCCTGCCCATTTCACCCCTCTTACACCTATCCACCTCTCATCTTCAGGATTAAGCCTTCAGAACTTTCTCCAAATCCATTTATGGAATTATTTCCTTGTTGGATTCCTTATCTGAAAGGAATTCTGTGGAACATCTCTCAAAACCTAGTGATTTACACATCTTTACATCACTGATGTTAGAGAGTTCATTCATTCAACTTCAACATTTAAGATGAGAGAATCCTTAACCTGGGCCTCCTTTTTACGAGTAATCCCCAGTCCAACATGTCATTAATTTGGGCCTCCTTATCAGGAGTAAGCCCTAAGTCCTCATTAATTTGGGCATTCTGCTTAGAAATAAGCCCCAATCTCCATGTCCCCAAATATGGGCATCCTCCTTAGGAGTAAGCCCCAACCATAACTCCCTTAACCTGGGTTTCCTTTTTAAGCCCCAGTCTCAAATATAGGTGTCCTTTCAAGGAGTTAGCCCCATTTCCCGTAATTTTCAAATCCCCCTAAACTAGGCCTCCTTTTCAGGAGTAAGCCCCAGTCCAAGTTTTCATTAATTTGGGCCTCCTTTTTAGGAGTAATCCCCAAGTCCTCTTTAATTTTGGAATTCTCCTTAGAAATAATCCCCAGCCTCCAAGTCCCCAAATATGGGCATCCTCCTTAGGAGTACGCCCGAACCTTAATTCGCTTAACCTGGGTTTCCTTGTTAAGCCCCAGTCTCAAATATAGGCATCCTTTTCAGGATTAAGACCCATGTCCCTTAATTTTAAAATCCATTTAAACTAATCCTCCTTCTTAGGAGTAAGCCCCAGTATTAATTTCTCTTAACCAGTCCTAATTTACTTTTGATCTGGGCTTCCTTATCATGAGTAAAACCCAATCATAAGTCCCCTCCTAACATGGGCATCTTCCTTACGAGTAATCCCCAATATTAGAGTATCCAAATCTCCATAAATTACATATACCTGTATGGACCATGTTCCTAGATTTCTTCCCTGAAGTAAATCATAATCTTCATCTATTTTGGGCTTTCATACATACATATTCCCCACATCATTTCTTATGATTGCATCTTTCATGGCACAAATTGTCTGGTTTAACCAATACCTCTTGTTTCTCACACCGAGCATGAATCACGTGAGCTTAGAGTGTAAATGTAATTATGACATCTTTCTTTGAGCCATCAATCGTACATAAATATCATACTCCCTTACTCTAACTACGTGGGTTCTGATTACTTTTCCAAAATAAATGATACGTAGGTAGCCCATTTGCATGTACGATCCCAAATCTGAATTAATCCATGTCATTTTGAATGACAATAAACTTCATGCGCCCCACTGAGTGGCTTTAAAACCAGTATGGTCATCATAATTGCCCAGAGATTTTTATGTTTTTAAGGATACCATTGACTATGAATCTCTAACAAATACAAATGATTCTCTATCGATGAAGAACCTCGAATACATATAAAATATTCTCTAAATTTCCTACATATTTAATCATTGATTGTAAAATCTAAAGGAAAGCACATTTTATACTTGGTTATATAATAAGGATTCACAAACACAACTTAAATCTATAAAGATAGTCTTGGAGTGGACCATAATTCCCCACAAAAAGGTGTGATGCGTGTGACCTCCCATCATCTCGACCAATGAAAATGCATAAGTCTTATTAGTTTACAACTAATTAGCACGTACCTTTGGAAAGTACTTCCAGATGGATATCAAATCATTGGATGTTTCCAGTTCTAATAACAACCCCATTAGAAACATCTTGGAGTGTTTGAATCTTAAATCAATGAGATCATCCCCATTTCAAGTGGGAAACAAAAAATGGTGAACCCGACGTGAATCTTTAACCAAGTTAAAATGATGTTTTACTTATTTGTTAGGACCCTATTTAAAAATCAATGAGAGGGCCAACAAAACAATCAATAACATATGTGCTTATCCAAAAGATGTAGTGGCCAGACATATCTTGATTACGTCTGTTATATCAAATATGCACTCATTTCCAAGATCTTATGAATCACGAGAATGGATTTTCTTAAGTCCACATCTGTGAATACCTCTACTGTGAAAACCTCTACTGTGAATGCCACCGCTGCTACTCCTGCTGGATCATCGTTCGCTCTGAGGACGACATCACCTACTTAGCATCTTCAAAGCTGGGTATCAAATGCACTGGTTACGGAGTACCATCAAAATTGTACTATTCTGACTTTGAAGGCTGCTCGACAAGCCCTCCCAGTAAATATTTCAACCTGGTCGTCTGGACATCGACGACCAGCGATCAAGAAGCAGGTGGTGACAACCACCGTTTTCAACCGTTTCGGGTTGTTATCCCCAGAATACAATCACCAATCCCTCCAATATTCTGGGGAGGTGACTGAGCAGGCCCTTCAGGGTCTTAATTCAAAGAGACATGAGTCCTTCCCGAAGGCACCCATCAACAATCGCCGCCAGACTCGTGCGATAGTTCATCCTTAACATGATTAGGGAATCGTCTCTAGGTGTTCGGCTCAGGTTACTCGAACCCAAGAAGGAAAGACAAATCACCAGAGGCGAAATCTGGTCAATAGTGAGCAGGTTCTCATCTCTACCATCTCCGGAGAAGTCCACCAACCTAACTTGGTGGAAAGCAACGAGCGGGCACACACACACGTCTGTTTTAATTCTGCGGTCCAGCAAACTCGTCAAGCAGCATCACACAAATCCCGCTAGGAAATTCCGGCGGAGTACTATAGACAGGAACATATGCCTTTTTATAAATCATCATCTAGCCAACAGGCTCGTCGGACTACATATGATGGAGCTTGTCAACCCTGTTTGGAAAAGTGAAATCAGCAGGCACATACACCTGCTAGTTTTGATCAAGCCTACCAACATTCTCATTTGGTAGCATTCGGAGATGTCAGTCAGAATGCTATGACGAAAAAAAGGAGGCATACAAGACTCTCTTCCCCAACACTTGAGTATCTTCAGGATTCACTGACGGGAAAAGGAGGACCAGAGTAGAAACATACACATACTCCTAGGACGAAATGGATGTATATCCCCATTCTGGCAGCTGAAGTCACCAAGCACATTCTGTCGATGGTGAAAGAGAAGAAGCAAATACCTTCCCATATCCTGGATGCCTATCCGGATATTATAACAACCTTAGCATCATCTTAGGGAAAGACACATAAATCTATCCCTACTAGTGGAGTAACACATCAACGGTTCACTCCAGAACAGACACACGCATCTGTTCCAGTCCAAGGGGGTTGTGGGGTGTACTCCCCTATATCATACGGACAACCAAGTCAGGCACATACACCTGGTTTGAGCGGAGATAATCAGCCTAACCTGATCATTTCTTTTGATCAGGAACATACACCTGAAAATTGAGTAAGAAGGCATCTAAGAAGAAGACCCACCCAACCCAGTCATGAAATCAAGGGCCAATCTGTAACAAGGCCTTACTCATTGCTGGAGTTCTTGAAGCCCTTAGACAATTATCTGTTGGAATTCATGATTCTACTCCCTCAATTCCCAATAGTGGGAACATTAATTCCGAAGGTCTGCATCAGAAACTTCTTCATGAAGGCTTGCTTCGTGACTGTTTGATCAATCGTGAAGTTTCGTCTTCAGATGAGAGCCACAATAACCCTCTGTGTGGCCAGAAGATGATGGAGCAAGCCACAATAACCCTCTGTGTGGCCAGAGGATCAAGGAGCAAGAAGTTTCATCTTTTGTCATAACCCATCATTATTGTCCTCCCCATGATGATGAATTTAGCTGCGAAAGCCCTCTCCGCAGTAGTAATTCGCATTGTCTGGAAAATTATTAAGAATACAATGCAGTGACGAGGAATCCCTCTTATCTTGAGGCACATTCAAATGTAAAGCCAGTAATGCATGATGCTTTACCATCTGCAAGTGATATAATTTCTCGATTAGAAGATAGCTCAGGGTGTAGGTCATTCTCCGAACCACCCCTGGGTCATTCATCTTCTTGTTTGATAAGTGGATTCTCTACCAATTTTTTTGAATCCAATGAACCAACAAAGAAGCACCAGCTTTGGTCTAAACAGGTAGGAGAATCTTCATTGAATGATAAAGTGGAAATACTGAACATGAGAAAACAACAGGGAAAAGGTGAAGTTCCAGTCATATTTTGGCCTTGGGCTGACTCTCAGTATGATATTCCAGAGATATTGACGGAAGATGTAATTCATTATATTCCTCCCAACATATGGAAAACTCTTTATTAGTTTAAAAAGAAAATATTATCTTATGATGAATATGAAAATCATTTTATGATAATAGAAGGGTTACAATTCCAAATTGACTTGGAATCTCAATCAGTCTCTCGATATCCCAAGGCTAAAAAGCAGTAGAGATCATTTCAGCATTCATCCTTTGGTGCACTAAGAATTTTTCACTAGTTAATTGCCAATTCCCCATCTGGTATTAATATTAGTGGATGGGTTGTTCATAGAGCACTACATTTTACTATTCTCTCCCGTCGGCAATGCCCACCGAAAATGGTTTCATGCAATGTTATTGCTCATGGACATCCATAGTCAGTGGGTTTTGATTGTAATCAAATGCTTTCCCAAGAACAATATTCAACTAGTTCCTCTCAAAATCAAGAATACAAAGAACAAGCTGTTGAATTACTTCTGCATCGGGCAAATGAAAATATTGAACAGGCCTCTCGTATGGAGAAAGCACATCATCAGGTGACATAAGTGTCAGAAATCATCCGACGGTCTTTTGAGCTGGGTGATAAAAGTGGATGTCGATTGATTCATCTATCTAATTTCCAGACCAAGGACTGCAAGATCTGGAGAGCTTTTAAGAAAGTCTCAGACATAGCATGTCAAGAGCCACCCCAGCTTGCCAGACTAGGTACTCTTTTAAACCAACCCTCGGAATCAACAAATAGGATTCGATGAGTTGAGCAAAGACAAAAGGAACAACCCCAGTCCACCGGACTGGGGACTTTTTCAAATCCTCAATCCCTCCCTCAAAGAATGTCAGTCTTCTCTTGATTGGGGAAGAAGTCCCAAGCGAAACGAAGAGCCAAGTTATCAAGAGATTCTCTCCAAATTATAGTTCATCAAGAAGTTCCTGAGTGATCAAATCAACATAAGGCAATGTCTCATTAAAGACTTGGAAGAAGAAAATATCGCTGAAATGCCGATAAGAGGGATGCAATTCATTATGCATCAATAAATGTCATCAATTCCATTGTTGTTGATCCACCAGATGAGGTTCACTCAGATGGATCAGATGAATAGGTTCATGCTCACGAAGTTGTATGCACCGACACAAATGAAGAAGGTGTGCGTACATGAAGTTAAAGGATTACACAGATCCTATGTAATCCTTCAAATAACCCACTTCCTCCTCTCCGAAAGGGATCCAACAAGGGGAAAGGAAAGAATCAGGTTACATACTCTTCCTCTGGAGAAGGCCAATATCTCTCATTAGAGAAAAGATTTGCACAACAGGAGGAAGAAATAAAGGAATTGAGAAGGATGAATGCAGAACTACTTCTGGGAAGTCTTCTTCCAAAACGTGCTGGAGCCAGTCAGCCAAGGGAATTTGTTGTGGCTACTAAGATGGATCAATAATATCTTTCTTTATCAGTACACCCTCACAGATCTAATCCTATGGGTCAAGGGAAATAACAATTGGTAGTGCTACCATCACTTGTATTACCAACTGCCATACCTATCCTTGTTCCAGTCAGTGCACCTACTCATGTCCAAGCTCTACCAGATGTTTCTCAAAAGTTAATAACTACTGTTGAGTCATTAATAGCTCAGATGGAAGCTATAGAGGGAAAGAATTCCAAAATTCAACAATAAAATAGATCTTACCATGAATGGGTTGATGCAATTACTCCACCATCAAAATTTTCAAGTACCACATTCCCAATTGTTAATGGTTCGGGAGACCCAGAGCAACAGTTAACAAATTTTGTTTCTCGTTATGATCCTATGATGGGAACCCTTCGGCAACAAGAAGTAGTTAAGATCATGTGTTTTGTACAGTTATTACAAGGACCTACTTTTGTTTGGTACACAAGCTTGCAATTTCAGTAAATTACCGGATGGGAGGATCTTCGCCAAAAATTCCTTCTTCAGTTCAGCTCAATGTTTCCAAAGACAACAGTTTTTGAGCTTACAAACTGTAAGCAAAGGGAGAATTAAAGGGACTCAGATTTCATATCTCGCTGTAAGGGATTAACATATTCCAAAAGCTTAGCACTCCCTCAGGAAAAATTGTTGCCAGTTTGTGTGGAAGATGTACGTGATGAGTTGCGTACACCGCTGATCCATGTAAAATACACAGGAGGCTTTCGAGACCTTACTTCGATCACTCAGTAGATCGAAGATTATCTTAAGAAGACTAAGGATAACACTCGTGTAATTCCATCAGCTCCAGGAAGGAGAATGGGTAGAGTAGAGAATGATACAGTCATGCTTAAACTGGAACCTATACCTGCTTCTAATTCAAAGCCATCATATTCCCAAAGGGCTCCACCTCCTGAGCATCAGAAACAGAGTTCGTTTCCTCAAGACGATCAAATAGATCAAAGAAGGAAACAATTTTATGAGTTTAAGGGAAAAGTTTATTCTTTTCAAAATGAACAAGTTCCTGGTTACTTCATTTCGGCCCTAGAGAATAATTTGGTTCAGCTGCGGAGGCCCAAGAGGCCAAACATGGAAGGAGATGATGATTGTCCCAATTATTGCCCATTTCATCAGAAATTGGGGCATCCCATTCAGGTTTGTTTTGTCTTCAAGGACCACTTGCAAAAAATGGTTGACTCGGGACAAGTAAAATTGAAGGGTTTTTCATCTCAGGTGGCAGGTTTTACTACTACAGATCCAGAGGAAGGAGGCGAGTGGCAGGAAGTCAAAAGCAAAAATGCGCAGAAATATGATTATTGGATGGTCAGAAAAATGATCAACCAAACTCATGCAATTTTGAAAATGCAATTGACGAAACCAATTGTGTCTTCTGCTGTAAATCTAGAAGTGAAACCTCCATCAAAAGAAAAATCCTCAAAAGGCAAGCATAATTCAGGGAAGGATGAATAATTAGAAGAATATGAGTATGTTTCAAAGCCTAAGATGTCTTTGAATTTGGAAGATTTCATGCCATCTAATTCAAAGCAACGGGCACCACCCCACCAAACGGTACAACCTAAATTGGCTAGTCTGGAAGTATCTTCATCAAATGAAGAGCTAATTTTTGGTTCTGTTAATATGATTCATTTAACAGATCCTTATGCCAGTCGCAGTTTCAATTTCGATGACCCTAAATTCCCTGTATCAAACAGAGGAATTAGAGGAAATCCCCGTAGTCTGGGATACAAAGGAAGACATGGATACCCCAGAAGCCACTATTCCAATTCTACCCCTTCTTGAACTGTGTATGCAGAAGAAACACATGGAAGAGCCCTTCAGCGAGCTTAACAAGAACAAGCAAGTTCTTCCACAAATATAAAATTCAGTCCTAGAAAAATTATTCTAGAGTATCGGTTGGGGATTCCACCTTTATCCTCTCAACAAGTAAATGGATCTAATCGGTCTAATCTTCCAAAGCCAGGAATATTGCCAACTCCTATTCTGATAGAAGATGAATTTACTTCCAAAGCATCAATTTCCAAGGAACCTACTAAACCACATGTTCGTTTTGGGAATCTCATACCTTTGGATCAAAAGTATGATGTATTGAAACACTTTTCCCAAGTACCGGCCAAGTTATCAATTCTGGAGGTTTTGAATTTTTCAAAGGATCTTCAGCAGGCACTCATTGAGGCTTGGTGAAGTCCTCAAGAGTTTGAAACTAAAATTGTGGTAGATGAAGTCTACCATGTAGAGAATACTCCAGCAGAATGCCATGTAGTGATATCTTTCATAGATGAAGATGAAGATGATGTCATGCATGGGAATATTAGACCTTTGTACTTATCTGGAAAGGTCAATGGTGTAGACATCCAAAGATATTTCATTTATAATGGTTTAGTATTCAACCTCATGCTCATTTGTACACTTCATCGATTGGGCATCATAGAATCTGATTTATCTCCTTCTACCATGTTGTTACAAGGATATGGAAAAATGAACAAGAACCACTGGGGGAGATTACACTCAGAACTCAGTTTGGAGATCTTGTATCCAATTCATATTTCATGGTTGTTGATCAGGACTCAGACTTCAACATCTTGCTTGGAAGACCCTGGCTACATCAACATTCAGCTATCCCTTAATCATACCATCAATGTCTCAAGTATTGTTTAGATGGTCAAGTTGGGACATTGTATGATGATAAGGCCCTATTCAAGACATGTGAGTATCAATACACTGAGGCGGAATTCTACCAATGAGGAGAAAGGGGGAATCCACAACAAATGAGATTACCAAAGTTAATGCTCCATATGGTTTGGAAAAGATTCCAATAAATCCATTTACACATGTGAGTACAGATTATGTGTTTCTTATCAGTCAAATTGACATGATAGACTCAAATCAAAATACTCTCAAAGAAAGATCCATAATGTCAATTACGGCAATCAAGCCATACAACATGGAATAAAGTGGTGATCTAACAAGCAATGATGAATGCCCAAATGGAGATGTATTTATTCCATCTGCTGAAATCCATCAAGTCTATACCTCGCCAATCAGGCCAGAAGAAGTTATAGAAAAATCATAGTTGAACAATGATGTCAATTCTCAATCCATCATCTCCTCTTTATTTCCCATGGAAGACCCTTCATCATCGAACGGGTCGGAAATAGAAGCTTCTTCTTCATGATGTTCAAATTTTAACATCTCTTCTGATCATGGAAATTCTGCTTCATCATCTACTATACAAGTAGAAATAGAGGAAATAACACATGTTGATGAAGAAGAGGAAGATCTCAGGGATGCTCCTCATTCATTTGAAGAGGGTATCTCTACCACCATGGATGAACATAGAAAAATAAATCTGGGTACAAAAGAAGATCAACGCCCCACTTTAATTATTGCCGCTATGACTCTTGAAGAGCGATAGATGTATATTTTCTTTCTAATGCAAAATCGTGACATATTTTCTTGGAACTATACAGAGAATCCAGGGCTTGATCCTGATGTTTCCACTCATCGTTTGGGTTTTCCAGAAGTATATCGCGGATTTAAACATGCTTCTAGAAGAACACACCTGACCTATGCTTCCAAAATTGAGGCCGAAGCGGATAAGCTTATCAAAGATAACTTCGTCAGAGAAGTTCAATATCCCAAGTGGATGGATAATATTTTCCCAGTGAAAAAGATGAATGGACAAATGAGAGTTAGCATCGATTTTCGGGATCTTAATCGGCATTGTCCTAAGGATGATTTTCCATTTCTAATTACAGAACATATGATTGATTCAACAACTGGATATGAAGCACTTTCCTTCATGGATGGATATTCCGGATATAATCAAATCTTAGTGGCTCAAGAAGATGAAACATTTACAGCTTTCAGAGCCCCTCATGGTGTGTTTTTCAATTGGATAATGCCCTTTGGCCTAAATAATATAGGCGCAGCATATCAGCGTACCATGCATCATATCTTCAAACCCTTTTTAGGGAAGTCCATTGAATGTTATGTGGACAATTTGGTGGTCAAATCCAAACAACATACTAATCACTTGGCTGATTTGTAAATCATATTCCACAAACTTTGGAAACATAATTTGAAGTTGAACCCCCTTAAAATTTTCTTTTGTGGTAACCTCGGGGAAATTCCTCGGCTTTGTTGTATTCCATCGTGGTATCGAAGGCGATCCTGGGAAGTCAAAGTCAATCCTTTTTATGTCACCTCCTCGAAATTTGAATGAATTAAGAGGACATCAAATACACATAGCATATATTTTTCATTTCATCGCCAATTTGGTAGACAAAAGTTTACCCTTCACCAAATTGATGAAGAAGGGAGTCACTTTCCAGTGGAATGAAAAATTTCAAGAATCATTCGATATTCTCAAACAATACCTCTTGATTCCACTGTTACTCATGCCACCTACTGAAGGATGACTACATATCCTATACGTGACATCTCTAGAGTGATCATTGGGTTCCTTTCTTGTTCAGAAGAATGATGATGGGAATGAAAACAGCCTCTACCAACTCAATCGGACTATTCTTGAAGCAGAAAACCAGTATTCAAGTATTGAGAAGTGCTGACTGGCATTAATCTTTGCAGTTCAGAAGTTTAGACTCTACCTGCAACATCACAAGGTCTAATTGGTATCTCGTAATAACATGCTCAAATTCATCCTTAGTCTTCCAATTCATACAGGACGTCTGCCATGGTGGGAAGTTATTGTGCAGCAATTTTAAATTCAATATGTGTCTCAAAAGGCAATAAATCGGAAAGCTCTGGCTGATTTCCTGGCTAAACACCCTTTAGTGGAAGACACATCTTCATATATTGAACTCCAGGATGAGGAAGTCTTCTTTATTCAATATAGTCCTCAAACATGGGAAATGTACTTTGATGGTGCTTCTAGAAGTCCAACAGAGAGGAAAATGGAAAATCCTAAATTCAACAAAGTTGGCTTAGGAATTTTTCTCATATATCCAGAAAAGGCAGTGTTACCTTATTCCTTTTCATTTTTTTGAGGCGGTATAAATAATGAAGCAAAATATCAAGATCTCATCATAGGCTTGGAGTTAGTGCTTAAAGCACAAGTGAATAACTTAAAGGTGAAAGGTGATTCAGATCTAGTAATCGAAAATGTAAATGGGGATTATTCCACCAGAAAAGAAGAACTAATCTCTTTGTATGATTACGTCAGAGATTTTGTAACACCCAAGACTTTTATCTTATATAAATCATCAAAGGAATCTTTCACTATACACTATCTTGACTTACTTTACACGTAATCGTGACCTTCCTCGATAGCTTGCGTTGTACGCAATACCGAGTTTCACTAAACAATGATATGCTATTAAAATATTCTTAAAACTAGCCGTTATGAATAGTAATAACCACTTTTTGAAATTTTATAAATTTTATTTTTCAAAATGGACTTCATTTTTGGATTCAGAATACTGAAATTAGCCTGGGGTGAAATTTTGGTATTTTTCTGAAAACTTTCAAATTTTGATGAATAGTGATACCACTAAGTGGTAGGTCAAAAACAGAATTTTGCATAAAACGTAATTTTACTTCTTCTGTTATTGTAATTTCGAAAATCCGACAGACACAGTTCATATCAGTAAGTAGAATGTGGTTCAATGAGATAAAAATAATTTTTTGGTGAATAGTAACTTTTTACTTTTTTTACCGCGGTTAATAGTAAATAGGGTAACTCAGGGTAAATATGATATTACTATTACCCTAACACATGTCCTAATTCTATTGGATAAGTGTAATTCAACCGAAAACAACCTAATGAATATAATATGACCATTTAGGTCAACTTGGATTAGATTATGACATTTAATATTATTTTATTTAATGAATAGTTAAAATAGTTAAAATCAAAGTTTAATAACTAAAACATTTTTAATATGGGTTTATGCATAAGATAAATTCGATTATAAATATTAATTAGAAATATAAAATGATTTCCTACATAATGATATTTTATTTATAATTTTTAGACTTTAAATAAATTAATTTATTTATGACACAATGATGATGTAGTAATTATCTTATTAATGAAATATTGGCATAATTGATGTTATAAACACAAAAATAAATGTAATTTGAGACTTTGTATGAATTAAACTAATTTTTGAGGTTACTATGATATATTAGTGTTGATCTAATCAACTTTTTTCGAACATATAATTCTGTTATGACTTTCTCAAAAATCATATATCAAATAGTGTCAAAATTGACACAAAATAGTTTTTAAATCAAGTAATATATTATTAATTGTTATTTTATTCCTAAAAATCTAAGGTTCGGCCAAATGACATAGATAAGGATATATATATATTAATAATAAACAATTTGGGGTTCGTTTTGCATGTTATAGTAAGTGTATTAACCATATTGTGTAAGAAAACAAAAAAAGACATGGTAAAAGTTAAATTATTTAACTTAGAGTTAAATCTAATTGATAAAGTTAAAATAATAACCTAAACTTGTCTAAATCCTATTGTTTGATAGAGTTTAGACCCATCCCCAACTTAGCTTCTAAATATATCAATTTGGAGATATTTAAAACCGAACTTGACTTTATAATAAAATAATATTTTTAGTTATTCCAAAGGTGCCCCTCTCCTCCCTTATAAAAGGGCACCACCTCCCCCTCCTCCTCACACCAATTTGAGCACTCAAGCTCGGCCAACCCCTGACAAAATCCCTTCTCCACTTCCCTAGAATAATACTAGAGGTCCTGGTCTTCTTCAAAGACCAATCTTAGTTCCCTAAGTGGAGGATTCAAAGAGGCATTTCAAAGAAGAGGTAATATCCATTACCGATCTTTTCAATTTATTTCTTCTTCAAACTTCTTCTTCATTAGTTGTTTCAGGAAAAAGTAATAACATCAGTATTACTTACATACTGATATGTTATTATAAATATGAAACAACCCTAATTCACATTCTATCCATCCTACGGAAAAATGAAATCACCGCGCGTGTGTACGTACGGAATACCGTCTCCACGCCGTGGTGTAATCTATTTTCCACCATCACCTTACAAGTATGGGTATAATGGTGTAATGAGTAACTATATATGGTTATTATAAAGGGATATTGATACTGAAATAGTATAAATACACTTAAATACAATTCCATGATCATGGAAACAATATCATCACTCGTGCGTACGTACGGAATACCGTCTCCACGATGTGATGCGACTCGTTCTACATGATCATCATTACATTGTAATTATATAAATGAATTGAATGAATAAATATGATATATGTTACACTAATACCATTCTGGATATAAGGTATCTATAACCTTAAAAGAAGAATAATAATTTATTCGGCAAAACACGCATAAGAACAAAAGGCAATAAACACCCGAGTAACAAGTAACAATGAAATATTACTAATAAGAAGCTAAGAATATGACCATATATGATATCATATCAATATGTATGATTCTGTAATAAGTCAATAACATTATTTAAGCCATTATAAAGGAGCTTTGGACACGTACAAAGCAAATTGGACCTAAGGTAAGGGAAATATCACAATCTCATTTTTATCCGAGATTGTTTATACTTTGGTATTTACTGGGGTGTATTTTATCATCCACATCTATGTTCCCTCAATATTTAATATTTTTTCCATCCACTTACAATAGTTTAAATCCAATTTTACCCTTCGGTGTGTTTTTAGTAAAGAATATGAAAGGAATCTTTTGTCGTTTTTCGTACGAGGTACTTTTTGACTATTCCGAAAAAAGTACGAAGAATGTTTTTTTAACTTATACGGCAAGAATGGATTTTTAAAACATTATTTCCAAGAATCTTCCTTTATAAGTTTTCAAGTTTATTTTTAATCAACTTCTTTTAGTTTATAATTGTATGACATGTTAAGAAAAGAAAAGTGTTTTTGAAGTAGAATGGATATTTTCCTCAAGAATGGAGTTCAAATGTTTTACCAAAATTATTTCCCATCTAAGATAATATAGGGTTCTGTTTTTATCCCTATTATTACATTGATTTGATTATTTTTTGAGGAAATTATTTTTATGAAGTCATTTACCTTATATGATTTGTTTTTTGATGTCATGATGTTCCAAGAATTCCATTTTTGGTACATGTGTTATGCGATGATGTATGATTTATGATTATATGGCACACATAAGAAAGGATTCATTATAAGATGGGTGAGACCTATATCTCCCTCCAATGCATTGGGTAAAGATTTATATCTCATGATATAGACATGGTTGTAACGGAAGGTTATTTCGGTTCAGTGATACAGGACTGAAACGAGGAGTGAACTGGGTTCAGAAATGGACTTTGTCAACTAAGATAGTCTTGGCAATGAGTCATGACTAACAAGAAATGATTTTCCATGATTATATGTGCATGCCACAAAGTTTCAAGTTTTATGTTATGATTATGGGGATCTCATTTTCACTTCTATGATTTATTCCATGTTTAGATATTATGATCTCTTTTGCATGTTATGATTTTCAAAAAGATATGATATGATTTTTATTTCCTTTATTTGCCCTTGCTGAGCATTTGAGCTCACCCTCTTTTGTATGTTTTCTTTCCCCAGGTCAGGAAGAAGGTTATTAAGTAGGATATGCCAAAAAGGGACTCTAGATATGATGAAATAAGTGGGAGGCAAAGTTGATGCTTTATGAACCAGTTTTTTATGTTTCCCAGTTTCTAAAGACACTATACCTATACGGTCCTTTCGTGGTTTTTGTTATATGTTGTAATAAGTATGCTTCAATTTTGAAGTATTAACAATGTATGTAATGTATGGGTCGTTATAGATGGTATCATAGGAAAGGTATAGTCAACCTTTGGAAACTAGGATGTGAAAGCCTTAGTAAGAACCCTAAGGATAAGTCTAAGCATAGAACACAATATTAGTGTTTTAGAAATGGCCATGAATAACCTAGGATAAGACCTTAAGTGTGAAATTTTATTCTTCACTATGTGGTTTTCCTATTATAATTAGTGTTTCTCACACTATTCTTCTTGGTTTTAATCAATGGCTGGAACCTGAAGGAACCGTGTTAATGCAGAATGCGACGGTCAATGCAATGATTGTCCCCCTGAGCAACCAAACGATATGGGAGCTGGAATGCAAAATCTTGTAGCCATGCTCACACAACTTTCTCAAGCTATGAATCATGCAGGATTTCCAAACGAGTAAAGGAAGGAGCAACATTCTGTTGAATCCTTCATGAGGCAGCGTCCACCTTCTTTCAGCGGGTCTACTGATCCATTAGTTGATGAACAATGGATTAGTACTACTGAAAAGATATTTTCAGTTCTCCAATGTTCTAAACATGATAAAGTCATCCTAGCAGTGTATCGTTTGGAAGGAGATGCTGATCAGTGGTGTAATATTATTAAGAATACGAGGAAAAGGGATGAAATTGAGTCCATGGAATGGGACAAGTTCAAGAACTTATTTTTCAATAAGTACTTCCCTCGTATTCTCTGAACAAAGATGGAGAAAGAGTTTCTTGAACTAAAGCAAAAGGATGATGAATCTGTTGGTACCTATGAAGCAAATTTTACAAGACTTGCAAGGTACGCTTCTGGTATTATTATCCAACCTGAGAGTAAGATCGATCGATTCTTTAGTGGCTTAAAACCAAGTCTTCGAAGGGCGTTATCCATAAGGGACTTCAATAGCTACGAGGAAATCGTTCGATATGCTCTCAATGTCAAGATAGAGATTGGAGTAACCCATCAGTCATATGGGTTTGATAAGAAGAGGAAAATGGAATTCAAAGGAAAATATAAAGTGCACACTGAAAAGAAGATGAGCTTTCCCTTATGCTCAAAGTGTGGAAAGAAACATGGAGGGAGTTGTCTTAAAGGGACAAGTAAATGTTTCAAATGTGGAAAGGAAGGTCATCGAACATTTGAATGCCGCGATAATGGGAACAAGATGTCTAATGATGCAAACAAAGGAAGGGATACACAGAATGAACCTACTACACTTAAATGTTTCAAGTGCAAGGAGATGGGGCATTATCCCAATCAATGCCCAAATCCAAGGGTTGATGATGATGGTCGACGTCAAAAAACACTTAAGGCTAAAGACAAAGGAAAGTCACATGCAATTTCTATCAGCAATGTGGAGTACGATAACGATGTGGTGAAAGGTACACTTACCATCCACTCTAAAGTAGAAAATGTTTTATTTGATTCTGGATCCACCCACTCTTTTATTTCTGAAGAATTTTCTAAGGGTATCACCGTATTACCTCAACAATTAGATGTTGAGTTAGCTGTGACAACACCTAATGGCACAACAGTCGCATCAAAAGTTTATAATTCTTCTCCGATCGAAGTTTGTGGGAAAGTGCTTCCTGCAAATCTTGTGATCCTTCTTATAGTGGAATTTGATGTGATTCTTGGCATGGATTGTCTTTCTTTATATGGAGCTCATATCAATTTCCAAAGAAGGGAAGTCACATTTCATATACCAGATCAATCTATGATCGTCTATCAATGCAAGGATGAACATAACCTTCCAGTGGAAATTTCTTCCATCTTATGGGTCTTGATTCCACTAAATGAAGGTTATTTATCTCAAATGTTTGGTGAGAAACTCACGATAAAGAATATGCCCATTGTACGGGAGTTTGATGATGTCTTTCCGGAGAAATTACCGGGTCTTCCACCAAATCGTGAAGTTGAGTTTTCAATAGAACTCGTACCGGGTGCTTTGCCTATTTCGAAGACACCTTATAGAATGGCCCCAATTGAGTTACAGGAATTAAAGAAGAAACTCCAAGAGAATCTTGATAAAGGATTCATACGCCCTAGTGCGTCACCTTGGGGAGCACCTGTTCTATTTGTTAAGAAGAAAGATGGATCAATGAGACTCTGAATTGATTATCGAGAACTTAACAAGATCACTATCAAGAACAAATATCCTCTCCCACGCATTGATGACTTATTTGACCAACTACGCGGAGCTCAATACTTTTCCAAGATTGATCTTCATTCAGGGTATCATCAATTAAGGGTCAAAAGGGACGATATACCAAAGACAACTTTCCGTACAAGGTATGGACACTATGAATTAATAGTGATGACATTTGGTCTTACTAATGCCCCCGCTATCTTCATTGATCTGATGAATAGAGTCTTTAGAGACTATCTTGATCAATTTGTGGTAGTCTTTATAGACGATATTATTGTCTATTCAAAGAGCAAGGAAGAACATGAAGATAACTTGAGAATTATATTGAATACCCTGAGAAAGGAGAAGCTTTATGCCAAATTTACCAAGTGTGAATTTTGGCTTCAAAAAGATGCATTTTTTGGGTCACATAATCTCAAAAGAGGGGAAATCTGTGGATCCAGCAAAAACAGAGGTTATCGAAAGATGGTCAAGACCAACAATAGTAACTGAGATCCGAAGATTTCTTGGTTTGGATGGATATTATCGACGTTTTGTGAAATATTTTTCACGATTATATAATCCACTCACCAAGTTGACTTGGAAAGGAGTTAAGTTTGTCTGGACGGAGGAATGTGAAGAGAATTTCAAGGAGTTGAAAAGAAGGTTATCCCGGGCACCTGTGCTCACACTACCTTGTAGTGGAGAAAGGTTTGTGATCTACAGTGATGCATCCAAGAAGGGATTGGGGTGTTTTCTTATGCAAAATGATATGGTGATAGCTTATGACTCACGACAGTTGAAAATTCATGAGCAAAATGACCCAACACATGATTTGGAGTTAGCTGTGGTAATCTTTGCATTAAAGATTTGGAGGCATTACCTTTATGGTGAAAGGTGTGATATTTATACTGATCATAAAAGTTTAAAGTATATTTTCACACAAAAGGATCTGAATATTGCGTCAAAGAAGATGGTTGGAGCTGATTAAGGATTATGACTGCTCAATCCATTACCACCCTGGGAAAGCAAACAAGGTGGCAGATACATTAAGTCGACAAGACCAAGCTAGTTTATCCATGATGAGGATCACAAAAGATCCAATATTTAAGGATTTACAAAGGATGTATCTTGGAATTATAATGGAAGGGGAAAAATCTTATCTTTCTCAAATGAATGTTCAACCATCTATACATGTGAAGATTAAAGAGGCACAGAAAGAAGATGTCGAGTTACAAAAGAAGGTGAGAAATGTTCATGAATTCAATCTTGATTGTGATGGGATAATAATGTTCAGGAATCAGGTTTGTGTTCCTCCCATCCCCTAATTAAAGAAAGAACGGCTGGATGAGGCTCATAGTTCTTCATTCTCTATTCATCCTGGAAACATGAAGATGTATGGGGACCTGAAAGAGTACTTCTGGTGGGATGGCATGAAAAGAGATGTTGCTGAATATGTCTCTCGATGCTTTGTTTGTCAACAAGTTAAAGCTGAGAGACAGATGTCTAAGGGGATGTTAAAACCATTACCCATACCCGAATGGAAATGGGAAAACATTACTATGGAATTTGTCACAGGACTTCCTAAAACATCCAAAGGCAATAATGCTATCTGGGTCATAGTTGATCGTCTTACAAAGTCTGCACACTTCATTGCTATTAGAGAGGATTTCTCTCTGGATCAGCTTTCCAAGATATATGTAAAGGAAGTGGTAATATTGCATGGTGTACCACTTTCTATTATATCTAATCGGGATCCGAGATTTACCACGAAGTTCTGGAGAAGTCTTCAGCATACTCTGGATACAGAGTTGAGTTTCAGCACTGCTTATAATCCTCAGACAGACGGTCAGTATGAATGAACAATTCAAACCCTAGAAGATATGTTGAGAGCTTGCTCTATGGATTTCAAAGGAGGTTGGGATAAACACCTACCTTTGGTGGAATTTTCTTATAATAATAGCTTTCACTCCAGTATTCAGATGGCTCCTTATGAAGCTCTCTATGGAATGAAATGCAGGACTTCAACTTGCTGGGATGAAGATGGGGAAAGAAAGCTATTAGTACCTGATCTCGTTGATGAAATGGCAGAAAAGGTCAGATCTATTCAACGACACATAAGAGCAGCTCAGAGTTGACAAAAAAGTTATGCTGACAACTGAAGAAAAGACCTAGAGTTTGAAGTGGGTGATAAAGTGTTCTTACGAATATCTCCCTGGAAGAGGGTTATGAGATTTGGGAAGAAGTGGAAGTTGAGCCCTAGATATATCGGTCCTTTCAAAATACTGGATCGTGTTGAAAAGGTAGCTTACCGATTGGCGCTTCCACCGAATCTCTCTCAAGTTCACGATGTGTTCCATATATCTCTCTTGAGAAAGTAGATACCGGATCCTTCACATGTACTCAGCTCAGATGTTGTACCACTGGAGCAAGATCTTTCTTATGAAGAACAACCGATAGAGATTCTGGATTGTAGCGAAAAATCCCTACGAAACAAGACCACTCGATTGGTGAAAGTTTTATGGATGAACCACCAATTAGAAGAAGCTAATTGGGAGCTTGAGGATATGATGAGGGACAGGTATCCTCATCTGTTTGTTACAAAGTGACGAATTTCGAGGGAGAAATTCATTTAAAGGGTGGTAGAATGTAACACCCGAGACTTTTATGTTATATAAATCATCAAAGGAATCTTTCACTACACACTAGTTTGACTTACTTTACACGCAATCGCGACCTTCCTCGATAGCTTGCATTGTACGCAATACCGAGTTTCACTAAACAACGATATGCTATTAAAATATTATTAAAACTAGCCATTATGAATAGTAATATCCACTTTTTGAAATTTTATAAATTTTATTTTTCAAAATGGACTTAATTTTTGGATTCGGAATACCGAAATTAGCATAGGGTGAAATTTTGGTATTTTTCTGAAAACTTTCAATTTTTGATGAATAGTGAAACCACTAAGTGGTAGGTTAAAAACTGAATTTTGCAAAAAAAATAATTTTACCGCTTCTGTGAATGAAATTTTGAAAATCCGACAGAAATGGTTGATATCATTAAGTAAAATGTGGTTCAATGAGATAAAAATAATTTTTTGGTGAATGGTAACTTTTTACTTTTTTTACCGCGGTTAATAGTAAATAGGGTAACTAAGGGTAAATATGATATTACTATTACCCTAACACATGTCCTAATTCTATTGGATAAGTGTAATTCGATCAAAAACAACCTTATGAATATAATATGACCATTTAGGTCCACTTGGATTAGATTATGACATTTAATTTTATTTTATTTAATGAATAGTTAAAATAGTGAAAATCAAAGTTTAATAACTAAAACATTTTTAATATGGGTTTATACATAAGATAAATTCAATTATAAATATTCATTAGAAATATAAAAAGATTTCCTACATAATTATTTTTTATTTATAATTTTTAGACTTTAAATAAATTAATTTATTTATGACACAATGATGATGCAGTAATTATCTTATTAATGAAATATTGACATAATTAATGTTATAAACACCAAAATAAATGTAATTTGAGACTTTTTATGACTTCCACTAATTTTATAAGTTACTAGGATATATTAGTGTTTATTTAAGCAACTTTTGTATAACATATAATTCTTTTATGACTTTCACAAAAATCATATATCAAATAGTGTCAAAATTGACACAAAATAGTTTTTAAATCAAGTATTATATTATTAATTGTTATTTTATTCCTAAAAATCTAAGGATCGGAAAAATGACTTAGATAAAGATATATATATTAAAAATAAACAATTTGGGGTTCGTTTGTCATGTTATAGTAAGTGTATAAACCATATAGTGTAAGAAAACAAAAAAAGACACGGTAAAAGTTAAATTATTTAACTTAGAGTTAAATCTAATTGATAAGGTTAAAATAATAACCTAAACTTGTCTAAATCATATTGGTTGATAGGATTTAGAGCCATCCCCACCTTATCTTCGAAATATATCAATCTGGAGCTATTTAAAACCAAACTTTACTTTATAATAAAATAATATTTTTAGTTATTCCAAAGGTGCCCCTCTCCTCCCTTATAAAAGGGCACCTCCTCCCCCTCCTCCTCACACATATTTGAGCACTCATGCTCGGCCAACCCCGGCCAAAATCCCTTCTCCACTTCCCTAGAATAATCCTAGAGGTCCTGGTCTTCTTCAAAACCAATCTTATTTCCCTAAGTGGAGGATTCAAAGAGGCGTTTCAAAGAAGAGGTAATATCCATTACCGATCTTTTCAATTTCTTTCTTCTTCAAACTTCTTATTCTTTAGTTGTTTCATGACAAAGTAATAACATCAGTATTACTTACATACTGATATGTTATTATAAATATGAAACAACCATAATTCACCTTCTATCCATCCTATAGAAAAATGAAATCACCGCGCGTGCGTACGTACGGAATACCGTCTCTACACCGTGGTGTAATCTATTTTCCTCCATCACCTTACAAGGATGGGTATAATGCTGTAATGAGTAACTATATATGATTATTATAAAGTGATATTTATACTTAAATAGTATAAATACACTTAAATACAATTCCAAGATCATGGGAACAATATCATCGCTCGTGCGTACGTACGGAATACCGTCTCCACTATGTGATGCGACTCGTTCTACATGATCATCATTACATAGTAATTATATAAATGAATTGAATGAATAAATATGATATATGTT
Source organism: Viscum album (assembly GCA_963277665.1). Lineage (NCBI taxonomy): Eukaryota > Viridiplantae > Streptophyta > Magnoliopsida > Santalales > Viscaceae > Viscum > Viscum album. Next base: position 281,047,866 of record OY728125.1, read on the forward strand.
ACACAAATACCATTCTGTATATATGGTATCTATAACCTTAAAAGAAGAATAAGAATTTATTCGGCAAAACACGCATAAGAACAAAAGGCAATAAAGACCCGAGTAACAAGTAACAATGAAATATTACTAATAAGAAGCTAGAAATATGACCATATATGATATCAAATCAATATTTATGATTCTGTAATAAGTAAATAACATTATTTAAACCATTATACAGTAGCTTCGGACACGTACAAAGCAAATCAGACCTAAGGTAAGGGAAATATCACAATCTCATTTTTATCTGAGATTGTTTATACTTTGGTATTTACTGGGGTGTATTTTATCATCCACATCCATGTTCCCTCAATATGTAATATTGTTTCCATCCACTTACAATAGTTTAAATCCAATTTTACCCTTAGGTGAGTTTTTAGTAAAGAATATGAAATGAATCTTTTGTCGTTTTTCGTACGAGGTACTTTTTGACTATTCCGACAAAAGTACGAAGAATGTTTTTTTAACTTATACGGCAAGAATGGATTTTTAAAACATTATTTCCAAGAATATTCCTTTATAAGTTTTCAAGTTCATTTTTAATAAACTTCTTTTAGTATATAATTGTATGACATTTTAAGAAAAGAAAACTATTTTTGAAGTAGAAAGGATATTTTCCTCAAGAATGGAGTTCAAATGTTTTATCAAAATTATTTCCCATCTAAGATAATATAGGGTTCTATTTTTATCCCTATTATTACATTGATTTGATTATGTTTTGAGGAAATTATTTTTATGAAGTCATTTACCTTATATGATTTGTTTTATGATGTCATGACGTTCCAAGAATTCCATTTTTGGTACATGTGTTATGCGATGATGTATGATTTATGATTATGTGGCACACATAAGAAAGGATTCATTATAAGATGGGTGGGACATATATCTCCCTCCAATACATTGGGTAAAGATTTATATCTCATGAGATAGACATGGCTGGAACGGAAGGTTATTTTGGTTCAGTGATACAGGACTGAAACGAGGAGTGAACTCAGTTCAGAAATGGACTTTGTCCGCTAAGATAGTCTTGGCAATGAGTCATGACTAACAAGAAATGATTTTCCATGATTATGTGTGCATGCCACAAAGTTTCAAGTGTTATGTTATTATTATGGGGATCTCATTTTCACTTCTCTGATTTATTCCATGTTATGATATTATGATCTCTTGTGCAGGTTATGATTTTCAAAAAGATATGATATGATTTTTATTTCATTTATTTGCCCTTGCTGGGCATTTGATCTCACCCTCTATTGTATGTTTTCTTTCCCCAGGTCAGGAAGAATGTTATTAAGTAGGATATTCCAAAAAGGGACTCTAGATATGATGAAATAAGTGGGAGGCAAAGTTGATGCTTTATGAACCAGTTGTTTATGTTTCCCAGTTTCTAAAGACACTATACCTATACGGTCCTTTCATGGTTTTTGTTATATGTTGTAATAAGTATGATTCAATTTTGAAGTATTAACAATGTATGTAAAGTATGGGTCGTTATAGATTTAATTTTGGAATTCCCTTCGGAACCGACATTTTCTTATGTCCCAAGATGCCAAAATGCCCAAGCTGATGCACTGGCTAATATAGCCACAGCTCTAGAAGATCGAAATCGAGACGAGACAACCATCAATTTTGCCCACCATCATGCAATTTCACCTTATGTTCGAACCAGAAGAGAGGAAATTAATGAAATTAGTCCTATTCTTGAACCGTATGGTCATACTACAGGATGGATGACACCTATCAGGGAATACCTTCAAAATGGAACACTTCCACCAGATAGAATCGAGAAAGAACAAATCTGGAGACATGTCAATTTTACTCTTTATGATGGCCCATATCACCTAGAGAAAATTCTCTACAAGCGTGGTTTGGATAGAGTTCTCTTCATATGCATTGATGGTGAAGAGACAATGGCTCTCATGAAAGAAGTGCATGCAATAGTTTGTTGTGCCCACCAGTCTGGACATAGACTGTCTGATCAAATTCTATGTCTTGGGTACTTTTGGCCCTCAATGATACAAGAATTTGTTGATTTCACAAAGAATTGTCATTCATTCCAAGTACATGCCAACATCATTCATCAACCCCCAAAGTTTCTTCATACAGCTAAATACTCGTGCCCATTTTCCACGTGGGGAATGGATGTGGTGGGCCTTACCCTTCAGCTACAGCCAAGCAGTTGAAGTATATTATTACTGCTACTGTCTTCTTTTCCAAATTGGAAGAGGAAATACCCCTCAAAGAAGTCAGTTCTAAATTCATTTTTAGCCTCATCAAGTCTAACATCATTACCATATTTGGTGTCCCTCATACTATATTGACGGACAATGGCACAAACTTCTGATCATTTGAGGCGAAGAAGTTGTATCAAGAATACAACATAAAATCAAACCATTCACCTCGGTATCATGCAGTGGCCAATGGCTAGATAGAAGCCTTCAACAAGACACTTTCAAATATAATACAAAAGATGGATGATAAAGATAAGAAGTCATCGCTTGATAAACTATTTCATGCTTTATGGGCTTATCGAACCACCACCTGCACTACAACACGGTCAACTCCATATTCACTGGTATATGGAATGGAAGCAGTCTTTCCAATTGATGTTCAATTACCTTCGCTCATAATAGCCATTTGTGATCATTCATCTATAGATGAGCAATCTCAAAAGTTATTGAATTAATTGGAACAGTTATATGAGAAAAGATTGGGAACCTTGCACCACATGAAAGTCTATTATAATTGAATAGCTCAAGATTTCAAAAAAAAGGTTCATCTTTGATCATTTGTTTACGGAGAATTGGTATTAGTTCTCAGAACTCCAATGATACCAGGAAAGAAACCTCCCATGATTGAGCCAAAATAGGAAGGACCTTACGAAATTCTAATGGAGCTTATTCTTTAATCTTAATGGATGGAGAACTCATCACTACTCCAACCAATGCTAGATTTCTAAAGAAGTATATTTTATAAACACAAAATACATAACCAATGGTCCATGAATATGACTTTAAACTATTTGCATTCTCATCCCGCGTGAAGTTAAACTGTGACGTCCTAACTATATGACGCTAAACTATAAAGAAGTCCCTTATGTCCATTAAGACGTTAAACTGTGAAAACGATCCCTAATACGTCCAAAATGACGTTAAAATGTGTCCTCTTTTGTCCTTACTGCATGACATTAAACTGCACAGTCCTCTTTCTTTTGTCCAACATGAAATTAAACTGTATTGTCCCATTCTTCCTAACTACATTATGCTAAACTGTACAGAAAACCCTTAATATGTCCAACATGAAGTTAAACTCTATTTTTTCCCAGCAACATGACATTGAACTGTGCAACACCAATAGTCCTAATTGCAAGACTTTAAACTGCACAGTCCATTCATATGTCTTACATGACATTAAACTGTGCATCATTAAGGTTGTTGTTACCTCTTGTTTCTCACACCGAGTATGACTCACGTGAGCTTTGATAAAATTTCAACCATAACACTCTCTCTGGGCCACTAACCACGTGCATGTCCCAATATCATTTTTAGGTCGTTGTGCACAAGAAAAAATTGATCACTAATTCATTCTCTAATTGAACTACATGGACTTTGATCCTTGCCTTCTAGGATGGGTACGTAGGCAACCTCCCATGGTTCAATCCAAAAACCAATTTCTTCACATCGGTTCACCTCCATCTCATATGTTGTTGACTCGTGAAACTGCCCCCAGAATCAAAATCTTTACATTGGTTCACCTTCATCCTTGCTATACAACATTAAACTATACAACACTTTTTTATGTACGACAATAAACAACAATATTCATTAATACCCTCACCTGAGAGGGAATAATTATTTACATTGATTTTCAATCATGTTATATTCCAAAGACTATGAACATACATGGAAATACCTGAAACATTTATCTTGTGTTAAACCATCATTGCACTAAAGTCCCCTTTCACCCTTCACATGTATGAACAAAATTTGTACAGAGGGTATTTTTAGAACTATGTGGGCTTGATTCCCATCCTTATGGGATACGTAGGAACGTTCGAGTGTCCCTCGAATCCAGCCCCATGTCTTTTGGGCCTAACCCCAAATTCCACTTTTAGTCCCTTGGCTAGAAAGTCCCCATGAAAACACACACTATGTATTTCTTATAATGGTACGAGCTCTATGACCCTAAACTAAGATCTCCAATCCTTTTGTCCCGCACGATGTTAAACTGTAGTTGAAGAACTGCATGAGGCTTGATTCCCATCCTTATAGGATACGTAGTGAAGTCCAACATTCCAATTCAGGACCCAACCACAACATGATTATGGTTAGCATTGATTTTTGTATCTCTGCATACATTGAAAAATACCCATTTCTATGTTTCATAATCCTAAAATTAAATATTTTCATATCTCCATAAGCCTTTTCTTAACATCTTATCACAAAAGGATTGATACCTGAGAGTTCTTTTTCCTGACTATGCAACATGTGTCCTTAGGCGGCCTTGCATAAGTAGTCTACATAATGGACCTGTCAGCCAAAAGATGCTATTATTTGACTATCCAACCAATTCCCTTAGGCGGGCCTGCATAATTCAACCCCCTAATGGGTTTGCTAAATACTGGTAACTTCATTCGTGGGAGGAAAACCTCTTTTGTCCTTATTTTTCTAAATGACAATATATAGGGATCCACAAAATATAGCCATCCTTAACATATTTGTTTCATGTCCTATTTCATGATCTGAATGTATTCAAGTCTATGGTTAATATTTCTCTTCCCTATATTTGGGTAAGAACTTCGTAGGAGTGACATTCATCTAGTTCTTCGTTAATCTAGTTTGGAAATATCTTCTCCATATTCAACTACCTCTCTCCATACAGAAAACTCTATGCTTTGGAAAATTTGAATCCCCATAAACTTATAATATATTTTTATCAATAGAAAATTAAATTTCAGAGAGTTCTTTTTCCTGACTATGTAGAACGTTCCCTTAGGCGGCCTTGCATAAGTAGTGTACATAACAGACCTATCAGCCAAAAGATGCTATTATTTGACTATGCAGCTAATGCCCTTAGGTGGCCCTACATAATTCAACCCCCTAAAAGGTTTGTTAAATAATGGTAGCATAATTCATGAGAACTAATTCTTCTAATTCCTTTTATCTTTTTTTCATATCATTCCTCAGATTCAAATTTTCTTACGTAGTAGTTTAAATATTTTCCCTCATACATGAGTGTGGTAAAATATTTTCAGATAAATTGTCAAGGAATTGAGTCAATTCTAATTCATTAGGTCAAAGATATTTTGACCTTAAACATTATCCTTTTTTATGTTCGACGTGCATGACTTTAAACTACACACAAAAGGCAAAGTAACTCTAAATAAAAGTCAAGTTCCAGGTCACTAAACATACATTTTTTATGATTTAGGTAATATTGAGAAATTAAAAGATTCAATGTTTGTAGGGTTATTTATATTAATCTTAGTAAAAATCAAACTATGCTTACTAGGCCCATTTTCTTAGGTAAAATTTAATGCAGGTAGCCAGAAAATACATGCACAAATGATTGAAGATGAAAAAAGTTTTTCATTTGGTGTACAAGAGATTAGAAGGATGTCCATAGATAGGAGTCTCGTCTCTTTTCCAGGAAATTACAAGAGGCTATAAACATAAGTCTTCACTTGATGAACAATATCCCAAGCTTCATCAGCAGCTACTTGAAGCTCATGCACTCGACCAACGTCACTCTTTTCAGCCTGATGGAGTGCTTTTTTGGCATCCACAATGGCCTTCATACCATTCGTTTGATCTCCCTATAGGGAATTATTGAGTTGGTCAAGTTCCCCAGTAATAGCGTCTAATTGTTGCTGAAGGTGAAACTACTTGATGACTTTATCTTTGATCTTATGCTTCAGATCCTTCATCTTGGCAGCATAGTCAGCCTCAGCTCGGGATACCGCAGCCTCAAATTCATTGATGTTGACTGACAGCTTCACTCTAGTAAAATCATCACGGCATTTTTTCTCCTGCTCTCTCCTGAAAATGACATGTTTCACCGCGGCATGGATCTTTTCATATCCAAAACCGCCAAGTCCCAATATGAAAAATAGGGATGAAAGTCAGGGAATCTTCAATAGAAACTCCTCCAGAGGCACTTCAGATATGATTTTCCATATGTTCTGTCCTGACTTGCGTCGTGAAAATTTGAACACCTTTTGAACTTCTGAGTCTGAATCAGCATCACTGTCACAGGGGAGAGTATAATCTGGGATTAATGCACTTCAAAAAGTTCCCAGTTCTGCTCTTTCCCCCATGACCTATGATTCTTCGCATTCGATTCCCGTTGGGGCGGAGGCTGAGTCCTCACCTCCAGATCCAGCCACATCAATTGATGGCCCTACAAAATCAATTTAAATCTTTGGTTAGTTTCAAAGGATAACAAAAGTTAATTGGTTGTCTTGAAAATTAAGTACAATCACAAATATTGTTATTCCTTACCCTGATGTATATTAGAAACCTGAGAAGGCTCCTCCCCATCTTTCCTAGCTTCAATAGGATTTTCAGGATGAGTTTGAGAAATCTCTATTAGGTTCATCTCCACATGTGCTAATGTCTTTGAAATGGTAGGGTTTTCTGTACCACATTCATGCATGGGTAGTTCAGCAGCTTGCTCAGACAAAACTGCACCTTTGAACCGATCATGATTAGACATGTAATAATAAGTTATTCTTAATAAGATGAAGTATAACATTCAGGTCCATAATCTTCTAAATTACATGGTAATTTAACATGATTTATAAAATCTTCGAATAATGCGCCAAGTCCCATCATTTCATCTAATGTCATCTCAGAATCTTGGTTAATCTCACCAGTGGGAGAATTTGATGTATCTTCGTGGCGACCTTCATCCTGCGGTCTGTTACCCTGGATTGCATCTTCAGATAAAATTGCGGCATCAGTTACAATAGCCACCAAAAGCTCAAATGCAGGGGATGAACCTGAAGTATCACAGAATGGAAGTTAGTTGATTTCTCATTCAACATTTTATGAAGCATTTTTAAACATACCAGAAGCAGGTTCTTCACTTCTTGCAACTGTAGTAGGAGGGATACTGGGAGCAGATGTTGTCTCTTCTCCAGGAGCAGCCAAGTTAGCCTGAATTTGCGATTGTTCCACAGCACCCTCTGTGGTCCTTAGTGGAGGATCAGTCCTCTCCATCAGATGGGAAATTGAAGAAGCCCCTGTAATCCCAAGGAAAATAAGCAACCTTTCCATGGGTTAAGACACATTATTATCTGAAGGAATTACCACTATTGATGATGCGTTTAGCAGTGAACTTCATCCTTAAATACCTTTGTCTCTTTGGTTTTTTGGGAGTGTCGACAGTCTCCCTTATAGGCACTTTAATTGGAGAATGGAAGGCCATGTCCAACTCCTCATTCATGTCCTGCTGGCCTGAAGATATCTCGCCCGACTCGCGAGCAGATTTAGCATCATCCCCAATGGAAGTACGACCAGGGATATATGGTGGCGAAAGAACCTCATTAGTTCCTTTCTTTGCAAGCTTCAAGATGAAGAAAATAACTTCCTTGAATAATAAAACATCGATTGAAATCATGTTGCAAAGTAAATAAGGAAATAAAACTTACATCTTCAGGGGACATGTAATTGTGCCACCCCTCATCTCAGCGGCGCCATGATCAATCATTTCCTTCACCTGCTTGGTGACAGAAATAGGATCATCAGTGGTATATATGACCATTTCCAGCTCTCTGATATAAGATTTCACTTCATCAGGGCTATCTTCAAAATTGATATCGACAGAAGCCAGAAGATTCCTTATTCCAGGGAGGTGTAGCCCCTCGCATAAATCCAGTCAGGCAGATTCAATACCACAGTAAAAACTCTGACACATCTGGACAGCCTCTTGTCGTAAATATTCAGTACGTGTAACAGAAGACTGCGAGGAAGGTCTTACAATCTTGGAATTCAATTTCTTCGCAGCTCCTACACCTATTGATATATAATATGAAAATAAGACTTATTGCTTAATAAAGTAATGGTGATTAAATTTCCACAATAAAGTAACTCAGCAGGACTTGATGGAGTAGTTCATTGGATTCTCACCAGAGGGTTATATCGGGAACGAGGCCGCTTTCCCACTTGTTGTACCTCATCGTACCCATCTTGGGAATCCGGTGAATCAGTCCTACATGAGGAATCCAGAAAATCAGCTTCATGTGGGGAAATATAACCTTCATGAGGAAGAGTTTCTTTCTCTACAGTCCTCTTCCTTTTCCCCACCTAATAAACTGGGTGATTCAGCACCCCTTTAGGGTATGATGCAATCCATTTCTTGGCATACTATGTAGTAAAATTATTTGCCGCTTTTTCAACTGGTAGCTCAAACACTACCCAAGTCCTCTCCCTAGATGTCAGCAACCATAGTTGTCGGGCAACCATCGGATGTGGCTCTAACCTGACATGTACATGGGGAGATACAGCAGTCTACTGCAAATACTTCAATTGACATGCAAATATATATGGAGCATAGGCCGCGCATATAATCTCTCCGTCAATCCTGGTGACCAGCACACCATCTTTGCAGTCCAGCATGTATGCCCTCAAATCTAGGCTGGTTGTTCCATCATCAACAAACCGCCCAGTTGGAAGATTTCCGTAAGGAAATAATTTGAATTCCTGATACATTCTCAGCCTCAGCTTCATGTAATAAGCATTTAGAACTAATTGAAAAATTCAAGAGAATGCCCGCACTGACAGCCTGAAATAACTTCCATGAATATATACTCTATTCTGTACATTGTACGTCCTGAAGTGAATGGTGATCCATCCCTAAAAAACATGGAATGGTCCCACTATTCTCAAAGGAGACTTACCCATGAAGACATGGAGTAATATCCTGTGAATCTTTGCTAAAATTGGGGTACCCAACCCAACAATTTTCCCCTCAGCCAATTTGGACGCAATATTAAAGGTCCCTGGCCTGACGCCTCCCTTCAAGTCCTTGACTGGCAGTAGATAAACACTGATCCACAATGCCAAAAATCCCGCCAGACGAGTCTTCTTTGGGATCCTACGATTCTCCTCATATCGCAACTTCTCAAATTCCCCTACTTCCAGAGTCAGAAAAAATGAGGCTGGAGCACCCCTCTTCTCTGTTTTGGGATAGGTGGTATGACGTGTGGGACTTTTCTCCTTGGGACCCTTCTTCTTGGATCCCTTCCCCTTCTCCTTCATCTCTTTCTCCTGCTTCTCGATAAGAAACATATCCATACACTCCTTTGGATGAATATCTTTCCTAGAATGAGTTAAGCAAGTCTCTAAACTATTGAGCTTATAGAAGATTTTAAATAATTCCCGAGCTAAAGCCGGAGGCTTCTCTGAATCATTCCATGTCATCGTGGGAGGGATGAATTCATCATACATATCACCCAAAATTGGATCCCCTGAGATTTGTTTGACATCCCACAGACTGATTCCTACTTCTCCATGAGTCAGATGGAAAGAATTGGTTTCTGGGCTCCAATGGCTGAGTATCTCTGACACAAATATATCATGTCTGTAAACAAATGTTTTCCCAAACCAGACGGCTTCGTATATCACATCTACATTCAAATCCTCGACAAACTCTGAACAGGTTTGTCGCACCAAGTATGCCCACATCCATGTTGGTTTCACACCTCCTCCAGGACAAAATTCCCAGCTCTTCTTCTAGCCTTTGGATTGATCCATCTAAGAGTTTCGGTAAATTGAGGGATAATATTGTGGTTGCAGCTCAGGCTTATGAGGTTTCAGATCTGGCGTACAAGGGTTTTGATGCATCATATGAGCCTTCTCCACTATTCCATCATTTATAAATACTCCTCCAAATGAGATATTTTTTGTAAAAAATTTGGTGTAATTCTGAATCCAAGAAAGTTGGAGATAGTTCTTTGCCTCTTGAATAGTAATATCTCACAGATGACCATAGCCATACAAAGTCAGATAAATGCTCTGAGGGAATTCATGATGATATTTCTTCAGATACTTGGCTAAATCCAGGAGAGTGCTGGCGCAGAAGGTATAATAATCATGGACAATGATGTTCATAATATCATCAAGTCGCTTGCTTTCTAGTTCATCATCCATTCCGATTCTCTTGGGAGCCATTGAATCTACACAAAAGTTGAATAAATTAACTCTTAAATAGGTTTATTTTTCATATAATTTGAGAAGGAATTCGAAAAAATTTCTATGGAATTAAGGTGTCCAAGTCTAATCTTGGCGCGCAAGTATGATGATTTTGTGAAAGTATGGATGTGCGACGCACATTTTTGGTGTGCAAGTATCACTATGCAAGTCCAAATACCTTGACAGCAATGTGATAGCGAAGAGACATCAAAAAATAGAGAAAACTACGCGGCGAAGGTAACTTGCGTGGCGAGAGCTAAAAAATTCGAAATATGGGTGCTTTACACAAGAATGGCCACCTATTTATATGCTAAGCCTCCCACCTATGCGCCTAATGCCAGTGCGCTCAAAAACACTGTGCGACTCCCACCTACGCGACGACAGTGGAACACTGAGTACTTGCACACCACTTCCACTTTGATTTTCTTCTTTTCCTCAGAGTAACATCCTCATTTCTTTCAGATCCAACTCTTAGGGGGGGACATTTGTTGATGCTCCTTTACGTCACATTTTCTAAATGAATGGAAAGGGAAATTCCATAGCTCAAAATTGATTCATCCATTGAAGAAATCATCAAAAATCAACAAAGTCATGAACAAGGATTCAAAGGAACATGTGTTGTTCATGTTCCTTCATGGTAATGCAAATACACTTGCACACCGGCTAATGGTCGTGCAGGTGACTTGCACACCCTCTCTGAAAATTCGCCCAGAGTCTCTCCACCATATAAAAACCAATGTGGGCCAACCCATTTGGGGACAAAAAATTCAAGAACCTGAAAATTGAGCTCTCAGCGCTCTAGTCTCTTCTCAATGATTCCAAAAACATCTAAGGTAATTTCTTACCTTGAACAGAAGATCTAAAGAGGGGGAGGAATGCCTAAGTGTTGAAACTCATCAAAACATGTGCGCCTGAGTGGCCATCCCTTAAGGGAAGTGGCCACACTTGCGCGCCTCCCTACTCCTTCACCAGAACATGCAAGCCACACTTCTATAATCCCGTAGGGATTTTACCAATGGATTGAGCCAAGTCTTGCCCTATTATTACCCCAAGGGCTAAAAGTCGCGCAAGTACCCATGTGCCGCGTAGGTATACCTACGCAGCCCAAACTTGCATGCCCACGCAGTACTTGCGTGCCTACCAGGACTTGCACGCCCCTCTCTTTTTGGGTGCCCTTCCTGCCCATTTCACCCCTCTTACACCTATCCATATCTTCTCTTCCGGATTAAACCTTCAGAACTCTCTCCAAAACCATTTTGGCGTGATTTCCTTGTTGTCTTCCTTATCTGCAACGAATTCTATGGAACATCTCTCAAAACCTAGTGATGTACACTTATTTACATCACTAAAGTTAGAGAGTCCATTCATTCAACCTCATCCTTTATGATGAAAGAATCCTTAACCGGGGCCTCCTTTTTAGGAGTAATCCCCAGTCCATCATTTCATAAATTTGGGCCTCCTTTTCAGGAATAAGCCCCAAGTCCTCATTAATTTGGGCATTCTCCTTAGAAATAAGCCCTAGTCTCCAAGTCCCCAAATATGGGCATGCTCTTTAGGAGTAAGCCCCAACCATAATTCCCTTAACCTGGGTTTCCTTATTAAGACCTAGTCTAAAATATAGGCATCCTTTTTAGGAGTAAGCCCCAAGTCCCTTAATTTTCAAATCCCTTTAAACTAGGCCACCTTTTTATGTGTAAGCCCCAGTCCAACTTTTCATTAATTTGGGCCTCCTTTTCAGGAGTAAGCCCCACATCCTCTTTAATTTGGACATTCTCCATAGAAATAATCCCCAGTCTCCAAGTCCCCAAATATGGGCATCCTCCTTAGGAGTAAGCCCCAACCTAAATTTCCTTAACTTGGGTTTCCTTTTTAAGCCCCAACCTAATATATAGGAATCCTTTTCAGTAGTAAGAACCAAGTCCCTTAATTTTCAAATCCCTTTAAACTAAGCCTCCTTCTCAGGAGTATGCCCCAGTCTTAATTTCTCTTAACCATTCCTAATTTACTTTTGATCTAGGCTTCCTTCTCAGGAGTAAAACCCAATAATAAGTCCCCTCCTAACTTTGGCATCTTCCTTAGGAGTAAGCCCTAAGATTAGAGTATCCAAATCTCTATAAAGTACATATACCTTTATGGGCCATGTTCCTAGATTTCATCCCTGGAGTAAATATTTATCTTTATCTATTTTGGGAACTCATACATACATAAGCCCCACATCATTTCTTATGATTGCATATTTCATTGAACAAATTGTCTGGTTTTACCAATACCTCTTGTTTCTCACACCGAGAATGACTCACGTAAACTTAGAGTGTAAAAGTAATTATAACATATTTCTTTGAGCCATCAATCGTACATAAACATCATACTACCTTACTCTAACTATGTGGGTTTTGATTCCTTTTCCAAAAAATTGATTTGTAGGTAGCCCATTTGCAGGTAAGATCCCAACTCTGAAATAATCCATGTCCTTTTGAATGACAATAAACATCTACTACCCCACTGAGTGGATATAAAACTAGTATGTTCATCATAATGACCAAGAGCTTTTTATGTATTGAAGGATACCATTGACCAAGAATCTCTAACAAATACAGATGATTCCATATCGTTGAAGAACCTCTAATACATATAAAATATTCTCTAAATTTCCTACATATTTAATCATTGATTGTCAGATCTAATAGAAATATCATTTTATACTTGGTAATATAATAAGGATTCACGAACATAACATAAATCTATAAAGAGAGTCCTGGAGTAGACAATAATTCCCCTAAAAAAGGTGTGATGAGTCAGACCTCCCATCCTCTTAACCAATGCAAATTCCTATGTCTTATCAGTTTACAACTAATGAGCACCTACCTTTGGAAACTAGGTCCAAATGGATATGGAATCATTGGATGTTTCTAGTTCTATGAACAAACCCGTTAGAAACCACTTGGAGTGTTTGAATCTTAAATCAATGAGATCATCCACATTTCTAAAGGGAAATAATAGGGATCGAATCCATATCCATATTCACATAAAATGAATCAAAATATTGTATAATAAGAGTTTCAGGAAACATATTACCACAATCAACAATAGGATAAGCGTTTTATATTTTAGATTAAATAATTAGTCTAATATAATTTATCACTTATTATGCAATATCTTGAAATTAATATAATGATATGATGAATTTACAGAACTATAAAAAATAAAGAAGTTGTTAGAACTAAAATAAAATACATTTAAGTTCCACCACATAATTTTTTTACCAACCTCAAGTGTTTTGAATACATTGGATTTCACTTGCTTCCTTGTATTTGTAGATTTCTAACATTACTTTTTGTCATTAACCCTTTGTTTGGTAAATTTTTTGGAATAATGTACATACTTCTTACATGTTCATAATTCATGTGTGGGTGGTGCATTTGTTTTATATTTCATTCTATTTATTTCATTTTTTGGATTCATCATATCTCATAGAATTTATGTGTTAAATTTCCATCTCTTCAAGACTGGAAAATTTTATTTGTTTCATTGAAATAATATAGCCCAAGTTTATTGAAATATTAATATCATATATGAATATTGGTTTTCATTATTATAAGGGTTTCATCCTTTTATATTCCTTGAATCTCTATTTTCTCTTCATACCCATTAAACATACAAAATATTGGGAGTCTCTAATTTCCATTTCCTCTTTAAAATTCATTAATAATATTCATCATATATATTTAAGTCCATTATATATAATTATTTTTAGTGACATGGTATTGAGTGAAAATAGATTATTGATATATATTTCATGACCAAATATAAATCAAGAAGTGTACCATAATGTAATGGGAATTTTTATTCATAGGTACCAATGTATACATCCTCCTTTTATTTCAACTCCCAAAATTACCTCTCTCGTTTTGGTATAAAGAGTCCAAGGAAGCTATTTATTGAGAAATGACTTATTAAACTTTTTATATTATATAGATTAAATTTATTCCACTATTATCAGGTTCTTTGTTAATGTCCACCATTAATCTACCACAGCTTCCTAATGATAAACTATTAAAGAATCCTTTTAACGTTCTAAGCACTGGTGAAACTAAATATCTTTTCAATTATGTTAATCTAATTCTTGAAAATTAGTTGATCAAAAGAACAAATAATGGAGAGTATTCATTATCTCGTGAAGAATCAAAGAAATTTTATACCTCACATGGATCATTAGGGTGTTTTATGGATTGTTTTATTATTCGCGATGTGGGGTGGAATTTACATGAAATATTTGAATCCTCTAATACCATTTTTTTATTTATGAGGATAGTAATTTAATTGTATATTACACTCATTTTAAACATAAATCCACTTAGTTATAGAAATTTTATAAACATAAAAGTGTTAAATGAAAAATAAATCTTAATATCTTAATAAAACTGGAGTAAATAATCATTTGAATATGAAAAGACACTCCTAAGAGGTCTTACTCTTTTATAAATTATTTTATACTATAATTAATTTTTCAATGGATTAATATTAATGTTAGGCTCTATTTTATATCAATCAAATCCCAAAAATTGATTAAACCATTTTCATATACCAATACATGTTTCACATACCCATAAATCTAGATATAATGATGGAAAATATTCTTTTCATGCAAAATTTGATACAAGGTGAGATGGATTGAGCAGGAAATGTTTATATTTTTTATATTATCTATAAGACAGACATTTCACCTCAAAAATAAAAATATATTCATTAAACCTAATGGTTTAGTGTCTTTGTGGATTATATAAATAAATTCCATGTTGTAAATTTTTCCTCAAAATTTCCCAAAAATTACCTTATCGCATGATATCATTCTAGATACATCATACTTAATACCCTTAATTATTACATAGTGAATGGAAATATAAATAATGATAAAAAATAATTAATTATTGAAATATGTATAAATAATATATAAAAGATTTAAGTCATAATCATGTTAGAATATTTGAACATGAGAGAAATTTAATATTAAAAGAACACAAAATCATCAGAGTTAACTATATGTCATGATAAAAGAATATAGACCTTCATTAGGGTTATCATAGAAACATAACATATATAAAAATGTAATAATGTGAAGACATTATACCATAATCATGGAACAATGATCATAAGATATTCATGTGACATAACATTGAAATGTGGAATAATTTTAAGTGAAGAAAATCATAACATTTTTTAAGGATAACCAACATAATATATATATATATATCTCTCTTAATAGAATAGGAAAACCACCCACCTATATCATAGTGCAATTAGGCTAACAACATATCCCCATAACATTTTGTACTTAGGATAACCAATTATGTCCAATAACATGATCTCAAAGGGTTTATATATTTACCCAATGTATTGGAGGGATATAATATATCCACTCATCAAATAATGAATACCATAAGTATGTGTTCCACGTGAACATGAAAATATTCATATTTCCATCATAGCTTAAATTGTTGGAAAAAATGTAGGTTTCATAAAACAATTACATGATACATGGTCATAAAACATACATATAATGATGGTTTATGGTATCATTAGAATATATTTCATGTGAGTCTTATGAAATAATAAGGGATGTTTACATAGATGAAAACACTTTATGAAACCATGAGATCATTACTATTAAAAAGAATAATTAATTACATATTATAATTTTAATAACCACAATTTCCAAAAAAAAAATAGAAAAAATAATTATAATTGAAATTACTTTTTAAAATCCAGAAAACATTGAATGGGAAAAAATTAGGGAAAACTATTATAAGGGATGGAAAAACATCTTTGTGGGATGTAACAAAAATAATATTTTTTTAACAATTTTGTAATGAAAGTAAAAAAATGAACTATGTATAAAATGTGGAAAAGAAGCCTTTTAATATTTTGATAAGAATAATGTTCAATAACATAGAAAATGATCTTAATAAGTCATGAATGGATATATAATAAAATCTGTAAAACAATACAAATAATTTGGAAATATGGAAAATGATTCTGGAATAAAGGAAGACATAATATTTGTTCCACTTATAAGAATTCATTAGGTTTAATTGTGTACCAAAGGGAAGCGAAATGAGAAGTCATTTTCACATCATATATAACCATAGGATAATTAAATATAATGATTTTTTGGAGATAAATAACCTATAATTTTCTAAAATAGTAATTAAGACCTAGATAATCTCAAATTACATGTGAGATTAGAAAATAAACTCTTACCTCAGACATTCTCTGGGATGAACGCTCTCCAACTCCCTGTATATAAAATTAATGTGTTCTATTCACCAATATAATAACCTTATTTTTATTTATTTTCCTTCATCAAATTCGTTTATAATTTTTTATTACCCATTCATTAATCCTTCTTTGTTAAAACAAATATTTGGGAGTCAACTACTTTTTTCCATGCATGTATTGGTTTTGAGGATTTTGTCCTTGATACTATATAATGGTTTCATAACCTAAAAAGCTTTCATGATTGTGTAATACCTAATTTATATGTAGTTATAGAGTCCCATGTTAGTTTCAGGAAGATTATGGTGAGGGTTATCAAGGAAAGCTAAAAAATATAATTTTCGGTGAATATTGAATTAAAAAATTGAATAATTTATTAAATATAATTTGAAATACTACAATTCAATAAATTTGAAAACATATTAAATTAATTATTTTGAAACAATATTACCATTATTTTTGTATCATTATTAAATCATGAATAAAACGTTATAACTTGATTCATTTAAGTGTTAAAACAAACCGAAACGAGAACACGTTATAATTACAAAATGTGTAATATCATATTATTTTATAGTAGTAATATCACATTAATCTAATCATAAGGATTTAAATTTTTTTATTATTGTGTTATTTTATATTTAATATGATTTATAAGATGAATTGATATAATAATTTATAAGAAGTTATTACATTCAAATAAAAATTCATAACTTCTCATGGGAACCTTTTTATTTTTTACAATATTGGGGAATATCATTGAGTCTAAGGGAAAAAAATGTGTGATGGGATTATTTGGCTGTAAAATATGGAAACTT
This sequence comes from Viscum album, assembly GCA_963277665.1. Taxonomy (NCBI): domain Eukaryota; kingdom Viridiplantae; phylum Streptophyta; class Magnoliopsida; order Santalales; family Viscaceae; genus Viscum; species Viscum album. Next base: position 281,065,189 of record OY728125.1, read on the forward strand.
TTATGGAGTAATTGTTTCTTCAGGTTTGGGACTCCCACCAAGTCACAACAATGTTTCTTTTGATCTATAAGTTGGTTAATATCATCTTAAGACATTTTAATGGTTCATAAATCATTAAAAACAATATTTTGGGATTTATAGTGAAATAATGGTTGGACCATTACCCTGGTGTATGCCATAGTTTGAACGTGGGTCTTTTATGTGAAACAGGAAAGGCCAAAATGTCCATTGGCTATACATGACTTAGAGTGGAGAATGCAAGTAGTTTTTATGTCGACTATGACTAGAGTGGCCTCACCACACCATGGTGTAGGACATGATGTGTCACAATGGCCTAAATATTTACATTATGTCATTGAAATTTGTAGTGTCTTTTCTCCATGGTAAGGAGACCATGGTCATGATGGATTAACAAGGGTGTGGTGGCAATGGATAAAAATTTTATATATTCTTGAATAAAAACTAATCCTTTATGGGAGGTTACTCTTATCTCTTGCAGATATTATCAAGGGTTTTAAGGCTCCTTTTGACTTGGTTTACCTATATTAAATCTGTTCTCTCTCTCTCCATTGGCTCATATTATGGATCTATAATAATCCATAAATATGTTTTTGGTTTTAATCTCTTGACCAAAAATGACATTGGTAAACTCTTTTACGCTTGGGATTAGTATTTGTACATTTGGTATCTTGATGATATGATCTCTCTAATTCCTATGTCCATTTTTTATGGATCTTGGTTTTCTCTGTTAGTGATGTAGGTGACTATATAAATTTTTTCTATACCTTGATTTATGTTTTGTTTCATAAAAATATCACTTAGTTTGGTTTATGAAATTTAGTTAATTCGAATATATTATGTTTGTTTTATGAAATCACATATTGTGTGTCTTGTAAAATGTTTTGAAATAGTTTTTTATTTTAAAATAGTTTTTTAGAATATGTGCTTGATGAAATCAAAAAATATATTTTTTTGACTCAAAAATAGATTTTTAATCACTATAGTTGTGATTCTTTACTTTAGAGAACGTTTTTCAAAATTATAATGATGATTTAATGAATTTTAATTAAATACATAGAACCTAGAGACATTTGGAAGCCTTTGCTGGGGATATATGGAAACATTTGTGAGTGTCAAACATCTAGTAGTTATGATTGTGATATTGATAGACTATTTTAGGTTGTGATATTATTTGGTTTCAAATTATTTCTTCATTATTGTTCCTTGTGTGACATAGTTATGTATTATCATATATTGGATCCTAATTATGTTTTGTGGCATAAGATTCATATATGTTTAATGATTTACATTATTGGATAACTTCTGCTATATAAATGTATTGATTAATTCCATAAATAATATCATTCATGTTAATTTATGATATTATTTTGGCCTTGAATAATAAAATTTTTTAAAGGAAAAACCAAATGATATTTTATGTAAAGTGTTTTAAAATTAAATAGATTTATAAAGATTGTTGACCTCACCGGTTTTGATAATCCCAATTATGCATTCACATACTTTGATAATCCCACTCAATGTTTATTTATTTTCCAATTATTTCAATCTCTAATATTATATTATCAAGATGCTAATAATATTAAAATAGTCCTTGTAATATTTTAATCAATGTTTATCTATGTTTATAAAAGTTTTGAATTTATTCTAACTCAATCAGATTTGTTTTTTATAAAACATATAAGTATTTAGTCGCTAATTTGCATATAGCTACAGATACAGATCTACTGGTACTTAGTCTACCAATAGACATAGTCACCGATAAGCTAAGGTCACCGATACATAGGGCTACCGGTATGTACAAGTCCACTGATATAGACTGCTACGGATAGAAAATGAGCTACCGATAGAACAAGTCTACCGTTATGCACAAGTCTACCGATACATATATCACTAATATAGAAGCGAAGCCACTGATACATCAATATACTGATACAATCTATTTTTACACCAGAGTTACCGATAGAGTAAGTCTACCGATATAAGCAATTCTACCGATAGAAGCAAAGTCTACTAATAGATGAAGTCACCGGTATATAGATCTACCAATACAAGATCAAATAGCTACTGATACCAAGAGCTACTGACATAAGTTCCAACAGCTATCGATACAAGGAGCTACAGGTACCTGACCAAAGAGCTACCGATGGAAGGTCACTATTACTAAAAGTCAACTGCTACCTACAGAAGGATACTGATGAAAGATTGACTAGTCAAACTCTACTCTAAATATTAGTTATTTATTAAAGCAATGGTTATATTTGATGATTTTAATGCAATTAATGTTCTATAATATGTATTGTTGGCATGTCAGGGAACCGTAGCTAGTACCCCTAAAAGGGAAATGATTCTTTTTAACAGAGCTGAAAGCTGTAAAATAAAGGACATAGATCGTGCAAAAAAAGAAGTAAAAAAAGACAAAATCCAGAAGGCAAGTGAAGGGTGATAAAGGAAAGGGCTGAACAACATTAAAATTATGGTGCATTCACTCAAAAAGGAAAATCTATATTCATACTGGAAGATCACTCGACATACTCAAAGACACTCATTCGAGAGGAGAACACAAACTGCATCTTGAGTGTAGAACTACATCAAACACATCATGCACTCAAGCTGATAAGTTGAACCTGAAAAACCAAGGAAGAGAACGACACTCTGTTTCTCAGAAAAAAACCAGAGAAGGACTCAAAATAATTTCTGATAAATCAAAAGAGTCCCGAGTTGCACTTCACATCACTAGAGAATTATAAACTCTTATCTATTCTCTTAGTGATTCTTTTATTTACATTTTGAGCAGTGTGTATACTCTGTATATTTATTACACACATTGTCTCTTGTGCTAAGCTGGAGGATTTCAAAATCCTCATTCAAACTCTATAACTCCCTTGTATCCCACTGTGGATAGAGGTAGAAGTCATGTATGACATGGACAGCCTGTGAGCTATTGTTTTTTGTCCCACGAACAACTATGGTAGAGGTCTTTGTACCTGGACAGTTATTTCTCTATTGTTTACCCTAATCCAGGGTGTGGATAAAATTTATATAATAGTTTGAGAGGAATAAGTCTTGTCTTGAGACTGAATCTCTTGGTTACATCTGCTGTGCATTTTATTTTAAGTCATAAGTTTTCAATATATTTCATATTCCACTGCTAATTACATTGAAATACAATTTGTTTTAAAGTTAAATTGATTGTTAAATTATCATGTGTTTATACTTATTAAAAACCCGGTAAGTTAGTTTCAAAAGTTAATTTAATCTTCTGACTAAATTAACAGAAACCTAATCAATCATTGAGAAAATTATTGAACATTTACGCTCTGTATAAATTCACTATAGTTTAACTTGTTTTTAAAAAGAGGGATTTTAAGAGAAATATTTTTAACAGTAATTTATATTTGAACTCAATTCACCCCCCTCTTAAGTAACCACTCCGACAAAAATTTGGTATCAGAGTTTGTTTTTATTAATACAGGATTTCAAAATACTCTGTTTTTCAACTGTGATTTTAGTTACATCTTTAAAGATCTTAAATTTTTGTTATTTATAAATTTTATTTCATTAAATTTATTTTCTAAAATATAGCTATGGATAATATACTAAAAGTTGCTGCTACCAGCAGGACACCTTTCATTAATGGTACAAACTATGCCCAGTGGAAACATAAGATGAAAATTCATTTGGAATGTATGGGATTTGATATCTATACTTCAATAGAGACTCAATATAAAATTTCAGAAAATGATAGAACTAGTTGGGATGAACCTACTAAAACAGCATACAATAATAACTGTAAAGCTGTGAATTCCTTGTACTATGCTTTAGGAGATGAAGAATTCAATCTCATTTCTTCTTGTAAAACTGCTTATGAAATATGGGACACTTTGGCTGCTTCCCATGAGGGAACAACCAATGTTAAAGAAATGAGGATGAATACCTATACTATTAAATATGATAACATTAAAATGAAGCCTAATGAACCAATTGCTGACATTTATCTCATGTTCAATGATATTTTCAATAATATGATCTCACTTGAAAAAGTGGTTCCAGCAAAAGAAAAAATTATGAGAATATTAAGATGTCTACCAAAGAGATGGAGAGGCACATCTGTTTCCATTAGATAATCATGCGACATCATCAAGCAACCAGTCAAAGAGATCAATGGTAAGCTTAAGATGTATGAGGAAGAACATAAGGTGAATAAGGAGGATGATGATGTACCTAAAATTAATTCTATAGCTTTTAAATATACTGCTTCTAAGATCAAGGACAATGACAAAGTTCAAATACAAATTGAATGTTCAACAAGTGAAGATTCAAACTCTAACAGTGATGCTGAGATGGCTCAAATAGCTAGGAGATTTAAGAAATTCTACAGGAAGAATAAATTCATCAGAAAATCAGTCTATAAAGGAAATTATGACAACAAAGGACAATGGAAGAATGATTGGTAGAAATATGAAATGAGTGATGAGGTTGTTTTCTATGAATGTAAAAGAAAAGGTCACATTAAAGTAGATAGTCTAAAATTGAAGTTCAAGAAGAATCAAAACTATAAGGATAGAAATTATAAGAAAGCAATGAAAGAAACATGGAGTGATTCAAAAGACACTTCAAGTGATTTTGATTGTGCAAAGGATGAAGACTCTAACAAGGCTAATGTGTGTTTTATGGCAAACACATCTGAGGTAACACTGGACACTCGTGTTTTAAATTCATACTATTCTAGAGTTGATTCTGATTTTGATTCTGAATCTGAAAATATGTCTAGTAAAGAATTATTTGAATATTGTAATATTCTAGAAGAGACATGTAATGAGTTAAAGGAAAAGAATAAATCCTTAAAAATAGCATGCTCTCCCTGCAAATGTTAAATCTACCTTTGATATTGAAAAGGAAAAGTATGATCAATTGTTAAAAGAAAATACTGAACTAAAATTGACTTATGAGAAATTAATGAAGGAATTTAAAAAATTCACAAATGGAAAAGATACACTTACACAGATTCTAGGTAAACAAGTGGCACCAAAATATACCACTGGAATAGGCTATAAACCTGGATAGAGACAGTTTACCAAAAATCGATTTATTCCTAAATCTGGACAAAATTCCCCTTGTTCGAGTTCAGGTAATTCATATTCCTCAACTAGTTATTCACATTTTAATTGATCAAACAAAGTTTATATTTCAATATCTATTGATTCTTTATAATATATGTGTCCTATATGACAAATTTGGGTACCTAAATCCTTTCATGCTCACGTTTCTGGACCCAGGAAGATCTGGGTACCAAAATCAATTTCCATCTAAACCAGTTTTGTAGGAGACCTGCTTGAAGAGTTCTAACAAGAAAGTATGGTACTTGGATAGCGGATGTTCAAGGAACTTTTCTGGAGATTATTCATGCTTTAGAAACTTAATAATGGTATACAGAGGCTATGTCACCTTTGGTGATAATTCTAAAGGAAAGATCATCGGCATATGCCAGATTGGTAATATTAATTCAATTTTAATTTGAAAATTTTTATTTGTTTATGGACTTAAATACAATATGTTGAGTATTTATCAAATATATGATTATGTCTTCAATTTTAATTTTGAAAATCACTCTTGTAATGTTTTTAACTCTAAAATGTTTTAGTGTTTTCTGCCTTGAGAAATGAAAATGTTTATGCTGTTCATTTTAATTCATTTTCCAAACAAAATATTACTTATTTAAATTATTTTCCTAATGAATTATGGCTTTGGACCAGAATATTAGGACACTGCAACATTCATTCACTTAGAAAACTGACTAGGAAGAACATAGTTAGAGACCTACCTAAGCATGAATTCCCATCAGACAATGTTTGTAATCCCTGTCAAAAGGGAAAGCGACATAAAGTTTCTTTTAAATCAATGAAAGAAGTTTCAACTTCTCAACATATCAAGTTGGTTCACATGGACTTGTTTGGACCTTCTTCAGTTTCTATTTTAAATGGGAAACACTATTTCTATGTCTTAACTCAAAAAAGTGAAGCTTGTTCTTACTTTATTAAATACTAAAAATCTATAGAAAACCTTAATGGACTTAATATTAAAACCCTAAGAAGTGATCATCATTGTGAGTTTGAAAATCATGAATTTGAATCTTATTGCTCACACAATGGATATAGTCACAACTTTTCCGCTCTTAGGACACCTCAGCAGAATGGTGTAGTAGAAATAAGGAATAGAACCCTTCAGGAAATAGCAAGTACCATGCATAATAAGTATGACCTACCTATTTTTTCGGGCTGAATCTATGAATAAATCTTGTTATATTTTCAATTGAGTCTTAATTAGACCTATTCTCTTGAACATCCCATATGAACTATAGAATAATAGAAAACCCAAATTTAGCTACTTCAGAGTCTTTGGCAGGAAACTCATTAATCATATTACCAAGGATAATCTAGATAAGTTTTCTTCTAAGAGTGATGAAGGAATTTTTCATAGTTATTCTTAACTATCAAAGCCTATAAAGTTTTCAACAAAAGAACAAAATGTATGGAAGAATCTGTTCACATCAAGTTTGATGAAACTGATCCACATGAACCTAAACCTTTTCTTTAATATCTTGAAGAAGATTTGAGTATTCTAGACATTAATGATAAAACTAAAGAACCTGCTGTAAAAACATCCAATTCTGGATATATTCCATAATCTACCTCTCTTGAACCCTAAACTATCGATAACCCTAAAATTTATAGCGCTACCTTTACTAGATCAACTAGGATTCTAAAGAATCATCCTTTGGATGTTTTTGTTGGTAATCTTGATAGAGGGACATAGACTGGAGCTTCTCTAAGAAACCAGATTGAAAATCAATCCTTTCTTTCACAGCTAGAACCTAAAAATGTCAATGATGCAATCAATGATGAATTTTGGGTAATGGCTAAGAAAGAAGAGTTAGATCAATTTTAAAGAAACAGAGTCTTGGAATTAGTTGACATACCCAAGGACACTTTGACAAAAGCCACTAAATAGGGTTTTAGAAATAAAATTGATGAATCAGGAAATATAGTAAGAAACAAATCTAGGCTAGTTGCACAAAGATATAGTCAAGAGGAAGGTATATACTATGAGGAAAACATTTCACATGTAGTGATATTAGAAGACATTGGGATATTACTTACATATGCTGCTCATCTGAATTTCAAGTTATATCAAATATATGTCAAAAGTTCTTTTCTAAATGGTTTTATAATTGAAGTTTTTTTGTTAAACAACCACCTGGATTTGTTAATCCTCATTTTCCAAATCATGTTTTCAAACATTCTAAATCTTTATATGGTTTAAAACAAGATCCAAGAGCATGGTATGATAGACTTAGTAATTTTCTTATTTCAAAAGGATTTACTAAAGGGATTGTTGATCCAACTCTTTTTATTAAAATAATTTCTAAAGATGTTTTAATAGTACAAATCTATGTTGATGATATTATTTTTGGATCTTCTAAACAGTCCTTATGTACTAATTTTTCAAAGAGTATGAAAAATGAATTTGAAATGAGTTTAATGGGAGAACTCAAATATAGTCTTGGATTTCATGTTTTTAAAAATGAAAATGGTATTATTTTAAATCAATTTAAATATACAAAGGATCTTATAATCCGTTTTGTTTTGGATAGTATTAAGGAAAGTGATACCTTTATGAGTACAGTCTGTAAATTGGATGTGGACGAAACTGGGAAACCAGTGGATCAATCAAATTACCGAGGTAATATTGGAAGCATACTTTACCTTACTACTAGTCGACCAGATATTATGTTTAGAGTGTGTATGTGTGCAAGATTTCAAGCTAATCCAAAAGAATCACATTTACTTGCTGTTAAAATAATATTTAAGTATCTTAAACACACTATAAAATTAGGTTTGTTTTACCCAAAAGGACAATATTTTGAGCTAATGAGTTATTCAGATGCTGACTTTACTGGTTGCAAGTTGGATAGAAAATGCACATCTGGAAAATGTCATTTCTTGGGAAAATCCTTAGTAACTTGTTTTAGTAAAAAGTATAATTATATAGCCTTGTCCACTGCCAAAGTATAGTATATAGCTGATGGTAGTTGTTGTGAATAACATTTGTGGATGAAACACAATCTTTTGGACTATGGATATGATTTTAAGCATGTTTCAATTAACTGTGATAACACTAGTTCAATTAATTTTTCAATGAACCGTGTATCTCACTATAGGACCAAACACATTGATTTAAAGAACCACTTTTTGGGAGATCATTACCAAAAAGGTGATATTACTCTTGAATTTATAGGTACTGAACATCAATTAGCTTACATTTTCACCAAACCATTATGTTTGGATAGGTTATGTTACATTTGGCATGAGTTGGGAGTGATTATCCTTGATCAATAGGTACCTCACCAATGCGATGTTACCTTACTAATGTAACCTTACTGATGTAACCACACCGATGTAACCTCACTAATGTAACCTCACTGATGTAACCTCACCGATGTAACCACACCAATGTAACCTCACCAATTCACCTCACTGATGTAACCTCACCGATGTAACCTCACTGATAGGAATTCCCATTGATAATCCCTACCGATGAGTGCGCTGTTTTAAACATCTGTCTGCCACCAGAATCTGAATCGTTTTTACTTTATTTTATTTATTTTATGATTCTAAAATGACAAAACTAAGTCCTAGTTACTTCTTAATACACCGAATCTTTCATTTACCCTCAAACCTTAGCTCCCGAATCTCTCAAAAACCCTAAATCCCTCAGACCAGAGATGGAAAAAACAAAAATTCCTACCATCAGAGATGACACTGATGAGCCAAATGCAAAGAAGTCGAAGTCTGAGCCAGAAGATAACAGTAGTATTGGTAGAACAAGGCCGGGGAGGCGACCAGTGAACCCTCATTTGCAAAATAGAGTTATTGTGATTGAAAAAGAGTTGTGCGTGGAATGGTTGTGGGCCAGCAAATCAGTAGTTCTCGAGGTGTTGGATGATGAAAAGTGGGTAGATTTCTTTTCAAACAACAATGTCCCCTACTATCCGATGCTAGTGAAACAATTTTATGAGTTTGTGAGTTTTGAGAAATCAGAAGATGAGAATCGAGTGATTTCTTATGTGAACACAAAAGAGATATCTTTTTCATCCATTGAATGGGCTAAATGCCTGAAGATTCTACACGAAGGTGTTTCTAGCTATTTCTCGAGAGCAATACCACCTAAAAGTAATATATTTGATTATGATACTTCCTTGGAGGAGCTCACTAGTAATGGAAATCAAAGACATGTGGTGGCTGCTGAAATGGATGGAGAGAACAGATTTATGTTCAAGTTGGTTCAGCAAGTCTTAATACCAAGGAGAGGGGTCTTTGAGAATTTAATATATCCAGATATGTATCTCCTGAATCTCATGAGACATTTTGTGAAAGTTAATATATTCATATTGTTGATGATTCAAATGGAGGACATGACCAGACCAAAATCAAAGAATAATGCCTTATTTGTTTCCAAGTCGATCTCAGTGATGACCAAAATGAAAGGGGTAGCCGAGTCACAAGATGAGACTGTGGTAGTAAGGAACAATTTCTATATCACAAGAACTGTTTGCAAATATATGAAAATAAACTGGAACCCATGTAGATGAGAGTGTGTTTATGTTGAACTGAAGGTTTATGATAAATTCAATCATGTGGATGATCCTTCAAGGCCTAAGGATGTGAGGGATCCAGGTCTAGGACCTGATAAAGAAGAACCTAAGTACAATGATAAGACTGATGAAGAGGAGACCTCTATGACAAATAGAAGAGATCCAGACTTGCCCCCAGTCCTATTACTGAAATTTTATCTTCTGAAAAGGAGACTTTAGTAGAAAAAGATACAACTGTTGATGAGGAAGACCATCCATCCCTTGAGCATGAACCAGAAATAGAGAATGAATCTGAAGCATCTGATTATTTTTTCTTAAGTATGAGTCCATTGATTGGAAGCTCAGTTGTGCCTACTAAGGATGAGGAAGGTGAAATGGAAGGATTTGTGCCTAATCTAGAGGTGCCTCCTATTGTTGCAGTTGTTGCAGAGATGGAATCCATTGTAGAATAATCTTCTGAGGAAGAAAGACCTTATGAGAATACAGTTTTTTTACAAGAGAATGCACCCATTGAGGGGGAACATCAAACCAGATTTGGTAGTGTTTCAATGGCTGTTGATATTGAGGATTGGGCAGAAGACCCAGGTTTTGTGGTTTGTGGATTGGATTATCCTAATTCTGATAATGAGGCATCTTTAAATAGACCGAAAATCAATTATGATGTTCAAACTGAGTCATTAACTGAAGATGTGGTCATAATGCCTGATCTGGAAAAGCTAAAATCTGATCTCAAAATTAGGTTTGTGGAAGAACTAAGGAAAATGGAAGCTTCACTAGTGTTATCAATTCAATCGATTATGAATGACTAAGTGGACAACATAGTATTGGAAAGAGAACCTTTTGTGGTTGCGCCTGCTGATGTGATCACCGGGGCTGACCATGAATCCTTAAAGGATGAGCTGAAGGAGTCCTTTAGTGCTTCTGTTACCAAGTTGAAGCACTGTTTTATTGAAGAGATGAGCAATTTGGAAAAATCGCTTGAACTCTCTCTCGGTTGTAATAAGTTTACCTTTGTAGCAGAAATAGTGGATGAAGTTACAACTTTCCAGACTCAAGTATCTAGACTAGAATAGAATTTTGAAGCTCTAAAGAAATCTATTATCTCTTTAGAATCTTACATGAGTTCAAAATCTCAAGCAGACAAGGACTTAGACTATGTTAAAAGTGTTGTGAGCCAGATGGTATTAGTGTTTGAAGGTTTTAAACCTCCATGAAAGATCATGTTAGCACCCAGGATTCCCAAGTGAAAAATCTTATTAGTGGTTTGAATAAAAACTTCATGGAAACTGTATCTTTCCATGTTGGTTCTCTTGCCTCTAGACCTTCAATAGAACTAAACCAAATTCGAGCTGTGATGAAGGAAGAGCTTGGTTCATCATCAACCAGTAGCTCTATGGACTCATCTGACCTGAGAAAAGTGGTAATTTCTACTAGAGATTTAGTTAGAGAAATAATGAAGATAGTTCAAGACTATATGAGAGAAGCTTCTGCCTCTCAGAAAGAAGTGAAAGAAAAGGTAGACTACTATTTTCAAAGGATTTATTCCGAACATCAACTCGACAAACACATCAAACTTTTGTTAGAAAACCTGATGTTACCTCTTATCAATCAAGCCTTCTGAGAGCAAGTCAGTAAGCTAAGGGAATTAAATCTAGCCTTGTACAAATTCATGGAAAACAATGATGATTTCATAACTTCTATTGAGCGAGGAGGAGGCACAACTATGGATTTCAGAAATCTTTTATTGCCTATCTTGTATGTCAATGCTAGGCCAGTGATTGTCCCTCCAACTTTACCTGCATCTGCCTCCACTGCATCTCCTATTCAGATGACTCCATCCCAAGAAAACTAAAGCCTTACCCCTATGATCTCTCAAATCACTCCTCATTACAGGCCAGGAACAGTTTTAGTGGCTCAGCTTCCTATGATCATTTCTGGAATTCCTAAGCCTTCACCTGCATCCACACAGTCTGAATCTGCTTCTGATCCAAAGATAAAATCTAACATTGAGGAAGTGGATTAACTAGGTGGATACGATATTTGATAGGAATACCTTTAATTTTATTTCCATGTACCTTTTTGCAACTTCTAATACAAATGGCTTTCTCTTCTTTTTCATTTTATTCCTTTTCTCTTTGTGGTTTCCCACTTTTTTATTAACACAATTGGGGAGAAATATTATCAAAGTTTCAAATGTGGTGATATATCCCAATCAATGTTTATCTATTTTCTTATTCTTTCAATATATGATATTATATTATCAAGATTCTAATAATATTAAAATTGTCCTTGAAATATGTTAATCAGTGTTTATCTATGTTTGTATAAGTTTCGAATAAAATCTAACTCAATCGGATGTGTTCTGTATAAAACAGATAGGTATTTGGTTGCTAATTTACTTATAGCTACTGATATAGATCTATAGGTACTTAGTCTACCGATAGACATAGTCACCGATAAGCTAAGGTCATCGATACGCAGAGCTACCAGTATGTACAAGTCCAGCGATACAGACATCTATCGACGGAAACTGATCTACTGATAGAACAAGTCTAACAGTATGCATAAGTCTACTGATACATATATCACTAATATAGAAGCGAAGCCACCGATACATCAATCTACAGATACAAGCTACTATTACCCCAGAGTTACCGATAGAGTAAGTCTACCGATAGAAGAAAAGTATAACGATAGATGAAGTCACCGGTATATAGAGCTACTGATACAAGATAAAACAGCTACTGATACCAAGAGCTAACGATACAAGTTCAAATAGCTACCGATAAAAGGAGCTACTGGTACATGACCAAAGAGCAACCGATGGAATGTCACTATTACTAGAAATCAACCACTACCTATAGAATGCTACTGATAAAAGACTGACCAGTCAAAATCTACTTTCAATATTAATTATTTATTAAAGAAATAGTTATATTTGATGATTTTAAAGCAATTAATGTTATTTTATGTGTATTGTTGGCATGTCATGGTATTGTACCTAGTACCCATAAAAAGGTAATCATTCTTTTTACCAGTGCTGAAATCTATAAAAGGAAGGAAAAACACCGTGCAAGAAAAGATGTAAAAATAATTAAGAAATTAAGAAGGTATGTGAAGGGTGAAAAAGGAAAGGGATTAACATCATTAAAATTGTGGAGCATTCACTCAGAAAGAAAATTCTATATTCATACTAGAAGATTACTTGACATATTCGAACCCACTAATTCTAGAGGATAACACAAGCTACATCTTGAGTGAAGAACTACATCAAACACATCAAGCACTCAAGCAGATAAGCGGAACCTGAAAACCCAAGGAAGAGAAAGATACTCTGTTTCTCAGAAAAAACCAGAGAAGGACTCAAAATCATTTCTGATAAATCAAAAGAGTCCAGAGCTACTCTTCACATCCCTAGAGAATTCAAAAATATTATCTATTCTTTTATTGATTATTTTATTTACATTTCGTGCAGTGTGTATACTCAGTATATTTATTAGACACACTATCTCTTGTGCTAAGCTGGAGGATTTCTAAATCCTCATTCAAACTCTATAACTCCCTTATATCCCACTGTGGATAGTGGTAGAGGTTAAGTAAGACCTAGACAGCCTGTGAGGTGTTGTTTGTTTTCCCACGAAGAACTGTGGTATATGTCTTTGCACCTGGATAGTGATTTCACTGTTGTTTACCCCGATCTAGGGTGTGGATCAAATTTATATAAATTGTTTGAGAGGAATAAGTCTCAACTTGAGACTGAACCTCTTGGATACATATGTTGTGAATTTTAGTGTAAGTCTTAAGTATACTATATATTTCATATTCAGCTTCTAATTACATTGAAATAAAATTTGTTTTAAAGTAACTTTGATAGTTAAATTAGCATGTGTTTATACTTATTGTAAACCAGTAAGTTAGTTTCAAAAGATAATTTAATATTCTGACTAAATTAATTGAGACCTAATCAATCTTATAGAAACTAATGGAAAATTTACACTCTGTACAAATTCACTACAGTTTAACTTGTTTTTAAATAGGGGTATTTTAAGAGAAATATTTTTAACAGAAATTTATATTGGAACTCAATTCAACCCCCCTCTTGAGTATTCACTCCGACCAAAAAGATGTTTTGATTTTGTGGGTAGAACTAATGGATGAATACTGATAGATAATGTATAGATTTATGGTGGTATCCTACGGGTTGTTTAACTCAAAACCGAAACATGTCTTTGAGGATATAAGAAAATGGTTTTTTAGGATAACAGTAATGGAAATGCTTTCAGGTTTCTCTCATGAATCCCATAGTTTTCATTTCCATAATTTTCGGTTGTGATGGGGGTGAAAGATGTTCACATTGAGCAAGGTTTTGACCATGGTCTTGACATTATTTTTTATTTCTAGGTTTTTCATTTAGTAATTGATTATTTTTATCATTATTATATACCCTTGTAATCCACATTGTACTTTGACTGCTGATATCTTCCATATTGTACATGAGGATAGTTTTTTTCCTTATGTAAATATTCTCTTTGTGGAATTCCATTTTGGGTGACGTGTCATGTAAACTTGTGTTGGTTCACTAAAGATGATTAAAATTGGATCACCAAACCAAAAGTGTAATGAAACTACACGGTTTTTGTTTTATATTTCAGGTAGATATAATTTATGACCATCAGAACTCATGTGGTAAGTACATATGGTTTCCTAGCTAGCTAACTTTTATATCTAACTCTGAGTTACCAGGGGTGGTCAAGGGTTTGCCTCAAACTTTAATTTTTTTCTGACATTTATATAAACCTTATTTTTGGTGATTATTTGTATGAACTGTGTCATGTCTCCATTGTCTCTCTTGAACTTGTGGATTCCATTGATTCATAACAATTTAGGGATAGATATTATATTCTTAACATTTTCTCTAATATAGTGTTACCTATTGTGTTTGATAGATAACCCCACCTAGAAGAGATATTCTAAATCAAGTAGAGGAAATAATGAGACATGTTCCACAGCTAAACCCTCTAGAAGAATATTTATTGGTGGAATCAGTAATCCATGTAATCTAATCTCTGGTTTATATGGGTGTTGGAAACTAAGAACAAGTGGTAGTTCATGGATGAAAATTTATCAAAAAATAAACCACCTATCTTTAATGGTACAAGGGACCAAAATAATTCATATAGTGGATAAAATATATTGATAGATTCTTTCATTTCTTGAAGACTCCAAAAGAATCTAGGATGTGTTTCTCCTCTTATATTATTGATGGAACTAGGAGGAAATTTTGGGAATTCATTATGTAACTTAATTTTAATGATGACAATACTTTGATAACATGCATGAAGGTATTCAATCAATGGTTTTGTCTTGAAAACCTATGAGTGGGAAAGGATCATAAATTTTTTACCTTTGAGTAAGGGGATTGTTCATTTTTAGAGTATGCTACTCATTTCATTGATTATTTCAACTATCACTAAAATATTATTATAATGACTACCTTAAATCTATGTGGTTCGATATGGGTTTAAGGAATGATATTTGGTCAAATTTCATCCTCTTGTGCATGTTGAATTTTACTTAGGTGGATGATAAAGTATTTATAGTTATGGTGGACCCAGAAATAAAGATGGTTTCATTTAGATCTTTCGTTATAGTGGAAGGTGGCCATAGTGTCTCTTATTTTCAGAAAATGGAAGCTTGGTAAGGATGCTCAGTTTCTGTCAGGGGAAGTATCAAGGGATTTTAAAGGATTGAACTAGGTGTATTTATATCAGTTTGGGATACTTTTCCATACAGGCCATATCTATATGGTGGATCCCAGTACGTTCCATTATTGCAGACAATCATTTCAACTTATAAACAATTTATAAGTGTATCCCAGGGCTACCGATATGGATACACTCTTACCAAAGTATCTTTGGATAATTATGACACAATGAAGGGTGGTGGAAATCATTCTCTTGAAAAAGGTGGATACCCATTCAACGACGAATGATAAGGGAGGTTCTAAGACAAACATATTTATACAATGGTGTATACACAAGATTAATATAAAGAATGTCCATCATCATTGAGAGGTATGGTTTTTATTTTCGCTTATATGGTTCTGGAATTGATTGTTACTTGAGAATTTCATTCCATTATATCAACTACAATAACTGATGTTTTTAGATTATGTGGGGGTTATTCCATTCATGATAGATGTTTTCACTCCAATGGTAATAAGGGAGGAATAAGGATTCAAATGTTTTGAGTTCCTGTCATGATCTATTACCATCAGGTTATGTGGGATTTACTAGTTCTTGGTCTAGATATATTTGACTGCATCATTATCATTGACTTTATGGTTATCCTTAAATAATAAATAAATTTTTATCACCATCAAGTTTAGAATATATATTCTAATGGGGATGCTCTAATCATTAGAGATGAGTGGGATCCTAGATCAGAAAGATAATGATATGTTGTTTCTGATGCCATAATGATCTAATTCAAGTTGTCAGATATGTTTCAGGACACTATCAACCGGAATAATATTAGTCCTCTTTCTGATATAGTGGATGAGTTCCATAATCTTTTTCATGTTGATTTTGTTAGCTACCCCCCAAATAAACGTTTAGTTTTATAATAACCAAATTCTAGGATGATTCCCATCTCTATAACATCCAATCAAATGGAAACTAACGAGTTAAAGGAGTTTAATATTTAACTACGAGATTTTGAGGCTAAAGGATTTATTCATTATAGAATTTGACCTATGTATTCTCTATATCACTTTACAAAGAATGAAGATGGAATAAATTGTATTGGTGTTGATTACATAAAAATTAATCTAGTGATGGTTAAGAACAAGTATCCCTTTATGAGAATTGATGACATATTTCATAAACTCAAGAGAACCATATGGTTTTATAATATTGATCCTCATTTGGTATACCATCAGTAAATGTTCAAAATGGGGGATATTCCTAAAAACCATTAGGAGCTAGTAAAGAGATTATGTGTATTTATTTGTTCCATTTAGTCTCACTAACACTATTGTGATTTTTATAGCCTTCATGATACATATCTTTCATAATTTCATTGAATATTTTGTTATTATTTTTCTAGTTTATATTTTAGTGTTCTCTAATCAGAGGATGAACACATGAATAATTGAGATATCATCTATGTAACTCTGAAGGAATAACTTCTGTATGGAAATCATTCTAGAAGTAAATTTTGTTATAAGAGGTAATATTAATGGGAATATTTATATATGAGTGGTTTTTATTAGTGAATCATAAAAATATTCAATTGGTTGTGTGTTGTGAAAATCCATAAATGATTTTGATATTTGTATAGTCTTGGGTTTAGTAGGATATTACATCTGTTTTATTCTAGACATCTCTATGATAACATATATTATGAGTGAGTTGACCTATAAGGTTGTCATGTTTAAATAGAATGAAAATTGTCAAATTTTATTTTAGGAATCTAATGTGATATTGGATTCATATTTAGTTTTGATTATTTTTAAAAACATTTTTTGATTATGATGTATACTATGATGCATTAAGTGTGGTATTAGGATGTGTTCTGATGCAAGGGAAATAGGTGGCAAACTAATCAATCAAAAAAATACATCCTCATTAAAATAATTATCTTACCCATGATATAAATATATTTTTAGTTATTCATTATCTCAATACTAGATCCCACGATATCTTCGGTGATGGGTTCACTATGTATTTAGATCATATGAGTATAGAGTATATGTTCATACAATGATACTTGAACTTGTGATAAATATGCTGAGTAAAGTGTATTCTGACTTTTGATTTTGATATTACTTATAAACAAAAGAAATTGAATGTGGTTGTTCATGTGTTGCGAAAGAATTTACATATAAAAAACCTTGAAGGAATCAGTATAACGGTTGTCTTTGATGAGTTTTTTCACAAATATAAGTTTGGATGTGGAGTGGGGTGATGTGATGTATATTTATCTTTTATTGAAGCTGATTCATACGTTGATGATTGGATTCAAATTAATACAGTTTTATACATCAATTATCTGTGTTTTAGTCAAATCTATAATGGTGGGGAGACCATAGGAGACTGTTCTCGATCTCTTGATGGAACGTTGTATTTTCAAAGATGGTTGGTTGTTCAAATTTCTATGAGACGATATTTGATGGATACTGAACTAAATTCTGGTTGTTTTGGGAACCCTAGTCCTACCAAGAAGTTTTTTTTAGTTGTTGGTACTAGTGTTCGGGGATGAGGTGATCAATTTCAAATGTCATCTCATGGTGCCTTACTTGTAAAAAATTTAAGGAGTAATAAACACCTAGCAAGTTGTTACATCCTTTACCAATTATAATATGGAAGTGGGATGAGATATATATAGACTTGAATTTTGGTAAACTATTACGATAGATTCACTTATGGTGATCATAGATAAAATTACAAAATCAGGTTATGTCTTTCCAAATACGGACAATTTGAAGGAGGAATATCTTGGGCACCTAAATGTATGAGAGATCATAGAGCACTATAGAATGCATTATGTTGTTGTTTTTTATAGGTAAACATAGTTTACATCAAAAATATGGAATGGTTTTCAAGATAATTTTGGAACCCAATTTAATTTATTCATGGTGTATCACCCTCAAAAGAATGGCCACACTGAGAATACCATTTAGATTGTTGAGAATATGCTTCGAGTGTGCATTCTTGATTATAGTACCTTATGGTAAAATCATCTACTTTGGTCATATTTTCCTATAAAAAAAGTTATCAAGACACAATTAACATAATTTTCTTTCAAGAATTATATGGGAGTCGATGTAGATCCCCCTTTGTGTGGAGCGTATTTAAGACAAAAATATTCTGTTGGATCAATAATTATTCAGGAGATGATGGAAAAGTTATAGTTGATCCAAAAAAGGTTGTTGATAGATCAGGGCCATCATAAATCCTATGAAAACCACCATCATCATTCGTTGGATTTTATGGTGGGTAGTGGTATTTTTCTCAAATTTTACATGAAATGCTACATCATTTTTTGGGTAAATAAGGTAAAATGGAACTCTGGTTTTTTTCCTTTTGATATCATCGATCTTCTTGGAAAGGTGGATTATCATTTGGACTTTTTGCCTCAGTTGAAATAGATTCAAGGTATGTTTTATGATTCCTAATTGAGAAGATATCAACTAGATCATTTCCACATGACATATTGTGACAGATATTAATCGTGATCCTGACTCCTTATAGGTTGAGTAGCCAATTTAGATTATGGATCTCCAAGATGAGGTGCTTCATGGTAAATAAATAACTTTGGTTAATTTACTATGGTAAGAATGAAGGTATATACCTGAGATGTGTTAGTGAGAATCATTGATGGGAATGTAGTGAAATTATCCTTTCACGAGAAGAGTCTCAATAACTTTCTCGGGGAAAATTTTCCTTATTGGGAGAATTTAAACACTCTATATGCCAAATGTATTTTTTTCATTTGGTCTTTAAGTTATTTAATTTAATTGTTGGATGTTTTTAGGTACATGGTGGATTTTAAATAGTCTTTTGGTATTTTATTTCAAAATAGTTAGGACCACATCCATGGTGTCGTTTTTGGTGTCCAAGTGGTTCTCCTCTGTCTAACGGGTTGGGCTAAAATATCTAATGACCGGGACCATCCTAAGGTGGTGTGTGACGGGAGTATCATTATTAACAATAAATTTAGGTACCTTTCCATAACATGATGGATAACATGGTGAGATAAAATGGTTTAAATATTTTTACTAGGTCATGGTTCATCCCCATGTTCTATCTCTTTGGAAAAACAACCAAAACCATAGGGAATTTACTAGGTTTTACTGGTGATGGTTTCAGATTTTTAAATTTATCTAATGGAACCTAATATTTTTAGATTGGTTACTCATCCTGAATAAAATATTTATGAATAAATTTATGATATATTTAACTCGGTTTCTTTCTATTAAACTGTTGTCATCTCCCCTTTTCCTGTGATTATAGATCTATCATGTTCTAAGAAAGGGTTTGGTGGGGTTCAGTACATGGCCTAAAATTGATTTTAGTAGTTCCTTTACAATTAGAATTACTTTTGATAGATCTAAGATAATTAAGACCTAATCTCTTTGATTCTAATAACTATTTCCATGGGTCACTAGGTTTTCCCTATTGGCAAGGTAGTTATATCTATAAAATATTAATATCTCTTTATTTAATTACTGAACAAATTTCTTTGATTTGATTTATGAAATTACTTGGATTAATATTTATGCGGGTTTTTTATGAAATTAAATATTCTGTCGATTTTGAAGTGGTATTTGAAGGATTTTTTCTTTGAAAATGGTTTTCTTCACACCATGTGCTCAATGAAATTCTTTAATGATTTTTTAGAATCAAAAAATATTTTTTATCATAGGATTGGTGAAATTTTTTTATGAAATTATTATATTAAATTGTGAGCATGGTTTATTTAATTTTTTGGGAAATAAATATCACATGGGATAATTTGGGGACCTTGGATAAGGATATATGAAAAAACACACTGAGTTTTGAACTGCAAGGCGATATGATTGTGATATTAATAGATTGTGGCATAATTCTATATCATTGCTATTCACAATATGTGTAGAATAGTGTTTTGTATACACCTTAGTTCTGTATTCCCATAAGCAAGATCTTAATTATGTTCATGGATCTTGGTTTCTTTTATGATTCATGTTTTATATGATTAATAGGTTATCTTCTGAGATATGAATGTCTTGATTAATTACCTTAGTGTTTTCAATCATGATCTATTATAATATTAATTTTTCTTTCAATATGAAATGTTTTTATGTAAAAACAAAAGAATATTTTATTTAAATTTATCTAAAATTAATTACTATTTTAAATTTTTTAAGGCATCAATTAATGGTTTCAAGGTGGAATAGATTTTATTGATTCATAGTGGTATCAACTATGGATTTTCTCCACACCCAGCATATTCCTTTAAGAATATCCATATTTAGTTTCCTATGATACTAGTAAAGGATGGGGTATCTTGTAGATCACTAGATTACATCATTTTTCATTACGATTACAGTGGGTTGGGATGGTAATGATTAATGCTCACATGGAGGTTTGTTTTCTTCATTATTCTAGACTCTGTTTAAATTTTCCTATTTTATCCTTCGGTGTTGGTTTGTGTGTCTCATTCTTATTTACACTTATCTTATGTGATGTAATTTTTTTTATCTCTTTCTTAATTTAAATGAGGGTTTTGTTGTTGTTCTGTTTGTCTTTACCTTATGGTGTTCCATTTTCAGTGATGTTTTAAGTCAACCTGGGTTAGTTTTCTATAAACTATAACAAATAAATAATAGTATAGGGGTCCTTTTATAATTGATAAAGGTCGGTATGTCTATAAATACAGAATTAGTAATCTAAATGTAATGTCACATTCAAGGAAAGTGGATTTAAAATTAGTTATTGGTATGGTTAATAAAATTTGATGTTGAGAAATTCCACATCCACCCATTAAACGAATTTGTTTCTAATAATTATTGACCTTTTCCCTTAATTTTACACATTTATCTCATTCTAACCTTTATAGTGATGACTAAATTTTAACATAGTGACGAATTGTTTTTTCCAAAAAAAAATAATT
This sequence comes from Viscum album, assembly GCA_963277665.1. Taxonomy (NCBI): domain Eukaryota; kingdom Viridiplantae; phylum Streptophyta; class Magnoliopsida; order Santalales; family Viscaceae; genus Viscum; species Viscum album. The sequence goes on from OY728125.1 coordinate 281,086,520, forward strand.
TAAAAGGGAATTTTTTTATGATCCCTTTATTTTTATTTTTAGGTGTATGTATATGATTGATATAATAATAGAATAGTATAAGTTTAGTTGATCTAAAATGTTTTCTAGAATAGAGTGGTTGAGATAGGAGCTTGTAGGTTATAGAGTGGTGTTGTTTTGGTGACATACCATGTAGTGTTTTTATATTCCACTTAATATGGATTATTGGGATTAAGGAATTTAGTCTCTCTATCAATATTTAGGTAGTTTTCAAAAGGATATAGTCTATATTGTGGATCCAGAGGGGTCAGGTGCTTCTCTTTTCCACATGAGAGTTTGTTGTATGGTATCCCTCAAACTAAATCATGGGGCTTGAGGGGTAGGGTTTTCTTCATCTTCCCTCTTCAAGGATATATATAGTGTTGTTCGGGTGTTATACCATGGTGTAGTATTGAGTTTTTAAAATCTTAAGGATATATGTGGGGTTTAAACTTTACGTTTTGAAGGGGGTTCAGATTCAAACCTCTATAGTAAGGGATTCCTTATTTAACTATATTTAATGTAAAAATTATTTGGATTATGGAATTTTCATGGGGGAAATACTATAGAATTATTTAATTACATCTCGTGTTCCCTACTTTCGTATTTGGTTACTTTCATATTTAGTCGGGTTTCGTTCATATTTACAAATTATTCGATGTTGTATGATGTTCTTAGGAATGAGGGGGTTTTATAGGACATGTGGTTTGATATAAGTTCTCATTCTACCATTATTTTCTAAAGAATGTTAAAAAATTCATCATAATGTATCATATTCATGATCTTTCATTCATTATTTCAAAGAATAAAATTACCATGTTTTAGCTTCATTGGGTAAATGATGGAATCAACATAATTAAAATAATAACAAAAACTAAGAACAAATTAGAAGGGTATCATAATAACATGTGGTGATGGTATATTGATGATAACTATTTATATTAAATAGATATTTTGATATATTTTTTTGTTGTTGTTTTATTGCATGATAGATATTATTGAAATTGGATAGACAACATATAGATAGTAAAGATGAAGTGATTAATGATAGAGGCAAATGAATTTAATTACTTCCCATTCATTAAATTGTTTAATATTAAATGATTTATGGAAAAAAATTATAGTATATTTATTTGTTAATATTGTCCACTAAGCATTAGTTTTTTATTTATTTAAGTAATTAAAATGAATCATTTTATTAAATATTTCATGAGAAGTATTTTTTCTACAGATAAATATTTAGGGATGTGCCAGACCATCATTTTTTATGAACAGATTTTATAACATTAATTTTGGGCCTTAGTTTCCCTTTAATTAATATTAGTTTGCTTGTTTGATAACTTTATATGTTTTTTTTGTGAACCTAGTATAGTTTAAATGTTATGTAAAGAGTTGATGGGATTGGTTGAGATAAGGGTTCAGTTGTTCCTGAGTAATGGGGATAAGGTTGATGATGGATTGCATGGAAACAGTTGATAGATCATTTACCTATTATGATTTTTTCATGTTTGTATATTTTGGTTGATAGATATGGTTTGAGGAATGAGCATTCATATATTAATTAATTTTTACTTTTTATGGTTGGATTAACATATGGTTGTTTGATGTGCCTTCCAAATTCTGAATATAGTTCTCTTATGCACTATAAGTGCATTTTCCTTGTGGGATTTTTATTCAATGTATTTGAAGAAATGTTTTATATAATTATAAATCAATTAAAAATTAACTCATGGTATGGGTGTTATTGGTAGTGATTATTATAAATAAATTTAAAACTACGGGATGGGTGAAAGGAATGTTCTAATGTGAATAAGATAGAAATATGGGATTAGTAAAATTATTTTTGAGAAAAAATTGAATTGTAATGAAAAGAATTTATTAAACCATAACTCATAATGGGATTTACTAGTGGATGAATAATAATTACTAAATTTCTAAGATAATTGGTTTAATATGTGTTTCAGTTCTAATATAATTGTGTGAAATCCAATTTCCTATACCTTAACGGTGGTAGTAGGTTTTCATGGGGGATGACAGTTGTAATTGAGTATAAGGTTAGGTAATTTCCATTAGTTTGGTATTGTGTTATATCTATTCATAAGTTTTAGGATTTCATATGATCAACCACTTATGTCGGGAACAGATTTTGCATATAAATGTTTTTCATTTGGGGTTTTCCCCTTACATCTTGGTTGGTGGGGGAATAAATGGTTTACATCTCCTTCTTCCCAATTATCCCTTTAGTATATATTTATGTATTGGAATATTTGTTAAATGACATCATAAGGTATATGGTATGTATCTACACTTGGGTTGATAGATCAAAGTATTACTATACATGTTTTTGTGGCTATATAATCTTGGGGTTATAGCATATAATTGTATTCTAATTTTATTGATTTCAATTTCCTATAGGTATAATTTCAATGGTTATGATGGAAAAAAGGAATAATGCATGAAACACGAGCTATTATGGTTTTTTGGAATTAATGATTATTATGAGAGGTTGTTTTGATGAATTGTATGGGATACTTTATCAGATGATGTTACATATGTGGTATGTATATACATGGTGTTGGATGAATTATGGAAGGGATTATATAATATTATTTTTGATATTGGACCATAAGATCCAAAAAGGGGGAAGTTGATACATTGTAACTTTATTATATATGTTTTTTTAATTAGGAATGACATGATTATAACGATTACATGGTGAGAAAGCCTTACTAAAGAATTTATATAGTTTTACTTGTTTAGATAACAAGTTCTTTTCATTTTTATATTCTATGGGATTTAGTATCTTTATTTTATAATTTCATAAGAGGTTTTGGGGGAGATCCTACTAAATACACCCATATTCTCACCCCATGTATATATAATTTTATTATAAATATGATAATATAATCGATGATTTATCATGGTGTTACATGCTCAAAGAATTATTTGTGTCTTTTTAGGAATTCATGGTCACTAACTAGGATATCTTTTACTATATTCATTTATTTTATATTTTTTATAACATTATGTTTAATATATTGGGATGGTTTATTTACCTAGGTGGTTTTTTGGTTAGTGAATATCATCTTATCTAGTATCTTTATATTTTTTTAAAGTGGGTAATGAACCTTATTAAAAATAATTATATACCCACGATGCTATTTTCTAACCTATGGCCTATTGGATGTAAGCTTCATGGGTAATCTGTGTCTACACTATTAATAAAAGAGGGGTACCAATGAAGGGGATAATGATTAAAAAAACATCCTTATTACCTAATTTTGATATGTTGATTCTAGTTATAAAAACCATTTTATCATATACAATTACAAGATTTCATAAAAAATAACTTTAATATAAGTACTCATAATGTATAAAAATAATATTTAGAAAAATGTATTTTAATCATAAAAAATATTTTTTTACTTCTTCCATACAAAATTAGAATAATTAAATTATAGGTACTTTTTTAATACATAAAAAATCAATTAATTTAATATCATTCTTTAAATATTATAAATTTAATTATTATATTAAAATTATATAATATAAAATTACATTTAAAATAATTAGCCATGAATAATTAAATTATTACGCATTATAGTTATTAATTAATTATTTCTGTCATCTTTACTTGCATTTTATTAATAATTTATCTTTTGATATTATGCATCTAATGAAGTAAATTTAATAAGAAACATATTTCCTATAACCATATTCTCTGAATTAAATGATATTTTCCATAGTGAATTAGAACCATTTTAATTTTCAAAATCATTTATTTTACGAATTATTTTTATTTAACTATCCTTTAATTTATTTAATATCTTTTTGTAACATATCCCTATTCATTTTATTTGGGTTTTTTTCACATCATGTAATCAAACACGCTCTATTTATATAAATGGAAGTGTGTACTAAAATTTCGGGATGTTACAAAGATGATTCTATATAAGATGAATAAATTGAGAAAATGTCTAAAAAACTCATTTTCTTATCTGAAGGGTTGTTCAAAAATTAAACTGAAACTATGATGCTATATTTTAATTAAAATTGTTAAAATATAGATAAATATATCAATTTTCCTCTAAAAATATTTCCCTTAAAAGTATTTCCTCTAAAATCGATCAATATCACATATGATAGTGACCCATCAAGAATTTTTTCTTGGTTGTAAACTAACAAATATAAGAATAAAAATTTTCTTTAACAATAAAAAATAAAATGTTATAAATTATATAGAAAACTTATTATTTTATCCTAAATTGATGATGACGAAGTGATGATAGTTATTGTAATGATGGTATGACACTAAGTGAAGAAAAATATATTTTTTATTAACAAAGTAAACAATAAAATAGTCTACAGTGGTAGAAAAAAAGTTCCAATGAAAAGTAAATATATTAAGAAATATATATTATACTAAAATTATACATTAAGGTGTTATAACCATAATTTTCTAGTGAGTGAAACATTGGGAGGGTTGGGTTCCATAGTATGCTAACTTGATAAAATTTCAATATATTCCTAGATTAAACTCCCACTCCACAGTATAGATCATGAAATCATGATGTGTAGAAACTTATTTAAACTCATATTATAATAATGATTTGATTTACATACCCTTTATTGTTTCCATGAACCATTTTATTATTTCAATACATAACCAACACATTATTATATATCCTTTTCAATATTGGTGAATCATGTACAATGGACACATCTATTTCACTTATTTAACCCCTATTAAGATATATTCAAGGAGTGTATAATAGTGATGTTATGATGTACCTAGTCTAAGAAATAACTTTAAATTGAGGGTTTAAGTATGTTCACTCTAATCTAATGGTCATGGAATTTACAAATTTTTAGGTAAATTTCCCTAGCTCTTAATAATAACTTCATATATAATAGTTGAGGTATGGTTTCTTGCCCTTCAAGGACTACTAACACTTCACTATTTATCTTATCATTACTATAAAAAGTGAAGATATAAATTAAATGGATTTATAAGGATATTAAAATTATGAGTATTCTATTTATAGAAATCATTTATATTTACTCCTTGATCTCTATGTATTTCTTTTCTAAATGTTAGACTATATCACGAATCAAATATAACCTTCCTTGAATGGATCTATAATATTTCTCTATGAAATTGAGACTTTTATTTTTCACTTCTTATATTGAGAAATTATATCAATTTATCCCAACATTATCCTATTCCATTTAAAAAATTTTTATAAGAATTCTTTCATATAATTTAGCCCTCCATTTTTTACTCTATCTATGACTATTCAATATCAATAACATTATTTATCTATCATCAACATAGTTGAAAAATATCAATTTAAATTGATTTATTGTGTCTATATAGCATTCATGTATTAGTCTATATTATCTTATTTAAAATATAGTAAAAAATCAATTAAATCTATAAATTGAATTAATGTGTGGTGAGATAAATATATACCCTAAAATATCTAATACTTCATATATTCAAATGATATACAAAACTTTTTAAACTATAAAAACATCCAAAAATACAAGGAGGTTGATTTCAACATATCATGTTATTATAAAATCACCAAATACTATAAGAATATTTAATATCATAAATTGATATCGAATAACATGTATCGAATAGAATCTTATAAACCCAAGTCTTGTGAACATAGAATGTTAGTTACTAAGTGTTTATAAAATTCATTCCTTTCTTAATTCATTTTGAATTCCATATAAAAATTTAGTGTGTTGATTTTTTTCTATATAATTCCTCTAATTTGGAAAAATACCAAAAGTCCTTGTGTTTTGTTCATAATTTTTTCTATTAGCTTCTATATTGAACATCATTAACTTCAAAACAATATATTGATTTTCAAACATAGTGTAAATTTCTCCCTTACTAATAAATATGAATATAAACATCTTTAATCACATAAAAGGCTTAATCTAATTTCTAAATATATAATAATGATAATTCATTAACTACTACATCATATATAAAATTTCATTCAAAATTTTTTATGATTATACTCATTGTTACCTTCCTGATTAAAAGTTGGTTCCATCATTCTCACCCTTTTGATTAATTAGAAATTATCATGAATCCATATCATGTATTTTAATGTATTCCACTCTCGTATTCTTGAAAATTCATCTCTCCCTTTAGCATAAAATCAAATTATCATTATATCAAATCATATCTTAGGGTATACAACAGTTTACCTATTCAAAAGAAAAATTAAATCTCATTAAATGTCAAATAATATATCCTCATATATTCTTGATGTCAAATAAGACATAATATTCTTCCATATTATACTAATTTTTATGTAATAAGAAGTAAAAAAAATTGATACTTTACAAAAAATCCAAATCAAATTAATATAATAAAAATTTTATGGGTATATTTTCTTGGATTTAATTTCTAATTTTTTTGAATATTAAATCTCTCACCCATTAATATATTTAATTATCTTCCATGTATTCCAATTTTTATTTAACTTAATGGATTTTTAATACAAATTTAAATGACATATTTTATTTTTCAAGTCAACTGAAAATATCCAAATTTATTCATACATCATTAAATTTTTAGTGAGTGAACTCAACACTTTGAAAAAAAACCTAAAAACCCTTAATGACTATTGATACTAAAAATGGGTTATTAAACAATAGAAAAGGATAACAACATACATGATACCCATTTCACTCACTATCTTCTAATCGATGGAATGTAGAGATTTAACATTAACTTCTATCAAATAATTATCCTAATGATTTAAATAACACTTCCAAAAAGTTATTAGTGTATAAAAATTAAATACTAAGTGGGTGAGTAATACAATAATCTCTATAGGGTATCTTGAAATTGTATAATTTTTCTATATATTAAATTATTTATATGTTATATCATTGTATACAATATTAAAATAATTTTTTAAACAAGTTAAAACATCATGGATTCATGGAACCACTACATGATCCTCAAGTTATCCTCTTTTTTGAATAATCCATGATATTACATTAGATATTATTCTAATTAATACCACATATATAATATATTTATAAAACCTAAAAATATAAAATATCCAATTAAAGTCTAGCTTCACTACATTATTCCTATTTGAAAATTATGTTTATTTTTAAAACAGTATATTTATTATTGATATATTATAATAACACCAATGGATTATTATAGAGATTATTAGTTTTTTTCAATACCATTGTAACATTATACAAATTATTTTTCTTAAAGAATATTCCACAATATTTAAAAATTAATTTTTTTTAATAATCACTATTAAAGTATGAGTTTATAGATTTACATTTTATTCTAACTGTGAGAAAACATCAAGTGATGTTTTTCCCTTAAATGTTATAACTAATTCCACTTAATTACATATTGATCATGCTTTAAATTATTCCTCTAATATGGACCTTATGCCCTCCAAAATTATATATAACTTTAATTTCAATTATAAAATTTATATATATAAAGGAGTGGGGGACTTCTGTTTTCCTTGAGTTGAGGAAGAAGGTTGGTTGTTATCGAACACTACATTCCTTGTACCCATTTATTACCTATATATTATATTCTAAAACTCTCGTAATAAATTTATCATCTCATATCACTCTTCAAAATTCACTCATATAAATATCCCAACATGAAAGGTATTTTTCCTTCAGTTCTCTTATCATTAAAATATCATTTACATATTGTTGTATTTTGTTTTCTTCTTCTAGAATAGATATGTAATTATCATATTATGTAGGATGCATTTTATTTCATAAAATTTACCTTACTATGAGATATTTACTTCTTATGTACTTTTTTACGCCCTTTTTTCAAAAAAAATATTATTTTAATAATTATAAAAATTAAAATATATAAATTCTATATTTTATAAATTTTTTTGAAATAAAATTTAAGTTCACATTTTAAGAATCCATTTAGAATAACCATGTGGTGTCAGAAGATTGATTTGATGAGGAAAAAATTTAGTTATTGGGTTTAGGAATAATGCATGATAATCAATAATTAACTAATATAGACCAAAACACTATTTTTCATCTTCATTCCTCCTCAGACCTCTCATAATTGATTGATTGATTATTTGAAAGATTATTTTGAGTATTTTTTGGGATTATAAACCTTATATATTATGCTATAACTATTTTATTTATGTTTTTCAAGAATACCTATAAGGGATGTGTTGTGGGTCAATTAGGATTATAATTATTTCCATATGTGCAATATTTTTTTATATTTTTATTAACATATGAATATGGTACTGTTAATATTTCTATGATTATTTTTTAATAATAAAGTGATTGGTGGATAAATCTATAAGTTGATAATTTCATGGTTGTGTTTTTATTATGATGTTATTATTATTATTATTATTATTATTATTCTATGTATGTCTTATATACAAGTATATGGGGGCTATCTATCCCCCATAAATTTTTTCATGGATCAAAATAATAGGTGGTTCCACCTCTCTCCCTTATATTTGATCATCAAGGGATAATCCCCCATGGAGACAAATGAATAGGTTTTTTCTCATGTATCCCCTATATATACTCCAATAAGTTCCATTTTTTCTGTCTTATAATCTTCCTAATTATTTTTTATTGGAGTTTTAATGTTATTATTTATCATGGAAATCACCTCGTTTTTATGGTGATTTAGGAATATAAAGAATATTAACCCTATTCAGTACCCCTATCCAACGCAAATTAACAAAGGCCTCATAGTTTTCTCAAAATTCAATAAGGTGTATCTATATAATTCCTTTTGTTTGAAATACTCTTTTTTACACCCCAACATGATTGATAGGGATAAAGATTATGTTTTACATATCCTAATACTTTATTCCTGTTTTTAAATTGGCTTTCTAATAGTGGAAAATATTTTTCACATACATTAGGGAATGTTTTTCATTTAATTCAGGTAACCATCAATAATATAAATAGTAGAAGTAGTAATAATAAATAAGATAAGTGGTATCGAATCATAGTGGTAAGAAAACTATATATGTAACATCACATGTTATAAAAAAATTAAAACATGTTAGTCAAATATCCAGTCAAAAGCTGATCCCCATATGTGGTAGAAAAATATATACATTAAAAAAAAGAAAAAACTAATATAGAGGATCTATGAAAACAAATTGATTGTATGTCTTGGAATCAACCATATTTTCATATAATTAAACCTACTCTAGCAACAAAAATTGGTTCCTTTTCATTTTCTATATCTAATAAGACAGTATTGGTACACATGATGATACCTATATGGGGTGGAAATTATTAAACACGTTAGAACCCCACTATTAGGATGTATATAAAATTGTGGAAAATATATTTGAGTGCATGTCATAAAATAAAATTAAATAATAGAAAGCAAGAATACACACATGTAAAGTCATCATATTCTAACTAAAATTCCATGAACCCCAACTATACTTGTTGTGATAAATTCTAAATTTATGAAATTGGACTATCCTATATGTTTTTTTGTTACATTATAAGAAGTTTTCTAAAAAGGGATAAATAATATCCAACTTTTATGAAAGTAAAACCATACCATATTAGTGGGTAATATCCCATGGATGTATCACAGATCTACTGGAAACATAGAATGAAATCTAAGGAAGTAATCACAGTATCTAACCTCTCATGCATGCCAAACCATCCAATGATATTGGGTAAGGTCATGGGGCTATTTTTAAAATCGACTAATCACATAGGGATCAGAATAAATAAATCAACATTATATCCCAGGTTCACCACACTCTAAACTGACACACACTATAAAACCTTGATATTTTATTACATATTTATCTTTAACTATGTTTTATGTCTTATATTTATTTTATACACAACACTGGGTTTCAATGAACTATAAAATACTATTGAAATATCATTATTTAACATGGGAATTATCACAAAGATATTATATTGATGAGAATGAATTTTATTAAACATATCATTGAATATATATATATATATATATTTTCCTTTATTAAAATGTGTTTTTCACTCTAAATAAATGATTATTAAATTTTAATAAAATCATTTCATGATTAAAATCGCTATTTCTATGAAGAAATGTATTTTTTCTATGTGTTAGTTATTTTTTATATAAAAATATATATTGATCACAATTGTAAAGTTATATAAATTAAATTTATTATAACTTATGAATTATTTTTCCAACATTGGTTATAAATTTGATAGAAATGAAACTAATATAATTTTAATGAAAAAAATATGCTTTTCTAAAAAATGGTTTTATGAAAGCAATGGGTTTTTAACTTAATGAATTAAATTAATCAACATTAATGAATGATTATAATGATAAATTAATATTATATATTCAATAAAATATGTTAACATTCATTAAATAGTTCTATCTAGGAATGGAATATATGTAAACATAGTTTTATGCTTCTAAATGCATTTTTCTAAAAATAATTTTAGATGTGTTTTTTAGACTTATTTTGAAATTAATATCATAAACATATATAAATTTATTATTTAAAATTAATTGCATTTTTATAATCATAATTTTATATTATTTTTTAATTACTCTTTTATTTTTGGTTTTAATTAATAGTAAAATTAGAACAAATATAATACCATGATTTGGGTAAAAATGAGTTTACCAATGGTTAAACTTAATGATAAGGGAGAAAATTACACTTAAATATGAATAAATAGTATTTTTAAAAAATATATTATGACCTTATGTTAATCTAAAATTTAATTATTTTTCATTTTGTTCCACTTTCATGAATGAATAAATTTATATAATTTAAATCTTTTATTTAATTTCATATGTGTGTCTCCTCAATTAGTAAGGGGATGCACTTATCCACTCTTATTCACACAATTTAAGCTATCGAAATCAACCCATACATGCCAAAATACCATCTTATATACCTTAAATTAATTATTGAGAACATTTTCCTACCCTAAACCATCCTAAGCAAGGTTAATGTGTAATCCAATGGAGGTCTCTCCAACAATAGCTAATCATATTACCTAACTCTTTATATGTTTATTTCTTATTATATTAACTAATGATATATTGTATTCATACTAACATAATTAATAAAGTATCCTAAAGGTAATTATATTTTATTATGATTATAGGGAACCATTTTACACCTCATTTCCATTAAATGGGAATGGAAAGTACTGCTCTTGTGTACATGCGGACTAAAGCCACCACATAACGATATAATTCATTTCTCATCACCATATTTCATGGTCAATTGTTGTGATGGATTTAATTTTTATATATTATATTTATGACATAATTATTATTCTCTAATTAAAACATATTAAATTACTATTTGTGGATAATGATAATGTCACTCATGCGTATGTGTGGACTACCACATCCAAAATAATGTGATTAGTTTTTCATTTAAACTTTACATGGATGGTAATAATGATAAATTTAATAAACATATATTATATTTAGCATATAATAATTATTATTTAATGTTTAATTATTATTAACTTTTGTTTGGTTTTATCTATCAAAAAGTAGATACATCGCCCATTCTTACGTTCGGACTACCGTATCTACAAAGTATTGTAATTAATATTTTATCACCACATAATCTGAATGGTTAAAAAGGATCATATAAATAATAAATATTTTAAATATATCATTATTAAAAAAAATTATATGATGGAATCATGGCCAAGGTGTATGTATCAAAACCATTGATCTGAAGCATGCATGGTAAATATACCATTTTTCACCTGAAAGTTCATTTTGGGTAAGAATATTTTAATATAGAAATATAAGGAAATTATAATGGATTGATACATAGTATATTATGTTTAGATATGTTTTTATGATATATTTAGAAGACAAACATATTTATTATACATGGGTATTTAGTGTGAATGAAGTAATATGAGGGTACATGTGAGGGTTTATATTACAAAAACATTTATTTTATGGATTTTCTATGCCAAATATCCATTATGGGAAATTATATATGTAACTCCCCAACCCCAGAACCCAATAGATGGTGAATTATTTTAATATATTAGCATGATTACAAGGAATCACATACCAAAGGAAGGACTATTTTAGTAGTTTTGGAAATCTAGATACATACATCAGTTCAACATTACAACTTGTAATGAAATAAAACACATAAGTTTTATTTGAAACAACCAAAACTCTAGTTTTACCCCATCAGGTCATTCATAATAAACATTTTCATGTCCTGAGAAAATTAAATAAAGGAAAGGGGTTATCTCATATGCTCAGTAAGGGTAAGCAGTACAGTTGAAGATATCATACTCATAAACCATAGGCATGGTCAATAACTAAAAACACATGCCCTTAAAAAACATGAACAAAATATGGAAGGAATATGAGCATAATAAAACATAATCATGGGTTTAATAGTAAAAAACCACATTAATTTTCAATTAATAGTTCCATAATGTGGGAAATTCATATGGTAGACATTTTGAAAGACTTCATCTAGGCCTCAACAAATACATCTAAAAATGAAAATGTCCTCGGCCAAAACCATATCTAAAAATGTGCAAGGCCTTATCAATGTCCATATCAATTTGTCTTGTTGTACCTACTAATGAATATAGGGGCTATAATGGGACCCACAAGTCACATAATAAGGCCAATGTATTCCTCATATGAATATGGATAGACATAAACAACATATACATTCATATTGAAACTAACATATGAAATGTAAACAACATTCCCAAAACATTAAGCATAAACACTAACAATTCGAAATAAATTGGTGAATGGTTTTAAGATAGCACATCTATAGTAAAACTAATCATAAAACCTTCAAAAATATATTGTAGATGATATCATAAGCGATACACCTCAATGAAGAATAAGATTCGACAAGGATGTTGGAACAAATAAAGATACTTTTAAATGATGTCACTGTAAACTTCTTGGGAAATAGTCCTTAATCATTCCAAAGTGTTTTTGAGCAAATTTTGATTTAAAAAATTACTAATTTTATAAGGGGGAGATTGTTGAGAACAATAATCTATCTCTTTATGATGATTTGGATGCTCACTAATATCCTAATATGTTATTCTAATGATTTTACATGAAGTATATTTCATGAAATGTATATTCCATATATTCTTATTTTTAGAGAAATATTAAAGCACTTAATCTGTGATGTATATATGATAATGTATTATGAAATCATTTTTGAGCAAGTTCTAGAAAGATTGTTCTTACCCTACATTGACAAATGTAGCGTATGGATATAATGTTTTGTTTTCTCTATGAGATATTAGAAAATTATTGTTAAACAATCATACATTGTTGGAAAATTATAGAGGAAGGAACCCTATGTTTGGAAGGAACCTTAAGTTTGGAAGGAAACCTATGTTTGAATGGAACTTTACATTTTTAAGAAACCCTATGTATGGAAAGAACCATACATTTGGAAAATCGGTAATGCATGGAACATGATCAGTACTTAAGTATGGAATGATAAGTTTGTTTCTTAAAAGTATTCCTCCTCAACCTTACTTTCCTTAACAACCATACATTTTAAATCTAAAGATAAAAGCATCATTCATCAACCTTACTTTTAGGAACAACTGTATGTTTGATTGAAAAGTATGGATCTTATACCATACATTTGAGAGGTGAAGAGAAACATTTGAGATCAACCTTACGTTTTAAGATTAAACATACATAGTGAACCTTATGTTCTGAGAATGTATGCTATGCAGTTCAACCCTACATTTGACGTCGGATTTTTATGTTACAACATTACTAAAGAAAAATTATTTATGTGGATAATCAGGATGATTTTAATCAATATTAAAAGCCCAAATCTAAAGCACATATTTAATGAATTCAAATTTATTTATTCACGACTCAAAGGATCTAAATTAAGGGAGTTTTTCATGATGAATTTCAGGGGAGTTACGACTGCTCTACTATTAAATTTTTTTAATTTCATGATTCTAAAGGTGAATTTTATAAATGGAAATTTACATATGAAGTGCTTTCTTTTATTCTAAATATTTTATTATATTTTTAATTTCAATATACAGATGTGATCTAAAGATACATAATATACAAGAACTGATGAACGACAACAATGAATATACTAAAGTGAAAAACAATGACAATAAATATCTGGAGATCTGTTGTTACGAAGAGTGGAAAAGCTATGTTTTCTGAAGAATAAGAAACACGACTGAATGTTTACACAACTACATTGAATACATTTTTGTTAATCAACTACAGTTAAAGTTGTGAATTGAATTTCAATATCTACTTCAACCAGATCGGCTCAGAAATAGTTTTACCTGAAGATCATCATTTCTAAAGACGACGATCCATCTACTGTGAATTGAATTCTATTGCAATTGTGGAGAACAACTGGGAAATTATTTTCAACCAACAAAATACTATTTTATCTTGAGTGATTATCTCCTTATACTAAGCTATGTATGTTCTGTTTTTCAACCAGAAATCTCTTCTTAGACTTATGATTGTAAAGGTGTCAAATTCATGTACTCGGTTGTTGAATGGTCTCTTCATAAGAGGACTATATAATGAAAATCACAGTTCTCATGGAGTAGAGTGTTGGTTGAGTGGACTAGGGGACTTCTGTTCCCCGAACCACTATACATCATTTTTCCTGTGATATTTATTTTCCACCACATACCCTTTTGAAATAAAGATAAAGGAATAGATCATGATCATTCGAAGAAATTGAAAAATCCACAATTCACCTACCCCCTATTGTGCGTATCTAGTATAACTTGATCCTACAATGGGTATCAAAATAGGTGATTTTTTCAAAGCTATAACAAGCTATATGTCTTTGGATTCTACATAGTACAATTGCTGATACATGAGAGGGTTTTTCAAGGGTTCAAGATCTTTACTTTAATGGTGAGAATTATGGATACTTGAAATAAAGAATGATATTCTATTTGAAAAAACACGGATACAGAGTCTACTCAAAGATACTGACTCCTTATGAAATACCAAAGAAATGTGAAACATGGAGTGCAGCTATATAAGCTGAGTATGACATGAATTTGATGGCTATGAATAACATCATATGTGGTTTAGAACTAGATGAGTTTAATAGAGTCTCTCATTTCCCAACAGTATATGAAATGTGGCAGACAATAGCGATTGCTTATGAAGGAACTAACAAGGTCAGACAGATGACGTATTCTACTACTAATAAAAAATTATATACAATCAGAATGGTTAAAGGTGAAAGCATCACCCAAATGAATGGAAGGTTGATATAGAATTTCAACAATATCACTTCTTTGGGAGATCAAATCAAACAAGCTAATATAGCCTTGAATGATCAAAGGGTACTTCCAACTCGAGGGAACGTAATTTCTACTACAATAAGACAATCATCTCATATAAAAGAACTAACAATGAGAGAGTTAATTAGAACTCTCATGATGTATGAAGGTGAGATGCAGGATGAAGAAAATGAGCATATGGTTTTGATCAAGAGATAAGACACTACCTTAAAGGTGTCATATCAAAGAAAAATATGAATACTGACGAAAAAACAAATAATGGTGAAATCAGAAAGTTATGATTCATCCAATTCAGATGTGGCACTGGCTCAGCTAGCCTGGAAATTCACTAAGTTTTATAAAAAGAAGAAAGGTTTTAAAAGATTTTTTGAAAATGATAAAAAGGAATCCAAAGGTTATGACTGCAAAAAGATGGGTCTTATCAGACCTGAATGTCAACAATTAATGGAATACAAGACGAAGAAATTATTTAAGAGAAATGATTATGATAAAAAATAAAAGAAAAAAATTATGGAAACATGGTGTGTGTCTAAAGAATTCAGTATCTCTTCAAATTATGATTCAGAAAAAAAAGGAATCAAATCTGAAAGAAAATATCTACTTTATGACAGAAACAGATGATGTACAATCCTTTTACACTTCTAACTCTAGTTATGACTCAAGCTATTCAAATGAAAAACATGTAGCCTACTGCAGCATGCTTGAAGAAAAATATGATTCTGTATTTAAGAAAAATAAGTCTTTAAAAAATATTCACAATGCTGTTTTAAATGAAAGAGAAACAATGCTAAAACAACATTAGTAATTAATCAAAATATATAACTCAATAAATACAAACAATACAGATCATGAAGCTAAAATAAAAACAATAAAAACATAAGTAGAAATATATAAAAGTACATCTCTTATTTTTAAACAATGATAAAATAAACTAAATGAAATTCATGGAAGGAATTTGATTAAATAGGGAAGATATGGAATAGACAGTATGTTGAAAAGCCTAAACTATACATGAATTACTTTGTGCCAAGTACTAGAAAAGTAATATACAACTATTGAGGTGAAAAAGAAAATCTATCTATGAATTGTTACATAAAGAAACACCATATAAGTGGAATAAATAAATACTTTTTATCAATAAATTTATATGATTCTCTTGATTTTCGAAAAAGAAAGCATGTCTAGATTCCCAGATATTTTGTGGATAACACTACAAGACCCAATAGAATATGGGTTCCTACACAATTTGTTTAAATGCCTTTGTAGGAAGTAGGTGACAAACGCTGAACTGTCATACGGTTTATGGGCAGTGGATGCTCGAGGCATATGAGAGGAAACTCATCAAATTTCAGAACTCTAAATAAAATGGATGATGGTATAGTCACATTTGGTGACTATACCAAAGGCAAGATAATTGTAATTGGAATGGTTGTAGACCTAGAACCGGTCTCAATCAATAAAGTAATCTATTTACAAGGATTAAAACACAACTTGATAACTATCTCTAAACTCTGTGATGATGGTTATATTTTTGATTTTTCTAAAAATTACTGTACTATTTTCAATGATAAATTCTTTAAATTTAGAGCACCTAGTACTGATAATTTGTATTCCCCGGATTTAAATGCCTTAGGTAAATAACAAGTAAACTGCTTAATTACCAAGATAATCGAATCATGGATTTAGCAAAGGAGACTTGGACATTGCAATGTATAGGCTTTACATAAGTTATCTAAGAAACAATTAGTTTATTATTTTCCTAGTCTCATGTTTGAAAGTGATATATTTTGTGATTCCTGTCAACTTGGAAAGAAGCACAAATCATCCTTCAAATCAGATAACAAAATTTCTACACCTAAACCACTAGAACATATCCATATATTTTTTTTGGACCTTCAAGGGTAGTAGGCTTAGCTGAAAAATTATATGTATATGTTTGAGTTGATGACTATTCTATATTTACATGAGTTTTCTTTATAAAATATTAGATTGAGGATTCCACAATATTTGAATGTTTTGGCAAAGCTATTCAAAATGAATAATGTTTTAGAATAATTTCATTAATAAGTGATCATGGTGGAGAAATTTAGAATCTATAATTCAATTCATTTTTCTCAAAAATGGGTATTAAATACACCTTCTCTAAACCAAGAACAACTCAAAAAAATGAAATTGTTGAAAGAATAAATAGGACCATTAAAGAAATGTCTAGGAATATAATAAATCAATATAGTCTTCCTACTTATTTTTGGGAAGAAGCTATAAGTAAAATCTACTATATAATAAATAGTGTTTTAATGAGACCAATTTTCAAAAAGACACCCTATGAACTCTGGAATAATAGAAAACATAATGTAAATTTCATTAATGTTTTTGGATGTAGGTTTTACACCTTAAATAGAAAAGAAAATCATGGTATGTTTGATCCAAAATCTGATGAAGGAGTTTTCTTTGGATATTCTGCTACTTCCAATGATTATAGAGTTTGTTTTATAGATATTCAAGGATTTTTGAAGAATAAGTTCTTGTGAAATTTGATGAATCTGATCCCTTTAAGATAAGGAAATACCAAATTCATAAATCTGACTAATGATTCCATGAGACTCGAGAACTTGAAAATTTATTTTAAAAAAGATACAAATGAAATTCAGTCCAGACCATAAGAACATGACACTGAAGAACCTATAAGTGTACTACATAGATAGTCAGGAACCCTAAATATTTGACCTTTAGAAACTATAATAGGAGACTTAGAAATAGGAAAAAAACGAAAACGAACATAGGAAATCTTATTGATTTTTCTATCTTTATATCCCAATTAGAACTCAAGACTATAGAAGAATCCTTAGTTGATGAATGTTGGATGATAGCATTGCAAGAAGAACTAAACCAGTTCAAAGGAAATGAATTCGGGAGTTTATTTGAAATACCTAAGAACTACCCAGTTATAGGAACGAAGTGGGTATTTATAAATAAACAATATGATTAAGTAATAATAACTAGTAATAAAGAAAAAGACTAATAGCTAAAGTATATTATAAAGAAGAAGGTATAGATTATGATGAGACATTTTCACCTGTAGCTAGATTAGAAGCCATTAAAATCATTTTAGCCTATGCATCTCATATGAACATTATATTATTTCAGATGGTTTTTAAGTCTACCATTCTAAATGGTTTTTTATTGGAGGAATTTTATGTTGAGCAACCTCTCATTTTTGAAAATTCACAAAAATGAGAAATTGTTTTTAAACATACCAAATCTCTTTATTGCCTTAAAAAAGAACCTAGAGCTTGGTATGAATGATTAAGTTCTTTTCTTTTGAAAATTAATTTTACAGTTGGAATGGAAGATCCAACACTATTTAAGAAAACTGTCAATTATAATATTTTATTAGTTCAAATTTATGTTGATGATGTAATTTTTTATTCAACAAATTTAACTTTTTTACATGAGTTTGGAAATTTATTGCAAAAAAATTGAAATGAGTATGATGGGAGAATTAAAATTCATTTTAGGACTTCAAATTTTTCAAAAAAAAACTGGAAATTTTTTGAATCAAAGAAAATACATTAATGATTTAAAAAAGAAATTTGGAATTGAAAACAACAAGACAAATACAACTCTTATGTGTACTAATACAAAGCTTTATTTGTATGAAACTGGAAAATCAGTTGACAACAAGTTATATAGAGGTATGATTGGTAGTTTATTAGATCTTACTACAAGAAGGCCAGATATAATGTATCTAGTTTGACTTTGTGGAAGATTTCAATCAAATCCTAAATAATCTCATTTAACTGAAGTTAAAATAATTTTTAGATATTTATAAGGAACTGTTTTTAATTATCTACTTTATCCCAAAACATTTTATATTAATTTAATTTCATATTCAGATGGTGACTTTGGAAGTTGTAAATTAGATAGAAAAATAACCTCAATAAGTTTTCAATTATTACCTAAATCCTTAGTATCACTATCTAGTAAGAAACAACACTTAATTTTCCTATCAACCGCTAAGGTAGAATATTTATTTTTTGGCATTTGTTATGCACATATTTTTTTGACGAACAAAAATCTTATGGATTTTGGAATAAATTTTAATAAGACACATATTTTATGTTATAATACAAGTTCTATAAATTTTTCAAAAATCTTATTAATCATTCTAGGACTAAGCATATTGATATCAGACATTATTTTCTAAGAGACCATATTCCAAAAAAGGATATATTCTTAGAATTTTTAAGTAATAAAATTCAATTAGATGATATTTTTACTAAACCACTTCCCACAATATGGTTTTATTTTATTAAGGGGAATTAAGGTTTATTTAATTTTAAGTAATTTTTTTAAAAATTTTATTACACTTTTTTTCTTTTAAAATAGTTTTGTTATGTGTTTTTCAAATAGTACAATTTTATTTATTTGTTTATTCTACTTTTAAATAATGTAATTATTACTTAGTGCATAATGAAATGAGAATCAAGGATGTCAAAAAAATTAAAATTCCAAACCTATTCATTTCTCAAAACCCTTCAAAACCTAGAAAACTTTTACCACTCTTCTCTCCCACACCAGAACCTTCGAAACCCTAGTCCTTTTCAAGCCATCTGAGTTTTATGATAGAAATGGCCAAAACCAAGAGAACCGATGAAACAGAAACCATCACTACGAAGAGGCAGCTCTCGACCAAGAGAAATATATTACAAGGAAAAGTCATAGATCTAGAATGGCTATATTAGAAAAATGTGATACTAAAGAAATCCCTAGCTTTTTAGAACATATAAAAAAGGTTTAATAAAGATTATATGAAGATTATATATGAGGTAGAACTTCATTATTTCATTAAGTCGGTATAGTTTATTTTGGGAAATGATGATGATTCGATTGTTTCTATGATTGAGGATCGCTGTTTTTAAATATCATTTATAGAAATATCAGGAATTATTAACTAACATAATTTGTGATTTTATCATTTTGATTTGAAAAAATATTGGTGATAGTGTACAAAAATATGAAGATATTATGTCATTTCTATATGTATCAACTAATTTCAGGAAGATTCTTATAAAGGACTTAGAACCAGACCAGAAAATATTGGTTAAGTTTGTGCAAACAGGTATTGCACATAGGATGTCTGAAATGGAAATTATTCTTTATTCAGATATGTATTTAATGTTTCTGCTAATGAGTGATATCAAATTGAACTTTCTGTGATACATGGTGAGGTATCTCAGTTACTATTTCCAACCAGAGGTAAGAATGAATTTTTATCCTTTTGGATGGTTCATCTCAAAAATTATATTTAAGATGGATATGATTAGAATGGTGGATCATCAGGTGAGATGCCACTATAGTAATATTTTTAATGTTGGTACATTGAGGAAGATTGGATATTTCTGGAGCACAATCAAAGGAAGGATGCTGCCTGTAGGAGCAAAAGAGGATGAAGAAAGTGCTTAGGCCCGACCAGAAAAATCAAAGGAATGACAGGATGAATCCAGAGTCAGTGTTGTATCAAGAAGAATTAAGTTTGAGGTTGTGGATGCACCAGAAGAAATAAGTCAAGATAGACTTCAATTCCAAATAACCAGGGATACTAATGATTTTAAAGATCATGTGTAACTTCGAATGTTTTAACATCTAGTGACATATTAAGCTATAAATTTTTTATAGAATCTGTAATATAGGGAACTGTTAAGCAAATAGTTTCTCAAACTGAGGTGACAACACATGTGGAACAATAAAGTGTGCCTCAAACTGTTGAAAAGCTTGGAGATGTTGAAGTGTCTCAACTGGAATCTTCTAAAACTGAACATCCTACTAAGAATATCCAAGTGGAATTAGATTTAGATGACCTTGTTTTAGAGAATCAAGTGATATATGATGAACATGCAGATGATGCTCATGAGGAGAAACCTCCTTCACCTGAAAACCATGAAGATAATGCTTCTGAGATTCAAACTGAGGTATTGAATGAGGATTTTTCTGTGGATGAGTCTGGCAATGGAATAGAAGAAAAATCTATGGAGAAACCAATACAGAGAAGGAATGAAGAAAAATTAGATGTGGAATTCCTGAGAATATTTTTGTTGCAATAACATGATGCTGAAAATGAGTGTCAAGAAAAAGGTTCCTCTAAGTTAGTAAATACAGATATGGAGTAACAGTACAGAAAGTTGACTAAAGCTGAAAAAGAAAATGCTGCTCTATGGAGAGCATTAGAAAATGAGCATTTAAATTTTCATAGACTAAAAGAAATTACTGTTTCTAAACATAAAGTTGAAACTTTTAAGAGATATTTGTTTAATGAATTTGCAAAGTTGAAATTATAAATGATTATGAAGTCTTATTTTATGGAGTTTCAAACATTCATGGAGATACAATTTGCATCTGTCAGAACAGGTGAGGCCAGTATATCAGGTACATCACCTGATTTAATTAGGAGATTTCAGGCTATTACAGTGGTAATGGAGAATTTGAATGCCTGCCTATAGGAATTATAGTGCAACAGTGCTTCTTTGTTAATGCTGTAGGATAATCATATGTTTTTAGTAGATCAGTTGACTTCAAATGAACCATGATTAGAACTGTGTTGAATCAGTTCACAGAAAAGTTGAATCTTTTTATGGAGAAGGAAGAAAGGCTTCATGAGTTTTTTAGAGTGAATCTGATTGAAGATATTCATTTGAATCTGGATAGCAGAGATCTAATTATCTATTTGGGAGATGGATTCATGTGAATATTGGGGGAACAATTCCTAGAGATCAAGGAAATAGTTCAGAGAATATTATCCCTATCTCACAACATTACCCAACCTTGATTCCTATTATTTTTCATTACTGTACTTGTAATTATATTTTCAATGAAATATATTTATATCTCATTTTCATATGGTTTAGTTTGTTTTACTATACTTTATGTGGTTGAATTCTAGTAATCCGGATTCAGATATTGATAAATAGTTTTTCATATCATTTACTTAAGATCAGTGCAACATTAAACCATGTCATATTCCATATTCTACCATTATTTTTGATATCACAAAAAGAGGGGTATGTTAAGAAAAGCACAACATTTATTTTACGATTTTTAATCTTTTATTGGGAATGAAATTTAGATAAACACTACATTTTATTTTAAGGGATATTTTTTAAATTTTTTAATAATTTTTATGACTTTGGATAACACAATGTTAATCTTTGTCAAAATAATTTTGTTAAAATTAAATGTTCTTTTTATCTCTGAATAATTCTAAAATATATGAAATTAAATTTGTATATTAATTTCATTGGTTATTTCATGGGTTTTGTGACCATCAAAAAGGTGGAGATTGTTGAGAAAATATTGTTTTCAGCAATACTTAATTTTATAAGGGGGAGATTGTGGAGATCAATAATCTATATCCTTATGATGATTTTGACTATCACAAATATCTTTATTTGTTATTATAATTATTTTACATGAAGTATATTTCAGGAAATATATACTCCTAATATTCTTATTTTTGGAGAAATATTAAGGCACTTAATCTACAATGTATATTTACTAAAGTATTCGGAAATCATTTTTAGTATGTTCTGAAAACATTGTTCATACCCTACATTGAAGAACGTAGCATAATGATGTAATATGGTGTTTACTCTATGACATATCTGAAAAGTATGGTTAAACAACCATACATTATTGGAAAAGAATGGAGGATGGAACCCTATGTTTGGAATGAACACTATGTTTGGAGGGAACCTTACATTTTAAAGAAACCCTAAATTTGGAAGGAACCTTAGGTTTAAAAAATTAGAAAAGTATGGAAGAATATAATTATGTATGTATGGAATGATATATTTTCTTCATAAAGGTATGGTTCATCAACCTTAATTTTGTAAACAACCATACGTTTGAAAGCTAATGATAAAAGTATTGTTCAACAACCTTACTTTTATGAACATTTGTACGTTTGATTGAAAGGGTATGGATTTTATACCATATGTTTGAGAGTTAAAGAGAAACATTTGAAATCAGCATTACATTTGAAGATAAACCTTACGTTGTGAACCTTATGTTCAGAGAATGTATGCTATGCAGTTCAACCCTACGTTTAACATCAGATGTTTTAATTACGACTTTATTAATGAAACAATATTTATGTGGATAATCAGGAAAATTTCAGGCCAGATTAAATGACTGAATCTAATGTACATCTTTGATTAATTCCAAAATGTTTATTCATGATTTAGAGGTTCGAAATTAAGGGAGATTTTCATGATGAATTTTTAGGGCAGTTACGACTGATCTGCTATTCAAACTTTTGAATTTTGCGATTATAAAGGCGACTTTTATGGATCTAAATTTGCAGAAGAAGTTATCATCGTTATTCTATATATTTTATGATATTTTTAATTAAAGTATATATATTTTATCTAAAGAGATAAAATATACAAGAACTGCTGAATGAAAAAAATGAATATACAGAAGAAAAAAACAAAGACAATCAAGATCTACAGATATGTTGTCGCGAAGAGAAACAAAGCTCTATTTTCGGAAGAAGAAGAAGAAAAATGACTAAAGATTTACTGATCTAAATAAAATCTCTTTTTTTTGAATCAACAACTATTAATAACGTGAATGAAATTTCAAGATCTACTGCAACTAGATCGTCTCAAAACTACATTTACCCGAAGATCATACTTTTTAAAGACGTCATTCCATCTACTATCAATTTCATTCTATTTCAATTGTGGAGAACAACTGGGAAAGTATTTTCAACGAAAAAAAACTCTTTTATCTTGAGTGATCATCTTCTCTTACTATGTTTTTTATGTTCTATGTTTGAACCAGAAGGGTTTCTTTTGCCTTAAGATTTTAAAGGGGTCAACTGCATGTACTCAGTTGTGGAATGGTCTGTTGATAAGAGGACCAGATGGTGATAATCGCCATGCTCATGGAGTAGAGCATTGGTGGAGTGTATTAGGGGCCTTCTGTTCCCCCAACCACAATACATCGTGTTTCCTGTGATATTTATTTTTTGATTCTTGATATTTTGATATAATGATAAATATATAGATCAAAATCATTCGAATAAATTGAAAAATACAAAATCCCCCCCCCCTTATGCATATCTAGTATAACCCAACCCAACAAGTGTCTCATACCTCCATTAAACATTCAAATAATAATTCCTTAGAGTGACATGATAATAAAGATACTCTAGAAAAGATAACCAAAGGGTAGTACATACTCCACATGCTAGGATAAGTGGAGAACAAGGAATATATCTCATAAAAGATAATGTGGGAGGAGAAAAATCCATTTTTACTTTGGAAAGAAGATTTCTTTTGGAAAATAATTTGTATTTTTCATGAAATCATATTTGTAAATATTTATGTCCAAGAAAATAAGATGTATGAACATTGAAATTATATTTGAGGTGCAAATGATTTCCCACTAATTTCAAATCATGTAAGAAGATTTTTTATAGAAGCTTTTGAAGTAAAACATTTTAGTGCAGTTTAAGGAAATTATTAAATGGATTTTACTGTGGAAGGTAATGTTTGCATTCATAAAACTGGAAATTAACCAAGGAATATGATTATGATAAAAAAAATTATTTTAAAAAAAATATGGCTTCAAAAATATTATATTGTGCACTAGAAATTGGTAAAATTTTGAGAAGTTCCCTTGCTTTGGGCTTGTTTATCATGAAGAATTTATGAAATATGCTTTTAAACATGTAACTCACAATAAAATAAAGAAGTATTCTAATTGGTAAAAATATATTGAACATTCACACAGAATATTTGAGGATTAAATATTAATAAATAAAAATTTCATTGAGGTATGTAGAAAATAAGAGTAACCCGAATGAACATAGAGGTTCCAATATAAATCTTTCACCACATTCTAATCAATCAGTTCATATGCCCAAAAATTAATAAACATAAAATGATACATTCAAAACCATGAAAATAATTATATTCATGATATGATACATCAATGGGTAGTATACATGAACCATACATAATTAATAGTACTGAATAAGGATTATCTCACAGAAATGGAAGATAAAAGAGGAAACCCCTTACCTTATGTCTGATGGTGTTCTTCACATTTTCTTAGTTTCCTAAATAACGAAATTAAATTCATATATTAAAATTTTCCAATCCTTTTATTTAGGTAATTTATTTATTATATCATTGTTAAGTTCATTCTTGGCCTTCTTGATGGGTTTAAGTGGACCAATTTCATTATTCGGAGGTGTTTTCTTCCTTGATTTTCATTATCATTTTATTTATATTTATGTAAGGATAAACATGTAGAATGAGAATGGTTGTCCAATGTAGAAGCTTTATGTTAGTTTTTAATCAAAAAATATTACATGGTTATAAATGTTTTTTTTATTGGGAGTGATGATGAATCATTATATAAAACATTAATGATAATTGTTTGTGTTATTTGGATGTTTTTTATCACAAAAAACTCATTTTGATTTAGGAATTAATATCATGTGTATAAAAGGATTAAATAACCTTAAATAAGTTATAATTAATATATTATAGTCTTTTTCAACCATCAAAAAGGTTTCATGACCTGAATTTAATGTGGTAATAGAAATTGAAAACTTGTTATCCTTGAATGTGATAAATTAACACATCTCATATATTGATTTCATTTCTAGATTAAAAGAGGGGAAATGAGAGATGAGGATTAATTATTACAATATCACAAGAACATTGCAATACTTTTATGTTACTAGAGTAAACACAACATTTGGACGAAAGGAATGTGAAGAACGAAGAAAAAAGGAACTTGAAATAAAATAAATGTTGAGTAATCACATATGAAAATTCAAGAGCCTAATGATGTCGCTCAAAAATTAATAAAATATTTTGATGATATAATAGTGTTATATAATCCTTCTAAAATAATAATTAAATTTAAGGGGATATGGAATGAAATATCCCAACATAATCCAATTGAAAATTAAAAGAGTGCTTGAAAAAGGGAAGGGTGATAGATTCCCTTACCTTGTAGAGTAACTCCATAAACATGATGGTTTGGAACATGGGGGATTTAGGACACCATTTGAGGAATATTGGGGAGGTAATACTATATATTCATGGATGATGAGTTTGGAATGAAGGAAAATGGCGGAATGAGAGAGTATTTATAGTAAATGATATGGAGTTTTTTATAAACATCAAAGGACACCTCATTAGTGGTTTTTGCAAAACCATGGGCTTCCCCAGGAAATTTTCCCATGGTATTAGCCACTTGGGACACCTCATATCATATTTTCATTAGAAAATTCTACCATAATTTAAACTTAATTATTGAATCATTATTATTTCACTAAACACATAGAAAACTCAATAAAAGTTTTTTATTATTCACATCAAATTGATATATTTTGGAAAAATACCAAAAATTCACTACAACCATTTTTGGAAGTGTTGATTTGAAAACATAATTCCATTTTTAAAATAAGAAATTTATAAGTATTTTTTATTTAATTTTTCAACAAAATCATAATTTATTCCAAAAAAGAAAACTTTAACACTAAGACTTGTTTTATAACACCTTGAGAAATTAATCAACGTCCCATAAAATTATCTTACAACCATATAAAAATAAAGTATCAATATATGGTTACAGTTTATGAAAATATTTTTCTACTGTATATAATTAAATTATTCATAAAATTGAAATTAAAATATTTATGACATACAAAAATACAAATGTTTATACTTTGACTGTTTTCACACTTATTAGATGTCTAAATTGTAGCTACACATTCATGGCTATGGTTTCTATTTTTGGCCAATTTAATATTCATTACTATTACTATTCATAATTTTTTGTTCCTATTCATATGGTTATGTTACTATTAATCAAAAACTATGTTTGTCTAATCATACTCTAAATATATTACTGAACGCAACCATGTTGGTAATTTTTTTTGATATTCAAATTACAGAGGTGGAAAAACTATATTTACTAACTAGGCTATAACAAAGTGTTATCTTTTTAGAGACGCAATGTTTCATTCATTCAATATTAAAAATAAATTCATAATATTGGGGTGTTGCATTTTTTATCCTTAGAAAAATTTCATCCTCGAAATTTGAAATTGAACTTCTAAAGTTAATGGTTGATACTTGAAAATTTCCTTGTGGGAACCCCACATCAAGAATATGGTTAAATTATCCTTTTAATAAGAAGAAATGGAAATGAATTATTTACTATAAATAATGCATTATAATTGGAAAACATGGTCATGGAAGAATAACCAAACAATCATGTAGTGATGTTAAACTCTGAAAACTCAAATAATGATCATCTTAAACTATTTCACAAATGGATTAAATTTCAAAAATATCATGATCCAATACTTTATAATCATCCTCATATCCATCATTTCTAGATATATGTACACGGGGTCCTGGGAAATCCTAGTTTTTTTAGAACTCGATAATCTATCTTGCTCAATAAATCTTCTACCTTATTTTCAATTAATTATCATGAAGTATCCCTAAATATTCTCATTCCAATCCTATGAATATCATCATCATGTCTCCTATTAAAATATTTTAATTCCATAAATTACAATAAAAACTTATTCAAAAAAGCATTTATCCTTTCACATGCTATTGGATATATTCCTTATATCCAAAAATGTTGTAAACTCCATCAATGATAGCATATAAAACTGGTTTAAAAGTAAAAAAATTAGTTTTTAGGTAGTCAGTACATATCCAAATGAATAATTTCTTCATCATATTCTTTATTGTTAAAAATATATTAAGGTTTTCCTTCCATTAGTCATTATTTTTCTAAAAAAATCAAACTTTTCACAAAATATATTTTCTTCATACCATTCAATTTATGGTTTCTAATCCTTAATGAAAAAGTATTTCAATATAATCCTAATATATTTCACAATTCATATAACCAATAAATTCCTAACAAAATACTCAAATAACATGATTGTTGACTAGGCATATTAATCATTTGGTTTCATCTTCAGAAGAATCAAAACATGATCATTATCCAAAATCATCATTTGGGGTATATTCCTTTGATGCTTAGGACAATGATTCGAATAGTGTCCCATATCCTAGTAGTTGAAGCATTATACATTGAAAAAAAATTTCTTACCCTTGCAATAATGAATGTGGTTTAATTTTTTCCATAATTATAACAAACACCCATTGCCTTCAATCATTTACTTGGGTGATTATTTCTATAGTTGTCAGATTTGGGAAAACCCTTTTTTCCCTTTTTTCCCTTCATCCCTTTATCTATATTTTTCATTACCATTCTCTTCTACTTTTTCTTCCATTAAATGAAATAATACTCATATAATTTATTAAATATCTTGTTAACACATGATAATATTTCCTCATATGATGTGGATACTTGTGATGATATATTCTTTTCAATTGATGGCTTAAGACCTTAAATGATATGATCCTTCTTACTCTTGGCATCACGTAAATTTATGAAGTTCTCATTCCTTCTTCTAGGTGCGATTTTTAATCAATTCCATAAAATATATTAGCTCATAAAATTATGAACTCACTATAAATCGAAAAATAGCATAAAATAATGCATTGTAAGTCCTAGAACAATATACTTTGGTTACATTGAGGGTATAAATCCTTCAAATTGGTTGGTAAAGAAAATCTGAATTATCCTAATAATATCACCGAGGAGTGTCAACTAATCGTGCATTAATTACCGTTATCATGTAACAAGATACCCCAAGTGAAGCCCAAAACTCATTGTTAGAGTTTTCACTCCTAGGTACATCAGTGTCCGAACCATATCCATATATAGTATCTAGATAAGTATCTATTTTCTAGGAAGATCCAAATAATATTTTCCATACTAAAATTCTATGATGTTCTTGTATGTTTATCAATAAGTCTATCTTAGGGTTTTGTTCCCTAATCATCTTTTTCTATATCAAGCTTCTATGTTTTCTACTAAACTTCATTTGATACCAACTGTAACACCCCAACCCCAAAATCCCAAAGCTAGTGAATTATTTTAATATATTGGCATGAATACTAGGAATCAAATCTGAAAGGACCTAGTAGTTTATTAGTTTCAGAAAACTAGATACATACATTGTTTTAATATTATAACTTGAAAATAAATACAACAAATAATTTTTATTCGGAACATCCACAACTCTTAGATTATCCGTACAGGTCATTCATAATAAACTTCATCACATCTTGAGAAAATGAATCATAAGAAAGTGGTGACCTTAAATGCTCAGTATGGTTATCTAATATAGTGTTAGATATGATAAACATAAACATTAGTGATGGACAATAACTAAAAACACATGTCTTTAAAAATAAACTTTAAAATAATATGGAAGGAATATGAGCATTATAAAGCGTTATCATGGGTATTCTACTAGTCAAAAAACCACATGAAATTTTAATTACTATTTTCATAATTAAGGAAATGTATATGATGGATATTATGAAACACATCATCAAGGACTCATCCAAGACATCTAAAAATTATTGAGGACTTTTCCAAAACCATATTTAAAAATGATAGTCTCCTCACCCAATTTTATATCTATTTGTCTCATGAGACCTATCGATGCATCAAAAGACTATAGCAGGCTCCACCTTTCACATAATAATTCCAATTAATTCCTAATATGAATAGTTATAAACATGAACAATATGTTCATTAATATTGAAAATAACAAATGAAATGTAATCAACTATAGGTGAACATTAAGCATAAACACTAACCATTCAGAGTAAATTAGTGAATATTTTTAAGATAGCACATATATAGTCAAAATAATAATAAACCCTTAAAATACATAATATATATGATATCATAAGAGATTCACCTCAATGAATAATAATATTCAACAACTATGTTTTCTTAAATGAAGAAACTTTTAAATGGTACCATGGAAAACTTCTTGAGAAAATAATTCTTAAATATTCCAATGTGTCTCATACCACCTTGAAACATTCAAATAATAATACCTTAGAATATCACGATAATATGAAGACACGTTATATGAAATAATAAAGGGAATTACATACACCACATGTAAGGAATTAGTGGTGAACAAGTCATATATGTCATAAATGTTAATGTGAGACTAGAAAAATAATTTTTTCTTTGGAAAGAAGAGTTCATTTGGATAATCCTTTTTATTTGTCATGAACTAATATTTTTAAACATTTATATTCAATAAATAAAGATTTAAGAAAATTAAAATTTTATTTGAGTGATAAATGATGTCCCACTGATGTGGAATCATGTAAAAATTGTTTTTAAAGAAGCTTTAGAAGTAAAATGTTTTAGTTAAATTTATGGAAAACAGAAAGAGGATTTTAAGGTGGGAGGGCATGTTTACATTCAAAAAACCCGAAATTTAGCATGATAGTGTTTAATGATAAAAAATTTATTTTAAAAAATCAACACTAGCTTCGAACATATTATATGGTGCACTTGAAAATAGGTAAAATTTTGATAAGTTCCCTTGATTCAGGATTGTTTTTTGTTAATAATTTTTTAAAGATCATTTTAAACAAGTAACTCCCAATAAAATAAATAATTATTATGATTAGTAAACATATATTGAAAATTTTCATATAATATTTTAGGATTGAATAAGAATAAATAATAATTTCATTGAGGTATGTATATAATAGGAGTAACCTGAATGAAAATAGAGGTTCAGGAAGAAATCTCTCACCACATTGTAATCAATCAGTTCATATACCCATAAATTAATAATCATCAAATAGAACATTTAATTCCAAGAAAATAAATATATTCATGATATGATACATCAATGGGCAGTATGCTTGCACCATACACAAGTAATAGTAGTGAATAAGGAATATCTAACAACAATGGATGTGAGACGAGGAAACCCCTTACCTTAAGTCTGATGGTGTTCTTCACGTTATCTTATTTTCCTAGATATATAAATTTAATTGATAAATTAGTATTTATTGAAGCTATTAATTATTTAATTGATTTATTATATCCTTATTATGTTCATTCATGGCTATGTTGATGGGTTTAAGAGGATAAATTTCATTGTTCGGAAGTGTTTTCCTCCTTGGTTTTCTTGACCGGATTACTAATATTTATGTGCAGATAAACAAATATAATGAAAATGGTTTTCCATAATAAAATTTTCCCGTTATTAGTGAACAAATTGAATATTACAAAGTTATAAAATTAATTTGGATACTTGTAGTGATGTTGAATCATTATATAAAACATTAATATTAATTTTTTGGGTTAATTGGAAGTTTTTTATCACAACGAACTCGTTTGGATTTTGAAATTAATATCATTTGTAAAACATATATTCCAGAACCTTAAATAAGTTTTAATGCATATATTATATTCTACTGCAACTATCAAAATTGCTTCACGTCCATAATTGAATTTTTTAATAGACATTGAAAACCATTCGTCCTTGAATGTGATAAATTAACACATCTCATATGGTGTTTTCATTTCTAGTATAAAAGATGGTAAAAGAGATATGATGATGAATTATTCCATTATAAAAACACTATTACAGTACATTTATGATACTAGAGTCATCACTACATGTTTTTAAAGGATATGAATAATTAAAATGAAATGAAAAGAACTTGAAATAACGGAAAGTTGTAAAATCTCTTACAAAAAGTCTGCAGCATAATGACATTAATTAAAAATTATTAATATATTTTGATGAGAAAAAGGGGTCTCTAATAATTATTAAGTAATATGGAAATTATAGGTGATATGGAATTATATATCCCAACATAATCAAATTGAAAATAAAAGAGAAGACAATAAATAGAGTTCTTGAAAAAGAGAAGGGGATAGATTCCCTTACCCAATAGAGTGACTCCTTAAAAATGAAAATTGGGACCTTCAGGGCATTAGGAATACTTGTATGTAATCCAAGGATGGTAAAAAAAGCATATATTCTCATATGATGAGTTTCAAATGTATGAAAACAAAGGAATGACGGGGTATTTATAGTAAATGAGAGGGAGTATTTTATTAATTTCAATGGACACCTCATTAGTGGGTTTTGCAAAACCAAGGGCTTTCCCAAGGTATTTTCCCATGTTATTAGCCACTTGGTACAAATCATATAATATTTTAATTTAAAAAGTATAGCACAATTTTATATTAATTATTACATCATTATGATATCATTAAACATACAGAAAACTCAAAATTGTATTTTTACTATTAAAAAAAATTAAAGTATTTTAGAAAAATACCAAAAAATCACCCCAACAATTTTTCGATGTGTAGAATTAAAAAATAAAGTCTATTTTTAATGAATAATTTTATAATTATTTCTAATTTACTTTTTAAATAAAATAATAATTTATTTCAAAAAACTACATCAAAACTATGAAATGTTTTATAACACATTGAGAAATTAATCACGGTACCATAAATTTATCATAAAACTATAAGACAATAAAGTAACAATTTATGATATCATTTAATTAAAATAAATTTCCATTTTAAATTATTTAATTAATCATCAAAATTTAATTGAAATATTTTTGACATATAAAAATACCAATGCTTATACTATGATCGTTTCCCACTTATAAGATGTCTAAATTCAATTTATACATTCCTAGATGAAGTTTCTATATTTTTGGCCAATTTAATATTTATTACTATTAATATTAATAATGGAATTTTATTATTCATAATGGTATGTT
Source organism: Viscum album (assembly GCA_963277665.1). Taxonomy (NCBI): domain Eukaryota; kingdom Viridiplantae; phylum Streptophyta; class Magnoliopsida; order Santalales; family Viscaceae; genus Viscum; species Viscum album. Next base: position 281,119,642 of record OY728125.1, read on the forward strand.
ACTATTAATCAAAAATTTATTTTTTCTTATCAGACTCAAAATATCATACTGAACACAATTGTGTATATCATATTTTTGAAATTCAAATTACAGTGGTGGATAAATTATTTTAACTCACATGGTTATAACAAAGTGGTATTTTGTGGAGACTTAGTGTTTCATGCAATCAATAATAATTTTTAAAAAAATATCTGTGTGTTACAATATAGATATTATCCCAACCCTTATATATTTCATATTTATCTCAGGAATTTCCAAGTAAGGTTACAATTAATCTATATTTGGTATTGATAATGAATGTGAAATTTTCTTTTGAAAAAAAAGTATTTTCTCTTTAGGCAGTTATATTTTTATTCCATGTACATTTTCCTTAAATTATTTTCATGAATATTATTTTTAATTATCCAATTATTATTTCAATTCATTTTCAACCACTTTTCATTTCTTTTCAAATATTTCCAAGTAAATTTTTAAAATGGCTTTCTAAAATATGATTTTATGATTTTTTTACAAAATTGTCCAAGAAATATTTGTTTCAATGTCTACTAAAAAAACGGTTTCCATATTATCATGAAAATTCATTTATTTGAACATTTCATTATAATATTACAAGGATATTTTTGAATAAAATCTTTTTCGTAATATTTTGGGATTTTTTGGTACTAAAAGGTATCGATAAAAACATGGTATTTTCAAAATTTTCCAAATATATATTTTTGGTATATTTAAAAAAGCTAGATTATGGATATGTAGTAACCCCACAATCATTGGGATTCAACCGAACTACCTCCCAGATTACAAATTTCAAAAATGTGATACTGTAAAAACCACCAACCCACAATCAACTTAAAAACCCAATAGATACACATATATCAGCTCCTCGGGTTGCTAAATCTCAAGCAGTGTGCAACCATGATCCAAACCCCCGGATGTTACCACTTATCTAGTGAGAACACCACTAGAGATCATCCTACTATAGCTACCATCACAGAAAATCCACACTATTGTCTCTTCACCTTCATCATCACCATCTATACCGACATCGGTCACCACCTAGAAACCAACATCATTAATACAAGAAACTAAAATCAACTTCATCACCGAACTAGCATCAAATGGAATGAGCTCATGCAGAGAACCACACCAAACATTCCCCAATTTCTTTGAGTAAGAAACACAAATAATATATGCCAAATAATAAATAACATCACAAGATACAACCAATAAATGATGCACCTGGAGCACTAACAGCCACTGAGCCACACATCCCAGAACATTGTCGATTCCACCGCTCTAGATCTGACTGGGAGAGGCACTGAGGAATGTGAGGTGAGAGTAAAAATTTGATCATTTGGGGACTCAGAAATATTCCATCATATGTTTGTTAGAAAATTGTAGGAGACATTAAAAAATCAACTTGACTACGGGAGTGCATAGAAACCCATCAATTGCTGAACCAGTTAACTAAAATTCTCTTTTATATTGGTTCTCGTACTTCAAACTGGAGAAGATGAGAGGAAAATGAGTTCATAGTAGGGTTTTCATGGATGAGGTCTTTAGAAATTATCAAATAACAATGTGATGACTGAAATGTTAGTGGTAGAAGTCCCACAGTAACGATCCCAAGAGAAAACATATTTTCACAATTTTTAAATCAATGATCTATTGTTATTATTAAGGTATTTTTCATCTATGTAGACATCCTTTAATTATTTTTAGGATTCATTGTGGGTATGATCTTACGATAATGTTTCATAATTCCTTGAAACATGTGTTCTAGTTTTAAGAATCGCTATTTCCAGGCGGTTTGCATTGGATTTATTTATGGAACTGGAAACTCCCAACAATTCATTATCCAATGGGGTCATGCCTTCCAAAGGCAGGCATTCATTATGATTGGACAATACAATACATAAGAACGTACAATGGTCAAGTGGATGGGAGGCCGGACTCATCACACTCTTTTGAGGTAAATTATTTTCTTCTCTAGGACTCTCTTTGAAAATTTAAGATATTTTCATGAATCCTTATTAATTCACCAAGTATATCATAAGTATACCTTGGAATTTACAATAACTTATTAACATGTGTAAAATTTAGAATCATCAGTATGAAATCAAGGTTCTTCATTAATAGAAATATCCATATGTATTCAAGGTTTTCTATAAATGGTATCGTTTAATATACCGATTAGAGATTCTTTTAATCATTTTTGAGATGATACTAGTTTTTTATGCCTCTCATTGGGGCACTCTGGAATTTATTATCATCCAGAGAGAAAAAGTTTTGTTTTGATCTTGGGAACATTCCCATAAAATGAGCTACCAATTTATCCTTGTGAAATAAATCATAACCCACGTAGTTCAGTGCCACATAATAGGACACGCCATACCTTTAATGTCATGTGACAATGAACTCTAAGAAAAAGGTTCTTAGTTGAAACATAGTGTGGGATTTATGTTGAAGAAGCCCAAGTAACATTGTAAAGGATATAGGTTTCCATGTAGGATTAGACCCTATTAGGAATATGGATTAAGAAGAACAGGTTTGATTTGAATTGTTGTGTTTGATCCTCAAGGAGGCTTACCACGTATACCATATTAATGAGAATCAAAGCCCATGTATTTCGATATATCTCAGAGGAGAGTATGGCCCTATGAGAGAGATGATTTTGGGATTACATCCTGAAAAGGATTCCTTGATGATTTGAGGATTGAATTTAGGGATACTTTCCTAAGGAAGATGCCCAAATTTGGGGAATTTGGGTTGGATTCCTGAGGAAGATATCCAATGAGCTCGGGCCTTAAAATTGCTTTCTGTGTAACTTGGCTTGAATAGGAATTTAAGTACTCATAGTTCTATCCATGAGTGTTTGTGCACATGTTTTAGTCATGAAAAACCTCTAATACAACATGAGTCATGCTCAGTATGAGGAACAAGAGAATGTCAAACATTCATCAAAGCAATTCACACTTCCAAATATTTCCTCCTCCATTGGTGGAAGACGGTGCACCTATGGTGTCTAAGGTGAACGAGGTTAAGGTGGCCATTATAGAAGGAAAGTCGATGAGCCTTCCCTATGTTCTCTTGACATTGTACAAGGGTTCAATGGAAGGAGGAAGGGGTGAAGGTGAGGCGCTTATAACAGGATGGATTCCCAAAACTTGATCTAGGTAATGGAGGGAGACTTCTCCAATTCTTGCGTGGAAAAGAAAGTGTGAATTATACCTTCCCTACGAGATACCTGAGGTCCCGGGTTGCCTCTTTTAGAAGGTCGAGGTCAGGACCCAAACACTCCTCCAAAATGGGAACATCCCAACATTGTTTTGGAGAGAAAGGTCCATGTTAATGTGTATATACAAACCCGCATACATTCCATGAATCCTAACCCCAATGTGAAACAAATGTGGGAGTCCTTTGACTATAGAAATACAATCCCAAATAGGAGACATGATGATGTTCCTTTCCTAATGGTTTGATAATTTATGAGGTTCTAGTGGAGGATTAAACTTAGTCCTTTTCAGATAAGGGAACCAAGGGAAGAGATACCCTGCCATGAATGGCTTTTAAAAAGTGTACTTGAGTTTGTCTCCTAGGTTCCTCACTCAAGAATGCCTGTAGGTACCTCGTTAAATTATGTCACGTAGTTCCCTCAAGAATGTATTCCACCTATGTCCCTCATGCAAGTATTCCATGTAGGTTCCATGTTTTGATTTACTTCACGGGTATACCATGCAGGTATGGAATGATGGTATATATAATGACTGGAGAATATGTTCCACATTGGAGAACCAAACCAATATAAAATAAGTAAAAGACATTCAAAACATGATTGTATCATTTAATTATCTCTTCTATCGTGATATAGAGAGCTACCTGAGACAATTTGAGGGATCTATTTGAAAGAGCTATAAAATGAGATCTTCAGAGAGAATTTCACTATTTTCAGTCCTAAAAAGAGGATCCCAAGGGCTCTATTAATATGCATAGATGAGGCCTGGCTGAAGAAATGTTGCATGAATAGGAACTTCACACAGCTCCATCACACAGGTACTTTTCATAGGTGCAAAAACATCTTCTGGTACTTAGCTCTGCCACATAGGTCAGTCGCTCAGCTTCGCCACGTATGCATGTGAAGCTAGTCCATCGTGATGCTCTTTGGGAGTAATTTTTATTTTCTTTTGTAATCAATGAACATTGTTTGGGATCTGAAATATCTGGATTTATCTTCATAGTCATTTTGGTTACATTCTCAAATATTTTATACAAAATCTCTCCCTCATTATTGGATCCGAAACATCCAAAGTAGGTCAAGTCCTGAGGTGAATGTTTGTGGAAAAGATTATGGATTGATTTGTGAATATCGCAGGTTTTCTGCATAGGTGCATCCTAGTGGTATGACATGAAGAAGTTGTGTGCAGTCCTAATGTGTAGGTCTTCATTTTCCTATGAACAGGTATCGACCTTCGTGATTTTTTCTTCACCAATGCTTTCTTTGAATTTTTTCAGCTCTCATTGCATAGCTAATTCACCCAGCTTCATTACGTTTCTCTCCCGTATAATTTCATAGAAATTTCTTCAAGGGAAAATTATTTATGTGATGGAGATATGCCAAATGAATTCATCGATGGATTTTCACTAGGATCCTTGGATAATAACCTACGTGATAGTCCTTGTCGAAGGACCTATGTGAAAGACCCCATCAAAGGACCTACGTGAATAGTTTCATTTGCCAAATTTTTTATTTCCTCTATAAATTTTTGACTTGTAAGTTTTGTAATTCCATTGTAGGAAATAATGACTGATTTGATGACGAATACTGAAGAAGATAAGGCTCTCTACAATGAAATGATAAATATAATTGTTCCAGACTATTATGACATTGTTGAGAGTACTCTTCCTAGGTTATGGGAGGGTCTAATTCTGTAACAACATGACCACACAAAAAGTACAAATTTATCCTTATACATGCATGGGGTTTTGCAAGATACCCCTGTTCCATGTGTTAAAAAGTACTTTCCAAAAAAAGTTGTTTCTTCAGTATTCCAACTATAATTGCATAAATATATGTGCAATGTGGTTTCTAGTACAAGAAGGAACGATCCCTGTTAGTTTCATCCTTCATCATAGTGGTTGTTCTCCTGATATGAAGGATCATGTTGTAGAGCCAAGACCAAATTATTATGATTTCACATTTTGGGTTCTCAAATAGATCAATATAATGGTTGGAAATAAGATTGTGAACTTCGTTATATAGGGGGTGTAAAACCTGAGTGGATGTGGGAATTCTAGGTACGTCGGACTTGTAAAGAATTCAGAAAAGAGTTATCAGACGTTCATATCTACGAAGCTGTCTAGACGGGGAAAACATATTTTTATAAAAATGATTTCATTCATGAATTATTGATCTGATGGATTCCACAAATTAATTCCTTTCATTTGATGCATGGTGAAGATGGTATTAGTCTCTAGGATATTTACCAAATAGCTAGAATTCCCATTCTTGGGGAAATGTATGATGAATTTATCCCTCCTGCTACAGTATGTGGTCATGTAACTAGAACACCACCGATGGACAAGGAATTATTTAATATGGAAAATATTTTACCCAAGGACATGAAAAATATACATGCTAGATTGTGGATGGAAGCCTTTATTGAACCAACAACAGAGAAAGGTCCAACCTATGGGCATCCTACTAATTTTCCTTCTACAGATATCTAATGCAGTTCAAGCACATATTGGCCTACACAAGAAACAGGAGACTATAAGCACTAGGGATATAAAGTAAAAATATATATAGATGCAAAGGTACACTTTGATACATTCCTTGCTATGTGGATATGAAATTATTTTCATCCATTCCATGAATCCATATGTGGTGTAAGATCAGGGACATTCATCATTACATGAAAATTGTATAAGGGAAGTATATTGGTCTAGAAACCCCTCTATTAGCAAGAATTTACCATCTCATGCTGCATTTATACAATGGGAAGGCTCCATTTAGAGTTGCAGGACCATTCTAAGTGTTGTGGGGGTGGATTGCAGCACATGTTTCTTCATAATTAGTGTTGAATTTAGTCAGAGTTCCCAAATTTTGGTTCAACCCATTTTTACAGAAAGATTATGGTATTGAGCCTCTGAACTTGAGACCTGATGTGGTGTTGAAGGCATTGAATGTCTCAAGAGAATGATTCTTCTTTCCTTCTTCTAACCCACCAATTGGAACATTTATTGATGATGTTAATGAAAATAATTATGAGCTGAGATCTTATATGATGGCATTCGGGGATGGTTTATTATCAACCAGGATTGATGGTGAAATTATCTATAAGGCTTATGTCCCTTATAGGATTGCTCTTCAGTTCAGGTATCTTCAACAATCAATCACTTTTCCACTCTTGTATGCCAGACATGAAAAAATAGCCACTGGTAGTGCACCAATTGTGGATTATAACAGCTTTAGAGGTATCCAAATAGTCGATTACCTTACCTCCACTAGATGCATCAACCGGTTTGGAAGCTGGGTATGACAAATCATGGGCTTCTTTATATCTTCAAGGGGATTTGAAAAAAGGAATATATCGATTGGTGGCTACAATAGTTGTTGAACATGCAAATCTTGGTAATAAGTCCAATGCTAGAGATGATACATAAGTTCCAGAGGTTTCAGAGCACTCAAAACGTCTTCAAAGGAGGCATTCCATGAACACTAGGGCTAGAGAAGCAATACCTCCCACTTCAAGGCATTCCAGTCGCCGCTATCATACAATTATTTCTATTCCATATATTGAACATTCAAAATAAATGATTCCTTAAGAAGTTCCCCAATCAGAAGTTGTTGAATCTCTTCTACAGTCAACCACACCAAGATTGAATTATGTGCAACCTTCATCCATTCATCATTTGGAGGGTGTAACCCTTTATCTTAGGGATGCATGGGAATTTCTCCATCATGTCATGGGAGAACCAGATATTAGTGACATTAAGGCAACTTCTGATTGAAATCCAGAGAATAACTTAGCTAAAGTACCGAAGTATATTATAGATAATCAGGCTTTTTTATATGCAACTGATGAATAAATCCCAGTCTCAAAATGAGTTACTCCTATGTTGGAATTAGGAGTAAATGAAGGTGTAATAATAGACTTTGAGGAGAAGTGGGATATTTATGTTAATAATGAGAATGTATTTCCCTTTTTTTTCATATCAACTCTTCTATATCCTTTATCATCATTAAACATGATGAAAAATGTATTTATATAGTCGAATATAGAGAAGGAAGCTCCGGACAAATTCTAGAATAACCTAAGTATAGTCTTACAGGCTCTCTTATTGACGTAAAAAATGATCCTCCAAGGTCTCCCGAACTTTCTCTAGGAGAAAGAAACAAGGCAGCGATAATGGCGATAGATAATCCTCAACCATTGCCTCAAATTTCCCCTACTAAAAGGAGTGTCTCAGTCTCTCACAAACCTTTTGAATGAAAAAACGAGAGAGCAATGTGATTGATCTAAAGTTTTCCTCAAAGGAGTTAGTATTTTAATGTCCTTAGGGCATATAACTCGCTCAATAAACTCTGGTAACAATGTTTTTTTCTCTTGTAGGATTTATTTTTCTCTCCTCTCTCAAGGGATTAAAAGCTGATTCTTCAAGACCAGAAAAATAATCCCTAGGGTAAACCCAGGTTCATGCTGAGAAATCTAAAATTTTAGTAGATAAAACATCAAAAGATTAAGCTATACCTACTCCTGGATCTGTTGAGAGAGAGGAAAGAAATGGTATGATTACATACATTCCTCGGTTTCTTTTGTCAAAGGATCCAGAAATAATCAACACTAATATTCCAATTCCTTCAGAAGAAAGGAATGAAGATCCAAGGAAATCTAAGACAAATATTGAAGTTAACCCAAACTTGGAAAGACCTGATGTTGCTGTACCAATTGAAGATCCAACGGAACAAATTGTCAGCAAATCCAATTTGGGCACCAAAAAACATTTGTTGGATACCTTAAATGGTGAGGATGTTGTAACATTTCAGGCTATATACACTATAATTATGGACACTCTTAATCTAAATATTGACATTCCGAGTTCCATAAATTTTTTTGGGGATTTTCATGAAGCATCGCAAGGTCATAGGTACCTATTCTTGAATTTTCCATACATAATTTGTTCTTTACCTTGATTATTTACATCAAAGTGCATCTTTTGCGGCTTTATTTGAAGAAAACGTCACAAAGTCTCATTAAAAATAGGGTGTTCCACATTATGCTTTCGCTGGGTCTGGAGAAATACCAAGAGAGGATCCTTTATCAAGAGATTTTCTAGATCCTTCAAATGTCATAACTAAGAAAATTCATGGATGTCAACCTTCTCAAGAAACATCTGCTCAAAAAACTGAAGCTGGGATTACGGGGAATAAATCCAATCAAGTAACTAATTTATTATTGCATAAATATAATCAGATTTTTGAATAATATTTCATTCCTCCATTTGAAACTAATAATGACCTTGATTTATCATTTAGGTTTATCATGTACTAGATCAGAAGGTGAGGCTCTTACTTCCCCAAGAAAAGTAAAACATGGAAAATCATTAAGCTATCTAATTCCAGAGTACATTTTACCTCATAGTAGTGACTTAGATTTTGACTTAGAGATTCAATATGCTCTTGGAATGGCACGTAGGAATAAAAGGAGTTGTATCTAAAGAATAATTTCTGAAAATCATTTAGATGAATTGTTGTCCCATTTTTTAAAAACTCCATTCATTATTCTGTGTATTGGAAATTGGTGGATATAATTATTGACCAGTCTATGATTCCATGAAAGAGGCAATTTGATGATGGGAGAAGGAGCATAATCTATGAAAATATTTTGATGAGGATAAACGACTCGTCAATATTGAGGGAATTCAAGCTACAGTAGTTGAGGCAGAAGCAAATAATAATAAGAAATCACTCTAAAATAGGAAAAAAAATCAAAGATACTATGAAGGAGTTCTTATATCTTCAACAGATACTAGATGATGTTCATAACAAGCTTGATCAGTTTAATAAAACATTAAAAGAAACCCAATTAGAGGGGATAACTTCCATTTCAACTGCTAAGGAATCACTTCATCGGGTAGAGAAAATTGGAGTTGCTCAGCTGTCTCAACTTCAATAAGAAGCTCATAGATATTATGAAGCATACCAACAAATGAAAACTCTTGTTTAGAGTTTATTCTAAATCATGATAGAGAGGCTTCATTTTTTGGATGGCCCACAATTTTTATATGAATTAAAGAAATATTTTTTTAATCATAGAAACATTTGTTTCAGTTTCACATGATTGCAATATGAAAATTAAATGATGATAATGATTCATTTATGTTAAAAAATAATTATTATAATAACAAGAATTAGGTGATCAAAATTTTCTTATTAAACTGAGGGACCTAATGATCATAATATTATTATTGCTAGGGTTATATGGATAACCCCACAAATTTGTATCTGTTGACCTCCTTTTATATTGCTTAATATTAACTAAATCATACAAAAAAATCTATTTTTAGTGAACTAGGAGTCGACTTTTTTTCAGATAGCCCTTCACGGGTTCTCAATCTAATGAGTATCATGTATTTTGTTGTTTGGCATTTTAGAGTCATGTATGTTGGACTATAAAAGGATAGTATTAAAGTTAGAATAGCTTTTACCATGATAAAAAACTATTTTTTTAATATTTTATTTATAATAAATGACATAATTTCCTCACATTGTGCTAAATATATTCATTTATGAAATATTTGGGATTAGATCATTCATTTGAAAATTTGATGACAATTCCAGATTTACACTTTTAAAATGCACTGTATTATTTCAAACAAAAATATTTTAATATGACTTTTTTGAAGTTAAAATTCTATAACAGTGTTCTTAACTAAATTTTCTACATCTTTTTTTCAGGACACTAGAGCTAAATAGTTAATTTGGATGGACTAAATGGGCCATTAATTCAATGGTGGGCTCGACTCGCTAGAATGGACATGGGTTCAATATTTGGGCCATAACATCATCATCCATTCTAGTATTGGGCCCAAATTTTTATAGGATCTCTAGAATTCAATTTCTCACAAATAATACTTTTGGAAGGAGAGGATAATAACGCGTTTTTGTGGGTAATGGGCGGTACACACTGGATTAAAATATTTGGCCATATTTTCCCATTCACACTTGAAACCACTTGTAACCTAGCCTCCCCTCCACTCAATAAATTAGTTTTTTTTTCAAATATGGATGCTTTAGGACGAGAATTATGAGATTTAAGAAGAGGATAATTGGTTTCACCCAAATTCTATAACCATTGTAAGAGGAGTTTCACTTGAAGCAAGGATCCCCTCATCGAAGCCTTCTTATCTTAATCATGTTGTAGTGTTTTCATTTGTGTAATAATCTTCATGGTTCTTCTTTTATTTATTCTCTTTTCTTCTATTTTTTTCAAATTTATTCTTCTAAAAGTATTCATAATTTGTTTGGTATCAATAGTGGATATGATATTGGGTTCTACCCTTTCAATCCTTGCCTCATGCAAAACGTCTCCACGATGACCACACTGCCAATGGAAGAGTAGTTTTCTAGTGATCGATCTATCTTCAACCCTCTTCATTTTATTATTTTGAATCATTCATCTACTATAACTCACATAATATTATCCCAGATTTTTTTTCTTAAATTATAAGAAACTATGAGAGAAATTGAACAATTAACACAAAAACACGTGAGGTCGAGGTTTTGTTTAAATTGTTAGAGTGAAAACTTTATCTATAATCCAAGACCACATAGGATATGTTTGTAGAGTTAAAATATATTCCCTAAACAAAATTCATCCTCATTATCCAGAATGTAAATGTTCCTTCATTTACCACTAACCATAAGCTAACCATAGAACATCAATCAAATCATGGTGCTGCGATTGCATGTTCCAAAGTTAGCCTAGGGTTTAATTCACTTCATTTTGTGGTAATGTTAATTCTCATAGGGTTTAGAATTTAATAAATTAAGGGGTCAAAATTAAGTGAATTATTTTTTAAATTATAATGATAAATAATTTAGTGAATAGCTAGAGTTAGATTGATTACGCCTTTTAAATATTGTCTAAAAAATCATCTTATTGTGTATTTTTAATCAATCCTCATTTCTAAAATAAAAACAAAAAATGAAATCCTCTTATAGAAAACTACTTCTATTTTTATAAAATATAAAAAAACCACTATTCTTAAAAGTAGTTTTCTTATTATCTTTTATTTTATCTTAATAACAACTTTATGAAGTTGTAATAATCTGCTTCCTCCTTTAAGAGACGACCTTGGTCAGCCACTCCGTTACAACTAAGTAACCCAAAATAGACCATCTTTTGAAAGTGCCAACTACAACGCCATTCTAATTAGCACCATTTCTAGGGAGAAAAGTAATTATTTCAAACAATTAGATGTATTTATTTTATTTTACATTTTACTCTCTTCCTATCTTCATTATTCCTTTATTACCCAATCAGATTATTTTCTTCTTCTATTATTTTCTTCTACTTCTATTAGGACCATCAAATCAAACATATAATTTTTATTTTACTATGTTCCACTTTCCTTCGTTTAATTTTTAATTTAATTTATGACATGAACTAATCCCAAATATCTCTTAGATCTTGACCCTAAGATTGAACGAAGCCTTTGGGCTCGAATCAGACATTCTGAGTCTACAAGAAGTTCCAACATTGAAACACTTAGAGAATTCTGCCACTCCCATATCATTGAAATAGGAAGAAATTCAAATTCAAACATAAAAGAAGAACCAATGGCTGAAAATAATAGAAATGAACATAACATAACTATTCTAGAATTGGATGCACCTGATATTAACTACCAACCAAATTGTATTGCATACCTAAATCTTGAACAAGACTTTGAACTGAAATTTGTGTTAATTCTTCTTCATCCAATTTTTCATGGATTATCTAGAGAGAGTACAAACAAAAATTTGAAATAATTTAATGTGGTTTTCACAAACCTTATTCCCAAAAATGTTTCTGAAGATCAAATCCAATAAAGAGCATTCCCATTCTCACTTGATGGAGCTGCGAAAGAATGAATGTATTATTTATATCCTGAAGAGATAACTTGCTGGAATGATTTGAAACGTCATTCCTTATAGATATATTTTCAGCATCAAGGACCACTTCTATTCATAAGGAGAAATCTATGATAAATTAATCCCAATGGGAGTCAATGTATGAGTACTTGGAGCGATTCAAGAAGTTGTGTGAAAGCTACATATATCACCAAATTAGTGAGAAACTCCTCAACCAGTACTTCTATGAAGGGCTCACACATATGGAGAGATGCATGGTGGATGTTGTGGATGGAGGGGCATTGGTGGACAATACACCAGTAGATTCATGTGCGTTGATCAGCAAGATGGCCCAAAACTCTCAACCATTTTTTGATCGATGTTCACCACATGTCAGGGGAGTACATCAGGTAAGTCCTTCTTCTCCTCAAAGTCATTTGATCGATACCAAGTTGGATTAATTGACCACTATGGTGAGACAAATTTCTTTGGCTCAAAAGACATCTCAACCCCCTCCTTCAATTCCATGTGGCATTTTCACTGAGATAAACCACCCAACTAATTGTTGACCCCAACTACAAGAAATATATGATTCTGTAGAAGTGATTCTGGGGAGACCATATCAGCAACAATAAAAATCATATCCCCATAACATGCTTGATTCCATTTAACCGACATACAACCAAGGGTGGAAATATCAATCAGACATGAGGTATGGCTCTGGACAACAACAAAGGCCCCCTTTTCAACAAAACATCCAGCAACCTCCACCTTTCCAATAGGGCTTCCAAAAACCCCAAAGGAGATTTTAATATCATGAATCACCAAGAAAAAAACAAGGTAATCCCCTAAACAAGGTAGATTATAAAACTGATGACCTTTTGATGAAATTTTTTCATAATCAAAAGAATGAACTATAGAGTCATGGTTTGGAGTTGAGGGAGTTAAAGACTCAATTGAGCCCGAATGCCACTGCCCTCCATGAACTGGTAAGTATGAATTATAGAAATCTACCTTACCAACCTACTCCAAATCCCAAGGGGAATGTTAGTGCCATCACATTGAGAAGTGGGAAGCAGACAACTGATACATTTTCACCTTTCATTCCACTGGGATTCACCTCAACTCCAGAAAAGCCTCATTCCACACCAACTGATGAGAAATCCCAGGAGAAAGACAAAGGTAAGAAAAATAATGATGATGTTCCTCCTAAACGCCTTCCTTTTCCAAAAAACACCTTTACAAACGAAAAAGATAGATGAAGTGGCGATGAAAAATGATGTTCTGGTTACATTCAAGCATATGGGGATAAACATCCCTTTACTTTAAGTCATGATGAAAATCCCAAGGTATGTGAAATTATTAAAAGAACATTATACCAATCAATGTGGGTTCAAGGGAAATGAGAGGATCAATCTTGGAAGGAATGTGTCAGCACTCATTACATCATCTCTAGAAATGCCGACAAAGTGCAAGGATCCAGGGGAATTCACCATCCCATGAACCATTGGGGATTTTCACTTTTTGATGCACTTTTGGATTTGGGAGCTTCCATAAATGTGATTCCTCACCCTGTATTCTCTTCTTTGTAGTTTGGTGAGTTGCAGCTGACGAGAGTAGTGGTGTAGTTGGTGAACAGAGATACAACATATCTAAAGAGAGTCCATGAGGATGTACTTGTTTGGATAAGAGATATGATCTTTCCAGTAGATTTCTATGTGCATAACAAGTAGGATGATCAGGTAAGTTCTCATTATCCAATTATCCTAGGTATATACCTCCTCAAAACAACTAAAAACAATCATAAATAACAATGAGGGTACACTTTCCATGGATTTTGGAGATGAAGTTGTTATACTTAATGTTATGGACTCCATGAAGTACTCCTCCGAGTGCAATTAGGAATTTGTTATCTCCCATTTTGAACCCCCAAATAAAAACCCCATGGAATTTTATTTTCCTATGCTAAGGGAGACTATTATTATTGGTTCTATTATGATGTCTAAAGGTAATTCTTTGCCAATTTATAATGCAAATGACTCTCATAGATTTGATTTTGAAATGGAGTCATATTCTGATTTTGACCATTTGAACTCTAATATGACAAGGTTGTTGAGTATGCTTATGGATTTGATGCTTTATTCTCTAATTTTGATGATGTATATTCTGATATTTATGCTCTTTGTGCTCATATTTCAGTTCCTTATATGTCTCCATCCATACACCACCCCCCCTATTTTGGAATTCAATCCATTGACACCAAATCTCAAATACTTATACTTATTAAGTGGTGAGAAATTACATGTTATTATTTCTAACAATATCCCTTTTGAACATGTAGATAAACTTTTGAATCTTTTTAGGGAGAACACTACGGTAATTGGGTGGACCTTGGCTAACATATCAGGTATTAGCCCCTCTATTTTAAGGCAATGGAATCTTTTGAAGGATGGGGCTAAACCAGTTAGGCATCCATCAAGGAAACTCAATCCCACACTTTTGGAGGTTGTTAAAATAGAGGTTGAAGAATTTCTCAAGGAAGGTATAATCTATCCCATTTTAGATTCCCAGTGGGTGAGTCCTATTTAGTTTGTGCCTAAGAAAAGTGGTGTTACAGTTGTAAAAAATGATAAAGAGAAGTTAGTTCTACTAAGGGTACAAAACATTTGGAGTGTGTGTATTAATTATAGTAAACTGAATCATTCCACTCACAAAGACCACTTCCCCCACTCATTTTATAAAGCCCCAGCCTTAAACCTTACTTAATCTTGAGTTATTACAAGATTACACATTGAGGATCTTTTCAGGTTTAGAGTTTTAGAGAATTAGATCATGAAACTTGCATTACATTCCAAATTTAAACAAAGTGGTTACATAAAAGACAATATTCATTCTTCCCATGAACGGAAACATATTTAAGATAAAACACGGATTCTTTCTTGACACTATCATCACATCATGTACCTTTCCCTTGACCTGTGAAAATTTTTTCAAAAACTTGGGATGAGCATAAAAAGCTCATTAAAGGTTATAAAAATATGGAAAGCAAACATGAGTTCATATATACATAAGAATTAAATCATACTTTACCCATAAAACATAGGCACTTTAACATACCTCATCAAACCATGAATAAATCAAAGAAAACATAAGACATAAAAGGTAACTTGAGGCATTCATAACATTCTTATGTAGGGAGTAACCCTCTTGGTTACGTTTGGAATACCCATCACGGTATATTCCCTAAATCGCTTCAGAGAAACCTTAACGTTTCACTCCTTCGCGTTACCCAATGCATTGGAGAGCTATATCGGGCTCTCCCGCCCTTAGTTTATCACGAAACCACCCGTTTTTATAACAATGCCCAAGAACCATAACATAAACTTATCACATAAAACATGCATAATGGAAACATAACATTTCCACATATCAATCACAATATAACATTTTAGTATATTTAAATAATGAATCCGTTCCAAAAGAAACCATTTCCAAAACCATTTAAAACATTTAATAAGGTGATTTTTGAATCAAAGTGTCCCATACCACCTTGAAGCTTTTAACATTTTAAACCATTAATATCCATATAAATAAATCCTTAAAACCATTTTTAAAACATGGATATTAATAAGAACAAATCATTAAAACATTTAAAGCGATATTTTGGTTAAAAGGTTTTTACCAAAATTAGAGACACTTGAATACTATAATAGAGGAATAACATTTAATCAGAACTTTATAATATCATGAGAATAAATGGATTCATGATATAATATTCCAAAGGACAGTATATACACCATATAAGAGTGAATTGGTGCATAACAACAATGAAGTCTCAATAGAGATGTAAAATGTGATGAAATCCCTTATAAAGAAGGTATCATTAAATTAAGGATAAATCAATCTCAAAATTATGTGTGAAAAATATAAATACACCCAATATAATAGGATATTAAGTGTAAAACAATTAAAGGTCATTCACACATAATCAAAGGATGACATATTCAGTAACTACATGTTGAACCCAAAGAAATCGAAATTGGGTTAAAAAGTTCCCTTGGTAAAATTCGACAGCCTAACGGCGTCACTTCAAAAATTCAGAAAATGAGTTGATGAGAGATAAAAAAAGGATATCTCATCACTTGGACATAAAATTTACATCAATAAGGATATATGAGAACATATCCCAACATAAAAATATGTAAAATAAAAGACCCAACAAAATAAGTCTTTTAAAAAGAGGAGGGTGAAAGGTTCCCTTACCGACATGGGTATCTTTCGAAACATACACCTCGTGAAAGAAGGACAATAAAACATTGATGTAAATACTCATAAATGAAAGAATATTACAAAATGAGTAAAATAATGGTCAGTACATACACCACTCAAAGGAAATTGTGGCAAATGTAGCATAAATCTCACAGGAATAAAAGTGAGATAAAAAATCCCTTACAAAAACTCGGTAGCCTAACGGTGCCACTTAAAACTTCCAAAAATGGATTGATGAGAGGAAAATAGGTTCTCTTATTATATGAACATAATAATTATAGTAGGAGTAATATAAAAGAACATCCCAATCATAAGAAAGATGAGCTTAAAAGGAATGACATAAATGAGTGTACTTAAAAAGAATAAGAGGTGTAGGATCCCTTACCTCGGGTCCGACTTGACTCGATCATTCTTTAACGTCCTGAATAATAAACTTGAGTTAATTTCCAATTTATTAATAACCTTTTTCTAGTTCATTATTACTTTTAGATAACTTATTGTCATGTTATAATCATTATGTAATCATTTAAGTTAATAATGTTTGTTTTGTCGATATTTGGTTCTTAAGTCGAAAGTGGACTTCTTACAATTACATGTTGTTCGTGTGGTCAAAAGGTTATTTATATCCAGAATGAAATTCCTGATTTGGATAGCATATATATCATATATATCCAGCATATACATGTATTTATAATATTACATAATCATTTAGAGGTATGAAATGAAATGCACTGTTCAAAGAGACAGTAAGCCGTACGTACGCATGAACGCTACTTTCATTTCTTTGTCATATTAATCGAATTAAAACTAAATGATAGGTAAGTATATTTTAATTACAGAATTATATTCATCATTTAGATGTATCATTCATCACATATATCCATTATATACATGTAACTATAATAGTACATTACATTTGGGGATATGAAATGAAATGCACCGTTCTTGGAGATGGTAAGCCGTACGTACGCATGAACGCTACTTTCATTTATATCTTATACTTTAATGGAAAGAAATAATAATGATATATAGGTATATTATAATTCCAGTATAACATCATATATATTAACATTAAATCCATCCTTTATACATCCCACGTATGGCATTAACGAATCACATCAGTTTGAGGGGGCGGTAGTCCGTACTTCCTAAAATGAAGATATCGCGTATACCCATGATGGAAGACATAATGGTAAGACACAAATGAAAAATACAGAAGATTAAGTAAAAAAACATATTATATATCATATATAAATATAGTGACATCTTAATGGCCACCTTTGAAGGTGTTAAATGAGTATTGAACAATCATCGTTTCGGGAGGCAGAATTTCGCCATCCACGGAAACCGTATGTTCTTTAACCATTTGATGTAGTTATGTGAGAGTTTAGCTCTAATAAATCTTATAACAACATCCTAGTATATTGGAGATACTGTTGTTGTTCCAAAAGAAGTAAATAAAAAGAGTTTAGGGGGTTGGAGAAGCAAAATAAAACAAATGAACATGAGAGAATGAATTACCTTTAAAAGTGTAACTCCTTTTGATTTGAGCCTAAAGACTTCCTTTGAAAGGATTATGCCCAAAGGGAATCCTCTAGGATGAGGAGAGGGATGTGGATAGAGTAAATGGGCAGGGGATGGCCGAGCCAGAGGCTTGAGGAGTGTGTGAAATGAGGTAGAGGTGTAGGGCCTTTTATAAGAGTAGAGGAGGGGCACTTTTGGAAATCATGAAACTATTATTTTATTTTCAAAAGTGTTTCGAATTTCTAAGGTCCCAAATAGATATATTTCGAAGATAAGATTATAAGGCTTTGAAATATTCCCATACAATAGTTTTTGGACTAGTTTAGGTATTAGATTTTATATTATCGTTTCATTTTATTTAAACATTTCATTAATGAGTTCATCGTTGCATCATCATGATGTCATAATTAAATTAATTTATTTAATGTCTAAAAATTATAATAAAACTATCCTGATGTAGGAAATCTTTTTATCTTTCCAAATAGTATTTATAGACAAAAATATGATTAGTATAACCCCTTCTAAAAATTGTTTTAGTAAAAAAAATTATGTTAGTGTCATTTTCACCTTTATTTAAAAAAAGGCATTAAAGACATTATCTCACCCAAGAGGCTCCATAGGGTCCCCTAAATCGACCCATGGGCTGTCGTGGTTGGCCATGACTCATCCAATAGGGATATGACAAGTGTCATGGTGTTTTCATATTTTTATAATATCATTTTTACATTAAATTACACTAATTACCTCTAATCGCGATTAATGAAAAAAAGTTACTATTCACCAAAAAAAATTATTTTCATCCCATTGAACCACATTTTACATACTAATGACAACCATGTTTGTCGGATTTTCAAAATTCAATACACATTAGTGGTAAAATTTCATTTAACTGAAAAATCAGTTTGCTTGATTACCACTTAGTGGTTTCACTATTCATCCAAAATTGGAGTTTTTCAGAAAATTACAAAAAATTCACCCTAAGATATATTTGATATTCCGAATTCAAAAATGAAGTCTATTTTACAAAATTCAAAACATATATGTCACATTAATTAATTTAATAATTAATTCCCGCTGTCATGACAAGTAGCGTGTTTTTATGAAACAATAAGTATCAAAAGTTTGACACTAGTTTAAGTCCGATTTCAAGGTGAAATTAATTTCAACGACCACTATTGGATTTAATGGTAAAAATATATTCTAATTTAACTTTAAAACCAATTAAAAAGATAATCTAATCATATAAATAAATTAGATTAAAAAGAGGTTTTGAATTAAAATACAACATTTTACACTATTCATTAAAAAATGAACTTTATCGGAAAGATGCAAAAAAAATTTACACAAAGTAAATTTTGATGTCCCGATTCTAAAGAAGAGTTTTATTTGGTCCAAATAGATTGTATAAGAGTGAACAAAACTATATTTAATGACGGTTCGCCATCAAAAGGTGATAATTGAATTTTTAGTGAAAACTGGGGCATGTACGCGTAAAATTTAATTCTTTCCGTATTTTAAGCCTTTATTCTTTATTGGATAAATGTAAAAACATTTAAAAACATATATAATCATATTTTAGTTATTTCTATCCATTCCCGCCAATACAACAGCTACATGTTAACTGCCATTTAAAATAATATTATTTTATTATTATAGTGCAACGTAAGATTCCCAAGAAACTCGTTGTTGCGTGTTGGGTACGCCATCGAGCATAGCGTCCCCTTTAAAGTCATATTAATATTTTATTCACAAATATGGATAAATATGAAAATGTTATATTCTTTATTTACCTGGGGTGTTACATCCTTCCCCCCTTTTGGGAATTGCGTCCCCACAATTTTAAAATTGGGCTTGGAAACATCCTTGAAAGTCCCACATCGGAAGAAGAGTCGGTAAAACAATCACTTTAAAATAAAGAAAGATAAGTACAAAGGTCACCCGAGTTAACCCATAATAGGATTACAAGTATGAAAACATGGACATGGAGGAGAAAACATAGGGTCCTGTTCTGATGAAGAGTGATAGAAAACATGTTTAGGAGAAAGTTAACCATGAGAAAATCACAAACTTGTGATGGGTTAAACAGTATTCGATTCCCCAGTAGGAAAAGTTAATAGACAGATTTTTTATTTAAGATACCTTTTATTGGGGAATTTATTCATAAGGAAACATAATCACTTATCATGTTGACTTTCAACTTTTATTAGATTCTTTACACAAACTCATATTTTCTCCAAAAGGCAAGTATTTAGGAAGACTTGTTCACATTAAGAGTACTATAATCAACTTTTAGAGAATCACCTAATCCACCAAAGAGAACTATATAATTCCCATGTCTTTAGACTTTAACCAAAACCAAAACCAAAAAGGCTAGTATAAGATCAGATAATCCAGAAAAGGATAACCCTTTATAAAAAGAAAATCTATTCTTAACCTCCAAAATTTTTCCAACAAAACCCAAAGTTCAATGAGGACCATTAGATAAAAAAAATTTCCATAAAATTATTCGAAGTAAACCAATCTAAGATTGAAACCCAAATATTTGAAGGATTTAGTCACATAGTCTTCCAAGTTAAATCGCAAAATTTATCTCCAAACAACATCAGTTGCTCGTAAAGTCTCGTATTGAAAAGTAATTAACCGAATCACATATCTTCCATGATAGGTTAATCATTTTCACAAATAACCCAAAATCAACTTACTCTTAATTCATAAAATCATATAACTAAAAGAATCAGTCAAACTAACCAGGGACTTCATGTAGTCCAGTGGTATGCGATAAATACCAGTCGCACTTTGGTTGTGGGTTCGATCCCCAAAGCTTTGTCCGAAGCGACGGGTTGTCACACGGTATGCGTGTTTTCCTTTTTCCAAAACTATATAATTCTCATATAATTCCCCAAAAAGGGATAAAATCATCAAAAATAACCATAACATAATTTAACCTCAATTTTATCTCATGCCTTTCACTTCCATCATAACATATAGTAACCCATAATTACCTCAAAAGTAAGGATCATATAAACTCTAATGGTAACCTTTATAATTATTACCCGAACATCCACATTGATTGGTCATCTCGTACATGATGCATTAAAGATCATACCAAGGTTCAAGTGGTTGATCTTGACTCCTTGATAGTTGGTTTAGAACAACCAAGAGTTTCCTCATTGAATCCCCCATTTTATCTAGTATCTTAATCATAGAACCACCACAGTTTCCTTCAAACCTGTTGTCTCTTTGGTGCCTTCTAGATCCCTCCATTCACCCAAAACAGAAATGTCAGTGTGAGTATATCAACAAAACCATCATGTACTAATGAGGTAGGTAAACACTAAGATATACTTACTCATTCACTTTATCTAAAACCAGGACTCTTTCTGAAATCCTAACCATTATGGTAATGTCACTTATGCTTAAAGAATACCCTAACCTCTAAAGTTATCTAAACCGACCTTTGATACAAACTATAAAGCCCCAGCCTTAAACCTTACTTAATCTTGAGTTATTACAAGATTACAAATTGAGGATCTTTTCAGGTTTAGAGTTTTAGAGAATTAGATCATGAAACTTGCATTACATTCCACATTTAAACAAAGTGGTCACATAAAAGACAATATTCATTCTTCCCATCAACAAAAACATATTTAAGATAAAACACAGATTCTTTCTTGACACATCCTTGACACAATCATCACATCATGTACCTTTCCCTTGACCTGTGAAAAACATTTCAAAAACTTGGGATGAGCATAAAAAGCTCAGTAAGGGTTATAAAAATATGGAAAGGAAACATGAGTTCATATATACATAAGAATGAAATCATACTTTACCCATAAAACGTAGACACTTTAACATACCTCATCAAACCATGAATAAATCATAGAAAACATAAGACATAAAAGGTAACTTGAGGCATTCATAACATTATTACGTAGGGAGTAACCCTCTTGGTTACGTTTGGAATACCCATCACGGTATATTCCCTAAATCTCTTTGGAGAAACCTTAACATTTCACTCCTTCACGTTACCCAATGCATTGGAGAGCTATATAGGGCTCACCCGCCCTTAGTTTATCACGAAACCACCCGTTTTCATAACAATTCCCAAGAACCATAACATAAAAGTATCACATAAAACATGCATAATGGAAACATAACATTTCCACATTTCAATCACAATATAACATTTTATTATATTGAAATAATGAATCCGTTCAAAAAGAAACCATTTCCAAAATAATTTAAAACATTTAATAAGGAGATTTTTGAATCAAAGTGTCCCATACCACCTTGAAGCTTTTAACATTTTAAACCATTAATATCCATATAAATAAATCCTTAAAACCATTTTTAAATCATGGATATTAATGAGAACAAATCATTAAAACATTTAAAGCGATATTTTGGTTAAACAGTTTTTACCAAAATTAGAGACACTTGAATACTATAATTGATGAATAAAATTTAATCAGAACTTTATAATATCATGATAATAAATGGATTCATGATATAATATTCCAAAGGACCGTATATACACCATATAAGATTTAATTGTTGCATAACAACAATGAAGTCTCAATAGAGATGTAAAATGTGATGAAATCCCTTATAAAGAAGGTATCCTTAAATTAAGGATAAATCAATCTCAAAATTATGTGTAACAAATATAAATACACCCAATATATTTGGATATTAAGTTTAAAACAATAAAACGCCATTCACACATATTCAAAGGATGACATATTCAATAACTACATGTTGAACCCAAAGAAATCGAAATTGGGTTAAAAAGTTCCCTTGGTAAAATTCGACAGCCTAACGGCATTACTTCAAAAATTCAGAAAATGAGTTGATGAGAGATAAAAAAGGATATCTCATCACTTGGACATAAAATTTACATCAATAAGGATATATGAGAACATATCCCAACATAACAATATGTAAAATAAAAGACCCAACAAAAGAAGTCTTTTAAATAGAGGAGGGTGAAAGGTTCCCTTACCGACATTGGTATCTTTCGAAACATACACCCCGTGAAAGAAGGACCATAAAACATTGATGTAAATACTCATAAATAAAAGAATATTACACAATGAGTAAAATAATCATCAGTAAATACACCACTCAAAGGAAATTGTGGAAAATGTAGCATAAATCTCACAGGAATAAAAGTGAGATAAAAATCCCTTACGAAAACTCGGCAGCCTAACGACGCCACTTAAAACATCCAAAAATGGATTGATGAGAGGAAAATAGGGTCTCTCATCATATGATAATAATAATTACAGTAGGATTAATATAAAATAACATCCTAATCATAAGAAAGATGAGCTAAAAAGGAATGACATAAAAGAGTGTACTTAAAAATAATGAGAGGTGTAGGATCCCTTACCTCGGGTCCGACTTGACTCGATCATTCTCTAACGTCCTGAATAAAAAACTTGAGTTAATTTCCACTTTATTAAGAACCTTTTTCTAGTTCATTATTCATTTTAGATCACTTATTGTAATTTTATAAACATTATGTAATCATTTATGTTAATAATGTTTGTTTTGTCGATATTTGGTTCTTAAGTCGAAAGTGGACTTCTTACAATTACATGTTGTTCGTGTGGTCAATGGTTCTTTATATACAGAATGAAATTCCTGATTTGGATAGCATATATATCATATATATCCAGAATATACATGTATTTATAATATTACATAATCATTTAGTGGTAAGAAATGAAATGCACCGTTCATGGAGACGGTAAGTCGTACGTATGCATGAACGCTACTTTCATTTCTTTGTCATATTAATGGAATTAAAACTAAATTAGAGGTATGCATATATTAATCCCAGAATTATATTCATAATTTATATGTATCATTTATCACATATATCCATTATATACATGTACTTATAATAGTACATTACATTTGGGGATAAGAAATGAAATGCACCCTTCATGGAGACGGTAAGCCGTACGTACGCATGAACGCTACATTCATTTCTATCTCATACTTTAATGGAAAGAAATAATAATGATATATAGGTATATTATAATTCCAGTATAAAATCATACATAATAACATTAAATCCATCCTTTATACATCCCACGTATGGCATTAATGAATCACATCACTTTGAGGGGTCGGTAGTCCGCACTTCCTAAAATGAAGATATCGTGTATACCCATAATGGAAGACATAAAGGTAAGACACAAATGAAAAATAAAGAAGCTTAAGTAAAACATAAACATATTATATATCATATATAAATATAGTGACATCTTAATGGCCACCTTTTAAGGTGTTAAATGAGTATTGAACAATCATCGTTTCGGGAGGCAGAAGTTCGCCATCCACGGAAACTGTATCTTCTTTAACCATTTTATGTAGTTGTGTGAGAGTGTAGCTCGAATAAATCTTATAAAAACATCCTAGTATATTGGATATACTTTTTTTGTTATAAAATAAGTAAATAAAAAGAGTTTAGGGGGTTGGAGAAGCAAAATAAAACAAATGAACATGAGAGAATGAATTACCTTTAAAAGTCTAACTCCTTTTGATTTGAGCCTAAAGGCTTCCTTTGAAAGGATTATTCCCAAAGGGAATCATCTAGGATAAGGATAGGGATGTGTAGAGAGTAAATGGGCAGGGGATTGCCGATCCAAAGGCTTGAGGAGTGTGTGAAATGAGGTAGAGGTGGGGGCCTTTTATAAGAGGAGAGGAGGGGCACTTTTGGAAATCATGAAACTATTATTTTATTTTCAAAGGTGATTCGAATTTCTAAGGTCCCACATTAATATATTTAGAAGATAAGATGACAAGTCTTCTAAATATTCCCATCCAATAGTTTTTGGACAAGTGTAGGTCTTAGATTTTATATTATCGTTTCATTTTATTTAAACTGTTCATTAATGAGGCCATCGTTGCATCATCATGATGTCATTATTAAATTAATTTATTTAATGTCTAAAAATTATAACAATAATATCCTGATGTATTAAATCTTTTTATCTTTCCAAAGAGTATTTATAGACAATAATATGATTAGTATAACCCCTTCTAAAACTTGTTTTAGTAAAAGAATTAATGTTAGTGTCATTTTCACCTTTATTTAAAAAAAGGCATTAAAGTCATTATCTCACCCAAGAGGCTCCATAGGGTCCCCTAAATCTACCCATGGGTTGTCTCGGTCGGCCATGACTCATCCAATAGGGTTAGGACAAGTTTCATGGTGTTTTCATATTTTTATAATATCATTTTTACCTTAAATTACACTAATTACCTCTAATCGCGATTAATGAAAAAAAGTCACTATTCACCAAAAATAATTATTTTCATCCCATTGAACCACATTTTACATACTAATGACAACCATTTATGTCGTATTTTCAAAATTCTATACACAATAGTGGTAAACGTTCATTTTACTGAAAAATCAGTTTGCTTGATTACCACTTAGTGGTTTCACTATTCATCAAAAATTTGAGTTTTTCATAAAATTACCAAAAATTCACCCTAAGATATATTTGATATTCCGAATTCAAAAATTAAGTCTATTTAAAAAAATTCAAAACATATATGTCAAATTAATTAATTTAATAATTAATTCCCGTTGTCATGACAAATAGCATGTTTTTATGAAACAATAAGTATCAAAAGTTTGACACTAGTTTAAGTCTGATTTCAAGGTGAAATTAATTCCAACGACCACTATTGGATTTAATGGTAAAAATATATTCTAATTTCACTTTAAAACCAATTAAAAATATAATATAATCATATAAATAAATTATATTAAAAAGAGGTTTTGAATTAAAATACAACATTTTACACTATTCATTAAAAAAATTTAACTTTATCGGAAAGATACAAAAAACAATTTACACAAAGTAAATTTTGATGTCCCAATTCAAAAGAAGAGTTTTATTTGGTCCAAATAGAATGTATAAGAGTGAAAAAAACTATATTTAATGACGGTTCACCATCAAAAGGTGATAAGTGAACCTTTAGTGAAAACTAGGGCATATACGCCTAAAATTGAATTCTTTCCGTATTTTAAGCCTTTATCCTTTATTGGATAAATGTAAAAACATTTAAAAATATATATAATAATATTTTAGTTATTTCTATCCATTACCACCAATACATCAGCTACATGTTAACTGCCATTTAAAATAATATTATTTTATTATTAGAGTGCAACGTAAGATTCCCAAGAAACTCGTTGTTGCGTGTTGGGTACGCCATTGAGCATAGCATCCCCTTTAAAGTCATATTAATATTTTATTCACAAATATGGATAAATATGAAAATGTCCTATTCTTTATTTACCTGGGGTGTTACACATTTATTGATCAGATGCTTGAGAGACTATCTAGGAAGACACCCTATTTTTTGTATGGATTTTATATATATTTTAAGGTTCCTATAGCTCAGGTGGATCAGGAGAATACTACATTCACCTGTCCTTTTGGCATGTTTTCCTACAGAAGGATTCCATTTGGGATTTGCAACGCCCTAGGTACCTTCCAGATATGCATGGTGAGTATTTCTTTTGATTTTATTGAGATCTACATGAAGGTATTTATGAATGATTTTATAGTGTATGGGTCTTCATTTGATGATTGTATATCTAGTTTGGGAAAGGTGTTGAATCGTTTTATAAAGAAGAATCTGGTCTTGAACTTCGTAAAGTGTCATTTCATGGTATATCATGGAATTTTCTTTGCGCATGTAATGTCAAAACATGGGATAGAGGTTGATAGATCTAAGATTGATAGTATTTCATCCTTACCATATCCTTAATGAGTATGTGATGTTAGATCTTTCCAAGTGTATGCAGGATTTTCTTGGTGCTTTATCACTGATTTTAGTAAGATTTCTTGTCCTATATCATGATTACTTCAAAAAGATTATGATATTGTTTTTGATTATTGATGAAATACTTCCTTTGATGAGAAAAAGAAGTGTCTGACCACTCCACTGATCATACATCCCCCACAGTGAGAGATTCTTTTTCAGCTAATTTGTGATGACTCAAATTTTTCAGTTGGAGATATCGTATCTCAGTGGGTGGAGGGACGTTCACATGTGATATCCTATGCATTGAGGTCACTATATTCAGCCCAATAAAACAACAAAACTATATAAAAGGCGTTTCTTGCTGTCATATTTACATTAAATAAATTTTGTTCATATTTATTGGGCTCTAAAGTAGTTATTTGTTATGACCATTCAACTTTTAGGTACCTCATGAGAAATCCAGATGCAAAGCCTAGGATAATCCGATGGTTTATCTTTATTCAAGAATTTGATATTGAGATAAAGGTCAAGAAGGGGTCAAAAAACATTGTGGAAAACCACATGAGTAGGCTTATTCGCACACTAGAGGATGACACCATGGACTATGTACCACATAGGGACACTTTCCCCAATGAGAATCTATATTCCATCTCAGGTACGCATCCTTGGAATGCATATTTAGTTAACTTATTTATTGCCTCTAAAATCCCTACAAATTTGAGGAAATATCATTTCATAAAAATGAAGTGTGAGTCAAGATATTATGTTTGGGATGATCCATACCTATGGCACATGTGTAGTGACTATGTTATTAGGAGGTGTGTTCCTGATCATGAGTTTGAGTCTGTTCTACAATTATGTCATACACTTTCTTATGGTTGACACATTTAACCCCAAAATATAGCTAGGAAATTTTTAGACTATGGTTTATATTAGCCAATCTTTTTCCATGATTCTCAAGTGTATTGTAATTCATGCTCACATTTCCAATACACATGAAACATTTCAAGGAGACACGAGATCCCCCGACTACCCATATTATTCTGTGAAATTTTTTATGTATGGGGAATATATTTTATGGTACCCTTTCCTAGTTCATTTGGTTTACTATATATTTTGATTTTAATTGATAATTTGAGCAATTGGGTGGAGGATAAGGCCACCAAGACGGATGATTCTCATGTTGTTGTAAACTTTATCAAATAGCAGATTTTTTGGCAGGTTTGGAGTACTGAAGGCCATCATATTTGACCAAGGGACACACTTCGACAATCAGAATCTTTCTTTCCTTATTCGGAAGTATGGGGTGACACACAAAACATTAACATAATACCACCCTCACACAAATGTCCAATCTGAGGTTTCAAATTGTGAGTTGAGACAAATTTGGAAGAAAACTGTGCAGCCAAATAGGAAGGGTTGGAGAAAACACTTGGATGATGCATTGTGGGATTTTAGAATAGTATACTAGACTCCCATTTGTATGTCCCCATTTCATATTGACTTTGAGAAGGCCAATCATCTCCCCATAGAAGTTGAGAATCAGGCTTATTGGGCTATGAAGAAATGCAACATGGATTTGGCCCAAGATATAATCCAAAAGAAGATTCAAATTAAAGAGCTTGATGAGACTTTATTGTCTTCATTTGAGAACTCAAGGAACAATAAGGAAAGATCAAAAGAAGCTCATGAAAAAATGATCCATAAAAGAGAATTTCATGAAAGAGGGAAATTCTTGCTCTATAGTTCACGACTGAAGTCGATGCCTGGAAAGTTCCATTGCAGGTGGTTAGGTCCTTATGTTGTGACTATTTTTTCCTTATGGTGAAGCTGATATCACACAAGAGGACACTGGAATGATATTTAAAATCAATGGGCAACCTTTAAAGAAATACATTGTGGTACTTCCTACTGATGTAGTGGATTTCATCCCACTGCATGACCCTATCATCACATGAGCATATCCGACTGTTCCTAACCCTTTCTATTTTTAATTCATTTTCCTATTTAAAATTATACATTACATGTGAATATATCTTCTGATAGGTTCACATTGAAGACAATGTATTATTTTAAGTGTTGGTAAGGGATCCTTTTAGTTTAATACTTTGAATTGTTTTCTTGTTTAAAAAACATAACCAAACAAAACATTGAGTTTTTTAAATTTTGTGTGTTTGGTTTTCAATTTTTTTTATATTTTTTTAATATTTTCAGCATAAATGATTCTCATCTCCATTTTTAATCCATATCAATAAGTGAATCAATTTATCACTTGAAACTGAGCTTAAATGAATGTAGAAAATAACTTTGTTTCAAGTTCAAAGCTTTAGTAATTTCATGAAAACTACTCTAAATTTTGAATCCCATGCCACATCTCACTGACTTTATATTTGAAATAACTTTTTTTGAGGCTTCTAAACCATTCATTTCATATTTTTCACATTCACCTCTCTTCGTGGGAGAACCAAACCATGCTTGATTTAACCAGAATTTGATTTATTTCTGTCAAAACTTGAGGGTTTGAGGTAATTATGTTATAAATTATTGAGGCATTTGATTCGTATTAAAGCCCCTATTTCAAAGAATCCTTTTTTATAATGTAATACCTCGAAAATTTAATCCTTTTAGCCCTTATAATCCATGAACATTCTATTAGGTTTCCCACATTACAAGCCAATTTTCCCTATCCAACCAACTCTTGAAGTATAATTTCATAATCTAGTTGAGCTTAAGTGTGGGGGAAGCTATCTGGTGTTGCACTACCACATTTTCTGTTACTTTGGATAGAAAATAAAATTCCAAAGAGACATTTTTAATCTAAAATAATCATTCTATTGAAATTTGTTCCTTTAAGGGTGCTTTTATGATAAAATAAGTTGCGCCATTCTGGAGCTTCTAATGAACAAATAAAGTTGTCCCTATCTGGAGCTTTCCTGAAAAAATCTGTTTGAGAGGATCAACATTTTATTGTTAAAATTATGAATGGTGTAAACGTTCAATGATTCTTCATGATGATGGATCTAAATTGATATGATGTGGAGTGAGGATGATACCATAATTGAATGAAAAAAATCGATTAATGCAATTTTTCTTCAAAAAGAGTCAAGCCCCCCTCATTCAGCCTCATAATTTTTCACATCTTAATCCAACCAACCAAAATACATATAAAAACCATAAAAACTCCTCATGATAAATATATGTCCTTGAATCACATTGGAAGGTGATGTAGGAATTTATCAAGCCTGTGGTCACCCTTGTATGAGATTAGATGAGAAAAACATTGCTAAAAAATTGACATTTGTGTGATAAGAGAAAATTCATGCGAGGTACATGTTTTGTTCCAGAGAGGATAAATGAAGTGGAAATATATTTAATAATATAAATGGAGAACTTGAAATAATATTTTTTATGAGGCATGATATCTTTTGTTTTTTGGTGTGGAATTGTTGGATCTCAAGGATATCTGTTTTAAATTTTGTTTTGATTTGATATTGATGTTTACTTGATATGATCTTTTTCTCATGAGTGAAAAAGGGTAAGTATGGGGGGAGTTGACAAAATACTATTTTTATGAACATTTAATTGATAACAAATGACATAATTTCCTCATGTTATGCTAAATATATTAATTTATGAAATATTTGGGATAAGATCATTCATTTGGAAATTTGATGAAAATTCAAGGTCTACCATTTTAAAATGCACTGTATTATTTCACACATAAATACTTTAATATGAAATATTTTAACGTCAATGTTTTAATAGTGTTACTAACAGAAGTTTCTATAACTTTTATTCAGGACACTAGAGCTAAAGAGTGCATTTTTATGGATTAAATGGACCATTAAGTCAATGGTGGGCTGGACTCTCCAGAATGGGCATAGGTTCTGTATTTGTGTCCTAAGATCTTCATCTGTGCTTGGATTAGGACCAAAGTTTGAGAGGGGATCTAGGATTTAATTTCTCACAAATAAAACTTCTTGAATTAGAGTTAATTCATCTGTTTTGGGGGTAAAACGGGCTGTTAAATTTGGATTAAAATATTTGGCCGAATTTTCCCATTCACAATTGAAACCACTTGTAACCTAGCCTCCCCTCAACTCTTTAAATTAGTGTTTTTCTCATTTGGAGGGGTTGGGACGTGAATTAAGAGATTTGAGGCATAAGATAATTGGTTTCACTCAAATTATCCAACCATGGTAACAGGGGTATCTCTTGAAGCAAGGATCCCCTCATCGAAACCCTGTTATCTTCATCATGTTGTAATGTTTTCATTTGTGTAATAAAATTCATTGTTCTTATTTTATTTCTTCCATTTTCTTATGTTTTGTTTAAATTTATTCTTCTCTTAATCTTCTAAATTGGGTTGGAATCAATAGTGTAGATTATATTGGGATCTACCCTTTCAATCCTTTGCTCATGAAAAACGTCTCCACGATGACCACACCACCCATGGAAGAGTAGTTTTCTCATAAATGATCTATCTTATACATTCCTAATTTAATTATTTTGAATCTTTGAGATACTATAATTAACCTAATATGATTCATGAATAGTGTTATTAAATTTTATGAAAATAGTAAATCAATTTAACAATTAACACAAAAACATGCGAGGTCGAGGTTTTGTGTAAATTGTGAGAGCGCAAATTTAATCGGTAATACATGACCACACCGGAAAAGTTTGTAGATTTAAAATATATTCTCTAAACCGAATTTATCATCATTCTCCAGAAATGAAATTTTCCTTAATTTACCAATGACAATAGTCTAACCTTAGAACATTAATCAAAGGAGGGTGATGTGATTTCATGTTCCAAAGTTAGCCTAGGGTTAAATTCACTTATTCTTTGTGGTAAATTTAATTATCATAGGGATCTGGGTTTAAAAAATTAAGGGAACATAATTAAGTGAATGTTAATTTAAATTATAATGAGAAATAATTGATTGAATACGTAGAGTTATTTTGATTACAACTTTTAAATATTGTCTAAAAAACATCTTCTTGTTTTGTATTTTTAATCGAACTTCATTTCAAAAATAAAAACAAAACAATGAAATTTTGTTCCAACAAACTTCTTCTAGTTTTTTAAATAATAAACAACAACTAAAACTTACATGTAGTGTTTTTATTCACTTTTATCTCATTTTTAGAATACCTTTAATAAATTGTAATAATTTTTTTCCTCCTTTGAGAGATGACCTTGGTCAGCCTTTCTGTTGCACCTAAGTAACCTAGAACCGGACATCATTTGAAAGCGCCCACGAAAGTACCATTCAGACCATAAATTTTAATTTTAGATCCCAAAGAAAACTCTGTGGCTAATAATTTCTTTATTAATATTTAAATATTTCCTAGGGGAATCTTGAGCCATTATTTTTATGGTCACCAAATTTAAAACTCGTGTCAACATAAGGGGTGACTTTTCCCAAAATGAAATTACCATTATTTGAAAAACCCGTTATGGGGGCTTTGTTATGTAGGGTCGACTGGGATATATAATACATAGCCAAATAGTGGCATCTTTTGGCTGACAGGCCTGTTATGTTTGCAACTTATGCAAGCCCGCCTATGGGCATGTGTTGTATAGTTAGACAAAGGTTATCATTGAATTTTAACACTTTAATATTGATAAATAGGGGGAAAATAAGATTTGGGTGACTCAAGACCACTATGGGTGGTTTTTCCATTGAATGAAATTTTAAAAATGAAAAAGGGAAATTTTAGACCAACATAAGTCATGAATACAAAACCCATTTCTATACAAATTTGGTGCATGAGTAATGGTTAAAATTTATCATAAAAGAGAATTTCTGACATCATACTATGCATTTTTTAGTCATGAAATGAGGACATCGAACTGTACAGTTTTAAGTCATGCTGTGAGGAAATTTGGTGGCTTCAATTTAAGGTCTTTATCTCTGACCAAAGGAATGAGTAAAATTTCCCAATTTTATTGATTTTTTGTTTGGAAACATACTATCATATTCATGTATGGAATGTAAAATTGTAAATTGTGATTTGGTAATTTCTATAAATATGGAATTTTATGGGAAAGAGGGATAAAATAATTAGAGGA
The DNA here is from genome assembly GCA_963277665.1 of Viscum album. NCBI lineage: Eukaryota > Viridiplantae > Streptophyta > Magnoliopsida > Santalales > Viscaceae > Viscum > Viscum album. The sequence continues at coordinate 281,152,425 of OY728125.1, forward strand.
AGTCTTTTCAAAGAACAATGTTCCCATTACATGAAAAACCCATTATGGGGGATGTATTATGCAGAGCCAACTAGGGAATATTCTGCATAGTCGAATAATGGCATCTTTTGACTGATAGTATTATTATGTGGGCAACTTATACAAGGCCACCTAAGGACACATGCTACATAGTCAAGCAAATGAACTATTAGAAGTTCAACATTCTATTGCTAAAAGCTAAAAAATCATATCGAGATTCAGATTTTCTGATGTATAGTGTTTGGTTTATGGAGAAAATGTACCTAAATATATAAATGGTATTTATAACCAAGTGTGTCCAAAGAATTGGAGGAAAATTAATTTCATGAAGGTCTGACACAAACATTAAATTTATGATGTCTGTAGTTTTAGGTCATACTACTAGGACTAGAAATGGAAACAATATGTGATATGTGGCCAAGTGATTCCAATGTTATCTCATATTGTATTGAACACATGGTGATGGAAATGTGTAAAATATGTTCTTGAAAAAAAACAGATTCTGAGAATGATAATGGGAAAACTATACTTGAATTTTGGTTTTAAAAATACAGATGCTTTTATATTATCATCAAAGATTAATGGAATCAAAGATACTATAACAAATAATTAAGTTACCATTACATGAGAAACTAGTTATAGGGGTTTTATTATGAAAATTCAACTAGGGCATATTCTTTATAGAAAAATAATTCCATATTTTGGTTGATAGGCATGTTATGTAGACAACTTATGCAAGGCCTCCTAAGGGAACATGCTACACAGTCAGACAAATGAGCGCTTAGGTATTAAAAACCCTGTCACCAGAAACCATAAGAAATATTATTAGGATCTGTAAATATTCTAGATTATTAGTGTGAAATATGGAAGGGTTTTATGCCCAAGGAATATATGAAATATTTGAACCAATATTGTCTATGAGTTAAACATTATTGACATAGATCTAACTCATATGTAAAATAGAGTGTTTCTTTGTTTCCGTTAAATTAACATGGTGATTTGTAGCTTTAAGTCATGCAGTGAGAACATTTTCACCCCATAAGGAATTAAAACACCTTACTTATATAAATGAATATTTTACCCAATTTCTAAGCTCACGTAAGCTATGGTTGGTGTGAGAAACAAGGAGTAGTAATGGAATCTTTTATAATACAATGGTGACATAGATTAAGAATGGGGTGTTAGATTTCCATGATGTTTAATGTCGTGTGGTAATAACGAAGATGAACCAATTTGAAAGAAAAATACATATTGTAACTAGGTTAAGGGATAACACCCAAGTGTCACTATATGTTCATCGATGTTCTCTTATACTTAGTTGAGGACACTTATAGGGTTAAGTTGTTATCATGGGAAAGTGTATGTTCCTGCCTTGGAGTTGTTACCGAAACGAACCAATTACCTCTAATTGTAAAGGGTGTATATTCTTGATCCTGATGTCTATATGATATGGGGGATTATTCTGCAGGACCCTCCTGGACAAGAACTGAGGTATGTATCTACTTTGAGATGGCATGCGAATGTTTCATCCCATGTGTGGTGACAGGTTTCTATGTATGTTCCCCAGATATTATTTAAGTAGTTGTTAAAATATCATGACATGCTTCTTTAATATGGGCAGGGATATGCATCTACCCTTTAACCATTGATAAGATGTGTTTGGTGACTTTAGCGACAGGAATGGGAATATACGTCCATTCCATATCTAGAGTAGGGATTGATTGTGGGAGTCCTTAAGAAGGACTCCTGTTTCTTGAATTGAGGCCTTGAGTGACCTCTGGATCCACCTCCCGGTTGTATGGGATGGATTTATTGTTGCATTCTAGGGATAAAAACCCGAAATGGTTGGAGATGGTGGTTGTCCCCATTAACTTCTCGATCATTGGTAGTCGTTGGCTAGATAATCAAGGATTGTTGTGGACCTCGAGGGCCTGTTGAGCAGCCTCTGAAGATGGGATTATACCATGTTGGAGATATTCCTTTACCAGCACATTAGAGAACCAACGTTGATGATTTTGGGTTGGTAATGATGTCCTTCCCAGAGCTGGAGATATTTCTTGATAAGTGGTCAAGAAGTTCACAGATGTTGTCTTGGTGAAATCTATTCTTTGGATTTAAGGGAATTCTATGGAAAACTGAATACAACAACAAGATCTATTAAAACAACATCTTTTTAGATGGATACATGCAAGATTAATTACTTTTTCTGGACTTCCTTTATCAATTGATATGGGCCAAACATGTGGGTAACATTATTAACATGGTTACGGATTCACGTCGGGTTCATCATTTTTTTGTCGTTCCTTGAAACATGTGTTCTTGTTATATGAATATCTATTTCCAGGCATTTTCCATTGTATTCATTTTTGAAACTAGAAACTCCCAACAGTTCTTTATCCAAAGGTGACTTTCTTTCCAAATGCAGGTGTTTGTTATGTTTGAACTTTACAATACTTAAGAACCTGCATTGGTCAAGAGGATGGGAGGTTAGACTCATCGCACCCTTTTGGGGGAATTATTTTCTACTCCGGGACTCTCTGTGTAAATTTAATATATTTTCATGAATACTTATTAATTCACCATGTATATCACAATTATCCCATGGAATTTACAATCACTTATTAACATGTGTTAAATTTAGAATCATCAGTATGCATTCATGGTTCTTCATTAATAGAAATATCTGTATGTATTAGAGGTTTTCCATCAATAGTATCATCTAATATACCTATTATTGCTTCTTTTAATCATTTTTTTGATGATACTGGTTTTTTAAGCCACTTAGTGGGTACTCTGGAATTTATTTTCATCCAGGGATACAAAGGATTTTTTTGATCTTGCGATCGTTCCCACAAAAGGAGCTACCTACACATCCTCATGAAAGGAATCAGAACCCTCGTAGCTCGGTTCCCCATAATAGGACCCACCATACCTTTTATGATCATGTGATAAGGAGCTCTAAGCAGAAGGTGCTTAGTTGAAACTTAGTGTGGGACTTATGGTGAAGCAGCCCAAGGAACTTTGGAAAGGATATATGTTTCCAAGTAGGATTAGACCCTATTTGGAATATGGACAAAGGAGAACAGGGTTGATTTGAAGTGTTGGGTTTGAACCTCAAGGAGGCTTCCTACGTATCCCATATTAATGGGAATCAAAGCCCACATAGTTAGATAAAACTCAAAGGAGAGTATGGTCCTCTAGGAGGGATGAGTTTGGGATTACTTCCTGAAAAGGATTCCTTATTGATTTTTGGATTGAATTTGGGGAATATTTCTTAAAGAGGATGCCCAAATTTGGGGAATTCTGGTTGGATTCCTGAGGAGGATATCCAGTGTGCTCGGGCCCTGCAAGATCTTCCTACATATCCTGGTCTGAATAGGAATCAAAGTTGACGTAGTTTCTTCCACGAGTGATTGTTCACATTATATAATCAGGATAAATCTCTAAGCCCGCGTTAGTAATTTTCGGTATTAGAAACAAGAGAATGTAAAAGATTCAACAAATGAATTCGCACTTCCAAATTTTTTCCCTATGTTGGTGGATGATAGCACACCTATGGTGTCCAAGGTGAATGAGGTTTCAGTGACCATGGAAGAGGGAAAGGTGACGAGCCTTCCCTCTATTCTCTTCACATTGGACAAGGGTTCAATGGTAGGAGAAATGGGTGAATTTGAGGGGATTATACCTGAATGCCTTCCCTAAAATTGAACCTGGTAAGGGAGGGAGACTTCTCTTATGCATCAATGGAAAATAAAATGTGATGTCTAGCTTACCTACTAGAAACCCAAGGTTCCAGGACGCCACTTTGAGGAGGGTGAGGTCAATACCCAAACCCTCCCCCAAAATGGGAACATCCCAACATTGAATCTGGGAGAATGGTCCACGTGAGTTTGTATATACAAACCCATAGACATTCAATGAATCCAAACCCCATTATGAAACAAATGTGGGAAACCTATGGCTGTGGAAATACACACCCAAATAGGAGAAATGTTGATGTGCCTTTTCCCATAGGTTTGACAAGTGAGGAGGTACTGGTGGAGGCTTCATCTTAGTCCCTTTTAGATAAGGGAACCAAAGAAGGAGATACCCTACCATGAATGGCTTTTAAAATGGGTACTTGAGTTTGTCTCATAGGTTCCTCACGCAAGTATGACGTGTAGGTCCCTCATGCAAGTATCCCGTGTTGGTCCCTCATGCAAGTATGACACGTAGGACCCTCAAGAAAGTATCCACGTAGGTACCCCTTGTTTATGTACTGCACAGGTATACCGCATAGGTATGGACCGCAGGTATAGATGATGACTGAAGTATATGTTTTACATAAGAGAACCAAACCTATGTAAAATTTGTAAAATACTTTCAAAAAATGTTTATCCCATTTAATTACCTCTTATCTCTTGATTTAGAAAGCTACATGAGACAATTTGAGGGATAAAGGAAAAAGAGATATGCAATGGGAGCGTCAAATAGTCCTTCACTTTTTTTAGTCCTAAAATGGGGAGCCCAATGGCTCTATTTATAGGCACAGATTAGGCTTGGCTGATGAAATGTTGCTTACGTAGGTACTTCACATAGATCCGTTGTGCAGCTAGTCCATGTAGGTGTTGGATCTGAATCTACGGATTACACACAAGAGGGGGGGTGAATTGTGTCTTTTTAAAATTATTACAATCTCTTCAATTTAGACAAATTCTGTCCACTATGCTTTAGCATGATTAAATATACAACGGAAAAAGTAAAATCATGAACACACGGATGTATAGTGGTTCGGGGAACAGATGGCCCCTAGTCCACTCCACCAACGCTCAAATCCACGAGCTTGGCGATTTTCACTATCTGGTCCACGTTTCCACAGACCTGTTCACAACTGAGTACAGGCAGTTGACACCTTTACAAGTTTCAGGCAAACACAGCCTTCCTGGTTCAAACACGAACCCACACAGCTTAGAACGAGAAGATGATCACTCAAAAATAAAAAGGGTTTCGATAAAGAAAACACTTCTCCAGTTGTTCTTCACAATTGCAACAGAAAGCAATTGACAGTAGATAGATCGTCGTCTTCAGAAAATAAAGATCTGTAATCAAAACAGTTCTGAGTCGATCCAGTTGCAATAGATATTACAAGAAACTTCACAACTTCAGCAGTAGTAGATTCACAACAGATAGTCGATGTAGAACACGTGAATCTGCTATCAAGATCTTCCTTCGGTAATAAAGGTTTTACACTTCTTCTCGATCACCAGAAAAGAACGCCTTCATACAGTCTCTGTTTCTTGCTCGTTAAAAGATCAATCTATATATTTCATACACTTTCCTGTGTATATATATATATCCGAAGTTTCCAAGATAGAACATATATATTCAAATCTGAGAAAATCTTCCGCATAAACAGATCCATGAAAATCTCCTTTAGATTCGCGATATTAAAAAAAATAACAGAGCCGTTGTAACTCCCCTGAAGAATCGGCATAAAAATCTCCGTTTAAATCAATCATTAATCCGTTGAAAATCGTCTTTGATTCAGTCAAAGTCGTACTTAAGAATCAGCACGAAATCCGCTTAATAATCTGCCTGTTTGACCAATGCAAAATGAAATATCGTCTGTCAAAAAATATCCCGACGCCAAACGTAGGGTTGATGACGTAGCTCCAAACGTAGGGTTCACAAACGTAAGGTTCAGAACGTACGGTTCAGAACGTAAGGTTCAGAACGTACATACTTTCTCTTCAGCATTCAAACGTAGATTTGATCATCCATACTTTGTCTTGCTTCAACTCTCCAAAGAACGTACGGTTGATTATAAAAGTAAGGTTGATGATCCATACTTTTGAGAAACAAACTCAACACTGAAAACTAACGTACGGTTTCTCTTCCATACTTGACCAACAACAAAAACGTAAGGTTCCTTCCAAACGTAATGTTCTTCTTCCATACTTTTCAACAACGTAAGGTTCATTAACCATACGTTTCAAAATAACGTAAGGTTCCTTAACCATACGTTTCTTTTAACATAAAAAGTAAAATTTTCATCCATACGTTACGTTCATCAACGTAGGGTATGAACAGTGATTCCAGTACGCGCTAAAACTGATCTCGCGCTACAGTGATTCCAGAACGCGCTAAAATTGATCTCGCGCTACAGTGATTCCAGAACGTGCTAAATTGATCTCGGAATAAATGAAGTATGAAATCTTGTTATATGAAATAAATAAATAAAATAAATTCCTGCAAAATACTCAACGAAATAATTAGTAAATAATTAAGGGTATTTGTGAGCATCAAAATCATCATAAAGAGACAGAGTATTATTTAAAATAATCTCCCCCTTTAAAAAACATTATTTTGAATTGTTTGAAAACAGTACATTTCTCAACAGTCTCCCCCTTTTTGATGATCACAAAACCCATAAAATAATAGAACTAATTTAATTGCAATCTTTATTTAAAAATTAGTTTTATAAAATTTTAGAATAAAATTTCTCCCCCATAAAAATAAATTTTCAGCTAAAAATAGATAAAAGATAAATGTCGTATATATCCAAATTCTCCAATATATCCAAATTTCTTCATAGGAAACAAATGAATTTTAATGTTGTGTTTATCCAAATTCTCCCCCTTTTTGTGATATCAAAAAGAATGAAAAATTGCGGATTTGAACACATTCAATATTGCACTGAACTATAAGTAAATGCTATAATTAACTGTGTATGAATAAGTGAATTTGTTATACTGGCTAACTCAATCATAAATCAATAAACAAAAAAACAAAAAAGAAGTAAGAAAAGAATTTTCATTCACAAGATGTTATATATAAACGATTGTGATATACAGAGGAATCAAGGTTCACAGATAAGACAGGGAAAAAGGTGTCTATCTCCTTTGAATTGCGGTCTTTATCTCTGTAAACTGTTCTCTGAGCCTCTTCATCATCCCATCTCCTAACTTGATGATAAGATCTATGTTCTCTTGAGTCATATGAATATCTTCAATCAAATTAACTCTGAAAACTCATGCATTCTTTCTTCTTTTTCAACAAAAAGAGCCAGTTTTTCTGATAACTGATTCAAAAGAATCCTAATCGGTTGCTCTCCAGATGTCAACTGATCCACTAAAAATCTCTGATTATCTTGCAAAACTGACAAAGGGGAACTATTACACTGAAGATCGTGTAATCTGTCACTCATATTGCTCATTGCTGCAGTAATTGCTTGAAATCTCCGAATCAAATCAGGTGAATAGCCTGATCCACTCACAGCACTGTTTGCAACAGACTCAAATTTATTCTCCATGTAAATCTTCAACTCAGACAAATCATCTTTCTTTACCATCTCTGATTTTAACTGATCAACAACATGCAGCATATCAGTCTTAAACAAATTTACTTCCTGTCTTGAAACAGTACATTTTTTCAGCTTCTGAAACTTCAACTGCTCTAAGTTCAGAGAATTTCTGAGACTAACATTCTCAGATTCTAACTGAGAGATACGCTTGTACAACTCAACAACTTCTTCTTTTCTCGAATCAGGGGCACCCTGTGCTCGATTCTCATGTCAAGAATTAGATTGATGAAGCAGGGCAAGTGGTAAGGAATCTACATCTGACTGTTCTTTGTCCTTGTCCTGACAAGGTTGATCCACTGAACTATCTTTTGAAGCCTGAAACTCTTCCACTGAAAAATCTTCCTGAAGTACCTCTGTATTAGCTTCAGAAGTATGTTCATCACGACCAGTAGTCTCTCTGACTTCTACTGATTGGTCAAGAACAATATTTTCATATAAATCTTGAGGTCAGGCGACTTCTTCACCAGGCACTGCCTCCATAAGTTGTTCTTGTTGAATTACTTTTTCAACAGCCACAGCAGCAGATTGAGGTTCTTTTTGAGTTTCTGTTTGAGCTGCTGGTTCCTCTATCGGTGCAGTCTGCTCCACAACAGCTTCTCTCACAAATGTATAAGAAAATAACAGTTCAGAGGATTTCAAGGCAGGAGAGATAATTTCTTCATCAATTGACCTCTTCCTTCTAGATTGAAGTCCTTCTTGACTTCTCTCTTCCTCAACTTCCTCCATCTCAAAACGAATTATCTTTGCCCCTGTACTAACTCTTGATTCTGCTTGTCCCTCCTTGGACTTAGCCGGTTGAGCCTGAGCACTCTCCGAGTTTTCCTCAGCTCCAACAGGTAAGAGTTTTCCTTTAATTGTGCTCCAGAAGTATCCTACTTTCCTCAAAGTTCCAGCATTAAAAACATTACTGTGGTGACATTTCACCCCAGCATCTACCAATCTGATCATTCCTCTTTTAAACAAAAACAAAGAAATGAACCTTCCATAAGGGAAAAAGGTCATTCTTGCTTCACTCTGACAGCAGTAACTCAGATATCTTATCATATACCGAGGAAAATTAAATTTAATATCACACATCAGAAGATACATTATGTACATGTCCGGGTATAGGATTTTCTCCATCTCAGCCATTCTTGGTGCTAAACCAGTCTGAACAAATTTTACCAAAATTTTCTGATCGGGCTCCAAATCCTTAATAAACATCTTCTTTATCACTCTGGTTCCAAACAGAAAAGACATAATGTCTTCAGACTTATGTACAGAATCTCCAATATTCCGTAAATCGAAATGAAAAACTCCTTCATGAGGGCAGTTAAGAATTTGACTTATCTCTACAGATGATATTGAAAAGTCCTTATCCTCTATTTGAGCCAATAAACTATCCTCTGTATCTCCAAGGCTAAACGGAACAGTTCTAAAGAAATGTCTCATTTCTTCCTCATATAGAAACTCAGAATTTTCACTATTAAAAGCTTGCTCAAGGCTTTGAAACGACAACGCTTGCTTCAACAGTAAATTAGTTTCAAACATCCACTCTAAATCTATGACTTTACCTTGCAGTATTTTCCGACTAACTACCTTAGGTTTCTTTGCAGCACTGCTCTCGGCTTCATCTGGACGCTTAGTCTTTGCCATTCCAACAACGATTTCTGAAGGTTCGTAAGTTTAGGGTTTGAAGATTCAGAAAAGGGTTTTGGAGCAGATGTGCGGTTTTAGGTTTTCGAAAGGGTTTCCGAAAAAGGTGAAGCAGTTTAGAAGGTGAAACGGTTCTGACAGCCTTGATTCCCGTGTAATCACTAATCATTACTTTTATTTAAAACAAAATAAAATTACTTATAGAGGGAAACAGAAATTAAGCAGAATTTGAAAACAGAATAAGATTAAAAAAAACTATTTAAAATTAAATAAACCTAACTCCCCCTTAATAAATTCAAACCTTGCCATGGGAAGTGGTTTAGTAAAAATATCTGCTAATTGATTTTCTGTATTTACAAATTCTAAAAATATATCCTTTTTAAACACATGATCTCTTAAAAAGTGATTTCTTATATCAATGTGCTTAGTTCTAGAATGACTAATAGGATTTTTTGAAATATTAATTGCACTAGTATTATCACATAAAATAGGTGTATTATTGAAATTTAATCCAAAGTCCATAAAGAGTGTTTTTCATCCACAACACCTGTGCACAGCAACTACCTGCAGACACATATTCTGCCTCGGCTGTTGATAGGGCAACTGAGTGTTGTTTCTTACTAGACCATGATACTAAAGACTTCCCTAAAAAGTGACATGTTCCTGAAGTACTCTTCCTATCTAATCTACAGCTTCCAAAGTTAGCATCTGAATATGAAATTAAATTAAAATCAGAGGTTTTTGGATAAAGCAGAGATTGATAAATAGTACCTTTTAAATATCTAAAAATTCTTTTAACAGCAGTTAAATGGGATTCTTTGGGATTTGATTGAAATCGAGCACAAAGACATACTGAATACATTATATCTGGTCTACTAGCAGTAAGATATAACAAACTACCAATCATACCTCTATATAACTTGTTGTCCACTGATTTTCCAGTTTCATCCAAATCAAGTTTTATATTAGTACACATAGGAGTTGTAAATGGCTTGCTATTTTCAAGTCCAAATTTCTTAAGTAAATCAGTCATGTATTTGCATTGATTTAAAATATTTCCAAAATCTTCTTGAAATATTTTAAGACCCAAAAAGAAATTTAATTCTCCCATCATACTCATTTCAAATTCTTTTTGCATTAATTCTAAAAATTCATGACAATGAATTTTATTGGTTGATCCAAAAATTACATCATCAACATAAATTTGAACCAACAAAACATTATTTTTCACAGTTTTCTTAAAGAGTGTTGGATCTTCCAGTCCAACAGTAAAATAATTTTTCAAAAGAAAAGAACTTAGTCTTTCATACCAAGCACTAGGTGCTTGTTTAAGGCCATAAAGAGATTTAGTAAGTTTGAAAACAGAATCTGGTTTTTGAGAATTTTCAAAACCAGGAGGTTGCTCAACATAAACTTCCTCCATTAAATAACCATTTAAAAAGGCAGATTTAACATCCATCTGAAATAATTTAAATTTCATATAAGATGCATAGGCTAAAAGGATTCTAATGGCTTCTAACCTGGCCACAGGTGCAAAGGTCTCATCATAATCTATTCCTTCTTCTTGATTATATCCTTTAGCTACTAATCTTGCTTTATTTCTAGTTATTATCCCTTGATCATCCTGTTTATTCTTAAAGAGCCATTTAGTTCCTATTACTGGATAATCATGTGGTCTTTCAACTAACTCCCAAACCTTATTTCTCTTGAACTGGTTCAATTCATCCTGCATTGCTATTACCCAGCTCTCATCATCTAAGGCTTCTTCTATGGTCTTAGGTTCTTGTTGGGATAGGAAAGCAGAGAATTCAACTATGTTTCCAAGGTTTCTTCTAGTTTGAATACCAGTCTCTAAGTCACCTATCACAGATTCTAAAGGGTGATTCTTTAAGGTTCTAGACTGTCTAGGCATTACATTCAAAGGTTCTTCAGTGTCATGTTCTTCTGAACTGGACTGAATTTCTTTTATATCATTTTCAAAATCATTCTTTAAATTCTCAAGTCTCATGTTTTCATTAGAATCAGGTTCATCTATTTGTTCTATCCTTTTCTCAAAAGGATCATATTCCTCAAATTTCACATGAACTGATTCTTCAACAATCCTTGACTTTTTATTATAGACTCTATAAGCTTTGGAGGTTGCAGAATATCCTAAGAAAATACCTTTATCAGATTTTGGATCAAATTTACCTAGATTATCTTTGGTATTCAAGATGTAAACCTTGCATCCAAAAACTTTAAAGTAATTTTCTTTAGGTGTTCTGTTATTCCATAGTTCATAGGGTGTCTTTTTCAAAATAGGCCTTATTAAAATTCTATTCATTATATAACAAGCTGTATTAACAGCTTCTGCCCTGAAATATATAGGTAGGCTATATTCATTTAACATAGTTCTAGCCATTTCTTGAATAGTTCTATTTCTTCTTTCTACAATCCCATTCTGTTGAGGTGTTCTTGGAGCAGAGAAGGTGTGTTTAATACCCATGTTTGAGCAAAAGGAATTAAATTCCTGATTCTCAAATTCTCCACCATGATCACTTCTCAATGAGATTATATTAAAACCTTTTTCATTTTGAATAGATTTACAAAAACCTTCAAATAAACTAAAAGCTTCACTTTTAAATTTCAAAAAGAAAATCCAAGTAAATCTAGAATAATCATCAACTAATACATAAACATATAATTTACAAGCTAAACTTTCTACTCTTGAAGGTCCAAACAAATCCATATGGATAAGTTCTAGAGGTTTAGTTGTAGCAACTTTATTAACAGATTTGAATGATGATTTGTGTTGCTTGCCAAGCTGACATGCATCACAGAATCTGTCATTTTCAAATTTGAGACTAGGCAAATCAGAAACTAGATGTTTCTTAGATAATTTATGTAAAGCATATATATTGCAATGACCAAGTCTTCTATGCCAGATCCAGGATTCATTTATATTAGCAGTTAAGCAGTTTACTTGTTGTTTACACAAGGAATACAAATCCACAGTATAAACATTATCAGTTCTGGGTGCTCTAAAGTACAACTATTGTTAGTAAAATCAACAGTGTATCCATCATCACAGAGTTGAGAGATACTTATCAGATTTTGTTTTAACCCTTGTACATAAAGTACTTTGTTGATTGAGACTGTCTTTGGATTTCCAACTGTTCCAATACCAATAATCTTTCCTTTGGCATTGTCACCAAAGGTGACAAGTCCTCCTTCCTTTCGAGTAAGAGAAGAGAAATTAGCTGAAGTTCCACTCATGTGTCTTGAGCAGCCACTGTCCATATACCATATTTCATTCTTTCTTTGGTGACCTGCTACCTGCAAAGACATTCAAACAAATTGCTTTGGTACCCATATTTTGTTGGGTCCAGGAGTGTTATCAAGCAGTGATCTGGGTATCCAGATTTTCTTTGTTTTCTTAAAATTGATTGAATCATATAGATCATTGGAAATATAAGCTTTCTTAATTCCACATATTTGAGGTTGTCTTAGAAAACAGTTTTTAGCTATATGACCTTTTGTTCCACAGAAGTTACAAATAACCTGTTTAGTGCTAGGAACAAAATAATTTTTGTATAACTTAGGTTTTTCTCCTTTACTTCCAATTCCAAACCTTTCCTTTTTAATTACAGTTTTTCCAAGTATCTCATTTAAGGCGTTTTCTCCTTTTGTAAAAACTAATGCAGCCTTTTTATAAGATTCTACTTCATCCTGTAGAGTTTTTATTTTCGATTCAAAATTAATTTTATTTGAGTCAGCAGAGTTGTATGTGTCAATTAATTCCTTATGTTGTTTTAGCAAAGTATTTCTCTCATCTGAAATAGCTTTATGCAAGTTCTTTATAGATTTATATTTTTTAAATAATGAGTCATACCTTTCTTCAAGCATATTGCAGTAAGCTGCAAGTTTTTTATTTGAGAAGCTTGTTTCAGAGTTTGATTCATTATTTGAGTAAGAGGAGTAGTATGAGTGTACCTCATCAGTTTCAGCCATGAAACACATATTTGCTTTTAAATTGGCTTCCTCCTTCTCTGAGCTTGATTCAGAAGAATTACTTGAGTCTTCAGAAACACTCCAAGTAGATTTCTTGTCTTTCTGCTCATAATCATCTATTTTGAAGAATTTCTTCTTCTTTGCATCTTTCAATTTTGGGCAATCTGGTCTGATATGTCCCATCTTTTTGCATTCATAACATCTCACTTCTTTGCTATCCTTCTTGAAGGATTTCTTGAAGTCTTTCTTCTTACTGTAGAACTTTCTAAATTTTCTGGCTAGCTGAGCCAGTTCTTCATCCGAATTTGAAGAATCAGAGCTTTCTGATTTAGCACTTACTTCTCTGTTCTTCATCTTTCTATCCTTTTGTTGAGAAGTCACTTTCAAAGCAGTATTTTCCCTTTTTATGTAGACTTTATGCTCATTTACCTCATCTTGCATTTCAGCCTCGTACATCATCAATGTACCAATCAGCTCTCTCATAGTTAGATCTTTAACAGAAGTTGATTGTCTGATTGCTGCAGAGATTCCATTCCATCGAGTAGGAAGTACTCTCAGTACCTTTAACGCTTGATCAACCTGCTTGATTGGTTCTCCTAGAGCTGTTATATTATTGACAATTTCTGTCAATCTTCCATTCATCTGAGTGATTCTCTCTCCTTCAATCATTCTGAAAGTATCGAATTTTAATTTAGCAGTTGCATATCTCATCTGTCTTACATTATCTGTTCCTTCATAAGCAACAGCTATTGTTTGCCACATTTCATATGCAGTCGGACATTGAGATACTCTGTTAAATTCATCCGGTCCTAGACCACAGATGATTGCATTCATAGCTTTTGAATTCATGTCATACTCAGCCTCTGTAGCAGCACTCCATGTATCGGGATTTTCAGGAATTTCATAGGGAGTCAGAATCTTTGAATAGACTTTGTAACCAAGATTTTTCAGATAAATAATCATACGTGATTTCCAGCAGCCATAATTATCTCCATTAAAGTAAGGTGCTCTGACCATTGACATTCCCTCTCTCGTATCGGCCATGATACACTATGTATAATCTTTAAATACTTCTAGCTTGACAAGACTTTAAAAAATAAGAAGCTCCTCCTTTGATACCAATTGTTGGATCTGAATCTACGGATTACACACCAGAGGGGGGGTGAATTGTGTCTTTTTAAAATTATTACAATCTCTTCAATTTAGACAAATTCTGTCCACTATGCTTTTGCATGATTAAATATACAACGGAAAAAGTAAAAGCATGAACACACGGATGTATAGTGGTTCGGGGAACAGAAGGCCCCTAGTCCACTCCACCAACGCTCAAATCCACGAGCTTGGCGATTTTCACTATCTGGTCCTCGTTTCCACAGACCTGTTCACAACTGAGTACAGGCAGTTGACACCTTTACAAGTTTCAGGCAAACACATCCTTCCTGGTTCAAACACGAACCCACACAGCTTAGAACGAGAAGCTGATCACTCAAAAATAAAAAGGGTTTCGATAAAGAAAACACTTCTCCAGTTGTTCTTCACAATTGCAACAGAAAGCAATTGACAGTAGATAGATCGTCGTCTTCAGAAAATAAAGATCTGTAATCAAAACAGTTCTGAGTCGATCCAGTTGCAATAGATATTACAAGAAACTTCACAACTTCAGCAGCAGTAGATTCACAACAGATAGTCGATGTAGAACACGTGAATCTGCTATCAAGATCTTCCTTTGGTAATAAAGGTTTTACACTTCTTCTCGATCACCAGAAAAGAACGCCTTCACACAGTCTCTATTTCTTGCTCGTTAAAAGATCAATCTATATATTTCATACACTTTCCTGTGTATATATATATATCCGAAGTTTCCAAGATAGAACATATATATTCAAATCTGAGAAAATCTTCCGCATAAACAGATCCATGAAAATCTCCTTTAGATTCGCGATATTAAAAAAAATAACAGAGCCGTTGTAACTCCCCTGAACAATCGGCATAAAAAGCTCCGTTTAAATCAATCATTAATCCGTTGAAAATCGTCTTTGATTCAGTCAATGTCGTACTTAAGAATCAGCTCGAAATCCTCTTAATAATCTGCCTGTTTGACCAATGCAAAAGGAAATATCGTCTGTCAAAAAATATCCCGACGCCAAATGTAGGGTTGATGACGTAGCTCCAAATGTAGGGTTCACAAACATAAGGTTCAGAATGTAAGTTTCAGAACGTAAGGTTCAAAATGTACATACTTTCTCTTCAGCATTCAAACGTAGAGTTGATCATCCATACTTTGTCTTGCTTCAACTCTCCAAAGAACGTACGGTTGATTATAAAAGTACGGTTGATGATCCATACTTTTGAGAAACAAACTCAACACTGAAAACTAACGTACGGTTTCTCTTCCATACTTGACCAACAACAAAAACGTAAGGTTCCTTCCAAACGTAATGTTCTTCTTCCATACTTTTCAACAACGTAAGGTTCATTAACCATACGTTTCAAAATAACGTAAGGTTCCTTAACCATACGTTTCATTTAACATAAAAAGTAAACTTTTCATCCATACATTACGTTCATCAACGTAGGGTATGAACAATGATACTAGTACGCGCTAAAACTGATCTCGTGCTACAGTGATTCCAGAACGCGCTAAAATTGATCTCGCACTACAGTGATTCCAGAACGCGCTAAAATTGATCTCGGAATAAATGAAGTATGAAATCTCGTTATATGAAATAAATAAATAAAATAAATTCCTGCAAAATACTCAACGAAATAATTAGTAAATAATTAAGGGTATTTGTGAGCATCAAAATCATCATAAAGAGACAGAGTATTATTTAAAATAATCTCCCCCTTTAAAAAACATTATTTTGAATTGTTTGAAAACAATACATTGCTCAACAGTAGGTGCACAAAAATATTCTGGCGCAGAGCTCTGCCACGTAAGTCATCCCCATAGCTCCATTGTATAGGGCTGTGATGCCAGTCCATTGCAATGCTCTTTGGTAGTATTTTTTATTTTCCTCTATACTCTTCAAACCTTGATTTAGGATTTGAAATAACCAGAGTTCTCTTCATTTTGTTTTTGGTTACTTTCTCAAGTAGTGTCAATAGATAGCATATAAATTAATTATTTGTATGAATTATGATGATGAGTATTTAATGATAGTTCTTTGAAACCCATTTCATTCACATGGGTAAATTAAATTGGGATGAAATCCTTATGAAACTATTTTAATTTCCATGGGTTATGATATGATGAAATCATTTAATGTTTATAAACCCCATTCCATTTATATGGGATAATATATAATGAATTTATGGATATTTTATTATATTTTTTAGATATATGCTATGTTTTCATTTTGTGATGTGTCGGACTGAAATTATTTATCCCTCCAATGAATTGGGTAAATAATGATATCTCATGATATTATATGCACTCAAATGGGGTGTAAACTCACTTTAGTAAGGGATATTTTCAGATTTTATAATCGTGGCAGTGAAACATGAATTACGAAATGATGGAATAGGGGGTGAACCCAATACACTATAATTGTCTCGGTAGTGATACTTGATTAATTGTATTATCTTAATGGTTATGTGTATGCCAAATATTTATATCTGTTGTTCTGATATGTTCTCATAGATTAGGATTGATTATTCAGGATTTGACACTCTTATGACTTTTTTAATTTTTAATGTCAAAACCTTATGCCATGACTCATTATTACATATATTTAACTGATTTCATATGACATTCCTACGTTATTATCATGTCCTAATACAATTGTTTTTTTAACAATTATGACTATTTATTGATATCTCTAATACTTACCCGTAAGGAACTTTTGATCTCACCCTTTCTTATGTTTTCATTTAACCAAGGTTATGTGAACTGGTATTAAGTAATAAATTTCATAGAAGGGTACTTTGAGAGATGATTTTTGTGGGAGATGGTGAAGATATTTTTGTTGATTATGAATCTGATCTCCAAATACACTAAACCTTAATGGTCCTAGGAAATGTATTATTACTAAATTTAATGAATATTCAACTAAAATGATGAAATATTAATATATGTTATTCCCAGGTCCCATATTTCAGTATTACAATAGGGTTTAGTTATTTTTAGTTATTCATATTAAATAACATTTTTGAAAACTGTAGGGATAAGTCTATGTACAGGGTAACATTCTCAAGATTTTGTAAAGTAGATATTTTTTGGTTTTCGTAGTATATACAAACCTTTATAGATACTAGAAAGTGGGTGAGGATATTACAAAATCTCACCATTTTGTAATAACTCTGAAATGGGTGCATTGGGTACTAACTCGATCTCCACTGGATCATGATGAGTGGGCATATGAAAAGCATCCTAGATATACACTCTTATAAGATATACTTGGGTTATTTCAAACAAACCATTATGATGAATTAGAGGATATATATAATTTGATAACCTATGATAATATATAGTGATATGAGATAAACAGAAATTGTAATGGTTTAAAAAAGGGTTCATAATTGAGGACCTCAAAAGAATGATTTTCATATTCATACAGCTGTTTACTCTGATTATTGATATCACACTGTGTTTTTTGATTTAGTCGATGGATTGGACCAAAACTAATAATCCTAATAAATAATGTGATGGATAATGTAATGAATAACAAAATGGAATTAGAACTGATATTAAAAATATTTTTTCTATGCTCACAAATATCTCTCCACACATGAATAATGTTGATATTACTAATGAGAAAAAGAAAATCCCACACACCTTGAGTTTTTCATGAAGATTAATGTGACATTTTTAATTGGTCCTCTAATTAATTATTTATATAGAAAAGGATACGTACCATTGAAAATATATTATTAGTTATCCATCATTCAGAACATGAATTGTTTCTACTGGATGTATATTTCTTGGCAGGTGAAGTAGATCAATTGTGCACTATTATCAAGATGTCAGATAAGAAGATGAAATTAACTCCATTACATAAGAAATTTTTAATAATGTATTTTTCATTAATTATTCTCCTAAAACTCAAAATACTAAAATATAGAGGGAACTGCATGAATTGAAATATAAGGATGATTAATCCATCAGTACCGATGAGTCAAATTTTACAATCTTTCAGGGAATGCTTGGGTTTTAACATTGAACGGGAAATAAAAATAAATAAATTATTTAGTGTCTTTATACTGAATCTACAAAAATATTTGTCTATAAGAGAATTTTATACCTATGATGAAGTCATTATATGTGCTCTAAATATATAATAGGATATTAGATACTATAATTATTCCTATGGTTTTAGGGACCATAAGATAAAAAGATAATTTCATGTAAATTATAATAATAAACCCCATGGATGAAAGAAAATATTCATCCATCATTATAGAAGTGTGGAAAGAAGAACATAGGAAATTTCCTTATGGAGTAAGGTAAATGTTTTTATGTGTGGAAAAAATGCCATTGAGAAAAATTGTGTTCAAGTGGAATGAAGGTTCCAGTCATTGAAAGGAATGATACGAAAGCCCAATTGAATGTCCCACCCACAATCCATTGTTATAATTATAAGTATTATAGACATTATCCCAATCATTAATGAAAGGATATAAAAGGTTAACATTTTTAGTAGGTCATAATAAGAACTAAGAGCTATGAATAGGTAAATCTTATTAACTATTTTTATATATGGAATGGAACTTTTTTCAATGGTCCTTTTTCCTATGTTGATTACACTCAGGTGGGATTAGAGTTATAGAATTATGATTAATTTCAAATGGATTTGAGTATGAAAGTGATTACTTGGATTCAAAATATATTTAAAGGAGGATATTTATGACCCCATGGTATATTTTATAGATCGTGATATTCTTGAGGAGGGTTTTGATATCTTACTATAATATATTTTGTTTTTTATTAACTAATCTTTACATTATAATTTTGTATTATGTATAGTTAAAATAAATGGAGGTGTTTATGTAGATGTGGTTAATGTGTTGGATTTTTTTTTCAATGAATAAATCATATTCAAACATTCTTGAAATAGAAAAATATAAGTGAACTGATGTTTGATGAGCATTTTGAGGACATATAGAATTGGTTTGAAGTGGTTTGGAATAATTATGGTGTTGATTTTAGGATTTTGGATTTTTCAGGTATTTATGTTTTAAAAATGTCTACAACACTGTAAGGAATAATAAAAATGTTAAAAATAGCTAAGTCCTAAAATATCTAGAAGTATGACTCATGTAGCTCTATGAGAAAAAAAATGATTTACGAATGACTTCATAAGGATGAATCTCAACTATGTAATGATGATTCCTCACATTGTGTGGATATTTCTTAGAGTTCTTGTCGATCACTTGGAAATATATTGGATGTCATGAGGTTACATAGATATTACCTTTTAGTTTATAGGTATGAGTTCATGAGTTCATAAGGATCATCTTATACATCATAATGATAATCATGTGACTTCGTAAAGAATTCTTCCAGAGTTTTTAAGGGTGACCCTAAGTTAAAAAGTTTTAAAATGATAAAGGCTACCATTCATACATGTCTTTGATACATCTTGATGATAGATCAAAGACCTTTTAGTGATGATTAATATTCATACATGCGATTTAGTTACCTCATGTGAATCATTTAATCTTCTTAAGGAGGACTAAAGTCTTTATAAGGGCCATATTGATCCAATAGTTTGGTAATTATATAGTTTATTTTCTAAAAAAATATTTCAATCAAATGATGCATAATTTTTTCAAAGATATTCAATAGCATATGCTATTGAAAGAATTCATAATTCAGGAAATAATTTTAGATATTTAAAATGGTAATAGAATTGGAAATCATGTGGTGAAATTCATGGTGATTTATTTTCAAACAATTTAAATTATTTTCATTGAAAATTATGAAAACATTCAATAAATAGTTTCATAGAATTATCATTCATCCAAAATTGAGGGTAAGTTTCCATATTTTGTTATGGGAATAATATTTATATTGATTGTGTAGATATAAAAAAGTTGATATGTTGAATATAGACTTGTTAAAAAGAAGAAGAAAATAGGGAGAAATTAAGAGATAACTTGTACATAGAAATGTCGAATACAGAAGCGACAACTAGTACACTGAGGGGGAAATGAAGAGATAAATATTATATTGACATGTTCGATATAGAAGAGATAACTACTACATAGACAAGTTGAATATATATTTTTCAACATTGGATAAATGAAGTAAGAGAAGAAAAATAAATTTTCTCTTGGGGATGTGTAAGAAAAGGATGAGGAAAACAATAGACCAATAGTGATGTAAGTTAAAGAGAAACAAGAATCATAGTTAAGACATAATAGAAGTATATGTTAGTGTAAGTCTCTCAAATTTATTTATAAAAATTATAAATAATTATAATTTTTGGGACACATGTGTATATTTAGGGTACATATAATGAAAGTACATGGAAAACCCCTACATTTTGTAATCCACAATTTGATACTAGTGGGTCATGTGATCATGGGTGACTCCAAATAACACCAAATATAAGTCATCTCATTTTGAGAGGTGATACTTGTAATTTTGTTGTGCTTTATTATATATGTGAATGTGTTTGTTAAAAAGATAATTCAAATGACAATAATAGGTGGAAAATGTTGTTTGAAAAGGAAAACATAACATTAATTATAAATAACTATTTGACTTCACCCCACCCCACAGTAACTTCATTGATCATATGTGGTAATTTCCACCCTAAGTCCAAATTTCCTCACCAACACCTTGGCAAAGACCTCATCGGATAGAATATAATATTGGATTTACACGTTAACCTTCCACCAATAGGTCGTGGGTTAGAAAATATAATTGAAGTATAAAAAACAAAAATGGAGAGAATTTCATCCAAGAATCCATTAAATAATTATAATATGCCAATAAAATACCTATAATATGAATTAGAAATTAAATCCACAGTATATTTAAATTTCCTAAATATGTATGTCCTCCAAATAAATTACTAAAATAAAACCCCTATAGTAAAGAATCCAATAGAAAATACTGGCCCAAAGATAAAAATATATAACTCAATCGTGAAATAAATCCTAAAAATATGAATAAAAGAATATATATATATATATATGGTCATAATAATTTTATACTCAATAGGATACTTAATGAAAACACTCATTTAAATGTGTATAAACAATACTAATGCCTCAATGAAAAAATAGTAAAACCAACATATGTTGATTCCTGGTCAAATACCACCCAACCTCACCAATGCCCACTCACCTAATATCATATCCAAATAAAGTAACAAAATATCAAAAGAATATATCAAGAAGGTACCCAATAATGACTTCCCCACAATTTTTTCAACCTCATTCCTCAATGGTGTATTTTTGTGCTATAATACCTCATATATCCACTACATAAACACAAGACACATTCCATATCCAACCACATTCCAACATATCATTTACACGTACTTCATATCGTATACATGTCACATCCTCATCATTATATATTTTCCTGAACATCAAGTACATCAACAATGTTCCCTCCTCCTACCATGTATATCCCACCCCATGCATATCCTCCACCATTAATCCAAAAAGAAACTACAAAACTTATTCACCCAGTATATGTTCACACTAATAACAAAATCCATTTCATCCAATATATATATACTCACCATGATCAATCATAGCCCGTAATTATGTTAGATGGTATATATATATTTTTCACTCAATAAATAAAAACCTATATGTATATACCTACCTTAGGCCATTATAAAATTTATTATGTTTGAATAGGGAATGTATAAGAGGGAAAAATTGTCCATTCAATCCCTTTACAACATGGATGTTTTGGAAAACACCTTGTTTCAAAAACTGTATTGGTGTTGGTAAGGATAACCTAATCAAGATGTAGTTCATAAGAATTAATAAGTAATTTTAAGGAAAATAGTTTTCATGAACATTTCCAACCTAGGGGTTCATAATAAGAAGTAATACAACGACATCACATAAGAACCATCTCACCATCCCCATATCCTATAGACTTTTACCACACAACATCAAAATAATCGACCATATTTAGCCACACAAAATTGATTTAAGTTTGTTCTTATCTTCCCAATTCATTTGTCATACTTAGATTACATTATTTATATTTCCAATTATATGAAACTAAATTAGTCATATTTGATATAAAACTATTCATTAAACCATTTCCAACATAAATCTATTTAACATTTTATATTTGAATTTATTCATATATTTATATGATTTATTTTATTGAGTATAATTTATATTTACATCCCATAGCCCAGTATAAGTTTTGATAATTCTATACATCACATATTCCATTTATGTAAACTACATACCAAATAATACACATAGAATTCATCAGAAAAAATTTAAGAACCACATTAACTCATCAACACATTCATCTTTTGAATTTTTTTTCCATATATTATTTAATTTCAACAGTAGACCATATTTTGAAGAAATGATTACACTAGACACATCAACCACTCAAACAACTACATAAACCACCACACAATCCCATTCCAAAAACTACTATGTGAATCTGAACTGAATAACACAATATCAGCCCACCAGTTTCACAACATCACACACTTTTACCCCCATCATCCATGTCAATAAAATCCCAATTATGCACATCACAACCATCAAATCTCACCACATACACAATAATTACAAAATATACCATCATCTACTACCTCATCAACCCCAATATACCTTTTTAAAACTATCCATAACAACCAAAAAATATACATAAAATCAAATAAATAAGAACCCATATACAAAAAAACGAAATCATAGCATCGATTCACACTGGACAGCCTCTTATTAATCCTCATTCAATTTTATTTAAACATTTAATTCATTGGAAACATCACTATAATTTCAAATTTCCACAAAAACATTTATTTACCATCTTTAATTGTTATGCGTTTATTAGTTGTGACTCTAAGATATCAAATGTTACAAAAAAGGTCAATATACAATAGAAAAATTAATAAAAATCATTAACATAGACCAATAATAAAAATTAATATAAAGATCATGAGATTTTACACTTCCCCTTCATTTTCATCAGTCTGATTAATTATCATAATTAAGTTAGTACATACCATCCTTCATATAAAGTCACGATAATTAAATAATTCCATATAAATATAAGAATATGAGTGTTGAATCCTCTTTCCCAATACCCTATCTCAATCAATATTCAAGGAGTCTAGAAAAAAAACTAGATCAGCTTTGACACATAACATATCAAAACAAATAGAATCACCAACAATGAGGATCCCAATAACACCCTTCATATCCCCAATACCATAAATCAGGTCTCAAACAAAAAAACAATGATCCAATAATATATACCTCAATTAAATAATGTTTAATTTAATGTTACACCTTAATATTTACAAATTCATCTTAATTCAAAAATAGGCACAAAAAATCATGTTTCGAGTACCATTCAAATGATTTTAACCTGAAATTAGTTCTATTTCATTAATCATGTTCAATAAGCTTATGATCTATGTGTCAAATCACAAGGGTAACTAATATTCATTGTCCTATCCAATCTCCCTTGCAACATCACAAGCTATGTTTGACTAATATTATTACCCTATATAACCCACATAGTCTATGAGTTCCTAACTTTTATCACCATGAATACTATCATATAAAACTATGATGAAAATATTTTATGATATTATATCATTGGTACCCAAATTCTAAGATTAAGAAAAATATTAGTGTGACCCCCGAAGCCTAGTTAAAATAGACCATGGGTTGGACACTAGCACTGAGGCTATCAAACAATCACTTGGGTTGCATAATATTATTTTATCCTTGTAAGAAATATAAAACAGTAATACTCTCTATATAACATAAATAAAACATAATTAACAATTCATGTTAATGTTATAAATAAACAATGGATTCAAATAAAATAAAAAAATTAAATTTCTATAATAGTGACACTAATAATAACTCTAAAACTTGAGCTAGTAATCTTGAGCATGGTTACCAACTCTCTCCTATAAATATGAAAAACAATATATATATATATATTAAGGGGTGATTATACATGTATACATAGTACGATTCTCCCTTGAAAATGTTGTGAAAATATAGAAATAAAACAATATTAATTTCATAGTGAACAAATAGTAGAACCAACTCGCACCTATACCAGGTAAACTATATCCAAACTACCCCAAGGATCACTCGCTCAATGTCACATCTATGTATGGAAACATAATATTAAAATAATATATCAATAATTTACCTTAAAACATATTTATTTATAATTTTGTGTCTCTCATTCCCCAAATGTATATTTATTGTGATAGAATCATTTATATATCCATTGTATTAATACATACCACATTTCAACCACAACCAAATTACTGCATTTCAAAACCACATATTTCATACCATATCCACATCACATACTCATCATAGTAGTGTATAATTAATATCAGGAACATAAACCTTGTTCACTCCTCCTACCATGTATGACCCCCACAATGTAACAACATCACAACCACATAACCAAGTCAGTTGGTATATATACACTCCAAAACCTAAATATATTATAGAATATATATGTATAAATATATATACCATAATCCATCACAACATGTAAGAATGTAAGAAAGTATATATATTATTTCATCTATCAGATTTATTTGGGATTCATATATCTACCTAGATCCATCATGGTTTATACTATGTATGTGGGAGAGTTGAGAAGTTATAGAAATCATCAATCCATTCCCTCAATGACCAAGATGTTGGGGAAAACCCCAAACACCCAAAACCATAGGGGTTCCAATAACGATATCTAACTTGGGTGGTGGTGCATATTAAATAACAATAAAATGCAATAAATATAGTGTTCATTCATATTCTCAACCTAATGGTTAACATTAAAATAAATACCGAAATAGCTTGAAAGAACCTCTGCATCATCACTATCTCCCACCACATCCACCATCAAACTAAAACATTACCATCCCTATTTATCCACTTGAAATAATTATTACAACATTATTAATTTCTCATTTCATTTATTAGAATTAAATTAAAAGATTTATGTTACCATCTTGATTACATTCAGTTATACATATTTGACATCAACCCATTCGTTAAACCACATCCCACTTTAATCCATTCATCAATAATTTTCATATTTGTTCCAAAATTCACAAATTTTTTATATTACAACCGACCATTTTTTAATTCCATCCCACTACACATTAATATATTTTACTATTCTAGTTATTTAATTTACAATTTAAATACACCATATACTAAATATTATTAACCAAATTATAAAATAGCATTATGATAACATATAAACTCATCAACCAATTCCACATTTGAATTCTTATCTCATATTTTAATTAATTTCAATGGGATGTCATATTCTTGATAAACATTGACACAAACCACATAAATAACTCCAACAATTTTATCAACCCCCAGACAAATTCAAATTGACAAGAACAATATAAATCCACCCCTTTCACAACACCATCCACTTTTCCCTTGATCAATCATATTAATCCATCTGAAAAAATACAAATCATTAGTCCCATCTTTCACCACCACCACAATAATCATACAAAATCCCATCATCCACTACAATGGTAGAAGCCAAATCCAATATTCATAACCATCCATGAAAACTAACCAATATACTTATAATACTAATAATAAGACCCTCTATAAAATAAGAAATGATTCCAAACATAAAAATGACTCACACAAGGAAACCATATATTAACTATTAATCCATTTTATTTAAACTCTACAATTATCGTAAAAATAAAAAATTTCCATATTTTCATAGAATTAATTCATTTTCATATTTAAGTGATTATCCTTTTTAAGATAAGGTGCTACAACATATTCATATTATCAAAAAATTTCGTTATAGAGTATAAACGTCCGTCAAAAATCACTAACATACACCATTAATTGAAATTTATTTAATTCCAACATGATTCACCTCTTTCCCCATTATTTTCATTAGTCTAATTGATTTTGTTGATTAGGGTAATCCACATCATCTTCCCTAAAAAATAAACTAATTATAATTCCATATTTTCACATAAATACTAAAGAATATAAATTGAATCCCTAACCACAACAAGTTGTTTTAACCAATTCAGTATATGAATGAGACTGAACAATAAATATATCCTTTCTATCTTTGAAAGAATCAATCACAAGAGATAGCCACATTGATCTCCTATTAGATATTAAAATCAATGATATTTTAATTATAGAAACTCTACATCCATGGAATAACATAATCAATAAAATTGAAAGTAATAGATGGGAAGATAAAATGAGGGAGATAAACAAAATTCATATTGGGACATCTTGAAATCATGAAGGAAAGAATATAAGAGCCTCCAACAAATGATGAAGGATCACTAAAAAATCGAAGAAATTCCTAGGTTTTATTGAAGTAATACTAAATAAAATAAACCTAATAGAAACATAAATTTTATAATCACTAATAAAAAAATTCATAATCATGGGGTAACTAGGGTAATCATGATAGTGTTCCCCACAAATATGAAAACCATGTACTTTTTTCATGACTCTTGGACATTATATCATTTTAAAACCATCAGTAATAATAAGTTTTGCGGTGTGACACAATATACCACACTACAACATAAAAACCCTTATAAATCATAGTAAGATCCTCAACATTCTCACCTAAAACCTAAAACACCCAAAACCAAACTACATAAAAATAAAAGGAATCATGGTAAAACAAATCCAATTAGATAGAGGCTATAAATTTACCTCATTGGACTCCATGTTCTTGTATATAAAGTAACACAATAATATTAACTATATAATTTTAAAAAACACTGATGTGAGATAAATATTTTTCACCACACATGAGAACCAGTGTACATATGAAAAAATCAAAACACCCTAAGATAACTATACCAAAATACTACCCCCCATGAAATAACCAAACACACATAAGATAAACCAATATGGATTCATATTTGATTAAACCAATGAATCTTACATAGGATAACTTAGAGAACATCATTCCATGTCAAAAAAACATTATAACATACCCATATTCTACTTCAAAACAATGGGACAATCAAACCTTATTACTCCCATGTTATTCTATAATCCAAGAGTCCTCAAAATACCAATTCATTATATCTTGACACACAAAGTCTAAAAAAATTTTTTTATTATGAGGTGAGGATCCTATAAATTAATTATAATTCTTTATTTTGGATGTATTATAGATTCCAAAAGAGGTAATAATGGTTTCAAACATGTATAGGGCTTGTTCAGAGCTCTAATCCCTGTCCAGTGAAAAAAACCCCTTGCCTCATCGTATGTAAAAACTATACCACCCAACCCACATGACATTCCCTAACAATGTGGGGAATTACAGAGAATAAAGTAGGGAGGATTTATTTCTCTAACCATGTTCGCATGGACACACACCTGTGAAAGTGGTCTAAATTTTTTAGCATAACCATATAGAATAGTTGGTATGTGTTTTCTCAAACCATCTAGAAAAACCTTATAGGTTTACCCTTTAGGTAGTGAGGTGCGCACTATTGAAGCATGATTTGGAAAAAAAATCCATCCAAACCATGATGCCCAATAATATTTGGGTAAATTTCCATTTTTCCCTTATAATATTACAAATTAAGTTTCTTTTTATCCTTCTAATGCAAGATAGAATACCACTCCTACCTCATGTTGAAGAGCTCCAATGCCTCCAATGATAGTTTCTTGAATATATCTTCCATCCAGAGTACGACTGAAGAAACATTGAACTTCTTAGTTAACTATGGATGTGTTTTTGAATCATATACCTTCTATTATTTATCTATATTTTTTGATTTTACTCTATTTTGATGTTGTCTCATATTCCCTAGTTATATGGCATTGATTTTTTTTAGTTTTCTTCTCATACATTACAAACTAAGTGTTGATACTAGATTATGATAGTTATATGGGACTAATTTAGTAGGTATATTACTTTTACCAAAAAGTATCATCGTTTATAAACTTCAATTATTGTGCGTACACCAGTTTCACCGAGAGTTTCCTACCAAAATATTTCTTCCTTTATTGTAACTATTGTGATTATATTTTATAGAACTGTTTATTCATTTTATTCATGTCATTTTATTTTATGACCTAAATTCTAACCACCCCAAGTAAGTTATTCTCTATATCATTACATTATAATATTTTTATGACTATCTACACCACCATTAGGGAGTTCTTGGACTTAACAAAAATATGGTAAGTGTTTTAAATTAATTTATGAATTATTAAATAGAATTCATATTACAGTATCACTTGGTATTGAATTATATGGATTGGTAATGTGTTGCATGCCCTGATGTACCTTTTTATTCTTAATAAAATTAAACGGAATAAAAATACTTACTGATTGTAATTAATTGATTTGGTTGGAGGTCCTTATCCTGCCTTGTCATGTATAATGAAAGGTAAAATAATGAACAAAATAAAAGACTAAGAAATTAAATTAATAATTGGTTGTAGGTCTTATTTAGCCTTGTCACCTAGTAGGAAAGGAAATGTAATTAACATAATATTTTATCAAATAGAATGAGTATTACATGGAAATAATAAATTATTTATTTATTAGTTTTCTATTTCATATGAACCTTTTTATCTTTATAAGAATGGTCAAACTTTAGCCAGCCTTATATTATTGAGGGAATGCACAGAGCACTCAGAGGACATCATTTTGATTCATTAAACCAGTTTCCAAGGGAGATACCCACCTTGAAACATGGTATTTACTTAGTATGTCAATGCCTCAATATAGTATTGACAATCCACTGGACAAATTTTTTGTATTATATGGATTCCTGATACACACTCCTTGGGTCTAGATTGATGTCTTAGAACATGTGGTGCAATAGATTCTACCCATTATGACAAGTAAATATTAGCCCATTTTTACCTTGGATGAGATCCTAGGACATTGTTAGAATCATTTACCGGGGAAGGTCTTCGGTGATTCCCCCTTAGATTAAAATCAAAACCATTTACTACCAAACTGCATGAGTTTCTACTACAATTTTTTTGATCCCTGAGGTCGAGGATGCCTTGGTTATACCTTGGATCCTCTTTTATTTTTATCATGATACATGTTAGTTCAATTTACATATCTTATGACTATTTTATATAAAATAAACATAAATATATAAATAAAATGATCTCTTGTTTATATACATTACTAACTAAGGCAGAAGTATGTAAGAGTTATTATTTTGGAATTTCCTTACATTTATATATTCCTACACACTGTAAGATTATATTCACAGCCTATATTGGTATAGATTATATTGGTGGTGTCCTACTGAGAACTATCTCACACCCTATCTGGTAAATCGTTGGTACCCATGTATATTATATTTGTGAAAGTGTTAAAAATAGGATGTATCCTTCTTTCGACACCTGATATTTCATGTTTTCTTAGGATATAGCTTGATGAAAAATGACTAGGCTAGCGGTCGGGATGATGGATAGTTTTTGGATTCTTTTTTATTATTTTGTATATCATGTATTTATTGATACCATGTATACATGTTAATTAATTTTATAGATACATGACATGACATAATCATATTATTTATATGATACAATTTAGCTTTTGAGTGGATTATTGTTGACATGTGTTTATACCTATCTTTTGGTTCCAATTGATTATTTATTTAACTACTTTCTCTATAGTTATCCATCTATTTTATACATATATCAATTATATTCTCAACTATGAAATTGGAGAATAGTATCCCTACATAAACAATTATGACCTCACTACTACTCGGAAGCCAATGGTAAATGGGTATATGTGCTTGAGGCCATGTGGCTCACCGACTCAAGGAACCTTTGAGTGGAATGTGGTTCAAGATGTCAAAAAGTGTTATCAATTTTTTCCCATCCTTTTTTATTATTTTTAGTAAATATAGAAAAGATATTAATAACATTTTGGAACATGTTTATAAGTTGTTCCTAGGAGTAGCTTTCCAACATTTGGGGTAAACACCAAGTTTCCTAGGAATGGGAAATTATTGTTCTGTATTTTTTCTATTATTGATGATCTACGTCCATTGTTTGGTGACGAACATGAATTGTGGTATTTGATATTATTTATGGATATTTTCACTTGGATTAGGATGACATGGATCATTGTTATACGCATTATTATCAAAATCTATATTTTACATGCCATGCATATTCCATCCCATATAGATTCATTTCACTATATGCATTTAATGTGGTTCTAGTGATTATTGATTGATTCAAGGTTTATATATTTATATATATATATATATGAATGTCCCTCTAAAATATTCTACAATGTAGTGGATATGTTATTTAAAGTGTTGTCATTAATATAAATAGTGTTCTCTTGTATAGGTTAATGGTGGAAGCATAGCTAATTGGTTTCTACCCATGTCATCTATATACCTTTGGTTACATGATCTTATCTTTGGATTCAATTGGGTGAATACTAGTTTCATATACCGAGGTATATGGGCCCTTGTAAATTTTAAAGGGTAATTAATTGAGTTGATCCATTGTATAGTACCTATTAAATTCTGAGACTGAATGTATAAGTGGTTAAATGAAATTAAATGGGAATCGCTTTCGATTATAATGTTTATGGGACTTTATTAGATGGGAATGTTGATCCATTTTATTTAAATTTTTATATTTATATAAAAATAGGAACTTTAAATGTAAAACATGAATTATGAAATGTTTTTTTTTGTAAATGAATAGCTAATGTGAAATTTAACCTTCACTAACTAGAACCCCACTAAATAAAACATGAACCTTTGCCAATACCCAGGCCTTTTAAGAAGGTAGTTGGGGTAGTATACCTTGGTTAGTGAGCCAAAATTATTCTGACCTTCTTCTAGTAGTTGTTTTATCTTCAAAAAATGTTATTCTAAAGTGTCTTATTGAGATTTGTGTAGCTATTCCATGACCACATTTTCTAGTCATGTTCTAGAAGGGATGGGATGTCCATGATCTGGAGGTGGTGGGACCTAATCCATCAACGATTCATCCATTAGTGCTACCTTAGGTGCCTCCAACTATACCCAAACGTGGCACTAATCCTCAATTTCATGGGGGTTTTCTATATATTATTAATTCCATGAAAAGTTCTCCATGTCCTTCACCTACTATGGTTGAAGAAACTCATGATTTATAACAACAGTGTCATCCCATCTTTCTAAGGAATGTTGTTCCATGGGATGTTGTGTCATGTCTATAGGCCAATATTTCTATCTTTGATCATTTAACGAATCACCAAAAGAGGAGGTTCATGTTATCCACCAACATGATTTGTGATTCTACCAATCATTGATGGGATGTGATTACTCACGTTGGTCATCATTGGGGCATGGTCTGGGTAGAATTCTAGACGACCTTATATTATTACGTTTTTTCTTAGATTTTGAGATCTAACTGACCCGGAGAGTTCATGCACTTGGAGTTGGGTGTGATGTCCTTCATGGACTATTTATCATTTTTTTACTAGGTTATAGTGATTTTCACACCTTATAGATTGTGATGAGATATCGTGAGTCCGATGTTTTGAGGATGGAATTATGTATGTCATCCAGTCACAGTTGTATATATTTCACCTACCTACCATTTCAAATATCATTATTCAATCTCTTATCATTGTGCTAACCTAACAGAAACAAATATTACTAGGCATGTAGGCTTAGTACTGAGGTTTTGTAGTAATACTTCTTAGAGGAGGAAGCATATCATTGAGGTTTCTCACCAGAGTAGTGGTGGATAGATTATATATAATGGAAACTCCATTATATAAAATTGGTGGGGATGTTAGAGGCATCTAATGCCTATATGTGATAGATGTCCTCTTGAATGTTGTGCTTGTGGATGCACGAGACTTCATTATAGAATTTATGACATCTTTTGACCTACTTCTGGGGGAAGAGGATCTTTACCAACTCCACCTTTCAGGGTTGGATTAGTTTTTCCATGTTAGGAGGGAAGTGGGATTATAACTGGAAGGACTGGTTAGGGAGGAGATCATATCCATGGTAGCTAGACATATAATTATTAGTGATAGTAGAGTGGACATACATAGTGTAGTCCAATTGTAGAATATGTCCATGGATCAGTCCAGTTTCTTGCTTTTTAGATGATACCTGATGATTAGGATAGAGGATAATAGATGGAATATGGTACTATTTTATTAACCTCTACTATTGTATATTATTTATTAAATACGTTTTTTCCACACTCCTTTATCTACGTATTAACCATTGAAATACCCAGGATTGAAATTGGGTACTTTTTTGGTGTAATGACCCTAGAAATAATATTGGGAGTGTGGTTAGGGGGCATACACTAGAGTTCGAACATCCCCCTTCAGGTAGATAGTTATCCCTTATTATGGGACCTCTTCATCCTCAAGATGGAAGGATTTTATTTCATTCTTGGGATTGATTGGTTTGTCCCCAATCATG
The DNA here is from genome assembly GCA_963277665.1 of Viscum album. Classification (NCBI taxonomy): domain Eukaryota; kingdom Viridiplantae; phylum Streptophyta; class Magnoliopsida; order Santalales; family Viscaceae; genus Viscum; species Viscum album. Next base: position 281,185,023 of record OY728125.1, read on the forward strand.
CCTTTGTGGATTGTTTTCACCATAGGGTACTATTTACATCTCTAGTGGGTAAAATTTATTCCCACAATGGTGATTCTAATTTCCATTGTAGTATATCTGGACGAGAACATCAAGGACTGGGTAGAGTTACGACCAACTTTTCTAGTATTTTCATAGTTGTGTAGGGTGTACATCTTAAATATTTTCCGCATATGGTAGATCATTTGGAGGATGTATTTCTCAAGGATTGTTTTGGATAACCACCCATTGGACAGGTATATTTAATAATCTATCATGTCCTAGGAGTAGGTCTAATTTACTTTCCTTTATATCAGATAGAACCTACTAAGAACCATGAGCTTAACAGATAGTTGGAAGATCTTGAGTGTATAAGATTTATCTGATATAATACTTCATATTAGGGTTCACCCATTCTTTTTGGCAAGAAGAAAGATGGGGCCAATCATTTATATGTGGATTAATGATATTTAAACTATATTACAATTAATAAATAGTATCTACTACCTCACATATATGATTTTTTTGACACCTCTAAGGAGATAGGGTACTCTCAAAGGTTGACATGAGATCAAGCTATCATTAGGTGGGATTCAGACCATTAGATATAACATTTATGGATTTCTAAAGTTATTATAGTTAATATGCATATCTCATTATATCATTTGGTCTTACTAATGCACCTATTGTTTTCATGTATTTGATGAAAAGGTTGTTCCACCCCTATTTTAGTTCATTTAATGTGGTTTTAATGGAATAAATCTTAGTTTATTCTCATAATCGAAGAAACCACCCTATGAATATTCACATTATTTTTGAATACATAGAGAGAGAATTAGCTTTATGCCAATATTTCTAAGTGCCACTTCGTGGTTGACATAGTTCACTTCTTGGGGTATATTATTTTGGATTCAGAAGTATCAATTGATCCAGAGAACGAGAGTGCTATGATTTCCATGGAGAATCCCAAGAACATGTTTGACATATGGAGTTTCTTGGGACTATAAGGTTATTAAAATCATTTTATATAGGACTTATTATGAATTCCCAAATATGTTACTTGTCATCAAAAAGAAAAGTGTAAAGTTATTGTGGTCGTAAAAATGAAATAAATATTTTTAGGAGTTAAATGGAAGACTTACATAGGTAGCAATTTACATTCCTAAAAATTCAACAATTGTTTATACAATTTTATAAGATGCATTAGGAATTGACATGGGTGCAGTTCTAATACAAGAGGATATATTCATTGTGTATAGTTCTCAGAAGTTCAGGCCTCATGATCATAATTATCTAATGAATGACCTTGAGCTAGCAGCAACTATTCATGGCATAGGATGCTGGAGATACTATCTACTAGGTGAAAACGTTTCAGGTTATATGGACCACAATATCATCAAATATATATTTAAATACAATGTCTTAAATCTCAGATAGTGGATATTATTCAAATTCCTTTAGTATTTTCACTTTGTGCTTGCATACATGGTTGTAAACGGAAATGTGGTAGCTAGTGTGTTGAGTTGTAAAAATAAATCACAGTCTATTCCAGAAGCATGTGATTAATGGAATTTGATGAACATTTTTTGTGGAGGTGAATATGGAGTTCCATGATAGTTATGAGAAATAATATATTTCAACCTTGATAGTTACCCCTTCACTTCTTGATAGGGTAATGAGAATTCAATTTTCAGATCCTAGGGTTTTTTCTATGGGAGAGTATTTCTAGTGAGGAACAACCTCCATATTGGTCTGTTATGGAATATTGAATCCAATATATACATGGGAACATCTAGGTTCCAATAGATAAGAGAGATAAAATAAATTGAGTGTCATTTTCTTCTTTGTGGTAAGTTCATATAAGAATATTCAATATGCATCGATATTTAAGATACCAGTATTGGTGGCCTTGGATGATATATCATGTAACATGTTTTCTCACAAGGTGTTTCACCTATAAGCAGGTGAAGGTGGAGCACTAGTGACCAGGTGTTTTGTTATATCGATTTTCAATCCCAAAATGGAAATAGTAAGATATTTCAATGTATTTTTTTAGTCATATTACAGAGGTAATGTCGAGTTAGCGACATGGTTAGGGTCTTTAGGGATAAAGGGAAAAAAGTAATCAACTTCCCTTTTATTTGGGAGACATTCTCATTTAATTAGATAGGAAGACTGTATGTATGTGAGATTATACAGCTTCATGGGGTCACATTTACTATAATTTTATATAGGTATAATCATTTCACATTGAGTTTTTTTATGGATTTATACAGATATATGGGTACATAGGCCAGTAAAAAACATAAAATTTATGTGTCATAGGAAATTATTTAATAATTTATCCTTGATTTCATTGGTTCTTGGGATATGCATATCTCTCTTTTCAAGTTATCATATAATAATAACTTACAGGAGATGATTCTAATGGCTCTATATGAACCCTTGTATGGTAGGTCATTCCAACCAGCCTATAATGGATATAGGCAGGAGTAGAAGTGATACAAGGACATATTCTTGTGCCTGACACTTGGAAAAATCTTGAGCTGATTAGAAGGATCATGTCTACAACATTGTCTGGAAATAAACCATATTTTAATCACCACTATTGTCCTCTAGAGTTTGACGTTTGGGATCATGTTTCCAAACGGGTATCACCGAGGCTTGGGAATTCATGGATAAAGAGTTAAGTGAAACTATCACCTTACTATTTCATGTTGTTTTAGATCATATATATTATAAGTCTGTTATCCTATCAATTTGTTTTACCTCTTACTTAATATACCATGAATGATATCTTCCATGTTTCATAGTGTTTCCATTGTCATGCTGGCTTGCCTCACACTTTTCATCATGAGGAGGTTGACTTAGATTTTGATGCTTTATTAGAGAATTATCCCCTGCATATCATTGACTGGATCAAAAAGACTATCTAGGTATAGTATGTCCCTTTAATAATGGTTTCATTGAATAACGACCATGTGCAATATGTGACATGGTAGTGGGAGGTCGACCTATATTCTTAGTGGTAGCATTTGATTCTAGACAATGTTTTTCCAACCGCAAAAGGTGAATTCAATGAAAATTTCATTAATAGGGGAAAGACTATAAGAAACTGGTTTTTCAATATGGTACGGATCCTTTAAATCTTGGTATAATTATTTTTTTGGATCTGTTATGGATTCCAAATGAAGTTATAGATGTTTTGGGGGTTTCTCGGGCTTATTTCGTGCTTGGATCCCAGACCAGTGGAAGAAAATACATTGTTTTATGGTTAGTAGACACTTTGAAGACCATCCTGCATAGTTTCCCATAATTGTCTGAGTGATTTTAGATGTAAAAGATAGGTGCACTGCTTCCCTTAACTGAGTTACCAAGACTTCATTCCAATGTGGGTGGCCTTCAATTTTTAGTAGAGAAATATAGCACATTTGGTGTATGGTTTCTCAAACGATGTGGAAAAACTGTGTGAGATCACTTTTTAGGTAATGGTGTGCACATGGTTAACACACCATATAGAGAAATGTGTGGCCAAACCATATGACCTAGTAATTTATTGGTAAATTATCATTTCCCCTTAAATAAAATTTAAACATATGTTTATTTTTTCTTTCCTCCACTAGGAAAAATACCACTCCTCCATCATGTTGAAGAACTCTAAAGACTCATAATCTAAGTTCTTCAATATATCTTCTTTTATGATTTTCATCAAATAATTTTCCATCACCTTGTATCTCTCTCTATATGAGATTTAATTTCCTACCTTATATTCTTCATTTATCATGCCGAATTTTTCACTATTTTGTTGTAGGGTCATATGCCCAATTTTTAGTCTGTTGATCTATTCTTCAATTTTCTTCTCATCCAGTCCAATCTAAGGGATAATCCAAAATTATGAGTGTTTTACGGTCCAAATTTTTGTATTCTATGACTTTTACCTAAAATTATCTTCATTTATAAACCGTATTCTTTATGTTCTTGCTAGTTTCATCGGATATTGCCGATTAAAATTCATATCCTATTATCATAACAACTGTATTTATATTCTAGATCCATATTTATAATTTTTTGTCATAACATTGGGGGTTATGACCTAAATTCCAACCAACCCAAGTTGGGTGTGCTCTATATCATACCTTTAGTGTATTTTTTACTATAATATGTTCCATCATTCTGGTGCTATTATATTTGAACATTACATGGTATTTATTTTAAATTAATTAATTAATTAATTAATGGAATTTACCTTATGGATATTACATAGACATTACTAATATAAATTGGTAATTGGGTTCATGTCCCACTTTACCTTGTTATTCTTAATAAAAGGAAATGGAATAAACCTACTAAATGTGGTTAATTAATTTAATTGGTTGTAGGTCCTTAGCCCACCCTATCATGTATAACGAAATGTGAAGAAAAGAACCAAATAAATAACTATTTGATTAAATTAATAAAAAATTTCATGTATTATTAGCCTTTTCACCTAGTATAAAAAATTGAATGAACCCACTAAATAATAAATTAAAATGAGTGTTAAAAGGAATTAAATGAATAATCCATTTTGTATAAGGTGCCTATTACATATGGAAATTTTTATCGTTATTGGAATGGTAAAACATGATCTTTATTAAGATTCATAATTGAATGCCTTCAGAACTCATTGGATGCAATTCTTATTCATTGATCTAGTTTCCAAGGGAGATACCCATCTTTGAACAAGGTCTTTGTTTTAGTATACGAATGACTCATCATAGTACCAAAATTTCACCATCTACCTGTTCCAAATTATTAGGATGCCTCCGATACACTCCTTCGATCTATACTGATGTCTTTGGACATATGGTTCCATGGATTAACCCCACTGGGCCCTGTCATTCTTAGCTAATGTTAACCGTGTATGAGATCCTTGAACTCAGTTGGAATCATTTACAGTGAAATTCCATTGAAAATTCCCCTTTTATTACACTCATACCTCTTTACTATGAAACTACATGAGTTACAACTATGATACGTCCATTCCAAAAGTTCAAAGAAGCCTCGGTTATACCTTGGATATCCATTTATTATTGTCATTATACATGTTAGTGTTGTTTACATATCACATGACTATTCTATATAAACTGAACATAAATGAATTAATTATGTGATCTCATTTTTTAAGACATTACCAGCTGAGGCTAAATCAAGTATGAGTTATTATTTTTGAATTTATTTACATTTATATATACATACACACTATTAGTTTATATTCATAGAATATATTTCAAAAGACGTCACTGGTGATGGAATATTGAGATTTATCTCACACCCTTTCTAGGAAGATGTTGGTTCCTCGGAATATTATATGTATGTTGTTGTCGAAAATTGGTAGAGTCCCTCTTTAGACACCTAATATTTATTTTTTTCATTGGATGGATCTTGGTATAATATTATTGGGCTGGTGCTCAGGATACTAGATTGGGTCTTCTAATTTTTTTTATTTTGTGTAGCTTGTATTTCCTACTACCATATATACCTATTTTCAATTTTTTTAGAGATATAAAGTGACATCATCATATTTTGTACATGATAAGGTTCATCAATTAAGTTGATTATTATTGATACATGTTTATGCTTACCTTTTTTATTCAGTTGATTTTTTGTTATACAACTTATTCAATTATTATCAATCTCTTTTATACATCTATATATAATGTGCTCCACTTTGATGTTAGGGAATAGTCTCTCCATGGACACACCCTAGAACCTCACTACTAGTCGATAGCATGTGGCATATGGGATGGCGCGCTTGAGACTATGTGGCCCAGTAGCTTTTGGAACCTTTTAGTGGCACTTTGTTTATGATGTCACACCAAGACACAAAATGACCATATCCTCTATCAAAATCTTCATTACACAGTACATGGGTAAATTACCCAATGAAATCCCATAACTAAAATTTTATGTCTAACCTTATATTCCATATTCTGACCTCCTCCTAACACCTACAAAACCCAAAAGACATAGAGTAACATTTTGAGAAGATCAGAGTCATTACACTGCACAATATTTGACATCACTACCAACCAGATTATACAAAGGATACTCTTTTCCACTGTACCTAAGTCAAGATACCATGATTGACTGAATAGGATATTCTTTTAAAGAGAAAACATCTTAGTCCCTGTTAGTACTATTATTGAGAATCGTCCTTCAATTTAGGTTGTCAACCACCACTATCTGATTGAAATATAGAAAAAATATCTTGTGAAAAAGATATCAATAAATAAGAACCCTTATATACCCTACTATACTATAGGAGGAGGGAGCGAATATTACTTGATCATATGATATGGTTAGAACGATGGAGTCTCAGACAACCCTTCCCTAATTTGGTTTCATTTCTCACTATCTTTTTGATATTTTACCTATACTGTTTTGTAAATACCCAATGAATTTTAATTTATCTTAGTTATATTTCATTTCATCATTTATACTTCCATGATAAAATATATGATATATTATATGTTTTTTAACCGTAAAACATACTTATGAATTATTATATATCAATTGGCATACAATTTTTTTGAAGGGAATAATTTTTTAGTGAACGAACCCAAAAAAACAATACTCAAGAAAGTATAAGTGAATTCAATGAAATCAATATAATATAATGATCAATGAATAAAATAATTATTAAATGGGGAATGATATTGGTTTCATTCAAATTATTAGAGTTATTTATTTCCTGCACTATATGTTTATTATTCTTGTCTCTTCCACATTGGTTAAAATTCAGGGATTATTCAAAATACATGTTTGGGGAGGATATTTAAATAAATCTATTTTTAAACCTTTTCGATCTTGGAGACTTCATTGTTTAGTATATATATGTTAACTTGTTAGAACATAATGAGAATAATTTTTATATATATAGGTTTAAATTATTAAATGTTTCATTCTAATTCTTTTTATGATTTTATTTTAAAATGAATTATAATATGATTTATTTTCTTCATTTTAGTTCATGAAATATTTCCTTATATAGACTGATTATTATTCAAATATTGAAATAATTGACCAATATTAATATCTTTTTCCAAATAGATACTCTATACACATTGAGACTTATGTTTTAGTACCCTATTACTTAGGAAATTAATGGTATATCCATCACTATTGGAAATTTATTTAATATTCATATTGTGATGTAAAGATTTTGAACCACACTATAATGATTGATTCCATTATTGGTTAACATTTAACCATACTATTTTGAGACTTAACTTATATTTCATATTTATTTTTTATAATTAAAGGATATGGATATCCTAGATATGATAGCCTTATTATAAACACGTTTTTCCTTCATATCCTACTCTTGGTAATTCACAAGATTAAAATCGAGTAAGTATGGGTGATATTTGGTTTCAAAACATTGACTGAGATGAAAATTGTAGAAAATAATGAACATTGAAGATATATTATTGGGTATAGTAAAATGGTTAATAATTTATTTATATTCTGTTTTCATGATACCCTCTAAAAATCGTAAAAATATAAAAATATAGTGAAGATATGGAATATACATCATTTATTTCATTGATTTATTTTTGATATGATTGTATGGAATAAATTTAAAAATTATTTGTGATGAGGATTTAAATTTGAAAATATCCATGAGATATATAACAACATGGGATTATCAAACATAGATACTACAAAATTTATTATGAATATACATTACATTACACAAATACATTTTTGAGGACTATAATAGTTTAGTGTCTTTGAAAACATGGAAACAAAAACAACTTATTCAAAGGTAAAATACATCCTCTCCCACAATGATCTTCATAACTAGCACACTTCTTAGACATATCAAATGTAATACATTTCTTTATAAACTGGGGAGAGGAAATATAAAATGTTGAGCTCAAATGCCCGGTAAGGATGAAAAAGGAATATAAATATGCATAACATGAATATAAGGGTATAAGAACATGATCATAATATTTGAAAACCATACCCTATATATCAAATATCGTAATCCTGAGTCATGTAATAAAGATTGAAGGACCATATGACATGAATCATAATAAAATAAATGAACATGAACCATGAGATCATAACATTAGCTTAAGATATAGTTCTCTTGTATACACAAGGGCATAAAAAACCATTTACATATTATTTAAGTATCATTTCCAAGGATATCATAGTGTATTGGGTTCACTCACCATACCATCATAGTAGTGAAGGTTCACTCCCAATACTATTGTAGTATAAAAAGTCCCCTACTGAACTAGGTTCACTCCCCAATAAATTCCTATAAATATCATGGCATATAACTATTTTTCAAATGGATTGGAGGAACATATAGGACCCACCCATATGATGATGAAAACATTATTTCTATGTTCCAAAAGATCATAAAACATTCATCATATCATAACCCATGCAATGAAATGGGTTTCATAAATATTTCATTCTATCATGACATGTATAAAAGAGATAAGTTTACTAAACATTTCATTATTTTTCCTAACATAGTCCATCGAAAACAAGTGGGTTTCCTAAGAATTATATCATTGTACAACATGTAGGAGAGAAACAAGTTTCATAAATTTGATGTCATGGCCCAGGATCCACTTAACATGTGCCTTGATCAGGTAGGTAACATGTCCTCAAGTGTGCCTCCTCATATATTAGAGGCTATCAAATATCTGCAATGGTGTAAAGGTGGTAAGGTATGGTGACTATACCCACTTATCATAGTGACATTTTGTAGAAAACCACAAACATATAATAGTGTAAGCATGTGTAAACAATCATAATAATTAAGTGGAAGAAGAGGAAATAACTGAGAAACTGAATAAATGTAGAAACCCACTAGTTTGTGGCATATGCAAGGATGCATGCCATGATGATACAAAAAAGGGGAACAAGGGATAGTTATATACAATCATGATATAAAAAAACATCAAATAAAAAAATGTTTCCCCACTATCATCATGATCATATGCTTCATACTCTCCTATTATTATCCATCTAAATGTATAGCATTTCAAAACTCTATATTAGGGTTCTTGCTCTTATCTGAACCTATATAAATATAATCTAATCGGGAACCACAAGTGGTCCAAGTATGGTCTGATATAAATTCTCAATAGGATTCCACTAATAGTGTATATTAGTAATATAATTAGTTCTCATAGATAAATAGTTTTCATGTATTAATAAATTAGAAAACAATGAAAAATGAATAAATATTTTCCCGCTCAGGTTCCTAAATGTTACCTGGAGGCTCTACCTACTTTGGATAATGGATGGAATGAATATCTCTTCAGTAAATATTAATATATATAGTATATTTACATATTTCACCCAGCTATATAGACCAAGTTTTTGTGGAATTATGTTTCCATATACCTATAATACTTGTTGATGGATGGATTAGGGAGTAAGTTAGACATCTATGACCAGAATAAGTAAGCCTATAATCTAAAGAAATATGGAACATTCCCTAATCTCAAAATCATTAGGAGATATCATGATCATCATTCAGGAAGGTGATTGTGTCTTCATTTCAACAATCAAAGCAAGGGACATGTTGTGTTATGCCCACCATCCAAATAGTGTTAGTGGTGTAAGATTCCAGGATCAACACCTGATGTTAGGGAGCATAAATTTTGATTCCCAAAAAAACCCTTAAAATCATTATATATCCTATATCCAAGGAATAATCATATTTATAATAATATCCATGAGTTAGTACCTCTCATGCTTTATAATCATCAAGATCAAGTGTAAATGAGGCATTGTTATTCAATTAAAACATTGGGAAAACATAAAGTAATTGGATTGTCTAAGACACCCTTCAAGGGTCAGTTCATTGAAATCAATTAATAAATTTTTGGGAATGAAACCCATCATGAATAATACTTTCTATTTAATACAATCCATTTAATTAACCAACAAATGTAAAATTCATTTAAAAATCTTATAGGGGTACATTGACGGTGCCATTACCAATTAAGAAGATACCTAAATGGGTAACTCCACTCATATGTTAGGCCAAGAACATCAGAGGTTACATGGGTTCAATAAAACAATTATATAACCGGAGAAAATTTTTTAATGATCTAAGTGGAATGCTTAGAAGGTGATCCAGGTATATTTTCAATTAATTTAAAAAAGAAATTCAAGAAAACACACCCCAGGGGTGTCCATAACTGAGGTAAATATCGTATAACCTACTAAAAAATGATTAAAATGTATATATCATGGTGTGTAGATCATGTTAATATGAATAACTCAATTAAATGGTGACACGTGGCCAAGGATGGTGTGCAACACAATAGTGGAGCTGTGAAAATGCTATAACTTTTGTGGAAAATAATGAGGCCACATACCATTGGGCCTTTGATGAATTCTCATCCGATGATGGCCTAATATTTTAAGTAGTTTGGGAGAAATTGAAGAAGTGGTCCAATTCTCTGAAATTATGAAAAAAGAAATTTCACCTAAATAGCACAATGTATCCAGTGATAAATTAAATAGGAAGGGAGATGATTATAGATCATACTGAGATTGATCTTATGCTTCCAATGGATCTTGATTTTGATGATGGATGAAGAAGATATCAATTTACTTAGTTTTAAGGATTGGAGAGCTCATGGGAGGATCAAACACAATAAGAAACTGGAAATAACCAGGATAAAGAGAGGGTTTAGAAATTAGGGTCATTAAGGGTAATTTGGATATTTCTCCCTAAAAATAGGGGGAAATTGGTTTGGCTCTATGGTTTGGAAAAACAATGCTCAAACCATTTCCTATGTAGCGACCCCCTATGGTAAAGGTTAACTATTTCTTCAACTATGTGTGAACCGTGAAAATAGTCATCATCAAACCCACTATAGTTTTCACACAAACATGCGCCTTGGGTTTAATGGTTGTAGACAAACTGTGATATCCCTGAATCTCCTATATATCACCCCTCATGGTTATTAAATACCATGTGGGGTGGGTACAAAGTTTCTACTAACAATGAGACCCAGTTCAGTTTCCCAAATCCAAGGGTTTTGGGATTCGAATAAGCCCCAAACTCCCCCATGATCTCCATGAAACCTAGGGGTAAAAAATTAAGGGTCGTTTAAAGAAATTTATACCTATAGAAAATTATTCACATCTTTATTAAAAGACAAGTAATTAAAACCACCCCTCCTTAAATAAAATCATCATGGAGTTGGACTTTTGAGGGTAAATAGGCATTGTATAACAAGTGTTCTGGACACTCGCTTGTATGTCACCTTCTCATTCCAAGGTCTCATCATGTACCCAGTCATGCTGCCATAGTGCCCATACCCAAGGAACTAACCATCCACATGGTGTCTTCACACTTAGATCTGTAATACTAATAGGATACTCCATGAAGGAAGAATCCACATCTAACTCAACCTCATCATGTTGAAAGACATGGGATAGTTCTGGATAATATCAGCAAAGGTGAGGTACATGAATGATACCATGAATAGATGGATATATCTATGGTAGTTTTATATGGTAATCCACTGGTCTAATCAATTTCACAACCTCTAAGGGTCCAAAAGAACTATTTGATTTCTTACCCTCCTTGTGAATATAACTATGGACCAACTTGGGTTGGACTCACATGAAAACCAAGTTTTAACCTCAAACTGAAGAGGCCACTAGTGTTAGTTAACATATGAATACTATCTATATTGAGCTATCATAATTTGATTCTTGATCAACAGGACCTACAATGTAGTCTTTTAAATGAGGTGTGTTCCATGAATAGATGCCTCCCCTACCTCTATCCAGTATAGAGGATAATGGTATGGCCTATTATAGAATGATTCCTAAGGATCCATCTCGATGATAGCCTGAAATATTTTTTTATAAGAAAACACAAGAAGGTAAATGGGTTTCTCCATGTAAAACCTAAAGTGAAGGACACGTGCATGTAGTGTAACGAACCAAACATTCATTAATGGAAATCCCTCTTAATCTAATTAAATGTCTCTTTATGGAAAATGTTTGTATAAAATGTCAGTTTCTTTGGGTTAATGTTAATAATTCTGACCATTGATAATATAGTCATTGAATAGTGATCACATGATTAGAATAAATATATGGATTTAACAAATCAAATTTACTCAGAAAAAGGAAGTGATGGTCTCATCCAGTAGACATGCCTCATAAAAACCCCATTTGTCAGAGCTCGGAAATGTGGTGGCATCATTGGGCTTCACTCTTAACCAAGCCCAAGCTGAGCTTGAATATGTTAATCTTGAGCGAGACTGCCTACGAGAGAAATTGAAGTTGATAGAGATTACCACCTGAGTAATGTTATTCGAGCCACCACAAGACTATATCACCATTGCACACCCTACTCTTCAGTCTTATCTGAGTTTTATAAGGGGTTATGCAACAAGGACACAACACTATGGTTATGTACATTAATTATTTATGTAATAATTAATATACTTTCATTTTATTATTATTACCTTGTAAATAGGGTTTAAAGCACAGATAGCATTTTTAGGTAACATTCAACTATGAAATCTATTTTGATGAATTAATGGATATTAGAATTAAAAAATATTTTAATAAAATATAATTATTACTATTCAATTAATATTTATGAAATATAAATGATCGTATTATTTTATTAATGCAATCATAATTTTTATTAATGTTTGAAATCCATTTTTGTCAAAACCTATGAATTTTTTTTAATGTCAGTTTTAATCCTGAAAGTGAAAATTAAAAAATTTAGAAAAATATTTTGATAAAATAAATATTTTTTCTAGAATTAGGACATAGAAATTATCCAAGGGTGATTTTTTCATAATTTATTGATACAGTCAAATTTTTGGGTAAAAATTAAATACCGTTTAGATATATATTGACTTTTATGACATCATAATAAACCAATAGTTATCCAATAAAATAATATAAGATTTATGTTAGGCCAATATATGTTTTACCATTAAAATAATGTGGTTTTGGGTTTGTTTTAATTATTTTAAAAATCCTTAATGGTCCCTTCAAGACTTTTTAAACATCTTGTATTTTTAAATTGTTTTTGTTTGGACTGTGACACACCTCCACATAAGAAACCCAAATATTTTAAGAAGTTAGGAATCTGGCATTATGAAATATTATTTTCTACTTCCCATTTCCCAAATCCACCAGAAAACACATGGGCTCGTTGGTCATTTGGATTAGTTTAATGTGAGTTGTCCCAAACCTAAATAATAAAGAATTCCCTCACCTTTCCCATGTAAACCCACCCAAGATCCCACTTCCTCCTCACTCAAAGAATTATTAGTTCTTCCAACCTCTTCCCTCCACTCTCCAGGATCCTCCCAAGGTTCCCTAATCTCCCAATAATCCTCTCTTAATCCTCTCCCAAGCCTTTGGAAGAACACTTCCAAGTAAGGGTTTTTCTTCCATTCTCATTTTTGTCCAATATTCTTTAAATTGTTATGCCCCTGTAATTTCAATTATAAATGTTGGTGTATGGTTTTTCAACTCCCACATACTGCCCTAAACAAGTTTTAATGATTTTATACCCCTTTATATCTCATTAAATACCTCTCATGTACACCTGTTACTATGCCGAAATTCTGAATGGAATTTCTCTCTCCTCATTTACATTAAAACAATTCTTTTGTGGCATGAATATAAATTCCATTAAAATTGTTGGGACATGTATTTATATGACCCCCTTACTTTACATTTCTTTTGCATATTATGAGACACCCCTTTCTCTCTCATCAACCATTTTTATGAATTTTTAGTCACGCCTTTACGCTGCCGAAATTGCCCTAGTTTTCCAAGCCAATGTCATTGTGTAGTGAATACCATGCCCATTTCTCTATCATGGCTATTCCCCTTTATGAACATTTAATTATTGATTATAAAGTTTGATATATGAATTCATCATTCCTTTATTGTGTAATAAATGATGATTTTTTATAAATCCATGTTATATGATCCATGTGGCACACTTATGCATGAAATGAAATGATTAAGAAGGGTTCACCCTTATAGCACTCCATTGCATTGGGTAATGTATAGTGTCATGATTCATCATGTGCAATTGGTGTTTACTCATGCTAATTCAAGTGCAATGAGTTTTTACTAATGCTTCATGGAAATTAGTATTTACTCATTCTTCATGTGCAATGAGCCTTGGCTCATGCTAATTCATTGTTAAGTGTTGTTGACACATTTCCATGTTATGATTATCATGCTTTATCATGAATTTATGTTTAGGCTTCTATTTTTCTCTATTGATATGACTTTATTCTAACATTTATTGTATTCCTCAAGTTATTCCATGATTATTCCCTTACTGGGCTTTAATGCTCACCCTTTTCTTACGCATGTCCTCAGGTTATCCCATTCAATGATAAGTACGAGGGAATGAAGTGTTCATGTAAAGGATGATTTCAATAATGATATTGTATTTCATGTTTTAAGTTGTTATGTAATGATCCTAACCCACAAAGACACTAGACCTCTCGATCTTCTATGTTTTATCAAGTGAATTTTATATAATAAATTATGATTAATTGTGTAATAAATGATCAAGGTTGTCATGGTTGGTATTAGGGGATAGGTTTAGTTATTTTAGGGATTAGGATTCGAAAATCATAATAATGACTTAGAGACAAGACTATATATAATAAAAACATCCCCATGTTTTTATGAGTATTGAGTATGTGCTTTATCAAGAAAATACATACCTGTCAGGATACGAGCAGGTAGAGGCGGCTCTGGCACAGATGTATCATAGGGGAAAATCCAAAAACACTGCTTTGAGCTTCACTTGAATGGGAACTGGTGCGCTACAACGGGCCTTTCTGTACTCTTTGTTATGACACTCCTGGGGGATATTCTTCAGAAAATTCACAAGCTTAGTATGAACCATTATGATGGGACAAAAAAATCCAAAAGAATATATGTTAGAAAGTAGATCATGGATAACAAAGACTGAAGCCAACATATTCATATGTTAAGGAAATAAAAGTAATTTATAAGTCATCAGTTTTTCCTTGTATTAGCCTTTACATGTTACCCCTATCATTCCTTTTATTCCAGCCAATGGTTGCTAATAAGAGGACTCAGGCTAATAACCAATGTGAAGATCAATGTGATGACTGTGCCAATGAGATTCCCAATCCAATGGGAGTGGGAATTGCAAACTTTTTCATTCATCTCTCTCAGATAACTCAAGATTTTAATAGAAACATGGGTCAAGAGGAATGTTCAACCCCCCTAAGAAAGAACAAGTCATTATCGAGAGCTTCATGAGACAAAGGCCTCCTACTTTTAATGGATAAAATGATCCCTCAATCACTGAACAATGGATCAACTTCATTGAAAATATCATCTATGTACATCAATGTTCTAAACAAGAGAAGTTTATTCTACATTCTTATCATATGTAGGGTGAACCTGATCAATGGTGGAAGTTGATAAAAAATACAAAGCCTGAGTATGAGATCGAGGTGTTGGAATGGAAGGATTTCCGGAAGATGTTTTTTGATAAATAATTTTCTTTCACCCTCCTGCTTAATATGGAAATTGAATTCCGTTCCCTCAAGAAATAAAGATGACAAATATGTTGGTTGTATGAGGAAAAATTCACAAGGCTTGCACGATACGATTATGGATTTTTCATTACCCATGAATAAAAGTTTGAACACTTCTTTGGTGGGCTGAGACATAGCCTTCAGAAATCACTGGCAATCCATGACTTCAACAGCTATAAGGAAATTGTATGATGTGCCCTCAAGGTAGAAATGGAGATCAGAGAATCTCAGGGGTATCATAGTAATATGAAGTGTAAGTTGAACTTCAATGATTTCAGTCTGATGGATAAATCCAACGGCGCTAAAAACATTCAGCACCCCACTTGCCAAAGGTGTGGAAAGAAGAACCCCAGAAACTGCCGAAGGGAAAGAGGAAATGCTGTAGGTGTGAAAGAGAAGGGCACCTAGCTATTGACTATTGAAAAAAATGACATGAGGCTAAGACAGAGGAGAGTAATGCTCTTGTTTCGGTGCGGATGTGCGTCGGGTTACGCTGTTCCGCCAGGACGCGTTCGCGCGTGCACCCGTCAACCCGAGGGGATGGGCGCGCGGCTTGTGGTCCCGCAGTCCCGCTTTCCAAGGGCGGGCGGCATTCGTCCCTTATTCAGGGGCGTCTGCTCCTTGATCGAAACCGGGATGATGGGATGTCGGCTCCTCCTTCCTTGGACGTCTCCTTGGAACTCATCGCCTAATCCGGGTCTCCCTCATAGACTTAAGAATGTTCGTGAATCTCGTTCCCGGCGCCATATCTTCATGGACACCGGTTAATTACGCTGCTTCCGCCCGGACGCTCCAAGGAGTCTGGGCGGGACAGCAACCTGCGGTGAGAAGGCCGGGTGGCTCTGGGTGCTGGGGGCGTGTCGTAACACTGCGGCTCTGCACATCTGTCTTCCGTCCCTAATAGGGCTTCTCGAAGGCATGATGGCCTGAGGCATCCCGTACTAGGTGCGGGGAACTGTGTCACCTGAGGTTTTCCTCAGCTTCCCGTGTTTAACACGGGGTATGCCGCGAGTTTAACGTCCAGCGGGGACGGCATCGGACCGATCAACACGAAAAGTGGATCAGATGACAGAACCCCTTGCGGGGAACCTCCGACGCTGGGGCCAGCACATGGGCGGCTTCCCAAGTAACGTGGAGTGAAGTGAAGTGGCATGACCCCACCGGGATGTGGCGGCCCGGGTAAGGATCAGGATGGATGATGGAGTAAAGAGCTTGGACCCCAGAGGGGCTTCCTACGTACCGCGCGTTAACACGGATCAAAGTCAACGTAGTTCGGGCATACAGTTTAACGTCATGCTGGACGTCGGCAAGACGACTCACGAAGAGGTCGAGGCCGCCAGGCGGAGGATTGAACCGAACCACCTCGCACGGAGGGGGATGGAACGGCCGGGTGGATCACAGTTTCACGTCATGCTGGACGATGAAAGGGGAAATGGAAAAGGGGGGCTGTGGGGAGGCACCGTGGAGATACACACGGGCAGTCTCCCACAGGGGCGGATTCATAGGTGAATCAACGCAAGCGTGAACCCTGGAGGGGTCCACTGATGGACGAACCGACGTAAATACGACCGGGACGACCAGGTGGTGGGCTTGAACCTCGGGGAGGCTTCCTACGTACCCTGTATAGAAGACAGGGATCAAAGTCCACGTAGTTCATTCTGTCAGGACTTACGCACTTGGGGCAGCCCGGATACTGCAAAACTCAGTTGGAAGGGACCTGGACCGAAAGCAGAAGACACCTCGATCCCAGTCAGACCCTCTACTGGCTTCGGCAGTGGGGAGGCGCAATGGAGATACACATGTGCAGCCTCCCGCGAGAAACTAGGGGTTTGTAATACCCTGCCCCCGTAGGGAAAAGCCACTCCCATTAAATCGTCCCATAAGGGGGACAATCCCGACATCCCTGCAGAGACGAGCGGGTGGGGGCCACGTCCAAACCGGGGGAGACCCTGCGTGCAGAGCACGGGATCAGGTTGCAGACGGTTTAGCGTCTTGCCAGACGAAGTACAGTTTAACGTCGTGTGTTGAGGACGAAGCGGACGGTTTAACGTCTTGCCGGACGAAGTACAGTTTAACGTCGTGTGTTGAGGACGAAGCACTTGGCAGTTTAACGTCTTGCAGCGCGGACGATGTACAGTTTAACGTCGTGCAGGACGTAGGGGCAGTTTAACGTCATGCTGGACGAATGCACAGTTTAATGTCATGCTGGACGAATATGCAGTTTAACGTCATGCTGGACATACGTGCGTGTCACTTCGCGCAAGCCTGGAGGGCCGCACGGGAAGACAACGCGCGGTGCGGGCACCCAGGATGAGGATCATCGGGCGCCACGCAAGCGGGTACCCTTAGAAGGTCAACGGGGACGACCCTGGCAGATTGCGCGCAAAAAGGAAGCGTTGCGCGCAATACTGCGGGCCGGCGCGCAATCGGGGCGGCTGGCGCGCAATTGGGCCAGTGCCTTGCGCGCGGATACTTGAGAATGCTCACACCGGGCTTCGAATAGCGCGCGGGGGCAACGGCTCATTCTCTAATGAATGGCCACTTAAAAGAAGGGGGGTGCGCGCAATCGGGCCGGATTGCGCGCACCCCGGGGGCAATTGCGCGCAAGCGGGTTCTTTTGCGCGCAAAGGCCTTAGGGTGAGTGTTTATTCAAATGAAAGGAGCCAGCAGGGATTGCGCGCGAAGGCGGACCCCGAGGCTTTCTTGCGCGAAAGAAAGGAGGTTACCTGAAGTTCGTCATTGCGCGCGGAAGGGGTTGAATTGCGCGCACGGGAGACGTTTCGACTTCCAGCAACCTTTGAAACGTTGGGGGTCGCCTTGTATTTATAGGCAACCCCGGGCGCGGAATCCAGGGTGCGAGCGCGAAATTCTTCTCGCGGGCGCGGAATCGGGCGCGGCGCGTAAGGGAGTCGCGCGGACCCGCGGCGCGCAAAATTGCGCGCCGGACCGGCGCATTGCGCGCATCCCGGGGGGTTTGCGCGCGGAACATCCCCTTTGCGCGCGGGCCTCTGAAATTCCGCGCAAGGCCTCCGGGCCCTCCGAAACATCCTTCCGACTCCAAATATGACCTCGCTTTCCGCATCCGGAGCTTCGTTTGGGAACAACGGACTTTTCCGGCGTCTACAAAAGCCCCCCCTCGGAATCTGATCGGCGAGAGGTCGCAACGATCGGGTTCCGAGGGAGACGCCGGAATGCCGAAGTCCTGGGCGGCGCGGGACTTAGGCGCGCAAAAAGGGGCACCGGTCGCGAAATTCGCCGCTGCGGTCGCGCAAAGCGCTTTCCGCGCAGCGCGGACCCGGCCTCGCCTATAAATAGGGGCGCTGGGTCCCGCGTTCCGTACTCTGGCCTTCCGCGCGATAAGCTCCAAAGCTCTCGTGCGCGAAATTGCCTCTTCCGGTCGCGAAATTCGCCCGATCGGCGCGCAAAACCGTCCGGATTTTGCCTGTTTTTGCGCGAAAACCCGGAACTTTGCGCGACAGTCTTCCCAATTGCGCGCCGTCCACTTGGATTGCGCGCCGCCTCTCAAACTTTTCCACCAGCCTCGTCCGATCCCGCACGCTTCATCCCTTAACCCGCACGACTCCCGAATCTTCTGAGATGGCCGCGCACAGAGGAAATGAGGGGGATGCCGCCACTCGCAGAGCTGAGATGGCGACGAACGAGGAGGTTTACGGAGCCAAGGAGATTGTTTCCAACAATCAATCCTTGTTCGACTTACTAACGCCGGCCCAGAAGACATATCCACTGTCGGACAACCTGCCGCTCTGGAACTTCGGCATCCTCGATGAGGTTCCGGTGCCAGGGTTCGAGATTGATGCGCCGCGGACCTGGGTGACCCGGGAGGACGAGCTTCTCCGCTATAACATCACCAACAATGGGCATCCTGCCAGGGAGACCAGTCACTTGGATGTCTATGTCCTGAACCCGAGGACGCGAACCATTGATGGGGGTGAGCCTACTGTGGAGAATTCTCCAGCCCTCTACTCGAGCATATATCGCCAGAGCGTCACGGACGACACCAAGGGCTGGCTGAAGGACTGGGACTTGCGATCTGGGGGCAACTTTACCAGTGAATGGGCCTGGGCGTTCTGGGTACGCCACACTTGCGATCACTTCGCAGAGGAGCTGCGGTACATCGGCCTGTTCGAGGTGGTGTGGACGTCGCAGTTCCACTTCTACCAGCAGTCTGAGCTCGGGCCGGAGCTGTTCACTCGCTGGTCCCCGGATACCAACACCTTCCATCTTCACCATGGGGAGGTCGGCATCGGTCTCTGGGACATCCACTGCATCGGAGGTATCCCGCTGGAGGGCTACCAGTACGATGAGTTCCTGCCACCGAAGAACATCTGGGAGGACAGGTCACGGACTCCCATTCTGACCTGGCATCTGCTTGACCTGGCTACGCAGCGGCTCGGGATCCAAGACTTCCAGAAGGACATAGCCTACAAGGATTGGTTCGGCCAGTTCCTGGAGCATGACCCGGCGGTCAAGATGCCAGGCAGGGGGAAGCGGTGCCCGACCGCAGCTCAGAGGAGCCGGAACGGGTCGTACTGGCGGGTCCTGGAGACGGGCGATTACCGCTCATGGGGGTACCGCGTCATCGAGGCCCGGGACCCGAACGTCCGGTACGCGGCGTTCCTGGCCGCCTTTCTGAGCGGGTGGCTCCTGCCAGTGCGGGATGCGAGGATGGGCGTCCGCCCGGCGACGCTGGCGATGGCGGGCGCCATGGCTGCCAATAAGAGGTACAACCTCGGGGTCCCAGTACTGGCGAGGCTGTATGCCATTCTGGGACGCATCTCACGAGGGGGGTCGCCACGAAGGATTTGTGGGCCCTTTCAGTTCTTCCACGGATGGGTGGCTGCTCACCTCGGTGGGTATACGTTCCCAAATGCCATCAGTCCTCCGGGCAACGGCCTGCGACCCTCCCTGCTGAACATTGCGGGGGTCGCTCCGATGACCCTCAGTGAGGAGGGCGTGAGGGTTCGGATTGGCAATCATGCCAATTTCAACTTCAGCCCGTTCCCCACTCCCGTCGGCCAGATGATCGACAACGGACAGGGCCCGCTGGAGCAGCATGAATACTTCCTGAACATGCGGGGCGGGGTGCTCGTGGCTCGGATCGACGGGAAGGTGATCTGCGAGCCTTACGTGCCGACCCGGTTCGCCAGGCAGTTCGGGTGCCTTCAGCGGATGCCGAAGAGGGTATTCACTGCTGTCCGGGAGGAGACGAACCCTGGCGTCCTTCGCCAGATGTGGCTGATGTTCGTCGCCTTCGGCTCTGGCGACGTCATCACCCTCCCTCCTACCGGAGTTAACGCAGGCTTGGCAACCGAGTACGCCGAACACTGGGCCATCGCGTACCCTGAGGGGCTCTTGCGGAAGCTAGTTCGGCGGCTCGAGGCTACCCGTGCGGAGACCGGGCGTCAAGGAAGGAGGCGAGGCGCCGCCACACGGGGGAGAACGGAGGCGCGCCAAGCAGCGGGGCCGGCGCGAGCAGGGACTTCGGCGGCGGGCGCATCGCAGGCTGCCGCTACGACCTCGGCGCCCAGAGAGGGGGCACATGCGGCGGTCGAGGAGCGGCCCGGGAAGCAGGTGAGACGTCTGCTCGAACCCTCCCACGATGCAGTCTTCCCGGCGCTGTGGTCGGCCTGGATGACCCTGCGGCAGTCACTGGGGACCGACGTCATCTGGCGAAAGATACTCAGAGAAGGAATCTATCTGCCAGAGGTCGGGCGCCTCCAGATCACCGACAGGGTGGACTTCAACCGGCAATATGCATATCTGACGGCCATGGACGAGTACGCGCGCCAACGTGGTCAGCGTGCGGAGCCATCCCTTCTGGTGAAGGTGATGCTCGGTCTCGAGCCCGCTCCGGAACAGATGCCGCCGGAAGAAGATGACAGTAACGACTCCGATGAGGAGGAGACGGGGGAGGATGAAGGCTCCGAGGGAAGGTCCCATCGGGGGAGCCCACGGGAGAGCGGCGAGGTGGCCGGCTCTGACAACGTTGATGTCACTGAGCTCCTCGAGGTCCGCTTCTATCCCTACTCAACTTGCTTCATCCATTCTATTATGCAGCTTCTAACCCGTTTCTCCATCCTTCTCAGGAGCACACGGACGTCGGTCAGGCGTCCTCAACAGGAGTAGGAGAGGCGCCAGCAGGACAAGGCGGGGGCCAGGCACCCATTATCGAATTGACAAGCGCTAAGGGGTCCCCCGCTGCAGCTGTTCCTACGGCGGCCGGGGCAGCGGAAGATGACGCTTTGAACCCCCGTAAGTCTCCTTGCTTTACTTCCGGTGCTTGCCATTGACGATCCGTGACTAACCATGGCATGCCCTGCGCAGTGATCTCAACATCGGAGGCTCGTCGGGTTGCCGAACCCGGGCCATCTACGAGTGGACCAGTGGTGGACATGCCGCCTGCTCCGGAACAGGCTTCCCAAACCGAGCCGGCCCCACCAACTGCTGATCAAGGGGCTGCGGACGTCGGCGGTGCTGCCACCGGAGAGAGTTTGGGGGCTGACGAGGGTGTCAGCGCCGCTGGGGAGAGAGAAGAAGGTTGCCCGGATGTTGGGGAACCTATCCCTCGTGAGGACCTCCCAGGGGCGGACCCTGCAGCAGACCTGCTGGCTGCCTTCCCTGCCTACCGGCCTGCCGACCCAGAGGAGATGGATGACTCGGACGCGGAGGCGGTCGAGGATAGCCGGGTAACGCGACGCAGGGGGTGGAAGTGCATCCAGCGCTTCCTCAAGCGAGACCCATCGGAATGGCTGGGGCGCATGGGATCACTTCAGACCTGGCTGCGCTTCCTGTGTGCCGGGGGAGCTGATGCTCAATGCCTCCATCTGACGGTCCGTGATTTCATGGCCGAGAAGATGCGCGAGAGCCGCCGGCGTGCCGACGTCGCACAAAGTCGGGACATGTCGGAGAGCACGCAGGTGCTCGTCGCGGCAGAGCAGGAAGTCCGGCGCCTCGAAGGGCAGGCGGCAGAGAAGGAGGCCTTCGTCGCAGCATGTACCGAGCTTGTGGAGCAACTATCGGCGCAACTGATCGACGCTCAGGTACAGCTGACGGAGGCGGGCCAACAGATGGTCACGCTCCAAGTCGAGCGGGAGCGTGCACAGGCCAGAATTGACGAACTGCGTGCTGCGACCGCCGACGAGGAGAGGGCACGCAGAGAACGAGAAGCAGCCCTGGAGGCCGCCAGCCAAAGGGTAGCGGCATTAGAAAGACTCATTCAGCACGCTAATCCCTAAGGGCTGTTTTTTGCCATTCCCAGAACATTTGCTTCCGCTACTTAATATTTTGATCCACTTGTATGAATCGCCATATTTATCTGCGTCTTTTGGTTTAACATGATCAACCACAAATTGTTGTCTTGCGGGAGTGTTAACCAAGCATCAGGCATCCACAATTGGGCCTGGGTTTCTGGAGAAAAGAGGGAGGTCATTCCTAGGAAAGGAGACCTCAGACCTAACCAATGTATCATCCCCCAACTTGTTCCAACACACGAGCGGGACAACGCTAGGGGCGTTGAGATTTTATCCGAACATAGGGAAATGAGAAAAGGTGAATCGCGTGTCCCGAATCCAGACATCCACAACGATCGGCCTTCCAGGAAATGCCCAAGACGGTAAGCGGACAGTGGATCGACCATAACAACTGCAATAGACGGACCGAAAAAGGCCATTATTCATATTGCAGGAGGCGGACCACATGTCATCATGAATACCGCTTTGGGGTTCCTTCAGACACAAGGGTGGAAAATCCAGATCAACAGGGCATGCGAAGCGTGGGGCGAAGTGACGATTTGTTCGGACAGAATCCAACGCTCTCAAAATTGCGCCACCGTGGGGAAAGCGTATTAGGCGGATGCACTAATCTGGCCGTGAGTCACCTCAATTCTCAGACAGCACCTCTCTGACGAGGAAACTGTCGCTTCCCATCATTGCGATGGGGCATCCCGAGCTGAATCGGGGAGAATATCACAACTGCACCACTCTACCCGAAGTCAGGCCAGACGGCCGGCGACGAGGAGGGGCGGGACTTATCGATCCCTGAGGCTGGACCCGAGTCGAAATGCCCGGGCGTTCCTACGTACTCCATCAGGCTGGAGATCAATCCACACGTAGTTCTGTGAGTGCAGTTTAACGTCATGCAGGACGTAGGACCCCATTTGGGGTAGATCTTAGTTTAAGGTCTTAGAGCTCGGACCATAAGGGCTAGAGGATCTTAGTTTAAGGTCTTAGAGCTCGGACCATAAGGGCTAGATCTTAGTTTAAGGTCTTAGAG
Organism: Viscum album; assembly: GCA_963277665.1. Classification (NCBI taxonomy): domain Eukaryota; kingdom Viridiplantae; phylum Streptophyta; class Magnoliopsida; order Santalales; family Viscaceae; genus Viscum; species Viscum album. The sequence goes on from OY728125.1 coordinate 281,208,923, forward strand.
CTCGGACCAGAAGGGGAGATCTTAGTTTAAGGTCTTAGAGCTCGGACCATAAAGGGGGGATCTTAGTTTAAGGTCTTAGAGCTCGGACCAGAAGGAGAGATCTTAGTTTAAGGTCTTAGAGCTCGGACCATAAAGGGGGGATCTTAGTTTAAGGTCTTAGAGCTCGGACCATAAGGGGAGATCTTAGTTTAAGGTCTTAGAGCTCGGACCATAAAGGGGGGATCTTAGTTTAAGGTCTTAGAGCTCGGACCATAAGGGGAGATTTTAGTTTAAGGTCTTAGAGCTCGGACCAGAAGGGCTCAAAGTACGCCGCATCCGGTCATATCCCCTGGATATGCGAAGATGCACTGAGGGATAGTGTCAAGAGTGTCGAGGTTTCGCCTGGTCAGAATGGGAGGTGGAAAATGTGAATCATGCGGCCATTCACTCAAGGACTGGGGGCACCGGCGTAACGATATGGGAGTACTGCCGACCGTGGCGGAAAAGCAGCATCAATATCGCACTAACCGTTGGTGGAATGAGGCAGCAAACGAGCATCGACCGCTCAATCGCAGGATTCATATCGATTTGCTGCCCGAGGCCATTGGGGGTACCGGCCCGAGTCGGTGGGAGAGCACTGAGGCATTGTGTCCGAACCGTTCACGGGGGCTCCACCCAGGGCGTAGACGATGGGTCCGAGTGAAAGGGAGCACGAAGCCTGAAAAGTGGAGGAAACCTGACCAAGCGGATCCTGACCCTCCTGGCAATAAACCAGAGTACTCTTGACACCGGTGGACCACTGCAAGGGGTCGGGTTACACGCCTTGAGGGTGACCTGAAGGCGGCGGATTCCCCAGAGAAGGGGGAATCTCTAAGAGGTGGGGGGCTGGACCCGAAGTTTCAAACATCCGGGCGTTCCTACGTATCCCATAAGGATGGGAATCAAGCCGCACGTAGTTCTTGAAGCGCGGTGCAACACAATCGGGCACCAGCGCGGGGAAGAGTGCGGGTCTGACCCTCGCACACAAAAGGAGCGGCATTTGATATTTCTTGTTTGTCCTTAAAGATGAATGGTTTTTCTTTGTGCGGCGACATGCCCGTGATTGAGAAATCTCTGGCGTCGCCACAATAATCAAGCCATGGAAGGCATTGATGAATGGCGTGGTCATTAACCAGCGCCCAACATGAGTGTCCCCTGAGGAGGAAATCACGATGCAGTGCCGTTTCTCGTCGGGCGGCCAAGACGATCACAGTTTACGGTCGTGTGGTAGGACCAGACAACACAGTTTAAGGTCGTGTGGTTCGGACCATGGAGGAACCCGCTTATCGCGGTACGGCGGACACGGCGGAGGTGGGAACATACCCAGCCCTGCGGTCACGCACGATTCCAGGAAAAGAGTCTTGGGATAGGGGTCTGCGTATGTCCATCACCCGAGGGGCAGAGATGCTAGCCTCCAGATATACTGGGCCCAGAACGCAATTGTTCGGGCGACTCCCTCCTCCTTATGGGGACGAGGGTCCAGCTACGCATGGCCCTTAGGGAGGATATCTGCATATATCCTTGGTGCTCAGATCATGGGAGCCTCGAACGACATCATTACCCTGGTTGGTCTGCCTAACGTGTAGAGGCGTACCGGAGGTCGGTATGAAGAGAGTGTCAAGATCCCACTACAACGCACAAAGGCGGAGTGTGATGAGGACTGCGCAACCAATGTTCAGAGCCTGAGAGAGCTGACATGGCGATCAAGGACGTTGCTGACGCATTCGCAACACAACATCCGATCGCGTCAGCCTAAGACGGGGCAAGCAAACAAGCATCAACCGCTCAATCGCAGGATTCATATCGATTTGCGGCCCAAGACCCACCGGTAAATCGACCCGGAGCGGCGGGAGAGCACTGAGGCATCGTACCCAAACCGCTAACGAGGACCCCTTTGAGTGAAGGCTCGAACAAGAGGAAGCGCGAGGCCTGACAAGCAACACAGGACTTGTCGGGATTGAATCTGACACTACAAGTCATAGACCGAAGCACCCAAAACATGTTAACAGATCTCCGGAAAGGGTCGGAGGACTCACCCTGAGAGCAACCGAAGGGGGGCAGGTCCCCGTGATCAACCAAGAGACGGGGCTGGACCTGAGACACAAGCGTCCAGGCGGTCCTACGTATCCCATAAGGATGGGAATCAAGCCATACGTAGTTCTTGAAGTGCAGTTTAACGTCATGCAGGACGATGAGGGGTGTGAGGTAGTCCCACAAACGGGGGAGGCGTACGGCGCGGCCAGTAGACCGACGTGAATGAGGACATAATCCCCTGCTCACGCGATACGCCTCGCACAAAAAGGAGGGGAACTGGGGCCAGAGGCCCAACGCGGGATAGAGATTCCCGGGAAATGGGGCTGGGCCTGAAACATGAATGTCCAGGCGGTCCTACGTATCCCACAAGGATGGGAATCAAGCCATACGTAGTTCTTGAAGTGCAGTTTAACGTCATGCAGGACGATGAGGAAAAAAGAAGGGGGGAGCAGAAGGCATCCCCAAACGTGGAGGGGGGCGTACAGCGTGACGAACAAACCGACATGAATGAGGGCATAGCCCCGCACTCACACCATACGCCGCACACCCCGGGGCAACTGGGCCAAGGGCCCGAGATGGGATGGAAATTCCCGAAGGATGGGGCTGGGCCTGAAACACGAGGGTTCAGGCGGTCCTACGTATCCCATAAGGATGGGAATCAAGCCGCACGTAGTTCTCGAGTGGCAGTTTTACGTCATGCAGGACGAATGCTGAACAGTTTAACGTCTTGTAGCTCGGACGTAGTGCAGTTTAGCGTCATGCAGGACGAAGCACTTGGCAGTTTAACGTCTTGCAGCGCGGACGAATGCTGAACAGTTTAACGTCTTGTAGCCTGGACGAATGCAGTTTAACGTCGTGCAGGACGTGGTGACACTCAGGCAAAGTATTGCTTGAGGAACCTAGCGTTGGTGGGAGGAGTGACACGCTCACCATCCATAGTTGCTAGGGAGTACGCGCCATTGGGATAGACCTTGTGGACAACAAAAGGTCCCTCCCACTTGGGCTCCAACTTGGGCGGCTTCCTGCCGGGGATCATCGGTGCTCTTAGGGCTAGCACTAGATCACCCTGTAGGAAGGAGCGGAGGCGAACCTTCTTATTGAAAGCTCGAGCCATCCTGCTTTGATGCCTCTCCAAGTTGTGCAAAGCGCGAAGTCTATTCTCATCCAGTGCTTCCAACTCGACTAGACGGGCTTCAGCAACTCTGTCCGGCGCTTGCTGGTCGTAGACCGCAGTGCGCAAGGACGGTAACTGGATCTCGATGGGCAGGACGGCCTCAGCTCCATACACCAGGGAATAAGGGGTCATCTGGGTGGAATTGCGAGTCGTCGTCCGATAAGCCCAGAGGGCGTTGGGGAGCTTGTCCGGCCAACTCTTCTTGTTCTGACCAACCATATTTTGCAGAATGTTAGAGAGGGTTTTGTTAAACGCCTCGATCTGTCCATTCGCCTGCGCATGATAGCGAGATGTATGGTTCGAGCGGATGTTATACTTGGCGTACAACTTCTTCAACTCGGCTGCTCGGAAATTGGTTCCGTTATCCGTGAGGATAGCGTGAGGCACTCCAAATCGATAGATGATGTTGGAGGTCACGAAGTCAGCGATCGAACAGGATTTGACCTCTCTGAGCGGAATCGCTTCTGCCCATTTGGAGAAGAAGTCCGTGGCGGTCAGAATGAACCGGCACTGGCGAGCTGTCGCCGGCGGGTAAGGTCCCACGACGTCCAGTCCCCAGACTGCAAAGGGCCAGGAATACCTTGTGGTATGGAGAGGCTCCGGCGGCCGATGCACAAAGTTCGCATGAACCTGGCACGCATGGCACCTCCTGGCGTACTCGATGCAGTCATGGATCATAGAGGGCCAGAAGTATCCCAACCTCCGAATCTGGTGGGACAGCTTCGGCCCAGTTTGGTGGGCGCCGCATGAACCAGCATGAACCTCTTGCATGACTCGTGGGATCTCAACTCCCTGAAGGCAACGGAGGAGAACACCATCAAATCCGCGTTTGTAGAGGATCTGCTCCAGGCCGGGACTGCTCTGGAGGACGAACTGCGATGCGCGGCGTCGAACTCGCTCGCGCTCGGCCCGATCTGACGGAAGAATGCCATGTTGGAGGTACTCAACCAAAGGCGTCCTCCAATCAGGGGCTGATCCGACTGCTATATCTGGGGTACTCGGGGCTCCGGGCATAGGGGCAACCGTGGTGAGATTACTTACCAACGGGCCGCGATCTTCTTCCGGGATAACGGGAGCGATGAGCCTGCGGCGCGTCACGCGGACGATCAGGTTGTCCTGTTCAGGTTCCGCAAGCGACGCAGCCAGGCTGGCCAAAGCATCTGCTCGACCGTTCTGCGACCGGGGAATATGGACAATTTCTGGCCGAGAAGGGAACCGGGCCATCAGAAGGAGGGTGCACTCCAACAATGGCACAAGTTCCGGCTTCCTGACAACATAGTCGCCATTGATCTGCTTAACGACCAGTTCGGAGTCCCCTTTCACGCACAGACGGGGCACGTCGATCTCGAGAGCTAACTCGAGGCCGGTGATGAGGGCATGGTATTCCGCCTCATTGTTGGTACAGCCCTCTGACAACAGGAAAGAGTATGGCAGCACGGCTCGCTCCGGGGTAATGAAGACGATGCCCAAGCCCACTCTATTGAGCTTAGGATTATCGAGTCTTCTACCGGTGGGGCTCCGGGAGGCACCGTCAAAGTGCATCTGCCAGCATGGATCGGCTCGATCAACCGAGAGAATGGTCTCATCAGGAAAGCCTAGATCCAGCGGCTGATCCGCGGAGGTCGGGTGAGCGGCCAGAAAGTCTGCCAACGCTTGCCCTTTGATGGCCTTCTGAGACACATACCTGATGTCGAACTGCTGGAGAATCACAGCCCACCGCGCTAGACGGCCAGTCAACATAGGTCGGCTCAGGATATATTTCAACGGGTCTACCCGAGAAACCAACTGTACCTCATGGTGCTGCAAGTAGTGCCGTAATTTCTGTACGGCAAATACGAGCGCCAGGCAGCTCTTCTCGATGGGGGAATACCTAACCTCCGCATCGAGGAGCATGCGACTGAGGTAATAGAGGCTATTCTCTGTTCCCTCGTTGTTCTTCTGGGCGAGAAGGGCACCCAGGGACCGTTCCAGGGCGGTCACATAAAGGACCAGCGGCTTTCCGGATACGGGCGGCATCAGGACCGGAGGTTGAAGCAGGTACTGCTTGATTTCCTCGAAAGCGGTCTGACACTCTTTATCCCATACATAGGTGGAACCCTTCTTCATAAGCCGAGAAAAGGGCTTACACTTGCCGGCCAGATTCGCGATGAATCGGCGTATATAGGCTAAGTGGCCTTGGAACCCTTGCAGTTCCCGGACGGTACCCGGGGGAGGCATCTGGCTAATCGCCCTGATTTTCTCTGGGTCGATCTCAATACCCCGGTATCTTACCACAAATCCAAGGAACTTTCCGGAGGTGACCCCAAAGGCACACTTCAACGGGTTCATCTTCAGGCAGCGAGACCGGAGGAAGCTGAACACTTTCTCAAGATCTTTGAGATGGTCCTGACGCTGGCGCGATTTGACAACCAAGTCGTCGACGTAGCATTCCACCAGTGCGCCGAGGATTGGCTTGAATATGCGGTGCATCGCCCGTTGATAGGTGGCACCTGCATTCTTCAGGCCGAAGGGCATGACCCGGTAGCAAAAGGTACCTTGGGGGGCCCTGAAGGCAGTGAACTCCTCATCCTCAGGGGCCATCCGAATTTGGTTGTATCCGGAGTATCCATCCATGAAGGAGAGGGCTTGGAACCCTACTGTGGCATCAATCAACAGCTCTGTCACTGGAAGGGGAAAATCATCCTTCGGACAGTGGCGGTTGAGATCGCGGAAGTCGATGCAGACTCTAATCTGCCCGTTCTTCTTCCTGACCGGCACAATGTTGGCCAGCCATTTGGGGTACTGAACTTCCCTCACGAAGTTGGCTTTGATAAGCTTGTCAACTTCGGCCTCAACCATGGCACCATGGGATGGGTGCATTTTCCTGGGAGGCTGCTTGAACCCGCGATGGTTCGCCGGGAGACCTAGGCGGTGGACGGCTACCTGAGGATCTAGCCCCGGCATCTCGTCATAGCCCCAAGCGAACACATCACGGTGCTGCCTGAGAAAGTCCACGTACTGTTGCCGCTCCTCAGAGGGCATGGCGGCACTGACCAATGTGGGTCTTGGATCTGCCTCGGTTCCAAGGTTCACCTGTATTAACTCATCGACCGTGGCGGGGACGCCCTCCTCAAAGGCTGGGGGTGCATCTTCCACGTCCTCTCCACTCGGGGAGGGATCGTCCACGGGAGAGGCTGCGTTGGCAACTGCATTGGGGCTACCAGGTCCTGCTGGGCCACTGGTGCTGGCACGGGCGGTTGCGGCCATCTCATCAGGAGACTCGCGGACCGTCGAGACCATGGCCACGTCCAACCGGTGAATTGGGAGGACGTAAGCGTCATCCAGACTTGCCCAGGGATCGCTTGCAACAGCGACAGGCTCAACCTCACCTGCCAGGATCTGCTTATCCTTGCTCTTGTAATAGTCCGCGTCCAGATAGCGGGCTTCACATGAGGCAAAAGGAGAGGCATCTCCTTGAAGCACGCCTACTCGACCATTAAGGGAGTATTTGAGGCATTGGTGGTATGACGAGGGAACCGCCGCGTGAAGGTGAAGCCATGGCCTGCCCATCAATGCGTTATACGCAGTGTCCTGAGAGACTACCATGAATTCGGTGTTGGCAACCAAGTCACCGAACTGGGTCTTCAAACGTATCTTGCCGACCGGGGTTTGCTCGGTGCGGTCGTACCCCTGGATCCTGAGGTCGGAGGGAATCAAGTCATCCTCAGACAACCCCAATCTCCGGAGCGTCCGAGTTGGAATCAGATTAATCCCGGACCCCGTGTCGACAAGACAACGCCGGACTTCAAGGCCATTGAACTGGCCAGTGACATACAGCGGACGAATGTGTCCCTGTATAGGAGGGTCTTCATCCTTACCAGAGAACGAGATAACTGCCTGACATTCGGCGTCCTCGATCGTTTCGGCGTGAAAGGCCTCTGCAGCCGCAACCTCTGTCTCGAACTGGAGGGGGCTCTTCAGGGCTTCAGCGAGTGCCTCGCGCATCTCAGATGACATGCGCAGAGCCTCAAGGATGGAGAGCCTTGCTGGGATGTCGGCCAAGTGCTTCAGGACATCATACTTTTTGGCCAAGCGCGAGCCCCTGGTTGCAGGAGGTTGCTCTGCGGTTGGTGGCATGACGGGCCTTACCGGTTGGATCGGCGGCCGACTTGTACTTGGCGCATCTCGCTGTTCACTGGTCGCAGTCCGGGAAATGGTCACCGTACTGGAGTCAGGAGGCCGGGATGGACTTGTGGCAGGGCGGAGCTGGTCGTGACGCGGCTGAGGCGGTTCTGCCCGGTCCCATACCACAAACAGTGGCGGAGGCGAATCCGTCATCCCCGGATGGGGAGCCTGCGCACGTTGAGCTCGATCTTGAGCCTGCTGCCTAGTCTCAGTGGCGTGCACGGCCTGGCTGGAGGTACCAACGGCTGTGCCCCGGCGACTCCTGCTGCTGCGGTTCTTCCGACGGTGGCGACGACCGGGGACACTAGGGAGGTCCACCTGGTGTTCTTCAACGTCGGGAACCGAAAAGGGATTTACCAGCTCGACGGTGTTAACCGAAGCGTACCCAATACCGTCATCGGACGAATCATCCGTCACCGGGCGGATCCGAGGAGGGACCCCCATCTCCGGGGGCATGAAATCGCCGAGAGTACGGGATAGTGGCGGAACTGGCGGGGCGCGCTCTTCCTTCTTGCGCTGCCGCCGTTTGCTCCTCTTGGAGGAGGCAGGCTGGGACGACGATGCCGAAGCAGCACCCGCAGGTTCTGGGGGCTCAGGCTGATTCAAGCGCGCACGGATGATTCCATGGGCGCGAATGGTCGTCTTGCGGGCCATCCAGTTATTGTACTTCTGGGACCCGCGGTTGGAGACCAGCTGCCATTCGTCCTCGTTGCCACTATCGCCATCTGATCCCACGAACACGCCCTCCACTTGTGCTGGAGCTGGGCCCAACCTGATTACATTGTTGTTAATCTGGTCTTGGAGCCAGTCCTTGAACACATAGCACCGCTGGATGGTGTGTCCCAGGGCTCGATGGTAAGGGCAGTAGCGGGGGTTATCCGTGAGATGTGCCTCCTCTGGCTTCCAACACTCAGGCAGTCGCACAATCCTCTGCTCCAGGGCGCTCCGGAAATAACCGGGGACCTGATCCTCATGGAATGAGTACGTCAGGTGTCGCGGGCCTCTGGGAGCGTGGTCTTGACGAGGGGCCGGAGGGGCCTGCCGAGGAGGTGGACCCTGATTATCTCGCCTGGGTTGCGGCGGTACATTACGCGGAGGGGCCGGCCGGTTCTGAGGCTGCCGTTGCTGGGCCGGGAACTGAGCCCGTGGAGGCGGATTCCTGTGAGGCTGTGGAGCTGGCCTCACCGGAAGCAGCTCCAACGGCCTGGGAGCCTCTATCTGGGCCACAGCAGCGGGCTCAGCCCTGCTGGCTCTCCTTGCAGGAATAATAGGAGGCAGCGGGTGTGCCTGGCTGGCCTGTTGCAGGGCTTCCTCAAGACGTTGAGCTTTGTCTGAGAAGTCCCTGAACCCTCCGGGGTAATTCTGAGTGATCAGGGAAGGGACCAGCTCGGTCTTGACGTTCCCGACGCACATTGTCAGCAACTGCTCCTGAGTCAATGGCATGTCAAGGGAATACGTGAGACCCTTCCATCGGGCGACGAAGTCCGCGACTCGCTCATCAGGCCTCTGCTTGCACTTGAAGAGGTCTGCGATACTCGTCTTCCGGGTCGTGGAACTGAACTGGTAGAGGAACTGTCTACGGAGGTCCTCCCAGCTGGTTACCGACCCGACGGGAAGCTGGCTGTACCAGACAAATGCTGGCCCTTCCAGTGTCTGAACAAAGCAGCGAAGCTTAGCGGCCTCTTGCTGCGCCGGAGTCCCCAACATAGGCCCGCACCTCGAGTTGAAGTGGGCCAAATGCTATGGCGGATCTCCAGTCCCATTGAAGGGGGCGAAAGTGGGATTCCCGAATCCCGGAGGCGCCGGCATGTCATCCACCCATGCTGGGTATGGCTTACCGTCCGGTGGGATCGCCACCTGCCGAGTCTCCAAGGCTTCCAAGCGGGCAATGAGTGCCGCCATCGGATCGTCCGGACATGGGTTCCAGTCCTGGCGAGGATCTCTAACCACGAGCGCATTGCATGGCCCTTCAATCGGGTCGTCGACCGGGTCGTCGAACTCGGCAGCTCGTGGGATGGCTGGCGGAGCGGCCCTTGGGGCAGCGGGAGGAATCCGAGCGGGGTCCCTCAAGTAGTCCCGCCGCTCGGGAGGGTGTGGCGAAACATACCGCGCCCTCTTGCCATAGGCAATGGCCTCTCTCCTGTCGGCGAACACGGCATGATCACGGTTGCCCGGGAGAGTCTCGTCGAGGTGCGGTTGTTCCGGTCCCTGCTGTCCTGGCCTGGGATCACCGTAGTCAGGCCGCCGTTCTGCAGCGCGCTCGGCGAGGAGCTGGTCAACCAGCTTCTTCTGTTCGGCGAGCTGCTGACGTAGCGTAGCCTTCTCGGGATCCTCCTCTGCCCTCTGCATGGAGGCAGATGGGTCGGCGGGCTTTATAGCCTCGCAGTGCTCTTTTCCTTTGCTGACGTTTCGGCTTAACGTCAGTGCTTCAGTGGGCGCGGGGAGCCCCAGGAGGTTCCTCTGATGACGAGTAACTCTCACTGATGGATCTGACGACGGCTTGTCTTCGGGGGGGAAGCCCCCGTCGAGAAGTTCCAAGTCGTTCCCCTCTCCCGACAGGTCAGCCATGTTGACCGTTACTGTCCCTGGGGATATACCCTCAGGGCCACCCAGCGAATCGGACTGTCGGCGGATCACACTGAAGCGTAGGGCAGCGTACTGCCCCCATCCACGGATATACACGTGGGGAGTGGCTTCCTCGATAACTTTGCGGAGTACTTGAAAACACTCAACGCATCGTTGTTGGAGGGCCTCATGGTGCCCAAATGACCCGGGGTGCCGAACCGCGGGGAGCATGGCCAGGTCAATTTGACGGCACTGCTCACCAATATCCCCCAGGTGCGCTTGACTCCCGGGGTATGGCATTTGTAAGCGGTGAAGACAGGAGCGAGTCTCCCGGAGAGTTCGGCGGAAGCATTCGAACTCATCCGGGGTGAGCGATTCGGGTGCATCAAAGCCCGGTCCTGCGACTGGCCAAAACTTCTCAGGGAAGTGGCCCTCTGCAAGGACGGTCCAGAAGCTCCACGACTCAAACTCGGGACCCATATCTCCTTGGTCCTCTTCAATGGCTGGGAACGGACGGGGAACTGGTAGTGGTGCCGAGGCGGGCCGCCGGGCCGACGGGCTGGCCGGCGGTGAATACGGCGAGCAGGCCGATTGGCCTCCATATCCCGGACCTTCCCCTGAGGGTGGCGGTGGCCTGGCTACCACATCACGATAGGACGGGCCGGCGAGCGAATATCCTGCCGTAGCATCGGTGCTCGCCGAGGGCGCACCAGATCGTGGTTCGACCGTCGGTCCCCAGAAAAAGTCTCCGGTTTCTCTGATCGAGACGGAAGGCACTTCCGGAGGGGCCGGTACCAACCGCAAGTTTGATCCTTGGGGGTCTACCAGGCCCTCGTTACTCCGGATATACCTTCGGAGAGAAGCGGGGATCACATCGATCTCGCTCTCGGGGAGCACGAGGCTGACGTGCCGCATTCCTACCCCTGCCCTTGACTGGCGGGATTGGGGAGAGGGATCAGTCGCCGAATCGTACTCCGCCTCTGAGTCAGAGAAGCAAACCGGTCGGATCTCTGTCCGGAATTCCGTAACATTCTTCCCTCGGCGTCGACGCCTTGCCTTCCTGCCCCTGGGTGGTTCTTCGGGGCAGGGCTGATCTCTGTCCTGGCGTCCTCCGGCCGCACTGGTGCTGGGGCCAAGAGGACTGGGAACCAAGGTGCGAGGGGCACCGGGACAGATATCAAAGGGGACGCGGGGAGAGATGATTCCGGGCAGGCCTCCGGGCCGGGATTGGGAGGTGGGATGACCCATGCCTCCAGAATCGGCCACGCAGAGTAGACCCTGCCGGTGAATAGCGCTACCGCGAGGTGGTCCGCGGTGGCTACTGCCAGTGCCAGCAACCGGGAGAGTCAACCCAACCTTCCTTTGGGGCGGTCGGGGCCTCGATCCAGGTCGGGCATAGGAGTTCCCCCGCTCAGGATGCGCAGAGGCCTGGCGACTGGAGCCAGCAGTGGCTTGGGCCAATGCGGCCGCTGTTGCCAGAGCCCCAAGGTGGGCATCCTCTTCCGCTCGTGCCCGACGTTGGCGTCGAGACAGACGAGCCGGGATGAGCGGCGCGGGCAGGTGGAGAGCCTGTTCCTCGACTTGAGGGGCCTGGCGGCGATGTCGCCGTGGCCTGGCGGGAGCCCTTATCGTGGATCCCTGGAGCGGACCTCGGATAGGGTGATCCTGGGCATCTCCCACCTCATCCGCATAAGGAAGGGAACTGTCAGAGCGCTCCGGGGATAAACTCCCGAAGCGATTGGACGTTGAGGTAGGCAGCGGTGCCTCCCTGCGCGGCCCTCGGGGGCGGCGGTGGTGGCGAGGCGCAGCCTCCTCAAGGTCCAGGCGAGCCATTTCCCTAGTGGGGATGACTCCCTCTTCCTCGTATCTCCGCACCAGGGTGTTGATCACCCTTCTCTGGATGACCTCCGAGGGGGAGAGAGGGCGTGGTCGTCCCGCAATTGCGGCTGCTGGGACGACTGTGGAACGGGAAGGACCGCGCGGAGTAGCCGCGTCGGTGTTTCCCCTGTCCCTGCGCCAGTGGGCGGGTGGCGATCGGGCACTAGATCGGGCGACCTGATTTCTGCAAGCAGGGAGAATGACCCATTAACACTGACAGGAAAAAGGAATCGACAACCAACCATTAGCGCCACGACGCCTTCCGTGGGGGGAACCCAGGCCCTCGACGTTGCGAGACGGAGTGCCCGATGTCCCTTCCCCAGCCCCTGGCGGGTAAGACTGAATGCTTGGCCGGGCAACACGCCGGTCTTCCAACACCTCTGAAAGCCATCGGTCTTCGTATCGAGGAGAAGAGATTCACGTCGGGTTCACCATTTTTCTGTTTCGGTGCGGATGTGCGTCGGGTTACGCTGTTCCGCCAGGACGCGTTCGCGCGTGCACCCGTCAACCCGAGGGGATGGGCGCGCGGCTTGTGGTCCCGCAGTCCCGCTTTCCAAGGGCGGGCGGCATTCGTCCCTTATTCAGGGGCGTCTGCTCCTTGATCGAAACCGGGATGATGGGATGTCGGCTCCTCCTTCCTTGGACGTCTCCTTGGAACTCATCGCCTAATCCGGGTCTCCCTCATAGACTTAAGAATGTTCGTGAATCTCGTTCCCGGCGCCATATCTTCATGGACACCGGTTAATTACGCTGCTTCCGCCCGGACGCTCCAAGGAGTCTGGGCGGGGCAGCAACCTGCGGTGAGAAGGCCGGGTGGCTCTGGGTGCTGGGGGCGTGTCGTAACACTGCGGCTCTGCACATCTGTCTTCCGTCCCTAATAGGGCTTCTCGAAGGCATGATGGCCTGAGGCATCCCGTACTAGGTGCGGGGAACTGTGTCACCTGAGGTTTTCCTCAGCTTCCCGTGTTTAACACGGGGTATGCCGCGAGTTTAACGTCCAGCGGGGACGGCATCGGACCGATCAACACGAAAAGTGGATCAGATGACAGAACCCCTTGCGGGGAACCTCCGACGCTGGGGCCAGCACATGGGCGGCTTCCCAAGTAACGTGGAGTGAAGTGAAGTGGCATGACCCCACCGGGATGTGGCGGCCCGGGTAAGGATCAGGATGGATGATGGAGTAAAGAGCTTGGACCCCAGAGGGGCTTCCTACGTACCGCGCGTTAACACGGATCAAAGTCAACGTAGTTCGGGCATACAGTTTAACGTCATGCTGGACGTCGGCAAGCCGACTCACGAAGAGGTCGAGGCCGCCAGGCGGAGGATTGAACCGAACCACCTCGCACGGAGGGGGATGGAACGGCCGGGTGGATCACAGTTTCACGTCATGCTGGACGATGAAAGGGGAAATGGAAAAGGGGGGCTGTGGGGAGGCACCGTGGAGATACACACGGGCAGTCTCCCACAGGGGCGGATTCATAGGTGAATCAACGCAAGCGTGAACCCTGGAGGGGTCCACTGATGGAAGAACCGACATAAATACGACCGGGACGACCAGGTGGTGGGCTTGAACCTCGGGGAGGCTTCCTACGTACCCTGTATAGAAGACAGGGATCAAAGTCCACGTAGTTCATTCTGTCAGGACTTACGCACTTGGGGCAGCCCGGATACTGCAAAACTCAGTTGGAAGGGACTTGGACCGAAAGCAGAAGACACCTCGATCCCAGTCAGACCCTCTACTGGCTTCGGCAGTGGGGAGGCGCAATGGAGATACACATGTGCAGCCTCCCGCGAGAAACTAGGGGTTTGTAATACCCTGCCCCCGTAGGGAAAAGCCACTCCCATTAAATCGTCCCATAAGGGGGACAATCCCGACATCCCTGCAGAGACGAGCGGGTGGGGGCCACGTCCAAACCGGGGGAGACCCTGCGTGCAGAGCACGGGATCAGGTTGCAGACGGTTTAGCGTCTTGCCAGACGAAGTACAGTTTAACGTCGTGTGTTGAGGACGAAGCGGACGGTTTAACGTCTTGCCGGACGAAGTACAGTTTAACGTCGTGTGTTGAGGACGAAGCACTTGGCAGTTTAACGTCTTGCAGCGCGGACGATGTACAGTTTAACGTCGTGCAGGACGTAGGGGCAGTTTAACGTCATGCTGGACGAATGCACAGTTTAATGTCATGCTGGACGAATATGCAGTTTAACGTCATGCTGGACATACGTGCGTGTCACTTCGCGCAAGCCTGGAGGGCCGCACGGGAAGACAACGCGCGGTGCGGGCACCCAGGATGAGGATCATCGGGCGCCACGCAAGCGGGTACCCTTAGAAGGTCAACGGGGACGACCCTGGCAGATTGCGCGCAAAAAGGAAGCGTTGCGCGCAATACTGCGGGCCGGCGCGCAATCGGGGCGGCTGGCGCGCAATTGGGCCAGTGCCTTGCGCGCGGATACTTGAGAATGCTCACACCGGGCTTCGAATAGCGCGCGGGGGCAACGGCTCATTCTCTAATGAATGGCCACTTGAAAGAAGGGGGGTGCGCGCAATCGGGCCGGATTGCGCGCACCCCGGGGGCAATTGCGCGCAAGCGGGTTCTTTTGCGCGCAAAGGCCTTAGGGTGAGTGTTTATTCAAATGAAAGGAGCCAGCGGGGATTGCGCGCGAAGGCGGACCCCGAGGCTTTCTTGCGCGAAAGAAAGGAGGTTACCTGAAGTTCGTCATTGCGCGCGGAAGGGGTTGAATTGCGCGCACGGGAGACGTTTCGACTTCCAGCAACCTTTGAAACGTTGGGGGTCGCCTTGTATTTATAGGCAACCCCGGGCGCGGAATCCAGGGTGCGAGCGCGAAATTCTTCTCGCGGGCGCGGAATCGGGCGCGGCGCGTAAGGGAGTCGCGCGGACCCGCGGCGCGCAAAATTGCGCGCCGGACCGGCGCATTGCGCGCATCCCGGGGGGTTTGCGCGCGGAACATCCCCTTTGCGCGCGGGCCTCTGAAATTCCGCGCAAGGCCTCCGGGCCCTCCGAAACATCCTTCCGACTCCAAATATGACCTCGCTTTCCGCATCCGGAGCTTCGTTTGGGAACAACGGACTTTTCCGGCGTCTACAGCTCTGTTCGAACATCAATGCATGGTTCATTGCTACAACTGCAAAAAACCTTGGAATCTTCCAAATCAGTTTCCTAAGCCAAGGGTCTCTAGAGGCAACCAACAACCTCTAACGTATAAAGGGTGAGATTTTTCCATCACTACTGGTGATTTGAACCCCGACAATCAAGTGGTGATTGGTATACTAGTAATTCATTCAAGAATAGGGAACATAATTTTTAATTCAGGTTCTATGAATTCTCTTTTATCTTGAATGTTAAGTAGAACAATCTCAACACCACCACATATCATGGAAGTGAAGATGTCGGTGAGTACGGAAAATGGGGAAATCATTCCTTCCCATGAATATAACTCATCCCCTATCATAATCTGTGGATTGAAATTTCTGGAAAACCTCATCATACTCCCTATAGTGTAATTTGATGCAATCTGTTTCATGTATTAGGTTTCCTTATTTAGAGCCAACATAAATTGTCATGAGAGGGAAATCACTCTCAATATGGAGAATAAACCCCTGATTATTTTCAAGTGAAAGGATAAAGACAAACCTTCTTTATCTCCATCATCTCAGGTGTGGATATTAATACCATATCAACACATGTATATGGATCTAATGATTGATTCTAGGGAGGAAACCATCCTAGAAGACATGCCTGTTGTAAGGTAATTCACGGAAGTGTTTCCCAAGGAATTTTCTGGTCTTGCTCCTCGAAGATATGTTGAATTCTCAATTGATCTTATACCTGGGGCATTGAAAAAAATCCAAGACTCTGTATAGAATGTTTGTTTTGGAGCTTGAGGATATGATGAAATAACTATAGAAGAATCTTTATAAAGGGTTTATACGCCCAAGTGCTTCACCATGGGGTGCACTAGTCCTCTTCATCAAAAAGAAGGATGGGTCAATGCGCCTTTGCATCGATTATCACGAGCTTAACAAAATCAAGATAAAGAACAAGTATCCTCTCCCAAGAATTTATTACTTGTTCGATCAGCTGTGTGGAGCACAATACATCTCCAAGGGGGATTTGTAGTCATGATTTTATCAAGTAAGGGTGAATAAGGAAGATATCCCCTGACTACTTTTCGTACAAGATACGGGCACTATGAATTCATAGTAATACATTTCTGACTCACTATTGCTCTAAAAATCTTCATGGAATTTATGAATAGAGTCCTTAGAGATTTCCTTGACAAATTTGTGGTAGTATTTATAGATGATATTCTGATATACTCCAAAACCAAGGAGGATCATGAGGAGAATATGAGAACTGTACTAGAGACCCTGTGGATGGAGAAGATCTATGAAAAGTACAACAATTGTGAGTTCTGGTTGAAGTAGGTCTCATTCTTGGTCTATATCATCACAAGCAATGCGATATATTTGGATCCCGCCAAAACAGATGAAATTGATGGATGGTTGAGGACAACATCTGTAATGGATATCCGTAGCTTCTTGGGGTTACCTGGATATTATCGACGATTTGTGAGAAATTTCTCATGATTTTCCAACCCTCTTACCAAGATAACTCGGAAGGGAGTAATGATTTCTTGGAGTGATGAATGTGAAGAAAGCTTCAAGGAGTTGAAAATGAGGATTATCATTGTGCATGTGACCACATTATCCCCAAGTGGATAACTTTTTGTCGTATTCAGTGATGCTTTAAAGAATGAAATGGGATGTGTACTGATGAAAAATGACAAAGTCTTGAATTTGATTCAAGGTAATTAAAATTTCATGAATAAAACTATCCAACACATATCCTCGAGTTGGCTACAGTGAACTTCTCTTTGAAAATTTGGTATCATTATCTCTTTGGGGAGAAGTGTGAAATATATACGGACCCCAAAAGCCTCAAGTATATATTCACACAGAAAGAGCTGAACATGTGCCAATGATGACGGTTAGAATTGATCAAAGACTATGACTGCTCTATCCATTACCACCCTGGTAAATTGAACAAGGTGGTGGATGCCCTAAGTAGAAAGGTCCTAGAAATTCTATCATTAATGATAATTGAAAAGGATAAAATCTTATTAGATTTGATAAAGATGGACAAGGGATTCATAAAGAAGGGAACATCATAAATCCTTTCACAACTGATTTCCCAACAGTCACTTTTAGAAAGGATAAAAATGCTAAAAAAGATGATGTGGGAATTCAAGAAAAAGTGAAAGATATCGAAAAAGGGAAATCCTCTGAGATTAATGTTAATGAATAAGGGATTGTAATATTTGGGAATGGAATGGGTGTTCCATCAAGTCCAGAGTTTAAGAAGAAACATTTGGATAATGCACAAAGTTCAAATTTCTATACTCACCCAAGAAACACAAAGATGTATTGAGATCTCTGACAGAATTATTGGTGGGATAATATGAAGAAGTAGATCACGGAATATACATCAAAGTGCCTGGTGCATCAGAAAGTGAAGGCAGAGAGGCCGAAATCTAAGGGGATGATTCAAACATTGACCATACCAGAATGGAAATGGGAGAACGTCACCATGGACATTGTCACTGGACTTCCGAAGACATCCAAATGTAGCAATGCAGTCTGGGTTGTTTTGGATCATCTTACAAAGGTCGAACACTTCATTTATATTTGGAAGGATTTCTCATTGGATCATCTGGAACAGATATATATCAGGGAAGTGGTAAGCCTTCATGGAGTACCATTGTCTATTGTGTCTGATCGAGATCCAATATTCACTTCTTTTTTTTGGAAGAGCCTTCAAAATACTCTAAATACTGAACTGAACTTCAGTACGTCCTATCAACCTCAAAATAATGAAAAATCTGAGAGGTCTATCAAAAAAATTGAGAACATGTTGAGAATGTGCTCAATGGACTTTAAAATAGGATGGGATCAACATCTTCCTCTGGTTGAGTTTTCTTATAATAACAGTTTCCACTCAAGAATCCAAATGGAACTATATGAATCCATTTATTAGGAAAAGGTGCAGAACAAAGGCGTGTTGGGATGAGGTCAGTGAGCATAAGCTGCTTGGACCAGAAATGTTTGATGAAATGGTGGAGATGGTGAAAACCATTTAGCAGCATATTAAGGAAGCCCGAAGTCGACAGAAGAGTAATGTAGATAAACATTGATGAGACCTTGAGTTTATAGTTGGATTCGTGGTATCTCTATACATATCTCCATCGAAGAAGGTCATGAGGTTTGGAAAGAAAGGGAATTTCAGTCTAAGGTACATCAGACCCTTAAAGATTCTTGATCGTATCGAGGTTGTGGCCTATCGACTAGCACATACATCTATTATGCCAAATTACATGATGTATTTCATGTATCCCTCTTATGTAAGGGCATGTTGGACCCTTCACATGTACTCTCTTCAGAGGTGGTACAGTTAGAGGATGATCTTTCTTATGAGGAGAAACCAGTGATGATCTTAGATCGTAGAGAAAAAGGTATATGAAATAAGACAATGCCCCTCATCTAGGAGTTGTTGCGAAACCACGTGTTTGAAGAAGCAATGTGGGAATCAGAGGAAATGATGATTCAGATTTACCAAAATCTGTTTTAGTGTGGGAAAAGAAAATATTGAGGAAAACAATTTTAAGGGGGGAAGATTGTAACGACCCAAACAATCATTAATGTAAATCCTTTTTAATCTAATTAAATGACTCCTTTGGGAAAATGTTTACATAAAATGTCAACTTCTTTGGTATTATGTTATGAATTTTGATCTTTTCTTATATAGTTGTTGAACAGTGATCACATGATTAGTATAGATATAGGGCTTTAACAAATCCAATTTACTCAGACAAAGGTAGAAATTGCCTCATCCAGTAGACGTTGCCCATACAAAGCCCATTTATTAGAGCTCGGAAAGGAGGTGGCATCATTAGGCTTCTATCTTGACCAATCCCATGCTGAGTTTGAATATGTTAAGCCCGATTAGGACCACCTATGAGAGAAATAGAAGTTGATAGATATTACCACCCGAGCAATGTTATCCCAACCACCCCAAGAGTTTATCAACATTGAAAACGTTACTCTTTAGTCTTATGCGGGTGTTATAAGGGGTTATGTAACAAGAAATTAGCACTATGGATATGCACATTATTTTTATATATATTAAATAATATACATTCATTTTATTACTGTTACCTTTTAAATAGTTTTTAAAGCACAAATAGTGTTTTTAGTTAATATTCAACTAAGAAATATATTTTGATGAATTAATGGATTATTGAATTAAATAATATAATAATAAAATATTATTATTATTTTTAAATTATATTATATTATATATAAATGATCATATAATTTTATGAATGCAATCGTAATTTTAATTAAGGTTTGAAAGCCATTTTTTTCAAAACCCGTGAATTTTCGATAAATGTCTGTTTTTATTTTAAAAGTGTAAATTAAAATATTTAGAAAATTAATTAGAGATAATAAATATTATTTTGAGAATCCGGCCCTCAAAATTATCCAATGGTGAATTTTTCGTAATTTTTTTAGACAGTCAAATTTTTGGGTAAAAATTAAATACCATTTAAATATATATTGTGTTTTATGGCATCATAATGACCCAATATTAATGTAATAAAATACTATAAGCATTTTGATCGGCTAATATATATATTACCATTAAAATAATGTGTTTTTGGGTTTGTTTGACTTATTTCACGAAGCATTAATGGACCGTTCAAGACTTATTAAACATATTGTCTTTTTAAATTGTTTTCCTTGGGAGTGTGACTCACCTCCACATAAGCATCCCCATTATTTTATGAAGATAGTAATTTGTCCTTATAAAATATATTTCTTCCACTTCCCTTTTACAAAAAACATGGGCAAAAACCATGGGATGGATTGTGGTTTGGATTAGTTTAGTGTGAGGTGTCCCAGACCTAAATAATAAAGAATTCCCTCACCATTCCTATATAAACCCACCACAGCTCACACTTCCTCCTCACTCAAAGACTATTGAGTTCATACAACCTTTTCCCTTATCTCTCTATAATTTTCCCACGGTTCCCTAATCTCCCAATAATCCTCTCTTTAGCCTCTCCCAAACCATTGGAAGCACACTTCCAAGTAAGGGTTTTTCTTCCATTCTCATTTTTGTCCAATATTCAATAAATTGTTTTGACCATGTAATATCAATTATAAATTTTGGGGTATGGTTTCCCACCTCCCCCATACTGTCCTCGTTATTTTTTAATTATGGGATACCCCTTTCTCTATCATTAAATACCTCCCATGTACACCTGTTACTATGCTGAAATTCTGAAAGAAATTTCTCTCTCCTCATTTACATTCAAGAAATTCATTTGAATCATGAATCTAAATTCCATTAAAATATTTGGGACGTGTATTTATATGACACCATATCTGTATATTTTATTTACATATGGTGATACACCAATTTCTCTCTCATAAACCATTTTTATGAATTTTTTCGTCATGTCGTTACGCTGCCGAAATTGCATCAATTTTCCAAGCCAATGTCATTGTATAGTGAATACCATGCCCATTTCTCTATCAAGGGTATTCACCTTTATGCACACTTACTGAGTGATTATAAAGTATAATATATTAATTCCACATTCCTTTATCATGGAATAAATGATTATGTTTTATGAATCCATGTTATATGATCCATGTGGCCATCTTATGCATGAAATGAAATGTTTAAGAAGGGTGCACCCTTATAGTTCTCCAATGCATTGGGTAAAGTATAATATCAAGATAAGTCATTTGAAATGGGTGTTTACACATGCTAATTCAAGTGCAGCAAATTTTTACTTGTGCTTCATGTGCAATGAGGATTTACTCATTCTCCATGTGCAATGAGCCTTGGCTCATGCTAATTCCACGTTAAGTGTTGTTGCCACATTTCCATGTTATGATTATCATTATTTATCATGCCTTTATGGTTATTATTCTCTTGTTCTCTATTGATATGAATTTTTTCTAACATGTATTGTATTTCTCATGTAATTCCATGATTATTTTCATACTGGGCTTTATAGATCACCCTTTTCTTATGCATGTCCTCAGGTTATCCCATGCAATGATAAGTACGAGATAATGTTGTGGACGTGTAAAGGAAGTTTTCAATAAATATGTTGTATGTCATGTTTTAAGTTGTTATGTAATGATCCTAATCCCCAAATACACTATACCTCTTGATCTTCTATGTTGTATCAAGTGAAGTTTACATAATAAATTTTGTTTAATTGTGTAATGAAAGATCAGGGTTGTTATATGTAGAATGTCCTCTAACACCTGAATAGTACTATATATATCCATAAGATTGTTGGTGATATTCCTTTCTCATAAGCACTTCAATACCAAAGGCCTCCTCTAACCCCTGACATAATCGTGACGTAAAGAAATAATCTTTGTAAAAAATAATAGAATGAGGATCTCCATGAACACGTACAACCTTTCGGACTTATAGCCTCCCTAGATCATGTACTTATATGTTCTCTCACATTGGTAAGAATTATTCTATCTTCATAAAATGATCCATGAAAACCCACACTGTATCATTTCCATGAGTTGATCTGGGTAGAGCAGTCAAAAAATCCATCAACGTGTCATCTTATTTCCACACAGGAATAGACAACAAATATTAAAACCTTGTCATATGTGTTTGTTCTTCCTTCACCTGCTAATAGGTGGAACACTGAGTGGTAAATCTATAAACCTTATGTTTCATTACTGGCTACCAATAATGGAGTTATAGATCTATATACATCTTAGTGACATAGGGATAAAATACACAATCTGGAGTGTGGAATTCTAACATCATCTCATCTTTGATGTCAACTAGGACCCATACACTCCCATAGAATAGTAATGTTCCATCACCAACCATGTTCCATCATGAAGATGTATCATCATATAAGATTCATTCATATAAATCAAGGCCTTTGGGATCAGATATCTACCTCATTCATACCCGTTATTGAATAGTAGAGTTCACTACTAAGGCTGAGAGGATAGTCTAAGCCAGATCATCCTAATCCTTAATATGCATCTTTGAGAATAAGTCCATGATCATGCATTATCCACTAGAATCCTAAGCTTTCTATTTCTAAGTCTTTTGATTTAGTGCATCGTCCACTTCATTTATTTTACCAGGTTGGTAGGTAATCTCAAAACCACAAAATTGTAGGTACTCAACCAACCTACTCTTCTTGAGATTCAAATATCACTATTTATATATGTACTTAATGATTTTGAGATTAGTGTATAACAAAAATTCAGTCTATGTAGATAGAGTCTCCAGTAACATAGAGAAAAAACAATAATGGGTAACTCGAGTTAATGCATTAGGTGATTCCATTTGTGAGCACTCAAATAATGAGACTCGTACGTGAAGAATCACTCATCCAGCATCAGAACAGCTCAAAGTCTGATACCTAATATGTCATAGTATATTGTATAGCTCTTTCCCGAATTCATTAGAATCAGTATCGACACTGAATTCAAATGTCTCTTCTACTCTTTAAAGGCTTCATTATAAGATTCGGAACATAAAAATATGACACTCATCATCTTCAATACCCTAACTGGTGTTGTAAGGCATGTGAAATAATGGATGAAGAATCTATAAAATCTGGATGTCCATAAGAATGTCTTAATTCCAAAGACTTTCTTAGGCTGATCATAGGAAACTGTATCTCTTAGTTCTTATGGGTCTACTAAAATATCATACTCTAAGATAATGTGACTCCTTAAATGGACTTTTTTATTCAAAAACATAATTTACTAAGAATAGCATAGAGCTGATTCTCTCTTGTTGAATTCATCCTGATACCATGATGGTTGGTATTGTCATGTATAGAGCATTAATACCGAAAGGTATTATCAAAAAATACTACCAAAAATGAATCCAAGTATGGGTCGAAAAATAAATTCATAAGATTCATAAAACTAGAGGTGCGTTCATGAGTCCAAACAATATGACCTGGTACTCAAATAGACAATACCTTCTCTTGAATGGTTTGTGAGGTTTGTTTGATGTCCTAAAATGCACCTGATGATATTTGGACATGAAATCTATCATTGGAAACACACTCTCTCCTCATATTTGATCAATGGGTTTTCCTATTCTAGGAAGTGGAAACTAATTATTCATCATGAGATTGTTCAAATATCAATAATCCACACAAATCCTAAGGGTACCATCCATCGTTTTGTGGAAAAAGGACTAGTGAACCCTAAGGAGATGTTTTGGGGTGTATAAATCCATTAGCCTCCACAAAATCCCACATCTTCCAGAGTTCTCAAATCTCTACAATTGTCAACCTATATAGAGTAATGGTCACTAATGTTTCCCCTAGAACAAGATCAATGGTTAATTCTACCCCTATCACTAGAGGTAGACCACATAAGTCATTAGGAAATACATACCTGAAATGATTTACTATAGGAGAGAAAACAGTAAGTCATAACCACTGATCATTCAGGGAAATACTAGTAATATGATCTATCACATTTCCTAGATTCTACAGGTTGTGTCCATCTAGTGTTTCACTAACATTCCCTTCTCCCATATGCACATGCCTAATGTTCTCTAGTGATGTAAACATCACCCTCTAATGGTATAAGTTAATATGTTCTTAATAGGGAACTAACCATACCATCCCAATGATTATGTTAAATCCAATGATATATTGGATGAAATGATTCCATATGAATATGTATCTACCTATATAAATGAGATAATCCTTAAAATGGAAAATACACATAGATCAGATACCTAATAAGGTATCCAGCATCATATTTCCATGAAAGTGTTCGATCTAGAGTCCCATAATTCCAATAATATTCGTTGATATAAAATAATGAGATGCACCTATGTTAAATAAAGAAGACACTAAAGTGAAGGAAACTATAATTATACCTCTAACTGTAGAAGGACTGGTGCTCTTCCCCTTTAGAATAGGTTGGACTACATTTAACTAGAATGTATTTCGGCCCTAATTCACTACCTAACTACCTTGAGCAAGCCCACACTATTGGAGTAGTGAATCATGAGTCCTAATACCTCTACCTTCACTACCACCTCATCCGGAGTGACTGGTTGTATTCCAACTACCTACTTGTCATGATCCTACTAGTCTCTCTCATGAATGTGGGATGGGAGTACATCTCATCTCACTAAGAATTGGTGGAAAATTCATTTAGAAGCACAGGATATTCCCCATCCTTCCACATCCTATTATTTCCATTAGATCCTATAAACACTAAGGCTTCATGTGTCCCAGCTTCCCACACTAGTGACATATCATGAAACAATCCACATGAGGATCCAGACTACTACTAACTCCTGGAGTATCCTAAAAACATCTATTTCAACCGGAAGAAGCATTACAGATATATCTAGTTCTCGCTCCTCCCTGAATAACACCTTCAGATTCCCTCAAATTCTTCTTTACAATAATGGTTTGTATGAATATCTATGATAATGTCATCAACTAAAATTCATTGACCTATGAATATATGGAATATATGACTTCATCCTCTAATCATTTGGTGTTCATAAGATAATCACCGACTAGAGTTTGATTGAACCACTTCAGTGCTATAAAATAAAAAGAGTATTCCATAAAATACATGCATCCCTACTATACATTAATGAATTCTCTAGCTATGTCATTCCTTAGAGTATGGGGAATGAAATTTCCTTAGAATACTACTTGGAACTCTTCCCAAACCCTATATCATTTCATATAATATTGGGTAACAATATCCTACAATCTTTATAAACAATAATGCAGTATATACACATCATGATTTAACCTATAATCAGATGAAATATTCATATGATTGATTATTGAAATAATTGATTTGAGAATATACTCAGCAACATGAGGTCTTCCATCCCCTTAAAAGGTGAGAGGGTTTTGTTTTTGGAATTCCTGAGTTAATTCTTCCATTCCCAAGGTAGTTCGAACAACACCTTTCATATTCTATTACACACATATAAATCACACTTGGAACTAAATTTAAGTGCCCATATAAGGAATATAAATATGTTCCATAGGTGGTATTTCAAGATGAATCACTAGTGCCTCAAGGCCTTCCATGCTAGGTGTGTGTTCACTTCTACCTTCAGGGAATATTGCTGGAAAACATCATGGTGACCTGATACTACAATGAAAAAAAAATCCTCAAGAGATATCTTAAACCATGAAAATACTATAGAGAGGAAACCAGGATAGGGTTATATCATTCATATAAAAATTATGATTCCTCTCTACATACTCAAAAATCTCATTTTAGTAAGTGTAAGAGACTATAATTTTCATAAGAATGTAATAGACACACAAAATACTGACTACTAAGGTCGGGTTACGGTCTAGGTCTTTGTTTCACCCATATAAGATAGCTATTTTTTACTTTAAGAAATCATTCATTCAAAATTTGTGTTTATTCAAATATTCAAATCTTTGTAAATGGTTGAATTAGATATATTTCACTTCCAGTCCATAAGTTCCCTTACTCATTACAAACCAAAATATTTCATCCACTTAACCTACACAATAACATGTTCCAGCCCATGCGACTAACGATCCATGGCTAAAGTTCCATATTTATATACTTAAGGTGTCTTCATTGACCTTTGACAGAAAACACTGTTAGGTTATGATATCAAATTTAAATGTCAATTATGTTATCAAATTCCCAAAAAGAACATTCAGAACAATTCTATACATAATTAATGCACTAAAAATGTAAGAGGCAAATCCACAATGGAAATATATGTTACATGTAAAAATGAATGTAATATTAGTCATATTGGGAATAAAATGATGTGTATAATGAAACAACTCCATTTCATAGGTCCTTGGTAAAATATATAATCATTTCAATAACACTAATATCATCAAAATCATTATATATGTCTATCATCCAATTATGAAGTCGTATCAACCATAAATGAAAAAATCAATAACTAAAATTACCTATCATATGTAATTTGGGTTTCACTTGTACATGGTTTACCTATGGCTAGGAACGTGGTCATTTATAAATTTCTTTAACACCTTGTATTCTATAAAATATCTAAATAGTATGACAAAAGAAAAAACATACCTCTGATAACACTTTGTAACATCCTGCCCCATGATCTACTTAACTTGTGACCTGAGCCTGTGGTTCACATGGTATCAAGAAAACATCCTAATATACCGGAGGATGCCGACTAATAGTGAAGGTGTAAAGTTGTTATGGTGGGAAGACTATAACCTCTTATCAGAGAGGAATTTTGGATAAATCCCTGAATATAAAATACCAGAATCATATATAAATAGACAGAATAGATAATCAGAAGAAGAATAAATAATTGATAAACTAAATAATAAACAAAGCCACTAGGTAGTGTAATGTGCATGGATTCATGGCATGCTGATATTAAAAGGGTAATAAGGTATAGGAATATAAAATCATGCTATACAAAAACTATAGAAGAACAGAAGGCCTTTCCACTTGCATCTCCAATATATTCTTGGTCCTCTTCTTCTATGTTCCATCAAAATATAAAGCATATCAAAACTCTATAGTAGGGTCATTTCCCTTATTTGTACCTATAGACAAAAAATCTACATTGGTACCAAAGTCATCTCAACTAGGGTGGCAGATAAATTCCCCATAGGCCACCATCAATTTTATCTGGAATTAATTCATGATGTTCTCATAGCTAAATAGTGTGTAAATATAAATATATAAGAACAAATAGTGAATGAAGAAATAACAGCCCACTCCGGTTCTTAAAGGATAACTGGTAGCTTTACCTATTTTCTCTCATTATGGGAATGAATGTCTAATCAATATTTATTTATACATTGTATAGTTATATCTGGAATCCACCAATATAGACCAAGAATGTGTGGATGTAAGTGTCTATATACCTGGAATACTATGTGATGGTTGGACCGATGCGTAACTTAGATATCCATGACCAAACAAAAAATCCTATAAGCTCATGTAAAATGGTATATTTTCTAAATCAAATAATGAGTGGGATACTTCATTCTCGTCACTGTATATTGTGAGTGTTTCATCATGTCAACAATTGAAACAAGGTACGTGTTGCATCATGACCACCCTCCAAATAGTAATTGTAGTGTGAGACACCATGCTCAACACCATATGTAAGGGAGTATGAATTTTCATGCCTAATATTACCCTTACCATAGTTCTATATCCTATATCCATGTAATAATCATACTTATAAAAATAGACATGAGGGAATACCTCTCATTCGTTATACTCATCAAGCTCAAGTGTAAACGAGGCATTATTATTCAATTAAAACATTTGATAAACATGTTGTAATCTCCATGGTCAGGAAAACCTTAATTGTTCAATTTTATTATATCATTTAATCCATCTTAGGGATGTCAATCCATTATAGACAATACATTCCATTTAATACAAGCCATTTAATTAACCAGAGCATGGTAATTTCATTTACAAGTCTCAAAGGGGCTCTTATAATGTGCCATTTCCAAATGAGATACTACATACATGGATAACAATACTAATAAGTTAGTCAAATAACTAATTAGGTGTCACTGGATCAATCATAAAATTATATAATAGATGAAAATCATTTAATGATCAATTCCAAATGCATATATGGTGATCTGGATATATATTCAATTAATTAAGAAATCAAATTCAAGTTGGCACACCCAAGGGGTGTGCATAGCTATGGGTAGCCTCCTCTCAACTACTAAACAATGATTAATAGATGTTTTTCAAGTTTTTTATATAATTTTAATATGATGAATTCAATTAAATGCTGACACATGGAAAGGGATGGTGTGTGGTGCAACAACAAGGCTATTAAAACACTATAAATTTTGGGGAAACTTATTAGACTACATACCTTAGTGTAGTTGATGACTCTTTATCTAAAGGAATCCTCTGATTTGAAGTATTTTGTTATATTTTGAAGAAATATTCTAATACCCTGAAAACAGGTAAAATGACCTTTCACCTTAATAGTTCAATGGGAAAATGGATACATCGATATAAGAATATATAGGATTATAGATCTTACCGATATGGATTTGATACTTCAATATATATTGACTTGGATAGTGGAGGAAGAATTTATCAATTTACGAGAGTTTTAGGGGGGAGAGATCACAAAAAGAGGAAACAAACTCATCCATTAGATATTTATGTGGAGAAATATGGGGTTTATAAATTACTATCATTAATGGAAATTTAATAATTCCACCCTCAAAATAGGGGGCACAATGTTTTTCCACATGGTTTTTTCATACCATGTGCAAACATTTCTCAAGACACTTTCAAAGGAGATACCCTTAGGGGTTAAGGAACATAGTTTCCTTTACCATGCCCAATCCTTTAAAAAAGTTTTTATCAAAACCATTATAGTTTTCTCATGGTTGTGGTATTGGAATCACATAGTAAAAGACAAACTGGTAACCTATTATGCTCTACTATATCATCCCACAGTTTTAGTATAAACTATATAGTTTTTTTGGCATGATTTATTCTAACCATGAAACCCTGTTCATTTTTCCAAAATCCTAAGGTTCACGGCTCTTAATAAACCCCAAACACTCATGTGTCCTATTTTTCTCCTTATAGTAACAATTTTAAGGTCGTTTAATAGAATTTAAACCTAAAACAATTGAGTCATACCAATATGAAAATATGGGTCATTACAATAATCCTCATTACTACATAATCATAAACCATCTAGAGAAACAACAATAATTGTATCTGTGGATCAAATAAAAAGTAAGCTGTATGTAATATCAATGGTTATCATCTTAGATACAAAATGCTTTTGATCAATTATTTAAAATACTTCTTCTGGAAAATATCATTCCAATTTTTTTTAAAAAAATTAAAGAATAAAATTTTTTAAAATATTTTTATTTGAAAATAAAATTAAATATTATAATGTAATATCCAAATAAAATAATCGTCATGGTGAGGTGAAGTTTCTTTCTTGTTGTACACGTTAAAGCAAATATTCCTCTCACATTTTCGATAAAAGCTAAATTGCCATTTCCTTTAGAAATGGAAATGAATATTCCCTTAAAATAATTAAAAAGTAAAATATGGGTAAAAATACCTTTTAAAATCATTATATAATGATAAAAAGTATTTCAAAATTTTTAACATAAATTGATTGTTTAGGTAAGTAGCTTTCAGACTGAAGAGAGAAATAATGTCAGATTTTATTAAAGAATTTTCTAAATTATTTTAAGTGGAAAAGAGTGAAAAAAAGGTACTATTACATGAAAATAACTTTAATAAATAGAGGATAAAAAAATTCTTGAGTATATTGAGAGATGGAATCATAATATTTTATTATCGGAAACATAATCTTTAAAAATCTCGATAAATGATGAGATTGTAATATAAAATCATTACCACATTGGTATCTTCGAATAATAAGTTCGATAAAGGAATGAAATAAAAAGAAACATAAAATATCATGAGGATAAATAAATACATGATATTGCATGTCAAAGGTCATTTATATACACCTCATGAAATAATATAGTTTCATAACATAACATACATCTCAGAGAAGGAAAAATGTGACAAAAAATCACTTACCTTAAGTCCTCTATTTTGTCAAACACATTCATCCATTAGGTATAACACATATATTTTTATAATAAATCTATTGTAGAAAAATATTTATATATATCATAACATATAATATTTTTTATGACCTTTTATTACCCATTTGTTATTAGTTCCATGTTAAAGTTATGTTTCGGGTAATAACCACTTTGTTTTTCGTTCATGTTTGATTTATAATTTTGTGTCCTCCAAATTTAATAT
The DNA here is from genome assembly GCA_963277665.1 of Viscum album. Lineage (NCBI taxonomy): Eukaryota > Viridiplantae > Streptophyta > Magnoliopsida > Santalales > Viscaceae > Viscum > Viscum album. Next base: position 281,238,687 of record OY728125.1, read on the forward strand.
TGATTTAATAATATAAATATTTTTAACCATGATATAAATGTAATATATATTCATTGTATATATGATTATAGTAATCCATAAAATTTTCTGATAGAAAATAAAAAAAACCACTTATAGAGATGGTAAGTCGTACATGCACATGAACACTGTTTCAATTTTCTTATAGGATTAAAATAAATAACTTTAATATATATATTAACATTAATGAATAATTTTTTTATTATATATGACATGTTTTCATTAAACCCATCCTTAAAAACATCCTTGTAAATCATGAGTGATTCGAATTGCTTCACGAGGCGATAGTCCTCTATACACGTGAGTGATGTTATCATATTCCCAAAAATAGAAATCATGAATGTATTCATGATATAATAAATCATAAATTTTAATAACATCATAAATATCATTTATGAAAAATAAATACATCATTATTTCCATTCGTGAAAGGTGGTAATGGAAAAATGAATGACATCGATTTGCAAGGCGGTAGTTTATCGTATATACGAATGATGGCTTCATAACCCATTTGATAGAAGTGGAGATTGATATAGTTAACTTCTATGAACTAAAAACAGATTATTATATGTAATATAATTATTTTATTATATAATATTTGTATAATAAAAATTTAAGGATGTGTTAGAATAAATAAAATAAAAATTCTTATTGATGAACATTGCCTCTACTTCAGGTATCTTCCATAGGGTTGCACAAAAAGAAATCCTAGAGTTTCATTATATAAAAATGAACATTTCAAGAATAGTATTAAAACATTTGCTAAGTTATTTTGGTAGGTTATGGCTAAACCAAAATGTTTTTATGGTGTGAGTAATATAGTATAGGGGGTGGCCTTCTATAAGTGTGGTGTGTGGAACACTTTTAATTTTAAAAAAGATTTAGTCATACCCACATATTTATCATGTAACGACCCAAAAAAATTGTTTATTATAAGTCCATGAAGAGATAATGTACAAATATGGATATAAAATTCGTTTTTTAAATTTTTTTATATCATTTTTACCCATATATTCGTAGATTGACCCAGTGGTAAATCAATTTTTACCTTAACCATAGTAAATAATTTTTTTCTGTTTTTACTATTCATTTAGTGAAAAATTAAGATGACATTATTAGTTAAATAATTTATTATTATTCTAATATTTGAATCCATTTTTTCAAAATACCATTCACATAAGATGAAAAAATAAATTTAAAATTAATACGACAGACACAACGTGAAGCTGGGTATTTAAAGAGAAAATGTTCAAAAGTATGCAATGTTTTTATATGAAATTTCAATATAAAAATAATTATAAAGGCCATAATTTTATTAATTTATATATAATTTTACTAATTTTACATTAAAACTAATTCAAAATTCTATTTGATATTATAAATTATTTAAATTAAAAATAAATTTTCAATTAAAACTCTTAAATTTTCACTATTCAACCAAAAATGAAATATTTAATAAAAATACCAAACAATAGAAATATGATGATTTGGATTTGTAAAAAAAATTAAGTTAATATTTGTAAATAAACATAATATAATTTCTAAAAACTTACTCTAAATAATGTGTGAAAAGTTCCACTAAAGTGTCCTAGAGAAGAAATGATGTTTTTCAAAAAAACATTTATTTTTCATTTAAATAATTCAATGTTTATCTCTAATCAGTAGTGAAATAAAACGAATTGTGTGTAATATATATTTTGATAATTTAGTTAATATTATTCATACCCACCACTACAATCAATTGATGAAATATTATACAGTAATATTAATAGTATATTGTTGTTCCGTAAAACTCGGTCTTGATTGTAATAAATTGTTTTAAGGATACTCATTATTGAAAGTAACTCAAGATAAATCAGTGTTTCATGTAACGTAAAATATAAATGATATTTAATTTAATAAAAATATAATTAAAACTAGAGTCTTTAAATTCAACCCCCATTAAAATTAATTTATCTCTTTAAATTAATCACTCTGATACAAAAAAACTGATGATACTTCTGCCTCATCATATCCTCAAGTTCCCAAGTAGCTTCCTCATACTGGTGGTATCTCTAAAAAACATTGACCATGTGAGTGTATTTTTTTCATATAAAATTTTCTATATGATCTATAATCTCTATTTATTATTCTTCATAAGAATTATCTTTCTTCAATGGTATAACCTATGAGTTTATCACTTGTGAATTGTTAGGTAACTACTTCCTTAGTAGATATACGTGGAACACATTATGGACATGAGATTGGTTTCATGGAATCACTAATCAATAGGATACCATCCTAACATGCTCAATAATTTCAAAGGGATTGATATACATAGGGTTTATTTTCCCATTCTTCTGAAAACTCATAACATTTTCCATGGAGAAATATTAGAAAGACCTTGTCACAAACATGAAATTCTTGATCTCACCAGCGATTATCATCATGTATTTTATGCTAAACCTAATTGGATTTGATGTGATGTTGAATTAATTTAATCATATCTACCATTTACTTATCTCTCTAATATTATAACATGTTTATTTATCCAACATCATTACAACACATTAGAGATCTACATTTCATTCCCTATAAGGCTTCATAAGGATAAATTTGAATTCTTGAGTAAAAGATATTGTAGCATGAAATCTCAAATAAACAAAGGTTTTGATCCCAAAATCCTTTTAAATCCAAATAATAAGATCTCAACATATCCTATAGGTATTTAATTTTTCACACGGAAAAACCATCTTTATAAGGATGATACATAGTGTTCAAACTCAAATCTATATTAAGATATTGGTTAAGAACATTGAGGTAAACCATAGATCCCGATCAAAAATAATAGAATGTGGTACTCCATGAAACCTTACTACTTCCTTAATGTATATAGAAGAAATATAATATAGAGATAAGTCTTAACTGGTGGAGATGATGTTTGTTGACTTAATAAGGTGATAAACAAAACCCCATATGGAATTTCTACCTTTATACATTTTGTGGAGTCCAATTACAAAATCCATGGTGGTTGATTTCTCATTTCCACTCTATTATAGGTATTCAATGTAACATCCCCTTATAATTTTTTTTATTTAATCCTTTCTTTTTGACATACTAATCACTGAGAAAAAAACTCTATGATATCTCTCATTATTCTATACCACTAGAGGTACTCTATCAAATCTCTATACATTTTAATAATTCATGGATGAATTGAGAGTAAAAAACTATTACAATACACGGTTCGTAAACCATTTTATTCCATAATGATCAATAATAAACTTCTGAACATTTAAGACCTTATTTTGTAGCTATGTATCTCCCTTATGTGCCTACTTAATATTCACATCGATAAATGGTTGAACATTCCATTGAGAAAGATAATATTTTTCACTTTCCATCAGGATTTCCAGATCCATCCTTTATAAATCCTGAAATATTGGATCATTTCTAATCCACAACATGGATAAGATAGCATGATCCTTTTTAATCAATGAATATTCAACCTTTTTCATTTTCCCAGTATGATAATGTATTGAGTTTTTATAGTTTTTAATCAATTATACCCTTATTATTTGGTAAATATTTAACTCCTTTTTTTAAATATATACATAAATATTTTATGAATGGTATATACAGAAAACTTTTTTCCATGAAAATAATGCCAATGTACCTTTAATTCCAAAATTACCTCATATAAATTTGAATATTTATTTGTTAATGTTTTTCAATAATCATTAGTTATCATGTGGTAAAATATAAAACCATGTCATTCTGTATAATAAAACAATCAAATACCATCTTGGATACATAACTATTGATTAAAAACCATTCTCCACTAGATGTTAATTTAAGTATAGGTGAACTTATTAATATTCTCTTTAGTTACTAGATATTTTCCTCACATTCATTTATCCATAGGAACTTTGAATTGTTCTGAGTTAACTTTGTCATAGGATTAGATAGTCTGGAGAAATGATCCAAAAACTATCGGCAATATTGATCTAATCCAAGAAAACTACATATCTCAGTCACCGTGGCTGGTCGAAGAAAATATTCAATCACCTTTGACATTGATAGATGTATTAATATACCCTTTCTTTAGATTATATGACCAAAACATAAAACATTTTAACCAAAATTAACACAGTGTAAATTTTTTAAACAGCTTATCCATTATTAGGGTCTTTTGTACAATTCTCAAGTGGTCTTCATGGTATTCATTTCTCTTGGAATATTCAAGAACATATTATATAAATTATATTAAAAATTGATCAATGTAATGTCTAAATATTATATTCATTAAATTCGTGAATTTAGTGGGATAATTAATAAGACTGTATGGAATCACTATAAATTCATAGTGTCCAAAACTTCTAAATAATGTCATATAGGGTATATCCTACATCTTCACATTCAATTTATAATATCCGGCATAATGGTAAATCTTGGAAAAGTATTAATCTATATACATTTGATCAAATAAGTCATAAATATGTGGGTTAGGATACATATTCGTAATTTTGATCTTGTTTGTCACTCTATAATCAATATAATATTGAATTGATCCATCAATAATTCTGTGAAAAATGATAGGTTCGCAAAAAGGTGACACACTTGGATGAATGAATATAGTTTTGAGGTTCTCCTAAAGTTTTATCTTTAATTATAGAAACTAAATTATAACCACTATATATATAGTCTATGAAAATGGTGTTCCACCCGGTATGAGTTCTATTGATAACATAACTTCATGATTTGGTGGAGACCTGTAAACTCATCTTAAAAGGCACCAAAAAAATGCCTCATGATATGAATATCATTTATATTAAGTCTCCCCCAACCCATTTGAGATAAACACCCATTTTTAATGGGAATTAATACCCATACAATGGATTTGATATCCATCCAATGTTCTTACTACTGTCACATTTATAGATGATCATAGGATGGTTTAGAATATCAAAATTGACTTCCCTTCCATAATAATTGATCTGGTATTCATGTAGAGAAATTCAATCCTTTCCCACGATGACATCAAACAAAACTAGGGAAAGAATTACAAGATATTTAGTAAGTGCATCCCCACCAATTTCAACCAAATAAGAATTATACACTTGAGATTCAATCAGCATACCATTAGTGATTTTCACTACTACAAACATCTAATCATTTGGGAGTAATTATGAAACCATTATAATATTATTTAGATATAAAAGAATGTGGATATTTAGAGTCAAATTATACATTAGTTGTTCTAGATTGGATTTTATGTTCACCCTTCACCTAATTTTTATCACACCCCTTTCTAGAAGCAATTATCATATATGATTTCCCTTTGACACTTAGATTAAGATTTTACTAGAGTCAATCATAATCATTAACCATCTTATTTTTTTAATTATTAGAATAATTTCCATACTCCTTGTTTTTGAAACACTAGAGTGTGTGTGGTTCATTTTGTGTAGATTTCCCACTATTTTGATCGTTTGATAACCTTTTCACATCACTTCAGTAATCAATTTCCCAATGACCTTCCCTTCCAAACATAAAATATTTACTAGTCCCCTTAAGAAAACTACCTTCATACATCTTCAAAAACAGTGATCATAATATAAATATCATCTTCTTCTCTCTATGGTTCTTATATTTTCCTTTCAATTCTATTCTTCAATTTTTATCAAAACTATGAGATTGATACGTAACTCCAACATCTATTTACAACTTTATAGGTCATAAAAAATATATTTATAGATAATAAATCCTCTTATGGGTAATTTACATTGGATATTGGTTTTAATTTACTAAATATTTTATTGAACTTTCATTCAAGTTGGATTATAATACCATAAGTGAACCTTGTATGTCCAATACAATTTACCTCATAGATACCAACATATTATTCATCCTTTTCCTTTTTTCTCAAGTAACTCCTTATTTTTTTCATTAAAAGAGTATAAGAAAAGAACCCATTGAAAAATAATTTCTTGAACTAATCATAATCCATGGATTCAATTTCATATCGTTGCCACATATTGTTGATAAGACTCAAATATTGATCATATTCACCTTACAAATATTAGACAACCAAAATGCATTTATATTTTTTGAAACATTAAAGAATAGGAAATATATTTTTAGTGGAATTTATCAATTTCTTCATAATAAAGTAGATAAAATATTTCACTAATGGATGGTGGATGTTTCCTAATGAAGGACTGAACATAATTTTTTTCTTTATTTTTTTCATTTGGATGTCCATCATAATTCGTAACTTGAGATAGTTTTGTGGTCATAAGAATGAAATTTTTCATTAAAACTTCCATAACATTTGGATGATCAAGATGAAAATTATTTTATTTTACATTACACTTAGCATTATCATGTTGCCTTTATGTTGAAACTATTAACTGAGAGAAACAATAATTGTGTAAAAAACAATAATCTTAATAGACAAACACATAATCTAAAAAAACTTGTGTAGGACATCTAAATCCAGATATTATCTTCTTTTATCTATGAAAAATTAGTTTTTTCCTATGTTATTAATTCTAATATTATATTTAGATACCTCATGATTTCTCATAAATAATTTGTGAATTTCCAAAGTGTATCCCCCAAGAGTGTCAAACAAGGTGTGCATCAAGGCTTGTTATCATGCACCAGGTGACGATTGAGTATAACTCAACACACCCTTTTCAAAGTTATTACCCATAGGTTCCTCTATGTTAGATACAAATCAAATTTTAGTATCTATATAGGGGCTTAATATCATTGAAACCACATAACCTATACTTTACAAAAATTACATGACATTTTAATTTACTTTAACTCATCCTTAGACTTATCTGTTGACATGTCCTCAAGGAAATCACAAATTTTTTCTCATACTGGTTTCCAAAATCTAAATAAACATGTCATATGATACCAATAATAGTGACCTAGTATTATTATATATTTCTATTAATTTTGTTTTATAAATATTCATTACATTACACACAAACACACAGATATAGACCATAATAGTTTATTTTAATTCGAAACTTGGAAACACAAACAACAAGTCCACAGGTAAAGTACATCATATCACACAATGATATTTATAAATAAAACCCTTCTTATACATATCATATGTAATAAATTTCTTTATGACATGGGGAGAGGGAATATAAAAAATGGTGAGCTCAGATGTAGAGTAATGATAATCTAGGGAGATACATAAGAATAACATGAACATAAGAGTATGATAACATGTGCATAAAATCTAAAAACTATTCCCTACATATCAATGATCATAATATTAAGTAATTTCATAATTATTGATATTTTATAAGAAATGAATCATAATATAATAATAGAAAATAATCCATGAGATTATAACATTGGCACAACACATTGATTTTTTGCATACATATAAGCAAATAAAATCATTTCTAAATAAATCAAGGCTTATTTACATGGATATTATAGTGGAATAGTTTCACTCCCCAAACCATTATATTATTCAATTCTCACTCTCAAGATGATCATAGTAGTCAATTTCCCTTACTGAACAAGGTTCACTCTTCTTTCTTCTCCTTTTTATCTTATTAGATATTAATCTTTACACAATGCATTGGAGGTAGATTTAGGTTCCCCTATCTCATTATGAAAACCATGTTTATGTGTGTTAAAAGATCCTAAAATATTCAAAATATCATAAAATATGAAAACAATTGAGTTTCATAATAATTTCATCATATCATAACCTATATAAAAGAGACATGTTTCATAATAATTTTATCATTTCATCATAGAATTAGTCATGGAAAAGAAGAAGGTTTCATAAGGATTTTATCGTGTTATAACCCATGGAAGAGAAAGAGGATTATTAAACATAATACAATTATAAACATAAACCATTTTGAAAAAGAATATGATTTTTATACAGGGATAATATACCTAGTAAGTAATAGGTAATATCAATGGGTGTTATATTGGATGGGAAATGGTTTTTCATGATCATTTAAATCATTTTAAAAGGACAATATCCTTTCCACATTGAAAAAATAAAACATTTTATATCACAAAACATATTGAAAATATTTTACTCGGAAATAACTATGAGAAATTATAAGGTAATCTATAATTAATATAACGATCATGGTGATGGTATGTTTCATTAATGTCATACATGGTAAAACAAAGATTTCATGCACAGTTTCAATAAAATAAAAATAGTCATTGTTTGGAAAATGACATGACGATTCATTTAAAAAAATTAAATTCAAACATGGTTTCAATTTTATTTTATAAAATATATGATAATAAAAAAATTGAAAAAATATTTAAAAAACAAGACCTTGGAAGAAAATGGATTTTCTATTGAAGAGAGAAATAATGTTAGATTTTATTTAAAACAATCTCAATTATTTGAAGTACCAAATAGTGGAAAATGGTACTATTACTCAAAGTTATCACAAATAAACAAGGGTAAGGAAAATTAAATAGATTATTATGATATGTATCATAATAGTTTATCGTTAGAAGCGTAATCATAAAGAACCCCAATAAACGATGAGATTGTAACATAAACATTTACTCTAATTTAAACATTGAATCATAATTACCAAGAAAAAATTATATAAAATGTAACTTAAAATATAATGAGTATAAATAAATCCATGATATTACATTTCAAAGGGTAATTATATACACATCACAAAATAATACTGGGGAATAACATAGTATACGTCTCAAAGGAGGGAAATGGGGACAAAAACCCTTACATTAATTTTTGACATCCATCATACATGTTTAACCCTATTGTGTAATAAATATATGTTTATTATAAATATATTATAAGATAATAATTATATTAATCAATCTATATACAATTTTTTATCACCACTTATTAAATATTTATTAATAATTCCTTGTTAAAGTTACGTTTTGAGTAATAATGGCTTGGTTTTTGGTATATGTCATGATTTTTTTATTTTGGTCCTCTTAATTTTATAATTATTTCATCATATCCAGATTGATAAAAATAATATATATATATATATATATATATATTATTTCTATATTTATTTTGTGCAATATAAAAAATTTAGTGACCGAAAATGAAATACGTCAATCATGGAGATGGTGGGTCGTACATGCGAATAAATGTTGTCTCCATTATCATATAGGATTGAAATAAATTAAGATAAATGGTATATTAATATTCAAAAATAATTATTTAATATATATCACATATATTCATTAAACTCTTCCTTAATACCATCCATGTAAAGTGTGAATGAAGTACATCGCTTCACGAGGCAGTAGTCGGTTTGACACATGAGCAACATTTTTTATATTCCAACAAAATGGAACGAATGAAGGTATGTTTCATATAATAGTTATAGAAGAATAATATTATGATTCATTTTATATATATATAAAAAACACATCATTATTTCCAACTTTTATAGGTGGTAATGGAAATATCAATGACATTGGTTAGTAAGGCGGTAGTCTTCCGTACACAGAATGATGTTTCTATAACACATTTGATGGAATTAGAGATGTTTTTAGGTCATTATATTAACAAAAAACATCTAATTTTATGTAAGATAATGAAGATATGATATAATAATGGTGTAATAAGAATTTAATCTGTTTAAGTAAGAAATAAATAAATAAACTCTTATTGATGAATATCATATCTTCTTCGGGTATCATCCTTTGGTTTACACCAAAAGAATTACTAGGTTGGATTTATATCTAAAATAAATATTCTATGATGAGAGGATGTATAATTTAAATTAATTTGGATTGGTATTTTCTCAACATAAATTTTTTAAATATGTGAGGGTGTGAGGAGGGTGGGTGGCCTTTTATAAGTGAGGTGACTGGCACACTTTTAATTTTTGAAAATATTTTATTATACCCTTGTTTTGTATCATATAAAAAGGCTCCAAAATGAGAAATTGTAAATCATAGAATATATAATGTGTAAATATGTCTATAAAATTAGTTTTATACATTCTTTAGGAAATTTTCCCTTATTGTTTTATCTTAACACCATGGTAAATCAATTTTTTTATGAACCATAAAAAATATTGGTTTAGTGGTATTACAATTTTTTTTTAAAAACAATTGGTTGAACAAATTAGATGATATAAATCATTCTGATTCAAATTATGGAAGACATTTTTAAAAATTATATTCATAGAATTGGAATACTTTTATTTAAAATTAACCATACATAAGTGATGATAAAATAGGTTTTTAATGAGAAAATGTTTAAATGTTTACAATGTTTTTCTATCAAAATTCAAAATGAAAATGATTCCAATGACCTAAATTTTATTAATTGATATAAAATTGAACTAATTTTACTTTAAAACTGGTTAAAAATACAACATAAAATTATAATCTATTTAAAAAAACATGGTTTAATTATAATATAGTATTTTTCACACTTTATTAAAAAATGAAATATTATATTAAAATCCCAAAAATTATTTATAAGATGATTTTGATATTATGATTTAAAAAATAATGTTTTTTTCAAATAAGGATTATAAAATTAGAAAACAAAAATAAAATTGAGGACGCAAAGCATGACTAAATAGTTTTTAGGGGAAAATCATTTTTCAGAAAACATTTTTTTTATTTTCAGTGATTATTATTTTATTTATAATCAATAGATAAATAAAAAATTGTGTAAACTATATGTATTCATAATTTATTTTATCTTATTCATATCCATTATTCCAATGATTAAGAAATATATAAAATAATAATGTTAATCATATATTTATGTTCCGTAAAAGTTGATCTTGTGTGTAAAGAAAGTGATTAAGGAAACTAATCAATGCATGTAACACAAGGAAACTCAGTGTTGTCTTTAATTTAAGCATCTAAAGAGATGTAATTTTTTTTAAAAAAAATCATAAAAACTCAATATGTTATAAGATAGATATATTCATTTATCATTAAATTTACTATCATGTATTATATCTAATAGTTGAACCTCATATTTCATTATTTTTTTATTTCAAAATTGATTACTACCCAACCCTATTACCTCATATTAAACCTTTAAAAAATTAATCTTCATTAGTTTGGTTTTATTTATAAATTATATATTTGGATATCATGTAAAACTATGGATAGAGTGTATACATATGTGATTGAGCATATCTCGGATTAAATAATCTTGAGTGATGTTTGAAATTAATTTCTTATGTAATATATCAAATTTAATGAATACTAATAAAATAGTAAATATTTTGAATAGAATATGAGAGGAGTTAAGAATTGTATTTATATAGGATGAATGATTTGATAACTTTTAATAGGGTCTGTTTTTATCATATGAAATTTTTATGTATAACATTATGTTTATGAGAATGATAAATTTAGTGTTTCCCCAATGAAGAAAATATTATTTTTTATATTTGATATTGGTATTTTTTTATAGAGGAAATAAAAATTTCAGGTTTTGGGGAATTTTATAACCATAAATTATGCATATCATTTTCCATGATTTTTTTTTGTAAATTAGACATAACAATATTTAGGTATTAGTGTCTTTGAAGATTTTGGAGGAGTTTAATTCTAAGTATAAAAATTTTAATATAATAAATTCTATTATGGAATGATTATTTTATAAAATTTAAACATTGAATTTATGAAAAATAACACAATAAAATAATTATATAATGTTTTTAGATTATGTAATATCCTATATGTCCTGATGGATTGAATTTCCAGAGAACTATTTTTAAATTTGGTGGATAGTTCAAATTTTGAACCCCAATTTGGAATATAATTAAAGGAGTTAAATAATTTTAAAGTGAAATTTTTTTATATATGTTTTTAGGCCCAGGTGGTTACTGTGTTTTTAATTAATATATTGGAAATATTTGGTTTTAATTTCAGAGGTTATGGGAGAACACTGGACGAGGTGCATCATTTAGGTCACATAGTTTAGAGAAATCTGTACCGGTACTATTATACAAGAGGAGTTTGAGTATAATTTTGATAGTGAATGTCTTGTATGAAAGGTTGTAGTATTTTTAGGGTCTAACTATGATGTATTGAGATAAATATAAGAAGCCTTGTCTTGGACCTGGGGTATATCACATGGTTTGAGAAAGGTTATATAAAAACCATTGGTGGTATTAAAGAGAGGCTAAAAATACAATGGGGGAACATAGTTACTAAATTATATAGCCAAACTATGTAATATAGGTTTTCATTGGTAGTGATGGGTGCATATGTGGAACCTGGTTTGCGACACTATGTCAAAAAAAAATTTGTTCTAACCTTATTTGTAAAAAAATGGGGATTTCCATTTTTTCCCATAAAAAATTAATAGGGGTGCCCCCTTTCTTCTTCCTTAGGTGTGTATGGATAGCCTTTCCTTCACTATTCCACCTTGTTTCCTTATCCACTTAGGGTGACATTGGATTGAATTTCATAACGATTTGAGTTATGTATATGGTACCATTAGCCTTCATTGATCCTACCATATTTCCTATATAATTTTTGGTGTCTCCAGTTAGATATTTGGTTTTTATTCCACCAAATAATGGTGGAATTATCCAAGCATGATGGGGATTTTTTTTCTTATGAAGAGGGAATACTAAGATTATATAAAAAATTCTATGTTAGTTATTTTATGTGAGGTACATTTAAAGGTGAATTTATTTGGTCATTCTAGTGATTTTGGTTAAATAATTTCCATTATTTTAAGTTTATAATTTTGGGATTTTTGATTACCTAGGATCAAGTGTATGTTAGGAGTAAAACATACTTGTTGTCTCATAATTAGGAATATGTTAAACTTCTCATAGATTTTAGGATCAGTTGTTCTATTTTTGGAAAATTTATTTATGTAAATTAATTAATTAATGTAATAATATATATTGTTGATATAGGTGATCAAGTGATGGATTATTCTTGGGTGAGATTATATTGAAATTAAAAATACAAGGTAGTAGATTCCTTTTTTGGGAAAACAGAATATGGAAAATCTTCATTTTAGGTAGGATTCCATCTATCATCCCTATGGAATTATTATTTTTGTTTATAATTCATGTGTTTTATAGTCATGACAATGAGGGCACTGAAATGTTTAGTTAAAATGAACATTTAATTTAAATCATGTTTGTTTATTTAAATTAAATTATGATTTTATTTAACTTTTATAAACTATGAAAAATTCATGGGATAAATTGGGTGTCAATTACACTAAGGAACTTGGGAAACAACCTTTTTCCTCTACATCCAATGGTTTTAACTTTATTTTTATACTTCCTTATGATACCATAAATCTGTAAGTATTTTTTTGTCAAATTGGTTGACTGGACTACGCTACCATGGGCCTAGACCTCATTTTTAGGTGTTATCCGTCTCTAGAGACCATTTCATGTGAGTCATACCTTATGATAAATAAAAAATTTCTTATATATAGAAAATTATCGAGGGATGTGACATTATTTTTTCATCAATTATTGATATAGAATCAGGATTAAGACTTGGGAACTATATTGGGATGCCTCCACCCCAATAATGGATTTAATTACTGTAATTGAGTGTGTATTTATATGGTTATATATGGTTGTGGTTTCCACCTTAGAACTCTAAAAAGTTCTTAAGCCTTGCTGGGCAGTATAGAAAAGTATGGGTGTAAGAATTCATCATACCATTTTTATGATTTGTTTTATATATTTATTAATATGATTTGTGAATTCCCAGAATTCCTAGGAATCGATCATTGTTACAGACACAACTTTTATTTCTTAGGATACCTTATAATCACTTGTTGACATGGATGAGACCCAATGATGCTTGATATGCTTGGGATATGGTCTTATAGGGTATTAGGAGAAGATTTCTATATCATATAGAATCTAGTGATTTATTAGATATGGGAGGTTATTCCTAGAGGTGGTACGAAGGAACCAGAATTAGAGTGTGTGTGACTGTATATATTGGTTTAACCGATATTGTCGGGATTACTCTAATATTGTGATACAATTGTGAATTCCTAGGTTCCAAGATTTGAATAGAGATATCTATAGACTATTGTAAATTACCTTGATGTATGAGATTTTAATGGTAATATAATGTTTTATCGTGGGAATATATCCCCAAGCATGGATATTGGACATCCTATGGGTGATACTTGTATCTCCTTGATCGATTCATAGGATACAACCTAAAAATAGGTGGACGCACCATTGTTTGTTTAGCTATGGATCCAATAGTTTTAGGATATCATTTATTGTATTGTGGATCCCTGAGGGTATTATATTTGACTTCCTAGATCAACCAATAATCATCCACACTTAGACGTACATGATTTCCTATGGCAACCACCTCTAAGGAATATAGTATTTTCCTAGAATGGATGAACTCTTGGTAAAAATTCTGAAGTTTATCCTATGGGATTTAGGATGTGGTATGCATGGTGATTCCCCATGGACTATTACTCATCATTATAGAGATATGATAATGGGATCCCTAGTACATGGGAAAGAGTTCCCTAATGTAATTGTCAGGCTCATAGACACCCTAATGTTTGAAAAAGTGGATATGGTCATTTATGGTCTTGAACATGACGATCTATAGTGGTTATCGGGAATGGACCCTAGTTTTAGTTTTACACCCTTGGGGTGGTTGTGAAATTCCTTACGACATTATAGCATCGAGCCAAATCATTTATTTTTCCTTCTATTTATTTTCTTAAGTGATTTTTTCCTTTATCTTGACCGTGCCACATGCACATACCAATGCATTATCAGTATAGTATAGGGACACATTTTTGGTTCCCTACAAATTTTCTTACTCCCACCATGCTAAGGTGGCTATGAAACATCGGAAACTATGTATACTCTCATTTTTCATATGTTTAGGTTGCACCAGGGCCTGAGATTTCATGATCAAGCTGTAGAATCTTAAAATGGATTAAAGTATAGAATGACATGAGGCTCTGAGATTGTATTGAATCATCTTGAATTTATATTTCTATATTTTCATTTTTATTTATTTTATTTCAATATATGGGATCGTCCTAGTGGGAAATTGTGTTTTTATATATGGGTTACAAATCTAGTTTTATTATATCATGTTATGATTTGGTTATTTTTAATAGTGAAGTTTGATGTTTATGGTTATGTAAGATTTTTGGTTTATTTATTGGTGTTTACCACTCTGATATGAGGGTATAGTATCCTCCTAGTACCACCTTTGACTCCTAATGCAATTCGGTATCCTCTGGAATATGAGGAGGCATGTCTGAGGGAACATGTAGAACTGGACTAGCTACTATTCAATGTGAGTTGGGGAAGGGTGTTAAATTTTTTATCTTGGATATTTTAAGATTAAATTTCTATTTGGTGATTGTATCTAGGATATATAAGAATGTATTGGATCTAATGATTAATATCAGGTTGGTGCTTCATGAGTGGTTATTTTGGTAGTAATCTTTGGTTTCTTAGGATGATATTGATGTTTTTTTATGTGATGTTACAGTTTTATATTATTTTCACTTCTTTTGTTTCACATGAAGTTTTTGGTTTATTGTTTCTATTATATTTCTAGATCTCAGTCATTATAAAGAAGATATATATTTTTCTTCATGGATATTGGATTATAGAGGCAAGAGTCATCTCATGCTTCATGATTAGAAATAGAGGATTCATAATACATTTAAACTTGCTTGTGCATGATTTTAATCATGGGTGAGAAGAAAAGTTGTTTAAACATTCAAAAGCTTTTAAGATGATATTAAAATTATAAAAATTTAGTGTAATTCTACTCCGTATTTCAAATGGATGGTCATGTGGATATATGGTGAGAAACATGATGAGGAAGATAATGGTATATTCTGTTGGTTCGTGGGATTTGTAGTGACTCTAGTGGGTATGTAAGAGTTTGAGAGTTGACAATGAACCCCTTGTGAATTATGTCATTAAATGTTTGCTACTTAAGGATCCAATAATAACTTATATATATATTTTCTATATAAATTGCTATGAAATAATATTTAAATAATCTTTGAGATAATGATTCTTGGGAAATAGACCATTATAGGGGGATGTCAATTATATGGGTGTGGCTATGTGATGTGACCAGAACCACCAAGGATAAATAGGATGTGTGTATGATCATAGTGGGTGGTTTCCCTCTATTTAGTAATGAAAATATCTATAAACAACCTATATGGTATTCCCCATATATATTGTAATGGAATTCTATCTAATAAAACCTCATATTTATTTGTTCAATTATATGGGCATGTTGGATGTTGCGGTTTATGTGAGACCTGGGAGTGGTTGGTTTGGAACACTATATTTCATGGGATATTTGAAATGAGAGAAGAGATTTGTTTCTCATGATATGTGATCTTCATTGATACTAGACCATTGGGATAAGTGGGAATATATAGTAACCCTTGAGAAATTTCTTGGTGTTTTGTGGGTCAATTCTTAGTTCTTGTGAGGGATACCCAGGTAAGGGTTCATCAGGTTTTTTAGATCATTAGAAATAGAATCACGGGATGATTCATTCAGATGACAATGATTTAATGGTTTTTTTATAAAGGATATTAAAAATCCATGGTGATGACTTGGGTTTATTTGGATCATTCACATTGAGTTCTAGCACTATGGCATAGATTATGGTTTTGTATGGATGGACCATTCATGTGCATGACCCTATTGACAATGGATTTACATTATAAGTGTAGTAGAAGATTGTATGGATGCTTTTGGTTTTATAATGGAATCAGGTGGTGGATTTGAGAAGCTATACAATGGATAGACACTTTTAGTGTAAAGAAACATCCCATGTATAAGGTGATCATGCGATGTTATATGGAATAAGTGAATTTCCAATTTTGAAGAGGAGTTTCTAAGATTCCCTAGCTTGTTAGAACTGATCTATGTGAGGATCATGGATAGTAGTTTTATTCATGATATCCTAGGATATTTGGATTGGGGATAATGTGATTTTAGGAGCTTGTGAGAATTTATTGGGGAACCACACTACACTGAGGAGGAGAGTGTTGGTTGGAATGAATTTTTGTAATTAATCATTTTTGATTGAAGGCACATTCAGGTAGATTATTTTTAGTGTTTTTTTGACCATGTAATGGTCTTTTGGGTTTTTTGGGTCATAGAGAAACTTGGGAGGTGTTTCCATGATAGAACTATCTATATTAAAGTTCCCGAAATAGTGTAAGTAAATACTTAATGGGGGAGTGTATCATAGGTCATTAAAGGATTTTATTCACACTTTAGGGGGATTTTTAATGAGGAGGATTTCTATTTATATTGAGGTAGGGATGGGAGGTTGTCCTTTTGTAGTTTCACTCATGTGTGAGTGATTTGTCCTTATCTACTAATTTCATTATGTGATGGATAGATCATGGTTCATATATATATTTTTGTGAGGAAATTATAAGGTTAATTTTTGGGTGGGGGTATCACAACATTCATAGTTAAATGTATCTTGTATTTTGAGAGGGTAAAAACCCTATGAAACTAGTCAATGGATGGTTTTTATATCATTGGTTATGAAAATTATTAGATTCAAATCATGAATTATGTTTTAGCACCAGTACGTATAAATGATGATAAGTGTTATGGTGAAGAATTTATAGTCTCCCATGGGAATTGGTGGTGAAAATATTAATATAATTGTTTATTCAATTTGATAGATGGGATAAATTCATAACTGGTATTTAGAATGGAATTTTATGAGTTTCAAAATCCTAAAGTGGTGTTTTTAATAATGTTTAATGTCCAAAAGGTGATATAGGTGTATAAAAAAATACTAAGAGTGTTGCATTGAACTTCATAGAATTTTGGGAACTCTAATAGGGTATATGGGTTTTGTTGCACAGTTTAATGAAAACCATGTAAAAACCCTTATATTAGAATATTTTCAGTTCAATTTCTATAATTCATGGTTGGATGGATTATTCAGAGTATGGTTTAGCGTTTACCATGTAATATTAATTGTAAATCAGGTGGTGTTAGATTAGGCCTATGTCTTGGTGCAGGATTGGAATACGATTATATAAAACA
The DNA here is from genome assembly GCA_963277665.1 of Viscum album. NCBI lineage: Eukaryota > Viridiplantae > Streptophyta > Magnoliopsida > Santalales > Viscaceae > Viscum > Viscum album. Next base: position 281,256,761 of record OY728125.1, read on the forward strand.
AAATGCAAGGTGCTACATATGGGTTTTATATCCATGTGGTGTGGTTAGTACCCGATTAGTAAATTGTGTACCTAAACAGTTCAAGATTTGATTTATTGGGTAGTTATTTTCACGTGGTTTATAATATTATATGGACAAACCTTACACCCAGGATAGTTTTAAAAACAAATGATGTTTTAAATATATATCTCTCATAGAAATTAAATATGGGATCCTTTTTTCTTCTCCCTCATTCATTAATGTTTGGCCACCCTTCATCCCCTCTTTCACCTTAAATAATCCTCTAATCTTTCTTCCCTTGGATTGAGTTTTTTAGAGATTAAAGGTATGCATTAAATTTAATTTACCTTCCTTGACCATCCAATCATTCCTTTCTTAATTTGGGTGTCTTTATATAGGGATCTAGTGTTGATTCCACAAGATCATGTTGGGATTGATCAATCATGTTGGTTCCTTAATTATTCCAAAAAATAGAAGATCACAAGATACCATAAACAAGATAAAATTCATTTTTTTATGATAGGGTCATTTCCCAGGGTATTTATATTTTGTTTTCTAGATATTTTGGTTAAGAATTGGCTATCATTTCAGTTATACAATTTAGGTATTTTGTGTCACATAAGATCATGTGTGCTTCAGTAGTATAAAAAAATGTTTACTAATGATTCCATTTCCACTAAACTACCTAGTTAGTTAAGCATCAGTTATTTTGTTTTTGGAAATTTGTTAAAACTATTTAGTTTAGTGATTTTTATTGTTGATATAGCTTCTCAGGTTATGGATTAGGATTTTCAAGGATTAGGAAAACACGGATATACATGGAAATATAACTTGGACTTTTGAAAATAAAAAGGTTTGAAATATTCATTTAAGGTAGGTTTACTTGTATGTTCCATGTGGAATTATTGCTTTGGTTTATGATGTGTGTGATGTGTGGTCACCACACCAAGGGCCCTAGATTTTTCAGTCAAAATGAACATTAATTTAAAGGTGTTGATTAATTTAAATCAAATGGTGATTTATTTTAATTTATTAAGTCTCTGTAAAATTCTGGGGTTGAATTGGGTACGAAGACCCCAAAGTACCTTGGGGGCTAGCCTTATGCTTTAGGCATTGATAGTTGAGGCCTAATTATTGTATTTACCATCGATACCCTAAATTTGTTAGGATTTATGATTTAGTTTGGGTGAGTGGACTACTCTAGGATTACCCTAGATTTTAATGTTGTGCCTAAAACATCTCTCTAGACCATTTCTTGTACGTTTTACACTAAGAGTCCAAAGAGGTCATTTTATATTTATGAAATTATATAGGGGTTTTAAATCCTTTGAGTGTCATTTATTGATATGAAACATAGAAAGAGACTAGGGATCGATAGTGGTATAGATCCACTCAAATTATTACCTTGGATACCCTCAGAAGATGTATATTAATATTGGTAGAGATTTTTATAGGTGCAACCATAGAACCAGACCTGATGGTTAATCACTATGGGGCTATAATAATAAGGTTGGATGTGGGTGTTTAATGAGTCCTTGTAATGATTTATTTCATTTATTTATTGACATGATATGTGATTTACCAAGATCCCTATGAAATGGTATTTTGTATTAATAGTATATTTATTGCCTAGGTGTCTGGGACTCACCCACTAACTTGAATGAGACACTGGGATTCCCGATATTTTTTGGTTTTTGTATCATGGTATATTATAGGAAGATGATTAACTAGAATCTTGTGATTTAGTTTATTAGAGATTTCATACCTAGAGGTGGTACATAGGATCCTAGGTCAGGGCATGTGTTACTATGTACATAATAATTTTTAGGAAGGAAGGGATTCCACTAATATTATGACACCTTTTTGAAAGCTCGGGATGATGGGATTCAAGTGATGATACATGTAGGCCATTATGAATTGTCATGATTCTCATGTTCTCAATGGTTGTATGATTTATTAGATATTTTTATATCCCTAAAAATGGATTTTTACATCCCAAGTGTGACAATATCATCCCCTAAATTGATTCCTATGATACCCCCTAGGATTATGGGGAAGTACCAGTGTTTGATTGGATAAGGAGTCACAAGTTGTTGAATTCCTAGGTATTGACCATGGGATGTAGGAGAGTTTTCCAATTGATTACCAAGGTTTCAAAAGAATCATTCACTACTAGATGTATAGTATTTCTTAGGGCCTCCCCCACTAATGAATCAGATGAAAACCTGGCATAGATGAATGTCAGGGGACTATTGTGGGGTTCAAGATGCAGGCTTGAGGTTGAGGTATTACTAGTGACACACCAGGGTCCACCACTCATAATTATGGAAGCAATATCATGGGACCCTGATTTGATAGACATATGTTCCCCTAATGTGATTCCCATGCTCAGAGACACCCTAGAACTAGTCAAAATATGAATGTTCGAATGGGACCTTGGACATGAAGATCGATGGTGGTTATTGTAAATGGCCCTTGTATTTATGTATGTTACCTTTTAGTGATTGTTATATGTTTTCTATCACAATCCTCATATCTATCTTAGAGACGTTCTGAAAATGGTCCAAATAAGGTATTGTGTTTGGTCTTATTTATTTTTATAGTGTTTTATTTGTTTATTCTAACCATTCCACAATTACCAACCATTCAATTATAGATATAATATAGGTAAACATTTGTGGTATCCTACTGATATTTTTATTCACACCATTTTCTATTAGATCTTGGGTACCCGACCAATCTCTCACTTTTCACATGTTTGGGTGTGGTAAGTCATGAGATTTCATGATTGAGTTATAGTAGCATGGATCTGATTTCGAGTATAAGATGCGGTGAGGTTTAGGGATTTTACTTGATCATACTTATTTTTTTTTTCATTTTTTACTTTTCTATTATTTTCATTATATATATGGTACCATCCTAGTATATGATTGATTTTTTTATGTATATATGCCACATTTCACCTTATTATAGCATGTTTCGAACCAGTTATTGTTGATTGCATACTCTGATACTTGGGGTAGTGTATGTTGTTTGGATTATTTAGTTGTTCTATTACATTATGATGTAAAGGTATAGTCCCCCCAATGTACAACCTTATACCCCCACTACTAGTAGGAAGCCTCTAGTGAAAGAGGATGCACACCTGAGGTCACATAGTGAACCAATCTGGTTACTATTTAGAGTGAGATAGGATGGGGCGTCACACATGATTTTGCTTTTTTAGAATTTTAGGATTTCAAACTTTCACCATAAATATATCCAATTATTATATTAATATAGGGTATGGGAAAAAATTGAATAATTTATTTATGTAAAAACTCATCGCCTATAGTGGAAGACTGTGGCATAATGTGTAGGGTGGAAAAAGAATAAAATACAATTAAAATACAATCTTTATATTGTTATGATAAAAAAAATTCATTGTAGAGATATTAAATTCAAAATAAACACTCTAAACCATGAGTATAACACCATGATTCAATGAGATTTAAAATAGAAGCAAGATGGAGGTATATATGACGATGTAATATAAACCATTACACCATATTATATGAAGATATATAGTTTTAATGAATGTTAAATGAGGTTGGGGGAAAAAGATATGGGAACATTAAGTGAAACATTCATTATGAAATTATAATTAGTGTTTAAATGTTATTTTCTACATTATATAGTTTTTTGAAATTTTAAATTATAAGGAGAAATGAAGTCTTTTTTTCTTTCATATACTTTTACAATTCAAGGGATATACACAAGCATGAGATGCTTGGTTGTATATGAAATTTATCAATATTTTATAACAATTAATTTTAATCGATTCACTAAAATATTTTATTTGGCCTTTTTCTAATTTTATATTTTCAAAAACCTCTCATACTAATTCATTATTCAGGATTTATTTTTAGATATAAATATGTTTCAACTCACTCATGCGATGTTTAAATAAGTGTATAAAGAAAACTATTTTTTTTTTTAATGATTGAAATTTTTTATGGATGACTTTTCTTAATTTATTATTGAACATCGATTGATTTTTATATTATTATATAGTGATATTTTTTGAAAACTAATCAGTAGGGGATGATAAAAAAAATTTAGATAAGAAATTTTGTTATTATAGTAATCTTTATACTTATTCTTCTTTTTAGGTAATAATTTAACACATCTTGGTTTGAGAAATTTATTTTCGTCATAATAAAGTTAAAAAATTAGGATATTATTAACTAAAATTGATCTAATAAAATTTTATTATTCTAGTAAATATAAAATAATGAATTCATTTATACCCATGAGTAAATAAGACCATGTTTTTGGATAACCCATCCTTTGAAATTAATTCACTATCTCTTTATTCTTTGGAAGAGGTAATCATTTTTTTGCTACATTTTTAATTAAATTTTAATTTTAAAATTATGTCATAAAAAATAAATAAAGAATAAATTATGGGATTTATTATTGTGAATTATTCTAATTTATTCAACCTATTCTTTCTAAAATACACTATATATTAGTATCCTTAGTAAAGGGGATACAGAATTTAAATTCAAAACATTGACACTTTTCATTGGAAAGTAAAGGCGCCCAGGGGGAGGTCACATATTGTGAAATTATAATGTAATATATTTTCATTAATCACTCATGTTTTATAGAATCACTGTTTTAATGACCTATTCTATCAGTATAATTGAAAAATATACTACATTAGTAAAATAATTTATTTAATCATAATGTTGAAAGCTCTGCAAAAAAAATATTGATCACTTTCTTAAGATCATGTTGCTTCAAAGAAATCATAAATATAATACCATATCCTTTATCACATATACTATAATTCATTTTTAAATGTAAAGATATAAAATATGTATATCTCAACTTCAATGTTTCATATTGATGCATAATGAATCTTCACTAGAATGTGGGGGAACAAGTCATTCATTGGCTATAAATCACTATTTAATCTCACGCCTAATTTATTATACATGATAATGGAAATATATATAGTTAGTTTTCATTATACCAAGGAATATGAAAAATTATATTGATATAATATTTGATAACAAATATACACACATAATCAATAATTTTCAATATATTTTAATTTTCAAAAATTTATTTAGAAATGTAAATGAAATCATATGTGGTTTTTTAAATTATATTGTTATGCTAAAATTATTCTATATGTTTTTGTTTTAATATGTTTCGTTGATATAAAATTTGGATTTTTGTGTGTAATAAAGGATGAAATATTCTATTTTTATAATTTTTTATTTATTTTTAAACTAAAAGTAGTTTTCAAATTTTTACATGAAAGTCATCATATTCATGGAAAACATAAGGATATACCAATGTATTTATTTTTGTGTATATTTCATTTATTATTATATGTTGATACTAAATATCATTTGATAGTAACTTTATTTTCTTCTATTTTGAATACCTTAAATGTGATATAGAGCATGTTACTTAATTAACTACATTATTTCATCTTTATTTTAGGTGAATTATTATTAATTTATTCAATTTCATTAGTATAAATAAAATATAGTGTCAATAATTTTCCATTTTCCCATTTTATCAGTTTGGTGTAGATAATATTTGTTTCATTCTTTGTATTCTACTATATCTAAGTTATTGTTCTGTTTTTTCTAATGATGATTTTTATGTGTTTTTGGGTCTTAGTAATGTATATTCAATCAAAAATGGAAAAATAGATAAAGGATATTTATAATAATAATATATATTATGTTCTTTATAATATATAGTGATTTAATAAATGATGGCTTTTAGTATCATTATATTATATATATTTCATCACAATGTATTACATCTTATAAACAATATATATCATCAAAAATTTCACATATAAATTATTTTACAGTAGTGATTATATGTGAATTAGCTTAAGATATAAATTTTAAATATAGGGTAATATTTCATTCCAACTGATTTTAATAGATGTAGTGTTCTGAAATAATGATTGAATGTGTTATTTTGATTCTGTTGTCTTGAATAAATAAATGCGTAATAAAATTCCATATTTTTACGAAGATGGATAGTGGAATATATTTTGGAAGTTGAGAAGTTTTTATATGACTAACTGATAGTGTTTTGGTATTCAAATGATTAAATATCTATAGAGAGTGGACACTGAGATACAGAAATATATTCTTACAAGATTATTCTAAATCCCTCAATATAAAAACCTCATGGATATAATGATAGATTCCATTTAAAGTGTGATAGGAACACGGTTATATTATTTTAATCAATTGAATGTGTATTATAGCTTGGAATGGGATTGGGAATGATATGGATGTCAAAATGTGTTTCCTTAATTCTGATTATTATGAGTATACCATTGTATATTTTTCTATTTAAATAATGGTAGATTTCTTATTCTTTATTTTCAATATTATCATAACTTGGGTTTTATTCTTCAATATTATATTTTTAAGTTTTGTTTGGTTCCATGATAAATATAATATCTATTTTTTTATGGTCGCCTACCAACATCTCATTTTACTCATATGGGATGTTGACTTTCGTAAAAAATGTTTTATTTGGCCAATATGTTTAATAAAATGATATTTTATTCCTCATGGGCATTTCAAACCCTAAAAGGATGATTTGGGGACATTCTATATATATGGTCCTTTTATTATTGATATTTTGAAAATGGATTTATACTTATATGATATTGTTTTTAGAGTGTGACTATTATGAGATATGACATGTTGGAATTACCTTGGTGTTTGATGGATTGCCTATTTTTTTATTTTACTAATATTGAATTTATTATGCTTTATCTACAATTGAAGGAGGGTTTTTGAGAATAAATATTTTCAGTAGTATAAAAAACACATAGATAAAAATATCTCAATGTACATGCATCATTAACAAAAAACCGACTACTATTTAAAATATAAATTAAAATATAATTATTTAAAATTAAAATTTAATTAAAACACAAGTAATCATTCAATTAATAATTTTATATAATGATGTAAATAAATAAATAAAAGAATATAATAATTTAGGTTCTTAGATTCAATTGGAACTATGTGTTTTGAAAAAGTATCAAGAATGTTTCACCTTACAAAAAATGACTGAAGAATGAAAATGTATTTCTTAGTATATCACTCATTCTCTCTCAGTTTAATTAAATCTCCCAAGATGAAGAAACTATAACTCAAATTCAATATCTTTCTAATGGAAAAAATAGAATCAGAGTTAATTATAAGGAAATAATGATGAACCAATGATTCAAGTCACCTCAGTGAATGGGGCATGGAATTGAGGAATCATGATGGAATATATGAATTTATTTGTTATTCATCCTAAATAGTGTAGAACATTCTTTAAACTTGCAATCTGGGAAACTAATCATGACACATAGTAATCTATCGTTTATTAACATCATAACATGTAGATTCAGGAAAACGTAGTTTTAAAACATACATAGAAATACATTCAAAAAAATAATATTAAAATTTATATCTAAAATAATAAATGGCATAGATATGAAATGGATAAATTAACCAATAGAAAAAGAATAACCTAAAAATTAAGTAGTCCGTAAAGGGAAGGATAAAACAAAATATAAACTTGGGTAAATTGAAAAACCCATTTCAAATTAATGACCTATAAAAGTATAAATTTAAAAAATGATTACAAACATGAAAAAAACTTTTATTTAAAATAAATTATAATATTTTTATGCTCATTCAAATAACGTAAAAATATAATTATATTGTTAATGTATAATAAAATGAAAACTCATAAATATACACTTTAAAAATAAATAAATTATATTTTCCACATGATGTTGCAACACATATCAAAAAGTAATTCAAGAAAAATGTTTAAATCCTCTACAACTCTTAAGTATAGCAATAAATAGTCCATGTTAATTTATCAACTAGATTTGTCCTTTCTTTTTATCAAAGTGATACACATTGGAAAATATATATTCATACTTATAATACAACCACTAACATGTTTATAATAAAATAAAATTAAAAATTGATGAATAAAATATAAATTTACCCTATTATACTTAAATTTTCTTCTGATATAATTCCACTAAGGGTCTTTATAAAAGAACATTAAAAACTACTAAAAACAAAATAGAAAGTACCATTCTTCTGATAAAAATATAATCAACAATTTATAAATAATATGTATAGTTTTGATATCACTCATATATGATTAGTTTAAATTTACTTAATTATGAATAGATAAAAATACTAGAGTTAATTTTATGAAATTTAATTAAATCATAATCAACGATATTCCTATTGATATGAATAAACTAACTTGGTTACTCCACTTGAATCAGAAACACAATACTCAGAGACAAATTTATACCTTAAGGGACAAGAATATTAATTTCTATGTTGTAGGATTTTACACATTCAAATTATTACCATTTTATGTCCCATATAGACCCACTATTAAGAACATTCTCACAACCAAGATAAATGTGCAAGTGATTCTAATGAATCTAACTACTGATCTAAGGAAATTAAACCTTGATCTATAAGACATAATGATATCAGGTTCCTAATTCTAGGTTCCTATATAACATTGAAAAATTGTATTTCTTGTAACGATCAATTAGTTTAATTATCATCGAGATTTTACCCATTATCTTTCCACTCTTAAAACTCTCTACTTCTATCACTAATCTCACTTCTATGTATTTTTGAGGAAAATAACCCCTTCTGAGGACATGTAGAAAAAATATCTTTCATTTTTATGTGACTCTAATTCTTTAGACAGAATTTAAAAATATTAAAGGATATTTTTGCTATCATAAAAATAATCCCCAATATTATATTGAACTAATCAATTTTTTGCAGCATTATTCTCTAGAAAATCCCACTTAATAAGACATAGTTTCCCACAGTGATAAAATATTTCCTTCTTAATCCATAATTGCCTCTAGTTTTTCCTATTCCAGTTTTAACACTATTCTATATAATATTGTCTAAATATTATATGAATTATCTCTCCCTCTAATATTACACTGCTCTTATACTATAATCACATAGACTATAGTTATTCCTTAATTTCCTCAGTGGTAAAATACTATTTCCAATAAATCATTATATCCCAAATTCTATTTTTAGAACTGTCAAAATATTTTAAAAAATAAAGTTCTTATCATCATATTCTAATTTTATGTCAATAACGATTATATTTTTTTATAATTAGTCCCTTGTAGTGGTTTTTGGGTTATGTTTATTTTCAATACTAGATAAATAACATCTATAGTTTAAAAAAATCATTAAAAAGACTCAAGGAGTTTTCAATGTAGTTGGAGGAGTTATATCTGTAGGATATAACTTAGGTTGTGACACCTCAGGTCTCCCCATAATGGTATTTCCTATAGTGTGTGTCATTATAATTTCTGTAAGATTAATTACATGGAAAAAAAATTTATAAGGATAATTTTTGTAAGAGTAATCTTAGATGTCACACCATGGAAATACATATCACATTATGATGCATGAATTATAAGAGTCATTAGAATTTCCATAATATTAATTATTTAATAAATGCTACATCATAAGGACTATTTTGATGTTTTTAAGATTTATCATGGAAGTCACACCATGATACCCCATGTTACTCTATGAAGGGACATACATTATGAAATTTTGAAAATTATTTTGATACATGTAATTTTTTTATGGGAGGTGTATAGAATACATATGATGTTTTACATTGCTAAAATTTGATAAGAATAGGACATCACACCATACAAAAAGATTTTACACCTTGAAATTAAAAATAATCACTTTGTGAGTCTCCTTAAGAAATTTTTAATGATCCTCAATAATTTTATAATATATTATAAATTACTAATTTAAGGGGAAGTGTTTTCATAATGAGTGGTTGGTACACTTCATGATAGGTTTTGGGAAGATTCCCTTGGTTTTGTATAGGTGAGGCTTACACCATGTGTAGAAGGTCACACCATGATCAAGATAATGTATATTTTAATGATTCCTCATAAGTGAGGCTTATAACATTATGTATAATTTCACATTGTTAATAGACATAGTGTGAATTTACAAATTTCTATCCAAGCTTCCTAGGGAGTCTTACACTGTAAAAAATAATTTCTCCCCATGTAACAAGATTTGAGAGGATTTCATTAATTCTTTATAAGTGGAGAATCATGTCATGATGAAAAGGGTTGTGTTGTTACTAGTTCATAAATATTAATAAATTGATAAATACATGAAGCAATTTTAGAGGAATTAATTATGTGGTATTGAGTGGATTATTTGGATTTAGTTTTTAATTTTCATAATTTCATGTTTGTTTTATGGTTGTCACTATTTGATGTCACCAGATCCTCTATAGATAAATCTATTTAGAAGATACTCATAGAGGGTGGGTTCCCAAGGTTTTGTTATTTAAAATTCCTTTACCAAACAATTTGATGTTCTCTGGTATAGCTTATAATCAAACTCGAACTAACCAAACCACTTTTTTCATTTGTATGGATTATCTAGGACGATTTCATTAGTTATGGAGATGATTACTAGTAATTTTGTGATTCTTGAGAGAGATATCTCATGGGTGGATGCTCAATGAGAATAAGTGACTGGTGGGAATATGGTTTGACATGGGAACATTGGATGGCTGCATTTATGTGACACCCTAGAGTGGTTGGTTTTGCACACTAGTATTCATGGGTTTCTTGATATCGGAACAAATAGGTTTTACCCAGGATATGTGACCTCCAATGAGATTAAAATTTTGGAATCGGTGGGAGGACCTAATTACCTTTGATATGTGACTTAGTTTTCTGGTTAGTCAATGTTCAGTTCTTATAAGAGATAACCAAGAGTTCTCTTAGCTCAGTTTTGCGAGTTCTCTAGAAACGCAAGAATGTGTATATGGTTCATGTTGAGTTCGATATATAATAGGTGTTATCAAGGATATGATGATGTCATGGTGATTCCTTGGCTTCTCTAGGATCAATCACATTTAGTGTTAAAATAGTGGTTTTGAGGCTAATTCAGAATGACATGATAGTTTTGGTGCCAGACCCTATTACCTCGAATGCACTTTAGAAGCATGGTATAAGCATTCATAGATGATTTTGGTTTTAGTACAACATCGGGTCGGGGATATGTTTGGTGAGAACATGGATGGACCCCAAAAATGTTGGGATAATCCTTGTATATTGGGTGATCATGATATAGCACATGGAATATGTCTTGTTCCCATTTTAAAGTGTTTTTACAAGGGTACACTAACTTATTGGAACTAACCTGCATGAGGAGTATAGTAAGTGGTTTTCGGAATATTAACCTAGGATATTTTGTTCTTGAATTTTTGTGTGAGAGATCATGCAAGAAGTTCTTGGGGAACCACTCTATCTTGAGGAGGTTAAAAGTGGTTGGAGATTATATATAGGATAAATCCGTATTTATTAAATCATGTGTATGTGGGTTTTGTGCAGTGTTCATTTGTTCATGTTTTTGTTTTTTGTTCTTGTTAGGTTCATATGGAAACCCAATTAGTTTGTTTTCAATGGAACTATTGATTTCACCAATCAAGGAATGGTGTAAGGAAATCCTTTTGTTGGGGAGAACATCATAGGACATTTGAATATGTGATCATAATATTAATTGGATTATTGAATACGAATGATTTATATTTCTAGTCAATCGGGGATGAGAAGTAGATGTTTTCACATTTTCTATCATGTGTGAGTAATTGGAATAAATCCATTCATTTCATTCACTAATGAATAAATCATGGATCATAGAGATTGGTCTTCAGTTTCAAGGTGATGATACAGATTCTCTTATGGTGGGGAGTATCATATACATCATGGTTTAGTGTCCCTTATATTGGTAGAGGGTTGTGTGTGCGATGAAACTGGTCATTGCAATGCTTTGATAACATCTGTAATAAAAATTATCCTGGTAAAAGCATCAATATTGTTTAACCACCAGGAATTCTAAAGGATGTGTATTGTTATGGTGGAGATTTTATAATATCTCTTGTGTATGTGTGGTTTGAATTTCATGAGAAGTTGTTTTTCAATTTGGTGCACATCTAGGATTTTAAACTGGGATTCGCAGTGGAATTATGAAATTTTCAACATTATAAATTGATGTTTTTGGATATGGTTTGATGTCTATGACGGTTTTGGGGTTTTTAGTCAGGTCCTTGGAGAATCAATTTGGAGTTTATGGGAGAAATATGACCTGAGTGCACCATTTGGGTCATAGGGTTCAGATAAAATGTTGTGGGTTCCCTTACATAAGGGGGTTTTCGTTTAAAATTTTATAGCGAACATATGTTTGCAATTGTTATAAAATGATAAAGGGTTTATCATACAATCTTTGGAATTAATCACATGTTCATGTCTTGTGCTTATGCATGGTTAACTGTTTCATAAAAACCTTGTGATGTGTTGTATATGATTTCATATCCATCTAGCATGGTTGGTCAATAGTTATTAAACCATTCTGCCAAACTATGTGATATGGGTTCTCCTTGGAAGTAAATGGAACATTGTTTTCAAAATTGTGCATCAAAAACATGTGACCAAACAATATTTGTAAAACAAATGATAATTTTACCATTTCCCCTTTAGAAATTAAACGGGGGGATCCCCCTTTCTTATACCTCACACACAGATAGATGGACTCCCTTTATCCCCCCCCCCTTGTTTCCTCCTTTATTTAGAGTTCCCCTGGATGGAATATTTTATAATTAGAGGTATGTATTTGATTCTTTTGACATTCATTGATCATATCATCCATCCTCTCTAATTTTGGGTGTATCCATTTAGGTATTTTAGTTCCAATTCTACTAAATATTAGTGTTATCTTCCAAGCATGATGGTGATTTCATTATTCATATGATGAGGAAATCCTGAGAAATTATAATTTATCACTCATTGTTCAATGTTATGTACATTTCTGGATGAATTTATTTGGTTTTTTCATATATTTTTTGGTTTAATTTCTCTATTTTTTCTAGTTTATAAATTATAGATTTCGTGTTATCGGGGATCACATGTGCATCGGGAGTAGAATGTACCCATTTTCTCTTGATCTTGGAACCATTATAATTTTTATGGATTTTAGCTGCAATTATTACATTTGGGGAAATTAATTTTATTTATTTAATTAATTTATTTAATGGTGTTTATTATTGATATAGTTGCTTTGTTGGTGGCTCAGTATTGGGTGGGCATAGAGAGGCATGGACGGAACTTTTTGGAACATTCATCCAGTAAAAGATAAAAAGTTGATAAGCTTCATTTGAGGTATGTGATCTGCAAACTTTTTCTATATATTTGTTACTTTTTTATAATGTGTTTGATGTGGAGTCATTCCATCGAGGGAGATAGATTTTTTAGTTAAATGAATAGTTAATTTACAATTTTTTAGTTAATTTAAATTAGATTCTTATGAAAATTATGTTTTTTAACCTATGTAAACTTCATGGTAAAAATATGGTGGTTGGGCCACCAAAGACCTTGGGTAGTGGCCTTTTGTCTTAGCCATTTATAGTCATGGCCTGATAATTATATTTCCCTGAGATACCTTAAATTCATTAGGATTTCTGAGTCAGGTTGGATGGGTTGACTTCCCTTGAACTAAACTGGACTTCGAGATGGGGTATGAAACATATATCTAGATTTTTTCTTGTAAGATATGTGATTCCATGTTATATTTACAAAATTGTTGAGGTATGTGACATCCTTCAAGTGTTGTATGTTAACTAAGAATGTAAAAGTAGACCAAGGATCCCATGTGGAATACCTCCACTTTAATGATAATTTTGGATAACCTGAGTGGGTGCGTAGGGATATGGGTAGCGATGATTTCATATGTCACCCTAGAACTAGAACCGATGGTTAATCCCTATTGTGAATGATGATAAGTTTGGTCATTGGAATTTTTGAAATCCCATTCTGTGATTTGTTTTATAAAGTAATAGAAATGATATTTGATTTCGCATAATTATTTGGAATCATCCGTTAGGAATGAAAAGTCTTTTATTTCCAAAAATTATTATGAATCCCCTATTAAAATTGATGAGACTTTGTGTGCCTAGTATGTGTGGGTTCTAGTGTTATCATATATTAGGTGAAGGTTCCTTGATTATCTAGAATCTAGTTATTTGGCTGATATTATAGTGGATGAATAGATGCCACACCTAGGATCTAGTGTCATAGAATGTGTTACCATCTATGTAGAAAACCCTAGGATGATATGAATTCCTCTGATATTGAGATACCATTTTGAATACATGGGTGTATGTATTTGAATGTTGATACCAACAAAATATTTAAAATGACCACGATTCATGGGATTTCAATAGTGGCATGATGTATAAGGTAGGAATATATCCCCAATAAGTGATGTTATACATCTTGATGAAGATAGTTTCATCCCCTTTATTGATTCCTTGGACACCCATAATATAAAGTGGATTCAATATTATTTTATTGGATGGGGAGCTGTGAATTTTTGGCTGCCCAGTAAAAGACTACGGGATCCTAGGCGATATTGCATTAGGTTTTCAAGGTCACCTAGTTGTCATTCAAACCTATATGTATTGGATTTTATAGGTCCTCCACCTCTTAGGAATCATATTCTATCCTAATGTAGATGAATTCCTAGGTACTATTATGGGGTACATCTTTAGGGATTGATAACGGGGGATTTGAGGTGATTCCTTAGGGTTAACTACTCATCATGGTGGATTTATGATCATGTGAGCCCTATATATAGGATAGAGGTTTCAATGAGGTGATGATCATGCTCAAAGACACTAGGGATTTTGGTAAAATTGGTGTGGTCAATCAGGGTCTTGGACCTAAGGACCAATGGTAGTTATTTGGCATAGCCCCTAGTATATGTATATTCTCATAGGGTAGTTTTTTAAATTATAAATGGAATGGACCTCATAATATAATTATATAATGTTTGGACTTGGTTCATAGAAGGTATTGTGGTCGGTTTTATTGTTTTTCTTTTAGTGATTTCTTCATTTATTCTGTGTATTTCACATGTACATACTAAATTTTTGATATAATATGAGGCTAAATTGGTGTTATAATATTGTGTTTTGTACTAAAATATTTGTTAAGAAACCATGAAATATTTTTAATGGGTTATATATTCACTTGTCATTGGCACATGTTGGGTTGAGGCTCCAGATTTCATGATTTAGCTGGAGCGTCTCTTGTTGGATTTAGAGTATGGTATAAGGTGAGGTTTAGGGATTATAATCGAACCTCATACATTTTTTTTATTTTTATTTTCTAAATTATTTTATTTATATATATAGGATAGGACTAGTGGGAAATAAAATTTTTATATCATTATGATATATTTCATTTTATTATACCATTTCATGTTTCAGTTAATGTTGATTGTACACTTAGATTTATGTGTTTATTTATTATGTTTTATTTATTTATTTGTGATTTTTCAATCTTATATGGGGGTATAGTATCCTCATAATACCACATTAAACCCATAATACTTGTCAAAATACTCTACCGTGAGATGATAAATTCTCGAGGTCACATGGTGAACAATTCCATCTAATATTAGGAGTGACTACGAGCGGGGAGTTACATATTATTAACCTATTGTATGATTTTATGAAGTATAAATTTTACAAGGAAGCTAACCCATTACACCATTAACCTCATATATGGGTAATATGTGAATAATTTTATAAATAAAAAAAATGGCCCATAGAGGAATACTATGGTATAATGTGTAGGGTTGAATGTATTAATAGAACCCAATATTATCAAACTATAACATGAATGTTATAATGATAGATTTAGTTCAAAATAGAGATAAGAAAATAACATTCATGACAAAAGATATATTAAGAGTTTCCCATGAATTAATGAGGTTTAAAATATAAGATATATGTATCTAAAGACTATCTCAAAATCTAAAAAATTACTATATAATACATGAAGATATAGAGTTTGAATGGAACAGTAAACAAAGTAAGGAAGAAAGGATAGGGGAATCTTAAGTGACACATTCATACAGATGTAATAATTAGTGTGGTGCTATTATTTTCAAAATTATAATGTTTTTAAACAAGTTAATCAGTAGGATAAAGAATTGTTTTTATGACTTTGAGATAATTTTACTATTTGAGAGAGATATAAGG
Source organism: Viscum album (assembly GCA_963277665.1). NCBI lineage: Eukaryota > Viridiplantae > Streptophyta > Magnoliopsida > Santalales > Viscaceae > Viscum > Viscum album. The sequence goes on from OY728125.1 coordinate 281,272,955, forward strand.
ATTCAAGGACCATGATTATAGAAGACATTAATTGATATTTTATATAAATTAGATTTTATTTATTTTATTAAATAATTTATTTGACCTTATGTTTGGCATTTATATTTTCCACAACCTCTGAGATGGATCATTTACTCATGCCTTATTTCTTCTTATTCATGATTGTCTATTTACTCAAGTGATGGTAAATTAAAATTTTATATATTTTATTTATTTTTAATGAATGAAAATTATTTATAGATGACTTTTCTTAATTTAGTGTTTCATTTATATTGATTTTCATGTTATTCTATATGAATATTTTTAGAAAAATAATCATGGGTGGAAAACTAATGGTGTATAGACAGAATTTTGTTATGAGAGTTAAAATAATAATTATTTTTCATTTGAGATTGGAACATAATTCATCTTAGTTTAAAAAAGTTCTTTTGGTCAAGATAAATTTAAAATTATAGAATATTATTTTAAAATTTTGTTCTAATATATTTTTATTATTTTCAAAATATAAAAATAATTAAATTAAATTATGCATGTAATTATATAATATCATGATTTTATATAACCCGAATTTTAAAATTAAATGACAATGCCTTCTTTTTATTAAGGAGTTAATCTTTTTTAGCTGAATATTAAATTTACTTTTCATTTTAATTCTAATTTTATTGAGTCAAAAATAAATAAATGATAAAATATAGGTTCTTTTATTGATAACTGTTCTCACTTATACAACCTTATACTTTCAAGTTATACTATATATTAGTATCCTTATTAATGGGGTCGTGGAAATTAAATTTGAAACATTGAAAATATTCATTGGGAAGTAAATATGCCCTAGTGCATGTCATATCTTATGAAATTCAAATGGATACAACTCTTTAGTAACAAATCATTGTTTGTCCCATAATGGCCTTGAAATGGTCGCTTGATTTTTTTCTTTGACTACGATCCTCCTATTGTCCATATTTGGATTGGATTCTTAGATCTTCCATTTCATTTCTTCAAACATTATTCATTTTTTATGATTTCTTGTTTAATTGGGAAACCCCTCAAGTTAAAAATTTATAGTAGGAACCTTTCCAAACCTTATGTTTCTATAATTTTTATTGAATTTGACATATCATAGTATTTTAAATCCTGTATTTGGATCAAAAATGGTTATTATTGATTTTTTCAGGATATTCTCATTGAAAACATTCCAACATACTACTAAAAAAGTTTTAAAATGGTGCACTCATTGAAAGAATGTTAGTTAATCTTCTATTTGTACACCCTCTCATATATGTTATTTAAATTTGGGTTTAAAATGAGAGAAATAATGGATAGAGGTTTCTTCTTTCATTTATCATAGGCATTCAATTGATAGGGATTTCGATCAAAATTATAATACAAAACTATCTTCTACTCATAATTTAGATTTTCTGGAGGCAGTTCATATTGTCCAATATTACAAAAAATATAGGGAGACTCCTAAAAACATTTATAAATATATTATTCAGACCACAATAGTGGTTTAATCCTTGAAAGGGGAAGACATTTGTCATTAATCTAATTTTGGTCAGTCTTTACATAATGATTATGATAAATCATGGCAAATTGGAGATGTTTTCATGAAATTGTGTTCTAGAAAAGGAAGAAAATAGATGGTTAGTGTGTAACAAAAATACATGTCTCAAGGAGACTGAAATATAGATATTATTCCATCTTTGAGAGAAATATTGTCACAAGAACCTTTAAAGCCTCTTGTAGTGGGAAAATAATTATTACTCCACAGACTGAGGTTGAAAAGAATAAAATTGCATCCTTGGATAAATCTGATTTTTAGGACAGTAACAATGAAAATAATGAGGACCCATTCATGAGGTATTCTTTATATTTTGAAAAGAAATAAAATTAGGTAGATAATCGTCTCACTTGGATGTGATAGAATGATATTATTATGTTCCACCAATATAAATATAGTGATATTTCTTCTAAGTATTACATTTAAATTTGAAAGATAATTTCCATTAGAATGGAGGATGAATTTAAGAAAAAATGAGTTTCAAATTAGTATAAATTCTATCATAATCACCCTTCTTTTTTTCTGCATTGTTTTTATACTTCACTTGATGGATTCCCGAGAATCAAAGGGCCTTATTTTGTCCTTTTTATTTTCCTTATTCTCTTTGATGTTGATTTTTAGATGTTTCAGGTTCCCTTTCATGAGGTTTTTTAGTGGACTATTTATTCCATTTCATTAGGATGGGTGTTTGGTTCATGCTGGTTTTTTAATTTGTTTCATTTAAGTTGTTTTCATGTTTTTTATTGGTTCTTTGAATCTATGATGCAATGAAAAATTGGTTATGTGGGTGAGAAATATTTATTATGATGTTTTATATTCTTGAATGAATATATTTGAAATTTTTTCACTCTTGTATTTCTCCAAGATGAATTTTATATTTTCTTGACGGTCTAGTTATCCTTATGTGCTCTCCTCAGTTGAATGTTTTTTGTTGTGTGTCTTTTATGGTTTTTTTATTATGTATGATGGGGTATGTTATACATGTGTTTTTATGAACCTCTTTGAGGTTTTCATTGATCTGGACTACCAACCTCTTAATTAAATATTAGTATACATAATTACATTACATCTAGTGCAAAATCTAGTGATGGATGGATTTTTTAGTTTCAGTTATCTTTCTTTCATGTGATACATCTCTTGATGGTACTCTGTTTTTTACTATTCTTTTATATTAGTCATGATTCTTTTCAGTTACATTTCTAGTTAGTTTCCAAAAGAATGGATATACGTAATTTCTCACATTTTGCACATAAATGAATGGAATCTTTTCAATGAAAATCAGTTACTGAACTCTCAGAACAATGAAATTAGAGATTGGATGAAGTCTCAAGATCATTCACATGGATATTGCATTCAAGGAGGTTTAAGTTATGATGAATTGTTTTCCCTTCATATCAGTTTTTTGTAACATCTTCAATTAAATTCGGGGTAATCATATTACACCGCATGCGTGTATTATAAATTAGATTTTATTTATTTAATTCCATAGGGGCATGAATTGGGTGACCAATTCATGTCTAATTCTATTTTGAAAAACTAATATATATATAAAAATTATTCATATATGATTTCGATAACCAATATACCTGCAGAAAAAAATATTTTTTTATAAAATATTAGGATTCAAAAATAAATTTAGAAATTAAATAGAAGTCGTGTATAGTTTCATTAAAGTATACTATTATGGTAAAATTATTCTAATTTTTTATTTTTTAAAAATTATTTATTTATATAAAATAAATTTTTTATGTGTTACAGAGTTTGATATATTTATTTTTTATAATTTTTTATTCATTTTTAAACTACAGTTAATATTTAAATTTTTAAATGAAAGTTAGTATTATTCATTGAATATTAAAATATAAATCAAGGTATGTGTATATGTCTATATTTTGTTTATTAGTTATATTTTAATATTAAACATAATTTGAAAATAATTTTATTTTATTGTGTTTTGAATACATAAAATATGATATATCCCACATTACACAATTAAAAACAATATTACATCTTTATTTTATTTGAATAATTTTTATTTTTAAAAAATCAATATAAATCATAACAGGTTTTAAATCATTTTATTTGTATTTATTTTTATCCATGTCAGGTAAATATGTGTTTTTTTAACATTTTTATCTTATATTATGGCTATGTTATTATTGGGTTTTTTATGTTGATGTTATTTTTTTGTGTTTCTTGGTCTCTATGATGTATATTTAATAAAAACAATAGATAACGGATAGTTATAATAGTCCTAATATATATTATGTTTTTTATAATATATTGTGAGTCAAAAAAATCATGTTTCTTGATGTCATAATATTATATATATAAGTCATCTCAATGTATAATGGATTATAACTATCATATATTATTAAAAATTTCATATATAAATGTTTTTATATAAATTATTATCTGTGAATTGGGTGGAGATGTAAATTTAAAAGATTATAGAATATTGTGTTCTAATTGATATTAAAGGATGTTGTATTCTAAAATAATGACCAAATTTGGTATTCTAACGAGGCTGATTTGACAGGAAATAAAAATAGTAAGATGGATTTGATATTTCAATGAAGTTGTTTGGTAGAATATTTCATTGAAATTGAGATGTTTTTATATGATTAAATGATAGGATTTTGGTATTGAAAGGAGTAAATGTCTATAGAGAGTGGATGTTTAGATAAAAAATATATTGTTATAATATTATTCTAAATCCCTCATATAGAAACCTCTAAGATAAAATGCTAGATTATTTTTGAAGTGTGATATGAATAGTATTGTATTATTTAATTGAAAAAAATGTGCATTGTATATGGTAATGGGATTGGGATTGTTATGTAGGTTGAAATATGCGACAAATGTTGTTATTATTATGATCATATCATTCTATATTGTGTTATTTCCAAAATGATTTATTTTTTATTCTTTATTTTCTACATTTTCATAACATTGGTTTATTCTTATAGATTTAATTTTTTTAATTACTTGAATCCATGTTAAGTTAGATATCCTTATTATTTTGGATGCTCACCTACCAAACTCTCATTTTACTCATATGGGATATTGTATTTACATCATGAATGATGTTTTTTACCAATATATTTATTCAAAGGAAGTTGTATTCCTCATTGACATAGTAATCCCTCAGAGGCTTATTTGGTGAGAATATGGTAGCAAGGTTCATTAAATTATTAATATTTTGGAAATGGTTTTAAATATATTTGATACAATTTTTAGAGAGTGTAACTGTTATTAGATATGACATGTAGGACATACATTGGTGTTGGATAAATTATCTATGTTTATTATCAATGAATTTATTATTCTTTATATATAATAGAATGAGGTTTTATGATAACCAATATTTCTATGTATCCTAAAAAAATTGCATATATAGAATGATTTTGAAATACATAAAGCATTAACAAAAATAATTATTTCTATTCAAAATATGAAATAAAATAGAATCAGTTAAAATTGTAATATAATTAAAACACTATAAATCAGTGATATATAGTGGCCAATAAATTAGTTAATAATGAAAAAAAGAACAATATTATTTACATTATTTGGTTCAGTATGATCGTTGTGTTTGTAAAAATGATCATGATTTCTTCACCATAAAAATGTATTTAATAACAATAATATCATCCATAGTATTTCTCCTTTTCTCTCTGTACAGAACCAAATCACCATAACTAATGAAACGCCCACTCTAATTATATCTCTTAACAAAGGAAAAATAACAAAATCATAGTGAATCAAAAGGCTATAATGAACCAAAAATTATTTGAGCTGCCTCCATAATAAGGGGATAAAATTTAGGATTTACAGTGGATTATAGGTAAGTATTAGTTATTTAGTTTAGATAGCAAGGAAGAATTATGAAACTATCCATATGGAAAACCAACCTCGACACACGACTATCCATAATTTTTAAATGTGATAGGATATAAAATCAATATATGGAAGTATAAAAACAAAAAAATAAACACATTAAAAAATAATATAGATTTATATATCTAAAATAATTACATCCATAAATAATTAATGGAAAAAGTAGTGGATAGGGAAAGCATAACATAAAAATTAAGCAGTCCAGAAATGGAAGGCCAAAATAAAATATAAGCCCGGTGAAATCTAACATCCGGATTGAAATAAATGATTTGTAAAATAGTAAATTTCCCAATCATTATTAAAAAACCATTCTAAAAATAATATATCAAATATGTGATACTATTTTTCATTCCCATTAAAATTACATGAAAATATAATTAAATATTAAATGTATTATAGAATGAAAAGTCATAAATATACATTTAAAAATATGTTCATGTTCCTTTCCACATGATTTTCTAACACTAATCATAAATTAATTCAGTCCACATATTTAATTTATAAGATACTCTTCAGTACAACAATAAATAGTCTTAATTAATATGTCATGAAAATTTTCCCTTAGTGTGTATCAAAATGATACACTTATACCCAAATGAATTCATATTTCTTATAAAACCACTAAAATTCATGTAATTAAATAAAATTCAAAATAAATTAATAAAACATAATTTTACCATCATATGCTTAAATTTTCCAATGAGATAATTCCATTAAGGTCTCTAGAACATACCTTTAAAACCTACAAAATACTATCATAAGAAGTATAAATATTATTTTAAGAATGTCATAAAAAATCCAAATCATATTGATATCTTTAATAATTCTCAAATATGATTATCTTTAAATTAAGTACATAAAAATTTAAAATAAGAATAGATAAAATTTTGTATAATCTAATAAAAACACAAACAATAATATTGGTATAGCTATGACTAAACTAACTCAATCACTCCGCCTAGAATGGAAACACGTGATTTATAGAAAAATTAACTACCTCATGGTAAAAGAATGTTCATTTTTATGTTTCAAGATGTTCCATAATCAAAAAACGCCACTATGAGTCCCATATAGCCCTGATATTAATAAAATTATCCCAAACAAGATAAATGTATTAGTGGTTCTACGAAAACCAACAATTGATCTAAGGAAACTCTTCCTTGATCTATATAAAATAATAATATCAGGTTCCAAGTCCAAGGTTCTTATCCAGCATTGTTAATGATTATTTTTTGGTATCATCATGTTGTTTAATTATCACAAAACTTCTACCTCTGATTCCACCAATCATAAAACTTTGTACATTCATCACTTATCTCAATTCTAGTTATTTATAAAGAAAAAAACTTTCCTATGACATATAGAAAAAATATCTTGATTTTTTCTGTGATTATATTCTTATAAATATAATATAAAAATATTAAAGTATATATGCACAATCATAACCAGTATCCCTAATATTATATCACACCCAACCATATCTAGAAGTATTTATCTCTAAAAATACATCATGATAAACATGGTTTCCAATATTTATAATAATTTACATTACTAAACATATAATATCTCTTGTTTTTTATTATAACCATTCAACTGATCTCTAGAATCTATCTTAACCCTTATAATAATTCTATCTCCCTCATATCTTACCCGATTCTTACACTATAATCCCCTATACTAAAAAGTGGCCCTAAAATACTTTATGGTTAAATACTAGTTCTCATACATCATCGTATCCCAAAAACTATCCTTATAATTATCAAAAGATGTTAAAAATAATTTTTTTTCATTATCTTCTAGTTTAGTATCAATTATTATTATTTTATGTTTAGAAAAACCTTTAAGTTTTTTTTTTGTTTTTTGTTTTGACAATACTAGTGAGGGAACAACCAAAGTAGTTAACAAATTCAAGAAGAATGTTCAAGGATTTTAGGAAGTATCTAGATGAGTTCTTTCTATAAGTCTGAATTCATGCCATAACACCATAGGTCTTTCCATGATGATAGTTCATTATATAGTGAATCATCTGATACATTATAAATTCAATAAGATTAAATCTATAGATGTGTAAATTTATTTGATTGTCATTTTTTAGAATATTGATCCTAGAAGTAGTTCCATAAAACTCCACATCACATTATAAAGTTTAAATCATGATATTCATTATAATTTCCATAATATTCATTTTTTTGTAAAGTCTAATTTATAAGGATAATTTGGTATTTCATAAGAGTCAAAATGAAATCCATAACATGAATCACCACATCACACTGTGGAGGTATATATGGTTAAGAAATTTATAAAATCCTTTTGATACATATGATGATTATAGAAGAGGTGGAGATAAAGCATACACTATTTTTCTTTTTAAAATATTGAATAAAAGAGAACATTAATCCGTTAAAGATGATGTAACACCCTGAAATTGTAAAGGATCACTTTTTAAGAATCATTATAAACTTATTAAGGTTCCTCATGTAGTTCATACTACTTTATAAATTACTAATTTTAGTAAAAAAAAATTCACTATGAATTCTTCATCCGCGTTATGAAAAGATTAAAGAATTCTCCATTGGTTTTGTCTAGGTGAGGAAAAAATCATGAGTAGAAGGTTACACCATAAAGTATCTAAGGGAGATTTCAATGATTCATTCCATGTGAGTCTGACATCATGAAGTGTAATTCCACACCAAGAATATTTTTAGAGTTCATTTACCTATTTATATCCATGTTTCCCCAAGAGTATCATGATATAGAGAAAGATTGTATCTCCATATAAAAAGATCTAGGATAATTTCATTAATTCTCTATAAGTATAGAATTGTGTCATGAATCAAATATTCCAGTCATAACTAGTTCAAGAATTAGAATAAATTGATAACTCTATCCCACAATTTTAGAGGAATTAAATATGATATATAGAGTGGATTTGGTATATCTCGTTTTTAACTAACATTTTTTCAAGAAGGTGGCAGTCAAACCATAAAATAATATTTTTCTAGATTTTGTGGATTCATTTCTAAATGATTGAAATATTTGAGTTGACTTATAGTATTTAAAATAATATTCATATAAATTTAATATTATACATTTTGGTTGAAAAAATGTGAGGGACATTCCTATTTTTTTAAAATAATGGATTATAAGGTATTATAAAAGTTAATAAAAATAAATATAATATAGTCTAGAATATAAGTTGTATAAAAACATATCATAAAAGAAAATATGATTCTATGCTAATAACAAGATAAAATCATAGAGAGAAAGGATTTCTTGAATGTTTTTTATATATGTTTTTTTAGGAAATTAAATTTGAAAAATTTCAAGAAAAGTTGTATACCATCACAAGTGTAATCTAATATATAGTTCATGTAAGAAAAAATTGATAATTTTAAGGGTTGGTTAGTTCCATAATTGCTTGGGAGTAGTGTGGTCTCTTTATGTCTAGAAATTCTAATCCTAGATGGTTAGAGTGGCCACTCCATATTATAAGTGAAAATAAATTCTCTTAATGTTTTAGGTTCCTTGAAATATCATCATTGCATTCTCCTTTGATTAACCCATTTTGGGTGAACTAAATAAAATCATCCCATCCCAAAGTCAATGATTTCTTATCTTATATTTAGTGTGAGTGAGTGATTGTTCCTTATAAGAAGAGAGCAAGATTGTTGGAGAGGGATGAAGTTATAAGAACAACACACCCTAATTCACCCAATGGTATTTAACCGTCACGGGACTAATAAGTGGTATCAAAGAAAATGGGTTTTAAAGAATTAAAGTGGACTTAGTCGAAAAGGAAGGGAGATCCTCGGGGGAGGAACAGAGAATGTAAGTGGACTTACTGGTCATTCTTTCAGCAATGTAGTTCAGAGTGGGAAGCAGAATCTGGTTGCTGTTGAAGGGCCTTTTCCAGCAACTCCAACACGTCGGACAAGGAAATATTACTCATGTCTTCTATGGCTGATTAAGACTTGTTCCACTTCTAAGAGGAAAGATAAGGTGACTATGTCTTTTGTGCAGGATATCGTGACCGAGAGGGCATCACCGGACCTTCTAGAGTAGCTGAGGAATCGGATTCAAAGTGATAACTACTGGAGGCCTTCAGGTTGGGAAACAGCCCCGACCACTGGAGAAGATGAGTCCGACTGGGGATGCGGAGAGGAGTTTGGCATTGAGGACATCTAATCTGTGTTTGTGGGTTGTTCTTGTCTGTATTTTGTTTGGATTTTGTGGTTGTATGTTTGGGCACCGGAACCCATTAAACCGGCTTATGAAAATCAAAAAAAGTATTGTGGAGGCATATCTATTAGATCCATGGAAATTAACATCAAACATAAGTGTATTCCAGTCTTTGAAGTCAATAACTTCCAACTATCGAAGAATCAGATCAAACATTATTTTCTTTATTTTTGGAATAAATAACTATATAGTTTTTATACAAAGGATTTTATCTTGTACATAAATCATAGAATTATCATGAAAATAACAATGGGGACGTGATGTTGTTGCTAAATGATTCCTAGAATTGGATGGAACATTAACTAATTCTATATAAACAAATGTGATGTTATATAATTCCCAAATAACCCATGTGAGAAAAACATCTCAACATTTATGAAGGATATTTGAAGGTTTGTGAAAATAAACTATTGGTTTTATAGAAATATTTTGTGGATTTTATGATACATCCAAATGAGACCATTAATGCATTCTTTTTCCAAATCAACATTCTTATTGATGATATAATCAGACTCAGAGGACCTCTCAATGATTTCAAAGTCATTAAAATAATTCTTAGAATATTTACACTGAGTTTCAACATGAAGATATTAGTAATCGAATACAAGGACCCTTAGGAAGTAATATTGGATACTCAATATAGCACTCTCTTCACATACGAGATGAGGAAAAATGAAAATTAGTCTATGAAAAATGATATTTCCCTTGAAGTTCTATTCAAGGAAATAAAAATTCAATTTAAAATAGTATCATAATTAAAGGGTATTTGATGAGTTGATGTCTTTAAAATACTTAAACATTAAATAGGGAAACAAAAATTCAATGTAAAACATCACCTTATATTATTATTTTGTGGAAATGATGGGAGTATTATAGAAAATTTATCAATGAAATAATGATATGATGATGCATATAAAGATCCCATAAAGAATACATTTAATGGTGTAAGAGTTAAAATGAACCCATAATAAATTATTCAAAAGAAACAACATGTTTTCAAAATAATATGTTAACTCATAATATTACTAAATACAAAAAATTAAATATTACAATGAACATAAAGTGTAATTTCTTGTTGATTTCATAGAAAATCCATAACTAGATTAAATTGATGATGAAGACATTGATGTTGAGGGAAGAGTTTATAGAATGTCGAATTTAAATCATAACTTTTATATATTGATGTTTATAAGGAAAATAAAATAATTATAATTTAGTGGTACATGAATCCAAAATATACATATTGTAATATAAATAACAAAAATTTTCTGTTAAAGGCTATGATTGAACGACTCAAATAAAAATTCTAGAAAACTCAAAAAAAAATCTTGAATATATGGTCAAAGTTTTATATAATTCCAAGAGTATTGGTGGATTAAAAAATTCATTGAAATATATTGTTAAATGAATTTATGAACTTTAAAATGAAGTTTTGTAAATGTGGTGAAATCTTGATGATAAAGTGATACTTCTAACACCTAGCATGGCACCGAGATGTTTTAGTGGACAAGATATAAAAAAAAGTAAAGGAGGTGCAAGGGATGTTAATTAGGAAATTAGTCACTTACCCATTGGTATGGTTGTTACAATATATACATAAAACTATTCAGATACATGAGTTTAGAGAAACTCAATGGTAATTGGTGTGAAACCACATGCACTGATTCCCCTGGAAGAATATTGATTTAAATGAAAATCAAAAGACTCAAATGGTCTTAAGTGGAATAGTTAAGAAACGTGATAATGCACCATGAATTTGGTGTTACTATTTTGGAATGATGAGTCATACATAATATGTGTATTCTATAGAAAAAAATTAACTTTAGGGCTTAGAATAAATAAAAATAAACAAGAAGAACTTCTTAGACATGGTATGTTTTTAAAAGATATTATTTTTTGTTGTGAAGCTTTTAAAAACAAAACCATGAATTTATCATCAAGGATACAAGGTATGTATCTAAAGGGACTCAAAAAGGGAGATATTTATTATCAGAAAGACTCATCATGATGTATGGAAACACATAATAAACTTTTCATCATATAATATTGGGATAGTTCAACGGACCTTAAGGTGGAACAATCAAATAAACCGCCAAAAAAAGTAAAACATTTGATCTAGACCAAGAAATAAAATTCTAAGAAGAAAATGTTTCACAAATTGAGTAATAAATAGAGATGGGATATCAATTCTAGATATCATATGTACTTCCCATACGATGGACAAAAAGAACTTTTCAAGGGTATCAAATATGATAAAGAAGGTGTCATCTGATTTGGAAATGATAAATGATTTATTAAGAATTTTTAATTCTATTTTCAAGTTCATATTAAATACAAAAACTGGATAAATTCTAGTGTATACATTAACCTTGAGTTTTTTTACTGTAAAACTCAAATTTTAGTGGATAGGCATATCATCTAAATGGAACAACATTTGAATGTTTCATATAGTGTTTTAAGGTTATTTTACTAGATTAAGTAGTCGAATAAGTTGCAACTATAAGAAATTGGAGGCCAATAATTTTAGAGGGAGGTTCTCTTGAATCATTATATAAAAATGAAACATTTTCAACTAATTAAACAATTTTTTAAATATAAATTGGGACCACCTACATAGTCATGATTAGTACTTCATTCTAAACCTATATCAACTATTCTGATATCATAAATTATCAATTATGAATTTTTTAATCCTTTTATCTTCTATGTAATATAGTTTTGCAGTGGTATCCTACGGATATAAACATAATGTATAAATAACATATGTATTTTTGGAACTTTTTTACATTCCAATTATTTCCATTTGTTTGAAAAATTTTATATGTTCTATTATTAGAATAATATGTTCAAGTTTCAACTTAGAGTTTTGAGTGGGTTGCATCGAATTCCCATTTTCTAGTATATTATGATCATGGGAAGTTCTTGAATTTTGTTTCTACTAGGTAAAATCTTTCACTATTTGGGATCTTATGATGGATTAAAGTTCCTATTTTTGGTGATTACAAAATAATCCCTTCCCAAAAAGTGGTATCATATCTTATGGACTTACTTGAAGAGCACTCAAGAGTATCTCAGGTAGATTTCAGATTCATGAATTGGAATTATATAGATTTTATTTAGTATTACTTTCATTTGAATATATGGCATTGACATAAGGAAGGGTTTGGATTTCTAAATTTAATGTAACTTATTTTAAATTTTAGAGTATTTTTATGGAATATTATTTCATAAAAAATGATTTTTAGATTCTATTAGGTAGACTCAAGATATGAATAATATAGAATAGTGAATGGTAATGGTTATATGTAAAAGAACATGAATTTTCAAGGATTTCATCAGCCAAACAATACCCTTTAACATCTATGATAATAATACAATAGTTTATATTATAGAAGACTTGGATAATATGTATGATAAATCAACAGTATCTAACCTGGTGTTTTTGATGTGTTGGTTCTTCAGTATGTGGTTATTGAAAGTTAGGGAAATGATAGATCATGTAAATGATTTCAACATAATCCAGATTCATATTGAATCTGTGAAGGTAATCTTCATGGGTGATTTTTGTGAAATTATATTTTTATCATCACTAACATACTCATGTGATTGAATGGTTATAATATTGGGTAATTCTAGTAAAAAATACAACTTCATGTATGAAGACATTTATAACTTGTTCTTTATTGGAATTGGAGCCCTAGAACAACATTAATTTATACTTCATTATATATTTTCATTATTAATGATGTTTATTATCACATCATGATTGTTCCTCTGCATGAATGTTTTATGTGATAATGTTCTAAAAATATATGTCATGTTGAAAGGTCATATAAGTTCCCGTTATTATGAGAACAAGGAGGTATATTGATATTATTTTTGAATATGTGTTTTTAAAATAGATGGTATCATTTAATGGGACATGGATGATAAAATCTATCATGGTTGGAGACTCATAGGACATTGAATCACCCTCTTTGGTGTACAATTTTGGTAATTTCTAGTTTAGTAGATTATCACAGTAGACCTACCAACATAAAATTAAAATTTTCCAATGTCATTGAATATTACTATATGCAGACATGTGTATTGATCTTTATAATTTACAATTTCCATTAATTGATGTAATGACTTTCATAATTAATGTATAGTTGAAACTGCGATAAATAATTCTCATAGTAAGGTAAGATATTTTGAGTTCATCATGAGTGTTATTAAATTAATGGATAATATGATAAATGATTTATCTATTTTTTTTCCTTGATAGAATTTGATATCTTAGGCCCATTGATGGGAATGGAACTACCTAGTTAACTCTATGGTCATGGTTTTCAATAGATGAGTTCATTTAGAAATAGTTATTGAATGATAAATAAATAATTAGGTTGATGTAACTAGTGTACAACCTTCTTTATTCGAATTATTATAATAAAGAGGTTATATTACACATTAAGTGTTCATAGAAGATTGTATGTCATTACAACCTTAAATTCAGTCTTTCTGGGTTCCAAGGAATATTTCTCGAATCTAAACCTATTTTTTAAGAATTTGTGCCTAATTACACTGAGAAAGAGGCCTACTGTGTCAAACACTAAGTGTGTCTACAATCTCAATTACATTCAGATATTGAATTTAATACTTTTGAATAAATAATATTTATTTTAATTTAGTTGATTTTAATGATTTAATCGAATGTTATTTGAAATAATAGTTCAGTTAAATAATAATAATAAATATTTATTTAAATGTTTTGGTGAATATAATATTTATTATATTTTCTTTGAATATTGAAATTAAATTTATTTATTAAATAAATACTCATTATATAAGGTTTGGTAAATACCAAGGAGGATATGAGAACCGAGTTGAATAGTTCAGTTCAAAATGGTATAAATGATGTTTATATATTCTTCTACTGTTACAAAATTCGAGAACACAATAATAATATTTATATTCTTATTATAAATTATTGGTTGAAAAAAGTATTATAGATTTTGGAAAGTATTTTTTTGTATGTTTCCAACATTAAACCTACCATAACAAATACAATACTATATCACATTCCATAATCACAATTTTTTCATAGAGGATACATAAAAAAGCTATCTCAATACCTAGATAGAGATCGAGAGATCTAGAGTAATCTTACCTCCTCATCCTCTCACAATACATCAAGAGAAAACCATGATTTATTCCTACAGCATGAAGAATTATGCTACGATTAACCATGAACAATGCAAGTAGTCAAGATTATCCATTCTAGTACCCGGTTATTTGATGATGAAATTTTCAAATTGTGTTGTTTTGAGGATCAAAACTATAGAGAATCATCACATGAATCCTATAGAACAATAATGTTATGAAAATATATATTCAACTAGATAATTAACAAATATAGAATTAAAATTCTCTTTAATTCTATATCTATTAATAATTTAATTATAAATTACAAGTGAAGATCCTACTTCTATAGGTTTCTAGGATTATTTATAGTATGCAATTTAAATCATTTAACATGATGATATACTTCATCTAAAAAAACATTTTTTGTAAATTATGACTCAATGTTTAGTTTTCCATCCCATACATGTGCTTCTATGGCACCTAGAACCCACAATTGTTATTAGAGTGGTCATAAGTTTAATTTATTATTAATTATTATTCATTAACTATTTAAATGAAGTTGTGATTTATTTTACTTCAAACTGATTCATTTTTAAAATTTAAAATTCTATGTATCTTCTCTTTATTCTTTATTTCTAACGTAAACAAAAAAAATGATTCTATTAAAACTAAGGAACATTTGGAAGCATCATCTGGAGATGCCAACGGTTTTGGAAAGACATTATAAGAGTACATGTATTATACCCCAAAACATACACAATGTACCCATGTTTCTCATCTGTATCTCAGGAAATTATCAGATCGGTTCAATGAAAGTGTTTCTAGGATCTGATAAAAGGAGTCTGGAATGTATATACTCATAGACGATCACACAATTTAGAGAAATATGTGTCATGTTAATACTATACCTGATTTGTAGTCCTAATTTTCTTACCGTTGGCAACATGGGGGGGGGTATCAGCATGTCAGGTGTCAGATATATGTCATGGGGACTAACATTTCATGATACTCAAAGGAGACATGCCATGTAAAATTGATAAGATGTTGTGTACCTCAAACTTGTTCATAGTAGGAAACACACCGAATCTCTAGGCATGTGTTACAGATACATTTAGAAGATAGTGTATGTTTTATAACTCAGTAAACATCATGTAGTATGATATAGATAGTGTGATAAATTTTATGGGGGCCGAATAATTAAATATATAATTAAACCTATACAGATGGATTCTACCTACTATTTAATTGATAATACATTACATATCAAGGATTTATAATTATATATTGAACTAATCTCTAAGTTAAAACTTTGGTGAATCCCACATTATTACCCCCAAGTACACTTATATTGTTAATTAATTTTTAATGAAATTAATGTTTGTTTAAAATTATAGATGATTGTGAGTTAAGTATGATTAGATTGAATTAAGATAAATTGATTTAATTTTACTAATTAATTAATTTTTATCTTAATTAAAGAAAAAAATATAAGTAATTGAAAACTAGATCACAAATGTATGATAAATTAATATTTTTAGATGATCATGAGAATAGACCAGTCTTGTGTATGTGATTGGTTTCATTGATTTTATTATAATTAAACTAAAATTGACTGTATTTATGTCATCCCCCTCTTAATATATAAGGAAATTCGTTCCCTGTGTTACTTTTATGTAAACCCCATTTTATTCAATCCATTAGATCCCCTAACCTGTGTTTGAATAAAATGTTTTATAAGGATAAATTTCCCAAGTGATAGGAGGTGGTCCATATACCAAATATTAGGTAAAACCAATCGAGGATATACAAAGGGGTCAAGGTGGAATGATGCAATGAAAACCAAGCTATGGTTTAAGGGTTTTTTCACTATGGTTCGGCGTTAGATTATCATCTACTAGATAAACTAACCATTATGGAATATCATAATCATTCCACTTATATTTTTTTCTATCTATTTCATTGTTGATTTTTTATGTTTTTGGATTTTACATGATTTCTTAATAAATGAATTAATAGGTATACAAGATCAATGAAAATAAAACTAGATTATGTGTAAGTTTTATCAAACATGGTTAATCACTTAAGTAAAATCCACTTAATATTAACAAGTCATGTGATAAGATAATTTGGGATTTAAGAATAAGGATAAAAACACTCAACTAAAATATTATGTTAGTATAACCTTCCACTAATAAATTTAGAATTAACCTCATAGTTATATTTTCTCAAAAATACCAAGTCAGGATGCTTTAAATTATCATGGAACTTTTAGATTAAAATTATTGTGTTAGATTAACCAAGTTTCCATCAGGGTTTGACTTCCCAAGTAGGACATGGTGTAACTAATAGGAAAGGGTTGATTAAATCCTTAATAAAAATTTCAGGTTTGGGGTGTCCACTCACTGAAACATTGAATTGTGAGTTAATGAAAATAACAAGTTACACATACCTAAAATCCATAAAATAACTTTTAAACACTCTATATTGGTCACTATAGTTATAATATATATTCTTTCAACTAAAATATCTAAGAAAATAGATATTTTGAAACAGATAGTGAAGGATATTAGGTTTCGAAAAAAATAGTTGGAGATTAATCCAATTAAATTTAAATTTATTTATATATATATATATTGTAAAATAACTAGTAAAAATTATCTTATCTTAATTTTTATAAATAGATAATAAAATTTAATTGATAACATCACTTCAAAACATATCACAAAAGGATGAAATTCTCACTGATGTGAATTTTCAGAAATGTTATTGGCACTTACATATTATACTATGCTATGAATGAAAATTATACAAACTTGAAACCCCAACAATTGAGTAACTTGCCAAATAGGATAGTGAGGAAGAATTATCTCTATATATGAAACATGTGGATGATGAAACAAATATCCAATGTTTTATTCTATCTTCTATGTGCAGTGACATTTTAAATTTATATGAGGATATGGATCCATGTAAAACTATTTCACACTTTCACGATCCAAATCAAGAGAAAGTGAGATCAGAAATATATGAGATCTCCAATGAATTATTCACATTAAATTTTAGATAGTGGGCCCCATAATGGCCTCATTTTTTCAAGATGATTGGTTACATAGAATTCTTAAAATCATGTGGTTTAAGATACCTTTTTAGTTTAACGCAGATCTCATTTTTCCTTCAATACCAAAAAAATTATCTAGTTTCACTGTGGATTATAGTATGATAAATAGTGAGAAAAAAATTATGAGATTCTTATTCTTATCCTTCATGTTGATAAAGGCATAGGGTTTGACAATCCCAAGGTATATATGATGAATAAGAAGATTAGAAACAAGAAAAAGGGTATGAAGAATCTTTCTATGTCTACGGCTCTATAGCACCATCCATCCAAGAAAAAGACGGTCTAGTGTCAAGGAATGAAATGGGAAGTGATATGTTTTGAATATGGTAAGTAGGGCCATTAGAATATGAACTTCACCCATAAAAAGAAGTGTGGTGAATTTTCATGTGTGTTTTTTATCAAGTGTAATCTTTCTATATCTTCATGTTGAGTATTAGATACTACTTGTGGTGATAAAATTTGTATATAAATATAGGAACCAAGTTGAATTTGAAATTTTTTTCATAAGTGAGGTGTCATTAATGGTTTTCATTAGAGATATGTTGGCTGATAAAGCCATTGAATATTACCATATCACATTTCTAATTGGACTGGTTTTGGTTTTAATGAATTTTTATTAAGTTCATAGTGTTACCAAGAATATTATTTATACTTCTTGTTTGGACATGGATGGATTTATTTTTAATATATAAAATAGGATTTATTACTTTTATAATGATGGAATATGTTATATTAAATCATAGTAAATTAGTGGTATTTTTTATTGAATTTTAAAAAATAAATATTGGAAATTGATAATGAAACAAATACATGTGACACTTTTAACACACTATTTTGGAGTCACAGTACTGGTCACTTAGTTGATGGTAATTTGACTAACCTCTATAAATATGTTTATTTAGATTATTTTGAGTATAAAACACTTAAAATATTCCATGCTTATTTTTATAGAATGATGACCAAACTACCATTTGGTGTTCAAGGTGAAAGGGTCATATAAATTATATAATTAGCACAAACTGTTTTGTGTGAACCATTTCAAGTAAATGATAGTGGTGGATTATCATACATTATCATATTTACTAATGACTTGAGTATGTATGGACACATATAATTTATGAGGTATAAATGTGAATCCATTAATAAATTCATGGAGTTTATAAATGATGTTGATAATCAACTTGCTAAGAAGATAATGAAACTCTTACCAGGTCAAGGTAGTAAATAATTTATCAAAGAGTTCATTGGCGTTATACTTCAGTATGGGATTTTATCTAAACTCACTCTACCATATACACCATATTTTAATGGTGTTAGTGAAAGGAGGAGTTGTATGTTATTGGAAATGGTATAGTCAATGATGAGTTACGTAATCCATCTGTTATCCTTTTGGTGATATTCATTAGTCGTGTAAAAACATACTAATCCATGTACCAACTAAAGTGTAAAATGGTATTCCCCTAAAGTTATAAATTAGAATGTAGATTGTTTTATCATATGTTCATTAATGGGGTTGCATGGAATTTATTAAATCTAGCTTATGAATCAAACTAGTAACATGAGGCACAAAGTGGATATTTATAGGGTATCCTAAAAAAACAAGGGGATATTATATATAAAACTATTTAGACAATAAAGTAACCATTGTAAGATAGACAAACTTTATTGAGATAGAGCACACCATCATGTAGGATAGTGGGTGAAAGATTGAATTTAATGATCAAGATAAAAAGGAGTTGGTATAGGAATAAAATTAAATGGTCCTT
Source organism: Viscum album (assembly GCA_963277665.1). Taxonomy (NCBI): domain Eukaryota; kingdom Viridiplantae; phylum Streptophyta; class Magnoliopsida; order Santalales; family Viscaceae; genus Viscum; species Viscum album. Next base: position 281,292,663 of record OY728125.1, read on the forward strand.
GTGAAAGAGATTTATCATGATCACCAACCTCTAAAGATACTGTAACGAAAGAATATAGATAATTACCCATGATTAATACCTCCAGTAGGTCTCGGGATGGAAACTAGCACCAAGCATATATAAAATCTCATAAATGGGACGAATTACCCTCTATAATAGAACAACATCAAGAGATGGGAAAAATCAACTGAAAACAAACCCACAAAATAATATAAAATAAAAAAACATCCCTTAATGCATGTATAAATAAAATTGATATAGATAAAAGTCTTTAAGTGAAACCCTAAATAAAAGATAAAGTGGTGACAAAACAACATCTCCAAATATATGAGCTTTTAATGTATAGTGTGGTACATGATGTCCTATAGGAAACCTAAAAATAGTTTTACATATGTATGGTGAGAATAAAAGTTTACTTACTAGGATATCTAAAGTCTCTTATGTGCATGTGAAAAGATATTACTAATGCACTCTGGAGAAAATAGCAGAACCAACAGTACCTAATTAGTTCAGCAGAACAAACCCCAACCCCACCAACGATCAATCACCAAATAATACATTCAAGTATAATATTATAATATTAAGCATATTTAATAATGGTACCATGAACCACTTTCCCATTAATTAGATACTCCCACACACCCAATAGTAGACATCCTAGAACTCCCACCTTTTTGATATAAAATCATATCACATCAAATCACGTCCTGACTGCAAACACTTGGGACATCACATCACATCACATCTCACCTAAAGACACTTGGTCCATCACATTACATCTCACCCAAATAAACTTGGTCCATAACATCACATCACATCTCATAACTAGTATAGTATGGTATTGTGAACATAAAGGACATCAACCCCATGCCCACCTCCTACCATGCACGAACCCCACCATAATTCATCTCATCACATCTAACCCAAAGACTCTTAGGTCATCACATCACATATCAACAACAGAACTTTTGACTTCTGCCCATCGTAGCTAATGCATTAGATCATTTTTTTGTAAGAGTGACTGTGAAGGGAGAGTAGATAGACATCTTTACTCGCACTAGTATGTAGGAAAAAACACCCCCAAAACTATAGGTCATTGAAACAAGGTACTTTACATAGTAGGGGTGCATAAGAAGTCTCATGGAAATAAAATGAGTATAAAATATCATAACACACAACCCCAACCTATGGGTTTATAAAAATATCCCAAACCAATACACGAAAATACCACTTTCACTTCCACCCCTAAAATCAGAACACCTCAATAACAATTCAAAATCCATTGGCCTTATTTCCATTCAAATAATCCATTTTCGAAATTTTCCATTTACCAAACAATTCTATTCGTTGATCCTGTTTATTTATCTATCCCATTATTGCATATTTAAACATCAACCACTTAAACCAAACATCTCAATTTGATATGTTCTTTTACAATCCAGTTCAACCAATTTTCAGTCAACTTAATATTATCATTTAATTTATTTAATACATAGGAATTTATCAAAACACAAACTATTCTCATATCATCCAACCCATTTCACAACCACAAATCACACAAACAATAGATTTTTCAGAGTTAGGAAAAAGGGGTTATCATCACATTACACTTATTTACATAAGGGTATTATCACATGATCTATATATCCTAGGGTAAAAATATTACTAACCAAATATATGTGATTACCAATTACATTTACGGTTATTCCAAACAATCTCAATGATTACGGTTCCACAACCCATATCTTATTAGAACAAAAAAAGCTCCTAACAACCATGATTTTTAGTGAGGCAGAAAACCTAAATACTTTAAACAAAATTACAACACAATCAAAAAGATGTGAGATCATCCTCTTTATGGGAAACAATAATAATTTACTTCATTTGGTTATCACTTTCAATTTTTTGGATAATATTTCAATTATATAAATTAAAACAAAATGTGGTAATAAGGATGATTATTCTCTATGCTTGTTATAATACATTATATGGATACAATTATCTAAAAAATCAATAAATCATAAAAAATATATGTAAAATTCCTAAATTCTACATCAATTCAAATTAATCAGTTAATTATATTTATTTAGTCAATGCATAACATTTTTCCAAAGAATAAAAAAAGTATGTCCCATCATACATGATACACTATGTGAGAAAAGAAATATTACTTACCTATATTTTTAGACCTACCAGAGATGAAAAACAATATTCACAATGCTATAAATGAATCTATAATCACCTAATTCTCCATTTTCAATAATTTAATTGTGAAAAAAAATTATGTAATTAAATATAGAAATTATAACTCAATTCCTATAAAAAACTATTTTCTTACTATCCACTCATCATGATGAATCTAATGGAACTGATAGCATGTCATATTGATTACTACTAAAGGAGATATGGTATAAATTAGTTGAGAAATTGGGGTATTTAATTTATTAAATTTTCAATTATCAAAACACATTTCTCATTTAATTCCCACATTTATTTACCTCATTAAATTCCTTCATTTCATTAAAATCATATTATATAATTATTATTTATTTTTGATGTTTTAAATTCATACATTTATTATTATTAATATTAAAACCAATTTTGTCTTCTTTTTCTTTTGACTTGTCGTGGTACCACTACAGGTGCACCTCCTCCATTCATATTATTCATTTATTTTATTTTATTTTTAAATTTAATTATTAATCTCATTTAGTTTCTCTCTCATATTCTTTAATTAAATACTTTTTTAAATTATTTTCACATCATATTATATATACACATTTATCTCCCCACTTTATTCCCCTTTTTTTATCTCTATAATCAACTTTCCCCCCTTTCTCCATATCTTTATTCTCATTTATCCCTCCAATCACCTCCCCAGTCAAATCTAATTCCCAACCCCAATCTTATATTCACACTAACATATTTTTAACTCAAATAATTATAAATGTATACATACACTCATGTATTAAATTCTATAATATATATATACATATGTAAAACAATTTGAAATATAAATATTGTTGTGCATATAAGAATATACAAATATGATGATATATATATGTAATATATTTAACAACAGAAACATTTTTTTCAATGTTTAATATTAATATAATTCATGTAAATATAAATATTTAGACAGATATATAACATGTCAAATGATGTGTGAAAAAATATTTTTTTTAAGATTCAATGCCTCTAGATCTTCCATGATTCCATATGAAAGGTCTTTATTTTATTTATAATATATTTTTATTTTTATTTTTAACAAAAAACCGTTATATGTGTAATAAAAAAAAATTTGTAAAAAAATTAATTTTTTATTTGGAGGTAACTTAATGAACACTCAACACATAGGAAAAAGGTAAAGGGCACAAGAAATCTAGGTTCTTATGTTAGATACCTCTAAAAAAATTATTTTCCACAAGAATTAAAATAAAACCATTAGAAAATTAGAATGGTGGTTCTAAGAACCAACACCCAAGAAAACTCTTAAGATTAAGCATGAAACATCATTCCAAAAAATATATATATTAGGGAGACACCTCTCAAAAAAATAAAACATTATCAACATGAAAAACAATTCCTAAATTCAAACTATAAAAATAACAACAATGATTATGAAAACATCTTGTAAAATTAATTCACAGTTTTAATAATTAATAATACCTAGTCTTTTTAAGTATAATGTATTAATAATAATTAATATGGTAGATATCCAAACATGTTCACACAATGGGTTACTACTAATATTTAACATTATTCTAAAAAAATCACGTTATGTATTTTTTTAATTCTAAAACTAGTAGGTTAAAAAAAATTAAATAAAAACTCATTTCTAAATAATTTTCCATAACGAATCTCCTATGAATTCCTTTTTGAAAGAAATAATATCAAATCGTTTTTGAAAAAAATGTTTTCAAATAAATACAAATTTTTAAGGAACTACTATCATCTGTTTAAAAAAACTGACTACCACAAAAATAATCTTTTTAGCACATTTTTACCCAATCATGGAGGAAAATTATATATATATATATATATCCAAAACATTTCATTATAATTTTAAACAAATCCAAATTTCTATTAAATTAAACAATTTAATTTATCACGCATTACTATAAACAAATATTCCACTAACTATTGTATTTAAACCTTAACATGCATTATGATAAAGCAATAGAAAATTTTAGGACATTATAAGCATGATTTTATCATTCCATATTTAATATGTTTTCAATAAATATCTCACATATAAATAAAAGTTACATAGTTTAATCAAATTCTATAATTCAAATATCACAACTCCACCATGGATTTTAAAATATTAGTTTTAATACACATAACGTCTAAAGCATAGAGAACTCAAAATTTTTATATGACATTCACTACAACAAAAGCATAAATTTTAAAATATATGCTTTATCCAACATTAAAAAAACAAAATTTGTTAACAAAACATTATTTAAAAAGATAATATCCACTAAAAAATTTATATAACATTTCCCAACCTACAAAAGAACTCATATCATTTTTGAAAGAGCTTCCACAAGAAAACAAATCAAAGGAACCCATCCACCACCCCATGAAATTGTCTTCTTTGGGTGGCATAAACTTTCTACATAACTTTAAAACATGTCATAAAATAATGCATCTTGATGCGGGAAATGGTTTACAGATATTCATATGTGTGAGTCCATAACACATGCCACAAACATAATATTAATAAAAATAGATCCAACCAACAAGATAACTACCAAATATTTCCATCAATTTAGGAAAAAAAATTAAGTGTCTGATGCAACACCTTATTCATTAATTTCAAGATTTTCCAATCAACCCTTTTTATTTTATTACCAAATTTATTTGAATAAACATTTTATGGGAGGTTAGTGATTCCATAAAGACCAACATGACACAACACTAACAATTCATATCACCACAACAACTATACATATCAACCTACACACATCACCACCACTACCCACACAACAATTCATCCAACATACCAACCAACAAAAACATCTACCGAACATTTCCCACAACCACATTACCTCAGCACTTTAATATCTGTAAACACTAACCGCATGATCAATGTCATCCTCCAAACTATCGAAACCAATGATCCCCACTATCATTACATGTCAAATCCCCAAGAATAGAAATAAAATAATTCTCTCCCTCATGTTAAGATATTCTCCACTTTGGGAAGCACTGACTCGGTTGCACAGTTTTAATCATGTCAAATTATAATGTGCCTCAATTAGGGATCAATTTCCTCCCACTTAGTATACTTTTAGTTTTTTAATCACCAATTATATATGGAAATATTATAAGAACAACCACAAATATCAACAGCACATTCTGAATTGCACAATTACATAATGTCTTACATTACTTCACCACATTGATATGCGTGGGTATACATGTTGGGCTTAATCATGCAGTCACATTAAGGGTATCAAAATCTGTGATAATCATAGTGAAAAAAAGGTTTCCAATAGTAGTTATTTTCAGCAAGTCATAATAACACTTGAACACGATAATAAAAATGAAACAACAATCAACACTCCACATTCTCAATTAATTTTTAGTGAAAACCATGCCTTGAATTTAAATAACTCTTATATGTGGTAATCTAAAATATGAAATTGGACACTTGTTATCTCAAACATAATGTTTAATATTCTTATACAAGATATTATAGGTTCATCTTGTTTCTGAGGAAATATACTTCCAACTTCATTTGAAAATTTTTACAAGATATGTTCCTTTTATTATTTTAAATACACCATTACATACACAATATTCTATTTGAATAATCAAAAATAATACATGACTCTTAACCGAAATATTAAAACCATACTTTTTGAATTACTATGTTTCATTCCTTATCATGATCTAACTAAACATTTTTTTAAAATTTCATTACTCATTAAAACATGATTTTATAATACAATAAAGATAAAATAATTTTACTTATAAATTTAAATTAAATATATAAAACATTACACATGATCAATTATTACATAAAAGAATTTCCCTAATTACTACAAAAATGTTTTCACCTTTAGGAATACTTTCCATAACAAAATACCCATGACTTAACATGTGAGGAAAAGTTACTTCTTGAAAGAAATTCTAATTAATTATAGAAGAATAATATTATTCATTTAAATAGACTCATGTATCAATAGGTTACTAAAAATCATACTAATGATTTCAAAAAAAATTGGAAAAAAATTCACCAGAATTTTCACCCTGACACATGCTTAGAACATATGATTATATTAATATTTCAGAACTGAAAAAAATATAAAAATAAAGATAATGTTATTATTTTAATAGGTTATCCAAATTCAAAGTGATTATCTATAGTCAAGCTATTCAGTTTTTAAGAATTTCAGAATTTAAATCTCCAAATCCAAGTTTTACATCATGTTTATAACACATGACCATGATAAATTATTGAAAGAAATAAATTCATGGCATGATAACTCACATGGGAGTAATAATACATATAATAATGGTTTCAAATTAATTCATTTTATCATCCCAATATGAAATATAATCTAGGTAAAACTATTGATAAGATTTTTCAAAATTATACTTTTGTTTACAGAAAAATACACTAATATTGATTCTCTAAAAAAATAAAGAATTAGGAAATAAAGATGGCATGTTATAAATTTTAGGAAAGGAAAAAAAATTCAACTCATTGAGAGTTATTCCTTATCTTGAAATGTAACAACACATTCAAGCCTCAAATGGTTTCAAACATAAATCAAGGGACAGTTAACCATAATTTTGCACTTTCCTTCCATGTTATAGATTAATTCATCACAAAATAAAAGTTAATTAGCAACAATAGCATGGGTACAGTGAGATAAATACACATAAAATTCTATAATTTATTTAATTATTTTCCTTAACATCTAAAAAACATCATTAAATCACAAGGTTTATCAAGAATGAGGCATGTACCTCTTATAGGCCTCTACCTTAAAGTGGATCCACCTCACTTGATCATTCGGTAGGCTCAGATTCCTTACATTGGATCATGGGGGTCTTAAATTATAATGTCATAGTTGGTCTTACCTTTTCTATGTTACCCCCCAAGATCATCATAAATTGCTTCCCTACCAACTCATATAATCTTCATATACCTAATATTCCATCTTATCCATCAACTATAACTCGTATACCACATTTCCATGAACACCTTCCTCAAATGATACCATAAAGAAGGAAGTGAGATAATGGCCCATGATTCCTACCTCCGGTAGACCCAAAGTTAGTGGCTCACAACGAAGGTATGAGAATATCATAAATGGAAGGCATTAACCTCTATAAAGAAAATAGGATCAGTATATAAGACGAATCAACTTCAAAAACTCAATAAAAATAATATTAAATTGAAATAAAAACAATCCCATAATGCATGTAAAGATTAAATAAATATATACAAAATTATCTAATTTAGAATACAAATAAAAGATAATGCGGCGACATAACAATAACTCTAAAGATCCAAGCGGGTAATGTCTATAATTTTCCATTAATTCCAACAAGAAGCCTAAAAACTATTTTATATATCTAGGGTGAGAATAAAAGTGAACTCATTAGGGTATCAAAAGTCTCTTTCACACTTTTTAAAAGAGCATACTAATGAACACATGAGAAAATAGTACAACTGATTACACCAAATCAGGTCAACTAACCAAACCACAACCTCACTAAGTCTTGTTCACTAAATCACACATACAAGTATAATAATATAATATGAATCATTTCAATTAAAGGCATCCCTTGTCACATTTTGACTAATTATATTCTCTTTCACCCTAAAGGAAAATATCTTTGTACTCTCATGTCTTCTGTATAACATCACATCATATCCTACTCATAGACACCTAGGCCATCACATCACATCGCATATCACCCCAAGACATCTAGGTCATCACATCCCAAGACATATCTCTTAAAGACATCTGGTTTATCACATCACATCACATATCATAACTATTGTATCGGTGTATTGTCAACATGATGTACATTAACCTCATGGCCTCCTCCAGACCTGGATGACCCCCACCATAAATCATCTCATCACATCACAGTTGAAGACTCATTGACCATCACAACTCATAACACCGCATATAAACAATATAAATTTTAAATTTTATCCTTCATAGCCTATGTATGTCATCATCTCTTAGAAGAGGCATCGGGCTAGAGCGGTTGTTCTTCCATCCATCCTCACACCGAGATGTTGAGAAAACCACCACCAAAACAGTTTGTTGTTATCACATGATACTTGATGTGGGTGGGATGTGAATGGAAATCACATATAAATAAGATGAATAGTTAATACCATAACATGAATCCCCCACCTATGGGTTTATAATGATATCACTAACCAACTCATAACATTACCACTTTTGAGGTCACCCCTTAAATCAAAACACCACATAAACATGCTAGTGGCCACATTTCATTTCCAACAATCCATTTTAAAAAATTTCCCATTTACCAAATTATTCAATTCATTATTCCCATTTATTTACCCATAACATTATTTCATTTATGAACCTCAACCACATAACCCATTATTTTCAATTTGATTCATTCTTTCATTAGAAATTTCATCCTGGGTCATATTAATTTAAAATTATCATTTGATTTCCTAACTTCCAAGTAATTTATCACTAAAAAACCTCTTCACATTGCTTATAACTCATATCATAACCACAATTTACACAAACATAACATTTTTTAGATTTATAAAAAAGGTGGTCACATGACATTCCTCTTATTTATTTATTGTCATTGTTATAGAATCCATAAATCCTGGGAAAACCATTTTATTAACAAAATATAAGGGGTAAATCAATTCCGTTTAAACATATGTCAAAAAATCACACCAATAAATGTTAAATAAAACATATAAAATTAGTAAAATCAATGTATTCTAGTATCCATGATTTTTAGTAAGGCATAAAACATGTAAAATCCTTTAAACAATATTATAACACAATAAAAAATATGTGAGATCGTCATTTTATGGTAAATAATAACAATTAACTTCATTTTGTTATCATTTTATCTCTATAGGATAATCTTTAAATTATTTAAATTAATAAAACACGTGATAATATTGAAAATTATTTTCTATGCATGTGATAATACTTTATATGGAAATAATTATCCACAACATGAAGCAAACATATAAAATAAAGTAAAAATTCTATCATTCCACAAAAATTCCAAATAATTAATTAATTTTTTTTAATATTATGCATAGAATTTTCTTAAAGAATAAAAAAATATCCAATACAACATTATACACTATGTGAGAAATGAAGGATTTCCAACCTCTATTTTCAGGCACAACAAATATGAGAAACAATGTTCACTAATACCAACAAGAATATATAATTTCTTAATTCTCCATCATTATCAATTTAAATGAAAGAAAATGTGATTTAATTAAATCTGTAAATTATAACTTGATGCCTACAAAAAAATTTGAGAGCTCACCTTCTACTCATAATGAAAAATCTAAAAGGACTGGTAGTGAATCAATCCAATTAATATTGAGAGAGATATGCTTAAAATAATTTGACAAATTTGGGTATTTTTTTATTTAATATTCAGTTATCAAAATGTTTTTTCATTTTATTCATGATTTTAATTCCCTCAATTAATTCAAAATATATTACACAATTTATTATTTAATTTTTATCTATCAATTTCTTACATGTATTATTATTGTTGTTGTTTTAAAACCAATTTTTTCTTCTTCTATATTTATGGGGCATGGAACCCCCATATTTTGTACCACCACCATTCATATTATTCTTTTATTTTATTATTTTTTCTTTAAATTATTACTCTCATTTATTTTGTCCCTAATACTAATTAATTATACACATTTTTTAAATTATTTTCTCTTCCTATTAGTGATATATGTATATCTCCCCACATAATTATTCTTATATTGTTTTCTCTCTCCGACCAACTTTTTCAATTTCCCCATATGTTTATTCTCATTTATCTATAAACTCCCCCCCCCCTTCAATTCAAATGTCCAACCCTCTTATTATGTTTATTATACTGTTTCTAACTCAAATCGTTACACATATATACCCATATATATAATCTCTTATATAAAATGCTACCGTGTATATATATATTAATATATATAAATATATATAAATCTGTGCTATATAAATATTGTTATATATATAATTATTTATAAATGTGTGTATATATATACATAAAAAATTACCCAACACAAAAATATTTTTGATGTTTATTGTTAATATAACTCATGTAAATATACATTTACACACATATATAACTTGGTACATGATTTATGAAACAATATTTTATTACCATGAAGTGCCTCTAACTCTGTAATGGTTTCATATGAAAGGTATTTATTTTATTTATAATATATTTTAAAATTTATTTCCAAAAAACACATTAATCATTTAATAAAATATTTATGTGTAACAAAATTAAATATTTTATTAAGATATAACTTCATGACCCCTCTGCACCTGGGAAAAAGGTAAAGGTCATGAAAAATCTAAGATTATACAAAATTTTTCCTAAAATACAATTACTATGTATGAAAATTTGAGAGGTAAGAAAACTAACGATATATGGTATTATAGTCACCAAAATGGGGACTCATTATTGTTTGAAAATAATGATACTCCCTCCTTTACGTATAAAATAGAGAGCTTAGATTTTTTAAGATGGTAAGAATACATAAATTCTAAGATAGATTCCATGAATTCTTGAATGCTCAAAGGCCTATATTTTATCATTATTTAGGTATAATCCCCTTTTAATTGGGATGAGGGGTAGAATTACGTGGAATATGGTCATATAAGTACTAGGCCCAATATATGACCACTGATAACCTAAAGACCATACCCCCAACAGAAATCCCACCCATGCTTGTCTGTGAATTTTATTCTCTGAAGAATCTGACATGCAATGCTGCTCAGTATGAAAATACTCATGCATGACTGCATGGGGTGTGGTACTGATGTAAAAGTTATACCCTCTAATTTTTATTATCTGATAGGAATTTTAGTGTTTTAATCTTTCTATGACCTCATTTGGGACTAGACTAGGGTATCTATCCTACATTTTCCCCTAATTTATCTGATTCCATTGAATCTGCTACATACTATTGAGGACCACCATACCCACTTTCCACAGTTGCAACCCAAATTTGAGATTGGCATCCATGATATCCCACTATCAATGCCAACTTCCACGGATTCCCCCTCATCATAGATATATCTGTTAATGAAAATACTATTAGATTTAAATAGTTATTCAATATAATAATGGAAACGTAAGGTAAATTAATTACTTATAATGAATGACCGGTGGTCAAAGGGTTTAAACCACATCAATGCATTGACTATAAAAAACCTTTCCTCCAGTTCCAATGTTAAAATCATTTAGAAATTTTTTCCCATTACAACTTACAATGTCTATGAAATATGGAATATGGATATCAAAATATATTACTTTAATAATAACTTATAGGTATGTGTATATGACAGTACCAGAATGGTTTTTGACACCACGAAATTTGAAAAAGTTGTGAATGTTGCAAATATCTCTTTATGGATTAAATTAAGAGTCTATATCCAAGAATATTTGGTTTTTTAGGAACTATTGTTATTTATTTTTACATGAATTTTAGTCTATGTTTTATTAATTTCATATAGTATATGTTGATGACATAATACTAATAAGAAATGACATAATATCCACACCATAAGTTAAAGCATGGTTATGAAAATGATTCTCAATTAAGGACATATGTGGAGTATCCTACATTCTAGGGATGAACATAATGTGTTACAGATCTAATAGGCCACTTGTAATTAGGAAAAGTATATACATTGACCAGATACTAAGGTGGTTTAGTATGGGAAAAATATTAGAATGGATTGGTTTCAGTATCACATGGAATACATAATTCCTATAAAATGTGTCACTACCAAAAAATAAGGGACTAGTGGAATTTTAAACCACTGGAACATTATTCCAAAATGGGTTTTAAAAACATCTTCTTATGTTGGAATCAACATCCAACTCATTATTGTTTTACTCATGTAGAATAAGTTTCTAATAATTTTCTTGGAACGTTTTTTTAGAGCTGATTATTGCTTTATTAATGGTGTTTTTTCTCTCAATAATGCCAGGATTTTATTATGTGGTTTAAACCATTTCTATATTTTATAATATATAGTGTAAGTTTTAATTGTTAGTAAAAAATTCTACAACATATAGAGGTTATTTAAACCTTTTCTATATATTATTTCTAAAATAAATAAATACTGCAGAAACTACAAACCTATAAACAAAAAATAGATACTTGAAATTTATAATGTAAATATAATCCTTACCCATGTATATAATAATAAACAGGGACATAACTCTAAATCCAACACTAAATATGAGCATATATAATAATATTCAGTAATACATTCTTGAAAATTGAATTTAGAAAGTTATATTATATTGGTATCACATTAAAGAAAACATATATATTAATTTCTAATACAAATATATATCATATAATTTATGTAAAAAAATATAAATATTATTTAGGTTAATCATGATCCATTTTTATTATGAAAAAAAATTAAACATGGTTATATTATTATGAAAAAACACATATCAACATAACATACACAAAAATAAATATATAAAAACACTAATAATATATATTTTATTTCACATAACATTAATAATACATATTAAGCATTAGAAGAATTTATAAACGATGTAATAATACGAAACTAATGACTTATCATGTTATATACATGTATCCTCAATCAACGAAATGTTTATTTTATATAAAATAGATTATAAAAATCCTTTATGAGAGAAAAAATACATTATTAATTAATATCATTCATCCCCTCACCATTGGTACTAAAAACACTACAAGAATATATAAGAGTAGGGTTAACCTACTTAAAATTATGTTCATCCTACTTCTAAAGCCTAAAGGAAAGAATTAACCTCACTGTCTATGTGACTAAACAACATAGGATAAGGAACGTATATAATTCAATCTTCCACCATACCAAAAATCCAAAATAATGATCAATGAAACATCTCCATAACAACCAGAAAAATTTAATTTCATCATAAAGATGTAGGTTGAGTTTAGTTAGTTTTTCATGAGTTTAGTTACACATCACCATCACCAAATCCAAGTTCAACCCCTATCACTACATGAAGAACTAATACTGACACTACCTCCATCTCCTTCCCTACCCCCTGATACCAGCACCTGTATGAACATTTTCTTGAAAATTAAATAGTGTTGTGTATTTTAATTTAATCTAAAATCCAGTAAAATTTTGTATAAAAATATATTATTAAGTTATGTTATTTACCTTATCAGTAAAACCATATTTCTATGTAATATCACTAGGGACACATCTAATCCTATTTTGGTATAATTCAATGAATTATTTTTACAGAACAATGGTGTTTGCATCTTTCATCTCTATATGAGCCCCCATTTTCAAGATTGCGCTTCTATGTTGATGAATTTTGATTTTCATTGATGTAAATTACCAATGATAAAATAAATGTATGTAGTAACAACAAATAGAATTATATGTTTTTTCAATCCTCAACGACCTACCAAATACCTCAGAAGTCAATGAACCTGAACCTATCCTATGTATGCGACCAAAATTTTACTTCCTCAGGACTCGACCAACTAGGTTATCCTATGATACGGAGAAGGAATACACAGGATTGGAATCCAATTATTCTTTTATTTTTACATATAAATCAAATATAAATCATATTTAAAGAAAGAAAAATTATGAATTTTAAAACTGAAAATAATTTATTACAATAAAAAATGAATTCATACCGCAACTTCTTTAGTAGGATAACTCATATAAATCCCATAAGATTTTGAATGATCATACATAAAAATTTCTATTCTAGGGACTTGGTTCACTAAATTATTTAACTACCTTTAAAAATAAATAATTTAATATATTAAATATATAATTTAATCTTACAAATACATAAAATATCGAAAATATTACCATAGATGATTTGTTTCTAAACAATATCATTAAACTGGTAGTGTGGGGGATTCATTGTTTAACTCTACATAATTCATTTTTACTTGAAACACCATGAAATATTAATTTAATATTAATATATTTAATTTCTTATCCTTGTCATGTTCATGTATATATGTAAAATAAGATTAAGATAAAAAAATATTTCTCAATACCAAAATATTTTCATAGATATGGATATCAATAAAAACATTCCACTACTATCTAGGTACCCCTACAGGTACCTTATCCTACTAATTTTTTGTAGTCTACGATGTGTTATTAAATTCATTCATTACTCTATATTTAATATATTTCCATTTAATGCCATGTTTTTTTCATGTCCGCTTTGGTGTCACAATATCTATAATGCTATATTTTAATAACATTCATATAAACGGAGTTATTTTTAAAATGTTATAATTTAAATAAATATTAAAATTCAATTTATCCATAATGTATTAAAATTACCTTTATCTGAGAATAAAATACTTCATTCATCCAATGTTTAGGAATATGCATCCAATCAGAATATGTAATCGTATGGGTAACTATATCAGTAGATAACATGCCTTTAATCTGGCCAAATAATCCCATGGTATCATCTATGAGGACCCCTTAACAATAAAATTGGACAACTATATTCAATAAATTAAAATTATAAACATATAAACTATTAATATTTTTCTCGATAGAAACATGTTTTCCCTATTTTATGGAAAAACATTTATTAGTCTAAAAAAATTCAATAACATTATTCACATTGAAATTTGTACCTATAACAGTCACCCTCCAATATCATTTGTGAAGAAATAGGTGTAATGGCATGTTCCCTCATTCTAGAGTCACCACATGTTGAACCTGGTGAATCGAGAGGCAATGTGCTATATTTTGATGGGATGGGGAAGGAGGTTGTGTCATACTCGGATTGGAGAGAGATGAAGGTTGTAGAAAATATTGATGGGAGTGGATATAGGGTGTCTTGGATTCTATTGGGAGGGATCCAAATGGAACATTAGGTGTCTGTGTGGTTGATGGAACATCAACTAGAAGTAAACTAGGAATGGTTAAATTATTCTTCCTTTGCATTCTTATCATTTAAACAACCAACAATATCTTTAAAACATATATTTGAAACAATTAATGAAAAAAATTAGAAATGGTAAAACATGCACATTACTAAAAAACATAATATATATAGGTATCATACTGAATGACTAAAAATATAAAAAAATATAACATTTACATTCACAAAACTGAAAAATTCCTGAATAAAATTAAATATGATAACATATCCACAGTACTAGAAATGAAAACCACATAACATATTAGGTAGATAAATTAATGAATGACTGCACATATAATGTTTTTTCATTCAATTAAATTGTTATCATACTCCATAAATACTTCATCAACTTTATCCAACAATTCAAGAAAAATATATTCAATATCATGGGAAAATAATTTAGTTTCTTGTTATTGATGATATTCAATGTCAGAGGTCTAATCTTTCACTTTATCACCCATATAATAAAAGTCTCTTTATTTTATGGGAACAACTACACTACACCCTTCATCATAAACATATTCCACATAATGTACCATTTTCTCCTATAATAAAAAAAGATATATATATATCATGTAATTCATGATCACTAACATCCATCATTCAAGGGAAGTTCACAGAAGTATCTTTTAAAGAATATTTTTTAATACCCATAGTATATCAAACCACTTTCATATGAATAAAACAATAGATAAATTACTCTAATGGTATAATTTGATAATATCAATCAGCTTTACACAGTATGAAAATTTATAAAATATAAATATATCATAATTATTTTTAAACCCTCTTCCCAATCAACTATATAAAATATAAATTCGTTCACATTGTAAGTGTTGAATTTTCTATCCCATTTTAGAGGACCCTAGGATAAAAACATCAAATATTTGGAAAACGCAACTGAAGTATCTATATTCATGATTATAAAATATTATATATATTATTATATTTAAAAAATATATGTTTCAACCTAATATACATATTTATTTCAATATTTATGATCTTACATAATGTGACAACTATTCTACAAGCTCTTTGTTATTAAATTTTTTTATATCTCTATCATTTCATGTTTGATTTCTAATCTCTTTTTTTATTCTTCAGATATTCAATAAATGAACCTGCAATTTCACTATTTCGTATTAAATAACTTTGTTTCTATAATAATCCCATTACAATCAATATAATATTCTAGATCCTCTAAATGGATTAGCCAATAGTAATAATGATTTTTGATTTCTCATGTAGTTGATTTTGAGTTGATATGTTATCAACACATCCAAATTGATTGAATCTTGACTCAATATCTTAAAATTATTTAGAATTAAAGGTAAGATACTGATTTTTTTTAAATCCTTCTGAAATATATCCTTCAGTTTGAGTTTTATTTTTCAAATATTATATCGAATGACCAATTTAACTATGAAATAAAATAAATAAAACATAATTTTGTATTTAATGAATTTGGAATAATTTTCAACTTAAGATGAGATTAAAATAAATAAATTACCTCTCAATTAGATACATCCATCAATGATGTGTGGGGCATCCTAATATAGTTTTGTTGAAAAAATTCATAGTTAAATGCATCGTGACAGTAAAAAAGGAAGGAGGAAAGATCATATACATTTCACAAAGTTCATGTATAAATATATCTAATAGGATTCCAAGCTCAGCTGGTTTTAGAGTTTTCTCACATAGGTTTCTGAAATATAAATATAATATGAGTATAACTATAGTAACATTTTCCAAAAAAATATTGTGTAATACAAATTTTAGTAAATGATGTAAAAAATATGTAAAGCATGGCTTTTCAATCCTTGTAACCTATGATGATTTAAGCCAACACACCTTTAAATACTAATTGAATACCAATCATCTACTTCCTAATTTTTTTTATTTTTAATAAGTGTGTCTTTATCAATATTTTTCATTGAAAACATTATCGTATCATGATTTCCATTTTCATCTTGACATAAATCATGCTTTATATGTATTGTTTATAATTCCCTCTAAGCATTTAGATGGTCCATTCATTTTCTATAATCATTAGGTGATGTGAAGATCAAATTTTCATAAGTATTATTCTCAATATTCATTAAATCAAGATTATGACACAACAAATTAAATTCCCAATATGAAATTTTTAAGAATATGTTTTTTTCTTCCATTTTTGTTCTACAATTTCAATTTATGTTTCACTTACAGCTCATTTCCCACTATCATTCGAATGATGAACCTACCAATATTTTTTTTCAAAATTTACATGTTGTGCCAATATTTCAAAACCTATAAACAAATATAGAGGTCGTCTATATAAACATATGCATTGAGTGTTTACTTGTTCACCCAAATTATTTAAGAAGCATCATGAAATTTTTGATGACACAATAAGCACCATTGTATACTATAAGTAAGTTTTTCAAGATAAAAAAAAGTTACTAATTATAAAAAACCAAATATGTGTAAGTGTTCTAAACAGATAAGTTCCCAAGTCCAATGAATTCAATAATTGTTAACATTAGAGAAGTGTTCATTTTGAACATTTTTCTAGAAGATGCATTATAGGTCACAACATCGCAACTCCATAACTCCTATAATTATTCAATTATAGGTTACAAGCTTATATCAATATCATTTTTAGGAATTTTTTCATTAATAATCATCAAAATTATCAAAGTTATTTGTTCATTAACATCCATGGTGGTAGATTGTAAGGGTCAGAATAACCTTCATCAATTGATAATTATTACTCAAAGTACCAAATGGGTTGATTCAATTGGTATCTAATCCCAATGAAACATTCATAGGATCAGATGAGAAATATGGATGTAGTGAATTAATGTATTCAATAATTTTGAATCTCTTTGATGTCGTATTAACTCATTGTTGTTATTAGCTATATAATTCCACTTCATGTTATTTTTGATTTTTGATGACATGAATAATCATTAAAATTATGGTTTTCAAGATAATTTACACAAACAATTTTTAGGTGTATTATTTTAATTCTAATTCATAGTTGTATGTTAACTCAGACTTCCAATATTACCCATTGACTACAATCTAGAAGAAAAAATATTTTTTAAATCTAGATTACATGTATCCTCTCCCCAACTAATCATAAAATCATTGTGACAAGTATATATTTTTGTGTAATTCAGACCAATATTGGTAAAAACGTTTTTCATATCCTAAAAATAATCATGGGTATTATCTTCATGAAATTTTTTAGGCAATAATTCCAATATCATGGGCATTATATTATTTATAATTTTATATAATAATTTTATATGGTATAACTTTAATAGAAATTAATGTTTGGAAAATTTCATAAATCTTCCTTATAGCTCAGGATTTTCATCATAAAATAAATCATGGAATTTATTTTTCTTCTGAGTGAATTAATCTCTAATATTAGTCTCTACAGCATTAATAATATGATCCAATGATATGTTAGGATCTTGATCTAGTTTTTCTGTAGTCCCCAAAAAATAGTTTTTCATGTTACTATTTTTAGAACCCTTAAACTGTTGTTCTAATATGTTTTTATGTTGATTTTGTTTCCTTTTGAATTCCAAAATTGTCATTTATATGGTTTTTCATTTCATTTTCCATTTTCAACAAAGTTGGGATCTCATTCTGTTTACTGAAATCAGAGCTAAAACTACTTATAATGTTTGATTCTCTATGCCAAATCCAGAAAAAATATTGAGTATGTAATTTCTTTAATAAAATTTTTCATAAACTTAATGACTCTTCAACCATCTCATAAATTTATATTTTGGGCATGAACATCTTATTACCCCGTAAATGGATAAATTTGGAATCGTAAAATCTACAAAAACTCCTCCAAACCCATAGCATACTAAGGTTTGTTCCTTAGTAATGTGGTCAATATTTTATCCATATATCATGAAGTGCCTAAAAATTATTAAAAAATATTAAAACACATAAGAAATATTTTTTCATTTAAAAAAGAATTATTAATTTATTCTATATAAACAATATAAATAATCATTATTCACTTTATTTTGATTATATTTTGAAAAAAAACATTTTTCTTATATTTTAGTTCAGGGGAGAGGGGGCTCAGTGATGAGGGGGGACAAGGAAGCGATAAGGGGGATCAGAATGTAGTGGCGTGGCGAGGGGGAGCAATAGTGGGGTAGTGTGTGGGAGGGGTGGTGGGGGGGATGGGTAGGTACTAAGGGTTTGGGTGAGAGCAGGGTCAACTCTAAGGGCTCTGGTATTGAGGGTGTTCAGGGATGAAGGGGGATAGGGGGGATAAGTGGTTAATTGTAAATAAAAAATATTTAGTGGTGGTTTTTCAAAAATGCCACAAATTGTTTTCAATTTTTTAGTGGAGTTTTTAAGAAACCACTATTAAATAATGAATTAGGTGGAGTGACAACACTCCATATATACTAGTTTAAAATGCATTACTTAAAATTTGGTTTTAAGTAACCTTTTGGATGAAAATTGATGGGAATTCCTTTAATACCACTTTTATATAAACCAAAATATTTAATGCAATCCTTTAAAAAAGAGCCTTTCTAAATCAAGAATATATGTATTCCTAAAAAATATTTAAATGAAATAAAATACACCTATATCAATTAATAATCACATACATATTACTAAATATGAAAATATATAAATATAAGTTAAATAAATAACCCAATTAGTTAAAATAAGATCCATATAATTACTAAAAATTTAAATGTAAAAAATGGAAAATAAATCATGAATAGTACAACATAAAATAGAAGCAATAAAAAACCCATACAGTCATTAATTTAAAATAAGAATCATGGGAGAACCACACTACGGTCACTATGTCTAGGTGAACGTGATAATTCTATATTATCCTAGTAGTGCATTTAGATTTCTAAAAAATATCTAGCTAGAGGGGGTGTCACATAATACATCACATGCATTGTTAGTAGTGGAGGACCTCTTCCTGTAATGTTTAGCCTTCCTAAGAACCCCAGGTTTCTCAAAACATTTAACAAACAAGAAAAAAAGATATTGGAAAATATTTCATTAAGTAGTACATGAAAAATTTCCATTCTAAATAAAATTTAAATCTATTTCCAATATCCAACTCAAATAATGTAATGAGAAACACTCTCCTTTTCAAAGCAATCCATGACTAAAAAATTAAACATTATATAAAACCTTATTTAAAACATTTTAAAAATAAAAGAATTTGTAATTTCCTTTCTAAAATACCTATTGGGCTTTTATAATTCATTTTAAAACACCCTTTGAAAATTTATTGGGAAAAACAATTTCAAACATAACATGTAAGATTCAAGCTTCCCCTAATCATTATAAACAAATGAATATATTTATATATACATATCCTAATGAAAATATTCCCATATTCTCATGTGAATATATACATAGATACATATAAATTTATACACACTTTTATATATGTGTATAACACCAAACACAACATGAATAACCCACACATAAATCGAAAGTGAATGACATATGATAAAATAAGTAAACTCAATAAAATAGCTCAAATAAGTAAAATTCATCCAAATCAACATCTTAAACATATATGTCAACATAAATAATCTAAAAAATAATTTCAAACAATAATAAATTTCTCTACTTATCTACAAAATCCACCATAAATATTTTATGGTAAAAATATAGTTATTATTTAGGTTCAGACACACAATAGTGGAAAATCTATAAAAAATACACTTAGTAATAAACTATCATTTCTTAAAAATCTTGTTCAATAAATATATTTAAATTTATTAATCTCACTATATTTTTAAATTTTATTATAAAACAATTTATAAAACCAAAGAATTTGTGGTATTCTAAATAAAAGTAAAATTATGGAAGCACCTACCTGGAAAAAAAATAGATGATGTGAAACCCATAAATATATAAATGAGGCTCTTAATAGGATTTCACACACCCTAAAAAATAAAACCATAAAATATTATAACCCCAAACACACCTAGAGTTTAGACAAGTAAGAAATACACTAAGATAGAGAAGTGAAATATGAGATAAGATAAGATAAATAGGAATATGGAAAGAAGAAAGCCAAGATAGATGGATTCATTTCAAACTTGAAATAAGAGGATATATATCGAAAGAGTGGGAGTGGAGTTTTGTTCCAGTGGGGTCATCTAGGATGGTAACTCAGTGTGAGAGGGTGAGATACGGGGGATATATTTAGGGGTTAAGGGGTGATTGTGAGGGGTTGATGGATAGGGAGGCAGTTATAAGGGATCAAGGGCGAGTCTGTACTCCACAATGAGGGGGTATGTAATAGAGGCAATGTGGATCAGGGTACGGTGTGGTAGTAATAGGAAATAGTTGTGGGGGAGAGGGGAAAGGGGAAGTTATGGGTGTTCAGAGGAGAGGGGCTCAACAATGAGGTCTCAAGATTGGGAGGATCAAGGGATGCGGGTGGAGGATGCTGGGGGGAGATGTGGTTTCTTTAAAGAAATGAAAAATATTTTGTGGTGTTTTTTCAGAAACCTCTACAGAATTTTTATTTTAATTTTTTTAACGGTGGACTAAGAATCTTCTACAAAAAAAGTTTTTGAAATGATGAATTTGTTGATGTTTGTCCTCAGACACAAGTCGAAAGATATATAATTAATAAGAAAATATATTTTTCAATGATATGATTTTTCATGTATATTATATTATATATAAGGATTAATGTTTTCTATATATTGAGCATGGAAGTAAGGTATCCTCATGATCTTGGTGAACAGAATCGGACTTCTATTAAGGATATCATTATGTATCTGAGGTGAACTAAATATATGATTCTAGTTTGTGGAGGATATGAAGAGCTATTTATCATGGGTTATATATATGGTAGCATTTAAAGATATCGTAATGATATGATTTAGAATTAATGATATGTATTTTTTCTCAAAGGAGGATCATGGAGTTGGAAGAGTTCAAAGCATCTCGTTATCTCTAATTCTATAGTTAAGTCCTAGTATTTAACGGGTTGCGATACAGCTAAAGAAGTAGTTAGGTTCACAAATTTCACCAATATCTTGATGTATTGACCAGTATCCAATAACCTATCCGATTTTATTATGACAACACTGTTGTATTGGCTCTTTATAAATTTCCATGGTCACATCAAAGGAAAAAGTGCATAATTTAGAAGTTTTTTCTCTCAATGTATTATTTTAATGAGGTACAGTTAAGGTTAGAAGAGTATAAATTTAGGAAAATGTGGTGGACCCCATAATTAAGGAACTATCTCAATAGATTCATGATTATAAAGTTAGATGTAGTGGATTAAAAGTTTTTTTCCTTTGGATTAAGTGAATGTGGGACTCTATTAGATTTGATTCCCTAGAACTAGATTTCTTAGTACTTGAAAACATATTTTAATTATTAATGAGGTCTCTTATCACAACATGATTATTAATTTTTATAACATTCGTATATGATAATTTACTAATAATATAGGTAACATTTAATGTTCATAGAATTTATTTGATATGACAAGAACCAAGATGTGGCATGATATTATTCATGAATATGTGTTCAATGTCCAAGTGATATCATTTTCTGGTTCATACATGGTGTAAACCATCAATGGTGGAGACTCATAGGACTTTGAGGCACCCACTCATGGTATAAACCTTTTGTAATTTTCATTGTATGATATTATTAGAACATACCCATAAATGGAAAAACTGTATTTTCATGTGTCCTTGGATGTTCCTGCATGCAGACATGTGTATTGATCCTTGGACTTTAGGATTATCATTAATGGATATCATGACTCACTTAATTTTATGTATTAATGAAAACCATGATGTTATGTAATCATAGCGAGGAATGATAAAATGGAAGATTCATGAGAGATATTACAATAATGTATATTGTGAGAAAGGATTTATCCATTGTATCTATATATAGAAATTGATATCATAGGTCCTTTGATAAGAATGGAACTACATAGCTAAATCCAAGGTCATGGAGTTCAGGGGGAGAGTTCATTTTCAGATATTCAAATAAATATAGATAAAGTATATAGTTTTAAAGAACCTGTATACATCCAATTTTATTTGAGATATCATGATAAAGGGACTATGTTACACGAAAAGCATATGTACGAGTTTTGATGTTGTTACGACATTAACTGGTTTCTCTATATGTTCCATAGTGTGTTTCTATTTTCCATCCATTGATTTTAGTTGGTTATGCATAATTCCACTAGGAAATAAGCCTAAAGATCACACACTAAGTGTATTCACAATCTCAATTAAATTAATGTATTGAATTTAACAAGTTAGAATTAATAATATTTATTCATGTTTGGTTGATCGTGAAGATTAAATCACAAGAGTTATTCAAATTAATATGTGAGTTAAATAATTATAATAAATATTTATATGTAATGTTTTTTTAATATAATATTTATTATATTTAATGATAATTAACTAAATGATATTTACTTATTAATATAGATTCATTATTAGTGGTTCATGAAATATAGAGGATAAGTGGACCGAGTTTAATGGTCCAGTTGGAAAAAGAATAAACAATATTTATATATTAATCTAGTGTTACAAATGTTAGAGACTAATAATAATATCTATATTATTATTATACTTGGGGAAACATAAGAAATAAGAGTTTTTAAAGTGTTTGTGTGTAGGTTTCGAACCCTAAACCTACTATAATAAATATCTTATTATATCACTTTCCATAATCACTCTTGTCACGAGAAACAAAAAGATCAAGGTTCTATCTCAATCCATAAATATAAATAAAGATATTTATAATTCTCATGTCTCCTACTCATCTCTTGATAAATAAAAATAATACCATGATTTCATCAACCTTCAATAATAATTCAGTTTTGGTCAACCATGAACAACGCAAGTGATCTTGATCGATCACGCTAGAACCTGGTGATTCGATGATGATTTTATAAGATTGTGGTGCACATGTGGATCACTATTATATAGATTATTTACTTGTATCCTATAGTTCAATGATAGTATGACAATATCTAGTCAATCAGATCATCAAAGAAGAGGGTATTACAAGTTGATGTAATTTAAAACTTCTTATAAATTAATTGTAAATTACATTTAAAGATCCTCCTTCTAATGGTTTTGGTCTTCATCTTCTAAATTAATATGTCGTTAAAATAAATTTTTAATAATGTTATAAATCATTTAAATTAATAGTTTTCATAAATTATGACTAAAATTTATGTATTCATTCCATTAAGGAAAAAAACTTATGCATGGAACCCACAATCCTAAAAAAATAACTGAGGGTAAAGAAACTTCAAGTTCCTTCATAAAATCATTTCAATGCTAATGGAAGGATATGTTCAACAAAAATGATGATTTAATGGAGATTATAAGATAAATCAAGAGAGATTATTTAAGGAAATTTGAACATTTCTAGTACTTATTATATGGAATTGTGGGAAACATTCACATATACAAAAATATTGTATGGATAGAAGAGCTAATTTTAGTAGGTCTATCAAAATTTCAACCTCTATGAAGAAAATTGGAGATGGAAAAATTATTAGTTTCAATGTCATTATGGATTCATGGGCAGTTCACGTAATAGAATATTTCCACTAAATGGTAGAACATTGGTGTGTGGTCAATTATCTATCCAAAAGCTTTAGCGGAGTTATTCTAGTGAATGATAAGGACTAGAATGTTTTTAGAAAAAGATATGTGAACATCTATATGAATAATGGTGTCGTATTGAGACTAAAGAATTTAAGAACACCCTAAGTCTATGGAATTACATTATTTATTAAGAGAAAATTCAGTGAGGAAGGCATCATAGTGACCATTCCAATGGATTCTAGGAATTAACTCAGGGGGTCCATCATTGTGGTGTAAGGAGTAAATTATAGAATAATCTATCTAATCAAAAGTTAAAATGAAATTTTAATTATTTGAAGTATAATTATCAAAGATCCATAATTATTGGAATTTTAGGGTTGTTTATCTTAGTAAGAATAATATTACGGTTCTATCATGTAATGGAATATTGAAGCTCAATCACATAGATATCAAAATTTGTTATATTCACATATTTGGAAAAAAAAGTGGGTTTTTTCAATATTAATGTATAGAATACCAAAGGTATGAATCAATAACTACTTCACTCGAACATACAGGGACCATCACCAGTCTAATCTCATAGAGGATCTCTTCAATTCATCACATTCATCGATAATGAATTAAGGGATTTTTTTACTTCTTTAATTATAAATAGATGTCATTAGTACCATTGTACAGTGGAAATCCATGGTGGAAAGGCAAATTTTCTAGAAGATTAAATGTCTCTCTTAGAACTATGGAAATGAATACAATGGTAAAAACCTACAAAAGTATTTCTAAAATAAAGGGATCAAGCAAGATAATTTCATATTTAAAACACCACAAAAAATGGTGTATAAAAAGGGTTATCCAAACATTGAATGCGAAGGTTAATGTGTAAAGATACATTCTAAAATTTCCAAGTCAATTTGGTATTATAAAAAGTGAATAGTCATCTGGAATTGATATGTTCTCATAGATGATAAGATCTTATAGAAATACTAGAGATTGGATGGAAAATATATTTTGAACATGGATTTAATTATCAAAGTATAATTTGATATGGATGAAATTATCTAAGGATCAGTGGTTATGTTAAGTTAATATAAAAATATATAATTTCAAAAATTATATTCATAGAAAGATATGCTAGAATGATCAAGTACTTATGAAGCTCATCTAAAAGCTCTATAATTTGAGATGATAGAATATAGTTCTATAAAAGATAGATTAGTGGAAATAGATGCACCAAAAAGATATGAAACTCATGTTCATTTGTGAATATATTCCGGGGTCAAGTGACCTATCCAAATCTTTTGAGATGATGTGAATTTACTACTTATTATTAATGCAAGAGGACCTAAATTCCAATAATAATCTGGGGACTTATAATAGTGGGAGTCATAAATGATGGAAGAAATCACTTCCTTGAAGTTTAATAGAACATTAGATTTCAATAAATTACCATAAGGGAAACAAGAACCTGTGAACAAAATGGTTATTCCATTTTAAGCAAGGATAAAATAGTATAAGAAGATATATGGAGTGATTGTTGGTTAAAGTATTCCAATAAAAGGAAGGGATCAATTTTATAGAAATTGTCTCACCAATATTAATGAGTTATACCATTAGTATAATGTTTATTTTAGTTTATTATTATTATCTACACTTAAATAAAATGGATGTAAAAACTATATTAATTTATTATGAGTTAGAGGAGAATATTTAGATTAAGCATATAAAAGTTTTAAAGATCATAAAAATGAACGTATTGTCTGTAATTTGAAAGGAACCCTCAACACCTTAAAATAATAATTTTGATAGTAGCACCATCACTTTTATGTAGTTATGAATGAAAAATGATTCACTTAGATAGACTCTAATCATTATTCCTATAAGAACTTTTGGAATGATGGGTCTTACATTTGGCTTCTTCTATATATTGATGACATGTTGCTTTTAGTTCTATAGGTTCATATATTTTGGAGTTTAAGTAAATTTTTTCTCAAATATTTTAGAAGAATGATCTCAGAAAATCTAATAAAATATTGTGGATGAGGATGTATTTTGATAAACAAATCATGAAAATTAGTGTTATCATCAAAGGACTATAACTATAATATAATTAATAGGTCCAAAATGTCTAGGTTTATTCCTATCTCAAACCCTCCTTCTGAATACATCATGTTATCCAAAAAAGACACCAAAAATGGACTATTATGTCTACTTCATCAAAAAATATCCATTTGAATTAGTTATTGGAATTTTGATTATTATAAGTATTTTTAAATGAAATTACATCACTTTTACTATACGATCTACAATTATCTTTATGCCTACCCAATAAAGTGATAATTGGGAAGTGGTGAAATGGATTGTCTGATAACTGGAAGGATATAAAGATATTTCATTTTATTTTGGGAAATTTGATTCATTACATTGTTTCATGGATTTGGATTTTTATAAACATTGTGGCACCTAGAAGAGAATGACTATCTTTGTGTTTACCTTTAGTGGTTATTTGTAAGTCTCGGTTATAACCTATGGTAACCTTGAATGTAGTTAAATACTAATATATAGTGGATGTGGAAGCTATAAAATATTTAGTTAAGTTAATAGACATGCTTAAGGAACTCGAATGCATTCTTGAAAGAGCAATGTTATTCTGTGATATTAAAAGGGAAATTCACGTTCCATGAAATCTAGTGTTTAATTTAAGGATAAATGATTAACCAAAAATTCAATTTAATATAGAATCTACTGGTGGATAAGATGTTATATTTACAAAATATAACTAGGAAGAAGGATACCTATGAAATTTTCATGAAGTTTTTGGTTCATGAATGTTTGAGGTATCATTGTACAACATTTGAACCCGGATGAATGAAATGAGTGATATAGAATTTCTCATTCATATATAAGAATGATGATTTTGAGTTTTTCCTTATTTCATGAGGTTTCTCAGTGAATTATTCAAAAAATACATTCACGTCGGAGAATGTAAACAATTATAAATTCTATTTTCAAGTTTTAATCAAATCAATTTGATGAGTGAGTTCTACAATATACAATTCTCGTGTTATTTTTTAATTGAATGTAAGAAACTTCATTGCATAGGATATTTTGTCAAAATCCCACAATTGGTGAAGGGTGCATCGATATTTCCAATGATGTGTAATCAGATATAGTAGTTGAAGTTGTGGAGGCTATAAGAAATTGATGGTCTCCAATTTTAGTGATACGCGATCCATAAACATTAGATAGAAGTTAAACTAGTTAACTGTCTAAACACATCTATTAATGTGAAGTGGGTCTACAAACACAGTTGTAATTGGTAATTTATAGTTAATTAGGAAAACTTTTATAATATCATTCATTAGTAATTTTGAATTTATAATACTTTTTATATTTCGAGTAATAAATTTAGTAAGTGTTCTCCCATGGACATAGAAATTTTCATCTAAACAATAAAATACTTTTGTTACATATTTATGTCCCTATTGTTTTTATTTTCTTCATTTTGGTGATTTGATTTATCTTCGAATGACTTTTTTCATGTTTTTACTAGTACAGTGAGTCGGTTGCATCGACTTCCCATCTCCCAGTACACTAAGATACTGATAATATACAAAGTATAGGTTATTCTATGTAAAAATGTTTTGTTTATTTGTTATTATAGTAAATTAAATCTCTTAGTTCCATTTATTGCATAGGATGTACTTTCCAAAAATATTTATTATCATTGTCTCTATAAATTCCAAAATTATAGTAAAATATTTGAGGCACATAGATTTTTTGGTGCTTTAAGGAATTAGTCACAACATACTATGTGTAATCCAAATATGTGACTCTGTTCATGTGGTTATATTTATTTGGACAAATTAGTGAATAGTGAAGGAAAACATGATTTTCCTAAACATGCACATGATCACATTAAAACATGTGATAATTTCTAAAAAAGTGAATATCATTTAGAAAACATTCCAGTTGAAGGAAAAAAATTTGCTAATGTTTCTTGAGATATTCACATTGATTTGTACGGGCCAATATCACCCAAATACATTGATAAAAAAGTAATAGTGTTCTATTCATCTATTAGTTTAGGAGGATGTCATGGATTATGATTATCTCCCTCAAATATCTAGTACTACCACATATTTATGGAGAAGATTCTTGGATAGAAAAGATATAATTTTTGAACTAATAATGGCCCAAAATTCATTAGTAATTAAATGGATCAATATCACAAAAAAAAGGATAAGGTACCAAGACTTGGGGGTGATGACTCCTCAATAAAATAGTTCTGTTGAAAGGAGTAATTGAATAATCAATAATATTTTAACAACCCAAACTCTCGTTGTTTAAATTTAATTTTCAATAAATAAATAAATTATTAAGTAATGTAGTCATAAAAAACTCATACAATATATTTTGTTAAATATATTGGACCATTATAATCTATATCCATAATTTTTCTATCAGGATTAAAATACAATTCATCATAATTACCTTTGGTAATATAGTAATTCTATATTTTCCATTAATATTATTACATAATAAGGGTTAGGATAAATTCTAATTGACATAGAAGGATGAAGTAACGGTCTCAACTAGTGGGATCATAACCTAAGAATCCCATTTATTAGATATTTTAAGTTATATGGAATCACTAGAACATTCCCTTATCTAATCCCAATCCAATAATCAAAAACTAAAACATGGTCAAAACCATTTATGGGATAATATCATGCTTAAAGAGATCACTTCCAAAACCATGTTCTCTAAGCCACCCCAAAAAAGTACGCCCATAAAATACTTTAACCATAATGAATACACTAGTGTAATAAGGGGTTTCATATCTAGAACCTAGTACTATGATTTTTTTAAATATAAAATAATTATTATATTTAACCCTTTTTATTAATACTTTATAAATTATTATATAATGAGTTTGATAAAAATTATATTTTGATATGAAAAATAAAAACTATACTCTTGAGAAATATATAGTTTGAATTTAAAAAAAACTTTTTGATAACTTCACAAATTCTTGAAATAAAGTTTATTTTTATAAAATATTCTTATAAAACAATATTTATTTAACTATATATGATAGTATAATTTAATTAAGTACAATATAATCATTATAATTGTCAAAAAGTTGTTAGCGTTGTAAAAAATAGTATTTTTTTGTAAACAAATATTTTTTTTTAAATTGTAAATTCTAATATATTGAAATTTATTTTTATAAAATAAATATATTTTTACATAAAAACATTGATATTATCCTATTGTGAATTTTTCATATTTTTATGAGAAATAAGATTTTTTGATAAAATTTAAATATGGTATAAATATATTTTATGTATTCTGACATTATTACTACCTAAAAGTGATTTTATAAATACTATAGTGGGAATCCATGAGAAAAGATAGATATAAACAATAAAATATTGTGTTCTGTAGTTTTTTTATTAATTTTAAAATCATATAATGAATCATTTGAAACCTATATTATATTGGAAGGATTTGAAAATAGTTCTTAATGAACATGACTCACTTCCACATCATTAACGGTATAATTTTAAGGATGCCATATCTTATCCTAACAAAAAAAATAAAGATCACTCCTCTTTGTTAAAATACATGGTAAAATATATTGGGAATTTTTGTGGTTTCAATTTTTATTATCACTTAGAGTCAAAAACCTATATTTAGAAATTAGTAAAGAATTTACCCTCTATTTTCATATAAATAATCACCCATCCTCCCATTCCTATTTACTCAATACCCAATGAGAACAGAATTCCACTAGCTCCCACTATTTAAATACCTCCCAAGGTTTTGATAAACTCTTAATATTCTTCTACTTATCTTTTAGAATCGCCCTCCCAAGGTAAGGGATTCTCTTCCAATTCCTCTTTATTCAAGTACATTATTTATATTGTACCTTTTTTCTAATTTTTCAAGTTGACCTGAGTTTTGGAGAATCCATTTATTTTACCTTTAGTAACATAGTATGAGACCACCTTTCACTCCCATTATTCCCTTATATGAAACATTATATACCCCCATTTTTTTGACAAAAATATCTCATGATTTTACATGCCAAACTTTTATATTTGGAATACCCATCCTTATATCCATTAAAGGGTATTCATGTATATGTAAATATCCTTCTTTGATCGGGTAGTTAAATGTATGAAACCCACACTCTATAATCGCTAAATTATAAGCGATGAGATATATTTTTATGTTATATGATCTGTGTGGAACATAAATGAATGTGTATGACATGAATTTAATAGGTGGTACTGAAATTATATATTCTTCCAATGAATTAGGTAAATGTTTTTATCTTATGAGATTTTATGTATGGTGTGTGGGTGGTTATCCTAATAACATTATGTTATGATGTCTCAGTAGTTATCCTTTAGTTATTCTTATGATGTCATGATTCAAACTTTTTCACATTCCTATGATACTTTCATGTTGTCATCTTATATCATGCTATAATATTAATAATTATGATTCTCACTTATCTATTTCATTAGTGTATGCCTCTTGAATCACAGGTATTTCTTTACTTTATTATATGATTTTAGTATTACCTTATTGGGCTTTATAACTCAACACTTTCTTATGTATATCCCCTTTTTATCTAGTGCAGTATTAGATGATCAAATGAATTTAAGGTACTGTTATGAATTTTTAAATAATTTAACTGTATCCTAGTTTCGAGTTATTTTTCTATGTCTCTAATTACACACACACACTGGCCCTCTCAAAATTTTGGGATTTTATTATGTGTATATTTATTTAATAAACCATTAATTAAAATATATAAAAGATGTCGGTTTTCATAGTTCGTATCAAAGTAAGGTCTAGTTTTTTTATGGATTGGTATGAGAAACCATTAGAAAAACATGTAAGGATAATACTAAATATATGAAAACATATTAAAAATTTTTAAAGTATAACTTACTCTGTTTTCTAAAAAATTACTTCCTGGTATAGATACAGGATGGTGGATACAGTTTTGGAATAGATATACATAGGGTAACAAATCTGAAAGGGATCATTTAGTATTAACTCAAATTATAACTAGTGTATGAAAAAATTAATAATACTTCACACCTGGTC
Organism: Viscum album; assembly: GCA_963277665.1. NCBI lineage: Eukaryota > Viridiplantae > Streptophyta > Magnoliopsida > Santalales > Viscaceae > Viscum > Viscum album. The sequence continues at coordinate 281,324,606 of OY728125.1, forward strand.
AGACACTCGTATGGGATGTTTTTTGGTTAATCATGTTTTTTTTAACAAACCATTATTAATAGAACAAAAATGAAAATGAAATTTAATATTATGAAATAGTTAATGGAAGCATATATTAAAACCTATAAATTAATTAAATAAATAATACATGTAATTTATTAGTTATCCCCAAAATTTTCATAGTTCCGCTTTTATATGTGCATCCCTACATTTCCTTTAATTTAGTAAATGGGTGGAAATATGAGGAACTGAGTAAAAAACCAATATTATGGGATATATGGTGACCTCCCAAATGAAATTCCCAAACAAATAGGAGAAGGATTTGGAAACATCAGGAAAATAATAAACCAATTAACTCATGTTTTAATCAAAACATAAATTAGGGGGAAACCCCACAACCCCCTAATAAATATTAATTTTTAATTGAGACCTTTTTGTCACAATGGATTCAATATTTTTTTGATCTTCTCATCACATAATAATAAAAAAATGGATAGACACAGTTGAGAAGATATTATTCTACCTTTAATTTTATGAGAAAGGGAAGGTCGTGTGGGATATTTTTTGTATAGATGGGGAAGCTGATCAACGGTAAACTTTGATCAAGAATATGAATCCCAAATAAAAATTTGAAGTAATAGAGTTGTAATAATATTAGAAAAAAATAAAAAATATTTTCTTCTTACTCACTAAATTAATATATAGATATATTTTATTGGCCTCAATGAAAATGATGATGAATCCATCCTAGCATACAAGGTAAACTTCACATGACATTCACGATACACCTCAAACATTTTCATTGACCCTAAATGTTCTGTTCACTAACTTCATCCCAACAGGAATATGTTCTACATAACATCCAATAAATGAATTCACATGGATCCTTTTGGATGATTTATTGAATGCTATTATAGTATGAGGACTCAAACGAAGGATGATATTGAAACCATACCCCTTTGATGTCCTTGGAGCAGGATCACAAAATTTCTTCTAGTGTCTGGATAGTCACTCAAATTCCCTATCTGTTAGGGGGAAATTCATACTAAAGTTCAACTCCATATTTAGATCATGTTCAACAATATTATAGATCTTCAAGGTAAATATCATATCTTTCTATAACATAATTTATAGTGTTGTTTTATTTATCATCGCCACCTCTCTAATGTATATCCTTTAAATTTTAACAGGTTATATGTCCTCTTGAATTTCAATGAAGTGATCAGTATTTATAAGATGATACATCACAAACCATATAGAATTATATCCTCTTGATTTATTTATAATAATAATGACCAAGTCCATGGTTATTTTTTCCATTTCCTTTTAGTATTGGGAAATGGTTGCATCATATCCTTATACTTTTCCCATTAATCCTTAACTTTCGATCATACTGAAGACATTGATGTATATTTTGTTATATCCTTTTTCAAATTGTCCCACAAATGATTTTCTCAGAGATTTAAATACTTATTTGTTATCTCTAGGTGTTTGAAAAATGTCGATCAATGTGAATCATTCAAAAACACTATCCTTATCTCAGGATTTTATAGTGCACATAGTTATGACCCAAATCTTACCACTAATTCTTCGTGAATTTTTATCTCCAAGGATTTATCTTTTCTTATAACTTCTACATTCTTCTAAATTTCTTCATCATATGATTGAGCATACATTATATTATTATGAAGGTATGGTTGAGATATAATTTTAGAAAGGAATAATCATGTTCATTCCTTTATGATTCCCATGTCCATCCTCATCAAGACTAATAATATTGGATCGTTCTTAATTCCTATCTTTGATAACTTATTCAGATCATTTCTACTTAGAAAATCTTTCACTTTATTTTCTTTACTAGGATAATAAGGGATTGAGTAGTCATGGTCCTTGATCAAGTCTACCGATATTTCCTAATTTATGTGAAGCTTTTTCTTTGTGATTATAAATTTGAGTATCTTATAATCTATACATATTTTATACTTATCCCAATATAGATAATGATTCTATATTTTTAGCACAACTATCAGTGAAACCAACTCCAAATCATGTGTGGAATAGTTCTTCTCCTATAATTTAAAATAATTTAGTCACATGATATCACATTGTCATTTTTCATTATCACAAATCTCAAACCCTTATTTGTATCATAGTTATATACCAGGAAATTTCCTATCATGATGGTTTCATGAGGACCAGTGTATTGATAAGACACATTTTCAAAACCATACAACTCTTTTCACATCCAATTTTCTAGAAACAATGTACACCTTTTTTATTCAACTTTGTTAGTTTGATTTATAATCATGAAAATTTTCTTACAAATTTTTAGTAACACTCATAAAATCAAAAGAAACTATGGATCTCAGTTACAAAAGTTGGTCTAAATAATTAATAAATTTCCATTGTCTTAAAAGGGTCCATATATATCTATTTCATGGTGATATCATGGCCTAATAATGATAATTATTTCATCTAGAACTCACATTTACTATACTTTTCAAATAAATTATTATTTAACAGACTATTAACCATGGAATTAAAATACTTCTCATTCTCCTCCTTTCTTTTTGAGTATATCCGAATATCATATATGAAGACTACCATAGTTTTTTTGAGGTAATCTATAAGGACTCTATAAATTAATCACATAAATATTTATATATTATTAGCGAGTCTATAAGTAATTACAATAAACGCATAGTGTCCATACCTTGTTTGAAAATTAGTTTTAGGAATATATTCCTTCTTATTCTTTAATTGATGATATCCCAACCGAAGGTCCACCTCAGAGATATATTAGTCTCATTTAGTTTATGGAAAACTCATATATATATGGTAGGGAATACTTGTTCTTTATCATGATTTTATTGAGTTATTAATAATCAATACATAGCAGCATTTACCCATCCTTAATCTTGATGAATAAAACCAGTGTACCCCATGGTGAACCACTAGAGAATATAAAAACCATTTTCATGTTTTATTGTAATTTATTTTTCAATTCCTATAAACAATTTGTATACATTATTTAAGGGGTAATTAATATAGGAAGAGATCTATGTGTAAGTTCAATTGAGAACTCAGCCTCTCAGTTGGGAGGAATGCCAAGAAACTCTTTAGAGAATATATCAGTATAATATCTCACAATACATATGTATCTAATAATGATTCTCTCCTTTTTATCGATGATTTAACTAATATATGCTTTCTCATAAGGAAATAATATCCACACTTAAATAAAAAAAATGGGGGAGACTAATCGTGCTCCTTACACTAGTATATAATCTTAGGAATACTCAGGATGTGAATAGAGATCCCTCATTCCCAATAATCGATCTTAACTTTTTATAGGGATCACCAACCCATGGCCAGTATAGCATCAAACTCTACCAACAGAAGTAATAAGAGATTTAATGGATAATTCATTCCAAAAAAATTGGCTGGGGAGGAGTTATATACTTTTTATTCAATAATTACCCCCATTTACTATTATCAAGGATAACTTACAATATATTTTTTGATTTGGTGTTTTAATAGTTGTACCAAACATGAATGATATGAAATATTGTTTACATCCAGAATCAAGTAGTAAGTTTTATATTCTTGAATTAATAACTAGAATAGCTATCACCACATCACTATTAGGATCCACCTCATTAGTAATTATAGCTTGTATTGTCCTTAATCTCTAGGCCTTAGATTTTTTTTTCGATGATTTTCTCTAACAACCCATGGCTTTGGTCGTTAGCTTGCATAATTCTAGTGTTCCTTGATTTTGAAATATTTTACTGTGGGATGAGTGTTGATATAAACCTTATTTTCTGATATTTAATGAGTTTATTTTTTATCTCTCTTTGGAATTTATTATACTGATTTTCTTCCTTTCCACACATGAATTATCTCCCAGTTCCCTTCACATAGTTTTTGTGATGTTTCTCCCCACACTTTTGACACATGGGATGTTGGGTTTTACTTCCTCCATGAGATTTATCTATTGGTCCTCCAATATAAAACTCCATATTATTATTTTTATCTCTAGTCCCATGCAATAACTTAGATTCTCCAATACTCATCTAAACAATGAAGGAACAATGAAATATCTCTTCTTAGGTGTCAAAGTCACGAATTGATATAGTTTTTCTAATACTTTAATTTATTCCACTAAATTATAAGTCTACCATATATTTTATATTGATGATGAATTTGAAGTAATACTATCAAATCCATTTGAATTTTTCCTCATATGCCCTGATAGACTCATATTCATTTTTCTTTAGTCTGGGGAAGTCCCACTCTATTTTAAGATAGAGATTTTGTAGAAAATATTTTTTGAAATATATTATCTTTAATTATTACCATTATAGGGAATCAATATAATATTTAGAGTTTTTTACATTATCATAATCCACTAATGATCAGTTTCCCCCTCTATGAGATAAATGGCTGGCATAACTTTCTCTTATTCTAAGCGTTGGAGGATAGAGAATATCTTCTCAATGGATTTAATACATTATTTTCTGATGAGGGGATTAGAATGTTAGATAATGGAAGGAGATCTTATTCATATAAAATACACTACCACAACATGATCTTTCTTAGGAGAAAGATGGAATTTTACATGATTCATGTTATTACTTAAAACTTGAGCCATTTGATCTAGTACTTCCATGAATTTCTTACCTTATTATTTCATAAGGTTAGGCATAAAATTAGTGTATTCAAAACATTTCCTATTATGTTGGTTGTTGGTAGGGTTCATCCTATTTACCACTAGTAACTAAAAAATAAAATTGTGGACGAAAATACGTAAACTAAAAAAGAATATAAAAAAGGAAAACTTTGACCATATAGGGAATAACTTAAAAATATTACATAATTCCAAACATATGAGTCTCTATGCTTCAATCTAGGTTATGTACGGTTCTTTTTCTTATATGTAGAATTTTCTATATGGTTCTCAAAAAAGTATTCTAGTCCTTAGCCACAAAAATAATGGTAACATTCCTCTGATACCAACTATAGTGACTAAATCAGTTTGTAAAAATTATTACATGTTTATTAACATAAATATAAATAAAATAAAAACTGAGGATTAAAAGACCTATTGTCTTTGGAAAACTAGGTATAGAAAATGAAAACATGAATCTAAAAAAATTATTTATTTTAATCTCCACAATAAGATCAAAAATACATATAAGATCCTAGAACTACATAAGATAACATAAGGAATAAATTAATGAAATTGGTGTGATAAAATATCTTAATAAGATAATAAACAATATGGGGAAGCAAAACATGTGAGTCAATGGTATATTATGATATCATAAAAGAGAAGTCTCATGAGTAATCACATGGGATAATAACATAAAATAAATGGCTTCATAAGATCATAGAACCATTGTAAATTTTATATGAACACAAAACATGACATAAGAATAAGTCAATGTTAACTACCAAGACAATGTCACATGGTGGATCGAGTCCAATTGTGGATTAGGATTACTCCCTAATCTCATGCATAATGTCTCAGGATATAGAATCTTTACCCAGTGAATTGGAGTGCTATCTGGTTTCACACAACATAAAATTTTCTTGATTATGTGTTCCATAAAATTTAATCCATCATAAGGCAAAATCATATGATTGTCTTATGAAAATAAATGGGTTACATGTCTTACCTCGTATTATAATCAAAGGAAATTTCATAATGAGGGAATTTAAGAAATTAACATATGAAATTTATTACCTTATAAAAGGAAGGGATAATAGGCTAATAAATATTTTAGATACATTCATATGGAATTTACAAGCAATCCATAATGTTAAAAAAGAGGTATAAAGTAAATTGGGGAGAGAAAGTTCATAACCCAAACAAAAAGGGTGGTTTGGATAGATCCCTTACATTGAGTCTAACTCATCATTTATGTTCTTTATCTTTATAAATAATAAACTTATTTTATTTACATAACTTATTAATAACAATTTTCAATTTTATTATTCATTGAATTTTATTTATTACCATTCTTTCTGATGCTTTTTTCAGCGTTTTCATCCATTTGTGGAGGATGCATTAGTGGTTACCCCATATTCTAGCTTTCCAAAGGTGGGTGGCATCTATCACTTATTAAGGGATGTCTTCTCAATGATCAAAACAGGATGATGGGATGTCAGTATCTCCTTTTGTGGATTCCTCCTCAGAATTCATCACCTACTCTGGGTCTCCCTCATATATTAATATATTTTTCGTGAAACTCTTACTCGGTGCCATATCATCTTGGATGTTGGTTAATTACACTGCTTCTGTTAGGACATTCAAAAGGGTCATGTCAGGGTAGCAACCTTCGATCAGGGGAGTATTAATGTTGGACATCATTGGTGTGTTTGGACACTGAAACACCGATGTGTATGGGTTTATTCCCCTTTTTATAGGGCTTCTCAAGAGTGAAAAAGACTAAGGAATCCCACATCGAATGCAAGGAATTGTATTCCATGTGCATGTCCCTGAGGTTTTACTCGGCTTCTATGTTAGCGCAGGGTATTTCATGAGTTTAACATCTAGAAGAGATGGATCAGACTAAAAGGAACACTAATAAGAGTGGATCATATGGGTGTATCCCCAAGAGGGATAACCTACGGTGTTTACTAGATGACTGGATCAAAATGTCCAATGAAGACAAATCCAAGGATTCTAGGGTACTTATAATGTAGATTCCAAGGTTTAACATTGGCTGGGAGTGAACCTTAGGGAGGTTTTCAATGTACCATGTCCTGAGCAACAAGGATCAAAACCCACGTAATTCATAGGGGTGATGAATCTAGGTGTATACGAAGGACAAAGAACCTGATACATATTGGGTCTTACACATAAATAACATCAAATCGAAATAGGGGAACTCTTGGTTGGATGGTTATCAATTGTGTTGGGATTACGATTGGTTATCTACCCAAATGGGTGGTATGATTTCACCGAGAGGCAGTGGCCAGAGTTTGAATTAGTATGGATGATGGATGGTCTAATGAAGTGAATAACAGGAATGGGATGGATCCAACATGAATACATTGGTCATACTAGGCTTGAATCTCAGAGAGGATTATTACGTATCTCGTGGTATGGAATCAAATTCCACATAGTTCGGTGGGGTGATAGGACACCTGAGGAGGTGGCCTGTGATAATGGACGTATGGATGTAACCCGAAGGAAGTGGAACTTTTATATTGGGGAATGACCTTCCTGAAATGGATAGGATCAAGGGAGAGACCAAGATGGGACATGGGTGAGAGGCTTGAACCTCATGGAGGCTTCCTATATATCCCCATTGTAGGGAATCAAAGTCCACATAGTTCAGGGTCGGGATATAATTAGGGTGTGTACAGAGGAAAACAACATAAAGAAATGATGGGTCATACACACAGTTAGTATCCTGATAGCTGGTCTGATCCACTAAGGTATGGACCAAGGATGTCTGTCCCAGTAAAGGGGACACTAAAATTTACTAGTGTTTATGGTTTAATCTCAAGGAGGCTTCCTATATACCCCATCTAGAAGACAGGGATCAAAACCCACGTAGTTCTAATGGTTTTACCAATGTTTGGGGTTGAACCACATGGAGAATTACTATGAACTTGATTAGGATATACGGATAAAAACCCACTTAGTTCATATGAGTATAGTTTAACATAAGGCGGGATAAAAGGAGAATACAGTTTAACATCATGTAGTATGGGGGAAAACCGGCGTGAAGTGGTCGGGACAGATGGGTGTTGGGGTTGAACCTCAGGTAGGCTTCCTACATACTTTGCTTGGAATGAGAAGGGATCAAAGTCCATGTACTTCTAAATGGGGGGCTTGGGATATACACGTGAAGGTGGCCCAGGGAGGATGCCCTGACCAGGGCTTACTCTAATCCCACTTGAGTCATGCTTGGTGTGAGAAAAAAATAGGCAACAAATACCTGAGTATCACATCATGAATGGTGCATCCACAAGGAAGAGAGTGGGGCTTAGGGATGGTAGGTGGCCTAGGGAGATGGATATTAGGACTTAATCTAGGATGGAGGCCCAATAGAGAAAAATCACCAAGGTAAAGGGACGGGGTATCAGAGGTCCCTGTGCCTATATCTTTATTGGCCTTTGTACATGGAAGAACATAGGAGGAGAATGGATGCTCCCTCCCAAAACAAAAGCTTGGGGATTACACCAAGATGGTTGCCCTCCTCACGGATAGATTTCATTCCGTGCAAGGAGGATCTCATTCCATGTGATTAAGATATCACTTCTGTAAAGACTAGTGGGCATGGAAACCGTCTGAGGCAAGGTGACTTGTGTATATTACATATTTTGAGGCTATAGTTTAACATCTTTTGCTAAGGAAAATGGTGCTCAGCTATTTAACATCCTACAGCTCTGATGATATGGATTCACTCCCCACATCTAGGACTTACATAACCGGTATTCTTTAACCCCTGATGAAGGGAAGTAACTTGTAATGACTTGGGGAGGCATGTTTTGGTAGTGATCCATTAAGGGTCTCATGTTGGCGTGGCTATGTGAAGAAGTAATAGATATTTTCATGGATATGCGGAGAAGTATGAGGATATGAAATGGAATATGAGGTAGCACACAAGGGACCATGAAATAATTTTGTACATGCCTGAAGGACCATATTGGAAAGGGACTTGTGAAGAAGAGGGTATCATGGGAAGAGACCTTGTGAAGCTTTGGTGCTCCACAAAGTGGAGAGACTCCGCGAATGTGTTTTCTTCATGAAGTGGAGTGCCCTAGCCAAGCCGTGTGGTATACATGTGTATAAAGGGGGCTTCGTGACATGAATGTGCTTTCACATAGTTCGAATTCGTGGAGCATGAGTTCTTTGAAATGTGTGACATTACAAAGAAATGAACATTATGAAGCATAGTGATCAAGCCTTAGCATGGGGTCCACACAAGAATAGAAGGTACTTCGTGAAGCATGAGTGATTTGAGAATACGTGAGTTCCCTTACAGATATCCTTCTTTTGGGATGGCATGTGGGCTTCATAAAGGGAATCCCTACTTGATGAGGGGGTTTATTTGATCTTAGGGAAAGTTATTTCTCAATGCTAAAATACTTTAAGGAGTTCAATTTTATCAATGCTTCATATAGAAGATGGTGCTTCCCAATTTGAGAGCTGAGAATGCAAACGGTCAGGGTATTTGTCCTTTGGGCTCAAGGGAAGCCTGGTATTTTTAGGTGAAAGGGGGGCATGAAGCTCTGATAGTGCGTTGCAAAGCTTCTTCAAATTTTCCATTGAAGGTGGCTTGCGTCATGTTCTTCATAACCACAGAGTCAATTGTCATCACATCTGTGGTGTATAGGCCTCCTTCATTACCTCTGTGGTGCTCGTAGAGGATTCTATCAATTTCCATGGAATCGTAGAGGCGATCATGTTCCCTCCATGTCACAAAGATTTCAGTCAATTTTATCATAACTGTAGAGCCTATCGCTTCTTTCCTCTACGGAGATTACAGAGGGGACCATGACATTGCATCAGCCACGGTATCGAAGGGATTCTCACTGGACACGGTGTTGAAGGGATTTCTAAAGGTGTTTCACAAAGTAGTCCCATTTTCATTGGTGTTCTCTTTGTATAGTTTCCCTATGCACACATTTTGGCTCCAAAACCTATGTTATATACAATTACTTAGGTTCTTATCATATGTTTTTATGATATTCAACTCATATATCCAAAATAATCTGTGTTATCTGAATATGGTTAAGGGTATCATTAATTAATTATATATTGAATAATAAACATTTAATTATTATCATTTTTATACATAAATTATAATATAGAAACTAAAAATTATATATGGTTATGAAAAATTAAAATATGTTACAATCATAGAGGTGGTAGGTTGTACATACGCATGTGTAACGTTTCCATTTTCAATGATCATTATGGAAAGAAGGTAAGTATTATTTTATCATTAAAAAATTATCATTATATTGTAAATATAATTTTTATTTCTTTAAATACACTTACATATATCAGTCTTGTGATGTAGTTGTGAAACAAAATCACATTTCTTCATGGAGGTGGTAATCCACATGTATGCACAAATGATGTTATCTTTTTATAATGAATGTAAAGGTAAGAAAGAATATGATAAAATATATTAAAATCATGATAAATATGTCACTAATATCATATATATACATATATAATACATCATTAAAACCAAATGTGAGTTGTGGTGATGGAAAACTGAATTTCATCGGTTCGTGTGGTTGTAGTCCTCCATACACATGAACAAAAATTATATTTCCCATTTGATGTAAGAGGTGATGGATATAGAATATTACATTAATATAATAAGGTCCTGGTATATAGAAGATAAAGATGATAATATCTTATCTTTTTTAGATAAGATATTATAGAGGTAGAATACTAAACAAAACTAAAACATTCTGTTTAAAAAATACCAACAATTTTGAAAAACCCCTTTTATTTTCACCATCATCACTCTAAGGTTGTTATTATGACCAAAATAAGACCTATGGATGGTTTTGGGGATTATAGGAATGAAGTTTTAAATAATTTTTTAAACTTAAATGCTTTATAAGTGTAAATAAAAGAGGATAGGTGGTTCCCTTTTATAAATGAGTAGAGGGAAACTCTTAGAATTACTTAAAATATAAAATTAATTTTCAGAAAAAAGGATCCAAATTGATATAATTTGAATATAATATGATTATGGGTCTAAATAAAATAATAAAAAAATTTCACATGTTTATATTAGTTTTTTACCCATATCACTTCATTTTAACATACTTTATCCATTTTTGAAAATTACCCTGATAACAAACATTTTACTATTTTGGGGTCAATATAGCTATTATAAAAAATGACCAATAAATGGGCAATATTTCATATTTTTAAACATATAAAGATATATTGGATAAATATAGTATTTAAATGAAATTAAAATAATTTAATAAAATATTATTTATTATAAAATAACATTAATGTCATTTTTGGAACAATTCATTTAATTTGACATTGAAATAAACCTAAAAACAATAGATTTAGAATATAATTAATTAAAAACATAATAATATGTAAATTGTATCTAAAATTCATGAGACCAAATAATTCATTCAAATTAAATTACTTTAAACATTTTTAAATTCATTTATTTTATTTTTCTATTAATTGAATAAATATTGTGTTTCCATTGTGTAAGAATTTAGGTTAATTATTTCATCTTTAAAAAGTAAAAATAAATTAAAATGATACAAATAAGTCATTTATAATTCAATTAAATATTTATAATAAAATATAATTTTTTATTATCCTTATTACAAAATATTATATATATTAAAAATTAGAGAGTGCCATTTTCGATTTATCTTTTACTTGTTTATTATAATGGTAAAAATCACATACAAATGAAAATAAGGGACATATGTTTGATTATTGGATGACTATGAATGGAATAGAATCATAAAATAAAAATAATTCATGTTTTGGTGTCTTTTTCTAGTTATTATCATATTTTTATTAACCTTAGTACCTGATTTACCCTTATTGTGGTGATAATAAATTATTATGGTTACTATTCATAACAAAAAAACAAATTGAACTATTTACCAAATTTCAGCATTAAAATTTTAAATATGTAATACTTTTTTACATATTCAATTCACATAAGTGGCATAAGTGAATTTAATTTTAAAACATCAAACTTAATGAAAAACAGATTTTTAGAAAAAATGCCTTTTGAGTATAAAAGGTTTTATACCAAATTCTAGTATAAGATTCATTATAAATATCATAATATGATTATAATAAATAAAAATAAACTAATTAAATTGTAAAAACCCCAAAATTTAATTTTATTTTGTAAATACATTAAAATAAAATATATTTTTAAATAAAATTCAATATTTTTCACTTTTCAATGAAAAGACAAACTTTTTATAAAGATATAAAAATTCCACCATAAAATAATTATAAAACGATGATTTCATAAATTAATTTCTTTTCAAAAAATTGATTTTAAAAATTTTTAGATATTTATTATATTATTTTCTCAAAAAAAGAAATAAAAACCATTTTTGAAGAAAATGTATTTTCTAAAGAATAAAGTGAGTTTACTAAAAATTGATTGATTATTTACTAGGAATTTATCAATAAATTTAGATTTATTATGAATTTTATATATATTTTTAAAGTATTTAATCCTATTACTACCCTCCAATTTGATGACTTGAATAAAATCATCATATTAGAATAATAATATTTCATTGTTTATTTAGGCACATTTTTCACTGTCCTAGACACCTTAAAAATAATTCTTTATAAAATATCTGGGGTTACAATATACCAACCCAGTTCAATGTTCTACATCACCCATGTCTTCTTTCCACGAGTCCTAAGGTGTGATCTAGATCACTCTGTGCTAGAGACAATGGTATAAAAGTGTAACCCTTGGGAATTTTTTTACCATTGGAATCCCATAAGAATATAAAATTGATTACATTAAGAATGTTATGAGATCATTCCTTAATTATGACATCCACACAATAATATGAATAGTTTAGATATATAATGACATCAAAATATAGTACTGAAAATATAACAAAAAACCAACAACTCATAAATAGTGCACTATAGGTCTCAGAAAAATAGAAATTGATGTTAATATAAAGAATAAACAAAAAATATGACTTTGAGATAAATTTTTATATATAATAACCCAAAGTCTCAGCAAGTATTACAAACACTCCACATGAACCTACCCATTATGTTACAATTATTTACCAGAAAACACATTCGTGAAGGATTTTAATCATCGAGAGGAATCACCATACACATATTACAAAATAATATACTTGTAACCTATAAGACAAGTATATAGACACCCAAATACAAATGTAGGTTATAAGGAATATCTTATAGGATACCACCATAAATCCACATAATTATTGTCTTCATGAAAACCATTCATTCACATTTGAAAATTGATCAAAATCCATTTTTCATTTAAAATAGTTTTATCAAATAATTTATCTTTTCAAAGTAGTTATATTTCCATAAAAAATCACTGTAAAAAACATTAATAAAAATTAGTAAATAAGGATGAATTACATAAATTTCTAATGAAATGATCCAAAAGTAGTTTAAACCCCATCTCAAACCATACATGTAACATAATAATCATACCCCAATACACCCTCTCACATATATAATCACACAATAAATAATAAACTTGCACTAACCTGTCTCTTAGACCTCTTTCTCAAATATTTGATATTTTACAACCTCCTAGAAACTCCAAGAACAAATACATAAATAACCAAACTGAAAATAACATATAATTGTGACCCGTCAGGTGTTACAATTCCCCCCACGATGCCACTTTCTTCCACTAAAATGTGTATAATGCATCTATTTAATAATAATTTAAGGCCAAATATATATCTCACCAAGGATTGATTCTCCTAAAACTTGTGTTCATATATGACACACCATTTTTAGAACACTAACTAGAGCGTATGTTCACTACAAAGTGATGGCCTTGATTTTCTAAAAACCATGAAACAAACTAGTCAAATATGGTAATATCACATTCCGGATCCCAATCTTCTCACTCAACATCAACAATAACCTAAACTATAAATCCACAAATCAAGGTACCCCACAATGAAATGGCCCAACAAATAATAGAATTAACAAACCCAAATCTTCCAAATGATAATGTCCCTACCAAATCATTACCTAATAATTGTGCTTGAATATTAACAAAATTTCCCTAACCAAGCTATGAATTGTTCAAATAATAAATAATGAATTGAGACAGAAGACCCATAATCAATGGTTCAGGATTTGTGGAATCTATCATATAATAATATAGAAGACTAAAACTTTAGAATGTGATTCAAAGGGATACAATATCACACTCAATGTTCAAGACCACAAATAACTAGATATAACCACCACTCACCCATGAGTGATCAATAAACTAAAAAAATGAACCAAATATGATTTGTCCTGACACGACCCCCTCCCCAAAAAGTGTACCCCTCCTGGGCCGGCAATGTGAGAAGGGAGATAATGACCCCTGAGTCCCTCCTCCAGTAGGACCCGGGTTGGCGACTAACACTAAGGGTATAATACACACACAAATGGGAGGCATTACCCTCTAAGAGAACACATGCAGAAGAGAGGGATAGAATAGACTCCAATCAACTCCAACTTAGAACTGAGATATAAAAGGAAAACAAGTAAATATATGAAATGTCATGCAAAAGTACTACAACTGAAGGGGAAAACTAAAAGTACCCAAAAAAAAAGTAAAACGGCAGCGACCACAGGCCCGAACAACTCCTCCTCCAACCACAAGCTAGTAGTAACCCTCTTGATCTCCAACCTGCTCCAAGTGACCTGAAAAACAGTTTATAGATACATAGGGTGAGTATAACAGTATACTCAGTAGGATCCTCCCCAAGCCTCTCGTGCAAAAGTAATGAAAGCATGCTAAAGCCCAGTGAACAACAAGTGAAACTAACTCGTCACCTAAACAGGTATACTATGTTCCCAACCTCACCATGGCTACTCTCACCAAGTAACGCATACAAGAATATAGCATATAGTATAGAATATCAAGGGTACCCCGCTACTACTTCCCCACTGGTTTGCCTCTTTGCCCCAACGACATACGTCCTGTGCATCTCTCTCCAAGGCTTGCCCGCAGACACCTGGGCTAAGCTCCACAACCTGCACCACGTTCACCACAAAGTCTTGCCCGCAGACACCTGGGTTAAGCACCACACCATCCTCAGAACCAAGGTAACCAGGTAGTTTCCGGGAGCCACCATAGCTCGTATAACGTGTATCATACATCGAGTATTATACCTCGAGCCATCACAGCCCATACGCCGAGTAAGGATCCTCAATCCATCATAGCCTATACACGTTACACCTATAGTATTCCATAGGATACTATATCCAGAATATATGTGTGTGAAATAACCACAAGCCATTACAGCCTTCTACACACATATATGGGTAAAACTAACCATTGTGCCTACCAGCACAAAGATCTACCTAGAGAAGAGAGCGGGGCCAAAGGGGGTAGTCAGCCATTCAACCTCCCATCAGAATGTTGGGGAAAACACCCCCCCAGGGCTCTGAATCCCAGGGGTGTCAGTTGCCCTTACCGATAGGGTGGAGTAGCGTATAGAAACAGAAAAAGTACAGAATATATATAACTCACAACCACACTATGGGCATTACCTAGTCATAGGCACAACTGCAGCTAATGTATCTCAGACTCCAGGCTGCTACTTCTAAGACTAGGTATCCTATAAGCACACAACCATTTGAAGGGATTTATTAGATTACTCCATTCTCATTTTATCAGTCCCACTATACGTTAATTAATTCTGTAAACATTAATTAACCATGAGAAATTTACCACATTAAACTAAATTGGCATCACATTCAAAAACTGCTCCTTTTTAGGATTCACATCACTATTAAATTCCAGTTTCTCCATCCCCGTGGATTATCACCAGTTAAACACACTTTCATTTCAGAATTACTTTTCCATAATCTCAGGCATTATAGAAAAACATCCTATGCTACAAAACACAAAGGGGCTCAACACGACGAGTCGATATACTACCTGTCGAGTCTTTGCCGCCTATAGCAAGAGCATAGACCCATCCTCCATCGAGAGGCTAAACACAGAAAGAACGTGGCATACCCCGTGTGTCTTCGCCTCCTTCAGAAAGAGGGTAAGCAAAACCAGCTGCCTTGAGTAGTGGGGAAATGTAAAGCAGATAAACAACCAAACCAAACCACCAACATCAAACCATCACATTCATCTCATACCATCATCCTTGGTGTCCTCCCCGACACCCACATGCATAAACCGATGCATCTCGCCACACTAGGCGTCATCTACTGCCACAACCACAAGTCCCCATGCCTCCACATATCACAACATCCATACAGGCTCACATCAAATCACAAGCAGCAGGAAATCAAAGATCACAAAATGGGCTCTCGGCCCTTTAACAAGGCATTCAACCTTCATACAAAATGAGCACTCAGAGCTCCAAACCACAAGGCATTCATCCTTACAAGCAAGCGGGAAACTCAGAACCCCTTTGAAATTATCGAACTAATAGTTCTTTAATACATCTTGAATTAACAGATTCATTAACAAGCCTCTTTATCTTTAGCCAATTATTTAACAAATAATTCCGTCTTTACGTTCTTTATCAATTTCCATCATGAACGAGCAACTAATTAAAGAAAATCATAGATATCACTCTATCTAGGAAAACATGAGGCAAACTTTTATCATGGTACAAGGCAACAACATGCGATCAACCAATTCTTTTAATCCGGTTCAACTATTTAATTAGGTCAATTACATTGTGATCCAAAGGGTTAAATCATGCTAATTCTACAGTTGCACATAAACAATTAGAGAAGCCATGAATCCCCTACCTCAAACAGTTCCTCAGGTTCTTTATCCACACAACAGGTCACGATCCACCCCTCGCGACAACTGCATCCACCGGAGGAAGCTGCGGTACGACAGTACCAACCAACCCCAAGAAAACCCATTAGAATCTTGGAAATTACATGGTATAATTATGGAAAGGAGGATAGGAGAAGATGAACCCCAAAAGAACGACGATACAACATACCTTATTGGGAAGATTGACCGACACAGTTCGGTTGCATCCAAAACAGAGCAGAACCAATCCTATGAGTAAAGATTGATTGTGCAACTCCTACGGGAATGATTGAAAGGTTCTAGCGTCTATTAGCTGAGAAAAATGGATGGAACAAGGGATAATGATATCACGTCCATTTTTAAGATTTAATGGGGCGACGGTTTAAGATCCGGTTAATTCTCCATTAAAAACGGATCGCATTAACCCATGCGGTTTGACCAAGTAAAACATTCCAAGCCTTAGGAATAATTAATATAGGATTTATGGAATTTTAAACGGCCTTAAGTGCCTTAAAAAAATATGGCTTTTAATGTATTTTACGTCAAAGGAAACGCCAAAAGGGGAAAAACTGTAGGAGTCTGGAAACACTGTTCACCCACTGTTACTGTACATGAAACAGATCTGTGAAACCAATCTGTGAAACCGATCTGTGAAACCGATCTGTGAAACCGATCTGTCAGACCGATCTGTGAAACCGATCTGTCACACCGATTTGTGAAACCGATCTGTCACACCGATCTGTGAAACCGATCTGTCAGACCGATCTGTGAAACTGATCTGTCACACCAATCTGTGAAACTGATCTGTCAGACCGATCTGTGAAACTGATCTGTGAGACCGATCTGTCAGACCGATCGGTGAGACTTATCCGTTACTGTTCATAAAACTGGAAACACTGTTCACAGAACTGGAAAATTGGCAAAGTGTTGGGGATAAGTCCCCTTAACCTCCCGGAACACCTCCAACACCAAAATTCACAAAGTAATGGACCGGAGAGGTCCAGGCCATTACATTAGATACCTATCAAAACATTCTCATCCTCGAGAATTAAAAACCAACCCATAAGAAAAGAGGGGTCCGAACAACCACCCCATAAGATACCTCTCAGGGGAAAACCACCATGAGTTATTCGAAAGCTGGAACAAAACTATGACATCCGGGAACAAACAATCCATACCCAATCAATTCATTCACAACATCACATCAAATGTACATAAATAAAACATGAAAGATCTAACCAGAGAGGAAACATCATTACATGAAAGGAGTTAAACATTGAACAACTCTGGGTACTGAGCACGTATCTGTGACTCACGCTCCCAGGTACTCTCCTCCATGCCACCGTGTCGCCACAAGACACGAACTAAGGGGATTGAACGCCCACGCAACACCTTCTCCTTGTGATCTTGGATCTCCACAGGTCGCTCCCCGAAGGTTGCATCATCATCAATATCGATCTCTCCCCAATCGATAACATGAGATTCATCATGATGATAACGACGGAGTTGTGATACATGGAAAACATCATGTATTCGACTCATCTGAGGGGGAAGTGCTACTCAATATGCCACAGCTCCAACATGAGTTAACACCTTGAAAGGCCCAACAAATCGGGGAGAAACCTTACTTCCACGACCAAACCTTCGCTGCCCACGACGGGGATTCACCTTTAGAAACACATGATCCCCAACATTAAACTCTAATGGTCTCCTTCTTTGATCAGCATATGATTTCTGATGATCCTGTGCTGTCTTCATCCTCTCATGAATCACCTGAACCATCTCTGTTTTATTCTGCACTAGTTCTGGTCCGAGAATTGCTGACTATCCGACCCCAGTCCAGCACAACGGAGAACGGCATGGCCGGCCATACAAGGCTTCAAACGGCGCCATACCGATGGTAGAGTGAAAACTATTATTGTAAGTGAACTCTACTAAGGGTAAGTGCTTCACCCATGAACCTCCAAAATCAAGAAAACAAGAGCGCAACATGTCTTCAAGAGTCTGAATGGTTCGCTCTGTCTGAACATCCGTTTGAGGATGAAAAGCAGTGCTAAGGCATAATTGAGAACCAAAAGCATGTTGGAGACCTCTCCACACCCTGGAGGTAAAACGAGGATCTCGATCAGAAATGATCGTCTTATGAACTCCGTGAAGCCTCACCGCCTCCTCCAGATACTGCATCGACAAAACTTCCACTGAGCTCGACTCCTTGGTCGCTATGAAGTGGGATGATATTGTTAAACGATCCACTACCACCCATATAGCATCATGTCCTCCCGGATCTCGAGGTAAACATGTAACAAAGTCCATTGAGATGTCCTCACACTTCCACTGAGGAATCTCTATGTGTTGGAGAAGGCCACCAGGAACACGGTGTTCGGCCTTCACCTTCTGGCAGACTAAACATCGAGACACACATTCTGAAACTATACGATTCAGCCCAGGCCACCAAAACTGACTCCTCAAGGATCGGTACATCTTCTTCACACCTGGATGTACCGCTATGGGTGAACTATGGAACTCTCGGAGAACCGTCTCGCGCATCGCCAAGGGAACAAAAAGCCTGCCATGATACAACACTCGGTGTTGTTCATCCTCCGACCAACCATCAGGGGCCTCACCACATACAACTCTGTCTATCCAAACTTCCACCTCTAGGTCACCCAACTGAGACTCTTCCACCTTGTGCATCAGGGATGACTGCACCGTCATCTGGAAAAGACAACATCTACCCCCAACTTCTCCCATATCAAGATGCAAAACTGATAGCTCTTCCATCACTCTCCAAGAATCACCAGATTCACACACAACATCATTACGTATCTTTCGGCTTAGTGCATCGACTACAACATTCCCTTTTCCAGGTATATACGATATTTCAAAGTCGTATTCCTGCAAGAACTCCATCCACCGACGCTGCCTCATGTTTAAGTCACATTGGGAGAAAACATACCTCACACTCTTATGATCGGTGAAAACCACAAAGTGCTCACCAATGAGGTAATGTCTCCACAACTTCAGAGAAAACACCACGGCTGCCAACTCAAGATCATGGGTGGCGTAGTTGCATTCATGTGGACGTAACTGCCGACACCCATAAGAAACAACTGACCTCTACTGCATGAGAACACAGCCTAGCCCCATATGTGAAGCATCACAGAAAACATCAAACTGGACTCCCTCCACTGGAAGACAAAGGACTGGAGCACTTACCAACTTCTCCTTTAGGTATTCGAAAGCTGATTGACACTGATCAGTCAATATGAATGCTTGATCCTTCCTGGTCAAAGCTGTCAGAGGAGTCGCAACTCAGGAGAAATTGGCAACAAATCTCCTATAATAGCCTGCTAGACCAAGGAAACTTCGCACCTCTGACACGGTCTTGGGGGATGCCCATGACACCACTGCTTCTATCTTCGAAGGATCCACTGCTACTCCCTGTTGGGACACAACATGCCCTATGAAACGAACTTCTCGAGCCCAGAACTCACACTTGGACAACTTCCCAAACAACTGATGTTGGCGAAGAACTCCCAAAACGGCTCTTAGATGTTCTGCATGCTCCTCTTCAGATGTGGAGTACACAAGGATTTCATCGATGAAAACCACAACAAACTTGTCCAGGAATTCACAGAACACAGCATTCATCAACCCCATGAAAATAGCTGGAGCATTCGTCATGCAGAATGGCATTACAACAAACTCACAATTCCCATGAGGACAACAGAAAGTAGTCTTCGGGATATCCTCATCCTTTACACGCATCTGATGATATCCTGACCGCAAGTTGATCTTTTAGAACCAACTTTCACCCTTCATTTGATCGAATAGGTCATCAATCCGTGGGAGAGGATAGCGGTTCTTTATTGTCTCTTTGTTTAACCGACGATAATCGACGCACAACCGCAAACTGCCATCAGCCTTTTTCACAAACAAAACTGGTGCACCCCACGGTGACACACTTGGCCGAACAGAACCACACTGCAACAGACCGTCGAGCTGAATACGTAGCTCTCGTAACTCAGAAGGGGCCATCCTATACGGAGACATAGATATAGGAGACACTCTTGGCTGTAGCTCGATCCCAAACTCGATCTCTCGTCGAGGGGGTAAGGATGAAACCTCTTCTGGAAAGACGTCAGGGTACTCCTCTACGACCCTAGGAAACACCAACTATTGAACCTCTGAAGAACTCAGCATCATCCCAGCCATCATGGATGATAAGGATGAAACTCGTCTATGACTCATCCGAGGATCGCTCTCACCAACAAACACTACTTCCTCTCCATCTTCATCAAAGAAAACGACCTTATTCCTGTAGAAATCCACAATAGCCTTCACCGAATACAACCAATCCATGCCGAGGATGAAATCATATGGTTGTATTCGTAAACATAGGAAATCTTCCCAAGAGTGGTGCTTACCCAACACTAGCTCACAGTCTCTACAAACTTCAAACAAGCTAGCTCGACCTCCAACTGGCGTAGTCTACACCAAGGGCACTGGAATCCTCTCTACCTCAAGTCCCAAAGCGTGGACAAGGGTAGGGGATATAAAGGAGTGTGTCGCTCCTGAATCAAACAAGGCATACACCAAGGTAGAAAACAAGGAAAGGGTACCTTGGACGACGTCTGGCTCGCCTGGAGCTGGCAACACTAGAGCATGAAGCTGACCACGACCACCTCCACAGCCTCTCTGACACTGATGACGACCACCACCATGGCCGCACTCTACTCTCTGAGGATGGGGAGCTTCATGGGGATGTCCTCTGCCTGCTCCATCTACCCACTTGTGATCTAAAGATGGTGCAACCTGCTGCTGCTGCCTCGGCTGGAACTGCCTCAACGGGGGAACCTGGAGTGGAGCGCCTGGTGCACGATGACTGCTCTGAAAAGTCGGGCACTCCCGCTGCTAATGACCACGACCACCACAAGAAAAACAAGCACCTGATCCCTTGGCATAGGCCTGGGAGTTGCTGCATCCGGAGAAACGAGATGGGAAGGGCTGGGACCTACCCCCAGGTGAACGGAAACTCTTCTGTCCTGAAAACCGGGAACCCCGGACCACAGCTCTGCTTCATGAGGAATCATGACGATTCCCCTCTCGTGACGATCCGGTCCTGGCCAAAGTCCTCTCAACAACCTCTGCCCTCGCCAGCACCTCAAGATATGTCTTCAGCATAAATGGGGTGACCTGGCGCTGGATCTCTGGATGCAAAGACTCCTCAAAAGGCCTTGTCATGGCCTCATCATCTGGTAACAGGTCTGAAGCATATCGTAGAAGGTTCCTGAAACGGATTCCAAACTCTCGAACACTGGAGCTCCCCTGTCAAAGGGTGAGTAGCTCCTGGCGACTGGACGCCTTCGCAGTCGATGAAAGAAACTCGACTCTAAACCTGTCTCGAAACTCCTCCCACGAGATCGTTGACTCCTCACGATCACCGAGGAACAAGAATCACCACTGCCTCGCTGCTCCACGCAGCATCGTCACAACCAAGGACACCCAGTTCTCCTTCCGAGCACGAATCGAACTGAAGCTTATCTCGACCTCCTCCAACCAGTCTTCTGTGACTGCATCTGAAACGGATCCCTCATACTTCTGTAGACTCTGGCGTTGAAACTCTCGGAGTGTCTTCCTCTAAGAGTCATCTTCGTCAACCTCTACTCAGCGGTGATCTTCTGGAACAGCCTGCTGGGCATCTTCTGCGCAAACCTGACGAGGACGTCGACCTGGAGCCATACCTGTAAAATAACAAATGTTAGAGCTCCTAAGACTGGAATATGGAAGACTCAACATTAATTAATTAAGTGTTTTGTTTTATTAATTTTTTAGGTTACCTATCCCAAGGTCCACCCATTCAAACACAGGCGCAAAGAATAATGATGCATGATCCTTTCCTAGGTCTCTACCCTGCAACCAGTATCACTTTGTTTAGTAGTCATCGTAAACTTAAAGGTCCGTGCAACAGATCATAGGGGGCCCTGAACGCCTATGTCTCCGCCGGTCTCCAGTGTTTACCCCACTTTCTAAACATGAATGACACTGTTGCCCTGCCATCCCATGCATCCTTACATGTGCCTAACTCCAAACTCCATCCTATCCCACAACCAGACCTCTGATACCACTCTGACACGACCCCCTCCCCACAAAGTGTACCCCTCCTGGGCCGGCAATGTGAGAAGGTAGATAATGACCCCCGAGTCCCGCCTCCAGTAGGCCCCGGGTTGGCGACTAGAACCGAGGGTATAATACACACACAAATGGGAGGCATTACCCTCTAAGTGAACACATGCAGAAGAGAGAGATAGAATAGACTCCAATCAACTCCAACTTAGAACTGATATATAAAAGGAAAACAAGTACATATATGAAATGTCATGCAAAAGTACTACAAATGAAGGGGAAAACTAAAAGTACCCAAAAAAAGTAAAACGGCAGCGACCACAAGCCCGAACAACTCCTCCTCCAACCACAAGCTAGTAGTAACCCGCTTGATCTCTAACCTGCTCCAAGTGACCTGAAAAACAGTTTATAGATACATAGGGTGAGTATAACAGTATACTCAGTAGGATCCTCCCCAAGCCTCTCGTGAAAAAGTAAAGAAAGCATGCTAAAGCCCAGTGAACAACATGTGAAACTAACTCGTCACCTAAACAGGTATACTATGTTCCCAACCTCACCATGGCTACTCTCACCAAGTAACGCATACAAGAATATAGCATATAGTATAGAATATCAAGGGTACCCCGCTACTACTTCCCCACTGGTTTTCCGCTTTTCCCCAACGACATACGTCCTGTGCATCTCTCTCCAAGGCTTTCCCGCAGACACCTGGGCTAAGCTCCACAACCTGCACCACATGCACCACAAAGGCTTTCCCGCAGGCACCTGGGCTAAGCACCACACCATCCTCACAACCAAAGTAACCAGGTAGTTTCCGGGAGCCACCATAGCTCGTATAACGTGTATCATACGTCGAGTATTATACCTCGAGCCATCACAACCCATACGCCGAGTAAGGATCCTCAAGCCATCACAGCCTATACATGTTACACCTATAGTATTCCATAGGATACTATATCCAGAATATATGTGTGTGAAATAACCACAAGCCATTACATCCCTCTACACACATATATGGGTAAAAATAACAACTGTGCCTACCAGTACAAAGATCTACCAAGAGAAGAGAGCGGGGCCAAAGGGGGTAGTCAGCCATTCAACCTCCCATTAGAATGTTGGGGAAAACACCCCCCAGGGCTCAGAATCCCAGGGGTGTCAGTTTCCCTTACCGACAGTGTGGAGTAGCGTATAGAAACACAAAAAAGTACAGAATATATATAACTCACAACCACACTATGGGCATTACCTAGTCATAGGCACAACTGTAGCTAATGTCTCTCAGACTCCAGGCTTCTACTTCTAAGACTATGTATCCTATAAGCACACAACCATTTGAAGGTATTTATTAGATTACTCCATTCTCATTTTATCAGTCCCACTATACGTTAATTAATTCTGTAAACATTAATTGACCATGAGAAATTTACCACATTAAACTAAATTGGCATCACATTCAAAAACTGCTCCTTTTTAGGATTCACATCACTATTAAATTCCAGTTTCTCCATCCCCGTGGATTATCACCATTTAAACAAACTTTCATTTCAGAATTACTTTTCCATAATCTCAGGCATTCTAGAAAAACATCATATGCTACTAAACACAAAGGGTCTCAACACGGCGAGTAGATATACTACCCGTCGAGTCTTTTCCAACTATAGCAAGAGCATAGACACATCCTCCATCGAGAGGTTAAACACGGAAAGCACGTGGCATACCCTGCGTGTCTTCGCCTCCTTCGGAAAGAGGGTAAGAAAAACCAGCTGCCTTGAGCAGTGGGGAAAAGTAAAGAAGATAAACAACAAAACCAAACCACCAACATCAAACCATCACATTCATCTCATACCATCATCCTTGGTGTCCTCCCCGACACCCACATGCATAAACCGATGCATCTCGCCACACTGGGCGTCATCCGCTGCAACAACCACAAGTCCCCATGCCTCCACATATCACAACAGCCATCCAGTCTCACATCAAATCACAAGCAGCAGGAAATCAAAGATCACAAAATGGGCTCCTGGCCCTTTAACACGGCATTCATCCTTCATACAAAATGAGCACTCAGAGCTCCAAACCACAAGGCATTCAGCCTTACAAGAAAGCGGGTAACTTAGAACCCCTTTGAAATTATCGAACTAATAGTTCTTTAATCCATCTTGAATTAACAGATTCATTAACATGCCTCTTTATCTTTAGCCAATTATTTAACAAATAATTCCGGCTTTACGTTCTTTATCAATTTCCATCATGAACGAGCAACTAATTAAAGAAAATCATAGATATCACTCTATCTAGGAAAACATGAGGCAAACCGTTATCACGGTACAAAGCAACAACATGCGATCAACCAATTCTTTTAATCCGGTTCAAGTATTTAATTAGGTCAATTTCATTGTGATCCAAAGGGTTAAATCATGGTAATTCTACAGTTGCACATAAACAATTAGAGAAGCCATGAATCCCCTACCTCAAACAGTTCCTCAGGTTCTTTATCCACACAACAGGTCACGATCCTCCCCTCGCGAAAACTGCGTCCACCGGAAGATGCTGCGGTACGATAGTACCAACCAACCCCAAGAAAACCCATTAGAATCTTGGAAATTACATGGTGTAATTATGGAAAGGTGGATAGGAGAAGATGAACCCCAAAAGAATGACGATACAACATACCTTATTGGGAAGATTGACCGACACAGTTCGGTTGCATCCAAAACAGAGCAGAACCAATCCTAGGAGTAAAGATTGATTGTGCAACTCCTACGGGAATGATTGAATGGTTCTAGCGTCTATTAGCTGAGAACAAAAGAAAGAACAAGGGAGAATGATATCTCGTCCATTTTTAAGATTTAATGGGGCGACGGTTTAAGATCCGGTTAATTCTCCATTAAAAACGGATTGCATTAACCCACACGGTTTGACAAAGTAAAACATTCCAAGCCTTAGGAATAATTAATATAGGATTTATGGCATTTTAAACGGCCTTAAGTGCCCTAAAAAAATAAGTCTTTAAATGTATTTTACCCCAAAGGAAACGTCAAAAGGGGAAAAACTGTAGGAGTCTGGAAACACGGTTCACCCACTGTTACTGTACATGAAACCGTTCTGTGAAACCGATCTGTGAAACCGATCTTTGAAACCGATCTGTCACACCGATCTGTGAAACCGATCTGTCAGACTGATCTGTGAAACCGATCTGTCACACTGATCTGTGAAACCGATCTGTCACACCGATCTACGAAACCGATCTGTCAGACCGATCTGTGAAACCGATCTGTCACACCGATCTGTGAAACCGATCTGTCAGACCGATCTGTGAAACTGATCTGTGAGACTGATCTGTCAGACCGATCGGTGAGACTGATCTATTACTGTTCATAAAATTGGAAACACTCTTCACAAAACTGGAAAATTGGCAATGTTTTGGGGATAAGTCCCCTTGACCTCCCGGAACACCTCCAACACCAAAATTCACAAAGTAATGGACCGGAGAGGTCCGGGCCATTACATGTCCCAAATCAACACCATGTTCATTCTAGATAAATCTTCATGGATGATTGGCCATGTAAAGAAACCAAAAACCTGAGGTTCATTGAATACCTTTACCAAGGAATCAAAGGAACAAAACATGATCGTTGGTTCTATCATTGATAAAGAACATTGACTCTATGAAAAAATTGTCACATTCCTCCACCAAAAACTCACTCAGAAAAAAGATTAAACATTCAAGTATTTTTTCCACCCTTTAATCCTAAGAATACTAAAATGGAATAAAACATGGTTGAAGAGGTTCCCTGGAAAGGATTTGGTATAGGTGAGTCGATTTAGTGTCCTTCCAATACACCTGACTCTACTCATCATACAATCCTCAATGGTTTTATTCTTTAAGAATTGTTTTTTTAAATATAACTACAGTTTTCTATCATCCTATCTAGTAACCTCAACACTCTAAACCAACATTATTCATTAACAAAGGATAATAATAGTGATTCAGATGATACTAGATAAGAACCAATAATACTAGGACTTTAATTATACTACTCCATTTTAAGTCTTGTTGATTCAACAAACAAAGGAAACACTCTCATGTAAAGATTGGAGTCATACATAGGACCATTCTTAATAATTTACTCTGCACCTTTCATTAATGGCTTCCTTGGAAGTACTCTAAACAACATAAATCATGAACACTCCCATTTTAGATTTCATCTCATAAATTGAAAAGAGCCATCATAAACCAAAGAATATCTCAATAGAATGGATCAAAATGGTAAACATATAATCCAAACACCACCTTTAAAAACACAACAAAAAAAGAGTCTACACACTCTTTTACAAAAATGTACACACAATATCCAAATAGTAATCCTTTTAAAAGATTCTCTTTGATACCATCTTTACAATTTTGATCTCATTTCCCTTACTTATAATTTTCAAAATATACACATTAATCCTGAAATAAATTCATGAATTTAATTTGAAAATATATTAATTAATAAAAAAATTGATTATATGTTAAAAATGAATTTAAATTTAAGAAAACCTATGAAAATCAAATAATTCTTATATTTTTAAACTAAAACTTCATTTTAAAAGACATAATCCCTCTAAAAACATTATATTATTTAAAAAAGTTTTTACTCTTTCAAAAAAATCACTATATATACACTAATATAGTGAAAAAATTCATGGTTTTCAAAACACATTAGAGTTTAACCACTTTTATAAATATTTCTTGAAAATCATGAGTTATATAACAAATATTTTTCCTCTTTTGAAATCATAATTGAAACATCAAAAACATATTTTAAATAACACATCACTTAAAATATAATTCCTAACAGAAAATCATTTATTATACATATCAAAAAATTCAATATTATAAGTGTCAAAACTTCTATTAGACACCTTTTTATGAATCAAATCATTTCATTATATCCTTAACATGACACAAAGCAATAACTCAAAAATCATACTTCAACAAAATTCAGTACAATACACCTAATATAATCCACTAAAAATAATACCAATATTGTAAATTCCACGAAAAAATAACCCCCTTTCAACCTTAATTCAATGAAAACACCGATAGAGTTTGATTGGAAAGAAATGGAAGAAAATTAAACAATTTAGAGGTGTTATAGAGATTTTTATTATATGTATACATGGTTTTGAAGATAATGAAACATATATAAAAGGGATTTTAGTTCCATTTTTATAGTTTCTCCATTATTTTCTAGATCATGTGGGGTAACCATTCATCCATGGTTACTTCCCTATTATTTACCCCAAAACTATAAAATTATTAATAAAACCAATAAAACATTAATTAGGATATACTTATCATTATATCACATTGAGATATATGAGAAATAATCAACAATATAACTCAAAAATAAATATATAAATACCCACTTTCCATGGTAACCTGAGTTTCATCATGAAGAGTCATAATCAAGCACACACTCAGAGTGTACCCATTGTGCTACGATAGTCCAATACTCTTTTATACCATGATTTGCCACAAATAAAAAGAGGGGATCTTATATCAATTTTTAATGAACCAACTTGGGTCAACCTTCCACGTCTCTTAGGTTGTCCCACCACAAGGCCCAAGGTATGTTCTTGATCACCTCTGACTGGTGAAACATACAAATTTATCAATGTATGACACTTGGGGATGGTTTCACCCTTAGAATACAATAACCAAATCACATAGATTCCATCAATAATTTGGAATAAATCATTTGTATGTTTTAAATTAACATTATCAAATAAATATATTAAATATATAAAGGTAATGAATCAAAGTACTAAAATAATTATAATTTACCAAAAACACATGAATAACTAATAATAAGTCATAAAAACGATAAACTGATGTTCATATAAAAAATAAAAACAAGTACATGGTGGGTGAGATTGATACAAAAAAACCTGAAGTTTCACCAAGGATAAAAAATTCTCTACACGGTCCAAAAATCAATGTGAAAATTGGACACCCCTAGAAACCCACTTAGGAATGAATAAATTCATCAATAAGTGTCACAATACACATGCTACAATGTTCTATAACTGTAACCTATATGAAAATTATGTACACCCAAAAAGAAATTTTCAGTGTGTGAGGAAAATATTATTAGGATACCACCATGAATTTACGTAATGATTGTATTCATGAATATTATTAATGAAAGTTTAAACCATAATTCAAATCCATCTTTCATTAAAAATAGTTTTATCTAATACTTTTGTTTTCTTTAAAATGATTTCATTTATATAAAAAACTCATTCTAAACAAACATCCATACAAATGTGGAAACATTGTATGGATAAAATAAATTTCCAGTTATTAAATGGTCCACAAGAAGTTACACATTAAGATCAAACCATAAATGGAACATCATAATAATACTAAAAGAAATATTGCATAACTATAAATGATAGGTTCCAATGTAATTGGGACATGCTCATGGATCTCGGGATGGATTATGTGATCCTAAACATGTAACACAACTCTACCCTCTAAATATCATAATAGATAAACCATATCTACAATCATGCCGAAAATTATAGTAGCACCTGTCTACTCATATTCCTACCTTAGATTACCCAGGTTAAATCAATAACCAATCCAAAACCAATACAGATCCATTTACATTCATTTTCATGCATATAAATCAATACAACATAACACTATGGAAAATCCCATTTTTAAAACATTTTTTGAAAGTATATTGGGGTTATACTCCCCTTTAAAACCATTTAGCAGAATAGATAGGACTTAAAATCAATTTTTAAGGAAATAGTTCTGAAATAAACCCCTCTTGAAACCTTTTTTGATTCAATAGACCCCATGAAACATTTCATCAAACCCATTTAATCCATAACACTCATTTAAATTTTTTTAAACCATATGAAAGGACAATTTAATCAAATACTAATCAATAACCACACCAAATAATCACACAAAAGACCAAAAAACAAAAACAATATAATAGGAGATTTAAACTGAAGGAAATCATTTTAATAATGGTATACCAAGGGAAAGTCCTGTTAGTAATAGAAACTTAACTCAAAATGGGATTTAAACATGCCATGTTCTTATGAAACCATAAAAAATGGGGTGAAGGGATCACCACAAAAATTGAGGGATAACAAATTCCATTATGATATTACCCCCAACCTTAGCATCAACCTCCACACCCACCAAGGAAATTGAAACTCAAATGACAAGGTGTAAAAATGAATGAATAGAGAATATAAGATAAATCCATCAGAAGTAATACCATACATTCAAAAAATACACCAAGTAAAAAAGAGAAACTACCATCAAGAAAGTGGGAAAGGGGTCCCATTGATATATAGTGGGTCAAAGTGTGATAGAGAGAGAAATTATGAAGGAAGAGGGATGAATTCAAAGGTTTAAATACGTAACATCGAAATTTTATTTTCATTGGAAAAATTATATAGTTTGTATAAACTATTGGAAAACCATATGCCAACTATGGTTGTTATCCCTCCTATTGAAAATTATCCATGGATTTTTCCAGAAACCACCACATAGTTTGATAAACCATTATGATAATTTGAAGAACACCATTTTTCCTCCAATACCCCCACTCTCATGGTTAGTTTTATGGTGAATACTAACCCTATAAAATCCTTTCACCTAATCTTGTTACCCTAAAATTTGATATTTTTTAATCTCTGACTCCTAAAAACTAAAAGAACAAATAAATTAATAAATAACCCAAAATACCACATAAATATGATCTATCATGTTTCATATGATGTAATATCTCTATTTTCAATCTTATTTGATAACTCAAGGTTCATCACCCTTAAAAAATAACATGTTCATCATTCATGGAAAAAACACATTCAGATAAAGTATCACTATATCGAGTAAAAAGTTGTGTAAGGGTTGGTACAGTTAAATTATGTGTCAAACCAAGATCATATTACATACATCGTGACCGTGGAATTACACAAATGAGATTTTTATAATCATATGTTTTCTCTTAGAGTCCAACTGCATCCCTTTAACTAGATATTTTTGAGATCGGACCTTCACTACCCCATGAGATTTTTATTTTTACACAAAATATGGTAACATTATTTTATTAATTATTGTATTTATAAATCATTTTTGTTAGATTTTAGATAATTTGTCTTTTAGTTCATTGATAAAATGGGAAAAGAAGTTATACCATATTTGTGAATTATTGTTCATGTTTTTTAATAAAGGAGGATAGGAGTGTTCTTTCCTTTTGATAAATGGGGGGAAATCTTATTATCATATTTTGGAAAGGCAGAGGTTTATTCATTATATAGTCATGGGTTCGAAGAGTAGATTTTTTTAATGGTGTTGAAGAGCACGGAAATCATTTATGTCATTTCATAAGGAACATTTAATTTAAAACTTGTTTCTCATGATCAAGTTCGCTCATACAGGCTTAGAGTTTGTGATTATTTAAGAATTGATACACTATTTGAAGGTAGAACATTTTGGTGAATGTATTGGGTCAATTTTTAACATTCTCATATGTCTCAATAGTAAATCTACATTCGTTAATTTTAAGGGTTTCATGTTTTTTCGAGAATCCTTGAGATTGAATTTTTATAAGAAATCCCTTGAGGTTATTTTCAGGTTACTTTTTTTTGAAAATAATGTAGAAATAACTTCCAAAAGAGTTGATGAGGTCCTAAAAAGAGATCAAGGAGTTTATAAAGAAATTTTAAAACATATTTTTTTGGAAATAAGTAAAGATACAACAACTCAGGTCACACCATGATAATAGATTATTAAAAGGTGAATTGTTATAATCTTTGGAATTTATGTTGGATTTTTAGATGCAAAATTAGGTTTTCTTAACAATTATTTTTTATAAGAGTATTCTATGAATTGATGCCACGATACTTCATGTTAAACCATAAAGGGTTAATCATAATATTCATGTGAATTTTTGTAATCTATATTTTATAGTAAATAATAAATCATAAGGATCATTTAGGATTTTATAAGATTAATCCTAGAATTTATAATATGAAACCCTATATCACACCATGAAGGATCTTATGGTTAGAAATTTAGAAAAGTACCTTGATATGTACAATGTTTATATGACATGTGTGAAGAATGAGTATGATGTTTTCAGTTGTCAAAATTTTATGGCAAGAAGTCGTCGCACCATGAAATGTGATTTCACCCCTTTTGGAATTGGTTCCCTAGAATATTAGTAAATATATTATCACATGATAATTATTATTCACTATGAACTGAATTTGTTAATTTCCTTAGAGTATTTGCTTCACTGAAAGTTCACAAAAGTTCCCCTTAATGGTAAAATCCATGAAATACTATGATGATATACTTAAATATATTTTTATGTCCAGATGATATCATCTGTATAGAAAAATTGATACAAGATATTAGGGGTAGGGGATCATAATGCATTGAAACGTTTTCTCAGGAATTTTAACCTTGTAAATATCCAATATAAGAGGATTTTTAGGAACTAGAATGCTAGTAGAAAATGTGTATATTCCATGTGTCATTGTATATATATATATATATATATATCTTCCAGCAAGTGTAATGATTCTTATACTGTAAAATTATAATTAATCCATATCATGAGTTTTATGATATTTTATATTTCATAAACTATGATGAAATATATTCATGATGAAGTAAGATACATTGGGCATTTCACGAATGATATAGAAGTAATGAATAATTTGAGGAAGTATTTTTCCCTTCTGTTCATTAATACAGGTTGATATCTTAGACCCTTTGATGAAAATTTATAAGGATGATAAATCTAGGGTCATGGTGAGACATGAAAATTATTATTTATTTAAATAAAAATATATATATTTAGGGAAAATAGATTAATAAGACAAGTAATGCAACATTAATGAGATATCTAGACAAAGGTATTATATTTCATAGTAAGAATTCATGGGAGGTAGTCATTGATTTGACTTCTCCTTATCTCTTTAGAATCCATGATGTGTTATTAGATATCACTTTTTGTCTATGAGTGAGATTAATTGTTATGTATTTAGGGGCAAAGAGGGTCACACATAAAGTGTATTCATAGAATCTTCCAATTTAGATGAATTGGAGTTTAGGAGGAAGTGGACCCATGTGCAGGGACCAGTGAGTTTCCAGGTGAATGATTGTAAATAAATTAATTCAATTATGTTATTATAGTTTTGAATAGTGATAATTGAATTTCTTTTGAGGGTATCCTCGTGTTTATTTAATTATAAATTTGAAAACAATATATAATTTTTCTAACAAACATAACACCATATATGGTCCTTTAAATAATTATGGGATGAATGAGTTGAGTTAATGGTTCGTAGATCATCATTTTGAATTTGATTATGTCACAAGTGAGTGATGAAATTATTATGATCACAATAATTGGTTTACTTAGTTATTCATGGATTATTGGGCCGGTTAAATATTTTAAACTTCTTTAAGGGATTAAAGGAAATGTTTTAAAGTTGGACCTTACAATTTAAGCTTGTTTTTAGCTATTAATAGTTCTAAAAATTAATTTCATGAATTTGAAATTCTTTCTCTTTACTTATATCTCCTATACAAATAGTATCGAGGGAGATATAAACAATGGATTGATCATGTGATCTTCTAGGTATCATACAGTCATTCTAAGGCCTTTGATCTTCTACACTAGAACCTGGTAATTGAATCATGATGTTTGTGTGGATACAGTACACATTTAAATGAACTATAGTGCTTATAAATTGTTGTATTTTAGCTAATCCAATCTGAAGAAGATAAGATATGACTAGGATAATTCCATAAAAATGAGGTAACTCTTTGGATTCACTTTAGTACTTAAATTTTATTACATAAGATCTTTTGAATGAATCAGGAATGTCTATATAGAATCTTGTAATTTATGATTGATTTGATGTTAAAAATTTAAACCACTTCTTCTTTATTTATTTTTTATAATTCCCATTTCCTTTCAATGGTTTCAAAGTGACCGTGAAATTATTTTAGTTTAAATTTTGATTATATTTTCTAATATTCTAAAAGATAAATTTTATATGATCCCAATATCACTGATGGAATGTTGATAATATTTCAAATTATCATGTTATTCTCAATCAAATATTGAATTATTATTTTGAAAACAAAATAATGATATTA
Organism: Viscum album; assembly: GCA_963277665.1. Classification (NCBI taxonomy): domain Eukaryota; kingdom Viridiplantae; phylum Streptophyta; class Magnoliopsida; order Santalales; family Viscaceae; genus Viscum; species Viscum album. Next base: position 281,358,443 of record OY728125.1, read on the forward strand.
ATTTTACACACATAGAGACACACACTAATAGAGTTGGGGAGAAGGTCTCCAGTATACTAAAGGCTCCCAGCATGGTAATCAATTGGTAGGGGAAGATTTATTGGTTGGGAGGGGGTTTTCTTTGTCAGATATCATTACTAGACATTTTAGTTGGCCAAACATGTGCTCCAAAAAAATTAAAACAAAAAAAATATTTAATGTTGGATTACATATACCACATCGAATTATATCCCCCCATTAATGGGGAGGAGATGACAATGGCTCCCTCTATGATGTTACAATAAGGCATTTCTTCGTAAAATAATAATAAAACCATTTTTCAATATCATATAAGTTTTCATATAATGTTCTGCCTCCCACATGCACTTCCCACATGCGGAGTGTAACCCCTATCAAGACATGGCTACCATGCCACGTCACCCGACCTAGGTTGGGCCGAATCTTCCCCACCAACCCACATAACCAAACTAGTCCCATCGAGGGATTGGTTACCCTTATATAACCTACTCATTCTACAAATAGAACTAAAATAATTAAAATATCATAAATTATATTTAATTTATATAACTTAATAAAATATATTTAAGTTAATGATACTTGATAATTTATTAATATATTTTTAATGATAGTATATTCCATTAAAATCTCTGTCAATTTGATTATTTTATAGAGTAATATTTTTATGCAATATAATTTCATGTTGACTGATCATGAGCTTATACTGACCCATTGATGTTTGGTATTTATTTATTTAATTTAAATATTTCATTTGAGTATTAAAAAAATTAATTGTTTTTTATGATATGTGTATGATCCCTCAAAATTTAAATTGTATCAAATCTTGCATGTACACATTTCAATGAAAAAAATGCAATTTCATATCTTGATCTCCCCTCACTTATTAGTGAGTATACATTGTAAAAATGGAAGGTGTTTTCAATTATGTGGTTTGATTCGAGGGTCGACGTGAAACCAAATTACTATTATGCACAAGTTATTAACGGGAGATGAAATATGAGTCATAAATGACTCATTGTGTTCTCTTATGGCCTCATTTGATCCATTATTCACTCAATGGATCAACCAATAGTTGAAAACAAATGATCATGTCTTTATTTATTTATTTGTTATCATGTATTCTTAATTATTTGAATATGTGAATGTTATACGATCATATAGTATAGTTAACGGGATTGCATAAATAAAAAGGAATAATTTTGTGATGAATATTTATATTTATTCAAGGATTAATATGTGAGAGTTATGACATAGTAACATACCTTATAAATAGAACTAGATTTTAGTCTCCATTAGAACGAAATTGATTATGTGTAAATTATTTTATAAAATTATGGTTAATTGATTATATAAAATACATATAATTTCAAAAAAAATAAACTGATAAAAAAATATTTAAAAATAAGGTGTAAAAACCATTATGTAAATATTTGGTCGATATATACTTCTAATAATTTAGTTAAGATACAACCATAATTCCAAGTTCTTGACCGGCCTCCATCAGGGTGCTTTCAATTATCTAGGAATTTTAACAGTGGTTTTTGGTTGAATCAACCTAGTTCAAATTAAGGGATGATCAAATACTTGAGACATAGGGTAACTAGTGGGAAGGTAGTGAGAAAATATAGGTCTAGGATTTCCGGATAGGGGAGTCTACTCAATGGATCGAGGAGATATGAGTTGATGTAGTTATCAAAACATTCTAACCTAAATATATTTGAATAAATTTCATCCCCCGTATAGGTTATGAGTATGGATATATGGATCCATTCCAGTTGAATATCCTAGAAATATGATATTCTAAATATAATAGAAAAGGATATGGGGATTTAATAAAATAGTTAGATTATAATAAATAAATATTATTACATCACATTTTGGTATCAATGATAAAGTAATAAAATAATATTTTTTATTATTTTAGAAAATGGAAATTAAAATCATGAGAATATAACAATCATTATATGAAAAATAAAATTTATAGACTAGAACATATTTTTAAGAGTGGTAGTGTTTTTTATACACTTCAATACATATGGATATATTATATTATGTTCTATTGTCCCTTATTCATTTTACGCTACCTTAGTTAGAATGCCAGGGGACTAGGATTCCTATAGAAGTTACATTTATGGATACATCATATTAATTCATCTCTTATAACTCAACTATGATAAAGAGAGGATTATCATAAATTTGATTTTCACCACATTATTTTAGTTAAAAATTGATAAAGATACCTAGATAGTGATAGAAATTTTGTGCTTCCATTTGGATAAGTAGTTATCCATTATTATCATATTATCATCCTTACCTTTAGCATTACCTATATTAATTGAGTTTCAAAATGAACATAATGGAAAATATACATAGAAATATTTCATATATTTTTAAATAGTAGATAAGGATTTTGAGAAAATGCCTCCTTGTCAAATATACTAAACAAAATGAAAGACTGGGTTAAAAATACCATAATGAATTCAATATTAGTAGAGACATTATAATTTCATTAAAAGAAACAAAAAATTCAGATGTAGTGTGGATAATAACAGACTATTTTCTTCTCATGTGGACATAAAGGTTTTTTGTTATGTGAATTACAATGGATTTAAGAAGAAGATATTAGTAGCTTCTACTTTGGTTATTTTCATCATTTCATGTGATATTTATGTTTCCCTTCTGGGATATTAAAGACATATTTATTCAAATATAGGATCCAAGTATGTTTAGAAACACCACAAAAGTAAGTTTAATTCTTTTAGTAATTAGGAAAGGATAATTCATATGACAATGGTGATAATTTCATGTCTTTATAAGTAAATGTGCATTCTCCCTAGGGATGATAAATGATGAATTTAATGTCAACAATTTTAATTACATGATTTAAATTTTCTAATATGATTCATTCTTATAAAACAATTTTTTTATATTGAGTTTTACCAAATAATTTATCTCAGTTTCTAGTTGCACACAACAATATTATATTTCTTTTGAAATAAATATTCATATGTTACTTGATACTTTATAGGTTATGTAATACTTAAATCGTATATATCCAAATAGAAAATAAATAATAAATTAAAAATATAATACTTATACAAATTTTTTGTACTAATAATTCTTATTTTTGTAAAAATAAAAGTAGTTTCCAAGGATATATTGATAAGGGTGTTTAAACTCCTTGTATTTGAAACCCTTTGGTGTTATTGACATACTCAATATTTTTTAGGAAAATAAACATTTATAATTATTGGTGGTTCATGAAAATTTTAAAGATAATTTGGCTCGGATGTTTGAACTATTTTAAGGAAAAACTGATGGTAAGTCCATAAACTTTGTAAGATTCCTTTAAGATGATTTAATAATGTAAAATGGAAGTAGTGAATGAACTTGGTAATAATAAATATGTTTCACTGAGATGATTTTTTGGATTATACCTTAAACAAGTATTAATGAATCACTTGAATGTAGAATGATGATTTTCCTAAAATAATATTAGATTATACACATTATAGTGGTGATGAATTTACATGGTAGATTGATGGGGCGTCATATATATATTGAAATTATTCCATGATTAATTTTTAGATATGTTGAAAAAATAGAATCATAATTACTAAATTCATGCCAACTAAATTGACTAATTAATATCATATAAGTTATGATATTATGGGTGGGAATTATGTAAACAACATAGTTGTTTTATGGGAACTATTTTTAAAAATGATGTAAGATTTGAGTGTACATAAAAGGAAATAAAATTTTCAACATAGTTGATTATCCTCTTACCAATATGGATGTTCACATACCTAAGATAGAAATGTATTAACCATACTGAGTGTATTTATATGAGGGTTGTGAATCTCCTTGGAGGTAGTGGAAGAAAGATAGAATTCAATGAAATTTAGGCTCCATATTCACATGAGTGGGCATGGGAATGCTAAAATCAACCATTTTTAGTGGGAGTAAGTATTCTATAAAGGAATACTATAGGTGGTTTTATATTCACATATTCAATTGATAAATTATTAGGTATAAATAATAAATCCTACAGGGAGAAATAAGTTACAACTATCTATGGTTGAAATTTTTATGTAAATTTAAAACTAGATTTCATGTACCAAAATTCAGTTCCATGTTTTGGTTATTTCACTAGATTATTTAAAGTTATTGGTGGATATTCATGACAAACCTAAAATGGATAGAATAAGTGTGGTAACAATGAGGATTGATTGGTCATGCCAAGTTTTCATGCTTAAATAAATGAAAATTATACCTGTTATAAAAACTTTTTATGATAATTATATTGGGATTTAAATATCAGTATCACATTCCTGGAATGAAACCATATCGAAGTTATCTATATTACACAACCATAAAGGGTTCGTGACACCAAGGAAGGCCAATTAAGAATGAAAATATTCAAGGATCCTTTTATATGTTGGAAAAAAATCATGATAGTCATATAATATTCATTTTTAATGATTTATTACTACATGTAAATAATATTTTATTGGAAGATATATAGTATTAAACTATAGAAATGTTTAATAATGTATCTAAAACAAATAATTATTCTTATAGTCACATAATACAAAGGGTAATTTTTCATAGAATGACATAAAGTAGAAACCCAGATCTAGGGAACAATAACTTCATTGGTATATCATTCGGTTTTCTTAATTCTAATCATTGTATATACATTGACAGATACTTAAGTGATTAATTATGTAAAAATCCAAGAGTTGAGTAGTTTCGGTCTCACATGGAATGAAATCTTCCAAGTTACTATATGAAAATGAAAGAGGATATTTTGATTTTATATATGAAATATTTCTAAGATTAATTTTTAAAAATATCTCAAAATGCATAATATGTACCTAGAATTGTTATTTCTTATTAATAATGAATAAAGAGAGAATATAAAACACAACTAGGAGACCTATATGGCCAAATCCCAAGTTGTCAGATGGTTCATGAGAAAATGATATTGGATATCTTTTTGGTTGTTAGAGAAATGAGAATACTATTTTATACAAGATACAAAACTAGTATTTTATTTTATCATTTTGATCTAAGATCACAGTTTAACAAAGGTAATATTATTAAGAAAAACATATTTCAACCATTTAATTCCATATATACATAGAATGAGTTCATTGTGGCTTCAGATATGGCCATACAAGTGAGTTTAACAATTATTTGTTCGAGATTTTATTGTTTTATTAGATATTAAAGTTTCACTACATTATGATGAACTTCAAACTATGAAATTATCAAAGATTTATGGGATGAGAGAGGTTAAATGTTATATAATCAGTGATATATTCTCTTGAGGTATCTTCTCAAAGAGATAAGGTCATAGTAAGATGATCAACCATCAATGCATAGTAGGCCCAGTAGTTTTAGCCTTAACTCAGAAAAATGTTGTTTATCCTATGAGGCTAACAAGTTATATAGTTAGTAGTTGGCTCTAGTGAAAGCGGGAATATTTTGAGTAAGTTCCCAAGAACAAACTGACATTGTTCTTTTTGATTACTAATATATTAAAATTCTTGAATAGTAATATATATATATATATATATATTATCACATGATGATCATTCTTCTTCGTGACCTCAATGTGAAGATTTCCTTATTATATCCATCACTCTAAAAGGTTATTGTAGTTTAATTCTATGATAAGAACCTTGAATTATTGTGATCATATTCACAAATATATATTTTAGGGTTGGATGAAACTATCTTACTGGACACTATGATACAGAAAATCATGGGTAGGGAGCTCATAATACATTGAGACTTATTCTTATGAATCTCTCTACTAGAAAACTCTAAGAGAGGATTATTGGGAGGACTGAGCCGCAATTAGAAAATCCTCATGCATTGTGTGTCATTAAAAATATATATCTACAGATGTGTGTAATGTCATTAAAATTTAAAATTATTATTTATTAATATCATGAGTTTCATACTTGGATATATTTCATAAACCATTATGAAATATGTAACACCAAGAAGAGAGTTATGTTCTAGAGAATACACTGTATGCAACACCAGTCCTAACTTTCTAGAGAAATATATTATTTATTTATAATCATTATAACATAATCATTGAATTGGTAGATACTAATATAATTAAAAAATTATATAATATATATAAAGGTACTAATCAAAAAAAAGTTACTGATAATAATACTTCAATTTTTAGTAATGTTAATTTATTCCTTAAAAATAGGTTTTCATCAATAATGTTTTTACTTCTCTTTTTAAGAAAATAATATGATTAGTTTTTCCAAATTTAGAAAATGTATTTGATAAAATGGAATTACGTTTTTTAAATAATCATATCAAAATTATCAAAGGGTTAAATTTTGGGATTTTCCCAAAAAAGAGTGAATTTTTAGTGAATTTTTAAAAAACCCATTTTTTAAACTACCAATTATTTCAATAAATTATGTAGTTTTAATGTACCAATATGATTTTAATTTAATCTCAGAGGAGAATAATTATTATTTAGTTATATTTAATTGAATAAACTAAATTTCAATCATTTTTATATCAGATATTGGTATAGGTTTATTCATAGGCTTAAAACACCTTTTTTCTGAAAACTATTTGTAAGTGGATAATGTTTCTCCATTTTAATTAATTAAGATAGTATTTGATGATTAATTATAAAAATTAATTTTATCGATTATATATATAAATATATGAATTTAAATCCATATCAAGATTATTACTAGTCATATTGTTAATATAAGATCATCTTGTGGTTAAAATTTTCATTTCATGAAAAGATTGTTTTCTGATGTGATTTACAGGTTCATCTTTAAATTAAATTTATCCACTACTATGAATTGAATTTATAAAAATGGATTCCAAATTTTCAATCATCATAATTAATATTATATCATAATTTTTACATAATTTTTATCATGACGAATAGTAAAAACAATTAGAATTAATTATACTTGTTAAGGTTAAAATTGGTTTACTGGGGGATAACCCAAATGATATGGGTGTTTTTTCCAATTGAAATTTTAAAAAATATTATTTTATTTATATATTTAAACCATATCCTATCTAACTGTATAATATAAGGTCATTTTGAATCATTTTTATTGGTATTGAATGTATTATTTTGTATTCTTTTGGGAAATTTCCAAATAGTTTCCATTAAGGGCCCCTCCCCCACTTTTAAAAATACACCTCCTCCCCTCACTTATTCATACATATAAACACATATATATCAAGTAAACCATCAAAAATATATCCCCAAAATTCTTATCCACATTTTATAGGTGATATTATTCCCAATATACCAATTCATGGGTCCTTAACAAGAGTTCCAAATGAGGTTCTTCTAAAGGAAGGTAATTTCTTTCAATAAGCTATTTCATTTTAATTATTATTTACCAACATCAATTATGGCCTAAAACATAAAATATAATAACAATAGTATATACCATATAATTTAATTTCATTATGTTTACGGAATAATATTTATTCATCGCCTCCTCCATCAAATGGGAAATAAATTCATCGCTCGTGTGTATGGCAGACTACCTTCTCACGAACCGATGTAATTTTTTCCCATAATCAACTAACATGGATATTCATAATGGTGGAAATAATGAATATATATGATACATATTAAATGATACTAATTTTTTAAAAACTATTATAAAATTCACTTCCTTACCCTTTCACCCATTAAGGTAATGATATCATCTCTCATGCATACGTACGACTTACCGTCTCCACAAAGTGATGTGATTGATTTTCCATGTCAAAATTTAAATAATGATTATAAAAGTTTATATAATGAATTAATATTATATTTATAATATTATTATAATTATATAGTTTATTTAACTATATTCTATGATCAAGAAATGAAAATTTCATGACAGAACACGCATGTGAAAATGAAGTAATTAACACCCAAAACACTGGTAATAATGAGATATTATTAAAAAATGGGTAATAAGACGTTATAATAATATCATATATGATATTAAAAATATTTTTATGTTTATATTATAAATTAATATCATGTCTAAAATAATTTTACATGGGGTTAAATCGTGATAAACTAAAGAGAAGTGTGAATTAATTGACTTAATCTCAATTTCCCTTACTTGGGAAATATTTTAATGTTATGCACATAATTTATTTTATATAGGTTATATAATTACCATTTTATATTAAGTATAATGAATCCTTAATAATTCATTTTATTTGAAGTTTCAATTTGAATTCTTTTATCTGATGGTATTTTACTTGAATGTTTTCAAGTGGTAAGAAATTTCATAATTCAATTTCTCTTCATTGGGTTATGTTACATATTCATTGTATTTGATATTCTAATATTATGTTTGTGATAAAATTTCTTGTGTTTTTATATATTTGAACGTTATTATATGGATTTCAATTTGATACACATAATAAATTCATTGATTAATTCTTACTTCAGTGGTTTGATCTTTTTAAGGTATTTAGTCTCAATTTCCATTCATTGATATATATCCTATTATAATGAACCTAATTAATTTTATATGGTGCATATAATGAACCTTTGACATGTTATATAATTATTTATTATTATTTTCATGATATTTAATGGTTAGTTTGAGGTTATTCTATCATGGGGCCTAAAATTCAAAAGTTACCAAAGTGGTAAGTGATTTTGTCTCAATTTCCATTCCATTGGGACATATTTTCTATTGTGAACCTATTCACATTTATGTGGTGTATATAATTCCATGATTATATGTTTAAAATGAATAACTATTTATTAATGATGATTAATTTTTTAATTATGTTTTATTCTTTCAAGGGGATATATTTTAAAAGTTCCCAAATATGTAAGAATCTAATTTACAATATCACTTTATTTTGAGATTTATTTTATTTTAGTTAAATTAATCATATCATTTTTCTTTCATAAGATCCAATCATTTTTTATCCACATTATAATAATTATTTTCTATATTTTCTTCTATATTTTTCTCTATTTGTTAATTGAATAAATAAAATTAATTTTTAAAATAAAAATGGATTTTATCTATCCTTTAGTCCAATATATTTTTCTTCCATGTTCATTCTTTTCAAATTTACTTTACAAAATTTAGTTAATTTAATAAATTTATTGGTTAAGAAAATTTTGAGTTATTATTTAATTTAAAAAAAATTAATGGAATTATTAAACAATAATACCCCTTGCTTTTATGGCTTGTTTCTTCTTAAATAGTTTCAATTCATTAGACATATTATTATGTATGAAACACTAAGTCTCTGAGAAACAAAACATTTTTGTAAGATATAATTATAACCTAGTTGTTAAACTTAAATTTTCTACTTTTTTATTTGAATTTTTAAACACAAACACACATAGTTTTCTTCAGTAAGATATTTAGAGTCTTTTATGATCAACTTAATTTTCTGTGAAAAGTAACCTACCTGTATGAATAGTAATGTTACCCTTATGAATAGTAATGTACCTTTATTAATAGTAATATGACCCTTATTAATATTAAACTCACCCATGAGTGTATAAATAACATTTTCTTATATTATAAATAAAAGAGAATATTTTAAAATCTACTAATTAAGTGTTGGTTTTTTTGTGAGAAATAAATATTTTATTAAAATTTTGTAATTAATAAATTTAATTAAAAAAATAATTTTCATAATATTTATTCATAAATAAATACATTTTTTCTGTGACTTTAGGATAATCTAATTAGTCCTTAGATAATTCTTTTGATGTTATAAAATTGATTATAATTTTAAAATTTGTATTTTTCGAGTAAATAATTATTTTAATTAAAAATTTAATTTATCATATTTAGAAAATTATTTTTTTAAAATCAATTTCATTTTGGTATTCTATATGTAGAAAAATTATTAGGGTTGATTTTTGAGATTTATCTAAAATACTTGGATTTTTTGTGAATAGAGAAATACGGTAATTTACGGTATAATACATTATAAGATAAATACACTATTTCTTGCATCCTAGATGATATAAGCAACCGGTAGATCGAACTCAAATTCACTTATTTCATTTTTTGGTCCCAATAATCAATACTATTTCTTGTCTTGAAAATAATAATAAAATATTGAATAAAATATTGAGAAAACACACCTCTCATCCACTATAAATTCCACCCCTTAGCCCCCTCTTCTGCTCACTCCTCTAAGCCATGAGGCTTCTCAAAGTTCTTCCAAAATACTCATCACTAGTACCTCCCTACATCTAAGATCACTTGGTATTTCTAAAATATTAAAACCTCTTCCCATAAGGAGATTCTCAAGGAGGTGTATTCAAGAGGTAAATCCCCATTCTTTTTCCTTCAATTTTATTTCAAGTTCCGTTATTTTGTTATCCTCTACTCACCTCCTTTGTCCAATTGATCATAATAAATATATTATCATATATATAGTAATTATATCATTTTAATGTAAAATCCACTATAAATATCCTTATTATCCCTCTTTTGTTTCATAAATAATATCATCGTTCGGGAGGTGCCGATTTTCAACCTTCATGGACAATGAAGAGTCATTCTTGAATTTCTTCGTCAATGATAATCATGAAACCATTTTATATTTGAACTAGATTATAAAGTATATATTATATATTTTTTAATAAATTTTTAACCATCCTTGATATATTATATTAAATAATAGATCCAAATTAGTTCGTTGTGATTGAAAATCGTCGTAATAATCTAAGTGATTGTCATTAAATGTATAATATAATGATTCACCCTCATAATATATAACCAAAATAAATATATACCCATTTAAAATTATTTATGTTCATTAATAACATATAATTCTAATTCTGTAGAATTATATCCATTCCACATGTACTATATTACTCATATTCAAGCGAACCGAAAATCAAGTTAACAAACACTCAAGTACGACAGAATTCAATCTTATAACTTATCAAGAAGGAAATTAATGAACATAATTAAACTATAATTAATTAAATAAATGTAGATATGTTTCTCAATTATTTAATTAATGGATTTAATTTTACTATACAGTAAATTGAGGTCAAGTGAAGAACACATTCGAGCATAAGGTAAGGGGTTTCTCATATCACTTATATTTTCGTGAGATTTCCATTGTTCACCACTTATTTCTTGTATGGGGTGTATGTATGCTACCATATGATATATAATATCATTATTCTCTATATATTCATGGTATTAAATGATTCATTTGATGATTATTCATTTGTGGTCTTGTGATTCAATTGATTACAATGTCGTAAGGGACTTCATCTCAATTTCTATTTCTTTGAGGCTTACTTGGTATTGTTCACCCAATGATTTTTATTTGGTGTATATAATACCCCCTCTGAGATAATTTTTTCACATTAAATTAAATTACTATTAAATATCCATATTCATTTGACATGGAAATGATTATTTCTATAGTGGTAAAGAATTTTACATATGGTTTTTATTTTGAGTGTTGTTTTAACTATGGAAATATTGATGAACTTGTATCTTATACTTAACACAAAAATTAATAAGGGATAATTTTATAGTATTAAATATTATTATTAGAATTATTTGGAATTATAGTTATGGATGGGGCCTTCTATATCTCCTCTATGCATCTACATGTCTCATGAGACAAACTAGTTAGCGAAAAACCTTTTGAGTTTGTTTCCAAAACGTAATCAGATAGGTTTCTACACATAGAATTAAATTTTCTCAATGTTATGATGGTTCATGTTCCAAGTAAATGACATAAAAATAATAAGTATTATCTTTATTTGGAATTCCATTATTACTTTTGATGATGTTTTCACTATGAAAAAATATATGGATGCATTTTCATTCTCAATTTATTGATGTTGTATGTTTTCAATTATTCACTGCCTAATTGATTATATCTAATTAATTATGATTCAATTTTTATTGTTTCATGCTTCCTCTATATGTAACTCTTACTGATCATTTGAGATCACCCTTTCAATTTTTTTCTTTCTATGGGTTATGAATAAGATATCATTTATTGATTTTTCAAGAATGCAGTTTATTAGCTTCTGATATATTTTTTATTTTGTTTCCTCTTCACTATGTAAAATGGGTTCCATGTATGTATATAGTATATTCAAGACTTCTAAAGTAATCGGTCCTTTAATAATTGATTCTTTGTAATCATGCCAATGTAATAAAACAATTCACCAGCTCTGGATTTTTGAGGTTGGGATATTATAGTTGGTATCATAGTAAGTTTAGTAAAAACATTGGGAACTAGATTTAGAAAACATAGATTATGGATTAAAACCATAATATATAAATTGAGGATAAGTATATAATAACTTACTATAATTTTTGGTGAGGTAGAGATTATGGGGGTATTTTTATAAATACATCCTTGTAGGGATACTATAAGTGGATTTGGTTACGTAACATATGTACCTAGGAGTAACAACTATAGAAAGGTGTTCTATGATTGAATCAGGGTAACCTAGTATAAAAAAAGGGCCTTACTGTGCTCCTAGTTTTACACTCTAGGGGGTATACTTAAGATAATTAACATTTTCTTTACAAAAAAATTATGAAGGATTTAAAAGTAAATAGAAACCATGTATATTATTAAGATTGGCTATGAATAAAATTTCAATTTATGTTAAGTGTTTTTCTAGTTTTAATTTATGAACTATGATTTATAACCTAATTTATTGTATTCCATTCTTTACTGATGGCGCGTAATGGAAGAAAGGGAATCAATACCCATAGACAATGTAGGGATTTTCCCATTGAGAAAGTTATCAATGTTAGTGTTTGAGTTGAGAATATCATGACAATATTATGAAACATTACTCAGGTTGTGAAGAATACCCATATTGTACCTATCTTCGATCATTTCATGTGGTTGAAGCCCCTTTATTTTAGTGGAACTACTAATCTAGAGGTTACTGAGTAATGGATCAAGTCCCTAGAAAAGATATTTTTTCCATTAAGTTGCAATGAAAATGAAAAGATAATACTTGGAGTATATTGTATCATGGGTGATGCTGCTCAATGGCGGTCCATGATCCAGAATACCATTGAGGAAGATGAAATATAAGATATAGAGTGGATAAATTTTATGCAAGTATTCTTCAAAAAATATTTCTCTCGTGAGCAATGTACTGAAATAAAGAGAAAATTCCTTAGCATGAAGAAAATGTAAGAAGAGAGTATTATGGAGTGTAAGGATACTTTCACAGCACTAGAATGGTATTACATATATTACATAAATTATTTTAATGAAAAGATTGATCATTTATTTGAAGGTATTAAGGAAAGTCTTTGAAGGGCATTGACTTCTCAATCATTTTCATCATATTATGAAATAATATTATGCGCCATGAAAATGGAGAATGTGTTTTCTAGATCCAATTTTTTCAAGGGAAATAAAGAGAAGATGAGGGCTTCTAATAATCATAGAAAACATTAATCTCCAAAGAAAAATAAGAGAATAAATAATTCCCATTACATGACTACTATGAATATAACCATCTATGAAAATACTTGAAATGCATGGGAGTTGTCATAATTTTGCGGAAAAGGGTCACCTAAATAATGAATGCAAGGGGAAGAGAAAAATCAATTATTTTCAATGCTATAATTGTAGGGATATGGGACACTATGAAATTTATTTTCCTAAAAACCAAGAAAAGATTCCTCAAAAAAGGCCACAGGAGAAAGTGTGGGATTATGCAATCAAAACTATGGAGGTTGAAGTACTTAATGATGTGGTGGAAGTTAATTTAATCATTTTATCAAATTTACCCAATGCTTTATTTGATTTTAAACAATCATATTTTTTTATATCTTCCTAGTTTTCTAAGAAATTTAGACATTTAAAATTTGATTTAATATAATAGTTGTCAGTTAAAACTCTTAAGGGAAGTATTGTCGAAACAAAAATGTGTTGGTCAGTCCCCTTTGGGACACATAAACGAACTTTAGTTTCTAAAAATATCATTATACCTAATATTGACTTTGATATAATCCTTGGTATGTATTCGATATCAAATTATGATGTGAAAATCTATTATATGAAGAAGGTTGTTACAATTTTTTAGAATGATGTAGAATTCATAATCTTTAGAGCAGAGACATCATCATATAGATCTTATCCAGATCCTCCTTCAGTAGCTCTTCTAAATGAAATTATTAAGGTGGAAGAGAAACAATTATCTATGGATATTCAAATTGAAGATGTACATATTCTTTGAGAATACATTATTTTATTTCTAGAGTATTTAACTAGACATACTTTTGAGCAAGAAGTTGAGTTCTCTACTGATTTAATTCCTAGTGGAATACATATATCAAATACTCCCTATATTATGGAAATTATGGATTTAGTAGATCTGAATAAACAACTAGAAGAATTGAGTGATAAGGGATTTATTCACCCTAGTGTTTCTCTATGGGGATCCTTTATTATATTTTCAATAAGAGCATGGATTTGTGATGTTGTGCATTGATTATAGATAAATAAATGATATTTAAATAAAGAACAAGTATCATCTACCTATAATTGATGATATTTTTTATCATCTACAATGAGCTTAATATTTTTCGAATATTCGCCTTCTGTCTGGATATCATCATTTTCATGTGGGGAATGAAGATATTCTGAAGACCACATTTCAAACTAGGTATAGGTATTATGAGTTTATAGTAATTTCATTGGGACTAACTAATGCACCATCCATTTTCATGGACCTAATGAATAGTGTTTTCAAGGAATATCTATATAATTTTTTTGTTTTTTTATTGATCACATCTTGATATATTCCAAAAGCTATGAGGACCATGAGAATAAATTATTGGTTATTCTGGGGACTCTTCAAAAAAAAGAGTTATATGGGATGTTTAGTAAATGTGAATTATGGCTTAAAACTATTTCTTTTCTTGGCCATATTATCTATAAGGATGGAATCTTAATTTATCTTTAAAATAAAAAGTTAGTACAAGAATGGCCTAAGAAAAAAAACATAACTGAGGTACATAGTTTTATTGGCTTAGCAGGCTACTATTGGTGTTCCATTCATAATTTTTCATGATTGGATAACCCTCTAACCAAGCTCACATGTAAAGGTGTTAAATTTGAATGGAAAAAATAATGTATAGAAGGTTTTGAAGAATTGAAAACAAGATTGTTCAATTCACCAATTTTGACTCTTACATCTCTAAATGATGGGTTTGTTATATATAGTGATGTATCGAATAATGGATTGGGTTGTGTCCTTATGAAAAATGATAAAATTATTTCATATGAATCAAGGTAGCTAAAGACTCATAAACACAAT
The DNA here is from genome assembly GCA_963277665.1 of Viscum album. Classification (NCBI taxonomy): domain Eukaryota; kingdom Viridiplantae; phylum Streptophyta; class Magnoliopsida; order Santalales; family Viscaceae; genus Viscum; species Viscum album. The sequence goes on from OY728125.1 coordinate 281,373,807, forward strand.
TATCCAACTCATGATCTTGAGTTTTCAGCCATAATCATTGCTCTGAAAATATGAAGAAACTATCTCTATGGTGAAATATGTGAGATATATATAGATCACAAGAGTATGAAATACATTTTTACACATAAATAACCCAACATGAGGCAAATAAGATGGTTTGAGTTACTAAAAAACAATTATTGTTTAATACACAAACACATAAGAAATTAAAATAAGGTATAATATTCATTTCGTTGGAAAGATAATGGACTTCTGATCCAAATAAAGATTCAAACATATCCTATATTCTTGGATCTGGTAAATATGGATATGAAACTTATTAAGGAAGTGGAAAAATCATTCCTCTTTAAAATTATTGCTAAACCATCTATATAAGAGAAGATAAAAATATCTCAATTGGATGATGAAAATATACAAAATAGAATTAAATATGTTAAGGATGGAAGATTATAAGACTTCATGATTGAGGATGGATTTTTGAAATTTTGAAAGAGGTTATGTGTTCCATAAATACCTTAGCTAAAAATTGAACAATTAGATAATGTCCATAGCTCAAATTTCTCTATACTCCTTAGAGGAACCAAGATGTACAGATATATGAAGGAACATTTTTTGTGTGATAAAATGATGTGAGAAATTTTTTACTAAGGTGTCTTGTTTTCCAGCAATTGAAGGCCGGGATACAACATCAAAGAGGAGTCCTGCAAAAACTACCTATTCCTATATAAAAGTGTGATGAAATTACAAGGGAATTTGTCATGAGACTACCCAGGACACAAATAAGGAATGATTTAATGTGGTTAATTATTTATCATCTTACAAAATCAGCACATTTCCTTATTATATGAGAGGATTTACCACTTGAGTGCCTATCTAGAATCTATATTAATAGAGTTTTAAGACTTAATGGGGAACCTCTATCGATTCTGTCTGATCAAGATCCCCTATTTAAATTAAAATTATGGAAAATTATTTTGAAGTATTTGGATACCGAGCTTCATATGAGTATTTCTTATCACCCCCAAACTAACGGAAAATCTAAAAGGATTGTTCATACACTAAAAGACATGTTTAGGTCATGCTCTCTTGACATTCATGGTATATTGGATTAGTACATACCTATGGTGGAATTTTCCTATAATAATATTTTCCCTTCTAGAATTCAAATGGTTCCATATAAAGTATTATATAGAATGATATGTCGAACTCCAAATTTTTGCTATTAATTTGGTGAGAGGAAACTTATAGACCCAGAACATATTGAAGATACAACAACAATCGTAAAGATATTTTAGGCCCATATTGAAGCAGCCCAAATTAGGTGAAATATTTATGCAAAAAACTGTATAAAGGATTTGAAATTTCTACTGTGAGATCTGGTCTTTTAAAAAGTTTCTTCTTGGAAGGTTGTCTTAAGGTTTGGTAAGAAAGGGAAATTGATCCCCAGGTACACCAAATTATTTGATATTATGGAAATAATTGGAGTTTTAGATTACCATTTAGTGATTCCCCCAAGTCTATCTAAAGTTTGGTATGTGTTCCATGTTTCTTTAATAAAGAATTACATGCCATACACAATGCATGTACTCACCTATGAAGAAATATAACTTAAACCTGATTTGTTATACTGTGAAGAGCCTATATAAATTCTTGACATAATATAGAAAGTATTGAGAAATTGTACAACTCAATAGGTAAAGGTTCTTTAGAGAAACCATATAATGGAAGAAGCAACATCGGATCATAAGGATTTTATAAAGAGAACCCACCCGCATCTTTTTAAAGGGCTATATAGTTGAAACTTTTCAAGGACAAAATTTTTGTAGGAGGGAAAAATATAACTACCCAAGATTTTATTGTATGTTTCTTCTTAAATAATTAAAATTCACTAGATAGATTGTTATATATGAAACACTGAGTCTCTATAAAAAAACATAATTATAGGAGATAGTTATAACCCAGTTTTTAAATTGAATTTTTTTTCACATAAGTGATTTGAATTTCAAAAAACATACAGACACCGTTTTGTCTAGTAAGATATTTAGAGTCTGATAGGATCAACATAATTTTTATTGAATAGTAACTAACACTTATAAATAGTAATATTACCCTTATGAATAATAATGTATGCTTATGAATTGTAATATTACCATTATTAATAGTAACTTCACCCATGAAAGTATAAATAAAATTCGGGAACCTTATAAATAAAATTGAATATTTAAAAAATTTATAATTAAGTATTTGTATTTTGTGGGAAATAAATATTTAATTACAGTTTTATATTTAATAAATTTATTTGAAAGAAAAAATTCATTAAATGTATTCCTAAATCAATATTTTTTTGTCTTATGGATTTCGGATAATCTAGTGAGACCTTAGATAATTTTTCAGGGTGTTATAAATTCAGTTATAATTTTAAAATCTATATTTTTTAAGTAAATAATAATTTTATTTAATAATTAAATTTAAAAAATTTCTAAAGTTATTTTCATAAATTTTAGTTTATTTTTGGATTATATATGTTGAAAAATTGTTAGGGATAATTCAATTGGATGTATCTGAAATACTTTATTTTTTGTGAATAAAAAATACGATAATTTATGGTATAAAACATTATAAGATAAATACACTATTAATTGCATCATGGATGATGTAAGAGACCATTAGTTCAAACTCACATGAACTTATTACTATTTTTTCTCAATAATCAATGTATTTTCTTGTATTGAGAATATTAATAAAATAATGAATAAAATATTGAGAAAATCACTTATCTCTTCCACTATAAAATCATCCCCCACCCCCTTTTATCCTCCCCTATCTAATACTTTATTCTTATCAATGTACAACCCAAATACTCTTCCCAAGTCCCTTCTCACATCTATAAGCTCTTGGTCTTTCAAAAATACCAAAACCCCTTCTCTTAAAAAGATTCTCAAGGAGGTATGTTCAAGAGGTAAATCCACATCCTTTTTCTTTCAATTTCATTTCAAGTTCCATTATTTTATTATCATATTCTCACCTCATTTGTCCAATTAATATTAATAAATTATGTATCATATATATACTAGAATTATATAATTTTAATGTAATATCCACTATCAATCATCTTACACACTCTCTCTCTCCTTTATTTTAAAAACGAAATCATAATCTGGGAGTTACCGATTTATAACCTTCAGGGACAACGAAGTTTATTTTTTCAATTTATTCTTAATGTATGGCCATGAAACAATTTTTGGAGTTTAACCATATTATAAAATATTTACTACATTTATTTAATCATTATGGAACCATCATTGATACATGATATTAGATAATAGAGAAAAACTAGTTCATTGTGATCGAAAAATCAACTTAATAATCTATGTGATTGTCACTAAATGTATTATCTAATGATTCATCCTAATAATATATAACAAAATGACATATATTACCATTTAAAATTTTTTATTTTAAATAAAAACATGTAATTATAATTCTATATAACTATATCCATTCAACATGAACTCCATTACTTATAGTCATCTGAATCGAAAATCAAGTAAATAAACACTTAGGTATGACGAAATTAAATCATATAACTTATCAAGAAGGACATAAATGATCATAATAAAACTATAATAAATCCAATAAATGTGTTGAAGGTTATTAATTATTTAACTAATGGACTTAATTTTACTATTTAGGGCATTAAGTTAAAGTGAAGAACACATTTGGGCATACGTTCAAGGGTTTCTCATCTCACTTTTATTTATGTGAGATTTCAATTATTCACCAGTTATTTATTGTATGTTGTGTATTTATGCGTCCTTTTTATATATAATATCATTATTCTCTTTATTTTAATGGTACTAAATTATTCTTTTTTAGGATTACTATTTTCTGGTCATGTGATTCTATAGATTACGATGTGGTAAGGGACTGCATCTCAATTTCCATTTCCTAGATAATTGAAAGATATTGTACACCTAATCGTTTTTATGTGGTGTATCTATTGCCCCTTTGAAATAATTTTTCACTTGAAATTACATTCCAATTAAATATTCATATTCTTTTATCATGGATACGAATATTCACTTAGCCGAATACCATTTTACATATAGTGTTTATTTTGAATATAGTTTTAAATATGGAAATATTGATGAATTTGTATCCTATAATCAATATAGAAATTGATAAGGCATATTGTTATACAATTAAATCCATTTATTAGAATAAATTTTACTTTTAGTGATGGTAGGGGCCTTCTATAGGCCCTCGATGCATCGATATGTCTCATGAGACAAACTGGTTGGAGACAAACCCTTTGAGCTTGGTTCCAAAATGTAATCAGATGGGTTTCTATACATAGAATTAAAAATTCTTGATAGTATGATTGTTCATGTTCCAGATACATGTCATCCAAGTAATAATAATTATCTTTATTCAGAATACAATTATTACTTTCCATGAGTTTTTCACTATGACAAAATCTGGGGATGCATTTCCATTCTCAATTTATTTATGACGTGTGTGTTTAATTATTAACCCTGCCATATTTATTGTGTAAAATAGATTATTATTAAATTATTATTATTTCATGCTTCCTCGATATAAAACTATTACTGAGCATTTGAGATAACCCTTTCATTTGTTTTTCCTTCCCTGGTTTAAGAAGAATATATCATTTATGGTGTTTTCAAGGATGCAATTTACTAGCTTTTGTTATGTATTGTATTTTTTTTCTTTTCCCTATGTAAAATGAGTCCAATTTATATATTGAGTATCTAAATGACTACTAAATTTATCATTCCTTTAGGATTTGATTCCTTGTAATCATGCTAATGTAATGAAACAATTCTATAGTTTTGGGTTTCTGGGGTCGGGGCATTATATCTACTGTTTTCATAATGGTGTATTTTTTAATTTATTTAAAAAAAATAAAAAAAATATTAACATATACGAAAATAATGGACTTCCCCACCACCATAACCATTTTAAAAAAATATATTAATTTACATTTTTTAGATTATTTTACAAAGAAAAGTATTTTTTAAATCTTTTTTTAATATTTCTATTACATTCCTCTTATTCTTCCAAAGGACATGATTTTATTACAAAAACAAATATTTCTAATGAACCAATGGTCACCTATCATATCTTGATTAATTTTTTGACTGTTAAATTTTTCTTGATGCAATCACTTTATTATGATCATTTCCTTTAGACATTACATTTCTATTAAATATCCAAATTTTTTGTATCATGGATATGATTATTTCCAAAACTATATTCCATTTTTACATATAATGTTCATTTTGAAACTTATATGATTAACTAGGGAAATATTGATAAATTTATCTTCTTTACTCAATACAAATATTTGATTATAGGGCATATTGATCATGAATTCAATAAATAATTATATATGAGTACTGCTTTATACATTTAGTGATGGTCGGTACCTTAGTTTATATAGACCCTCAGTGCATTAAAAGGTCTCATGATACAAATTATTTTGCCAAATTAAATTGGATTGTACACATAGTTTTATAATTTATTTTTTAAAGGTATTGACAATATGCATATCATTATTTCTGAGATCATGATTTTCAATATTAATTACTTCCTTCATTGAGAATTTTTTTATCCATGATATTAGAGAATTGATATTATCCATGGATGAATTTTTTTCTCAAGGTATTGATTAAATTGATATTTTAGTTATTTACCTTATTATAATTATTATACATTATCAAATCATTATAGTGATGTTATTTATTAAATGGAATGTTTGTTATGTCGTTTGCCTTTATATATATTAAATTCCTTATTTAATCATGATAGTCATGTTATTGATTAAATCCCATGTGTTTTCAATTATTTACCTTACTACATTGATTTTTATTTATTTATTCATGATAGATTCTATTATATGTAACCCACACTAGTCATTTGGTCTCTCCTATATTTTTTTCATTCCCCAATATATGAGAGAATAATTCTTCAAATGAGTTATAAGATGTTGATTATTTACATTCACTATATTGTAATTTATTTTTTCAAAATTAATCTGAGATTTAAATATGTATCTAGTTTACCAAGACTACCAAACTATTCAGTCATTCATGATACGATTCCTTGTATATAATACCAATATAAAAATTGAACCACCATCTCTAGGCTACTAGATTTGTGGTCTTAATAGTTGGTATCATATCAAGTTCAGTAGAAAACACAGGAACTAGATTTGGGAAAAAATAGATTAGGTAATACAACCCTAGAACAGCATCCTAAAGTTTTCATGAGGAAGGGATTATATGGTTTTTCTTATCAATATATCCCTATCTAGACACTAAAAATAGATTTGGTTATTTCACTGTTGTATCTAAGTTTAATAACTCTAGAAAGGGTGCATTGGGATATAAATTGATCATTACATGGTTCATGATAGTGGGCCATAATAGGCACCTTTTTTTTACGGTCCTAGGGTATATGATTTAGTTAATTCTCATTTTCTCTATAAAATATTATGATGAATTAAAGAATAAAACCAATGCAGACTTATGATATTCCATAATGCTATTGGATAAACCTAAAATGTCTTGGTATTTTAAGACTAAGGTTGATTATAATTTTATAGTCACAGATACCCCTTCTGAGGTTTTATGTGAGTGAAATACCTTGGAGACATTTATTGAGTTTTAATAGATTGTTTAGGTTTATGTTTCCCTTTTTTTAACTTGAGTTTTAGTGAGAATGTTATTTATAAATAATGATTTCATATTTAGTGGTCATAAGTTTATGTTTATTAATAACCTTTAGGTTTAATATGATCATTCATGTTAAGGTAATAATATTCATTTAAGATTATTTTTTGTTTGTAAATAAAATTAGACATATTAAAAACATTAGTGGTTAAAAACTGATTTAATGAATAATGTTATTTCTGAGTATGATCTTCATATTTATTGGTAATTTTTTAATAATTATTTTAAAATAGTTTTATACAAATTACAACCTGCATGTCGAGAAATGACTTGTGGAATCTTGAAAGATCATGGGTTTAAACCCACAACAAGAGGGTGATAAGGATGTGAATCTTACTATTTTAGTTTCGGTAAATATTTAGAGGCATAAAAAAGGACTTCTCACAATTTTAAAGATATTATGATCCACTAAAGTTAATTTAAGTGCTTTAGGTATAAAAATTTCATCTTGCATATTAATTTCATGGAGTAATAAATGAACTGTAAATTGACCACACCATGACAAAGGGATAATGTTGGGATTTTCAAACTAAAAAGATATCATGTAACTGTATTTTATACACCCTAATCCGGGGTCCTCTTGTGTTCCAACCCCCTTTTATTATGTACTTTATCCCTTGAATAAATATATAATGATACAATGGTTATAGTTATATCATGATATTAAAATAATCCTTCAACTCTTTGAAAATAATCTTGAAACAAAAATCTTATCCACTTCACTTTATACCCACTGAAACAATGTCATTTTAACCAATCACATATATATGGTTTTATGGTTGTTAACTTTCTATTTATAATTAATTTTATTATGATAAATGATCTATATCACTCTCCATAATTATTTATGATTTTATTCCATTCCAATATTTTCACTTTCCACCAATGTTCTCTTATTTGGAAACCCATTTATGTGTTATTCTCGATGGCGTTCATATTTCCATCTCCTTCTTTTAAGAGGAAGTGCTGTTAACCATTTTTTAGATGTGGGGTTTCCATAAATTGATTTCCAAGTTGAAAACCTTTCATTTTCATGAGTAAGTTTCAATTATGAGGATGCATTTTATTTATGGTGGGTATAATGTAGTACCTTGATATTTTAAAATAATAATATTATGTTTGACAATGTATAAGACACACAACACTATGCCTAAAAGTATGGTTTGTTCAGTTATTTACCTTTCCATATCGATTAATCCTTATTTTATCACGATACTCAAGTTATTGGTTAAAAGTAAGGTGTGTTCAGTTATTTACATTTCAATATTTGTTATTTAATATCCAATCATGATATTCATGTTAGTGAATAGATGGAATATGATTATAATTATCTACATTTCCATATTGATTATATTGTATTTATTCCGAATATATTTTTTTTATGTAACCCCTGATTAGCATTTGATCTCACCATTATTTTGATTCATTTTATGAGGATAGGAAGAATAATTAATTAAATGATTTCATGGTTGTATATTATCTACATTAACTATGTTATAATTTATTTTTTGAAATGTATTTTCAGATTAAAATATGTATCTAGTTTTCAAAGACAACTAAACTATTTCCTTTATGATAAGATTCATTTATTCTTGTTCCATGCTAATAATGTAACCACCAGCTCTATGCCAATGTAGTTGGGGTCTTTACAGCATTTGTTCATGGATATATTGGATATGTCGGGTGCGCCATTAATGATATGGAATTAATAAATATTTTGATAGATGATTATTTTATTCTATTCATTAATGGAGGTTGAAATCTTATTCATGTTGATTGAAATGGAACTATATAATAAATCCATATACATTATGAGATATCGACATGTTCATTTCAATAAATGGAAATCATATAGGTTGATGTCTTAAGTGAATCCATATACATGAATGTGATATCATGAAAAAAGGACTATATTACATGAAAATCATTCATAGGAAGGATTCATGTATTTGAATTATCCTTATCTATTTAAGGCCAAAAGGTATTTCTAAATATCACTATTGGTTTGTTAGTTATACTTAATGCTATCAAGATGGGGGCCTAATTTGTTTCCAACAACGTCTATTCGCAGGCTCTACCAATTTATATAAATTGGAGTTAATGATGAAATATTCCCCATGTGAAAAGAATAAAAATCATCCAAGTGAAAATTTTAAAACAAATTAATTAAATTATATTATTCTTGTTTTTAATAATGATAATTCAATTTATTTATCAAGGGATTAACCTGTTTATTTAATTATAAAATTAAATGAAATAAAGTATTGTTTTTCCAATGAACATCACACTAATCAACGTTTGTTAAATAATTATTATAGGAATGAGTTGAGTTAATGGATCATAGTTTATCACATAAAATTTTATTTTTCACCAGTTAATGATGAAATTCTCATGATAAAAATGATATGTTTATTTAGTTGTTCATGGAATTTTGGACCTGTTTAAGATAGTTAATTAATCCAAGGAATTAAATTATGTTTTGGAAATTCTAACCTGACCATGAAGCTCATTTTCTCCCTGAATAGAACTAGATTTCATTTTCAATAATTTTAGAATCTTCTTATCAACTTATCCCTTCTCTCAAGCTTCTAGAGAGAGAAATATTTAGAAAGGATCAATCAAAGTTTGGTGATCGATCATGTGATCTTCTAATGATCATATAAGAATAATAAGTCCTTTTATATTCAATTATAACATCTAATTTTTAATGAAAAATATTCTCAGAGTTTGGGTACAATTGTTTATGATCTATAAGGAATCTTCTTTAGTGCCTTAGAGCTACTTAAATTCAGAGGAGAGAGGATATCACTAGGATGATTCCCTCATAATGAGGTGTTGTCTTGGTTTTTTTAATACATAAAATAACTAACATAATATCATTGGAATTAATTTGAAATATCTATATACAATCAAGTAATTTATTATTTATTTAGTGTTAAAATTTTACATAAAATCAACATTCACACTTCTAATGCATGCCCATTTCCTTTCAGTGCCATAACATAGGGAATTTTAACATTTTAATATTCCTTAAAAACATCCTAAGGATCCTCATGAAGTTTGTGAGAATTTTTAATTTATATATTTTAGGAGAATATTTTTCACTTTGAAAGGTTGGGTTTCACCATGATTGGTTTCAGGTAGTTTCCATTGGTTTTATCTGGGTGAGGTTTCTTCCACGTATAAAAGGTAATTCCATTAAGGTTATAAGGAATATTTTTATGATTCTTCATTGATAAATATTTCACAATAATGTAGAAGGTGTCATTTTGACTGTAACAATATAATATTTAAAATTTATATCAAATATTTCTTGTTAATTTCACAATGTAAGGAACAAGTGTCTTTTTGTGTAAATAGACATGGGAATATTTTAGTGGTTCTGTAAAGGTACAGAATCACACTACCATGGTTCTTACTGAGCCATATTTTATAATCAACAAATATTGAAAAATCCTCCACATTATTTTAAAGAAATTAAATATTAGATATAGAGTGGATTTGTAGGGTCTTGTTTTTGAATAACAACACACCATGAAACAATATCATTGGTGAGGGTTCAATGTAAAAGAATAATATACCCATATTCAACACCCCTATTATTATATTTACCGTTCTTGTGAATTATAAATTATGAAATATTTTATTATATTAATCAATATGTACTCATGCCTCACTATCAATGTTTACTTTCAAGGTATAATATCATAATTTCTTATAAAAGAAACCAACCAATTACTTAGTCATGTAGATGTTTTCACGTGTCTTTAAAATAGAAATTGTGGTTGGTTTTTTATGTTTCCTCATATAGTATATTATTATATAATGAAATTAAGATATGACTATGATCCTTTTCTTTGGTATTATAGGGTACATATAAAAAATTATTGTATACTAATATAAAATGTGGTCTCCTTTTTCATTGTAAAACACAAGGCATCCAACTGAACTTGTTAATCAAATAATATTTTCATTTATAATATTCTAACAATTAAAAAATTATAAAGATAATTTTTAAATTATAAATTTCATCAATGACATTATTGTATTGAGTTTAGTTCTATTAAAAATTATTATTGTGTGTTTAATCCAACATAGAAGGGTCTCTAAATTCAATATCCCATGTAAAACTGATTATAGTAATATTCTAATAAACACAAAATGAGAAATATTTAATTAGTATTTTAAACACATTTCAAATACTGGAGAAATTTTATTTAAAAAATTTCGATTAACAACTCCATTAACATGATAACATGAAAATAGATTCCAAATCAATAACGATTGTTATTATAATCACAGAAGTAATTTCAATATAATAGTAGTTATAAATGAATTATAAAAATGAAATTCATTTTAAATGTTTATAATATTTCAAAATGGATTTGAATAGGAAAAAAATCAATTGATATTTTCTTCAATTCAAAAATAATTGAAACATTATGAAGATACCTGTCAAAATTAAAGTATACAAAATAGAACAATCATTAGCAAAAAATATGTTTGTAGTTTTGGGATGTATTTTTTAACAAATGAGGTCACAAATCCTTTGAAAATACACATTCAATCATTATGATATATTTTTATGTTTTATAGAGTCTGTATTAATATTAATAGGTTTTATCTAGAGAATAAAAAATCACAACATAAGGGTTTGTTGATTGTGTTGATATTTAAGGAGAATTAAACCTAATGTAGAGAAGTGAAAGTTCTATCTATTGTTCCATAAGCATTATGATTTAATAATAATATATGTTTTTATTGTGCGTCACCATAGATTAAGTCTTATAAATTTAATTTTGATTATTTTTGGGAAATATTTATTTATATTGTGAATAATTTTTAACGAAAGGAAAGGAAAATATTACACTATAATAGGAAAACATTGTTTTATGATTTATTGTATAAAATGGAATATTAATTAAAGATTATAGGGTTTTTCATTATATTATTTGGGTTCAATCAATTCTGTAAGACCATAATCTACAAGAAAAATAATGATTAAAACTTAATAAGGTATATCTCAATATAACATATTCCAATTATATATTTCTATATTCAATAGAAAAATTAAATTGTAGATAAAAAATTTGTATTGTGGCATGAATTTTTTAATTGATATGAAATTTAAATGAATCATATCTTAATATATATGGTTATTTCATAATAATGTATTTTTGGGTGATTCTCTAAACACCCTCAAGTGTTTCCCTGGTTTTGATAATAAAAACACCAAATTATTATTTCACAACTATTTAATTTAACTAATTTCAAGTATCCGACCTTTAATAACTATACTCAATCAAAAAACATAATTATCTAAACTCAAAACCTCATTAATTATTAAAATCAAAGATACATTTATCTGATAACTTCTCATACTAAAATATCTACCAAGATATAGAAAAAATATCTATAAATAACACAGATGCAAAACATATATCAAGTAGTCAATGAAATACGAGATTTATAATATACTTACCTAATATTATTAACAATGACAATAATAAAATAATCTACCATAGTGGAATAATTTATTATTACATTTCCTAATGGATTTAAAAGTATATAGAGGAATAGTAAAAAAAATTACAAATATATCAATAGTAATTAGGTAAACACAAATTTCCAATGATGTCAAAGAGATCATATAACTACCCATGAAGAATTAATTAAGTCATAAATGATCCATTGAATAAACTCTGTCATAGAAATATTATGAAGGATATATAATGGACTGATTAGTTCAGTTCAACATATGACTTCTTTATAAAATAAATTTCCTCACTCCCTATACTAAAGTTAAAATATGTATACAAGTTTTAGCATGATCTGGTATTTTTAATAGTGTTCATCCCTCTATGATCAAAATAATTTAGTTTCTTATGTCTCTAATATTTTAAATTTATCCTTCCTAATATACTTATATATATATTTCTCACTTTATATGGGAATGAAGTTCCATCACTAATTCTATTCACTTCAACATTTTATCTATTATTCACTAGAGTAAAAAAAGTACTTTGATTAAGACCCATTATAAAGGTTGGTTTTGCAGGTACTCATTGGTGATCAACCATATTTGGGTATAATATCCCCCTTTTCCTTTTTACTAAAAAGAAAATATAGCCCTGGTATAAGAACATTGAGTCAGATATTAGTAAAAACTTGAGTTGTAGATACTTCTTATAATGAATTCAGTTAATAATTTCTATGCACATTTTATTCTTTCATTTAAATCCCGTTTTAAAAAAATATTGTTTCCTATATTTTGTCATGATTTTCAATTTTTTTACACATACCATTCCAAAAAAATCTCTTCATTTTTTCTTCAATTATTTTCATCAAATACCATATTTTTTGGTATTTGGTTTTAAATATATTTTTTTCAAAAAAATTATAATGTTATTTTATGTTTTTTAATAAAACCCCTCCTAAAGTTTCCATTTGTTTATAATAATTAGTATTAAATATAGTTTTTATATCACTATTTATGAATATAAATTTTTCATAGGGAAAAAATTTAAATGTATATAAAAAACATTTTAAAATGGATTGAATCTTGGAACATAGAAAATAACCCTTATTTAAAGTTACTGATTATGATTAATATAGATACAAGATATATTACCATATTTTCAAATTAAAACATGTATGGTAGTTCATACGTAGGAAAGATTACAAATTTTCTTGAAAGTAACCTAGGAAATTTACTGATACAGGAAAGGAGGAATTTATTTTCAACCAAAAAACTTAAGTAATTCTCTCTTATGTTCAATTTAATATAATATGTATATCTAGGTAATTTATTTTAATAAACTTCATTAGATTCGAAGAAATATATGGTAAACACGTTAAAAAATCAAAAAGGTTCTCCTAACCAAAATAGAAATGATTTTCTCTTAATATAAAATATTATAATTTCATCATAGTTTATAAATGTTAATGATATACTAGTTCATCACCACCATATTCATCTTCCTTCATTGTAACACTTGAGACTTTTATGTTATATAAATCATCAAAGGAATATTTTTCTACAAAACACTTGCTTGGCTTGCATTACACTAAATCGCGACCTTCCTCGATAGCTTGCGTCGTACGCAAAATTGAGTTTCACTAAACAACGATATGCTATTAAAATATTAATAAAACTAGCCATTATGAATAGTAATAACCACTTTTTGAAATTTTATAAATTTTATTTTCCAAAATGGACTTCATTTTTGGATTCGGATATCAAAATTAACCTAGGGTGAAATTTTGGTATTTTTCTGAAAACTTTCAATTTTTGATGAATAGTGAAACCACTAAGTGGTAGTTAAAAAACTGAATTTTTCATAAAACATAATTTTACCGCTTTTGTGAGTGGAATTTCAAAACTCCGAGAGAGACGGTTGATATCATTAAGTAAAATGTGGTTCAATGAGATGAAAATAATTTTTTGGTGAATAGTAACTTTTTACTTTTTTTTACCACGGTTAAAAGTAAATAGGGTAATTAAGGGTAAAGATGATATTATTATTACACTAACACATGTCCTAATTCTATTGTACAAGTGTAATTCGACCAAAAACAAACTTAGGAATAAAATATGACCATTTAGGCCCCCTTGGATTAGATTAGGACATTTATTATTAAATTATTTAAAGAAGGGTTAAAATAGTTAAAATCAAAGTTTAATAAGTAAATAATTTTTAATATGTGGTTATACATAATATAAATTCGACTATAAATATTCATTAGAAAGCTAAAAAGATTGCGTACCTAAAGGTAGTTTATTTGTAATTTTTAGACATTAAATAATTTAATTTATTTATGACACAAAGATGATGCAGTAATTATCTTATTAATGAAATATTGACATAATTAATGTTATAAACACAAAAATAAATGTAATTTGAGACTTTTGATGAATTAAAATAATTTTACAGGTTAATATGACATGTTATTAGTGATTTAATTAACTTTTTTCTAACTAATAATTCTGTTATGAGTTTCACAAAAATGAATTACTAAATAGTGTCAAAATTGACATAAAATAGTTTTTAAAACAAATATTATATTAGTAATTGTTATCTTATTCCTAAAATCTATGGTTCAGATAAATGACTTAGATAAGGTTATATATATTAATAATAAACAGCTTGGGGTTCGTTTGGCTGCTTATAGTAAGTTTCTTAACCTTATAGTATAAGAACACAAGAAGACACGATAAAAGTAAAATTATTTAACTTAATGTTAAATCTAAATGATAAGGTTAAAATAGGAACATAAACTTGTCTAAATTCTATTGGATGAGCGGATTTAGACCCATCCCTACCTTAGCTTCGAAATATATTAGTTTGGAGCTATTTAAAACCGAACTTGACTTTATAATAAAATAATATTTTTAGTTTTCCCAAAGGTGCCCCTATCCTCCCTTATAAAAAGGCACCTCCTCCCCCTCTTCCTCACACCACTTTGAGTCTTCAATCTCGGCCAACCCCTGAAAATTCCTCCTCTAAACTTCCCTAGAGACATCCTAGAGGTCCTAGTCTTCTTCAAAGACCAATTTAAGTGCCTTAAAAGAAGGACTCAAAGAAGAACTTCAAAGAAGAGGTAATGTCCCTTACAAATTCTTTCATCTTTATTTCTTCTTCCACTTCTTCATCTTTAGTTGTGTCATTATGAAGTAATAACATCAGTATCACTCATATACTGATATGTTATTATAAGTATGAAACAACCTTATTTCACCATTTATCCATCCTACGAAAAAAGAAATCACCGCGCGTGCGTACGTACGGAATACCGTCTCCATGACGTGGTGTAATCTATTTTCCACCACCACCTTACTTGGATGGGTATAATGGTGTAAATAATGACTATATATGACTATTATAAAGTACTACAGATTCTGAAATAGTATACATACACTCCAATACAATTCCACGATCATAGGAACGGAATCATCACTCGTGCGTACGTACGGAATACCGTCTCCACGATGTGATGCGACTCGATCTACATTATCTTCATTTCATAATGATTATATAAATGAATTGAATGAATTAATATGATATATATTACACTAATACCATTCGGGAAATGAGGTATCTATAACCTAAAGAGAAGAATAAGAATTTATTCGACAAAGACACGCATAAGAACAAAAAGTTATAAACACCCGAATAACAAGTAGCAATGAAATATTACTACTAAGAAGCTAAGAATATGACCATATATGATATCATAAAAATATGTATGATTCTGGAATAAGTCAATAACATTATTTAAATCATTATACAGGAGCTCCGGACACTTAAGAAGCAAAACGGACCTAAGGTAAGGGAAATATCACAATCTCATTTTATCCGAGATTTTTTATACTTTGGCATTTACTGGGGTGTATTTTATCATCCACATCCATGGTTCCCCAACATGTAATATTATTTCAATCCACCAAAAAAATTTAAATCCATTTTTACCCTTTGGTGAGTTTATAGTAAAAGATATGAAAGGAATCTTTTGTCATTTTTCGTACGAGGTACTTTTTGACTTTTCCAACAAAAGTATGAGAAGAATGTTTTTTTAACTTATACGACATGAATGGATTTTTAAAAAAAATATTTCCAAGAAGCATCCTTTACAAGTTTTCAAGTTTATTTTTAATCAACTTCTTTTAGTTTAAAATTGTATGACATGTTAAGAAAGGAAAATGTTTTTTAAGTAGAAAGGATATTTTCCTCAAGAATGGAGTTCAAGTGTTTTATCAAAATTATTTTCCATCTAAGATAATAAAGGGTTCCGTTTTTATCCCTATTATTAAATTGATTTGATTATGTTGTGATGGAATTATATTTTTATGAATTCCTTTATCTTATATGAATTTTTTTATGATGTCACGATGTTTATGATTCCCATTTTTATTACATGGTTTATGCAATGATGTATGGTTTCTGATTTTGTGGCACACATAAGAATGGTATCATTATGAGATGGGTTGGACCTATATCTCCCTCCAATTCATTGGGTAAAGATTTTATATCTCATGAGATAGACATGGCTGGAACGGTAGGTTATATCGGTTCAGTGAAACAGGACTGAAACGAGGGTGACTCAGTTCAGAAAGGGACTTTGTCCACTAAGATAGTCATGGCAATGAGTCTTGACTAACAAGAAATGATTCTCTATTATTATGTGTGTATGCCACAAAGTTTCATGTTTTAAGTTATGATTATTGTGATTACATTTCACTGCCATGATTTATCCCATGTTATGAAATTAGGATCTCTTTTGGAGGATAAGATTTCCAAAAGTTATGTGCTTATGTATATGATGTGATTGATATTTCTTTTGTTTACTCTTACTGAGCATTTGAGCTCACCCTTTTGTATGTTTTCTTTCCCCGGGTCAGGAATAAGGTTATTAAGTAAGATATTCCAAAAGGGACTATAGATATGATGAAATAAATGGGAGACAGTGTAGACGCTTTATGAACCAGTTGTTTATGTTTCCCAGTTTCTAAGGACACTATACCTATATTGTCCTTTCGTGGTTTTGTTATATGTTGTAATAAGTATGTATCAATTTTGAAGTATTAACAATGTATGTAAATTATTGGTCGTTATAGTTGGTATCAGAGGAAAGGTATAGTCAACCTTTAGAAACTAGGATGTGAAAGCCTTAGTAAGAACCCTAAGGATAAGTCTAAGCATAGAACACAATCTTAGTGTTTTAGAAATGGCCATGAATAACCTAGGATAATACCTTAAGTGTGAAATTTTATTCTTGATTATGTGGTTTTCCTATTATAATAATTGTTGCTCACACTATTCTTCTTGGTTTTAGTCAATTGCTGGAAGCCGAAGGAACCGTGTTAATGCGGAATGCGACGGGCAATGCAATGATTATCCCCCTGAGCAACCAAATGTTATGGGAGCTGGAATGCAAAATCTTGTAGCCATGCTCACACAACTTTCTCAAGCTATGAATCATGCAGGACTTCCAAACGAGCAAAGGAAGGAGCAACATTCTGTTGAATCCTTCATGAGGCAGCGTCCACCTTCTTTCAGCGGGTTTACTAATCCATTAGTTTCTGAACAATGTATTAGTACTACTGAAAAGTTATTTTCAGTTCTTCAATGTTCTGAACATGATAAAGTCATCCTAAAAGTGTATCGTTTGGAAGGATATGTTGATCAATGGTGGAATCTTATTAGGAATACGAGGCAAAGGGATGAAATTGAGTCCATGGAATGGGACGAGTTCAAGAACTTATTTTTCAATAAGTACTTCCCTCATATTCTCCGAAAAAAGTTGGAGAAAGAGTTTCTTGAACTGAAGCAAAATGATGATGAATCTGTTGGTACCTATGATGCAAATTTTACAAGGCTTGCAAGGTACGCTTCTGGTATTATTATCCAACCTGAGAGTAAGATCGATCGATTCTTTAGTGGCTTAAAACCAAGTCTTCTAAGGGCCTTAGCCATAAGGGACTTCAATATCTATGAGGAAATTGTTCGATGTGCTCTCAAAGTTGAGATGGAGATTGGAGTAACCCATCAGTCATATGGGTTTGATAAGAAGAGGATAATGGAATTAAAAGGAAAATCTAAAGAGCACACTAAAAAGAAGATGAGCTTTCCATTATGATCAAAGTGTGGAAAGAAACATGTAGGGAGTTGTCTTAAAGGGACAAGTAAATGTTTTGAATGTGGAAAGGAAGGTCATCGGGCATTTGAATGCCGCGATGATGGGAAGAAGATGTCTAATGATGCAAACAAAGGAAGGGATACACAGAATGAACCTACTACACTTAAATGTTTCAAGTGTAAGGAGATGGGTCATTATGCCAATAAATGCCCTAATCCAAGGGTTGATGATGATGGTCGATGTCAACAAAATCTTAAGGCTAAAGACAAAGGAAAGTCACATGCAATTTCTATCAGCGATATGGAGTATGATAACGATGTGGTCAAAGGTACACTTACCATCCACTCTAAAGTAGCAAATGTTTTATTTGATTCTGGATCCACCCACTCTTTTATTTTTGAAGAAGTTTCTATGGGTATCACCATATTACCTCAATAATTAGATGTTGAGTTAGCTGTGACAACACCTAATGGCACAACAGTCGCATCAGAAGTTTATAATTCTTCTCCGATCGAAGTTTGTGGGAAAGTTCTTCCTGCAAATCTTGTGATCCTTCCTATAGTGGAATTTGATGTGATTATTGGCATGGATTGGATTTCTTTATATGGAGCTCATATCAATTACCAAAGAAGGGAAGTCACATTTCATATTCCTGATCAATCTATGATCGTCTATTGATGCAGGGATGAACATAACCTTCCAGTGGAAATTTCTTCCATTTTATGGGTATTGATTCCACTAAATGAAGGTTATTTATCTCAAATGGTTGGTGAGAAACTCACGATTAAGAATATTCCCATTGTACGGGAGTTTGATGATGTATTTCCGGAGGAATTACCGGGTCTTCCACCGAATCGTGAAGTTGAGTTTTCAATAGAACACGTACTGGGTGCTTTGCCTATTTCAAAGACACCTTATAGAATGGCCCCAATTCAGTTTCAGGAATTGAAGAAGCAACTCCAAGAGAATCTTGATAAGGGATTCATGCTCCCTAGTGCGTCACCTTGCGGAGCACCTATTCTATTTGTTAAGAAAAAGATGGATCAATGAGACTCTGCATTGATTATCGAGAACTTAACAAGACCACTATCAAGAACAAATATCCTCTCCCGCACATTGATGACCTATTTGACAAACTATGCGGAGCTCAATACTTTTCCAAGATTGATCTTCATTCAGGGTATCATCAATTAAGGGTCAAAAGGGAGGATATACCAAATACGGCTTTTTGTACAAGGTATGGACACTATGAATTTATAGTGATGCCATTTGGTCTTACTAATGCCCCTACTATCTTCATGGATCTGATGAATAGAGTCTTTAGAGACTATCTTGATCAATTTGTGGTAGTCTTTATAGATGATATTATTGTCTATTCAAAGAGAAAGGAAGACCATGAAGATCACTTGAGAATTATATTGAAGACCCTGAGAAAGAAGAAGCCTTATGCCTAATTTACCAACTGTGAATTTTGGCTTCAAAAAGTTGCACTTTTGGGTCACATAATCTCAAAAGAGGGGATATCTGTGGATCCAGTAAAAACAGAGGTTATCGAAAGATGGTCGAGACCAATAACAGTAACTGAGATCCGAAGTTTTCTTGGTTTGTATGGATATTATCTACGTTTTGTGAAAGATTTTTCACGATTATCTAATCCACTCCCCAAGTTGACTCGGAAAGGAGTTAAGTTTGTCTGGATGGAGGAATGTGAAGAGAATTTCAAGGAGTTTAAAAGAAGTTTATCCAGTGCACCTGTGCTCACACTGCCTTGTAGTGGAGAATGGTTTGCGATCTACAGTGATGCATCCAAGAATGGATCGGGGTGTGTTATTATGCAAAATGATATGGTGATAGCTTATGCCTCACGACAGTTGAAAATCAATGATCAAAATTACCCAACACATGATTTGGATTTAGCTGCGGTAATCTTAGAATTAAAGATTTGGAGGCATTGTCTTTATGGTGAAAGGTGTGATATTTATACTGATCATAAAAGTTTAAAGTATATTTTCACACAAAAGGAGTTGAATATGCGCCAAAGAAGATGGTTGGAGCTGATTAAGGATTATGATTGCTCAATCCATTACCACCTTGGGAAAGCAAACAAGGTGGCAGATGCATTAAGTTGACAAGACTATGCTAGTTTATCCATGATGAGGATCACAAAGGATCCAATATTTATGGATTTACAAAGGATGGATCTTGGAATTATAATAGAAGTGGAAAAATCTTATCTTTCTCAAATGAATGTTCAACCATCTATACATGTGAAGATTAAAGAGGCACAGAAAGAAGATGTCGAGTTACAAAAGAAGGTGAGAAATGTTCCTGAATTCAACCTTGATTGTGATGGGATAATAAAGATCAGGAATCGGGTTTTTGTTCCTCCCATCCCCGAATTAAAGAAGGAGCTGTTGGATGGGGCTCATAGTTCTTCATTCTCTATTCATTCTAGAAGCACGAATATGTATAGGGACCTGAATGAGTACTTCTGGTGGGATGGCATGAAAAGAGATGTTCCTGAATATGTCTCTCGATGCTTGGTTTGTCAGCAAGTTAAAGCTGAGAGACAGAAGTCTAAGGGGATGTTACAACCATTACCCATACCCTAATAGAAATGGGAAAACATTACTATGGACTTTGTCACAGGACTTCCTAAAACATCCAATGGCAATAATGTTATCTGGGTCATAGTTGATCGTCTTACAAAGTCTGCACACTTCATTGCTATTAGAGAGGATTTCTCTCAGGATCAGCTTGGCAGGATATATGTAAAGGAAGTGGTAAGATTGCATGGATTACCACTTTCTATTATATCCGATGGGGATTTGAGATTTACCTCGAAGTTCTGGCGAAGTCTTCGGCATACTCTGGATACAGAGTTGAGTTTCAGCACTGCTTATCATCCTCAGACAGACGGTCAGTCTGAGAGAACAATTCAAACCCTAGAAGATATGTTGAGAGCTTTCTCTATGGATTTCAAAGGTGGTTGGGATCAACACCTACCTTTGGTGGAATTTTCTTATAATAATAGCTTTCACTCTAGTATTCAGATGGCTCCTAATGAAGCTCTCTATGGAAAGAAATGTAGGACTCCAACTTGTTGGGATGAAGTTGGGGAAAGAAAGCTATTAGGACCTAATCTCGTTGATGAAATGGCAGAAAAGGTCAGATCTATTCAACAACACATAAGAGCAGCTCAGAGTTGACAGAAAAGTTATGCCGACAACCGAAGAAAATACCTAGAGTTTGAAGTGGGTGATAAAGTGTTCTTACGAATATCTCCCTGGAAGAGGGTCATTAGATTTGGAAAGAAGGGGAAGTTGAGCCTAGATATATTGGTCCTTTCGAAATACTGGATCGTGTCGGGAAGGTAGCTTACCGATTGGCGCTTCCACCGAATCTCTCTCAAGTACACGATGTGTTCCATGTATATCTCCTGAGAAAGTACATACCTGATCCTTCACATGTACTCAGCTCAGAAGTTGTACCGCTGGAGCAAGATCTTTCTTATGAAGAACAGCCGACAAAGATTCTGGATCGTAGCGAAAAAGTCCTACGAAACAAGACCACTCGATCGGTGAAAGTTTTATGGAGGAACCACCAATTAAAAGAAGCTACATGGGATCTTGAGGATATGATGAGGGAAAGGTATCCTCATCTGTTTGTTACAAAGTGACGAATTTCGAGGGAGAAATTCATTTTAAGGGGGGTAGAATGTAACACCTGAGACTTTTATGTTATATAAATCATCAAAGGAATCTTTTTCCACACAAAACTTTCTTGGCTTGCTTTACACGAAATCGCAACCTTCCTCGATAGCTTGTGTCGTACGCAATACCGAGTTTCACTAAACAATGATATGCTATTAAAATATTATTAAAACTAGCCATTATGAATAGTAATAACCACTTTTTGAAATTTTATAAATTTTATTTTTCAAAATGGACTTCATTTTTGGATTCGGAATATCGAAATTATCCTAGGGTGAAATTTTGGTATTTTTCTGAAAACTTTCAATTTTTTGATGAATAGTGAAACCACTAAGTGGTAGTTAAAAAACTGAATTTTTCATAAAACATAATTTTACCGCTTCTATGAGTGGAATTTCAAAAATCCGAGAGACATGGTTGATATCAGTAAATAAATGTGGTTCAATGAGATGAAAATAATTTTTTGGTGAATAGTAACTTTTTATTTTTTTTACCACTGTTAAAAGTAAATAGGGTAATTAAGGGTAAAGATGATATTATTATTACCCTAACACATGTCCTAATTCTATTGTACATGTGTAATGGGACCAAAAACAAACTTAGGAATAAAATATTACCATTTAGGCCCACTTGGATTAGATTAGGACATTTATTATTAATTTATTTAAAGAAGGGTTAAAATAGTTAAAATCAAAGTTTAATAAGTAAATAATTTTTAATATGGGGTTATACATAAGATAAATTCTACTATAAATATTAATTAGAAAGCTAAAAAGATTTCCTACCGAAACATATTTTATTTGTAATTTTTAGAGATTAAATAATTTAATTTATTTAGGACACAAAGATGATGCAGTAATTATCTTATTAATGAAATATTGACATAAAAAATGTTATAAACACCAAAATAAATGTAATTTTAGACTTTTTATGAATTCCACTAATTTTATAGGTTAATATGACATGTTAGTATTTATTTAATTAACTTTTTTCTAACTAATAATTCTTTTATGATTTTCACAAAAATGAATTACTAAATAGTGTCAAAATTGACATTAAATAGTTTTTAAAACAAATATTATATTAGTAATTGTTATTTTATTCCTAAAAATATAAGTCTCGGCCAAATGACTTACATAAGGTTATATATATTAATAATAAACAACTTGGGGTTCGTTTGGCTGCTTATAGTAAGTTTCTTAACCTTATAGTATAAGAACACAAGAAGACACGGTAAAAGTAAAATTATTTAACTTAATGTCTAATCTAAATGATAAGGTTAAAATAGGAACCTAAACTTGTATAAATTCTATTGGATGAAAGGCTTTCGACCCATACCTACCTTATCTTCTAAATATATCAATTTGGAGCTATTTAAAACTGAGCATGACTTTATAATAAAATAATATTTTTAGTTTTCCCAAAGGTGCCCCTCTCCTCCCTTATAAAAGGGAACCACCTCCCCCTCTTTCTCACACCACTTTGAGCCTTAAAGCTCGTCCAACCCCTACCAATTCCTCCTGTCCACTTCCTTAGAGACATCCTTGAGGTCCTGGTCTTCTTCAAAGACCAATTTTAGTGCCCTAAAAGAAGGACACAAAGAAGCACTTCAAAGAAGAGGTAATGTCCGTTACCGATTCTTTCATCTTTATTTCTCCTTCCACTTCTTCTTCTTTAGTTGTTTCATTATGAATTAATAACATCAGGATCCCTCATATACTGATATGTTATTATAATTATGAAACAACCCTATTTCACCATGTATCCATCCTACAGAAAAAGAAATCACCGCGCGTGTGTATGTACGGAATACCGTCTCCACGCCGTGGTGTAATCTATTTTCCACCACCACCTTTATTGGATGGGTATAATGGTGTAAATAAGAACTATATATGACTATTATAAAGTAATACTGATTCTGAAATAGTATACATACACTCCAATACAATTCCATGATCATATGAACAATATCATCACTCGTGCGTACGTACGGAATACCATCTCCACGATGTGATGCGACTCGTTCTACAAGATATTCATTTCATAATGATTATATAAATGAATTGAATTAATTAATATGATATATATTACACTAATACCATTCTGGAAAGGAGGTATCTATAACCTAAAGAGAAGAATAAGAATTTATTCGACAAAGACACGCATAAGAACAAAAAGTTATAAACACCCGAATAACAAGTAGCAATTAAATATTACTACTACGAAGCTAAGAATATGACCATATATGATATCATAAAAATAAGTATGATTCTGGAATAAGTCAATAACATTATTTAAATCATTATACAGGAGTTTCGGACACTTAAGAAGCTAAACGGACCTAAGGTAAGGGAAATATCACAATCTCATTTTATCTGAGATTGTTTATACTTTGGAATTTACTGGGGTGTATTTTATCATCCACATCCATGTTTCCTGAATATGTAATATTATTTCCATCCACCTACAATTTTTTAAATCCATTTTTACCCTTTGGTAAGTTTAAAGTAAAAGATATGAAAGGTATATTTTGTCGTTTTTCGTACGAGGTACTTATTGACTTTTCCGACAAAAGTACGAGAAGAATGTTTTTTTTAACTTATACGACATGAATGGATTTTTAAAACATTATTTCCAAGAAGCATCCTTTACAAGATTTCAAGTTTATTTTTAATCAACTTATTTTAGTTTAAAATTGTATGACATGTTAATAAAGGAAAATGTTTTTTAAGTAGAAAGGATATTTTCCTCAAGAATGGAGTTCAAGTGTTTTATCAAAATTATTTTCCATCTAAGATAATAAAGGGTTCTGTTTCTATCCGTATTATTACATTGATTTGATTATGTTGTGATGGAATTATATTTTTATGAGTTCCTTTATCTTATATGAATTGTTTTATTATGTCACGATGTTTATGATTCCCATTTTTATTACATGGGTTATGCTATGATGTATGGTTTCTGATTTTGTGGCACACATAAGAATGGTATCGTTATGAGATGGGTGGGACCTATATCTCCCTCCAATGCATTGGGTAAAGATTTTATATCTCATGAGATAGACATGGCTGGAACGGTAGGTTATACCGGTTCAGTGAAACAGGACTGAAACGAGGGTGACTTGGTTCAGAAAGGGACTTTGTCCACTAAGATAGTCTTGGCAATGAGTCTTGACTAACAAGAAATGATTCTCTATGATTATGTGTGTATGCCACAAAGTTTCATGTTTTAAGTTATGATTATTGTGATTACATTTCACTGCCATGATTTATCCCATGTTATGAAATTATGATCTCTTTTGCAGGATAAGATTTCCAAAAGTTATGTGCTTATGTATATGATGTGATGATATTTCTTTTTTTACCCTTATTGAGCATTTGAGCTCACCCTTTTGTATGTTTTCTTTCCCCAGGTCAGGAAGAAGGTTATTAAGTAAGATATGCCAAAAGGGACTATAGATATGATGAAATAAATGGGAGACAGTGTAGACGCTTTATGAACCAGTTGTTTATGTTTCCCAGTTTCTAAAGACACTAAACCTATACGGTCCTTTAGTGGTTTTGTTATATGTTGTAATAAGTATGCTTCAATTTTGAATTATTAACAATGTATGTAAAGTATGGGTCGTTATATTCATTATCCAAGTAAAAAATGTTATTTTAGATGAAAATATTTAAAAAACATTGTCGACATTACATAAAGATAATGGGATTCAATGAAAATTGTTATCGAAGAAAACGAGTGAATTATAGGTATCAAGATACATTAACTCATTTTGAACTCTTATATAGTATGGAATAAGGATCAAAAGTGGTTATGATAAGTATGATAAAAAAATAAAACAATTACCTTCATATAAACAAAAACTATAAATCAAACTAATGAGAGTGAGCCTTAGGTGAGTGATGATGAGTCTTCATAAATATCTAATAGAATGGTTTGGATGTTCAAGAAATATGATTTAACAAATTCCTAATAAGATGGAAGGGATCAACCTGAAAATATAGACGTAAATAAAAAAATAAAGGACAAAATATAAGTAATGTGTTATGGGTGCAATAATTCCTAGAATAATAAATCAAACTGCCCTCAGAACAAGAGGAAGGAATAGAGGATGTTTAGAAAGAGTAAAAGAATGATGTTATTAAAAGTATACATTGGGAATTCTAGTGAGTACTCATCATATGAAAGTGATTCAGATGGTGATAAAAACTAGAATATTTTCATATTATTTAACCTTATATAAAATACATGCCCAATAGAAAAGGTTGCTGAATGTATTTCTAACAAATATTTTTATTTCAAACCTCTTTATAATTCTATAAATGACTTCCCACTTTTAGAACAACTCCATAAGTGAATTATAGAGATATAAATCACATTAATGTTCCTTGAGAAAAATAATCAATTTGTATAATAATGTCTATATTATAAAAATAAAAAACATTCTACACTAAATGAAAAACTCTCTAATAGACCTATAATTTCTCAACCCTTCACTGGCCAGTTAAAAGTGTTTATAAAGTTTTTGTGAACAAAATACTAAATGTATTTAGAAATATTAACTTATGGTTGAGAAAATATGTATTTAATTTCAAAAAAACTATAAATACTTAATTTAATTGAATAAATTATAACCTCAGAGAAAAAATGGTTATGTAATGAATTTTTACCAAAAGGCATACAGGTTTCACTTACTTTCTTGACATAGGTAACTAGAAGAAATTATCCCTTTGGGTTGATAAAAACATATATTTTAAAGTTACTTATATCCCAAAAATATCAAAACATTAAAAAATATGATTTCTAAGGTTTTTATTTTTCTAATATATCTTGACCGAAGATAAGTTTCTTCTAAAATATTTTATAACATATTTTTAGATAGTTTTTGAGTACCAATAGAAGAAATAACAACATATAGTTCATGAATAATGGATTCTCCAAGATCATTACTTCTAATAAATGAATGGTTGTTACTTAAAGGAAATATGTAGAGGTTCTTTCACTTTTAGAGACAAAAAACTAGGAAATAACATGGGACAAGGATATATAACCATAAAGGGTAATCCCTTAATTTATAATTTTTTTATATTATAAAAAATATTAATAACCTCATAAGATTAATTTAGTTGTTTTATGATCAATATTCTATAAAATTTAGAAATAATTTATGTTCTGAAACTAATTTTCAAGGATATCGTATACTATCTATAAATATTTATGACAATGTCTATATTTTGAAATTGTGTAATGTTTTAAAATAGTGCATACACTTACTTCATGTTGTGGAATGAAATCCTCAGTTATGGAATAGATGAATCGTGAATTTTAACCTCCGAACAAATAATAAACACTCTAAAATGACTTATTTTAGAAACTGTTATACCTTATATTCTAGTTTTTAAAAGTATGTAATCTTTACCAATTTGGGAATAAATATAAATTCAGTATATAGCCCATAAACACTATATCAGCTTCCAAACCACTTTAACTATTCCACATGGTCCTTTTAAGCCCAAAAAAACATTAATGTCTAAATAAATCACTATGTTTATGTTTTGGTGGATGATAACTATCATTACACATGGTTTTTTCCTCATTTTCAAAAGAAGGAATCTATTAGGTTTTCTAAAAAATATTATAATTTAGATCAAGATAGAAAAAACTATCATTGATGGATATATGAAGTAATCATATAGGGAGTTTGAAAATATATTTTTCCAAATATTTTTTAGTGAAAAATGTATAAAACATAACTTTCTAACTCTAATAACTCTATAATAGAATAGTTTATACAAATAATGATATATAAATTATTGAGTCAAATTTCTTCCTCATTATCCTTTGTTTTGAAAATCACAAAACATAGTACAATATGTTTTATTTGAAATTAATTTTTTTATATATTTCTTTTTGACGGGTTATGTATTCCAATTTTACATTCTACAATGAAATGAATAAAACCACTTATCTTCCAAAACCATGAAAATGTGCACTAAACTTGGAAAAGTCTCTGAATTTATTTTATCTAAAATTAGAGATTTTTTTAATTCCATTGAAACCAAACTTTAAAATATCTAATGTAACTATTGATAGTTGTCATAATATCATATATAAGTTAAGATAAGGATTAAAGGAATATAATATGAAAAACAATATACATGAAAACCCATAATTAGTCTTTTTATCTTCTATGTACCTTTGAGAGTTGTGATTGTAATATTTTTATAATGGTACTTCTTAAATCATCTGATCATGTGATGTTTATTATAAATAATCTAATTTTTTCTTTTGTAATTATTGTTCCATTATTATATAATTGATGGGTTTTTGGGCTAAGAAAGCCTATATTCTAAATACTATGTTTGATAAGATTTTACGGATAGGAATATTTCACCAAGCATGTTGGCCAAAGATGGGACTAGAGATAGAGTTCCATATTTCTTATATTATATTAAAGAAGTCTTTGAGATTTGTAACATATGATTGGGGATGTATTAAAGACATTCCTCTGGAATAAATTTGATACCATGATTTCGGTTATCATATATTCTACAAGTTTCCGTTAAAATAGAATAGTTACCTCAAATGGAACTGTTTATGGTAATATATTATCATTTAAAGAGTAATCATATTTTTTGATACTCTATTAATTATTTAAAAATTATTTTTTAAATTACTGATTGGTTTGTATATTTATCTCAAGATGGGTTTTTTAACTTCTAGTAGTTTTATTTTATACTGTATTATTTTTTTAATTTGATAATATTATTTTATCAGATGATATAAACATTCATCAAAATAAATTTTATAGTGATAAAAATATTATTTGGCCTTTCAACAACAATCCACCCCCCCCCATGGAAATCTCACATTGAAGGAGGAGTAGCATGAAGCATCCGCTTATAATGTGGTTTGGATACCTCTCTCATTTTGAGGAATTTTCCCCCGGGATGTCTTTTCACCAAATCCCATGGAAAGGAAAATTATGTAGTCTAGGACCAAAGTTGACAATATCATAATCATGGGTTGTATATGGATATTACAAATGGTATCATAGAGAGTTTCCAATCGATGTGCCAGTGAGGAAGTTAGCCCCTTCTAGGGGCTGGATTATGGAAATCCCACATCAAAAGGGAAAGCGAATGGAGGGGCCCCTTATACAGTGGTGTGTATACCTAATCGTTCATGAGGCCTTTTCCTAGGGGATTCATGAGGGCTATATCCCATAGATAGAAAAATAGTACGGTCTAGGCACAAGGCTGATAAAATCCTGATCTTGGTATAGACTATGTTATATTAAATATTCCATATACCTATCTATTTAGAAAATATTTATTATCATTTATAATCCTATTTATTTTGTGTATGATACACTTTTTATTAGTCCTTAAAAAATTGATTTAACTATTTTTATTTTTTGAGATTATTTGTCCCTTTACTTATACTAACATAAAATAAATGGGAGATTGTTTATCTTCAATATGGAAGGGATACCAATAAAAAATGTTTATAATTTGAATCTATTCTAGCTGATAATTGTTTATGGTATTGATTATGAATACTAGAATGATTGAAGGAACGGTTTTGTTATTACTATAAGATTTTATCATTTTCTAATTATGATAAAAATTACTTAATTCTAGAGAAAGAATTATCTTCTTTTAATCATAAGGAGAAAATTGGATATCAATAAAATTACAAGGTCTAGAATACTATGATATCTTAAATGACACAAAATGTATAAAATCAAATATATTATTTTGAGGCAATGAATAGAATTTAGAGATGTTTTTAAAGTATACATTTTAGAATATCTAATTTTTTGGAGACTCATATATCAATTCTTATATTATACTATCATGCATTTTATTTTCTACTAGGATAATCAATGGTGAAATTAACTAGAGGATTATAAGGTAACTAATGGCTTGTGATCTTTGGATGAGAAAGAATTATCGGATAATCAATTAGTTGATAAGGTTATAGAAATTATTCCTAATGAAAGGGAATCTAAATGAACATTGATATATAATACTAATAATATTAAGAATATTGGTTTTGATGATTTAATTTAAAATTCCATGAAATATGATAATCTATTGAATAGATATGGTTATAAAAATAATAGTAAAAGGGATTTTAATTTTATTCAATGTCGAGATCATTAACTTCTAGAGTTAAACATTCAATGTCAACTACTATTAATCGAAAATATAAGTGAAATTTTAAGATTAGTTTTTTGGAATTTACATAAGAAGAAAATTTTAATCTTACAAGGAATATAATTATATTTTATGGGAAAAATTACTTATAGAGGAGCTATTATAAGGATGAAAAAAATATTGAAAATAATATTTCATTGTAGATTATTTTTTATGAATATAAAAAAACTTAGTTATGTAAAAACATATTTTATAAGGATAAAAAGGATAGAGAAGGAATATATAATGTAAAAATAAGATAAAATTAATGAAATTATTCTCATAAATGGTTGATACTTGTAATAATAATGAAGATGAATATTTTGATGATAGTAGTTAATTAAAATGTGACAATTGCTAGACAATTACCAAATTTTGTTCAAATTCCTTTAAGAATGAAATGTGTTTGATGGGAAAGAAAAATAAGTTGATTACTAGTATATATAAATATTTTTACATATATAGTAGTTATTCTAAACACATTATTGGAAATAAGTAAAACATTTAAAAGTTAAAGAAAGTTGAAGGTGGGCATGCCACTTTTGGAGACAACACACAATGAAAAATTGTCAATATTGATTATGTTTTATTTTAAGGTAAGATTATTACATTAAATATACTCTATATTATGGTACTTAAGAGAAAATTTATCAAAAAATATATAATTATATAATAAAGGATACTTCATAAACTTTGGGAATGATAAATTGAACATCACATGTTTGTGAATAGATCATGTTTTATGTACTGATAGACATGATACGTTTTTCATGATTAACCTAGAAGATCTATGTTTTTTTAACTTACCTTTTCTTGATGTAATAAAATATTTGTTTTGGATTTGGAATAGAATATTAGGTCATAGTAAAGTTCAAAACCTAACTCATCTTTCTAAGAGAGGACTAGTGAGGGAGTAACCAGAACATAAATTTAGTTTTTACAAAGTCTGTGATACTTACCGATTTGTTAAGAAATTTGATTTCAGCATTAAAATGAACAGATAATATCAACTTATAAACGTTTACAGTTAGTTCACATGTATATTTGTAGTCTTAAAAAACAAATAGTAAATAAGTAATATACTATGTCTATGTCCTTATTGATGATTATATTAGGTTTACATGAGATTGTTTTCTTACTCTTTAATTTTTAGGGCACTTGTTTTTTAAAATATTTTATTATATTTTTTGAAAATAGAAAAACCTATATATAGTCACTATCTTGAGTGATCACACTATAGAATTTATAAATTTCAATTTTTTATCTTTTTATAGTTATCATGGTATTTTCCATAATTTCTCAACACCAAGAACTCTACTATAGAATGGTGTTGTTGAAAGATAAAATATTACCCTTTTGAAACATTCATAATCTTTTTTGTGGGAATATTTTATTACTATGTATTTTTTAAATGAAGTTTTATGTATTACCTGTTATACTATAAATCTATTTTTACTTCATATATTTTTAATAAAACATCATACTAATTATTATACCATATGAAAAAAACATGGCTGCTACAAAGTTTTCGAATGTAAAGTGTTCATCTCAAAAACTAATGATAATTTAGATAAATTTTATCTAAAGGACATTAAAGGTGTTTTTTTGGTTACTATAACTATGGAAACCCATATTTTTACAAACGTACGGAATGTTTGTTTTTTCAATTAAAATATTTTGATTTCTCTTGGTAAATGTGCATTATAGACTAAGGACCCAATAGTGTCTAAGGATTGTTTGGTTCCTAGAGTTCTAATAATTGGGAAAACAGGGTAGGACACACCGTTTCTAATCTATTAGTACTAACCGTGCGGGGTAACCATGTGGGGCACCTTTTTAGAACCAATGGCCAAACGGTTTGTCTATAACCATGTGACCCAAGTTGCACAACCTTGTGAAAATGGAATAAATATAAATGAAGGCATTTTTACAGTTTCTACATAGCTTGGGAAACCATGTGACTTAATCATATGGGGTCTCTCCTAATACAATGAGGTGATCACAATTTGTGCACGGTCTAGCTAAATAGTGCACCCCTATTTTTTAGTCTGAATTTATAAAAAATCTTAATTAACATAAAATATAAAACCCTTTCTTATACTATTCATTTCTAGTGGATGGATAACCCTTATTATTCTGTTAAAATCCCCTTATTGTATAGCCTATGTAATTTCATAAATCTAAGATCTATAATCCAAATCCATTGTCATTGGTCATGTTGGATCTGCATTGGTTAGATATTTAATTCTCTTGGTTCTGTTCATGTTATCTTTTCATATATGTTGCACTATTTTGGTTTAATCTCATTCACCCTACATTCATAGTGTTAGATTGTTATTTTTTTCTCCTAATCTATATTGAATATAAATCCGATATTGGATGATGAGTCATCTATGTCCAGAAGTTAGGTGATCTAGATTTTATTCCCAAAAGTTATAGAGTTCATATCCACATCTTTTTGTCGCAATCCAGCCATTTCCTTGAATTATATTAAATTTTATTCACTCTCATTATATTGATTTAATCATGTTAATATAGTCATGGGGATAATTTTTTGATATTTAGAGGATGTCAGCCTCAACCATAGCCACCAACATAAGTATGGAGAATGATTATCTTTAACATAATTGTTTAAATGGACCAAATACCTTATAATCATTTAACATTGGTTGTAAATGGAATTTACCCCTGTCGGTGGTTTTCTAACTGATAATAGCACCTCTAAGTTCTTGTTTAAACCTTGTAATGGAATTGGAAAACCTTGATTAACTTAATGGATTGTTTTTATGAGTGAATTTTCTTAATGAAAGTTTTATTTTCTTAAATTAATAAAATGTATTAACCAAAATGAATGGTAATGGGTGGAAACTCTATGCCTTTTGATTCGTGTTTCTATATATAATGATCATATGATTTGTGACACCCTTTATAAATATTGGGATTGATGATTATTGTACTAAGTGGTGAACACACATGATATTATTATTATTATTACACCATTAATATTTGTTATAGAATGATGTTTTAGATACTTGTTTTGTTGGGAATTTCACTTTCCCTTATATCGGGTTATGAGAATGAAGTTTCTCACCATTATAATTTTATGGGTGATTGTCAAGAAATCACAGGTTCCTCCATTTAGGGTGATGATCACAATGAATTTCCCCAACTAACATGATTGTTGATCATGATGTCTCAAATTCATTATAAGATTCAGGGCATGTACCCTTGGCTTGATCCTATTAGGTCATTATACTGGGTATGGGCACATGTGTCACGTCCTAGGTCCAACCAAAACCTAGTATCCAGGTATATGCCAACTTTCATTTGCACATACTAAGTGAATATAGGTGAATATAATATATAACTATACTATATATATTATTACTATATATGAGGTTTTATATTAGACTTACTCCAGTCTACGCTGAAGAAGGTAGAGCCACTAGGTGTCCTTTAGAAACCTGAGCGAGATTCTATTTATTTCTTCATCATTTTATATTAATCATATTACATGCACATTTTTGTTCCTATTTACACTTCTTGGAAAATTTATAGACATTTTTGGTGGGGACCTACTAAGATTTTAACTAAAACCCTACTTGGGCCACCTTGGGTACCCGAGTAGCTTACTTTTCTACATGTATCAATAAGGTAAAGTGACCTACAAAATTTGATGTGTTTTACTTATAGTATATAGAATGGGAGAAAATGATCAATAATATGCTTGAGATACTAGTGGATTAGTATTTTATCATTTTTATTTTTTTATAGCATTTTTTATATTTCATGAAGAAATTAAGTGGTTTGTTAATGTTTATATTATTTTCAATTAATTAAGAATCTGAAAAGTCAATCAGTTTTTAAATGTGATGAATTTTGATATGATATTAAGTTTAGAATAAATGTGTCATTATTTAATTCCAAACATGTTTAATTCACGGATTGGAATAAGAAGGGGCCATAAAAAATGATGCTTATTTTGTATGAGGATTTTATTTTATTTTTTTGTGGTTTTGATTTGAGTATGTTGGATTTTGAAATTAGATGGAATGTGGCTAATGTTTTTATGGTGTGTATATAAAAAATGGATATCCACACTAGTCATCATGATGATACTACAACCACTGGTGAGGTGGGAAGGTTCTACCTTGGTCTGACCAGCATGGTGGCAAGAGATTGATTAATAGAGCACACAGAGGTGCATGCATAGGCGGAGCCACCACCATGTGGGGGAAGCACAATGGTATTTGAGAGTGCTAGCACTGGGTGGTGCCAATGGGAGTATGGGAAAACTAATAACCATTTTTTGCTTCCTTTGGAGTCACTTTTTATTATAATGGAGAGTATAAAAGAATGTCATTTTGGTGTGGGAGAGGATGAGTTAATGTTACTATTTATCCAATTTAAAAAAAATAGAATGAAATTGGTTTGTTTGATCTGTTTTATTAGGATCTTCCATTCACCATCACACATAGTCTTCTTCATCGAGGCTCAATAGAGGATAGATGCTCATCGTGGTCTTCATACAATATCATCCATCAATCTAACCGATTATTATAATCTCTATTTGAGTGTTATGATGACTCCAATGAGATTTAAATAACATGAATAAATTTACTCATGTGTTTAAAAATATAAAATCAATGAGATGAATTATATTTAAAATTTGATATTATTGTCGATTGTGATTCTGATTGTTATGAATAATAATACTAGTCAGTAAGAGACATGCAAATTATTTCCAATAAAAGCAAGGGTCTATAGATAAGGATAGTAGCTACTGATTTTGAGAGGTTATTATTTATTAATAAACATAACTACCATGAATTTTTGGTTCACATAAAATAATTTACCTACTATCTCTATCTACATGATGACGAATTGAATATGTGTACAAAAGGCATGTTCATTTCACATGCATAGAGCTTTGTGGAGAATAGTGTTCCACCAAGAAACTGATGTAACATGATACCCCCTACACATATATCTTATATTGTTTGTGAAAATAGGTTTGAGTAACTGTGAGATAGTGTAAACTTATAGTACGTCTCATGAATAAGGCCTTGTGCACAACAAGATTATACCCATTTTGGTTTCTGTACAAGAAGAAAGTAGGATAGTGAGCTAGAAGAAGAATTCCACAAACTTATGATTTTCATTTTTATGAAGTATGTTAATTTGATAACGAAGTTAACATCTGATTGGCATACTATGAATATTTCTTGTATTCTTATGTATTCCCATGAACATGTGATTAGAAACAAGGGAATTGTACCATAACAAACAATGTGTCTGTATGCATAGAAAAGTGAGGAGGTTGATAATTTTTATTATTGCACAAAGCAATAAGACAATGTATTGTTTTTATTCATGCATGATGTTTTACAAGTGAACATAAAATATATATTTCATAATTAGTGTGCAGTGATTTGATAATGAATTAGGAGGATTATTTCCCAAAGACATTTAATTTTAGATATTCAATATTCAGTGTGGTTAGGTCTTTAATGGAATAATAAATAATTTTTTTAGAAGTGTTGTATGGAGGAATCTAATTATCTATAAGTGACCATATTTATTAAGTAATAACAATATCAATGCAAAGGTTCTTGAATTGTAAACAAGACAACGTGATCTAGTAAGATCATAGTAGAATATCAAGTGATCATCCTATTATTGGATCATATTTTGTGTGACACAACATTATGGAAGTATTTAGAGATACTATAAATAAGAAGAAGCCTCTAATGGATCTATAGAGTATTCTAGGGGGATACTTGTAAAAATGTGGTATGTAGTAAAAATATCCTCCTATGGGTATCATAAGTCACTTTTGTGGGTGGTAACTTCTAAACACTAGTGGCTATCTATAGTGGGACACATTGGGACTTTGTGTTGATGGTAATGGTACATTCACTTGTGGTAATTATCTATATATAGTGAAGAATCTATAACTGGGGGTATAACAGGTTACAGAAAGAATGAAGGTCTTAGTATCGATCCTTGGAAAAAATTGATTGTTGTGTTTCATTTTCTTTCTGAATTCATAAAATATCCATTCATCTTAATAGGTGACAGAGTTTTGAATTGGGTTAAATAAAATCTAAAATAAAAAAATTCACACCTGATTCACCCCCCCCCCCCAGTGTGTCTGCCTGATCCATTGGACAGTTCAACTGGTATCAGAGCGAATTATACCTCTTTTTGGATCAAATTTACTTGTACATGGGTTTATATCACAGATATATTAAGTGAATATTTTAGTTTGAAGAAAATTCAGAAGAGATTCATATATAAAATCCAGTCTCTACTATTGAAATTATAAATATTGGTGTTTTAGTCTAGACTCGAAAATACCTGAAGAAAGGAGTAGAAAAGAAGCTGAAGAGAAATTAAAATATTAAAAAAGATCAACTTCTAGCTGAAGTAACATAGATTTGTAATTGTTCACTGAAATTAGTTGATTATAATTATGATGAGTCCAGTTCAAGCTATGATGAAGATTTTATCAATTCTAAAATTAGACAAAATCTGAGAAAAGTTCCCAAAGAAGTGGTCACACGTATGATTACAGTATTCAAAGAACTTGAGGATGAAAAATTATAAATACAAAAAGAGGCTAATTATATGGAAGAGTCATTCAACAAAAAGGTTTTCACTAAAACACTCTTACAAAATATGTTAAAGAAAATTAAGAAACAATATCGCTTTGAAAATAAATATATTCTGGAGATATTAAAGAATTGGAAATAATTTTTTATAAATATATTTTTCAAATTTTCTTTATATATGTTTTCCATGCACTTGATAAAATTAATAATACATATATTAATGTTAAATATGATCATCTGGATGTCAATTTAGAAAAAATCAAGGGAATTGATATTTTTTGTTGAAGAAAATCATATGAATAAAGATGAGATTCAGAAGATGGAGATTTAGTGGGAATAAATTATAAAATCAGTTTAAGATGATGATATTTCTCTAAAATTAAAATTACTTGCACTAAAAATGAAACTGATAAACAATAAAGAGATACAAGTTAAGACTTACCAAGTTTTTTATAAAATAATTACTACCAATGATTCATATAATAAGATTCATATTTCAAAAAAGAATCATTATAGTGATAAGAAGTGATTGAGATTATCTCCTAATAAAGATGTTTTATACTCATTGAATAAGGAAAACCTTTGTCCTGATAAATCAATGTGTACTAATTTTGTTTTCATGACTTTTGTATATTCGACATAAAACTCTATAAAAACATGGGTGAGTAAAAATTCTTATTTCCCAAAGAAATCGCAGAGGAATAAATGTGAAACCCGAAAGAAAAATTGAAAAATAAAGTCAGAATGTGTCACAGAAGAAGAAATCAAGATTTATTGGCTATTTTTTATAATATTGGAATTTTGGTAATCATAAAATTAATTCCTGGAATAAAATTTCATTGTATGGAAACTATAGAATTTACTTATTTAGGGGGATTAATGTTTAAGATAAGTTGAAATATGCACAACAGATGTAGAACTCAGAGAAAGAGAATCAAATTATCAAGAACAGATTTGGTTATTTGGAAATTTCTGTGACAATTGTAATATAAGTGGTTATTGTTATTATGAGTGTTTTTATGTACCCATCATGGGAAAATCAATTGTTGATGTGAATATAAGGCCACAAAAATAAGTGAATAATGTATGAAATAAAGATTTAAGTTCGTCCTTGGGATCTCAAAAAATAATAAGTTTGTTAAACAAACAACACCCAATATGTTGGATAAGAATTATGTGAAGAGTGTCACACCCAAGAAAATATATTCTTGTTGTCGAAGGAATGGTCACATCATAAACCATTTTTAATTGGCTATGAACATCAATATTAATGTAAGAAATCTAGAATCAGAAAAATAATCAATACAAAAGAGAAAAAACCGGATTTATTTGGTGAAATACATATCTGATGAAGAATCTAAAAAGGGTAATGTAAAGAATGAAAAATTTGTGTCTAAAAGGTGTAATATGTCAACAGATACAGGAAAAAAATATTTGACATGGTTGTTTGGAAAATAATAATTCTTGAATAATAAAGGGAAAGAACTTCTGAATTCAAATATTGGGGAAAATGAGTCTACACGAAAAGTGAATTTTGATCATGTTCCTAAAAATTGATTGATTATATGACCAGAATAGTTAGAAGAGGAAAGAAATATCAAATAAGAGAAGAAAACTGCAACTACTTTTCTAGCTAATGTGAAAAATCCTTTTTCATCTTAGAAGAAATCTATGTTTATAAAAAAACTCTCATCCATGTTTCAATAACTAAGAATCATTGACGAACCATGTTATTACTATATACATGTTGTAATTTTTTTATCTAGGTAACTAAAAGTGAAGCATAAATTCATGGGGAGACCTAAATTTGATAAATTATGTGAACATATTATAGGTAGAATGTTATCCATAATGGAAGACTATTAGAATCTTATTATAATTATTATACATCTGATATAACCTCATAAGATGCTTGGAGTATATTCTTGAAGAAATTCAATCATGGTGAAGATGTATTGAGTCCATCTCTTTAGGGGGGCACATAAGACTAACCACTAAATATTTTTATCTTAATTGATATATTATGAATATTAGAAGTTATAGTGATGTGTGAATTGACATAATCTTGTTATAAAAAATATATAGATTGAATCTTGTCATCATTGAGGTATGTTGATTACATTCTCTTATTTTTATACTATTAAATAAATTCCAAAAAAGGATATATTTATTAATTTATTACAAAAGTGAAAGGTAATTTGAAAGGTTAAATACATTCTTACACTCAAATGTTTCAAATATATTTATTGGGATGTAAGCATGATATCAGTACAAAATCCTTTGAAAAATCCCTAATTATAGGTTTTAGTGTTGGCATCACATTATAGACATTTATTGATAGAATTTTTGTTAAATTTGATCACTCGTGTTTATTACATATAGAATTTCTCATGTATGCTTATGCTTGATTAATTTTAGCTATTTTCCAAGATATTGGTGAATCTATCTATTTTTAGATTGAATTAGTCTATAATTTTCATATGAGAAGAAGATTCATGAAAAAATTTAATTTTTGAAATGATAATTTATTTACATAATTATATCATTGGATTTATTTCCAATAAGGTTAAGAATATATCATTGACTTTTAAAATTAAGTGGGTATTTAAAAATTATAATGGGGGAGATTAAAAAACCTAAGTAGTTTTTCAAAGTTTAAATTATTTTAAATTAATTATGAATATAAAAAGTCAATGAGTTTTTAAATGCGATGATTGTAGATCTGGTCTTAACTTCATAATAAAAATGTCATGGGTTAATTGACACCATGTTAACATCAAGGTTTAGAAGATGAAGAGGCCATCTGAAATGATTCTTATTTTTCATGAGGATTCGATGTTGTTTGTATATCTGAATTAAGTATGTTGGATTTTGAATTTATATGGAATTTGGATAAATATTTAATGGTTTTTATAAAAAAAATGGTCAACCAAACTAGTCATAATGAGGGACCCTTAGACATTGCTGAGGTGGGTAAGTTATACCTCAACTGGTCTAACATAGAGGTATGAGGCCTGTTAAGAGTTCCCACATAGGAGCACACATAGGCAGAGTCACCACTGTGTGTTGTGGGAATAGTGATAGATGAGAGTGCCAGAATGGGGATGTTCCAATAAGAGGAGTGGCAGACTAGTAACAACTTCTTGACGCCTTTGGACATGCTTTTTATTATAAGGGAGAGTGGAGAAAAATGTTATTTTGATGTGGGACAGAATGACTTCACAACACTATTTATCTGCTTTAAAACACAAAAAAGAACTTGGTTTTTTGATATGTTTGATCAAGAATTTACATTCACCACAACACATTGTCTACTTCATCGAGCCCAGTTAGAGGATAGCTACTCAATAGGATCTTCAAACAACATTGTCCACCAATCGGACTGAATTTTTTAATCGATATTTTATTGTTTTAATGGTCCCAATGAGATGAAAATAACATGAAACTTCGTGTGCATGTGTAAAATAAGATAAAAAAGATGAGATATAGTGAGTCAAAAAATTTATATTATCGTTGATGGTGATTCTATTTGTCATGAAGCATGTGATAGGTCTGTTCAAGACACACTAATCCTTGATTATAAAAGGTGGAGTCATTAACCAAGGTGGTTGTTTTATGATGGTGAGAGTTTCTTATTAACAAAGAAAAAAAATTCTTTGAATTTATATTTCATAGAAAAGAAGTTTTTCACTATCTCTTTTTTCATGAATAAGGGGCGAATCTGCGAGCATATGACATGTGCATTTCACACTTATAGAGCTTCAAGAAGAACAGGTTTCCATGAAGCAGTCGAGAAAATGAAGTACCTGTATATTTATATTTTTTGGGGTTTTTTTGAACAACTTTAAGGAACTATGAGACATATTATACATACAATTCATCTTATTAATAAGTCCTTTCATGCTCCAAGCTTATACCCATTCAATTTTACATGCAAGCATAAAGTAGGATAGTGAGTGGGAAGGAGAATCCCATGAAGTTAAGATCGTCATTTGGGTGAATATTTTTCATTTGAGAAGGTAATATTCATATTTTTATCACACTATGAACAATTATTGTATTATTATGAATTCACATGCACACTATATTGGAAATGAGGTCATTGGACCTAACAAATAGTGCGTGCGTGAAATGAAAAGTGGTGAGGTTGTTCATTTTCAATATTTCACAATGTAACAATATAATGCATTGTATTTCATACATGAATGAAGGTTGAGAAGTGAATATGAAATATAAATTTCATAATTAGTGTGTAGTGATTTGATATTGAAGATGAAGCATTATTTTCATAAGATTTGTATATCTGAATTATTCATTATTTAGTGAGGTTGGGTCTTTAGCAAAATAAAGTACATTTTTCTGATAAGTGTTGTATTGAGGTAATGTATTATCTTTAGGTGATCAGATTTATTAAGAAATAATAGCATCAATGAAAAAAATTTAATTACACATGACTCGGTTTGATCCACCAAGATCATGGTGGAAGATCAAGTGATCATACTATCAGTGAATCAAATCTTGTGTGGATCATGATTCTGGAAGTCTTTAGTGAGACTATGAAGAATAAGAATCCACCAGTGGGACTCTGGATTGGGCATGTGGGCTACTAGTAACAATATGGGATGAATTATAAAGATCCTCTTATGGGACACATGAGTAAGCTATGTAGGTTCTAACATGTGAACTCTAGTGGGACAGTAGAGTGGAACACTTTGGGACATAGTGATGAAGGGAATGGAACTTTCCCTAGTTATAACCATCTTGATATACTGATGAATCTATAACTAGGGGTGTAACCGGTTGCATCAAGGACATAGGTATTAATATCAAACCTTATAGAAATTATGTGTTCTATGTTTCATTTAATTTTTTCATTGCATATAGGATCCACTTATCCTAACAAGTGAAAAACATTTGATGGGGATTAAAGAAAAGAAAATAATTTTTTTAAACAATTCACCCCCTAGTGTGACTACAGGATCCATTGGACTATTCATGAAAATCCCATGTTTCCTATTTGTATATTTGTTTTTCCATTACATCATTATCTATCTAACTCATCCTTTTGTATTGTGATAATATTATTTAATTTCTTAGTTTTTTAAACATCCACAATTTATTATTATAACTACTTATTTTTTCTACTTTATGATATGGTGGGTTACTGGTTCAGTCATTATAATGTCTGTTTATATATGCTACTATTGTTGTATTTTTATTTATCTTTTTTTGTGCCACTTGGATATGGGGGTATAGTCTCCCCACCGTACCACTTTAGATCTTTGATGTTAGTTGTAAGCCTCTAGCATATTGGGAGGTGCACCTAAAATCATGTGGCCCATCAGATTAGGGCACGGGTTAAGTGGATCCTGAGTTAGGATGTCACAAAGTTGTATCAGATCCTATTTTCTTTCCTACCTTTGTATTTTGAAATAATAGATGAGATATTTGGAATGTTTTGTAATTTTTTGAGGAGTTATTTCTGGGGGTAGTTAACCCATGTACAGGGAAAATACACACTTCCACAAATGGAAATTTATATTTTCTGGATTTAGACCAGTTATAGTTGATACGAATTCAGTGTTTGGTGATGCACACTTCTTATGATATTATCATTATTAGTGTTTTTACAGTAGGATTATTTTACTTTTCCTTGATGCAATGATGGTGTGACATTACATGAATCATTATGGGAATAATTGAACTTATATTCCATGCATTTTTTCATGTGACATTTAATTTCATCACGAACATTCCAATCTCAAATATTTAGTTCCTAATTATTATATACCAAGATTTATTGACATTTTTTATATGACTAAGAAAACATAATTAACCATTAAAGTGTCTTCGTTAACCTAATATTTCATTCCTACATAGGTT
Organism: Viscum album; assembly: GCA_963277665.1. Classification (NCBI taxonomy): domain Eukaryota; kingdom Viridiplantae; phylum Streptophyta; class Magnoliopsida; order Santalales; family Viscaceae; genus Viscum; species Viscum album. The sequence goes on from OY728125.1 coordinate 281,416,613, forward strand.
AAAGCAGACACCATGAGTAGTTATTTATGGAACATTGAGCCATGGACCATTGGATACATGGGCTGGAACTTATAATGGTTAGGATTAAGTAGATTCCACATTTCAATTTATAATTTGTATAGGACCTTATAAATTGGAAATTTTGATCCATATAATTAAACCATTAAAAATATTAACTACATATATGAGAATAAATTGAAAAATAATATGACTTTCAAAGTTAAATGGTCATTTTATACATGTGATACAAGACCTAGACCTAGCATAGGCCTTATTAGTGGGTATTTGGCTATGTATCTTGCATTATAAAGGCATGTTTTGGCCTTTTGCTTTCACATAGACCTTGCTTTTAGAGAAAGCATACAAGTGTGATATATTATTAGGAAAGACAGTACATATCCTTGTTATCTTTCTATAATTCATTAGAAGTATTAAATTCACTTCTGAAGAGTGTGTTGCCCATTGTAGAATCATGTCACAATGGAATCCTCGAGTCGTATTCCCTAAAGGAAGTGATGATCTTGCACTGAAGATGGTGGTCTTTGAGATACCAGTGATCCCTCATGCAGTGCCACTTGTGGTACCACTTCCTATTCTTGATATGGGAACTAACACCCAGTTCCAGGAGGGATTTTTTCACATGATGCAAAGTATGCAAGGTGTCTCTCAACCTACCCCAACTATGGTATAGTTGACTCAGGAGTTCTAGCAGCATCATCCTCTCACTTTTTCAGGGGATAGAATACCTCATGATACTAAGTATTGGTTTAAAGTTATTTTTTCTATATTCTATCACATAAAGATGACTATATAGAGTAGTTTCAAACTCACTGCTTATATGATACATGATTCTTCTAAGAGACTGTGGAATGTAATTACCTAGTTATATCTACATTAATATATAGTCTGCACAGATTTACTGATGATCTTATATGACTAATTCCTTCTACATATTCTAAGGGATTACCGAGATAGAGATTTTATGAACTTGTTGTAGGGATCCATGTGTGTCCTGGATTATTCTACTCATTTTATTAAAATATAATGGTTTTAATAAACTCTATATGATGATGATCTTATGACATCTAGGAGATTTGAGGATATCTGGTATATGTCATCTGATTTTAGGTCAATGTCTTTCAACTGATGAATATTTCTGAGATAGTCAACCAGTCCCTTATTATAGAGATGAATTTCCAAGAAGATGATAGTAAAAACCATGTAATTTCATCTTCTAGACCTACCAATGGTTCTTCTAGAATATTCAATTATCTTTTCAAGGTATCTCATGGGGTTATCAAGGGTCGGGAAGTTCATGTTGATATCTTTCTTATTTATCACTGGTATAAGAAACCATAACATACATAACCCCAGTGTATGTTTGATCCAATGGAATGAAGAGGTTTTAGAATGATGGGGAATATCCAACACATATGTAGGAAATTTCCTTCAGTTCCTAGTGAGTGGGGATCTACACCTATTCCATATTTCAGAGTGGGGTATGTAATATCTATCCAGGAGGGAATATAGAATACCACTAGCCACTCAGGACGAGGCAAAAATCTAGGTAGACAAAATCAGACTCAAGATTCTTAGTGCCGGTAGAGTGTGCTTTCTCATTGAATTCAAGATAAATTAGGTCCATGTTATAAGCTAGTTACATGTAGTGTAGACAATGTTAGAGGAGAAAAGCACTGAAACATATACTATAGGAGGTGCTATTCTAGTAGCCTCAACATTAGTGCCTATTTTATTTGACATAGGTGCATAATATTATATAATATATAAGATGATAACAGAGTGTTTGGGTCTCAACATAGAACATATTAGTGGTGTGATGATGCTTCATACCCCATTCGGTATCTAATCAAAGAACATACTCCATTGTAATGATTATCCCCTTGAGATAGAAAAATGCCTTTTTGTATAGAATATCTTTATCCCTGACGTGATAGGGTTTGGTGTAATTATCACTATGGAATGGTTAGTTCTATTTTAATTTTATATTTAATTTTTATCATCATAGGGTGACATTTATATCAGTATAAGTATATAGGTATTTTTATAAGGGATAATGGTATGTTCTTTCGACTTGAGAGTGACCTGAGAAGAAATTACTAGGTAGTATCATAGCCTTAATTACTAGTATTTTCTGGTATGATTAGGGATTATGACTGACTATTTTCCCTCTTATAGTGGATAATTTTGGGGATATCATCTTTGATGACTTTTTTGGGCTACCTCTAATGCGAGTGATATAATTTACTATTGAGCTAGTTCTAAGAGCATCATCAGTTACCATTCCTCCTTATATGATGGATCCTATAGAGCATGTGGAACACAAGAAATTGTTAGAAGACCTAGAGCATTAAGGTTTCATATTCCCTAGTACTTATCCATTGGGTTCTCTAGGGATTTTTCTAACAAGGTGGTTGGTACCATCAGGCTTTACAGGGATTGCCATATATTGAACCAGCTAACGATTAAAAACCTGTATCCACTACCTAGAATATACTACCTCTTTGATCTGCTCTAATGAGAGATAGTTTTTTCAAAGATTGACTTTAGTTTGTTCTATAATTAGGTGCATTCTAGGTTATCATAAATACCTCAAATGGAATTTAGGAGCATCTATGGTCTCTAGGAGTACCTGGTCATGTCATTCGGTCTCACAAACACACCTATGGTTTTTATGGCTCTCATGAATCAGGTCTTCCACCCATATCTATATTCATTCATGGTAGTCTTTGTATATAATATCTTATTGTAATCATACTGGAGACACAACCATTCCAACCATCTTGAGATCATGTTGTACACATTGAGAGAGCACCATATTTATGCTAAATTTTTTAAATTCCCATTTTGGATAGAAAAAGTCCACTTCCTAGGTCATATCATCTTAGATTCGTGATTTTCAGTAGACCCAGAGAAAGTGAGAGCTATAGTTTCTTGGGATAATCCCGAGAAAATATTTGATATAAGAGTTTCATGGGGCTAACTAGGTATTATGGACACATATTCCAAGATTTCTAATTCCTATCAGTATCCCTTATGATCTTAACTAAAAAGGGTGTGAAATTTATAAGGTTGCAATCTTATGAAGAATCATTTTAGGACATAAAGGGAAGATTAAATTTGGAGACAATATTGACTCTTCTAGTGTTGAGAAAGAGATATATAATCTATTGTGATTCATTAGGTATCGGGATAGTAGTGTTTCTATGTAGGATGAGTGAGGCGTCGCATATGGGTCTTGTAAGATGAAATCTCTTGAGAAGAATTACCTAATGAACCACCTCAAGATAGTAGTAGTAGTTCATGATATATGACATTACATAAACTATTTTCTTGGATAGAATGTTTTGTTTTTGATGGATCATGATAGCTTGAAGTAAATCTTTACACAGGGTGATCTCAATCTCAGGAAGAAGATATTGGTTGAGTATCTACAGTCCTTCGATTTTGAGCATGCCTACACATATGGGAAAGGAAATGTAGTAGTTTATTCTCTAAGCCAGAAGACTTAGATGGAGGCGATTTAGGAGTCTAGTGGAGAATGGAAGCTCGTGGTGTTTCTTAAATAGATTCATTTTGAGGTTCAGAAGGATCAAGGTTAGACTATAATCTCAGGTTTAGTGGTGACCTTTACCCTTCTTGAATAGAATAGAATGAAGAAACATTCAAATCATGATGGATTATTCCTAGTGAAGATTATATCAGATGGTGATTCATCTTCTGTTTGGACTGTGGATGAGGATGAGACCCTATTCTTCCATGGGAATGTTTGGGTTCTAACTGACATAAAAAAGAAGATGATATTGGAATTTTATGCCTCGGAATGGGAATTGCATCCCAGTGTCACCAAGATGTATTGAGACTTACATCACCAGTATTTGTGTCCAGGTATGAAATGAGAGGCTTCTAGATTTATCACTCAGTGTTACACCATTAAATATGTGAAGGTAGAACATCAGTTATCTGTAGGAATTTTTCACCCATTGTCCATTCCTAAGTATAAATGGAATGAGGTTTATATGGATTTCATGACTGTTTAACCCAAATCACCTCATGTAAATGATATATTTTGGGTGGTCAATGATAATTTGATGAAGGTTTCACAATTATTACATATGCCATAAACATTTTCAGTTGATGATATAGGGAGACTATATGTCTGGGAAATCATATGTCTTCATGTCGATCCAGGTTATATAATATCTAACAAGGATGATTGCTTCATGCACTGGTTTTGGTAGGGGTTGTAAATGGCCTTGGGTACACAGGTACTTCTGATCACAACCTATCACCATCAGACCAATGGACAAACAAGGCATAAGATTTAGGTGTTAGAGGACGTGATTTGTTCATGTGTCATTGAATTTGGGGGTTCTTGGAAAAAATATATACCCCTTGATAAATTTTCATATAATAATATCTTCAAGGATACCATTTAGATGGCTCTTATGAAGACTTATATGGTGGTAATTTTTTTTCACCTCTATGATAGTTAAAGAAAGGGTATGAATCTTTACTTGGACCATGTCTTGTTTAGGAGACTACTGAGTAAGTCCAGTTGATCATAAAGTGTATTTTGATATCTCAATCTAGATAGTAGTCATAAGCCAGCCATTTCCAAAAGACCACTTTTTTTAGGGTAAAATATTGGGTTTTCATGCAAGTCTAACCCTGGTTGGGTCATCGATGTATTCAGAGGAAGGTTATGCTCCCACATAGATTCGTTGGACCCTTTGAAGTTGTGAAGTTGATCAAACTAGTAGCTTACTAGATAGAATTTCCCCATGGATATTGGTTAATGCATGATTACTTTAAGATATCTCATCTTCACCGGCATTACCCTGACCTGTTACACATATATAACCTAATGAGGTCGATTTATATGATTTTTCTTCCTTAAAGGACTATCTAATGTGTATTTTTTCATAGTTCCATGATGCTCTATAAATGGTTGGTTCCTTTAGTATAGGTGTTAGGTAGCAAGGCCAAGTATAGGAAGAGACATAAGAGTGGAAAACTGATATATGAGATTATTATATAGAACTTTTATAAGATGATGAATATTTATCCTCAGAAGGACAACTCAAGGTTGAGTTTCATTATGTAGGGGAGGCTGTAATGACCCATATTTTAATGAAGGTAAACCTCATTTGTTGCTCAATTCAAATATTTATTTCTCTTATTAAATGTACACTACAACACAAGGAATATCTCATAAGTATATAGGTCTTTTTCAGAGACTACAATTCATCAAATTAGTAAAATATGGTAGGTCACACTATTACCACACGGTTAGTACTAATCGTGTGGGGTAACCATGCGGGGCACCTTTTGAGAATCAGGGGCCACACAGTTTGTTTATACCCATATGACCTAAGGTACTTAACCATTCCAAAACTGTAAACATCCTAATAGATACATTTCTTGTGGTTTTCTCATGTTTAGGGAAACATTGTGCCTTAACTGTATGGGGTCCCTCCTTAGAAAATGGTATGAGCATGGTTTCAGAATGGTTTGTACAAGTTTTCTACACGGTTTATGCATGGTTTGGCCAAACTCTATAGCCAAATTATACACCCCTATTTTAGAGGGTTAATTTACCAAAATTATCTTAATGAACTTATAATATAAAACCCTTTATTATCCTCATCATTTCTAGTGAAAGGATCTCCCTTCTTCTTTCGTTGAGCTCCACCTTTTGTTTAACCTGGGTAATTTGATAACTCCTCGATCCAAACTCCCAATAAAACATCATAAATCACATTTGATCCACATTAATAATCACTCAAATTATCTTACATCCTTTCATGGTTTCTCTTTTTATATATTTTTCTGTTTTGGTTCAATATAATTCACCTTATTTTCATGGTGTTGGGACGTTCTATTTTTTTCTCCCAATATACTTTGATCTAATGATGATATTGTTGGATGATTCATCTACTGACCTATTTTAGGTGGTATATATTTTATTCCCAAAATTTCTACTATTTCTATTTCCATATATTTGTGCCGCACATTTTCCAATGGTGTGTGTTGTCTTAAAATGTGTTCTTTCTCTTTAAATTGATATATACAAGTTAATATACTCTTGACGATCATTGTTTAATATTCAGAGGATTTCAAACTCAATCATATCCAAGCCTTTGAGTGTGAAAATTAAGTTTTTATCTTTAAAATAATTTTTTAAATGGACCCAACACTTTCTAGAAATTTTTATTGGGTTGCAAATGGAATAGACCCATATAGGTACTTTTTATCTGATAATTGCACCTCTAAGTGCTTTTCTAAAACATGGAATAGAATTTCCATGCCTTGATTAATTTGATTGATTATTTTATGTTGAGTATCATAGCTTTGTGATGGTTTTATTTTCTTAAATGAATAAAATGGATTGATTAAAATGAATGTTAATGGGTAGTAAGGCCACGCCTATTGATTCATGTTTTTATATATAATGATTATATGAATTATGACATGCTTTATAAATATTGGCATTAGTGATTATTGTAATAAGTGTTCAACCGAAATGATATTATTATTATCATTATGTTGCTGAAATGTTCTATGGAATGATGGTTAAAGGACTTATTAAGTAGTAATTTTCACTCTACCTTACATAGGGTGTTCAGCAAGACGTCTCTTATGATTGGTGTTTAGTATGACTTCTCCCACTGTTATCTTTGTTATCTGGGAGATGATCCTTAAGTTCCACAACCCTTAGTTTAGGGTGATAATAATGATTAATAACCTCACTTATCTTTGTTGTTGATCATAATTTCTTAGATTCATTAGGAGACTCAGGGCATGTACCCTCTACTCTAGCCTACCATCTCATTAGACTAGTTGTGGACTCTTGTGTTACATCCTGGGTCTAGTCAGTACCGAGTATCAAGGTATATTCCTACTTATGATTTCACATACTTAGTGCATATAGGTGGATATAGTATATAACATTACTATATATATATATATATTACTATATAAATATGATTACAGATCAGACTTATTTCAGACGACACCAAAGTAGGTAAAGCCACCAGTTTTCTTTTAGGAACCTGAGCTGGCTAGTATTTATTTTTTCATCGTTTATTATTATTATTATTATTATTATTATTATTATTATATATACACTGTTATTTCTATTTAATCTTCTTGGATTATTTCTAAACACCATTGGTGGTGGACTACTAGAAATTTATATCACACCCTATTTAGACCACCTTGCGTACTCGAGTCTTATCTCTAGGTAGGGATAAGGGCAAGAACCCTACAGTAGATATTTGATATGTTTTACTAATAGTATGAAGCATGAGAGCATAGGACTAAGAATATTCTTGAGATACTTGTGGATCTGTCTTTTGGCCTTTCTATATTTTAGTATACCGTGTTTTATATGCATGTCCCATGTTTCCCTTTTGTATATCATCATTCCATGAAATCATTATGTATTTCTCTTGGCCTTATGTTTTTTGATATTATTATATTGTTTCTAAGTTTTTTACACATCTGTTTTTTTTATTATGTCTTTATATTTCTCTCATTTCTAATACAGAGGGTTATTGGTCCAGTCATTGTAGTGTATGTTTATATATTCTTTTTTTATTATCTATTTATTTATCATGTCCATTATGCCACTCTTATATGATGGATTAGTATTCCAATTATACCAACTTAAACCCTCACTGCTAGCTGATAGCCTCAAGTGTAAGGGGGTGCACTTAAGGTCATGTGACCCACCGACTCGGGGCACAGGTTAAGTGGATCCTAGGATAAGATGTTACACAAACACTTGAAAGTCTTTTCATATTTTAAACCAATGGAAACATCTCATTTAATAACATATATATATTAAAATTTTATTTATTTTGGTCCTTATGTGAAGTTAAAACATTTGGATTATGAAAATAATATGGATTGTGTGTTTGAAACTCCTTCTTTTTTTACTTATAGAAGTTGAACCACATCCAAGAGAAAATTTTTTAATAAAATATAAACTAAAAAATCTATTCTAATGGAAACTAGGAAAACATAAGCTATCCAACTGATCAATGAGGAACACCATTATTTTTTACCATGAAACTCGAATATCATAATGAATTATCCTTGTCGAAATATCAATTGTAATATAGAGAAATCTATTGGAACTCGATGTTCCCTTAGAAATAAATGTAATCATTTTGCATGACTATTATAATTTTAACATAAAATGGTAAATGAATCCTTGGGGGATTAAATTTGGATAGTTTCAATGTTATGTGATCTTAATTAATTCAAATGGATAATTTTTGGGACTGGGGTTGAGCGTCCTAGTGCTCCTCCAGTTATAGGAGTCAAATGGGTCTTCTAGAATAAAAATATTGAAAATATAATTATTTATAAAAATAAGACTTATAGTTACAAAGGGTTATAATTAGAAATATGAAATATATTATCAATAATCCATGGGTATCTTGAGTCAAATCCATCTAAATTACCTTATCCTTTTTAGAAAATCTGATATTTACTCTATTTCAAATGGAATTAAAAAGTGATTTCCTTAGTAATTATGATTAATAGAATGTTTATATTAAAAAAAACAATTTGATTGAATGATATTAATTTATTGAAACATGTATTCATACATACCAATGCACTCTATAGACTTAAATATTATCTTAGAGTTTTTTATGATATATTATAAAAAATTTACTTCGAAATAGTTTTATTAATGTGATAGAAGATGCCAAACTTTTTATCAAAAAAATTAAAAAAAATACACCAATTTATATCAGTGAAATAATTATTTTTAACCCAAAAATCACCTGTAGGTAGTTTTTGAAACATATAAAAAGTGAAGTTGAGATTGGTATGATGGGTGAAATTTATTATTTTATATGATTAAAAATAACTTAGAGAATAGAAGAAAATATTTTAACTCAATATAGTAATACTAGACATTTAATTAAGAATTGTTTTTACAAAATCCTATAGTGTTAGTAATCAAACAGGTACCACCTGTAAACATGGTTTTGCTGAATCGAGAAATCGGTTGGTGAGATTCTTTTAGAGTAATGATAAGAAGTTTAATTTATTTGATGAATAGTCTTGTAGAGATAATTTATTTTTTATTTTTTTGTGGGGGTTTCTATGATAATATTAAGAAATACCATGTTTTTTTAGTTAAAAAGATCATTTGTAACCTTAAAGGAACTCTAGAAATTGTATTTTTTTCCTTAGGAAACATGCTTTCTCCTAACATTTTTTGGATGATGAATTGTTTTGTTATAGAATGGATTAGAAGAGAGATTTTGGAAAATTTCTACTTTATTAGTGAATCTTTTGTCTCATAATCATGTAAGAAACAATATCCAGTGGAACAATCCACTACTAAAGCTGAATACATGGAAGCTGGAAGTTGGTTCACTCAATTGTTGTGAATGAAGAACAAACTCATATATTTTGGTTTGAGTTTCACTTAAACTAAAATATTTTGTGATAAAATGAGTTATATTTCCTTTTTTATGAACCCGTTCCATCATTCATGATCTAAACATATAGATTTAAGATGCCACTTATGTCACATCCCAGGTAAATAAAGAATACGGCATTTTCATAATTATAAATATTTGTGAATTAAATATCAATTTTACATTAAAGGGGGTTCTATGTTCGATGGAATACTCGATAGAAAAAAATTGGTTTCCTTAAAATCTTATGTTCCACACAATGTTGAGTTATACTAAAAAATAATATATTATTATTATTATTTTAAATGGTAGTGAATGAATAGTGGTTTTATTGGCAGGAATGAACAAAACTAAAAAAAATATGATTATACATTTTTGTTAAATATTTTTACATTTATCCAACAAAAGTTATAAGCTTAAAATGTGAATGAATCCATTTTTAAGTGTAAACACTCTAATATTCATTAAAAGGTCGATTTACCACCTTTTGATGGCGAACCCTTTTTTAATATAGTTTTTGTCACTTTTATATGTTCAATTTGAAAAAATAATATTATTATTTATAATTGGGACATAAAATTTTACTTTGGATGAAATTTTCGTATTTTTATAAGAATGTTAATTTTTTAATAAATAGAGAAAAATACTGCATTTTAATTCAAAACTGACTTTTAATCTAATTTTTTTTATATAGTTAGATTTTTCTTTTAATTGGTTTTATAGTTTAATTGGGTGATGTTTTAACCTTTAATCTAATTTTTTCATTAGAAGTTATTTCACTCTTAAATTGGATATAAAAAAGTTAAAACTTTTGATTATTTTTTAAAAATATGCTTTTTGTTTTAACAAAAGGAATTAATTTTAAATTAATTTTTTTTACTTATGTGCTTTGAATTTTGAAATATAGATTTTATATTTGTAATCAGGAGGTCAAAATTGTTTAAATAGGTAGATTTTTTTTTAGACATTATGAATAGTAACTTCAGAAAATATTTTATTTACCATAGTTAAATGGTAAATCTGGTAAATAAGGGAAGAAATAATATTATAATAAACTTCAATTAGACTAACAAGTGTCCTAATCCTATTGGATGATATATTTTTGACCAAGTACATCCTTGGATCGATTGTGGGACCTCATGGAGCCACTTGTAAGTGGAAATGACACTTTATATTAATTAATTTAAAGTAAGAAAAATAATAATATAAACATATATCTTTTAGTAAAACAATTTTATATGGGGTTATATAAGTTATATCCTCCACTATAAATATTCATTTGAAGTATAAAAGTGTTTCCTACATCATGGTATTTTATTTATACTTTTTAAACATTAAATAAACAAATCTAATTATGACACAATGGTGATGCATTAATTCCTTCATTAATAAAGGATTCAAATAAATGATATTATAAATATTAAAATAAATTTATTTTGAATCTTTTTATTCCACAAAATAATTTTATAGATTATGATGACGTTTTATATTTGAATTGATTAAGGATTTTCAAAAGAATTCAGTTGGTCAGTGTTTTTTTTAAAAATCATGATATGAATAGTTTTAAAATTGACATAAAAGAGTTTTTAAATAAATCAATAATTTATGAAATGGTAAAATAGTCATAAAAATATAATATTAGGAAAAATGAAATATATTTTTTATAAATGTCAATAATTATCCATTTTGGGTCGATTGGCATTTTATAGTAAATATAGTAAAAGTTAAATAAGTTAACAAAGGGTTAAATAAAAAGAAAAAGGGTTAAAAAATATCCAAAATCTATCCAATTATTATTTGATAATTTTATTTCGAATTATATGTACCTTATATATGAATTAAATAAGATTTGGACCATTTTTAAATAGAAAATCATTTTATAATAAAATAATACATTCAAACATTTCTAAAGATCCCCTCCTCCCTCTTATAAAAGGCCATCACCTCTAACCCATTACTCATGCCTCTCATGCCTCTTGGATCTTCCAAAATATACCAAAATTAGATATAAAAATATCTATATTACTCTTATAATCCTTAGCTTATGCATAAGGCACTTCAATAAATCCTTTTGGTTCAAACCAAAGGGAGTTACCCGATTTAAAGGTAATGTCGTCCCTCAAGTTATCTTCTTTTGTTTTACTTTTTCACTCCCTATACTCTTATTGTTCTTTTTTTTACATAACAACACAATTATCCTCAATATAATAGGTTGTTTTTATTAGAAGGATTCAAACTATACTTCCACACACCTTCATTTAATGGATATGAACATATTGTTTCTGTGGACGGCGAACTACTGCCTCACGAAACGAGGATTGTTCAATATTCTCCCACCACCTCTTATGGTTTCCATTATGATGGAACTATATTTATATGTGAAATATATTATATTCATCTGTGATATATATTATATTTATATTTCCTCTATACTTCTGTATTTTTCATTTATAGCATACCTTTATGGTTTCCATAATGGGTAAATGCGATAATTTCATTTGAGGAAGTGTGGACTACCGCCCCCTCAAAGTGATATGACTAGTTCATGCTAAACGTGGAATGTATAAAGGATGGAGTTAATGAAACTATATATGATATTATACTGTAATTATAATATACCTAGTTGTCATTAATTTTTCATTCCATTAAATGTGAAATAGAAATGAAAGTACTGTTAATGTGTACGTACGGCTTGTCGTCTCCATGAACGGTGCATTTCATTCCTTATCTCAAAATGTTATTTACTCTTATAAATACATATATATAATGAATAAATAAGATTTATATGATATCTAAATCATAAATATCATTCTGCAGATAATTTACTTTTGACCACATGGACAACATGTAATTATAAGATGTTCATTTTTTGAATCAAGTACCCCATATGGAAAAAACAATCGTTATTTACATAAATGATTATATAGTGTTTATAACATTGTAATAAGTGATATTAAAGGAATAATAAACTCGAAAAAGGTTCTGAATCAATTATAAATTAACTTTAGTTTATTATTCAGGAGATTGAAGAACGAACTATTCAAGTTGGACAAGAGGTAAGGGACTTCGTCTCAATATCCATTCATTGAGGCATATATTGATTTATACATGAATTTATTTTATATGGATTATAAAAACCTTTTACATTTTATTTCATTTAAAGGGAATATTTTTCTACATATCTTTTTACTAAATTAAAAGGGGAATGTTTCTTTTTAACGTACATGGTAACAATGACCTTTCCACCCCTGCCAGCATTATTTGATATTTTTCTTCCTCTATAAGCTATAGTGTTTTTAAAAGGAAAATAAATACCATATACTATTTTTACATATTTTTGCATTGAAAATGGTTTTATGAATGGATTGATTATTTCAATATCTTGAAATGATATATTGTGATTTAAATGTGGAAATTTTATCTTTCCTTTATGTTGGTTTTATGTGTTATGAATATGTTATGGTTCTTGGGAATTAATTATGTATACAGGTGGTTACGTGATAATCCTAGGGTTGGTGAGCCTGAGATAGATCTTCAATTCATTAGGTAATGTGACGAAGGTACACATTAATGTTTCTCCTATGATATTTAGGGAATATACTGTGATGGGTATTCAAAATTTAACTCCCTACATAGTTGTGAAAGCTACCACATAAGTATGTTATAGATGTCACAAGTTACCTTTATGATTTATGATTTCCATGTGTTAATCATAAATCTTTTGATCTTGTGTGAAATGTTAAAGATTGAAATGTATGATTTCATTGAATTTTATGTATTGGTATGCTAATGTTTTTTTCCTTGTTTTATATCCCTTACTGAGCTTTTTATGCTCTTCCAAAATTTTTTGAAAAATATTTCAAAGGATTTAAGGCAGGGAAGTTAAAGGAAAAATTGAAAAATATTTATATCAAGAAAAGAATTCTTATTTTCTTTTAATAGTTATTATTTTAAGAAAAAATAGATACTGAGTAGAATTGTCTACATTGCAATATTAGAGATGTAATGTAATAGTTATTTCCTAATTATATAAAACACTAAACCTGAAAAGTTCCTAAATGTGAATTATTTACTGAATTCAAGATTATGTAATGTCTAAGGTGGGTCCTTATAATCAGTATTAGAGGTCAGTTTAGAAAACATTAGAAGTTAGTTTATTGTTAAATTGATATCTATAAATTAATTTATGTTAGTATTGAAATGATATAGTATTTAAATATTACCATGTTTCTTCACCTAATATATTTTTGTGTTCATAATGGTTTTCCGTAGAGGAAACATGAAAGCTATGATGGATTGACATTAAGAAAAATACAACCTTCCAAATCAGCCACCTGAGATGGTCGAAATCATAACAGAACAGTTTTTTGTAGTGATGGCACAGATGACTCAGGCTATAAATGGTGGTGGTATCCATACACGAGATCATCCAGATAAACCACAGTATAACATGTAAATAGTGGATCATTTCATGAGGTAACATCCTCCATCATTTAGAGGATCATCTGACATTGTGCAATTTGAAGGGTGGATTAAAGCACGGGAGAAGATTTTTTATGTCATGGGGTGTTCAGAATATCAAAATGTATGCCTTGTTGTTTACCATTTTGAAGGTAAAGTCGATCAGTTGTGGTTTATGGTGAAAAATATCAGGGATAGTGAAGATATTTATGCTATTGATTGGGATTAATTAAAATTTCTGTTTCTTGAGAAATATTTTTCTAATCTAGTTTGTCTTAGGATGGAAAATCAATTCTTGTAATTGAGGTAGGAGGATGACTTAGTGGCTTCTTATGAAAAAAATAACTTTACTGGCAGGGTATACTCCAAATCTCTTTTGATATCTTTATAGTAAAACCAATCATTTTTTACTTTTGATTAGATCCAGAGTATGTAAGGGCTTTAGCTTCTTTTGATTTCAAAATTTATAAAAAAAACATGTTTGATGTGAGGAGAAAGTAGAAATGGATTTTGTCGATGATCAGGTGTTCTTTGACAAAAAACAGAATAAAAGGCTGTGGTGGAAGAAGAAAGGGAATAACTCTTCAAAAAGTCTGATGGTAAGAAAATTTAGTTTATAGTTTGTGAAAATTGTGGTAAAAATCACGTTGGGGAATGCATTTTGAATTCTGGTAAGTGATATTGATGTGCTAAAATGGGGAATAAGGCTTGTAATTGCACTGAAAAAGATTACGGTAATGGTAATACAAAATTTCATTTAAATTAAGTAAACAATTTTAAGTGTAATGAAATGGGTAATTATGAAAATGATTGTCCAACTAAGAACTCAACCGATGGAAATTATTCAGTCTACAAGAAGAAAGGGGTGGTGAAATCCTTTGCAACTACTTCAGAAGATGTTAGGCCATCGAATGAAGTAGTATCTAGTACACTGTTTTTTTATTCATATTATTCCAATGTGTTGTTTGATTCAGGGTGTACACATTATTTCATTTCTGAGAAGTTTTCTAGTAAATTGGGAAATCTATCTCATTATATGAATCCTGAACATAAAGTAAAAACACCGGGAGGAAATTTTGAGCCAAAAGGAAATTATAAGAACCTTCTTTCCCTTGTGTGTGGAAAGAATCTACCTGTAAACCATATTTTTTTTCCTCTAGTAGAGTTTGATGTTATTCTGGGAATGTATTGGGTTTTCTTTTATCATGATAAGATTTTCTGCAGAGCTAAAGAGGTTTCGTTTTAGAAAGAATTTCAGTTTGTGTAAAAGAATGAACCCTTACTTTTGATCACATATCAAGAAGTTGAGAAACTAGTAAAAGATGGAAATTAATGTTACAATGAAAATATTGTTTAAAACAAAGGAACTATTTAGATTAATGATGTGCTAGTGTTAAATGTGTATCTTGGTGTTTTTCATGATGAGTTGTCTAGTATAATACCTAATTGGAAAGTTGAATTTACTATTGAATTAGTTTTTGAGGCCAATCCAATTTCATAGCCCCCATATCGAATGGCTCAAATTGAACTTTTAGAGTTAAAGAATAAATTTTTGGAGTTATTGGATGATGGTTTAATTCGACCTAGAACATCACCATGGGGTGCTCCTGTCTTGTTTGTTGAAAAGAAAGATTGTTAAATGATACATTTCATTGATTATAGATCATTGAATAACATCCCTATTAAAAACAAGTATCATTTACCTCATATCGATGAATTGTTTGATCAGCTCCAGGTAGCTCAGTATTTCTCAAATATTGACTTGAAGTTGGGGTACCATCATTTGAAACTAAAGAAATCAAACTTCCCTAATACAAAATATCATACCAGATATGGCCATTATAAATTTTTATTTATTCCTTTTGGATTAACAAATGAACCTATTGTATTCATAGATCTTATGAATTGAATTTTCTGTGAGTTCTTAGATAATATTTTGGTTTTTTTATTGATGATATTTTATTTTATTCTAAAATTAATTCCGAATATAAAAGTCATTTAAGGGTTGTCTTTAAAACTGTAAAAGAAAATAAATTGTATGGGAAATTCAGCATGTGTGAGTTTTGTTTACAAAAAATTTCATTCCTTGGTCACATTGTTTCAAAAAATGGAAAAACATTTGATCCTTCTAAAATAAAATTTGTTCAATAATGGCCAAGACCTACAAATATAACTAAGATCCATATTTTTCATGGTTTAGTATTTTATTACTAGAGGTTTGATGAAACATTTCATGATTATCTAGTCCAATGTATAAGTTACCTCGAAAAGGTGTTATGTTCATCTGGACACAATAATGTTATGATTATTTTAATGAATTGAAATTCATTTTGGTGGATGCTCTAGTTTTGGCACTGCCTTCTAGAGATGGTGAATTCGTTATCTTCAGTGATGCTTCGTTGAAAGGACATGGTTGTTTCCTAATGTGGAATGTTCAGGTAATTTCTTATACTTCACGTCAGTTGAAACCTCATGAGTTAAATTACCCTACACATGATTTAGAATTAGTTTCTATTATTTTTTCTTTAAAATTTTGGAGACATCATCTGTATGGAGTAAAATGTGAAATATATACTGACCAAAAATGATTGAAGTATATATTTACTCAGAAATAATTGAACATGAGACACGGTAGATGGCTATAATTAAACAATGATTAGGATTTCACGATTCATTACCATCTAGGAAAGGAAAATAAAGTGGTTGATTATTTGAGTTGAAAGAGTAATGCTAAATTAACCATGTTTTATTTGGAACAAGATCCTTTGATTAATGTTCTGATGAAATTTGGAATAGAATTTATTGGTATTGGAAATTACTCTATTTTTTCTAGGTGTCAGTGAAATCATCCATATTATAAAGAATTATGTAGGAGTAGAAAGAAGACAGTGAATTACAAAAAAAATGTACAGTTGGTTAAGAAGGGTAAGTTGCCCGATTTTAACATTGATAATGATTGAGTTTTGAGGTTTGGGAAAAGATTATGTGTTCCTTATGATTCAAAGTTTATGAAATAGTTATTATGTGAAGATCATAGTTCTCTATTTTCAGTTCATCATGGAAGTACTACGATATACAGAGATCTTTAAGTGTATTACTGGTGGGATGGAATGAAAATAGATATTGCTGACTTTACTGGGAAGTGTTTAATTTGTCAAAAGGTTAAATCGGAGTGGAAGTTAATGAACAGGATGCTCCATCCAATACTAGTGCCAAAGTGGAAATGGGAAAATGTGCCCATGGATTACATCATGGGATTACTAAATACTTCTCGAGGTAATAATTCAATCTCGGTTATTATTTATCGATTGACTAAATCTACTCATTTTCTTCCTATTCTTGATACTTTGTCTCAAGATCAAAATTCTCAGTTGTATGTTAAAGAGATAGTTATGTTACATAGAGTTATCATCTCCATTGTATCTGATCATGAACTAAGGTTTACTTCTAACTTTTGGAAAGGCCTTCATAAGTCGTTGGGTACTATATTAAATTTTATTACATCTTTTAATCCACAATTAAATGGGAATTTATAACAAACAATTTGGACATTGGAAGATATGCTACGAGCTTGCTCAATGGATTACCGGGGATGTTGGGACCAATATCATTCATTAGTTGAATTTTGTTATAATAATAATTTTCATTCCATTATACAGATGGCACCATTTAAGGCATAATATGTAAAGAGGTTTCAAACTCCATCTTTTTGGGGTGAAGTAGGTGAAAGGAAACTTATGGGACCAGAATTGGTAGAAGATATAGGAAAAAAATAAATTTATTCCTAAGAATATGAGAACAACTCAGAGTAGGTAGAAAAGTTATGTAGATATCCAGAGGAATGATCTTTCATCTAAGGTGGGTGATAATTTTTTTCTCAAAGTTTCTCCATGGAAAAGTGTGTTGCATTTTGGAAAAAATGGGAAGTTGAGTCCGAGGTTCATTGGACCTTATGAAATCCTAGAGAAATTTGTATCAGTTGCGTACAAAGTTACATTACCTCCAAGTTTTTCCCTTGTGCATAATGTTTTTCTTGTTTCAATATTGAGAAATTATATTCCAGATTCATCTCATTTATTGTTTCTAGAGATAATTTAGTTGGAAGAAAATATTTCTTTTGAGGAACAACCAGTCCAGATTCTTGACCACAGGGAGAAAGTGTTGTGGAATAAGGTAATTCATCATGTAAAGGTTTTTTGGAAAAACTATATGGTTGAAGAGGAAACATGGGAATCCAAAAATTCTATGAGGGATAAATACCCTCATTTATTTGACAAGTGAATAAAATTTCAAGGACTCAATTTCTAAAAGGGGGGAAGGATGTAGCATCCCAGGTAAATAAATAATATGACATTTTCATATTCATTAATATTTTTGAATAAAATTTTAGTTTTACTTTAAATTAGATTCTATGTTCGATGGCATACTCGATATGCAATAGCATGATTCTTTGAAATCTTACGATTCACACAACATTGAGTTATACCGAAGTATAATATAATTATTTTATTATTTTAAATGGTAGTTAACACATATCTTTCGTATTAGTAGTAATGAACAGAACTAACTACAAGATGATTTTACATGTTTGTAAATTTTTTTACATTTATCCAATAAATGTAAGAATCTTAAATTGTGAATGAATCCAATTTTAAGCATAAACACTCTAATATTCTTTAAAATGTCAATTTACCACCATTTGATGGAGAACCCTATTTTAATCTAGTTTTTGTCACTTTTATATGTTATATTTTAAAAAATAATATTCTTATTTTAAATAAGGACATCAAAATTTACTTTGGATGAAATTTTGGAATTTTTCCGATAATGTTCATTTTTTAATAAATAGTGAAAAATACTGCATTTTAATTCAAAACTGCTTTTAATCTAATTTATTTATATCATTAGATTGTTCTTTTAATTTTATTTAAAGTGTAATTGGATTATTTTTTCACCATTTAATCCAATGTTGGATACTAAAATTAATTTCACTCTTAAATTGGACATAAACAAAGGTAAATCTTTTGATAGTTATTATTTCATAAAAATACACTTTTTGTTTTAACAAAATGAATTAATTTTAAATTAATTCTGCCACATCTGTGTTTTGAATTTTGAAAAATAGATTCAATATTTATAATTATTAGGTCCAAATTTTATAAATAGATAACTTTTATTGTTAGACATTATAAATAGTAACATCAGTAAATATTTTATTTACCATGGTTAAAGAGTAAGTCTGGTAAATAAAGGTAAAAAATAATATTATAGTAATATTAAATTACCCTAACACGTATCCTAATCCTATTGTATGATACATTTCTGACCATGGGAATCTTTGGATTTATTTTGGGATCCCATGGAGCCACTTGTAAATGAGAATGACACTTTATATTAATTGATTTAATGTATGGACAAAAATAATATAAACATACTGTTTTTTGTCAAACAATTGTATATGGGGTTATATAAGTGATTCCTTCAACTATAAATATTAATTTTAAATATAAAACAATTTTCTACATCATGTTATTTTATTTATAATTTGTAGGCATTGTATAAATAATTTTAATTTTGACACAATGGTGATGCAGTAATTGCTTCACTAATAATGGATTCAAATAAATGATATTATAAATATTAAAATAAATTTATTTTTAACCATTTAAGGGCATCCCAGAATTTAATAGATTAGGATGACTTTTTATCCTTTAATTAATGAAGTTTTTTTAAGGAATCAAGTTGGTTTGGATTTTTTTAAAAAGTCATGATATGAATAGTATTGGAATTGACATAAAAGAGTTTTTAAATAAATCTATATTATATTAAATGAAAAAATAGTCCTAAAAATATAATATTCATAAATGACCTATATGATGTTAAAAATTTCATTAATTATACATTTTTGGTGGATTGGAAGTTTATAGTAAATATATTAACCATATAGTATGAATATAGAGGAGGACAAGGTAAAAGATAAATAAGTTAACAAAGGTTTAAATAAAAAACATAAGGATTAAAAAATATCCAAAACATGTAAAATTATTGTTGGATGATATTATTTAGACTTATATGTACCTTATCTTTTAATTAAATTACTTTTTTATCCTTTTGAAACCAAATTTAATTTTATAATAAAATAATACTTGTAAACATTTTTAAAGAGACCATCCTCCATTTTATAAATGGCCACCACCTCTAACCCATTACTCACACCTATCATACCTCTTGGATCATCCAAACTCTTCCCAAATAAGCTCCCAACATTTCTATCTTACTTATATAAGCCTTAACTTATGCATAAGGCACTTCAAGAAAGCCTTTTGTTTCAATCCAAAGGGAGTTACCTGATTTAAAGGTAACGTCTTCCCTCAAGTTATCTTATTTTATTTAAATTTTTCACTCCTTATGCTCTTATTATTCTTTGTTTACATAAGAACACCAGTATACTCAATATACTATATTGTTTTTATGAGATGAATTCATACTACACCTTCAAACACATCCATTTAATCGATACAAAAATACTATGTCTGTGGACGGTGAACTACTGCCTCACGAAACAATGATTGTTCAATCTTCTCCTACCACCTCTTATGGTGGCCATTATGATGGAACTATATTTATATGTGATATATATTATATTTATATGTCATATATATTATATTTATATTTCCTCTATACTTCTTTAATTTTCATTTATAGCATACCTTTATGGTTTCCATAATGTGTAAACGTGATAATTTCATTTGAGGAAGTGCGGACTACCGCCCCCACAAAATGATATGACTTGTTCATGCCTTACATGGAATGTATAAAGGATGGATCTAATGAAATTATATTTTATATTATACTGGAATTATAATATACCTATGTATCATTATGTTTTAATTCGATTAAATATGAAATTGAAATGAAAGTAATGTTCATGTGTACGTACGGTTTACTATCTCCATGGACAATGCATTTCATTTATTATCTCCAAATGTTATGTACTATTATAAATACATATATATACTGAATATATATTATATATATGATATCTAAATCATGAATATAATTCTGTAGATAATGGAATTTTTACCACATGGATAGCATGTAATTATAAGAAGTTCATTTTTGACTCATGTACCAAATATCAACAAAAAGACAGTTATTAAATTAAATGATTATGTAATGTTTATAACGTGTTAATAAGTGATATAAAAGGAGTAATAAACTTTAAAAAGATATTGAAGCAAGTAGAAATTAACTTTAGTTTATTATTCAAGAGATGAAAGAACCAATGAGTCAATTCGGAGACAAGGTATAGGACTTCATCTCAATCTCCTTTCATTGAGGAATATTTTGATTTATACATGACTTAATTTTATACGGTATATAAACACCTTTTACTTTTCATTTAATTCAAAAGAAATATTTTTCTACGTAGCATTTTACTAAACTAAAAAGGGAATGTTTCTTTTTAACATACGTGGTGACAATGACCTTTCTGCCGCCACGAGCATTATTTGATATTTGCATTACTCTACAGGGTGTGGTGGAAAATAAATACCATATACTATTTTTACATATTTTTTGTATTGAATATGGTTTTAAAAATGGATTTATTATTTAAATATGTTTAATTGATATATTTTTATTTAAATGTGTAAATGTTATATTTACTTTATGTTTGTTTTATGTGTTATGAATATGTTATGGTTCTTGGGCATTGTTTACATACACGGGTGGTTCCATGATAATCCTATGGTGGGTGAGCCCGAGATGCTCTCCAATGCATTGGGTTACATGATAGAGTTAGACATTAATGTTTCTCCTAAGATATTTAGGGAATATACTGTGATGGTTATTCAAAATATATCTCTCTACGTAGTTGTGAAATCTACAAGGTAAGTATGTTATGGATGCCACAAGTTACCATTATGATTTATGATTTCCATGTGTTATACATAAATCTTATGATCTTGTGTGGTGTTTTAAATATTGAAAACTATGATTTCATTGAATGGTATTTATTGGTGGATTAATGTTTTGATACCTTGTTTTATATCCCTTAGTGAGATTTTTATACTCATCCAAAGTTTTTGAAATGTTTTTCATAGGATTTAAGGCAGGGTAAGTGAAAAGAATAATTCAAGAAGATTTATATCAAAAAAATAATTCTTATTTTATTTTAAGAGTTTTTATTTTATGAAAAAAATGGATACTTAGTATAATTGTACACTTTGTGATATTTGAGATATAATTAAATATTTATGGCCTAATTCACTAAAACACATAACCTAAAAAGATCCTCAATGTGAATTATTAAAATAATTCAAGATTATGTAATGTTTAAGGCCCCGACCTTATAACTTCCTTAGAGACCAAATTAAAAATGATACATTGATCTCAAGTTTATCAGAATTTAGGATTAGCTTTCTAATATTTTTAATAAAAATTTAAATTAATATACACATGAATATATGTAAAATTATCTTGGAATTATCATTTCAAAGTGGTCAAATATTCTACTTCATGTTTTACTATCAACTGAAGTTAATAACTCGTTAATAAAGGGGGATGAAATTACTTATTTATATATAAAAGTACTAACTTTTATATAGGTATTTTATATATTCTATAGGGAATATTCATAAAAATTGTCAAATATACCTTAAACATATTCTAGAACTAAGACTAAAAAAATTATTTTATGAAAACTTTTAATAGTAATTTACTTTGATGAGAAATTTTTTAATTCATTATTTTATTCTTATTTTTTCATTAACATTACCCTTATATTTGAATAGTTTACAATTATTCTTTCTTTGAAGCTACCCTTAGCTTTAAATAGTTTAATATTATACTTTATTTGAAGTTAAAATTTCATTTTAATTGTTTACACTTATGTTTTCTTTGAATTTACTCTTACATTTTGAACATTTTAATCTTATTTTTTGTCTAAGATTACACTGACATTTGAATTATATTATCTACTTTTGTAATTTTACAAAATATTTCTTACTTAGTGAAGTTTGTTTTCTCTTTATATTGATTAATATTTGTGAAAATAATTTCCTCTAACTCTATATGAAAATTATGCATTTTTCAGAGAAATTCTTAGAAGACAAAACATTATAGTTCAATGATATATTTCATTAGAAATTTCATTATGAGAAGAAGAATGGAACTTTACTGAATATGTGAGGGAGAAAAAATAATATGTTATGAAAATATTTATGAATGTTAAGTAGATAGATTTAAAAAAATCAAATTCATCTTCTTTACAAGAATATCATCTATAAGTATCAAAATATAAATTCTAAATTGTGGTTTATTTATTAACCTATTAGTTGTACTCTTTCTTGATTAATTTCATATCTAGAAATGGGATAGATGTTTCTTTTTTCAAATGTAGTTATAATAATGAAGAGAATTATATAATTTAAGAGAGATAATTGGGAATAAATATAAGGGATTTATCTTGTTATGTTTCAAACTGGATAAATTAAATGTTGAAATATTTTAATATATTAAACCTAAATGGAAGTTTGATGAGAAGATATACGGATATTTTCCATAAAAAATTTAGTTACACCTACTTTATCCTATGTGTCTTGTGACTTTCAAAAAGGGGGATATTGTAGATTCAAATGAATTATTTCATATCCTTTGTTTTTTAAAATCACAATATAGTTTATGTTGAGTTAAATTTAAAATGATGTTTAATGTTTAATTTTTTAGTGTGTAGGTTATAACTTCTGATTATACATGTTTTGCTAAAATAAAGTGAACTAATTAATTTCCAAAACAATGTAAAGAAGCAATGAACTTTGTTTAATTAAATAATTTGATTTTATTGGAAGGTATATATTTTTCCATTAATACTGAACCGGATGATCTCAAAATATAACTATTGAAGGTTATTACAAAAATATTATATAAATTAAATTGAGGTTTAAAGGCACTGAATATGAAAAAAGGGATACACTAAAAAATCATAAATTGATATTATGCATCAGCTAAGTGATTTTAAGTTCATCATTATATATTTTGTGAAATACGTTATTATTATAGATTCTAATAATATGGGTTTTATTATAAATAATCTATGTTTTTTATTTTTTAATCATCCTTCTAATTTTGTACGGTGTATGAGTTTTTATGGAAAGTAAACTGCATCATCCAAAAACAATTTTGATATGATTTTAGGGATAATAATATGTTAATGATTATATAAATTGAAGAGGTTCTAAATGATAGAGCTTCATACTGGTGGTTTTGTGTCAAAGAAATAATTGATTTGACTTGTATCTTTTGATCTGGGATAGATCAAAGATGTTCCTTGGGAGGAATTGGGATACAGTGTTTCAGGTTGTTGAATCTCATACCACTTTGAGATAAAAGTGAATATTTCCCTCATCTATAATTGTTATTGGTAATATAATTCCTTTAAGGATTATTCATATTATTATCTGATACTCTATTAATTGTTTCCACATTGTTGTTTTAATTATTTATTGGTTTTTATATTTATGGGCTGTTAAATATGTAACATCTGATAGTTTTATTTTCCACAACATTACTATTTTTTACTTTTATTCACCGATTTTATCAGATGGTACTGAAGTTTCTATGAATAGTATAAGTGTATATTGGGTAGTATCCAACTCATATTTTTTCAAAATATATGAATAATCTATTATGTACATCATGAATAATTTCAGGACCAATGAAATTACTTCGATGATTAATTGACATGAATTTCGGAACCAAGAAGGTATGATCATCACATACAATTAATAATTAATTTATTTGGATTGATAAATACATTTTATTGAATTTATTTCTTTCTTTATAAATTGGTAGATCACTTTTTTCAATTAATTATGGTGATGAGAGGATTTAAGTGTAACATCCCTCTAGAAATGATCCACACATGCACCAGAAACCTCTGAACGTCGTCATAGAAAGCATTGGGTGCAAGTGTAGTAGATTCTGATGCTTGCATAATTAGTTGATAATTTTTATAAGAATCACTTCAAGTATAAGGATTATTCTCGATCTATATAGTATTTATTGGATGAGGGAGTAGGATCAATCTCTATTCTAGAGATCATTCTAGGGGGCAATCTCTCTAGTGTTTAAGATAATTATCTCTGGACATTCATTTTTCATAGAGATAGTTAATTTTAAAAATGAAATAATTGGTTTTATATAAAACAAGTATTAAAAAATTGAACACAAGACCTTATTATTTTCTAAATCACCAATGAACTCCATGTCTAAAATATTAATAATATTATTATTTACTTAATTTGTTCTAAACTCACAGATAAAATAAATATTATTTTTCCGAAATAAATAAATCAATATTTATTCAAATATTATTTAATATGTTTTTTATCATAAATCCATTAACTAGATATTAATTCTCCTCAATGTTTATTAGACCATGAATAATGACTAATAGTTTAAATAAATAAATATCACTTAATTATTCACCAATATATAATAAATATTATATTTAATAAATAACAGATAAATATTTATTAATTACTCAACTATAATACTTTATCTTTAATAACTGGTGGATAAATATTTGTGTTAAAACATACATGAATATTTATTAAATTATATATAGGAATAATATTTATTCAATTTATTGAATACATATAGAATTTAACTGAGGTTTTTAAAAAACTTATTATGTAACCCTCAAGGATCGTTTCTCAATATAATTAAGTTGTTACAGGTAAATTATAAGGCTATCATCTTGAAACATGTTATGGAACCCATAAGGAAATAAATTAAATGCTACAGTCATAATAACCCCATAAAAATGCACACTATGTAATATAATCCTTTTAAAAAATATCTCTAATCGTGTAGGTTTCATGATGAGGTCATCAACCTAAGTGGTTGATGTATCAATCTTTGAATTTCTAGAAATGAATAGGAAAATAGATCACCATTTCCATGGACTTAATTAAACAATTCCTTTTTCATTAAAGGGATTCAGATATTAAAATCCACTAAAATGGGAAGGTAAAATCCTTTATTATAATATTCATTAATAAAAAATCACGCATGATGTTCCAAAAAAATCCCACCTCGTTGTGAGTATATGTCATTGTCGTTTTCACCAATGCATCAATGTAAATGATGAATGAAATTAATTATTAATAATAAAGTCTAAGGATTATTACATGTTTTTTCTAGATAGAAACATCCAAATACACATATAAATGTGGATTTCTTACTTGTTGGTTATATTCTCATAGTCTCCTTTATTAAGATTACCAAGTAAACACTTCATGAGAAGAAGTTTCTAAGAATTATGAGCCCTATACCCTTGATAGAATGTACAATTTATGTTCTATCAAATGATATCCTCTAGTCATAGAACATATATATAATAATATTATCATATAACTTCTACGTTCTCATCATAGTGTGGAACTTCTATGAATTTTCAGTGTAAAAAGTTCTCTTATGAAATTATCACATGAAATGTTACATAGATTAACATTCATGACTGGATAATAATTTTATTAATATTAAAAAACATTAATACAAGTAATCAAAAAGAATATAGAAGTTAATTCCAGTGAACTAACTTCAAAATATATAACTTTTGATCAAATTATGGTTTAGTGTGGGTAAAAAAATTATTTTGGTCTTCTAACATCAATTCACCCTCACCCCCTCAAGATGTTTTCATATATATATATACCTACTATGAAAAAATAACTATATGTGATATTTGAAATATAATGTTATGTGGATATTAAATTCTGAAGTAGTTTTGTGGTTTGACTATGAATATTGACTACCACACTCGAAATTGATTTTTACATCAGCATATTTAAAAAAGACCTTATAAAATATAAGATGGTATAAAACCTAAGATAAGATACATTAAAGTATTCAAATATAAGGTTTTTATTCTGAAAACCAATAAAAATCATTGAGATTTTGATTTTAAATGTGATAAAGGAACCTTTATAGGATACTCTACCAAAAGGAAGTAATACTACATTTTCAATAAAATGATACACACAACTAAGATGGTTGTGTATGTGCTATTTTACAAGATTTATCAGTTTACAAAATGTATTTCTAAACATCCAAATTTTGATTTGAATAATATTTTAAGACCCACTAGTTTAAAAAAAAATCAATGATTGAGATTCCAAAACCAGAAAATGATGAATTTGATAGTGATTCTCTAGAATAAGTGGAATAATATTCTTTTCACCCTCTAAACTAGAAAATATTTCCAGATTTTGTAATTTATAATTTCATTAGTGATAATTATTGGTTAATATTAACTATAATTACTATACAAAATTAATGTGATCACCATAATATTTTACCTTTTTCTGAAAAAAAAAATACATATTAATCCATTGGTGATGAAAATTAAATGTTATTGATACAAAATATCTCAATTAGTTTTAATGGAATAAAGTTTATACACTAAAAATGTACTTAAAATTATCTGCTTATGGATTAAAAATAAGTAATCTGAAATAACAATAATTAAAATGGTATAATAATCTTGAATAATTTTTATCTAGTTGATAAAGTGTATAACTAGGAATAAGGTATAGTCTATAAATAAACCTTTTCACCGGTAACATTGTTTTAATGCATTTAAATTCCATTTTTTCTATATTGTGTACCTAAATTTCACTCTTTATCAAATGTATGTTAAAATTTCACACTAAAATGTATTTATTTATGTGCAACATTTTGTTAAATAACCTCTAGGTTTTAAATATCCATATAACCTATATACCTTTATTCCATTTATTTCGAATTTATCAAACATTAAATGCTAATTTTCTGGAAATAGACAAGTATATTGTTGAGTTACATAAACATCTAGTCTTAGAAAATGTCTTGGGTATAAGTACTCTAGTATGTACTCCGTGTAAGTAAGATCGTGTTTAAATAGGTAAACTGGTAGATCAGAACATTTATAGAGGAATGATTGATATTTTAATATACTTAATGAAAAGTAATATAAACATTACATATTTATCATATATATGTTCCAAATTTCACAAAAAATATGAAATAATATCAATTAAAGGCCTCAAAAATATTTTTGAATACTTAAAAGTTACTTCATCCCTTAGATTTTGTTATCCTTATAAAGGATGATTCTTTCTCAAAAGCTATTCAGATACTGTATATAGAGGATTTAGACTAGATAAAAGGAATTTTATATGGGGCTTATAATTTCATATAGAATCACTTATATATTAATACAAAAAAATACTTTATCTAACTTTCTACTGTGTATGTTGAATATGTAGTCATCATAAGTTATTGTGGACAATTATGGTAAATGAAACACACACTCACTGACTTTGGTTTTAGGTATACTCAGATATAGATACATTGTGAAAATACTAGTTATATATCACTATCTAAAAATTTTACAAAACACACAACATACAAAGACAATAATATTAAACGTTACTTCCTTTCGGACCACACATAAAAGAGATACATTACATTGAAATTCATCAAAATGGATGACCTATTTGTTGAACATTTCACCAAATTAATGAACTCATAAAGGATTGAATTTATCAAATATATAATGAGGATGATTAATTAAAATGATCATACCCAATCCTATAAAATTCTCTAAAAACACTCCTTGATAAATGGGGCGAAATTCCCTATTTGGAAAAAATTAATATTTTATTATGAACCATTTGAAAAAAAAATGTTTTCTCCACTGTAACACATATCTCCCACTAAAATTTCAATAAAATTAAATATTTTCTCAAGAATAATACTCTTATTTAAATTTTAAATTTTTTTACAATGACATTGGCATCTCAACCTTATTTAAATATTTATGTATTATTTAAATATTATTTATCACTTTTATTTTGGAAATGAAATAACAATCATATATGTGTTATATCATCGGGTTTCTCATTAAGATTTGAATTATCACACCATGATTATAATAGATTAATTATATTAAGAATTATTTAAGACCCAATTTATTTAGTGCCATCGGAAAAATGCATCCCAGGTTATTGAAACTTTTTGGATCTATAGTTCAGAGATAGCCCTATAATACTTAAATAGGGATCACCCTCTTCCTCTCTTCTCCCAGAATTTTTTTTTCTAGATTCAACCATTATCCCTTTCTCATACATTTTTCAATGTATCCCTCGTCCATTAAATTTATAATATACCAGTATGATGATGCCTTTATAAATCATGAATGTTTTTTTTCAAATTCCTTTACCAAGATTTCTATGATTCAAACTCAACCACACTCAAGGTTTTCATCACCTATCAAAAATTGTAAAATATTTCTCTTTCTAATACCAATCCTCTTACTTATTACCCAGAATACTTCATATTATTCTTCACCACTATCCAATCAACAACTATTAGGGGAAATCCATAACTC
Organism: Viscum album; assembly: GCA_963277665.1. Classification (NCBI taxonomy): domain Eukaryota; kingdom Viridiplantae; phylum Streptophyta; class Magnoliopsida; order Santalales; family Viscaceae; genus Viscum; species Viscum album. Next base: position 281,445,974 of record OY728125.1, read on the forward strand.
ATCTTAACTATCATAGGTGAGGCTTTATCTATTCCTAGATAAATATTTAAACCATATTATAATATATATTATTATAGAAATTATACTCATATACCACAAAATCCTTAATAAATTCGTCTCATTCCATAAGAATAAATCCATGTTACCTATCATTGGTACTCGGGACCAAAACCCTAAATTCATCACTCTTGAGCTGAAATTTCATATTATCTTCAAATGGGGGTATATGTTATTAATTCGTTTCCAAGGGGTAATAAAAAATATATAAGTATAGTATATATACATTTTATAATTTCATATTCTCTTTTGACACTTCAACATAACATAGTTTATGTATGGTTACATTCTCTCCATTCTCCTAATTTAATTCTACCTTATAGAAGAATCATTTCTATGATTTTATTCATTCTTATTTATATACAGTCCAATATTGATTTGGGTCCTCCCTCCACCATTAAAAATCATCCCATAAATAAGATTAAAATCAATCACACGTATCTCAATTTAAAAAATGATCAAAAAATTATTTATATATAAATAAAATCAGAAAGGCCCTATTATTATTTTTGCTGCCGCTATTTTCTAAGATATTGGATCTTCTTTAAAGAATTGTGCATCCAATACTACTCCTATCAAGATTTAATAAGTTTTATATTAATAAGGAATCCATTTTATAGTCCCTTGTCCTATAAGGTAAAACATATTACCTCTCATTTTCCTAATAATATTAATATATTATAGCTCTTGATCCCAAAAAAGTAAATAAGAGTGGAGAATAAGGACAATATTCTTCAAGAATCAAGAATATGTAACCTTCCCCAACCTTCCTCTTAGCCTTATCCTCTTTAGAATTAACCACCCCCACCTTCCCCTTAAAAATATCCTCTTTTCACTCCCAACAGTTCTTCCCTCATCATTCTCTTCCTCCACCTTCTCTATGTCCATCTATCACTAAAATTCAAATCAATACATCACCTTCTTCTAAATTCGTAGTCCATTTCATTTTTACCACATATTTTTGAACATATCCCTCCATCCCCCACAAAATGTACACATTTATTATTACCTGTTATTTTCTATAAAACCCCCATTCCACAACTCATGATCACCTCCTCCTTTTATATCATTACTACTATTACAAAATTCCATTTACACACTTTCTAAAACCACTTCCCGTGCCTGAGAAACATACCCATCCTTTATTTCCAAACATTATTCATCCAATCAACTAATTTTTCTATTTTTATCTCAAAAACATTTTTAATCACCATCCTTTACTTCTCTTAACTTAACCATTATTCACATTAGAATAGTATCGGTTACTCTATCATCCATTAAATCCCCTTACAGAACCTCTCATTCTAGACCAGTTACCTCTCTCATAACCACCAACCCATCAAGAAATTATATTAAATAAAGGAAAACAAAAATTTACAGAGGGGCCAGACTTAGGGGGAGAAAATAATGAAGACCTAGGGAACCTCCTAAAACAAGACCGGCACACTCTGGGGGCAAGGATCCCAAGATGGAGAAGGATACAAGGTCATCATCATGAGGAAAACGGGATGCAAGAAAATAATCCACTTTGTTTCCCTCATGCCGAGTATGAAATAACCTAACACTGTTATCCATGAGAAGATTTCAGTGCCAGATATGGTATAAAATGCTCCATGGAGTGGAGCTATGGTCCATTAGCGCGTCATAGAGGATTTTAGAGTCTGTTTCGATCTCTAAGAGAATCAGATGATTAGATAGACTGAACTGAATCCCTTTCAGAAGAGACCAAGCTTCGGCCTGAAGGGAGTCTCCACTACCATAGCAGGATATGTAAGCTGCTACCACACTACCCCTCGAGTTGAGGATCACTCTGCCACCCCTCATAATTCCAATAATTCCTTTAAATATTCCTAGGATAAACCACTTACTCATCTAACATAATATTTATCATAAAATAAATCATATGACCCCACCTAACATCTGATCTTCTATAAATCTATCCCTACCTCTACCCCCACAGTACAGTTGTCCTCATAGAAACCCAACAACCTTTCCTTCAACCAACCAAAAATGCCACCCTATTTGGCATACTGAAACCCCTATGTTATGTCAAATATTTGAACAAAACATACATTTCAACCTACAATTTACATCTAACAAAATTCAATATCATTTTGATCATCGCCACCACCCACTATAAAATTAAACCATATTCTAATGTTCAACCTACAAAATATTCTTTTCCCCCCAGCCTTGCAAAATAAATTATAAATATTTACTATGAAAATTTAAATTTGTTTCAGGAAATCACCAAAATCTAAATTGAACACCTATATTAAAAAAATTATATATTTTATTTCTATAGTTTTTTTTAAATGTTATTTTCTTATTATAGAGTACCTACATAAAAACCTTTAAATTCTTAAGAAATATATTGTATATATTTATTCTACCTTCATCATTTTTAAATTTTTTCATTTTTTTTGTAATATAAAGTTTTTTAACTCCTATTTATTTAAATAAAAGTAAATTCATTTCATGATGTTGGTTATTTTTGATAATCAAATATTGGTGATGTTAATCGTTAAATATCACTTCATAAGAAATATGGGAGACCATTTTAATGAAATGAAAATAAAATTAAACTCTAAAATTCTAATATAATTTTAACTTATGATTTATTTTGATCATCATAAAGAGGGAGGTTGATTTTTTCAATCTCTGAATACCCTTAATTATTTATCTGGACTTTATAATTACATCACACACTTAATATTTCACTAAATATTTTCTTTGAAGAATTTTGAACAATCACCTACTAGAACTAAGATCTATCCAAAAATATTATTAACCATGCATCAACATCTCATCATGTATCAGAAAAAAAAATCAGTCTATTGATAATTAAATAAACAAACTTAATATGAAAATATCAATTAAAATATAATTATATAACATAGATGAACTAATTGCTTCAAAAAATCAATGAAATATAAGAGCTATAATATCCCAACTTGGTAATCTCTGCCATGATAGTAATAAAATAATCTATATCAAAGAGAAAATTTAATAATTTTCTTTGGAATTGATTTAAATTTTGATAGAAGAAAGGTAAAAAATAATTTACAATGTTATTGGGATTATTTAATTCAATGCTATATTCCAAAGATGTCACAGATACTTTTGTGATTACCTATGAAGAATTAAATGCCTCATAAATAATCTAATTAATAATATTTTAAGGCAATATTCTAACTTCTATATTAAGGAAGGAGAATTTATAATTCAATATATATAGATAAAATAATTATCTTAGACCCAATGAAAAATTTATTTTGGGAGATCGACCTATCTATAGAACTGTCTACAATATTCACGATATCTCATCCCTCAAAGATCAAAATCACCTAGTTTTTTATTTACATAATTTATGATATTTATACTTTATTACCTATTTATATAAACATTTTTCACTTAAACCATGAACAATTTTTCATCACTATTCGTATTTAGATTATTATTCTATTTATTATTCATAATAATATAGAATTATTTCTCAAATAATTATTTTAAAAGTGGGAACTACTTATACTTAGATATGTTTTACCATATCTAGGGATAAGATGCCCCTTACTCTTTAGATAAAAAATCTAATATATTCTAAGCATAAGAACATCATATCCTTTAATACTAAAGACATAATATGTAAGAACTTATTCTCTCAAAATCATTTACCAATATTCATTCTCTTTACATTTAATAGTTTAATTTATATCTTATAAATGATTTATTATTTCCTATTTTTCCTATTAATTTCTATTTATTTAATTTTTTTACAAATTATTTTCACATACTTTTTTCTTCCCTATTTTTTTCAAATACTATTGTTTTCTGGTCTGCAGATTTATGTATTTGATTCTCCTTCAAAATGAAATAAATATTTATTCATTTTTCATTCCACCCTCTCTTAATGTATCCATTCAAAGAGAAAGGGTTTGTCATGGTTAATTTTTAATAGTTTAGAATCCAAATAATTTGGATGTTTTGAGATGTGGTAGTAAGATATTTATTATGATTTTTAGTGATTTTTTACTATATCATAAGGTATAAGGATGGATTCCATGATCAAGGAGGTTATGAAATTCAGGGAGAGGTCTTTTACATTGATCATTTCACATGAAGTAAATAAAAATGATATGAACATAGTTGTCATTTGAATGGGATTGAATTGAGGTGAATTCTAGAGATAAGTATTCTATAAAAATAGATAATAATTAGTTAACACTAATATATAAATCCAATGTAAAATAATAAGTGAAATAACGACTTATACATAATCGAAATAAATCTTAATATTACACTAAAATAGGTGTAAATTTTTGTTTTTTTGTTTATTGGATTCAAATTTTTCACTAGATTGATAGTGAGTTATTATTATGTAAGAGATAAGTTCACATTCAAGTGTTATAGGTTGTAAACTAATAGGGGTGGTGAGTTTGATATAAAAAATTGTACAAGTAATATGGTTAGTGAATTTTGGTACATTATCACATCATCATTGAATTATCCTTATACATATCACAGTGATGGTAAAACAAGTGAAATGATTTGTGTTATATAATTTTATCATTTGAAAATTTGGTGAAGAAGAGTGGGGTGTTTCTATGAACCACAAAACAAGGCAATTAAAGGGAATAATTTAATTTAGTTTATCCTAATTTAACCCCCCCCCCCATTTTACGTTATTAATCCTATAGGGACTAAAAGAATTAAGTAGTATAATAGAATATCATTTCTATTGAACTCTTAGCATACAAGCATAGAAAATAAAAAAAAATATTTTAATTCAAAATTATAGGTAAAACTCATATGGCTTAAAAATGATAAACTATAATGAAACACTACTAATCATTAAAAATGGCCAATAAGTAGTAAATAAATTGAGTAAAGAACAATAGGATTTATGTGCTTTAGTTTAATGTGACATACATCCATGATAGGTGTATAATGAATGTATCTCTATAAAAAACAAGATAAACATAAAAGATATAAAAATATGTAGTAAACAAGACAACAAAAACTATCCAAGAATAAATTTTTAATTACATTATTAACTTAACAAAGGGATTATCAAGAGGAAAGTGATATATATTGCTGATGTTATATGGAATCACAATATAGATATGATCAAACATATCATAATGGAAGTAAGTTACAAGGAGTCAAAATTAAAATAATAAAACTAATTAGGCTAAGGTTTCTTATAATGATTTGGTCACAAATATTTCGATGAAGTAAATACCTATAAGATTTGATGTGATCAACATTACATTTGGGTTATCAACATCCGCCTTAGGGTTCACAATATATACACCAATATTTCTATACAAACCATTATAATAAATATTTAATGGTTCACCAAGATTAATCACAACATCGATGATCTTGAACAATGCTTCAAAATAAGTAATAAAATATTAAGGAACATCTTTATCTTCTCCATTATCTCCCTCTCTCACTTTATTTCTTGAAATAACCAAATTTCCCAAAATAATAAATCACTCACTATAATTCTATATATCTCAATGAAATAATAATACCAAAACTAAAGTGAATCACTATACCATAATGAATCCCTGATGAGTCAAGCAACTACAAGGGATTATGGAATATAATTAATGAGTTTGGGTGGTATAAATATAGTGAACCATGTTATAATTATATGTATTAAGGTATTATAAAGGATTTAAATTATAAATTTAATTCCAAAAACATGTTCTTTTTAATTTTTTGGATTTGGAACAAGGGATATGTTAATTTTGGGATTTGGTTATGAATTTGAAAATTGTAGGATCTAGTCACTACTGGAAAACTAACATATACCAACGGTTTGGAACTGTTGGTATATGCCTCCAAACCGTTGGTATATCCTATACCAACGGTTTGGAGAACCGTGGCCAAGTAAGCCGTTGGGATAGGTCTATACCAACAGTTTTCCCCAAACCGTTGTTATAGACCTATCCCAACGGTTTTGGAAACCGTTGGTATAATTAATATGAAAATCTTTACCAACGGTTGTGGAACCGTTGGTATATGTATTTCAAAAAAAACATTCGCTGGGATTTGATCCCAGCACCCCTAGTTTATTATTTAACGACTTAACCACTAACCTAACATGACTTTTGTGTATATAATTACATAAATATATATATGTATTCTCATAATTATATTAAATTTTGATTTATATAATGTTCTGGGTAAGAAGAAATGATAAAAAATCAAAGGATCTATACCAACGGTTGTCAAAACCGTTGGTATAGACCTATACCAATGGTTTTGACAACCGTTGGAATAGATTTTGAGCCTGGATTTGATTCTGGGTGGAGGTTGATTCATGGGTGACCTTTCCCAACGGTTTTGGCAAACCGTTGGGAAAGGTATACCCTTTCCCAACGGTTTTGGCCAAACCGTTGGGAAAGATGTCCACAAATTGGACCTTTCCCAACGGTTTGGCCAAAACCATTGGGAAAGGTCCCCACAATGTGGGTTTTCCCAACGGTTTGGCCAAAACCGTTGGGAAAGGTCCCCAAAATGTGGGCTTTCCCAACGGTTTGCCCAAACCGTTGGGAAAGGTGGAATCAAAGTGGGATTTCCCAACGGTTTGGCCAAACCGTTGGGAAAGGGAACCTATACCAATGGTTTTTATGAACCGTTGGTATAGAAGCGTTGGGAAAAGTCATATTTCCAGTAGTGAGTTTTAGGGGTTTTTACATATAGTTTTAGGTTTTATTAAAAGTTAATGGGTTAAACTAATGGGGATAAGAGGATTTATGTTTATATTATAAATATAGATGATATAAGGTACCTAGTGGTCGGTAAATTTTACTTTGTTAGGTGAGGTATAAGGGATTAGCCAGGTTGTGCCACCAATCACCTAATTTACTTATACTGAGTACCTAGTTGTCACATGTACAATTTTTTTTAAAAACATGTATAATTTATAAATTTTAATTCTTTCATTTAACCCAAAAAGTGGTCCTTGAACCACATTACTCAAAGGATATTAACAAGCTCTCTCTTTGATCATCTTCATCTTCCATTTTCCCCATTTTAACTATCTTCCATCCATGAATTCTAATAGTGGTTTTTCATTTAAAAATAAAGTTAACCTATTTTATCTTTATATTATTCCCTCTTTTGTCACTTTTATTTAATTTTTATTTCTATAATTATGTATTATATTATGTATAACACCATATAATGGTGGAATTCATCATAAATGAAGGTGATTTTTCATATCTTAGATAGAAGAAGATGAGTTTTATCATTCAGACATAATTTTTCACATTTTAATGGTAAATAATTAAATTTTTATGTATTGTATTTATTTTATACTATTGTTATGGAAGTAATGGGTTATTAAGTTTAATTAATTGGTTATTTTGGCCATTTTGGTATTAAGTATATTTTAGGAGGGTTTGCATAATTTTTCAATGGGTTTTAGTTGTTTCTTTTCATGATATGTAATTGGAATTATATGGTTGTAGAAATTTTATTTTATGATTTTAGAGGAATTTTAGTGTTCAGTGGAGTTTGAAGATCTCATCAATGGTTATGGTATGTGGTCTTAAACCGCCATGTGTGATTCGATCCATGCTTCAGATATACATGCTACCAGTTTTGTAAATTAATAATAAAGTAAAGCATATATTTTAGAATTATGAATCAATTTTTTTCAATAATATTTTAATATATAAAGTTGATTATTTTCCATGTTATTTAACATGAAACCATGTAATTGATATGATATTTCAATTATTACCTAAAAACATTGGTTTGGGTCACCATAATAGCTAAGGTGAACAACCTAATCATTAGAGGCTAGAATAAACCTTGAGTGTTGAATAACATACAAATATGAGTTGGTTTCCATAGATAATTGTGACTCATTAATTTGACATCTAAATAATAATTGAGATATAATTTCTATATGACCCTTGGAGTTATCAAACATGGGTAATATAAAATAGATATTCATTATTAAAGTGTCCCTTCATAATGTTTTCTACAAAAGTAATAGAAAAAATTTTCTGGAACATGAATTCTCAGGAAAACATGGTCCAAAAAATCCATAGAGTATAAAAAATGGGTATGAAGCAAAATAAAAACAAATATTAGAATATTTTTCCTCTAAACATGGCCAAACCATCCCAAGGTAAGAAGCCCCATGTATGGAAACTCTATCATAACCGCCCATGATAGCCTTGCTATATTCGATCTATCTATCCATTAAAAAGTACAAAAACTCCTTCCAAGAATATAAATCCATGTATTACTATCTTCTATTATTGGTGGACTTTTCCTTTATTGATTCATTTACAAAAATATCTACATGTGTCCCATAAGGACACATATGGGGGATGTGTATATAAATACTAAGCAAATGGTTATGTACCCACTCCTTAACCACCAGTCATAAACTAAAGTTTATTTCATAGAAATAAAAAACTAGTGAAACAAACAAGTAAAGTTTTATAACATAGATTCACAATATAAATGTAATCATTAACCAGTAACCCTCAAAACCAAAAGGGTCAATTCTAGAATTACCAACTCATGTCTTAACCTAAGATCTTAGATGATGTATTGACATTGTCCTCTATAGTAGTTAGTTCTAGAACCTATAAATATCTCACATAAAAGTTTATATATATATATATATATATATATGTTTTTGGGTGTGTGAAACTCAAGTTAGGGATCTAATAACCAATCTTATTAGGGTAATGGGAACCAAGTATACTATATTTGGGGAAATATTGTTACTTATCCCCCCGGAATTAATGGAAGGGTTGTTTTAAAATTCATGGTGTTGTGAGACCATACCAATTCCTTACAAAAATTCATCAACACATTGGTACATTATTAAGAAAAAATACAATAATAAATATATTCTAACCTTCCATACATAGCCAATAATTAAAATTATAAGCTATATAAAATTCATAGTGGTTATAGCATGATAAAAAAAATAAATCCATTAAGATGTATAGATGATGGAAATATATCGTGCTAGTATAAACCATTTTTGTCTTATTACATATATATGAATAATTAATAAAATTAAGTCCCTATATAAATAAAACACAAGTAATTCATTCCACGAAAATAGAATACTTTCATGGAAATATACTCATAACTAATCAAATAATCGATTTTATCTAATAAAAGGATTTGTGTTGAAATTTATTAGTTGAAAACACATTATTTAAATTGGGTTCACTCATCCCCAAAAACATTTCTAAGATACCACTCTATGAATATTAGTAGATGAATTAGTTCACTAATTGAAAATGACTGAAATTCAAAACATGAAGTCCAAGATAAAAAAGAAGATATCACAACTTTAATTATTGAACAACATAGGTAGAGAAATAAATTAGTGATAATTTATATCCAGTAATATCTAATATTTTTTTTATTTTTCATTATAACCATGTTTGGGGTAATTTGAGAACCCTTATAAGATACTAACAATCCATCCTTACAAGATACTAAACAACTGAACATAATTGATTTTAAAAACCAACCCAAATATAATGTCAAAAATTCATTCAAAAATAAAAACTAAAAAACTAAAAATATTTGGATGAGATGGAAATAAATTGAATCTATTCAATGACTCAAACCTAGAACATTATTTAAATGAATCACATCTACCTCGATCCCATATTTAAATAGTCAATATGGTAATTAAAAGATTGTCATTTCCTTCAACTAATGTAGTAAATGTTCCTACAATAGTTAGAACAAAATAAAACAGGGATATTAGACTTGTTCTAAAAACCCATAATATGTAAAATATGGGATTATACCAACTAAATTTAAAAAAAAAGAGAAATAGGGATATTAGAGTAGGTACCCATCCTTACTATAGTTTCATTATTCTACCACAACCAATCATAATAACATGGATCAATGTTGAATTTTAGATTCATTTGGGTAAGATGAGTATAAAGGGAGAGCTCCCAAGGGGGTGATAAAAAAGTTTAAATATGGTTAAATCCATAGCATATGTCATTTTAGGGGTTGTTTTAGAAGATTTAAATACCTAAAACCATTAATACTAAAAAAATTTAGTCTCATTTAGTACTAGGTCTAGGTCTACTAAGTACTCTAAAAAGCATATAGGGAACCTATAGCACTTGTGGTACTATGAGGTACATGGTGTTATTTCACCAAGTACCTGACACTCTCCCAACACTTGGGTAGAACTAATTTCTCCATAATTATTCCAATAAAATCCTCAAACATCTCTATAAATAAAAATCACTATTAATAATGTCTTAAATAAAAAAACATTTAGAAGGAAAACTAACCTAATCGGTTGGGATCATTACAACCCCACTACTATCAGGCTTATTCTCCTTGAAAAGTGTCAATTAAACGTCTAATGGAACATGTTTAGTCATTGTGACTTAAAATCAAATTACTACTCCAAAGTAATATATCGGAGCCTACAAAGATACCACCAGACCCAAATAATAGGTCTCACTTTTTCAAATAATACCTTCTAACTATGATAAAAAAAATACAGTTATTATACTCAACATTGGTTTTATAGGCCTTAATCGTTATATTATCATATCTAATAATGTTTGAAGGGTTGATTACATACTTTATCATATAAAAACATGGAAATTACTATATGTGGAACTAAAATTCAGAGGTAGATTGAGATCGTATTCCATTTATCTAACTCTACCGAAAATCTAAAATAGATTGACATGCCTTAGAGATAACTTTTCCCATTTTCTCATTCATTAGTTTTCCAATCTCAGTGAATCTTGATGAAAAATGTGGCCACACATGTCAAATTAAAAATTTCTATTTCTATGTTTCGAAAATGAATTTTTTTCCTTTGAGTTGTTATATGTTTTTTAAATATTAATTTCATCTTTCTAGTCATATCATAGACAATATAGGTCATGATTAAAAAATTTTCACCAATTTCAATAAAAAAAGGTATAAAAATATATAGTCATCCATAAATATCCTTCTAAATATACATTTAAATGTATTTTTGTTATAAATTATTATATTAAAATTCAACTAAAGAAGGTTAATTCTTCCACATGACACAAAATTAATGAATTCAGACATTAATAATGTTTTTATAGATATGAATGGTTCACTCAAACTGGTCATCAGTGTGCAAGTAAAATGATGTTCTTAGTGTCACCTAATTGCCCAATTATTTCTAAAAAACTTTCTAGAATCATAATTTAATCCTTTAATACTTTTTCTATAATATTGTTTTCGCTACACTATAGATATTTACAATCTCTTTGACATATAATTTCATTATATCATGAAAAGAAGAGGCTTCTCCTTTAGGTAAAAAGGTATCCTCTATAGTTATATGATCTTAAATAACAAATATTGAATCCCATCCTAAATTAGATCACGGTAAATAGGTTAAAAATTCCATGGTAATATCATCACATTTCCAAACATGTATAGAAAGAGGTTAAAGCTTTCCCATAGATATTTTAGGATGTGTCCTACTTTGTTGACATGTAAATAATTATGAGATAAACCCTTCCATCACTTTCTTTATGTTAGACCACAAAAATTGGTGATACACATCTTGATACATTTTTTTGATTCCAAAAAATATATCTCACCTATATGAATGGTATTCCTTAATCAGTTCATCCCTCATGTTAATTGGGACAATTGACCTCCCATGGAAATATAAGAAAGATAAGGATTCATAAAACTAGTTTTCAAGGATATCCTCACAATCGAGCCTATCTTGAATAATGGTATAATCCAAATCAAAGATTAAGAGTCCTTAATACATTCAATGATGGATGATATAAGATTGATATGAAACAAATAAATCCCTATATAATCCTCAATCACATATAATTAAAGTATAGATATTCAGGACAAAAACTTTCATTCTTTCTTCACATATTACACATCTTGAGGGTTAATTTTATTATTCATAGAATCAATAATAACATTTATTTTACCATATTCATACTAAATATCAAAGTTTAATGATTAAATGTATTTCAACCAATGAAAAATCATTAAATTTAAATCCCATTGTGAAAATATATACTAAATTATTTTATGTTTAGTGAAAACCATGAATCACTTACGAATGAGTTAGTTTATACAAAACCTTAATACATGTACAATGGTGTCCAATTAAATATCCAGAGTAGGGTAGTTATATTTATGAGGATTTACATTCTAGGAACCATATGACACTAATTTATGATCCTATATAAGAAAAAATCTGAGTCAAACCAAATATGATTTACCAAAAAACCTCAAACCATTCACATGGATAAGGTAAAATTAGGATATGAGTCGTGGTTAACAGCTTATCCTGATCTTAAAACAATCACACATTCATCATACCCAAAAAAAATACCATTTTCTTAATAAACTTTTTGTAAAAGTAGATATATTAAATAATAACAATATAAATAAGTGATAATACCATACTATCCAAAGGAATATCCTTATCTCAAACACATTTGATAGAACATTCTAGGACATTATTGACTCAGCCGTCTTCAAATCCACTAAGATGGTATATTTTGATATAACAATCCTAGGGAACTTTATTTATTAAATCCATAATGAGTTCCTCAAAATATTTGAATAAATTTTATTTTCTTAGAAATTTTAAATGATGATGTGAAGATATCAACTATGCTCATACCAATCTTTGAGTATAAGATAATATTGGGAATTATGGCACCTCATTAGCCATGTTCTCCTATCTACTCTTGGAAATGCCTTCTTCCCTCCTAGGCTTCTTTCATCCCTACTCACATCGATGGGTCTCCCCCTCTTCTACTACCTCTCTGGATTTCCTCCATTCATATCTCTTGGTTTTTTATTTGCTTCAGTTCTCCCCTTCATGTGTCTCTTCCTTTTTACTTTTAGTCTTCACCTCATTCTTCACCCCATTATGTGTTAGGAATGATGGTGAGAAGTACCTCATGGGATTTGTTATTGGTAGCTCGTAGTGGTGTTCCTTTGATCCCTTTGACCCCTGAATCTTCCATTTTGGTTTTGTTCAGGTTATTTGGAGTGGTCCCAGTTTTTTCTCTTTCAACCCTTCTCTATTGGCTAGGTTTGACACACATTACCCTATCTTGGTTGGGTGTGTTTTTATTTTTAGGTTGTTTTGGGATTATGATGGTGGGTTTAGTGGTGCTACAGGTTTCTTCGTGAGGTGGTTTCCTCCCTTGTTATTCCTTCAACCATTGGTTCAAATCATGCTAATTTTTTCCGTTTATCTTTGTTTCTTCCTGGATGTTTTTCTTCACCCCTAGATCCCTTTACTAATATTTAAAATTGATGAATTTTTTATGGCATTTTGGTTTAATGAGTTCAAATTTGGAATTGTCTAGTTTGATGGATTTTTTCAATGTTTCTTCCATGATGTCAAAGATAGTTCCTGGAAAACATCACCAAAAAGTGTCTTTAAAGGAAATTTTTAGTGGTCATCATGACGTTGTTCATGTTGTTGAGGCCTAAGTCCTCTCTATACTCTACTCTCACTCTTTCATCCCACCACACTTCTCCCAGTTAGACCTATGTGATGGTTTTTCATAGTGTTTTGGGGTGTGTAGTTTGATCTGTTGAGGGTGTTATGGGAGGTATCTCTTGTGGTGGATTCTCTTTTGTCTTTGGGTTACCTCTGGGCTTTCCCTTTGTGATGATTGTGGAGTGACATCATCTTTATAGTTCTGTTGTTATGTAGAAATCCTATTTTTTGTTTTATGGAGGCGATGAGTGACTGTGGTATTTTTTTCTTTAGTAATCCGGTGTTATAATAGGATGTTGATGACGATGGTGGGGATAGGATGGCAATGGTGATGGTGGTGACCCATAATGATGGTGGAAATTTATTTTTTGTGATGAGACTTCAACTGATGGGGATAACTCATGGATCAAGGCTTCCTTTAGTTATGTGATCCTTATGTTGTTTTGAATTTTTTATTTCATTTTAGAATCTTTGAATATGTATCCCACACATAGAGTTTTGGTTACTGCTCTACCATAAAGTAGATATTTTGAAAATCAAAAAAATAGAATTTCCTACAAATATATAGCAATATAATCTACAAATTACACCATGGGAGAATATAATAAGGTATTAAGTATTTTATTTATAAAATTCATTAAAAAAATATGGGGAATTATTCAAACTAAAAGGCATTCCCAAAAACTCAAAATGACCATAACAACATCAAAAATCTATTTTAGTATGTCAACATCCCCTACTCAAAGATAATGATAAGTTGAGTGTAGTTTTATCTTTGAAAACCACCCTTCCCCTTTTAACTAATCAAAAATATCATCATTTCTATTCTATGGATAGTTATTCTTATTCATTATTTTATTTTATTTTTGATATACTATAAAAATATGTCGACTTCTATATACTTTCTTAGAAAATAACTAGAGCACCCCAGGGAGAAGTACTTAGTGAAATAAATACATTTTCTCAAGAATCCTCTAATTAAATATTTATATCCCCCTTTTTAGTTTGTTCCATTTAATAAGGATGAATCAATGTCAGTATAGTTTTAGGAAATATATCAATAGAAAACTCAAATTATCACTTTGGAAGTAGTCCTAAGAAATATTTAGGGAACACATAAATATAAATATCTATCACATACAGAAAATAATGTCATTATTTAGAATCAATAGCTCTAAGTATAATTCTACCCATCTTAATGTTGATCACACCCACTTACTCTTAACCAGGATTTACACAAAACATTCCCTATTAATAGAGTGTATATTGACCCCCAGTAGGAGATGAGAAAGACACCCATTAAGAATAGAAATAGACACAGGCTTAGAACTGGGTTAACTAGTATATTCCTAGAATAAAATTTAAATTCTTCATATCATGAACCATTAGATCTAATATATATTAATTGATTCCATGCCATAAACAGAGTACAATATAATAATTTGTTTACAATTTCTATTCAGTTCCTTAGAAGGTTATTAAGATATATAATTGTAGGAGATACTTCCATTTAGATTTTAAAAAGAGAATCTAATTATTTATAAATTAATGAATATAAAGAACTTGTATCAAATAAATAATAAGATATATATAGTATACTAGAATAGTATATATCATAATAGATATACGTTCTTTATCCTTAGTAGTAGAGTGATTCAGAAAATATGGCCTCCTTTACTCTTCACACTCAACTTGAAGATGATTTCCCTATATAAATGATTACACTATAGTTTTGTAGCCCTAACTTCTACACCATCCACCTTGACCTAATATACAATAAGATTATTGGCTACTGGTAGTTGATAGGACATATGATTAAGTCTAAGATACTAGGTTCTTCTGTAGTCTTTCTTCAATGCTTTCTGATACACTATAGTTGAAAAAAATTTAAATATGGTAATAATAATAATTGGAATATCACTCATTCACCTTAAACGTATAATAGTTATTAATATAAACTATTCATACACATTGATGGAACTAAAAAGGAGTTCTTAAAAAGTAAGGTAATGGTGGAACACAACTTCCCTGACAACCATGGTGAGAACTAACCTTGATTGAATCCTCACGTAGATACTCCTAGACACATTTTGAGTTATTACCTATAGTTTATCTAGGAAAATAACCACCTATTCATGATCCCCTATTTGTTCTTGTGTTAGTCAGAATGAGTTTATTTAGTAGCTAGAGATGTTTTATGGGTTGAAAAGAATCACCTGTGTATATTGTGGATCTTTCAAACCCATCTTAAAATTATAGATTTTTTTCTTCAACCCTTCTCATATATGTCTTAAAATAAAATAAATCATTAAAATTAGCATTGTATTACATAATAATAATTGAGACCTACCTTAAGAATATTAATTAGTAATCCTTTACACAAAAAGGTGTTGGGGTAAACTTTCTTCAAAAACATATCCTAAAACTTCTTCCAATTAATACTCTAGTTCTTATGATTATCAAACATGACATCCCACCACTAATGAGATAACCCTTAAATTATAAAGGTAACTAGTCTAACTCGGTATTTATATAGATTCTCAATTCTTTCAAATATATTTTGATGATTATTTATCCATTCCCTAGACTCCTGAGGGCATACAGAATACTAAAAGGTTAATAGATGGTTGAATTGAAATTATATAAAAACTTCAAAGGTAGTATGATCTCTTTATGGGGTTTTATTAACAGCTGCCTAAATAATTTCTAAGAGGTGCTACAAGACCTGAGGATCAACTACAATTCATTCTGATGGTGCATATTCACAAGTATCTTCTTACACATCATGTGGTGTTTATCTCGGTATAATACTATAGAACAAAGTAAAGAAAAACATTTTAACATATTTCTTAATAATGGATATCCTAAGATGAAAATTTCACTATTAATGGTAGGTCCATCCCCATTATTCTATCCCTTACTCTTTTTTTCTTCTATAAAAAATAATTTCTTCTTTAAAAAATGTTATAAAAATATTTAAAAATAGTTTCACAAAATCAACATATCATTTAAGATCAAATTAAGGCATGATTTAGGTATAAAAAAGAAAACCAACTATCAAAAGTGAATAAAAGGGTATTCATAAAATGGAATCAATCACACTTTCATATTAACCTAGTCATAAATAAAAAATAAATTAGAAAATTCTATTTATTTATCATTGTTTTTTATATTAATATGTGTAATCAACTGGTTCTAAAAATAACATAAAAGAAAAAAAGAAAGCATGTTGTATGTCAATACATCCATCATGTTCCAACTTATTGATTATTAGTTGGATGCATGAGGCTCAAGGACCAATGATTATATCAAATAATACAAAAAAAGGAATATATCCTATACTACCCCTGGTAACTCAAGATTCCACCATAATTATGTTGGCTAAAAATATTCATGGGTTATTTTATAAGTCTAAATAGATTAATCCCTTGAATACTATTAGGTCCCATACATAAGATCATTTAACTATATTTGATATCATTTTTTAATGATTGTGACCAAAATTCCCAAACAACATTGGTCTAAGTCACAATAACACCTTAGGTGAACCTTCTGATTTCCATAGGCTGAAAAAAACACTAAGTCTTGAATGAGAAAAAATTTGGGAGATGGTTTCCCTCATTGCGAGTGGATAAATAAATTAAGAAATAAATAAAGGATCAAGATTTAATTTTTTATGACCATTGGGGTCTACAGACTCTGATGATAATAACATATACAAATGATAATTAAGTTTAATTTCATTAGGTTATTTGGGAAAGTAACTACACAAACACTAACTTGATACACATTATTAAGGAAAGATAGTCCTAAATAACTAAAAATTATTAAAAATGTGGATGAAAATAAATAAAAACTGGATATACAAATATGTATCCACCCAACAGGGACTCTGTAGCCTGAGATGATAATTCGTAGGTGTTGAAATTCCATCAAAACTACCACTGATATCCCTATTAAATATAATCTTTTGATCAATAAAAAAGATCAAAATGGACCCTCTTATGATCGTATATCTATGTAAAACTAGCTTCAATATGGGGGGATTTTTTCATAACTAAGTCATATATAATAGCATCTACATGAGTCCCATAATGAAACATACACAGAATGAGTGTATCAATACCTAGTAGGTAGTTTTCACGTCACTCCTTATCAACTTTTCATAAACTAGAGAGTATATGGAGATAATGTATGGTTGTAGAAACAAAAAAATTAACTATAAATAGGTTCTAATAGAGATGAAAAATATAAATTTTATCATTAACTTATAACTCCCAACATCCGGAGTGTCTATTCTTAAATTTATTATTATCGGCTTAACCCAGGATCTGAGATTTCATATTGGTTTCTTCACCTGGGGGGGTTAATGTCTATCCTATAAATATTACACACATGTATATATAAAATAATTTATATATAGATGTGTGAAAGTCACATTAGGTCCCTCGCAACACATCCTGTTAGGGAAATGTGAATTGGGTACACTATAGTCAAGTCAATGTTGAAACTCATCCTTTCAAGTGTAAAGGAAATGAGTATATCAAAAATCTATTCAATTAAATACCATACCATATAATTATGATTATTCATAGATACATGGGTACCTTATCAATCTAAAATACATTAATACATATATTTTATCATGCCAAACATGAAAAACAAATCAGATGATAAGCTATAAGCTATGATTAGTAGATAAATATTGATAAAAATCCTATGAATCCATTAATAAGAATAGTAGTAGGAAATATACAATGAAAATATTATCCCTTTTAACTTTAGATATAGATAAATCATTAAGCATAGAAAGAAAATATATAAACAGAACAAAAAACAATCATGTTTGAGAAAAGGCACTCTAACAAGGGAACAATACTCATAATGAATCAAATAACCCATTCTCTTGCATAAAAATATTATCCAAAATAATTATTAGTTGAAAACACTTGATTTTAGTTAGTTTTACTTAGCCTCAAACCACTATCAGTATACCACTCTATGAGTATGATAAGAGGAAGGTGTTCAATAACCAAAAATGATTGTTGTTTCATTGTTAAAATAAAAATAAAAAGAATATTCCACCAATTTAATTAAATAATAAACTATAAAGATAAATGAATTTGGGCTAGGTCACCTCCATCCTTGAATCATCAATATTGTAAGATAAAAAATATTGTTTCCTTTGATTCATATAGGTAAAGATCATGTAGAAGCTAGATAGAAAGGAAAACAGGTTATTATAAAAGTTCCACAAGCCATAGATATAGAAAAAATGAATTATACCCACATTATTAATGAAATAAGAGAAATAGGGATATTTTATTAGGACCTTGTCTAAACCTCACTTCTATTTCAATACCATTAGCAACTGAAGGCACTTGGATCAAGGTTGAAGGAATGATTCATTTGGGGAATATGAGAGGATAATGGGAGATATCATGGTTGTCTACATGAATATAAATGAGTGTAAATCCCAAGCATTGGGAAACATAGGGTCTATTTTAGTAGTTTAAAATACCAAAATACCCTTAACACTAGTAACTACAATGTCATTGGGTACTTAATCTATGTCTGTCAGGTACTTGGTGGCGCTAACAGAAGACCTGCAGTAAGGAGGGTGCCACCAAATACCAAATTTTATTTCAATGAGTACTTGGTGCACTTCCAGAACTTGTATAACACAACAAAAATTTTATTTTATGATTCTCTTAAATACTTTCAATCACATGTGTCATTATTAAAGAAATACTGGTCAAACTCAATGCATGTACTAACCTATAAAGAGATTGAGCCAGAACCTAGTTTTTCATACAGTGAAGAGCCTATCGAGATTATTGACACAAGGGAGAAGGTATTAAGAAATCAGACAACTCTGCAGGTATAGGTTCTTTAGAGAAACTATAAAATGGAGGAAGAAATGTGGAAACCTAAGGATGTTATAAAAAATAACCACCGACATATTTTCGAATGGATTTATGTATGAAAAATTATACGGGAAAAATTTCTAAATGTGGGAAGAATATAACACCCCAAACATTTTATGGTATGTTTCTCTTAAATAATTTAAATTCATTAGATATACTATACTGTAGGAATCACTAAGTCTATTTGAATCAACAACTGGTTATTTATAAGAGATATTCATAACCTAACCATTAAACTTAAATTTTCCAGTTCTGTGTTTTGAATTTCAATAACATTACATATACGGTTGTGATTAGGGTGACATTTGGAGTCGGATAGAATCAATATAATTTTTAGTGAATAGTAACATAACCTTATGAATAGTAACATACCCTTATGAATAGTAACTTACCCTTATGAATAGTAATATGACTCTTATTAATGTAACCATACCCATGAAAGTGTAAATAAAATTAATGCAACTTAAAAATTAATATGAATAATTTAAGTGCTGGTATTTTTCGATTAAATAATGATTTTATTGAAACATTAAATTTATCATATTTAGAAATTTATTTTTGAGCATTTAGTTCATTTTTTTATTCTACATGTCAAAAAATTGTTAGGGTGAATTTTAGGAATTTTTCTAAAATACTTCAATTTTTTTGAATAGTAAAATACAGGAATTACGGTATAAATACATTATGAGATAAATACACTATTTCTTGCGACATGTATGGTGTAAGAAACCATTAGTTATAACCCACATAAACTTATTACAATTCTAGGTTATGGAATCCTTACTATTTCTTGTCTTAGGGTAAAATAATAAACTAATGACTAAAATATTAAGAAAACCCTCCTCCCCTCCACTATATAAACCACCCCTCACCCCCTCTTCCTCCCACACCACTCATGAGTTGGTCCTTGTCTAAGCTATGGAAAATAAATTTTCCAAGACATAATCCAACGTCCAAGACCTACTGTTCTAACCAAAAGTCCAAAAACAAAGACCTTGAAGATATTCTCAAGGAGGAGTACTCAATAGGTGAACCTCTCTTCCTTTTTCTTTCAACTTCTTTTACAAGTTTCATTATTTTGTTTCTCACTCCTAACCTCCCCACATACAATTGTTATGATAATTATAGTACCTTATATGGAATTTAATTTTATTATGATTATTTAATATTTCATCATCATCTATTTTTTCCCATCCTCTTACATTAAAAATAAAAATATCATCCGAGATTTGTTAATTTATCACATTCAAGGATAATAGATTTTCAATTTATATTAATAACATCAAGAATGGTCATGAAACATTTTTAATGGTTTAAAAATATCATAATATATGTATTTTACCTTATTCATTGTTCTTTAATCTTTACACACTCTTAATATAAAATAATAATACAAAACAAGTTCATTATACTCAAAACCACCAAGTTAATAAAAGTGTTTATCATTAACTTTTAACTAATGATTAATCCTCATGGTATATAATCAAAAATAATTATAAGATAATTTATATGTATTTAATATCACTAATAATATATATTAACAATTCTGGATTTTTTTCCACATTTCAAACAATCTTCCATTCAGGAATACAAGTAAACTGATCATGAAATCCAAGGAAGGCAATGCTTCCGAAAAAAATAAAATCGAACCTCTTAAACACATAAAAAAGGCCATTAATGAACCTAAAAAGGTTAAACTAAAATAATTAAAAGTATATCAGGTTCTGAAATAATTAATTAATGAAGATAAATTTTATTTCCCAGGTCATTAAGATCAAACGAAGAACACATTTGGGCATAAGGTAAGGGGTTTTCCATCTCGCTTTTATTTCCATGAGATTTCCATTGTTCGCCACTTATTTATTGTATGTGGTATATGTTTACATATATTTTATATATAATATTATGATTCTATTTATATTCATTTTATTCAATGATTCACTTGATGATTATTAACTTGATTTTTTATAATGTTGTAAATGACTTGGTTTCAGTTTCCATTTCATTGTGATTTACTTGGTATTGTGAACCTAATATTTATTTTATAGAATACCTAAAGACCCTTTGAGATAATTTTTCATTTAAGATTTTAAAAATATTATATATCAATATTTTGGATTCATTGATATGATTATTTTTTTAAGTTGTATACCCTTTTTCATACAGTGTTTATTTGGAATGGTTTTTTATCTATGGAAATATTAATGAATTTGTATACTCTACTCTATACGAATATTGAGAGAAGTAATATTGTAATTAATTTAAATATATGTATAAATAATTATTTAGACTTGAATTGATGGGTGGGGCCCAATATATCCCCTCGATGCATCGACATGTCTCATGACACAAATCTGTTGGCGACAAACCCTTCGAGTTTGTTTCCAAAATAGAATCAGACGAGTATCTACCAACAAACATAAACCATTTCAATGGTATAGTGGTATCATGTGGCAGATACATGAAGACCAATTAATAATCATTCTATTTATTCATTATTAGTTATTACTATCCATGAGGTTTTCACTATGACAAAATCTATGGATGTAGTTTCATTCTCAGTTTATTAATGGTGATTGTTTTCCATTAATTCACCATGCCATATTGACTATGAAAATTTTATTATGATTAAAATATTTTTGATTAAATATTACACTATTGGTAACCTTTAATTTTAATTTGATCTCACCCCTTTCATTTTTTTACCTACAATAGGTTATGAATAGGAGACCATTTATTGTTTTCTCTAGGATGCAGTTTTTAGTTTTTGCTATGTATTTTTTTATTTTTTACCTTTGCCAATGTATTATGAGTTTTGTTTTATGTATATAGTTTTTTTTGTAATAATAAATTGATTGTTCCTTTAGGATTCCATTACTTTTAATCATGACAATTTAATAATTAGTTCACCAGCTCTAGGATTCTGGGTTCGGGGTGTTACAACATGGTTACAAATCAATTCCCTGATTTCTTCCAAAAAACTCTTCCAATATCTCATGAAATCAAAAACACAATTAAATATGACTTAAATGACTAGAAATTATAAATTTAAATCTAACCTAAGAGGTCAGGTACTCTATAGCTACATTTTTATTTTCATTAAAACCATAATTTATAGCCTTGTGTAAAGTTAATTTTTAGAAAATTATTTGTTAATCATATCATTATTTACTTTTAATTAGGAATTTTAAACATATCTAATGATTTTTTATTTGTTGACATATATTTAGTAGAATGTTTTTAGATGAAATTAATAATTTTATAATATCTTACTTTATAAAGTATAAATTGTTTCTATATGATGTTTTTGTAAATGGTTTCTTTTGTAGAGTTAAAAAAACTTGTTTTATTATTTTAACTATATATTTTTCATAAACCTGAAAAGTGAATATATATTATCCATCCTTGTATATGATTTAAATTTTAAATTATAATATTTCATGTCTATAAAGGTTAAAAAATTACTAATTTTTTAATGTTAAAGGAAGGGTTTTTTGTTTATGTTTTGGTTATATCACATAATTTTATTTTGGTAGTCTTATACATGTTCATTTTGCATAGTGTTTGAGTTAATAAGTTCATGTGAACTCCTTGATAAGTTATTTTTAATACTTTTAGTTCATGTAAAACCATTATAATAAAAATAAACATTCACATAATGGTTATAAATTAGGTAAATTATTCTATCTTAAACCCTTTTATCATTATTTATCAAAAAATGCATTCCATTCTATATAAACAGAATGAATTATAATTCAGCGAAAAGTAATTATCATTAGTTAATAATTACACTAGTGACAAGATACTGGAACGGTTGAATAAGTGGGAATGGTTGATTTAGGTATTAAACTTATTTCGTTTCAACATATAACCTAAATTTTATATCACTTAATTAAAAAAATCATAAATAAATGAGGATAGAGTTGTTCTATTAACCCAAATTTTAAATAGCTTCATTGAATATCAAATAAGAAAAAAATAAATAAAGGAAAACTGGATTTGTTTTAGTATTTTTAAACAAAATTATCATATGTATGCTAATCACTCTTCTTTTATCCTTGAGAGAAACAGATCTCACTAAAACAAACCACACTTTTGAAAGAATATTATAACCTTTTATAGACATACTTCATTTTTCACACCTAGATGCACAACTCAAATACAACCCTACCTTTCTATAGACCAAGACACAACTAATAAACAAACAATAACTTTTATGAAAGTCAAAAATAGAAAAAGAAATCCTTTTACAGTAGAGTCATAACCAAAAAGACGAACCTTATTTTGGAAGGGAAAATGATAAATCAAACAAATCACAAATAAAAAAATAAATAATGCATCATAGAAAGTAGAATATCAAAGATGAAAATAGTGAAAGTAAATGAAAATCATTAATTTCAATAATATTACTACATGTAAATGGACATTTGTGATCACAATAGTTGTACAAAAATCTTGGTAGGGGGGTTTTAGTAATATTGTATCTCTCATTACTGGTTTGTCTCTCTTTAAATTCCCACAATAGAAATTAATAATCATATTATTAAACTATTAGTTCATAATCTCCATGGTCATCTCCATGTGGTTGTTTCCATATTTTCATTCACCCATTATATATTTAAACATGTTTATAAAATATCTGAGAACTTCATAGGAAAAACTAAACAAAGTGTGAAACAAAATAATAATAAAAAATTATTTCCAGTTTAATACTTCAATGAAATCACAAAAAACTCAAAATAGATAGGTCATTTGAGTGTAAGAATAATTTTTATATCTTCATAAGGCTGAAATGTAAGTATGTGCATGATTCATTTTTCAAGTTCACAAGAATTATTTTTTATTCTATATAAGTTTAAAATTAATTTTGTGTTTGTGTAAATTTGTGTCTATGAATGAGTCTTCTATATTAATTTATGAGTGAATTTATTTTAAATAAGTATGATTTTATATTTAAAAAGATTTAAACAATATATTACTTTTTTTTAGTTTTCATATGAGATATATAAGAAACAATATGAGTCAAAAAATTTCATACGAGTCATTCTCTAACTTATAAAAATATTAATAACATAAAAAATGAATAATTATAAAAATTATTTTTAACAAAGTGAATTTTTTAATAAAAAATAAATAAATATCTCAGAAATTATAATTATACAATTTTGTAAATGTGATTTATAGTAAACATGTGATTAATTTATAATATTTAAATAATCAAAAAAACAATCAATCAAATTACAACACTAACTAATAATCTCTATCCTAACACTAAAAAATTCCACATTTTTTTAAAATGAAAAAACCAAAAAATAATTTACTAAATATATTTTTATATTTATTATTCATCAAAAAGTTAAAAAAAGAAAAAATTTATTAAAAAGCTCACCTTTAACTATTTGAGACAAAATTCCTTTTAAAATATTAAAAATTAATCCTTAAAACTCATAACTTGTTAAACATTTATACTAATATATTGTAATAAAATTTTAAACTTTGAGTGAAACATTTAATACCCACATTAATTAATGAAAAAAATCAAAGAAAATTTCCCAAATTTTTAAAGTAAACAAATATCAGTATTAGAACATAAATAAAAAAATTATATACACTAAAGACAATTCAATGAATCTCTACACTATTTTTTCTGTTCTTTTACATATATTGCTTAAAAAATACAATGTACTAATAAAAATTTCAAATAAAATCAGTGAAAACTAAATCTATATCATATCAAGTTCAAATTTAATTTTCTTAACTTCATTACATCTAATGTTTTATAAAATATCCCAACAATGTAATCATTATTTAAAACAAAATATTAACATGGTCTTTAATGAAATGAAATATAAATTCTATATATATTATTCTATAATATAGAAGAGGATTATTTTAAATTCAAATATTATAATTATTATCACAATAAATAGGAATTTAATAAAAATAAATATTAAAAACAAATTATGTTTTCTTAATCTATAAACTTTGAGAGCAAAAATTAGCAGTAGTTATATACTTATCCTTGTCTGTGGATAAATAAACTGATAAATTATTCTTTTAACTCTGTGAAATCAAAAAAAATCAAAAAAATGACATATACCTAAATAACACTTTCTACCAATACTTCATCCTCCAAAATTAGAGTCAAAATAGAAAAATAAATCAAAGTAGTTTTGTATAGAGTAAAATATAAAATGATTTAAAGTTATTTTAACATATCTAATTGTTGTTTTAAAGGATTTAAAGTGAATTTATTTATGATTATATTGAAATCCAGTGCATATAATTACACTGTCATGACATGTCCCAACTGGGGGTTGTATTGCGACTCCCCAAGCCCACCTCCATTAGGTTAGGGGCTGGTGACAAGAAATGAGTATCCATATACCTAACATTGGAGGAATTTCCTATGTACCTATATGCACACACACATCTCCAATCCAACAAATACTGAAATATAAAATCCACTAAGAAAAAAATTCATGCATACCACTATCCCAACCAACTGAGTATGATAGGGAGTAATGTTAATTAAAGTAAAATAGGATTGAATAAAATACCACCAAAATAAAGAGTCTCTAAACTAAAAATTCAAACCTATAAAAAAATAGGTATTGGTGCTACTGCTTGATTCCATCAGAACACCTTGATCTTCATAAACTCAAAAATCATTGTCCATTCCATGTCCTCCCTGAAATCTATCAAAAGGTCGCTCGTCTGGGCAAG
Organism: Viscum album; assembly: GCA_963277665.1. NCBI lineage: Eukaryota > Viridiplantae > Streptophyta > Magnoliopsida > Santalales > Viscaceae > Viscum > Viscum album. The sequence continues at coordinate 281,472,203 of OY728125.1, forward strand.
ACATGACACCTGTGGGAAAATATCTTGCAGGGGTGAGTATAACAATACTCAGTAAGGCACCCCAAAATCACAAAGAAATACACAAATAGTTGTACGGTTAGATCTATATAGTATATTTCTCTAAACATATAATAATAATATCCATATATACTCAAACCAAGATGTGTAGTCTAGAGGCAAGTCACAGCCACTGCATCCCAACACTAGGGATTCAGTTTGAAGATTCCACGAAGCACTCATCTGGGAGAACATATTCCAAAGTCTAATATTCCTGATGCATACATCTGATAATTATTGTTCATCAGAAAATATCATGGTAGAGATAAATTAATAGATCTGAAGAGATAAATATGATACAAAAAATGAGGATCACAGCTAGGGTCATGGGGCGATACTAACAACTCTATCTAGGTTAACCAAATATGTAGAGTATTAACACATGGTGAAGTTTGTCATGTAAATACCAAGGAATCTTCCAAGGTCATGAAGAATGAATAGAGAATCTTGTCTAGAGACTCTCAAAGGGGATTCCAACAATTCTATCCAGAAAGACATGGTGAAGGGATCACACTCCTATGAGTATGAAATACAACCAACTAACCTTCAGGGGAAGGATACAAGAACAAAGACTTAACAAAACCTATCCAAGATAGGGTGGAAAAGTGTCTCAATCCATGTGTAAGAGAGCATAAGGCATGTAGTAGGGTCAAACGTTCTGTTCCTTGACCCCGGGTACTACCTGTGTACAATGGCCCCTGTCGTTATAACATGTCATGTAAAAAGAGATTACACCATGTGTAGAAAGACATACACATAATTCCCTTCCATTAGAGTTTCACCCCTATAATCTAGGCATGTGCTAGTACATGGTGTCTACCTTTGTAGCTCTACCTGTGTACAGGTACATGGGGTTATCCATGTAATTGGTTCAACAATTCCATGTGGGGTGGTACACATTTGGTGTGAAACCCATGTACTCTTCCCCATATAAGTGTATAGACCAATATACATGTCAGGTCTCAGGGAAGGGCCCACACACCATGTGACAGGGGTTACACACCATGTGACACTTGAATGCCTCTTGAAACCCCAGTCTCCACTCCATGTGGGCCACATGTCGTGTAGAACAATCTACGCACCATGTTCATCACAAATTTCTAGAACCATATTTTTTTATCGATGTGCCTTAGTCGATCATATAGTGTTTGATCTAATTTATTTTTCACCTCAAAACTGGATATCTGAGTCCATCCCTCCATTAAAACACTGAATCGATGGGTTTTGGGCCTTTAATAAGCTCCAAAATCTGATTCTGATCACCCGTACGTAAATCGCTTGAAGAATGATATCTCCCAAATCACTTTGATTAGTCTGTCACCATTGTCACTCCACCTCTTCTAGGTTGTTAGGAGGTTGGATCTTAAATTCTAGATCATTTAAAATTAAAATGAAGGAGAAATTATCAATCATTCATAATCCACGAAGAACCAAGAATTCATAGAACATATGGGGGAGAATAAATATGAATAAGGAAACAAACCCAAGAAATTTACCTCGACTATTGTTCATTTAGATCTAGATCTGTTCCCATAATAATGATCAACAAATCAAATAATATATCAACCTCATAAATCGCTTATTTTAAGCCCATCCTATAAGAATGATCAAACTATGGATCAACTTGTTCATTGGTTAGACTGTGTTCATCATTGAATCTATGAATGGGGAAATAAAAATTCAAATAACAAAATCCTCCCTTGGGGGTGGATCATTTTCTAAATAGGATTCATCATAGTGTTTAATCCCTTGGTGAGATCCATCAAAAATAGCATTTGTGAATCTCTGATCTATGATCCATCATCATTTTCTATCAAAATAGTTCTCTCAGGTTCTCTCTAGCACCTCTAGGAAATTACAGGGTTATCTTCCAAACTCTGGATTCCTAATTAAATGACAAATTAAAATAAATTTCATTTTTTCACTACGAAATGATAAAATAAAATAAATTAGTAATTTATTTTATTTATTAAAATTACAAAAACTGATTTTCATAGATGACCCATGTTGGATGATATTAGGCCTAGCATAGAGTAAATCCACTGCTCTAAATGAAATGGTGCCCTTATATTTCTGATTTGAGCACCCATTTATATGTTTTTCCACTTTTTCAAAAAAAATGTCTGGGCGTTCTATTTTATATATTAATATACTTCAATCATTTATTTTAGGTACCTCAGGCCTTAAAATCACTGCTTGTCTCACTTCCTGGTCTCAAATTAATTCTATATAATATTTAAAAATAATATATGGAATGAATATGTGATATTACATTCTCCCTACCTTGAGGATTTTCATCCCTGAAAAGCCACAAACAAAGGCCATAAAAAATATGTGGGTACTATGCATGAATCTGAGCCTCATGCTCCCATGTTCTCTCCTATATATTCACATGATGACACCAAACACACACTAAGGGAATTGCTTGCCCACATAGGATCATCTCCTACAAATCCTTGATCTACACTGGGTAATCAAGAAAAATGCTCTCTGTCATGAATGTACAACTCACCCCAGTTGATGACGTGTGATAGAACATGCACGCACCTCCTCAACTGTGACACATAGAAGGCATTGTGTGCCCTTTCCAACTATGGGGGTAGATACATGAGATACAGCACCATGCCAACTCTACACAGTATTTGAAAAGGGGTGATAAACCTCAGAGATAACTTGATGCCCCAACCAAATCTCTACAATCCCCATCTTGGTGAAACTATAAAAAAACATGGTCTCCTTCCTCAAACTCTAAAGTCCTTTGTATCCTAACAATATAATATTTTTGGTCAATCTATGCGGTCTTCATCTGCTCCTAGTATATTTACGCCTTCTCAGTAGTAGCACGCACCATCTCTGGTCCCATGAGTGCTGACTCTCCTCAGTCGGTCCAGAAAAGTGGTTATCATTAGGGTCGCATGTACAAAGCCTTGAATGGTGTCATTCCAATGGTGGAATGTTAGTTGTTGTTGTATTAAAAATCCACCAGAGGTAGGTGATCATCCCAACTACATCTGAAGTCCAACATGTAAGTCCACAGTATGTCCTCTAGGACCAGTATGGTCCGCTCTGTTTGGTTATCTATCTGGGGGTGAAACACCATCCTCAAGTGTAACTGAGTTGCAAACACCTCATGAAATCCCTTCCACAACTAGGATGTAAAATGATAATCACAGTGAGAAACTGTCATCAATGGGACTCTATAGAGTCGAACTATCTTCTGAATCTTGATGTGTCCCAAGCTCTCTGATGAACTATACTCTTAGATAGCTAGGAAGTGGGCCAACATTGTGAGTCATTCAATGATCACCAAGATTGTATCATGTCCTCTATATGTACATGGTAAACCAGTCACAAAGTCCACTGATTTCTCGTCCCAGTTATATTCTGTACCTTTAGGGGTTGAGCTAAACCCGCTGGAATCTAGTGCTTAGCCTTCACCTGCTGGCACGTAAGGCATCGAGAAACAAACTCTGACACTTCCTTCTTTATCCATGTCCACAAAAAATAATGTAGTAGGTCCTGGTAGATCATTGAAACTCCAGGATGTACCACTAAAGGGGACGTAAGAAACTCTTACAGAGCATCCTCTTGTAACTCCACTAGTACAATTGTTCGTCATCTGAAAAGGATGATGGGTTCCCCAACTTGTGAATATCTATCAGGATCATGTCATGTGGACATCTGAGCATGTAGGGTCTCACAGTTGGTATCCCTAAGTTATGCCTCCCAAACTCATTGTAAGAGTGGAAGGGTGAAAACCATCGACTATAAGTAAGCTCCTCCATATCCATCTACAAAGGATAACTATAACGAGGCCAACTACTATGAAACCTCATTCAACAACTGCAAACTACATCTCTTATTGAGATAATATTCCACCACATTCCCCTTCCCATGAATATAGAAAATCTCAAATTCATAATCCTAGAGAAACTCTAGCCATCACCTTTTTCTCAAGTTCATATATTTTTGAGATAATATAAAATTTAGACTCTTATGATCAGAGTAGAACATAAATTGATTTCCCATAATTTAGTATCACCAAATATTAATATGAATACTACCTCAACTAACTTAAGATCATGGTTCATGTAATTCTACTCATGTGGTCTCAAATGGTGTGAACCATAGACAATCATCACTTTCCTATACATCAGGACACAACTAAGTTTGGTCCCTAACACATCACAAAACACAATGTACTTGACGCCCTCCTCTGGAAATATCAAGATCGAAGAGTTCTTCAAACTCAACCTCAATTGCTGGAAATACTACTAGCACTTCTATGTCAACACGAAAGGATGCCCCATTCAAGTTAATGATTTCATAGGTGTTGATATTCTTTATAAATGATGTACGAATCTCCAGTAATACCCTACTAGCCCAAGGAAGATCTGCACCTCTATCACGTTCCTAGGTGGCTCCCAGGCTAACACTACCTACACCCTAGCCGGATCCTCTACCACTCCATCTAGTAAGATAACATGTCGAATAAATTGGACCTCCTAAATACAGAACTGGAACATTGATAGTTTCCCATAATGACATTACTCTTAGAGTGTGTCTAGAACCATCCTTGTGTGTTTCACATGCTCCTCCGTGTACATCGAGTACACAAGAATATCGTCGATAAAGACTACCAAAAACTAGTATAAGGATGAAATATTTGGTTCATGAGTCCCATGAACACTTCAGGGGCATTCATCATGACAAATGGCATCACCAAGTACACATAGTGATTATAGTGGTATCTGAAATTCGTCTTATGTATATCCATGTCTCTTACTTGCAACTAGTGACAGCCTGATCAATGATCAACATTGGAGCACCATTATGTCCTTTATTAAATAATATAATATGTCATCTATCATTGGTAGTGGATACTTGTTCTTCATGGTCACATGGTTCAATAATTTTTCATCCACACACAACCTTCTGCTCCGGTATGCCTTTTTTCCAAACAAAACTGGGTCCGCCCATGGTGAAACAATGGGTCTTATGAAGCGCTTCCTCTATAAGTCCTCCAACTATACCCTCACCTTGTGAAGCTGTACAAAATCCATCTGATATTCTTTTTCTAATATTGGTGTTGTCCTAGGGTGTAATTCAATGCAAAATTCTATCTCTTAAAGAGATGGTAATCCTGGAACATCTTCTGGAAACACGTCCTCATACTCCTCCAGTTCTACTGGGAACTTGAAACTCAAAACTTTTGTCACTCTTAGGGTCAGGATAGCCAACATATGATTAATTGGATACACCCACCTATGCATGAGTCCATCCTATGCCTCCTAGTTCTCCTTTTCTCCAAAAAATGAAAACATTATTTCATTATTATGGACACAACGCACCCTTCACCGAAAATAGTCAATATGGGCATGGACTGTGGATAACCAATCCATACCAATAATGACATCATAAGGCCTCAATGATGCCACCACCAAGTGGTTCCAACTAAAGATCTTGCCTCCAAGGGTCAGGTCACACTGTTAACATAGATGTGTGATCATCGAGTCTCCTCACATAGGTGACTCAATGTATAAGGGTTGAGTAAACAGATCAATCAAAATCACAAGGTCTAGAAAATCATATGTGTAGAGAAAAGAATGACTAGAAATTGTGTCCATTAGAACTTCATAAAAATTATCAAAGACACCGACCATACCTCAAATAATTCCCATATCCCCTAGGTTATATGCCTCGATAGCATGCAGTTGTACTCGCACATGTCCTACAGCTCCATTAGCCTAGTGTGGACCTTCTGGGAGTGGTGGTGGTAACATGTCTAAACATCTACCACCTCTTACTGCTCTCCTAGATCATCTTCCATGTCTTTCACCCAGAGAATATACCTTCTCATGTCAATGTCTCTACCTCAGTGGTCCATTCATTGTATCCTTGTCAACAACTTGAAGGGTTGGGAAATCTTGAGCGAGAAGTCCCATGTTGTCACATGTGTATCATCTCATCTCCCTAGAATGACTGGATACAACCTAATATCCCTAAATCACATATACTCTATCCTTGGATCTCCACTAAAAACATCTCCTACGTCTAGATCCCTAAGACTGATTTTGGCTCCCTACTACTGAGGTCTCTAAACCTGCTCATCCACTGTTGACTACCATCAGCTACATCTGCTCAACCATGAATCTTTCTACTACCTAATCTCTCTCAATCACTTTGGAATAATTCAGAATTAATAAAGGTATAACGCTTTCTTGGATGTATCTATGTAGGCCTCGCTTGATGTTCCAAGCCCTTATGTACTGATATCTGACCATATCCATCATATACCTGGAAAGGATTGTGAGACTCAATGAATAGTCAGCCACAATCATGCTGCCCTTATGGAGCTGAAGAATCTCTTTTATACACATAGATATCAGTGTAACTATTGAGAACTCCACTCTGAAGAGGCACTCAAACTATGTCCATGAAAAAGTAATCTCATCGTGAGTCTGGATAGCCAAACACCATCATCTCCCTGTGGAGCTGTGTAAAAGGCTAACCACCAGGACTACCATCTAATCCGCTGGTGTCCTAACTAGACAAAACAATTTGGTCACTACCTCAATCAAGTCGTCAACCGCCTGAGGTTCATGCTCACCTCAAACCTAAGGGGTTCTTATCTATTAAACATGGGAAGCATTCTCAGCCTACACTTCTCATATTCTGGTACTACAGGTACCACATGTTGTTCCATAGGTGGCGGTATAGATGGTGCACCACCTAGAAGTGACATCTAGGGAACTGATCCCTATATCAAAGCCTCGTCATTGAGGGGGTCATCCTCACGATCAAGCTGTTGAATCCTAGATGATATGTGTATCCAGGGCATCCTGTAAAAAAACAGTATGTACCATAGTCAATGAGTATATCTAGAGAGCTGACTCAAAAAGGAAATGGAACCACAACACACTCTTATATGATGCATGTACCATTTTTTTCTTATAACCAGTGTTCTCATATACCAAGTCGGAAAGTAAGTTATCATATTCCTAATTTATGGATATGTCAGCCACCCACACCAACATTGGAATCCCTAACCTCAAATTTGAACTCAAAACACTAAACATTGTTTCCAAAAACCAATCTCACGGACACCTGGTCCTAAGGTAGAACCGACTAGGATCTGATACAACTCTTTTACAAAAAGTCCTAACAGGGGCGTATGTCGTGACTCCCTAAGCCAGCTTCCAATAGGCCAGGTTCTAGTGACTAACACAAAGTAGTCATATCACTAACATGGGAGGCATTTCATTTTTACCTATTTGTATGCACACATCTCCATGCCCACAAATGCAGAAATGTAAATACCACTAAGAAACAATACTCATTAAGACACCACAAACCCACAAATCAATAAAAAAAGATAGGTACGGTCATCTCTACATAGTATATGTCTACAACACATATAACAATAATATCCAGATATACTCCAACCAATATACATGGTCTATAGGTAAGTTACATCCACTATATGCCAACACTAGGGATTCAATTAAAATATTCCCTGAAGCACTCATCCAAAAGAACAAACTCCTAGGTCAGATAGCCTTGATGACATCCATATAAGAAGTATTATTCATTGGATACATGCTTGATAGTGATACACTAATAGATTTGAAGATAGAGATACGATACAATAGATAAGGATCATAGTTAGTGTAATGCCCCGACCCCAGTTTCCTAGAGTCGGTGCATTATTACATAACATTGGCATGATGAAAAAAGATCAAGTCTCAAAATGCCGATTAGTTTAGTAGCCTTGGAAATGGTAGATATATTCATAAGTCTTACATTACATCATAAAGTAAAAAACTACAATAACATATTCTACATAGTCCCCACTCATATCTCCTTCAGACTATCCCTACAGTTCAGTCATAAAATATTTCTTCACATCCTTGGCAAATAAAACATAGAAATGGGTGAGCTTAGATTCTTAGTAAGGATAACAATATAGCCGAAACGTTCATAAATAAACATAAACATTTAAGGCAATGTATAACTAAAACAAAAGCCTTTTAAACATGAACTTCAGCATAATATGGAAAAACTATAATGAAATAATATCATTTACTTATTCACATGGATATTCTACTAGTCTAATAATCACATGTAATATCAATAACCACTTTCATAATGATGGAATACATAATTCTAGACTATCATAACCACGTAGCCAAGGCCTCGTGCCAGGACTACAAATAAGATTCTGTCAAGGCCTCATGCCAAGACACTAGTTTGTCTCATGAGACCTACCAATGCATCGAGGAGCTATATCGGGCTCCACCCATCACTTATTAAGTCCAATTAATTCCTCATATGAGTAGGTTTAAACATAGCATAAACCATAACATAATCGTATCACATAAAACATGCATAAAGGAAACATAACATTTCCACATTTCAATCACAAGATATAAATACAACATATTAATATAATAATAACATTATCAAAACAATTTTCAATACCAAAATAAACGAAAATTAAAACATGGTATCTATTTTTCATTTAAAAAAAGTTATGGCTTGTAGAGGAAGATGAAACTCAAATAATGGACACGGCGGCGGAGAAGTCATTGTCACCGCATACATAAGACAAAAAAACATTACCTTTTTTTGTTTAGTAAAACGCTTCGTATAAAAAATATTCCTTCTGAATAAACATAAAATTCAATGGGGTTTATACACCGTATAAAAGAAAGTTGTGTATAAAATAAAATATGCCTCAACGAAAGGAGATTGAGACGAAGTCCTTTACCTCGTGTCCGACTTGACTCGATCGTTCTTTTACCTCCTGAATTATAAACTATAGTTAATTTCTACTTGATTAAGAACCTTAATCAACTTCATTATTCCTTTAATATCACTTATTACCATGTTATGAAAATTATATAATTATTTAAGTTAATACCGGTCATTTTGTCGATCTTTGGTACTTGAGTCAAAAATAAACTTCTTATAATTACAAGTTGTTCATGTGGTAAAATATCCATTATATCCAGAATTATATTCATGCTGTATATATCATATATATAATATATATCTAGTATATACATTCATTTATAATATTACATAACATTTAGAGGTAATAAATGAAATGCACCGTTCATGGAGACGGTAAGTCGTACGTACGCATGAACGCTACTTTCATTTCTATTTCGTATTTAATGGAATGAAATCATAATTATATAAAGTTATATTATAATTCCAGTATAATATCATATATAATATCATTTACTAAATACTTTATACTTCCCACATATGGCATTAATGATTCAAATCACTTTGAGGGGGTGGTAGTCCGCATTTCCTAAAATGAAATTATCGCGTTTACCCATAATGGAAATCATAAAGGCATGTCGTAAATGAAAAATACAGAAGCATAAGGAAAACATAAATATAATATATATCATAAATAAATATATTGACATCTAATGGCAATGATGAAAGGTGTTAAAAGAATATTGAACAATCATTGTTTCGTGAGACAGTAATTCGCCACCCACAAAAATAGTATGTTCTATAACCATTTGACAAAGGTGTGTGTAAGTGTAAATAAAATCCTTCACATAACAAAATCCTAGTATATTTAATATACAGGTTTTGTTACAAAATAAATGAATTAAATGATTTTAACTGGTTGGAGAAGCAAATTAAAACAAAAGAACATAAGAGAAGGCGTTACCTTAAAATCGGGTAACTCTTTTTGATTTGAGCCAAAGGATTCCTTGGGAAGACTTATGCCAAAAATGAGGCTTCTAGGAGTAATAGAGGAAAGTTGATAGAGTATTTGGGTGGAGGTTGGCCGAGCCAAATGGCTTGAAGGAGTGAATAAGGTGGTAGAGGTGTGGGCCTTTTATAAGAGGAGAGGAGGGGCACTATTGGAAAGTCATGAAATGTTACATTATTATATAATGAGTTTCATATTTTAAAAGTCCCACAATTATATATTTATAGGATAAGTTTATAGGGGTTCGAAATATACCCATCCAATGGGTTTTGACAAGTTTAAGTCTTAGATTTTACAATATCGTTTCATTTTATTTAAATCGTTAACTAATGAGGTAATCGCTGCATCATCATGGTGTCATAAAAAATTTAATTTATTTAATGTATAAAACTTGTAAAAAAATATCATCATGTAGGAAATACTTTTATCTTTCCAATGAATATTTATAGTCAAAAATTTATCTTATATTACCCCATGTAATAATTTTTTTAGTAAAACAACACATGCTTGTGACAATTTTTTTTTACTTTAAATAAAATGTTATTAATGTCATTTTCTTACCCAAGTGGCTCCATGGGGTCCCCAAGTTTACCCATGGATTTTATTGGTCGTCCATGACTCATCCAATAAGGTTAGGACAATTGTAAAGGTAATTTCATATTATTATAACATTATATTTACCTTAAATTGCACTAATTACCTTTAATCGCGATTAATAAAACTTAAAAGTTACTATTCACCAAAAATTATTTTCATCCCATTGAAATAGATTTTACATACTAACAACAACCATGTACGTCAGATTTTTGAAATTCAATTCATAGAAGTGGTAAAGTGTCATTTAACTGAAAAATTAGTATTTTTAACTTCCACTTAGTGGTTTCACTATTCATAAAAAATTGAAGTTTCTCAGAACAATACCAAAAATTCACCTTAAGCTATAATTGATATTCTGAATTGAAAAATGATTCCTATTTTAAAAAATTCCAAACATATAAGTTGCATTAATTAATTTTATAATTAATTCCTGTTTTAATAACAAATAGCGTGTTTTTAAGAAACAATATCAATCAAAAGATTGACAATTGTTTATGTCCAATTTCAAAGTGAAATTAATTCTAATGACCACCATTGGATAAAATGGTAAAATTATATTCTAATTATACTTTAAAACCACTCAATAGTATAATTTATCACTATAAATTATTTTTATTGAAAATGTTTTTTAAGTATTTTTCATTATTCATCGAAAATTGGAAGTTCTCGGAAAAATACCAAAAACTCAACAGAGGCTAATTTAGATATTCTAAATACAAAAATGAAGTCCATTTTGAATTATAAAATTAATATAATTTCAAATGGTGGTTATTAGTATTCATAACGGCTACTTTGATTGGTCATGGTGTGTTAGAATCTCGAACTTGCGTACAATGCAAGCTATTGCATTATTGAAAGAGAAGTGTACCATGGAAGCTTGGGTGTTACATTCTACCCTCCTTCAAAAAATTGCGTCCTCGCAATTTGAAATTGTTCTTCGAAAATAAAAGGTGGAAATTAGAAAATACCTTTGTGGAAAACCCACATCAGAAATATGGTTAATAAAATTTATCCTTAATAAGAGGGAAAGGGAAATGAAAAAGTCACCACCAAATTATGATCTCGATTAGAAGAACATTGGTGGAAATTAGAGACAAATAATTGGAGGGAAAACGTAAATATTTGTAGGGAGTGACTGAGGTCATCAATCAAAAACAAGTGTAAAATTGAGGGCCTCAAAGCCTTTAATCTATGGTGATTTAAAATATCATCAGTTCAGCAAAACATAAGGTATTAGGATAACACATTTTTTGTTTTAATATCCCTTTACTAAAGTTTAAGAATTAATTTATTCATAGAATAAGAGATAGGTATATATATATATATGTTCTTGACAGGTAGAGTTTCAACCTTCAACTAATTTCTACCACAAACTCATCTTTCACTCAATAAGATAATAGAACTCAAAAATAATATATTTATCCTAATCGTACAAGGTTCAAAATATTAACACATACCATTTAGATTAGGAAAACTATTTTGTAATAACCAGGGACTTCCTGTAGGCTAGTGGTAGGTAATAAAGGCATGTTTCACAATGGTTGTGTGTTCGATTCCTGCAGCTTTGTCTGACAGGATGGGTTATCCCCCAACCTGTAGGTTGTCCTTTTCCTAAAACTATAATATTATAATATTCCAAACATATTATTCAGAAATTTTTTAGCCTTAAACAATACTATCAAAATTTCAACTAAATCCATTCCAACATTTTTAGTTATCCAAAATACCTCTGTCAAGACTTTCTCGAAAAGGTCTCTAAATTCCCAAATCAATTGTAATATCAGATTCCCCAAACAATGTAAATTTTCTCTTATTGTCGCGAACAAAAAATATGATTACCTTCATCATATTAAAACCTTAATGAAAACAACAAGTAATGTAGTTTAATCCTTATATATATCACATTATTCTTATAACCAAAATATAGTTCATGAGTCCAAAAACACAAATACAATAATCATTCAACTTCATCTTTAGTAACATCATAAGCTTGGCCTCGATCCCTTGGCCTTTTCTGAGGTATGTTTCCCTGATGCTTAGGACATTAATTTTCATAATTCCCCATTTCCCTAAAATTGTAGCATTCAACATTGATAGTCGCTTTCTTTCCCTTGAAATCACGAGCCTGGTGACCTTTTTTCTCCACATTTATAACAAACTCCCATTCCATTTAGGCAAGTACTGGGGTGATTATTACCACAATTATCGCATAATGGAAAATACTTCATTCCCTTTTTCCCTTTATCTGTCTCTTGTTCCACCATTCTCTTCTTCTCTTGCTTTACATTATTGTCATAAGATTTATAGAATTCATTTTCTGTCTTTATAGCACATGAGACAATATCTTCGTACAATGAGAAATATTGTGAGACTAAGGCTCAACAGAGAAACGGTTTTAACCCATCAAAGAAATGATCAGTATTACCTCTTGGGTAACGTATATAATCTGTTGCATACCTCGCAATCCTTGTAAAGTTAGCATCATACATTGCGACATTCTCATCCTCCTTTTGTCTGAGACTCATAAATTTCCTTTCCATATCTACTCGATGGTAATGAGGGAAGTATTTTTCTAAGAAAAGCTCTTTGAACTCCCTCCATTCCTTATTTGATACTTCATCATCTTCCTTTGTGTTTCGAATCATTGACCACCATTGATCAGATTCTCCAGTGAGGTGGTAAACTACCATGATAACCTTTTCCCTTTCACTACTCCCCAATGCGTGGAATATTTTCTCTAAGGAATTTATCCATTTCTCAGCTACTAAGGGATTTGTAACCCCATTAAATGTTGGTGGTTGTTGCCTCATGAAACGATATAACATTGATCCTCCACATTGCGGATCAGGGTTATCCATACGGGTAAGGTTATTATTCATAACATGAGTGAGTTGTCCCAGTATGGTGATAAGTTGATCAGCACCAGTTGTATCACCGGCTCCACTATAATTATCTTCAGAAGGAGGGAAATCCCTACATGAAGAGTGTGCATTGATATGGTTTCCATTCCTTCCACTAGGTGCTATTTCTAAACAATGGCATAAACTAGATTAGTTTATGAATCAAAATACATAATTCCATACTTGTAAAACACTTAACATAAATTGAACTATTTATGGAAATAATCCATAATCATAAAAATATTTTCATTGATGAATTATATACTCATAAACCCTTCATAATGGTTGGTGAAGAAAATGAGAATTATCCTAAGCATATCCCCCGGGAGTGTCGTAACCAAGAGTGCAGCAAGGCACGTTGTCGTGCACCAGTTCCCGTTTGAGTCTAGCTCAAAGCGGTGTTTTCGGGTTTTACCACATGGTACACCTGTGCCAGAGCCGCGTCTACCTGCTCGTATCCAAAAAGGGATGTATTTCTTGGAAAACAAAAAAAAACTCTTCAATACCAAAATTCTATGATGTTCTTCTATACTAATCCTCACAGTCTATCTTATGGTTATGTGCTCTAATCAGATTTTATCTAAATCTAGCTTCCAAGGTTATTACTAAACCACCTCTGATGCAAACTGTAACGCCCCGACCCTAGTTACCCAGAGTCGGTGCATTATTACATAACATTGGAATGATCACAAAAGATCAAGACTCGAAAGACTGATTAGTTTTGTAGCCTTGGAAACACTAGATATATTCATAAGTCTTACATTATATCATAAAGTGAAAAACTACAATAACATAGTCTCCACAGTCCACACTCATATCCACTTTAGACTATCCCTGCAGGTCAATCATAAAATATTTCTTCACATCCTGGGAAAATAAAACATAGAAAGGGGTGATCTCAGATGCTCAGTAAGGATAACAATATAGCGGAAACTTTGATAAATAAATATAAACATTTAAGGCAATGTATAACTAAAACAAACGCCTTTTAAACTTGAACTTCAGCATAATATGGCAAAAGTAAAATGAAATAATTCCATTTACTTATTCACATGGATATTCTACTAGTCTAATAATCACATACAATATCAATAACCACTTTCATAATGATGTAATACATAATGCCAGACCATCATAACCACGTAGACAAGGCCTCGTTCCAAGACTACAAGTAAGATTTTGTCAAGGGCTCATGTCAAGAAACTAGTTTGTCTCATGAGACCTACCGATGCATCAAGGAGCTATAGAGGGCTCCACCCGTCACTTATTAAGTCAAATGCATTCCTCATATGAATATTTTTAAACATATCATAAACCATAACATAAACGTATCACAGAAAACATGCATAAAGGAAACATAACATTTCCACATTTGAATCACAAGATATAAATACAATACATTGATATAATAAAAACATTATCAAAACCATTTTCAATACCAAAATAAATGAAAATTAATACTTGGTATTTATTTTTCATTTAAAAAAAGTTATGGCTTGTAGAGGAAGCTGGAACTCAAATAATGGTCACAGCAGTGGAGAAGTTCTTGTCGCCACATACGTACGAAAAAAAACATTCCCTTTTTTCGTTTAGTAAAATTATTCATATAAAAAATATTCATTTTGAATAAAATTAAAATTGAAAGGGGTTTGTACACCGTATAAAAGAAAGTTGTGTATAAAATAAAATATTCCTCAATGAAAGGAGATTGAGACGAAGTCCCTTACCTCGTGTCTGACTTGACTCGATCGTTCTTTAACCTCCTGAATAATAAACTAGAGTTAATTTATACTTGATTAAGAACCTTTATCAAGTTCATTATTCCTTTTATATCACTTATTACCATTTTATGAACATTATGTAATTATTTAAGTTAATATCGGTCATTTTGTTGATCTTTGGTACTTGAGTCAAAAATAAACTTCTTATAATTACAATTTGTTCATGTGGTAAAATATCCATCATATCCATAATTATATTCATGATTTAGATATAATATATATCATATATATCCAGTATATACATTCATTTATAATATTACATAACATTTAGAGGTAATAAATGAAATGCATCATTCACGGAGATGGTAAGCCGTACGTACGCATGAACGCTACTTTCATTTATATTTCATATTTAATGGAATGAAATCATAATGATATAAAGGTGTATTATAATTCCAATATACGATCATATATAATATCATTTACTCCATCCTCTATACGTCCCACATATTACATTAACGATTCAAATCACTTTGATGGGACCGTAGTCCGCACTTCATAAAATGAAATTATCGCATTTACCCATAATGTAAATCATAAAGGCATGCCATAAATGAAAAATACATAACCATAAGGAAAAAATAAACATAATATTTATCATAAATAAATATAGTGACATCTTAATGGCCACCATGAAAGGTGTTAAAATAAGATTGAACAATCTTCGTTTCTTGAGGCATTAATTCGCCACCCACAAAAATAGAATGTTCTTTAACCATTAGACGAATGTGTGTGTAAGTGTAAATAAAATCCTTCTCATAACAACATCCTAGAAATTTCAAGATACTGGTTTTGTTACAAAATAAAGTAATTAAAAGAGTTTAATGGGTTGGAGAACAAAAAAAACAAAAGAACATAAGAGAAGACATTACCTTAAAATCGGGTAACTCTTTTTGATTTGAGCCAAAGGATTCCTTGGGAAGACTTCTGACCAAAGTGAGGCTTATAGGAGTAAGATATGGAATTTAAAAGAGTATTTGGATAGAGTTTGGCCGAGAAAAATGGATTGACGGTATGAATAAGGTGGTTGAGGTGGGGGCCTTTTATAAGAGGAGAGGAGGGGCACTCTTGGAATGTCATGAAATGTTACATTATTATGTAATGAGTTTCGGAATTTAAAGGTCCCAAAATTATATATTTTAAGGATAAGGTGATAAGGGTTCTAAATCTACCCATCTAATAGGTTTTTTACAAGTTTATGTCTTAGATTTTACATTATCTTTTCATTTTATTTAAATCGTTAATTAATGAGGTAATCGTTGCATCATCATGGTGTCATAATACATTTAACTTATTTAATGTATAAAATTTATAAAAAAATATCATGATGTAGGAAATCATTTTATATTTCCAATGATTATTTATATTCAAAAAGTAAACTTAAATAACCCCATGTAATAATTGTTTTAGTAAAACAACACATGTTTGTGACAATTTTATTTTTACTTTAAATAAAAAGTTATTAATGTCATTTTCTTACCCAAGTGGCTCCATGGGGTCCCCAAGTTGACCCATGGATTTTCTTGGTCGGCCATGACTCTTCCAATAAGGGTAGGAAAAGTTTAAAGGTAATTTCATATTATTATAACATTATATTTACCTTAAATTACACTAATTAACTTTAGTTACGATTAATAAAACTTAAAAGTTACTATTCACCAAAAATTATTTTCATCTCATTGAACCACATTTTACTTACTAAAGACAACCATGTATGTCGGATTTTTTAAATTCAATTCACATAAGTGGTAAATATTCATTTAAACAAAAAATTAGTTTTTTTAACTTCCAATTAGTGGTTTCAATATTCATATAAACTTGAAGTTTCTCAGAACAATACCAAAAATTCACCCTAAGCTATAATTGATATTTCGAATTCAGAAACTATGTCTATTTTAAAAAATTCCAAACATATAAGTTTCATTAATTAATTTTATAATTAATTCCCATTGTCATAACAAATAGTGTGTTTTTAAGAAACAATATCAATCAAAAGATTGACAATTGTTTATATCCAATTTCAAAGTGAAATTAATTCTAATGACCACCATTGGATATAATGGTAAAATTATATTCTAATTATACTTTAAAACCACTCAATAGTATAATTTATCGCTATAAATTATTTTATTAAAAATGTTGTTTTTATGTATTTTTCACTATTCATCGAAAATTGGATGTTCTCCGAAAAATACCAAAAATTCGACAGAGGCTAATTTCAATATTCCAAATACAAAAATGAATTTCATTTTGAATCATGAAATTAATATAATTTCAAAAAGTTTTTATTACTATTCATAATGGCTACTTTGATTGGTCGCTGTGTGTTAGAATCTCGAACTTGCGTACAATGTAATCTATTGCATTATTGAAAGATAAGCGTACCATAAAAGCTTGGGGTGTTACAGTTAGGGACATGGGGTGATACCAATAACTTCATCTGGATTAACCTGTTAAGTACAGAGTCGACGCTCATTGAAGTTGGTCACGTCAATACCACAAACTCTACCTAGGGCATGAATAACGAATAGAGGATACGTCTCTAGGCCTCTCAGAAGGTATTCCAACAACTCTATCCAGAAAGTCCTCCTAAAGGGATCATACTCATATGAGTAGTAAATGGTACAAACAAACCTTTTGGGGGAGGATATAAGAATGAATCCTTAAATAATATTTTCCAATATATGGTGGACAAGTGGATCAATCCATGTAGAATATAGAACAAGGTTTTTAGTTTTTCCACATGTGGTTTTCATTGACATGTGGTACTTCCTTTGTACAATGGCTCGTGTCATTATAACATGTCATGTAAAAATATAGTACATAGTATGTAGAGATACTAACACATCATTTCCTTCCATGCAGGACCCACCCGTTTACGTTGGCCATGTGCCAATACATGTTTTCAACCCATGTAGCTCTTCCTGGGTTCCAGTACATGAGGTTATCCATGTAACTGATTCAGTAAAGTCGTGTTGGTGAGTACACGTCGTGTGTGAAACCCATGTACCCAACCCCATGTCTGTGTATTTCCCGATATACATGTCGAGTCTCGGGGAAGGGACCACATGTTGTGTGATTGGGGTGACATGTTGTGTGACACTTGAATACCTCCTAAAACCCGAGTTTTCACTTTGTGGGGTCCACACACCATGTAGACTGGACTATACTCTAGGTTAATCACGAATTTCCCGAACCGTTTTTCTTCCTCCATGTACCTTTGACAATCCTCTAGTGTTCTATCCAATGATATGTTAACCTAGAAACTATATATCCACAGTGGACTTGACATTGCAACACTAAATTGGTGGGTTTCAATCCTTTAATCAGATCTAAACTAATCAGCCGCACGTAAATCACCTGAAAAACAATATCTCCCAAATCATTTTTATTTTTCAATCACCATCATCGTTTCAACGCCTCTAGGTCATCATGGTTTTGGATCTTAAATTTAAGAATGTTGTGCTGATAAAAAAAGGTTCAATGATCACCTATTCAAAAACCATGAAGAACGAAGAACGCGTAGAACATATGGGAGATAAGAAATACACACAAGGAAAAACCTGAGGAATGCACCTTGACTACTATTTTTTTTGGCCTCAATCTTTTTCCATAAGAATAATCAAAAGATTAAACAATAAATCGACCCCATAAATATTGTAGATAAAATCCTGAAAGAACAATCAAACTATAGTCCAACATGTTCATTGGTCGGTCCACATTCATCATTGAATCAAATATCAGGGAAAAAATACAAATAACAACATCCTACCTTGGGGTTGGATCATTCACTAAATAGGATCGATCAACATGTCAGCACTATTGGTGAGATCCATTAAAAAAAATGTTCGTCAATCTCCAATCCAAGATTTTTAATCATTTACCATCAAGTGTTCTCCAGAGTTTTCTCCAGATCCTCAAAGAAATTACAGGGTTATGATCCTAACATTAGATCCCTATATAAAATGAAAAATTAAATTAAAAATCATTGTGTAGCTATGAAATGTTAAAATAAAATAAGTTCTTAATTTATTTTATTTATTAAAATACAAAAAAAAACTGCTTTTCAAGGATGACCTATGTTGAATAATGTTAGGCCTCACCTAGGGTAAATTTTCTTCTCTGAATCCAATGATGACCTCAGATTTCGGATCCTTGCACTCATTTAGTTGTTATTCCAATTTTTTAAAAAAGTTCATGGACGTGCTATTTAATATTTTAATATATTTCAAACATTTATTTTAGGAACCTCAGGCCTTAGAATCACACATCATCTCAGCTCTTGGTCTCAAATTAATCCCATATAATATTCAAAAATAATACATGGAAAAAATTATGGACATTACATACACTTAAAATAATATCAAGTCTATTAGATAATAAATAAAGTAAAGTTTATGTCATTTTTATAAATTTTTTAATGTCTTTAGGTTTCCTAAATTCACATAAATCTACTTTAGAATTACAAATCATAGGGGTTTTAAATGTTTTTATAGGTTTAAGAAAAAATATTTTAACTAACACTTTATCATATTGAATTTAATTCAAAAATATTCCATCATTTAGTGGAAAATTATGACGTCCCAAAATTTATTTTAACTCACCCATTAAAATCATATAAAACACACTATTCATTAGTTTAGAAAATTCATTACATAAGAATTCACTATAGGAAGCAAAAACATTATCATCAAAATAAATTTGAACAATTATAATATAATTAGAAACCTTATTAGTAAAAAAACCAGATTAACTTTACCTTTATTAAATCCATTATTCAATAAAATACAAGATATTATTTCATATAAATCTCTCAGATTTTTCTTATGATGATATGAATATTTTTATAGTTTAAAAAATTATTAACATAAACTTTACTATAAAACAAACCATTTTAAAAAAACTTTTAATATCAATTTGATATAATTTAAAACCTTGAAAGTAAGTAAAATCCAATAAAATATACTAGATTAAATTATATAAACAGGATAAAATGATTCAGCAAAATATATACCTTATTCTCAAAAAACTATTTGATCAAAAATTCTAGATTTATTGTTTACAATTTGATTGGATTCACCCACTTTACTCCAAAAAAATACATTCATTTCCAATGATATGTTTATCTTTAGGGGGTTTAACTGGTGTCCTGAAATTATTTCTTCTAAATTGATTAAATTAATATTAAATTACAACAATATAATTACGATATTTTAAATCTTAAATAAAATTATTGGGAAAAACACAAAAAAATCAGAATTATCATAAAAACTCAAAATAAGTAATCTAGTTTTAATTTAATATTCTACATTTCTAATTATCTTTTCTAAAGGATAGAATTGATGCGTACTCCAAATTTTAGGACTAGATTGAAAACGATGAAAATTAACTTTCTATATTATTTGAATAAAAACAAACTCTTCTCATGGGGGCCAAAAATGGAGGAGTCCAAGTGAATCACCCCTTAAAATGTGTTTAAAGTCACCTGGTAAAGGCCCTGTACATGTGAAAATAATGATGTAATTACTTGGACTGCCATTTCACTCCAAATAATCAACCACAAAATTCCCTTCTCTCTATGTGTGACTCCACCCATTCCCTATTTAATCAACCTCCTATATTTCCTCATTAGATATATCATCTCCCAAGGAGGTTCGTGCCTCCCTTGAAAAAGACCAACCAGAATAGTATAATTTGATTTCGCCTCCATGATGTTAATATTATAGAGTATTCATAGTGACAGACCCATGATCATCTCCCTTTAATCAACTCCAAGTGACATGAATAGCCCATGGTAGGAGCTGAAATCTAGGACCATTGACCCTCGATTGTCTCTAAACATCCCTTCCCCTTTAATTTCCCCAAAGACACACAATCCATCCATATTCATCTTCATCCCTATCTTTGGAGGACTCCATCTGACCCACCTCCCCTGGATTCTACCTCCTTCCACTTCCAAAACCATAAATATTCTTGGAATATTTCTTCTTATAATAATATAAGGTCTCCCATTATTAATAAGACCACCAAGCTCTTACATGATAGATTTTACATAAACATAGAAGAGTAGCATATATAAAATACATCCATCCCTAGAATTATTATTATCCTCCCAAATCACCTAACATACCACTAAAAACTATAGGGTTCTCACCTTCACCTTCACTCCTTTCTAGATAACACCTAGGACCCATGCGAGCATGAATTCATTAATAGTATCCCCATCCCGGATAATTTCCATTCCTTATCCAACAAAATCCCAAATTCTAATCACCCATTCACTAAAAAATGGATTTCAAATAGTTTCCATGCTCTTTATATCATGGCAACAACACCATGACTTCAAGTCCACAAATTTATTTTTTATGTCGTTGTGATTTGGGATTTCTTGAATCCTCGACCACCATATTAGAAAATTCATCTTCATTGGGATCTCCATTCACCACATCTTTTCTCCCCAATCATATAACCCACTATTCATATGCATTAAATATTGATCATACCTTCCATAAAGTCATCCAGGGGATGACCCTAAGAAATAACTTTTTAGGTTACCTGGTCTGAATTAAATTATCATGAAATGATTTCTATTAAAAATTGAGTGTTGTCTTGGCAAACTCAGTATACATGCTATCTCCCCTAAATGAATTCCTTGGTGTTGGTCACCCTGTAAAAAAAATAGAGCTTTGTTTACCCAGTTTTACTCCCAATAGATAATATCCCAGCAACCCAATGTCCAACACATATTACAAACAAGCACCTCAAAATAACTAAATAATTATTCAATTTCATCTAAATTCAAAATTTTAGATTTATCAGTAGACTCTTAAAATTTAACTCACACAAATTATCCCACAATCATATTTCTTTCATTACAAACCCTATAATATTTTTTGGAGATAGAATATCCTAGAAAAATTCTTTCATCACTTTTACTATCAAATAGATCTAAATTATATCTAGTATTTAAAAAAATGTACATACCAAACCTCTTGAAAATAAAACCATACGTTTGTTTCCTTTATAGAATTCATAAGAAGTTTTATTTAATAATGGTCTAATAAAAACATGATTTTAATTAAAATTATCAATATTTATATATTTAGACCAAACATTATTTAGGTATATTATATTAATTTAATATAGTCGTGTATGTATCTAAAATAGTTCTATTTTCATTTCTACACTGCCATTTATGTGGTGTTCTAGGTGTAGAAAATTTATGAAAATAACCATTTTATTCATAAATTGTTCCAAATTCTAGATTTATCAACTCACCTCCTCTATCAATTATAATAATGATAATTAAATAATATATTTTAGTTTGAACTAATTTACAAAAGGAAATAAAATTGTCTAAAACTTCACTTTTATGAGATATAAAATATGTCCAAGTAAACCTACTAAAATCATCAACTATCATAAAAACAAATTTATTTCCACCTGAACAATCAGTTTTAAGATGGTCAAATGAATCAAGATGAATATTTTCCGGATTCCTTACATTTTAAATTCATTAATAGACCTAAACTTTTACTTATGATATTATTCTTTAAAACATTATTCACAAAAAAACACTTTCTTATTTTCAGTTTGTGTAGTTGTATAACTTTTAATTGATTTTGAATCATATATAGCTTCCCAAAATTTTCATGTCCATGTATCCTCTACCATAAAATATCAACTGTTTTTATAGCATTAATAAAATTAATAATCTTATTTGTAAGTTTATAAAAATCAATAGTTTATATATTATCTTTTATATTAACATAAAATGAAAATTTGTCATTCTTGATAACTAAAAAGTTTTTATCTTTAAACATAACACTCATACCATGATCACAAATCTATTAAATACTAATTCAATTTTGTATCAAACCTTTAGCATTAACCACTTTATAAATTTTTATTGTTTTAAATATACCCAATTCTCTATAACTTTTAACCTTTAATTTTGAGTTATCACCAAAATCAATATAACCTACATCACATTTATTTTAACATATAAAGTTTCATGAAATGTGAGTTATATTTCTAGAGAAATCATGGTCTATATACCATGTGTCCTTGAAACACTTGAGGAATAATTCATAAAAAATAATTTTGTAAATATTTTTTGGCAACCTTGTTATCTTGGGTCTAATAGGATTAGTAAAGTAATTATTAGGTTCCCAAATAGATTTAATACATGTATTTTTGGTAATCTAGAAGAAAAAACCCTTAAAATAAAATTTTATTATGCCCAAAATATTGAGTAAATATCAATAAACATTCAATATAAAAAGTACCATTCATATTACACTATAAACATGAAATTTTGGATACATTTCCATTGGTACCTTTAAAAAAACAAGCCTTATATAGTTTTGGTATTTTATTTTCATATGAAAATCCAATTTTTTCTTTATTTATTTTATTCATATCTATCATATTATCATAATTCTCATTTCCTTGAAAAAAAATTAGATAACATTTATTTCAAGATAACAATTTTACTCTTTAAGTTCCAATTCTATCTTTTTGAAATTTCTAAATCACTATAATTTTTTTATTATAATAAGAGGGAATATTTATAAGATTCTCATTATCTTGAATAAGATTCTTCTTCTCATGCGTAAGATTTTTATTCTACTTAGCATCTTTTTTATTTTTACCTCCTAAATCTATATGAAATTTAGAAATTATTTGGACATGTTTCTCTAATTTTTCATTTTTATCATATAATTACTTAACATTAGAATTTTAAGAATATAAACTATATCTTAAAATAGAATCCAAATCAATGCTAACCTCATTCAGTTTTGTAGACATCAAGATCAAGTTATCTAATTATTTTTTTCTACTATAATTACTACTTGATTTTGATTCTTCTATATAGTTTCATCCACCCTCAATATGTTAGTTCTACATCATAAATTTATTTTATTTTCATTGATGAGGTAGTTTTGGTAAATTTGACTTAATATGTTTCTTATTCTTTCACTCATAACATGTTACTTATGAAACATTACTAAAAAAATAGTGTTACAAAAATCATGGTCGATTGTCGCCTATCGACCATTCAATGTTCTGAAGCTCTGCTAATGTGTATAGCAGCACTCGGTTCGAATACTCAGTGATGATACTTTTTTAATATTCAAATGTTTTTAGTTGATTATTTTTTAATTAAGGGGGTTTTTTGCAGAGCTTAATTGAAATGATTGATCAATTTAAAATTTTAATAAATATTTAGGTGAGTTCATCATTAGGTATTTAAGCTAGTCATATCCTTTAGCTTTGCTTTATATTGCATTAAATTAACACCCATGTCACATATTGGCATTGATTGGAATTCCCAAGTGTTGAGGCTTTATTCCAAGCCTTAACTTAACTTACGGTTATAATCTTAATCATATCATTTTATGGTAGTGTATTTATGGTTCCAATAATCCATGGAAACCACTCGTTAAACAAAACAATTCATTAGTCCATGACATGTTTAGTCCAACATACACAATGTTAAATTAACGAATACTCATCGAGCATGAGCTCTCAATCGCTTAACATACCTAAATTATAACTCATCCCAAAGAGATATTTACTCAGCCATTAAAATTATTTATAATTTTATTATAATTATTATGATGATAAACTAATAAGATAAAAAAATAAATGGATAAGAAAAAGAGTGGTGCGTCTAACACACACACAAACGATAATGAGAATTAAAAACAGACATTCGATTGAATGAGGAAGAAAATAAAAGGAAGTGGTTTTAACTTGATTTATACTATTCTAAGAACATTAATATTAAACTATAGAAGGTGTATAAGAATAAGAGATATTGAATAAGAAACTTGAATTAAAAAAGAATTATAAGGACAAACACTTGTGAAATTACAAACGAAGAAAAGCACAAAAGTAAATCAAAACAATGAGAGGAGGAAAGGTCTATCAAGTGAAAACATGAATATGGAAAGTCCTCCCAAGCCTTTTTCAAGGCTTTTTTCGTACCAATTTATCCTCCTTTATTCTGAAATTTTAACTTTTTTGAAAGGAGAGGAGGGGATGAATTTATTTCCCAATGTTATGGGATGTTTGCATTCCAAAACTTCTACTCCACTTAAATTGTCACTTTTACACATTAGAAACCTGAATCTTGAAATATGGTATTCTTACAAGTTGTATATAAATATCTCCTTTGTCTAATATGAAACTTTTTTGGCCATTATACTTAAGGAGACAATGTTATGGTGGTTGTATTAAACAACTTTAATCTATCCATTTCAATAAAAACTTTTTGAAGTCAAAAATGTGAATTTGTTTTTGAATAGGAATATGCATTCAAATAAAAATTCAATCTTCAAGAAACATAGCCTCTTATATCACCTCTTTCACACTGAACAATATAAGCATGATTGGATCGTTACATCATGAGATATTTCATGAATACTATACTAATTTTATTTCCCATCCAGAATGGTGGGCTGAGTTGAAATGAATCATTTGGGCCCACTGTATTTAGATTTGGTCCTTGAAAGTTTTATCCAATACTCCTTACATTGTCCCCCAAACTTTTCAGGAGAATAAAGGAATTTAGACTTTATGATGGAGCCCAAAAATTAAATCTTCATAGATGGGATAGTTTCTTTACAGATTTAGTGGGACAATGATTCCTTCTAATGATATGTGGGATATTCAATAGGAAATCCTAAAAAACAAAAACCACACAATTTGGATTAGTAGGGTGAGAGTTATAAAAAAAATAGTAAACTGACTCAATTGGACTACTTCTAAAAATGCTCAAAAATTATACTTAGTATTAAAATATTTATATTTTACACAAATTATGCACATTTCATAAAAAATTAGTAAAGGGAGTATATAATAAGTCATGAAACTATTAATAACATCAAATCCTCCACACTTAGTCTTGTGCATGTCCCCATGTGCAACAAATATAAAAACATGACAAATATCATTTTCACTCACCATCAAATATTAAAATTTGGTTTCCCCCAATCAGGTAGATTTAGACAATATCACTCATCTATATTGAATTCCACCACAAGTTGTTACAGAAAAAATGTTCCAAAAACAATTGATTTTTTAATGCTCAAATTTAGAAATGGAAAATGGTGGCAAACAAAACTTACTCCTCTCAAGATGATAAAATTAATTTATGGAGCTTCACTCATTCACCAACCAAGAATGAAAATCTTAGAGTATTTAAGAGCTCTCAACTTCCACACCCTATCAAAAGTGCACAAGAATCAAGAGGTATTTTAAAGGGGTTTTCTATGGCTATGGGATGGTATGAATATAGTTTTCAATAGAGAGAAGAAGAGGGATAAAACACTACCATGAAAAAATAAATGCACATTTTTTTGAAATGAGACATGAAAGGAATAGGAAACACATATTTACAAGGGAATGAAAATGTGAAATAAGACACAAAAGTGGAAGGAAATATAAAGGTAATGAGAATATTCAATATTTACAAAACACAAAACTTCTCTCAATGACATAAGAATATAATGCACGTGTTCATTTTTTTCTCTTTTCTCAAAAGTTGAACTTGAAACAGATCTCACACTCATATCCCAACCCAAGATTAATCTCCTAAAAACACTAATTTTAATAGTTATAACAAGATCAAAGGTTGAGAAATAGTCATTTTTGACCTACCCAAGACACACAACAATTGTTTTTTGATTTTTTTTTTGTTTTTGATTTTTTTTCATTTTTTAATTAATTGTTTTTGAACACTTGTCATTAAAATTGGAAAAATATGTGAAAATAATATATAAATTCACAAAACCCGCTGAAGGATAACCTCTCCCCCACACTAAAATGTATACTTTACCTCAAGCATATAATAACTCGTTGAAAATCAATAAAAGGGAACCCAAACAATGAAATCTGTTCCCCCCACATGTAAAAATTAAAAAATTATGCAATGAAAATATATGTTGATATTGGGTGGGATACGTTATTGGGCATGTAATGTGGCTATCAAAGAAAAGGTTTTCATAGGCTCGAAGGGGCTTTCAAAAGAAGGATTAATGTATGGTTAATGTGATTCTATTTGGCTATTATAATTCTCATGTTGTTTGTAAAATTCCTCTATCATATCAATTCATACTAATGTATTAAATTCAGATCGAAGATCCACAAACTAAATATTCACAAATGGGGGTGAAAAAAACACTCATTTTGAAAATATGGCTTTAGGTGGCCTTAGCATGAAAGATAATTTTGTTCCTCACAGTTTGGGAAAATCATTTTACAAATAAAAAATTGATCATTAAAAGTTGGTTTGTTTTGACCCAATATTCTTTATCCAAATTTATGAAGAAACCAAAAAAAATATGAGATGAAACCATGTCTATTGACTCCCAAAAATGGTTGGACACAATTTCAATATTGTAAGGTGAGTAAGTATGACTCTGGTTTGTTCATTTTTTAAGTTTTTTAGGTTTTTTTATTATTTTAAATTACACACCCACACAAAAGAGAAAGAGTAAATAAAAAATGTGATGAGGAAAGTGGTAAAAACAAAATGAGAATGAGGTAGGAAGAATAAGAAATAGGGAGAGAGAGATAGAGATAGAGAGAAGAGGAGTTAAAGGGAAAGAGGTGCCCCCTGGTTTGGATTTGGTGGATTTCCATCTCCATCCAGTGGTGGGTCAACAGAAAACGTTGGGGATCTAATGGAAGTCAATGTGGTTCCAGGATTGTGAGTCATCTCATGGTGATGCTTTAATTGATGTCCATTAACCATAAATGTCCTTTTGGGAAAGGGGTCTTGGACTTCCACTGCACCAAATGGGTTAACATTAGTAATAAAAAAAGGACCTTACCAATGATAAGTAAGTTTACTTGGGTGAAGTCTAAATTGATAATTGAAGAGAATTACCTTTTCACCTTCATGAAATACCTTTCATAGGATGTTTCTATCATGGAGTACCTTAGTCGTTTCTTTTTAGAGATTAGAATTCTCATAATAATCAAGTAGAATATCCTCTTTTTCATCAAATTGCAACAATCATTCTTCACTAGATTTTTCACAATCACAATTACTGGTTTTCATAGCCCAAAAAGCATTATGTTGAATTTCAACTGGTAAATTCCATGCTTTACCAAAAACTAGCCTAAAAGGAGACATCCCAATGTGTGTTTTATTGGCCGTCCAATAAGCCCAAAGTGATTCACCATGTCTTTCAGGACAGTATTTTCTGGTGGGTTTTACAATTCTCTCAAGAACTCTTTTCACTTCACTATTTTAAAGTTCATCTATTCTATTTGTTTGGGGGTGATATGTAGTTGAATTTGTATGTACAACACCATTATTTTTTTAAAGATATTCCATGGTACTGTTTTAAAAATTGGTTTATAAGTCACTTATCAATGCACGTGGTGTGCCAAACTGGTGGAAGATGTGTGTCTTTAAGAACTCACTAATAGATCGTGAATCATTCTTTCTAGTGGGTTTTGCCTCGACCCACCTAGAAAAATAAGAAACCGTAAGAATAATGTATGAGAATTCATTGGAAGGGGGATGGTCTCATGAAATTAATTCCCCAAACATCTAAGATCTCACAGAAGATTAAAGACTTTTGGGGCATTTCATTTCTTTTAGAAATTGTGCCCAACTTTTGGCAAGTGGGACATGATTTACAGAACTCATGTGAGTCCTCTAAGAGTGAAGTCTAGAAGAATCTAGAGTTAATGAACTTTTGGGAGGTCCTTTGTGGTCCAAAATGGCCATCACCAGGCATTTACTGACATAATTCTAGGATGGAATAATGTTCATTTTAATCAACACATCTTCTAATTACCATGTATGCCCCAATTTTCCAAAGTTTATTTTCTTCCCAAAAATAGTATTTTGAAGCACTTTTCAACTTCATTTTTTGTTCTTTTGAAAAAAATTAGGAAAAGCACTAGAAACCAAGTAATTTACAATTGGGGCATACCATGGTATTTTGGAGTGAGAGATGAAAAGTGCTCAGTTGGAAATTTTGGATCAATTATTTTATAATGAGAAGAATTATAAATTCTACACAGGTGATCAGCCATAGGGTTTTCTTTATCTGGTCTATCTTTGATTTCAAGGTCAAATTCTTGTAGCATTTGGATCCATCTTACTAGACTTGGTTTGGAATCACTTTTTCAGAGTAAGAACTTAATAGTAAAATGGTCTGTGAAGATGATGATTTTGGAACCTAAGAGATAGGGTTGAAATTTATCTAAGGCAAAAACCACTTCTAAAAGTTCATTTTCAGTTACAGTGTAGTGATATTGAGTTTCATCCATTGCTTTTAAGGCATAATAGATGACATAAGGAATTGTTTCTCTTCTCTGACCAAGAACAACCCAAAGGCTCTATCAGAAGCATCACACATCAACTCAATTGGTGAGGACCAATATAGGGGTTGGATTATTG
This sequence comes from Viscum album, assembly GCA_963277665.1. Lineage (NCBI taxonomy): Eukaryota > Viridiplantae > Streptophyta > Magnoliopsida > Santalales > Viscaceae > Viscum > Viscum album. Next base: position 281,501,708 of record OY728125.1, read on the forward strand.
GGGCTGATGTATGAGAAATTTTGAGTTCAACAATGCCTCTCTTGAAAACCTCATCGAAATGTAAAGTGAAATCATTTTGGAGAAACTGAGTGAGTGGGAGGGAAATTCTACTGATGTTATAGATGAATCATAGATAGAAACTAGTATGAATGGGGAATGAATAGATATCTTGAATAGAAGTGGGTTCAGGAAGTGATTGGATCACTTCAATTTTAGTAGGATCAACTTCAATACCATCTTATGATACTATATTCCCTAGAACAATTCCATTTGAAACCATGAAGTGACATTTTTCAAAATTTAACACAAGGTTACACTTGACACAATTTTGAAGTACTAGAGAGAGTGAATTCAAGAAAGATTCAAATTACTCACAATAAATGGTAATTTTATCCATGAATAAATCAATGTAGTGTTCAATGAATTCAGAAGATATACTCATCATACACCTCTGGAATGTTGCATGAGCATTGAAAAGGCCAAAATGCATTCTCCTATATGAATATGTTCCAAAGGGGAAAGTGAAAGTATTATTTTCTTGGTCCTGAGGTGCGATTGGGATTTGGAAGTATCCAGTGTATATATCAAGAATATAAGAGTGTGACTTTCTGGATAATCGTTCTAGAATTTGATCAAGGAATAGAAGAGGGTAGTAATCTTTTCATGTTTCAACATTCAATTTCTGGTAGTCGATGCACACACCCCATTTGTTTTTCACTCAAGTTATGACTACCTCCCCATGTTCATTTGTGACAACAGTTATTCCACCCTTCTTAGGTACAACTTTAATTGGACTAACCCATTCAATATCTGAAATTGGTTAGATAATACTAGCTTGAAGAATCCTAGTGATCTCTTCCCTAACTACCTCAAGTATGAGTGGATTGAGTCTTTTTTGTGGTTGTATAATTTCATTGGATGATTCCTTAGGAAGGATGTGATGCATGAAAAGAGAAGGGTTGATTTATGGTATGTCGTCTAGGGTCCAACCTAAGGCCTTTTGTGTTCCTCTAACACTTGAAAAAGTTTGTACCCCTCAGTTTCGGTAAGTGAAGAAGAGATAATGACAGGATAAGAGTTATCATGGAAACGAAATTCATATTTCAGGTGTTCAAGAAGAGGTTTCAGATTAGTCTCTTATTTCATTTTTGGGTTAGATAACTCAAGATTGGAGGAAGGGGATTCAGTTTCTTCATATTCATTTTCATTAATGTTGACCAATGTGGAGTAGTAGAGATTAGAGTTGATGTGGGATTCAAGATATTTTTCAAGTTCCACTAGACTGATGGAGTCTATGAATGAGAGGTCCACATAAACATCATTGTTTATGACTTTGTTAATCATGGTGAAGATTTCACAATATCCTTTATCATATTAACCTGACGAACATGATGAATTGGGGTTAAATTTACTCTTAGAGGTGTACTCAGAATTGTGGATTGAGAATGTAGAGTGATCCTCATATGGGTATCGCACGGCTTAGAAAATGTGGAACTTGACCAGTTGGTCACCAAATTACATGGATTATATTCTTGAATGGACATCTATCTTAGTTCTAGAAGTCATGAGGAATGGTCTTTCTAGAATTAGGGGAGATCGAGAAGATTTTGTCTTATCTTCCAGGTCAAGGATGTATAAATCATCAGGAAAGATAAGATCATTCACACGAATAAGGACAACCTCAATTATTCCCTCAGGACTAGCTCTGCATCGATTGGCTAATTGTATTACAACACCCATTGTATGTAAGGGACCTAGAACAAGGTTGGAGAAGATGGATTTTGTCATGACATTAATTGAGGCTCCTAGGACTATGAGCGTATCATCAATGTAGAAACTTCTAATTTGGCATGGAATTGTAATGGTCCCTGGATACTTTCACTTTATGATAATAGAATATTGGGTGGAAACATTTTCAAAGGTTTTAAGGTGCCTCTTATGGGTACATAAATCCCTGGGAAACTTGGCAAACTTAGGAATTTTCTTAATGGTATCTAAGAGGGGAATGTTCAGTTCAACATGTATAAACATGTCGAGAATTTTAGGATCAGGGTCAAAGGACTTCTTTGTATTAGAAATGGCTTGAGGAAAAGGAATTGGGTTTCTAAGTGGAATGAATGGAGGTAAGGGAATGGTTTTAGATTCCTTTTCTTGTTTCTTTTTATTTTCATTTTCTAGGTCAACATTCAAAGGATTGTTGGAGGACTTATCTTAGGGCATATCAATTTGATTCCCCGATCTAAGTTCAATTTCACTTAAATTACCCTTGGGGTTGGGTAATGGTTGAGCTGGGAGTTAAGAAGAATTTGATTGTTGTTTCTAGCTCAGGTGGGATGCAACTTGACCATTTTGGGCTTTAATGTTTTTGAGGCTGGAATGGGTGAATGAGTCAAGATCTTACACTACACTTTCCCATGGTTTCTTGGAAGAAGAGGCTTGTCCAGGATTGAGATTACCTTGATTTTGGTTCTTGGGAAATCTATTGTATTGGTTTTGGAATTGGGAAGGCTCACTTGGTTAGTGGAATCTAGGAGGAGGATTGTTCCTTTGTTGTTGAGGAACAAAAGGATAAGGCTGTTGAAAGTTACCAACACCTTGACCATATTAAAATAGGTTTGGTTTTTTAGGAGGAAATTGAGGGGGATGAGAGACAAGATTACTATACTTCATTACTTGGTTATATGAAGAATATAATGTCTTATAGTGAGGTTAGTTGATGTTTTTAAGGAATTGACATGATTTTTGAGGGTTAGGGTTCTGTTGAGAATATGCTGCATTGAGATCCTTTGTTCCAGATGAATCAAATTGATCCTCTTGAAGTTTTGGACTTGTGTCAGTTGGATGAACTGGTGAGTTTTAGATTCCATAGTTTTTGACAGGTCCAGGAAACATTTATTGTGAATAAGATGATGTTGGAGCTTTAGTATCAACAGCTAATTGTCACACAATACCTGTAAGTTCACTCATCCACTCATTCATCTGGATTGTCCCTATTGATTGATTATCTTGGGCTTGTTTGACTTGATCATGTTCTTGAGTATTTAATTTTTTTTGTGTTTGCAGCCATGTTACTTATGAGATATCTTGTAGCTGTAGGAGTATTATCAACAAGAGAACCACCACTTGTGGCGTCAATAATAGTTCTCACCATTGCCAATAACCCATCATAGAAGTATTAGACCAAGAGTTGTTTAGGGATTTGGTGGTGTGGGCTGGTTGCAACACGATTTTTGAACCTCTCCCAGTACTCATGGAGTGATTCACATGGGAATTGATGAATACCACTTATTCCCATTCGGATAGAAGTTGTACAAGAAGCAAGAAATAATTTCTCTAAGAAGAGTCACTTCATGTCATTCCATGTGGTTAAGGAACTGGGAGGAAGGTAGTAGAGACATGACATACTGGAGTCATCTATGGTGAAAGGGAATTTTCAATGTTTTATTTGTTCCTCAGAAACCTCTTGAGGCTTCATAGTAGAGCACACTACTTGGATATCTTTAAGGTGGAGATGTGGATCCTCACCGGCTAGCTTGTGGAAATAAGGAAGAAGATGAATCAAAACTGATTTGAGTTTGAAGTAAGCCTCTATGTTTGGATATTTAATACCATGAGGTTAGAAATTCATATTAGGTTTAAAATGTTCTTAAAGTGTCTATCCCCTAGGATTTTCCATTTCTAATTCAACCAGTTGGACAAGGAGTGGTTCTTTAATGAGTTGATTATCTTTTATGTTCCTCCTAAGTTGTTAAAGTGTTTTTTCAATTTCAGGGTCAAACAAATCTGAGGGATTGTTTGGGAAGCTACGAGGCATTTAGATTTATGTTGGATGAAAGAGGAAGATAAGTTTTTCTTTGTGTTTTTTTTTTCATTTTCTGTTTTTTATGAGAAGCCTTGTATTTCTTTGTTTTTTTCAATTTTTTTAAATTTTGTTTTTTTGGGTTTTTTTACAATAACCAGAAATTAATGACTACATAAAGCACTATCCCTGGGAATGGCAGCATTTTAAATCATGTTATATTGTCATCTATCGACCGTTAAAATTTCTGATGCTCTAGTAATGTGTATATCAACACTCAGGTCGATTCCTCAGTGATGATACTTTTTTATAGTCAAATTATTTTAGTTGATTGAATTTATATTTGGGGGTTTGTTTGAAGAGATTAAAGGAACTGATTTATCAATTAAATAATTTAATAAATATTGGGGTGATTTCATCATTAGGTAGTTAAACTTGGGATACCCCTGAGCTTTTCTTTATATTGCCTTAAATTAATACACATGTCACAAGTTGATGTTGATTGGAATTCCCAAGTGTTAAGGATTTAATCAAAGCCTTAACATAACTTAGGGTTCTAATCATAATCATATGTTGTTTATTTTAGTGTATTTATGGTTTCAATAATCCATGTAAACCACTCATTAAACAAAAAAAAGTCATTAATCCATGACAAGTTTAGTCCAACATATACAATGTTAAATTAATGAATACTCATCGAGCATAATCTATCAATCGCTTAACATCCCTAAATTATGACTCACCCCAATGAGAGATTTACACAGACATTGAAATTATTAATAATCTTGTTATAATGATTATCATTATAAATTAATAAATTAAAAAAATAAGTGGATAATAAAAAGAGTGGTCCGTCGAATACACACACAAAGGATAATGAGAATTAAAAACAGACTTTTGATTGAATAAGGAAGAAAAATAAGGGAATGTGTTTTATCTTGATTTAAACTATTTTAAGAACATTAATATTATACTATATAAGGTGTATGAGAATAAGAGATATTGAAGAAGAAACTTGAATTAAAACAGAATTACAAAGACAAACACTTGTGAAATTACAATCGAGGAGAAACACAAAAGTAAATGAAAACAAAGAGAGGAGGAAATATCTCTCAAGTGAAAAATTGAGTATGTAAAGTCCTAAAAAGACTTTTTAAAGGGTTTTTTCATGCCAATTGATGATCTTCTCTTCTGAAATGCCAACTCTTTTGAAAGGAAAGTAGGGGATGAATTTATATCCAAATGTTGCGGGCTATTTTAATTCCAAAAATACCACTCCACATAAATCGCCACTTTTATAAATTAGACAGCTGCATCTTGAGATATGATCTTATTACAAGATGTAGATAAATACCTCCTCTGACTAATTTGAAAATGTTGCGGCTATTGGACTTAAGGAGCCATAGTTATGGCAGTTCGATTAAACAATTTTAATCTACCCATTTCAATACAAACTTTTTGAATTCCAAAATGTGAAGGAGGTTTTGAATAGGAAGATGTCTTAAAATATAAATTCTTTATTAAAAAATGTCTTCCTCATATATTTCCACTTTCACACTGCAAAATCTCAGTTTTATTAGATGATTACATCATCAGATATGTCATGAATACTATACTTATTTGTTTTCCCATCCAAAATGGTGGGATGAGTTTAAATAAATCATTTGGGCCATTTTTATTTAGATTTGGTCCTTTATATTTTTATCCAAAACCCTTACATTGTCCCTAGAAAATTGGAGGAGAATAAAGGAATTTGGACTTCCTGATGGATCCCAGAAATTAAATCTTCCCAGATGGGCCAGTTTCTTCACAGATTCTGTGGGTCTTCTTGTGTGGTCCATATGACCATTCAAATGGAAGAATGAGACCATAATTCCTTCTAATGATATGTGAGAAATTGAATATTAAATCCTAAAAACAATAACCACACAATTGGGATCTATATAAGGCGATGTATAAATAAAATAGTAAACTGACTCAATTGGACTATTTCTAAAAATGGTCAAAAATTATACTTAGTATTAAAACATTAATATTTCACACAAATTATGCACATTTCATATAAAATCAGTAAAGGGAGTATATAATAAGTCATGAAACTATAAATAACATCAATTACCATTATATTTTTCATTTCTATCATTCCCTCTAAAATTATTATTGAACCCCTTACCATTTTTCATTATGTTTTAAAATATTTTAGTAAAGTTAGTTATATCATATTTCTCACATTCTTGTGACATAAAAATCAGAAGAGTTAGAGATAATAGTTAAATTGTTTTAAAAAAATACTTTTATTCTCTTAATTATTCTCATCTATAATATTTGTCAACTTGAGTTCAAATTATAATAATTGACCATTGAGTTCATCCAATGTATACTCCTTGAAATTATTACTTTCATAAATTTATACATTATTTTAATGAATCTTCTTCAGTAGAGATAGTAGCATACAATCAATAAATATTTTATTATCTAGATCCTCTCTAGGAGATCTCAAACCATTTATAATTCTTGTAGATATAATAAACATCTTGTTCATTTATTCTTTTTCGTACATATTAAAGTATTGATATTTTTCACATTGCATCTAATGATATGTCATCTTCAACTTTTCAGTGCAATATTTTATAACATGTAGTATCCTCAAAATATATTGGGTAGTCTTACTAGATGATACATGTATAAAAAAATTCTGACTAATATCAGAATATAATATATCTATAACTTTTTAGTTGGAAACATACTTTAATAAATTATTTCCCATAAGTGTATCTAGATCAGTATCAGGTAATTTGTATGATTTTATTGTTATCCTCTAATTATTATTACCTATATTATTAATATATTTTTATATCCTCACCTTCTAGTAACCATAGTCATTTACATTGAAGTATAGTGGTTTTTTAGGGATATAATCATCCTTAGAATTCATTCCTAACATCTCACAAAAATAATTTCCTGGGATTATTAATTCTTGGAAAATATTATCATAATAAAAATATAATAAAAAATCAAAAAGGAATGGGCTCTGATGCCAATTTTTTGGTATTAAGAAAAATAAATAGTGCTAAATAATCCTTATAAGGAACTATATCTGATACCAACTATTGGTCAAGTTATAGATGATAATATGGTTTAGATGGGGTCAATAAAACTTTTCAAAAATTTAAATGGGATAAGTAAATAGTGTTCAATATCATATTTAATCATATTATATAGATACAGGTCATGAAAATAAATTTTAAGTGTAATTTTAATAAAATATAAGTGCATGTGTAATGGAAAACATAAAAATAAGAACTCAAAATTTATATATTAGTTTAGATATATGTTATCCTATGCCTAATTTGAACTCTTATAATCTCTATAAGATAAATAGAATCCTCTAAAATAGACCTTATTTTCAAATTTTATGATAACCTTTTACAAAAACACTACCTTTTACAAATATAGAGTCATAACTCGAATACAACCCTTTATTTCTATGAGATGAGGAACAACCGAGAAAAACCCTTATTTTAAAAGTGATCCATAACTATAATAGAACTACCTTTTATAGTGGAGGTATAAACAAGAGCACAATCCTACTTTTATAAGGTAAAATCATACAATTAATAGATAAGGTACAAATAAAAAATAAACAATTCAATAAAGAAATTAGAATAGAGAAGATGAAGAATATATAAAGTTAATGAAAATAGTTCACTCCCATAATAATATTTTCTGTTAAAGATCATTGTTTATCATAGTAGTATAATAATAATTATTATATGATAGTTTCAACACTTCTTTATATCATGTAACCAGTTCATCTCTCAATCAATTTTTTCAATCAAAATTTATATGAAAATTATCTAATAATCAGTTCATAATATTCATTATCATCCCCATGTTGTTGTTTTCATATTTTTATTCATCCATTATATTATTAAATTAGTTTTTAAAATATCATAAACTTGTATTTTAAAATATAAGTTAATAAATTAACATAATAAACAATAAATAATATTTCAAGTTAAATACATCATTAAAATCTCAAACACTCAATATAGAAATTCATTTGAGCTTGAGAATTATTTGTATATATTCATAACTTGTAAATTTATGCCAATATATGAATCATTATTCATTCTATGTATGAATAATTTTTGATTCTATGTAAGTATGAATACATTCTTTGTATGATTCAATTTTTTTATTTAATATTCATTTATATTTAAGTATGATTGAACTTATTATGAGTAGGTATCATTTTATACTTGGAAAATTTATACAACATATGAGTTATTTTTCAGTTTATATATGAGTCATATAAAAAATTATATTATTCGAGTGTATTTTTATATGATTCATACCTCGACTTAGAAAAATCCTAAATAATGTAACAAAAATAATAATAATAGTAATAGTAATAAATAAAAGTAAAATATGTTTAAGAAAAGGTAAATAAATATATGAGAAATTATAATTATACCATTTTTTAAAGTGAGTTTAGGTAAAAATTTGGGGTAATTGTAATATTAAAAAACATGAAAATGGAAAATCAGTCAAACTTTAACACTAACAAACAATCTTCATCCTAACACTAACGAACTGTTTCATTTGAAAATAATTAATTGGGTAATTTTATTCATTTATAATATTCTTATTTATAAAATGTTTTGTATAAACTAACATTTCCTTTTAAAACATTAGTTTCATAGTTATTGATTATACTTGTTTTAATAAAATTTTAATTATAGGAAGGGGATTTAAAATTCATTTTTTCTATCAAAAATACTGACTATGAAATTATTTTAGTAGTGCGTTAGGTTCTAAGTTGGTGTTAAAAACAAAATAATTAATTAACAAAATTATGGTTATATATATTTTAATATATTACTTTTAATAAAATTATTATTAAACCAAAATATATTTGTATTAGGTGATCGTTTTAGTGACGTGTTTTCTTGGTAATTAGTTATGAATTTCCTTGTATTTTTTATAAATTCTTATTATTACATGATGGATAGTGCCTCATTTTTATTGTTAATATTATATTGGAATTATTTTTAGTGATATTTTTATTTTTATTTTTAATTTACAGTAGTATATTTTAAATATTGTTTATTCCATGTCTTGTGACTCATTTTGATTGAATCTAGCATGCTTGGTTCATTTCTATGTTTTATTTTATCCATGTAGTAAATTATTAGTTTTTTTGTGTTTATATGTAACATTTATTTATTTCATTATAATATGATACTAAGATTGTACATGTGACCATGAGTATTATTTTGTTGTATTAATCTTGTTAATGCAATATTTGGTGATGTACACATGATCATGTATATTTATTTAATAGATATCATGTAGAAAGTATTATATAATTATTTTATATTGATTAAAAATATATTCTATCTAGTGATGGAATGGGATGATCCCATAATTCCCTAACATGGTATACACTTTCCCATTTCCCTAGGGGATAATCTATAAGCATTCCTTGATTTTTTATATATTATTTCTTTTCTCATTGATGGTTGTTTCACCCTAACTCAGTAGTATGCATTTTCCATCTATATTATGATCTTGAATCAAATCAGGTTTATTCAATTTAGGACCCTCATGGTATATGGAGTTAATTTTTAGAGTTATTATTTATCAATAAGTTAATTTTTTCCCATTTCTGGTATGCTTTGATTGTTGCTTGAAAAGATAATTTTCTATATATGTATGTAAATGTGTATCCATATTAATTAATACACATGTTTATTAATTGTGTGATATGATACATCATTGTTAGTTCCTTAATGAGTATTTTTTATCACATCCTAAATGTGCACATTGGTGTAAATGTCGTTTCACTTATTATATTTTAGGTAAAAAGGAGTACGCTGATACCTATTGGGTATTCTTGGTTTTTATCAGAACAAATATCATAAGATAATGTTTAAAATCCACTATTATTTTGGAGAATTCATGTCCATGTTTGGTTGTATAAGTGTTGGTACATCATCACTTTTATTTAGATTATTGTTTTGGAGTGCCTAATCTCTATGTTTTATCTATTAAGCATTGTTATATATTGATCTGTAACATTTTTTTGTTTTATTTCATTAATATAGATATGAATTCCCATCTCTTTTATCTCATTATTAATTTTTACAATATATCTCCAACATATAAAATATTTCAATACATAATTTAGGTTACAAGTTTGTTTTGGAAACATTTGATATGTAGATGATTCATATTATATTTTCAATAAGATCCATTCATGAATTATGTTGTTAATTAAAGAAGCTAAATCATTACCCAATGATGAACCAAGACCCATAGCACTATTCACCAATCCCTATGGATCATGGAATGTCGTTGAGATTTAGTGATGACCTAGCTTGATTTTTTTATTGGTATTTTAGTCCAGTTCATTTCAAATGGTCTTGCAGTGGGGTTAGATTTATTGGGTTTTTTTGTTAGACAGAAACTAGTACTACCATGAATTGATTAATAACCCATAAATAGTCCCAATAAACCTCTTTACATTGGAATACCAAGATACCAGGGGAAGTCTAGGTACTGAGTAGGCACCATATGTTAAATTGAGGAATTTTTTTAAATGTATCAAGTATAATATGATGAAATTGAAGAGGTTTTATATAGGAAAACGAAGTGATAAATTCTTAATTGGTTCATGCATCATTAGTATAATAGAACATTAATACATCTGAATTGAATTTATATGATATTACTATTATATGTGAATGACATTAATTAATTATAATAAAATAATATTGTAATTAGTTTTTTCATAAATACTTTATTAGGGGTGATGTAATTAATTAATATTATTCATATATATAATTTTTTGTTATATATGATTCATTGATTCAAAAGTAAAACTTTGTTAAGGATAATTCCTATTTTAATTAGTGAGATATTTTTCTTTATGATCTATGATCTATTTAATGATGTCATATTAATCATGTTTATTAATTTTGATATTAACACTCCACGTAATATATGTTTTGTGTTTTTAAGGTATATATATATAGTTTTATAATATGGTGTTTAAAAATAGAATCATACTTTTAAAAGTTCCTATAAAATTGAAATGTGTTTTTCTAATACTAAAGTTTTATTCTAGTTAGTTTAATGAAAAATTTGTTGTTTTAAAAGTAAAATGTTAGTTATAATTATAAAATAAAATAGAAATAGTGTAAAAATATTTAAATAATGAAATTTTTTCTATAAATTTAAAAACTAGTGGAAGATCATATAAATAAGGCCATTGGTAATTCATATGGTGGGGAGAACCTTATATAATATTCATATGTAGTTTTTATGTTTTGGGAAACTTGAGGATGTTATTATTTTATTATTTTATTCAAAATTAAGGTTTTAAATTGTTTTTATTAGTTTTAGGAGTTATTAAACATAATCATAGTGGGTACCTTGGGAGAGAATTTTGAGTATATTAATAGTAAATTAGTAATTTTAATATATAAATAATTTTAGGTACAAATTCCATTAGATTTATTGGGGGTGATAATTCATGTGGTGTGAAGGTAATAGTGACTTAAAACCTAATTATAAATTAAAAAAGTGAAAACATGGGATTCTATGAATATTTGGATTTCTAACGGGGTTTATTTATTATTGTGGGATACAATAATGAATTAAATTATTATATGGTGAAATATTAGGTGTTTTTACATATGGTTTGAGGTTTCATTGTAATTTTTAGAAATTGGGTAAGTATGAGAGTTGGTTTCATCTATAATTTATAATTAAAAAGGTCATTGGGAAACTTATGGTGTGTATTTAATACCCGATGAGGTGTGGTAAGGGGGATGGCTAGGTGGTTCCATTTGGTACATTGTGGCCCTATACTGGTAATATGGTAGTCCTAAGTCAATTTTTTTTAAAAAGAAATAAGTGTAACTTAGAACTTTATTTTCTTTATTTTTACCTCCAAATGATATCATTCAATATCATTCATCTCAAGTAAATCATATGTTCTCCCTTGGATCATTTTTTACTTTCATTTTCTACTTTTCATCCTTCTTCAATTCATAGATTATGTGGGTGGTTTTTATCTCTAAATTAAGGTAAATATCCTTTTTTATTCTCTTATTCCCTCTTTTATCCCACTATGTTCATTTATTTTCATGATATTAGGGAATATATGATGTATTCTACTAAATCAAGGAGGAAACCATCTAAAAAATGATATTTGGAATTTCTTAGCTAGTGGAAGTCAAGTTGGATTATATGTATATCGTTAGCCAAAATTTTAATGGTATGTGGTTGTTGGGTGATTAATTCTATGATTTTTATGATTTTTTGATACAATTAAATGTTATTTATGTTGAATGAAATATTATTTTTTCCCATTTTGGTATCTAGTGTGTTTAAAAAGTTGTTGACATGGGTTTTTATTTGTTTTTTATTGTTCTTTATTTGTAGTTTATATGTAATTGGAAATATTTGGTTATATAAATTTTCTTTGATGGTTTTAAGGGATTAGTGGTGTTCTGTGGAGTAAACGTATCTCCCCAATGGTTATAGTGGGTGATCTTAACCCTCTATATGAGATTCATGTTATACTTGAGATATTCCCTCCATTTGTTTTTCAAATTAATAATTAAGTAAAACAAATATTTTTGAATTATGAATGGTTAATTTCTCCAGAATAGTTTAATAATACAAGATAAATATATTCAATGGAATTTTACTTGGAACCATGTAATAGCTTCATTTCATTCCACTTCTCCTTAAATCCTTGATTTATAAACATCTATAAGTTGAATTTTTATCAATGTTTATTAATCTTGGTGATGTTTAAATTGAATGAGAAATATTAAACATATCCAATTGATCATTTGTATTTATTTAATTATATATCCTTGAATTTTCTCACATAAAATAGATTAGTAGGCAATGTCTTTCTTTCTAAAGTGTAAATTGATTCCATAGACGTTTTGTACATGGTTTCTTTTATAAATTTTTGGAATTTTTATTATTAATATAACTTTATATTTTTATAAATAAGAAAGGTAAATATATATTCATGCATCATGAATATGATCTAAATAATAAAGGTTATTGTCTAAATGTTTTTAAAAAATACTAAAAAATTTAAAAATTAGAAGGAATATTTATTGATTCATGTTTGGGTTTTGTCATAAGATTATATTTTAGAAAAAACATTATACGTTTTCACTTGACATGGGGTTTGAGTTAATAAGTAGTGTTAATGTTTTACCTCCATAATAAATTATTTTTTGGTACACTAATTAAATATAAAACTTTTATTCATAAATGAAATTATCACTGAATGGAAATGCATTAGGTAAAGTGAACCCTCTTCACAGATTTTATCATATTTTATAAAAACTAGACTGTTTCCTTCCAAAAATTGATTTAATTATAATGAAACAAACAATAATTAAAATTGATTATGAATTGCATCTTTTATGAGATAATAGTTGGGTTAATCATGTAAAAAGGAATGATTTGGGGATTATACTTTTTTGGTTTCAATATATAAACCAAGAATTTATACAAATTAATTTTGAATTTCTTAATAAGGGAATGAACATATAATTGGTTTTGTATAAAGACTTTTAGTTTGAATATGGTTTCATTTGAAAATTATTTCCTATGTAATTTCATTCTTCTATAACATGTTTTTTAATATGTTTTAAAAAACAAACATTTCCTTTTAAAACATTAGTCTTATAATTATTAATTATATTTGTTTCAATAAAATGGTAAGTGTGGGAATGGATATTAACATTATTTTTAGTAATAAAAAACACTAACTATAAAATATTCTCTTTAGTTTGTTAAGTAACATGTTTATATTTAAACCAAAAAATAAAATTAATTAAATGATGTTTCTATATATTTATATAGTTCATTGGTAATAAAAAGGTTCTTAAACCAAACATTAACTGTATAAAGTGTTCATTTTAGAGAAGTGTTTCTCTTGGTTGTTGGTTATATCTTGGATTATATTTTTCATACATTCTTATTATTATACCATGTATAGTTCTTCATTTTTAATGTTAATACTATGTATTGAATATTATTTTCACCATGACTATTCTTTTATTTGGAATTGTACTATTATATTTGAAATACATGTCTTTTGATTGATTTGGATTGAAACTTTCATGCTAAATGTTTTTCCAAGTTGTATTATATACATGGATTATCTTATTAATTTTAATATATTTATATATTGTATTTATATCTATGATGTTAATATGATTTTATGGTTTTTCATATGATTATGTGTATTATTATTATTATTTAGCATTGCAATTTTATGGTCGGTGATCAATACAAGATCATGTATATTTATTTCATATATTTCATGTATATAGTGATATATTTCTATTATAGATTTATTAAATAGATATTTTAGTGATTTAATGGGGAGGTCTTATAGAACTTTGACATAGTAAATAATTTTATCTTTCCTGGAGAGATAGGCTACAACATTTCCCTTACTGGGTATACACTATTCCTTTTTTTTAGGATGGGTGTTGCACCCTAACTTGGTAATATGTATTTTTCATTAAAATTACAATTTAGAATCAATGTAGGTTTGTTCATGTAGGGAGACTCCTTGTAAATACACAAACATTTGAATAATATTATTTTCCTAAATTTGTGCGTTATTTTATTTTTTATTCAACAAAACTGTATTCTTTAATTAATGAAGTTAGTATAATTAAAATGATATCAGTGGGTTTCAATTATAATGTGATCATTGGTAAATATGACCATCAGAAACTATACTCTTAACATTATGATTATTTCTTATATATACAAATAATCATCGATTCTTAATACAGAAAAAAGAGTCAATGGCCTCATCTAGTAGACTCAGGTCATATGAGGCCCATCTATTGGAACTTGGAAAAGAGGTTACATCACTACGATTTACTTTGGACCAAGCCTAAGCTAAACTCCAACATATGAAGCTTGAATGGAATCACCTAAGTTATAAGTTCAAGCTGATCGAAATATCCACTTGAGTAATATTGTCTGAACCGCCCCAAGATTCTATCACCATAGCACACCTTACCCTTATGTTCTATGCATGTGTTATAAGGTGCTATGTAAAAAGTCCTTAGTTTCATTGTGTAATCCTTTTGTATAAATAAAATTGTTATTTATTCTAATGATAAAATTTGTGAATTTAAAAAGTTTTGATAAATATAGGATGAATTTATAGAAGTTCCATATTATTGGTGAATTTTGGAAAAAGGGTAATTTAAAATATTTTTTTATACATTAAATAATTAATAATGTGAAATTATTTTCAAAAAATGGTCTTCTACAGTTGTGATCAGTAAGAAATTCTGAGTTTAATAAGATCAACTTAATTTATAGTGAATAGTAAATTATGAATTGTAATATTACCCTTATGAATAGTAATGTGACCAATGGAATAGTATCCTCACTTAAGAAAGTATAAATATAATTTAGGCATATTGAATGGTGAAGTGATACAATAGAACAAGTAAATAACTATTTCAGAAATTATTAGTTATGTATTAGTATTTTTTAGGTAAAGAGAGTTTTTACTTAAAAATTCAATATCTCATAATTAGAAAATTACTTTCATACAATGGAGGTCATTTTTGAGTTCAGATCATTAATATTAGGTTAGGGTGAAATTATGAGTTTTTTATAAAATGTTTTGTTTTTCGGTGAATAGTAAAAATACATTTTTGAGTTTTTGTGGGATTAATGACATCATTAATGATGTAATAATGATGTAATAATTTTGGTAGACTTTTGAATAGTATAATATGTTATTAGGTTTCCCAAGTGGATAATATTGTGGGAAAATACCATGGTCAAGCACGTGGTTTTGCAAATACCACTGATGAGGTGTCCCTTGGAAATTAATAAAATATTCCCTCACTTTTGCTATAAATATCAAGCCATTCCCTCATTCCTTTCATTCCAAAATCATTCTCAAAAAAGATCCGGTCTTTTTTCCTCCCAAGGTTTCCTCCCAAGTTTCCCTCATGCCCCCTAAGTCCCCAACCTTTGAGCTTTAGAGGTTACTCTTCAAGTTAAGGGAACCTTTCACCTTCCTCTTTTAAGTCATGACATCCTCTATGTTATGTCTTCTAGTTTCCATATTATTATGTTGAGGAATGTTCTTATATATACTTATTGTAGTCCGTTTCATGTCTAGTTGATGAGAGACCCTTTATGCTCCCATCAACTTATTTTATGAATTTTTTAAGAGATGTTGTTAGGCTGCTGAATTTTCATAAAATAAATCGCATCTTCTCTTTTCTTTCATGTTCCATTTTTATGTGGAATGTAATTAAAACATCAATACTATGATATTATTTAAATTTTATTGTATCCCTATACCATATTATTAGTCATTTATGAGTGTGTGACCCTTTTCCACTCTCTTTTTCATGTTTTCTAAAACCATGTTATATAGTTGTTATACTGTAGAAATTTCATCTCAAAATCTCTCCCTCTCTTTTTCTCAAGAAATTATATTGTTTTATTTATGTGAATACCCAAATCTACTTTCATTTCTATAGGTATTCATCAATAAATAAAATTTATCTATTTTATTATGGAATTGAAATACATGAAACCATCATTCCTTTTCCAAGGGTAATAAAAGACATGATGATCGTGTTTCTAAGCAGTTTTAAAAAGTTGCAATTTTGAAATGAAACCAATTTATTTTATTCTCTATGGGATATTTATGAAATGTTTTATTATGATCTATGTGGATCACATGAAATTAAAGATATATTAAGTGTTTTCCCTGAAATCTCTCTAATGCATTGGGTAAAGAATTTTATCTCAAAAGATGACCAGTTTTATGATACCTTGGTGAATAACCTTGGTAATTTTTATGACACCTTGGGGATATACCCTGGTGATATTTTCATGAATGTCTAAATTATATGTTGCAGACATATTTTCAATTTATGATTCATATTATTATTTCTATGATATGCTTCTGTATCACTCATTTATGATATCCCTCGTGTTCTTATTGATATCGCTTAAGGTAACATGTAAATTGTTTCACTTGTTTCCCTTACTAGGCCTTCTTCTCACCCTTTCCTTTGGTGCATGTCTCTAGGTTATGAGATGTAGTAATTTTACTTAGTATGAACATATTATGAGGCCTTGAAAGTGGATTAGAAGAATTTTTTATGTTGTTTTCATGTATATTGTTCATTATTTCCAATAAACAATACTTTAAAGATCCTCTGTTTGTAAAATGTAATGAAAAGATATGTAATAAAACAGGAGGGATGTCATACTCCTGGTATATGGAGTTACTTGTTATAGTTAGTATTCATCTATAAGTTATTATTTTTCCATTGTTTTCATGTTTATATTGAAAACTGATTTTCAATATATGTGTGAAAACATGTAATAATTTTTATATATACATATGTTTATTCACTATATGAGTTGATACACCACTGGTGGTACCCTTATAAGTATTTATTCCCACACTCTGTATGTGCACTTTGATGTACGTGTTATTTCATTTTCCATATTTTAGGTGTGAACGGGTACGCTGATAACTATTAGATGTGCATCTTTATTCTATTCATGAATTTTATATGAGTAGGGTTAGTATCCAATATGGTTTTGGAGCATTGGAGGATATGATTGATAGTTGAAGTGTTGGTACGTCACTAATTTTATTTATATTATTGTTATGAAGTACCTAATATCATACATTTTTCTATTAGACACTATTTTATATTAATATAAATCATTTTTATTCCTTGTTCAATTTATATAGGTATGCATGTTTTTGCTTTTATATTGTTATTTAGTTATATTATGATTCAAAAACATGAAGGTTGTCTTCTAATGTATTCAGTTTACATGTTTTTTTTGGAAAATTCTCAAATATAGAAGAATCATATTATATTTCTGATAAAATCTATTCATGTATATATTACTATTTAAAGTTGGTAAATAATTCCTTAATTGTGAATCAAGACCAATGGTGCCATTAAATAACCTCACACTATCTCTATAGTGACCCACATCTTTAAGGGTTTTAAATTATTGAATATTTTTTTATTTTGATCTAGTGGGGGATCAAATATTGAACCACGAATAGAATTGGAAATATGAGAATTTTGACATCCTTAAATTCTATTTTTGGAAGTATGTTGTGGTTGAGTTGGTGGTACTGGTATTAGGGGTAATTTGAATAAGGTTCGGCTGTTCTGAAGGGCTCAAATTTAGAAATCTATGGCCATTAACACTATGAATGGAGATAGATGAGGAGATAACTCCACTTTCCAAAAATTTCAATCCATGAACTATGGATTTATTCATTTAAAATTTTGATTATGTCTGAGAAACACTTGTCTAGGTGGTTCATGTAATGAGCACCCAATTCACACCATAAAATGTTTCTATGGTTTTTAAAAAAAAGGGGGGTCAGATCCCCCCTATTTTTGGTCGCCCAAAAACACATGGGGAGGAACTTATGGCCGATTGGGTTCATATACCAGTAGTTTTATTATTATATCTCAATAGTGTAGTGGTCGTATGAGTAAATGATCATGTTTTTAGGATTATATTTTTTTGGGAGGTGTTCTTGTGGTTAGTTGTGGTGTGGGAGACTCCACAGGCTATTGGATGAACCTGACATGTAGTGGGGAATGGTAAATGGGTTAGTCATGTGAGCCTAGTTTTTATGGGAAGTGAATCATGGTAGCATGAGTCTAGTTGTGATATTGGGTTTACTAGAGTGTACACTATTAGGTTCACGTGAGCCCGAGTAGGATCATGATAGAGAACCTATGAGAGAGTTCTTATTAGATAACTTTATTCATGGAGTAGGTGAGTGTGTTTTGGTTTATATTTTTTCGTAAAACTGGTATAAGTTGGGGCTAGTGGTCATTGGGTAATCATAGTTTCAATTGAGTTGTGGATCGATGAATGGGCTTCATGCAGGTCTAATGAAAATTGATCAGGGTACCATGGTGAAATCGAGTTTATTGGATGTCATTGAATGAATTTTTAGGGGTGGCATAGTGCCATGGGTTAATAAGATTTGAGTTTGGCTTGGAGGATTAGCATGCATGTGAAGTGCAGCTATTGAGGTTAACACTTGGGTAGTGTTGTAAGTGAATCCATATAGTGCTGAGTCCACTATTGGATATTGTATTACATGATCTACACTGATGGTGGGTTGTAGAACATCGAGGATGTAATTCTTAGTGGTCCAATAATGGGAGATGCTTGATGTTTCTTGTTGACACTCAGGTATTAGGGATATGGCCATATCTAGTCATGTGCAATAATAGACAATGTTTGGGCTAAGGAAACTAAGTTTTTAGTTTGGTAGGGTGATGATAAGATACTCCAATGGGGGTTGGAATCATAATGGTAATAGTTGAATGACATTCATACCAAAATGGATCATTTATGTGGGGGATATTGGTAGATGGATAGTCAAGGCAACACTGAATATTGATTTCTAAGAAGATCTAATTTTATCTAGTACCTTGGTAAATACTATATTTGATGTTTGGATCTATTTTTTTCAAATTCAATGCATTTGAATCAAGTTTGAGGTGATTTTTATATATTCTGAGAGTGGGTTGGATTAGTAGTGTGTCGATGCTTAGGGTGAGATCATGGTAGATGGTGTTATGTTTATTGATCTAATTATGGAATTTTACTAGTAATCAAGTTCAAAATTCACTATGGGTGCTTCTAAAATTATATGATGCCTCTCGATATTAATTTACCATGATGGAGTTTAGATAACTCATTAATAGGTAGAGCTGAGTGTTTTTTAAAAAAATTAGTCTATGTATATTTGACTGGTATTTTGACATGGAATTGAACATGATGGGGTGGAAACTACATTAGGGGCATCATGTGAGATGTGGTTGAGGTGGTTTGGGGATCGAATATGTAGTTCTAATGAAAAACATGTGGACTTGGGAGTGGTGGTTTGGGTTGCACAGTAGAAGAAGGTTTAGTATTAAAAGGTATAATTTTGCAGTTTAGTGTTAAATTAATGACTGAGATAGGTTAGGATATGCGGTTTTAGGATTACCATGGATTTTTGGGGATTAGTATCCTTATGGTGGGGAGTTTGTAATGAATCATGTTATTATGGGTTTTAAATTCTTGAAGAATACTGAATTTTGATCTGGATTAAGGTTCAGATATTGAACTAGGACTTAGATTGGAAATTGGAATGTTGAGATGTCCTTAAATGGTGTTTTTGGATATAGTTTAAGGCTCGTTTATGGTGTTGAAGTGGATCCTTGATCCACATTGATTAGTAAAAATTTTATAATTATAATATTATTTATTTCATATTTATTATTTCTAAAATCTTTTATTTCAATCCTTTATTCTCTCAAATATGTAGGATTGATTGTAAATATTCTTTAATAATTGTGTTTGTTAAGTATTTCCTGAACGAGTTCATATTTAGATGGGTTAATTTTGGTTTTATAATATTAATATATTTTATAAAATATAAATCATTCTTAAAGTGACCATAATACATAAAGTACAAGTGATCACCTGACTAGATGCATCAATGGCATAAACAAATTCAAGAGACCATAAGACAGTGAGTAATAACTTTTATAACTATTGAAGTGATTGCATGAAAAAAAATCCAAGTGACTGCAAGAAAAAAATATAAGTGGTCACCTAAACAAAACAAAACATTCAGACACATGCCTATGGATTGATCGTAAGAAAATATGTTGAAATTTGTCTATGTGTTGAATCAACCACATGAATATTTTGAACTAGTCGTGCTAAAATTGATCAAACACAAGTTGAAATTTCAATCGACTATGTGTTCAAATTTTGATCGATCATAAGTAGAAATTTTGATTGGCCACATGTTAAAAATATTATTGACCACGCATTGAAAAATAGATCAACTAAATATTGGAATCAATAGACCATATGATAAAAATAGTGACCTTCAATAAGGTGATACTTACCATAAGTTATTACTTGTCTTGGTAAATTTATCATTTCTTAAGGTAAGTGTTTGCTATGATACTCTATTTTTCATAATTTTTATATTTTATATATTTTAATTTAATTCAAGATTGTGTGAAGAGTTTTCATTGATCTAATGAATTATTAAATACTTTTTAATTATTTAAATACTAAATAATTTTATTTAGAAGAATTTTATAAAATATTAAATGATCATCATGTGGATTATAGTTTCATGAAGTTTTCTTCGAAGAACCCAAGTTTCAAATTTAAATTTTTTGAAATTTGAACAGATTTCATCACACAATTTATGAAATTATTCCAATTATTTTTAATTATATTTATTATATATTATTATTATAATATTAATTATTCTAAAAAATTCCATTGTATTTTTGGTTTTAATATTATGGATTATTAAATCGAACCACATGGGAAAAATTTATGTATGCATTAAATTAAGGAGTCGTGTGTTTCGTTGAGAAGGATGAAATGAAATAATCTTCATGATTTCAATATATTATGAATGAATGAACACTATATATTATGTTGGAAAAAACTAGATGAAAATAAAGAGGTTGAGGATATTATTTAATTATATTGTGTGATATACCAAAAAATTTTGGAAAGATCCCCTTTTATTAAAAAAAGAAAAAATAAGACAAAAAGTGGATGGATGGGGTCATACAAGCATGTGTGCCCTCATGTCAAGCTGAACTACAGAAAAGAAACACTCAAATATCAAAGTCACTCTAGTATGAAATCATACCAGTCAGGATCATAATCTAAAGGACCATGTGACATGGTAACCATAGTTGGATTTAGATATGAATATTCTTTTCAACATCTTTCATTCCTAAGAGGTAATAGTTTAAAACCTTTATCAGCCATAACAACATTCATTCCTTTGGAAAAATCCTGACTATAGGTTGGTTTTTTTGGTGAGTCCCCATCACTTGGAATTTTTTTTATCCCTAATATAAGGACCTAATCCTTTATTATCCTTTTCCAGAATCACATCAGGTGTCATTTCACACTCATTTATAGTGTCCACATTATGATTAGGCACTATAGTCAGGGAAAATAATATCCTCGATCCAGTTAAGTTATGTCTACATTCCTCTATTTCATGCATCAGCAAACATTGTTTCATATCGTTAACCACTTTAGGATCCTGAGCAATTTCTTGAGAAATATCTTCCACCACTTTTGAAATAGTAGAACCCATATTATTACAACCTCTTCCTATAGGGGATTTGTTTTCAACAAAAAAACCTCTTCATTCGTAGTTGTTTTTCTCCACATCTTCTTCCTACATGAAGTTTCATGGTGCCCTTTTAATGAACAAAAAGAGCATACAACATTTTTACTACACTTATCCTTGACCAGGAAAAATAATTTATAGTCAAGAAAAAAGTTAGAAAAACATGCATATTATACCATTAGATAAATATCATCATCCAAGGTAGACAGAACTATATTTGGAATAAAGAAAACACTTAGATCACCTTCCACCAGGACCCATGCATATTGGCCAAATTTCACAGCCTCTGGGGTCTTATCTATTTTAATTTGAATAACCGCATCATAAGAAATGTAAAAAATGATCTTAGGGTTCTATAAGATCTAGTGAAGACCAAAACATTTGATCCATACTTGAGACCTAGTATTTGTTATAGATAAATTATTGAAAAAGAAGTCTTGTTCTTGAAAGAAAACTCTAGCATAGGGAATGTTGAGAAGATAATTCCCAAAATATACCACTGAAATGGGACGACATCAAAGTATTACCCATGGTTGAATTACATAGAACCTATGAAAATTTTTTAGGGTTAATATGGTCATGGGGAAGGCTATGGTCAAGTTTTTTGGATATGTCAAGAGAAAAATGGTCACAAAGTGATCATGGTGACTATCGTAGTCAAGGTAAAGCAATACATCGAAGACCTATAATTTAAAAGGGATAATATGGTATGTATAATTACATAGACAATGCATAGTGGTCTAGGAGGATATATGTGAAACAAAAGGAATCTAATCATGGTTATGGTGGTGTTTTATGGTTCTTATGGTCTTTTGTTAGGGTTGCAAGAAAAAACGACCAATAAAAGGTGACCATGTCATAATGCTTGTAATTTTAGAGTCAAAATGGGAAAATATTTTTCATAAAACCATTGTAAAGAGTGTATTGGTATGTAATTATAGGACTTGAGACATTGGGGACCACCTGGTTGGTGTAAATCTAGATATGACAACCCCAATCCCACCTCTAATAGGCTAGGGGCTAGCGATAAGCACTGAGAAGACATAACTGGAATGTGAGTCCTTTTCTAGAGGTACCTTTATACAAATACACAACCATATCCACTAAAAAATGTAGAATAATAATAATAAAATAAAACATATATAGTTTAACCATGCATACAATAATCTCAAGGAAATACATCAGAGTGCAACAATATAAATCAAATCATAAAGGGGAAAATACATGCCCAACCAGAAATGAAGTTTTGTCCTAAAAATAACTAGAAATAATAAATATTAAGAGATCACAACACTTGATCTCAAATTCTTACACTAGTATATAGTCAAAGCATCTAATAATCACAATCCTCCACTAATTCCACCATCAATCTACCTATCATCTTAAAAAGATACAACATGTGAAGGAAAATACTATGTAGGGGTGAGCATATACATACCTAGTAGGACACCCTGAAAACTGAAAAGGTATAAATAGAAATATACTAAATAATTTATCTCAAACCATATAAATATAGAGAAAACCCCAAGAAATATTCTCATAAAGAAACCCATATGAGATAGAAAGGGTACCTCTATCTCCATAGCCTATCCAAGGATGAAGAGTTTTCCTATAGCTCCAAAGGTCCATCTCTGATGCCTAGCATCTCACATGTCCATATAAGAAAATGTGTGGATAACCATTAATTTTCCATTGTGATAAATAGTCAAGGTGGTAGAATCTCGAATAGAGGACCCACACCCTGGTGAGATAGGGTGTCTGCCTATTAGATTGGGTAACCTTTCCTTAGTAAGCAGGATGTTACCACTAGAAAGATACATTACCCACACCCATGTGTATCAAGGGGTACCACTAAGTAGATAGAGTACCTTTACCCTAGATTCATAGTGTACCACTCAGTATATAGATGACTTTCACCTGGGTATGATATGGGGGGTTCCACTTGATAGATTGAGGACCCACACCCTAGTGTGATAGAGAGGTTTCACTCAATTCTATACAAAGAATATAGGGTACCCACACACAGGTGTGATAGGGGTGTTTCCAACCACGACATCACTGTGATGATCCTATTTGATCACTATTATCATTAAATTGTTACTTGAATAAGCATCACACTTGAAACACCTCATGTCATATATTAGGATCCACTATGAATTCTACCATCATGTTCTATGTGGAAACTACTCAGGATAGACTACTTATAGTCTAATATATGAGTTTTGAAGAAGCTAATAAGGAAGGTAGACGAATTTACGGGTGGTACATGATGTATACATTAGGTCACACGGTGTGTACCCTCACCTAGGTGCCTGGCCCTTTCCTTGCTTTCACACAACTTGGCTAGCCATGTGGTACTACATGGTGTGTATACATAGCACACAACATGTCTTCGATACTTGAGGCATTCCCATGAACCTCTTCTCATTATTGTGTACATATGGTCATTCCCATGTACTTTGGGTTGTTCCCATTTTCCTATCCATGCTTGTGCTCATGTACACTCAAGGTATACTATGAGTTTCCAGCACTATTTCACATGGAATGTATGGTCCATACACGACATTTGATCTTTATCTTCATTAAAAACCTAGCCACCATTGTCTGGGAACTAAAAATCATCCATTCTTGGGCTATATTCTATATATTCGGGTTTGTCACAAAAAACCCAAGGAAGTATTCACACATATCTTCACATCACAATTTATACCATGAATCGTAAAGAGGAGTGCTGATCTAGGGCTGAATGTGGTTGATCCTCCCTCAGTGGCAAAATTCTAGCCACCTGAACCCATATGGGTCATGCGGTCACACCACATACCTCTTGATTCCACTCTAGATCCCAAATCGACGTATTCATCACCCACATCCCACATCAAACCTTGATCCACCCACAAATCTTCGATCTATATTTCATTCGCTCAACTTCCATGAATCTGGTAGTTCAATCATGCTCGAACCCACACTAGAAATGTCAAACCATGACCCCATGGTCCAATGGTAAAGAATAGAAAGAAAAATGGGGGAAATCATAAGAATTAGTTGAATTCATCGTTAGATGATGGGATCATGGACAATGATCATAATGTGGGAAAATTAGGGGTGAGAACATGGTATAGAAAAAACAAATTGTTCAACAATTCATTTAAAAATAGGGCTAATGAGAAGAATATATATTTAAAAACACATATAAAATACATTATTTAATAATTTAATCAAATGGTTAGAAACAACAAATAATTAGTACTACCTTAATTAAGGATAAATTTTTGGTGAATAGTACATTCTACAGTAATAAAGAATATATTTTATGTTCCCTATCTACCTCTCAATCCACCACGATATTATCGTTGATATGAACCTCATGTTTACCAACACTAATGAAGAATAATCCTCTCAAATCCCCATAGGGTTCTGTGGAGAACCCTAGATATTTTTCGTAGAAGTATATTAATAGAAGTAGGATTTGGTAGGGTCATTTAAAAAAATTATTAATTTTATTAAATTCACTGACCAATGGATGGATTTCAGGAAGCATATAACCATGTCCAACCTTAGGATACACCCAAGGTAAACTCCATGCTCCAAATTCAACCATTGTCTAGGATTTCGCATATGAGGTCTCTAATAATGGTAAAACCATTTTTATCAAAAACATACATGTGTTTGTATTAAAATATTTTAATGTTTTAAATATATTAATTATAGAATCACAATCCACCCAAACATCATACTAAATCATAGTATAAATCTACATATATACATAGAAATATTCAAAGGACTAAATCCATAAAACTGGATTCATTACAGGTGATGTGATGATTTTAAGAAAAATAATTATGACAATTAATGAATGGTTCTTAAATGATTCCATAATAATATGTCTCAATTTTAGATCATGATTCTATCCTGATGAAAAGGATTTTTCAACATCACATATGTGAATTAAATATATATATATATCATCATGTAGAGGTTACTAAATGTTGGATACAAAGTGGTTACAGATAACTATGGTTATGGAATATTTTGTGGATGGATATCTTGAGGAGTTACTGGTGTTTTCCATATCCCATAATGATGTCGATAGGTGAAAAATTATTGGGAGAATTCCCTACTAATTTTAAGAGTGGATATCAACTAGAAGGAAAC
This sequence comes from Viscum album, assembly GCA_963277665.1. Classification (NCBI taxonomy): domain Eukaryota; kingdom Viridiplantae; phylum Streptophyta; class Magnoliopsida; order Santalales; family Viscaceae; genus Viscum; species Viscum album. The sequence goes on from OY728125.1 coordinate 281,527,936, forward strand.
AAATACCAGAGCATATTGCATATTTGAATCTTTATGTTAAATAATACATCAATGTGGTGGTAAAGAAAGGAAAAGAATATGTTGGAAATCCATTAAAGATCCTACCAAGGAGAATAAGTAATAATTATTGGGAAGTGAATGAGAAAATATAAAATTACTCTAAAAGATGACAAAAGGGGTAACTCGCAGGAAATATTTGAAGGAGAAGCCTACTGGGACTTCAACAAAGTATATACACATACTCTAGGATTCACACTAGGAAAAAGATGTTAGAGAATGGGATTTCATGTCTATAAAATGTATTGAGGAGACATCATCTGTTGGAAGTGATAATTGGAAGAAACGTTTTAGAGAGTGACCCTTGCGAAGTAGTGAGTTATCCCTAAACCATTGTAAGAGAGTGATAGTTTTGAAAATAAGTGATCTTAATAGGTATTTAGTGCATGAAAATTTATTGATTCAAGCTCTATGTAAAAATCCAAATAAGTGTAATCTAATTAAACTCTCATGTTCCTTTTTAATTTAAGCATGAACACCAAAATAACAAAAAATATAAAGTATATTCGATTGAAGAGAACAAAAACTGACCAACTAGGTTGGGAGGTCAAGGTACATGAATGAAAAATAATACATCAAAAGAAAAAAAATTAATTGTTCAATACATTGCATACCCAGATTCACTCCCCCCCCCCCCCACTCTAGGTAGCCGCGCACTATGCCCTTATTGATGGTCTAACATTTATACTGCCCATAAAATATAAAATATGGGTCATACTACCCCATATAAAAGTATGACTTCATTCATAACTGGTAAAAGCAGGAATATATTTTGTGTCATGGGCTCGTAAAATGAAAGGGTTGGTTCTACATCCACCTCAAAAGATAGTTTCTTGGTTGTGGCTCCTAGGGTGAAAAATGTTTGGTGATCAGGTTAATCCACCATTTGTGCAAAAATACTTTTTGGGTTTTAACCTATATGGTTTAAAAAATTAGTTTTAAAGGGTTGTGACTCACATAAAAAGTCAAAGAGTCTATTATAATGGGTTTCATCTCTCTCTATATTTTCAAAGGGTTGAAGAGTAGAGTAGGTTCATTTAGTTTTGAACAATTATAAAAATACTTGTTTTTTTCTCTTTATATTTCTACTACATTAACCTAACTTTGATAAATGGTTAAAAATATTTAAAAAATTAAATTCACTACTAACCCCACCCCTCTTGACCATTTGGATATTCTCATCCATACCTAGCAATTCATATCAAAGTAGGGTCCCTTTAGAATATTTTTATACTATTTTTTTGAATTAAATACTAACTTAAAAAATCAAGGGAAAAAGATATGTTTTGAGATGGAATGAATGAATGTGAATTATGGTTGGATAACTAATATACCTACACTCCTTGATGTAATTGGTTATATCTATTATCATTATCGCATGGAGGATTTTCTTAAACACCAATGCTTTGGCAGTTGTACAATCATGTTGAAACCATAAATAAATACATGAAGTTTACCTTAAAATATTAGTTGGTAATGATGCAGTAATTTATTCACTAAATTACAAGGTGATGAATATTTTTTACTCTTAAATTGATAGGATGTGTATTGAAATATTTAATTATAAAAACAACACATGAATTTTAGAAAATGTTTCCATTTAATCATCTAGGTTTGGAAAAATTGATAAGACTATATAGGAATGTTAAGATTTGGGTACCTGGAATTCAAAATGGGAGAAGAAGAGATAGTTAATAAATATTTTAATGGATTTACAAGTATTTTAAATGGAATGAGTAATTTGGGATAATGTTTAGATAATACAATTTTATTTGAAATAGTTTTAAGATCCTTACCCAACAAATAGATTGTTAAAATGGTAAAAATTGATGAAAGAATGAATTTAAAATAATATAATTTAGTTGAGAATATTTTATCTTAAATAAAATTTTATTTAGATTTGAAAAAAAAATCTTGAGAAGAAAATTAAAAAAAATAATGGTATTTATTTTAAATAAAAAAATGCATGTTACCACTAACTCTATTGATTCTGAATCATAACAAAATGAAAGAGACCATGTTTTATAGGTTTCCAAAGGGAAAATAAATAATTGATATATAAGGAAAATAAAAACTAATTACCCATGACATAAAGAAATAAATAATGTTAATGATGATGATAAATGTATTTTTTATAAATGTAGAGAAAGTGGGGACATCAAGCCTAACTACCCAATACTCAAGAATAATAAGAAAAAAATATAACATTACAAAAAGGAAAGGAAATAAATGATATCTATTTGGAGTTAAACTTTGGATTCATAGTTACAGGTATATTTTCTATCCATCTATTTCAAAAAACGGTTATTCTTGTGCCCTATAAATACATGGTATTATCACTAGAAAAAACACATAGAGAAAACATATTGATAGTGGAGAAGACCATAGGAGATTAAGAGAGATAATTTCAATGTCTAATTATCTGACCACAAACTAGAAAGTAAAATGATACCCTAGAATGGGATCCTCATCTAAGATCCATTACCCACAAAGGGATATCCTTCTCCAGGAAAAGTACATACCTAGTCATTCACACAAGGGAATTTCTGAAGGAAACCCTACCATGAATAAATCTCCTCTTACAAAAGAACTCCATTGAAATACCACATCATACATATTAATAATTTTATACATAATGGGGAAACCTTAGTGTATTTTACTCATCCTATCTTATTTCCCTTATTCCATATAGAATTCAGCCTCATATTTTCCCCTTATCAAACTATCAAAATTCCTCCCTCTAACCAATATTGAAACCCATGAATTTCATCGTTGAGACCTCTCTCATGGATACCATATCCATCTAACCAAGGGATGAAACAGGAAATTATGTCCCTCTCATGGCCACAAATTCTTATAGTAAAGGAAGATTCACATTTAACCACCCCAGTAGTTAGGGTCCTTGAAATGCTCACAATCATGCATTCTCGTTGTAAAAAAGATTCAATCCCTATGGATGGTGGAAATGGTTTAGGTAGATACATTCATTCCATGTGATATATTAAATGTGAATAAAATTGGGTCATATATAACTTAGGTACATAATCCCTAATATGGATTTTAGAAATACTTATGGAGATGGTAATGTATAATCACTTCCTTTATCATTGTGTTCCCCTCCATATACTCACCCTCGTCCATCATCAGAAGAGGACAAAGTCACTCCCCTAGGAATTCCTTTGAAGTAATCCCCTATACATTTTCGTAGGACATCATGTTCCTCCTTCTTTCAATTCCCCCCCCCCCTCATTCACCAATAGATGGGGAATAAAGTTCTACCTAGGATTTTAATTTTAGTATAAGTCCCTTCCCAAACATGATTGTGTAACATATTAATCTTACACAATCTCTTGTTTCTCACACCAATCATGAATCATGTGGGATTAGGGATTAGTAGTGATCATGAAAATAGCATGATAAAAACTCTTAAATAGGACTCACATTAGGTGTAATCCCCAATTTTTATTATCATACTCTAAAAGGGCCACATTCCCCATGATAAAAACATTCATAGGGACATATTCCAAATGTAGTATCCAATGGGAGTCCCCCAAAAGTGTAAACCCCAAACTCTATGAACATTGTGGGATTTGATTCCTATACAAACTAGATATGTAGGAAGTCTCCCTGAGTTTCAAACCCAACACCTACATCCCACCATACACCTTACAGGTCCACGTTCATCGTAGGTCCAAATCCTCACATTGAGTGTCACATTCCTTTTGTAACCAATTATCTCATCCTCATTTCTATATATACCTAGTGAGATCTATCTTTAGAGGGACACATTTCATGTAATGATAATACATTCCCATCATGTAATATTCTCCATAGATTCAACTAAAAATAATTTATCATTCATAATCCCCAACACAAAATTTCATATTCACCTTTTTCCAAGATTTCCTTTTTATGTAATTTTAAAATTCATAGTCTGGTCCTTGTCACATGAACCTAAAAGGTATAATGTGTCTGGTTAATAGGCACAAAACTATGTGGGTTCTGATTCCTTTCATGAGGATAAGTAGCAATCCCTTATCGTGGTCCCATTACAAAAATACATACACCAACCACCTCCCTATATGGAAATAAACCCCAGAGCACCCAATTATGAGGTATTAAATAATAATTCTTTAAAATAAGTCATGAAAATTTAAATAATAAGATGATAGAGAGAACCTATGATTCATACATATGGAAATCTCAATGAAGAACCTCTGATACATATATATGGATCTCTAAATGGAGAACATTTGTTACATATAGATGGATATCTCAATAGAGAACATATGATGTGTACAGATAGATCCCTCAATGGAAAACTTCTAATACATATAGATGGATCCCCCAATAGAGAACCTCATATATATACACATAGTTTCATTGATGGAGAATATTTTATACATAAATGAGGTTACTCCTACTTATATACATGATTGATTTCATATGTGAAGGGTGGATAGCCTTATATAAGGTTTTATAAAGGATTAAAGAATTTGAATTAAATATATAAGGGAGTCTGGAAAAATAAAATAATTCCCCTTAAAAGGTTGTGATCAGCCTGAACATCCATTATCTCAATGAATGTGATCCCCTAATCATCATTGGATAAATTCCTAGTGATCACCTCCCTTTTGAAAGTAGTTATATTTTATGGAAGTGGGAGTTAATGCCTATTTCTAGTTCCACAAATAATCCCCATTAGAAAATGTCCTGAAAATGAGCATAAAAAATATGAACTCAACGATAATACTTTATTAACCAAAATAATTGCATCTTACACATGGAAGTCCATTTAAGCTCACATATTTACATGAAAAAAATTAACAAGTATGAATATTTTTAATCAATTGGTTAACATGTGCCCGCATACTTATAATGCTACTTTGATGAGTTTCTCTATTTTATCTTTTTACTCCCCTCGAGAACTATTAGTTGAACTCTATTCAATCCAAAATGGAATCTTAAAATAAATAAAAATAATACATGTGAACTGTTGTAAAAACTATATCCTAAGCAGATTAGTGGATGTTGTCACCCACCCAGTAACTCTAACTCTGGGTGTCGAATGCACGGATCCAAGAGTACTACCTAAAAGGTGTAGTCCTGACCCTAGAATCCCAACATGAATTGATCAAGGACATGAAGCCCTATAAACCATCCACCCAATTATAGACGGTGTAAAAGAAGAAAATGACACTCATTTCTATTTCAAACCAATTCAAAAACCTCTCCCCAGAATGAAACAACGAGACACTCCGTTTTATAATGGTGGTGGATTTAGAGGTCAATAATGACATCATTACCTCTATATAAGAGTTCCCTAAAAGGGATCATACCAACTATCTTCACCTCTAATATCTTGTAGTGATAAATGCTCAGCATTATAAGGATGCCACCCCACGATCCCTGTATCAGGGAACCTAGGCTTGGGTGCCTATGGTAGCCCACCAAGGGAAGAAAGAAAACTACCATGAGAGATAATATAACCCCATTCCAACTATATAAACTCTCTATTATATGGTATCAATCTATGATCAATAATATATCCCTTCCTGCACCCATCAAGTCTGGCAGCATAATTTGGCCGTACCCATAGATGGTTGTCGACAAATTCAGTAAAAAAATAGGGGGGATCCCATTGTTCAACCACCACACAAGACCACATCTAGAATATTTGGGAAATAAATTGAGGAAATGGGAAAGAGTATATCCTTTCTCTAACCATGGAATAGGAATATATTCTCATTCTATCAATGAATGTCACTCGGTATATCCTAGTTGAAATTGAAGGGTAGGCATCCATCCCTAGCTACATTCTTCTAGAATTTCAAGACATAATTATAGTAGTGAAATTCATTAATTCGAGGGCACAGAAAACCATCCCCACAATTCGGGTGAATCATCAGCACAATGAAAAGGTCACATAGGAGTAGACACATACTTCTAATACTATCTATGAGGGTCATCATAAAATTATTATGATAAATACTCAATAGGATCTAGCACACATTCTTATTCATGCTTGAGATTACCATCCCGTTAAAATGGCCATTCCATTGTAGGAATATATCCCTACCAAAACCCCACAAGTATGTCATCATATTCTATAAGCATCACAAGAATCACTTGGTAAAGACCCATATATGAATTTCATTGTCTAAAAAATGGTACTCTAACTACCCAATAGAGAACTTATAAGAAGAAATCTCAGCAAAGGAAATAAAAAATACCGAAAAAATATCATAATCCTACTCTATATACTTATTGTGTTCTTTAGGCCATAAAATATCTGTCAATAGTGTACCAAGATCCTATTAACATGTCACCAATTCAAGGAAATGGTAGTTTTATTTTCAAAGGAACTCCCTTCAACTTTACTACCAGTGGATCTAGAGTTCCTCCCCATAGTATTTTCCACAAAGTTATTCTTTTCATCCACACTAAGATCGGTCATGAGAGATTTCTTCTTGATGATACCACTAAAACCATACTGATGGCCAAAAGATCAAACAGAGAGAAGGTCCTCCCCAAGTAATTTTCCACAAGACATATACCATATCCATACATTAATCTAAATTTTTAGTTCTCTCTTAGATGGTATTTCCTGCGAAGGTCCTCCCCATAGTAAAAATTCATTTCGAAACGAATATCATCCACATGATAAATCAATTTTATGAAATACCTTATATAATGAAAACATTGGAAGATAAGTTCATTCATTTTTGATGCCTTGTCATTAAAAATTTATATTCTTTCTCAGTAGGAAGACAACATAAGTAAACGGTCCTTCTTAAATCCACCCTAGGATCAACTGGATTCTATAACAGGAGAGGATATTCCTACCAATCACACTATTTTCAATAATGAAGTTAGGAAATTCCCATTTTGGTTAGATCAAGTGGTGGAGTATCCTATTGGAGATGAAGAGAATATATTGATCATAAGGAAATAAATATCCAAGTATAATGTACCAGTCATGTTTTTACTTATATCCATTCTTCATTATGATATTTTAAAACATTTATCAGAGGAATTCATAAATGAAATTCATCTAAATCTATGTAAGACTATTTTTCTTTTAAAAAAATTTCCTTATAAAGGATATAGTGATCATGTTAAGGAAATAAATTAACTTAATCACCATATTGACTCAGTGGCTATTTAAGTTGTTTTAATCCTGAAATTAGAAAATATGAATGAGGTCCTTCAGTATACATGTATTAATGATTTTTGTAAGCTACATCAATTGATCACTAACACCTCATCCAGTGTCCATATCAGATGATGGGGTGATCACATTGTTTTTCATCTAACATCACTCAATAGTCTAAAAATCCAAACATATATGGATTTAATTAGTGTAATTTAATTGATCTACTCTCAAAAGTAGGCTCTTACTATAATAGATAACATGTTAAGTAGGAGTTATCCATGACTAAATATCAGAAGAGTCCATCTTGATGAGATCAGACCGTATAAATACGCTTGTGATAGGAATATGAAAATATTTATCAGTCTTCTCACTTAAGACAATATAATGATAAAGTGACAATGATATATTTGAAAAAACATATCACATATGAAGATCTTATATTACTCCCATCTCATCTCATCCCCGAAAAATGGTTCCAAATATCAAAAGGAAGTCGCAATAACTGCATCAACAGTGATACAGGAGCTACCTTAGCCCATAGGGATGTGGGATTTTTTACCTCAACAACCTCCCTCAAGATTGTTAAATCCAGTACGAAGTGATATAAAAGTGGATCACAGGATGCTCTAGCCCATAGGACTAAGGTATTTTCTATCCCAATTGCCTCCCCATGGAAGTTAGTCTTCTCATCACTAGGAGACATGTCACAAATTATGTCTGCAAGACATGTTTCATCTATCACCCCATCTATTATAAGGAGATTTCATATAGAGAAACTCTCTATGGATTCTCTCTAGGTTACCCTTCATGAGAATGTCTCTAGATAAGCCTCACAAGAATGTATGATGTCCCAAAGGGGCCACAAGCCGTAGTGATCTTCCAAGATTCTAACCGCTTCTTCAGATCACTACTTCTCCTACACCTAACCTGAAAGAAATCAACACTCTTATTTTTTCTAGGATTGATCTTACACACTCAATTCATTAAATTTTTAAACAAATCATTATCACAAACCTTGAAAATGGTAAATATCCTTAAAACATAAGAGAATATGAGGGGTGTTTCTATTCAAAACATAGTCCACACCAAAGTGCTGAAGGAATGTGTGCATAGCATAAATAAACTATATCCAAAAAAATAGTTAGTTATATGTATTCCCCGCTATCACCCCATTGATTCAATTCTACCAAATAAAATAGTAAGGTTATGGCCACAACCCACCCTTAATTTAAATAATTTAACTACTAACACTTGGGGAAACATTTTCTCAATATGAAGATGAGATAAAGGAGTTGAAGAGTCTAAATTCATTACTACTCAGAGGAAATATACCCACCAAGTAGGTTCTTCAAGAAGATCCTAATATTACTCTACCATCCAATATCCCTCCATAAGAGGATCTCGTCTTGCCAATAAGAGTAAGTCTGGAACATCCTCTCAACATAGAGACCTTATAACCAATTTATTTATACCCAAAGATAGTTGAATGATCGTAATTCCCTCTATTAGTAAAATAACAATAAAGATGCTTGGTTAATTATCACATGCCATCCCATGTAGGTTTTCAACTAAAAGTACAAGTAAAGTCACCATATTAGGCCTTCCTATCATTATACCTATTTAAGATTCCATTCAACCCACCATCCCCCCAAATCTCATCAATGTTATTGATTCATTGATATCTTGATATGGAATCATGAAAGGATGGTGTGCACCAATACATCAAACATGGAATTCTTACCCAAAATGGGTAGATTAAACTCTTCCAACACCTAAGCTTATATACCCAAAATTTCGGACATTTCATGGTTTAGGGGTTCCATATAAACATCTGATGCATTTTGTTTCTCTTTGTAGTCACATTATGGGAAACCATGAATAGAAAGAAGTATCTAAACTCATGTTCTTCATGAAAACCATGGAATGAATGGCCTTTGTTTGGTATACCATTTTACCATCCCAATCAATCAAAGGATGGGAAAATATCTTTCAGTAGTTTCTCTATCAATTCATCTAAATTTTGTGGAAGAAAATGATTATAGTCCTATCAAATTGAAAATATCAAGAAAATCATAGGCTATTATATTTCACTTCTTTATAGAAGGGTTTGACTTACTCTCTAAACTTGTATCTTCCCCAGGAATATTTTGTTGACCTTATATATAGAGAATCTCTATAAATAGTTGTAGACACCACTCAATCCTATAAAAAATAAATTCAATTTTCAGTACCATGAAATTATGTTCCAAATATATGAAGACACCATCCTGAAAACAAAATACAAGTCTTGACCTATCTAGGAAACTCAAGGAAAGAGAATTGGTAAAGCAGAAACTATGATTGTCACTCTTAGGCTTGCTACTACACCATCTCTAGCTCCAAAACCCGCTTCCTATCATGTTTCACATCCTCCTGGTGGTCAAAGAAACAATATTCACATAATGATTATAAAATTGAATATATATGAAATCAATTCTAGGAAAGGAAGAATAATATTTATTCCTTTTGATATGAAAAACTTATTAGTTAGTTTATAGTATCCATGGAAAATAACTATTTATAATTACCAGAGCCTTGGAGGCCTAATTAGGTTAGCCTCAATGAACACCCAACTTACTTCCCATTTCATGAAAAATTATCCCATACCAACTAGGGTTGATTTTTTTTAAAAAAATCCTTGAAATGATGGTTGATTCCTAGAAGGTAAAATTAGTAAATCCACTTACACAAGTTACATGTTTCTCTACTACTATTAAAGAGGGGGAGGTTGAATATAAAGAGGTTTCATGATAGCAAAAATAAAATTTCATTGATTATATTACTATAAACATGATCAATAAAACTCATGCCATCCTCAAGACATAGTTGAACCAACCCAACTGTGCACCCACTCTCCTCTCTCATGGAGTTCCCAACTTCATCAGCACCAAAATCCTCCAAGATCTGATCTTCCAATAAATATTGTATTAGGAAAAAGAGACACCAATATTAGGAATATGATCTAGTTCATATTCCAAATTCATTCTTGAACCACTCAGACTTTATGCCCCCAGTCTTGAGGGAATGGGCACTGTCCCATAAATTGGAACCACGGGTATTACCCCATCAAAAAAAATCCTTATTTGATGATGAATTAATATTTAGTTCCATTAAATTCATTCATATAAGGTACCCTATCCTAATTATGATTATGGTTAAAAAACTATGTTCCCTATTCATGATTTGGTAACCAGAGGCAGAGGCCTCTTGAGCCAAGGTAGGAGGGGAAGAAACAGTCATGGCCAAACATGATACTCTAGCCGCATCCACGATTGGTCTATTTATGCTATAAAAACACTTTTGAGATCCCTTAATTGAGAAAAAAAGATAATGAAGATACACCCAAATTTTCAATGAGTTTTTCAAAACCAATTTTATTGGAAGATTAGTTAGAGGGGTTTAAACTTTCTAGTCAACCATGGCAAGAAGGTTATCCAAGTCGGCTTAACCAATTGATGACAGGAGTGCTCGTAACCTATGTTCAAAGGTACAACTCATCTGTTCCAGGAACTCCAGACCCTAAAGTAATTTTTACGTTGAAATATCATAATATAAAATGTATAATATTGCTCAAAAGTATGACAATGTGAAGAAATTGTCCCATTTGTTCACCAATATTTCAATCTTTTATTCTATAAGTTTATTTAATGATGTAAAATAATCTCTCCTAGATGTATTATTGAACCTACAAGAGTTATAATTTGGGTTTCCCTATACTAAAGTAAATCATATCAATTTTTATCCCATAGAGTTTCAAAAAATTATCTCATTTACAAGATAGGATAAGGATGTCGTTATATAAAGATATTTCAAACCATTGTATGCATCCGACATGATAAATGATATTGACATTCAATTATATTTTATTGATAATGGATCATTATTAAACCTCACTACAGTATGAATTATTTGTTGATTATTATATAGAAAAGACAGTTTTTCCCCATCCACTCGAACATACTAAGGTTATGATAAGATTAAACAAAATCACGTTAGGCAAATCTAGATCAGGACACAACTTAGAGATCCTATATCTAATTGTAAATTCATGTTTGTTCTGTTTAATACCATTATCAAAATCATTCTAGGAAGACCCTAATTTCATCAACATGTGGTGATCCCTTCATAATACCACCAATGTCTCAAATATCATATCAATAGATAGATTGGAACATTTCATGGGAACAAATCTCTATTTTAGTCTTGAAAAATGACACTAGATAACCCATTTAAAAAACATGATGATGAGTATATATTTATCATTAACCAAATTGGGCGTACATGTTTAGATTTGAGTATGTGCACATCAAATCTGATGATATTAGTTTCCTTAAGTGAGCTAGAAAATATTAGATAAGTATTTGGAATCCAAAATGAATATAACACCCCAAGTGAAAACACTTTCATTTTCCCCCTAGATCTTTTGAATACACCCACATCATCGGTTGAGTTAGAAGATTCTATTATACCATTGATGGGGAATGAGATTCCCCCTACCCTATCTTCCAGATTTCAAACTAGTGATTATTCTCCCACATCTAAATATACTTATATATCCCCCCATTTATTTTGGGATTAGTATAGAGAAATAATAGGTACAAGAAGAGGGTGACCTCAAATATTACCCTACATCATTCGAGGAAGGTGTTTATGCCACCATCAATGATCATTGGTAGATAAATTTAAGTATAGAGGAAGATTTGTGACCCAAAATAAACAACATGGCTATTTTCTATAATTAATAAGAGGTATACATCCCTTTTATAAAAAGTTAATGGGATTTTTTTCCTACAAATATATGGAAATTCATGACATTGATCCTGATGTGGCCACCCACCACTTGGGTTTACCAAAACATCACTATGGATATTGGTAGGCATCCAGGAGAATGCATTTGAATCATGATTCATAAGTCGATGCTCAAGTTGATAATATCAAAAAGGGAAATTTTATTTGGGAAGTTCAGTACTTGAAATGGATCACCAATATTTCTCAATCAAAAAGAATAATGGTCATATCAAAGTCTACATCATCTTTACAGATCTCAACCAACATTTTCTAAAAGTTGATTTCCCATTTCCAATTATGGAACTCCGTAATCATGAAATATTAAGCTATCAAGATCTCTCCTTTATGGATGGATATTCATGACACAACCAAATCTAGATGTCCCCTAATTATAAAGATGCCATCAATTTTAGGTCACCCCTAGTAATGTATTGTTATCACGTGATTCATTTTGGTTTGAAGAATTCCAGCGCTACGTATCAATGTTCCATGGATAATGTTTTTAAAATCATTCTAGTAATGTCTATTAAATGCTACATCGATGATATAGTATTGAAGAATCAACAGTTCTATGATCATATCATTGATATTGAGATCATAGTTTACAAGCTTCAACAACATAGATTAAAAATTAATCCCTTAAAATGTGATTTTGATGTTACCTTAGTAATGTTTCTCAACTTCGTAGTAAACCATCACAGCCCTAAACTTAGCCTTGAGAATACTAAGAATATCCCCAAAATTTCACCTCCTTGAAAAAATACATATTTGAGAGGACTATATGGGTGATTTTATTACATTGGATGTTTTTTAGTAAACTTAGAAGGAAAATGTATATCTTTCACCAAACTACTGGAGAAATGATTCACATATCAATGGAACAATGAATTTAAAGAAGAATTTTATGGTCTTAATAAATAAATTTTGATTACATTAGTGTAAATACCCCCAATTGAAGTGAATCCACTCATTTTTTATGTGAAATACTTAGAGTGTCCATTGGGTTCTTTCTTTTCATCAAATAATGATTTTGAAAATGATAAAAACCTCTATAACTCAGTCGAACTATGTTCAATACTGAGGCTCGGTAATCATACATCAAAAAGGGTTTCCTCACATTATTGTTTTGTATTTTATAAACTGAGATGCAAATTACAGCATCTTGTGATCCATATTATCTCTCATCAAAACCTACTCAAATACATCCTAAATTTCCCTATGTTGACTCGGGTTTTGGAATGGTGGAAAGTTATATTATAGTATTTCTACGTTCATTTCATATGGCAGAAAGTGATAAAAGTATAGGAGCTATAAAATTTCCTCACAATGAATCCTTATGTAGATACAACATCATTAAATACGGAATTTATAGATGAAGATAACTTCCCAATTAAAGATAGTCCCAATACCTAGGAGATTTATTTTGACGACACATCCAAAATCCCAACAATAAATAAAATGGAAGACCTTAAAATCAATAAAGTGAAATTGGGAGTCATTCTTATTTCCCCCTACAAATTATTTTCTACTGTAATTCTTTCTATTTTCAAAGGGATGAACTTATAATGAGGTTGAGTACCAAGCCCTCATCATAGGTTTATAACTGACAATGCAAATTTTAGCGGCCCACTTTAAGGGATAAAGGTGATTCATAGTTGGTAATAAAGTATATCAATGGTGATTATTCCCTCAGAAAAGAATATTTTATCCCCATACTTGAATATATCAAAGGTTAAATTATATAATTCCCCTTGAATCCAACATTAACTCATCTCTCAAGTTTACAAAATTATTCGGAAGATATATTGGAAAATGTATCCATGGATTTGGAAGATTCAAACTCGAACAAAATAGTCATCCGCATTGTGTATCACAGAATGGTATCACCTTTTGTTAATGATAGCATGGAAGATAACAATGTGATCAAATCTGTCGATAAAATAGATAATCCTATAAATTGTTGGATTATTCCCTTACTAAACTATATTTTAAGTGTATTTCTCCCATTGGATAGATCTTGAAAATAGAAAATCTAATTATGGATGGTCTACTTGGATCTTTATGATATCCTGAATCATTAGAAGATACTCTATAAATGGGGATTCAATGGAGTCCTTCTAAGTTGAATTTATGGGTAAAACCAGTGTCATGATTAAAGAATTTCATATTGGCACTTTCATCACCCATCGGTCAATAATGAAGACTTCGCATCAAATTAGGAGTCTTGGGTATTTCTGTAATTCAATAATGAAGGATTACACATGATTTAAAAGAACTTTTTCATTCTTATAAAGTGAATTATAACTTTATCCATCAACCCCCAGAGTTTTTCCACACTACCAAATAATCCTAGTTATTCACCAGAGTGGGGATAGATGTTTTGGGGTCCATATCATTCTATTATAGTTAAGCATTTCAAGTACATCGTTACTATTACCGAGTTATTCTTAAAATGGGTTGAGGAAATACCCCTCAAATAAGTTAGGAAAAAATGCATCATCAATTTCATTAAGTCCAATATCATCACCAAATTTGGTGTCCGTCACACAATACTGAAGGAAAACAGCACCAATTGTTTCTATTCTGAATTGTGAAGGTTGTAACAGGAGAAGAACAATAAGTCCATCAATTCATACTTCAATCATGGATTAGTGAGTGGATAGATATATTCTTTAAATAAAAATCTATCAAATATACATCAAAAAATGGTGGACAAAGATAAGAATTCTTATCCTGATAAACTTCTTCATTCCTTGGGGGATTATCATACTACAACATGTAATTCCACACGAGAAACCCCATATTCACTAGTATATAAGATAAAATAATTCCTTCCTATAAATATACAATTGCATTCAATATAAATTTCCATTTTAGATTACATATCCACATATGAACAATATCAAAATTGACTAGATGAAATGGAACTGCTAAATGAGACAAGATTGTGTACCCTATATTATTTAGTGGTCCACAAAATTCATATTGTGCAAGACATTAAAAAAATATATTCCTTCACTCAATCCTCCAATGGGAATTGGTACTGGTTCTTAAAACCACAGCGATACCAAGGATGAAACCTCCAAATCTAGAACCCAAGTGGGAAGGGTGTTACATCTTACATAATATTTATTCCAATGGGTCTTACTCATTATCTGTATTTGAGGGGGAATGCATTACACCCCGTACTAATGAATGGTTTCTTAAAAATTGCTTTGGGTAACTGTCATCATGCGAATCAAGTCTTGGAGAAAAGAATTTAAATTGTATAGAATATTAATGTACAATTCATAATAAGTTAGACTATATGATTCTTCTTCCTCATTATATGATGTTAAACTGCATGGTTCACATCCTAATCACATGATGTTAAACTGTAGAAAAGTCGTCCTAGTCACATGATGTTAAACTGAAAAACATGGGGTCCTACATGCGACTATCATCAAGAACTCATTCATGAAAATTTTCCTTATTTATCAATATAGGACATCACTTCATTTTAAATTCATTATACATGATCTTGACCTATATAAAAAAAGTATAAGTGAAGTTACCTTGTTCTTATGTGAGATTCATATCCACATAAGTGATCATATATAAGAACTACATGTGTCTTGACTCCTATTACTATAGGATATGTAGTTATTCATGGATCTGAAATCCTTATCCCAACCCCAACATGATAAAAATTTCTCACATCTCTTATATAAGACCTCAATCTATGTAGCAGAATCCAACACGAGTTCCCTATTTACCATAATTGTGGTTAGGAAAAAATTTCCCTTCCAAATATATGATTTAGATATGTTCAAGGAATATTCCCTCAATTCATGGTCAATTTTGGTCTAAACTCCACCTTCATACACAAAAATCTCCCTTTCAGAATCACACTCCATGTATTGGGAAATTCATGTCCTCATAATCTTTACCTAGAAATTAGCGACAAAAGTATGTAACTCTATAGGAAACCTCTATCTTGACAATACATACTATTTTTAATATGGATATATATATAATGTGTTCCCCAAATTCAACCTATCAACCAGAGACAATTTCATCCTTAGCATAAAATCCATTTATCTCCCAATTCCATAAAGATATCATAGAGGAAACCACTTTTCAAACATGGTCTATGATAATTAATTACGTATTTTTATGATATCATATTTCTCAAATATAAGATCCCTTAGATCATATATTACAACTTCCCATATTCACACACAGATAAATTTAGAGCATTCTTGACCAGATCACTATGGAATGACAAATCAAGAGTTATGCATGAGAAATTACCCATGGTTGAAATTTTTTTACAATTTAACTACCTCTCGGAATTATTATGTTTCTCATATCAATCATGAATCATGTGATGTTAGATATATGGGGCGATGATTCTACTCTTCATGGTTAAGTCATTCCATAACCAAAATCAACTACTAGTCATTATCACAAGACATTAAAAGTTGTGACAAGTTCTCGATACATGAACTTAAAAGATACACCCTTGTTCATATCTACGTGAACATAGAATTTATTTTCCCATATATCTAGGCATTATGACATTAAAAAAGGTTTATATATCAATGATATATTCTGTAATATAATTTTAGGTTCCCTATTCATTTCAGGTTTTCTCCCTTATATTTTTATATAAATCACCATGCCAACAAATTTTTTTCAAAGCTATATGACCCTAAATTGCAACAATCTTGAATCCTAGTAACATGATGTTAAACTATTGGAAACTTTATATTTAATAAGATTTTAAAACACATGGAACCTCATCCTCACTATATGACGTTAAAATGCATATCCAATATCCTGGTTTCATGATGTTAAACTGTAGGAAAATATCCTAGTTTCATGATGTTAAATTGTAGGAAAACATCTACATCATAAGATTTGAAACCATGTGGAACCTTTTACTTATCGTACAACATTAAACTATGTGTCCAATGTCATTTCTGTATGATGTTAAACTACTTGATTAACATCCCTATCACATGATGTAAAACTGTGTGATACATTGGTGTTATGGTGATGTTTATACCTCTACCTATTTGGCATCCATAGCTGAAGAAGAAACAAAATATATTTCAAGTTAATTTCTCATAACTGTGATTGATATTATTATTTTTGTGGTTAGATGATCTATAATATCTCAATTTCCCCTTCCAAATCATTACAATTTATTATGATATAACATTTTAGGGTGACATAAATGATAAATAACTAATGAAAATAAATTTTCATTTATTCTTCAAAGGATCATAATGGAAGAAAAAACCCTATTTGGAGTCTCTTTGCACAAATAAAAAATTTCTGTTACAAATATTTATGAAAGGATTTGTAAATTTGAATAATGGTTTGGTCAGATTCTTCTACTACTCGGTGTGACATGGATAATGTCACAATATCTCTTACTCCTATCATCTAAAATACTTATGCTTTCTCAATGGAATATTACCCTACTTTTTTTTCCTTTTTCACTAGACACTACTCCCTATTGACCACCAATTAGACATTTTCCTATTCATGATCGATTTGGTCTAACTATCAACAAACTCGACCTATATCTGGATGGAGATATTCCACAAAGCATCTCAATTTAAAAAATGTCCTTAGTGTCTTTTGACCACTCCAGGTTATTTAGTGTCCTCATTAATTATGATATTCCATGTTGCAAAAAAATGGTTCATGGACTCCATATTCATAAGATTTGATTGAAGCACACTCACCCTCTCTCGAGTAGAGACCACCTCTTTCTATTTGGAATGCATGGTGTGGTATTCAAACACCTCATAACCAATAAAAAGAAAACATGTGTTGAAACCTATGAAACCTTACTGGTAAACTTGATAGGGGGTCTGAGAAATCAGTTTCCATATGTCTCTCCATACCATTTTCCATGAAATATGAAAATTACTGAGAGTTTTGTGATCTAACTCAGAGTCGCTTTCAAAAGGGAAGACATATTTGGGAACCAGATCAACTGGATAATGTATGTACTTGACATTTTTAAATCAAGAAGTCTTTACAGTAGTATAATTCCTATCATCCACTACTAATTAGAAGTTTTAAACTTCCATAATTTTAGAAGTTCATGCCAATGTTCCTGAAATAGATGTTCATAGAAATTGATATCAAGTAATGAAATAGATGAGATATCCAATGATGTGGGATTCTCAACTTCATACACCAAATTTATAAACTCCATAACCATAATCACCTCATATATATATCCACAATAGGTGATATTCCTCCCACTTAAGAAACAACTCTAGAATACTTTCCTAATTCAAGTATATCAAGTTTTTCATTGTCAGGAGGTTCATAACAGAATCAATTGAGATTGAAAATCAAGGGGATCGCTTAGAATATTATAGGGTAACTAAACAATTTTAAAAGTGTGAATGAAACTTTTTCATAATAATATAAATCAGTTACCTCTAGGAGGTCACTCTCAGATATAGATCCTATAATAATGAAAACCAATGAACTCATAACGACAACTAGTTTAACTCCCCCTGGATCTGAGTCCTTACTTCCCCTACAATTTTTTTTTCTAGAAGAATGATGTCATTTGATCTCAAGGAGATTCCAAATCTCTCATTATCCTATTTTAAGAAGGTAGAGGTCTTTTTATCTTAAGGACTAGAACCCCAAGGCTTTCATTACTTGTGATTTCATTTGTTATCCTCATACCCTCATTTGATCCATACTACCCCAGAATTTCCATTTCTACCACATCTAACTCCAAAGAAGAGGAATCTATATGTTCTAAAATAATTGGTACCTTTTGACTTGAAAAACTAGGATAACCCATGTTCACGTTAATTCATAAATATTATAGAACATAGAGCATAGAAATCAAGTGAGGAAACACAATGCTCACATATAGTCACTAATTGAATGTGTATTTCTAGCTTCTTTACATATCTTCACCATCTGTATTCACATGAGGATAGTCTAATAAATATAATATTAGGTGTTATGTAGTATAAATGATATTTCTAGATCTAAAATTACTATCTATATGTGTTTTTACACCCTAAGCCCTTTTCTCAATAGGAGCATACACCCCTATAGAAGTTTCCCTTTTAATATATTATTGGGAAGGAATAGGTAACATCTCACCTCTAGAATTTAATTAATATATATATATAGGATTTCGAATTTTAATAATAGGGAAAGGGAGATTTTAGATGAGGACTCACTTTACCTATTCATCATAATCATCCACTTCTTCTCTTATTACCAACACTTTTTGCCATCAGTTAGAATAGTAAATCCTACCTTTGATGGAATGAATAGAATCATCCATATCTTGAAGATATGCATTGACATACTTGGGTTCTTATTTTAAGTTCATATTCTTATTGTAAGTGATAAGAATGAATCCATTAAAATCAATCTCATCTACTTGAAGCACTCCCAATATTTCTTATCATATACATTCTTCCTCTAGGTATCCCATTCTATCCAAACATTAGGAAATGAAGTCGAGATGGGGGAAAAATGTTGAGGAGGCTTTCCGTTTTTGGATGGGGTGGTATCAAGTCACCATACCTTATTCCTAGACATCTTAGGTGTCAATATCCTTGGATAATGACACTTCTGAGGCCCTAATTTCAAGGAAGAAGGCAAGTCCTAAAGATTAGGTGCAATGTGAAAATTTTCCTCATCAGTTTACTAGGAGGCATTTCTACTATCTTCCCCTTATTCACTCTCACTCTTATATGAATTAGATATCTCAAGTACTCATCTTGAAAATATATATTGACCATGAATTGAGTGAATATATGTCTCGAGATCCTAAATATAATATTTTACCAGTTTAGGATGTATCCATCTCATCCAAATCAAGCCTAACTACCCAAGAGTCAATAATAATAAGAACAAGAGAAAACTTTACAAAAATGAAAGGAATGAAATGATATCTGTTCAGATTTACACTTTGGATTCATGGTTCCAGGTATATTATATATCCATCTATTTCAAGAAAACTGTTATTCATGTTCCCTATAAATACATGGTCCTCTCACTAGAAAAACACATAGAGAAAACATATGTATAGTGGAGAAGACTATAGGAGAATAAGAGATAGACTTTTAGTAGTTAATTCTCTTACCAAAAAAAGTAAACGGATACCCTAGAAAGGTATCCATAGCTAATATACCCCACCCACAAAGGGATATCCTTCATAAGTAAAAGTAAACACCTAGTAATTCACAAAGGGGATTCATGAAGGAGACCCTCTCATGAATAAATCCCCTTTTATAGAAGAACCCCATTGCAACACCACGTCCCATATAGTGATAATTGCATACATAATGTTGTATCCTTAGGGTATTTTACTCATCCTATCTTATTTCCCATCTTCCATGTAGCGTTCAGCCTCATATTTTCCCCTTTGCAAACTCTAAAAATGGCTCCCTCTGACCAATATTGAAACCCAATAATTCCATCACTAAGACCTCCCTTGTTAATACCATTTCCATCAAACCCATGGATGAAACACATCATCATGTCCCTCTCGTGACCATGAATTATTATAGTAAATTAAGTTTCACAATAAACTTCCCCAGAAGTCAGGGTCCTCGAAATGATCACAATCATGCATTCTCATAGTAATGAGGATTCAATCCCTAGGGATGGTGGAAATGGTTTAGGAAGATGCATTCATTACACATCATATATGAAATGTTGATAAAGTTGGGTCATATCTAACTTATGTACATAATCCCTGACATGGTTTTTAGAAATAGTTAAAGAGATGCTAAGGTATAATCCATTCCATTATCTCTAAGTGCCCCTTAATTTCCTCTCTATTGTCCATTAGTATAAATGGACCAAGTCTCTCCCCTGGGAATCCATTTCAAGTAATCTCCTATCCATTTGTACAGGACATCATATTCCTCCTCCTTTCTATATCCACTCTATCATCTACCTATGGATGAGGAATAAATTTCAGCCTATGCTTACAATTTAAGTATAATTCCCTTCCCAAACATGATTTTTAAACATAGAAATATTACACTATCTCTTGTTTATCAGAACAATCATGACTCACATGGGCTTAGAGATCAATAGTGATCTTGAAACTAGAATGATCAAAACTCTTAAATAGGACTCACATTAGGTGTAATCCCTAATTTGTGTTACCATCCTCTTAAAGATCCATATTCTCCATGAAAAAAACCTTCAGAGGGCCATATTCCAAATGTAGTGACCAATGGGACTTCCCCCAATGGTGTAAGCCCCGAACTCTCTAAACATTGTAGGATTTGATTCCCATACAAACAATATATGTAAGAACCCTCCCTAAGATTCAATATCAACACCTTCAGCCCACAATCCACCTTACAAGGCCATATTAATAGTAGGACCAAATCTTTATTTGGAATTTCACATTCCTTATGGAACCAATTATCTCATCATCATCAGTATATATCCTTAGAGTGAGATATCTTCACAAGGCCACATTGCATGTAATTCCAATCTATTCCCATCATGTTATATTCCCTGTAAGGTCAACTGAAAAGGATTTATCATTGGTAATCCCCACAAAAACATTTATATTAACCTTTTTCATTGATTTCATTTTTACATAATGATAAATTTTATGGTCTGGTCATTGTCATATGACCCTAAAAGGCATGATGTGTCCTGTTAAGTGGCACTGGACAATGTGGGTTCTGATTCCTTTCAATAGGATAAGTATAAAGCCATTATCATGGGTCTAATCCCAAAATCCAAACTCTAACCACCTACCTTTATGGAAAAAACCCAAGACACCAAATTATGAGCCTTTATTTCCTGATTCATTAAAATAAGTAATGAAAATGTAAATAACAAGATGATATAGAGAACCACTGATTCATACAAATGGATATCTCAATGGATAACCTCTGATACATATAGATGGATATCTCAATGGATAAACTTTATTAAAAATATATGGATACATTAATGGAAACCCTCTAATACATATAGATGGAACCCCCAATAGAGAACCTTGGATATATACAGATAGTTTTATTGATGGATAATATTTGATACATACCTAAGGTTACTCCCACATGTATACATGATTGATTTCATATGTGAAGGGTAAATAGCCTTATATAAGGTTTTATAAAGGATTCATGAATTTGAATTAAGTCTATAAGAGAGTCCTAAAATATAAAATAATACCCCCCCCCCTAAGGGTGTTATAATCCTAACCTTCTATCCTCTAAACCAATGCGAGTCCCTAATCACCATTGGAAAAATTCCTGGTGATCACCTGCCTTTAGAAGGTATGTCTATTTTATGAATGTGGGATTCAATGCCTATTTCCAGTTCCACAAATAATCTTAATTGGAAATTGACCTAAAAATGAGAATAAAAAAAGGTGAACTAGATGTTAATCCTTCATTAACTAAAATAATTGCATCTTCGACATGGAAGTTCATTTCACCTCACATATTTACATGAAACAAAAAAGTAACAAATATGGATCTTTGAAATCAATCAATAAACATGTTCTCGCATACCTATAATGCTACTTTGATGAGTTTATCTATTTCATCCTTTTATCCCCTTGGGCACTTTCACCATAACTCTATTCAATCCAAGATGGAATCTTACCTTCAATAAAAATCATACATGTTAGCTGTTGTAAAAAATAGATCCTTGGAAAACCAAAATATGTTGTCACCCACCAGGGACTCCAACATTAGGTGTCGAATGAATTGATACAGGGGTAATGCCTAAATTGTTTAGTCCTTTCCCAAGAGTCCTCACACGAATCCCTCCAAAACATGAATTCCTACCAACCATCCACCCAATTATAGATAGTGGAAAAGAATGAAATTACACTCATATCTATTTCAAACCATTTTGGGAGCCTCTCCCCAAAATGAAACAACAAGATACTCCCTTAACTGAGGGATGTGGATTCAGAGGTCAATAGGGACATCATCACCTCTATATAAGAGTTACCTCAAAGGGATCCTATGAGTTATCATCACCTCTCGTGTCATGTGGTGATAAATGCTCAACATGATAAGGTTTCCACCCCACATTCCCTCAATCAGGGCACCTAGGCTCTGGTGCCTAGGGCATCCCACCAAGAGAAGAAATAAATCTACATTGAGAGAGAATACAAAGCTATTCCAACTAAAAAATCTCTCTAATATATGGTATAAATCTATGAGTAGTCAGATATCCTTTTCTACACCCAACAACTCTACCAGCATAATCTGGTAGCAACCAGAGAAGGTCGTTGACATATTATAGAAATAAGTAGGGTGGATCCCATGCTTCTACCCCCACACAAGACCCCTTAAAGAAAATTATAGAAATAAATTGAAGAAACTGGAAATAATATATCATTTCTCTAACCATGGACTGTGTATATATTTCCATTCTATCCCTGAATGTCACCCAGTATATCCTAGTGGAAATGGAAGGGTAGGAATCCTTCCCTACCCACATTTTTCTAGCCTTACAATGTATAATTATAGGAGATGAAGTGGTTAAATAAAGGGCACAAAAAGTGCAGCCGATTGTTTCCTATCGACTGGTCAAGGTTCTGATGCTCTGCTAATGTGTATAGCAGCACTCAGGTCGAATCCTCGACGATGATACTTTTTAATAGTCGATTTTTTTAGTTGATTTTATTATGATTGGGGGTTTGTTTTAGAGATTATGAAATAATTTATGGATGATGTTTTATTGAATAATTTGATTAATATTGGGGTGATTTAATCATTATGTAGTTAATCTTGTGATATCCTAGAGATTTTCTTTATATTGCATTAAATTAACACACATGTCACATGTTGACGTTGATTGGAATTCCCAATTGTAAAGCCTTTAATACAATCCTTAACATAACTTGGGGTTTAAATCTTAATCATTTCTTGATTATGATAGTGTATTTATGGTTTCAATGATCCATGTAAACCACTCATTAAAAAAAACAAGTCATTAATCCATGACATATTAAGTCCAACATACACAATGTTAAATTAAAGAATACTCATCGAGAAAAAGCTCTAAATCGCTTAACATATCTAAATAATGAACCACCCCATTGGTATATTTTATCATCGATTAATTTTTTTATTAATATGGTAATATTTATTTTTTGTGATGAATTATAAATAGAACAAAAATAACGTGATAAGAAAAGAGTGGTGCACTAAACACACACACATGAACGATGATGAGAATTAAAAATGAACTTTATATTGAATGAGAAAGAAGAATAAGGTAATTGGATTAACTATAGATAAAATATTTTAGGAATATTAATATTAAATAATTGAGTGTGGATGATTAAAATATAATATGAAGAAGAAACTTTCACTAAAATATAATTACAAAAACAACA
This sequence comes from Viscum album, assembly GCA_963277665.1. Lineage (NCBI taxonomy): Eukaryota > Viridiplantae > Streptophyta > Magnoliopsida > Santalales > Viscaceae > Viscum > Viscum album. The sequence goes on from OY728125.1 coordinate 281,552,358, forward strand.
CTTATGATATTACAAATGAAGAAAAGCACAAAAGTAGAAGGAAACAAAGAGAGGAGGAAGGGTATCTCAAGTTTAAACCTGAGTATTTAAGTTCATCTAAATCATTTTTCAAGGATTTTTTTGTGACAATATATGATCCTCGCTTCTAAAATGCCAACCCTTTTGAAAAGAGAGGAGAGGATGTATTTATAGCCCAAGGCGGGGGACTGTTTGCATTCCAAAACTACGCATCCAATTGGATCAACGATTTAGACATCTAGACAGATGAATCTTGAGATATATCCTTTTTAACAATTTTAGATAATAATTTTTTTTGACTACTCTAAATATTTTAAGGCATTTCGACTTATGAAGCCAAAGTTATGGCGGTTTTCATAAATAATGTTAAACTGTCCATTTCAATCCATTCTTTTTCAATGTCCAAAATGTGAATGGATTTTTTAATAGGAAGATGCCCTCAAATATAAATAATTTATTCCAAAAAGTCATCCTTATATATCTCTTTCTTCACAATTCAAAATCTAAGCTTGACATGATTACTAAATCAAGAGACATTTCCTGAATACTGTACTAATTTTAATTCTCGACAAGAATGGTGGGCTATGTTTAAATGAATCGGTTGGGACCCTTGTCTTTGAAGTTGGGCCTTGAAATTTTTTTCCAAGACTCTTTAAATTTTCCCCTAAAATTCTGAGGATAAAGAATGCATTTTATCTTTTCAATTGACCCTAGTAATTCAATCTTCATGGATGGCCCAGTTTCTTCACAGATTATGTTGGCCTTCTTCTGTGGTCCATATAGTCCTTCAAATGGTATAATTGGCCCAATATTCCTTCTAATAAAATGTTATATATTGAATTATGAATCCTAAGAAACAATAATCATACAATTTTTATCAGTATAGTGATAATTATAAATATAATATTAAACTAAATCAATTGGGATACTTATAAAAATGCTCAAAAATTATATTTCGTATTGAAACATTAATATTTCTCACAAATTATGCACATTTCATATAAAATAAGTAAATGGAGTATATAAAAAGTTATGAAAGTATTAATAACATCAAATCCCCCACACTTAGTCTTGTGCATGTCCTTATGTACAACAAATATAAAAAAATAACAAAATTATTTTTACTCACCAACAAATTTTAAAATTTTGTTTTCCTCAATCAAGGAAGGTTTAGAAAATTTCACTCATCCATATTGAATTCCACCAAAATTTATTACAGAAAAAATGTTCCAAAAATAATTAATTTTTTCATGCTCAAATTTAGAAATGGAAAATGGTGGCACACAAAACATACTCCTCTCAAGATGATAAAATTAATTTATGGAGCTTCACTCATTCACCAAAAAAAGTGAAAATTTTAAGGTTTGTAAGAGATCTTAGCTTCCACTCACTATCCAAAAGTCTCAAAAATCAAGAGGTATTTTGAGGGGTATTTCTATGGATATGGGACGGTAGGAAGATGATATCAAAAAGATAGGAAATTACCCCTAATTATTACTAATTTTCCTTAATTATTACTAATTACACCTAATTATTACTAATTACCCATAATTATTACTAATTACCCCTAATTATTACAAATTACCCCTAATTATTACTAATTAGTGTTAATTTCTATTAATAACTACAAATTAAAGCTAGAAATTACTAATTACCGATAATTATTTATATACAATACTACTTATCGTTAATAATTATTAATTATTAATAATTATTAAGAATTAGTACTAATAATTTCAATATATTATTGCAAATAAATTTGGATAACAAAAAAACATAAATCTAATTTAATTAAAACTAATCCACAATAATTAAATTTAACATAAAAAATGAAATAAATACTAAAATTAAATAAAATATAAGTACCTTTAAACTTGATCTCCTATTGATGTAGACAATTTCACAGCTTCTTCGTAAAAAAAACTAACTTAGATAAATTTTCACTCTAAAAATAGAGTTTAGAGAGAGAGAGAGGATGTGATAATTGAGGGGAAGTATATGAAAATGAATGGGGGTATATATAGGTTATATTACTTCGATGGTACTATTTGCAACGGGTATCACGTCGCAAATACATTTGCTCGTATTAATTACTTTCGGCAGTTAAAAGGGTATTTGCAATGTGTCCTGTCGCAAATAGTTTTTTGACGAACCAATTTTTGCGATGGGAAACATCTCGTCTCAAAAACCTATTTATGTCGCAAATACCCTCAGACCGACACACTATTTTCGACAGGTGAATCCCCCCATTGTAAATGATCTTCTCGTGGTTTGTCGTGTAGACCACGCCAAACCGCACCTTACTTTTATGACGGGACCCCAAATCCCGTCGCAAATAACCAATTATTTGCAATGGTATAGACCCACCATTACAAATAACCTCTGTGATGGACTATTTGCGACGGGAAGTAATCGTGTCGCAAAAAACTATTTTTCCCGTAGTGAAATGGGTAGATAAAATTCTTCCATCACCTAACCTTATATACTCGGAATTTCTGACATTTGATGGTTTTGGGGATCTTTAGAAACATCTAACGCATTTTTTTACCCTTTGTAGTCCCATGAAGGGAAACATTTAATAGAAAGAAGCAGCTAAACTAAAGTGCTTTATGGAAACCATGGAAGGACTATCCTTTGTTTGGTATACCAGTTTACCGGTTCGATCAATCAAATGATGGGAATATCTCCATCAGTAGTTTCTCTATCAATTCATCTCAATTTTCTAGAAGACACTGATCTTAGACCTCTCAAATTGAGAAAATAAAAAAATGATAGAGTATTAGATTTAATTACTAGATAGAAGGGTTTCACTTACTTCTGAACTTGTAACTTCCCCAAGAATATTTTTTGGCCCTATGTATAGAGAATCTCTATGATGAGTTATAGACACCAATTAATCCTGTGAAATATACAAGAAAGTTTTAGTAACTTGACATTATTTTCCAAAGATTGTAAGACTCCATCTTCAAAACATAATACAAGTCTCGGCCTATCCTAAAAATTCAATGAAACATAATGGGTAAAGTGGAAACTACGGTCGTCACTCTTAAGCTAGCTACTACACTGACTCCTGTTCCAAAACTCACAGCCTATCACGTGACACCTCTTCCGGAGTGTAAAAAGAAACAACCCCCACATAAGGATAAGAAAAGGGAATATAGATTAAATCAATTCGAGTAAATAAAGAATAATATCTATTCCTTTTTACATGAACAAGTTCTTATCTAGTTTATAGGATCCATGGAAAATAATTTTTTCTAATTACCAGAGCCCAAGTGTCCTGGTTAGGTTAGCCTTAATGAACATCCAACTTATTTCCCATTTCATAAAAAATTAGTCCATACCAACTAGTATTTATTTTTTTAAAACAAAATCCTTAAAAAGATGGTTGGTTCCTGGAAGGTAAAATTAGGCAATCCACCTTCACAACTTACATGTTTTTTTACTACCATTCAAGGTAATTAGGGTGAATGGAATGAGATTTCAATATAGGGAACATGGAATTTCATTGAGTTTATTACTCAAAATATGATCAATAAAACTCATTACATCTTCAAGTCACAGTTAAACCAGCCCAGTTTTCCCCCCAGTCTCCTCTCCCATAGTGCTCCAAACTTCATAGGTACCACATTCCTCCAAGATATGATCTTCAAAGAAATGGTGTAATGGGATAAAGAGAGACAAATTATAGTAAGATGATCTAGTTAATATTCTAATTTCATTCTTGAACCTCTTAGACTTTATGCCCCCAGTCTCGAGGGAACAGCCATTGTCCCATAAAATGGAACCACGAGCACTACCCCATCAAAAAAAATCCTTATCTTATGAATAATTTCTCTTTGGTTCCATTAACTTAATTTGTCTAATGGATCTTATTTTAATATTGATTATGGTTGAAAGCTTATGTTCCATGTGAATGATTTGATATCAATAGGCAAAGTCCACTTGATCCAAAGTAGGAGGGGGGACAGGGTTATGGAAAAACTTGATACTCTAGCCACATCCATGTCAGGTCTATTTATGTTGTAGAAACTTATTGTAGATATCCTAATTGAGTACAATAAGATCATGAAGATACACCGACATTTTCAAAGATTCATCCAAACCCTATTTTTTTGAATACTGGTTAGAGGGGTTAAAACTTTTTAATCGACCTAGGAAAGTAGGTAGGCCAAGTAGACTTAACCCACTGATGAAAGGAGTGCTATCAACCCATGTTTAAAGGTCCAAATCATATATTCCAAGAACTTAATCCAATAAAGTGATTTTTATATTGAAATATCATAATTAGAAATATAGAATATACCTCAAAAGTATGACATTTTGAAGAAATGTTCCCTTATTGAACGATTAAGAGTTAGAATTTGGGGTTCCCTTTACTAAAGTATATCATATCAATGTTTAACCCATAGAGTATCACATAATTATATCTTTCAATGAATTGGATAAGGATTTCATTATATAGGGATACGCCAGACCCTTGTATGAATCTGACAGGCTAGATGATATTGACATTCGATGATCATTTATTGATAATGGATCATGATTAAACCTCATTACCCTATGAATACTTCATTTATTAGGTTATAGAAAATCCAGTTTTTTTCTATCCTCCCTAACATTACAAGGTTATGATTTGAGAAAACAAAATCACCTAAGGTGAATCAAGTTTGAGACATAAATTAGGGATCATTTATCAAATTATAAATTCATGTTTGTTCTGTAGAATACCACTTTCAACATATTTCCAAGAAGGCATTAGTTTCATCAACATGTGTAGATCCCTTCATAATACCACCAGTGTCTCAAATACTATATCAATAGAGAGATTAGAACATTTCATGGGGACAAATCTCTATTTTAGTCTTGAAAATGACCCTAGATAACCCTTTTAAGGAACATGATAATACGTATATATTTCTCAGTAACCAAATTGGGAGTACAAGTTCATATTTGAGTATGTTCACATCAACTCTGATGATATTATTTTCCTTAACTAATCTAAGAAATATCACAGAATTATCGAGAATCCAAAATGACTATAACACACCAAGTGAAAACACCCTTGTTTTCCACCCAAATATTTGGAATACACCTACATCGTCGGTCGGGTTAGATGATGTTACTATACCATTAGTGGGGAATGAGAATCCCCCTACCCCATCTTCCATTTGTCAAAATCATGATTATTTTACCATCTCTAAATATTATTCTATATCACCCATTCCCTTTATGATTAGTATGGAGAAATAAGAGGCAGAAGAAGAGGGTGACCTCAAATATTCCCCTCCAACATTCGAGGAAGGCATTTATGCCACCATCAATGAACTTCAGTAGATAAATTTTCTTATATAGGTAGATCTGTGACCCACACTAATCAACATGGACATGTCCTCTAATGAATAATAAGTTTACACCTATTTTATAAAGCATTACTTGGATGGTTTTTCTTGGAACTATATGTAAATTCCCGACCATGATCCTAACGTGGCCACCCACCACTTGGGTTTACCAAAAGATCACCATGGATATTAGTAGTTATATAGGAGAATGCATCTGAATCATGATCCAAAATTCGAAGCTCAAGTTGATAATATCAAAAAAAAATTGGGAAGTTCAGTAATTGAGATGGAATACCAATATTTTCATAGTCAAAAAGAAAATTGGGAATGTCAAATTCTACATCATCTTTAGAGATCTCAACCAAAATTTTCCAAAAGTTTATTTCCAAGTTTTAATTATGGAACTCTTTATTGATGAAATAGTTATCTATCAAGATCTCTCCATTATAGATTTCTATTCAGGATATAACCAAATCTATATGTCCCATAATTATGAAGAGGCCTTCAATTTATGTCACCCCAAGTAACGTATTGTTATCAGGTGATGAATTTTGGTTTAAAGAACACCGATTATGTGTATCAATGTTCCAGGGATCATATTTTCAAAATATTTATAGGAGAATTTAATAAATTCTACTTAGATGATATAATATTGATGTATCGACAGTTATATGATCATCTCACCAATCTTGGGATCATTTTGGATAAGCTACAATAATATTTCTTAAAAATGAATCCTTTAAAATGTGATTTTCATGTTACCTGAGGAAAGTTTCTCAACTTCATAATAAACCATCATGGTCCTGAAGTTGGCCTTGAGAATATTATGGATATCCTCTAATTTTCACCTCCTTGAAACCTTAAAGAGTTGAGAGGACTCTATGGGTGATTGTACTAAATCTGATACTTTATAGTGAACCTAGAGGGAGAATGTTAATCTATCACCAAAATGTTGAAGAATAGATTCACTTATAAATAGACCAATTAATTTCAAGAATAATTTTACAGTCTCAATAAATAAATTTTTAGTCCACCAGTGTTAATACCCCCCCCCCCTTTGGAGTAAATCAACTCGTTTTGTAAGTGAAATATTCGAGTGACCATTGGGTTCTTTACATTCATAGAATAATGATTTTATAAGTGAGAAAAAACTCTATTATCTCAGTCAAACCATGTTCAATATAGAGACTATATAGTCATACATAAAAAAAGAGTTTCCTCACAGTATTTTTTGTATTTTAGAAATTGAGACACTACTTGTAGAATCTTGTGATCCATCTTATCTCTCATAAAAACCTACTCAAATAAATCCTCAAGTTCCCTATGTTTACTAAGAGTTTGTAATTGTGGTAAGATATATTGTAGTAGTTTGACCTTTATTTTATATGGCAGAAAGTGATAAAATTATAAAAGGTAAAAAATTTCCTCACACAGCATCCTTCTATAGAAACAACATCGTTAAATACTGAATTTCTAGATGAAGAAAGCTTATCTATTCAAGATTTCCAAGAGACATTATAGATTTATTTTGAAGGCACATCTAAAATACCAAAAGAATAGAAAATGGAAGACCCTAATATCAATAAATTTGGGTTGGGATTCATTCTTATTTCCTATGAGAATATTGTTCTACCATAATCATTCCTATTGAAAGAGGGTTGTACCAACAATGAGACTGAGTACCAAGCCCTCATCGTGGGTTTGAAACTGGAACTGTAAATTCTTTTGGCCCACTTGATGGTCAAGGGTGATTCATAATTGGTAATAAAGTAGATCAATATTTATTTTTCCATAAAAAGTGGATTTGATCCCTATACTTGAATATATCTAAGGTTAAATTATACAATTACCCTTGGATCCAACCTTAACTCATCTTTAATGTTAAAAAATTACTTAGAAGATACTTTGGTAAATTTATACGTAGATTTGGATGATCAAGACAGGAATGAAACATTCATTAGAATTGTGCATCACATAATGGTATCTCCTTTTTTTCATGATATCATGGAAGAGAACATTGTGATAAAATACATCCAAAAACTTGATAATACTGTTGGTGCCAAAATTTGGAACAAAGAAAAAGGCCCCAAGACATCCCATGGACTTCCTCACGAAGACCCTTCACAGAGTTCCCTATCATCGCGGCCACCATAAAGACAAGGTGGTGGGAGGCTCTGTGAATTCGTTTTACGTTCACAAGCCTGCCGCGAAACCAAGGAGTTAGGACGCTCTACGATCCCGGTTGATGTTCGCGACCTTCCATGAAGCCACCCGACCCCTCTTCGTGTCGTGTGCACCCTGCTCCCCAGCACCTCGTGCCTATAAATACTAGGCTCTCCCAAATATCTGGAAGACGAACAATCTGACCATTCGGCTTCTCATCTCCCAAATTCACTAAGTACTCTTCCTCTCGAAGAACCATGAGCTGCGTGAGGTACTTCTGCTTCATGAAGTGCCTCCCCATTGTCTCGTTTTGATCCCCTCTTCTGAGAGGGATGCCTTTTGCGAAGCCTAAGGGATTTTGTGAAGGAACGGGATCCCCAAGGGGATTCGAGTCATCATGGAGAACCCTTCATCTACACTTGATGCATTTTTTAAGGCAGGATCACTTTACTTTGTGAAGCACATTGCTTCTCGACACCTTGATCCAAGAGGCACCTTTGCTCTGTGAGGCTGTGCACCGTGAATTACCTTCCACTTCGTGAAGCACCTCCCATATGAACCTTTGCCCCATGCTAAGGCTAAGTCACCCTACTTCACGAAGCACACCCCATTGCAAGTTCCCTCTATCATGCGGAGAAATAGAGCTCTGCAAGGCCCCTGCCTATGGACCACTCTGCTTGGAAAATTATTTTCTTGTGCGACCCTCTAGGTTGGCACGATGTGACTTCAAAGTCCACTGGACAAAACCGACCGTAGCGTTGTTGTACCTAGTTCTTCTTTACATAGGCACTCTAATGGCTATTGCTTCTTTGCATAGCCACGCTAATGTGGACCCCTCGATGGTTCACTCCGTGATACCCCCTCAGTACGGCATTGTCAATGCCTTCCCTCCCACAAGGAGGAGAGGGTACTAGTTATGTAAGTCCTAGGGCTGTGGAGCAAACCCACCTCATCCGAGCTGCAGGACGTTAAACTGCCAAGATCCTTCGTCCTCAACACATGACGTTAAAATATGACCCTACCTTATTCCTCACATGTAGGGTCCCCCCACCTAGGACATTATCCACACCCCCTAGTCTCCACAGGGGATTATATCCTCCTTCTTGGAGTGGTTCTTGTCTGCGAGGAAGGGCATCCATCTTGGTATAATCCCCTAGATTTTCTTGTATGAGGCTGCACCCCTGCTCCTCCTCACTTCCACGGTGCCAAGGCCAGTGGAGGTCATGATACGGAATAGGGCCTCCATCCTGGAGTGAGTCCCAATCCCCCACTCTCACTATGCTTTGTCACCTTAGGGCCTCCATCCTAGAGTAAGTCCCAATCCCCCTCTCCCCCTATGCTTTTCCACCTTAGGACCTCCATCCTGGAGTAAGTCCTAATCTTTCTCTCCCTATGTCGCTCCTTGTGTAAGCCCCACTCCACATCCCACAAATGCATCTTTCACGATGTGATCGCCAGGTCCCTGTTGCCTTATGTTTCTCACAATGAGCATGACTCACGTGGGCTTAGAGTAAGCATCGACCATGACAACACCCCTGCCCCTCATGATGTTAAACTGTATACCCGAACTATGAAGACTTTGATCCATGTCAAGGCATGGTACGTAGGAAGCCTCCATGAGGTTCAAGCCCAATAACCATTGGCCCCGACCATCTCCATGTCGGTGCGCCATGCCCCATTAACACATTGGGTAGCCTAGAGTGTAAGCCCCACATCCTGTCCCGAACTATGAGGACTTTGATCCATGTCAAGGCATGGTACGTAGGAAGCCTCCCGGAGGTTCAATCCCATCACCCATCGGACCAAGGTCCATATTCATGTCGGTTCGCCGACACCCACATCCCGTCCCGAACTATGAGGACTTTGATCCATGTTAAGGCATGATACGTAGGAAGCCTCCTGAGGTTCAATCCCATCACCCATCTGACCAAGGTCCTTATTCATGTTGGTTCACCGACACCCACATCATGTCCCAAACTATGAGGACTTTGATCCATGTCGAGGCATGGTACGTAGGAAGCCTCCACAAGGTTGAATCCCACCACCCAATAGTTCGGACCCATTTCATGTCGGTTCACCACCGTCCTCAATGAGGTTAAACTTTATTCCCCACTACCCGAACTATGCGGACTTTGATCCATGTCAAGGCATGGTATCTAGGAAGTCTCTTTGTGGCACAATCCCAAAACCGTCATCCATCCTGACTCTTACCCGGGCCACCACATCCCGGTTAGATCATGCCACTTCATTCCCCTCCACAACATTCAGGGAGTCGCCCGCATGTTGGCCCCAATATCGGTGTTCCCCCCAGTGCGGTTCCTCAATCTAATCCACTCTAATCAGTGTTCTGATCAGTCTTATCCATCTCCGCTGGATGTTAAACTTGTGGCATACCATGTGTTAAACATGGGAATCTGAGGAAAACCTTAGATACATGCCTATGGCATAAGATTCCCCACGTTCAATGTGGGATGCCTCAGCTTTCTGCACCCTCGAGAAGCCCTATAATAAGGGACAGAATAAAGACACATTAATCCCCAGCATCCAGACACGCCAGTGATGCCCTATGTGACTACTCCCCTAACTGAAGGTTGCTGACCTGGCCAGACCCCTTGGAATGTCCTGACAGAAGCAGCGTAATTAACTGGTGTCCATGAAAATATGGTGTCGGGAAGAGTTTCACGAACAATGTATTAAATCTATGAGGGAGACCTAGACTAGGTGACGAGTTCCGAGGAGGAATCCACGGATGGAAGAATTGATATCCCATCATCCTGTTTCGATCAAGGAGAAGCCTTCTCTAAACAAAGATTGAATGCTGCCCACCTTTGGAAATTGGGAATACAGGGTAATAAAAGCTGTGTTTTTCACACTCAAGCAGATAGATGCACGTGCCCCAGTGAAAGCGTCAGAAACAAAAAATGGTGAAACTGAAGTAAAGTTCTTCTCCTCAATATGGATATTAGTAAAGCTCGGGGCATCCATGGATTGATGTGTCACCGGATCCAACTATCTGGAGTCGGGTCTCGCCATGAAAATAATGGGCCTGGCATGAAATTCACTAGAAGTTGGGGTAGTAGAACTTTGGGAATCCCGTTCTGCAACATTATTAGCATGGATCCCACTTACCGGCCACGGAAGATGGAATGGCATTGGGGCACAGGTTGTCGATTTATTTTCCTTTCGGCACTTACGAGTCTGCCTCCCTACTTCTCAGGAATCAGGTAGCTGCCATGGGAACGCAAACACCGCCCGCCCGCCTACGCAGGGGTAGGGGAAACACCAGCACAACCACTCCGCGTGGATCCACTACTGCCGCAAAGACATCTTCATCCACAACTGTGGGGCGCCCATGCCCCATATCCCCATCAGAAGTCGTCCAACGAAGGGTGATTAATGACCTTGTATGTCGTTACGAGGAGGGGGGAATAATCTGGACCCAGGATATGTCCCTCCTGGACCTAGAGGCATCCAGGCCCCACCGTCAACGCCACCCCCGAGGGCTGCGCAAGGAGCCGCTGCTCCCCACCTCATCATTCAATCATTTCGGGAGCCTATCCCTAGAGCACTTCGACAACTCCATGCCTTACGCTAACAAGTTGGGAGACTTCTGGCCTAGCCTGGTCAGAGTTGCAATCTAGGGGCTCCCAGTAAGGGCCCCCACCCGACCATGTCAGCGTCAGTGCCCGACCTTACCGAAAGAGTAGGTAAGCCATGCACCTGTGCCACCATCACCAACTTACCTGACCTGACGCCAGTGTCGAGCACGAGCTGAGGATGCCCACCAAGGAGCGTCAACATCGATGGATACTTTGCCTCGATCCATCTTCGACGCATAACATCAAGTCCATGCACACATTGATCAGGGGCTCTCCTACTCCCAACCGGGATCGATTCCCTGACTACCCCACGGGCTGTCTTGGTCGACTCTCCTGGTCACAAGCATGAGAAGGGGGCGTCGTGAACCAACCTGTCGTGAATCCACCCCAAATGGAGTTCCTCCCCATACCACCACCATCACAAGAATAGGTCTTCCCTGCTTTGAGGCTCGGCATGGAGGTTTGCCCCGTGCCACCATGGGGATCCTCCCTACATCATCTCAGCAGCTGGCGAAGGTCCTCCTCACCCCGACAACTAGAAGAGTGAACGCTAGCCTTGTTCCACCCACACCAAGCATGGAGGTACTCCCCATGCTCATGCCGGTTCCAGTGGATGTCTTTCCCACTAAGGCGTTGTTCATGGGGCTCCTCCCTATTTACCCTTCGACATTTGTCCTGGTGCTCCTCGCACCCTAGCTGTCTCTAGTGGAAGTTCTCTCCGCCTAGCCGCCAGCACGACCGAAGGATCACATGTCTGAAATCAGACTTATCTCGAGGAGCCACTCAGGTGCAGTAAGGCGGGTTGTCACCACCACAAGAAGAATCATGGGAAGGCCCGGACTGAGATAAAACTGGTCCGCTTCTCAGACTCTGGAGCGGAGTGCAACTCAGCTCAAGAACCCTCCCCTCGCTCATCTGAGTCAAGGGACGGAGCGGGGAAGAGGCACATCATCCTGGTACTTCCAAAATGAGAGATCCACAAGATTCCTGCCTCCCTCCATAGGTTCATCCAAGAGGATGAAGATTTGGCGACCCTACAGGTTACGGTCGTGCAGTCACCACCATCATCGTCGGAAGTGATTTATACCTCCATGAGAGATAATGGGGATCTATTATGGAGACCAATGGCAGGAGAGTAGCATCGTGACCCACCACTAGCAGCCCTTTACCCAGATCCAAGAATGGTGGTTGTGAGCCCGTCCTATCACGACGTAGCGGCCAGGTCACTACACTCCTCGGAGGACAGCCCAAGAATCGGTGGCCAGTTAGCCCGTTCATCGTATTCTCCACCAGCCAACCTGCCATCCTAGGGGTCTTCCTCAGTGCCGCTACCAGTTCCTCAACCACCCCCAGTTGGCGAATGGGGCAATCATGGGCTAAACCCTGAAATTGATTTGAGGAGTTTCTGAAGCATCCTTGTAGCGGACTGCTTCCCCGAGGAGTTCTGGACCGTAGTAGCACAAGATTTCTATGTACCCGATTCCCTCACCCCAGAGTAAGTTGATTGTCTTCGCCACACCATTTGGGCAATGCATTTCAGTCTCCTTCATTATCATATGGTGTATCCAAGGAGCCAAGCGCATTTTGAGGACATCATTGAGCAGTGTCATCTAGTCAATTTGGCCGTAATCCCAGTGGCCCAGTGCCCTGAGTCCCAAGGCCAACGTGAGGCCCTCTAGCAGCAATGAATTCAGAGTATTATGTTACTCCGAAAAATCATCAGGGAAGCAACCCCCCCACATGCATGTCTGTGGATGGGGAAGTATGTTTCCCTCCTCTTCAACCCTATCTGATGGCAGCCCAACTCGCTATGCAATATTGAGGACATGCCCCCTGGGAAGAGTCACGGTCCACATCGCTGACATATTGTACAAGGAGGACGAGCTGGAGTTTCTCGTTGAAGACTTTCCCCCTGAGGGTGTGCCACCACTGTTGGATCCATCAGGAAGGATTACCTGTCAGCAGAGGAACCTCCTAGGTCTCCCAGCGCCCACTGAGTCGTTGGTGCTCAGCCGGAATTTTAGTAAGGGCAAAGAGTCTGATGAAGCTGTCAAGCACTATGACCCATCCGCCTCAGTGCGGAAGAGGGAGGAGGACCTTAAGAAGGCTGTGTTGCACTAGCATCTTTCTGAGAAAAAGAGGTTGGCCGACGAACTCCTGGCTAAACACGCGATAGAGAGACGACCCGACTATGGGGATCCTAGGTCGGGGCAGTAGGGGCAAGAACAACATCCACCGACAAGATGAATCTGAGAAAACCCTGATAATGTCATGCTCATTGACAGGGTTGAAGCTGGAACTCATGGCAATAGGGCATGGTATGTCTCACCAAACACTCCCAAATGGCACAGCAATACGAGGAATCCAGCCCGAGTTCCCCTAGCTGCCCCACAAGCCATTCCACCAGTCACTCCATGAGTCGTTGAACCTGTCTACCCTATCGAAGAGCCCAACAACACACTCATGGTTAGGGATCCCCGTCACGACAGGGACCCCCACCTGGACGATCCTATGGAAGCACTCATTTCCCTCCTTGAGTCATTGGAAATGCAGCATGTGGCAATCCCACCGGATGGCAAGCCATGACCGGCCTGGGTGGATGATATGTCGGAACCTCCAGGTTTTAGGAATCCCACCTTCACCCCCATTAATGGGACTGGGTACCCACTGCATCACCTGGACCACTTCAATTCGAGGTGCAGGCCAAAGTGGGGGACTCCAGCATAGCAGGAGGCCGCCAAGATCTGCTGTTTCGTTCAGACACTAGAGGGGAAGGCATTCGTCTGGTACAGCCAGCTCCCCGTCGGATCTATGAAAAGCTGGGAGGACCTTCATAGACAGTTCTTCTACCAGTTCGTCTCTACCGCCCAGAAAACCTGCATCGCAGACCTCTTTAAGTGCAAACAAAATCTTGATGAGTGAGTCACGAACTTTATCTCCCGGTTGATGGGACTCACATATTTCCTCGACATGCCACTGACTCAGGAGAAATTACTGATGAAGTGCGTAGGGAATGTCAAGACGGAACTGTTTCCCTCCTTGATCACTCAGAACTATCCCGTAGGGTTCTGAGACTTCTTAGATAAGGCTCAGTGCCTTGAAGAATCCCTACAATAGGCCAAGAAGGCACGTCTGTTTCCCCCTACAATCCCAGCAAGGAGATCTGCTAGAGCCGAGCCCACCATCGTGGCCCACATAGTGGCCCCCAGGCAGCTAGAGATGCTACTAGTAGCACCAGCCCCACAGCCTCGTAGAGTTCCTCCACCTCAGGCACATACTCCGGCCCCGCAGCGTCCTAGGAATCAGTAGGCGCCTCTGCGTAATGTGCCACCACCGCCTAGGCAGGACAATCTAGGTCCACCTACTCGACAATCCCCTCTGGCTCCTCATCAAGTCCAGGCTCCAAGGGCTCTTTATCTGGAAAATAAGACACCATAGTTACTCATTCAGCAAGTATCAGTACCCTGGTTACTTCTGTAGTGCCCTAGAGCAGGGGATTGTATGCTTTCCTGAGTGAAGAAGGCTGGTAGAGGCGAATCTCACCGATCACCCCAACTACTGCCTCTATCATCAGATTCTGGGGCACACCCTCAAGCAGTGTTATGTGTTTATGGAATGGTTCCAAGACCAGGTTGATAACAACATAGTCAGGTTGGGCCCGGCTCCGGAACAAGTGGTGGGTGTCCTTGTAGGGTCGGAAAGTGGTAGCGACAGTGAAGGTGAGTGGTAGCAGGTTCCCAGCCACGGATCCTAGAAGTATGACGACTGTATGGCTCATAAAATAGTTGCTCACTCCCATGGCATTATCCGTGCACTCTTGAACCAGCTGGAGACTTCATAGGCGGCAGTCACTACTTCTGCATCGTCGTCTCAGCAGGCCTCCTCCCAGAAGAGAAAGCATCGGTAGCACAAGAAGAAGCAATGTTCCCCACCGATGCCATCGTCGTCCCGCACTCTCGGAGACTTCATGCCCCCTGAGATGGGGATCCATATCAGAATTCACCCAGTGGTGGATTATTCTTCAAGTGAAAGTCAAGGTTACACTTAGGTTAACACCATTGAGTTGGTAAACCCTTATTTGACTCCCGACGAGGGGGAATGCCAGGCGAACCTCCCCAATGTCCCCAGCCGACATCAGCGTCGGCGGAACCGCAGCTACATGGGTCGCTGGGGCACGTTACTTGGTACCTATAGCCAGGTCGTGCATGCCACTAAGAACAAACAGTAGTCCCAGCATAGATCTCTACACATGTTTCCTTTTCATTCGGGGTCCTAAGGTCTGCCTCCACCACTGTTTGTGCTATTGGATTAGGCAGAGCCACTTCGATCATACCGCGACCAGCTTCTCCCCACTACAGGTCGACCTCAGGTGCCTGGACCTCACCTGAAAGCTACACTTCAGGCTTCAACCAGTGAGTAGTGGGATATGCCAAGCACCATCCAGTCTCCAGTCCAGCCGACAGGGTCCGTCATGCCTCCAATAATAGAGCAGCCTCCTCTAAGCAGAGGTTTGTGCCTGGCATGGAAGTATGATGTTCTTAAGAATATCATCATCATCCCAGTGAGGATTTCCATCCTCAAAGCCCTATTTCTGTCATCAGATATGTGTGAGGCACTCAGTGAGGCTTTAAGAAGCCCCCTCCAGTTTGAGACTAAGGTGGAAGCCACAGAAGGCTTTCATGCTGAAGCAGTTGGGACTGCCGAATGTTAGGCCATCATTTCGTTCTCCGGAGAGGATGAAGGCTCTTCCATACAGGGGCACATTCTCCCATTGTACATCACCTTCCAATTCAATAGTGTTGAGGTTCATCGTTGTCTCATTGACACCGGCTCCAGGGTCAACCTTATCCTGACACAGATGCTGTGAAAACTAGGGTTATTTGAGGGTGACCAAACTCCCTCCGATTTAAGGATCCAGGTAAATGACAGGACAGAGCAGACCCCAGTCGGAAAGATCTGTTTGAAGACTCAGTTCGGTGGCCTAGTTTCCAGCACAGAGTTCATGGTCGTCTCCTAGGACACCGTGTATAATGCATTGAAGGATAGGCCATGGCTCCACCTACATGCGGCGGTCCCCTAATTGTATCACCAGTGCCTCAAGTGATCTCTTAATGGTTGAGTAGTTGTACTCCAAGGTGATTCGTCTTCTTTCAACTCTTTGTGAAGCCCATTATCTGGATACTGGCTATTACAAGAGCAAGTATAACAGGATTCTGGCAAGTGAGGTTGAACTCTCCCTGGTCGCCATTGACCCCTGGGAAGGCCGGACGGCGCCTATGTCTTCCCAATCCATTGATTGGAGGCCATGACCCTTGACATGGGGAAATTCTTTGCTGTATCAGGTACGAAAGGAATGCATATTACCAAGTCCATGTGATGATGGTAATCACCCCATACTCCTACATAACCAGGATTAGGTGATCCTGAAACCCCCTACCCACATATGGTACCGGGATGTCTGCCCCGTGGCGACGACAGTATGTCAAATGTGTCTGTTTCATTGGGCTGGGATTAACTGTCTCAAGATGACACGCCATTATTGCTTTGACATCATCATGTGTGGCCCTCTGGGCTGAAGGCTAGATGGGATTGGATCGACTACCTTCATCATCATGGTCTCAGCGGCCCGTGAATAACCTGATGTGTTGTCCACTGTTATCCAGGCTGGTACCAACCATTCGTCAGGTTACTCCGACCAAGGGGAAGCCTCACCCACTGGTAATCCCTCCTCCACAAGTGAAGAAGTGGATTTGGAAGATGCTCCCCCTACCTTTTAAGAAGGCGTATCTTCCACGGTCGATGAACTGATACAGGTAAACCTTGGTAGCGAGGCAGATCCAAGACCCACATTGATCAGTGTCACCATGTCCCTTGAGGAGTAGTAGTGGTACGTGGACTTCCTTAAATAGCACTGTGACGTGTTCGCGTGGAGATACGACGAGATGCTAGGACTAGATCCTTAGGTATCCATCCACTGCCTCGGTCTACCGACAAACCATCACGGGTTCAAGAAGCCTCCCAGAAAAATGCACCCTTCCCATGGTTCCATGGTCGAGGCTGAAGTTGACAAGCTCATCAAATCTAACTTATTTAAGGAGGTCAAGTACCCCAAGTGGCTAGACAACATTGTGCCAGTCAGAAAGAAGAACGAACAAATCTGAGTCTGTATAGACTTCTGAGATCTCAATCGTCACTGTCCGAAGGATGACTTTCCCCTTCTGGTGACAGAAATGTTGATTTACTCTATGGCTGGGTTCCAAGCCCTCTCCTTCATGGATGATTATTCTGGATATAATCAAATCCGGATGGCCCCCGAGGATGAGGAGTTTACTACTTTCAGGAAAACCCAAAGTACTTTCTGTTACCAGGTTATGCCTTTTGGCCTGAAGAATGCAGGTGCCACCTATCAGTAGGCCAAGCATCGCATATTAAAGACAATCCTGGGAACATTAGTGGAATGATATGTGGATGATCTGATGGTAAAATCTCTCCAGCACTAGGACCATCTCAAGGACCTTGAGAAAGTGTTCATTTTCCTCCGTTCCCACCACCTGAAGATGAACCCGTTGAAGTGTGCCTTCAGTGTCACTTCCCAGAAGTTTCTTGGCTTTGTTTTTAGGTTCTGATGCATCAAGATCGACCCCGAAAAGATCAGGGCAATCATCCAGATGCCTCCCCCGAGCAATATTAAGGAGTTTCGAGGTTTTCAAGGCCACTTAGCCTACATATGCCGATTCATTGAGAATTTGGATGGAAAGTGTAAGACCTTTCCTCGACTCATGAAGAAGGGCTCTGCCTATGAATGGGACGAGGAGTTCTAGGCTGCCTTTGAGGAAATCAAGCAATATTTTCTCCATCCTCCAGTCTTGATGCCACCCATCTTTGGTAAGCCGCTAATTCTGTACATCACTGCCCTGGACTAATCTCTCGGTGCCCTTCTCCCCCAAAAGAACAACAAGGGGGTAGAGAACAGTCTCTACTACCTCAACCATATTCTTCTTGTTAAGGAGACCAAATACTCCCCAATCAAGAAGAGATTCCTTGTGCTCGTATTCTCTATGTATAAGTTGCGGCATTACCTGCAGCACCACGAGGTACAGCTGGTCTCCTGGGTAGACCCGCTGAATTACATTCTGATTCACCCCATGTTGACCAGCCGTCTAACGTGGTGGGCGGTGATTCTCTAGCAGTTTGACCTCAGGTTTGTGCCCGAGAAGGATATCAAGGGGCAGACATTGGAAAACTTTCTAGATGCCCATACAACACCCGTGGACCAGTCCCTGGACTTAGATTTTCATGATGAGGCAATCCTCTTAGTCGATCAAGTCGTCCCATGTTGGCAGATGCACTTTTATGGTGCCTCGTGAAGTCCCACTGGTAGGAGGCTCAATGATCCTAGGCTCAACCGAATGGACCTAGGTATCATCTTCATTACCCCAGTAGAAGTTGTCCTGCCATACTCATTCCTGTTGTCAGAAGGCTGCACCAACTGCAAGGTAGAGTATCAGGCCCTCATCACTAGCCTCGATCTGGACCTTGAGATCGATGTGCCCCATTTTCATGAGAAAGTGGATTTCGAGCTAGCCATCAAGAAAGTCAACGTTGGATATGTTGTCAGAAGTTTTGAGCTTGCACCTTTGTTGGAGCACACCCTCCATCTAATGGCCCAGTTCCCTCTTTGACTGGAGGTTACCCATGTCCATCAGTCACAGAATGGTCGAGCGGATTCTTTGGTCGGCTTATCCACTTCACTTGTAGAGCCCGAGTAGGATGATCTGATTATACGTGTGGCACACCGTAGAGTCATTGCCCCTGTCACCCCAGAGGATGACGATGGCCTGCGAGTTAGCCATCTTACCGCCAGATCTTCCACGTCAGGACCGTTAGGATTGTCAGATCCAGTGATCAAAGTGACTCCCGATTGGAGAGCCCCTTTTGTCAAGTATCTCTAAAATGGTTCCCTCCCAGGTGATCAGGCCAAGCATGAGCGAATACGACGCCACGCACTACATTTTACCCTCTAGAGTGGTCCCAGTCTTGAGCAGATCCCCTATAAGAAAGGTTATGATGGTTTTCTCCTCCATTGGATTCAAGGAGTCAAGATTCCATAGTTCATGTAAGAGGTTCATGCCGGTTCTTTTGGTCCCCACCAGGCTGGGCCGAAGCTATCCCATCATATCTGGATGCTGGGGTACTTCTGGCCCTCTATGATCCATGATTGTTTTGAGTTTTCCAAGAGATATCATGCGTGCCAAGTGCACACTAAATTCCTACATCAGCCACCAGAACATATCCACTCCACCAAGTACTCTTGGCCATTTGCGGTGTGGTAACGCGATGTCATCAGACCATATCCACTGGAGACAACTCGCCAGTGCAGGTTTATCCTGACTTCCATAGATTTCTTTTCCAGGTGGGCAGATGCAATTTCGCTCAAGGAAGTCAAGTCACATTCCATCATTGACTTCGTGATCTCCAATATCATCCAATGGTTTGGATTTCCTCACTCCATCCTCACAGATAACAACACCAACATTCGAGCAGTTGAGCTGAATAAACTGTATGCCAAGTACAATATTCGTTCAAACCATACCTCTCGCTATCACGTGCAGGAAAATGGACATATTGAGGCATTCAAAAAAACCATCTCTAGAATTTTTCATAAAATGGTTGGTCAGAATAAGATGAGTTGGCTAGAAAACCTCCCCAATGCCCTCAGGGCCTATCGTATGATGGCTCGTAACTCCACTCAGGTGACCCCGTATTCCCTGGTGTACGGAGCTGAGGTCGTCATGCTCATCAAGATCCATCTGCCTTTCTTGTGCACTGCAGTCTATAACCAACAGGCACCAGATAAGGTGTCCAAAATCTGTCTAGCTGAATTGGAAGCACTTGATGAGAAGAGGCTCCATGCCCTGCACAATCTAGAAAGGCACCAGAACAAGATGGCTAGAGCCTTCAATAAGAAGGTTCACCTCTGCTCTTTTGGGCAAGGCAACTTGGTACTGGCCCTCCGAGCGCCAATGATCCCTAGTAGGAAACCACCCAAGTAAGAGCCCAAATGGGAAGGCCCCTACATATTCCATAGGGTTTACCCCAATGGAGTATACTCCTTGGTGACCATGGATGGTGAGCATATAACTCCACCCACCAATGACAAATTCTTTAAGAAATACTCTGCCTAAGCCTCCTGGTCCTACATGACCTTAAATGCGACGGTCCTGCCTGACCCTAAACTGCACGATGGTCCCACATGACCTTAAACTATCCAGTCCTACATGACTTTAAACTACATCTTTAGAACTACATTTGTCTTGATTCCCTTTCTTATGGGATATGTAGGAATACTCAGACGCTTCATTTTGAGACCATCCCCAAACTCTTCTCTTAGACTATCCCCCCTGGGTATAGTTTTCTCAGAGTATCCTCACATTATATGGTGTAGGATTCCTTATCCCCCCTCATACAAGGATTATAAGTGTCACACCATGTTACCACTTTTGTTCTTTTATCCTCCCACATCTTCACCACACGACGTTAAACTGCATGGCCTTCAAAACTATAAATGGATTGGTTCCCATCCTCGTGGGATATGTAGGAATGGCCAGACATTTCGTCTATTGGCCTAGCCCAAATGCTAGAATATTTCCCCCAGGTTAAGGTATATGGCAGGGGTGCTAACTTTTTCCCCAATTCACATTGATCTAACCTCGATCCGGTCATACGTTCTTCTCGGGAGATGTTCGCCTCTTTGAGATAAGGGCTCATATATACTTCACCCACTCCTTTATGGGGATTCCATCCCCTTCTCCATCCGGAAGGGCCCCTGAATGGTATGGATTATAGGCCTAATGGATCTCTTACCGTTACGGGCCAACACCCCCGAGGGTCATGGACGAAAAATTAATACAAATCCTATGTTTTGAATTTGATCAGAAGTCGATGCTCATCTGTTTCTCCTGAATGGTCACTATAGGGACGTTGTGATTCGAACATGGTCAGCAGTCATCCCGGATCGTTAGGACCGCCACAAGATGTCCCAAACATCGATTGTAGTGGTTCATTCTGCCCCATTGTATCTCCAAGCGATGAATTCTCTCTGGGTGAGGTCGAGCCTTAGGCCCCTTGGCCTTCTCAAGACCCTGGCCCTCTTCATCACTAAAATACATTAAACTGCCAGCTTGTCAGGTATTCCTGACTGAGGCCCAGCCCATGTCCCTCGTCCTCACTATAACACGTTAAACTGCAAGCTGGTCAGGCCTTCCTGACCGAGGCCCAGCCTCAGGCCCCTTGGCCTTCTCGGTCCCCCATCCCAGGCTCTCTCGTGGGAGTGTATGGTGTGGTGTGGGATTACGTCCTCATTCACATCGGTTTACTAACCATTCCGTACACCTCCCTTGTTTGGGGGTATCTGACTCCCCTCCTCATCATGCATGACATTAAACTGCATCTTAAGAACTAAGTTTGTCTTGATTCCGATCCTTAGGGGATACGTAGGACCACCCGAATGTCTATACATTGGGTCCAGCCCCATCTCCCGTAAATCTCCATTTCACCTTAGACCCTTGGCATACCCTTCCCCGAAGAGGGGAGTATATGGCATGGTATGGGGTTATTTCCTCATTAGCGTTGGGCTTGTAACGACCACGCCATATACCTCTCTCTCTTGAGCCACCCCGTGGACCCTCTTTGGCGGTTCACCGATGTGCCTAAGGGTACTTTGGTTTAGTTCATGGAATGTCGGACTTTGGTTGGACATGCTTCCACCCTATTTTTAGGCTTTGTGTTTCTCTTTATTAGGGCTCCCATCACCTTTCAAACCCGAAGGGACCCTCGAGTGGCATAGATGATAGGCCTAAGGGCTCTCCTACCATTACAGGCCAATGCCCTCGATGGTTGTGGACAAAAAATTGATACAAATCCCACATTGCGAATATGGTCAGCGGTCGATGCTCATTTATTGTCCAACTTCTTGCTAACGCAATATGGATGCTGCATTTTCGCCACGGTCAATAGTTATCCTCCATAACCACTACAACTTTATTAAGCCTAAGATGTTGGTTACATGATTCACATCCTTATCCACCTCATCATGTCTATGTAGAACCTCGAAAATCCTAGTACTTTTCCTCAGTGCGCATCCACGCGTAAGAAGGACCAAAGCCGTTATTCAGGGCGTTGCACTGATTTCCCTTTGGTGTGTGTTCCAGGTATTGCAAAAGACATCTTCCTCCCTTATTTCCTATGTTGAGTTTAACTCACGTGGGCTTAGGGATGGGTTCAGGTAAGCACTTACTGGGAGGGTTTTTTTTGTTCCTCTATGGTTCGAGCTCTAAGACCATAAACTAAGATCTTGTTCAGAACTACGTGAGACTTGATTCCCATCCTCATGGGATACGTAGGACCACTCGGATGCCTCGTCTTCAGGTCCAGCTCAGTTGAGAGCTAGTTTCTCCTACCCCTTTCCCTCTTACCCATATTTGGGCCCCTTGTCCTAAGGTTCCCCTCTTGGAATTGTGTACGATGTGATTTGGGATCATTTCCCTATTCACTTCGGGGATGTTCTATTTCACCTTATGCATTCCCCACCTAGTATCGTCTCTACTATGTATGCGCTGCATGATGTTAAAATGCAAGCCTTGTCCCATCACATGACCCTAAAGTGTGATATTATCGTCCTAGCCGCACAAAGAAAAACGGCACTGCATTGTGATGAACTCCTCATAGAGGACATCACATTGGTTATTGGTCATTCGCCATACCATCTGTCAATGCCTACTACAGCTTGATTCCTGTGGCGATGCCAGAGTCTTCTACCTTAGGCCTATCACATCACAAAAAAACCACTCACCTTAAAGTACAAATAAGATTTATCAAATACCGCTTGTTTTGGTGTGAGGGACATGCCCGCACACCCCTTTTTCCCTGGCATTGGTACCTCACCATTCCCCCCTCAGGAACTATGTATATATTGATACCCATCCTCATGGGGTACGTAGAAACACCTATTTACTTTGCCTCAGGCCCAGCTCAACTCTTTTTTTTGTCCCTTGACCGAAGACCTCTCCAAGGAACATGTGGCGGTCGAAACCCCTGGTTCCCATTCACGTCGGGTTTTTGTAATTCCCCACCACGTGCCTCCCGTGTTTCCTACCACCTATAGTACGAGTTCTACAACCCAAAACTAAGATCTCTCTGTTAGAAGGGACTCGACTCCCTCTATCTAATACGTCTTTTTGTCGTATTCAGATGTGTTTTGACAGAGAGCCTGAAGTGTGGAATTTTCATGGGGACATTTCCCTCGCTCCATTTCCAAGCTTTGTGAGCTCTCTCTTTGGATCCTCATCCTCTTCCACATCCAAAAGGACCCTCCAATGACATGGATTATAGGCCTAAGTTCTCCCTATGGATGCTAGGACTAAGGAATATACTACTGTTTCGGGGCCAACGTCCTTAAGGATCTCGAATGAAATTTGCGACAGGTCCCCTGTTTAGAACATGGTTAATGGTTGACCCTCATCTGTCTGTCACTATTTCGGGATAACACGATGTGGATGCTGCGTTTCTTCCATAGTCAATAGTAATCATCCATCGTCACACCGCCATCATTATGGTCCAAATCTCGAGCATCATGATTTACACATTTCCACTCTCTCATGTCCAAGTGGAATTCTGAAATACTCAGCTTTGTCTCTTCGTGTGTCTAGGTGCGCTTCATGGATGAGTTATCATCATTGGGCCGGTATTCACCGAGTGTCCCATCGTCCTAGAATGCCCCATCCTGTGTCACGAAAGTCCCACCACTAATTCTTGTTTCCCACATCGAGCATGACTCATGTGGGGTTAGTAGTTTTATTAGGATGTGTACCAACCCAGCCAGGCTTCTCATTGTCCCGTAGGATGTTAAAATGCACTCTCAGAACTACATATGTCTTGATTCCCATCCTCATGGGATATGTAGGGACACCCCGATATTTTTCCAAGGGTCCAGCCCCAGTAATCATAAGTCATGTTCCTCTCCATTTCTGTCCCACGGCCTGACCCCTCGTGAGGAACCACGTAACTGCAATTGTGCCCTAAACAAGTTTGGGATGCCCCAAAATGACATTGGGAAGCAACGTCCCCCTCGCTAGAGGGGCCCTGTCTGAAAGAAGGAATGATCCATGATCAAACCGAGGCGCCCATATAGCGTACTCCCACAACGGTGGAGTAATTTCGTGAGTGCTAGATTCTGTTCGAATAAACCATCACTCCACATCCCATGATTTGCGTGTCCCTTATTCGGACTCTCGTACTCTTTAATGTCTGGAGGAACCCCCTTGTAGTGTGGATGCTCGGCCTATGTCCCACCTACCATCCTGGGCCAACGTTTCGGAAGACTAATGGATGACATTTGTGACAGGTCCTGTGTTTCGAACATGGTCAACGGTCGACCCTCATTTTTCTGTCCCCACTCTAGGCTAATACAATATGAATAATGTGTTTCAAATACGATCAATAGTCCTTCTTTATTATCACACCACCTCCACAATGTTCAAAATACTAGGTATCATGATTCATATTTCCCATTCCCATCTGTTCAGATCGATTTCAGTGCCCCTAGCATTACACCATTTTTGCACAGGATCACACTGGAAAAACAGTAATT
Source organism: Viscum album (assembly GCA_963277665.1). Classification (NCBI taxonomy): domain Eukaryota; kingdom Viridiplantae; phylum Streptophyta; class Magnoliopsida; order Santalales; family Viscaceae; genus Viscum; species Viscum album. The sequence continues at coordinate 281,577,128 of OY728125.1, forward strand.
CTGCTATTCTGAGAACTTTATTCTCCAGCTAGGTCTCTCCCATTTCTCGGAAATCTAGACCGGTTGTCCAAACCCCGGATGCCTGAAGCTTGGTTTTCACTCTTACATTCGGATGGGGTGATGAGGTGACTATCCCTTATTTCTCATATTAGGACCAACCCACGTGAGTTTAGGGAATGGTCGTTGGATGTTTCGAGAACATCATAAAGATGCAATAAACCAATGTATACAAAAGAACTCATGCATGCTACGACATTCAAAAAATCAATGTAAGAAAGTTCGTTTAAGGGTTTGTAATCATTACAGTACCTGGGGGTCGACTCCCCCCAGGGACGGATTGACCTCGTTGAAGGAATGGTGCAGCTCCGCCACCCTCTGGCTCATGGTGTCCAAGAGACATTTCCACTTGTTCACCTCCAGCTCATCCTCGGTGGTGAGAGGGCACAATTCATTCACCGTGATCTGGGCCCGTTCCATGTCGGTCGGGATGACGATCATCTCCCCAGAAGCTCACCTTAGGCCCTCTTCGACTTCTTCCAGCTGGGCCTTCAGTCGTGATATCAGCTCAGATTGTTCCTTAAGGGAGGTCAGGTGCTCGTTCGCCCGATCCTGCTGCCACTGGACCTTGTCTTCAGCCTTCTGGAGCCTCATGATGTTTATCGCCTTCCTTCGTAGCCAGCCCACACCAAGGCCTCAGTCATAGTCCAGAATATTTTATGCAATAAGATCTCGGATGAGCATGTGAGGGCATCAGTCATCCACTACCCCAGCACACAGTTCGTGCAGTCGCCAATGAAGTCTATCCATCTCATTCAACCATAGTGCTTGGGGGTGTCATTGATGAATCACGTGATCAGATTCCACAATCGGTGACGGAAAATTTTGAAATCCTCCTCGTCAGAGGCCGTCTCATCCCAGTCAGCGCGAATAGAGGGCTCGTATATAGGAAATTCTTCTAAGAACTCCTCGGCCAGGTCCACATCTGGCATTGGATAGGGCGTGGCAGGGCCTGAATCGTCTAGGTAATCCTCGCCGTTAGATCCCACCTCAATGATCTCAGGCACAATCCCACTAGCGCCCCCGCTTGTGATAGGAAGTGTTGCTGTTTGGTGAGTTTGGATGTTCACCTCCACGACCATCGTCATGCCCCTAGGAAGGGAACTATCAGAAGCCCCAACCAACTTCACCACAGCATCCCAGGACAATTGAAGGACTTTACACGCAAAGAACGGGATGTAAATGTCAGTTAATGTGTTTAGGGGGTGACAATTGTGGATTCGGTAGAGTAGACTTATAGAGGTAAAATCCCTGGTCTCGCTCTTGGGTCGATGTCATCGGAACCCCGAGACGCGGCCCCTGGTATATAATTGGTAGGTATGGAGACTCCGGGGGATCCGCCTCAACTGTACCATCCCCTCCAGACATAGAAGTTGATGTAGCCATAGGCATGGATCCTGAAGGTCCCGAGTCGGCACCCGTGGAGGGGCGAGAATGAGGTCTATGCACAAGGTACTCCTGCATAGTATAGACGTTGATAAGGAATCCAGAGTAACCTAAGGGTAAGCTCTGAACAAGAAACTTGGGATTCTACCTCGAGAGCCTCCGCGAAATCTTTGAGATCTGAGGACTGTTCACTGACTTCACCCTCCTCTGGCGGACTCTCCCTTCCAGCCTCATCTCCCCAAGAGGACTCGTCTAATTCGTCTGACCGGGGGAATTTCTCTCTCAGCTCATCGGCCGACAACTGTGGGGAACCGTTCAATCCAGTAGTACCCTCACCCGGTCTGTCATTGGGTGTAGGGAATCCCGAGAATGGATGAAGTCCTCTAGCTTGGCTATGTACTGCTCCACCTCCATTTGGGACACTGCGAATCTGGCTCTAATAGGGTCGATCCCCAGCAAGTCCATCCTTAGGTGTTTTAGGTGCTATCATAATTTATATGGGCCAAGGAATTACCGGTTGACTTCCCAGATGTCCCAGGCCTCTAAGAAGACAGCATTCTCCAACATTTCAATGTGGTACAACCATTTCCCTAGGTCCTGAGTGGAAATCCTACAGAACCCTCTCAGTGGCCACCCCTCTAGATGACTCTGTTTCGTTGGGATCATCGGCTCCGCTTCCACTGTCATACCCTCTGCTGCTTCTCCCTCCTCAACTGGTGCGGGTGTCGCCACTATAGCAGCCATGCAACAATGGGATTCCCTTGTTGCCATTCAGCCTCAGCCCTGAGATTGGGGAAGCTCCCCCTCACCTACCAAGACAGTTGGCCGCTTCAGCATCTCCCCTAGGTAGGCTGCCTCCCAACTCTGGGCATATTCTTTTATCAGCCCAAGGACGGCGGTCAGTATAGGCAATACATTCCTCCTCTTCCCGTCTTCCCATGTGAACATGAAACACATCTTCCTCATTACACAAGGGTGCTAATCATAGCAAACCCCTAGGTAGACCTGTGGGGTCAGCCACTGTAGACACCGGCATTTACTAGTGAATCGGTGTGGGGTGTACAGCTAGAAGAGATGCTCGTGGTCCTCCCTTGCCACCAGGACTCCACCTCGAAAGGCCAGGTGGTAGTCTCGGTGCTCTTCTGTTCCCTGGACATCATCCGTGAAGGCCCCTGTCGTCAATGGGAACAGGTGGAAATTGAATTCCTCCACCCTCCACACCTGGTTCAGAACTGATGGTGCAGTCAGCTTGGTCGGAAAGCTCTCAGCGTCGTTCAAGATTTAGGGATGAAATTTCTACCCCGAAGGTGAGATGGGGTTCAGATACTCGTAGATCCCACTGATGTGCGCTACCATCCACCCATACAAGAGGTGGAATTTCCCGCATATCCTCTGTGGCCTCTTCCCCTCACTAATGTGCCACAGTACTTTGTATAATTTGGCGAGCATTGGGATCCCTAGGTTGAACTGCCCTCCTGTCTCCAAAGTGGATGCCATGATGAAAGTGCTTGGCCGCTCTCCCATGTTTATATCCCTCATCGGCAGGATCAAACCACAGATGAGGGCTGCAATGAATGCCTCCAACCTGACTATTGTTCGTTGTTCAATGCTAACACTGAATCCCCAGGTCTTCCACTGGCTATTCTCCAGCAGCTGCCAGTATAAGTTTTCATTGCTCTGGGCGCCCTTCGGGCAAGTTTGAGGCCTCTTCGGGAAGTGCCTATTTTCTGGGAAGTTCAAGAACATCTTGAACCAGTTCATGAAGTGGACATCCCTCACTACCTCCTTATCTTCCTCGGGCACGAGCTCCATCAGTGACATCTCCAGGCGAGGCATCTACTCCAGATCCTCCCACGCACCCATGGCCGGGAGGAATTCGTTGTATATCACCCATAGTATCAGGACCCCCAAGATCTGATGCATGTCCCATAGGCTGATTCCAACCTCCCTATAATGCAGGTGAAAGGTATTGGTCCTTGGTGACCACCAGCTCAACAGCTCCAGCATCAACTGCTTTAGCTAGTAGATGTGGAACTGGGAAGCCCAAGCTGCCTCATACAAGCCCACTCTTCTCAGCTCCGCCTCGAACTCCTCACATAAGGTGCCTACCCATTAGGCCCAGGGCCAATTGTCTGTGAAATTTCCCCCCTGGTGCAGGTCCCGTTCCTCGGACCACCCCTTCTTTGGGTTCCCCAGTGTTGCCTTATGGATGGTTTAGTACAGTGGAGGGGACGTCTCTGGATGCAATTCCCTCCATTTACATTGGTTAGATGATTGTATAGGAAGTCGGCAATGACAGGTGTGAAGTCCTCTTGGTCATGACCATTAGGCGCACTGATCCATCGGTGATGGCATAGTGTGCTCCAGAACTAGTAGGTTGGCTCATCCCTACTTGTTGCAGGGATGAAGACATCATCCCTCAGCCCGAAGCCATACATAGGCAACCTCATGCACAGTGGATAGTTCTTTTGGCTCTCCAACAGCAACTCCACCAAAGAAATATGGTTCAAGTGACTCCAGACTAGCTCTTCTAGCCCCAGGATGTTCTCCATTTCATCTATTCAAGCAGCATCTGCAAGGACCCCCTGGGCAGCTTCTTGGTGGGCCATTCTGTTCTGGAACTTGGACGTTTGGTTGTCTGGTTTTTGAAGATAATTCTCAATGTTAATTCACAAAGACCGATCGCAAAACTATTTGTGGAAGTGCTACCTCAGTGTTCAAAGCTAGATCGCGGAGCGCAAACACGGAGTCAAAGACTCGTTGTGCACCGCAAAGCCTTGATTTACAGATATCACTCACGGAGTACGTAGAGATTCATGAATAGAGAGCGCAAGAAGAAGAGATCATGGAGAAAGGAAAGGACAAAAGCGAGGTCCGACATTTTATTTATAGGAAACGGCCTTTTGAGATTCGTGGCACGTCCTGGCCATGCGGAGCTTCACGGTGCGCTCAACCCGCGTGACCCCCATCCGCCTTGTGAATCCACACTGCGAATGACTAAATATTTTGGTGATTTCCCTCAGACTTCGACCCTTGATCTCTATGTGGCTCCAAGTCTGAGGGGCGGAATTTTTTGGTGCCAAAATTTGGAACAAAGCAAAAGGCCCCAAGCCATCCAACGGATTGCCTCGTGAAGCCCCTTCACGGAGTTCCCCATCACAATGGTCGCCATGAAGCCAAGGAGGCGAGAGGCTCCGCAAACACATTTGATGTTTGTGAGCCCATTGCGAAGCCAAGGAAGCGGGACAGTCCATGATCCCGATTGACATTCATGACCCACCATGAAGCCATTCGACCCCTCTTCGTGTTGCGTGAGCCCTACTCTATGGAGCCTCGTGCCTATAAATTCCAAGCTCCCCCTAAGCTCCAAAAGATGGAAAATCCAACCTTTCTGCTTCTCATCTCCCAAATCACGAATCAATCTTCTGCTCGGAGAACCATGAGATGTGCGAGGTACTTCTGCTTCGGGAAGTGCCTCCCCATTGTCTCGTTTTGATCCCATCCTCTGAGAGTTATGTCTTTCACAAAGACTAAGGGATATTGTGATGGAAGGGGATCCCCAAGGGGACCTGAGTCATCATGGAGAGTTTATACTTCGTGAATCACCCTTCATGTACACTTTATCCATTTTCTAAGGCAGGATCACTGTACTTCACGAAGCACATTGCTTCCTGAAACCTTGTTCCATGAGGCACCTTTGCTCCGTGAGGCTGTGCTCTCCGAACGTCCTTCCACTTCACGAAGCACCTCCCATATGCACCTCCACCCCATGCTAAGGCTGAGGCACCCTACTTCGCGAAGCACACCACTTCTCAAGTGTCCTCTGTCATGCAGAGCAATAGAGCTCCACAAGGCCCCTGCCTATGGACCCCTCTTCTTGGAAAATCCTATTTTCGTGTGACCCTCCAGGTTGGCATGATGTGACTTCAAAATCCTGTGGACGATACCGCCCGTAGTGTTGCTGCGCCTAGTTCTTCTTCCCATAGGCTCTCTAATGGCTATTGCTTCTTCGCATAGCCATTCTAACGTGGAACCCTCAATGGTTTTCTCCACAATACCCCATCAGTATGGCATTACTGATGCCTTCCCTCCCACAAGGATCAGAGGGAACCGGTTATGTAAGTCCTAGGGGTGCGGAGCAAACCCACCTCATCCGAGCTGCATGACATTAAACTGGCAAGCACCTTCATCCTCAACACAAGATGTTAAACTCTGACCTGCCCACATGCCTCACACTCAGAGTCCCCCCTGCCTAGGACATTCTCCACACCCCCTAGTCTCCACAGGGGATGATATCCTCCTTTTTTGAGTAGAGCTTGTCCGTGGGAAAGGGCAGTCATCTTGGTATAAGCCCCTAGCTTTTCTTGCAGGAGGCGGCACCCCTGCTCCTCCTCAATTCCTCGGTTCCAAGGCCAGTGGAGGGCATGATAGGGAATAGGGCCTCTATCCTAGAGTAAGTCCCAATCCCCTTCTCCTGCAGCGCTTTGTCGCCTTAGGGCCTCCATCATAGAGTAAGACCCAATCCCCCTCTCTTGTTGCGCTTTGTCGCCTTAGGGCCTCCATCTTGGAGTAAGTACCGATATTTCTCTCCCTGGACTGCTCCACGAGTAAGCCCCACTCCACATCCCATGAATGCATCTTTCACGACCTGATCGTCAGGTCCCTGCTGCCTCTTGTTTCTCACACCGAGCATGACTCACGTTGTCTTAGAGTAAGCATTGACCATGACAGCACCCCTATCCCACATGATGTTAAACTGTATACCCGAACTGTGAGGACTTTTATCCATGTCAAGTCATGGAATATAGGAAGCCTCCACGAGGTTCATGCCCAATAACCATTGGCCCCGACCATCAACATAATGGTGCGCCAAGCCCCATTAACATGTTGGGCAGCATAGAGTGTAATCCTCACATCTCATCTCGAACTACGAGGACTTTGATCCATGTCAAGGCATGGTACATAGGAAGCCTCCCTAAGGTTCAAGCCTATCACCCATTAGACTAAGGTCCTTATTCATGTCGGTTCATTAACACCCACATCCCATCCCAAACTATGAGGACTTTGATCCATGTCAAGGCATGGTAAGTTGGAAGCCTCCCTGAGGTTCAGACCCATCACCCATCGGACCAGGGTCCTTATTCACGTCGGTTCGCTGACACCCACTTCCCGTCCCAAACTATGAGGACTTTGATCCATTTCAAGGCATGGTACGTAGGAAGCCTCCACAAGGTTCAAGCCCACCACCCGGTCTTTCCAACCCCTTTCACGTAGGTTCACCCCCATCCCTCATGACGTTAAACTGTATTCCCCACTACCCGAACTACGTGGACTTTGATCCATGTCAAGGCATGATACGTAGGATGTCTCTTTGAGGCTCAATCCCAAAACATTCATCCATCCTGACTCTTACCCGAGCCACCACATTCTAGTGAGATCATTACACTTCATTCCCCTCCACAACATTCAGGGAGACACCCATGTGTTGGCCCCAATATCGGTGTTCCCCCCAGTGGGGTTCCTCAATCTGATCCATTCTAATCAGTGTTCTAATCATTCTGATCCGTCCCCGCTGGACGTTAAACTCGCGGCACACCCTATGGTAAACATGAAAACTGAGGAAAACCTCAGATACATGCCTATGGAATATGATTCCCCACGTTCAATGTGGGATGCCTCAGGTTTCTGCACCCTCGAGAAGCCCTATAATAAGGGACATAAGAATGACACACCAATCCCCAGCGTCCAGACATGCCAGTGATGCCCAGCATGACTACTCCCCTAACCGAAGGTTTCTGCCCTAACCGGACCCTTTGGAATGTCCTGACAGAAGCAGCGTAATTAATTGGTGTCCATGAAAATATGGCACTGGGAAGAGTTTCACGAACAACGTATTAAATCTATGAGGGTGACCCGAACTAGGTGACTAGTTCCTAGGATGGATCCACGGAATGAAGAACCGACATCACATCATCCCATTTCGATCAAGGAGTAGACATCTTTGAACAAGGAGCGAATTCCACCCACCTTTGGAAAGCGGGAATGTGGGGTAATAAAATCGACTCCAGTCACAATCATGCAGACGGACGTGCGCGCCCTGGCGAAAGCATCAGAAACAAATACTATAAATTTTTGGATGACTCCCTTACTTAACTATCTCTTAAGTGGATTTCTCCCCATGGATAGATCTACAAAACATAAAATCTAAGGACTGGTCATCTACTTTTCTCTTTATGATAGCCTGAATAATTAGAATATCTCATAAAAGTGAGTATCTGATGGAGTACTTATAAGATGAATATATGGGGGAAAACTAGTGTCATGATGCAAGAATTTCATACTAGCGCTTTCATCAGCCATCAGTCAGGAATAAATATTTCTCATGAAATTAAAAGTATTGGGTATTTCTAGTATTTAATAATCAAGGATTACACACGATTCACAAAAAAAAATCATTCTTATAAAGTGCATTCCAACTTTATCCATCAACCACCAGAGTTTTTCCACCCTACCAAATAACCCTAGCCATTCACTATAGTGGGGATAGATGTTTTGGGGTCCATATACTCATGTTATAGCTAAGTAGTTCAAGTACATCCCTACTGCTACTAAGTTTTTATTCAAATGGGTTAAGTCAATACCCCTCAAGAAACTTAGGAAAAAATGCATCCTCAATTTAATTAAGTCCAATATCATCCTCAGATTTGGTGTCCCTCACACAATATTGATAGACAACGACACATATTTTTTATCTTCTGAATTGTGTAGGTTATACCAAGAGAATAATATTATGTCCAATAATTCATTCTTATATCATGTATTAGTGAACAGATAGATAGAGTATTTTAATTACACTCTATCAAACATACTTCAAAAAATGATGGACAAAGATAATAAGTTTTATCTCGATAAATTTCTTCATTCCTTGTGGGATTATTATACTATAACTTGTAATGCCACACAAGAAACCCCATATTCACTAGTATACAAAATAGAAGAAGTCTTTCCCATAAATATCCAATTTCATTCACTTTGAATTTCCATTTGAGATTAGATATATACATATGAACAATTTAAAAAGTTATTATATAAAATGGAACCGCTAAATGAGGGAAGACCGTGTACACTATATTATTCAGAGGTATAAAAAATTCATATTTTGCAATACTTTAACAAAAAAATTTATGTCGCTCATTCCTCTAAGGGGAATTTGTACTGGTTCTTAGAACCACGGTGATACTAGGAAAGAAACCTCTAAGTCTGGAACCCATGTGGGAAGGGAATTACATTATACATAATCTTTATTCCAAATGGGATTACTCATTGTCTATAGTGGTGGGGAATGTATTATGCCCCCAAAAATGCATGGTTCCTTAAAAATTACTTTCTGTAACTTCGATCATGAGAATCAAGTCCTAGAGGAAAGAATTTAAATTTCATAGAATATTAATGTCCAATTCATAATATATTAAAATGTATGACGCCTCTTCATTATTGTATGATGTTAAACTATGTAGTTCACATCACAACTGTGTGATCTTAAACTGCACAAATGGAGTCCTAGTCACATGATGTTAAATTGAACAACATGGGAACCCACTTGAGCCTATCATCAAGACCAAATTCATGAAAAGATTCCTTCTTTCTTAATATAGTATATTACTTCATTGTAAATTAACTATACATGAGCTGGACCAATGAAAAAAATGAATTGAACTGCCCTTGTTCCTATGTGAGATTCATATCCACATAAGGGATCATATCTAAGAAATACATGTTGCATGATTATTATTACTCTAGTATATGTAGTGATTCATGGATCTAAAATCCTAGGTCTAACCCAAAAATGATAAAAATTTCCTTCCATCTCCTGCATAAGACCTCGATCTACGTAGGATAATCCAACACTAGTTCCCTTATTCACAAACTTGTGGTTCAGTGAAATTTTCCCTTCAATGCATATGATTCAGATCTGTTCAAGTAATATTCCACCTATTCATGGTCAATTATCGTCTAAATTCCACCTTTATACTCAAAAATCTCCCTTTCATTAATCACACTCCATGTCCTGGGAAACTAATATATGCATAATCGTTGCCTAGAAATCAATGAAAAAAGTACCTAACTCTAAAGGACACCTTTATCATGACTATACTTACTATTCCCAATATGGATCTATATAACACATACCCCCAATGAGGCCTATCAACCAGAGACAATTTCATACTTAGGAGAAAATTCTCTTATCTCCCAATGCCCTAAAAATAACATAGAGGAAACCACTTTTTATACATGTTCTGTGATAATTACTTATTTATTTTCACCATATCATCTTTCTCAAATATAAGATCCTTAAGATCGGGGATTACAACTTCTCATATTCAAACCTAGATAATTTTTTAGCATACTTGACCAGATCACTATGGAATGAAAAATCAAGTGGTATGCATGAGAAATGACCCTTGGTCAGATTTTTTTGTATAATTTGGACACCTCTTCGACTTCTCATGTTTCTCATATCGAGAATGAATTAAGTGATCTTAGATATTTTGGGTGACTATTCTAGTCTGCATGGTTAAGTCATTCCATAACCAGAATCAACAACTAGTCCTTATCACATGACCTTCATATTCAGGACTGGTTCGGGATGAGTGACCATAAAAGACACACCATTGGTCAAATATGTGTGACCTTAGACATTATTTTCCCATATATCTGAGAATTATGAAATTAAATCCAACTGTATATATCCATGATATATTCTATAATATAATTCTAGGTTACTTATTCATGTCAGTTTTTCTCCCTTATATTTCTATATAAACTACCACACCAACCAATTTTTTTCAAAACTATATGACCCTAAATTACAGCAATCTTGCATCTTATTCATATGATGTTAAACTATTGGAAACAATCCATGTAATAAGTCATTAAACCATGTGGAACATAATCCTTACTAAATAACATTAAACTACACATCCAATAACTTTTTATCATGATGTTAAATTGTAGGACAATGTCCTAGATTCATGATGCTACACTATAGGATAGTATCCATGTCATAAAATTTTAAACCTCGTGGAACCTTTTCCTCATTGTACAGTGTTAAACTATATATCCAATTTTCTTTCCATATGATATTAAACTACATGGTTAACATATCTATCGCGTGATGTAATACTATGTGATCTTTGGTGTTATGATGATGGTTATACCTATACCCATCTAGGATCCAAACATGAAGAAGAAAAAACATTTTATGTTAAGTTCTCATAAATATGATTTATATTATTATTTTATTGTCAGATGATCTTGAATATCTCATGTTCCTCCTCCAAATCATTACAATTTATTATGATATGACATTTTAGTTTGACAAAATAGAAAAATAACTAATGAAAATATGTTTTCAATTATTCTTAAAAGGATCATAATGGAAGAAAAAATCTTATTTTGAGTCTCTCTATACAAATAAAACATTTTTTTACAAATATTTCTGAAAGGATTTCTAAAGTTTAATAATGGTTTGATTAAAATCTTCTATTGTAAATCATAACGTAGATAATGTTACAATATATCTTAGTCATATAACCCACAATGCCTTTGAATTCTCAGTGGTATCTTACCATACCATTAATACATCTTTCACTTGACATTTTCCCTATTGACCACCACTTCGACATTTTCCAATTCTCAGTCAAGTCAATATAACTATCAACAAACTCAATCTAACACTAGGTGGACTTATTAAACCAAGGTTATCTATTTAAAAACTTGGACATAGTGTCTTATAACCACTCCAGGTTTTTTAGGGTCCTCAAAAAGTATGATATTCAAAGTTGTAGAAAAATGTTCCATGGACTCCACAATCACAAGATGGGATCGAAGCACACTCACCCTCTCTCGATCGAAGACCACCTATTTTACATTGGAATGTATGGTATGGTAGACAAAACCCCATAACCAATAAAACTAAACATGTGATGTAACCAATGAAGCCTTACTGATAAACTTGATGGGGGTCTAAGAAATCAGTTTCCATATTCCTCTCCTTATTGTTTTCGAAGAAATGCATAAATTACTATGAGTTTCTTAATCATACTCATATTTACTTTTAAATGGGAGGAAATATTCTAGAACCAAATCCAATAGAGAATGTATATCCTTGTCATTTTTAAATTAAGAAGTATTTATATTAGTTGAATTACTATAATCCTCTACTAGTAGGATTTTTGAAACATCCATAATTTCAAAAGGTCATGCCAATGTTCCTGAAATAGATATTCAAAGAAATTGATATCAGGTAAAGAAATGGATGAGATATCCAATGATGTGGTAGTCTCACCTTCACTCACCAAATTTATAACCTCAATAACCATAATCACCTCATATATATATCCATAGTATTTGATACCCCTACCACTAGTGAAACAACTCTAAAATACAAGCCTAATTCAAGTATATCAAGTTTTTCATTGTTAAGAGATTCATAATAGAATCAATTGAAATTGAAAATCAAGGGTATCTATTGGAATATTATAGGGTAAATAACCTCCTTTCAAGGGTATCCATGAAACATTTAAATACTCATATAAATTAGTAACCTCTAGGAGGTCACTCACAAACATCGATCCTACAAGAATGAAAACCAATGAACTCAAAGCGACAACTAGGTTTAACACTCCCTAGATCTGACTCCTTACTTCCACTAAAATTGTGTTGTCTAGGAAAATCATGTTTTTTGATCCAAATGATATTTCAACTCTCTCATTATCATATTTTGAAAAGGTATATGTCATTTTATATGAATTACTAGAACCCCATGGCTTGGATCCCTAGTGATTTCATTTGTTAGCCTCAGAACATCATTTGATCTAGACTACCCCGGAATTTCCATTGCTACCACTTCAGACTCGAAAAAGGAGGAATCTATATGTTCCCAGATATTTGGGACCTTTTAACTTGAAAAAACTAGTCTACCCCTTGTGCAAGTTAATTTATAAATATGATAGGACATGCAACAAGGAAATCAAGTGAGGAACCACAATGCTCACATATAGTCCCTAATAGAATGTGTATTGATAGCTTCCTTACATATATGTTCCTTGTGGTTTCCCTTGAGGATAGTATAATAAGGAGAATATTAGGTGATATTGGGGTAGAAATGGTCTTTATTGATCTATAATTATAATCTATATGTGCTTGGACACCCTAGGAGAGCCTTCTTCCATGACCCTTTTGTCAATAGGAGCATACACCCCAATAAAAGTTCCCCTTTAGTATATTATAGGGAAGTAATATGTAACATATTGCCTCTATATATATATATAATTTAGAATTATAATAATAGGGAAAAGGGAGATTTGAGATGAGGAATCACTCTTCCACTTCATCAGAATCAATAACTTATTATCTCATTACCAACGCTTCTCGTAGTCAGTCATAATATCCAATCCTACCTTTGAAGGATTGAATATAATCATCTATCTCTTCAAGATATGCATCGACCTACTTGTGTTTTTATTTTAAGTAGATATGATCAGTGGAAATAGATATGTTCCCAAGTTCAACTTCTTAAATTTTACACTTCTCTACCTCTATAGTTTCAATCATAGGCTGACAATTAATAATGGGGACCAATTTCACTATTTTTCAGTTTTGGTATGAGCATATCCAGGATTGAGCATAGGACTTCGCGATTCCAGGATTGGTGTTTTTGGATGGGATATCAATTCAAGAGCCCCTATCCTACCTTGTAAACTTCAACTAGATATGAAAAAAAATCTATATAATATTTCTCTTAAAGTGTAATATTGATTGATGTAGGTTTCATCTTTCAGATAAAATTAAATCAGTGCCCAAATATATAAGGTTAATACCCACTCAAAGATTACTTTTCCACTGATTTTTATTGAAAAAATTTGTTTACTCAAGGAAATGAGATACCATCACCTTATATGACCACCAGATGAACTTTTCACCAACATTTCAGTGGGAGAAGAGTAAATATCATAAAAAAAATGGTCATGATAGATGATCCTATTCATTACATCACTTGGATCTAATGAAATTGGATTCCACCCACTTATACACTGAAATTAGGGACTAAATCAAGCATCTGGAATCTATTAGTCATTGATAAATTCATAACTCCCCATATAAGCTATTATCTAACCCTAGCGATCTTGGAATGGGATCACAGGTATATGAGGGAGTTTACCCATATAATTCATCCCAACAGATGATATATATTTGTTAATATTGGGATCTCTATATTAACTTATCACCCAATCTCTTGTAGGGCCTCCATTGCGAAAGTTGTAACTCTGACCTTGTTTCACGATTCACACACCCATGGTGTCCAACCACTATTGAACATGTCTAGGAATGGTTCCAAAAAACCAATTGATCAACTTTAGTGGTGATTTTCCATCCCTATTAACTGAAATTAACTTTCACAAGCATCAGCAAAAAATTTCCCACACGACACTGAGTATTATGGTTTAAACTAGTCCTCAACCTCTTTGTATGGGACTTAGGTCCATTTTGCTTAGAAAAAACCTAAATCTAGTTAGAGAATGGAATGTCCAACTTAGGACAAGGCTCAGCCTCTAGAAGATCATGTGCTATGTCGAACATCTTATTTTCCATTGGGGGGGGTCTTCTCAATTTCATCCCACACCGAGGAGGGATGGAGGAATTTTCCATAAATATCCCCCATTATTTTCACTCACATGATCATCTGGACATCCCAAAGGCTGATACAACCATATAATGCACCAAATGGGAAGTTTTCATATCTAGGATACACCTATAGAGAAGAAGTGTTATAATAGATCTATCCTAGTGAGAAAATTTTTCTGATACCCATACTTGCTTATACATCCCCACAAGAATCATTTCAATCTTGAATAATTCATATCTTCGAAAAAACTAGAAATGTCATCACTAATCTAAGTCTAACGACCCTCCAGAATGAAGATCCCATTTTGATAACCTTCTTGCTTCTCATTGGTTGTTTATTTTATTATAATGTATTGATATTAATGAGTATCCAATTATGGTGCTCATAATTATTCATCCAATAAAAATTGGTTATAACCTAAAACAGACCCCTTTGAAAATATTTCTCAAATATATGACCCCCTCAAAAATATATTCACCTAGGGAACATTAATGTATCCACTTATCCAAGCCAAGGTGTTTTTTATATGGTATTAGGATAGGGACATTATACAGTAGTCAAAATCAATAATGGGTAGCCAATTTGAGAGAGGGTACTCTTTCAAGCCAGTACCCATGAGCTCTTCCATTAAACGATAGTATAGGATAATGTCGGGTCTTGTTCCAACATCAACACTATTGATCATGGAATTCATCCTTTAATTATAACCATATCATGATTTTAATACCCTTTATTTAATAAAATATTTTTTTCCAATAAATTTAATTTTTTCGATAACTTATGTTACACGCAACACCAAGTTTTAGTGAACTGCAATATACTATTAATATTATTAATTAAACATTGCCATTATAATCTAAATGTTAAAATCGGTTGTATGAACAGGAATAATCAATTTTTAAAAAATATTTATAATATTTTTAGGTTCATAAAATATATTGATAAATTTTTACTTACTTATTGGAAAAGTATTTACATTCTTTAAAAATATATTTTTATCAAAAAATAATTTTTATTGCTTTTATGAACAAATAATAAAATTAATTTCTGACAATTCTATAAATTTATTTAAAAAATTAACATTATTTTTTAAATAAACATGAAAAAATTATCTTAGGGTGAATTTTTTGGTATTTTTTTGAAAGTTTTAATTTGTTTAATGAATAGTGAAAAATATTGGTTTTTATTAAAAACTGTCTTTTCACTTAAATAATTTAAAAAAACATTAAATGGTTTAAAATTAAAATTAGTTAAAAATTTATAATTAATCTAATTTATATCCTAATAGTCAATTTAATATTTATTCTTTATATTAAAACTTTTTATACTTATGGAAATCTTCTCTTTAGAAAACAGTTTTTCCATCTTGTCTGTAGGTTTAATTTTATATTAAATTATAAAAATTATATGAAATGAATTTGGAAGAAGGGGATAAATATTTTTAATAAAAACAATTAATATTATATAGTATGGTTAACTTAATTTTTGGTCATAATTAATAGTAAAAATTGTTAAAAGTTAATTATCGTAGTTATGGTTAAAACAGGTTTATCAGGGGTTAACATAAAATATAAGGGTTAAAATAACCTAAAATCATTTCCAATTACTATTTTTTGGAAATATTTACAACTTATATAATATAATGATTTATAATAATCCATTTTTTTAGCCTTTTTTATTTTATAGACATCAGTATAAATTTTTATTTTCAAAAATTCCAGGTGTGTCTTCTTCCACAGTTATAAAAGGGAACCCCCTCTACTCTTCTATTCACACTTAAAAATCCTTTTGGTTCAGCCAATACATACCCAATTATATTCCTTAATTATCAACCCAAATCCAAGAGTCTTTATTTTGATTAATAAACTCTTATAAGAAGGCATTAAGTATAAACATAAGGAGGTTTTCTAAATAATATGTATCGTTCTTAACTATGCATTTTGGTTTTATTTATTCTTACACATCAATAGAATATTATTAAAGTATTATAATATAATAAAATTGTCTCTTCAGAGACATATGATAAAATTGGAATGATAAATAGAATATTATAATGGCCCCTGACATGTTTTTATGTTAATTTCATAACCTATATCTATCTCCTTCTACATCAAATGGGGAATCAAACCGTCAATCTTGCGTATGGTGGACTACCGCCTCGTGAACTGATATAATTTATTTTCCATCCCTGTCTATCATGGATGAATATACTAATGGATTTAATATTTATATATGATATTTATTAAATATTTACACTTCTTAAATTATAAAATACTATCTAACTTCTTACCTTTTAATCTGTTGAAAAATGATAACATCGCCCGTGCGTACGTGTAGATTACCACCTCCATGAAATGATGTGATTCATTTTTTGTTTTTTTGAAATGAATGGTAATAAAGATATATTTAATGAATATGTAATATATCTATGATATAAAAAATATTTTAAAAAGTTTATTTAATATTTAACTTTCTTTCATTCCATCCATCGATAAAATGGAAACAGTGTTTATGCGTACGTATGACATACCGTCTCCATGAATGGTGTCATTCATTTTCTATATCTAAATTTTATTGATTACTATAAATAAATATAAAATGAATATATATGTTATTTATATCATGTTTAACATTATGGATATTATTTAATCATGTTCTAATTGAAATGATCCAAAATACAAAACCAAAACATATATGAAAAATGAAGCTGTTGTTACTCAAAATTTGATTTTTGCAATGAATTTTTAATAAAAGGCTAATAAAAGGTCATAAGTAAATAATATATAGTAATATATATATATATATATATATTAATATGGTACAGTAATAGATTTATAATAACCCTATATTTATTATAAAATAGATTCAAACATGTATGAAGAAATCCAATACTTGAGGTAATGGATTTTTATCTCACTTTTATTTTTGTGGGACACATTCCTTATACACCAATTGATTCTTTTGTGTTGTGTGTATACTACCCATGAATGTATTATATGATTCTTATCCAAAACATTATGGGATATTCACATCCATATAAGTATCTTTATTTCATGAGTCCTAAGATTCCAAAGTTATCAATGTGGTAAAACATTTATGCTACAGTCTCATTATTTATTAAGAGTGTTTATAATTAAGTTTTTTTTGATGAAATATTATGATATACCTATAAATAAACTAATATCCATTATTATCATCTGGTTATTTCTAAATAATACATGTTTTCATTTTGTTTTTCTTGATTTAACTAATAAATTGACCAAAATATGTTTTTTTAATAAAAAAGACTTTATTTATCTCTTCGGTCGAATATACCTTTTTCCATGTCCATGTTTTCCAAAAATGATTAAATAGAATTTTTTACTATTTTATAATGATTTTTTCAATAACAGTTTATAATTAATGGTTCAAATTTAATCTTCTTGTCATTTCCTGAAAAAGGTAGTTTTGAATTTTTATCGAAAATGGGAAAGGAATCATTGTTTTAATGTGTAAAACTAGAAAAAAAAATCACCATCAAGGAAAATCAATTATTTGAATCTTAATTTTTAAATTTTCATGTTTTTTTTCAAATAAATTTTTTATATTTTATAGAATTGATTTCTAAAAGAAAATAATATTTTCCTCAATAATGTTTTAATGATATTGTTATTGATTTATTATTAATAACCAAAAACAACCTTGGGTATTTCTTATATTTTAATATGGATATGATTTAATGTTACCATCATTATTATTTATCTGGATAGGTTATGTTTATGATTACGATTAAAATATTTTTATGAAACTTATTTCTTTCTAATGGTTTATACTATACGAAGCGTTTTGTAGAACCCATTTTCTTTTCAAGGGTTATTATAGGATCAATATTTTATTCTGTTATGGAATAACAAAATTTGTATTATGTGACATGTTGGAACTATATCTCCCTCCAATTCATTATGTAATGATTAATGACCTATGGGCCCTAAGGGTACACTAGGGGTTATCCCAATCCCAAAAAAATAGTTTATATGGGAGGTTATCCCAAGATCACAATAATAGGGTACATAGGAGGTTATCCCAATCCCTAAATAAGAGAGTAAATGGGAGGTTATACCATGCTTGAAATAATATGGTACATTGGAGGTTATACTAATCCCAAAAGAGGGTAAGTATGAAGTTATCCCAATAATGAAGTAAGTGCACGAGTGGTTAGCCCAGGCCAACATATTATGAATATCTTGGTGGGATGCCTGGAAATAAAATTTTATATTCTTATATATATATTCCACAAATATATATCTTATTCCAATGTTATAATCTCATAGTTTATTCACTTTGATACCATTATGATTCATGTCTTATGATCTTCCAATATATATTCAATGACCCAAGATTATGATCTATGATATACATGGTATGGTTTTAATATTTATTCTTATGTTCACATACCATTATAAACATGTTATACTTATGTGGTCATTCATATCTCTTATGTTTTCCCTTACCAAGGATCTGAGTTCACTCTTTCTTATGTTTCCCCAATTTATGAAGAAAGATATTATGTATGATATGTATAAGAAGGGTTATAGTTTTGAAGAATTTAGTGGGAGATAGTTTTGCTCACTTATGAACCAATTATATTTCTATCTATATATTTACCTATGGGATATAACTAAGAAAATGGTGCATTGGGATTTGACTCAATCATCACCTGGTGTGTGAAAACAAGATTTGTTGCACACCTTGTTTAATAATATTGGGGGATATGTTTTAGAAATTGTCAAAGAACTATCATGAAGGATTAGAATAGATGATAAACATGAATGAATCAACTTAAACCTAAGGTATTATAAATTTAAAATAAGGTATCATGATTTTGACATCTTATAAATGATTTTTCAAGGATGGCTAGGAGGAGGGTTAGTGATTCCTGCTCCCACTCTTCGACGAAAGTGGTCACTGCATCGATCCATACCCCACCGATGGGGGAGGGACCTTCATCATCGTTTAAGGGTGTAGGGTCACCATTTTACCCCTTCCCCAACCCTGAAATAGTTCCTATATTTTTTCCTCACTCTTTATGCCCTAAGGTTCAAGATTTGTATGATGGCTTCCCTAATCTCTTGATTTCGTTTGGTGAGTTCAATGAATCTTCATACCTCTTAAACATGATCCTGATCACTCAAATTTAACAAAAAAGGCCATCGGTGGACTCTTTTGACAATTTTTTTTTTGGTTCATGGGATCTACAAGATAAGAAAGACCATGGGGTTTATAAAAAATAACATCATAATTCACTTTTCTTTAGAGTAGGATCTGATCAAAGCTTGTTCGAGTGCTCTGTGCCAAAAAAATAGATCACAGTTGTTCCTATTCAGATGGATGTTTGACATTAATATGAACCTTGACTCTCCTTCTTCCACTATTTGGTTAATTCTTCTACATCTACCTTTACCATTTCAAAATACATCAATTATTAGGATGATTGGGAAACTAGTGGGAAGGTATTTGTGTTTTGATAGATGAACCAAATCCATGTTTCATCTTTTTAACCCTTGGATCTACATTGAAATTGAGGCCTCAATATTTCCTCGCAAATACATTGGGATTACAGTGGGTGAGGAGTTCCATTGGACATAGAAATTTGTTTATGAATCATGGGTTAATTTTTTCTGTTTGTAAGTGAATGGTCCACTTGTCGGTGGCCTATAGGCATAGAGAGTCGGAGAGATAGCAGGGTGTGGGAATTGTAGGTAGAGACAAGGTTCATGCAACCAGTATGATGGATATTTCTTTTGGTCAGGGACCAGTTGGTGTGGAATACCATGGACAATGTAGTTCAATGTGATCCTCGAGGTGGTAATACCTCGGTGTCTGATATCTTCAATCAGTTGATGAAGGACCATGAGGTTCCTTAGTCAATTTCAGAGGTGTTTAAAGAGGTTGGATCTTTAGTCTCTCCCCTGTCGGAGGTCCCTCGGGGTGGTAGTAGGCTTAACCCTGAATGGTGTCTCATGTGGTGGATGATGGAGGTTAGAAAACTTCCTTAGGTGCTTCATTGGAGATGGTGTGCCCATGGAGTTTTTTTAGAGATAGAGTTCAGATTGAGGTCTCTAATGAATCCAAGGAGGTGGCAACCATAGAACTGGGCAATCGCTTAGACCAATTGACTAATGAGGATCTGGTTTAGGTGTTTGAAAAATCGCCAATTAGGCCATCCATGAATGGGAATGATTCCAGTGATAACTTTCAAAGATATGTTGCAGGTGAGGCAGAGGATGAGGGTTTGGGTGATAAGCTTCCATGACCATGGAAAAGTAGGAGTAGGAGAGGCATTCATAAAGAGAGAGAAAATTATTCCTTTTTCCCACTACCAATGGATACCCGATCAGTGATGAATTTGAAAGAAAAATAGGTTGATAGTGATAGTCCCATATCCCCTGGGATTTCTTGCCAATAAAGGAAGCTAGGTGATGTGATTGACAAGTATTTGGAATTACTTATGTACTTGGAAGACGAAGGGACAGAACAAGTTTAATCCATTAATTTTACTAAAGAAGAACCTTATAGGATAATGAGGAGGAAAATAAAGGTGAATATAAATGAAGAGAAGCACTCCTAGATCGACAAGTAGGACTTTATTTTTGTTAGGGGATTCTATAATGGGAAGATCATCCTTGAGGAGTATATATAGTCATAGGATAAGCTAGAATTTTGGTTCGAGGATCTTCTACTAGACAAACCAGGCTCTTAGGAACACATTATCTCCTAAAAACATTTTAGGGAGATTGAATATGGTAGGCTTAAACTATTATTTAATGGTTCTATTATTTTATTTTGTTCCTAGACTCATGGTTTCTCACTTTTTTATAAAATGTGTTTGAATAATAAAATTTTAATTTTTAGTCAGTTTGGTCTATAAAAGCTTTTTCATGATTATGTGTTTTCCCACTAGGAATATTGTTTCTCATACTTTGATTATTTTTAGTCAATGGATGGAACTTGAAGAAACCATGTTAATGATGAATTCAATGTACAATGCAATGATTATCTTCCTAAATGACCAAAATTTATATGAGTTAGAAATAAAAATCTCTTTTCTATGCTCAAAAAAATTCCAAATATAAATCTTACTAAACTTTAAAATGAGAAAAGGAGGTAACAACATTCTATTGATTCATTCATGAGTAAATGTCCAAATTATTTTAGTTGTTATTCTGATCAACTAGTTTCTACGAAATGGATTAGTACCATTGAAAATATGTGTTCTTTCCTCCAATGTTTGTTGCCTGAAAAATTCATTTTGGTATTTTATCATTTGGAAGGAAAAGTGGATCAATGGTGAAATCTTATCAAGAATATGGTTTAATAATATTAAATTGACTCCATAGAGTGGGATGAGTTTATGAGATTATTTATTCAATAATTACTTTCCATGTATTCATCATATAAAAATGGAGATGGAATTACTTGAGCTAAAGAAAAAGGATTATGAATCTATTGGCACCTAGGAAACATTTACCAGAATCACGAGTTATGATTCTAGTATTATGATGTAACCTAAAATTAAGGTTTATCAATTCATCATTGTGTTAAAACCAAGTCTCTTAAGGTAATTATCCATAAGTTAATTTAGTAGCTATGAATTTTTTTAATGTGATATTAATGTGGAAGTGAAGATTGGGGATACCCTTCAATATCATGATTTTGATAATAAAAGAAGGATAGAATTTAAAGGAAACTCTAATGAAAATTGGGAGAAAACAGTGTGTTTCCTTTATGATTTAATCATGGAAGGAAACATGATGGAAATTATATAAATGGATAAAATACGTGTTTCAAGTATGGGAATGAAGGTTTTTGAGAGGATGAATACTAAAGTGAAGGGATTAAGTTTTCTAATGATGCAAATAGAGAGAAATACTTATATAATTCCCCAACCACACTATAGTGTTTCAAATGAAATGGGTATGGTAATTATACTAACCAGTGCTCATATCCAAAGGTTAATGATGACGGTTAATGTAAGAAACCTATTAAGTTGGGAGATAAATAGAAATCTCATGTGATCACTATTTCTAATGAGGGGTATGATAATGATGTGGTGAAAGGTACACTTACCATCCACTCTAGAACTACTAATGTCTTATTTGATTTTGGATCTACCTAATCTTTTATTTATAAATAATTTTCTAAGAGTGTCACAATACCACCTCAATGATTATTTATTGAAATAGAAGTAAAAAACCCTAACAGAATGATGATCGCATATCTAGTCTATGATTCTTCTATAGTTAATGTTTGTGGGAACGTTATTCCTACAAATATTGTTATCCACCCTCTGTTGAATTTGATTTTACCTTAAACATAGACTTTATTTCTCTGTATAAATCCTACATCATTTTTTGGGGGAATAGAAGTCATGTTTAATATTCCAAAATAACCTATAATCATATTTTAGTATGATGATAAATATAAAATTCAAATGGAAATTTCAACCTTTAATGGGTCTTGATTCCTATTCAAAAGGGGTGTTCATCTCAGATGTTTGGGGAGAAAATAAACATTGATGATATACCTATTAAAAGGTAGTTTGTTGATGTATTTCCAAAATATTTGTCTTTTTTTACACTGAATAGTTAATATGAGTTCTCAATATAGCTCATACCTTGTGTTACACCTATTTCAAAGACTACTTATAGAATGGACCCAATTTAGTTCTAGGAATTGAAGAAGAAATTCTAGGAGAATCGTGATGAGGTATTTAATTATCCAAGTGTGTCACCTTGGGATGTACTTATTCTTTTTGTTAAGAATAAATATGGATCAATGTGAATATGAATTTATTTTGGAGATTAGAATAAGATCACAATAAAGAACAGGTATACTTTACCCTATATTTATGAATTTTTTTATCAACTACATGGAGACCAATAATTTTCCAATATTGACCTCTATAAAATATATAATCAATTAAGGTTAAAGGAGGATATACCCAAGATAGAATTACATTTAAGGTATAGACAATATGACTATATAGTGATTCCATTTGATCCTACTAATTCCCCTCTATCATTATGAATTTAATTAATAAAGTCTTTAGATATTACCGAGATCAGTTTGTGGAATTCTTTGTAGATTATATTATTATATATTCAAAGAGAAAGGAAGAGCATGAAGATCATTTCAGGGTTGTACTGAAGACCCTAAGAAAAGATAATTTGTATGAAAAAATTACTAAGTGTGAATTTTGGAAACAAAAATGTCTCATTTTTTGAAATATAATATCTAGTGTGGGTATATCGATGGATACATCAAAGATGGATGCTATTGATTATTGGCTTAGAATACCAACTATGACTGAGATCCAAAGTTTTCTTAGTTTTTTTGGATATTATCGACAATTTTTGGAGAATTTATCATGGTTTCCAAATCCAAAAACCAAGTTGACTCAGAAGGGATCCAAGTTCCTCTTGATGGATAGATGTGGTGAAAATCTAATTATACAAAATAGGTTAGTCAGAACACATGTGTTTAAATTATCTAATAGTAGAGAAGGGTTTGTAATCTATAGTGATACATATAAGAGAGGACTAGGATGAATTCTCATGCAGAATAATATAGTGATATATTATTCCTCATGGCAATTGAAGGTTAATGAAATAATCACCCATGTAATGATTTAGAGTTAGTTTCATTAATCTTTGAAATACAGATATAGAGTAAATATCTATTTGGAGAAAAGTGTGATATATATACTAATAATAAATTGAAAAGTATATATTTCAACATTAATATTTGAACATATTCCATAGAAGATGGTTAGAAATGATTAAAGATAATGATTACTCAAAACATTAACATCTTGGTAAAGCAAACAAGTTGGTCGATTCTTTGATTTCAAAGTATCATGCTAGATTATAAATGATGAGAATCATAAAAGATCCAATATTTTTGAATTTTCATAGGGAAGGTATCAAAATAATGAAGGGGAAAAATTATATTGATAAAATAATTATCCAACTATATATGAAAGTGAAGATCAAAGAGGCATAGATGGAACATGTAAATCTGTAAAAGAATGTCAATACCTTTCCTGAGTTTAACCTTTATTTTGATGGAATGACAGGGTTTATGAATTGTGTGTGTGTTTCCTCCATAACCAATTTGAAAAAAAGGAGTTGTTAGAAAAAGATAATATTTATTTATTATCTATTCAACTTGGATGTAAAAAGATATATAGAGATCTAAAATTGTATTTATGGTGGGATGAAATGAAGAGAGATATTGTAGACTTTTTATATTGGTGCTTGTTTTTTTGGCAAGTTAGAGATGGGAGACATAATTCTAAGGAGATGTTACAATCATTACCTATACCAGAATAGAAATGTGAAAATATCACCATGTATTTTATCATTGGGCTCCCCAAAACATATAAAGGAAAGAATGTTTTACAGGTTTTAATTGATCACCTTACGAAGTTATCACACTATATCGCTATCAGGGAAGATTTATCTCTAGATCAACTTTCCAGGTTATACATTAATAAAGTTGTAAGTTTTCATAGAGTACCATAATCTATTATGTTTGACTAGGATATGAGTTTTACCTTGAAGTTCTAGTGAAGTCTTCAGTAATCTCTTTATAAGGAATTGAATTTGAGTACTGCATCTCATCCTTAGATAAATGATTATTATGAGAGAAATATTAAAACCCAAGAGGATAATCTGAGAGATTTTTATATGTATTTCAAAGGTGTTTGGTATTATAACCTTCCTCTAGTCGAGCTTTCATACAAGAATAAATTTCACTCAACCATTCAGATAGATATTTATTAATCCCTCTATTGAAATAAATGTAAAAATATAAAACACTAGGAATAATTTGGAGAAATTAATATATTGGGACTTTATCAAGATGAGTAAATGGAATAGAAAGTTAAATTAATTTGGTATCACATCAAGGCCTCTTTTAGTTGATAAAAATTTTATGCCAACAATCATCAGTGGGATCTTGAATGTGACATTGCTGAGAAAGTTTACTTATTAATTTATCCTTGGATTAAGGTTATGATATTTGGTAATAAAGGAAAATTGAACCCTAGGTTTATTTTCACTTTCTATATTCTTGATTGACTAGGGACGGTAGCTTACTATATAGTTCTTCCATAGAAAATATCTCAAGTTCATAATGTGCTCAATGTATCTCCTATATGGAACTATATAATTGAATCTTCATATATACTGAACATAGAGGTTATAAAACTTGATAAATACCTTTTATATGAGGAACAACTAGTGTAGTTTCTGGATCGTATAGAGAAAATTCTATGAAACAATACCACTAAACTAGTAAACAAATTATGGTGAAATCCCCAATTAGAAGAATCTATATGGGAACCAAGGGTTATGATGAGGTAGAATTATCATCATTTTATTGTATCAAAGTGACAAAATTTTGATGGAAAATTCATTTTAAGTGTGGTATAATGTAACAAATGGATATTTTATGAAATATTTTTTCCAATAAATGTAATTTATTTCACTGCTTGTGTAACACGCAACACCATCTTTTAGTGAACCATAATATACAATTAATATGATTATTTAAACATGAGTTTTGTAACATAAACATTAAACATGGATGTATGAATATGAATAAAAAAAATATAAAAATTAATTATAATGGTTTTCATAAATAAATATATTCATAAATATTTACTTAATTTTTTGTAAATTCTTTTCATGCTTCAAAAATACATTTTCCTCAAAATATTTATTGATATTTATGCACAAATAATAAAATTAATTTTTCAAACTTTTAGAAAATTTAATATAAAAATTTAACAAAATTTTATGAATAATAATTTCAATATTATTTTAGGGTGAATTTTTCGATTTTTCAGTAAAGTTTATTTTTTCAAATGAATAGTGAAAAATACTAGTTTTTATTAAAACTATATTTTCATTTAAATATTTTAAAGTTTGTATTTTTTCTAAATGTCTTAAAAGTATATTTAGTTCAATTATTTAATAATTTATCTAATTTAGTTCAATATAATAAATTTAATACTGAATTTTTATATTAAAACTTTTTTATACATATGAAAATTTTTCCTTTAGAAAACTGCATTTTCATCATATATATGGGTTTAATTTTGAATTAAATACATAAAATTATTTTAATTTAATTTTTAAAAATGAATAAATATATTTAATAATAATAATTAATATTATATAATAATTTTAACATACTTTTTTCATAATTGATAGTGAAAATAGTAAAAAATTAATTATTTTTGTTAGGATTAAAATAGGTTTACTAGGGGTTAAACTAAAAAGATAAGGTTTAAAATAACCTAAAAAAGTTTCCAATTACTATTTTTATGGAAATATTTAGACCATATATCATATAATTTTTTATAAATATCCATTTTTGATCCTTATGGCATTTTTTAAATGTGGTTATAACTTTTTCTTTTCAAAAATTACCACTGTGTCCTCTTCCCCACTTAAAAAGGGAACCCATGTCCTATATTATTCATACATAAAAATCATTTTGTTTTAGTAAATACCTACCTAAATATATTACTTAATTCCCTCATAAAATCTTAGAGTTAGGATTTTTATTATGAAACCCTCCTATGAAACCTTTAGGTATAAACCTAAAGAGGCTCTCTGAAGATGCGGCACAGTTCTTAAATATGCATTTTGGTATTATGTATTATATAAACTCCTTAAATTATTCTTAAACTATAATAATATATCAAATAACTATATCCCATATAATTAAATGTTGTTATGTTAATATAATAAGCTATATCCTTCTCCTCCTTCATCAAATGTGGAACAAAACTGTCAATCATGTGTACGGCGGACTACCGCCTTGTGAACCGATGTAATTCATTTTCCTTAATCACCTATAACTTCTGAATATGATGATTTATTTCATGTTTATATATGATATTTATGAAATTCGTATTATCCTAAAATTATATTATAATATATACCTTCTTAAATTCTAATTTGTTTTTAAATGATACGTCGCTCGTGAGTACGTGTGGACTAGCGTATCCACATTTTATTTTTATGTGAATGGGAATAAAGATATATTTAATGAATATATATGATAAATATTATATAGAAATTATTATTTAAATTTTAATTAATATTTACCATTCTTTCATTCCATCCGTTGAGAAAATGGAAACAGCATTTATGGGTACATGCGGTCTACCGTCTCTAAGAACGGTGTAAATCATTTTCTATCACTGACTTTTATGGATTAATCAAAACTAATATATAATTAATATATATGATATTTATATCATGTTTAATATTATTTGTATCATTTTACCATAAAAAAGTAAAAGTACCAAAAATACTAAACCAAAACATACATGAAAAACTAAGAAGTTATTACCCGAAACACGATTTTAACAGGGAATTGTAAATAATTGGGTAATAAATTGTCATAAGTAAATATTATATGGTATGATATTTATGAATATGGTTTAATAATATATTTATAATAAAACTATATTTATTATATAGTATCTTTTAAGGTGTATGAAGAAAGTTGAGACTTGAGGTATGGGATTTTCATCTCACTATTGTTTTTGGGGGACACATGCCTTATACACAACTTGTTTCTTTTGTGTAGTGTATATACTAACCATTAATATATTTTATGCTTATTATCATTTAAATTAAAGGATATAAACATCCATATAATTATATTTTTTTCATAGGTGTTGTGTGTAACATACCAACCCAGGTCAACCAAAACATACACTTGAGTCGGCCATCGCATGGTGAGCTGAATCAAGAAAACAGAACAAGTCTCTAATATAACCAAACAAGACATGAAACTAGAGTACTATATGGATTTAATAGATAAAACCCGATACATAAAATAAAAATCAAACTAGATACATTACAAAGTATAAATAAAACAATACCAACAAGTCTCTATGTTAACATCAGTGACCTCCAAACCATCTTACTACGAAAGAAAAGACCAAAGGAGAAGCTGACATGCTATAGGATTCCCTTCACATTACCTATATCCTAAAATAAAACATCTATAACTAACTATAGATAAAATTATATTGGGAGAAAAAAATCCTAGTAGGATACCACCATATTGTATATACATGGTCAAATATCAAGAATGCAACAATTCTTGATTTTAAAACATAACATTTTTACAAAGCATTTTCATAAATACAATTCATTTTTGAATAATTTTTCACTTTTTTCATAAAATCCTTTCATATTATCAGACTACAAATATAAAAGGTATAATTGATATAAATAGGATATCATTTACATGCATCAAGAGGTAAAAAAGTACACACATACCCATGAAATGACATATCATTCAAAGCTATGTGATACAACATCATATAATAACATGTGGTCAATAATCCATGATAAAAAAACCATGCGATAAATAAATTGAATTGAAAAATAACCTCATATTGGGCCCTACCCTATAGAAAAATACATACTTGAAAATTAAGATCCTTTATACGTATAATATTGGATCCAACCAATATCAAGTCCTACCATAGTCCATTGATATCCAAAAGGTTAACACCTAGTGGTGCCACACACACTAAGGTTAACCATGTCTCTTTCCTGATGCACCCAAGGACCCCAATGTGCTATTTGGAAAAATAAATTTTCAAAACCATGCTCACAATTTTATAAAACATTTTTAAATCCATTACAAAATTCTTTTGTGTTTGAATGTCTATTTTTAAATCAATAAAATATGTTTTCAATGAAAACCCTCTTTAAAAATATTTTCATTTCAAATCAATCCTTTGAGAAAAAATATATCTTTAAATAAATTAAAAAACCAAAGTAAATTTACAGTATTGATAATAAGTTCATTAAATTAACCCATTTTATAACACTTGAATCAAAATAGTATAAACCTAGCAGCCTTTGACAACTGTGATTGGAAATCATGATAATGGCCTTCAAAAGAAAAGTCATGATAAGAAACTGAAATGGATCAATAAAAAACAACATCTGATCACAAATATGCACACAATCGAATACAATACTATAGATAAAACCAAATAAAAATAAGAACTAGAAGGAACTCTTACTCATAGAAATACAACACTATCGCAACAACGATCAATCGCTAAATGAGATGATACGGAAGGGAGAAAATGTAACACCCGAGACTTTTATGTTATATAAATCATCAAATGAATCTTTTTCTACACAACACTTGCTTGGCTTTCTTTACACGAAATCGCGACCTACCTCGATAGCTTGCGTCGTACGCAATACCGAGTTTCACTAAACAACGATATGCTATTAAAATATTATTAAAACTACCCATTATGAATAGTAATAACCACTTTTTGAAATTTTATAAATTTTATTTTCCAAAATGGACTTCATTTTTGGATACGGAATATCGAAATTAGCCTAGGGTGAAATTTTGGTATTTTTATGAAAACTTTTAATTTTTGATGAATAGTGAAACCACGAAGTGGTAGTTAAAAAACAGAATTTTTCATAAAACATAATTTTACCGCTTCTGTGAGTGGAATTTCGAAAATCCGAGAGACACAGTTAATATCAAGGACTAAAATGTGGTTCAATGAGATTAAAATATTTTTTGGTGAATAGTAACTTTTTACTTTTTTTACCACGGTTAAAAGTAAATAGGGTAATTAAGGGTAAAAATGATATTATTATTACCCTAACACATGTCCTAATTCTATTGGATAAGTTTAATTCGACCAAAAACAAACTTAGGAATAAAATATGACCATTTAGGCCCACTTGGATTAGATTAGGACATTTATTGTTAATTTATTTAAAGAAGGGTTAAAATAGTTAAAATCAAAGGTCAATAAGTAAATAATTTTTAATATGGGGATATACATAAGATAAATTCGACTATAAATATTCATTAGAAATATAAACATATTTCCTACATAATGGTATTTTATTTGTAATTTTTAGACATTAAATAATTTAATTTATTTATGACACAAAGATGATGCAGTAATTATCTTATTAATGAAATATTGACATAATTATTGTTATAAACACCAAAATAAATGTAATTTGAGACTTTTTATAAATTACACTAATTTTATAGGTTACTATGACATGTTAGTATTGATTTAATTAAATTGGTTCGAACTAATAATTCCGTTATAATTTTCACAAAAATCAATTACTTAATAGTGTCAAAATTAACATAAAATAGTTTTTAAAACAAATATTATATTAGTAATTGTTATTTTATTCCTAAAAATCTAAGGTTCAGAAAAATGACTTAGATAAGGTTATATATATTAATACTAAACAACTTGGGGTTCTTTTGGCTGCTTATAGTAAGTTTATTAACCTTATAGTATAAGAACACAAGAAGACACGGTAAAAGTAAACTTATTTAACTTAATGTTAAATCTAAATTATAAGGTTAAAATAGGAACCTAAACTTGTCTAAATTCTATTTTATGAGGGTATTTCGACCCATCCCCACCTTATCTTCGAAATATATCAATTTGGAGCTATTTAAAACCGAACTTGACTTTATAATAAAATAATAGTTTTAGTTTTTCCCAAAGGTGCCCCTCACCTCCCTTATAAAAGGGCACCTCCTCCCCCTCTTCCTCACACCACTTTGAGCCTTCAAGCTCCTCCAACCCCTGCCAATTACTCTTCTCCACTTCCCTAGAGACATCCTAGAGGTCCTGGTCTTCTTCAAAGACCAATTTTAGTGCCCTAAAAGAAGGTCTCAAAGAAGCACTTCAAAGAAGAGGTAATGTTCGTTACCGATTCTTTCATCTTTATTTCTTCTTCCACTTCTTCTTCTTTAGTTGTTTAATTATTAAGTAATAACATCAGTATCACTCATATACTGATATGTTATTATAAGTATGAAACAACCCTATTTCACCATCTATCCATCCTACGGAAAAATAAATCACCGCGCGTGCGTACGTACGTAATACCATCTCCACGCCGTGGTGTAATCTATTTTCCACCACCACCTTACTTGGATGGGTATAATGGTGTAAATAATGACTATATATGACTATTATAAAGTGATACTAATTCTGAAATAGTATACATACACTCCAATACAATTCCACGATCATAGGAACGATATCATCACTCGTGCGTACGTACGGAATACCGTCTCCACGATGTGATGCGACTCGTTCTACATGATCTTAATTTAATAATGATTATATAAATGAATTTAATGAATTAATATGATATATATTACACTAATACCATTCTGGAAATTAAGTATCTATAACCTAAATATAACAATAAGAATTTATTCGACAAAACACGCATAAAAACAAAAAGTTATAAACACCCGAATAACAAGTAGCAATGAAATATTACTACTAAGATGCTAATAAAATGACCATATATGATATCATAAAAATAATTATGATTATGGAATAAGTCAATAACATTATTTAAATCATTATATAGGAGGATTAGACACTTATGAAGCAAAACAGACCTAAGGTAAGGGAAATATCACAATCTCATTTTTATCCGAGATTGTTTATACTTTAGTATTTGCTGGGGTGTATTTTATCATCCACATCCATGTTTCCTCAATATGTAATATTATTCCCATTCAACTAAAATTTTTTAAATCCAATTTTACCCTTCGGTGAGTTTTTAGTAAAAGATATGAAAGGAATCTTTTGTCGTTTTTCGTACGAGGTACTTTTTTGACTTTTCCGACAAAAGTACGAGAAGAATGTTTTTTTTAACTTATACGACATGAATGGATTTTAAAAAAATTATTTCCAAGAATCATCATTTACAATTTTTCAAGTTTATTTCTAATCAACTTATTTTAGTTTAAAGTTGTATGACATGTTAAGAAAGGAAAAATGATTTTGAAGAAGAAAGGATATTTTCCTCAAGAATGGAGTTCAAGTGTTTTATCAAAATTATTTTCAATCTAAGATAATAAAGGGTTCTGTTTTTATCCCTATTATTACATTGATTTGATTATGTTGTGATGGAATTATTTTTATGAATTCCGTTATCTTATATGAATTGTTTTATGATGTCATGATGTTTAAGATTCCCATTTTTATTATATGGGTTATGCAATGATGTATGATTTATGATTTTGTGGCACACATAAGAATGGTATCATTATGAGATGGGTGGCACCTATATCTCCCTACAATGCATTGGGTAAAGATTTTATATCTCATGATATAGACATGGATGGAACGGTAGGTTATACCGGTTCAGTGAAACAGGACTGAAACGAGGAGTGAACTCGGTTCAGAAATGGACTTTGTCCACTAAGATAGTCTTGGAAATGAGCCTTGACTAATAAGAAATGATTCTCTATGATTATGTGTGTATGCCACAAAGTTTCATGTTTTAAGTTATGATTATTGTGATTACATTTCACTTCCATGATTTATCCCAGGTTATGAAATTATGATCTCTTTTGCAGGTTAGGATTTCCAAAAGTAATGTGCTTATGTATATGATGTGATTAATTTTTCTTTTGTTTACCCTTACTGAGCATTTGAGCTCACCCTTTTGTATGTTTTCTTTCCCCAGGTCAGGAAGAAGGTTATTAAGTAAGATATTCCAAAAGGGACTATAGATATGATGAAATAAATGGGAGACAATGTAGACTCTTTATGAACCAGTTGTTTATGTTTCCCAGTTTCTAAAGACACTATACCTATACGGTCCTTTCGTTTTTTTGTTATATGTTGTAATAAGTATGCTTCAATTTTGAAGTATTAACAATTTATGTAAATTATGGGTCGTTATAGTTGGTATCAGAGGAAAGGTATAGTCAACCATTGGAAACTAGGATGTGAAAGCCTTAGTAAGAACCCTAAGAATAAGTCTAAGCATAGAACACAATAATAGTGTTTTAGAAATGGCCATTAATAACCTAGGATAAGACCTTAAGTGTGAAATTTTATTCTTGATTATGTGGTTTTCCTATTATAATTAGTGTTTCTCACACTATTCTTCTTGGTTTTAGTCAATGGCTGGAACCCGAAGGAATTGTGTTAATGCAGAATGTGACAGGCAATGAAATGATTTTCCCCCTGAGCAACCAAACGTTATGGGAGCTGTAATGAAAAATCTTGTTGCCATGCTCACACAACTTTCTCAATCTATGAATCATGCAGGACTTCCAAACGACCAAAGGAAGGAGCAACATTCTGTTGAATCCTTCATGAGGCAGTGTCCACCTTCTTTCAGCGGGTCTATTGATCCATTAGTTTCTGAACAATGGATTAGTACTACTGAAAAGATATTTTTAGTTCTTCAATATTCTGAACATGATAAAGTCATCATAGCAGTGTATCGTTTGGAAGGAGATGCTGATCAATTGTGGAATCTTATTAAGGATACTAGGCAAAGGGATGAAATTGAGTCCATGGAATGGTACGAGTTCAAGAACTTATTTTTCAATAAGTAATTCCCTCGTATTCTCTGAACAATGATGGAGAAAGAGTTTCTTGAACTGAAGCAAAAGGATGATGAATCTGTTGGTACCTATGAAGCAAATTTTACAAGACTTGCAAGGTACACTTCTGGTATTATTATCCAACCTGAGAGTAAGATCGATCGATTCTTTATTGGCTTAAAACCAAGTCTTCGAAGGGCGTTAGCCATAAGGGACTTCAATAGCTATGAGGAAATCGTTCGATGTGCTCTCAAATTCGAGATGGAGATTAGAGTAACCCATCAGTCATATGGGTTTGATAAGAAGAGGAAAATGGAATTCAAAGGAAAATCTAAAGAGCACACTGAAAAGAAGATGAGCTTTCCCTTATGCTCAAAGTTGAAGTGCCCAGATCAGTGTGAATCACTGAGAGGGGGAGGGGGTGAATCAGTGATCCCTTAAAACTTTTTACTAATTGATTCCTTATCAATTCAACCTCTATGGCTGGTTAAAGCCCCGATCCACTCTTCTTGTATCTCTCACCTTTCCACGAATGATGCAGTAAATGTAAAGGCACTGGACACAAGGATTTACAAGGTTCGGCACCAAAGGCCTACGTCCTTGCCATGCTCTCCCAGCATGGATTCTCCCATTATAATCTGTTAGTATTACAATGGTCGATACAGCTTCCCACCGTATCTCTCCTGAGTCCCACAGGAGGGTCTTTATACTGCTTCACATAGTGTTACCAGAGTCCCATTGGCCTGCTCCAGAATCCCACTGAAGACTTCTTCTCCCTGAGTCCCACGGGGTCTTCTCTTGGCTGCTCGAGTCGCACGAGTAGCTCTTCTCCTCTTTAACTTCTTCAAGTAACTTCAGAAGCCTGGGATAAAGGCTGCTGGCCTTGCTCTGTACCTCTGCTCACTTGTGGTGAACAGGTCTTCTCATCTTGCTCGGGCTTTATCACCTTCTTCTAAGGATGACCCGGCCTCTCTCCAATAATCTTCAACAGCCTCGGAAAGGTCTGTTGGTCTTTCTCAACAACTTCTGATCACTTCTGTTGATCAGGCTCTTCTCAAATACTGAAAACTCAGACAAACAATATCATTCACTTCAGTCTGGCTCAGTCTCACTTCAAAACAACTTCATGCACTGAGTGCATGGAAACTCTGTCTCTTCATGCAGTGATTTCATGGCCTTCTCAAATTCTTCAAGATCCTCTGGTCTTGGTCAACTCAAATGCACACAAGCATATTTGGCTTGTTTACGTGTGCACGTGCATGCATGCATGCATTCACTCCCCTGTTCTTCTTCTTGGTGCAATAAACCCTTTACGGGTGTAGTCAACTATAGCACACACCTTCTCACTTTAACTTCACACTTTGTTCAATGTGTTTACACACTTAAATGTGTGTTATACTTTGTGTGAGCATCCTTCTTTTCTTCTAAGTGTGTTCACTCCACTTAGTGCACACACTAGGTTCGGCCACTTTGTTGTTTTGCACACACAACTTGTTCTTTGATTTGCACACACACAATGAGTGTATATTTGGCCTCCACTCTTTTTTCACACCCCCAAGCTATGCCTCGGCCTTCCTTTCAAATGCACACACACACAAAGTGTGGTGGTCTTCACTCTTCAAGAATGCACACACAAATGCACTAAGGCCTCAGGTCTTCTTTGGTGCACACCCACTACCTTCTTCTTGTATTTGCACACACAACCCGAGTGTCTTCAAACAGAGGCGCGCAAGGGTCACTTGGATCCAAGGCTGGTCGGGCGCGCAAGTTCCTCCTACTGCGGGGCGCGCAAGTGCAACACCCGCGGGGTCTTCCTCCTGCCGCACAAGGGTGCGGGCAGAGAGGGAACAAGCCTCGGGCTCGCAAGGTGTTGCGGCCATGAGGTCTTCCTGCCGCACAAAGGATTAGCGCGCAGGGTCCCCTTCTTCTTGTCGCTCAAAGGTGTTGCGCGCAAGGGACTCCAGCCGCATAAGTAAACTTGCGCGGGGCTTCTTCTTCGCGAGGCAGAGGGCTCTCACGGATCAACAGATCTTCAACAAAAACATCAGCAAGCAAAAACGAGAGCTCAGCCTCTCTTTTTATAGGCAGTGGTGAGGCGGTGCATCCGCGTGAGAAATATTTGATCTCCCGAAGATTTCGGATCTTCAAAATCTTCCAAATCTTGATTTCCTCTCTGTTCAAACACGGGTTCTTTTATTTTCCCTTTCTTCACGTGCATGCGACTTAGAACGCATTCACGACCTTCTTTAATCACTGCCCATGCAAATCATAAACCATTCATAGCCTCGGCAGATTCTCTTTCCTCGGCCGAACACGAATATCTTCATTACTGGCATGCATGCCCATTTCTACGCATGGATGTGTTCGTTATGGCCAGACGATCACAATGGTGGCTTTAGCTTGATCGGAGATGGCCGGGAGCTCAAATTCTGTCGTCGGGAGGTGCCTGGTTCGAAGGTGGACTCGCGGGTGGCCTCGTGCGAGCTCGGGGAAGAAGACGGATGCTGTGCCGTTGGATGCGGTGATCAAAAACCTTCGACGGCTTGGATTAGATCGGGAGCGCGGCAGATTAGATGAGCGGCGCCGATCGTCCGCGAGATCAGATGAGCGGCTGGGATTCGCTCCGCGGAAAAAATCCGCATCCCACATCGAAACGGCACGCGGGTTTCTCGCGCTTTGTCAATCATCCACTCCCCCAGCTGGCTCAATTGAATCTCCTCCCTCCACGGTGCCGCCCCGCACCGTGTTCTCTGCGGGCGCGCTCTTGCGCCCACCCTTCTCCCTGCGGGCGCGCCACTGGCGCCCACTATGCTCCTTCGGGCGCGCGCTCTGGCGCCCATGCTGTGCAGGACCTGGTCCCCTGCGTGGCCCGGCTTACACACGGCCGCGGCCTCTCGGACTGGCCCCATGGGATCCCCCTTGGGCGTGGCGACCTCGAGTCCCACATGTGCCTCAGGGTTGAACCCTTAAGGCTGGCCCTTGGTGGCTAATTTTTTGCTTAAGTATAGAACAAGTCCTTTGTGTAAAAACAAAGTGACCAAGTTCAAATGCCAAATTCCACAACTCTTCATCTTCTCCCAAGCCATTCTTATTCTTCTTTATTTCTTCTTCTTCATTATAATTCCTCCAATTCTTCCTCAACATTTAATCTTCACTTAGGAGTGAAATTCTTGAAGGTTCATCATCAACCGAGCTCCTGAATCACATAGATCTTCAATGTTCTTCATTGATCCAATTAGAGATCAAGTTGGATCATCTTCACATTCACATGCACTAAGTGTTAGTGCAAGGACTTCTTCAATACACTTCATCCACTTAGTGATTGTGGATGGATCACTTCATCACATCATGCATTGTCAATACAATGCATGGTCTTCAAACATTGTTGTGACATTGTATCCAATTGATACAAGTTCTTGGAACTTTAAGAACAGCTCAACAATCGTCTGATTTGCATGGAGGATGTTTCAACCACAATTTCCAATACCACTTAGTGAATCTCCTAAGTGACATGCATCTTAGTACCATGGCCATTCTCCTTCACCACCAACACCATCACAACCTTTGGCATTCACATCTTGACAATTCTTGACCTCCATTTATTCTAAGACAACAACATGTCTCATTGACAACAAATGCAACACAGTGCACTTCAATCTCCCCCTTTGTATTTGTTGTCAATACACTCCTTTAGCACATATGAATGGGTCAATATGTGTGCCAATATTTTCTCCCCCTTATTGGCAATCAAATGCAAAGGTGTGGTGTGGTACTCTTCCACAATATCTCTTCCTCCCTTCGAATAGCATCTTCTTGAAAAACACTAGGAGAGGGATGATGTCACATGTTCTTATTTAGAAAAGAACCTTTAGTTGATCAACTCTAAGTCTACTTGGGCTAACCCGGTGTAGAAAACAAGAGTGATATAACCAAGGAACTCAATGCTGTCCAACATTCACAATACATGTGAGATCATGCGTAGGGGTTGAATTTTTTTAGATATTCAATGAATTACTGAATCCTGCACATACTTCACAAAACACATTAGAATGTTCAGGTGCAAAGATAAAGCTCCCCCTTTCATCTACTTTCTCAAGATGATATTAATTTCATAACATCATCTTCTCCAGATTGGCTCCCCCTCAAGGGGTGCACTCCATTCTGTCCAAACCATCCTCCAGTTGAGAATGATCATCATCTTCAATTCCCTGCAATGTCAGCACATGTAAATACCAATAGTATATGGGAATAAGATGGAACTTCCTTGGTTCATCAATATGAACAACAAGGTTGAGAAGATTCTCTCAACCGAGATGTCCCATTTTCACCATTCTTCACACTTGCACATCTGATCTTCAATGATGTTTGTGCTGGTGTGGATCTCAATACATCTTCATGTGAAATCTTCTTCTTCCCTTTTGCCTTAGCAATTGCCAGAACTTCATCTTCAGCTCTTTGTAGATCTTTGGCAAGTTGCAACTGATTTGGCCATTTGACTAGTAAGTCATTTGGAAGTGTGGCCTCAGTTCTGGATATTCCACATGGTTCTTTTGATGCTGTTAAGCTACCTTTCTTAGGCAACTTATTTTCAATCAATCCCATCTGCTTCTTCTGGATTGATTGTCTGTTTGAGTCGAGTCTTCTTCTATTCAGTTCCATGGCTTGTTCACAAAGATCCATGGTGTGTCCTTTCTTTCCATAGTAGAAGCATGTTTTCTTGGTGGTCCTTCTGGATGCATCACCCTTCTTGGATTTAGACTCCAAGTACTTCTTTTCCTTTTTCATAATCTTCTTGGGAGCATCTTCAACTTTCTTATGCTTGCTTCCCAAGGATTCTTTCTGAGCCAGGTTCTGTGATCTTTTCTTCATTCCAGCTTCGGATACATTCGGAGATTGATATGTATCAACTCTTTGACCACTTTGGCAACCATCCCAGATGTTGTCAAGTAATCCAAATCTATTTGCAGTAAACAGATGTCTCTGGGCCTGTGGATGTTGCTTCCTTTCTTCTGGCTTGCTCCCCCTTGGCATGGGCTTCCTCTGTGCTTTGGCATTCAGTGGATTGTACCAACAATCCTTTACACAATGCCCATACTTGTTACAACACCAGCATTGTCCCACGAATCATGACCTCTTCAGTCCTTCTGATTGTAGGGTACTTTTCTTGACCTGTTGTGCTGTTTCAGGAGAGCTCTGCTTCTTTACTGTCTTCATCCATATTTGTTTGGAATTATTCTTCCATCCTGCACTTTTTGTGGAAACATAATTAGAAGCATCAGTACAAGATGGTATGGATGGTACCTTCTTTCTAGAAGATGTTGCACTTTTATTAGAGGATGTCTTTCTCTTAGAATCATCTTACTCAATGCATACTTGAGTAGCAACATGTCTTCTTCCAGCTGACTGGGAGGATTCATCTTTAGGTGATTGCAGATGTTTCAATATCACCTCCAGTTCTAAGTATTTCATGTTGAGGGAGTTATTCTCATCCTCAATAGTTCTTAGCTTTCCTTCCCAATTCTCCACCAGTTGTTTCATCTGGTCTTCATGCACCTTCTTCAATTCTTGCAATGAATTGTCCAGCTCCTTCACCAATTTGACTTTTTCTTCAAGTTGAGCATCTCTGACATTCATTGAAACTTTGTGCCTCTTTTCCAGTGCATGGAAAACATCTTTGACCATTATGTTAAAGAATTCTTTCTCAGAAATACTTCTTTGCAATTCTTCAGTAGTGTCTTCATATCTTTCATTGCAAAGAGATACAGTTTCATCTTTAGCCTTCACCAGCTTTCTGAGAGTGTTGGTTATGCCAACCCTTTTTGCCAATTGATCTTCCAGTGAATTGGCTTCTTCTTCTAACTGTGATTTTTCTTCATGAAGATCATGGATGCCTGTAGCTATACACTTTGCCACTTCCATGGGAACTGTCTTCTGAAGATATTTGAGTGCACTCTGAAGATCATTCATTGTTTCAACTTCATCACAGCTAGGACAGGCTTTCTTCATCTTCTTGGCCCGTTTCTTCTTTCTATTTTTCTGAGTCTTGGCAGATATCTCCATTTGAGGCTGGTCGCTCGTTTCCTCAAATCTACACTTCATAAAGACTCCCTTGGATCTTTTAGAGGTAACCCTCCCTCTGATACCAATTGAAGTTCCCAGATCAGTGTGAATCACTGAGAGGGGGAGGGGGTGAATCAGTGATCCCTTAAAACTTTTTACTAATTGATTCCTTATCAATTAAACCTCTA
Organism: Viscum album; assembly: GCA_963277665.1. Taxonomy (NCBI): domain Eukaryota; kingdom Viridiplantae; phylum Streptophyta; class Magnoliopsida; order Santalales; family Viscaceae; genus Viscum; species Viscum album. The sequence goes on from OY728125.1 coordinate 281,616,962, forward strand.
TGGATGGTTAAAGCCTCGATCCACTCTTCTTGTATCTCTCACCTTTCCACGAATGATGCAGTAAATGTAAAGGCACTGGACACAAGGATTTACAAGGTTCGGCACCAAAGGCCTACGTCCTTGCCATGCTCTCCCAGCATGGATTCTCCCATTATAATCTGTTAGTATTACAATGGTCGATACAGCATCCCACCATATCTCTCCTAAGTCCCACAGGAGTGTCTTTATACTGCTTCACACAGTGTTACCAGAGTCCCACTGGCCTGCTCCAGAATCCCACTGAAGACTTCTTCTCCCTGAGTCCCACAGGGTCTTCTCTTGGCTGCTCGAGTCGCACGAGTGGCTCTTCTCCTCTTTAACTTCTTCAAGTAACTTCAGCAGCCTGGGATAAAGGCTGTTGGCCTTGCTCTATACCTCTGCTCACTTGTGGTGAACAGGTCTTCTCATCTTGCTCGGGCTTTATCACCTTCTTCTAAGGATGACCCGGCCTCTCTCCAAGAATCTTCAACAGCCTCGGAAAGGTCTGTTGGTCTTGCTCAACAACTTCTGATCACTTCTGTTGATCAGGCTCTTCTCAAATACTGAAAACGCAGACAAACAATATCTTTCACTTCAGTCTGGCTCAGTCTCACTTCAAAACAACTTCATGCACTGAGTGCATGGCAACTCTGTCTCTTCATGCAGTGATTGCATGGCCTTCTCAAATTCTTCAAGATCCTCTGGTCTTGGTCAACTCAAATGCACACAAGCAGATTTGGCTTGTTTACGTGTGCACGTGCATGCATGCATGCATGCACTCCCTTGTTCTTCTTCTTGGTGCAATAAACCCTTTACGGGTGTAGTCAACTATAGCACACACCTTCTCACTTGAACTTCACACTTTGTTCAATGTGTTTACACACTTAAATGTGTGTTATACTTTGTGTGAGTATCCTTCTTTTCTTCTAAGTGTGTTCACTCCACTTAGTGCACACAATAGGTTCGGCCACTTTGTTGTTTTGCACACACAACTTGTTCTTTGATTTGCACACACACAATGAGTGTATATTTGGCCTCCACTCTTTTTGCACACCCCCAAGCTATGCCTCGGCCTTCCTTTCAAATGCACACACACACAAAGTGTGGTGGTCTTCAATCTTCAAGAATGCACACATAAATGCACTAAGGCCTCGGGTCTTCTTTGGTGCACACCCACTACCTTCTTCTTGTATTTGCACACACAACCCGAGTGTCTTCAAACAGAGGCGCGCAAGGGTCACTTGGATCCAAGGCTGGTCGGGCGTGCAAGTTCCTCCTACCGCGGGGCGCGCAAGTGCAACACCTGCGGGGTCTTCCTCCTGCCGCACAAGGGTGCGGGCAGAGAGGGAACAAGCCTCGGGCTCGCAAGGTGTTGCGGCCACGAGGTCTTCCTGCCGCACAAAGGATTAGCGCGCAGGGTCCCCTTCTTCTTGTCGCGCAAAGGTGTTGCGCGCAAGGGACTCCAGCCGCACAAGTAAACTTGCGCGGGGCTTCTTCTTCACGAGGCAGAGGGCTCTCACGGATCAACAGATCTTCAACAAAAACATCAGCAAGCAAAAACGAGAGCTCAGCCTCTCTTTTTATAGGCATTGGTGAGGCGGTGCATCCGCGTGAGAAATATTTGATCTCCCGAAGATTTCGGATCTTCAAAATCATCCAAATCTTGATTTCCTCTCTGTTCAAACGCGGGTTCTTTTATTTGCCCTTTCTTCACGTGCATGCGACTTAGAACGCATGCACGACCTTCTTTAAGCACTGCCCATGCAAATCATAAACCATTCATAGCCTCGGCAGATTCTCTTGCCTCAGCCGAACACGAATATCTTCATTACTGGCATGCATGCCCATTTCTACGCATGGATGTGTTCGTTATGGCCAGACGATCACAATGGTGGCATTAGCTTGATCGGAGGTGGCCGGGAGCTCAAATTCTGTCGTCGGGAGGTGCCTGGTTCGAAGGTGGACTCGCGGGTGGCCTCGTGCGAGCTCGGGGAAGAAGACGGATGCTGTGCCGTTGGATGCAGTGATCAAAAACCTTCGACGGCTTGGATCAGATCGGGAGCGCGGCGGATTAGATGAGCGGCGCCGATCGTCCGCGAGATCAGATGAGCGGCTGGGATTCGCTCCGCGGAAAAATTCCGCCTCCCACATCGAAACGGCGCACGGGTTTCTCGCGCTTTATCAATCATCCGCTCCCCCTTCCGGCTCAATTGAATCTCCTCCCTCCATGGTGCCTCCCCGCACCGTGTTCTCTGCGGGCGCGCTCTTGCGCCCACCCTGCTCCCTGCGGGCACGCCACTGGCGCCCACTATGCTCCTTCGGGCGCGCGCTCTGGCGCCCATGTTGCGCAGGACCTGGTCCCCTGTGTGGCCCGGCTTACACACGGCCGCGGCCTCTCGGACTGGCCCCATGGGATCCCCCTTGGGCGTGGCGACCTCGAGTCCCACATGTGCCTCGGGGTTGAACCCTTAAGGCTTGCCCTTGGTGGCTAATTTTTTGCTTAAGTATAGAACAAGTCCTTTGTGTAAAAACAAAGTGACCAAGTTCAAATGCCAAATGCCACAACTCTTCATCTGCTCCCAAGCCATTCTTCTTCTTCTTTATTTCTTCTTCTTCATTAGAATTCCTCCAATTCTTCCTCAACATTTAATCTTCACTTAGGAGTGAAATTCTTGAAGGTTCATCATCAACCGAGCTCCTGAATCACATAGATCTTCAATGTTCTTCATTAATCCAATTAGAGATCAAGTTGGATCATCTTCACATTCACATTCACTAAGTGTTAGTGCAAGGACTTCATCAATACACTTCATCCACATAGTGATTGTGGATGGATCACTTCATCACATCATGCATTGTCAATACAATGCATGGTCTTCAAACATTGTTGTGACATTGTATCCAATTTATACAAGTTCTTGGAACTTTAAGAACAGCTCAACAATCGTCTGATTTGCATGGAGAATGTTTCAACCACAATTTCCAATACCACTTAGTGAATCTCCTAAGTGACATGCATCTTAGTACCATGGCCATTCTCCTTCACCACCAACACCATCACAACATTTGGCATTCACATCATGACAATTCTTGACCTCCATTCATTCTAAGACAACAACATGTCTCATTGACAACAAATGCAACACAGTGCACTTCAAAAGTGTGGAAAGAAACATGGAGGGAGTTGTCTTAAAGGGACAAGTAAATGTTTCAAATGTGGAAAGGAAGGACATAGGGCATTTGAATGTTGCGATGATGGGAAGAAGATGTCTAATGATGCAAACAAAGGAAGGGATACACAGAATGAACCTACTACACTTCAATGTTTCAAGTGCAAGGAGATGGGACATTATGCCAATAAATGCCCTAATCCAAGGGTTGATGATGATGGTTGATGTCAAAAAACTCTTAAGGCTAAAGACAAAGGAAAGTAACATGCAATTTCTATCAGCGATGTGGAGTACGATAATGATGTGGTGAAAGGTACACTTACCATCCACTCTAAAGTAGCAAATGTTTTATTTGATTCTGGATCCACCCACTCTTTTATTTCTGAAGAATTTTCTAAGGGTATCACCGTATTACCTAAACAATTAGATGTTGAGTTAGCTGTGACAACACCTAATGGCACAACAGTCGCATCAAAAGTTTATAATTCTTCTTCGATCGAAGATTGTGGGAAAGTGCTTCCTGCAAATCTTGTGATCCTTCCTATAGTGGAATTTGATGTGATTCTTGGCATGGATTGGCTTTCTTTATATGGAGCTCATATCAATTGCCAAAGAAGGGAAGTCACATTTCATATTCCAGATCAATCTATGATCATCTATCAATGCAAGGATGAACATAACCTTCCAGTGGAAATTTATTCCATCTTATGGGTCTTGATTCAACTAAATGAAGGTTATTTATCTCAAATGGTTGGTGAGAAACTCACGATTAAGAATATGCCCATTGTACCGGAGTTTGATGATGTATTTCCGAAGGAATTACCGGGACTTCCACCAAATTGTGAAGTTGAGTTCTCAATAGAACTCGTACCGGGTGCTTTGACTATTTTAAAGACACCTTATAGAATGGCCCCAATTGAGTTGCAGGAATTGAAGAAGCAACTCCAAGAGAATCTTGATAAGGGATTCATACGCCCTAGTGCGTCACCTTGGGGAGCACATGTTCTATTTTTTAAGAATAAAGATGGATCAATGAGACTCTGCATTGATTATCGAGAACTTAACAAGATCACTATCAAGAACAAATATCCTCTCCCACGCATTGATGACTTATTTGACCAACTACGAGGAGCTCAATACTTTTCCAAGATTGATCTTCGTTCAGGGTATCATCAATTAAGGGTCAAAAGGGAGGATATACCAAAGACGGCTTTCTGTACAAGGTATGGACAATATGAATTTATAGTGATGTCATTTGGTCTTACTAATGCCCCTGCTATCTTCATGGATCTGATGAATAGAGTCTTTAGAGACTATCTTGATCAATTTTTGGTAGTCTTTATAGACGATATTCTTGTCTATTCAAAGAGCAAGGAAGAACATGAATATCACTTGAGAATTATATTGAATACCCTGAGAAAGGAGAAGCTTTATGCCAAATTTACCAAGTGTGAATTTTGGCTTCAAAAGGTTGCATTTTTGGGTCACATAATCTCAAAAGAGGGGATATCTGTGGATCTAGCAAAAACAGAGGTTATCGAAAGATGGTCGAGACCAACAACAGTAACTGAGATCCGAAGTTTTCTTGGTTTGGATGGATATTATCGACGTTTTGTGAAAGCTTTTTCACGATTATCTAATCCACTCACCAAGTTGACTTGGAAAGGAGTTAAGTTTGTCTGGACGGAAGAATGTGAAGAGAATTTCAAGGATTTGAAAAGAATGTTATCCAGTCCACTTGTGCTCACACTGCCTTATAGTGGAGAAAGGTTTGTGATCTATAGTGATGCATCCAAGAAGGTATTGGGGTGTGTTCTTATGCCAAATGATATGGTGATAGCTTATGCCTCACGACAGTTGAAAATCCATGAGCAAAATTACCCAACACATGATTTGGAGTTAGCTGCGGTAATCTTTGCATTAAAGATTTGGAGGCATTACCTTTATGGTGAAAGGTGTGATATTTATACTGATCATAAAAGTTTAAAGTATATTTTCACACAAAAGGAGTTTAATATGCATCAAAGAAGATGGTTGGAGCTGATTAAGGATTACGAATGCTCAATCCATTACCACCCTGGGAAATCAAACAAGGTGGCAGATGCATTAAGTCGACAAGACCATTCTAGTTTATCCATGATGAGGATCACAAAAGATCCAATATTTATGGATTTACAAAGGATGGATCTTGGAATTATAATGGAAGGTGAAAAATATTATCTTTCTCAAATTAATGTTCGACCATCTATACATGTGAATATTAAAGAGGCACAGAAAGAAGAAGTCGAGTTACAAAAGAAGGTGAGAAACGTTCCTGAATTCAACCTTGATTGTGATGGGATAATAATGTTTAGGAATCGGGTTTGTGTTCCTCCCATCCCCGAATTAAAGAAGGAGATGTTGGATGAGGCTCATAGTTCTTCATTCTCTATTCATCCTGGAAGCACGAAGATGTATAGGGACCTGAAAGAGTACTTCTGGTGGGATGGAATGAAAAGAGATGTTGCTGAATTTGTGTCTCGATGCTTGGTTTGTCAACAATTTAAAGCCGAGAGACAGAAGTCTAAGGGGATGTTACAACCATTACCCATACCCGAATGGAAATGGGAAAACATCACTATGGACTTTGTCACAGGACTTCCTAAAACATCCAAAGGCAATAATGCTATCTGGGTCATACTTGATCGTCTTACAATGTCTGCACACTTCATTGCTATTAGAGAGGATTTCTCTCTGGATCAGCTTGCCCGGATATATGTAAAGGAAGTGGTAAGATTGCATGGAGTACCACTTTCTATTATATCCGATCGGGATCCGAGATTTACCTCGAAGTTCTGGCATAGTCTTCAGCATACTCTGGATACAGAGTTGAGTTTCATCCCTGCTTATCATCCTCAGACAGACGGTCAGTCTGAGAGAACAATTCATACCCTAGAAGATATGTTGATAGCTTGCTCTATGGATTTCAAAGGTGGTTGGGATCAACACCTACCTTTGGTGGAATTTTCTTATAATAATGTCTTTCACTCCAGTATTCAGATGACTCTTTATGAAGCTCTCTATGTAAAGAAATGCATGACTCTAACTTGCTGGGATGAAGTTGGGGAAAGAAAGCTATTAGGACCTGATCTCGTTGATGAAATGGCAGAAAAGGTCATATCTATTCAACAACACATAAGAGCATCTCAGAGTCGACAGAAAAGTTATGACGACAACCGAAGAAAAGGCCTAGAGTTTGAAGTGGGTGATAAAGTGTTCTTACGAATATCTCCCTGGAAGAGGGTTATGAGATTTAGAAAGAAGGGGAAGTTGAGCCCTGGATATATTGGTATTTTAGAAATATTGGATCGTGTTGGGAATTTAACTTACCGATTGGCGCTTCCACTGAATATCTCTCAAGTTCACAATGTGTTCCATGTATCTCTCCTGAGAAAGTACATACCTGATCCTTCACATGTACTCAACTCAGAAGTTGTACCGCTGGAGCAAGATCTTTCTTATGAAGAACAACCGATAGAGATTCTAGATCGTACCGAAAAAGTCCTACGAAACAAGACCACTCGATTGGTGAAAGTTTTATGGAGGAACCACCAATTATAAGAAGCTACATGGGAGCTTGAGGATATGATGAGGGAGAGGTATCCTCATCTGTTTGTTACAAAGTGACGAATTTCGAGGGCGAAATTCATTTTAAGGGGGGTAGAATGTAACACCTGAGACTTTTATGTTATATAAATCATCAAAGGAATATTTTTCTACACAACACTTTCTTGGCTTGCTTTACACGAAATCAAGACCTTCCTCAATAGCTTGCATCGTACGCAATACCGAGTTTCACTAAACAATGATATGCTATTAAAATATTATTAAAACTAGCCGTTATGAATAGTAATAACCACTTTTTGAAATTTTATAAATTTTATTTTTCAAAATGGACTTCATTTTTGGATTCGGAATATCGAAATTAGCCTAGGGTGAAATTTTGGTATTTTTCTGAAAACTTTCAATTTTTGATGAACAGTGAAACCACGAAGTGGTAGTTAAAAAACTGAATTTTTCATAAAACATAATTTTACCGCTTCTGTGAGTGGAATTTCGAAAATCCGAGAGACAAGGTTAATATCAAGGACTAAAATGTGGTTCAATGAGATGAAAATATTTTTTGGTGAATAGTAACTTTTTACTTTTTTTACCACGGTTAAAAGTAAATAGGGTAATTAAGGGAAAAGATGATATTATTATTACCCTAACACATGTCCTAATTCTACTGGATAAGTGTAATTCTACCAAAAACAAACTTAGGAATAATATATGACCATTTAGGCCCACTTGGATTAGATTAGGACATTTATTGTTAATTTATTTAAAGAAGGGTTAAAATAGTTAAAATCAATGTTTAATAAGTAAATAATTTTTAATATGGGTTTATACATAAGATAAATTCGACTATAAATATTCATTATAAAGATAAAAAGATTTCATACATAATGGTATTTTATTTGTAATTTTTAGACATTAAATAATTTAATTTATTTATGACACAAGGATGATGCAGTAATTATCTTATTAATGAAATATTGACATAATTAATGTTCCAAACACCAAAATAAATGTAATTTGAGACTTTTTATGAATTCAAATAATTTTCTAGGTTAAAATGACATGTTAGTATTGATTTAAGTAACTTGGTTCGAACTAATAATTCTGTTATGATTTTCACAAAAATCAATTACTAAATAGTGTCAAAACTGACATAAAATAGTTTTTAAAACACATATTATATTAGTAATTTTTATTTAATTCATAAAAAACTAATGTTCGGCCAAATGACTTAGATAAGGTTATATATACTAATAATAAACAACTTGGGGTTCGTTTGGCTGGTTATAGTATGTTTATTAACCTTATAGTATAAGAACACAAGAAGACACGGTAAAAGTAAACTTATTTAACTTAATGTTAAATCTAAATGATAAGCTTAAAATAGGATCCTAAACATGTCTAAATTCTATTTGATGAGAGGCTTTCGACCCATCCCCACCTTAGCTTTGAAATATATCAATTTGGAGCTATTTAAAACTGAACATGACTTTATAATAAAATAATATTTTTAGTTTTTCCAAAGGTGCCCCTCTCCTCCCTTATAAAAGGGCACCTCCTCCCCCTCTTCCTCACACCACTTTGAGCCTTCAAGCTCGGACAAACCCTGAAAATTCCTCCTCTACACTTCCCTAGAGACATCCTAGAGTTCCTGGTCTTCTTCAAAGACCAATTTTAGTGCCCTAAAAGAAGGTCCCAAAGAAGCACTTCAAAGAAGAGGTAATGTTCGTTACCGATTCTTTCATCTTTATTTCTTCTTCCACTTCTTCTTCTTTAGTTGTTTCATTATTAATTAATAATATCAGTATCACTCATATACTTATATGTTATTATAAGTATGAAACAACCCTATTTCACCATCTATCCATCCTACGGAAAAATAAATCGCCGCGCGTGCGTACGTACGGAATACCGTCTCCACGCCGTGGTGTAATCTATTTTCAACCACCACCTTTCTTGGATGGGTATAATGGTGTAAATAATGACTATATATGACTATTATAAATTGATACTGATTCTAAAATAGTATACATACACTCTAATACAATTCCACGATCATAGGAACGATATCATCACTCGTGCGTACGTACGGAATTCCGTCTCCACGATGTGATGCGACTCGTTCTACATGATCTTCATTTAATAATGATTATATAAATGAATTGAATGAATTAATATGATATATATTACACTAATACCATTCTAGAAATGAGTTATCTATAACCTAAATATAATAATAAGAATTTATTCGACAAAACACGCATAAGAACAAAAAGTTATAAACACCCGAATAACAAGTAGCAATGAAATATTACTACTAAGAAGCTAAGAAAATGACCATATATGATATCATAAAAATAAGTATGATTCTGGAATAAGTCAATAACATTATTTAAATCTTTATACAGGAGTTTTGGACACTTATGAAGCAAAACGGACCTAAGGTAAGGGAAATATCACAATCTCATTTTTATCTGAGATTGTTTATACTTTAGTGTTTCCTGGGGTGTATTTTATCATCCAAATCCATGTTTCCTCAATATGTAATATTATTTCCATTCACCTAAAATTGTTTAAATCCTATTTTAACCTTCGGTGAGTTTTTAGTAAAAGATATGAAAGGAATCTTTTGTCATTTTTCGTACGAGGTACTTTTTTGACTTTTCCGACAAAAGTACGAGAAGAATGTTTTTTTAACTTATACGACATGAATTTATTTTTAAAACATTATTTCCAAGAAGAATAATTTACAAGTTTTCAAGTTTATTTTTAATCAACTTATTTTAGTTTAAATTTGTATGACATGTTAAGAAAGGAAAAATGTTTTTGAAGAAGAAAAGATATTTTCCTCAAGAATGGAGTTCAAGTGTTTTATCAAAATTATTTTCCATCTAAGATAATAAAGGGTTCTTTTTTATCCATATTATTACATTGATTTGATTATGTTGTGATGGAATTATTTTTATGAATTCCGTTATCTTATATGAATTGTTTTATGATGTCATGATGTTTAAGATTCCCATTTTTATTACATGGGTTATGCAATGATGTATGATTTATGATTTTGTGGAACACATAATAATGGTATCATTATGAGATGGGTGGGACCTATATCTCCCTCCAATGCATTGGGTAAAGATTTTATATCTCATGAGATAGACATGGCTGGAACGGTAGGTTATACCGGTTCAGTGAAATAGGACTGAAACGAGGAGTGAACTTGGTTCAGAAATGGACTTTGTCCACTAAGATAGTCTTGGAAAGGAGCCTTGACTAATAAGAAATTATTATCTAGGATTATGTGTGTATGCCACAAAGTTTCATGTTTTAAGTTATGATTATTGTGATTACATTTCACTGCCATGATTTATCCCATGTTATGAAATTATGATCTCTTTTGCAGGTTAAGATTTCCAAAAGTTATGTGCTTATGTATATGATGTGATTGATATTTCTTTTGTTTACCCTTACTGAGAATTTGAGCTCACCCTTTTGTATGTTTTCTTTCCCCAGGTCAGGAAGAAGGTTATTAAGTAAGATATTCCAAAAGGTACTATAGATATGATGAAATAAATGGGACACAGTGTAGACGCTTTATGAACCAGTTGTTTATGTTTTCGAGTTTCTAAAGACACTATACATATACGGTCCTTTCGTGGTTTTGTTATATGTTGTAATAAGTATGCTTCAATTTTGAAGTATTAACAATGTATGTAAAGTATGGGTCATTATAGTTTGTATTAGAGGAAAGGTATAGTCAACCTTTGGAAAATAGGATGTGAAAGCCTTAGTAAGAACCCTAAGGATAAGTCTAAGCATAGAACACAATATTAGTGTTTTAGAAATGTCCATGAATAACCTAGGATAAGACCTTAAGTGTGAAATTTTATTCTTGATTATGTGGTTTTCCTATTATAATTAGTGTTGCTCACACTATTCTTCTTGGTTTTAGTCAATGGCTGGAACCCGAAGGAACTGTGTTAATGTGGAATGCGACAGGAAATGCAATGATTGTCCCCCTGAGCAACCAAACGTTATGGGAGTTGGAATGCAAAATCTTGTAGCCATGCTCACACAACTTTCTCAAGCTATGAATCATGCAGGACTTCCAAACGAGCAAAGGAACGAGTAATATTCTGTTGAATCCTTCATGAGGCAGCGTCCACCTTCTTTCAGCGGGTCTACTAATCCATTAGTTGCTGAACAATGGATTAGTACTACTGAAAAGATATTTTCAGTTATTCAATGTTCTGAACATGATAAAGTCATCCTAGCAGTGTATCGTTTGGAAGGAGATGCTGATCAATGGTGGAATCTTATTAAGAATATGAGGCAAAGGGATGAAATTGAGTCTATGGAATGGGACGAGTTCAAGAACTTATTTTTCAATAAGTACTTCCCTCGTATTCTCTGAACAAAGATGGAGAAAGAGTTTCTTGAACTGAAAGGTACACTTACCATCCACTCTAAAGTAGCAAATGTTTTATTTGATTCTGGATCCACCCACTCTTTTATTTCTGAAGAATTTTCTAAGGGTATCACCATATTACCTCAACAATTAGATATTGAGTTAGCTGTGACAACACCTAATGGCACAACAGTCGCATCAAAAGCTTATAATTCTTCTCCGATCGAAGTTTGTGGGAAAGTGCTTCCTGCAAATCTTGTGATCCTTCCTATAGTGGAATTTGATGTGATTCTTGGAATGGATTGGCTTTCTTTATATGGAGCTCATATCTATTTCCAAAGAAGGGAAGTCACATTTCATATTCCATATCAATCTATGATCGTCTATCAATGCAAGGATGAACATAACCTTCCAGTGGAAATTTCTTCCATCTTATGGGTCTTGATTCCACTAAATGAAGGTTATTTATCTCAAATGGTTGGTGAGAAACCCACGATTAAGAATATGCCCATTGTATGGGAGTTTGATGATATCTTTCCGGAGGAATTACCGGGACTTCCACCAAATCGTGAAGTTGAGTTCTCAATAGAACTCGTACCGGGTGCTTTGCCTATTTCAAAGACTCCTTATAGAATGGCCCCAATTGAGTTGTAGGAATTGAAGAAGCAACTCCAAGAGAATCTTGATAATGGATTCATACACCCTAGTGTGTCACCTTGGGGAGCACCTGTTCTATTTGTTAAGAAGAAAGATGGATCAATGAGACTCTACATTGATTATCGAGAACTTAACAAGGTCACTATCAAGAACAAATATCCTCTCCCACGCATTGATGAATTATTTGACCAACTACAAGGAGCTCAATACTTTTCTAAGATTTATCTTCGTTCAGGGTATCATCAATTAAGGGTCAAAAGGGAGGATATACCAAATATGTCTTTCCGTACAAGGTATGGACACTATGAATTTATAGTGATGCCATTTGGTCTTACTAATTCCCCTTATATCTTCATGGATCTGATGAATAGAGTCTTTAGAGACAATCTTGATCAATTTGTGGTAGTCTTTATAGACGATATTCTTGTCTATTCAAAGAGCAAGGAAGAACATGAAGATCACTTGAGAATTATATTGAAGACCCTGAGAAAGGAGAAGCTTTATGCCAAATTTACTAGGTGTGAATTTTGGCTTCAAAAAGTTTCATTTTTGGGTCACATAATCTCAAAACAGGGGATATCTGTGGATCCAGCAAAAACAGAGGTTATTGAAAGATGGTCGAGACCAACAACAGTAACTGAGATCCGAAGTTTTCTTGGTTTGGCTGGATATTATTGATGTTTTGTGAAATATTTTTCATGATTATCTAATCCACTCACCAAGTTGACTCGGAAAGGAGTTAAGTTTGTCTAGATGGAAGAATGTGAAGACAATTTCAAGGATTTGAAAAGAAGGTTATCCAGTGCACCTGTGCTCACACTGCCTTGTAGTGGAGAAAGGTTTGTGATCTATAGTGATGCATCCATGAAGGGATTGGGGTGTGTTCTTATGAAAAATGATATGGTGATAGCTTATGCCTCACGACAGTTGAAAATCCATGAGCAAAATTACCCAACACATGATTTAGAGTTAGCTGCGGTAATCTTTGCATTAAAGATTTGGAGGCATTACCTTTATGGTGAAAGGTGTGATATTTATACTGATCATAAAAGTTTAAAGTATATTTTCACACAAAAGGAGCTGAATATGCATCAAAGAAGATGGTTGGAACTGATTAAGGATTACGACTACTCAATCCATTACCACCCTGGGAAAGTAAACAAGGTGGCAGATGCATTAAGTCGACAAGACCATGCTAGTTTATCCATGATGAGGATCACAAAAGATCCAATATTTATGGATTTACAAAGGATGGATCTTGGAATTATAATGGAAGGGGAAAATCTTATCTTTCTCAAATGAATGTTCAACCATCTATACATGTGAAGATTAAAGAGGCACAGAAAGAAGATGTAGAGTTACAAAAGAAGGTGAGAAACGTTCCTGAATTCATCCTTGATTGTGATGGGATAATAAAGTTCAGGAATCGGTTTTGTGTTTCTCCCATCCCCGAATTAAAGAAGGAGCTGCTGGATGAGGCTCATAGTTCTTCATTCTCTATTCATCCTGGAAGCACGAAGATGTATAGGGACCTGAAAGAGTACTTCTGGTGGGATGGCATGAAAAGAGATGTTGCTGAATTTGTCTATCGATGCTTGGTCTGTCAACAAGTTAAAGCTGAGAGACAGAAGTCTAATGGGATTTTACAACCATTACCCATACCCGAATGGAAATGGGAAAACATCACTATGGACTTTGTCATAGGACTTCCTAAAACATCCAAAGGCAATAATGCTATCTGGGTCATAGTTGATCGTCTTACAAAGTCTGCACACTTCATTGTTATTAGAGAGAATTTCTCTCTGGATCAGCTTGCCAGGATATATGTAAAGGAAGTGGTAATATTTCATGGAGTACCACTTTCTATTATATCCGATCGGGATCTGAGATTTACCTCAAAGTTCTGGCGAAGTCTTCAGCATACTCTGGATACAGAGTTGAGTTTCAGCACTGCTTATCATCCTCAGACAGATGGTCAGTCTGAGAGAATAATTCAAACCCTAGAAGATATGTTGAGAGCTTGCTCTATGGATTTCAAAGGTGGTTGGGATCAACACCTACCTTTGGGGGAATTTTCTTATAATAATAGCTTTCACTCCAGTATTCAGATGGCTCCTTATGAAGCTCTCTATGGAAAGAAATGCAGGACTCCAACTTGCTGGGATGAAGTTGGGGAAAGAAAGATATTAGGACCTGATCTCGTTGATGAAATGGAAGAAAAGGTCAGATCTATTCAACAACACATAAGAGCAGCTCAGAGTCGATAGAAAAGTTATGCCGACAACTGAAGAAAAGTCTTATAGTTTGAAGTGGGTGATAAAGTGTTGTTACGAATATCTCCCTGGAAGAGGGTTATGAGATTTGGAAAGAAGGGGAAGTTGAGCCCTAGATATATCGGTCCTTTCAAAATACTGGATCGTGTTGGGAAGGTAGCTTACCGATTGGCGCTTCCACCAAATCTCTCTCAAGTTCACGATGTGTTCCATGTATCTCTCCTGAGAAAGTACATACTTGATCCTTCACATGTACTCAGCTCAGAAGTTGTACCGCTGGAGCAAGATCTTTCTTATGAAGAACAACTGATAGAGATTCTGGATCGTAGCGAAAAAGTCCTACGAAACAAGACCACTCGATTAGTGAAATTTTTATGGAGGAACCACCAATTAAAAGAAGCTACATGGGAGCTTGAGGATATGATGAGGGAGAGTTATCCTCGTATGTTTGTTACAAAGTGACGAATTTCGAGGGTGAAATTCATTTTAAGGGGGGTAGAATGTAACACCTGAGACTTTTATGTTATATAAATCATCAAAGGAATCTTTTTCTACACAACACTTGCTTGGCTTGCTTTACACAAAATCGCGACCTTCCTCGATAGCTAGCGTCGTACGCAATACCGAGTTTCACTAAACAACGATATGCAATTAAAATATTATTAAAAATAGCCGTTATGAATAGTAATAACCACTTTTTGAAATTTTATAAATTTTATTTTTAAAAATGGACTTCATTTTTGGATTCAGAATATCGAAATTAGCCTAGGGTGAAATTTTGGTATTTTTCGGAAAACATTCAATTTTTGATGAATAGTGAAACCACTAAGTGGTAGTTAAAAAACTGAATTTTTCATAAAACATAATTTTACCGCTTATGTGAGTGGAATTTCAAAAATCCAAGAGACACGGTTAATATCAAGAACTAAAATGTGGTTCAATAAGATGAAAATAATTTTTGGTGAATAGTAACATTTTACTTTTTTTTACCACGGTTAAAAGTAAATAGGGTAATTAAGCGTAAAGATGATTTTATTATTACCCTAACACATGTCCTAATTCTATTGGATAAGTGTAATTCGACCAAAAACAAACTTAGGAAAAAAAGATGACCATTTAGGCCCACTTGGATTAGATTAGGAAATTTATTGTTAATTTATTTAAAGAAGGGTTAAAATAGTTAAAATCAAAGTTCAATAAGTAAATAATTAATAATATGTGGTTATACATAAGATAAATTCGACTATAAATATTCATTAGATATCTAAAAAGATTTCCTACATAATGGTATTCTATTTGTAATTTTTAGACATTAAATAATTTAATTTATTTATGACACAAAGATAAAACATTAATTATCTTATTAATGAAATATTGACATAATTAATCTTATAAACACCAAAATAAATGTAATTTGATACTTTTTATGCATTCCACTAATTTTATAGGTTAATATGACATGTTAGTATTGATTTACTTAACTTGGTTCGAACTAATAATTCTGTTATAATTTTTACAAAAATCAATTACTAAATAGTGTCAAAATTGACATAAAATAGTTTTTAAAACAAATATTATATTAGTAATTGTTATTTTATTCCTAAAAATCTAAGGTTCGGCCAAATTACTTAGATAAGTTTATATATATTAATAATAAACAACTTGGGGTTCTTTTGGCTGCTTATAGTAAGTTTATTAACCTTATAGTATAAGAACACAAGAAGACACGGTAAAAGTATACTTATTTAACTTAATGTTAAATCTAAATGATACGGTTAAAATAGGAACCTAAACTTGTATAAATTCTATTGGATGAGAGGATTTAGACCCATCCCCACCTTAGCTTCGAAATATATCAATTTGGAGATATTTAAAACCGAACTTGACTTTATAATAAAATAATATTTTTAGTTTTTCCCAAAGGTGCCCCTCTCCTCCCTTATAAAAGGGCACCTCCTCCCCCTCTTCCTCACCCCACATTGAGCCTTCAAGCTCGGCCAACCCCTTCCAATTCCTCCTCTACACTTCCCTAGAGACATCCTAGAGGTCCTGGTCTTCTTCAAAGACCAATTTTATTTCCCTAAAAGAAGGTCTCAAAGAAGCACTTCAAAGAAGAGGTAATGTCTGTTACCGATGCTTTCATCTTTATTTCTTCTTCCACTTCTTCTTCTTTAGTTGTTTCATTATGAAGTAATAACATCAGTATCACTCATATACTGATATGTTATTATAAGTATTAAACAACCCTATTTCACCATCTATCCATCCTATGGAAAAAGAAATCACCGCGTGTGCGTACGTACGGAATACCGTCTCCACGCCGTGGTGTAATCTATTTTCCACCACCACCTTACTTGGATGGGTATAATGGTGTAAATAATGACTATATATGACTATTATAAAGTGAAACGGATTCTGAAATAGTATACATACACTCCAATACAATTCCACGATCATAGGAACGATATCATCACTCGTGCGTACGTACGGAATACCGTCTCCACGATGTGATGCAACTCGTTCTACATGATCTTCATTTCATAATGATTATATAAATGAATTGAATGAATGAATATGATATATATTACACTAATAACATTATAGAAATGAGGTATCTATAACCTAAATATAAGAATAAGAATTTATTCGACAAAACACGCATAAGAACAAAAAGTTATAAACACTCGAATAACAAGTAGCGATGAAATATTACTTCTAAGAAGCTAAGAAAATGACCATATATGATATCATAAAAATAAGTATGATTATGGAATAAGTCAATAAGATTATTTAAATCATTATAGAGGAGTTTCGGACACTTACGAAGCAAAACGGACCTAAGGTAAGGGAAATATCACAATCTCATTTTTATCCGAGATTGTTTATACTTTAGTATTTACTGGGGTGTATTTTATCATCCACATCCATGTTTCCTCAAAATGTAATATTATTTCCATTCACCTACAATTTTTTAAATCCTATTTTACCCTTCGGTGAGTTTTTAGTAAAGGATATGAAAGGAATCTTTTGTCATTTTTCGTACGAGGTACTTTTTTGACTTTTCTGACAAAAGTATGAGAAGAATGTTTTTTTTAACTTATACGACATGAATGGATTTTTAAAACGTTATTTCCAAGAATCATACTCTACAAGTTTTCAAGTTTATTTTTAATCAACTTCTTTTAATTTAAAGTTGTATGACATGTTAAGAAAGGAAGAATGTTTTTCAAGAAGAAAGGATATTTTCCTCAAGAATGGAGTTCAAGTGTTTTATCAAAATTATTTTCCGTATAAGATAATAAAGGGTTATGTTTTTATCCCTATTATTACATTGATTTGATTATATTGTGATGGAATTATTTTTATGAATTCCGTTATCTTATATGAATTGTTTTATGATGTCATGATGTTAAAGATTCCCATTTTTATTACATGGGTTATGCAATGATGTATGATTTATGATTTTGTGGCACACATAAGAATGGTATCATTATGAGATGGGTGGGACCTATATCTCCCTCCAATGCATTGGGTAAAGATTTTATATCTCATGAGATAGACATGGCTGGAATGGTAGGTTATACCGGTTCAGTGAAACAGCACTGAAACGAGGAGTGAACTCGGTTCAGAAATGGACTTTGTCCACTAAGATAGTCTTGGCAATGAGCCTTGACTAATAAGAAATGATTCTCTATGATTATGTGTGTATGCCACAAAGTTTCATGTTTTAAATTATGATTATTGTGATTACATTTCACTGCCATGATTTATCCCATGTTATGAAATTATGATCTCTTTTGCAGGTTAAGATTTCCAAAACTTGTGTGATTATGTATATGATGTGATTGATATTTCTTTTGTTTGCCCTTTCTGAGCATTTGAGCTCACCCTTTTGTATGTTTTCTTTCCCCAGGTCAGGAAGAAGGTTATTAAGTAAGATATGCCAAAAAACCCTTTATGTTCCCTTTACTAAAAAACACATATGAAACGATAGGATAGAAAACACATCTGTTTAATTTGGAACTCTAAAAACAGAGTCAATGTATAAGTAAATGATGAGTATCCTATCAGAAAGCACGTTGTTTAATGTCATTGGATTAAATTACCCCCCCCCCCCCCTGAAAAGTTACCCAATACAAACATTCAACATCTAATGAATAAATATTTTACTACTTTTAATATATTGATATTAATTATTTATTTAGAATGTTTTTCATATACAACCCTATGTTCTACAATGAGTGAGAAAATACAAGAAATATCATAAATAGTTGATCCAATTTCATTCATACTCTTTTCTAAGACATCAAGGTCCATTCCTACTTTATTTTTTTCACGATAAGAATGAATTAAAATCACAAATTCTTGGTTATCACCTATTAAAGGGAACTTGAGTGGGGAATGAAGGGGAATAATTTTGATTTTGGTTTAATTTATATTTCTTAAAGAATATTGGTAATGTGAATCAAGATATTTTTTTAACCTTTTATAAATAATTGATTCCATTATAAAAGATGTTTCAACCCCCAAATTTTCTACATCAATGTTAGTGGTTGGCACAGAATCAGAGTTAAAGATTTTTCCAAATGGTTTAATTATTTTTGGTTCTGAAAAATAATTAATGGGAAAATATTCCAGACACTCAATACATGATCTCTAATTTCTCTTTTGTGAATACATAAAATAATATTCCTCTTTATTAAATCACATATCAAGAATTTCTTCATTTTCCTAATTTCTCCTATATTTAATGGAAAATTAATTATAATTTTCTTGAGTGGTTTGTGTGTAACAAGATTCTTCTTAAAATATTGTTAAAGGGAAAAATGGAGTGGGAGTGGGTTCCATAACCTTTTTAATTCCTTTTAATTATAATATAAATGATGAAACTTCTGAATTAATTTTCTCTATTTTTTCACACAATTTTTCAAGTAATGTTTGTGGAGAATATTCAACAATAGGTTGACCTAGGTTGTCAAATTGAACTTTAAGATGTTGGAATTATTCTTAATGAATTTTAAATTGTTTGTGGGTTGAAAACCTTTGTAAATGGTATAGATTTAGACCTTGAAATTGATTAGGACTTTTGTTATCCCACCAATAGAATCCAAGATCATAATTGTACTTTAGATTAATGTTTTTTTAGTTCTAAAGACTTTGAAAATTTTGAGAATTAACCTCCATTGATTTTACACCTAGATAAAGCTCTTTGAATGATGGAATGGTTGGGAATTTATCATCTATATGGCCACATTTGTTACAAATATTTCACAAAAGGTCAATAGTATTATATTTAGGTAATTTTATATGGTCCATTTCTTCAATATTCCTAGAGAGGAATTCAATCTCAGTCTCAAAGATATCATTATCACTAAAATTGTTCATCTTACCAGGTATTGAGTATTTCAATGATTTAAATGGGCCTAGTTATCAACATACATGCACTGATAGAAAATGAGGTAATGGAAATAAATGAGAAAAGATAAGATAAATTGGTTTCAGAATAGAAAAATGCAGTAATAATAGAATGATAGGATCTAAGATTAATTACTTGGGTACTCAGAAATAGTGCCAAAAATTTGGTCTCATCCAAATTTACCCATGTTTTTATTGTTTAATTGGTTGCCTATAGTGTATCTTGGAATGTCAGATCCTCAGAGACATAAGAATAACCCATGGACAGACATTATATAGAGATATATTTTGGCTATGATGTTTAAAACTTTGGGTTGAATTTATGTGGGCTAAAAAATACTAAGATACATAAGTGAAATTAATTTATGAGAAATTTTTGATCCTAGGTTATTAGAAGGTATGTATTAGATT
Source organism: Viscum album (assembly GCA_963277665.1). Classification (NCBI taxonomy): domain Eukaryota; kingdom Viridiplantae; phylum Streptophyta; class Magnoliopsida; order Santalales; family Viscaceae; genus Viscum; species Viscum album. The sequence goes on from OY728125.1 coordinate 281,636,914, forward strand.
AAATTCATTTTTAATAATTTATATTTCTTAGGCATGAGAGTGATTCATTTAAAGAGATCAAAACAACTTCATCACTTATCTGTTTAATAACAACAAAAACCTAATGATAATCATCGATACACTTGGAGGATAATTTTTATCGTCACTCCAATGTAAAGGTTATTATTATCACTTAAAGTGTGTGACCTTAAAATTCAATAAGGATAAATAAGTATTAATATTATCAAACAAACATTACAATTAAAAAGAGTGATTAAACATTAATAGAGTGATAAATAAAAAAAATCTATCCCCTTTATACTTCCTTGGATAAACCCATAACAGGTTTATACCACCATTTTTTATATTCTCTCAATGAAAGTATGAAATAGACTCATAAGGGCAGAATTGAAGAAGAAAAATAGTGAAATAACAAAAACTCCTCCATTATGTGAAGGATTTATATCTTCATTGTGTGAATAAATTCACACCTTAATGAAATGGTGTCAATTTGTTTTATCAAAAATAATAAAATATTATAAGAAGATGAATTTTTATTAAGAGACCAAGGTGATTAAAATAACTTATAATTGAAATAAGAGCATTATAAAGACCAAGTAGCAACAATATTACCATAAAAACAAACACCAAACACCATCTTACTCCTTCAGCCCCAGTAAATTAAATTGTAATTTGGTAAGCCTTGGCTCGATCCCCTAAAATTAAAATCCTTACCACATGATTATAGTAGGACTAGGGTGGTGTAAAGTGTATAGAATGTGTACTTTTCCTCCATAGACCTGAAATGGGAGCCATCATGCATTCCTCTAATACATGTGTCCAAATGAGATTCTAGATAGATGAATTGGAGTGAAACTTAAAATAATAAATTAAATCCCATGATTCCTTATAACAAATGGTAAAATTTCATCCCAATTGGGTATATATCCTATGATTTATGGAAAATATAGTTGGATGTTATTATGGGCCACTGAATCTAGTCTATAATATCATCGTCCACTCTTTCCACCTAGATCTCCCCTAAAACCAACAAATTATACATATAAAATATGTAATAAAATATTAATAATGATTTACTCAATCTCCATTTGAAATTTGAGATTCATTAGGCTTCGATAATGGCTATTGTGATCATTTTATTGTGTTGTTCTCTAATTTACTTTGCCCAAAATATTCTAGGTTCAAGGCCCACTTTGGTCATCATCCTAATTGAATATTCAATATCTCAAGAAGGATATAACGTTTCACATATAATGTGAGACCTGAAAATTAAATATTAAATTAAAATAAATACTATTGGGTGTTTTGTAAGGTGTTCAAAATTGTATCATATAATAGTGCATTTTAAGAAGGAATCGAAAACATGTTAAGAAAAGAAGATAAAATTATAAAATGAACTACAAAAAGTGTTTAATAACATTTAATCACATGAATATTAAAATATAAACAATTAACATTAGCATATTTTAGTGTTTAATCAAGGAACAACCCTAAACTGACTTTCAAAGAGGATTCACAAACCACACTTATAAACCTTTTAAAGGGTGGTATAACCCATGCACACTTAAGCGAATAAAATATATAGAATGAATTATAGAACCATATAACTAGTTTTATAGTGAAGCTTGTGAATCTTGAGGAAATATAGATCACTCCATAAGTTGAGTTTTGAATGATGTAGTCTAGCTGAGTATGTTACAGTATCACAAATGAAGCACACAGTAATGTTCTTATTTTATCAACAATTTGGTATTTTGATCTCTCATGGATAAATATATTAATTTGTTTTATCTAACCCTTATATAATGAGTTTCTTCATTCATAGTTATTTTAAAAACTTATTTTCAAATGAATGAACACTTTTCTCTTTCTTTGATAATGAACTACATCAGATTTTTTTGATACTGTAAAATCAAAAATAGTTGTATAGTGGAATTTGTTAATAAAAACTAATATATAAGTAAATGACCACATAAAAATCAATATAGATTTTCTTTGAAACTTACTATAATTCATATGATATAAAATCATTATATTTATAATTATTTGAATTTAAATAGTTTGGGTTTTAAGAAACTAGTGTATATATTAATACATGCATGATCATATTTAATGTAGTTTCAATATAGCATAAAATATATCCAAATAAATTCATATAGTATGGAAATAATTAGCTAATAATGAAGTAATAATTAAATCAAGATAAAAATGTGAAATAATATTTTATTAATTAAAAATGTAAAATTCTAAGTAAAAAAGATAAAGTTTTGAATAAAATTATTATTATTATTATTATAAACTTATTGATACATCTCATGAAAAATCCTTATAACATTTAGAAGATCTATATACCATTTTTAATATCCTTAAAACATGTGACAAAATACTAATAGAAGAAATAATACTTTTCACAGAAGGTTAGAGATATGTCACAGATGGTTTGAAATATCTCAAGGAAGGTTCAAGAATTTATAAAAGTTTTAGTCACAAAAGCTTCATTACATTTCACATAAGAACATTTACTTTCATAAAAGTTTAATTATACTTATTAAATATTAATTACACTCAAAGAATCTAAATACTACAAAATTTTCACTACAACAATATTCATAACTTCTCATGGAAGAAAATTTTCACTCATATAAGAAAAATACATTTCTAAATTATCGCTCACTGAAGAAAAATAATTTTCCATATTTTCACTCATGGAACCTTCTCAGAGAAAAAGTATTTTAAATGTTTTCACTAATGGAAGACCCATTACCTTTCACTAAAGAAAATTTACACTCACAAAACTAAAATACACTGGAAAAATTTCACTCGTAGAAATTTCATTTCTTATCACAAAAGAAAATTACAATGAAGGAAACATAGGACTTTGCAAAATTTTTAGTTAAGGAAAACTCATTAAGTAATGGAAGAAAATTTAAACACACAAAAGTATAATACTATTAAATTTTCACTCACAAAATTTTCTCATGGAAGAAAAAATCTTTTCTAAATTTTTAATCATGGATGAAAATTTCTAAAATCTATAAATAGCTATATTTATTAAACTTTGGACAAAATAAAAACCTAAAAACAACTAAATATGCTTCTAGTAAAGTTGATTTATATTTATAAAATTTTATTATATTTAAAAAGAAACAAATATATACTTAAATATAATTATTTAGATAAATATGTTGACAAACAAATATTTCAAAAAATCTGAATATTGCATAATTATCACTGAGAACATGTAGTGAATTTGGACCAAATTTTAGATATGATAACGATAGATTCATATTTCCTTATATTTTAATAAAATTTATATAATATTATTATATATATAAATCAATAAGAATCATTTAAATATGAGTTATATATAAAAATTTATTATTAAATAATTTTAGTAAAATAAATCTAAAAACTGTAGAATTATAACTTGAAACATATAGTGAATTTAAACTGAATTTCGAACATGATATCGAGATTTTAAAAATTCATTATATTTTAATTAAAAATATATAATCTTATTGAATTTATAACTCAGTAATAATAATTAAATTTAGAGCTATATAGACCATGTTATGATTAAAATGTTATAGAAAAATAAATTAGAAAACTATATGATTTAAAATGTAAATAACACTGAATTCAGATAAAATTCAAAATATGATAATGATAGACCCAACCTTTATTATATATAAATTAAATATTGATAATATTTTTATTTTTATAAATCAATAATAATAATACAATTTTGAGTTATTTAACCCTAGTTATAATAAAAATACATTAGTAAACTAACTCCCAAAATATAATAATTAAGAATGAAAAACGTGTACAAATGAAATTTTAACGTCCAAAAAGAATTTTTTAGCATAATAATGCTTCATGATACTTATAAATAATTTTATAAAAAATAGAAGGGTTTTAAAATTATCATAAAATAAAAAATAAACTGTTTAAAGGTGCCACTTAAACATCCTCTACCTTTTTGATAATTACAAAACTAAAACTAATTTTAAAAACTTTTCCCTCATTTTTTAGATTATCAAGGACACAGTTTGAATAAGAAATTTTTTATTTGTAATTAACATAGTGCTAAACTTGACCTCAATTTAATAAAAAATAATAAGTATAAATTTATATCCTCTAATGTTATCATCGAAAAAAAATTATAAAACTTACTCCCCCTTATTTGAACCATTGTTTAAAACATGTGACAAGGAGACACTCAAAATACCATATTATTAAAACAATGAACTATAAGAAACGAATTATTTGAAGAGATTCAAAACTCACCCTAAAAATATGTTATAAAATTATATTTCTATGATTCTAAGTTTAAATATTATTTTCTCAAACTTAGCTAAGTCTATCAGCTTAGTAAAGATATCAACAATTTTATTTTCTGAAAAAATAAATTCAATATTTAAATTTCATTTTTTAACATGATTTCTAAGAAAGTGAAATATATTATCAATATGATTATTCCGGAAAATTTTTATGCTATTTAAAAAATAGAAATAATAGAATAATTCTCACAATATATACGAATCATTTTAAAAATAAAAACAATATCAGAAATAGTTTGTTTAATTTATAGTGACTTTTAATAGGAAGAATCAACAGTAATATATTCATATTCAGCATTTGAAAGAGTAATAAGTTTTTTTATTAAAACCCCAAGTAACTAAAAACTTACCAATTAAATGAAACATACACAATATAATTTATCTATCAATATTTTGTCCACCAAATTCAGATTCAGAATAGCTTATCATGATCAAAATAATTTTTAGCAAAGTAAAACAAACTAAGATTCAAAGATAATTTGACATATCTAAAAATAATTTTAACATCCTTTAAGTGACTTTTATAATGATAACATTCAAAACTAGCTCACATGAAAACTAAAAACATAAAATATATCCTTTAAGTAGTTAAATAAAATAAACTATCATTCATGCCTCTAAAAAATTAAATATCAGCAGATTTCCCATCATTATCTAAATCTAATTTATAAGAATGTATCATTGGATAATTCAAGATTTTACATGAATCTAATCTAAATTTTTAATCAATTTCTTATCATATTAATATTAATCAAGAAACATTATGTCATTTATTTTATATATTTTAAGTCCAACAAAAATGCCAACTCTCTCATCAAATACATATGAAATTCAGAATAAATAAAATATGAAAATTAATTACTAAAATTTTCATTTGAAGATAAAAAAATAATATTATTAATAATAATTTGAATAATTACAATAACTTTGGTATTTATTTTTATAAAAAAAATTGGATTAACCTTTTTTATTTTAAAAACATTTTTCAAAAGAAATAAAGATAACCTCTCAAACCAAGATCAAGAAGATTTTTTTAAAACATAAAGAGCTTTTTAAATCTTTATAACATTATTAGTTTTGGATTTATTTTCAAACAATATGGTTTTATTACAAAAAAATATAAATAAATTCATTTAAAAATTCACTTTTATCATATATTTAAAAAAATATTCGAGAATGATATACATATTCCAAATGAATTATTATAGATTCTAATATAGAAATAGAGTAAATGAATCTTAAGAATATATTCCATATTCTTGATTATACACTTGAACTACTAATATATCTTTTTTTAATTATTTTATTATATTTATTAAATTTAATTTTTAAAGATACATTGTGTTCCAATGGTATTTTGATCATTTGGTAGTTAAAACTAAAATCTATATCTTATTTCTATCAAACTGATTCAACTCTTTATGCATTTTCATAAAAAATTCGAATACTTTAAAAAATCCTCAACATCAATGGAAACAAAATCAGAAATAAAATCATTATAATCACAAAATTTTATAGTATATCTCTTAATTTGAACATTCAATTAAACACTTATAATGATATTTTCTATAGGATGATATCTATATGAGTTTTACAACTCCTAGGTTCATGTTGAGAGGGTGAATGTTCATGGTCCCCCTCAATAGGGGTATTAATTTCACTAGGACCATCCTCCCCAAAATAAAATTCTCTAAAATTTACTTCAACATGACCATCAGTTGATTTATAATTTAAAGCATTTCCATCAAACTTAACATGAATACATTGATCAATAACCAAGGTTTTTTTTGGTATAAACCTTATATACTTTACTATTATTTGAATAACCTACGAATACACATTCATCATATTTTTCATCAAATTTATCTAAGGTGTCCTTAGTATAACCCAAAAACTCTAAAATATCCAAATTTTTTTCCTACCATTCTAAAGTTCATAAGGTGTTTTTCAATATATGTCATAAGATAATTCTATTATATATATAGAAACCTATATTAAAAAAATTCCCAAAAATATTTAGAAAAATTAATGTTATTTAACATAGTCCTTGAGATTTCTTAAAGTGTTATATTTTTCCTTTACACAACACCATTTGTTGTGGTACACTAGGCACTAAAGTTTTTTAAAAATACTCATTTTATACACAAAGCTGGATAAATTCAAAATTCTAGAAATCATCACCATGATAACTTATAATTAATTTAATTAGCTATCCTTTTTCATTTTCAACCAATTTACTGTAAGTGATCAACTTAGATAACATTTCAAATTTAAGAGAAAGAAAATAAACTCATGTATACCCAATGAAATTATCAATAATTACAAAAAATATATTTCTTTCCACCCAAATAGTTCTAAATTAATGAAATCGATAGGTAATAAAGTTTTTACCTATTTAACTTGTATGAAAGATATTTTGTGATGTTTACCTTTCAAGAAACATTCACAAATAAATTTTTTATCCATATTTAACTTAGGTATGTCTATAGTAGTTTATTTTTTGTTCAAGTTATACAGTAACCTTAAATTAGCATGTATTATTCTCTTGTACCACAAAATATTATTAGATTTTAGTTCCTTCAAACACTTTCTATTTGGATCACAAATTTTATAAAAGTTAATTTAATAAATGTTATCTTTATAGTTTGAAAAAAATAGGACATAATCTTCCTTAAAAACAATACATTTATCATTTTTAAATTTGATAAACATTCCATCATCATATAGTTGAAAAATACTTATTAAATTATGTTTTAAACCTTAAACATATAAAACTTTAAAATAATAATAATTTTTTGAAATTTTTACCTCACTAAAACCATTAAATTTTCCTTTATAATTTTAAAAAATGTAACACTACCTCTATTACACCAATTAAAAGATAAAAATTTAGATATTTAACCAGTCATATGTTACTAACATCCACTATTCATGTACCATGTGTCCTTTTTGGCACTTCAAATTCATAATTTCTACAATAACTTATTTATGAAAGATTTGTTACCCATGAAAATTTGGGTCCTATGGGATTAGTATATGAATTAATGGGGACTAAAATTGATTTATAACATTTTTTATTGGTAATATAAAATATAAAAAATTATAAATATAATATATTTTATGTCCAATATATTTTAGAAATTTTAAGGAAAAATCCTTTGTATAATGGCCTTTCAGTTGACATATAAAACATATAGCAATTTATATACATCTATTTTAACTCTTTATTAATAAATTATAGTACATCTTGGGTAATGTTTTTTCACAAACAAGACCAAATTTATTTTGGTTAAATTTTTTTAAACTAATAATTTTTATCAAATCTTTCTCTACCTTGAACAAAAGTGGAAAAAATTGATTTTAAACTTTTATTTTAATTTTTTTGTTTTAATTATCTTAAAGAATAATATTTATATTCATTTAATGTTCTATATTATTCTTTGATATAAAATAAACAATTCTATCATTTATACCCTTGAGTTTTTCATTCTTTTAAAGAGCTATTTTTATTTTTTTCTTTATAATAATTCAGATCTACATGTGTAGTTTCAATGTTTTTTTGACAATATTTCTTTATATACTCAATATCCTTAAGAAATTCCATATGATTATCTTTAAGATTTTTATATATACTAGTAATATTTTATATTTTATGATTGATTCTTTCAATATTTTAATATAGCTCATATTCTGATGGTTTTTCAGAGTCAAATTTACAGAAAGAGTAATAAGTATATTCACTTACCTGATTTGATGAAACCACTAAGTATATATTTTCCACATACTTTTCTAAACTAGATTCTTTATGATAACTTTAGTCCTTAATGAAACTCCATCTGGATACAATATATTTATTTTATTTCTTATACTACTTTCTATTATTTTTTTCTTTCTTTAATATTGGGAAATCAAGCTTGATGTGCCACCTTTTTCTGTACTCATAATCGATTACATCATGAGTATCATTAGAAATGATATTTCCTTTTTATTTTCTCCTTAAAATCAATTGTAGGATAATTTTTTATGAATCTTCTTGATTATCCTTTATTCTTTTTATACCCTCCCTTTTCAATATGAGTGGTATCATTCCTTTCACTTCTCAGTAACTCAAAATCATAAGAATAAGTAGAATTATTTAATTTAGAAGTACTACCTTTATTTTTATAATTATCTTTATCAGATATTTTTTACTTGCTAACTCATATTTTAATAGGGATCTAATAATATTTATATTCCTTAAAGTTATTACTCTCGTTAATTACATCCTTTTTTGAATTCCATTTCTTATAAAGTGATCCAAGAAGTCGCTCAAATAAAACATAGTTTTTTAAAGTTTCTCTTAAAGATTTCATACCATTTTCAGTGATAGTAATTCTAAGAATAATTTGATTTATAGTTTCATCTTCACCCATTTTAAATTATTAATAATCAACGCTTAACATACATAACTTAGTTCTCATTAACTTATCTAATCCAATATGTGTTACTTGCATAATTTTCCAAATATCATGCATAGTTTTACATGAAAATACATGTATATACACATTTATATTAATTTCAAAATATAAAATATGCATCACCTTGTTATTAAACATATAATTTATAACATCATTACCACTTAATGATTTAGGATCTCCTTTACATAATTTATATGGTTTTTCCATGATTTTACAATGATCAATACTAAGCCATTTTAACGAGGCTTCAATTCGAGATTGTCAATATTCATGGTTACCACCACCAAAATTAGGTGGTCTATAAGAAATCCATCAAATGTTTGAACTTATTTCTGGTATCTCAACAAGATATTTTCCCATTAAAGTTTAATTATGGAAATATTTAGTAGAAGAATATATATATATATATATAACCATATATAGGGATCATGTGTTGATACCAATTTTTGGACCCATCATGGGTGCTAATAGAATGGACAAGAGGGGGTAAATTGTACTTTTAAAAAAATTAAAGTTAATTATATCAGAGTTAAATGATTAATTTAATGAAAATAAAATTAAAATGAACATGATATATTTTTATAATAGTTTAGATCGAAGTGATTATATGTCTAATCTTCACTCCTCAAAAATGTATAGAGGAATGGAACATAATAAAATGGAATCTCTTATACTAAAAGTTTTATACTTGGAGTCAAGCCCCAATTAAAAATCCTTTTTAACCCATAGTAGCTTAAATCCAAGCCACAAGATCCTTTTTTTAACCTAGTCTCTTAACCCAACATGAGTCTTTTTAACCCACAATGGCTTAAACCAATTATTCCTTATTTTTCCTTACCATTTTCCCCCGGAGGCAGAACCCACACACACATACCTTGTAAATGGGTGATATAACACACACTCTGTTAACCATAGAAAATAAGTAGAAAGAATTATAGCACCATAGAACTAGTTTGACAATAAATCTTATGAATGTTAAGGTAGTATAGATCACTCTATAATATAAGTTTTGAATGGTGAATTTTAGCTGACTATATTAAAATATCACAAATGAATCACACAATATTTTTTCTTGTTCTATATAGTTCATTATTTTAATCCCTCATGAATTAAAATATTAATTGGTTCTTTATAACTATTATTTAATTATTTTCATCATGCATATCAACAATAAAACTTTTTTTTCGCATGTAGCCACACTTTTTTATCTCAGCGATAATGAACTACTTCAGTGTTATCTGATACTATAAAATTAGAATAGTTTTATAGTATTAATTATTCAATGGATTATCTCTTTTAATGTGGTTTAAACTCCTCATTTTAAATGGTATGGTTTTAAAGGGAAAAGGGTAACACACTACTACTAATTTTTTAATTGTAAGTTAAAAACTTATGTTTCAAAATTGTATTTAAATCTATATTGAAATGGATATTTTTCTAAATATTATTCCTGAGGTGTAATTTCATTTTTCATATCTACTAGGACTTATAGATCATGATTATTATCATTTCAGTTTTAGGTTCATCTTATAGATGCTCATAGAGTGTTCGAGGTTTGATGGAGACTTGTGGAGTTATGGGGAGATTGGGATGTATAATAGTTTCTTTTTTTTTATTACCATATTATCCGAGATATGCCCTCTTATATCTAATTCTATTTTTTTACTGATACTTTATTTTATATTGTTTTCTTATTTATTTTTTATCCCCCATTTAGTTTTTAGTTAATTATAAGAAAATTTATTTTTTGGCATGTTCACCCAATATATGGATGGGTAATGATAGAGTTTCTAGAATATTTATAATGCTTATAAAATTGTATTCATTAGGAGAAATAATTTTCATGAGGTCACATGTGATTCATTGGTTCTTTTTTCCAGCCCAGGGGGATTGGGGAAGCCCCTTGGTTCATTCTATAGATCAACTCGTTTTTTTAGACCAGGGGTCGTGATTCCCCGACCAGAATCAACCATCTGAGATGATGTTCCACACAGCCTCATGTATGAATCCTTATATGCCAAAGGATGATGACTAGAGGTGAGGGATTAAAATATGCATTGGAGTGAATATCCCCAAATAACACAATGATCAATAACTATAAATAACCAAACAACACACATATCCATAAACAACAGATTAAAAAAATAAACAATAAATAAATAGTTTCATATCTAAATGACACTATCATACAAAAAATACACTGATCCCCCACTGGGAGGATCCTAGATACATGATAAATAAAAAATAAATCATATGCACACTATCCCTACTACAATACATTGGCCTTATCCCAATCTCGGACACCTTTTGATCTACCTTGACCTGATCCACTACATATCCCATGCTCTCACCTAAAAAGAACCCATGAGGTTTGCACACACATTGAAATTCTCATATAGGGTGTGAGAATATAACTCAATAGTTTCTTACCAATAACCCGGAATATTTTCCATCATATGCATACATATTAATAAGGAAAATAAATACATAAATAAACAATATTATTGAGTCATAATCTTCAAACCAGGACACTACAATAACTAATGAGATACACATGCCCAGCAGTCCACCTTCTTATAACAAGGACACCATGGTGCTCAACCATACCTATTTCAGTGACATACTATAATCCAATAATCACCTCACCTCATACCTATTTCAATCATATACATGAAATATCTAGGTTGGGTTGTGTAAAAACCTCTACCTAATACTTGAAGAGACAGGGCATGGTCATTCATCCACATCTCAACCCACTACCTGATCAAAAATGGAATTTTATATAAGTTATGTATCACATTATATCACAACCCAAATATTTTATAAGTAGTACTTAACCTAATCCTACTAAGGTAGGATCCACCTATCACATGACGCATCCCTCTCACAAGCATCCCTCTACCCAATCCTATCGTGGTAAGGTCCACTTAACACACAAATCATCTCCCAAGTTGTCCTCAACCCAAGAGTCCTCAAGGAAAGTTCCATCATCCATGTATTGTATCATACCGTGACCGAAACATCTAATGGGAAATCCTTGACCCAATTTTACTAAGGAAAATTACACCTAGAACATGACCCAAGCCTATAAAGAAATTCTACACAAGAACATGAAACATAGGCAGAGCTTGCAACCCGTCACACAACTAACCAAATAATCTCAAGAAGAAAGTCACTCTAGACCTATCCCATTATGAACAATTGTCTCATTTCACTTATAAGGGTGTCCATTGGGTCCTATAGACCCATCATAGTCTCAACTCATTGGTACCACCCTAAGTATGTCACCTAGAGGTGACAACACTGCCTAAATGCCCATCCCAAACCAGACCCCACGGTCCAATATAAACTCTTATAAATCCTCATTACTCATGATCCCACTACCTAGGGAATTTCCCAATCCATAACATTTACCCAATCCGGAACAAAATATACAGAGTCTAATTCTCATGAAAACCCCCTTAGAATCTCAATTCCAAGTCTCTAATAGCTCCCACAACCCACAACTGGGTCCCATCTCACATCCCCTAATAGAGACCCCTTAGATATTCACTAAGAGGAAACCCATATTTATCTTATATTCTATGTCACTAAGGACATAACCCACTCATCACACACACAAATACTCTATTATAGCTTCATGAGGTTGTTCCTAGTCATACCTGAGACATACCACTATTTAACCTGTCATCACTCATCATCAAGCCTCTTCTTCCTACCCAATAGCCTTAGAAACCCACCCTAGGATATTTTGTATCTCATATCACATCCTGGAACCTCCTAGAGGTCTCTCCCAGTACAACTAAATTATTCTCTCCTTAGAGACACAATCATTATGTGATCCCAACTCACCAAAGTTTTAAAGAGAACTTAGTCCAAGCATAGAAGGACTAGTTCCATCCTATATCATCTGACTAGAGAAAAATTGATCCCTAAACCCCATTCCCAAACCCCATTTTGTATACTGGCATGAATTTTCATAAATAAACATGGATATGGATTTTTATCATAGGGGAAACTTACCTCAAACATGGATTTAGACCCTCATCGAGCTCTACTGAGCCTCATCTAATCCTAATAAGTCTATTCAAGGCTACTAGGAACCTATATTATAGAGAGAGTCACATAATTAATTATAAAAATTTATAATTAATTATAAAATTTAATTTGATCAAACATAAATTCATAAAAACTCCCTAGGCATCATCTTATCACTAAAACCCCGATCAATGGGGTGCAGTTTGCTCCTGAAATGCACCTGAACCAAATCCTTGAAAAATACCTGACCATTATTCCTAATTCAATGGAATGTTTCACTTAATTTAAAAAAACCCTATATAAATTAATTGGTCAATGTAAAATTAATAAAATGATGAGAAACGACTTGTATACATCATTTCAGGTCGCCCTCTATGCAAGATGAACAAAATCCCCCATCAATATTGGTAGATTCTACCATGCTTTAGTGGAATGGATTTGAAACCATCATCCAAAATTGGACCAAAATCAATAAAAATCAAGGGGAAACACAAAAGGAGGAAAGAACATATGAGCTTACATCAAACCGCCATCAAATTACACTTGGAAGAACTCCAGGTCAATGGTAAAAGTGGGAAGGAAGAGAGGGCGAGGCATCAGCTATAAGTCCCTCCCTAGACATGTATAGATGACCAAAAACATGTGTGGAAGGGGGGGATTGACCCCCATTTTATTTCTATGAAACCACAAAGACAACTATGAAAACATGAACAGGGTGTCCAAATTGTGAACTACCTTGGAAGGGGGTTTGAAACCCTAACCACCATTTTCATAGTTAAAACCCATTGTTAATTGTGTGAAATTATTAGGCATTAGGTTTCTCCACTCAGACAACACCATTCATGGAATGAACCATTTTTTACAATGTGAATGGCTACAGGATGCTAAATTTCATCCTTCTGGGTCACTTGGACCTTCTTCGATGTCCACCCGATCACTGATACCACCTGTTAGGTCCTTATGATAATGGATGAATGGTCAATATGTAGGGGTTGAATTGAAAATTTTAAATATTTTTATTCACTTACCAATGTTAGGTAAAAGTAGTATAAATATAAATATAAACAAACACATTTATTTTTATAGTATTTTAGATCTAAATGATTATACTCTAATCTTCACCCCTATCAAACAAAGATAGTGATAAAACCCATTATAATGAACTCTATAACATTTCAAGGGAGTCACAAGCCTTTGAAACTTCCAATTTAAGCACTAGAGTCATAAAAAAGGATTAGGTTTTGTACACATTATGGATTAACCCGATCACCCTACCTTTTTCACACTTGGAGGCATAACCCAAAAACAACCTTTTAAAGTGGAGGTAGAACCAAACCTTGATTTTTTAACTAGACTAAGGAACAACCTATCTCCTTGTGTTTTAACATTTATGGAATAACCTACACCTTTTGTATGGGGAAGTATAAACCAACTCCTACCATTTATGGGTAATATAAACTGACATGATTAAGCACATACAAGAATAAAAAGAAGTATGAACTACAAGGACCGGATAAATCATGAAAGGATCTAAGTGTTGAGGCAAAAATATTTTCTTTAAGAACAATTTATTAGATGATTGAAGTTCATATGAGATAATTAAATGATCACCAAAGTATTTTACACAGTACAATTCAATAAAAACCTCAACCTCATTATTTTGACTTGGTTCTTTCGAACTCAATATAAATAGTTATTTCATGCACAATAGATTCAAAGAATGAATATGACACGTTTTTTTTCACTTTGAAATTAATTAATTTAATTAATTTTAATCCATTGTGGGTTCCTGAGAGTTTTAGGATGGAGTTTTAAAAATTATAAAGGGAATAGTGTTGTGAAAGATTTGTGCACAGTTAAGAGTAATCGTGTTCTGATGATGCATGATGGGTTAGAAATTAATAGTGTCAAATCTCATAGTTTCAACATGGTTATCTCAACCATGTTTCATTCCTTGGAGTAACCTTGAGAGTGCCTAGATCTTTTCTTGTAGATATTGTATGGTCAATGAATAGTTTAGAAAACTGTATACCTAAACTGTGTGCCATATCTAAAGATTTAATTACTTTTATTTTTGTTTTTATTTTCTTTGTTCTTATTTATTATGTCCCCCTTACTCTCTACCTCTCCTTTCGCTTACTCTCCCCTCACATCTGATGACACCCATGACCACAATGGCCTTGATGAATGACCTCCTCTCCTTGTTGGTCTCCTCCCTCGTTCAGCCTCCCTCATTGTGATATCCCCTACTACCATCTCCACTCACACAACTTATATCATGTAAAACACCTAAATTTGAGCCTTTACTCGTCGCATGATCCTACCCTTTCAACCTCCACCTCCATTACATTTTCTCCCATTTTATTCATGTTTCTTTGTTGATTCATTGTGGTAAAAACCTTTCATCCTTCCTACTCCCTTTTCTAATGATTTTTATTTCTCCCCATCACCCATCTTATTCAACCGAACACTATTTCAAGGTGTTTTACCTAATATTTAGGGATTTATTCTTTATTATGGTTTGTAATGGGTTTCACATATTTAATTCTTCGGGATTTTAGAATTAACTACCAAAGGTGAAGTGTTTCAGACTGTTTCAGCTCACTCACTGCCATTTTTTAGGTAAGTGTATCAATGTAACCCCCTAGTAATTTGTGTTACAAATTTGTTATGTATTTTAAAGTTTTTATTATAAATTTAGAGGATTTTTATATGTTGTGGTAGTATTTTTTATGTCGAAACTGGTCATTTTCTTAGCACGGGATTAGGCTGCTTGCCAAGTGCTTGTAAAATTTTCTGAATGGATCTTTAAAATTGTTTCAAGCATTTAAAATATTTTCATGTGAAATTATATGTTTTTTTATTTTTCTTTTAAAGTGGTATTCTAAAGTTTTTAACACTTATCATATACCTTCTTCACATTCTAAGTTTTGAATTAAATTCCTCTTTATCTTTGCTAAAGGGATTTTAATATTTTTTTTAAAAAAATTGAAGGTGCTTTTATTTTCAAAAATGGTGCAAACAATTTTAAAGGAATGCTTTATAGAAAGTGGGTTTTAGTTATTTTATGAAATGAAATGGATATTTCCTTGATTTATTTTGGTTGTTTTTTGTTCTAATTGTGATTTTCCTTGGATTTATGTTTTACTTCCAAATAGTTTTACAATGTGATTTACAATGTAATATACTATAAGTGGTAAGTTAAAGGCCTAGTTGGCACTTTGTGACGTGATATTTGATTTTATTGGGTTTTTGTGACATTTTTGAGCCTAATTATATTTTTTTATGATGTTTATATATATCCAAGTGATGGATGTTTGAATTTTGATTCATGAAGTGCTCATGGATTGGGGATCTTTATAAGGGAATCTTGTGAGGTTGTAAGGATGTAATTATGTTTGTCATATTTTTGGATTTGTTATTATCATGGGATGAGATTTGTTCTGTATGTGAACCACCTACTTTAGTTATTCCATGAGTAACCCTATTATAATGAATGGAAAATTAGGGGATACAGCTTGGCTAGTGAGGTTTATATACTAGATAGTCACCCCTAGTTGTATGTAACAACTAGATAGTGTGGTGTAATTAATGATACTAGGTAAGAGTGATTCAGTTGATGGGGTGTGTGTTCGTTAACCTACTGATGGTTGATCCACCTTGCACATCACGTACATTAGTCCCTTGGGTGTTTCCTCATGATATGTATGGTATGTTATGAATTCATCATTCTATATTGACCATGTGAATTTATTATTTGTTATATTATGCATGTGTTTCCATGTTTTTTCTTTTATGGTTGATATTTGAAATAACATGTCTTGAATTGTGATAATATTATTACCCCCATGACATATTTAGCATGACCTTATTTAAATTTTATCTTTGATTCCATATTTTTCCTTGATATTGGATGCCTTTGTCTGGTTTATGCATCACCTTGGTTGTGTTTGGATTTATTTCAAATGATTTTTTTTATAATGGTTTGAAAGTCTAGTTTGAAAAAGTAAAATGGGTTGGGTATTTCTTTAATGTCTAAAAGGAATGGGTTTTCACTAAAATTATTTAAGAAAATGGGTTTTTCATGAGAGGTTGAAAAAGGGTAAAAATGTATTTTGGTTTTTTCCTTGATTAATAGGTTTCATTTAAAAGGTTTAACTATACTTGTTTTTATTTTTTAAAAGGGTATTTTTTTGAAAGCGTGCATGTGTTATGGTTTTATAAAGCATGCAGAAACCTACTTTTATAATGTATGTTCAAACTAACATTTTCTGAATAGTTTTACTAAGGAATTTAAATATATTTTATGTTTTTTGGTGACCTAAAGAGTGCTTTTTTACTCAAGACTATTTCATCTTAGTTATAGGTTCTTGGATCTCCTTAAAACCACTCTATGGGTGTTGATTTATCCGAGGTTAGTTTTATTTTACTACATTCAGATAGTTGTTTCTATTTCTTGATTTTGGTATCACTGCCTTTAATTTTTGAGAATGATCGATGTATTTACCATTATTGATTTACGTTGTCTAATTATGATTTTACTACTTTATATGAACTAAAGGTAACCATAACTAATGGTGGAAAAAATAAAGGAAATTAGTGGGATTCATTTACTTATAAAAGAGGGAGACTAGGGGGTTTGAGTGAGTTTTTTTGTGCTTGAGATGTTTTCTCCTTTATTATTCAGTGGTTTGTTTTTTTATTTCTGGTATTTTTGTTTGGATGTGGACATTTGATATACGGATGGTTCATGCCAGATTTTTATTATATTTTTTCTATCACAATTACTCTGATTATTGGGTGAAACCATTCCAAATTTTTTTCCTAAGGTACCAAAGCAGTAGTGTCTAGCCTATGAGGATCGATAATTCCCTTTGGGATGGTGGTGAGCTCATTCAAGAATTAATTAGATGGACAACCTAGTCTAGTTCATTATAAAATAGTATCACATGCCAGTTAATTGTCTCTAAGGGATTCTAATACTTTGGAACACCCTTTTTATTAGGGGTTTCATGGTAAGATCGAGTTATAATTTCCCATTGGTACTCAAGATATAGGTTTTGGGAGATTCTAGCTAGATCTTTCATTTCTAGATCCTTGAGATTCATGAGAAAGTGGGATTTGAATCTTGAGTTTTATATGTTATTGAATTTATGGTTGATGATGTGTTTATCCTCACTGGTATAGTGTGTGTTTCCATGGGTTTGATTAGATTTTTTAATGAGAATATAATATGTATTAGTGGGGTGAGGTTAGTTCGCATGGCCTGATAAAATAGGATAATGACCAATTTATTGATATTGAAATATATTAGGAATTTTTGTGTAGTTTCTCTATGGTCAATTAAACCACGAGATTGAGTTCAGAATAGTTATGCATCCCATTTGGTTTTTTGTTTAGGGTTCCCTTGATAGATCCCCAGTGGCAGGGGATGAGTCAAGGTGGGTCTTATGATATGTTGATAATGTAAATTTAGAATTGTGATGTGACTCATTTTTTGTCATGATAGTGGTGTGAAATGGGGTTTTTTTAAAAAGGAGGACCTTTTGGGAAAAATTAATTTTCAAAGGGTCCTTCAGTAATATTTATAAAATGCCCTGGATTTTATAAAACTGGGTTTGTTTGGGAATTTAGCCTTTAAAAAAATAGAATATTTTTCTAAAAAAGATTGGTTGTTTTTGTTTAAAATCAGTTGATTGGTTTTTTATAAGGTTTTTTAATTTTAAAAACATGTTTGTGCTAATGTAATAGAATTTTGAATCCCATGGGTTGTTTTTAAAAAATACATTATTTTTGTTTAATTAAAATGAAATGATAATTTTTTTAAAATGATTTGAATATTGAGCTTTGAGAAGCTCATGCAGTTTCAAAAAATGGTAAAAAATATCTTGGAACTTCCTTAGAATATTGGGTTCTTTTAAAAGAAAATTATTTTTTAGAATTTTTTTTATTCCTTAGTCCATGTGGTATTTTTCAAAAGAATTTGGGTTTTGTCATGTGATTTTCGTTTTGAGTACTTTTTTTCTTTTGTCCCTCTATGTGGGTTAGCACTAGTTGATTTTATTTTTGAAA
The DNA here is from genome assembly GCA_963277665.1 of Viscum album. Taxonomy (NCBI): domain Eukaryota; kingdom Viridiplantae; phylum Streptophyta; class Magnoliopsida; order Santalales; family Viscaceae; genus Viscum; species Viscum album. The sequence goes on from OY728125.1 coordinate 281,655,824, forward strand.
CAAAACTAAGTTGGGTCTATGTTTCATTTTTCTTGAGTATGACTCCTAGAAGAGTATCGATAAAGGTTGAGCATTTTATTTTAGGGGTTGTTCCCCCTTATTTGTTTGGCTATTTCCTAGACTCAAAGTGAGTGAAAAATGTTACCCTTTGTCCTCTTTTTTTGCTGATGCGACAATGTGTTAGATATCAGTTTTTCTTGGGAAACATATCTAGGCCATCCTTGGCTAGTTAGTTGGATGATTTTATGAGGATTGAACTTTTGGATCTTTTGGTTTTGAGTTTTATCTTGGGATAATGGAATATCTTGAGGTTTCATTATTTATGAGTTTAGAAATTTCCTAGACTGTAGGTGGATCTTTCTTAGTGGTATCCTTGGGTGATATTTTGGGTTTATCTTTTTTTAAAGGTGAATTTTTGTATTTTTCAATGATTTGTTGTTCTTTTTACCTTTTGTGATAATGATTTGAGTGATACTGGCCTTGAGGAGAGGGCCTTGTGTGAGTTTCTCTTCATTTTCTAGATATAGGATAACCTTGAGATAGTGATTTGGGTAGCTTGTAATAGTGTGGAACTATTTGAGGTTACACACTGGCAGGTGTCATGTTAGTTTTTATTAGGTTCACCATGAGAGGGTATCCTAAGTATGGGGTCCTAGTTTTCTTTATTTTCTATCAATTTTTAATCTAAGGTTAGATCCTATGTCCTTTATTTGTCATAGGCATGTGATAAATCACTGATTTCTTTGGATTCCTTATAGATTCAATGGTTTTGGTAACCTATTCTTATAACCTTGGTTTGTTTTGGATGTTTTGCTTGTGATTTGTTTTCAGGAATTGATATTAGGATGTTTAGTTATCTTTACCTCCAGTTTCCTTTTAGTGTATTTTGGACCATGTTTCCTCTTTGAATATGAGTTAGTTATGCATTTTCAAGTTTAGTGGAATCCTATTTCCTCTTTTAGTTTTTAGGAATTCGTTTTCATCTTGCTGAAGGTCCCATTGTTGGAGTGGTCATTTTTTGCTTCACCATTTATATTAATTCTAAATGGTTGGGATACCTCCACTTAGTCTAAATTCATTTAGAGTTTTCTATTTTATACTTGGGGATGATTCTCATTTAAGGTAGTTCTCATTGTTTGAGGATCTTTGTGGTTCCTTAGAAGTTAGAGCATGTTGAGTATCTACTTTCTAGGAGTTTATAAGGTTGATACTTTTACCTTGACTACAAACTTTCTAGTGGAAGAAAGTGTCATTATGGGTATTTTTTAAATAATCATCATTTCACTAAGATCATAATTAATTAATTAAATTAATTTTAATTTATCTTGGGTTATAGAGAGTTTTTATCTGATGTTTTAAAAATTAAAATGGGAATAGTATTGTGCATGGTTTGTTTATGGTTAGGAGTAACCATGTATTAACCATTCATGTTGTGTTTACACCTGATAATGCTGAATCAAATAGTTTGTGGTTAGTTATCTCAACATTGAAACCTACCTACGAGTAATTTTATGGGTACCTAGTTCTTGCTTAGTTAGGAAAACATTGTTAGCACATATTTTGGTACACCAAGTACATATACCATAGGCAACATCCAAAAATTTATATCTTTTTTAATTCTTTTAATTTTTATTTTTCATATTTCTTATTTCCCCCTTATTCTATCCCCCACATTTATCCTTATCCCCCCTTATGTGGCATGACACCCATGGACCTGAGGACCTTTGCACATAACCCCCGCCCCCCTCACCTTATGTCTCCTACCTTGTACGACCTCCCTCAATATAATATCCCCCTAATACTGGGTCCCCTTGAAAAATCTCCCTCACACATGATACCCTGAGTTAATCCCCTTATAATCATGCATTACACCCCTATCAGGTGCCTTCCCCTTTATTTTTTCTCAAAGTTTTTTCATGTTTCCTAGTATAATCATGGAGGTAGGATCTCCTAACCCCTCATCCTTCCTTTTCTGGTAATTTTTCTTTCCCTCCATCACCCCTCTTATTCTTCGGAACCCTAGGTCAATAGTTTTGACATGATTTTCCTCGTTTTTTCCTTATTAGGGCATGTGATGGGTTTATTAGGTTACCATATTATCCAATTCGACATCTAGAAATTGTTGGATTAAATTAATTTTTGGATTTACTAAATGGATTTTAATATTTTTTAAAATAAATTTGTAACCATTTTTCCTTTGGAAAATGGTGAAACTAATTTGAAAGGATTTTTTTATAAAAAGATAGATATTGACCTTTTTGTGAGATGAAATTTATATTTATTTTATTTTTTTGGGTTTTTTTTGTTTTTATTATAATTTCCTTTGGATTTTTGTTTGGAATCATAATTTTTTTATAAATGGATTTCCAAAGGTATATACTATAATTTATAAGTTAAATGAGTAGTTGGCACTTTGTTATGTGATTTTTTATTGATTTTTTTTATTTTCCCCTTATTTATCCCCACTATATTTGTTTATGATTTTTATGTATATACATGTAATGGATGTTTGAATTGTGATTCAGGTTGTGATTATATGTTGGGGATCATTCTAAGGTAAGTGTGTGAGGTGGGAAGGATGTGATTATGTTCCTAGACATTGAGATTTGTTATTTACATGAGAAGAAATTGGTTTTGAACATGGACCACCTCCGTTAGTTATTCCATTAGGTACCATGTTCTATAAAGTGGGAAATCAGGGGACATAACTAGGATAGTTGATTTTTATGGGCCAGCTAGTGGCCCCTAGTTTTACTGAATAATTGGCTAGTGGGGGTGTCATCAATGAGGCTAGGTAAGAGTTATTTGGTTGATGATATGTGTTACCATTAACCTTCCGACAGTTAGTCCATCGTTCACATCATGTACTTTTCCTATTAGTCTATCAATTGTTTCCTAATGATATTTATGGTATGTTATTCCTTCTTTATTTTATATTGACCGTGGGGTTTCTTACTTGTTATATTATGCATGTTTTCCATGTTGGTTCTTTTATGATTGAGATTGGACAATAAATGGTTTTCCCTGTGATAGAATTAATTATCCATATTTATATTTTATCCTTATTTCCATAATTTTTCTTGATGTTTGGTGATGTTTTATGGTTTATGAATCACATTGGATGTGTTTGGATTGTTTTCAAATGAATTTTTTTGTAATGGTTTGAAAGTATGGTTTGAAAATGTAAAATGGTTTGGATATTTATTTAAGATCTTAAAAGAATATTTTTTCCAATTTTTTTATGAAAATGGTATATTCATGAGAGATTAAAAAGTTGGAAAAGTTGTTGCGGTTTTTTTCATTGGTTTAAAGGTTTTATTTAAGTTTTCATCAATCCTTGTTTTTATTTTATAAAAAGGGTAGTTGTTTGGAAGTGTACCTCTTGTTTGGTTTTATAAATCATGTAAAAAATCTAATTTTATACTATATGTTCAAACTATAATTTTATTAAAAAAAATTACTAAGGGATTTCCATAGATTCAAGGAGTTGTGGTGGCCTACAAAGTTATTTTTTTATTATGCCTATTTTATCTTAGTTGTAGGCTCTTGGTTCTCCTTAGGACCTATCTCTAACCATTGATTTATCCAAGGTCAGTTTCATTTTACAGTGTTGATCTAGTTGTTCCTATTAGTTTATTTTCTTGTGACTTATCTTTAATTTCCTAGAATAACTAGTGTGTCGCCCTTTAATTGATTTAATTTACCCAATTAGGCTTTTACTAGTTTATATAGATGGATGGTAACTATAGTTGTTGGTGGGTGAATTAAAGGCAATTGGTGGGCATCTTCTCCTTTAAATAGGGGGAGACTAGGGGTGTGATGGTGGTTTTTTCTGATTGACCCATTTACTACTTTATAATTCTGTTTTATGTTTAATTTTTCTTTCCTTAATTTTTATTTCAGCATGGACATCCGATGTATGGAGAGTACATGCCATATTTTTGATATATTTATACTATTTCATTTTCTATGATTATTTTTTGAAACCATTACCAAGTGTATTCCCATGATGACCAGGCACTAGTTTCCAAACCATGGGGATTAAGAAGACCCTTTAGGACAGTTTAGGGCGAGTTCAGACATTATTCAAATGGATGACCTAAGATGGTTCATTACAACGAAGCCCATTGTATTTTACCATCTCAAAGCAACACATAACTCCTTCATTGAATGCATATGTGAAAGTGTTCCCACATGGTTAAAATCAATAATTTGTAATATTAAAACAATCTATATGGTGGAAGTTATTATACTAATTAATACACCACTAAGAATATATAATAATCAACATTAAAAATCACTAGAATACTCCTATAAATCATGTGGGGAAATCTATTCAAATTCCAAACAATTTGAATTTTAAAATCATATTTTCCAAGAAACATTCTTGATACATTATCCCATGTGATGAGGACTTGATATTTCACAAAATTCTTCCAAATAAAATTCATTAGTGTCAAAAAAATTAGCAAGTATTTAAGAATTAATTAGATCAATAAAAACTATTAACACCAATATACAATAAATAAAAATATATAAAAAATAAAAAGTATGAAAAATTGATTATCGTAGAAAATAATTTCCTTAAGTCACGTTCGGTTACTCATGAAAAGACTTAAATTATGATAAGCCATACCTCGAATCTAGTCACTATTTCTTACATATGTTCGATCAGTTTCAATGTACATTTGACTAGTTTTTCAACATGGGTTTGATTATATTTACAATGTATGGTTGATAAAAATTTCAACATTTAGTTGATTGAGAATTTAACATTCAATCAATCTATTTTTATCATGGTCATTTCAAACTCTTCACATAGATGATTCAACTATTTCAAAAATCAAACATTATATCTTACAGTCGATATATAGGAATTCATTCACTTGCTTTTTGTTCATGTTATTGCTAAGATTTTGTTTTTATGGTCACTTGGATTTTGTTCACATGGTCACTTCAATAATTATAAAAATTTATACTCCTTGTATTATGATTGCTTAACTTTTGTTCATTTGGTTGATTCATCTTATAATTTGGTGTTTATAGTTCCTTCCCTATAGTCACTTCAAGACTTAGTCATGTTTTTTAAAAAAAACAAATGTTGTAATTATGATAATAACCCATTTAAAGATGAATCAGCTCATCAAATACATAACAAAATTTATAATTAAACAATATTAACTATCAATTATACTTATGTGAGAGGGAAAAAAGGATTGAAATAAAAGGATTAAGAAATTATAATTATTTAATAAATAATATTGTAATTATCAAAACATAAATAATGTGGATTAATAATTTACTTCAACATTATCCCCTTTTTTGATAATTGATCAAAAATATTAAACTAATGTCTTCTTAAATATACCAATAGATTAATTTTAAAGATACTCCCCCTAATATAAATAGTCATTATTGGGAAATAAAATGACCTTTAAAGTTAAAATTTAACATGAAAATCTCCCCTTGAATGATTAGTGAGAAAGAAGCTAACTTAAAAGTAATATCAAACATATAACTAGGTTCCTCTTAACTTCATACATTTTCAAAGGGTATCTACAGTCTTAAAAATCTATTTGTGTATAATTTTATACATTTTTTTAGAAAAATATTTTATAAGACTCATGGATCCATGAAATCATTTCATGATTTCGAAGGAATGACATATAATTATTTACAATGAATTAAATGACATCCAACTGTTATAGCACAAGATAATGAGAAATATAAATATTTATCATGCATAATTGCATAATCTATAGATTAGAACAAACAAAAAGTTCAAATCCCACTAAAAACATTCTATTAAATTATATTTACATCCGAACAAGTTCAAATTTTATTTTATCATACAAAGGTAAATCCATGAGTTTAGTAAAAACGTCAACATATTGATATTTTATAGAAAAATATTTTAAAATAATATTTTTTTGAATATGATCTCTATGAAAGTGATACCTAACATCAATGTGTTTAGTATTAGAGTACTATAATTATTTTTTATAAATATAAATTTTAGAAGTATTATCATAACAAATTGGGATCCAATCAAAATTAAAACAAAATTAGTTAGTGTTTATTTAATCTATAAACACTATGAACATCGAGAAGCAACATAAACATATCCACTCTCATCAGTCAATAAATCCATTGAATTTTATTTCTTAAAACCCCATTAAACTAAAAATTTACCAAGTAACACACACTTGTTTTTCTTTTTTTATATATTTTTTAACCACTAAAATCATAATACAATAAACTAGTTAGTTCGAATGAAGTCTGTGTAGTGTAAAATAATCCAAGATTTACATATCCTTTAACATTCTTAATTATTCTTTTAACTACCTTTTTATGAAATTATTTTGTATTAGATTATAATCTAGCACATATGAACACTAGAAACACATTATCTAGTCTAGATTCTATCAAATAAAGTAATCTACCAATTATTTCTATAAACATCTTATTATTTATAGATTTTCTAGCATCATAAAAATTTATCATATAGGAAGTACTTAGTGGGATGTTTGAGATTTTATAACCATGAATAAAAAATCAACATATTATTTAACATATTATGATTAATTAAGAAATATAACATCTTTACTTTGAACTATTTTGAGTCCAAAAAAAATCAAGTTCACCCATAATACTCATGTAAAAATTCAAAGACAGTATATTTAAAAAGTCATTACAAAGTAAATCACTTTAGGATCCAAATATAATACCATCGAAATATATTTGAACAATTAAACTATCTTTTTTATTCATTTTTTTAAAAAAAAGTTGGATTGAGTTTCCCCATTTCAAAACTGATATTGAAAAGAAATAATGAGAATATCTCATACCAAAATTGAGGAGTTTTTTTCAAACCACAAATATATTTTTAATTTTATAAAACATGGTTTGTTTTATATTAATTCTCAAAACATGGTTTCTATTTTACAAAAACATTTTCAGAAATATATCCATTAAAAATTAACATTTTATATCTATTTAAATGAAATTAATTCCACAAAGAGATGCATATGAAAAAAAATCTTATGGATTCTAATCAAGAAAAAAGGGTAAATGATTCTTCCAAATCAATTAATTATTTTTTATTATAACCACAATCCACTAACCTATATATTTTAATAATTATTTGAAAAGGATGATCTAACTTGTTTCTAAAGATCTATTTGGTGCTAGTAAAATTTTATACTCAGGGGGTTGTGCTAAGTTCCAATATTTATTTATATAAAATTGATTTAATCATGCATTCATTTCTAGAATATTTCTTGAATTAAGTAAAGCTTCATCAATATTTTGAGGCAAAAAATATAAAATAAAATATCAATAAGCACAAAAATTTACTAAGGAATATGTTGTTTTAACACCATTATTTATATCACCAATTAATTTTTCAACCATATGATATTTATGAACTTTTAAATTTTGTTCATGAGAGATAATCTCCCCTTCAATAGATGCATAAAAATCTATAATTTTAGGATCTCTACAGATAAATCCTATCAACTCTTCCTCGACCAGGTAAAAATCATTTTTCATTCCTTTAAATGATTTTCATTAATTTTAACATGAAAATTTTCTTTAAATACTAATGTTATTTTTCTATAAACTCTATATTACTTACTTTAATTAGAATACCCAATAAAACACATTTATCTAATTTTTAATCAAATTTTTCTAGTAAATAATTGGTATTAAGAATATAAAATTTATAGACTAATAATCTAAAACAAAAAACTCTAGGCTTCCTTCCTTTACAAATGTCAGAAGGTGTCTTCTTTAAAAATGGCCTAAGTGGAATTTGATTAAAAACATGACATGCTATATTGAAATTTATACTCAAAAATATTTTTATAAGAAGTGATCATTTAATAATGTTTTATCTATCTATTAAAAATTAATTTTTTTTTCTTTCCACCTCACCATTCTGTTGTGGAGTCCTAGGGGCTCAAAATTATGATTATATCCATTAACTTAACCAAATTTATCAAATTCTAGATTTGATAAATCACCCCCTCCTTCAATTTAATTGATAAAATTAGATAAACTTTTTCATTTTGAACTAATTGATAATATTAAATAAATTTAGAAAAAGTCATAGATTTATTTACCTGAAAATAAGACCATGTAAATCTGCTGCAATCATCAATAATAAAAACACACACAATTTTTTCCTCCAAGACTAGAAGGTTTCATCAGAACAAATAAATTCAAATGTAAAAGTTAAAGGAGTCTGGAATCTTGTACCTCTTTCATTTAATTGAATGAATCATTATACTACTCAACTTTTAAGCATGAATCACATATATAGGTGTTGTCTAGTTTCAACTTAGGAAAATATAACTCCTTTTTCTTTTTGGAAATATTGTGTAATAACCTAAAATTTACATGTACCAATCTTCTATTCCCCAATACATTTTCATATCATACAAAATTTAAACATTTGACATTTCGTTCGGTTAACTCAAAAAAAATTAAATAAATAAATATTATCCATTATTTTTTTATAAAACAATATGAGTTCTTTTCTGAAAATATCACACTTTTCATATTCAAATTTCACATTCATATTATCATAAAAAATCTATGAAATATTTATTAAATTATGTTTTAAACCTTCAAAAAATAGAACCTTTTAGATAATAACAGAATTTAAAATTCCAACTTATCTAAAACCATACAATTTTCCCTTTAAATTATCTCCAAAAGTAAAACTACCACCATCATACATATTAAAAGATATAAGTTTAGAAATATAACCACTAATATGTCATGAACATCCATTATCCACGTACCACACATCCTTTTTTATTCTTATAATATATGTTTCCATAAGAAACATATTTAAGAATTACTTAGATCTCATAAAAATTTGGGTGTAATTAGGTTACAAAAAGAATTCTTAGGAACTCAAAATGATTTCAAGAAAGTGTTTATAGGAAATCTAGAACAAAATTATTTTGAGATAAAAATTTAGTTGTCACCAAGAGATTGTGAAAATTTCAAGTAACATTAATTTACACAATGACCACTCATTTGAAATATAAAGCATATAAAACTTTAAACATTTCCCCTTAAACCTTTAACAAATAAGGTTTTATTCATTTTCGGTAAAATGTTATCATATCCAAGACCAGGTTTTTTCCTATTTTATTCAAACTCGTTATTTTATCATAACGCTATATTCCTTGAATAAAAATGGATATATTTTCCTTCAACATTTCAATTTCATTTCTAAGTTTATCATTTTCTTTTAAAATAGAATGAAATTTAATTCTTTGAGGTTCATAATATGTATATCAATAATCATTAAGTACAATATTCACAAGTTAAAAACTTTTTAGATCAAAACATAATTTATCAATTGAGCTCAAAGGATTATTTTTCAAGTTTTCAATACTCGAATTTGAGGTATTTTCAACAAGATATTTGCGACAGGATCTCATCAGAAATGAGCTTTGGCGACTGGGACTTGTCGTAAATATCCCATTGTAGAAAATAGCATTGAAACTTGTATTTTTTTGGATGGTCTCATCACAAAAAAAAATACTATTTGTGACGTGAAACTATCTCGTCGCAAATAGATCTCTGATTATATACATTATAAATATATAAACTTATTGTTAGGGGCCCGTTGCAAATACTTTTTTCCAATGGGCTTGTCATCCCATCGCAAATAGTTCTCCATTTATATATGATATATATACCTAAACCATTTTCAATAGGCCTGTCACAAAAAAATTATTTGCAATGAGTCATTTTATTGTCGCAAATACCTTTTTAAAAAATATATATAAAAACTATTTGCGACAGGACTCCATCGAAAAAGGTCTCTTCGCAAATACTGAATAAAATATAAATATATTTAATAAAATTATGATTGATGAAAAAATAAGATTAATATTATTAAAAAAATAAATAAATAAAAAATATTAAAATTCTCAATATTTGCAAAAAATATGTAAAAAAATCATAAAATATTATTATTATTATTAGTAAAATAACAAACATTTAAAAATATAATACTAATAATTAATATTAAAATATTAAAATATTAAAAAAAGTAAAAAATAATACAAAAATTAAATTATGCAATATTCTCACCAATATAAAAGACAAAAACTATAAATATTTCATATTACAACAAATTTTGAATTCAAATTTTTTTAACATAACAAAAAAATCATGGGGGGTAGTCTTCTAGAGAAGGTGGAGGAGCTGGAGGAGATGGGGGAGGAAACTCCATACCTAAACTATGAGTTAGACGTCGCATGTACTCCATCTTCTCAATCTGCTATTGCTTATATCAATAGATCTACTCCTCATGTTACTGTAGTTTATTCTACCATGGATGCATATTCTTCTCATACTACTGTTGTTGTTGCGGCTTCTCCTGACACATCTCTTCCTGCTACTTCTATAAACTCTCCATAATCTTATTCTAAGCTCACAACTGCTCCTGATACTGTTATCCAGAAGATGATGCCTCACCATGAGATCCTCTCGAGCTAGATACTATCATCGCAACAGTACCATAAAAAGTCCCAAGAGTCAAATGTGATCAGATACCAACTACTCGGCCCTTCTCGAAGGCATATTGGTTCGCCTGCATCTATGTCACCTCATCAAAATTGTGGGCACTAATTCGATCATCCATCTCGGCCTCACTCTCAACCTGTGTCTGAGAGGTCATGGCCTCATATGACTCCTTTAGTTCAAATTGGAAATTAAAATAGTGAAAATATTATATGTAGTTAATTTTTAATCTGAAAAAGAAATAATACTGACCATAATATGACACTGGTAGTCACCTCTAATCTCTCTAGTGGTTAGATCATTATACATCCTCTAATAAAAATCATACTCGGTAATATCAGGCTTCTCGACTACCTATATTAATATAAAATAAACTATTTATTTTTATTTTTATGTAAAATATTTAAAAAAGATACTTACCATATGCTCTCTATGCGTACTGAATGTACGGCTACCAGCTTGATATGTCACCTATTGTCTCCCCTGGTTCCGTCGTCCTAATGAAGTTCTCCTCTAAAATCTATCACTCAACCAGTGTGAACATAATCCATACCAAAAGTGAGATAAAATGTACTCTGGTCGGTGGGCTCTACATGAATCATCAAATACTATCACTCCAGCTTTCTTAATGGTCATCCTTCTCAAATTGTGCAAAAACTGATGAAAATGCTCTTGCACAAACACCTCTCATGTCGTGTGGTTAGTGTCACACATTCTATCATCGATGGGATACCATAAACCATTCAAAAAAATTATATCATCAAATTAGTAATGAAATAAATTTAAAAATAAATATAATTTATTTACATACCATCCAATGATTAAGCATGTCAAGCTACACATCAATAGTAATTTTTTCCCATGTGATCCATGGATGAGAAAAATAATTGCGCAAGATAGAGCTCCCCTATCCAATAACTACATGTGAAAAACTGTGAAAAAAGAATAAATAATCAAACAATTGGTATATAAATAAATTAATGAAAGCTAACTAAAATACACAGGTTACCATACCTATATGTGCGTGGATCGAAGCCAAGACGTGGATGTTTCTTGGGGATAGGGTCAGGAATCATCAGTCGCCCAAGACCGCACCCCCTCGGTGTACCCCTTGAACCGCCAGTAGGCTGAGGGTCAGATGATCCCAAATCCTCCTCATCCAAAGGTATCTCAGCCTCATACAACTCACGAAGTAGAACAGGGTCCATCTAAAACACAAAATGATTGTTTTTAGTAGATAGTTGAAAATAACTATTACATATAGTTATATATTAGTTATGATTATTACTAATTATCAATAATTATCACTAATTATTACTAATTATTACTAATTATTATTAATTATTACAAATTTTTACAAATCATTACTAATTATTAATATTTATTACTATTTATTACTATTTATTACTATTTATTACTATTTATTACTATTTATTACTATTTATTAAACTTTATTACTCTTTATTACTATTTATTACTATTTGTTACTATTTATTACGATTTATTGCTATTTATTACTATTTATTACGAATTATTACTATTTATTACTATTTATTACTAATTATTACTAATTATTACTAATCATAACTAATTATAACTAATTGATACTATTTATTACAAATTATTACTATTTATTACTATTTATTACTATTTATTACTATGTATTACTATTTATTACTATTTATTACTACTTATTACTACTTATTACTAATTATTACTATTTATTACTAATTGTTACTATTTATTCCTATTTATTCCTATTTATTTCTATTTATTTCTATTTACTGTTATATATTACTATTTATTGCTATTTATTTCTATTAATTACTATTTAGTACTATTTATTACTATTTATTACTATTTATTACTATTTATTACTATTTATTACTATTTATTACTATTTATTACTATTTATTAGTATTTATTAGTATTTATTACTATTTATTACTAATTTTTACTATTTAATACAGATTATTAGTATTTATTACTAATTATTAGTATTTAATACTAATTATTAGTATTTATTACTAATTATAAGTATTTATTACTATTGTAAATATTTATTACCCTTTTTTCGAATTATTACTAATTAGCATTAATTACTATTAATTACTACAAATTACAGTTATTAATTACTAATTACCACAAATTATTTATATACATTTCTAATTATCATTAATAATTTTTAATTATTACTAATTACTAAGAATTAATACTAATAATTTCAATTTATTATTACAAATAAATAGTGATGACAAAAAAATTAAATCTAATTTAATTACAACTAATCAACAATAATTAAAATTAATATAAAAAATGAAATAAATACTAAATTAAATAAAATATAAATATCTTTAAACGTGATCTCTTATAATTGTACACGGCTTCACAACTTCCTCATAAAAAAACTAACTCAGAAAAAATTTCACTCTAAAATTAGAGTTTAGAGAGAGACAGAGAAAGTAGAAATTGAGAGGAAGGAAGGAAAAACGGATGGGGGTATATATATGTTAGATTAGTTGAAACGAGAATATTTGTGATGGGATACCCGTCGCAAATACCTTCGACCGCATTAATTATTGTCGGCGGTTAAAAGGGTATTTGTGATGGGGGCTGTCGCAAAAAGTGACATGCGACACACTATTGCGACGGGATAGCATCCTGTCGCAAATAGTATTTACTGCCGCTGGGCATTTGTGACGGGGGATTCCTTGTCGCAAATAGTTTTTACCGCCTCCCAGTATTTGCGATGGGAGGAGCCTTCCCATCGTAAATACCATTCTTCACGATTTGGCGTGCAAACTGCGCATAACTTTTTGTGACAGGACCTTAAGTCTCGCCGCAAATAACCTCTTCGACAGCTTATTTTCTATGGGATTTATTCCCATCACAAATAACCCATCGCAACAAGCTATTTTTTCCGTAGTGTTTCTTTTTTTTAAATAAACTCCTTATGTTTACTCAAAAGATTTTTTAATAATACTATAATCTTGGTAACTTTATGATTGATTCTATCAATATATGTATACAAATTATATTTAGAGGGATCAGAATCAGATTTATAAGAGGAAGAGAAATCAGATTCACTTACTTATCTTTAGGAAGACATTAGACACCAGTTTTCTGATTCTTTTTATACAGTAGATTTATCACTTGAATCTGAATTTGAAGTGTAATTCCAACATTATGTCATTTATTTCCTTTCCTTTTTGTAAATTTCCATCTTATTATTTTTATTCTTAAGTCTTGGGAAGATGGGATTGATGTCCCCTATTAATTTACATTCATAAAAAAATAACTTCATTATCATCATCACATTTCTTACTTTCTTTACGCCATAGATAATTCCCATTAATTTTCCTTAAGTATCCATTTTTTCTTCTCACTTACAAAACCTAAAAAAAAATTGCCTCTTTCACTTCTTTATAACTCATACTTATAAGAGTGAGTGGTAACATGTATTATTTATTTAAAAGCAATAATTTTCTTTTTTGGATTTTATTTTTGAGTAGTATTATTGAAATAAAACTCACATTTTCTTAAATATCCAATAATATCACCAAAATTATATTCTTTTATATTCTTAATTTCATCAATTTCTACCTTTTTATCATGCCCTTTATTAGGTAAGGCTCTTAGAACTCTTTTGACCAAAATTAAATTATATAAAATTTCTCCCAAAACACTCATGCCATTTACAATACTGGTAAATCTATGAAACATCTGGTTAATTATATCTTCTTATCCCATTTTAAATTCCTAATAATCTTTTATTAACATGCCTAATTTAGCTATTATAAATTTATCCAAACCTATATGAGTAACTTATAGCATTTTCCAAATTTCATGTGTTGTTTTACATGTATAAACATGAATATAAAAATTACTATTAATTGAACAATATTGAATACACATCACATTCTAATTTAGCACATACCTTACCACATCATTAATAACTCATGTTTCAAGATGAACTTCAGGTAGTTTGTACAATTTCACCATGATTTTCAACTATTAATGATCATGTGTTTAAGAAAATCCTCCATGTGAGACTGACAGTAACCATAATAAGTTCCATCAAAAAATTTATGTCACACCCATACCTAGGATACTTTCTTATTTTTTTCTTTTCATGATCTTGGGTCTTTTCAGTTGTGGTTTAGGTTGAGTCCCATTTAAATTTTATGAATTTTTGGAATTCTGGGGGAATTTTAGCTTGTGCATGGGCACTACATGGTTAGTGGAAACTATGTGGCCCATCCTAGGTAACCATACGGAAGGTCCTAGAATTGGATAGAAGCTACCACACAGTTTGTGTATGGTAGGAAAAACCATGTGGGTTGGTCATGCGATTAATTTACTCTTGGACATTGACTACTGCACGATTGGCGCATATTTTGGTAAACCATGCAGCCAAACTGTATGATCCATACAGATCTTTAAAATAATAAAAACTTCATTCTACCCTCTCCCCCTTTTACCCTAAATCAGGCCCTCTCTTCTTAGGTTATTTTTAGTGCATAAAGAGAGGCCCCTAACCCCTTCATCGTGGCTCCTCTTATCCCATGGATCCATCCTTGAAGTTCCAAGGTGAGTTTCTTAGGATTTGGGGGCCCCTTTTCCCTCTTATCCTTCTCCTCTATCTATTTCTTGGTTTCTCTTTGGTATTTTGTAATGCCCCGACCCTAGTTTCCCAGAGTCAGTGCATTATTTTAATACATTGGCATGATTACAATGAATCAAATCTCTAAGGACCGGTCTGTTTAGCAGTCTTGGAAAATAGATTACATACATGAATGTTATATTACTCTTTATAACATACAACACAACATAAATAATCTTTTATGAACACCATTATTCCCTTAGCTTAACCCTGCATATCAAATCACAATACACTTCTTGGAATCCTGGAAAAAATAAAACATAGAAAGGGGTGAGCTCAAATGCTCAGTAAGGGTAAGAAATACAATTGAAATAACATAAATATTAAGCATGTGGAATAATTGAAATTTCATTCCATTACCAATAATAAACATGAATACTTTTATGGCAAGAATATGAGCTGAGTAAATAATTTCATAATAAAACAAAAATCATGGGTGTTCTACTAATTGAATGACCACATGAACCATCAATATTATTTCCCTAATGAGGTAAAGTATAATTCTATACATTCTAAAACATTTTGTTAAGGCCTCGACCAAGACATCTAAAAATGACTAAGGCCTCATCCAAAACCATAAATCAAATTGGGAAAAGGCCTAGGCCAATTCCACATCTAGTTGTCTCATGAGACCTACTGATGCATCGAGGAGCTATAGCGGGATCCACCTGTCACTTACTATGTCCAATACATTCCTCATATGAATAGGTTGAAACATAACATAAACATTCGTATAATAACTAGGATACGAAATGTCAATACTTTAACCATAAACCATGAATGGTATAAAAATAACACATCCACAGTAAAACATATCACAAAAACATTCAATACAATATAAAAGTTTTGTATCCTAATAAATAAACTTCAAAACAAGTTTAAAATCCATAAAAGTATTTGACATAGATGGAAATTATTTTTAAAAAACTTTTATTGAAATATCCCTTTTCATGAAAATATTTAAAAGTCACACAATTTAGAAAGGAAGATACTTAAAGACATTTTTGAATCAAAGTCTCACATACCACTTTGAATCTTTTTAAAGTAATTAAAATATTAAAACATTCAGGTCCATTTAAATAAATCTTTAATACCATTTTGAAAATGTGGACAATAATTAGAATGGTTTAGAATAATAAATCTTTAAAACATTTAAAATGATGTTGACATAGATGAAACCAAAACTTTTTGAGACAAATATCTCTTTTTTTTAAATCATTTAAGTGTCAAATAATTATAAAATAAAATATTTACTTTGAAAATATTCTTATAAGATTGTAAGGGAATCTTCGATGATTTAATAACGGCATAAAATAGTCACACCTGCAATATAAGTTAAAAAAGACATTCTTACCTTAATTCAGTTTTAGGTGATGCACCCTTGTCTCCCTTCAGTTGTGGGTTCAAGTCTCACGGCTTTTCCGGACGCGATGGGTTGTCGCTTGACCTCTGGGTTGTCCTTTTTATAACAATCCAAAAATAATCTTCAGAAATGCTTTAAACTTAAAAATAGTATCAAATGTCAAATATAATCGATTCCAACCTTTAGACTTATCCAAATTACTTCTGTCCAAACTCACAGTCCATAATTTATAAGGAAGTTAAATATAATGAAGATCTTTTTTTTCCACATAATAACATGTGAATACCTTCATCGTGTATTCTTTTAAAATATGGTAACACCCTGAATTACCATAAAACCTTATTTATTACATTCATGCTCTCTTATTCCTTATAGAATACTAGATATATTATATAACAACCCATACATTACATACATTGTTAATACTTCAAAATTGAAGCATACTTATTACAACATATAACAAAACCACGAAAGGACCTTATAGGTATATTGTCTTTAGAAACTGGGAAACATAAACAACAGGTTCATAAAGCATATACTTTGCCTCCCATTTATTTTATCATATCTAGAGTCCCTTTTTGGCATATTATACTTAATAACCTTCTTCCTGACCTGGGGAAATAAAACATACAAAAGTGTGAGCTCAAATGATCAGTAAGGGTAAACAAAAGAAATATCAATCACATCATATACATAAGCACATAACTTTTGGAAATTATAACCTGCAAAAGAGATCATAATTTCATATCATGGGATAAATCATAGTAGTGAAATGTAATCCCAATAATCATAACTTAAAACATGAAACTTTGTGGCATACACACATAATCATAGAGAATCATTTCTTATTAGTCAAGACTCATTGCCAAGACTATCTTAGTGGACAAAGTTCCTTTCTGAACCGAGTTCACTCCTTGTTTCAGTCCTGTTTCACTGAACTGGTATAACCTACCGTTCCAGCCATGTCTATCTCATGAGATATAAAATCTTTACCCAATTAATTGTAGGGAGATATAGGTCTCACCCATCTCATAATGATACCATTCATATGTGTGCCACAAAATCATAAACCATACATCATTGCATAACCCATGTAATAAAAATGGGATTCTTAAACAACATGACATCATAAAACAATTCATATAAGATAAAGGAATTAATAAAAATAATTCCATCACAACATAATCAAATCAATGTAATAATAGGGATAGAAACAGAACCCTATATTATCTTAGATGGAAAATAATTTTTATAATACACTTGAACTCCATTCTTGAGGAAAATATCCTTTCTACCTTAAAAATATTTTTCCTTTCTTAACATGTCATACAATTTTAAACTAAAAGAAGTTGATTAAAAATAAACTTGAAAATTTTTAAATGAAGCTTCTTGGAAGTAATGTTTTAAAAATCCATTCATTCCGTATAAGTTAAAAAAACATTCTTCTTGTACTTTTGTCGGAAAGTCAAAAATTACCTCGTATGAAAACGACAAAAGATTCCTTTCATATCTTTTACTAAAATCTCACTGAAGGGTAAAATTGGATTTAAAAAATTTTAGGTGTATGTAAATAATATTACATATTGAGGAAACATGGATGTGGATGATAAAATACACCCCAGTAAATACCAAAGTATAAACAATCTCGGATAAAAATGAGATTGTGATATTTCCCTTACCTTAGGTATGATATGATTTGTACGTGTCCGAACCTCCTGTATAATGATTTAAATAATGTTATTGACTTATTACAGAATCATACTTATTTTTATGATATCATATATGGTCATATTATTAGCTTCTTAGTAGTAATATTTCATTTCTACTTGTTATTCGGGTGTTTATAACTTTTTGTTCTTATGCGTGTTTTGTCGAATAAATTCTTATTCATCTCCTTAGGTTATAGATACCTCATTACCGGAATTTTATTAGTGTAATATATATCATATTCATTCATTCAATTCATTTATATAATCATTATGAAATGAAGATCATGTAGAACGAGTCGCATCACATCGTGGAGACGGTATTCCGTACATACGCACGAGTGATGATATCATTCCTATGATCGTGGAATTGTATTGGAGTGTATTTATACTATTTCAGAATCAGTATCACTTTATAATAGTCATATATAGTCATTATTTACACCATTATACCCATCCAAGTAATGTGGTGGTGGATAATAGATTACACCACGGCGTGGAGATGATATTCCGTACGTACGCATGCGTGGTGATTTCTTTTTTCGTAGGATGGATATATGGTGAAATAGGGTTTTTTCATACTTGTAACAACATATCAATATATGAGTGATACTGATGTTATTACTTCATAATGAAACAACCTAAGAAGAAGAAGTGGAAGAAGAAAAAAAGGTGAAAGAATCGGTAACGGAAATTACCTCTTCTTTGAAGCACCTCTTTGAGACCTCCTCTTAGGGCACTAAAATTGGTCTTTAAGGAAGACCAGAACCTCTAGGATATTTCTAGAGAAGTGTAGAATAGAATTTGGCAGGGTTTGGCCGATCTTGAAGGCTCAAAGTTGTGTGAGGAAGAGAGGGAGGAGGTGCCCTTTTATAAGGGAGGAGAGGGGCACCTTTGGAATAACTAAAAATATTATTTTATTATAAAAACAAATTCGGTTTTTAATAGCTCTAAATTGATTTATTTCGAAGCTAAGGTGGGGATGGGTCGAAATCCTCTCATCCAATATAATTTAGACAAGTTTAAGTTCCTATTTTAACCTTATCATTTAGTTTTAACATTAAGTTAAATAATTTTACTTTTTCCGTGTCTTCTTGTGTTCTTACACTATAAGGTTAATAAACTTACTATAAGCAGCCAAACGAAACTCAAGTTGTTTATTATTAATATATATAACCTCATCTAAGTCATTTGGCCGAACCTTAGATTTTTAGAAATAAAATAACAATTACTAATACAATATTTGTTTAAAAAATATTTTATGTCAATTTTGACACTATTTAGTAATTAATTTTTGTGAAAATAATAACAGAATGGTTAGTTTGAAAAAAAGTTAATTAAATCAATAATAACGTGTCATATTAACCTATAAAATTAGTGGAATTCATAAAAAGTCTCAAATTACATTTATTTTTGTGTTTATAACATTAATTATGTCAATATTTCATTAATAAGATAATTACTGCATCATCCTTGTGTCATAAATTAATTAAATTATTTAATGTCTAAAAATTACAAATAAAATACCATTATGTATGAAATATATTTAGATTTCTAATGAATATTTATAGACTAATTTATCTTATGTATAACCCCATATTAAAAATTATTTACTTATTAAACTTTGATTTTAACTATTTTAACCCTTCTTTAAATAAATTAATAATAAATGTCCTAATCTAATCCAAGTGGGCCTAAATGGTCATACTTTATTCCTAAGTTTGTTTTTGGTCTAATTACACTTATCCAATAGAATTAGTACATGTGTTAGGGTAATAATAATATCATCTTTACCCTTAATTACCCTATTTACTTTTAACCGTGGTAAAAAAATTAAAAAGTTCCTATTCACCAAAAAAATTCTTTTTATCTCATTGAAACACATTTTACTTACTGACATCAACCGTGTCTCTCGGATTTTTGAAATTCCACTCACAGAAGCGGTAAAATTAAGTTTTATGAAAAATTCATTTTTCTTAACTACCACTTAGTGGTTTCACTATTCATCAAAAAATGAAAGTTTCCCGAAAAATACCAAAAATTAGGCCTAAGATATATTTGATATTATGAATTAAAAAATGATTTCTATTTTACCAAATTCAGAACATATCAGTTACATTAATTAATTTAAAAATTAATTCCCGTCGTCAAAAAAATTGCGTGTTTTTAAGAGATAATAACTATCAAAAGATTGACACTTGTTTATGTCTGGTTTAAATGTGAAATTACATCCAATGAACAACATTGTAATAAATTGTAAAAATGTATTCTAAATATACTTTAAAACCACTCAAATTAATAATTTATCACTATTAATTATTCTGATTAAAAAAGTTGTTTTTAATTAAAATTTAGTAATTTTCACTATTCATCAGAATATGAAAGTTATCCGAAAATTACCACAATTTCACCCTAAGATAATTTCGATATTCCGAATCCAAAAATGTATTCCATTTTGAAAAATAAAATTTACAAAATTTCAAAAACTGGTTATTACTATTCATAACGGGTAGTTTTAATAATATTTTAATAGCATATTGTTGTTTAGTAAAACTCGTTATTGCATACTACACACGCTATCGAGGAAGGTCGTGATTGCGTGTAATGCAAGGAAATTCAAGGATGTGTGTTGTGCAAACTCCTTTTAGTGTAGCGTACAACACAAGACATTAATGAAATTAAAAAAAATATTTTTCATAAAATCTCGGGGTGTTACATTCTACCCCCCTTAAAATAAATTTTTCCCTCGAAATTCGTTACTTTGTAACAAACAGATGAGGATACCTCTCCCTCATCATATCCTCAAGCTCCCATGTAGCTTCTTCTAATTGGTGGTTCCTTCATAAAACTTTCACCAAACGAGTGGTCTTGTTTCGTAGGACTTTTTCGCTACGATCCAGAATCTCTATCGGTTGTTCTTCATAAGAAAGATCTTGCTCCAGCGGTACAACTTCTGAGCTAAGTACATGTGAAGTATCAGGTATGTACTTTCTCAGGAGAGATACATGGAACACATTGTGTACTTGAGAGAGATTCAGTGGAAGCGCCAATTGGTAAGCTACCTTCCCGACACGATCCAGTATTTCAAAAGGACTGATATATCTAGGGCTCAACTTCCCCTTCTTCCCAAATCTCATGACTCTCTTCCAGGGAGATATTCGTAAGAACACTTTATCACCCACTTCAAACTCTAGGTCTTTTCTTCGGTTGTCGGCATAACTTTTCTGTCGACTCTGAGCTGCTCTTATGTGTTGTTGAATAGATCTGACCTTTTCTGCCATTTCATCAACGAGATCGGGTCCTAATAGCTTTCTTTCTCCAACTTCATCCCAGCAAGTTGGAGTCCTGGATTTCATTCCATAGGGAGATTCATAAGGATCCATCTAAATACTGTAGTGAAAGCTATTATTATAAGAAAATTCCACAAAAGGTAGGTGTTGATCCCAACCTCCTTTGAAATCCATAGAGCAAGCTCTCAACATATCTTCTAGAGTTTGAATTGTTCTCTCAGACTGACCATCTGTCTGAGGATGATAAGCAGTGCTAAAACTCAACTCTGTATCCAGAGTATGTTGAAGACTTCGCCAGAACTTCGAGGTAATCTCGGATCCCGATCAGATATAATAGAAAGTGGTACTCCATGCAATCTTACCACTTCCTTTACATATATCCTGGCAAGCTGATCCAGAGATAAATCATCTCTAACAGCAATGAAGTGTGCAGACTTTGTAAGACGATCAACTATGACCCAGATAGCATTATTGCCTTTGGATGTTTTAGGAAGTCCTGTGAAAAATTCCATAGTGATTTTTTCCCTTTCCCATTCGGGTATGGGTAATGGTTGTAACATCCCCTTAGACTTCTGTCTCTTAGCTTTAACTTGTTGACAAACCAAGCATCGAGAGACATATTCAGCAACATCTCTTTTCATGCCATCCCACCAGAAGTACTCTTTCAGGTCCCTATACATCTTCGTGCTTCCAGGATGAATAGAGAATGAAGAACTATGAGCCTCATCCAGCAGCTCCTTCTTTAATTCCGGGATGGGAGGAACACAAACCTAATTCCTAAACTTTATTATCCCATCACAATCAAGGTTGAATTCTGGAACCATTCTCACCTTCTTTTGTAACTCGACATCTTCTTTCGGTGCCTCTTTAATCTTCACATGTATAGATGGTTGAACATTCATTTTAGAAAGATAAGATTTTTCCCCTTCCATTATAATTCCAATATCCATTCTTTGTAAATCCATAAATATTGGATCTTTTGTGATCCTTATCATGGATAAACTAGCATGGTCTTGTCGACTTAATGCATCTGTCACCTTGTTTGCTTTCCCAGGGTGGTAATGGATTGAGCAGTCATAATCCTTAATCAGCTCCAACCATCTTCTTTGGCGCATATTCAGCTCCTTTTGTGTGAAAATATACTTTAAACTTTTATGATTATTATAAATATCACACCTTTCACCATAAAGGTAATGCCTCCAAATCTTTAATGCAAAGATTACCGCAGCAAATTCCAAATCATGTGTTGGGTAATTTTGCTCATGGATTTTCAAATGTCGTGAGGCATAAGCTATCACCATATCATTTTGCATAAGAACACACCCCAATCCCTTCTTGGATGCATCACTGTAGATCACAAACCTTTCTCCACTACAAGGCAGTGTGAGCACAGGTGCACTGGATAACCTTCTTTTCAACTCCTTGAAATTCTCTTCACATTCCTCCGTCCAAACAAACTTGACTCCTTTCCAAGTAAACTTGGTGAGTGGATTAGATAATCATGAAAAATCTTTCACAAAACGTCGATAATATCCAGCCAAACCAAGAAAACTTTGGATCTCAGTTACTGTTGTTGGTATCGACCATCTTTCGATAACCTCTGTTTTTGCTGGATCCACAGATATCCCCTCTTCTGAGATTATGTGACCCAAAAATACAACTTTTTGAATCCAAAATTCACACTTGGTAAATTTGGAATAAAGCTTCTCCTTTCTCAGGGTCTTCAATATAATTCTCAAGTGATCTTCATGTTCTTCCTTGCTCTTTGAATAGACAAGAATATCGTCTATAAAGACTACCACAAATTAATCAAGATAATCTCTAAAGACTCTATTCATCATATCCATGAAGATAGCAGGGGCATTAGTAAGACCAAATGGCATCACTATAAATTCATAGTGTCCATACCTTGTATGGAAAGTCATCTTTGGTATATCATCCCTTTTGACCCTTAATTGATGATACGCTGAACGAAGATCAATCTTGGAAAAGTATTGAGCTCCGTGTAGTTGGTCAAATAAGTCATCAATGCGTGGGAGAGGATATTTTTTCTTGATAGTGATCTTGTTAAGTTCTCGATAATCAATGCAGAGTCTCATTGATCCATCTTTCTTCTTAACAAATAGAATAGGTGCTCCCCAAGGTGACGCACTAGGGCGTATGAATCCCTTATCATGATTCTCTTGGAGTTTCTTCTTCAATTCCTACAACTCAATTGGGGCCATTCTATAAGGTGTCTTTGAAATAGGCAAAGCACCCGGTACGAGTTCAATTGAGAATTCAACTTCACGATTTGGTGGAAGACACGGTAATTCCTCCGGAAAGACATCATCAAACTCCCGTACAATGGGCATATTATTAATCTTGAGTTTCTCACCAACCATTTGAGATAAATAACCTTCATTTAGTGGAATCAAGACCCATAAGATGGAAGAAATTTCCACTGGAAGGTTATGTTCATCCTTGCATCGATAGACGATCATAGATTGATCTGGAATATGAAATGTGACTTCCCTTCTTTGGCAATTGATATGAGCTCCATATAAAGAAAGCCAATCCATGCCATGAATCACATCAAATTCCACTATAGGAAGAATCACAAGATTTGCAGGAAGCACTTTCCCACAAACTTCGATCGGAGAAGAATTATAAACTTTTGATGCGACTGTTGTGCCATTAGGTGTTGTCACAGCTAACTCAACATCTAAATGTTGAGGTAATACGGTGATACCCTTAGAAAATTCTTCAGAAATAAAGGAGTGGGTGGATCCAGAATCAAATAAAACATTTCCTACTTTAGTGTGGATGGTAAGTGTACCTTTCACCACATCATTATCGTACTCCACATCGCTGATAGAAATTGCATTTGACTTTCCTTTGTCTTTAGCCTTAAGAGTTTGTTGGCGTTGACCATCATCATCAACCCTTGGATTAGGGCATTTATTGGCATAATGCCCCATATCCTTGCACTTGAAACATTGAAGTGTAGTAGGGCCATTCTGTGTATCCCTGCCTTTGTTTGCATCACTAGACATCTTCTTCCCATCATCACGGCATTCGAATGCCCGATGACCTTCCTTTCCACATTTGAAACACTTACTTGTCCCTTTAAGACAACTCCCTCCATGTTTATTTCCACACTTTGAGCATAAGGGAAAGATTATCTTCTTTTCAGTGTGCTCTTTAGATTTTCCTTTGAATTCCATTTTCCTCTTCTTATCAAACCGATATGACTGATGGGTTACTCCAATCTCCATCTCAACTTTGAGAGCACATCAAACGATTTCCTCGTAGCTATTAAAGTCCCTTATGGATAAGGCCCTTCGAAGACTTGGTTTTAAGCCACTAAAGAATCGATCGATCTTACTCTCAGGTTGGATAATAATACCAGAAGTGTAGCTTGCAAGTCTTGTAATATTCGCTTCGTATATACCAACAGATTCATCATCCTTTTGCTTTAGTTAAAGAAACTCCTTCTCCATCTTTGTTCGAAGAATACGAGGTAAGTAATTATTGAAAAATAAGTTCTTGAACTCATCCCATTCCATGGACTCAATTTCATCTCTTGGTCTCGTATTCTTGATAAGATTTCACCATTGACCAGCATCACCTTCCAAACGATACACTACTAAGATGACTTTATCATGTTCAGAACATTGAAGAACTGAAAATATATTTTCAGTAGTACTGATCCATTGTTCAGAAACAAGTGGATCAGAAGGCCCACTGAAAGAAGGTGGACGTTGTCTCATGAAGGACTCAATAGAATATTGTTCCCTTATCTGCTCATTTGCAAGTCCAGAATGATTCATAGCTTGTGTAAGTATAGAAATAAGATTTTTCACTCCATCTCCCATAACATTTGTTTGTTCAAGAGGAAAATCATTACATTGTCCATTGCATTGATCAACACGGTTCCTTCGGGTTCCATCCATTGTCTAAAACCCAAAAAGAATAGTGTGAGAGGCAAAAATCATACTAGGGAAAACAACATAATAAAGGGGGAGTATCCTCAATATCTAACATCTTAGGTTATATTCTAAGATTGTTACCGTAGTTCTAGAACTATATCCTATATGTATACTAATCCTTAGGGACATCCCTAGACATACCGTAGAAATATCTCTAGGGATCTTACTAAATTTTTCACATCCTAGTTTCCAAAGGTTGACTAAACCTTTCCTCTGATACCAACTGTAACGACCCATACTTTACATACATTGTTAATACTTCAAAATTGAATCATACTTATTACAACATATAACAAAACCATGAAAGGACCTTATCAGTATAGTGTCTTTAGAAACTGGGAAACATAAACAACTAGTTCATAAAGCATCTACTTTGCCTCCCATTTATTTCATCATCTCTAGAGTCCCTTTTTGGCATATTCTACTTAATAACCTTCTTCCTGACCTAGGGAAATAAAACATACAAAAGGGTGAGCTCAAATTCTCAGTAAGGGTAAACAAAAGAAATATCAATCACATCATATACATAAGCACATAACTTTTGGAAATCGTAACCTGCAAAAGAGATCATAATTTCATATCATGGGATAAATCATTGTAGTGAAATGTAATCCCAATAATCATAACCTAAAACATGAAACTTTGTGGCATACACACATAATCATAGAGATTCATTTCTTATTCATAAAGACTCATTTCCAAGACTATCTTAGTGGACAAAGTCCCTTTCTGAACCGAGTTCACTCCTCGTTTCAGTCCTGTTTCACTGAACCGGTATAACCTACTGTTCCAGCCATGTCTGTCTCATGAGATATAAAATCTTTACCCAATGCATTGGAGGGAGATATAGGTCCCACCCATCTCATAATGATACCATTCATATGTGTGCCACAAAATCATAAATCATACATCATTGCATAACCCATGTAATAAAAATGGGATTCTTAAACAACATGACATCATAAAACAATTCATATAAGATAAAGGAATTCAAAAAAATAATTCCATCACAACATAATCAAATTAATGTAATAATAGGGATAGAAACAGAACCCTATATTATCTTAGATGTAAAATAATTTTGATAATACACTTGAACTCCATTCCTGAGGAAAATATCCTTTCTACCTTAAAAACATTTTTCCTTTCTTAACATGTCATACAATTTTGAACTAAAAGAAGTTGATTAAAAATAAACTTGAAAAATTTTAAATGAAGCTTCTTGGAAGTAATGTTTTAAAAATCCATTCATGTCGTATAAGATAAAAAAATATTCTTCTTGTACTTTTGTCAGAAATTCAAAAAGTACCTCGTACGAAAATGACAAAAGATTCCTTTCATATCATTTACTAAAATATCACCAAAGGGTAAAATTGGATTTAAAAAATTTTAGGTGGATGGAAATAATATTACATATTGAGGAAACATGGATGTGGATGATAAAATACACCCCAGTAAATACCAAAGTATAAACAATCTCGGATAAAAATGAGATTGTGATATTTCCCTTACCTTAGGTCTGATATGCTTTGTACGTGTCCGAACCTCCTGTATAATGATTTAAATAATGTTATTGACTTATTACAGAATAATAATTATTTTTATGATATCATATATGGTCATATTATTAGCTTCTTAGTAGTAATATTTCATTTCTACTTGTTATTCGGGTGTTTATAACTTTTTGTTCTTATGCGTGTTTTGTCGAATAAATTCTTATTCATCTCTTTAGGTTATAGATACCTCATTACCAGAATGTTATTAGTGTAATATATATCATATTCATTCATTCAATTCATTTATATAATCATTATGAAATGAAGATCATGTCGAACGAGTCGCATCACATCGTGGAGACGGTATTCCGTACGTACGCACGAGTGATAATATCGTTCCTATGATCGTGGAATTTTATTGGAGTGTATGTATACTATTTCAGAATCAGTATCACTTTATAATAGTCATATATAGTCATTATTTACACAATTATACCAATCCAAATAAAGTGGTGGTGGAAAATAGATTACACCACGGCGTGGAGACGGTATTCCATACGTACGCACGCGCGGTGATTTCTTTTTCCGTAGGATGGATAGATGGTGAAAGAGGGTTGTTTCATACTTATAATAACATATCAGTATATGAATGATACTGATGTTATTACTTCATAATTAAACACCCTAAGAAGAATAAGTGGAAGAAGAAATAAAGGTGAAAGAATCGGTAACGGAAAGTACCTCTTCTTTGAAGCACCTCTTTGAGACCTCCTCTTAGGGCACTAAAATTGGTCTTTGAGGAAGACCAGAACCTCTAGGATGTTTATAGGGAAGTGTAGAAGAGAATTTGGCAGGGGTTGTCCAATCTTGAAGGCTCAAAGTTGTGTGAGTAAGAGAGGGAGGAGGTGCCCTTTTATAAGGGAGGAGAGGGGCACCTTTGGAATAACTAAAATTATTATTTTATTATAAAGTAAAATTCGGTTTTTAATAGCTCTAAATTGATTTATTTCGAAGCTAAGGTGGGGATGGGTAGAAATCCTCTCATACAATAGAATTTATACAAGGTTAAGTTCCTATTTTAACCTTATCATTTAGTTTTAACATTATGTTAAATAATTTTACTTTTACAGTGTCTTCTTGTGTTCTTACACTATAAGGTTAATAAACTTACTATAAGCAGCCAAACAAAACCCAAGTTATTTATTATTAATATATATAACATTATCTAAGTCATTTTTTCGAACCATATATTTTTAGGAATAAAATAACAATTACTAATATAATATTTGTTTTAAAAACTATTTTATGTCAATTTTGACACTATTTAGTAATTAATTTTTTTGAAACTCATAACAGAATGATTAGTTAGAAAAAAGTTAATTAAATCAATAATAAAATTCCATATTAAACTAGAAAATTAGTGTAATTCATAAAAAGTCTCAAATTACATTTATTTTTGTGTTTATAACATTAATTATGTCAATATTTCATTAATAAGAAAATTACTGCATCATCTTTGTGTCATAAATAAATTAAATTATTTAATATATAAAAATTACAAATAAATTACCATTATGTAGGAAATATTTTTTTCTTTCTAATGAATACTTATAGTCGAATTTATATTATGTATAACCCCATATTAAAAATTATTTACTTATTAAACTTTGATTTTAACTATTTTAACCCTTCTTTAAATAAATTAATAATAAATGTCATAATCTAATCCAAGTGGGCCTAAATGGTCATAATTTATTCCTAAGTTTGTTTTTTGTCTAATTACACTTATCCAATAGAATTAGGACATGTTTTAGGGTAATAATAATATCATCATTACCCTTAATTACCCTATTAACTTTTAACCGTGGTAAAAAAAGTAAAAAGTTACTATTCACCAAAAAAATTATTTGTATCTCATTGAACCACATTTTACTTACTGAAATCAACCATGTCTCTTGGATTTTTTAAATTCCACTCACAGAAGCGGTAAAATTAAGTTTTATGAAAAAATCATTTTTCTTAACCCACTTAGTGGTTTCACTATTCATCAAAAAATGAAAGTTTCCAGAAAAATACCAAAAATTAGGCCTAAGCTATATTTGATATTATGAATTCAAAAATTATGTCTATTTTACCAAATTCAAAACATATCAGTTACATTAATTAGTTTAAAAATTAATTCCCGTCGTCAAAACAAATAGCGTGTTTTTAAGAGATAATAACTATCAAAAGATTGACACTTGTTTTTGTCTGGTTTAAATGTGAAATTACATCCAATGACCAACATTGTATTAAATTGTAAAAATATATTATAAATATACATTAAAACCACTCAAATTAATAATTTATCACTATTAGTTATTTTGATTAAAAAAGTTTTTTTTAATTAAAATGTAGTAATTTTCACTATTCATCAGAATATGAAAGTTATCCGAAAATTACCAAAATTTCACCCTAAGATAATTTCGATACTCCAAATCCAAAAATGTAGTCCATTTTGAAAAATAAAATTTACAAAATTTCAAAAAGTGGTTATTACTATTCATAACGGCTAGTTTTAATAATATTTTAATAGCAAATTGTTGTTTAGTAAAACTCGTTATTGCGTACTACACACGCTATCGAGGAAGGTTGTGATTGCGTGTAATGCAATGAAATTCAAGGATGTGTGTTGTGAAAACTCCTTTTAGTTTAGCGTACAACACAAGATATTAATAAAATTAAAAAGAATATTTTTCATAAAATCTCGGGGTGTTACATATTCCTTATATCCAAAAACTTTGAATATTCCAACAATGATGAAAGAAACAAACCATTAATCAGTGCCAAGTTAGTCAAGAATATCCAATATAATTTATCCAAATCAACCATCTCTTATTCCAAAATTACTACCTCAGTATCAAGACCATATTGAGGATTAACTTTCCTTCAAACATGTATTTTCAAAAAAAAGTTTTAACTTGTTGTTGAGTCACTTTTAATAGTACCATATAATCTCAAATCCTCAATGAAATAGTACTACAGTACAATCCTTATTTATCTCTATAATTCAAATAACCAGTACATCATTGATACAACACTCAAATGAAATAATTATTTAATAACAACATAATAACACTAGTCATTCCTCTTCATCTGTGGTAGTATCATAACTTTATTATTATCCAATAGCATCATTTGGGGCATACTCTGATGATTTGAACATTGATTCGCATAGTGTCCCCACTCCTTGCAGATGAAGCATTGTACATTTGAAACCTTTTTCTTACCCTTATAATCACGAACGTGGAGTCATTTTTCTCCACACTTTTAACATACTCCCATTCCATTCAAACATTTTCCAAGGTGATTCTTTCCACAGTTATCACATATGAGAAAATCCTTCTTTAACTTCTTCCCTTTATCTGTTCTTCTCTCTACCATCCTTTTTTTCTCTGGCTTCCCTTCAAATCCATAGGACTCTGAGAATTCTTTACTTATCTTATCAACACATGATATTATTTCTTCATATGATGATAACATGTTGGAGACTATTTCTTTTATAAATTTTGGCTTAAGACCGTGAAAGATATGATCCTTCTTAATCTTTGGATCATGTGTATTGTTGGTGTTCTCATTCCTTCTACTAGGAACCATTTCTAAACAATTGCATACACTAGATTAGTTTATAAATAGTAATACCAAATCCCAATCTTGTAAAACAATTAACATAAATTAAACCGTTTATAGATATAATACATAATCATAAAAATGTATTCTTTGAAGAAGTATATACTCATAAACCCTTCATAATGGTTTTTAAAAAAAAATTATCCTAAGCATGTCCCATGGGAGTGTCGTAACCAAGAGTGCAGCAAGGACCATTGTCGAGCACCGGTTCTTGTTCGAGTCTAGCTCAAAGTGGTTTTTTCAGGTTTTACCCCTAGGTACATATGTGCCAGAGCCGCCTCAACTTGATCGTATCCAAACATGGATGTATTTCTTGGAAAACACACAAAATCTCTACAGTACCAAAATTCTAAAAATTTATTCTATACTAATCCTCAAATTCTATCTTAGGGTAATTTGATCTAGTCATATTTTATCTAAATCTAGTTTCCAAGGTTATTTCTAAACTTCCTCTGATACCAACTATAATGCCCCGACCCCAGTTACCCAGAGTCGGTGCATTATTTTAATACATTGGCAAGATTACAAGGAATCGAGTCCCGAAGGACTGGTCGGTTTAGCAGTCTTGGAAAATTGATTACATACATGAATGTTACATTACACTTTATAAAATACAACACAACATAAATAATCCTTTATGAATGCCATTATACCCTTAGCTTAACCCTGCATATCAAATCACAATACACTTCTTGGAATCCTAGAAAAAATAAAACATAAAAAGGGGTGAGCTCAAATGCTCAGTAAGGGTAAGAAATATAGTGTAAAATAACATAAATTTTAACCATGTTGAATAATTTAAACTACATGCCTTTACCAATAATAAACATGAATACATTTATGGCAATAATATGAGCTGAGTAAATAATTCCATAATAAAACATAATCATGGGTGTTATACTAATCGAATGACCACATGAACCATCAATATAATTTCCATAATGAGGGAATGTATAATGCCAGACATTCTAAAACATTTTTTCAAGGCCTCATCCAAGAAGTCTAAAAATGATTATGGCCTCGGTCAAAACCGTAAATCAAATTAGGAAAAGGCCTCGGCCAATTCCATGTCTAGTTGTCTCATGAGACCTACCAATGCATCGAGGAGCTATAGCCGGCTCCACTCGTCACTTACTATGTCCAATAAATTCCTCATATGAAAAGGTTGAAACATAACATAAACATTCGTATCATAACTAGGATATGAAATGTCAATAATTTAACCAAAAACCCTGAATGGTATAAAAATAACATATCCACAGTCAAACATATCACAAAACCTTCAATACAATATGGAAGTTTTGTATCATAATAAATAAACTTCAAAAGAATATTAAAATCCATTAAATTATTTGACATAGATAGAAATTATTTTTAAAACTCTTTGATTGAAATATCCCTTTTCATGAAAACATTTAAAAGTCACACAATTTAAAAAGGAATACATTTAAAGACATTTTTGAATCAAAGTTTCCCATACCACTTTGAAAATTTTTACAGTAATTATCATTTTAAGACATTCATTTCCATTTAAATAAATCCTTAAAACCATTTTTCAATCCTGGACATTAATTAGAATGGTTTAGAAGAATAAATATTTTAACATTTAAAATGATGTTGACATAGATGAAATCAAAAATATTTAAGAGAAATATCTCTTTTTTTGAAATCATTTAATAGTCACATAATTATAAAAGAAAACATTTCATTTTAAAATATTCTTATAAGATTGTAAGGGATGCTTCGACAATTTTATAACAGTGTAAAATATCCACACCCTCCGTATAAGTTAAAAAAACATTCTTACCTCAATTCTATCAAAAAGGTTAAAAGGACCTTATTTGGAAAACGACGGAAAGATTCCTTAATAAAAATATTATAAAAAGTCAAAAAAGGGTATTAATGACTTTATCCCGTAGTCTATAGAATAGTAAGAATGTTTTGAATTACATTTTTAAGAAACATGGATGTTGATGATAAAGAGGTCCCAGTAGATAATTAATTATAAACAACCTCGGATAATAAAGAGATTGTGAAATTAACCCTTACCTTGTATTTTTCCTTTTTCAAGGGTAGTTTAACCTCCTGTATAATGTTTAAATGATTGTTATTAAATTATAAAAGAATAATATATATTAATATGATGTCATATATGATATTTTAACATTGCTTTGTTAATGATATCTTATTATTATCATCGTTTCGGGTGTTAACGGATTCATTTTTCTTTGTATTCTTTGTTATGTGAGTCATAATAATTATGGATGGGATGTATATTATTCATATCCATAATTATGTAAATTCTTAAAACATTATTTTTAATCATCAAATGAAAATTGGTCTTGAATGGATAAGATGGGGAATGGTTCTCATCGCATTCGTGAAACGGTAGTCCGTACGTACGCATGAGCAAAAATATCATTATTTTGATATTAAAATAATATGTAATTGTATGGTATATCATATATACAGAATCATAATCATGTTTTATTTATTATTTACATCAATTACACATCATTATCATACCCATCCAAATAATAATGTATTGAATAACAATTACACCACGACGTGGAGACGGTAGGCCGTACGTATGCACGTATGGTGACATGTCATTTAATGGATGGATAGAATACTGAATATGGTCATACCATATTTTTAATAACATCACATTATATATAATATACTGGAGTTATTACTTTAGAATAGAAATAACAAAGAAATAATAAGTGGGTGAAGAAAGGAACTTGAAAGAGGGTGGTGAAATCATTACCTCTTATTCGGGTTCTTCCTTTTGATTTGATCAAAAGGGCTCCTTAAAATGGATTTCTGACTATAGGAAGGCCTCTAGGATGAAGTGGGGGAAGTTTAGAGGATATTGGTGCATGTTTTGGACGAACTAAAAGGCGTTGAAGGTATGAATTTGAGATAAGGGGGAGTTCCCTTTTATAAGAGGGGTGAGGGTCACCTTAGGAAAAGCTAGAAATATGTTTTTATAATAAATTCATATTCGGTTTCTAATGCATCCAAAGTGGATTATTTAAAGGTTAAGGTGGTTATAGGTCTAAAAACACTCAAAATATAGGTTCTATACATTTTTTTGTCACTATATTAACTTTATCTTTTTTATTTAACTCTTAGTTAAATAATGTGACCTTTACCATGTCTCTTTTTATTTTTATATTATATAGTTAATAAACTTACTATATACTTCCAAGAGACACCCAAGTGGTCTAGTAATGTTAAAAATATCATTATATAAGTCCTTTGGTCAAACCATATATTTTTAGGAATATAATATCAATTAATAATATAATATTTGTTCTAAAAACTCATTTATGTCTATTTTGGAACTATTCAATAATTGATTTGTTGTTAAAGTCTTAAAAACTTTATTAATTCAAACCAAACTCATTTAAGAAATCCTAACATGTCATATTAACCAATTAAATTTTTTAACGGCATCAAAACTTTCAAATTATATTTATTTTAACAATTATAATACCAATTATTTGATTCATTCATTAATAAGGAAAATACTGCATCATTATTGTGTCATAAATAAATTTAATTATTCAATGTATAAAAATTATAAATAAAATATAATTATATAGGAAATATTTTTATATTTATAATTAATATATATAGTCTAAAATATAAAATATATAACCCTATTTAAAAATTGTTTTTCTAAACGATATATGCTTATGTCATTTTTCGTATTTACTTTAACTTAATTAATATAAAGTGTCATTATCACTTACAAGTGGATCCATGGCAACCCAAAATATACCCAAAGAATCCCATGCTCGAACATGTATCAAAAAATATGTTTAGGACATGTTTTAGGTTAATTTAATATTATTATAATATTATTATTTTACCCTTATTTACCGGATTTATCCTTTAACCATGGTAAATAAAATATTTACCGAAGTAATTA
The DNA here is from genome assembly GCA_963277665.1 of Viscum album. NCBI lineage: Eukaryota > Viridiplantae > Streptophyta > Magnoliopsida > Santalales > Viscaceae > Viscum > Viscum album. The sequence goes on from OY728125.1 coordinate 281,690,470, forward strand.
TTCAAAATGTCTAAGAATAAGAGTTACCTATTTACACAATTTAGAAATCATGATTCCAAATATGGAATCCATTTTTCCAAATTCAAAACACATAAGTGGCAGAAATTAATTGAAAATTAATTCTTGTTGTCAAAACAAAAAGTGTGTTTTTAAGAAATAATAACTATCAAATGATTAACACTTGTTTATGTCCGGTTTAAATGTGAAATTATGTCCAATTACCAAAATTGTATTAAATGGTAAAAATATATTCTAAATATACTTTAAAACAATTAAAATTTATAATTTAAGAGTATAAATTATTTTGATTAAAAAAGTTCTTTTCAGTTAAAATATAGTATTTTTCACTATTCACCAAATACGAAAGTTATCAGAAAAACACCAAAATATTTATTTAAACTAAATTATTATGTCCTGATTCGAAATCAGAATTTTATTTTGTCAAATTGAATATATAAAAGTTTCAAATATTGGATTTAAAAATGGTTCATCATTTAAAGGCAGTAAAATTGCATTTTTTGAAAAATACTTCTTTTATCTGAAAACAAAAATGAATTTGTTCTTACATTATGTCTAATAAACTCATAATATGGATTATAAAATTATAAGGATTATATAAAGATCCAAATTCAGTTAATAATATTCATAACCACTTGTGAACGGCTAGTTTGGTAAGTTGTGGTTTGCTTGAACTCAGTGTTGCGTGTAGTGCAAGTTATTGAATTACTTTGAAGAAATAACGTACTATGAAATTTTAGGGTGTTACATATTCCCTCTCTTGGTTGAAACCTAGATGTTAGGGTTGATGTGTAGTCTGATTTTCTGGATGTTTTGGGTGTGTAGTTTGATCTTCAGGGTGTATTCTTCCTCCTCTAAGAGTTTCGTCGCATTCTCATTCCATTGAGGTAGGTGTCTCCATAATTTTCTTTTTCAACGCATTCTGTTGATTATTGGGTGCTTTTAATTAAATTTCAAACATGATTCGCATATTTATAATGCACATAGTAAGTTTATTGTGATGTTTTTTTGTTGGTATAAATAGTTAAAAATAGGGGTTCAAAGTGATTTTTAAAATATGCCTAAGTAAATGTGAACCTAAGGTGTTTGTTGAAATACCATGTACTCTATTAAAATGAAATTGGGTGTTTTGAGAACTTTTTATCCTTATTAATGTTATGGTAGCATTTTTTTATTGTGAATTTCACATTGTATGTGTGACTTGCTAATTTTTATGGCTTTATGGTTGTAGTGATTTTTTTTTGGAGGATCCTTTATATTTTTAAAGGGGGGTTTTTTGCTCTTCAAATTATGTAGAATTTTTGGGTTTGGTTTGAAAATAAAGTAGTAAATATAAAGAGGTTTATGGGTATTTTATTGGAAGTTTGGATCATTTTATTATATGCATGGGTGCACAATGTGCACAAATGGATGTACCATCAAATGAAGATGGAACATTGAAATAATGGCTCTTTGATCTTTAAATGGCATGTTGGTATGTTGGGTAACTTGAAAATGGTTTCGAGTGTGTTCCTTAAACCTTGGCCCATTTGGTACTTTAGAAAGGACATTTGGTTTCTAAATGATACAAAATCCCATTTGGAAACCTTGGTTTTTTTTGTGAATTTTCATTTTGGTTTTGAAATAGTGTTGAAAGTGTAATTGGTTTTGAAATGTGAAGGACCCTTTGGTAAGTACTCGTGTATATGGGGTTTCACATTGTTTTGGAAATGGTTTGGAAATGTTTTTGGTAAATGCATTTGGATGTGTAAAGTCAAAGGCTCATTTGTAAAGTTTGCATGTTTTTAGAGAAATTATTGAATGTTTATATGATGTGACGGCCTAGTTAGAACATTTGATAATGTGATGTGTAGTGGTAAATCTTATTGGGGATTTACCTATATGGGTTATCGTATAGGTAGTGTCTGTTTTTGGGGTAGGCAAGTGCGGTGAATGAAATCATGGTTTTCCATGTGTGCGAGAGCCTCCTACTTACACAGTTTACTTTTAACATGAGTTCTTAGGTGTCTTTCAGAGGATCAAGTGACAGTTTATTACTAACCTCTATTAGACAGGTTGGTACATCTAGATTAGCTAAGAGTCTTGGTGGGATGTGCCATTGGATTATTCAGTTGATCATAGAAGTTGGTTATTGACTAGGGAGCTTCACAATATATTGATAGGTGGTTCTGAACCGAGTACATAAAGGGTTCACTCTAGGTATGTTTAGAAAGTGCCCATGCTTACTATATGTATTTTCTTATTTACCTTCAACCTCATTTATTTTCTTGTTTATTCCACCTATTTATTTTCTACATAACCTGGTACTTTTTTTGGATTTTGGTATGGGTTTTAGTTCTTAAATGGTAACCCATTTTGAAAATAAATATGTACTGTATAATGTTTTGAAAAAGGAAAATGTGTTAATTTATTAGAATGTGAAAACCAATTTTTATAACCGTATTTCAAACTAGTGTTAATGGACTATTTTCAGGAAAGGAAAACTATGGATTCTATGGTGAATTCCTACTAAGATATGTATATTACACCCTACTTGTACCTTTCATTATCTATAGATCTGAGTTGTCTTTTAGGTTTTGGTTCTTGGTTTGTGTGGTCATTATTGGACGAGGTTGTTTGGTGGATGGTGGTGACCTTGAAGTCACTGGGAGATCATGTTGGTAATATTTTGTTCACTGTTATGTTTTCTTGTTTTCTTAGCTATATCTTTTAACTGATTCAGTTAGTTATATTTATTTGAGATTCAGTTGTTGGTTATCTATGTTCTCAGTTTTATTTATTTGATCCTTGTTATTGGGCTGAAATCGTTCCCACTTGTATTTTATTTAATGCCTGACACTAGTTTCCAGCCTGTGGGGATCGGGAATACCCTTTGGGCCATGTCTCAGACCAGGAAGGATGCTGGGTTGGATGAAACTCCATTCTAGTTCATGAAAAAATGGTATCATAGCAGGATCGTTTTATTTAAGGTGTTCGGTAGATTGGAAACTAGGACTGTCATGACTTAGGAGGTAGGTAAGGGAATAAATACATGAACACTTTCTCTTCCTGAACCTTGAGTCGCTAGGGGTAGTCTAGAATTTGTGTCTTCTATCTTTGTTTTGGATTGAGGGATGAAAATGGAGGTGATTTGGTGTCAGGTTTTGATCTCACATGGAGTAGTGACTCATGAAAAGTCCAATTACATGGATCAAAGTCCTATTAGTTGTTAGTTCTTAATTAGGGCATGACCCACTACCATGTCTCTAGGTTAGGCATGACTACTAGTCCCTCTTTCAATTATTTTGGTGCAAGTTGAGTTTTGTTTTGGTTTTGGTTGGTGTGAGTTGGTTTTTGGGAATGAAACCAGTCTATGAAAATGAAAAATGATTCTTCAATTTGTTTTGAGTTGAAAATTTAAAATGGTTTTTGAGAAAAGAGAGAGTGGTTTTGAATTTTGAAACGTTTTTCTAAATGTTTGGGTTTTTATGAGTAAAGGTGTTGTTTAACCCTTGGTACTCTTTATAGAAGGTCACATGTGTGTGGGTATGTACGGAAAGTGCATGTGGGAACTTTTTCGTGGATGATGTAAGAAGAATTGGTTGAAAAAACATGTGACGGTTCATAAGATTCTATGGGTGAGTGTTTGGAATTTTAGGTTGACTTGGTCTTTCTAAAATGGACATAAATGAGAAATTGATTTTAGAACTAGGTTTTCTTTTAAAGAGTGGGTTCTTGTTGTGAAAAAAATGGATTTATGTATTTGGAAAGTGGAATTGAAATAAGGAAGTCTTGAAAATTAAAATTGAAGGGAGATTTTTAAAAAGGGAATTTTCAGTTGTGTTTGTGTATGTCGGACATGTGAGCCTATTATTTTGGATCGAGATGTTCTTTTCAGTTATTTTTTGGGTTAATGTTAGTTTTGAATTGGTTTTTTTTGTTATTTAGAATATTCCACCTAGAAAGGTCCTCAAATTTTCTATAATTTTATACCAAACTCTTGGTTATTCTCGAGTGTTTCCTATCCTTCATGGTGATCGAGGTTTATTAGATGTAGTGCAATGGATTTAAGAGGTTGAGTGTATCTTCAGATTATTTGGAACTCCCAAATCCATTAGAGTCTGACCTATTCTAGATTTGTTTGAGGGTCCAGATTTGGATAGATGATAGATGTTTTTTCCCACCATTGATGCAAGTTGGTATGGCATGGGAGATGTTTAAGAACACTTTTATCCAAAGTTTAATACATAATGAGTTGAAGATGAGGAAGGTGGATAAGCTATGGGATGTTTGAAAAGGCCAGTAGTTAGTGAAATCATATGTTTACCACTTCAAAGAGTCGGTTTACTTCTCTATGGAGGCAGCGTCATAAGATCAGTTGAAATTTTCCCTTTTCATTTGGGGTCTTCATTAAGAGGTTATGGAAAAATTACTCTAATCTGGTGAAACCTATTTCGAGAAGTGGGTGGATGAGGCATTTTTAGCTGAGTTTGTTCTCAGGGTGCAGTCAGTGGTGGTTGGATCTTGTGAAGATTCCCTATTTGGTGAGAAGGGCGTTCTATAGGAAACCTTTCCTAAAAGTCTTCTTCATTGGGTCTGATCTTTAGTTCTTCATACCGTTCATTTGTATGCCAGTAGTGTAGTCAGTTCGGAAATATGAAGTCTTCTTCTTTCAATCCTCTGAATGATTACTATCATTGTAGTTGTTTTGTTCATTTGGAGCTGTTTTATAGGAATGTTTCCCCAAAAAGGAGCCTTAGATGAGGAATTTAGTGTCTGACTATGAGGTAAGAGATGCTTCAGTCACTAGGGCTCCATCCACAAGCCTGTGAGTGAAGCTGGTGCATAGTCAAGAATTTCTGGGGTTGTGTGGGAAACCCCCTTGGCCTACTTTTGTCTCCCATGTTGGGATGGAAATGTTTTAATTCTCTTTGTTTTAGTTTTGTTATTGTTGTAAGTTTATCATCTCATTGTAATGGTGTAATATACTTTTTCTAACATAATCTAATCAATTGTGTCTATATGAAGGTGGATATTTGATTTATTTGTTTGTTTTTAAGTGTGTTTATCCCTTATATGGATTGGTTTTGGTTTTAGCAGTGATCATTTGGAGATGCTTATGTCTTGTAGAAGTGAAGTATTGTGTTCTTGATCACTGTTTGGTTTGGTTTCCTTCTATGGGTTTACCCTATTCTAGGGACCCTTAGCTTGTGGGGGAGATTTCTGGTTTGAGTTGGGAGTTCTTGGGGTCCTGGTTTGTTGGGACACTTAGTAGTGGGTTTCCAGTTTAAAGATTCCATGCAAGTGAGTTATTATGGTGGGGAGAACCCCTTTCTATTTTTGCCTAATTATTGTGTTGTGGTTTCCTTTAGTATTGGTCAGCATGTCTAGGGGAGTAAAAGGCCCACCCCGAGGTTTTTGTATTCTTTTAATTTTGATCAGACATGGATTGGAGTTTTGATTATCTTTTGGATGAGTGAATTTCTAGGGGTAGAAAGTGATTGTTATGGGGATAATTTTCACACTCAACCTTGGATACTCTCTTATTTTATTCTTTTATTGACCTTGGGTCTTTTCAGTTGAAGTTTGGGTTGATTTCGGGTTAAAATTTCCAAATTTTTGGATGTCTGGGTGAATTTTGGCCTATGTATGGGCACCACACGGTTAGTGGAAACCATGCGGCCCAGACCAGGTAACTATGTGGAAAGTCCGAGAATTGGACAGAAGCTGCCGCACAATTTTTTCATGGTAGACCAAACCTTGTGGCTTGGTCATGTGGTTGGTTTCCTCATAGAAAGTTGCTACTTCATGGTTTGGTAAACCATGCAGCCAAACCTTATGATCAGATCAGATCATTAAAATAAAAAAAAACCCCTATTATAACTTATACCCATTTTTACCATAAATTGGACCCCTCCTCTTGGTTCATTTTTGGTACATGAAGGAAGGACCCTAACCCCTTCTCCTTGGCTCCTATTATCCCATGGATCCATCATTGACGTACTAAGGTGAGTTTCTTAAGGTTTTGGACCCTTTTCCCCTATTCTCCTCCTCCTATATCTATTTCTTGGTTTCTATTTTGTAGGACATCTCTTGGAAAAACCCTAGATGTTAGGGTTGATGTGTAGTATAATTTTATTGATGTTTAGGGTGTGCAGTTTGATCTCTGAGGTGAATTCCTCCTCCTCCAATAGTTTATTTTCATTCAAACACCATTGAGGTAGGTGTCTCCATACTTTTCTATTCTGATTCATTTTGTTGATTCTTGGGTGATTTCAATTAATTTTTAAATATTATTCACATATTTATAATGTGCATGTTTTGTTTATTGTGGTGTTTTTTTTATTTTTAGAAATGTTTAAAAATAGGGTTTCAAAGTTATTCTTGAAATATGCCTAAGTAAATGTGCATCTAAGGTGTTTGTTGAAATGACATGTATTCTTTTAAAATTAAATTGGGTGTTTTGAGAAATTTTTAGCATTATTTATGTTATGTTTGGAATTTTTTATTATTAATTTTTCATTGTATGTCTGACTTGGTAATTTTTATGTCTTGATGGTTGTAGTGAAATGTTTTTGTAGGATCCTCATGATTTTTAAAGGGTTTTTTTATTCTCATTAAATTATACAGAATTGTTGGGTTTGGTTTAAAAATAAAGTAGTGAATCTAAATTGGGTTTTAGGTTTTTTCCTAGGATTTTGGATTGTTTCATTACATGTTATCAAATCCATGGTTGCACAATGTTTACACATGGATGCGCCTTCAAATGAGGATGATACTTTGAAATAATGGTTCTTTGATCTTTAAATGGCATGTTGGTGAATTGGGTAACCTGAAAGCGATCCTAAGTGTGTTCCTTACAACTTGGTCTGTTTGGTACTTTAGAAAGTATTGTTGGTTTCTAAATGGTACCAAAACTTGTTTGGCATCCTTTTGTGAATTTAAATTTTGGTTTTGAAATAGCGTTGAAAGTGGAATTGGTTTTGAAATGTGAAGGCTTGTTTTGATAGTTCTAATGGAAGTGGTGTATCACATTTTTTTTGAAATGGTTTATAAATGTTTTGGGTAAATGCATTTGGATGGGTAAAGTCAAAGGAACTTTTATAAAGTTCTCATGTTTTTAAATAAATTATTGAATGTTAATATGATGTGATAGCCTGGTTGGAATGTTTGATAATGTGATGTGTAGTGGGATATCATATTAGGTACTTCCCTATATGGGTTATCGTATAGGTTGTGTTCGTGTTAGGGATAGGCAAGTGTTGTGATGATAGGTAAGGTGATTCACATGTTTGAGGGCCACCTACTTACATAGTGTACTTTTATCTTGGGTTCCTATGAATATTTTATATGATCTACTGATGGTTCTTTATCAACCCCGACTATACGGATTCATACCCCCTTGATTAGCTTAGAGGCCAGGTAGGATGTTCCATTGGATTGTTCAACTGAGGGAGGCTAGTTGGTCAATGATTAGGGAGATTAACCATACTCTGAAAGTTGGTTTCAAACCAAGTATGTCTAGAGGTCATTCTATGGATGTTTAGGAAATTTCCCTGGTTACAATCTATATTTTCTTGTTTACCTTCTACTAAATTTATTTTCTTTTTTATTGTACCTATTTATTTCTTTCATAACCTAGTACTATTTTGTTTGTATTTTGGTATGGGTTTTGGTTCTTTAATGGTAAATAATTTTGAAAATAAATATATTGTGTGTAATGTTTTGAAATAGGAAAAATGTGTTAATTTATTAGAATGTTAAAAACCTATTTTTAAAACATTATTTAAAACTAGTGTTAATGGACTATTTTTGGGAAAGTAAAAGTATGGATTTTATGGGTTTTCTTACCGATCTTTGTAGCTCACGCCCTACTTGCATCTTTAGGTGTTGGTAGACTCGAGTTGTCTTTTAGGTTCAGGTTCTTGGTTCTTGTTCTTGTTGTTGGAGTAGGTTCTTTGGTGGATGGCAGTGACCATGAGGTCATAGAGAGATCGTGTTAGTAATAGTTTGGTGTTTGTTCTATTTTCTTGTTTTCTCATATTTATCTTATAAATGAATCAATTTTAATATATTTATTTGAAATTCATTTGTTGGTTATTTTCCTGCTCGGTTTAATTTATTTGACCCCGGTATTGGGTTGAAATCATTACCACTTGGATTTTCTTCTATGTCCGACACTAGTTTCCAACCCGTGGGTATTAGGAATGCCCTTTGGGCTAAGCCTAGAACTATGAGAGATGTCAGGTTGGATGGAACACCATTATGGTTCGTGATAGTTTATTTCTTTGAGTTGTCCAACCACCATTCACATTCATTAATGAAATCTCAAATAATATATTTCTCCTTTGAATTATTAAGTTACGATATTATTATCACAAATAATATAAAAAAATTCTAAATCTAGGGAACCTCCTTTGATACTAATTATTTGGTCCTTATGAGAATGAAAAAATTGTTGGGGTGGGGAATTAACCCGTTTAAACCTTTTAACCCACCTATCAAGGTTAATTTAATGCAACAAAAATATAAAGAGAAATTGAAACCATTATTTCATTATATAAATTCAAATCTAAATGACCATACTCTCTTATTCTCCCCTCTCAAATGCATAAAAATATGACACCAACTATAATGGACTCTTTGAATTGTAAAGGGATTCACCACCCTTTACAACTTCTGTAATGACTGAATGTTTTTCAATTGAAGTTCCCTTCATATAATGATGTCATAAAATCATATAAAAACACAACATAATGAACTAATAAGTGCTAAGTGACTTTTAAACATAAGTTTGTCACTTCTATGTTTGGAATTTTGAAAATCCGACATACACGGTTGCAATCAGAAAGTTATTTGTAATATGATAAGAAAAACTTATTTTTTTGGTGAATAGTAACCTACCCTAATGAATAGTAACATACCCTTATGAATAGTGATATACCCTAATGAATATTAATTTTACCTATGATAATATATAAATATTATTCAAGTTGAAAGTATGATATACCTATATTTTAAAATGAGTGAATGAATGTTTTAAAACTGGTTTTGATAATAAATGATGATTTAAATTAAATAGTAAAATAATCATATTTAGAAAACTATTTTTGAAAAATGGACTTCATTTTTGGATTCTACACGTACAAAAATTGTTAGAGTGAATTTTTGATATTTTTCTGAAATTATTGAATTTTTTATGAATAGTAAAAATACAATAATTTACAATAAATGCTAAATAATGGATTTATTGAGTCATTGATGATGTTCTGTTGATGTAAGACTAATTGGTTTCATATCACATGATAAAATTACTATTCTTGTTCAAGGAAGAATCGCTATTCTTTGTCTTTTGGGGAAATAATAAATTAATGGATTTTATATTGAGAAATCCCCTCTCTTCTCCACTATAAAAACTCCCCATAACTCCCTCTTCTCTTCACTCCCCTCAAGCCTTGCGCCTTTAAAATATTCTGCCCAAATATCCCCCCAAGGTCTTCCCACATGTCCAAATTCTCCCAACCTCTTAAAAATACCAAAACCTCTCCCCTTAAGAGGTTCTCAAAGGAGGAAGTCTCAAGTGGTAAATTCCTCTTTCCAATTCCTTCATTTCTTTCAAGCTCTTCTTTTTTTTATTTCCTCACCTCCCTTCACCAAAATAGTATGATAAATCTAGTAAAATACATGCAAAGTAATTTTTTCATACTAATGGGATATTTCATTGTCTTCTCTCCTTTCCCCACCTTTTATTTGAAAGAAATGAAATCATCGTTTGAGATGTGCTAATTTAGCACATTCAAGGAGAACAGTTTCTCAATTTATATTATAATATTTAATTCTTGTAATGAAACCATTTGTGTTATGGTTGAACCAGATTATTATATATGTAATATATCCTCTTTTTATTTCTATAATCCTTTTGTAAAAATGGTATTAAGTTATAAAGCAAAACATTTTCTTTGTAATCAAACCCACTGATTACCAAAAACAGTTGTCACTATGGTTTTATATAATATTTTGACTTCAATATAAGTAAACAATTTAAATTTAAAACCATGTAATCTTATGGATGTTCACTAATAGAATATAACTTCATTTATGGACAACCACATCCATCTTTTATGTTTATCCGAACTTGAATATAAGTGAACCGATCTTTTAAAACCAAGTAAACAAACGAGCTCGAACAATGAAATTAAACCTTATAACTAATCAAGAAGGCCTTGAATGAACTAAAAATGGTTGTAATAAATAAATTACATATAGGATAAGTTCTGGAATTATGAATTAATAAGCCTAATTTTCTTATTCAGGTATTTAATAACAAGTGGAGAACACCAATGGATGTAAGGTAGGGGATCATCTCTATTTCTCTCTTAATCAAGATTATCCTCTATGATATGCTTTTTAGGTGTAATTATGAATGATGGGGTATGTTTTCAAACCTCCCTCTTACTTCCCTAATGTTTTATAAGTTATGAGAAACCCCTTATCTCTCCCATCAATCCCTCTTAGTTACACTCGATATCATACCGATAAACCGTAATGAATACCTCCCGAGCTTCCTTTATTCCTTCAGGTTGCTCTATCTTTCTTTTTTTCCAAAAAGTAGTTGTTTTTATTATTATGTAAAACTTCTACATTGTGTTTATATTCTCCAAAATCATGTTCCTTGATCCATCTGTCATTCTCTTTTAGTGATACACTTGCTTTTAAGTGAATCCATCCTCGATACTTCCCAATAAGCACACTCGTTTTAAAGGAACTTCCCAAATTTTTACCCAATTTCAAGTGAACTCTATCATATTTTTTAATCCACCATTTTATTTATAAAATTTGTATTTTTATTATGAAAACCTTCTTGGTTAAATTCTAGTTTAATATAATATATTTTCCGCTTTTCAATTTTAAAATCTCTATAGTATTTTCCTTAAAACCGCACAAAAATGTTTTATTGCTAATGTTTCTAAAATACATATCTTATATCTCATCACTTCAGTTTTACACCACATACAATTTTATATGACTATTTTACCCTATGAACGTCCATGTATGTTATAATCCTTTCCTTTCAGGGACACTTTCGTGATACGCCAATTAGTTATGATTTATGTCATGATTGTGGTACCCATTTCTTTCCATGGGTACCCTTATGTTTATGTATGGTGGATTATGTATGATTATATATGTGGTATGAATATTTATGTGGCATGAATATTAATGAAAATGTTGATATGGGTGCACCCAGATAGTGATCCAATGCATTGGTTAAGGTTAACTCTCATGAGATGCGATGTGAAACAGGATTGGCGGTTAGCCTTGACCCATACTAAAATGAGAAACAGGATTGGCAGTTAGCCTTGAACCATACTAAAGAAATGTTTTATGATTCTGAAACATTTATATGATTCCATGTTTATATGATTCCATGATTATACGATATGATTTCATATGTTCCATGCTTTGGATATCTTTATGTCATTCCTCCTAACTTATATGCTTAAGATGTATCCTTATGTTCATTACCTTACTAGGCTTTTCAGCTCACCCATTTATTAATGTGTTCCCCATGGTACCCTATGCAGATCTAAGGGCTCAAAGGAAGTTAGGATCTCTTTATGGAGACTAAATAAAGAAGTGTTTTTTAGCCCCCTGTTTTATGTTATATATACCTAGTCTTCCAAGACACTAGACTTAAAGATCCTTGGCTTGTACTCTGATGTATAATTATGCTTAAAATCATGTAATGTTATATGTAGAAGGATTGGGTTGCTATGGTTGGTATTAGAGGATGGTCTAGTTATTTTTGGAGATTAGGAATATATCATCTTAGTGAGAACCTTAGGGATGAGTCTAACTATTAGAAAAGCATCCTAAATTTTGGTGAGTATTGAGTAAGTGGTTTATCAAGAAAATACATCCCTTTCTGGATACAAGCAAGTAGAGGCAGCTCTGGCACAGATGTATCTATGGGTAAAACCTAAAAACACCACTTTGAGCTAGACTCGAATGGGAACTGGTGCATGACAACAGGCTTTGCTTCACTCTTGGTTACGAAACTCCCAGGGGATATGCTTTCCTAGATTCATGAGCTTAGTACAAACCATTATTATGGGACAAAAAATCCCATAAGAATATATGCTGAGAAATATATTGAGGATTCCCTATATTTAAACCTAAGGAATCACAAGTTAGGATATACTTATTCTTTATAAGTTTATCCTTTAATGATCAAAGTTTCCTTTTTTATGTTCAATAGAAAAGTATTCAAGTCCTATAATTATATATTCTTCTTTTTAGTTAATGGTGGGAAATAGAAAAACACATTCCAACAACCAATGTGATAGGCAATGTGAATATTTACCTAATGATATGCCTAATATGAAGGGAGTGGGTGGTCAAAATTTCATGATAGTACTAACTCAGTTGGATTGAGTTATGAATAGTAACTGGAATTAGGCATAATTTCATCCTCCTCCACGGAAAGAGAAAGTTGTCGTAGAATCCTTCATGTAGCAAAAGGCTCCCATGTTTAGTTGATCTTCTAATCCCCTCCTTGAGGAATAATGGATTAACTCTATTGAAAAGATATTCTTTTTCCTCTAGTGCTTATAATAAGAGAAGGTGGTACTGGCAGTCTATAATTTTGATTATTAGCATGATCAGTGGTGGAAAATAATCAAGAATACGTTATCCCAAGAGGAAATTGATTCCATGGATTGGGACGAATTCAAGAGGATGTTTTTCAACAAATATTTTCCTCAAAACTGTCATCTCAATATGGAAAAAGAGTTCCTCAGACTCAAGAAGAAGGAAGATGAGTCCATTGGGGCATATGAAGAAAACATTACAAGGCATTCAAGGTAATCCTGTGGTTTTTTCATGAACAATGAAATCCAGGTGGATTGCTTCTATAGCGGACTAAAGCCAAGTCTATGAAAAGCATTGGAAATTAGAGACTTTGAAAATTATGAGGGGATTGTATGTTGTTCCCTAAAGGTTGAAATGGAGATTGGATACTCTCAGTGGTCCCATGGGCCCAGTAAAAAGAAGAAGAAAATGGACAATAATATGGGTGGTTCTTCGAACAAATCCCATGATAGAAAGAAGTATGACTTTCCCCCTCACAAAAATTGTGGGAAGAAGAATATTGGTAACTATCTGATGAGAACCAAGAATTACTTCAAATGTGGAATGTTGGGTCATCTGAACAAGAACTACTACTAGTATATGAAGAATACCACTAATGCAGAAGAAGAAAGGAAAGTTCAGGTCAACATGCATCCTGTAGTGCAGTGTTACAACTGCAAGGAGCATGGGAATTATGTGAACAATTTCTCTAAGCCAAGGGTTTTTGGAGGCAATCAACAACAACCTCAAAGGAAACAATGAAGGGCTTATGTTATCACTACTGCTGAGGTGGATCAAAAAAATGATGTGGTGATAGGTATGCTAGTTATTCATTCAAGAATAAAGAATGTACTATTTGATTCTCGTTCTACGAATTCTTTCTTATCTTGCAAGTTTAGTAGAACTATTCAAACACCGCCTCAAATTTTGGAGGAAAATTTATCTGTGAGAACTATGAATGGGGAAATTATTGAATTCATGGTTTATAACTCCTCCCTGGTTAATATTTGGGGACTGAACCTCCCAGAAAATATCATCATACTTCCTTTAGTGGAGTATGATGCTATCGTGGGCATGGATTGGATATCTTTATACAAATCCAACATCAACTATCGGGAAAGGGAGATCTCTTTTCACATCCCAAAGAATCCTATAATTCTTTACAAGTGTATGGAGGAAGATGAATCTACTTTAGAATCTTCATCTCAAGTGTGGATATTGTTTCCTTATGAGCAAGCATATCTAGCTCAAATGATTGAGACAAAGGAGAGAATCAGGCTTGACACTACTGGAAATGGGGTTTATCCCCACGCATCTATCCCCAAGGTTTTATAAACCATGGGGATAGATGATTTTTAACCATCTATACCCACGGTTTTATTAAAACCATGGGTATTCAGCCCCTATCTATTGGGCTCCATCTCGCTCCCCTCACTTCAACCCTCCATCGTGCTCCCCCCACTTCAACCCTACCTCTTGGCTCTGCCTCCCGGCTCTACGTCCTAGCTCCACTGCGCTCCCCCCACTTCAACCCTACCTCCCGACTCCACCTCCAGGCTCCGCATCCCGGCTCCGCCACGCTCCCCCCACTTCAACCCTACCTCCTGGCTCCACCTCCTGGCTCCACGTCCCGGCTCCGCCGCGCTCCCCCCACTTCAACCCAACCTCCCGGCTCCGCCTCCCGGAGTCCACCTATGCTCTCAACCTAGACCTCCCAGACTTCTCTTCTGCCTCAACATCCAGGCCTTCGCCTGTTGCCCCCATCTCGGGCGACGTCCTCTCTCCCCCCTCTTGGCTCGCTCTCCTCCGAGTATCATAAAATTCATCAGTTCTTTATTATATATGATGTTTCCCATGAGTTCCTACATATATATTTCAATAATTATCCTTCAAATGTAATTGATATTGAGAATTTTGTGTTGGGGGTAAATGATTCATTTGAGAAAGGTCCAATATGGATTGTTGATCGATGAATAAAGGAACTATGAAGGAAGATGAAGCCTATTGTTAAGGTTTTATGGAAGAACATACATATTAAAGAAGATAAATGTGATAAGGAATCATATGTTTAGTATTACTAGACCTACTTGTTAGATTTAGACCTCTAGAGACACATATTAAGGTCAAAAAGTCATTAGAGGGGGATATTGGAACAACCACTCACTTTCTAGGTGCATTCTGCCTTATTTTTAGCCTTTATTAATAGTTTATTTGAGTTATTACATTTATTGGGTGATGTATTGGGTAGATTTTGGGATATTGGGTGGGGGGTTGAGGAATTTAATGGTGATAATGTTTAGAGGGAATAGCGTAGTCCCCCAACGTAACTATGAAGCCTATTGGAGAGGAGTAGTGGGTGATATATGGTAGGGGTACTTTTAGAGCTAACATGGAAACAATTTCATGGTAACTATGTAACTCTAAAGAGAATCAACATCATGATTGTCATAGGGTTTACAAAACCATGTCTCCAAACCATGCAGGTGACTTGAATAGGTAGTGAACTTCCCATGGTTAGAGAATGATTTTTTAATCCAAGCAACCAAACCATTTACATAGAATTTAATCAGCCCTTGAGATATAAATATAATTTATCATTTGTTTTTTGTTATTATTATTATTGATAGATATTATTTATTATCCTTGTAATGGAACTAGATCTCGGATTTCTTATCCAGGTTTAGGATTTACAATGATATCCAAGGTGATCCATTCTAGATTAACTTGGAAAATAAATATGGAAAGATGGTTTTTCCTAATCATTCTCATATGTATCTAGATCTCTCAATTTTGTAGTATCTTGATGGATAGGTCTAAAATGATCCCAGCCCATAACATGTTCTTCAACAAATATCATAATCCTTTAATATTGATGTAGTGATTTGGGGATGCTTCCATGGATATTTGGTTTGTGAGATTGATTCAAGTGGTGAACATTGATGTTGGGCTTCAATATGTTGAATGCAAGATGTTCTTACCATGTTATGATTTTGCAATTATATAAAAATATATGATATGAAATACTCATGCGTGTGTTTTCATACCATGAAAATTCTTTTAAAATGATATGCTTATGCCTCTATATAGATAAAAAGATTCCTTACTATGACTTGGGTATATATATATGTGTGTGTGTGGATAGTATACTTATACTATCTTGTATCAATGTTAAAAGTGGATCCTTCATGAATTCATTAATCCTATATAGGGGGAGAATTTGAGATGTGATTCATGATGAATATGGTGGGGTCTTGAATGAAAAATGGAAGGAAATGAAGTCCTTGAGGCATTAATGGAGTCCGGAAGTGGGGAATGATGACATTGTAGTATGACCTGAGATAGTTGATAGGGGATGATAGCCTTATGGACTAACCCAAGGCATAATTTCCTATACACCCATTGAGATACATAAATTGGTATGGTGGTTTGTTTAGAAAATTTTCAAAACCCAAAAAGCTCATGTGAGCAGAACATCCACTTTCCAAGATCCATGGACTTTCCCCTTTGGATATTTTGGGTGAAACTTCAACAACTAAATCTTTCTTCTTCACTTTTCTATTCTTCTTTTTATGATTTTGTGTATTAAAACTCAAATATTTTTAGGATGTTATATTGATGAGGCATTCATTTTCATCATGAATAGGATAGTCACACCTTCCATAGACTTATTCAAGAATATCAAACATGTTATGTGATTTCTATATAGAATTTACAATATGTTTCTAACTTTTATTCCTTTAAAGGGGTTGAAACCCCCAAAAATTGATTCTCAATACTCCTAAGTATATCATGATGTCTATTTTAATAAACATATCTTTTCCATATGAACAAATATTAAAAAGTTCCAATAGAATCCATAAAAAGTATATCTTGTAAGAATCATGTTGTAAAAAATTTGTAGGATGCCTTGAAACATTTTTTCAATATTAATTCCAAAACATTAAAGTTATAACTACTCTATTTTCATTGAATGTTTTATTCCCCATCAAATAACCCCTACCAAATAATCTATAAAATTATAAATTCATATTATTAAAATAAAATTTTCTTTCAATGTGTATAATGCCTCTATATCTATAAATGAGTATTTTACATTGAAATTTTCTTCTTTATTCCCCATAAATGTCCACTTGGGAGAGACTTTTTTAACTTTTTTCATTACTTTACATCTCAAGGTTGAACTTTTTTCTTTTTTTCTACTTATTCAATCATGTACTCCTCTTGTCATTAAATATGTTTTTCTAGCTACTAATATGCTTTGATTAATTTAATAATAAAATTGATTGTAATGAATTTTTTAAATATGATTTACATTTTTGATTGAATGATAATTTTTTTTCTTGTTATAGAATGGATATAATCTGTATGTATCGTACCGACTGGATTTCAACCGGGTTTCAAAGTAATTTGGATAATTTTTTAGATTTTACATTTAACAATGCGTCAGATGGAGGTTTTATACAGTGTCCCTGCTATAATTGTGTTGGAAGACCATGGTTAAGATGAGAAGAAGTTAGTTACTATTTAACAAAATTTGGATTTCAAGATAACTATAATGTTTGGTTTCACCATAGAGAGACGAGTCAATATTTGAAAGTTCATAAACGAAATGAACGAAGTGACATGGAGAATTTGATATTTGATCGGTTTCCATATGTGAATCATTCCGAGAGAGATATCTTTCTAGTGCAAGAAGACAATGATATCAGTACACGTGAGGAAAATATTGAAGACGATGATGTTGAGAGAGTGAAAAAATTATTAGATGATGCCAGAACTCCAGTATATCAAGAATGTACTAAAATGACCGAGTTGGAATTTTTGATGTGGTTATATCATGGAAAACCCATTTATGGGATTTATAATACCGCCATTGATTATATTCTTACATTTTTTATGGACTTGCTTCCTGAGGGTGCAGATATTCCCTCAAATCATTACATGGCATGGAAGTTAATTAAGTAGCTTGGATTTGCTACTAATAAATTCCATGCTTGTCTGAAAGATTTCAGTTTATATTTGGAGGAAATAGATGACCGTAATGTCTATAAAGAATGTGGTACATCTCGATGGAAGACAAATGTAGATGGAACACCATCTCGTGTGCCACAGAAAGTCATGTGGCACTTTCCATTGATTCCCATACTTCAAAATCTATTCATGTCTCCATAAATCTCAGTCAATATATGATGGCACGATGTTGAGAGAATTAAAGTTAATGATGAGTTGTTCTATCCTACAGATGGATTAGCATGGCGGACATTTGATGCACAAAATCCTGATTTTGAAGCTGAGGTGCATAATGTCAGATTGGTCCTATCATGTCATGGTTTTAATCCGTTTGGTCAGATGCTTACTACTCATAGCATGTGGCCAGTTTTTATTCATGTTTATAATCTTCCTTCGTGGATGTGTATGAAAAAACATTTCACTTTCTTGAGTATACTGATATCTGGACCTTCGGATCCTGGAAATGATATAGATGTCTATTTTCAGCCTTTAATAAATGAGTTGAAACAACTTTGGGATTTAGGTGTGCATATATTTGATGCTTCTTCAAAGAATATGTTTCAGATGCGTGCTGCCCTTCTATAGACCCTAAATGATTTCCCTACCTATGCAATGATGTCTGGGTGGAGCACAAAGGGAAAACTATCATGTCTCATTTGTATGAAGAATACACGATCGAGAAGGCTTAAATATCGACGTAGTTTTAGCTTCATGGGGCATCACCGATTCTTGCCAATGGATCATTAATACAGGAAGAATAGTCAGAGGTTTGATAAAAATTTTGACATTGAAGAACCACCTCAACGTATTTCAAGAAGTGATGTGCTTGAGGAATTGAAAGATTTCATCTTTTCATTAGGGAAAGGTCAGTTGAAATCTCGAAAGAGGAAGAATGATGATACTGAAGTCACTTACAATTGGAAAAAGTGAATTAGTTTTTTTGTGTTGCCATATTGATCTGCTAATTTGTTATGTCATTGTTTAGACGTAATTCATATTGAGAAAAATATATGTGAAATGTTTCTTGCAATTCTTTTAAATATTAAGGGGGAGATCAAATATGACTTCTGATCTCGTCGGGATTTATTAGATTGGGGTATTCGACCAGAACTACATCCTGTTTGTATCGGTGAAAACAAATGGAAAGTTCCTTGTGCTTATTATGTAATGACACCAGTAGAGAAAGATCAATTTCTAGCAATATTGGATAATATCAAGGTTCCATATGGATATTCTAGCAACATATCTAAATGAGTCAACAGAAGACATTTGAAATTGAAATCCCTATAAACTCATGATTATCACATCCTTCTTCATGAATTGATTCCAATATCAATTCGTCATTTGCTATCCAATAATGTAAGGGTGGCAGTGATTTGGTTGTGTCATTTTTTTAGAGACCATTGTGCTAAATGGTTATCCAAATCATTTTTGATAAAAATGAAGCAAGAGGCTCCATTAATTCTGTGTGAGTTGGAAAAAAATCCTCCATCCTTTTTCACTTTCATGTTGAATTTAACAGTTCATCTTCCAAATAAGACACTTCTTTGGGGACCAGTCGCTTTTCGGTGGATGTATCCCACTGAAAGAAATATGTGCAGTTTGAAAACATATGTCCAAAATAATAATTATCCTGAAGGTTCCATTATGAGGAGTTATTTGGCCCAAGAATGTATGGATTTTTGTTCAATGTATTTGTATGATGTGAGTACAAGACATAATCGACCAATGAGAAATGAAGATGAGCAGTATGAGGAAATTCATCCCTCGTTTCCATCTCTTCCCCAAACAGGTGGAATTTTCGGGTCATATACATTGGTTACAATGAGCTTTGAAGAGCGGATTATGGCACATCGTACAGTCTTGTTTAATTGTGGTTTGTTCGATGCCTATATCAAGTAAGTAATTTGAATATATATATGTTATCTCATACAATATCATATTACATATACCTTATACTTTTATTGTCATTTTATGTAGAGAACATAAACAAATTATAAGTAGAGTTCATCGGTCTTTTCCATTGAAAAAGAGAGAGTATATGCATAGCCAAGAGTTCCCATCTTGGTTGAAATCAAAGGTATGACCATTACATTATATACCTTAAAATATAGATATACATTTAATTATATTACTCATATGTATTCCAGGTATTGAGTTTACCTGCTGACTTCATTTCTCAAGAATTAAGAGCATTGGATTTTGGTCCCAATTCTTTGGTTCGTGACAGCAAATCTTTAATAATCAATGGATATAAATTTGTTACAAATGATAAAGTGGTGAAAATGAGAACAGAGCATGATGGCGTTATGTTAACTGCTAGAACAGATTGTTACGCCAGTGCATCAGATAGTCGACCTCGATATGAAGATGTGTATTATTATGGATTGGTTGAGAAAATATTGTTATTGGATTACTACTCTCAAGGTTTAGTCACTATGATGAAATTTAAATGGTTTGATTCAATGACGCGACATGGTACATTTATTGATGATTGCAGATTTAGAGTTATTAACATGAGTCGATTCCTACATACTGATGAACCATACATTTTGGCATCAATGGAAAAACAAGTGTTTTATGTGAAAGATCATCTGAAACGTGATTACGGGGTCATTAATGAAGTAATCCCAAGACATATTTTTCATGATGTGGGGGATGAAATTGTCATCATTGACTCCCCCATCGGTGTTAGCAAAAATATTGTATTTGATGACACAAATTATCCCATTGTGAGAGATGATGTTGAACCTGGCGTAGTGGAGGGTAATATATAAAAGAAACCCTATATATTTAGATTTCATTCAGTTTAACTTGACGTGAGTTTCTCAGGTTGGTACGAATGTAATTACTTTAATTTAGTTTTATTTTGGAATGATATGTCTGTTTTAGTATTGTTTGGTTTCGTTTAATAATATTTATATTTATTTCAATTCAGAAAACTGGGTTTAAAATGTGGTTTTAAAAATTGTATAACTTGGTTGTAAATTATCATTACTGAAAGATGTTATGACATTTTTTTCTTCTTTGGCTTCTAAGTTGTAAGTATGATTTGTAAAAATTGTTGCTAAGAAATATTTATTTCATTCTTATGCAGATAAAACTACAGAAGCTCACAAGAAAAGATTATTTGATGCTCATACTATTAGACGTGAGCTTGAGTTGTCTTTAGTGAGTATAATAATTCTAATATTTATCTTCCTCATTACATATAAAATGATGTTCATATTTTTTATCAAATTTATTTTAGGGATATATAACTCCAGAGATTCCTCTTCCTAGTATGGGACCGAGCAGGGGTCCTCCTAGACCTAGGCGGAGCTCCCATCTTACCACTCCCCACACTGACCCATCAGTGGACATCCCATCTACCACACATGTCTGCCCTCCGCTTGAGACCCCTGGGATGTTCCCATACATGCTTCTGTCATCATCCCATTTACCCTCTTTTCCTCATTCCATGTCCACTCCGACTCGACCGATGTTCTCACCTGCGCAATTTCCATATCCATTCATGTATCCCTAGACCTACTACGCATAT
This sequence comes from Viscum album, assembly GCA_963277665.1. Lineage (NCBI taxonomy): Eukaryota > Viridiplantae > Streptophyta > Magnoliopsida > Santalales > Viscaceae > Viscum > Viscum album. The sequence continues at coordinate 281,711,648 of OY728125.1, forward strand.
TCTAACATGTTTATGCCGCCTCCTTTTCCTAACATCCATCCTACACATATTGAGTATGTTCCTTCAATTTCCACTCCTATTCATGAAGATCAGCCAGAGCATGCTGTGGAACAGATACTTCCTTCGGAGGATGTTGATCCAGCACCATCCACGGATGCCTCATAGCCTATTCAAGAGCCTGCATCAGGTTTTTTTATTATAAATGTTTCAAATTATAGCATTTCACTTTTGTCCTATTTTATTGTCACTTAACTCTTCTCTTTTCACCTCTTATGTTATTTAGTAGGATCTTCTAGTAGGCGACATGGTCGCACTTGAATGCGGGATGCCTGGAATCACGAAACTCATATTATGGTGGATTACAATCCTCAAAATCAAATGGTAGGTAAAAATGATATAGAGTGTAAAATTTTCATGGATACTTTATCCAAATATCATGATATCATTCTGGTGGAACCGGTCTCATGGAGATATATCAGTGCTGACATCAAGGATAGGGCATGGGCGCAGATATGGGTACGGAAATTTTATAAATTTATATTTATATTAGTAATGTATTTATATGAATTAACATTTTTTTTTTGCAGAGTCGATTTTACTTTCCTAATGGTGGAGCTTCCAAAGTTTCTAGGTTGAGTGATCTTGGAGAGTATTGGCGGTCATACAAGTATGAGTTACATATTGGTTGGAGGACCAGAGTGGGTACTGAGTTAGAGGGTGTACCCACAAACCCTGACTGTCTAAAAAGTCAATATCAAAAAATGATCGCACATTGGAAGATAGAACAGTATAAGTTACTACCCATATTTAATGGTTTTTATATAAAATTTAATTCTTATTACTTGTATCGTTTTTTTGTTTCTTAGGAATTGTCAGCGAAAAAAACAAAGATGAAATGACATATCTACACACATTGGGGCGCACTACAATGCCCGGTCATGAGAAGTGGCTGGTACGTTCAATCAAATATTTTGCATTTATCATATATGGTTGTAATCCAAATTTGTGCATTTCTCATATGCAACAAGCTAAATGGGTCATTGATGGTCCTGTACCTCGTGCCAAATTATTCTGCTTCAGTAGGAAAATAAGAGATGGAATTGCAGTTAATTCACAAACAAAAGAAAAAATTGTAAGTTTTTTTATTTATATTTCAAACATTTATACGAAATTCATAATTTAATATGTTTATAATTTCAATAGTCTTCCTTGGATTCCATGGATGAGGAAGCTGACAACTTAGGGCCAAATGATCATTTAAGTCAGGTGTTAGGTGTGGAGCATCCAGGAAGAGACCGTTGTAAACCAGAAAAAAAACATTGTCCCCACTAGGTATTGTTCATCATCGGACTCCTCTAAAGCCTCTAAGGCCTCTGAGTTGGAAAGTACGCGTGATGAATTAGCTGCGAGAAAGAAAATAGTATTAGAGGAGTGTGAAAAAAGTAATCTAATGAATAAACAGTTCATGAAAGCTATGTCAGTTTTGATTCAGTCACTAACACCAGAGGTTTATTCCACTTTTCATTCATGTATGGAATCAATGCACTCTTTACATAATGCCTCGGGTGATTCCCATGAGGGTCCTAGTGGCTATGACGGTGGTGGCGATAGAGCTAGCGAGGATGTTGTTGATGCTGTTGTTGGTGATGAGATTGCTGATGATGATGATGATGTTGCTGCTGGTGATGATGACGCTGATGATGTTGCTGCTAATGATGATGATGTTGGACATGTGGATGACAATGATGGTGATGGGGGGGATATTAATCCCCTCCATTTTTGACATAGCAGAGAGACTTGTGTTGGAGTTTTAATTTTTTTTATTGGTGGACTGCTTGTATGTGAATTTATTTATGCAATGAAATGCATTTTGGATTATGTTTCATCAGGGGTGTTATTTGACAATTCTTTAGGTAATATTCACATTCCATATATTTTTTATGGTTTGGTGTGTTTACTATAATCTCTCCATCTAATCTTGGCCATAGTAGTGGTGGGGTGGCTTAGGATGAGGGGGGCTGCAGTGGAGGGTTGGGAGGGGGCTGGGAGGGGAAGGTTGGGAGGGGGTGCAGTAGAGTGCTGGGAGGGGAGGGGGATGCATTCACTTAATCTCTTTTTCATATACTCGACATGTAGAAGATGTTCATTAGGCGAGTATGACCATGTCCTCCACTTTGAAGTAGAAGATCTCATCTATTGAAGGCATTGGGAAGGTTTAGTTGCTTCTGATATTTTTCTTTAAACATAAAGGCACTGATTGGTATGTGATCTGACAGTTATATAAATATTCGGAGTTGAATAAATGATTTAGATGTTGTATATGTTGTTTGTGGTTTTCATATTTCCTTTCTCTAATTTTTTAATGTGGGTTTTTGTGTTTTAGGAAGACTCCAAACACAAAAGAAAAAACATGTTTAGTGGGGAGGGAGGGGGAGGGGCTGGGCAGGTGGGGAGGGGGAGGGGTTGGGCAGTGGAAAGGGAGGGGAGGGGTTGCGCAGGGGGGGCTGGGTAGTGGGGAGGGGCTGGGAAGGGGGGGCTGGGCAGTGGGGAGGGAGGGGGAGGGGTTGGGCAGTGGGGGCTGGGCAGTGGGGAGGGGCTAGGTAGGGGGTCTGGGTGGTGGGGAGGGAGGGGGAGGGGCTGGGCAGGGGGGTGGGCAGGGGGGAGGGGGGGAGGGTCTAGGCAGTGGGGAAGGAGGGGGAGGGGGAGGTGGGGAGGGGGAGGGCTGGGGGAGGAGCTGGACATGGTGTCGACTTATCCACCGTCGCTAAAGGTATGGTTTTACCACACCATTTTTTACATCATGATAATTTTTCTTTTTACTCAATTGCATCCTCAAATATTCAATTTAACCCCAGACTCATATTTTCATAATATGATGCAGTTTCATGTTTGGTTGTTCAATGTTTTCAATGTATGGGTGAAATCTCTAGTTTAGGTGATGCTGATTCATCTTCCAACATCAATGGAATTGAAAATGGTAAAATTGCGATATCATCTTATTTACAAGATTAAAATTAATATGTCTACTCTTGTGATTAATGAACACATGATATTGTTATCATTTCATTATTGTGATTTATGATTTCAGGTCAACCATCATTTCAAATAGTATTTACAATGGCAATGTAATGTGCCATACAAGGGTTGGGTTCTTCTACTGAAAACATTGACGTGTCCATTGAAGAGGGTAAAATTAATGTATGAAGTGTCAATGACCTTTTAATCAACATTAAACTGGTTGTTTTTTTTGCTGTTGTTTTATTAGTGAAGAATTTCACATGCATCACATTGGATTTTTAGTCATCAGAATTTTTATATGGGCATTGGCACCCTCATTGATTAAGTCCGTTGTTTTCTTCTACAGTAGTGAAATAACCAGTGGTTTGGATATGGTTTCCATGGAAAAGTCTCCCCAACTATCTCCCTTGTATGCAAATTATCCTGAACGATCACAAATTAGATGTTTTTGGAATGTCAACCATGTTTGAGTTCGTTTGTTTTCTAGGTTGAAATTTGATGTGTGATAATTTTCTTGTAGGCCTCCCTGTACAGGAACAGCTGTGATATAGAATTAACCGAACAGAACATGAACAAGGAAATGATCAAGTACTTCTTGAGATAGTTTCAGGTATGATATGTGTATTCTATATATTATCACATATACATATCAATATTGGTTGACCCTTTCTTTTCTTATTGTATATTTCAATTGAGACATAGAGGTACCAGTGGATTCCCTAGCTTGTCTCCATCTAATAAAGAATCATATTGGGGGTGGTCATCTTCTCAGATGTTGGGTAAATCCTTCTTGGATAATTCCCACTCTGGTAAAGAGGTTGTAAAACCACATTTTAAGGACTAAAATCTAGATCCTATGTAGATGTCGTCAAGGCCTCTAAAATCTTAAACAATGATAGTGGTTAATGATAATAAGGGGGCAGTTAACCTAGATTATAGGATTACTGTGGTATCTCTTGCATCCAGGTATATTCCTTTAGGTGGTATACTTTAGGATATTGTACTGGAACCTATTCATAGAGGTAGTGTTTCAAATATAGATGATTTAGGATCCCTATAAACGGGAGAGAAAACATAAAATGAAAAGGGTAAAATAGAGGTAGCTTTTATGTGACCTGAAGAGAGGACTGAAATTAATATTCATTGATTGGCCTATCATAATTTATCTATGTGTATTGTTCAATTCAACATTATTAACGTTCAAATTTCTGGTGGTATCTATTATCTATTATTTATACTAAAGTTGGCTTTCTCTTTGCTTACGTTTCACCTCATCATGCATCCATGTCACCATTAATTCTCCATTCCTTTCTCCATACCCTAAAATCTAACCCATTATCGATCCCCCGCTCGGGAATTTTCTTCGACCCGTGCTCTCCACCCTGAAACCCCTCCCTGAAACCCCTATCCCGCTCTCTGGTTCTCGATCCCCTCTGCAAATCTCGTAGGTTTCTCGATCCCCTCCTCGATTCCCCTCTCTCGCTCCCCTTCCCGATTACCCCCCATCCTGCACTGGTCTTACTCATGGTTTTCATCACTTTCTCCTACACTTCCCAGATGTTATCATCTCCTCGAAGCTCTCCCAAGTGCAACGCCTCTACAACAACCCTCGTAGCCTCCAGATTCTACACCTCCTTCTCCATCTGCTCTGTGTCTAGATCCTGCGCCTCCTCCACGAATTTTGTCTCCCCAATCTCTTATTTGCGCTACTCCCCCGATTTTCCTTCCTCGACGTCTTCCGACTTCACCTTCATTGGTCTCACAAAAATAATGTTTGTGATGCATCTTAATACTCCACCTTCACCTATTTCGTTCTCCCAAATCGATGGTTTTATATGCTTCTCCATTCAGTCTCACCAAACTAACTTCTCCATTCGGTCTCCCCAATCTAGGTTCCAACTCCTTCGTGCTCGCCTTCCACTACTCCTTCACCATTGACCGCCTGCACCTCGTTCACCTCATTCACCTCCATCCCCTATCTCTGCATCTGGATTACCGATCATAACATACTCCTCCAACATCGCCTACAATAACTGATAAATCTGGCTTCACCTCTTTCGGAAACCCCAATCCAGGGTTTCCTTCGCCTCCCCAATCTAGGGTTTCCTTTTTTGTATAATCACATTCATACCTAGAAATAATTTTTATGAATGCGCATATCTATTATATGAATCAGTTTGATTGATATGCATTCCGAAAAAAATCATGTCCATTGAGCAATTGACAAATTTTGTAAAGACTGTAAATCAAAATTTCATGTTACTGAAGTATGAACATCCTTGAAACAACTACTATAGATTTCTTTTTTCTTGTCACAATGTATACTATTCAAGTAAGGGGTTCAAGTATCTTTGATATTTTGATTCTTTTATGTTTCTTCTTCCTTTTTAATTACTTGTACTATTTCCTTTTTGGGATCTCAATAAGATTCTACTAGATTTAAAAATTATTATTTTTTAATATGCCCATAATATCATCTATTTATATTTATAGTACTTTTGATTAATTATTTTTCAATGATGGAGTAGGCTACATCGAAGTTTATTGGACATTTAATTTAGTGTGTATCATTTTTCTATTGTTGGAGAGCATCAACACATCAGCATATGGTTTACTATATGAACTTGAACTCATCTTCTGTGACGTGAATCTGAATGCTTCTTTCGAACATAAGAGACACAAAGTAATTATCATCAAAAATAATGACAACTACATCAGCATATTTCCTTAATGCTTTGAAGACATTCGGGTAGGTAGGAGTGTATAAAAATTTCTATTTATATTAGAAATCAAAATACACAAATTACTAAATTTTTCCTCATTATTGAATAGCGAGATCAAAGCAATGCATCTTCATAAGTAGTGGCATCGAATATATCCAGGTAAAATTTCTTTTGCATTTAATTTGTTTTATTAACAATTGAAATTATTATTACTGTTATGTTAATTTTAACAATTCAGTATTGGAGCATCGAAATATTAGGTCTTATCTAGGGACTTCAAGCATTGGCACACGATTTGATACTACAACCTTGAATATGTCCACTTCTCAGGTATTCAATAGTTATATTTAATGACTACTAATTTAATTCCATTAACATAGACACATGTGTATTAATTCAATATATAAAGTGCATTCTAAGTCTTTCAAACAAACTATTCTTTTCATCTCGTAATTGTCTACAGTTACAGGAGTTTGTACATTTAAATATTTGAATTTTCATAAATATTTCAATTTTTTCTTTCTGTTTTATCATGACAATGAACCACAAATATGGAACTAACACCCTCTCTGGTAACCATTATTTACAAACCTATTTATCATGTAATATGTACATTTTTATTATTTGTGCTATCTGATTAAGAACCTACAGTACTTAAATTTGTTTTGATGACAGAAACGTTTTTCATATAATCTTCTGATTAGTGTGATTTATGCTATCTATAATCTATACATTTTTTGACAAACATGTTTAACATTACTATCATCTAAAAATGGTTAACATTTCTCCTACTATCTGGTGGATGGGGCTGGGCAGGGGGGATGGGGCTGGGCAGGGGGGAGGGCTAGTGGGGTATGGGACTGGGTAGGGGGGATGGGGCTGGTGGGGGATGGGGTTGGGCAGGGGGGATGGGGCTGGGTAGGGGGGGCTGGTGGGGGATGGGACTGGGCAGGGGGTGGGCTGGTGGGGGATGGGGCTGGGCAGGGGGGGTGGGGCTGGGCAGGGGGGATGGGGCTAGGAAAGGGGGATGGGGCTGGGTAGGGGGGATGGGCTGGTGGGGGTGGGGCTGGGTAGGGGGGATGGGGCTGGGCAGGGGGAGGGGGTTTGGCAGGAGGGAGGGGCTGGTGGGGGATGGGTCTGGGTAGGGGGATGGGGCTGGTGGGAGGGGGAGGTCCTTGGAAGGGGTGGGAGGACAAGCTGGGCAGGGGGGAGGGGAGGGGAAGAGATGGGTAGGGGGCAGGTGGGGGAGGTGCTGGGAAAGGGGGGAGGAGAAGCTGAGTACCCATGGTTGATTATTTACATAATAAGCAGTATCACATATCATTTTCATAATATATTCACTACCATTCAACTTATTTCACCAATATCTACTTCCATTCATCATTTTTATATAGTCTTCACTGTTAGTCTATTTCAATCACTGTATGTGTTTCCTGTTTCTACGATTTTGGTTCCAACATTAATCTTTTGTTTATAGTGTAATGTAATTTTAATAAGTTATTCAATTATAATGTTACTTATATGGATCAAATTATCATTAAATTTTTTTGGTTAGGTCGATAATAGATTTGTTTATATTTCATTAAACTATGATGATGTTTGAAATTCTAGTTTAAGTGGTCTAAAGTTCCACTGATTTCTCTTCAACTGTTCAGGATTTGTAGAATTCCAAAAATATATATTTTTTCCTTATAACTCCTGATATACTTCATAATAATAGGCAGTTTTTTTCATTGGAAATGTAAGTCTATTATCTATATTTCATTATACTGCATGAAATGATGAAATTTCTGTTTAGATAACTTAAAAAATGGATGGTGTTCTTAAACATTCCAGTTATTTTCTATTTCATGTTTTTTATAGGCCACTAATTGCAGTGAGTGGACGCCTTCACTGAACAAGATATTGACTACACCTTCAACAATTTATGTACCATGAGTTCTCCACTTCCATGGATTCACCTACTCAGAATGGTTGTACCCCTTCCCTTCATGTTCGAGAATGGATTGATTTTGATCCCTCGGTGTAGAGAAATTGTTCCAGAAGCCTAGGATATTAGTTTTCATTGTATCCTGATGAATCTTTTTAAATGTAAATTTAAAGAGGAGGTTCAGGTAGCACTTTTTTATCATAACATTGATAGTATTTAATGTCCTGATGTTTTCTCCAATAAATTCAATATGTTTTGTTGGAAAATAATTCATAATGAGGTGGTTAATACTGTTAAATAATTATTCATTCATGCTGATATGCCTCATGGTATCAATTCCTACTGATATTATATTCTGATTTGTTTTAATGGGTGCACTGGAAGTAGGAATCAGGAAGGCTGCGGGAATATGGGTGGTCTGGAAGCAGGCGCATTGGAAGCAGGCAGCAGTTGGGTGCGCACTAGAAGCCGGAGGGAGGCAGCTGGGTGCGCACTAGAAGCAGGAGGGAGGCTGCGGGTAGAAGCTGCCGGTCTGGGAGAAGAAACTTTGCCAACGGTTCACTGAACCGTGGGTATATGAGTTTTCCAGGAATCACAAATACCCACGGTTCAAACCGTGGGTATTTTATTTTTCTAGGTAGCTGATGTTCCCATGGTTCTGAAAACCGTGGGAATAGATAATATACCCACGGTTTAAACAAACCGTGGGTATTACAAAATTTCCACTGGATATCCCCACGGTTTTGTAACAATTGTGGGGATAGGGTTATGCCGACACCACTGCAGCCCACGGTTCATAAAACCGTGGGTATAACCTATACCCATGGTTTTATGGGCTATACCAACGGTTTTAAACCATGGTTATAGGTGATATTTCCAGTAGTGTGAATACATGCTCATCGTGAGGGATTACACTGATGTATTCCCTGAAGAGTGGTCTGGTTTTCCTCATGACCGAGAGGTTGAGTTCTCAATTGAAATTATCCATGTATCTCTGCCTATCTCAAAGACACCTTGTAGAGTGGACAACGTAGAGCTGGAAGATCTAAATAATTAGTTACAGTAGAATATGTATAAGGGTTTTAAACACCCAAGTGCTTCATCATGGGGTGCGCCAGTCCTCTTCGTCAAGAAGAAGGATGGATCAATGCACCTCTAAATTGATTATTGTGAGCTCGATAAAATCATGATAAAGAACATGTATCCCCTTCCACAGATTGATGACTTGTTCGATTAGCTTCGTGGGGATAGGTATTTCTCTAAGGAGGGCCTTCGGTCAAGATATCACCAACTAAAGGTGAGGAAGGAAGATATTTCCAAGACCACCTTTTGAATGAGGTATGGACACTATGAGTTCATAGTGATTCCCTTCGGACTCAATAATGATCCTGCAATTTTCATGGATTTAATGAATAGAGTATTTAGAGATTACCTCAACAAATTTTTGGTAGTCTTTGTTAATGATATTCTGATGTACTCCAAGAGCAAGGAGAAACATGAGAAACATTTGAAAACAATGTTAAAGACTTTGAGAAGGGAGAAGTTGTACGCAAAGTATAGAAAATGTGAGTTCTGGATGGAGGAAGTATCATTCTTGTGGCATGTTATCACCAACAAATGGATATTTGTGGACCCTTACAAGATGAACGAAATGGAAGAGTGGCCCAGGACAACTTCTGTAATAGAGATCTGCAGCTTTTTGGGTCTAGATGGGTATTATAAACGATTCATGAAGAACATTTCACGATTGTAAAACCCAATGACCAAGCTGGCACGGAAGGGAGTAATGTTTTTCTGGACTCAGGAATGTGAAGATCGTTTCAATGAGTTAAAAAAGAGGCTTACCACTGCACCAATACTCACACTCCCTTCAAGTGGAGAACTCTTTGTGGTGTATAGTGATACTTCTAATAAACGCTTAGGTTATGTGCTAATGAAAAATGGTAAAGTGATAGCCTATGCCTCAAGGTAGCTGAAAATACAGGAGCAAAACTATCCCACACATGATCTGGAGTTGGCAGCGGTGATCTTTGTGTTGAAAATCTAGCCGCATTATCTTTATGGGGATAAGTGTGAGATATATACTGACCACAAGAGTCTAGAATATATATTCACATAGAAAGAGCTTAATATGGGCCAATGAAGAAGGATAGATCTCATCAAGGATTATAACTGCTCAATCCACTATCATCCTGGTAAGGCAAACAAGGTGGAAGATACTCTAAGTAGAAAGGATCATGCATCTTTATCAATGATGATAATTTAAAAGGATCTGATCTTCTCTGATTTTCAAAGGATGGAAATGGGAATCATTAAGGGAGGAACATCATCAGTCCTTTCTCAAATGATTTCTCAACCATCTCTCTTGGAGAAAATAAAGGATTCTCAAAGAAAGGATGTGGAACTTTTGAAAAGGGTGGAAGCTATTAAAAAAGGGAAATCCTTTGATTTCAAAATTGATGAGGAAGGAGTTGTAAGATTTGGGTCACGATTATGTGTACCATCCAATCTAGAGATAAAGAAGGATCTTCTGAGTGATGCACATAACTCAACCTTCTCTATCCACCCATGGAGCACAAAGATGTATCAAGATCTCTGAGAAAACATTTGGTGGGAAAATATGAAAAGGGAGATTGCTGAATATACATCAAGGTTCCTAGTATGTCAGTAAGTGAAGTCTAAGAGACAAAATTTTAAGGAGATGATGCAACCACTACCTGTACCATCATGGAAGTGGGAGAACATTACCATGGAATGTTTCACTGGACTTCCAAGGACATCTAGAGAAAATAATGTTATATGGGTCGTTATGGATCGTCTTACAAAGATATCTCACTTTATCACGGTTCTAGATGACTTCTCATTAGATCAACTTGCACATATTTACAACAAAGAAGTGGTAAAGCTGTATGGAGTACCACTATCTATTATATCTGATCATGATCTGAGATTAACCTTGATGTTCTGGAAAATTATCCAACATGCTATAAGCACTGAACTGAACTTCAGTATGGCCTATCATTCTCAAAATGATTGCCAATATGAGTGAACTATTCAGACACTCGAAGACATGTTGAGATCGTGTTCTATGGAATTCCAAGGAGGGTGGGACCAACATCTTCCATTGGTTGAATTCTCCTACAACTATAGTTCCCACTTGAGCATCTGAATAGCACCATATGAAGCCCTTTATGGGAGAAGGCACAGAACACCGGCGTGTTGGGATTAATTCGGTGAGAATAAGCTGCTATGACCTGAAATGGTCGAAGAAATGGTGGAGAAGGTGAAAACCATTCAGCAGCATATTAAGGCATCCCAAAGTCGATAGAATAGTTATGTAGATAACTGTCGATGATACCTTGAGTTCAAAGTTGGAGACATGGAATTTATGCACATATCGCCATGGAATAATTTCATGAGGTTCGGAAAGAAAGGTAAGTTAAGTCCCAGGTACATCGGCCCCTTTGAGATCCTTGATCGAGTTGGAGTTGTGGCCTATTGACTGGAACTTCCACCTACTATGTCGAAAGTACGTGATGTATTTCATGTATCCCTCTTAATGAAGTACATACCAGACCCTTCACATGTACTATCTTTAGAGGTGGTACAGTTGGAGGATGACCATTCCTATAAGGAGCAGCCAGTGAAGATCTTGGATCGTAGAGATAAAGTTCTACGCAACAACACCACTCATCTTGTTAAGGTACTATGGCGAAACCATAAGTTCTAAGTGGAAACATGGGAACAAGAGGAATAAATTAAAGAAACGTACCCACACCTGTCTTTGGCTTAGAATGTAAAATGAAATTTTGAAGGTGAAATTTCATAAGGGGGGAAGAATGTAACGACCCAATTTTTTTTAATGGAAATTAACTTCTTATAAAGATGTCATAAAATCACATGAAAACACAACATAATGAACTAATAAGTTATAAGTGACTTTTAAACATAAGTTTGTCACTTTTGTGTTTGGAATTTCGAAAATCAGACATACACGGTTGCAATCAGAAAGTTATTTATAGTCTGATAAGAAAAACTTAATTTATGTTGAATAGTAACATACCCTAATAAATAGTAACATACCCTTACAAATAGTGATATACCCTAATGAATAGTAACCTTACCTGTGATAGTATATAAATATTATTTTAGTTGAAAGTATGATATACCTATATTTTAGAATGAGTAAATGAATGTTTTAAAACTGGGTTTGATAATAAATCATGATTTAAACTAAATATGAAAATAATCATATTTAGAGAACTATTTTTAAAAAATGGAATTCGATTTTGGATTCTAAATTTCATAAAATGGTTAGGGTGAATTTTTGAGATTTTTCTGAAATACTTGAATTTTTTATGAATAGTAAAAATATGATAATTTACAATAAATGCTAAATAATTGATTTGTTGAGTCACTGATGATGTTCTACTGATGTAAGACCAATTGGTTCAGGATCACATGATTAAATTACTATTCTTGGTCAAGGAAGACTCACTATTCCTTGTCTTGTTGGGAAATAAAAAATTAATGAATTTTATATTGAGAAATCCCCTCTATCCTCCACTATAAAACCCCCTTCACTCCCTCTTCTCTTCACTAATCTCAAGCCTTTTGAATTGCCAATATTCTACCCAAATCTCTCAACAATGTCCTCCACCATGTCCAAAATCTACCAGTCTCTTCAAAATATAAAAACATCTCCCCTTAAGAGGTTCTCAAAAGAGGAAGTCTCAAGAGGTAAATTCATCTTTCCAATTCCTTCTTTTCTTTTAAGTTCTTTTCTTTCTGTATTCTTTCCTCACCTCCCTTCACCCAAATAGTATGATAAATCTAGTGATATACATGCACTAGAATTTTTTCATACTAATGGGATATTTCATTATCATCTCTCCTTTCCCCAACTTTTATTTGAATGAAATGAATGCACTGTTTGAGATGTGCTAATTTAGCACATTCAAGGACAATAGTTTATCAATTTCTTTTATAATCATTAATTATGGTCATGAAACCATTTGTGTTATGGTTGAACCAGATTATTATATATGTAATATATCATATTTTTATTTCTGTAATCCTTTTGTACAAATGGTATTAAGTTATAAATCAAAACATGTTCTTTTTAATCAAACCCACTGATTAACAAAAACAGTTGTCACTATGGTTTTATATAATAGTTCGACTTCAATATAAGTAACCAAGTTAAATTTAAAACTATTTAATCTCCTGTATGTTTACTAATATCATATAACTTCATTTCTATACAACCAATTACTTCTTTCATTTTTATCCAAACTTGAATATAAGTGAACCGATATTTTAAAACCAAGTAAACAAACGAGCCCAAACAATGAAATTGAACCTTATAACTAATCAAGAAGGACATTAATGAACTAAAAAGGGTTTTAATAAATCCATAACATATAAAAAAATTTCTAGACTTATGAATTAATAAGACTAATTTGTTTATTCACTCCATTAATAACAAGTGGAGAGCACCAACAGATTTAAGGTAAGGTATCCTCTCCATTTCACTCTTAATCAAGATTGTCCTCTATGCTATGCTTTTTATGTGTAATACCAAATGATGGGTTATGTTTTCACAACTCCCCCATACTTCCCTATTGTTTTATAAGTGATAATAAACCCCTTATCTCTCTCATAAATCCCTCTTAGTTACACTCAATACCATGCCGATAAACCGTAATGAATTCTACCTGAACTTCCTTTATTCATTTGGTTTGCTCTATATTTATTTTTACCAAAACGTAGTTGTATTTTATTTTTATGTTAAAATTCTAAATTCTATTTATATGCTCCAAAATCATGTTCCAATATCCATCTCTCATTCTCTTTTAGGGATATACATTCTTTTAAGTGAGTCCCTCCTCGATACTTCCTAATAAGCACACTCGTTTTAAAGGAACTTCCTAAATTTTTACCCAATTTCAAGTGCACTATATCCTATGTTTTAAGCCACCATTGTATTTATAAAATCAGTATTTTTATTTTTAAACCCTTCTTGGTTTAATTCGTGTTTTATATAAAAGATTTTCCTCTTTTCTATTTTAAAATCTCTATAGTATTTTCCTTAAAACCGCACAAAAATGTTATATTGCTAATGTTTCTAAAATACATATATTATATGTTGTCACTTATTTTTGACACCACTTACCATGTTATGGGACTATTTCACCCTATTAACACCCATATATTTTCTAATCCTTTCCTTTCATGGACACTTTTGTGATACTCCCATTGGTTATGATTTATGTCATGATTTGGTACCCAATTCTTTCCATGTGTACCCTTATGTTTATGTATGGTGGATTATGTATGATTATATATGTGGTAGGAATATTTAGGTGGAAATAATATTCATGAAAATTTTGATATGGGTGCACCCAGATAGTGCTCCAAAGCATTGGTTAAGGTTAAGTTTCATGATATGCAATGTGAAACGGGATTGGCGGGTATCCTTGACCCGTACTAAAATGGGAAACGAGATTGGTAGTCAGCCTAGACATGTACTAAAGAAATGTTTTATGATTCTGCCACATTTATATGATTCCATGTTTATATGATTCTATGCTTATACGATATGATATCATATGTTTCATGCTTTGGATATCCTTATGTCATTCCTTTTAAATCATGTGCTTATGATGTATCCTTGTATTCATTACCTTTCTGGGCTTTTCAGCTCACCCATTTGTTCATGTGTTCCCCAGGGTACCCTATACATATGTAAGGGCTCAAATGAAGATAGGAGCTCTTTATGGAGATTAAATAAAAAAGTGTTTTTTAGCCCCATGTTTTATGTTATATGTACCTAGTCTTTTAAGACACTAGGCTTAACGATCCTTGGATTGTACTCTGATGTATAATTATGCTTAAAATCATGTAATGTTATATGTAAAAGGCTTATGTCACTATAACTTCATTTTAAAACCCTGGAGACACAACACAAGAAATTGTTTTTTTCACCCATGGTGTCTTAAAATGATCACCATACCTTTTTCACACCTGTATGAGGTAGTATACCCAAACTCCAAAATTTTTAGAATAGTATAACCTTAAATGATTTAGTACAGATCAGACTAGAAATAATTATGAACTTCTAAAACTAGATGAATTAAGAAAGGATTTGACTATTGAGGTATAATGGTTCTCCCTAGTAGGAATGGATCAAATGATTAAAGTTTAAATTTGAGTTGTAATGGATTTTAAATGTATATTGTATAGTATAGTTCAAGAATATCCTTAACCACGTTATTTTGATAAAATTTTTCATACAGAATATATAGATTTCTTTCATGCACAACAGATTAAACGCATAAAGCCTATTGCATTTCATCCTTCCCAAAGAAACACATTACTCCTTTATTGAATGAATATGTGAAAGTATTACCAAATAATTTACTTAAAATATAATATTAAAAAAATTATAATGGAATTCATTAGACTAATTAATACACCACTAAAAATCCAGAATGGAAAGAATTAAAAATCATTGGAATGCTCTCATAAATTATGCGAGGCATTTTTTTCCAATTCCAAAAAAATTAAATTTGAAACTTGTGTTTTTTTTTAAGAAACCTATGCAATACTTTAACCCACATGATGATAATTTAATATTATATAAAATCTTTCCAAATAAAAATAATTAGTATTTATATAATTAACAAGTATATAATAATTCATTATAAAAATGAAAACACTTAACACTAAAATGCAGTAAATCAAAATCTATGAATTATAAAAAGAATGAAAAACAGAGAATCATAGAAAATACTTCCAATAAGTAAAAAATTATTTATCACAGTAGGTCATAAATTATGGAATGTTATACCCTATGGGGGTCACTATTTTCCTCATATGGTGATCGGTTTCAACATGCAATTGATCAGTTTTTCTATGTGTACTTGATCAGATTTACAATGTGTGGATGATTAAAATTTCAATGCACAATAAATCAAAATTTAAACATGTGGTCGATTAAAATTTCAATGTGTGGTTGATTGATTTTATCATATTCGATTTAAATTCTTTATATAGTTTATTAAACACATAGATAAATTTCGACAGCCTTTCCTATGGTCTATCCATTATCATGTGGTTGATTATAACTGTTTTATGGTAACTTGTATTTTTTTATAGGATCACATAAATATTTAGAAAAATTCCAACTCCATGTCTTATGATCGATTAAATTTTTCTCATATGTTCGATGCATCGGGTCATATGGTCTCTTGTAAATCCTAACATACAGTCGCTTCATGACTTTGTCATATTTTATAATAAAAAAATAGGCTTTTTAAATTAAACTATATAAATATTAATCAGTTCTTGAATACATAACAAACAATATTATTAATTAATATTAATAATAAATCATACTTATGTGAGAGGCAATGAAGGATTTAAATAAAATATATGTGAAATTATAATTATGCAATAGAGAATATTTTAATTATCAATTCATAAATAAACAATGTGGATATAGGAGATAATTCAACATTCCCCCCATTTTGATAATTACAAAACCAAAGTAAATTCAAAATTTCTCCCTATTTTTGAAATTGATCAAAAATATTAAACAATTGTCTCTTTAAATGTACAAGTTATTTATTGTTAAAGATACCCCTAAGATAAATAATCATTACTAGGAAGGAATATCACATTTATAATTAAAATTTAACATGAAAATATCCCCCTGAATGATTATTGAGAAAGGAAATAATAAAAATTTTACATCAAACATATAACTTGGATCCTCCGAAATTCATACATTTTCAAAGAGTATGTGTAGACTTAAAAATCCATTTTTGTATAATTGTATTAATTATTTTGGAAAAAATATTTTAGAAGCATCAAGGATCCATGAAAGCATTTTAATAATTTCAGGGGAGGGCATATAATGGTTTTCAATGAATTAAATGGTAACTGACTATTATTGTACAATCCAATGAGAAATATAAAATTTAATCACATATACTTCTAGAAAACATGGTTTTTCACAAACACACAGTTTAAATCTCTATTTCATGTCTGGTTTTTATTCAGTTTCCAATAGGGCTTATTCATAGAACTATAAATAGCTAACTATTATTGAATTAGAAAATAGACTCTCCTTCCAAATGATGGTGATCACTGAGAATTTTTCCAATGATTTTTAGGTTCACACATTGGTTGAGAGTATAGAAGGTCGTGATCATCTCACCATTTATGGGGGACATTTCCTACTCTAAGACTATATTCTAGATTTAATACATATTCATGAATAATTTATGAAACCTATTATATAGCTAGACACACTACACATCTATAATAAATCATGTATACATGGGGTAGTAACAATCTTTATGTATCAAAGTTTTTCTATTAATGGAACCATATAAATGTATCTAAGGTTCTACATTGAGGTATCCATCTATATGTGTTATAGGTTATCTATTGGGAGATCCATATATATGTATCATATGTTATTCATTGTGAGATCCATCTGCATGTATCAGAGGTTCTCCATAGAGTTATTATTTTGTATATATCATATATTCCCCATGTTATCTCATTATTTAATTTTCCATGATTTATTTAAAAGAACTGTGATTTAAAGCCACAAAATTGGGCACCCTGGGGATTATTTTCATCTAGGGATGTAGTTGGAGAATTGATTCTAGTATTGGTACCTTGATAATGGATTACTAATTATCCTCATGAAAGGAATTAAAACACACGTAGTTTGGTTCCACTTAACAAAACACATCATTCCTTTTAGGGTCATGTGACAAGGACCAAACCATGTAGTTTAGCATCAAGTATCAATCAAATTTAGGCGAAAGGTTCATAGTAGAGGTTGGTGTGGGACTTAAACATGATCATCCCTTTTTAGTTTACCCTATGGGGAATGTATCCTAATGAGAATAGATTAATCTTACATGTAATGTGGCCCTATTAAGACCACTCTCATTGGTGATAAAACCAGTGAATATGAGGTAATTTCTTTCATAAAGAATGTGGAACTTTTTGTGTGGATCTATTCTTATTAAGAATATGGATCAGTAAGGAGTATGGTGAGTTGAAGTTGTTTCATTTTAATCTTAGGGATGCATCCTACGTATAGAATTGGGATGATAATCAAAATCCATATAGTTTTGAGAGTTTTGGGATTACACCTATGGGGGAGGCCTATTGGTTACTTCATTATAAAAATATCCCTCCAAACGTTTTTATCATAAGTAATATAGCCATTTGAGAGGATACTAACATAGTTTGGATCTTACACCAAGTGGGAGATCCATTTAAGAAATTTGAATGGGCTAGTTTCATGATCACTTCAAATCTATAAGACCACACGAGTCATGCTTGATGTGAGTAACAAGAGATAATTTAAAATCTAAATGTCACATAATCATTCTTAGGAAGGTAATTATACCTGAATTAGAATCCTAGGTTGATAATTATAACCCATATTTTAGTAGATGAGGTTGGTGAATGGAAAGAAGTAGGAATGTGATGTATTTATAGAAATTCTAGGGTCTTACTCCATAAGGGATGACCAGGGGAGAGGCTTTCTCCCCATCTACTGATAGATGAGCGTAAGGATATTGGGGGGAACTTAGAGAGAAAGGTATGTATTATCCATTAGAATATATCTAACTATTTCTAAACCCATATTTCGGGCTTACATACCTGCGTCAGATATGCCTGATTTGATTCACATTTAAGACAACATGCAGAATGAATTCCACTACTTGAACTGTTTCCACTGTCCTTAGGGATGGAATCCTCATTACCATAAGAATTCATGATTGTTATCATTCTATGGACCCTCATTATTATGGAAGTTAAATATTATACATCTTTTACCATGGGAATTTATGATCATGAGTGGGATATACCGATGTGTCCTGTACCCAAGTCGAATGGATCTGTTTATCATGGGGGAGGTCTCAGTAATGAAATTCACAGGTTTAGGTATTATTAAAAGGGAGCCATTTTGAAAGTTTTCTAAGGGGAAAATATGTGGCTGAAGTCTATGTGTAAGGATACAAATGAGATAATAAAGTTAAATATCCTAAGGATACCCCATTCTGTATAATGTTCTCCCTATACAGGATGGGGTGTTGTGAAAGGGATCTTTCGCAAAAGGAAATTTGTTTGTTAGAGGGTTTCCTTAGTGAATCTCATTTTTATATGAAAAGGTGGGTATTTATCCTTGTGAATGATATCCCTTTTCAGGTGGGGACTCTTATCTAGGGATCCCTTTGTCAAGTATCCTTTTACTTTACGATATGTGGTAAGAAAATTACTTGACGAAAGTCTCTTTCATTGTCTTTTATGGTCTTCTCCACTGTCCATATATATGATCAGTGTGTTTTTTCTGTTGGGATGACCATGTATTCGTAAGACATGGGAATAACCCTTTTCTTAATATAGAAGACCATATAGAATACCTAGAACTATACGGTGGTAAATTAAATCATCACCTCATATATAAAGGATTTTTGCCACATGTCTCAAATGAAAGATCATTTGAGAGGGGTGTGAATAAAATGGATCATTCCACAAATAAAGGTTTTTTTGTGGGGTTGTGACATTAACACCTCACACTAAAAAAATATCATTTTTGGGTGGAATAAAATTAACTCCTTGGGCTTCAAAAGAAAGATCATTTTCAAGGGGCATAAAATTTCTACCTCCTATCACAAAGTAAAGATAATTTGTGTAGTCTTGGAATTATTGCCTCACCCCAAAAAAAATATTGTTTGTGGAGGCCTATAATTACCACCTCACCCCACAATTTTTTTGTGGGGGTACCATGCAAATCATTGGTCCCACATGGAATGCGCGCTATGTGGAGAGGATCTAACTACTATGCAGGGAGGAGATGACTTATTTGTAGTTCTATGTACTTTTCCAATTTTTACTCCAAGGATCATTATACTAATTGGATTTAATATTTCCCAAATTCATAATAACTCTTTGGGATTCTTTGTGAACTTTTCGGGCCTAAAAAATTCCCCCATCCAAATTGGGTCTGATTAAAACAAAGAGGGGGCAATTTTAAGAGATAAATTGACCCAGTTTAATTCTTTTCGATGCATATGAGGATCCAAAAGTAGGACTACAACTACAAAACGTATCAAATGAACTCATTTTTCACATAAAAATGAGTTCTTTGTGTCTAATTTCTATGATCTCAACCTATAAACATTCCCACATATTGACTTCCCTTTATGATCGACCTCTTTTGCATACCAAATCTTTTTCATCCATGAATTGGTATTTATGAAAAATAAATATGATGCTTTTCGGTAGAATTATTTATGAATAAAAATTAAAAATTTCACATAGTAATTTTTACCCATATATAGTCTTCATAGCATGATATGCGGTTCATTTGACTTTATATGTGGAATTTCAAAATTTCTAGAATTTATTTGAATCCAACACTGTGTTTTCCTATTTTGTATAGAGATAAAATGGACCCTTTTAAAGTCCAAAACTTTTCAGGCATAAACATTACATCTTAATAAAATAATATTCATTACATAACATAATTACCCATACTATAATAATCTAGGTCGAGTGCATTTGGAAACATGGACACATAAACAACTAGTTCATAAATGAGCTACGTCATCTCCCGCTAATTTCTTCATAACTAGAACCCTTCTTAGACATATTATACTTAATAAATTTCTTCATAACCTGGGGAAAGGTAACATAAGAAAGGGTAATCTTAGATTCTCGATAAGGGTAACTAATGGGAATGTAAATGATCACATAAGCATAAAATGATCATAAGGATGTGAGAAAATTATAATAATATATTAAAACCATAACATGCATATCATAGATCATAAACTTGAGTCATGGCATAAATCTTTTCAATACATAAAACATGAATCATAAAGGAATTAAAGAGAATAATCCATGGGGGAATATCATTGAATAAGACATATATTTTTGGAATACACATAATCATATAAAATATTACGTTAAAGCTACCCCCAAGAAATTCATAACATGTTAGGCTTATGCTAACCACCTGAGTACCTGCTTCCAGATTCGGATAACCTCTCGTGTACCTCTTTTGGGCTTGGGATAACATCTTGTGTACCCTCTTGTTTCAGGTTTGGGGTAACCTCCCATGTATCCCCTTATTTTAGGATTGGGATAACCTCCTGATCACCCTCTTGTTTTGATCTAGGGATAACATCCCATGTACTCTTTTGTTTGGCTTGATATGACCTCCCATGTACCCTTTGAGATCATAGATCATTAATCATTACCCAATGTATTGGATGGAGATATATATAGTGACCCTTCCTTTTCTTACATTACTATTAAATCATTATAAAGATAAATAACATAATATTATTACACTATAAGGACCCATAGGTTTTGTGTATTTATAAAACTAGGACCAAACATAACATTTAAACATCAAACATTAACATTTATTTATTTCTTTGTTCTCTAGCTTCTTATTGGCACTTGACCTCTCCTTATTACATATAGTCACCTGAGGATATACATCAAAAAGGGGTGAGTTAAAATCCCAGAAAGAGGATAGATAATAAAAATATATCATGGGGTGAACATAATCATAACACCTTGATCAAAATCATGAGAGTAAACTTTAATAAAAGACTTGAAATGTGGCAATGCATAAAAATGAAACCTCATGTCTTAGTGGTCATCTAAAAAGCATAGTTGTGAAAAACTATAGCATCATTTTCAGGCATCATTTCTCTTTCAATCACGAGATTAATCAATTTACCTAATGCATTGGATCCCTGTATAATTCTAGGTGCACCTGCAATATTCAAACATTCATGTTGCGCTATATAATTCAAGTCACACCCGTCACATCATAATATTTACTTTATCAGGAATTCGACATTAAAAATATGTAAAACTTGAAATTAACATAACCCATGGAAATAAATTGGTTTCACATAATAAATCATACCTTCATAAAAATTTGTTCCTCAAAATAAAGAGGGAGTATCATTCTTGACATAGAACCATTAACCATGAGTGAGGAGTGAAACAATAATCAAGAAGTAAAAAAGGGTCTATTTATTTGAAAGAAGAGTTCTTTTGGAAAAAATTTTGTTTGAGATAAAATCTAGTAGAGAAAATTCATATTCCATAATAGGTAATATAATTATGAAAAAATTATTTTTAAGGAGTAACCATACAAAAAATGGAGTGAAATAGTGATAACCCAAAGAAAGAAAGTTGGGTTCGAGGATTTACCCTTATCTTGTATATGAATGATTTCTTCAATTAATGTCTTGTATAACCACATTATATTCATTAATTAAAATTTTAAGAACCTTTTGGGAATTAATATGTGTTATTTTGGTTTCATTAATTTGTTTTATGGGCCTTTTGATGAGTTATACAGTTTAAATACATTGTTTGAGAATGTTTGTTTTTATGATTTTCTTGATCAGATCACTTTTATTCATAAATAGAAGTTCATGTTGAATATGGATAAACATACAGAACTGATATTACAGGTTATTAATGATATTATATGAGTATAAATGATCTTGTAATGAATTATGTTATATAACATGTGGATGAATCATTAGTTAAAATTAATTGATAACTGTTTTAGGTTAATTTGGGCGGTTTTTGGATTACAACGAACATGTTTTGATTTATCATTTAGTAATATGTAAATAAGTTAGTTATAGAACATTAAATAAGATATAATACATAAAACATAATCTATTTCTACCATAAAAATGGTTTCATTATCATATCTAAAGGCGGTAAGGAAATTGAAAACATGTCGTTCTTGAAGGTGAAAAATTAAAACCTCACGAACAACGTTTTCCTTTCTAAAATAAAAAGAAGAGGAGAATGGGGTTGGATGATATAATATCCCATTAGTATCATAAAATTAAAGTATATTTATGATACTAGATTTACCATACCATGTGGATGAATCTAGTTGGGGAGAGAATAATAAAATAACTTGAAATTGAAAGGAAATTATAGGGAAAGAGAGAAGGGAATTTCCTCAGGAGTTATCCTCTTGAGATCCACCTAAAGGCACCTTAAATTGGTCTTTTGATGAGACCAAAATATCTTGAAAGTGGGGGAGGGGATATGGAAGATGTTTTGGAAGATTTTAGACAAGTCTTGAAGCTTGATAGGTGTGAGGAAATGAGGCTGTGAAGGGTGGTATTTAAAGTGGAGGGGAGAGGTGTTTCTCAATATTATATTCATTAATTTATTATTTCTCCAAAAAAACAAGGAATAGTGGGTATTACATGACTAAATACATTAATTTTATCATGTTAATATAAACCATATGTGCTTACATTATTAGAACATCAACCATGACTCTATAATTCATGAATTTAACTTATTTTGTAATTTACCGTATTTCAGTATTCATAAAAATCCAAGTAATTATAAAAAATCTCAAAAATTCACCCCAACCATTTTTCAATGTGAATAATAAGAAAAGTATTTCTATTTTTCAAAAATGAATTTTCAAAATATGAGGAATTTAATTCTTAAATAAAATAATATTTTATTCAAAAAATAACAATTTTAAAACATTTATTTTCTTATTCCAAGATATAGGTACAACATAATTTCACTTAAATCTAATATGTATATTATCATAGGTAAGTTTACTATTCATTATGGTATGTCACTATTCATAAGGATAACATTACTATTTATAAGGGTATGTTACTATTCACCAAAAATTATGTTTTTTATATTAGACTCCAAAAATCACCATGAACACAACCGTGTATGTCAAATTTTTGAAATTCAAAACACAGAAGTGGGGAAAATTATGTTTAATGGTCACATAGTATTTGGTATCATGATATGTCATTATAATTCCCAGTTTGATTATACTATAATTCATATTTATAAGAAGTTAATTCCATTGATAAAACTTTGGTTTGTTACATTCTTCCCCCCTTATGAAATTTCACCCTCAAATTTTTGTTTTACATAAACAGGTGAGGGTACTTCTCCTTTATCGCCTCTTCGAGTTCCCAAGTATCTCCTTAAAACTTATGGTTCCTCTATAACACTTTGACAAGGTGGGATATCTTGTTTTGTTGAACATTATCTCTCTGGTCCATAATCTTTACTGGATTCTCCTCATAGGAGAGATCATCTTCCAGTTGTACCACCTCTGAGTTTAGTACATATGAGGGATTTGGTATGTACTTCCTCAGGAGTAATACATGTAACACATCATGAACTTGAGCTATATTCAGTATAAGTGAAAGATTATATTCCATGGATCCTCGCGGTCAAGGATCTAAAAGGGGCCAATGTACCTTGTGCTTAGCTTCCCTTTCTTTCCAAACCGGATGACTCTCTTCCATGGTGATATTTGAAGGAAGAATTTATCTCCAATGTCAAACTCCAAGTACCCTCAATGGTTGTCAGTGTATCTCATTTTCTAACTCTGAGAAGATTTTATGTGTTTCTATATGGGTTGAACCTTCTCCACCATCTCTTGCACAAGATCAGGTCCAAGTAGATTTCTTTCTCCAACTTCATCCCAACAGATTAGAGTTCTACATCGATTTCCATTCAAAGCTTCATATGGATCCATATGAATACTTGAGTGGAAGCTATTGTTGTATGAGAACTCAACCAATGAGAATTGGTTATCTCATCCACCTTTGAATTCTAGATATAAGGATCTTAGAATGTATTCAAGTGTTTGAATAGTACTTTTAGATTGACCATCAGTTTGGGGGAAATAGGTTGTACTGAAATTTAATTCAGTACTCAATGAAAATTGAAGACTCCCCTAGAATTCAGATCTGAACCTTGGATCACAATCAGAGGAAATTGAGAGTGGAACACCAAGAAGTCTTACCACTTCATTAATGTATACTTTTCAATTTGTTCAAGAGAGAGGTCTTCCCAGATAACGATAAAATAGGCAGTCTTGGTGAGTTTGTCAACCACAACCTATATCATATTATTTCCCTTCGACATATTTGGGAGACCCATGACAAAGTACATAGTAACATTCTCCCATTTCCACATGGGTATAGGCAATGGTTGTATCATCCCTTTTACTTTTTTTGTTATGCTTTAACTTACTAACATATCAGGCACCTTGATATATATTCTGCAATCTCCTTCTTCATGTTATACAACCAGAAGTGACCTTTGAGATCACGGTACATCTTGGTACTCCCAGGATGGATAGAAAATGTTGAGATATGTGTATTTTATAACAAAACCTTCTTTATCCTGGGTGATGAAGTCACACAAAGCTGCATTCTGAACCAAATCACACCATCATCGTCCATATGGAACTCATTTAACTTCCCTTCCTTTAAATAATTCACCTTGTTTTGTAACTCCAGATCATCCCTTTATGCATCCTTAATCTTCTCTTGGATATATGGTTGTATAATCATTTGGGAAATGTAGGATGTATCCCCTGTCCTTATGATATCTAAATCCATCCTTTTCATATCCAAGAAGATAGGGTCTTTCTCAATATGTAACATGGATAGAGTGGAAGGTTATTTTCGTCTTAGAGCATCAGCTACCTTGTTTGCCTTTCCAGGATGATAGTGAATAGAGAAATCATAGTCCTTGATTAGATATAACCATCTCCTTTGATTCATGTTGAGATCATTTTTTGTGAATATATAATTTAGGCTCTTGTGTTCAATGTATATGTCACACTTCTCACCATAAAGGTAGTGTCACTAGATTTTCACGGAAAAATTCATGGCTTCCAGCTCTATTTCATGTGTGGGGTAGTTCTGCTCATGGATCTTCAAATGCTGTGAGGTGTAGGCTATCACATTATCATTTTTCATGAGTATGAAACCCAGGCCTTTCTTTGAATCATCGTTGTATATCACAAAACTTTCTCTACTTTTTGGTAATGTGAGTATAGGTGAAGTGATCAGCCTTATCTTTAGCTCCTTGAATCTTCCCTTACATTCTTCCATCCATATATACTTTACCCCTTTTCTTGTTAACTTATTTAGCAGGCTTGAAAATCATGAGAAATTTCTCACCAAACGTCATTAGTACCCAACTAATCCAAGAAAACTATAGATTTCTATGACACTAGAGGGCCTAGTCCATTCCTCAATCACCTTTTTTTAAGGGTCCACAGAAATTCCCTCACTTACGATCACATGTCCCAGGAATGTGACTTGCTTCATCCAAAAGTCACAATTACTGAACTTGGCATACAACTTCTCCTTTCTCAATGTCACCAACATAGTTCTTAAATGTTCTTCATATTCCACATTTTTCTTGGAGTATATGGAAATATCATTGATAAAAACTTCCAAAAATTTGTCTAGGTAATTTCTAAAGACTATATTCATTAAATCCATGAATATTGCAGGGGCATTAGTAAGTTCTAAGGGCATCACAAGTAACTCTTAGTGCACATAACATGTATGGAAGGCAGTATTCTGAATATATTCCCTGCTCAACTTAAGTTGATGATATCCAAAATTAAGATTCACCTTTGAGAAGTATTGATATCCTCTTAACTAATTGAACAAGTCATCGATCCTTGGAAGAGGAAACTTTTTCTTTATGGTGATCTTGTTAAGTTCTCGATAATCAATACACAGCCGCATTGTTCCATCCTTCTTCTTCACAAAGAGCATTGGATCACCCCAAGGTGATGCACTAGGGTGTATGAACCCTTTGTCCAAATGATCTTGTACATACATCATTAACTCCTCTAGTTCAATAGGATCCATCATATAGGGACACTTTGAGATAGGATTAGCTCTGGGTATGAGTTCTATTGAGAATTGTACTTCACGATCTGGGGGAATTCCAGGTAACACTTTGGGAAATACATCATTGTATTCCCTCACGATGGGAGTTTCCACAAGGTTGGCACTTTCCTTTGACACAACCATTTGGGTGAGGTATGCTTCTTCATAGGGTATCAACACCCACAAGGTTGAAGGATTTTTCAAAGGAGATTAATGATCTTCCTTTCATTTGTATAGGATCATGGGATATTTTGGAATATGAAATGATATTTCATTTTCCAGATAGTTGATACATACTCTATATAATGAGAGCCAATCCATTCCCATTATAGAATCAGATTCCACCATGGGAAGTATTATGAGATTCTTTGGAAGAATCTTCCCACATACACCAATAGGAGAATAGTCAAACACATGGGATGCAATTATTTCACCACTTGGTTTTTTTATAGATATCTATACTTAAAGGTTTTAGGGCTTCGATTCTATAGTTCTAGAAAACTTGAAACATATAAATGAATGTTTATAACTAGAATAAAATAAGATTTTTTCCATTCTTGATTTAATAAAAAGTGTACCTTGTATGACTTCATTATATTTCTCAACTTCTATAGTAGTGATGGCATAAGACTTCCCTTATTCCATTGGATTTGGTGACTTCTGACATTGATTACCCTCAAGGACTTGAGGTTTAGTGCACCGGCTTTCATAGTGCCCTTTCTCACTATAGTTATATAATTAAAACATGGGTGGAGCTCCCCTTTATTCTACTATATTCCCCTTACTTCTCTTGTATTTTCAACACTCTTTAGAATGGTGGATTTCTTTCCTACACTTGAATAATTTCCCTATCCCTTTGAGGCAGTTTCTATGATGCAACTTCCCACATTTTTGGCATGTGGGTCATTTAGTTTTCTTCCCACCTTTATCATTAGATCCTATGACTTGAAACTCTATCTTTCATTTCTTTTCACAATATCAATGGTACCATTATCCAAACTTCATCTCCACTTTGAGGGAACACTAAAAAACTTCTTCATAACTCCCAAAGTCTCTAATTTCAAGAGCCATTCGAATGTTTGGTTTTAACCCACTAAAGAATCTATCAATTTTTATATCATCGTAGATAACAAAACCCGAAGCATACCTTGAAAGCATTGTGAAATTATCTTCATAGGTCGTGACATATTCTCCTTCCTTTTTCATGGGATCTATGAATTATCTCTTCTTATTCATAAAAAGAGTTCTTGGGAAATAATTTTTAAGAAACATGATCTTAAAGTCTTCCCATTCCATCTCTTTGATTTCATCACTTGGCTTGGTGTTCTTAAACAAATCCCACCATTGATCGGCCTCTCCATCTAGTCGATAAATGGATAAATTCACATTTTCTATCTTAGAAAATTGAATCAAAGAAAATATTTTCTCCATTGAGTTGACCCACTATTCCATAACTAGTGGATTAGAAGTTCCACTAAATGTCAGTGGTCGTTGCCGTATAAAACACTCAATATCCAGTTGCTCCCTCTTTGGTGAAGGATGATGTTCCCCATTTTTCTTATTATTATTCATAACCTATGATATTAAGGTAAAAATTTACATGAATTTTTGAAATACACATCCCAAAGCATTGGGGATGTCATTTGGGAAATTGTTGCATTGGCCCTCGCACTGGTTTTTGTCCTAGTGTCTCATAGTTCCCACTATTTTCTAAAATAGAAAAGGTTATGAAAAAACATAGGTCAAAAAGTCATGAATAACTTTTTAATTTGTACAATTTACACTAAAACTATAACTTATGGGATCCCTATATAAATCTTCTCATGTGCATATTTTTACTTACTCTCATGCTAGAGGTTTTCTCTGGGGTTCACTAATCATAATTCCCAAATTTAATAAACCTTGCCTCTGATACCAACTATAGCGACCCTATCTTTTTGTACATTACTATTACATCATTATAAAGATAAAAAACATAATAGTATTAAAACATGAGGATCCAGAGGTTTACTATCCTAGTTAAACTAGGACCAAACATAACATTTACAACATCGAGCATAAACATTTATTTAATTCCTTCTTCTCTAGCTTCTTATTGCCACTTGACCTCTCCTTAGTACATGTAGTAACCTGAGGA
This sequence comes from Viscum album, assembly GCA_963277665.1. Classification (NCBI taxonomy): domain Eukaryota; kingdom Viridiplantae; phylum Streptophyta; class Magnoliopsida; order Santalales; family Viscaceae; genus Viscum; species Viscum album. The sequence goes on from OY728125.1 coordinate 281,740,241, forward strand.
TATACATAAAAAATGGGTGATCTAAAAGCCCAGTAAGAGGATATATAAGATAAATGTAGCATGGGGTGATAATAATCATAACATCATTATCAAAATCATGAGAGGAAACTTTAATAAAATACTTGAAATGTGGCAATGCATAAAAATGAAACATCATGTCCTAGTGGTCATCTAACACAAATTGTTGTGAACAATTATAGAATCATGTTCATGCATCATTTCACTTTTAATCATGATATTCATTAATTTACATAATTAATTGGAGCTCTCTATAATTCTAGGCACACCCGTCACATTCAAACATTCATATTGTTCTATATAATTCTAGGCGCACCCATCACATCATAATATTTACATTACCATGCATGCCACATTAAAAATTAGTAAACCATGAACATAATATAACCCATGGAAAGAAATGGGTTTCACATAATATACCATACCTTCATAAAAATTTGGTCTAAAAAATAAAGATGGAGTATCATTCTTGACATAGAACCATTAACCATGAGTGAGGAGTGAAACAATAATCAAGAAGTAAAAAAGGCAATGTTTATTTGAAAGAAGAGTTATTTTGGAAAACATTGGGTTTCACATTAAATACAATTAAGAACATTTATATCCCATAATTGGTAAGATAATAATGGCCAAATGATTTTTAAGGAGTGAACATAACAGAAACAGAGTGAAATAGGGAGAACCTAAAGAAAGAAAGTTGGGTTTGAGAATTTCCCCTTACCTTGTATCTGAATGCTTTATTCAATTTAATGTCATGTATAACCACATTATATTCATTAATTAAAATTTAAATAAACTTTTATACATCAATATAGTACATTATTGTTTCATTATGTTTTTTTATGGGCCTTTGGATGAGTTATATAGTTTAAATACATTGTTCGGTAATGTTCAGTGTTATGATTTTCTTGAGCGGTTCACTTGTATTCATAAATAGATGTTCGTGTAGAACATGGAAAAAAATATCGAACTAATATTAAATGTTATTAATGATATTGAAGGATTTTAAATTATCTTATAATTAATTATGTTATATATTATTTGGATTAATCAGCTGTTAATATTTAATGATGATCGTATTAGGTTAATTTGGGCGATTTTTGGATCGCAACGAACATTGTTTTGATTTATAATTTAGTAATATGTAAATAAGTTAGTAATAGAACATTAAATTGGATATAATACATATAAAATAATCAGGTTAAACTATAAAAATGGTTTCATGACCAGATATAAAGGTGGTAAGAAAATTTAAAACATGTCGTTCTTGAAGGTGATAAATTAACACATCACGAGCAACGTTTTCCTTTCTAAAATAAAAAGAAGAGGATAAGGGGGTTGGATGATATAATTTCCCATTAGTATCATAAAATTCCAGTATATGTATGATAATGGAGCTACCATATCATGTGGATGAAGATATGTGGGGATAGAATAAGAAAAGAACTTGAAATTAAAATTAAATTAAAGGAAAAGAGAGTGGAATTACCTCTTCAGTTATCCTCTTGAGATCCTCCTCAAGGAACATTGGATTTGTCTTTTGATGAGTCCAAAAGATCTTGGAAATGGGGCGGGAGGGGTTCTGGGTAATAGTTTTGGGTAGATTTTAGACAAGTATTGAAGCTTTATAGGTGTGAGGAAATGAGGGTGTGAAGGGGGTATTTATAGTGGATGGGAGAGGGGTTTTCTCAATATTATATTCATTAATTTATTATTTCTCCACAAGACAAGGAATAGTGAGTATTCCATGACCATATATAGTAATTTTATCATTTTAATCCGAACCATTTGTGCTTATATCATCATAAACATCAACCATGACTCTATTATTCATGAATTTAACTTATTTTGTAATTTAATGTATTTCACTATTCATTAAAAATCCAAGTATTTCCAAAAAATCCAAAAACTTCACACAAACATTTTTTGACGTGTAGAATCCAAAAATGAAGTCCATTTTTCAAAAATAATTTTCTAAATTTGAGGAATTTAATTCTTAAATAAAATAATATTTTATTCCAAAAATAGAAATTTTAAAACATTTATTTTCTTATTCCATGATATAGGTACATCATAATTTCACTAAAATATTATATATATACTATCATAGGTAAGGTTAATATTCATTATGGAATGTCACTATTAATAAGGGTAACATTACTATTTATAAGGGTATGTTACTATTCACCAAAAATTAATTTTATTCTATTAGACTCAAAAAATCACCCTCAACACAACCGTGTATGTCAGATTTTTGAAATTCAAAACACAGAAGTGGGGAAAATTATGTTTAATGGTCACATAGTACATAGTATGATGATATTTCATTGTGATTTACAATTTGATTATACTATAAGTCATAATTATAAGAGGGGAATTCCATTGATAAAACTTTGGTTCATTACAATATAGGTCTAAACCATTACATAATTCCGATATTTTTTTAATAAGATTCCATGAAAAAGAAATGGGTTTCATAAAAATTTTATCATTATATAACTCATGATAAAGAAACATATTTCATAAACATCTTTTCATCATAATCATAAACACAAACCATCCAAATAAATAATAAGTATGGTACCATTGGATCATATCCATAGTAAAACATAAGTAAAAATTCAAACATGGGTAAAAATGTTTTTAAACAATCATTAGAGAATAGTAAAAAATCCCTTTTTTGAAAAATAGACATAGAAGAAAAGGGATTTTTGACCAAAGAGAGAAATGATATTTATTTCTTAAAAAAATAATTTTTGGCCGTTTAGATATTAAATAATGGACAATTAAAGGAAAATATTTATTCTCTAGAAATAACTAGAGTAGAAGAAAACACATGAGTTTCTTGAGAGGTATATCATAAGCTTTCTTCATTGGAAACTTAATCATAAAAAATCCTGATAAAAATGAGATTGTATCATAAATCTTTTACCACCTTGGTAACTTTTAAATTGTAATTTAACACTAAATTATGATTTTCAGGTACTCCCTTGTTTATTATCTGTTAATCTTCCTTATTTGGGTGCATTTGTGGGATTATCGGGGATAAAGATTTTTTTTGGTAAAATGAACTAAAGTTCTGAGATATATGATTACATGAATTAATAGAGTCTAGTTATAAACATGTCAAAGACTTAGCGAGGTTCTTCCCAAGTTCAAAGAATGCTTGGAGTGGGGTTTTTGGGTTTTTATTCCTAAAACTATAATTTTCGTAGTATTATTGGAGATTCTATTCCATGTAAAGGTGTTGAATGTCATGTAATGTTATCCAAGAAGATTCCATGAAATAGGTTGAAGGCGTGAAGGGTTTTCACACTTTGTAGTAAGTTCACATCATGTAATGACTTAAAACAATTTCTTAATAAAAAGGTGGTTTATTTTATGATGATTTTATCCTTCATGGATTATATTACATATAATGGTATTACACACTATGTAAATATCATGATTTTTGGTTTTTATGGTGATTCATGAATGATTTTCATTTAATTTTTCCTAAATCCTTACCTCCTTCAACCCATATATTACCATAGGTGATTTTAGGTGGTTTTATCCCTTACAGATCATTTTTTTGTGATTGACCATTGTTTCAGTTGTATTTCATTTCTATAGGTAAGTGTTCCTTTTGTTTCTTATTTTTATTTGGTCATGGCTATGGTTTTATTAGTGGTTGTGTTCACATTTTTCATCAGATATTGTTTTCTATCAATCCATTTTAGTTTCATGGCATGCCATGCCTTCAAAGTTTTTTCTCTTATTCTCCAATAATAGTTGTCAAAGTTATCTATGTTTATACCATTTTGATGTAGGTTTTCTATACAGTGGGTTAATTTGATGAATTTATTATCATTATTATAACTTTCCTTTTAGTTGTTCATTTATTTTAAGAGATATGTGTTTTCAAAATATTTATCTTAAAGGAAAATGTTTTTAAATAAATGTTTCTTTAACAACAAATTTTCCTAATTTGGAAATGGATTTTCGAACACCAAAGTTGATTGGATTGGATTCGAAAATGTTTTATGAAATTTTGATCATGGTTTTGAAAATTTAATTTTGAAAATTAGCACATTGGAAACCTTAGGTTCATCGGGAAAGAGACACAGGTAGCCTTAGTGTGTGTGTCACCACAAAGAGGTAACCTTTTGAATATCGATAGACTATGGAAGGACTCGATATTGGTTGGATCCAACATATGGATTTTTAGGCTCTTGAGTGTCTCTTATGTATTTTTCAATAGGGTAGGGTTGGATATGAGGTGATTTTTAATATATATTTATTTATTACATGGTTGTTTTTATCATGGATGTTTTCTCACAAGTTTTTATATGAGGTTGTATCACATAGCTACAAATGGTAGATTATTTCATAGATATGTGGTTACTTGATGAACTCTTGATGCATGGATATGATTTCCTATTTATATCTGTTCTACTTTTCATATTTCTGGTTTGATAATAAAAAATTATTTTATGAAAACCAATGGGGAAAATGATTTACAAATGATTTGGATTTATGAAAATGATTTGTATAAATGTTTTATTTTAAAATCCTAAAATCTTTAATTCTTGATATTTGAACTTGTATAGACACTATGATGGTATCATACTATGATCTTTTCTCACACCCTACACTTTCCTTTGGGTGGTCTTAGATTTTTTATTATAGGATACAGGTAAAGGGATGGACATCTTGTAGAATGTTGACTTCTCCTTTAGTCTATGCCTTCGTAACAGGGTGGTTTGGAGGTGGCTGATGGTCACATAGAGACATGTTGGTATTTTTTTATTCATTATTTAAGATGTATCTATTTTGGTTTGTATTGTATGTATCTATTTTTATCTTTTTCTTCTACATAGTACTTTGTTTGTATGTCTTTTTTGGTTATATTCAAGACTTAAACTATTTTCTTGCTTCACCACACCATGTGAAGGTCGGCTCAGGTGTATTCTTTGGTTGACCTTTATTTGTATGTTAAAATTTGGTATTAGAGGGAAGGATCATCCTAAATAGTGTTAACACTTCCTGTTTTTTCATTTATATCTTGGGTAGATTCGAATTAGGACTATCTAAATTCAAATATTATGTTTGGAAAGTGGTCTTTTCCAACTCACTTACAAGACTGAACCCTAGTTACCATTGGTGGTTGGGGACATTTACCAGGTTTTAGAAATGGGTTTTGGGTTCATTTGAATAAACCATGTGGGATTTTTATTTTAAGTGACCTACTCATTTTTGGAAATGAATCTCCTCAATAAAATTTTTAATTTCTTTAAATTCTTGTTTTTTTATATCGCTAATTTTGAATTTTGGAAGTGAACCTAAGATTTTTGGAATGTTCTCATGATCTAATTGGTTACTGTATTGTGTTTATTAGAAAATTATTATGAGAATAGATCTTCTAAATTTGATAGAGGAATCTTTGATATAAGTTCTATAGGCTAATTCTTCAATGGACTATTCTTTGGTGGAAGCTTTTATGTGCACTATTCAGATTTTGGGTCAAGTGGGTGTTGAGAACCCAAGATGCATGGTGGATCCAGGTGACGATTTTACTAAGAAGAATCTACCCATATTCTTTGGTGATAAAGGACAATATGAATCTAACGAGTGGATTGAGTGGATTGATAGGATCTTCAATTTATTGAAAGTCTCCTAAAGACATGAAGGTGGGTTTTACAACATATGTGCTCAAGGGACCGAGAATGATATGGTGGGAATATATTTCACAAGATAAGTTATACTAGTACCTTAGCTAGGATTACATCAGGAAAATATTTAATCTACAGTTTTACCCAAAGATGTTACATGCAGTAAAGACCTCATAGTTTCTGACCTTAGAGTAAGTGGAGTTTGTCGTTTTGGAGTATTCTACACCTTATTCCGAGTTAGTGCATCTGTAACTAGAGATTTTTACTAATGAGCACCTAAGACTTGTATATTTGAGTTGGGACAAAGGCTTGAAATTATGTTGATGTTTATAATCATGTTCCTTCAAAACATTTTAGTGGTAGTTGTTACGGAATATTTGGCTGAGGCATACAAAGTTGGGAAGACAGTTTTGGGTGGAGCTTTAGTTGGTGCAGTTGTTATCTGGAGTGTATCTTCGGGCCAGAAGAGGAATTCAAAGGGTGGTTTGTTTTCTTTAGGAATAGTTTGAAGGGTTTAATTAGGGTAGAAACATGTTTTTTATATCCATTTGGGTAGTCAGGTTATATCATTCCTAACTATTCAAAGTCTTATAGGACTTCTCATCATTATGGATTATTAGACCATATGAAGTGTTTCTATGAAAGGATTTCCCAGGGAAGTAAGGTAGTATCCACTATCACCAAGTGTTTAAATGTTCATATTAATTCTACTAAGAGTGGTGGGTCAAATCCTCAAGATAAGGGGGATGTTCATGTGGAAAAGACCGAATGTCTTTATGTGAATGAGTGCGCACAAGAGGAATCTAAAGTAGGGCTAACTACTATTTGAGGTACAATGTTTATTTCTTCTTCTATGGGGATAGATTTTTTTGATATAGGTTATACTCATTATTTTATATTATCAAAGTTATTTTATACATTGGGATTTAATTTAAAACTTATGTCGTACTTGTTTGATCTTTACACACCTTTGTGGTGCTTGATCTTGAAATCATAAAATTGATTATAGACATGGATTGGATGATCAGTGTTAAGGAATTGATATATTTCTATCACTAATAGGTATGGTTCTTATTTTATAATGGAGTTACTCATGTCATTTAGGGTGAGTCTGTATATGATCAGATAAAATTCAATATATATGTTATTAGAAATTTCCTATACTTTATACAAGATAGATGTAGGACCCCAAAACACCCTGATAGGGAAGGGGTGGATCAGGGTTTCGACTTTTTCCTTTAAAGTGATGGATATTGTTCCCACATTAGTAGGAACTTGAAAAATCTATTTGATAGAATTTTACAATTATTAAACATTCACATGTATAGATACAGCACAACATTTTTACTTGGTTCACCATTAAGGGCTAGTATAAGGATTATACACTGATAGTGTGTCATTCATACCTCAATCCACTAAGCTTCACTAGTTATTGTGGAAAACATAAGATCAGGCACCATCATTTTTTACCAGACACACTTACTTTGCAAGAATTTATAGATAGCACACTGCCTCCCTAGAAATACTTCTGTCGACTCTCCCTAGACCACTACCTTGGGTGAATTCTTAATTTGTTTAATGACATGAAGGTCACCCCACTAGATTGGGAATTTAATTCTTTTTCCCTGATTAGCATGAGACTCTATTTTCATTGTAGTCCTGAGTTGATACAGTTGAAATCACTCTTTACTTAAACCAGATGTTCGACACTACTATTCAAAAATATCCTGGCCTTTGTGAAACACCATTTTGTTTCAAAAAATATATCATCCTTCAAAAACCCACACACTTCTGAAAATATGCTAACCTTCATGAACCTTACATCTTTCGCGAAGCTCATAGTCTCCGTGAAGCTCACAGCCTTCACGAAATAATAAGTCTTTATGAAACTCACACCCTTCATGAAACTCCCTTTTCTAAAAAGTCTTAGAATTATTCAAGACTTCACCAAGATTTTCATAATTCTTAATCTCAAAAATAATTTAGGATTAATGAAGATAATAGACTTCATGAATTCAGAGCGATTTATCCTTTTTTCCAAATATATTCATATCAAATAAAGTGGGTTTGGCTGCCTATTTACAGACTCAACACTTCACAAAGTTTCCAAGATCCTAGTAGCCTTTTCATGAACCTCTAAATTCATGTTCATGAAGCTCCTTTATTCACAAAAATCAAGTGAAATTTTACCTATTCACAAAGCTTCTCATTGTTATGTAGATTTTTTCATCCCATTAGGAATTAACTAACCTTCACATAGTCACAAGAACATCGTCTTTCCATCGCACATTCGTAATGCTCCACACCTTTATGAAACCATACTCCTTTATGAATCTTAATACCTTTGCAAAACTCTAATATTCAAGAAATCCATTACATTACCATATTTTTGATGATTCAGTCCTGGAATTCACCTTTCACAAAGCTTTCTAATTGCTCCTGATTTTGAGCTCTAAAAAATTAGAAAATGCTAGGAAATGATGACACCTTCAACATTGAATTTATCTTCACTATAATATCTCTTTACTTTTAAACTCTCTGATTAAACCTAGTTTGAATTAACAACAAACACAAAAAAATCCATTTCCATCAATGAAAATCCTTGGTTCAAACAATAGACTCTTCATATTTCTAACAATTCAAATTTAAATAGTTCAAGTTTCAATAAAATAGTGCTTATATAAATACACACATTGTCACATTTAATGTATTTTAAATACAACAAAAAATATATCCAATTCAATTAATATATGATGAAATAATTTTTGAATAAGTACAAAATAATTAAATAAAGAGAAATATGTGAAATACTCATGATGAAATTAAAAATATAAAATTGTAACTAAAATAGAGAAAATTTAGATAAAATAATAATAATAATAATAATAATAAATTTATTGGGAAATATCATTGAATATCCTTATAACATGAGGAATATCCTTATACCATGTGGAAGATCATAAAAATGTGTGGTAAGATACTCACGATAGATAGAATACTTATTATAGAAGGTTCAGAACATCTCATAAATGGTTCGATATATCTTAAGGAAGGTTTGAAATATCTCAAGGAAGGTTCACGAATTTTTCAAATTTATACTCATGAAAGATTCATTACTTATCACAAAATAAAATTGACACTTATGAAAGGTTAATTACACTCATGGAAGATTAATTTAACTCATGGAAGCTTAAAACTTTTACAAATTTTCAATCACTGGAGATTTATTACTTCTCAAGGAAAAAATTTACACTCACAGAAGATTCTCATAGAAACAAAAGTATTTGAAAAACTTTTATGCATGAAAGATTCAATAATTATTAAGAAAGTAAATTTACACTCCCATAATAAAAATAATTTTCCAAATTTTCACTCACATGAAATTAATTACTTCTCATGGAAGAAAATTAAAACTCAAAGAATCTCAATAATTTTAAAAAATTCCACTTATTAAAAATTCATTACTTCTCATGGAAGAAACTTTACACACCGAGAAGATTTAGACGGCCAAATTTTCACTCATTAAGGAAAAATACTACAAAATTTTCACTCACAAAAGAAAAATACTACCAAATTTTCAATCAAATAAGAAAATTTCTAAAATCTTAAAACAACTAGACTATATAATTTTAGACTAAAAATGGAACCTCTAAAAAATTGAATCATTTTTTGGTCTAGTTGAATTATATTTATAAAAATAAGTGAGATAAATAACCCATTATATGATAGAGTATATTTTTAGGAAAAACAAAGAGTGTTTTAAGAAATAAATAGAATCAAGAAAATAAATCATTTCATGCTTTGTAATTTACAGGTTCATGTGCTAGTGGAATGAATTGATAGTTTTTTTGGGAAAGTTTTTTTCAGAGTCAAGACTAAGAAAACCCTTGTTCATGGTGATTACCCTCTAATTCAAAAATCCCATGTTTCATATAATTAAGTAATCGGGTTCATAATTGAGTCAGGTGACTCGATCCCATATTTAAACATTATTATTTTAAAGTACATAATAATTAATTTAAATTCAAAATAATTAGTCATGAAATTTAAAGTATCTCCCAATTCAATCCAAATGGTCTTTAAATAAGGAAAAATTGAGATTCAGAATTATTATATGATTTTATAGACCAATAATGTGCCAAAAAAATATGAATTCAAATTACATTATACACCTTATGTTATATTTCACAACACTAAGAGACTTACCCCCTCATTATAGCATGAGGGAGGATAAAAATTATAAGAAGAAATAGGGATAGATGAAGAGTAGTAGAAGTGAATCAGCAATAGAGTCCCCTTTATAAACTTCTTAGTCAAAGTTTGGTTATCCCAAGATATATTTTTCCTATAGATTGGTCCTCACATTTATATGTAATATAAATCCAAAGGTTTGGCCTTTGAATATTGAAATATATTTTTAAAATTTTTGAATTTTTATCTCTTTGAATTTGGTTAAATTATTCGCTTTTAAATCCTCATATTTCCCAATTTTAATCTTTATTTTTTAAATCCCTTGAGTTTTGGATAATCTAATGTGTAAATCACCTTAAAACTTCCCAAAAATTATAACTTCTCATGTTTTAATGGAATGAGTTGGCCTGATCATTCTCTACTTCACACATAAACCCTATCTCATGACTCTACCTTCAAAATAGATGCTTAAAAATTTACAGGTTTTTAGCCTAGCCATTTTAAAGCTTAGGTCCCTCAGTCATCCATAGATCCACAAATCATGACATAGGATTGGTCATGTCATTATCCTATGATTCATCCATGTATGTTGAAAAGAGGATACAACATGGGCTTTAAGTAATTTTAATGAGCATTTTGATCTCATCCTTCTCCTGTCAACCATGCCTGATCTCCTTACAGCGTAACAAAAATTATATGGCTATTTTACTTTGGCCATGGAATCTCACATGGATAGAGAACTACATTGGCAGGCATATCAGTATTAGGACCTCCCTATGAGCCATGGTTTCTCATTATATGTTACAGTGTTTCTGATTTTGGTTATCACCTTCTCAATTCATGCATCGGGCTTTAGAATCTTCAATTTATGCTCACATAGGCTCACTTGGGGCTCTAATGTTCATCTATGGGGATTCCAGTATTCATGGTTCTCCTTTGATGTGATCTTCATATTCACCAGAAGTGGTGATGGAGGCTTCCAATGACTAAAGGTGGTGGTCTAGTGGGATTTGATGGTGGTAGGTGGTAGTAGGTGTGTCCAAGTGGGGCAGCACACAACTCAAGCCGAGACAAAGTCGTTTTAGTAAGTCATGTATAGTGCTCGTAGATATACCCTCACAAATAGAAAAAAAATTAGTAGATTGATACGCCTTAGTAATAGATCCTTCTTACTCAGCTTCCCAACAAACATAGATTTTTATCCTCTGATGAGGCATTCCTCTTATCACCACACAAATTTACCTCCTATTCAGTTATTCCCCAAGGGTGTCTAGTTACTTCCTTATAGGTTGGGGGCTCACCGATTGTTGGTCCATTTTTTTAACCAATAAAATAAATAAAACTTAAGAAAATAACTCAAATATGTACATCAATTTTAATTAAAAAAATTATTCCTATCAAAATATATTTATTTTATTTTTCATAAATGTTATTTAAAAAACAAATTACTCACAAAATAAAAAAAATCAATGAATAATTTCTTCATAAAACATTATAAATCAATTAAATTTATCAATTTAAAATTTAAAAAATTAAATTCAAAAATTAGGGAAATCACCAAAGAAATAAGGATTTCATTTAACATACATATTTAGATCAGGATATTGCTAAAAATAGAATCAAATAAATATAAAAATTGAAAAATTATGACTGAGAACATGTCATGAATTCAGGTCAAATTGAGGACATAATAAATTTATATTCAACTTTCCTTGAGAATTAATGAAATGTATATAATCATATTATATTTTTAAATAAACAATAATTATTCAATTAAAATTCATATAGACCAATTCATGATTAAAATATAATAGAAAAATAAATATGCAAAACTACAGAATTATGACTAAAAACATACATTGAATTCGAACCAAATTCCATACATGATATCGATAGATTCATATTTAATTATAGTTTAGTAAAATGTAGATAATTTTCTTGAATTTAAAAATCAATAAGAATCATTCAATTCATAGTTTTTAGACCAATTTATGATTAAAATACACTATAAAAATAATTATGAAAACTAAAAAATTAAAAATGAAACTAGAAATGACATCGAATCATATTTCTGATGTGATAATGATAGATTCATCATTTATTGTAGTTAAATGGAATGTATATAATTCTTTCACATTTCTAACATAAGAATAATCACCCAATTTCAAATTATTTAACCCAAGTTGTAGTAAAAATACTATAGCATACCAAATCTAGAAACAATAGAGTTTAGAATGAAAAACATGCATAAATGAAGATTCAAGGTCCCAAAAAATTATTTATCATAGGAACTCTTCATGAAAATTGTAAATAATTTTATCAAAAATAACTGGATTTTTCAATAATCAAAATATAAAAATAAACGTGATTCAACGATCCACTTCAACCTGCAGAATGTCAAATCAAATATTACAAAGAGATCTGCAACATTTAGGCCAAGGGAACCTTAGTACTTGTTTTTTCTCAATCAAAAACGGCCCAAAATACCTCTAAAAAGAGTTTTTATTTTCAATACTATAACGGACCAATTTTTTTTTGAATTAAATTTATTTTTGAATGAATATATTTTTCGTTTATTAATGTAGTTTTATAAAACTTATACTTTATATTTCATTATTATTTGGGACAATTATGAAATGTAGACATAATATGACTGTTGGTCATAAATACCATTAAGCAACATGAAAATTTCCAATATAGTTTTTATACAATAATCCCTATGATTAATATTTATTAAGGGTTATAATAAAATATAATTGATATAGAAGGAAGAAGTAATGGTCTCAACTAGTATGATCGTACCTTATGAGGCTCATTTATCTAAGCTTATGAGGGAGATGGTATCACTTCAATTCACCCTTTACCAATACCAATATTATATTCAAAAAATGAAACTTGATTGGAACCATTTATGTGATAAGTTTAGTATTATATATATCACTGCCCAAAGTATGTTCATCTAACCATCCTAATAAAGTTCTACCATCGTTCTCCTTACTTGTATTGTGTATGTCGGTGTAATAATGGGTTATGTATCTAGACCTTAATAGTATTTAAAATTCCCCTTTAAATGAATTATTTTTTCACCAATATCATTTCTATCTTATCAACCTTATATATAAAATAAAATATACCTGAATAGAGGATGGAAATGATAGAATGGATTCTTTATATAAAGAAACTGAAATTTTATATTTTGAAAAAATATATATGTTTACATTTTTAAAATTTATTTTTATGATAAATTCATGAATTTGAAATAAATTTTTATTTTCACATAAATTTTATACAAATTATTATTTAATCATTTGTAAATAATTAAATTGTTTTATGAAATCGTAAGTGGTTTTTCTAAAGATTGGAAATATGATTGTGTAATAGAATAATTAATTTTTAATAAATAAGAATTTTATTTCAGAAAACTTATCATTATAATATTTAGAAAATTATTTTGATAAAATAATTTCAATTTTTGAATTCATCACATCAAAATTATCCAACAATAAATTTTATATAATTATCTGAGATAGTCGAATATTTATGTAAAAATTAAATATAATATAAATAAATGATATGTATTATGATATCATAATGACTCAAAAAAATAATGTAATATATATGATAAAGTTTTAAATAATTAAAAATATTTTTTTTTGTTAAAATAAAATTTGATAATATTATTTTTTTAAACCTATAGGGAACTTTCCAAAACTTAAAGGATGTTTTATAATTTTAAAAATAGTTCTTTATGAAAATGACTCACTTTCCATCATAAATGATAATATTTAAATAATTTTGTCCTGTGAACCTATAAAATACTTAAAACCAATTCCCTTTAGAAAAAAACCACGGGAGAGAAAATGGTTTTGAATACTGTTAACTTAGACTCCAAAGCCTATTTTTGGAAATTAATAAATAATACCCCTCTCTTTTACTATAAACTCCCAATCAATATCTCATTCATATCCACTAAAAACCCATTTATAATTATTTTCCTCTCCCTATACCTCTTAAAATATTTACTAAGGAGTTTCTAAGGTCCAAATGATCCCTTCCCAAGATTTAAGGAGTGTCCTCTCAAGGTAAGGTTTCTCTCTCTCATAATTTCCATTCAAACACTTCCTTTGTAATAATATTTTTCAATTATAAATTGATTATGTTGTCTTATGTTTATAAACATTCATTTACTATCTATATCATTTGAAAATAATTAGATACCACCTTCACTTCTCATTAATACCTTCTATGAACTTTTATATACATCTTTTATACTTATAAAATCATCCTATGACTTTCCATGCCAAAATTTTGGGATGTGAAGACCCATCCCTATTTTCATTCAAATATATTCACTTAGATATAACTATACTTCATTAATATGGTAATTACATGTATAAATACAACGTGGAGTGCCTCCATGAAATTTAATGTATGTTCTAATAATTACTTCAACCCTTAATTTAAATCTTAATTTAATTTTCGTGGTGCAATATTTATTATTTACTATTTTATTATTTATTTGTTTTTTTGTAATTATTGAATTTTTATTCTATCACTCTTTTATGTATTATGAGCTTCCATCTTTATTAGCTTACTTTTTTTATTATATCTTGATCTACAGTACTAAGAATTTATCACCTCCTATTTTGGTAGAAAGATAATAAGATTATTTATATTTTATTTACTTATGATGAAGGATAAAGCAGTCATTTGATGTATGCATTCTTTGCCTAAAGTTGCTAAAAGTTTAATGTTATATAGAAATGTTCATATTTTATATTTCTTAATTTTATCAATAATTACTTGATCTAGATATATAAAAAATTTAAACATCATGTCTCTATACATAGACAAAACATTCATCTTAATTTCATTAATTTATAGGGAAGGCTAAAATGCTCATTTAGATGCACTAAAAATTCACTAATGTTTTCTAAAACATTCTATAGTTTTTAAATTTTTTTGAAAACAATTTTTTAATGATATATCAAGCTACATAATTATTACTGAGCTGATATTTGAATTCACGGAAATATATTGAAATTATATAGATAGAAGTTAACTAGATAAAATTTTGAATCGAATGCTTAGAGGGTTCAAAAAATGACTAAATATTTCATTGTTAGTGTGGTATGATTTTTCATGAAAGTGAGATAATAATGGGAAGTTAAATCGTGAGAATTTATCTAGGATATAATTTTGGAAGGATTTATTAAAATTCAAATTCAAATATTTTACTTTTTAATGACAATATATATTGCAGAATTTTATGGGGGGTTTTCTATGAAGCACATAGAATTATGGAAAGTGTTTTAAAATTAATATTCAATTTTTTAAATTTTGAAAAGGCCAGTAATTATCTCATGACTAATGGAGATTATGATAGATATTTCTCTTGAATCATTAAAGGATTCTAATATTATTATTATTGGTTTAAATTATTTTTTTCAGAATTATTTTTTTCTTCAATAAATTTACAATGGTTGCGCTATAATCATGGAGAAAATTATGAAGAGATCAAAAATTAAAATTTCAAATTATTGAAGAAGAAAAGGAAGTATGCAATTAAAATAATTATTCTATTTCTATTGTAAATATATGTAGAAAAAATATGTTGATGTGATGTTGGAAAGTCAAATACACCATTAGAGTGGACCCTGATGGCTCGTCTCAACCTCCAACATCTCTATTGACCAATTAACTCCTAGAAGACCATCAAGAGACCCCCATAGAATATAAATACATCTCATATGAGGATTGGAAGGATAATTTAGTGAATATTAATTAACAATATCAATATTCAATGAAATTTATTGATCTATAGGAAAAAGAAATGATCATAAACTACAAAATCATTAGTCCTCCTCTTGATATATATTTATATTTCCCTCTCTAAAAATTTTGATCTCCAATATTTATCTCTCTCATTCTCTAAATTAAATTTCACAAACCATCCTAGATACCTTGGTACCCGGATAACTGAGCCAGCACTGACATATCCCAAAGCGTGTTCTCTATCCCCACGGGTTGGCGACTAGCGCTTGGCATCATGTAATATAAATGTGGGAATGAATTTTCCACAAAAACAACAACGAGATATAAAGATACATATCAGTATGCTCAAAAACATCTAAAGGGTGATAGTACCAGAAACAAAATAGGTATACCAACAACCCAAAAAGTATATCACCAGTGTACCAGAAAGTTTGACATAACAAACTTAACATCCCAAAGGACACATCACTCCAAGCCCCAAGGGATCAAGAGTATCCACCACCTCCAAGAGGCATCTTCCCTTTACTGAGACCTAGTAAGAGAAAATATAAAAATTCCTAAAGGAAAAGGTAGGGAGTGAGGTGAAAATCCAAGTAGGGTCTCACCAAGTGATCCATGATAAGATGCCACAATAATAAACCAAATCATTATTTCAATTTTAATCAAAACAAGCATGGTAGTTTTGTTTCATATTTAAAAAAACCATTCTTTTCATTTAAAGTGATTGAAAAAATTTCAAACATGGATTAAATAAAAAATTTATATAAATAGATTATATAAATTGTTAGGCATGAGTAAAGTGAGTTTACAATCAATAGAATATATAATCAAAATAATCACAATAAGAAAATGGTCATCTTCTCTAATGTATGATAGATCCAAGTTATGAGATACTCACACATCTTATAACAATGATCATGGAAAGTATGTATAAACATTTCCCTCGTGATCACATAGAATAGAACCCATCAACATCCCCTTGAAGATAATATATCCAGAACTAGGTTTTTGGCAAATTTGTATATCAAAAATCTATTACTATGGAATTAAAATCCTAGAATTTTTATCCCGAATAACCTACTAGATACCCAAGATCACATGTGCTCAATCAATCCATAAAAAAGGGAAAATAATTTCATTTAAAAATACTTCACAATCTCCCATTTTTCCCTTTTCACAATGCCAATTCACATTCAAAACCAAAACATAGGATTTTCATCATTTCATACCATTTAAATTCAAAACTAATCATAGTTTTTTTTTCAAATCAATTTAATCCATTTTCCAAAGTCAATTATAAAATCGATTTTAAAATTACATAAATTTCAAATTACATGTCCCAATCTCCAATTCCATTGGAATTGGGGTTTTTTCCAAAAAATCCACACCAAGTCAATTTCAATTCCTATTCACATCGAACTAGGTTTTAAAAGTTCAATTGAAATCAATTTACAACACAAGAAATTAAAGGTTTAATAAATTGAAAAATATTAAATGGAACCACCTACCTTTATCACAAAAACACAACACCCAAAATGGGACTCGCTAATAAGAATAAAGTCGTAGAAGATCTAGGAACTCAACCTGGGAACAAGATTCAACAAAATGGAGTTTAGATCCATCAATACCAAGATGGCCTATCAAACCCCAATAGGAAAAGAGAGACATGGAATATATAGAAATTCCACTTACTCGTAGAGATGCACCACAACCAATATGATTGTCAATCACTTAACGGATGATCTGGAGGGATTGGAGCTGGCCAAAATCACCTCTATATGTCTCTAGGTCAATAGGGAAGGAAGTATGGAGGAATGAAATGATATTTTCATCCATGCTTCCTATTTAAACTTAACACTTTTGATTTTATATGGAGTTCAACCCAATTACATGTCATATAATTACAGAGTCCTATATACACCGAAAAAAACCCGTTGCATTTTTATTAAAACCCTCATTTTTAATATTTACAAGATGTGAAAAGTATACATGGTGTGTAACCTTTAATGTTGTGTACCCATCCATATAATCTACTAGGAAAATATTACACATCATGTAACACCATTACATGGCATGTAAATCCCCAATAGACTAAACAAAGTGCATGATTTATGCTGAAAAGTACAATAAATCCCTAACTTCACCATTAAAGGTATCCTTCAAATTCCTTCTCAACCTTACTCAACCAATGAAAAAGGAAAACCAAAGCGAGGGTTAAAATGTACTTGATATAAATTTAATGGGGTGTTACAACCTTCCCACTATAAAAACACTCTACCCATAGAAATCCTATCAAGAATCTTCTATATCAAAACGATGAGTCCACTGCTCTCTCGTCAATTCCTCACAATATCATGCCTAATGGGAATCAAAACCATATTTTCATAACACACAAACCAAGGGAATATTAATCTTACAAAGTACCTTAGTCTCAGAATCAACTATCCTGACTGGATTCTTAGTCATAAATAAATTAGGATCAACATCAATATCACTCCATCTCAAAACATGAGATGGGTCAGAAAGATACTTTTTTAGCTATGATACATGGAACACATTATGTATTGACATCAACAATGGAGAAAGTGTTAAATGGTTATCCACTTTCTGCACCTATTCAACACACTCAAAAGATCCCACAAAACAAGGACCAAGATTCCCTTTCCTCTCAAGCTATCAATGACCCAAATGAGGTGAAACTTTCAGGAAACCTTTCTCACCAATTGAAAATTACAACTTTCTATGTCGATGATCATAATAATATGTATACCAAAATTATTCCATAAACAACCTATAAAGAATCAACTGAATATTTTTTATCTTTTGAACCAAGCTTGGTCCAACTAAGGAACTCTTTCCAATCTCTAGCCAACACAATAAAGATCTACAAGGCTGGCCATACAGAGCATCAAAAGGATCAATTCTGATCATGGATTGGTAAGTATTGTTATAAAAAACTCAACTAGTATCAAATGGTTATCATAAGCTCCACTAAAATCAAGGACACAAGAACGAAGCATATCCTTAAGAATATGTATTGCTCTATCTGTATGGCCATCCGTCTATGGATGGTACATTGTACTCAAACAAACCTAACATCCCAATGCCTTCTAAAGGAAACTCTAAAAATAAAGAAGTAAAATGGTGATCCCTATCATAGGATATAGCATATGGAACTCTATGGAAACAAACAATCTCTCTCACATATTTATTTCCCATCTTCTCAACTTTTGTTTCATAAAGAATTGGTATAAAGTGAGAAAAAAATTCATCCTATTGATAAAAATTCTTATTGAATTCTTATTTCTCCGGGTACATGGAAACCTAACCACAAAGTCCATAGAAACATCATACCACTTCCAAGTCACCACTGTAAGTTATTAAAGTAAACCCAAAGGCCTTTGGTTCTCATTCTTGAACTATTGGAAAGTATAATAAAGAGAAACAAATTAAAAAATGTCATATCTCATACTTGACCATGATAATCATAACTGCATGTCATAAAACATCACAGGGGTCCTTAGGTACTCTACCCATAGGGAATTATATAAATCTACCATCACATCTTTCCTTATAGTAAAAGGTACAATGTACCAGTTCTAGAAACATAGGATACCCTCCATAGAGAATGACCACTCAACATTGGTCTCCCCACCATAAATATATTTCTTAATTCCACATAATTCATCATCAATTTTTTGTTCTTGAATAACCATGTTGAGAAGAGTGGAGGTCAAATGAAAATTTTCCAAGACAGCCTTGAAACTTGTTTCCTGAACTCCAATATGCAACTGCTCAAAAAAAGTAATCAAGTTATACTCTTTCGATGATTCTTTTACTTCCTAGGTTGGAAGTTTTCGGCCTCAAACATCTACGATGACATTCCCTTTCCTCGGGGTATAGGCAATATCAAAATCAAAAGATTTCATGTATTCAACCCAATTCCTCTAAAAGAGATTCAAATATTCTTTAAAGAAGATATAACTCAAAATTTTATTATCGTAAAATATGGTAAACCTTTATTTAATAAGTTAATGTCACTAACTCTTATGTCCCTGCATCATAGATGTAAGGTTCAAGGTCATGGGTCAGATAATTCTTCTTGTGTGGCCTAAGTTACTAAGATACATAGGAAATGATGTGATGAACCTACATAAGAACATAGTCCAAACCCAAACCAGATGTATCACAGAAGACCACATAGTCATTCTCGGCCTCTAGAAGATTCAAAAATGGTGTAGAAGTCAAAATATATTTTATATCAACAAAATAACTCTGAAATTTCTCATCCCAATAAAACTTCACACTCTTCCACGTTAGAGCGGTCATTGTAGAATCCAACTTCAACACAAAGTTTAAGTGTTCCATCATCTTTCTTATAAAAGAGAATAGAAGCCTATTGTGGTGACACCCTTGGGTGCATAAATCCTTTCTCTAAAATATCATCCAACTGAGACTTCAACTATTTAATTTCAACTAGTTTCATTAGGTAAAAGGGAATAGATACTGGTTGAGTACGAAATACTAAATCAATAATAAAACTCTACCTCCCTTACTAGTGGAAAACTAGAAAAGTCAAAAGGAAAAATTTCCTGAAAATAGATGAAAATGGAAGAAGATCACTACTTAAGGATTATTTGTCCATATCAGAAGAAAAAAATGATATTACTTTCCCCAAATACAGATAAGAAGGTTTGGATATGCTCGACCTTGGGTCCCATTCTCCCTGAAAGATATGGAAGACTCCATCAGGCACAGTAAAGAAGACTCTTCAGAGATAACAATAAATCTAGGACTTATTAGTAAAGATCCAATTCATCCTAAAAATTAAATCAAGAGGTTTCATGTTGAGATAAAAAACATTCCAAGTGATATTAGTCTCTAATAAAGTGAACACATAAGCAGAACAATGGATTCCTTGATCTTTCTTTGTTCCAAGAGGTGTAGTAATATCCATCACATAAGATAAAATCTCCATTGAAAGATTTATAAGATTTAAAATACGAGTTGATATAAATGAGTGAGATGAAAAAATATGAAATAAATCAGTCAATAAGGACGAATCTATAGTGATGGTACCTTTCACAGTCGCTGGACCCATATCTACTTCCTCTGAATACTCTCCCACTACATGAAGAAGCATAATTCTGGATTCCTGTGGCTGGAACCCCTTTGATCTTGAAGCGTCTAATTGCACCGAAGTACTTTTTGGTGCTAATGATATCGTTCCACTAAACGGAGAAGATAATATATAATATAATTTCTTCAATTTTCTAGAATTACTATAGGAACCACATATCTTTTATGCCTCAGTGGAAACTCGTTTTGAATGATCAAGCTTTCCACACTGGTATCAAGTCAATGGGCCTCTTCCAAGCATTGCAGGAGGTCTAAAAGAACTCTACTATTGAGGTCCATCATAAGACTCATCATTATTTATATTACCTTTATAGGAAATCACATAACTTCCATTGGGAGAAAAAGGAACTCTCATCAACCCTGACTTACCATCCAGATCAAGTTCAACCACCAATGCCCTATCTAGCACGTCAACATTGGAAGAAATCTTCAGTAAGAAATAATAATAATAACTATCAGATCAAATTACCATATCAAACCATCAAGTGTTTATCTTATCATTTTATACAATATCAATTGAAAACTGCATAATCTTAGCGAATCGGTTTGCATACTCTGTCATGGCCCTGTCAGCCTACTCGATTTTGAAAACTTTTATAGTCGTGTCTAGTACCAAAGATTATGGATAGAACTATTCAATGAAGATAAATTTGAATTCCTTACACTCTAAACCATCATGATTATTCTCCATCACCATCGAGTCCCACCATATCCTTCTAGCTCCCTCCAATATAAAGGTATCACACTTCACCTTAATAGAAGTTTCCAAGAAGTCAAAGAGAATCTATATCTTTCTGAGCAATTCCTCAGCCTCTTGAGGATCATTGGAGCCTTGGAAAGTGGTTGGTTTTAATAAAGTAACAATTGATCATGATTCTATGATTCATCCTTCTATGGTTCCACAACTAGAGCCTGGACGAGAATAGGTGAAGGTGTCTATCTCGGATCTTGGATAGCATGCATAACAACCTTAACTAAATTATGGTCCATAGGAGGATTTACTCATTGTGATTCATTAATATATTCCTCCTCTATCATATTCACACATTTTCTTGGAGGAATAATGATACACAACAACCTAAAATAACATTTATGACATCATAATATTACTCATATAAACAAATCAAATAAGAGTAATAATGGAAATTAATCCCATCAAATATATAAACAATTTTTGGATTTCAACCAATCCAAATCAAAAGAAAGGAAGACTTGAAATAATCCTCAATACATATTTCCTAAACAAACCATGGTGACTAATGTCTCATTATTATGAGAGTTTTATAGGTACTCACTTGAAACTACCTATTAGGTCCTGAAAAGATTTCTCAACTACACACTAACATCAAGGAAAGACACTTAACTTATACCTTTGATGCCACTTTTTCATGAACCATCTTGGATTCTCTGGTACCCTGATAACCAAGCAAGCACTAACATATCCCAAATGGAATTCCTAATCTCCATGGGTTGGTGACTAGAACTTGGTATCATACAATATAAACATGGGAATGAATTTTCTGCAAAAACAACAACAAAAGATAAAGATACGTATGAGTATGCTCAATGAAACTCAAAATGGAGATAGTACCAAAAAGTTATAACAAAACCCCCAATAGTATATCATAAAATTACTAGAAATTCTAATGATACAAACTTCACAACCCAATAGACACGTCACTCCAATCCCCAAGGGATTAAGATCATCCACTTCTTCCAAGAAGCACCTTCCCTTTACTCAGACCTGGTGGGAGAAAATATACAAACAACCAAATTCAATAGTGGTGTGAGAGCTAAAAAATCTAGTAGAATCTCACCAAGTGTTCCATAATAAGATTCCACAACAATAAACCAAATCATTATTTCAATTTTAATCAAAACAGGCATGGAAGTACAATTTCATACTTTAAATAAAACATACATTTCATTTCAAATGATGGAAAACATTTCAAACATTGATTAAATAAAACTTTTATATAAAATAATTTATATAAATTATTAGGAATGAGTAAATAAATTTCATAATCAATGGAATATATAGTCAAAATAGTCACAATAAGCAACATGGTCACCTACCCTGAGGTAAGAAAGTTCCTAGTTACGAGATCCTCACGCATCTCATATCAGTGATCACGAAAAGTATGTGTACACACGTCCCTCAAGATCATGATGAATAGAACCAATCCACGTTACATAAAAGATAAGATATGTCAAACTAAGTTTTTTTAGAGTTATAAATTGTCAATCTATTTTTTGGGAATTACCATACTTGTGTGTTTTCTCCAGATTACCCACTAACTACCCTAGCTCACATATTTTCAATCAATCAATAGAAAAATGGAAAATTATTTCATTTAAAAATACTTCACAGTTTCCCATTTTTCCTTTTTCATGGTGATAATTCATGTTCAAAACTAAAATATAGGTTCCTCATCATTTATTTCGTTTTCAATTCAAAACCAATCATAGGTTTTTATAAAATCAATTTAATCCATTTTCCAACATAAATTTAAATATTCCATCTATTTCAAATTTCACACCTCAATATCTAATTCCATTAGAATTAGGGGGTTTCCTAAAAATCCATACCAAATTAATTTCAATTCTAATTCTCATCAAACTATGCTTTTATAATTAAATTGAAATCAATTTCTGATAAAATAAATACAAGGATTAATCAATTGGAAAATCTTAAACAGAACCACTTACCTTTCTCACAGAATCAAAACACCTGCAAAGGGACTTTCCAATAAGAAAAAAGGAATTGAAGATATAGGAACTCATCCTAAGAATAAGATTCAACAACATGGAGTTTATATCCATAAATACCAAGATGACCTATCAAACCCCAAGAGGATAAGATAGATAGGTGAAAGATATGGGAAGAATACTTACCTGGAAAGATACACTAAAAACAACATGATGATCAATCGTTGAACGGATGATATGTAGGGTTTTGAGATAACCAAAATTTCATGGGATGGATCTAGGTCAACAGGGAAGGAATCCTGGAGGAATGAAATGAAATTTTCATCCAATCTATCTATTTAAAACCAACACTCAATATTTTATATAGTGTGTAACCCAGTTACACATAGTGTAATTTTTTAGCCCCGTATATGCATAAAACCCATTACCTTTTATTAAAAATACAATTTTTTTTATTTACAGAGTGTTCAAAATGTACATAGAGTATAACCTTTCACACTATGTACCTATTTGACGACATCTATTAGGATATTATTACATGTCATGTAACACCATTACTTGGTGTGTAAATCCCTAGAATACTATAGAAACTATAGTTTTTATGATGAAAATTCCAAAAAAATACTTAACTTTACCATTAAAAGTATCCTCCCAATTCATTCCCCGACTTACTCATCCAAAAAAAGAAAAACCAAAGAAAGGGTCAGAAAAACCTGATAGAAAGGTAATGGGGTGTTACATTACATATTCTCTATTGTCTTAGATAATTGAGAGGTTTTCTTCAAAATATGTGTGCCTAAGAAAATCCCTCTTTTTCTCTCTCTTTGGGTTCTTATTAAACCACTAAAACCAAGGGATATATCTCTTCAGGTTCTTGGAAAACCTCAAAACCCAAGTTTCATTTTTATGTTTCTTGGATATCAAGGGTTTTTGTTATTTTTTGTTTCTAGGATTCCACTAAAATCGGGGTCTATATATTCAAAAATTCTTAATTCATTTAGGTGGGATATGTTTTATTTACTTACTACATAATTTATTTTTCTTCTTAATAAATTTTATTAAATTAAACAATTAATATTTTATCTTATAAATTAATTAATCTATTAACTCATATAAATCAATCTCTCACTTAATTATTATTTTTTTCTACTATGCTTATTATTTTTAATTTAAAATATTCTTATTTTTATGAATCTCTCATTGTGATTTCTTTTTTTATTTTAATTTATTACTATTTTTTATATTTTCTTCACCATCAATATGTTTTTTTAATTTTTAAAAGGAAATTCACCATCCCCCTATATTTTCATATTACTCTAACCAACAATTTGTATCCAAGAAGACCATGTTTTTGAAATTATGATTTAAAAATTTTAATCAGATTTAAGGAATGGTCTTTAAAAAATTGATTCTACCTCTGACACCAAAGGTGATATTAAAGGAAACTAAATGGTTTGATCACCCTTTATTTTATGGAATGGACTATAGTTATTGGAAATATCACATGTCAATTTTTCTTAGAAGTATTATTTGTCCTATTTTGAAAATTGTTATACATGGTTATACATATACTAAAGAATTGGAAGAAAAATATACTCTCAATTTTATTGAAAATATTAAAATTAAGGGAAATTCCATAAATTATCTTCATTTTGGTTTAGATAGAAATGAATTTAATCATGTATCCATTTGTAAAATTTCTCATGAAATTTGGAAATTACTTTTAAGTTACTCATGAACTCACTAATAACGTGAAAGATATTATACTTGATATTTATAGACAATTTTTTTAAAGTTTTAGTATGCATCCTAATGAATATAACATATAAATATTTACACAATTTATTGAAATTTTCAATATTATAAAATATCTTCGTGATGATATTTCTATATAAACTCTTGTGAAGAATATACTATAGGTTTTTTCATTTTCTTGGGCACCCAAGGTAATGGAAATCTAAGAATAAAAATACATATATAAAATTCTAGTTTAAGAACTCATTGTTCGTCTCATGGACTATGATATAAACAATAAGTGATAATAAAAATACAAATAAAAGGAGGCGAAGGAAAAAAAATACAATTTCTTTTAAATAAAATAATGATAACTCTTTCAGAAGTGATGTCAAGATGGCACATCTAGCCAATAAATTTAAAAAATCATGAAGAAAAGGAGATCCTTCCACCATGCAAAAAAATGGATAATCAACATAAATAATCTACGGTAAATTATTATCTTTTCAACAAAAAAATCACATATCGATCTAGATTTCCCCTTTTTTTAAAAGGGAAAATAAGAAAGGAAAGAAATCCATCAAAGTTTATACTTGGGGTGTAAGTGATGATTCTCTATCTTTTTCCGAACTAAGTGATGATAATGCCAAATGTATCATGGATGAACTTAAGGTATGTGATGATGTTTAATCTCTTAATTATTACAATTTTAATTATTTCACATCTTATTTTTCTCCCAACCAATTAGATTATATATAATTTTAAAATGTATTTTTTGAACTTACCAAAAAATTAAAAGATCAAAAAAATGATTACAATCAAGTTGTTGTTGAAAAGACTCAAATTTTTAAACAAAATGAAGACTTATCTTTAAAATTAAAATAAAATCCTAATGTTGAGAAACATGAATCAAATATTAAGTATCTAAATAATCCTCTGGATAAATTCACCCAAGGTGAATAGAATCTAAATAAAATTTTGTATTTACAATGATATGTAAAAAATTGTTTTTGTTTTGGTTTTATAAATCAAATAATAACCTTAAAAATATTAATACTTTTGTAAGAGGAATATCTCAAGATATTTTTTACATTTATTGTAGAAAAAACTTATCATATGATTTATGAATATAATTTTAAAAAATACTCATTATGGTAGGCCTACGTCAATTCATCTCTCTTATAATATCTTTTTAAGTATTATTATGGAAAATAATATGCTAAACAAGTATGGATTTTAAAATCTATTTTAGTTGAGATTTCTAGACCCAAAAGAATATGGGTACAAAAAAGGAACTTCCATTTGATATGTTTCAAGAGTAATTCCTAGGAACATCAATATTTAATTACTTTTAGTGGATTCTCAAATAAAAGGATACTTATTAAATTTATATTTCTTGTTCTTTTGATAGAATCCATGGAGATATATTTAACAGGGTTGATCCATGAAGTCATAAATTTTTAAATGTAGGGAGTATTTAATTATTTATAATAAATTTTTTAACTATTTTATATTGTGGGAGAATATTTTTTATCTTGTGCTCTTCTGATATACATGTACATACAAATCTATTTAATCATTTTTAACTAGTTTGCTAATTTGAGTTATGGAATCTATAAATTATGTCTAGAATGAGTATATTTCAAGATCATTATCAATTGGAATTTTTTAATACACTAGTTTGAAGATATATATCATACTTAAAATCATATTTTCTATGTTGTATCACTTCACTTGCTTGTATCGTAAAGAATTATCATTACATGTGTTAAACTTTTTTATTATTACATGTGTTGTATTCCTAGAATTATTATGCTTAAATTGATTATAACAATATTTGAGTATTTTTTAGTAAGAATGTTTTAAATTTCTTATCTTATGGAAAAAAATTACAATTTTATTTAATTAAATATTTTGAAATCATTTTTTATAATCCTTGAAGATATTTTTAAATGATTCAGTGGATCCCTGTTTTTTAAATGTTTTACACAGTGGGAGTTCAATATTTTTAAATACTCACTGTTTTTTTCTTTTCAAGTGATTTGAAATGGGGAATCATGTTCTAAGGAATATTTTTTATATATTTTTTTGCATATTTTAATGGGAAGAATAATTCATTTTTTTATTAAAAAAATTAAAATATTTTTGAAACGTCTTTCAGATTATTTTTAAATATAAAATTAATTATACCAATGTTTAAAGAATGCTTTTTTAAGTGATTAATATTATTGAATCATCATTATTATATTATTTTTAAAATTGGTAAGTATTTTTAAGTGGGTAAATATTGATTTCTTTCAATAATTAATTTTTTGTTTTTTGTTTTTATAGTAAGAAATTATTTAAATTTTCATCATTTTATTTACTAGTATGTGTTATTATTTTATGTGTAAGTATATTAAATTATTATGTTATGTACAATTTTTTTATTTTTTTTATTTACTTGGAATATTAAAAAAAAGTTTTTATATTTAAATTATTTGGAAATATTTTATTTAATTATTTGATATATTTTACTTTAAGTCCTTGAATTTATTTAATATCAATGATAATTTTAAAATTGGTTTATTTTAAATGATTATAATATGATCAATGTTTTTTATGGATTGAATTTAAGTTCCAACTACTTAATTTAATTCATTGTAAATCCTTTTATTATTTTTGAAAAATTATTTTTCAGGTTTCATAGATCCTTGAAATTCATTTTTTTTATATTTTTAAAAGTAATATTATTTTAAAGGGGGCTTTATAGTAAGTGTTTAAAATTTATTAAAATTATTATTTTGGCATGTGTTTTCAATTTTTTCTATTCAATTTTTAATCGCAAAAAAGGGTAAAATTATTTAATAAAAGCTTGGTTGTTTTATTCATGATTATTTATAAAATGCATGTTCAAAGAGGAAAAAGTTTTTTCTATCATATTTTGTCAACAAGTTTATAAAATTTATTATTTTTTCAAACCATCATTAGCTTAATCTTTTTTATCATTACAAAAAGGGAGATGTTTTATTTGATATGATCGGGTTTTTTATTATTGAAAGGGAGGAGATTATTGAGTTGATCTCTTCCAATTAATTTTTTTTATAATTAATTGAAACCATAATTTAAATATTAGTTTAATTAACATGGTGTGACTTTTATTATTTATTTATTTATTATTATTATTGAATTATTACTCTATATCACTTTTTTGTTTGAGGGGTTTCCCGCTTTATTAGCTCATTATTTTTTATTATATATTGAGATATAATACTCATACTTATAAATATAATAAGATTGTTTATATTTTTTTTATTTATGATTCTAGATAAATTAGTAATTTTATATTTTCATTTTTAGCCAGATGTTGTTGAAAGCTTAATGCCATAAGCAGTTTTCATATTATAGTTAGATTCATTTTTTCACTTATTACTTGAGATAAAAAACATTAAAATTTCATGAAACAGGGTCTTATTGATATCCAAGACATTTATATTAATTTCATTAATTTACATGGAAGGCT
Organism: Viscum album; assembly: GCA_963277665.1. Taxonomy (NCBI): domain Eukaryota; kingdom Viridiplantae; phylum Streptophyta; class Magnoliopsida; order Santalales; family Viscaceae; genus Viscum; species Viscum album. The sequence continues at coordinate 281,768,960 of OY728125.1, forward strand.
AAAATGGTTATTTGGATGCTCTAAAATTCAATAAAGTGGCTACAATAGTGTGTAGTTTCCATATTTTTTTTGCTATAGTTTTTTTATGATATCTCAAGATATAGAAGTTTGATTAAGGTGATATTTGATTTTTTGGAAAAATATTGAAATTTTCTAAATATATCTCAGCTGGATAAAATGGTGATTCAGATTCTTAAAGGTTATAAAAATTGAAAAAATATTACGGTGGTAGTGTGCTACAAATTTTCTAGAAAGTGAGATAATTATGAGAAGTTAACTAATGAGAATTTATTTAGCCTATAATTTAAGAAAACATTATTTAAATTTAAATTCATATATTTTAATTTTTAAAGACAATATTTATTATACAATTTACAAGAATACTTTTTATAAATCAGAGAGGATTATGGAGAGTGTCTTAAAATTCAAATTCAATTTTTTGAAATTTTCAAAGGCTAGAAATTATCGCATGATCGATGGATATTATCATGGAAATTTTTATTTAATATCAGATGGAAGAGAATATTATTATTATTTAATTAAATTATTATTTTTAGGATTTTTTGTTCAGGAAATCTTTAATGACTATGAAATAATAATGGAGAAAATTAAAGAAATCTCACAAATTCAATTTTCATATTTTTAAAGAAGAAATGAAAGTATTAAATGAAAATAATTGTTCTGTTGTAAATATGTAAATAATTAAGATAGTGAAATAAAACTGGAAATACAAATATTCCATTACAGTGGACCCATGGCCCATCTCGACCTCTAGTGGCTCTATTTACCAATTAACTCCTAAAAGACCATTAAGGGACCCCAAATCCTATAAATGCATCCATTGGGAGGCTTGTAAATATAAATTAGTGAACTTTAATGATTAACATAGATCTTCAATTGGTTACATTGATCTATAGGGAATGAAAACAAGCATCAACTACCAAATTGATTCTGTTCTTCCTCCTCCTAAGATCCCTTTGTATTCCTATTTCTAAACACTTTTATCTCTAATATTTCTCTGTCTCTCTCTCATTATCTAAATTTCATATTCTATATCTTCATATATAATTGATATATTTTCTTCAAATTATTTTTAACTAATAAAATATCACTTTTTCTCTCTCTTTAGGTACTTGGTAAACTGCTAAAACCAAGGGACATTTCTCTTCAGGTTCTTGAGAAACTGCTAAAACCAATTTTATTTTTCCAGGTTTCTTAGATACCACTAAAGTTAAGGTTATTTTCATTTTTGGTTTTTTTACCACTAAATTCAATTTCTATATATTTAAAAATCATCGATCCAATTATGTGAGAGGCATAGGTGCTCGTAATTGAGCTATTTTCGATGTTCCTTAACAAATTTTGTGCCTTTTAAATTATTTAATTTCTATGTCTTCAATTATTATTCTTAATCACTTTCATTTAATTAATAAATTAATCTTTAATAATATCAAACAATTAATCTCTTAAATCATATATATCAATCTCTAACTTATTTATTATTTTGTTTCTTCTATGTTAATTGTTTTTAATTATAAAAAAGCTTATTATTTTGTGTCTCTATCTATGCTTACTTTGATTATTTTAATTTATTTATCTATTGAATGTTTTCTTCACCAGAAATTTATTTCATTTTAATTTTTAAAAGGAAATTTACCCCCCCCCCCCCTTCATCTTACTCCAACTAATAACCCACATTCCATAATCATGGGATTAAAATAATGAAATACATTCTAATGCTATATGATCATTATGGAACCCCTAAAGTTATAAAATATTAAGAGTGATATATGATATCACATTGATTAATTGTTTAAAATATGAAGGATGAGATCTAATATCACTCTGAGATATAATTTATGGTGCATGGGCAGTAATCCTAATAACATTATGTTATGATGTCTTGACAATTAGTCTTAAATTATGCATATGATTTCACGTTTTATATTTTTGCCACATTCCAATGATGCCATTATTTCATGATTTTATTTTCTTATTTCAAGACTACATGTGATTATGTATGATTCTTGACTCTTTATTTTATCATTATATTCTTATTTAATCACATGTATTATTTATCATCATGATATGCTTTGATTATTCCATTGTTGGGATTTATAGCTTGTGTATTTCTTTTGTATGTCACTAGTTTATCCTATGTAGTATTAATATTTCAAAGGGAAATATGAGTAATTTATGGAATTATAAATAAATATGTTATATTTTATCTCAAGTTAATGGTTTATGTATCTAAATTCACAAAGACATTAGACCTCTCAATGTTATGGGAATATATAATATGGACATTTATGTTAAAAATCATTAAATAAAATGTATCAGATATGGTTTATTATAGTTGGTATTAGAGGAATGTCTAGTTATTTTTATAGATTATGATAGTAATAAATTAGTAAAAATCCTAGGGATATGTCTAAGTATAGTAAAAGATCCTAAAATTTTTATAAAGTAAGGATTGAGTGGTTTCTAAGTAATGAAGTGAACGACCCAAACTATTATTGATGAAAATTCCTCTTAATCTATTTAAATGTCTTATTATGTAAAATGGTTATATAAAACATATGAACTTTATTGGTTTTATGTTTTTATATTTTAAAATACCGTTAAGAATTGTTACCGTTTCTAATATAGTTGTTGTACAGTGATCACACGATTAGTATAAATATAGGGATTTAACAAATCCAATTTACTCAGAAAAAGGAAGTTATGTTCTCATCTAGTAGAATTGCTCCATACGAAGACCAATTTTTGGAGCTCATAAAGGAGTTAGCATCATTGGGATTTTCTCTTGATCAATCCCAAGCTGAGCTTCAACACATTAAGCTTGAATGAAACCACCTACAGGAGAAGTGGAAGTTCATAGAGATTACCACTCGAGCGATGTTATCCAAGCCACCCCAAGAGTATGTCACCATCACACACCTTACCCTTAGGTGTTACGTGGGTTTTATAGGGTGTTATATAATAATACACTAGCACTATTATTATGTACATTATTTTTTTATAGAATAATGATTATACATTAATTCTATTATTGTTACTTTGTAAATAGTTTTTAAAGCACAAATAGTATTTTTAGTTAATATTAAAGTAAGAAATATATTTTGAGGAATTAATGGATTTTTTAAATAAATAATATTTTAATAAAATATTATTACTAAATTTATTTTTATTCAATATAAATGATCGTATAATTTTGTATGAATACAATTGTAGTTTTTATTATGGTTTGAAATCACTTTTCGACAAAACCCATTAATTTTTTATAAATGTTAGTTTTTATTTTAAAAGTAAAAATTTCACATATTTAAAACATTATTTAGATAAAATGAATATTTTTTTGGAATCAGGATGTTAAAATTATCCAATGGTAAATTTTTCATAATTTTCTGAGACAATTGAATTTTTGGGTAAAAATTAAATAATATTTTTATATATAATGTGTTTTATGACATCATAATGACCCAATAGTGATTTAATAAAATACTATAAATGGTATTTTATGCCAATATATTTTTTACCTTTAAAATAATATGATTTTAGATTTTTTTGGTTAGTTTTATGGTACCTTAGTGGACCCTCCAATTGTTATAAAACATTTTAACTTTTAAAATGATTTTCTTGAGAGTGTAACTCACCTCCACATAATCAATCCAAATATTTTAAGATGTTTCGATATTTTCCTTATAAAATAATTTTTTCCACTCCCATTTGGAAAAAACCATGGGCAAAAACCATGGGTTGTTTTGTGGTTTTGATTAGTTTAATGTGTGGTGTCCAAAACCTAAATAATAAATAATTCTCTCTCTTTTCCTATATAAACCCACCCAAGATCCCACTTAATCTTCAATAAAAGCCTTTTGAGCTCGACCAAACTCTTCCCTCCCCTCTATATAATCCTCACAAGGTGCCCAAAGCTCCCAAGAATCCTCTCTCAAGCCTCTTCCAAGCCTTTGGGATCACACTTCCAAGTAAGGGATTTCTTCCTTTCTCATTTTTTTCCAAATTTCAATATGTATTTATAACCTTTTTTCAATTATAAATGTTGGGATATGATTTTTCACCTCCCTCATACTTCCCTCCTTATTTTTTAATGATGATATACCTCTTTATCTCTCATTAATTCCTCTCATGTACATCGATTGCCGAAATTCCGTAAGGAATTTATCTCTTCTCATTTACATTCAAGCAATTCTTTTGTATTATGAATATAAATTCCATTAAATATTTTGGTACATGTATCTATATGACACATTAATGTAAATTTCATGTACATATTATGAGACATTCATTTCTCTCTCATCAACCATTTTTATGAATTCTTATGTCACGTCGTTATACTATTGAAATTATACCGCTGTTTTCTAAGCCAAAGTCATTGTGTAGTGAATACCCTGCCCATTTAGCTATCAAGGGTATTAAAATTTATGCACATTTAATAATTGATTATATAGTTTCATGTATTAAATCCACATTAATTTATCAGGGAATAAATTATTAGGTTTAATTAATCCAGGTTATATGATCCATGTGGCACACTTATGCATGAAATGAAATGATTAAGAAGGGTGTGCCCCGATAGCACTCCAATGCATTGGGTAAAGATTATAATCATGATATGTCAAATGAAATTATGGTTTAATCATTCTAATTCAAATTTAATGAAGTTTTAATCATGATCCATGTTCAATGATTCGTGGCTCATGCAAATATCATGTTAAATGTTGTTGCCACATTTCCATTTATGATAACCATGTTGTATCATGCCTTTATGTTCATGTTTCTCTTATACTCCATTGATATGACTATTTCCTAACATGTATTGTATTTTTCATGTTATTCCTTTTTTACTCTCTTATTCGGATTTATAGCTAACCATTTTTTTATTCATGTCCTCAGGATATCCCATGTAATGATAAGTATGAAGGAATGTGTGTGGTCATGTAAAAGAATTCATCAATAAAAATGTGTATTTCATGTTTTAAGTTGTTATGTAATGTTCCTAAGCCCAAAATAAACTATACCTCTCTATATTCTATGTGGTAAAAAATGAATATTTTATAAAATAAATTATGTTTAAATGTGAAATAAAGAGCAGGGTTGTTATAGTTGGTATCAAAGGATAGGTTTAGTTATTTTTGGGATTAGGATTATAAAACCCTAGTGAAAGCCTTAGGGATAAGACTAAGTATAATAAAAACATCCCTAAATTTTAGTGAGTATTTAGTAATTTTTTTATCAAGAAAATACATCCCTGTCTGGGTATGAGCAGGTAGAGTCGGCTCTAGCATAGATGTATCTAGGGGTAAAACCCGAAAACACTACTTTGAGCTAGACTCAAATGGGAACTGTTGCACGAAAATGAGCTTTACTGCACTCTTGGTTACGACACTCTTTGGGGATATGTTTTGGTAAATTCATAATCTTAGTATGAACCATTGTTAAGGGAATAAAAAAATCCCATTAGAATATATTTTGAGAAGTAGATCATGTATAACATAGATTGAAGCCTATAAATGCATAAGTTAAGAAAATAAAAGTAATTTATAAGTCATGCATTTTTTTATTTGGATTACCCTTTATGTGTTACCCCTAACTTTCCCTTTATTCTAGCCAATAGCTGGTAATTAGAGGACTCGGGCTAAAAACCGATGCAAATATAAATGTGACAACTTTTCTAGTGAGATGTCCAATGATATGGGAGTGATAATTGTGAACTTTGTCTTGATAATCTCTCAGTTAAATCAATTTTTGAATAGAAACATGGGTCAAGAGGAACATTCAACCCCCCTAATAAAGAAAAGGTTTCAATCAAGAGCTTAATGATACAAAGGCCTCCTACTTTTAATGGATCATCTGATCCCTCAATCACTGAACAATAGATCAACTCCATTGATAAGATCTTATCCATACTTCAATGTTCTGAACAAGAGAAGGTACTTCTAGCTACTTATCGTATGGAGGGTGAAGCTGATCAATGGTGGACATTGATCAAAAATATGAATCCTGAGGAGGAGATCGAGGTGTTGTAATAGAAGGATTTCTATAAAATGTTTTTCAACAAATATTTTCTTCACACCATCCGACTTAAGATGGATAGGGGCTTCCTTGACCTCAAGAAAAAATATGATGAATCCATCAGAGAATACAAGGAAAAATTCACAAGTCTTGCATGATATGCCTCCAGATTTTTCAATTCCCCCAAATACAAGGTTGACTACTTCTTTGGTGGGCCAAAACCTAGCCTATATAAATCCCTAGTGATTCGTGACTTCGAGAGCTGTGAAGAAATTATCTGATTTTCCCTCAATGCCAAAATTAAGATCCAAGAATCATAGGGGTATCATGGGGATAAGAAGCATATGGTGGAATTCAATTATAGTGGTCCAATAAATAAATCTAGCAGCACTAAGAAAATATAGTACCCCACATGCAAAAGGTGCAGAAAGAATAACCCCAGAAATTTCCTAAAGGGGATGAGGAAATGCTTTTAGTGTGGAAGAGAAAGGAACATGGCCATTAACTACTGAAAAGAAAAAATTGTGGCTGTGATAGAGGAGAGAAATGCTCCATTCAACCCTCAGTGAATTGTACATTACTTAAACAGAAAATAATCAAGGAACTTTTCAAACCAGTTCCCTAATCCAAGGGTTTTCTGAGGTAACCAACAACCTCTAAGGTAACAAGGGTGATATTTTTCCATCACTACTTCCAAAGTGAACCCTGACAATGAAGTGGTGAAGGTAATCTAGTTATTTATTCAAGAATAAAAAATGTACTTTTTTATTCTCATTCTATGCATTATTTTATATCCCAAAATTTTAGTATAACAATCCCAACACCACCATGAGTCATGGAAGTAAAGATGTCAGTGAAAACAAAAAATGGGGAAATCATTACATCCCATGAATATAACTCCTCCCCTGTCATAATTTGTTGATTGAACTTCTAAGAGAACCTATTCATACTCCATTTGGTATAATTTTATTTAATTCTTGGCATGAATTGGATTTCCTTATATAGAGCCAACATAAATTGCCGTGAGAGGGAAATCACTCTCTATATGTCGAATCGACCCCCGATTCTATATAACATCAAGCTGGAGGATGAATCTTCTTTAGCACTATCATCTCAAGCGTGGATATTAATTCCCTATGAGCACATGTATCTAGCTCATATTATTGACTATAAAGAAGAAACCATCCTTGAAGACATTTATATTGTGGGGTAATTCACTGAAGTGTTTCCCAAGGAATTGGCTGGTCTTCCTCCTATAAGATATGTTGAACTCCTAATTGATCTTATACCTAGGGAATTTCAAATATCCAAGACTCTATATAGAATGGATATTGTGGAGCTTGAGGAGCTAAAGAAATAACTACAGGAGAATATGGATAAAGGGTTTATATGCCCAAGTTTTTAACCATGGGGTGCACTGGTCCTCTTAGTCAAGAAGAAGGATGGTTCAATGTGCCTTTGCATTGATTATCATGATCTCAAAAAAATCATGATAAATAAAAAGTATCATCTACCCTGAATTGATGAATTTTTCTATTAGATACTTGGAGAACAATACTTCTTCAAGGTGGATTTGTGGTCAGGATATTACCAATTAAGGGTGAGGAAGGAGGATATCCCCAAGACTGCTTTTCATACAGGATACGGGAACTATGAATTCATAGTAATGCCTTTCAGACTCACTAATGCTCCAAAAATCTTCATTTACTTGATGAATAGAGTCTTTAGAGATTAACTTGAAGAACTTTTGGTAGTCTTTATTGATGATATTGTAATATACTCCAAAACCAAGGAGGGGCATGAAAAGCATCCAATCATTGTACTGTAGACCTTGAGAAAGGATAATCTCTATGTAAAGTATAGCAAGTGTGAGTTCTAGTTGAAGGAGGTATCATTCTTGGGTCATATCCTCACAAGCAATGGAATACCTTTGGATCCCTCCAAGATAGTTATGATTTAGGGATGGTTGATGCCAACATCAGTGATGGATATTCATAGCTTCCTAGGGTTAGCTAGATATTATCACTGATTTGTAAGAAATTTCTCATGATTTCCAAACCCTCTTACCAAGCCAACTCAGAAGGGAGTTAAGTTTTCTTGGAGTGATGAATGATAAGAGAGCTTCAAGGAGTTAAAAATTAGGCTTATCACTGTGTTAATGCTCAAACTACCCACAAGTGGAGAACTTTTTGTGGTATTTAGTGATGCATCGAAGAAGGGACTAGGTTTTGTGTTGATGAAAAATAAAAAAGGAATTTCCTATGATTCTAGATAAGTGAAAGTTCATGAGAAAAAACTATCCGACACATGATTTGGATTTGTCTTCAGTAGTCTTAACTTTAAAAATTTAGTGACATTGCCTCTTTGGGTAGAAGTGTGAAATATATACATATCAAAAAAGTCTCAAGTATATATTCACACACAAAAAGTTGAACATGAACCAACAAAAATGGTTAGAGATAATCAAAGACTATGACTTCTGAATCCATTACCACCCTGATAAATAGAAAAATGTGGCGGATTCTCTAAGTAGAAAGCACCCAGCGATTCTATCATTGATGAGAATTGAAAAGGATCCAATCATCTTAGATTTCATGAAGATGGACATGGGAATCATAAATAAGGGAACATCATCAATACTTTCACGATTGATTTCTCAACCATCTCTTTTAGAAACGTTAAAGGATTCTCAAAAGGATGATTTGAGAATTCATAAAAAAGTGGAAACTATCAGAAAAGGTAAATCCTTGGATTTCAATGTTAATGAAGAAGGAATTGATATATTTGGTTCATGACTATGCATTCCGTGAAATTTGTAGTGGAAGAAAGAACTTATGGATGATTAACATAGATTGAATTTATCCGTTCACCTAGGAAGCACAAATATGTATTAAGATCTCCAAGAGATTTATAGGTGGGATAACATGAAGAAGGAGATCATTGAGTATACATCAAAGTTCCTAGTATGTTAGAAAGTAAAGGCCGAGAGGGAGAAGTCTTAAGGGATGATGCCACCATTACCCATACCAGTATGGAAATGGGAGAACATCACCATGGACTTTATCACCAGACTTCCAAATACATCCAAAGGAAACAATCTTATTTGGGTTTTTGTTGATCTTCTTACAAAGACTACACACTTCATTGAAATTCGAGAGGATTAATCATTGGATAAACTGGCATGGATATACATAATAGAAGTTGTAAGGATGTATAGAGTTCCATTATCTATTATATTTGATCGAGATCCAAGATTCACCTCAATGTTCTGGAAGAGTATTCAACATGCTCTTAATACTGAGCTAAACTTCAATATGGCTTATCATCCACAAACTGATGGCCAATCTAAAAAGACTATCCAAACACTTTAGGACATGTTGAGAGCATGCTCAATGGACTTCAAAGGAGGATGGCATCAACATATTCTTCTAGTTGAGTTCTCTTACAATAATAGTTTCCACTCAAGCATCCAAATGGCTCCTTATGAATCCCTTTATGGGAAGAGGTGTAGGACACCGGCATGTTGGGATGAAGTTGGGGAGTGAAATATCCTAGGTCCAGAAATGGTCAAAGAAATAGTGGAGAAGATTAAAACCATCCAATAGCACATTAAAGCAGCTCAAAGTTGACAAAAGATATATATTGATAATCATAGATGAGACCTAGATTTGATGTTGGAGACATGTTATTCCTCCACATATCACTATGGAATAGAGTTATGAGATTTGGGAAAAATGGAAATCTTATTCAAAGTTACATCAACCCTTTTTAGATCCTTGATCGCATTAGAGCAGTGGCCTATTGACTAACACTCGCACTGAACCTATCTAAAGTACATAATGTATTCCATGTATCACTCTTGAAGAAGTACATACCTGACCCATCATATGTAATCAATCTATAGGTGGTACCATTATAGAATGACCTCTCTTATAAAGAGAAGCTGGTGAATATATTAGATCATAGGTAAAAAGTTCTATGAAATAAGACAATGCCCCTCATCAAAGTGTTGTGGCGAAACCAAAAGTTTAAAGAGGCAATGTGGGAATCAAAGGAAGGGATGAATAATATTTACCCACATCTTTTTTAGTGTGGAAAAGGAAATTTTCAGGGTGAAATTTCTTAAGGGGGGAAGATTGTAACGACCCAAACATTTATTAATGAAAATTCCTCTTGATCTATTTAAATGTATTATAATGTAAAAATGGTTATATAAAACATATGAACATCCTTGGTTTTATGTTTTTGGATTTTAAAAAAAATTAAGAATTGTTATAATTGCTAATATATCCATTGAACAGTGATCACGTGATTAGTATAAATATAAGGATTTAACAAATCCAGTTTACTCAGACAAAGGAAGTGACGACCTCATTTAGTAAAATTGCTACATACGAAGCCCATTTGTCATAGCTCAGAAAGGAAGTAGCTTCACTAGGATTCTCTCTTGACCAAGACCAAGATGATATTCAACATGTTAAGCTTGAACAAAACTGCATATGGGAGAAGTGGAAGTTGATAGAGATTTCCACCCAAGTGATGTTATACGAGCCACACACAGAGTCTCTCAACATCGCACACCTTACTCTTAGGTCTTATGCAGGTGTTATAAGGAGTTGTGTAACAAGACCCTAGCACTATGATTATGTTCATTATTTTTGTATAGAATAAATAATATACATTCATTTTATTATTGTTACTTTGTAAATAGTTTTTGAAGTACAAATAGTATTTTTAGTTAATATTCAATTAAGAAATCTATTTTGATGAATTAATAGATTTTTGAATTAAATAATATTATAATAAAATATTATTAATAAATTAATTCTCATTAAATATAAATGATCCTATAATTTTAAGGAATATAATTGTAATTTTTATTAAGGTTTGAAAGCTGTTTTTGACAAAACCCGTGATTTTTTTATAAACGTCGGTTTTTATTTTAAAAGTAAAAATTTAAATATTTAGAAAATTATTTAGATCAAATGAATAGTATTTTTGGAATCAGGGCATATAATTATCCAATAGTGAATTTTTTATAATTTTTTTAGACACTTGAATGTTTTGGTAAAAATTAAATATTTTTTTAATATATAATGTGTTTTATGGCATCATAATGACCCAATAGTGATGTAATAAAATACCATAAATGTGATTATTGGCCAAAATATGTTTTACCTTTAAAATAATGTGATTTTATATTTGTTTGGTTAATTTTATGGTGCCTTAGTGGACCCTTCAAGACTTATAAAACATTTTAACTTTTAAAATGATTTCCTTGAAAGTGTGACTCACCTCCACATAAGAAAGCCAAATATTTTAAGAATTTCGGTCATTATCCTTATAAAATAATGTTTTCCACTCCCCTCTTTCAAAAACCATGGTTTGGTTTGTGGTTTTGATTAGTTTAATGTGTGGTGTCCAAAATCTAAATAATAAATAATTCCCTCTCATATCCTATATAACACCACCCAAACTCCCACTTCCTCTTCACTCGAAGATTTTGGAGCTAGAAAAAACTCTTCCCACCTCTCTCTATAATCCTCTAAATTCTCTATAAGCTCCTAATAATCATCTCTCAAGTCTCTCCCAGGCCTTTCAGATCACACTTCCAAGTAAGGGATTTCTTCCTTTCTCTCTTTTTTCCAAATTTCATTATGTTGTTATACCGTTTGTTTCAATTAAAAATGATAGGGTATGATTTAAAACCTCCTCAATACTTCTCTACTTATGTTTTAATGATTAGAGACCCATTTATCTCTCATTAATGCATCCCATATACACTTGTTACCATGAAAAACTTCTGTAAGGAATTCCTCTCTTCTCATTTACATTCAAATAATTATTTTGTATTATGAATATAAATTCCATTAAATATGTTGGGACATGTATATATATGATTTCATTACTTTAAATTTCATTTAAATATGATTAGAAACCCATTTATCTCTCATCAACCATTTTTATGATTTATTATGTCACGCTGTTATGCTTCCCAAATTGCACTACAATTTTCCAAGCCAAAGTCATTATGTAGTGAATACCGTGACCATTTCTCTATCAAGGGTATTCACCTTTATAAAAATTTACTGATTTATTATAGATTTTCATGTATTAATTCCACATTACTTTATCATGGAATAAACTATTATGGTTTATGAAACCATGTTATATGATCCATGTGGCACACTTATGCATGAAATGAAATGATTAAGAAGGGTGATCCCTGATAGCACTCAAATGCATTGGGTAAAGATTAGTATCATGATATGTTAAGTGAAATGAGATTTTAATCATTATAATTAAAGTGTATTTAGTTTTTACTCATGATCCATGTGCAATGATCCTTTTATCATGTTAATATCATGTTAAATTTTTCCACATTTCCATGTTATGATAAACATGCTATATCATGCCTTTATGTTCAGGTTTCTCTTATTCTCCATTGATATACATATTTCCTAACATGTACTGTATTATTCATGTAATTTATTGTTTACTCCCTTACTGGGTTTTATATCCCACCCTTTTCTTATGCATATCCTCAGGTTAGCCAATTCAATGGTAAGTACGAAGGAATGTGTGTGGTCATGTAAAAAAAATTTCATTAAATATGTGTATTTAATGTTTTAATTTGTTATTTAATGTTCCTATGCCCCAAAGAAACTATAACTCTCAATCTTCTATTTGGTAACAAGTTAATATTTTATGTAATAAATTTTGATTAAGTGTGAAATAAAGAGAAGGGTTGTTATATGAAGTTTCTATCTAGATACTTCAAGTGAATGCGAAACTGGAACAAATATAACTAGGGGTAATAACCCCAAGTGGTTCATTAGTTATTAACTCAATCTGTACCTGGTGCACAAAAAATTGGTCTTACTTTACACCTTTTTTTATACTCCCATGTGATATGATTTGGAAAATTCACAAGATCTTTACGAACCATTATTAAGGACATGAATAGATTGTTATGTTAGAAAATCTAACAGGAAAATCACCATTTTTAACTTTTATTAAAGCCTAAAAATTCATGTGATAGGGTGAATATGTCATTTATAAGTTATGCATTTTATTTATCCCTTTAATATTTCTATTAGTTTTAAAATCCTCACCCATGATTTTCCTTTATTTTAGTAAATGGTTGGAAATAGGAGGAACCATGTCAACAATCAATGTGATGAAAAATGTGATGATTTCCCAAATGATATGCCTAACCTGATGGTAGAATTATTTAATAACTTTGTGTAAGTTCTTTCTCAACTAGCTTATGTTTTGAATAATAACTTGAATCGGGTGGAATACCCACTTCCCCTTAAGAAAGAAAACTTTTTGGTTGAGACCTTAATGTGAAAAATGCCTATGAATTTTAATGGATCTTTTGACCCCTAAAATAATGGAATATCTTCATTTAGAATATATTAATTATCCTTAAATATTCCAAACAATATAAGGTTACACTGAAAGTTTATTTCGGGAAGGGGTAATCTGATCGGTGGTGGATGCTGGTCGAGAATAAAAATTCCATGAAAGATGTCAAGGATATGGATTCAGATGAATTCAAAAAAATATTTTCTAAAAAATATTTTCCTTACACTCTCCGTCTAAAAATAGAGAGGGAATTACTTTGAACAAAGAAAAGGGAGGTTTAATCTATTATTTTGTATGAGGAAAACTTTATAAGTCTTGAATGATACACCTTAATCTTTTTCATCAATACTAAAAGTAAATTGGACCACTTCTTTATTGGGTTAAATTAAAGTTTATTAAATGATTTAGCAACTCAATACTTTGATAGTTGTGAGGAAATTGTTTGATGTGCCCTCAAAGTCAAAATAGATATTGGTGAATCTCAAGGGCCTCATAGGACTAGAGATAGGAATTGGATAATTGAGTTCAATTATGGAGTAGAAATGGATAAATTTCATGGTAGAAAGAAATTCAAACTGCCAACATGTCAAAATATTGGAAAAATCATCCCAAAAATTTCCTAAATGGGATAATTAAATTCTTCAAGTTTATAAGTGAGGGACATAATGCTAATGAATATTGAGGGGAGGGTAATAATCCCATTGAATTAATTGGAAAGAAGAAGGTTCTAATCAATCCTCATACAATGCTCTAATGTTTCAACTTCTAAGAACATAAACACTATGCAAACTAATGCCCTAAGCCAAGGATTGTCGAAGATAACTGATGAAAACAACATTTAAGTGTTAGAGAGAAATGAGGATAGTATGATATAACAATCGTTGATATGAATCCTAGAAACAAAGTGGTTGAATATACGCTATTTATTCATTCAAGAATAGAAAACATAGTATTTGATTCTGATTTTAAAATTTCTTTCATATCACACAAGTTTAGTAGAACCATTCAAACACAAACTCAAAACATGAAAATTTATTTATCAATGAAAATAGAAAATGGGTTAATTATTGAATCCAAAGTATATAACACCTCCAAAGTTAATATGTTTGGGATAAATCTCACATAAAACCATATGATACTCCCTTTAGAGTAATTCAATTTTATTCTGGGCATGGACTACTTGTCCTTGTATAAATCCAACATAAATTTTCAAAAGATGGAAATCACTTTACATATCTTGAATTGACCACCAATCATATACATGTGTAAGGAGTAGGATGAGTCTATTTGAAAACCGCATCTCAATCATGGATATTATTTCCCTATGATCAAGTGTATATAGATCAAATAATTTAGACCAAGGAAAAATCATCCTTGATGACATGCCCATTATAATATAGTATGATAGTGTGCTAAAGAGTTCCATGGTCTTCCTCCAAACTGAGAGATTGGGTTATCAATCAAACTTATACCTAAATCCCTTCCAATATCCAAGACTTCATATATAATGTCCACTATTGAACTTTAAGAGCTAAATATGCAACTACAATAGAATACGGATAAAGGGTTTATACACCCAAGTGCTTCACTATGGGGCATGCCAGTTTTTTTCATCAAGAAAAAGGATGGATCAATGTGCCTCTGCTTCAACTATCATGAACACAAAAAGATCATGATAAGGAATAAGTATCACCTACCATGGATTTATTACTTGTTTGATTAGCTATGAGGATCCCAGTACTTCTCTAAGGTGTATCTTCAGTCAGTATATTATCAAGTAATGGTGAAAGAGAAGGATATTCCCAACAAATCTTTTCATACATGATACAAACATTATGAGTACATAGTAATGTATTTTAAACTCAATAATTCTCTAGAAATCCACATTGATTTGATTAATAGATTATTTTTATATTACCTCAATAAATTTATGGAATTATTTATAGAATATATTCTAATATACTCTAAAATAAAGGAGGAACATGAGGAGTATTTCAATATTTTGATAAAGACTTTGAGAAAGGATAATTTATACACAAAATATAGTAAATGTTCATTTTGGATTGAGAAAGTATCATTCTTGGAAAATGAAATAAAAAATAATGGTATATTTATGGATCCTTTAAAGAAAAATGTGGTTGTGGAATAGCCTAGACAAAAATCAATCATTGTGATCTATAGTTTCCTCAGATTAGATGAGTATTATCATTGATTTTTGAGAAAATTCTCATGTCAAACCCACTAACTAAGATAAATTTGAAGGGAGAAATGTTTTTCTATAAAAATCAATGTGAGGATAGGTTCAAAGAGTTTAAGAATAGGCTAATCACATCACTTGTACTCACTACCCACAAGTGGGGAATGATTTGTGATCTATAGTGATGCATACAAGAAATTAATGGGTTGTATACTCATGAAAAATGATAATGTGATAGTCTATGACTCCCTATAATTAAATATCCATGATAGGATCCACCAAACACATGATCTATAGTTGGTCTTAGTAATATTCACATTAAATATTTGGTGCCATTATCTATTTAGGAAGAAGTGTGACATACATATAAATCATAAGCACCTAAAGTTTATATTTACACAAAATTATATCAATATGAACCGAAAAAAGTATATTAGATCTGATCAAGTATTATCATTATTAAATCCATTACCATACTCAGAAGATGAATAAAGTTTCATGTGTAATGAGTAGAAAGGATCCTAAAACCCTATCCATGATAAGGACTGAGAGGTATATAATCTTCTTGTACATACAAAGGATGGACATGGGAATCATAAAAAGAATTTAATAATACCTTTATTAAATAATTTATCAACCATCAATTATTAAGAAGATCAAAGAGGTCTAAAAAGAAAATTTGTAGATACTGAGAAAAGTATAAAAGAGAGAGATTGTGGAATTTGTATCTTAATGCTTAATTTTATAACAAATCCTGGTCGAATGATAGAAGTATAAGGGTATGATGCAACCATTTCCTATACTAGTATAGAAATGGGAAAACATAACCATGGATTTTTTTTGTTGGGCTCTCTAGAACATATAAATAGTATAAGGACATTTAAGGTGTGGTTGATTGCCTTAGTAAGTCAATGAATTTCATTATTATCAAAAAATATTTCTCTCCTAACCAACTTTCTAAGATATATATAAGATAAATGGTAAGAATTTATAGAGTACCAATCTCTATTGAATCTAATCAAGATATGAGTTTTACCTTAAGGTTTTAGAGAACCCTTCAAATATCATTTGATATAGAGATGATTTTCAACACTAAATATCCTCCTCATATGGATAGTTAGTTTGAGAGAACCATTTAAACTCTATAAGATATACTGAGATCATGTTCAATGGATTTACAAGGATATTTGGATCAACACCTTCCCCTGGTATATTTATCATATAAAAATAGTGCCCATTATAGAATTAAAATGTCACTTTATGAGGCTCTATATAGAAAGAGGTGTGAGACTCCAACATGTTGGGATGAATCTATAGAGAGGTAGGTGATAGTACCTAATCTTATCTAAGAGATGACAGAAAATCTTCAAACCATTCAATGTTAAATGAAATATTTGAAAATTCATCATAAATGTTACATGGATATTCATTGATGATACATAGAGTTTTAGGTCAAAGATAAGGTGTTTCTTTATATATCACCATGGAAGAAAGTCATGAGGTTTAGGAAGAAGAGACAAATAAGTTAGCCCCTTTGAGATTCTTGATCATATCTGAGCTATGGCTTATTGACTAGCGATCCCGCCTAACCTATCTCAAGTATATGATATATTTCACATGTAACTCTTAATAAAGTACATACAAGACCCCTCACATGTAATAAATCCATATGCGGTGTTGTTATAGAATGATATTTCCTATGAGGGGCATATGGTGAAGATCTTAGATTATAGAGAAAAATTTCTAAAACAAGACAACTCACTAAATCAAATTATTGTGTTGGAACCAAAATTTTGAGGAGGAAACATGGAAACCAAAAGAAACAATGAAATAAAAGTACCATCATCTGTTTTACTCTATGAAATGAAATTTCAAGGGTATAATTTATGAAGGGGGAAGAATGTAATATCTTATAATTTTTTTAAATAAAATTTCCGTTCGAATGAATATATGTCTTATTAAATAATTTAGTTATATAAAACTCATTCTCTATATTACATTATTATTTTAGACAATTATGTAATATATAAATAATATGAATTTTGGTAATAAAGACCACTAAGAATCATATCAATTATAAATATAGTTGTCATACATTGATTGTTATGATTTTTATGTATTAAGGTTTATAATAAAATCTAATTGATACGAAAGGAATAAGTTATTGACTCAACTAGTAGGATCATTGTCACACCTTGAACATAATTTTTTAATTTTCTTTATTTATTTAATATTTTTTATCATTTTTTTTAATTTTAGGTTGAACTTGTTTTAAATTTTAAATTTTTTTATTTTCTGCATAGGCACACAGTTAGCGCACAGTTAGTAGAAACTGTGAGAAAACCATGATGGTGCGTGTGTAATTTTTAAAGAATTGACTACATCGTCAGTACATGGTTTACCAAATTCTATGCCCTATCCATGCAATGTTTCTAGGATTTTAAAGGGAGGTTCATGATTATTGCATAGTTTGGCCAACAGTGCACAGTATCGAGGGGTAATTTTTTAAAAAATTACCACTTTTCACTTAAAAAAATAAAAACCCTAAAAGGGGTATCTCTCTTTTCTTCTCTCCCACACCACTCTCATATGACCCATCCCTCAGGGGATTTCCCTCATGCATTCCACCCCCTTCCCATGGTCTCCTTTCCATGCCATTTTCTCTTCTGATTCCAGGTGTGATCTTCCTCAGTAAGGGTTTCTCCTCCTCCATTCTTCTCTATTCCATTTTATTATTGTTTTTTTCTTCTCTCCCACTACTGACATGCCTTATGTGAACCCTAATGGATTTAAGGGTTTTTTTTAATAGATTTTTGGATCCTAGGGTTTGTGGGGTTCAATTAAGGCATGTTATTTCCATGACCATTGAAGGCAAAGAGTTATCCTATATATTTGGGTAGGATTCCAACCACTCTTATAATTTGGATGATTTTTAATTAGGTATTTTGTTATTTTTAGTTTCTTATTTGTTTCATTGGGAACCTTTGACCTCTATGAGATGGATTTTAGTCACCATTGTCAAAGTTGACAAGTTTTGGGGTCGGTTACATGATTTATGGACCTTTAAATTAAAAACCATGATTTCTTGATTAATTTAGCATGTTTTTTATTAGATTATAAATTAATTAAATTATAGAAAAGTGTTGTGATGAATTAAAATGGTTCGTTTCAATATTTCCATATTTTCTTAATATTTACATCATTAGTTTCCTTTATTAAATAATGTTTTAAGCTTGTTCTAAATTCCAAGAACCTTTGATTTTAGATTTGTTTTCTAAATGGTTTAAAATGAGTGAGTTATAAATGAATAAGTGTGTTTTATTCTTTTAACAAGTTTTCCATAAAAGCCCAGTGGCATATTTTGGTTTCTTAAAAATCCTCTAAGTGATTTTTAATCCTTTGATGTATCAAATGTGACTTTTTTATATGTATATGGGTTCCCTATTTGTACATATTCACTCGTGGTGATGGTAACATGTACATTAGGACAAGGGGAACTTATATAGATATTAAGATTTATTTATTTTTAAGTATGAATAATGGTTTTGGAATGTGAAATATATGGTATAAAAAGTGGTTTCCCAAATGATCAATGTTGATTTCTAAAATTTTAAGTTCCAGTTAAAACTTTAAAAATATTTTCAAAATGTATGTTGTGCACTAATAGAATCATATACTTTTATTTATTTTTTTGGACTCTAGTTTTATATGATTGGAATGATGGTATGACTCTATGAAAGTGGCTTTTTATTGTATTTTATAGATATGAGGTGTAGTTGTATGTTTTCTTTTTATTGTTGTGTGATTGAGAATTGTTTTAACTACTATACCTCCCTAATTTATTCTGTTTATGGGAATGGAACATAGGAATTTTGGTTACCTAGGTGAGAATAATATGTCTAGTACACTAGGTGACTTAATAAGGCCTCTACCTGGTCTCCCTAGAAGGATTGATTGACAACACTAACTAAACTACATGAGATGAGCTACTACCATTCGACCTTGAGTTCATCCCCTCCAGCAACTCATGCACAGGAAGGGATATATGTATGTTGCTTGACATTCAGAGTAAATAGATCCTAGGAACCCAATTACCCTAGATAATTAGGTATTTCCCATAGTACTTGATCACATTTTACTATTAAATCTATCATACTATATTTAAATTCTCTTTTTCTTAGTTTCATTTTCAAGTCTAAAATAATAAGAACATTGTTATACATCCCTCTTTTTTATATCACCTTGTAATATTATCTTTAATATTATTTTCTTTACTGAGTATCTTACTTTTTTAGATAATTTCTTTTTATAAATGGATTATTATAAAATGTCTCATTCTTCGAGAAATGATTTTGGGAATCAAAGAATAAAATGGTTTTTTAAATAATTACCCAATTACTTGTTTTTAAAAGTAATTGAAAAAAAAAATTATATACATATATTTTAAAACTATAATGAAATGATTTTCTCTATAATGGTAAGTAATATAGTGTGGTTTCTCATTTTGAATCCCAATTGAGGATTTTTATGCTCATGCATATCCATTATCATTTTCATTTGAAGGTTCCCAGTACTCCTTTGGGACACTCTTTGAGTATTGATTTATTGATGTTCATATTTTATTTTATTACACTCATCCAATTATTCTATTTACTATAATTTATAATAACTAATTTTACTTTCCTATAATGTCTAGTGTATGTCCTTTTACATGATTTACTTTGTCTACTTTGGATATTACTATTTTATAGAAACTGAGGGTAGCTATTGAACTAGTGGGTGAAGAAAATCCATTGGAGGGGAATATTTTTTTGTAGTAGAGGGAGTAAAAATGTTTAGGGAGGTTTTTTGTTCTTTAAAAGCATTGTCGTGGGTGCTATCAAATGAAGTGTGATTTTTTTGGGTACTTGGGTGTAGTAGAGTGGTTGACCAAGGTCGTCTCTCAAAGGAAGAAGTAATTTAAAACAAAATATTAAATGTATTTTGAAAATAAAATAAAATAAAATAAACACACTATTTAAAAGTATGGGGTGTTTATAGTTTATAAAATAATAATAAGTATTCTATAAGAAGACTGTAATTTTTTTGTTTTTTTTTGTTTTTGAAATGAAACTTGATTAATAAGACATGACGAGAAGATACTTTTATGAGAAAATATTTTTTAACAGACATAATAGATCTAACTCTACCAATTTTTTTATTTATTAAGAATTATAATTTAAATTAATATCCACTTAATTATGATCCCCTAATTTTTTAACCCTTGAAACCTACGTGATTTAACTTAACCACAAAGATGAAATTACTTAAACCCTAGACTGGCTTTAAAACATGAAATTGCAGCACCCTACTTTGATTGGTTTTATAAGTTTATATTATGGTTGGTGGTTAATTAGAGCACATATACACTCTTTAAATGAAGATTAATTGATTTTAGGGATTATATTTTAATTCTATAAGTTTATTCAGTGTGGTCTTGTATTACCGATTAAGATTGCACTATCACAATTCACACAATACTCGACCTTGCATTTTTTGTGTTAATTGTTCAAGTGATTTCTTAGTTTAATTTAAATTAAAAATACAATTAATAGATCATATTATGTGAATTAAATTAGATCATTGATTCCAAATAAATGAATTAATAAGGTTAGAGTTAGATCGATTACTTAAACGAACTACTCTTCTATGGGTGGTGTAGTCATCGTAGAAACTTTTTTCATGTGAAAAGGTTTAGAAAGGGTAGAACCCAATATCATTTCTAATCTTGATTTACAAACAAAATATGAAGATTAAAGAAGACTAAAATTGAACAAAAAAGAAAAACAAAATAAATAGAAGAGAAGATAATAAGTTTATTGAGAGAACAAAAACATTAAAACAAAGAAGAGGAAAAGAAGAGAAATTTGGAGGAGATACTAGCTTGGTAGATTCCCTCCACCAATGGTGAATTTAAATTGAAAGGAACCACTTCACCTTTTCTCTCAGTCTTATAAGGCACGTCCAACCCCCTCCAATTGATAAAAACACCAATTTATAGAGTAGATGTGAGGCTAGGTTACAAGTGGTTTCAAGTGTGAATGGGGAAATTCGGCCAAATATTTTAAGCAAATTTTCACTGCCTGTTTGACCACCAAAACATGTGAACCAGCTATCCTTCCAGAATTATTATATATGAAAAAATTTATTCTATATATTATCTCAAAATTTTGGCACAATACAAGAAATTATAAAGAATTTATGGCACAAATACAGAATTAATGTCCAACCTGGCATGTCTATCCTACCTTTGACTTAATGTCCCATTTACTCCATCCAAATGAACACTTTAGCTCTAGTGTCCTAAATAAAATTTTTATCCCATTATGTGATAAAAACTTTAAAAAAATTAATTTCAAATAAGTCAAATTAAAATATTTATTTCTGAAATACTACAGTGAATTTTAAAAGGGTAAACATGGAATTTTAATAAATTTTGAAAATGAATTATCTAATCTAAAATATTTCATAAATGAAAACATTTACCACAATTTAAGGTAATTATATCATTTATTATCAATAAAATATTCAATAAAATTGGGTTTTATCAACTCCCCCACACTTACCCTTTTTCCACTCTTGGGCAAAACCACATATCATGTATTCAAAAAAAAATTGTGACCAGATATGCATGTTCATATTTCTCAATCCAAAGTGTAAATATAATCAAAGTAAGAATCTTATAAAGAGTAAATATCAATAAATTTTAAATTCATTTTCTCATAAATTATGTCAAAAGAAAATCCAGTGAGATTCATAACATTGGTCATAGTGAAACAAGTAATGGATCTACCATGCCACTAATTCCCCACGTGTGTGTGTGCCAATCATTTCAAGCTCATATCTCCACCCTTTATTCAGTATATTCAGATCAAGTAAAACAATTATTATTACCTATTTTAATTCAGCAAAACTATTCTATATCATTTTACAATTAGATTTCAAGACCCACTCACTTAAGAATTCCCGAACTTCAAACCTTAAACTCCCGACCTAGATATCCCCATATGTTGTACATTTTATCACTCCACTCATTTTTTTTAGTTTCACTTGGAAAAAATCTCACACTCAACTCTCAACCCATTTATAATCTCCTCACAAAAATAATTATAATAGTTATTACAAGATTAAAGGTCAATGAAGAGTAGTTTTTAACCTTTTTATTTTTGTTTTGTTTTGTTTTTTTTATGAGGGTGTACAATAGTCAAATAACAGGTACACACGCATAGGTAAATTCGGTATAGTAATGAAACTGATATTATGATAAATGAACATATGGATAAACTAGTGAATTTTTTTACCTAACTTGACTATACCTTTAATTGAGTAGGAAAAATTTCACAAGTCATGGTTGAGTGAAAATTTGTGTGGAGAAATCAATGGCACAATTTACCATGACTAAATATCACAAATGATGATGTTAAAATCTAAAAGGTTTTATAATGACACAGCCAATCATATCATCGACGACCTCAATTTATATAAAAATCAACCCTTAATGATGAAATATTACTCATTCTTATCATGCCACTAATGAATTTTTAAATTATGAATTTTCCATATATTCCATATCTAAATGAGCATGTTACATGATATATATATATATAGGGTTTTTTTGGTTTTTTTTTTGAAAATTTTAACAAAAAACTTAATAGAAACACACACAAATGAAAATTTTAAATATCTACCCCAAAATGTTCTCCCCTTGCCCACACTTAAAATATTACATTTTTTTTAATGTGAACTTATGAAATGATATGTGCACATAAAATGTATAATTTTAAATAGTACAAATAATATAAAAGTGAAAGGGTTAGAAACAACTTGATATTCTCAAGTGATGATGGGGTCATGTAGTGTGATGAAATCAACTACATCTGTAGGAAGTCCCTCAATGTATTTCTTCAAATGTTTCCCATTGACTGTAAATCTCTTTCTAGTGTCCTCTTGTGTGATCCCCACTACACCGTAAGGAAAAACTTTAGATGTAATAAAAGGACCTAACCATCTGGAATGAAACATACCAAGCATTAGCTTCAGTTATGAACTGTAGAGTAGGACTTTATCTCCAAAATGAAACCCCCATTATTGGGTCATTCTGTGATGACCTACTTTTCATCATTCTTTATAGAGCCTTGAGTTCTTATATGATGACAATCTAATCTCCTCAATATCTTGAATTTGTATCTTCCTTTGGATTCCATCTTGGGCCAAATCCATGTTGCATTTATTTATTTCCCAATATTCCTGATTCTCAACTTCCATAGGGAGATGGTAAGCTTTCCCAAAAACAATCTAAAATGGATACATACTGATGGGTGTCTTGTATGTTTTCCTATATGCATAAAGTGTATCATCCTAGATCTTGTTCCAATCCTTCCTATTCAGCTGCATGGATTTCTCCAAAATTTGTTTTAACTTATGATTTGAAACCATATCCTGGGTATTTTTTGGGGGGTGGTATGGTGTTGATGTTTTTTGTGTCATCCCATTCTTCTGAAGGAGGGAATTTAAATTTTTATTGCAGAAGTGTATCCCCTGATCACTTATGATAGCCTTTGGTACTCCAAACCTTCAAAAAAATTATGTCTTGAAAAAGTCCACTACAACATGAGAATCATCAGTCCATTTGGACTTAGCCTCCACTCATTTTCTCACACAATTAACAATAAACAAAATGTACAAGAAACCAAAAGAACTTGGAAAATGACCCCTAAAATCAATTCCCCATGCATAAAAAATCTCACAGAATGATATGGGTTATTAAGTCATCTCAGGTCTCCTAGAAATGTTTCTTGTGTGTTGGAAATGTGATCATGACTTACAAAACATATGAGCATTAAGGAATAATTTAGGCCAATATAATCTAGAGTCTAAAACTTTCCTAGCTATCTGTTGGGGTCCAAATTGTCCACCACAATCAAGAGTGTGAAAAAAATGTAAAACAAAATCAAACTCGTGATCTGAAACACACCTCCTAATAACTTGGTCACTACACATGCGACATAGGTAGGGATCATCCCACACATAAAATCTAGACGCACTCTTTAATTTTTGGACTTGATGTTTCTTTAAATTTACATAAATTTTAGGGGGAAAAAGTTAGTTAACTAAATCATCATACCAAGGATGTTTACCTGAGAGTGGATAAAGATGATCATTGGGAAAAGTGTCCAAAAGTGGTACCTGGTATATGGTGTCAGCCTCTTGGGTTTTAATAATCCTACTCATGTAATCCTCCACTATGTTTTCTAGCCCCTTTTTGTCCTTTATTTCAATATTTAATTCTTGAAGGAGCATCTATCGGATTAGTCTGGGCTTTACATCTGACTTCTTCAAGAGGTACCTCAGAGCTGCATGTCCAGAAAAAACAACTACTTTATAGCCCAATAAATATGAACAGAATTTATATAAAAAAATATGACCATAATAAACTCTGTTTCTGTGTGTTTCAGGCACTTTCGCTGGGGGGTGCATCCATCTGTCGAGGACAAGAATGTGCTTTTTGTTGCCCCGCAATCCCACTTTTCAAAGGTTGGTGGCATCCGTCACCTATTTAGGGATGTTTACTCCTTGATCGAAACAGGATGATGGGATGTCGGTTCCTCCTTCCGTGGATTCCTCCTCAGAACTCATCACCTAGTTTAGGTCTCCCTTATAGATTAAGACATTGTTCATGAAACTCTTTCGAGTATCATGTCTTCATGGACACTGGTTAATTAAAATAATTCTGTCAGGACATTCCAAGGGGTCTGGTCAGGGCACCAACCTTCAGTCAGGGGAGTAGTCACGTTGGACATCACTAGCGTATCTGGATGTTGGAACACTAGCGCATCTAGGTTTCTTCCCCTTATTATAGGGCTTCTAGAGGGTACAGAAGCCTAAGGCATCCCACATCTAATGTGGGGAATTATATTCCAAGGGCATGACATTGGGGTTTTCCTTATCTTACCATGTTTAACACAGGGTATGTCGTAGGTTATCGTCTAGTGGGGATAGATCAGACTGATCATAACACTGACGGGAGTAGATTAGGAGGGTGAAACCCCTGGAGGGAACACTAATGCTAGGGCTAATGCGTGGTTATTTACCTGATTGCTTCTAGAGGGAACAGTGAAGAGGTGAATGGCATGATCTCACTAGGATGTGGTGTCCAGGGTAGGAATCGAGATGGATGATGGAGAGTTGAATGAAGTAGTGGGGAAATGAGATGGAACTGTCATGAAGGTGATGGTATTATTGGGCTTGTGCCTCAAAGATACTTCCAACATATCCCTATGGTAGGAAATCAAAGTATTCATAATTCGTTGGGGCTTCCAATGGATTACCACTGGTTGGGGTTCCAACGGCTTACCACTGGTTGGGTTTGACAATGGCTTGCCACTGATTGGGGTTCTAATGGTTTATCGCTGAATAGGGGGAAGTTTAGTATCATGCGGGAAAAAAAGGGACGTATAGTTTAACATCATGCAGGGTGGGGGTGGATCGAGGTGGAGTGGTCAGGATTGATGGTATTTGGGCTTGAACCTCATAAAGGCTTCCTACGTACCTTGCCTTGGTAAGGATCAAAATCCATCTAGTTCAGGATGTGTTAGGTGAACCAACATGAATGGATTCTGGACCAATGATTGTTGGGCTTGAACTTCAGGGAGGATTCCTATGTACCTTTCCATAGTAATGATCAAATTCTGCGTAGTTCAGGATGTTTTGGTGAACCTATGTGAAGATGGTTGGAAACAATGGATGATGGGATTGAACATCATGGAGGCTTCTTATGTACCTAGCCTTGTCAAGGATCAAAGTCTGTGTAGTTCAGGATGGTTTGGTGAACCGACGTGAATGTTGGTGCCAAAATTTGGGACATGGGAGAACAAGTGGGACACCTTAGAGGAATCCTCGCGGAGACCATTCATGGAGCCCCAATGGCCTCACGGCCAGCGCAAAGCTTCTTCTTCGCAAGCATTCCAATGATCAAGGGGGCAGGAGCCTCTGCGAGCTACCTTGACATTCATGAGCCCACCGTGGAGAAAGGAGGAAGGAGCCTCCATGAGACACCTTAACCTTCATGATCCCTCCATGGATCCAGGAGGTGGGAGGATCCATGATCTGATTTGACGTTTGCAACCCGTCGTGGATCAAGCTTCGTCTTTGTTCCGAGCGAGCTCTACTTCGTGGCGCCTCTTACCTATAAATACAGGGCTCCCCTCGATCCCAACAGATGGATCATCTGGCCTTTCAACTTTTTGGCTCCTGAATCATGATGCATTATCTACTCTGTGAACCATGATGTATTCGAGGTACTTTTGCATCGCGAAGTGCCTCCTCCCTTACTCTAGTTCATCCCATATTTAGGGAGGGATGCCTTTTGTAGAGCCCATGGGCCTCTGCAAAAAACGGGATCCCCAAGGGGACCTGGGTCATCGAGAATCATTTATGCTTCATGAAGCACCCCTCATGCACATGTGACCCATATGATAAGGTAGGGCCATTGTGCCTCGTAAAGCACATTTCTTCACAATCCTACGCTTCTTGAGGCACCCTTGCTTCACGAGGCATTGCTCCAGGATTACCTTTCCACTTCGCGAAGCTCCTTCCAAATGCACCTATTCCATATGATTAGGCTGGGACACTACACTTCGCGAAGCATACCCCTTCACAAAGACCCTCCACTACATGGAGCACCAGAGCTTCACAAGGCTTCTACCTATGAACTCCCTTTCTCTGCAGCTCCTTTTCTTATGCGACCCTCTAGGTTTGCACAAAGTTATTTCAAAGTCCCTTGTATGTTACTCCCCATTGTGTTGTTTCGCCTCATGCGCCTTCGCATAGGCACACTTACGGCTATTGATTCTTTGTATAGCATTGATAACATGGACCCCCCCAATGGATCACTCCATAACACCCCCTCACCATGTTATTGTTGATGCCATCTCTTCCCCAAGGGGCGGAAGGTATTAATCATGTAAGTCCTAGGGGCGCAGAGTGAACCCACTTCGTCTGAGCTACAGGATGTTAAACTTCCAAGAACCTTCATCCTCAGCACATAACGTTAAACTGTGACCTCACCCCAGTGCCTATTCACAGGGAAAGGGAAACCACCCAGGTGTAAGCCCCTAGATTTTCTTGTAGGAGGCAGCACCCCTGCTCCCCCTATCTTCCTCTATGGAAAAGGCTAAGGGGAGAGATGGGGACATGGATGTTGTTATCTCTTCCCTCTCCCTCCAGGATTTGTCGGCATCTGGGCCTCCACCCAGGAGTAGGTCCTAGTATCCATCTCCCTGGGACCGCTCCATGCGTAAACCCCTATTTCCATTTTGGGCCACACCATGAATAAGCCCCATTCCACTTTCCACGAACACACCTTTTGCGACATGATCGTCAAGTATTTACTTCCTCATGTTTCTCACACCGAGCATGACTCATGTGGTCTTAGAGTAAGCATTATCCATGAAATCCTCTTCGGGTGTCCTAGAGTGTAAACCCCAACCCCACATGAACTATGCGGTGTTTGATCCATACCGATGTGAGGTATGTAGGAAGCCTCCCTGAGGTTCAATCCCAATACTCGGTCGGTCCCGACCATCTTCACATTGGTTCACCAAAAACCCCTTCTGAACTACGTGGTCTTTGATCCTCGCCAAGGCAAGGTACGTAGGAAGCCTCCCTGAGGTTCAAGCCAAACACCCAGTTTCCCCAACCTCCTTCATGTTGGTTCGCCCACACCACCTGAACTACGTGAACTTTGATCCCTACTAAGGAAGGCTATGTAGGAAGCCTTCACGAGGTTCAAGCCCACCACCTATCTGGGCCTCAGGTCCTCCGTCATGTCATTTTACCCCATTCCTACATGATGTTAAACTGTGGACCTCAATCAGAGGTAAGTCGTTGTTCCCCCAGTCAGCGGTAAGCCATTGCACCCTCTAGAACTATGTGTACTTTGATCCTTTCCAAGTCAAGGTACGTAGGAAACCTCCCTGAGGTTCAATCCTAACAACTATTGGTCCCCAGTTCCTCATCCATGTTGGTCCACTGACCCCCATCCCATAGGAACTACATGGGTTTGATCCTTGTATCCTAGATAAGGTACGTAGGAAGCCTCCCTGAGGTTCGACCCCATCCAGCAGTAAGCCGTTGTGACCCCGTCCAGTGGTAAGTCGTGGCGACCCCATCCAGCAATAACCTGTTGCGACCCCATCCAGCGGTAAGCTATTGTGATCCACCCTTTGGTGGTAAGCCATTGTGATCCACCATCTGGTGGTTAGACATTGAGATCCCCAATCAGTAGTAATCCATCGTCAAATGAACTATGAGGACTTTGATTCCTTGACACGGAGATATGTAGGAGGTCTCTTCGATACTCAAGCCCAACATCACCATTGTCCTCGGGTCAACTCCATCTCAGTATCCACCTACTTCATTAAACCCTCCATCATATATCCTGATTCTTACTCAGGCTGCCACATCTCGGTGGGATCATGCCACCCCATTCCCCATTCCCCTTAACAACAACCAGGAAGCTAACCAAACATTGGCCCCAACATCAGTGTTCCCTCCAGGGGTTTCACCCATCTGATCCACTCAAACCAGTGTTCTGATTAGTCTGATCCATCTCCACTAGACGTTAAAATCACAGCATACCATGTGTTAAACATGGAAAGATGAGAAAAACATGAGATACATTCCTATGGTATATGATTCCCCGCATCTGACGTGGGATGACTCGGGCTTCTGTGCCCTCAAGAATCCCTATAATAAGGGGAAGAAACCCAGAAGTGTCAGTGTTCCAGTGTCCAAACATGCTAGTGATGTCCAACGTGACTACTCCCCTGACCAAAGTTTGTTGCCCTGACCGGACCCTTTGGAATGTCCCGATAGAAGCAGTGTAATTAACTGGTGTCCATGAAGATATGGCACTAGGAATAGTTTCACAAACAACGTCTTAAATCTATAAGGGAGACCCGAACTAGGTAACGAGTTCTGAGTAGGAATCCATAAAATGAAGAACTGACTTCCCATCATCCCATTTCAATTAAGGAGAAAACTTCCCTGAATAATGAATGAATTTCGCCCACCTTTGGAAATCGGGAATGTGCGGCAACAAATAGTGCCACCATCCTCCCACAAGACAGACGCGCGTGCCCCGGAAAAATTGTCAGAAACAGAAATGGTGAACCTGACGTGAAGATATTCTCCTCAATATGGAGATTAGTAGCATTCAAGACATCAGTGGATTAGCATGTCCCTGGATCCAACTATCCGGTGTCGGGTCCCTCCAAGCAAATAGCGGGCTAGGCATGAAACTCACCAGAAGTTGGGGTAGTCAAAACATTGGACATTCTGGTCTATAACATTGTCAGCATGGATCCATCTTAACATCCATGGAAGAAAAAATGGCATTGGGTAACTATTCATTGATTCCCTTTTTCTTTCAGTACTGATGAGTTAATCTCCCTACTTTTAGAAACCAAACTACTGCACTTGGAACATGATCACTGCCAGCACACTGACGCAGGGGCAGGGGTAGTACCTGCAAGGCAATTCTGTATGGTTCTGCCTCTTCTATGACTATCTCAATGGCCATGACCATTGGGCACCCCCACCCCATATCTCCTTCAGAGTTCATCCAACGAAGGGTGATCAATGAACTCGTATGTCGGTACGAGGAGAAGGGTATTATCCCAACTCGGGATACGACCCACCTGGATTTAGAGGCATATGCGCCTCATTGTCAATGTCGCCCCTAAGGGCCATGTATGGAGCCACTACTCCCCACTCCAACATATAACCGTTTCAGGAGCCTCTTCCCGGAATGACTCGATGACTCCCTGCCTTACGCCGATGAGGTAGGGGATATCCGGGTCAGCCCAGCTAGGATCCCATCCCAGGGGATCCTAGGAAGGGCTCCCACTAGGCCGTTTCAGCACCGCCACCCATTCTTACTATCTGAGGAGAAGGTAAGCCATGTACATGCACCACCGTCTCCGGTCCGTCTAACCCAATGCTAGCATCGGGCGCAAGCTGAAGAGGATGTCTGCCAAGGGGCGTCAACGTCAACAGCTACTGTGGCCCGAGCCACCACTGACACATATCATCAACTCCATGAGTACAATGAGATGGGACATTCATACGCCCAACATGGATCGAGGCCCCAACCACCCCACAGGTAGGCTGGGTCAACTCTCTTGGTCGCCATCATTGGAAATGGCCTCCACAGACTAACCCGCAATAATTCCACCCAATACGGAGGTCCTCCCTGTACCGCTACCATGGAGAACGCGGGACTTCCCCACTTCCAGGATCATCATGGAGGTCCACCCCATGCCACCTTCAATCAAATTTGAGGGTCCTACCCACAGTGGTGATGCTCAGTACGAAAGTCTCTCTTTTGACCACTACACCAGATATGGAGTCACTCCTCCCACCATAGACCATTGGTATGGGGACTTTTCACATCTGGTCACGCTCCCACATGGGGACCCTCCTTGTGTCCTTGTATCAGCTAGTGGAGGTCCTCCTCGCACCAGAAATCATAGGAGTGAGGGACGACTTCACTTCACCAACACCCAGCACGGGAGGTCCTACCCGTGTTCAACTCGACCAGTATGGGGACCCTCCTCATACTAATGTCACCAGGGGAAACAATCATGGAGCTCCCCCCCCCCATGCTCCTACCAGTTCCAATGGAGGTCTTTCCTGCTCCAGCACTACCCACAGAGGTCCTCCCCATGCCCCCTTTGATATCTATCATGGTTCTCCTCACACCCTAGCTTACTCAAGTGGAAACCCTCTCTTCTCCAGCACCAGTATGGCCGAAGGACCTCCTTGTTTCAGAAATCTACCCTATCTCGAAGAGCCATCTAGGGATAGTAAGGTAGGTTGTCGCCTCTATAAGAATAATTCTGGGAAGGCCCGGATAGAGATCAAACCAGTCTGCTTCTCAGACTCCAAATCAGAGTAGGACTCAGCATGGGAACCCTCCCCACACTCATCTAAGTTAAGGGATAGGGCAGGAACAAGGTACATCAGCCTAGTACTCCCAGAATGTGAGGTCTATCGGATTCCTGCCTCCCTCCATAGGTATATCCAGGAGAAAGAAAATTTGGAGAACCCGTAGGTTATGGTTGTAAAATCACCATCATCATCCCGAGAAGCACTCTCTACCTCGACTAGAGATCATAGAGAGATATTCTAGGGACCAATGGTGGGTGAGAAGCAGCACGTCCCATCACCAGTAGCCCTAGCCCCTACACCAGGAACTGCGGTCGTCAGACCATCTTGTCACAATGTGGTGGATAAGTCACTACACTCTTCATGGGTTAGCCCAAGATGTGGAGGTTTGTCGGTTCGCTCACTGTACTCTCCACTGTCCATCTTATCATCCCAACGGTCTGATTTGGTACCCCTATCGGTTCCTCAGCTGCCTCTGATTGATTAGTGTGGTAATGAAGGTCCAAACCATAAAGCTGAGCGAAGGATCTTATGGAATATCCTCACAGTGGACCACTTCCATGAGATGTTTTGGCCCGTGGTAGTGCTGAATTTCTGCGCACTGGAATCCCTCACCCTAGAGGAAGTTGAGTGTTTCCGTCAAACCCTCTGGGTGACGCACTTTCTCCTTCTTCATCTGCGAGTGGTTTACCTCAGGATCCAAGCTCATTTTAAAGACATTGGCAAGCAATGTCGTCTAGTTGATTTTTCCACACTCCCTATAGCCCAATGCCCTGAGTCACCAGGTTTCCATAGGGCCCTCCAACAGTAATGCATTCAGAGTTTCATGGAACTTCACACGATTATCAAGGAGGCTTCCCCCCACCTACATATCCATGGCTGGGGGAAATATGTTTCCCTTATATTCAGTCCTATTTTATGACACCCGAATCGCTAGGAAACATTGATTACATGCCCCTGAGTAGAGTCGTGGTCAACATGGCCACCCTATCATAAGAGGAAAATGAGATGGAGCTCCTAGATGGGGACCTCCCCCATGAAGTCATTCCATAGCTACTGGACCCCTCGGGGAGGGTTACTCATCAATAGAGGAACTTTCTAGGTCTCCCTGCGCCCACCGAGGCATTAGTCCTTTGCCAAAATCATGGTAAGGATAAAAATTATCTTGGAGCTTCCAAAACCTCTAACCCATCCGAATCAGTGTAGAAGATGGAGGAAGACCCTGAAAAGGCCACATTGCATCAGAAACTTTCCAAACAGAAAAGTTTGGTCGACAACTTCTTGGTTGAATGCAATGCAGTGCAATAGCCAGACTACGGTAATCCTAGGCTAGGGCAGCAGGGATAGGAACAACTTCCCCTCAGTGAGCTACCTCCAGGTGACCATGACCATCCTGCCCCCATAGATAGGGTTGAATCCAGAACTAATGGAAAGAGGGCGAGGTATGTCTCACCAAACCCTCTGGAATGATGTGATAATCCAAGGGACCCATTTAGGGTTCCCACAGCTGCCCCAAGGGGCGTTCCACCAACTGCTCCACGAGTTGCTGGGCCTGCTTACCATGTTGAAGAACCCGCCAATGCACTTGTGGTTAGGGATCCCCGTCAAGGTATGGACCCCCATCTAGGTGATCCGATGTTGGCACTCATTTCCTGCCTTGAGGGATTGGAAACATGACAGGTGGCACTCCCACCTGATGTCAAGCCATATCCAGCATGGGTGGATGATATGTCGGCACCCTGAGTTTTGGAAATCCCACATTTTTCCTCTTTAATGAGATAGGAGACCTGCCACAGCACCTGGCCCACTTTACCTCAAGGTGTGGCCCCATGTTTGAAACTCCAACGTAGCAAGAATCTGCCAAACTCCAGTGTTTTGTGCAGACATTGGAAGGCCCTGCATTTGTCTAGTACAACCAAATCCCCCTAAGATCGGTGACCATCTAGGAGGACCTCCATAGGCAATTACTCTACCAGTTCAGTTCTACCACCTGGAAGATGAGTATCACTAACCTCTTCAAGTGCAATCATATGTCTGATGAGTGCAGACTTTGTCGCCTGGTGGAAAGGGCTCACGTACTCTTTTGACATGCCACTGACTTAGGAGAAACTACTAATAATGTGCGTAGGGAATGTCAACACTGAACTGGTCCCCTACTTGATCACCCAGAACTAACCATGGGGATTTCGAGACTTCTATGATAAGGCCTAGCTCCTAGAGGAAGCCCTATAATAGGATATCCAGGCACGTTCATTGCCTCCTGTAATTCCTCCGAGAAGGGCCGCCAGAGCCGAGCCTACCATACTGGCCCAAATAGAGGCCCCCAGGAAACTAGAATTGTTACCAGTGGAGCTAGCTTCACTACCTCACAGAGGCCCTCCACCTCAGTTGCAACCTCTGTCCTAGAAGCTCCCACCGCAGAATTAGTGGGTTCCCCCACGTAATGCGCCACCACCTCCAAGGCGAGATAAACAGGCTCCTGTAGCCCCTCGTCAAGGTCAGGCTCCAGTGGCCCCCTTTCCAAATAGGAGAAACTAGAACTACTCATTCAATAAGGCTCAGGTCCCTAGTTATTTCTACAGTGCCTTAGACTAGGGGGTTGTACGCTTGCCTGGGTGTAGAAGGCCAGAAGAGGATAACCTCACTGATCACCCTAAATACTACCCTTATCAGTGGATCTTGAGACATACTCTCAAACATTTCTACGTGTTCAAAGACTGGATCCAAGATCAGATAGATAAAAATATAGTCCAGTTAGGCCTAGCCCCGACACGGGTAGCATGTATCTTTGTAAGTCCAAACAGCAGCAGTGACGGTGAGGGTGAGGGGAAACAGGTTTCTAATCATGGGTCCTATAAGTACAATGACTGGGTGGCTTGTAAAACGGTTTCTCATACCCATGGTGTCATCCATGCATGCCTGATTCATTCACAGCCTTCAGAAGCCGCATCTACTACCTCTCCATTTTTGCCTCAGCCATCCTCTTCCCAAATGAGAAAGCATTCACGGTGCAAGGGAGAATAAAGTCCCACGCTGATTCCAACATCACCCCATACTCTCGGTGACTTCATGCCCCCATAGATGGAGATTCCTTCCAGAATCTACCCAGTAATGGATGAATCTTCAAGTGATATCCATGGGTATGCCTAGGTTAATACCGTAGAGATGGTAAACCCCTACATGACTCCTGATGATGATGAGCTCCAAGAAGACCCTCCCAACATCCCCAGTCATCATCAGCGTCGACAGAGTCATGGCTATACGGGTCGTCGGAGTGTTTTGGTCAGTACATCAAGCTAGGTCATGCATGCTACTGAGACTAGACAGCAGGATAATCATAGATCTCAGCATGTGTAGCCTCCTCATCTGGTGTCTTCAGGCCTGCCTCCACCACCGTTTGTGTTACTGGACCAAGCAGGGCCACCTAGGCCTCATCGTGATCAACCACACTCCACCCCAGACCAGTCCTAGTCAGTTAGTGCCAGTACTAAAGGTACTTTGTATGCTTCGAATAGTGATTTGTGGGACATTCCTAGCACCAGTCAGCTGTCAATCCAGTTGGCAGGGCCCACCATACCTCCTTTCATAGAGCAACCTCCTATAAAAAGAAGTTCATGCCTAGTGTAGAAGTACGATGTTCTTAAGCATCTTATCAGTATCCCAGCAAGGATATCCATCTTTGAGGCCCTTCTCCTATGGTCAAATATGCGTGAGGCCCTCATTGAGGCTTTAATAAGCCTCATCTAGTTTTAGATCGAAGTTGCAGCCATTGAATCCTTTCATGCTAAGGCAATCGAAGAATGCTGAATGCCAGGCTATTATCTTATTCTATGGAGAAGATGAAGGCTCTCCCATACCGGGGCACATTCACCCACTGTACATCACTGGTTAGTTCAATGGCATGGAGGTCCGCCGTTGTCTTATTGACACGGGATCTAGGATCAACCTAATCCTGACTTAGACACTGCGAAAACTGGGATTGTCTGAAGATGATATGAGCCCCTCTGAACTAAGAATCTCAGGTTATGACTGGATGGAGTAGACACTGATCAGTAAGATCTGCTTGAATATCCAGTTTGGTGGCCTAGTTTCTAGCACCGAGTTTATGGTTGTCTCCCAGGACACCACCTACAATACATTGATGGGAAGTCCATGGCTCCACCTGTACGCGGAAGTTCCCTCATCATATCACCAGTGCCTCAAGTACTCCCTCAATGGTCAGGTGGGTGTGATTCAAGGTGACGCGTCCCCCTTTTCCTCTTGTGAATCTTGCTATTTGGATGTCGACTACTACAAGAATAAGGACAAGTAGATTCAGACTAATGAGGTTAAGCATGCCATGGCTATGACCGACCCGTGGATAGATCTAGATGATGCCTATGTCTTTCCAATCCACTGATTTGAAGCTACAACCTTGGACATGGGACAATGCTTTGTAGTGTATGGAACGAGGGGGGGAACACATTACCAAGTCTAAGAGACAGCAGAAAATCACCTTGTACTCCTATACAAATCAGGCTCAGGTGATCCTGAAGCCTCCTACTCCTGTAAGATATCGGGATGTCGGCCCCATGGAAATGAAAATATGTCAAACCTAATTGTTCCACTTGGATGGGATAAACTGGATCATGATAATTCACCATTACTACTTCGACATCATCAAACGTAGCCCCTTGAGTTGAATACTAGATGGGATCAGATCAATAGCCTTCATCGTTATGGTTGCGGCAGCACGGGAGTCCCCTGATACAGTATCCATTGCCGATCAGGCTGGTACCAGCCACCCATCAGGATATTCCAACTCAGAAGAAACTCCCCTCATGGATGATCCCTCCTCCATAAGTGGAGAAGAGGATTTAGGGGATGCTCCTCCCACCTTTGAAGAGGGAATTTCTGCCATGGTCGACGAATTTGTATAGGTGACCCTCGGTAGCGAGGCAGACCCAAGACCCATGTTGGTCAGTGTCGCCATGCCCCCCAAGGAGCAGTGAAGGTACGCATACTTCCTCAAACAGCACCATGACATGGTTTCCTGGAGTTATGATGAGATTCCAAGACAAGATCCTTAGGTATCCATCCACTGCCTCAGTTTTCCGGAAAATCACCGCAGGTTCAAGAAGCCTCTCGGAAAGATACACCCTTCTCACGGTGCCATGGTCGAGGCCGATGTTGACAATCTCATTAGGGCCAATTTTGTTAAAGAGGTCCAGTACCCTAGATGGTTGGCCAACATCATACCATTCAGGAAGAAGAACGGACATATCAGAGTCTACGTCGCCTTTCGGGATCTCAACCATCATTGTCCAAAGGATGATTTTCCCCTCCCTATGATGGAATTGTTGATCGATGCCAAATCTGGGTTCCAATCCCTATCCTCCATGGATGGGTACTCTTGGTATAACCTGATATTCATGGCCCCCAAGGATGAGGAATAAAAAGACTTCAGGGCACCATAAGGTAATTTCTATTAACAAGTTATGCCCTTCATCCTGAAGAATGCAGGTTTCACCTATCAGTGGGCCATGCATCGCATATTTAAGCCAATCCTTAAGACATTAGTGGAATGTTATGTGGATGATCTGGTGGTAAAATATCTCCAACACCAGGACCATCTCAAATACCTTGAGAAATTGTTCAGCTTCCTTTTTTCCCATCACTTAACGATGAACCCTTTGAAGTGTGCCTTCGGGGTCACCTCAGGGAAGTTTCTTGGCTTCATTGTTAGATACAGGGGAATCGAGATCGACCCAACAAAGATCAAGGCCATCATACAGATGTATCCCTCGAGAAATATCTGGGAACATTGAGGTTTCCAAGGCCACATAGCCTACATATGTCGATTCATTGAGAATTTGGCTGGCAAGTTTAAGCCCTTTTCGCGGATCATGAATAAAGGAACACCCTATGAGTGGGATGATGAATGACAGACTGCGTTTGAGGAAATCAAGCAGTATCTTCTCCAGCCTCCGGTCTTAATGTCGCCCATCCCTGGAAATCCATTATTATTTTATGTGACATCCCTAGAATGATCTCTCAACGCACTTCTCACCCAGGAGAACATGAGGGGATGGAGAACAGCCTTTACTACCTCAGCCTCATGCTCCTCAATACGGAGACCAGATACTCTTATTTTGAGAAGAGCTGCCTCACACCGGTATTCACAGTACAAAAGTTGCGACATTACCTACAGCACTAGGAGGTACAGCTAGTGTCCCGGGTAGACCCACTGAAGTACATTCTGAACCACCCCATGTTGACAGGTCATCTTGCTCAGTAGGCGGTAATCCTCCAGCAGTTCGACATCAGGTTTGTGCCTTATAGGGCTATCAAAGGGAAGGCATTGTAAGATTTCCTTACTGCCCGTCCAACCCCTACAGACCAATCTATGGACCTAGATTTTCCCGAAGATTCAATCCTCTCGGTAGATCATGTCATCCTGTGTTGAAAAATGCACTTTGATGGCGCCTCCCGATGCCCCACTTGTAGGAGGCTCAATGATCCCAGGATCAACAGGGTAGGTATGGGCATCGTCTTCATTACCCCAGCACAATCCATTCTGTTTTACCCATTCTTGTTGTCATAAGGTTACACCAAAAATGAGGAAGAGTATTTGGCTCTCATCACTGGCCTCGAGCTGGCCCTTGAGATTGATGTGACCAATTTGCATGTGGAGGGGGTTTCTGAACTAGTCATCAAGAAGATCAACAGTGACTACGTCATTAAAAAGCCAGAGTTCATATAATTGTTGGAGCGCACTCTCTATCTAATGGCCTAGTTCCCATCTCAGCCAGAAGTTACTCATGTCCCTTGATCTCAGAATGGTCGATCTAACACTCTGTTCGGCCTAGCTGCATCACTTGTAGAACCCGAGAAAGTTGATATGATTATCCATGTAGCGAATTAGAGATTCATTGCTCCTATCTCCCCAGATGACGATGATAGCCTACAGGTGAGCCATCTTAGCATCAGAGCCTCCACGTCAAGACCCCCAGATGAAGTGGTGGAAGTGACTCCTGACTGGAGATCCCCCTTTGTAGAATATCTCAAAAATTGTTACCTCCCTACTGATCAGGCTGAGCATGAGCTAATCCGATGCATTACATTATAGTTTAACCTCCAAGATAGTCCCAGTCATGATCTGATCCTCTACAAGCACGGGTTTGATGGTATTATCCTCCATTTCATCCAAGGAGTTGAGATTTCTCAGGTCATGCAGGATGTTCATCCTGGTTCCTGCGGCACCCAGTAGACTAGGCCAAAGATATCACACCAGATCCATAGATTGGGGTAATTTTGGCCCTCCATGTTCCATGATTGCATTGAGTTCACCAAGAGGTTCCACGCATGCCAAATTCATGCTAACTTCATGCATCGTCCACCAGAGTCTCTCCACTCTACCAAGTACTCTTGGCCATTCGTGGTATGGGAACTCGATGTCGTGGGACCTTACTCACCGGTGACAGCCCGCTAGTGCAGGTTCATCCTGACTACTACTAATTTCTTCTCCAAGTGGGCAGAGGCAGTCTGGCTCAAGGATTTCAAATCCCATACCATCATTGAATTTGTGAGCTCCAATATCATCTACTGATTTAGAGTCCCTCATTTTTTCCTCACTAATAACGGCACCAACTTCCGAGAAACTGAGATGAAGAATTTGTATGCCAAGTACAACATCTATTCTAACCATACCTCCTGCTACCACGTGCAAGAAAATGGACAGATCGAGGCGTTCAACAAAACCCTATAAAATTTTTCAGAAAAATGGTTGGTCATAACAAGAAGAGTTGGCCCTACAAGCTTCCCAACACACTTTGGGATTACCAAAAGATGACTCGTAATTCAACCTAGGTGACACCATATTATCTGGTATACGAAACTGAGGCCATCCTACCCATCGATATTCAGTTGACTTTGTTACACATAGAATTCTATGACTAGCAGGTGTCAGATAAGGTAGTTGAAATCTATTTGGCTGAATTGGAATCACTTGACGAGAATAGGCTCCATGCTCTACACAATATGGAAAGGCATTAAAACAATATGTCTAGAGCTTTCAACAAGAAGGTTTGCCTCCGCTCTTTCCTGCAAGGTGATTTAGTATTGTCCCTCAGGACACCAATGATACTCGATAGGAAACCACCCACGTTGGAGCCCAAATGGGAAGGACCTTACATTATTCACAATGTTTACTCCAATGGATCATACTCCCCAGTCAACATGGATGGTGAGAATATAACTCCTCCCACCAATGTCAAGTTTCTCAAGCAATACTTTTCTTAATCCTGATATGGTCCTGCATGACCTTAAACTGTATGGTCAGGCATGACCCGAAACTGTTTGTTCTTGAATGACCTTAAACTGCACCCAGTCCTACATGACCTTAAATGGTATGGTCCAGCATGACACTAAAAATTTTTTTCTTGCATGACCTTAAACTGTGCCTGGTCCTGCATGACCCTAAACTGCTGGTCCCGAAAGACCTTAAACTTCCATGTCCCGCATGACATTAAATTGTACCTCATCCCACAAGACGTTAAGATACACCCTTAGAACTATGTATGGATTGATTCCCATATGTATGGGATACGTAATAACTCTCACAAAATTATGTATTGATTCCATCCCCCAAACTCTTTTCTCTGACTATTCCCTCTGGGTGTAGTTCTCTTGGAGGACCATGGTGTAGTGCAAGCTTCTTTAGCCCCACTCATGTCAGGGGTATGAGGATCACCCCATGTGCTCCCTTCTCATTTTTATATTCTCCCACGTCCTCATCGCATGACATTAAACTGCATGACCTTCAATAACTATGTTTGGCTTGATTCCCATCCTCATGGGATATGTAGGACCACCCAGACATTTTGTCTGTTGGCCCAGCCCAAACTCTAGAATCTCCCCTCGGATCAGAACGCATGGTGTGGTGTCGGCTTCCTCTCTAATTCACATTGAGTTCATCATGACCCCGCCATACATCCCACCCTATAGAGACTCTCACCTCTTTCACCACCCAGCTTGACATTAAAATGCATCGGTACATTGGTGTTTCGCTCACTCCTTTTCATATGACACCATCATCTTCCAACGTCCTTGAAGTTTCAAACAATAAATTGACACAAGTTCTATATGTCGAATATGTTTAGTAGTCGATGTTCATTTGTTGTCCCCCCTTTTCATATCACATGATACGGAAGTTGTGTTTTGAACATGGTCAACAGTTATCCTTTGTCGTTTCCACTACCCCCATATGCCATGAACATGAAGTGTAGTGGTAAATACTACCCCATTGGCTCATTAAGATTCAGTCTTCCATGGGAAGGGGTGTGATTCCAGTAGTTGTCCGAGATTCCCAACCTCGGTTCCCTCGACCCTTTTGGTCCCCTGACCGTTCCGGACCCTTGGCCCTTGTCCTCATTCGAGAGTGTGTGGTGTGGTATGGACTCACATCCTTATTCCTGTCTGTTTCCTCTGGAAATGGGGATGACCTTGTTAATTTAAGGTTTAAACATTCCAAGTGGTTTTTAAAAGGTTTTCTTGTAGAACTGGAAACATCCAATGATTCCATATCCATTTGGACCTACTTTCCAATGGTAGGTGCTCACTAGTTGTGAACTGGTGAGGCTTAAGAATTTTCATTGGTTGAGAGGATGGGAGGTCGGACTCATCACACCCTTTTGGAGGGAATTATTGTCTACTTTGGGACTCTCTTTATAGATTTAAGTTACGTTCGTGAATCCTTATTACATTGCCAAGTATAAAATGATCTTTCCTTTAGATCTGAAAATCAATGATTTATATGTAATAAATTTAGGGAATCTTTTTATATGTATTTGAGGTTCTTCATTGATAGAGAATAATCTGTATTTTTTAGAGATTCTTAGTCAATGGTATCCTTTAATACATTATATCAAAGTCTCTTGGTCATTATAATGATCATACTGGTTTTAAAGCCTCTCAGTGGGGCACGTGAAGTTTATTGTCATTCAAAAGGACATGGATTATTTCAAAGTTGGGATCGTACCCACAGATGGGATACCTATGTATCCTTTATTTAGAAAAGGAATCAAAACCCACGTATTTTGAGTAAGGGAGTATGATTTTTATGCATAATTGATGGCTCAAAGAAATATGTCATGATTACTTTTACACTCTAAGATCACGTGAGTCATGCTCGGTGTGAGAAACAAGAGGTATTGGTGAAACCAGACAACTGTGCCACGAAATATGCAATCATAAGAAATGATGTGGGGATTATGTATGGATGACTACCCAAAATAGATGAATATTGGGTTTTAATTCAGGGAAGAAGCCCAGGAAAAAGGTCTATAAAGGTATATGTGCTTTATGGATATTTGGATACTCTAACTTGGGGCTTACTCCTGAGGAAGAGGCCCAAATTAGAAGGGACTTATGATTAGGTATTATTCCTGAGAAGGAAGCCCAAAAATCAAAATGAAATTAAGACTGGTTAAGGGGAATTATGACTGGGGCCTACTCTTAAAAGGGATGCCCAGGTTAAAGGGATTTGAAAACTAGGGCTTACTCCTAAGGAGGAGGCCCAAGTTAAGGTAATTTTAGAATTAAGGGATTTGGGGCTTACTCTTAAGGAAGATGCCCATATTTGTAGACTTTTAGACTGGGGCTTACTTTTGAAGAGGAATCCCATGTTAAGGAAATTATGGTTGGGGATTACTTCTGAGGAGGATGCCCAGATTTGGGAAAATATGACTGGGGCTTACTCCTATGGAGGATGCCCAGGTTAGGGGACGTGGGGCTTACTCCTAATGGGGATACCCATTTTAAGATAACTTGGACTGGGGATTACTCTTGAAAATAAGGCCCAAGTTAAGGATTCTCTCATACTTAAAGGATGAGGTTGAATGAATGAAATCTCTAACCTTAGTGACACAAAGATGTGTAAATCACTAGGTTTTTTAGAGATGTTCCACAGAATTCCTTTCAGATAAGGAAGCCAGCAAAGGAACCATGCCATAATTAGCTTTGAAGAGGATTTTGAAGGATGAATCTTGAATAGAAGATGTGGATAGGCATAAGTGAGGTGAAATGGGCAGGAAGGACACCCAAAAAGAGGGTCACGGAAGTCCTGCATGGGCGCGCAAGTCCTGGTCGTGCAGGTATACTTGCGCGGCACAGGGGTACTTGCACGATGGTCAATCCTTAAGAAAATACTTGGGCGAGACTTGGCTCAAGCCCTTAGTATTATCCCTAGGGGCTTCCAGAAGGGTGGAGCGCAAGTTTTGTTGAAGGAGTAAGGCGGTTCGCAAGTGTTTCCATTTCCCTTAAGCGCACTCCACTTAGGCGCGCAAGTATTGATGAGTTTCAACACTTAGGCCTTATTCCCCTTCTTTAGATCTTCCGTTCTAGGTAAGAAATTACCTTAGAAGTGTTCTGAATCTTCAAGAAGAGACTAGGGCACCGGGAGCTCAAATCTGAGTTTATGGAATATTTCCTCTCGAAATGGGGGGCCAACATGGGGCATTTATAGGCTGGTGAAGACCCTGGGTGAAATTCAAATAGCGCGCACAAGTCACCTGCGCAACCACTGGACGGCGTGCAAGTATACTTGCACGACTTTGATGGAACTTGTGCGACCCAAGTGCAAATGAATCTTTGTTCATTCCTTTTTCAATTTTTTATGTTTCTTCAAAGGATGAATTACTTTGGGTTCAAGGTATTTCCCATTCCATTTGTTTAGACTCTGTGATGGAAAGGAGTGTTAAAAAAATTCCCCCCTCAGATTTGGATCTAAAATAAATAAGGATGTGATTCTAAGGAAAAGAAGAAAACCAAATAAAAGGCGGTGTGTAGGTTCTGAGCGCACAAATATCTTCGTGCAAGTGCGAGTCGTGCAGGCATCAGTGCAGTTGGTTGCGCGCACTGGCTTTAGGCACGCAGGGTTGAGGCTTGGCCTATAAATATGCGTCCATTCCTCACGCAAATCACCCGAATTTCAAAATTTCAAGCTCTCACCACACAAGTTTCCTTCGCCGCACAAGTTTCTCTGTTTTCCACTATTTCTTTGCTGTCACGCTGTTGTAGAGGTATTTGTATTTTCACGGTGATACCTACATTCCAATACTTGCGTGACACACTTATACTTGAGCACTTATTTTGGGACTTGCATGCCTTAACGCCTTAGCCATTTTTCACTTTTCATCACAAATTTTATGAAACATCAACTTACTTAAGAGTTAATTATTCAACCTTTGTACAGATAAAATGGTTCCTAGAAGAATTGGAATGGATGATGAACTAGATATTAAGAAAATTGATGACATGATGAACGTTGTTGTCCATGATTACTATGCTATTTGTGACAGCACTCTTCCAAATTTGGCCATGTACTTGAAGAAATATCATGTTAATTTATCACAGAGCATCTACTTGGTTCTGTATGGCCATGGTCATCTGCAAGGAGTCAACATTTTAGATGCAAAGAACTATACTCCAGAAATGCAGTTGCACTGCTACTCCTCTATTTTGGTTATTCTGTGCATTAAGAGCAACAACCATGGTGTGAACTTTCAAATTTTCCTTCCATGTCATTTCCTTGCAGATATGAAAATGGAAAACCCATGGGCTGAAATGTTTTCCACTGCTAGTTGGTGGATATAAGACT
This sequence comes from Viscum album, assembly GCA_963277665.1. Taxonomy (NCBI): domain Eukaryota; kingdom Viridiplantae; phylum Streptophyta; class Magnoliopsida; order Santalales; family Viscaceae; genus Viscum; species Viscum album. The sequence continues at coordinate 281,813,188 of OY728125.1, forward strand.
ATCATGGTATTAGAACCATATCTAAAAAGAGTATTCTCTCCAAATGGTTATTTACTTCCAATGCTTCATTCTCAAACCCATGTATCTATCTTCCAAGTCTCTTGGACAGAAACAAAGTCACTATTTTGATCAGCTGAACATTTTCTCAAACCGCACTCAAGAACATTCTTTTACAATTGTTCCAAGAAGAGGTGGTATCACTGCATCTCTTATTGTATCCAGTTGAATGAATGAATTCCAGGAGGCTTCTGATGAAGCTCGGGATGTCGTAAGTCAAATGAAGAGTTATGTTTAAAGTCTTTTGTAATTCCTGAAAAGAATAAGAGATTCCAGTCTGTGGATGTCCTTCTAACTCTTGTGCATCAACAAAAAACACTTTCACCTTCAATCATTTGTTCATTATTTTTTTCCCTAACTGCTTTAAATTTTACCTATTCTAATGGGCCTAGTAAGCATAATTTGATTTTTTTTGCTAGGATTATTATAAATAACCCTACAAACTTTGAATCTTTAAATTTCTCAAAATTACCTAAATCATACGAAATGTGTGTTTAGTGAGCTGGAACTTGACTTTTGTTCAGAGTTCCCATGTCTTTTGTGGGTATTTTAAAATCATGAACTTCATACATAAAAAGGATAATTTTTAAGGTCGAAATAGCTTTGAACGAATGGATTAAAATTGACTCAATTACTTGACAATTTATCTAAAAACATATTACCACACTCAAGTATGAGAGAAAATCTCTAAACTATGACTTAAGAAATTTTGAATCTGAGGTATCACATGAAAAAGGGCTAAAATTCATTACAATAAGTAGTTCCCAAGAATGAAGTTACCACTATTTAACAAACCCGTTAGGGGGTTGAATTATGCAGGGCCTCCTAAGGGCATTGGCTGCATAGTCAAAAAATAGTATATTTTAGCTGACAAGTCTGTTATGTAGAGTGTTTATGCAAGGCCGCCTAAGGTCACATGCTGCATAGTCAGACAAAAGAACTCTCAAAAATTTACCTTTCTACTGCTAAAAATCCAGTGGAAGTTTATGGGGATTTAAATTTTCCAAAGCATAGAGTCTATTGTATGGAGAGAGGTACATGAATATGGAGAAGATATTCCCAAACAAGATTTTATAAGAACTGGATGAATGTCACTCCTACGAAGGTCTGACCCAAACAGATGGAAGGGAAATATAAACCATAGACTTGAGTACTTTCAGATCATGAAAAAGAACATGGGACAAATATGTTAAGGATGGCTATTTTCTGCAGATCCTTACATATTCTTGATAAGACCAATAAGGACAAAAGAGGTCTTCTTCTCAAGAATGAAGTTACCATTATTTAACAAACCTGTTAGGGGGTTGAATTATGTAGGGCCACCTAAGGACATTGGACTCATAGTCAAATAATAGCATCTTTTGGCTGACAGGTCCGTTATGTAGACTACTTATGCAAGGCCACCTAAGGGCACGTGCTGCATAGTCAAGAAAAATAACTCTCGGGTTTCAGACATTTTGTGAACAGAAGTCGAAAAAAAGGTTATGAAGATCTAAAAATATTTAAGCTTAGGATTATGACACATAAAAAATGGGTATTTTCCAATGTATGTAGAGATACATAGATCAATTCTAACCATAATCATGTTGTGATTGGGTCTTGAATTGAAATGTTGGACTTCACTACGTATCCCATAAGGATTAGAATCAAGTCATACATAGTTCTTGAAATATAGTTTAACGTCATGTGGGAAGAAGTTATGAAATATCTTAGTATAGGGTCATAGATCTTGGACCATAATAATGAATACACAGTGTGTGTTTTCATAGGGACTTTTCAGTCAGTAGACTGAAAGTGGAATTTGGGGTTAGGCCGAAAGACTTGGGGCTGTATTCGAGGGACACTCGAACGTTCCTACGTATCCCATAAGGATGGTAATCAATCCCACGTAGTTTTAGAAATACCCTTTTTACATATTTAATTCGTACAAGTGAAGGGTGAAAGGGTGACTTTAGTGCAATGATGGTTTGAGCCAAGATAAAAGGTTCAGGCATTACCATGTATGCACATAGTCTTTGGAATAAAACATGATTGAAGATCAATGTAAATAATGATTCCCTCTTAGGTGAGGGTATCAAAGAATGTTGTAGTTTATTTTCATACAGGACAGAAGTTTTGTACAGTTTAACATCATATAGCAAGGACAAAGGTGAACCAATGTAAAGATATTGATTCTGAGAATGGCTTTATGAATCAACATCGTATGAAATGGAGATGAACTGATGTGAAGAGATTGGTTTTGGGATTGAACCTTAGGAGGTTTCCTACGTACCCAGCCTAGAAGGCAAGGATCAAAGTTTGTGTAGTTCAATTAAAGAATGAATTAGTGATCTAGTTGTTCTTGGGGACAACGACGTAAAAAATGGTGTTGGGACTTATGCATGGTTAGCGGCCCAGAGAGGGTGTTATGGTTGAAGTTTTCTCTAAGCTCATGTGATTCATACTTGGTGTGAGAAACAAGAGGTAGCAACAACCCTAACGATGCACAGTTTAATGTCATGTAGGACATATGAAGGGACTATGTAGTTTAAAGTCTTGCAGTGAAGACTATTGGTGCTGCATAGTTTAATGTCATGTAATAGGAACAAAATACAGTTTAATGTCATGTAGGATTTATTATAGGGACACAGTTTTATCATCATGTTGGATGTGAACACAATTTTGCATCATGTTGGACAATAAGGGTGTTTTAGAGTTTAGCATCCTGTAGCTAAGACGATGGGGACAATACAGTTTAACATCATGTTAGATGAAATGGGACTGTGCAGTTTAATGTCATGCAGTAAGGACAAAGAAGACACAGTTTAACGTCATGTTGGACGTATTAGGTATTTTTTTCATAGTTTAACATCATGTTAGATGAAAGGGATGCCAATAGTTTAAGATATTATGCATGGACCGTTGGTTATGCAGTTTAACGTCTTGCTGGATGTAAGGGACTTCTGTACAGTTTTTCATCATGTAGTTAGGACGTCACAGTTTAACATCATGTTGGATGTAAGTTCAAATAGTTTATGGTCATATGTATAGACTGTGGATGATGCAGTTTAACGTCTTGATGGACAAAAGAAATGCCAATAGGTTAAGGTCGTATGCATGGACCATAACTGATGATGTAGTTTAATGTCTTGTTGGACAAAAGAAATGCCAATAGTTTAAGGTCGTATGCATGGACCAAGTGGTGTATTTTGTGTTTATACAAAATAATTCTTCAGAAATCTGGCATTGGTTGGAGTAGTGATGAGTTATCCATCCATTGAGATTAAAGAATAAGCTCCATTGGAGTAGACCTTATGTATTGAATAAGGTCCTTACCATTTTGGATCAAGCGTGGGAGGTTTATTTCCTGGTATCATTGGAGTTCTGAGAACTAATACCAATTCTCCCTGAACGAATGAATGAAGATGAACCTTTTTTTAAAGCTCATGATATTCGATTCTGATAGACTTCCAAGTGGTGCAAGGTGCACAATATTTTCTAGTCTAACCATTCAAATTCATCCAATTGCTTTTGAGATTGTTCATCTGTAGATGACTGATCACAAATGGCTACTCTGAGCAAGGGTAATTGAAATTCAATGGGCAAGACTGATTCTATTCCATATACTAATGAATATGGAGTTGACCGTGTTGTAGTGTTGGTGGTGGTCCGATAAGCCCATAAAGTATGAAAGAGTTTGTCAGACCATGACTTCTTATCTTTATCCACCATCTTTTGCAGTATATTTGACAGAGTCTTGTTGAAAGCTTATATCTATCCATTGGACGCTGCATGATACTGAGATGAATGATTGGATTTGATGTTGTATTCTTGATACAACTTCCTCACCTCGGATGAACAGAAGTTGGTGCCATTTTCCGTCAATATGGAATGAGGGACACCAAATCTGGTAATGATGTTAGACTTGATGAAGCTAACAATGCATTTAGAACTGACTTCTTTGAGAGGTACTGCCTCTTCCCATTTTTAAAATAAGTCAATAGCAGTAAGAATATACTTCAACTACTTGGATGTGGCTGAAGGATAAAGTCCTACTACATCCATTCCCCAGGTGGAAAATGGCCACGAGTATTTATCTGTATGAAGCAACTCTGGGGGTTGATGAATGAATTTGGAATGTACATGGAAAGAATGACACTTCCTTGTGAAATCAACACAATATTGTATCATTGAAGGTCAAAAGTACCCAAGCCTTCAAACTTGATCAGATAGTCTATGTCCAGACTGATGGGCACCACAAACTCTTGTATGCACTTCTTTCATGACAGCCATTGTCTCTTCACCATCAATTCATCTGAAGAGAACTCCATCAAAACCACATTTGTAGAGAATTTTCTCTAAGTTATTTGGCCCATCATAAAGAGTAAAAGTGACCACACGTCTTCAGACTAGTTCTTTCCCAGCTCTATCAGGTGGAAGTGTTCTGTTTTTATGGTATTCCTTGATAGGTGTCATACATCTAGTAGTATGACCATATGGTTCAGGAATGGGACAAATTTCATTGATTTCCTCTGTTCTAGTTTGAAAATAAGGTGAAATTGTATGATGGTGGGCAATACTGATGGTTTTTTAATCCCGATTTGGATCTTCTAGAGCTGTGGCTATATTAGCTAGTGCATCAGCTTGGGCATTTTGTGATCTTGAGACATAAGAAAATTTTGGTTCCATAGGAAATTATGCCATTAACTCTATGACATAATCATACAAAGGGATTAACTCTTCTTTTCTGATTTCATAATCCCCATTGACTTTTTTGATTGCTAGGTCTGAATCACCTTTCACCTTTAAGTGATTCGCTTGTGCTTGAAGCGCCAACTCCAATCCTGTGATGGGAGCTTGGTATTCTGCTTCATTATTTGTACCACCTCCCAATAAGAGAAAGAATAGGGAAACACTGTCTTTTCTGGAGAAATGAGTACAATTCCTAACCCAAATTTGTTGAATTTAGGATTTGTCATTTTACTCCCTGTTGGACTTCTAGAAGCACCATCAAAGTAAATTTCCCTTGTTTGAAGACTATCTTGAATAAAGAAGACTTCTTCATCAGGAAGTTCAATATCTGACGATGTATCTTCTATTGAAGGGTGTTCAGCAAGGAAATCAGCCTGATCTTGGCCCTTTATTGCCTTTTGAGACACATACGGAATATCAAATTACTGCAAAATAACTTCCCACCTTTCCAGACATCCTGTAAGCATTGGACGACTAAGGATGAATTTGAGTGGGTTATTGAGAGATACCAATTGGACCTCGTGATGTTGAAGGTAGTGTCTTAACTTTTGAACTGCAAAGATTAATGCTAGGAAGCACTTATAAATATTTGAATATCGGGTTTCTACTTCAATCGTAGTCCAATTGAGATAGTAGAGGCTGTTTTCATTTCCAGCATCATTCTTCTGAGCAAGAAAGGCACCCAATGATCACTCTAAAGCTTTCACATAAAGGATAAGTGGCCTTCCTTCAACAGGTGGCATTAATACCGATGGACTCAAGAGATACTTCTTGAGAATATCAAATTCTTCTTGATATTCTTCAGTCTGCTGGTAAGTAACTCCCTTCTTCATCAATTTGGTGAAGGGTAAACTTTTTCCTGCCAAATTGGTGATAAAATGGTGAATATAGGCTAAGTGTCCTTGAATTCCTCTCAATTATTTAAAATTTTGAGGAGGTGACATACCAAGGATTGACTTTCTCTTCTTAGGATCAACTTCGATACCACGATGAAGTATAACAAAGCCGAGAAATTTTTCTGAGGTTACCCCAAAATCACATTTTAAGGGGTTCATCTTCAAATTATGTTGCCGAAGTTTGTGGAATATGACTTCCAAATCAGCCAAGTGATTAGAACGTTTCCTGGATTTTACCGCCAAATCATCCACATAACATTCAACAAAATTCCCTAAAAATGGTTTGAAGATACGATGCATGGCACGTTGATATGTTGCACCCGCATTCTTTAGGCCAAAGGGAATTACCCGATAGTATAACACACCCTGAGGGGCTCTGAAGGCTGTAAGTTCCTCATCTTCTAGAGCCATTCAGATTTAATTATATCCTGAATATCAATCCATTAAGGAAAGTGCTTCATAGCTAGTTTTTTCATTAATTAAGAGTTCTGTTATTGGAACTGGAAAGTCATCCTTAGGAAAATGCGGATTAAGATCTTGGAAATCAATGAAAACTCTAATTTGTTTTCTTCTTTTTCACAGGGACAATATTATCCAACCACTTGGGATATTGAATTTCTCTGAAAAAGTTATCTTTGATAAGCTTATCCACTTAAGCTTCAATTTTGGAAGAATAGGTTGGGTGTGTTCTTCTCGTGGCTTGTTTGAATCCTCGATGTTCTTCTGTAAAACCCAAACGATTAGTGGAAACATCAGGATCAAGACCTGGAATCTTTGTATAGTTCCAGAAAAATATATCTCGATTTTTCTTTAAAAAATAAATATACATCTCTTGCTCTTCAAGATTCATGGCCGCACTAATTAAAGTGGGGCATGGATCTTCTTTTGTACCTAGATTTATTTATCTGAGTTCATCCACGGTGGTAGAGATACCCTCTTCAAATACTGGAGGAGCATCCCTGAGATCTTCCTCTTCTTCTTCAACATGTGTTATTTATTCTGTTTCTACTTGCATAGTAGATGATGAAGTAAAATTTCCATGATCAGAAGAGATGTTAAAATTTGAAAATCTTGAAGAAGAAGCTTCCATTTCTGACCCGATTGATGATGAAGGGTCTTCCCTGGGTAATAAAGAGGAGATGATGGATTGATAATCGACATCATCATTCACCACTAACATTGCTATAACTTCTTCTGGCCTGGTTGCCGACGTATAGACTTGATGGATTTTAGCAGATGAAATGAAGACATCTCCATTTGAACTTTCATCATTGCTTGGTGAATCACCAATTTCTCCCATGTTGTCTGGATTAATTGTCGTAATTGACATTATGGAAGTTTCTATAAGAGTATTTTGATTTGGGTCTATCCTGTCAATTTGACTGATAGGCAACACATAATCTATACTCACATGTGTAAATGGGTTGACTGGAATCTTTTCCAAACTATATGGAGCATTAACTTTAGTAACCTCCCTTGTTATGGATTTCTCTTTTCCCTTCATGTGATAGAATTCCGCCTCAATGTATTGAGATTCACATGTCTTGAACGGGGCCTTATCCCCATACAATGCCCCAATTTGACCATAGAAACAATATTTGAGACATTTATGATATGAGGAAGGGATAGTCGCATGTTGATGTAGCCAGGGTCGTCCAAGAAAGACGTTGAAGGTTGAGTCTTGATCAACAACCATGAAATCTAAATTGGATACAAGATATCCAAACTGAGTTCTGAGTGTAATCTCACCTAGTGGTTCTTGTTCATTTTTATCATATTCTTTTAACATCATAGTAGAAGGAGATAAATCAGATTCTGTGAGGCCCAATCGATGAAGTGTACGAATGGGGATGAAGTTGACTCCTGGACCATTATCAATGAAAGCTCTTCGGATGGCTCCACCATTGACCTTTCCTGATAAATACAAAGGTCTAATATGTCCATGCATGACATCATCTTCATCTTCATCTATGAAAGATATCACTGCATGGCATTCAGTAGGATTATTCTCAATATGGTAGGATTCAGCCATCACAATTTCAGTTTCAGACTTTTGAGGACTTGACAAAGCCTCGATGAGTGCCTCCCAAAGATCCTTTGATATATTCAAGGCATCCAAAATTGATAACTTGGCCAGTAGTTTGGCCAGGTGTTTCAATACATCATATTTTTGATCCAAAGGTCTGCGTTTCCCAACAGGAACATGTGGTTTTGCAGGTGCCTTAGAAGTTGATGCTTTGGAAGTTGATGCATCTTGTATCAGGGTAGGAGTTGGCAATACTCTTGGCTTTGGAAGATTAGACCAATTAGGTCTATTTACTTACTGAGAGGAAGAAGGTGGAACCTCCAATCGATCTTCCAAAATAACTATGCCAGGACTGAATCTGCCCTGTGTGAAAAAACTTTCTTGTTATTTTTGAGTGCGTTGAAGGGCTCTACCACGAGTTTCTGCCGCATACACAATTCTAGAAGGGGTAGAATTGGAATAGCGGCCTCTGAAAGATCCATGTCTTCCTCTGTATCCCAAACCTCTGGAACTCCCTCTAATTCCTTTGTTTGATACGGGAAACTCAGGCTCATCAAACTCAAAACTACGACTGGCATAAGGATCTGTTAAGTGAATCATATTAACAGAACCAAAGATTAACTCTTCATCTGATGAAGACTCTGCCTAACAAGCCAATTTAGGCAATGCCGTTTAGTGGGACGATACCCGTACTTTCGAAGTAGATGGCATAAAATCTGCCAGAGTCAAAGAAAACTTGGGCTTTGACACAATTTCATCTTCTTCTGATTATTCCTCTTTCTTTGAATTATGTCGTTTCTTTGAGGATTTTCCCTCTAATTAAGAGGGTTTTGCTGTGGAATTCATGGAAGAAGACATAATTGGTTTCTTCAATTGTGTTCACAAAAATAGCATGAGTTCAGTTGATCATTTTTAAGACCATCCAATCATCATATTTTTGTGCATTTTTGTTCTTGACTTCTTTCCACTCGCCCTCTTCCTCTGGATTTGTAGTAGTAACACATGCTACCTGAGCTGAAGAACCTTTCAATTTGACTTGTCCCGAGTTGACCATTTTTTGCAGGAGTTCCTTGAAGAAAAAACACTCCTGAATGGGATTCCCCAACATCTGATGAAAGGGGCAATAATTGGGACGGTCTTCATCTCCTTCCTTGTTTGGACTTTTGGGCCTTGGAAATTGGACCAAATTATTTTCCACAGCCGAAATGAAGTAGCCAGGAACTTGTTCATTTTAGAAAGAGTACACTTTTCTCTTCAAGTCCTAAATTTTTTTTTCTTTGATCTCTTTGATCATCTTGATGAAACGGCCTCTGTTTTTGGTGCTCAAGAGGTGGAGCCCTTCGAGAAGATGAAGATTTTGAAGTAGAAGCAGGTACAGGTGCTTGTTTAAGCATAACTGTAGCAGTATATACTTTACCCATCCTTCTTCCTGGAGCTGATGGAATTAGACAAGTTTTATCCTTAGTCTTCATAAGAGAATCTTCAATCTGTTAAGTGATTGAAGTAAGGTCTCTAAACCCTCCTGTGTATTTCACAGGGATCAACGGAGTGCGTAATTCCTCACGCAGATTTGCCACACAGATTGGAAACAGTTCTTCTTGGGGGAGTTCTAAGCTTAGGGAATATGTTAATCCCTTCCAGCGAGCAATGAAATCTGAAACCCTTTCATTTTACCTTTTCTTACAATTTTTAAGATCAAAAACTGTTGTCTTTGGAAACGTTGAACTGAATTAAAGAAGGAATCTTTAGCGGATATCTTCTCGTCCGGTAATTGACCGGGATTGCAAGCTTGTGTACCAGACAAAAGAAGGCCCTTGTAATGACTGTACAAAACACCTGAGCTTAACTACTTCTTTTTGCTGAGGGGTTCCCATCATAGGATCACAAAAAGAAACAAAATGTGTTAAGTGTTGCTCTGGGTCTCCCAAACCATTAAAGATTGGGAATGTGGTACTTGAAAATTTTGATGGGGGAGGAATTCCATCAACCCATTCAGGATAAGCTCTCTTTTCTGGTTGAATTTGAGATTTTTTTCCCTCCATAGCTTCTAATTGAGCTATTAATGACTCAATAGTAGTTATTAACTTTTGAGAAACATCTGGTTGAGCTTCGACCTGAGCCGGTGTAGTAACTGGAGCTTGGATAGATGTGGTGGCTGGTACTGCAATTGATGGTAACACTACCAATTGTTTTTTCACTTGACCCGTACGATTAGACCTGTGAGGGTGTACTGGTAGAGGAGGATATTCTTGATCCATCTCAGTAGCCGCAACAAATTCCCTTCGCTGACTGACTCCAGCACACTTAGGAGGAAGACTACCTTGAAGTAGTTCTGCATTCAACCTCCTTAATTCCTTCATTTCTTCCTCTTGTTGTGCAAATCATTGCTCTAGTGAGAGTGATTGGCCTTCTCCAGAGGAAGGTTATGTAACCTGATTCTTTCCTTTCCCCTTGTTGGATCCCTTTCGGAGAGGGGTAAGTGGGTTACTTGAAGGAACACCAAGATTCTGGGTAAGCCTTTGATTTTGCGTATGCACACCTTCTTCATTTGTGTCTGTGCGTACAACTTCTTGAGCAGGAACTTCTTCATATGATCCTTCTGAGTGAGCCTCATTTGGTGGATCAGCAACAACAGCATTAATGAAATTAATTGATGCATAATGCATTGCATCCCTTCTATCGGCATTTCTGCGATAATGCCTTTTTCCATGTCCCGGATGAGACATTGCCATTTGTCGATTTGATCCCTCGTGAATTTCTTGACGAACCGTAATTTGGAGGGAATCTCCTAATAATTTGGCTCTTCATTCCTCTTGGGGTTTCTTCTCTAATTGAGAGAAAAATTACTTTCTCTGAGGAAGAGAATAATTATTTGAGAAAGTCCCCAGTCCGGTGGGCTGGGGTTTTTCCTACTGTTCCAACTCAACTCCTCGAATCCTATTTGCTGATTCTAAGGGTTGGGTTAAAAGAGACCACAATCTGGAAAGATAGGGTGGTTCTTTACATGCTATATCTGAGACTTTCTTGAAAGCTCTCCTGATCTTGCGGACTTTAGTCCATAAATTAGCTGGATGCATCAACCTGCATCCACTCTTATCACCCGGCTCAAAAGACTGTTGGATAATTTCTGACACTTCTATCACTTGATGATGTGCTTGCTCTAAACGAGAGGCATGTTCAATATTATAGTTTGCTTTATGCAGGAGTAATTCAACAACTTGTTCTTTGTATGCTTGATTTTGAGAAGAACTATTTGAGGCATGTTATTGGGCAAGCCTTTGATTTCAAACAAAGCCAAATGACTATGGCCGTCCATGGGCAATAACATTGCATGAGACCATTTTCGGTGGGCTTTGCTGACTGGATAGTACAGTGAAATGCAGTTCTCCATGAACACCCCATCCCCTGATATGAATACCAGATGGGGAATTTGGAATTAATTGGAGCAATCCTCTAAGTGCACCAAGGCATGAACACTGAAGGGCTCTCTGTTGCTTTTCAGCCTTCAGATATCGAGAAACTGAGAGAGATGCCAAATCAATTTGGCATTGTAACACTTCTATTATCTTGACATTATTTTCATATTCATCATAAAATAATATTTTCTTTTTCAACTGACAAATAGTTTTCCATATGTTGAGAGGAATATCATGAATTCCATCTTCCTTCAACATCTCTAGAATGCCATACTGAGAATCAGCCAGAGACCAAAACATGACTGGCACTTCACCTTTCACCAGCTTTTTTCTCATATTAAATATTTTATCTTTATCATTCAGTGAAGATTCTTCTACCTGATTAGACTAGAGCTGGTGCTTCCTTGTTGCTTCATCGGATTCAACAAGATCGGTAGATAATTCACTGATCAAACTAGAAGATGAACGACCCAGGGGTGGTTCGGAGAATGACCTACACCCTGGGCTGTCTTCTGATTGAGAAAGTATTTCACCAGATAGTGGTAAAGCATCATACATGACTAGCTTCACATTTGCATGTGCCTCAAGATAAGAAGGCTTTCTCGTCACTACATTGTCCATTGGAGCATTTTCCAGGAAATGTGCATTATAACTGCGGAGAGGACTTTTTAAACTAAATTCATCAACATGGGGAGGACCACCATGGTGGGTTATAGCAAAAGATGAAACATTTTTATCCTTGGTCTTCTGGCCACACATATGGTTCTTGTGGCTCTCATCTGAAGATGAAACTTCAAGATCGACCGAATTTTCATGAAGAAATCCTTCATTAGGAAGTTTCTAATGAAGACCTTTGGAATTAATGTTCCCACTATTGGGAAATGATGGAGTAGAATCTTGAGTTGCAACAGATAATTTTCTTAGTGCATCAAGAACTCCAGCATCAAGCAAGGCCTTGTTACAGATTGGCTCTTGATTTCTTGACTGTGATGGGCGGGTCTTCTTTTTAGATGTCTTCTTACTCACTTTAGGAACCACTTATTGACTAAAGTGGTCATTATGTGCAGGTTTATGTGCCTTCTCAGGAGAAATGATCAGGTTAGGCTGATTGTCTCCACTCAAATCAGGTGTATGTGCCTGACTTGGCTGTCCGTATGATATGGGGGAGTATGCCCCACAACCCTCTTGGACTGGAACAGATGTGTGTGTCTGTTTCGGAGTGAACTGTTGATGTGTCACTCCACTGGTAGGGATAGATTTATGTGTCTTTTCCTGAGATGCTGCTGAAGCTGTTATAATATCCTGGAAGGCATCCAGAATATGAGCAGGGATTTGCTTCTGCTCTTTCACCATTGACAGAATGTGCTTGGTGAATTCAGTAGCCAGAACGGGGATATACTTCCATTCCATGCTTTGATTAGGTGCATGTGCCTGATCTTTTCCTCCTTTTCCTATCAGTGAATTCTGATAGTACTCATGTGTGGGGGCAGAGAGTTGAGTCTGCCTCCTACTTGTCGCCATAGCTTTCTGACTGACTTCTTTGAATGCTACCAAACGAGACTATTGGTAGGCTTGATCAATAATAGCAGGTGTATGTGTCTTCTGATTGCACTCCATGAACATAGTTGACGAGCTTCCTTCAATACTAACAGACGAGGCTGCTGGTAGGATTGATGAGTGTAAGCAGGTGTATGCGCCTGTTTAACAGTTGTCAACGCATTGGGTTGGCGGGCTCCATCACATGTAGTCAGACGAGACTGCTGACTAGATGATGATTTATAAATAGGTGTATATTCTTGTCTATAGTACTCCGCCGGAATTGCCTGACAGGATTGGCATGCTGCCGCAAGATGAGTCTGCTAGTCATCGAAATTAAAACGGATGGGTGTGTGTGCCCGTTCGTTGCTTGCCACCAAGTTAGGTTGGTGGACTTCTCCAGAGATCGCAGAGATGAGAACCTACTCACTATTGACCGGATTTCGCCTCTGTTGGTTCATCTTGCCTACTCAGGTTTGAGGAACCTGAGCTGAACACCTAGAGATGATACCCTCATCATGTTGAGGGTGCACTGCCACACAAGTCTAGCAGCGATTAATGATGGGATCCCTCAGGAAAGACTCATGTCTCCTTGAATTAAGGCCCTGAGGGACCTGTTCATTTACCTCCCCATAATATGGGAGTGAATGGTGATTGCGTTCCAGGGATAACGACCCGACACGGTTGGAGACGGTGGTTGGAACCACCTACTTCTTGATTGCTGGTCGTCGCTGTCCGGACGACCAGGGTGAATTATTGACCAAGAGGGCTTGTCGAGTGGCCTTCAAAGTCGGAATAGTACCGTTTTGAAGGTACTCCTTAACTAGTGTATTTGATACCCAGCATTGAAGATGCTGAGTAGGTGATGTCATCCTTAGATCGGATGACGATCTAGCAGAAGTAGCAGCAGAGGCCTTCACAGTAGAAGTCTTCACAGATGTGAACTTAGGAGAATCCATTTCTGTAATGCGGAAGATCTTGGAAAAGAGTGCCTATTTTATATAACAGACGTAATCAAGATAAGTTCGGCCACTACATCTTTTGGATGAGCACATATGTTATTGATTGTTTTTTTGGCCCTCTCATTGAGTTAAAATAGGGGCCTAACAAATAGGTAAAACATTATTTCAACTTGTTTAAGGATTCACGTTGGGCTCACCATTTTTTGTTCCCACTGGAAATGGGGATGACCTCATTGATTTAAGGTTCAAACATTCTAATCGTTTTCTAATGGGTTTGTTTGTAGAACCGGAAACATCCAATGATTCCATATCCATTTGGACATACTTTCCAAAGGTAGGTGCTCACTAGTTGTGAACTGATGAGGCTTAAGAATTTTCATTGGTCGAGAGGATGGGAGGTCGGACTCATCACACCCTTTTGGGGGGAATTATTGTCTACTCCGGGACTCTATTTATAGATTTAAGTTATGTTAGTGAATCCTTATTACATTACCAAGTATAAATGAGCTTTCCTTTAGATCTAACAATCAATTATTTATATGTAAGAAATTTAGAGAATCTTTTTATATGTATTCGAGGTTCTTCATCAATAGAGAATCATCTGTATTTTTTAGAGATTCTTAGTCAATGGTATCCTTTAATACATTATATCAAAGTCTCTTGGTCATTATAATGACCATACTAGTTTTAAAGCCACTCAGTGGGGCACTTGAAGTTTATTGTCATTCATAAGGACATGGATTATTTCAGAGTTGGGATCATACTCACAGATAGGCTACCTACGTATCCTTTATTTAGAAAAGGAATTAGAACCCACATAGTTCGAGTAAGGGAGTATGATGTTTATGCATGATTGATGGCTCAAAGAAAGATTTTATGATTAATTTTACACTCTAAGCTCACGTGAGTCATGCTCGGTGTGAGAAACAAGAAGTATTGGTGAAACCAGACAACTATTCCACGAAAGATGAAATCATAAGAAATGATGTGGGGATTATGTATGGATGACTGCCCAAAATAGATGAATATTGGGTTTTACTTCAGGGAAGAAATCCAAGAACAAGGTCAATAAAGGTATATGTGCTTTATGGAGATTTGGATACTCTAACTTGGGGCTTACTTCTGAGGAAGAGGCCCAAATTATGAGGGACTTATGATTAGTTTTTATTCCTGAGATGGAAGCCCAAAATCAAAATTAAATTAAGACTGGTTAAGGGGAATTATGACTAGGGCCTACTCCTGAAAGGGAATCCCAGGTTAAAGGGATTTGAAACTGGGGCTTACTCCTAAGGAGGAGGCCCAGGTTAATGGAATTTTAGAATTAAGGGATTTGGGGCTTACTCCTAAGGAAGATTCCCATATTTGTAGACTTTGAGACTGGGGATTACTCCTGAAAAGGAATCCCAAGTTAAGGGAATTATGGTTGGGGCTTACTCCTGAGGAGGATGCCCAGATTTTGGAAATTATGACTGGGGATTACTCTTAAGGAGGATTCCCAGGTTAGGGGACATGGGGCTTACTCCTAAGTGGGGTGCCCATTTTAAGAGAACTTGGACTAGGGATTACTCTTGAAAATAAGGCCCAAGTTAAGGATTCTCTCATCCTTAAAGGATGAGGTTGAATGAATGAAATCTCTAACCTTAATGACATAAAGATGTGTAAATCAATAGGTTTTTTAGAGATGTTCCACAGAATTCCTTTCAGATAATGAAGCCAGCAAAGGAACCATGCCATAAATAGATTTGAAGAGGATTTTGAAGGATGAATCTTGAATAGGAGAGGTGGATAGGCATAAGGGAGGTGAAATGGGTAGGAAGGACGCCCAAAAAAAGAGGGGCGCGCAAGTCCTGCATGGGCATGCAAGTCCTGGTCGTGTAAGTATACTTGTGCGACATAGGGGTACTTGCACGATGGTCAATCCTTAATAAAATACTTGGTCAAGACTTGGCTCAAGCCCTTAGTATTATCCCTAGGGCATTCCAGAAGGGTGGCGCGCAAGTTCTATTGATGGAGTAAGGTGGTGCGCAAGTTTGGACACTTCCATTAAGGGTTGGCCACTTAGGTGCGCAAGTGTTGATGAGTTTCAACACTTAGGCCTTATTCTCCCTCTTTAGATCTTCCGTTCTAGGTAAGAAATTACCTTAGAAGTGTTTAGAAGATTCGAGAAGAGACTAGGGCACCGGGAGCTCAAATCTGAGTTTCTATAATTTTTTCACTCAAAATGGGGGGCCCATAGGGGGTATTTATAGGCTGGTGAAGACCCTGGAAAAAATTCAAAGAGGAAGCGCAATTCACCAGCACGACCAATGGGCGGTGCGAAAGTATAATTGTGTGACATTGATGGAACTTGCGCGACCCAAGTGCAAATGAATCTTTGTTCATGACTTTTTCAATTTTTTATGTTTCTTTAAAGGATGAATTACTTTGGGTTCAAGGTATTTCCCTTTCCATTCATTTAGACTCTGTGACGGAAAGGAGTGTCAACAATGTCGGGCTATTTTTCCATGCCCAACACATACCCATGAGACATTTCTCCCTCCATTTATCATCCCTTACACGAGCATAAGCCCTGGCATGCTTCATGAGCCCCATCATTTGGGTTTCCATCATCCTCTAGATCCAAAAGGACCACCAAATGGTATGGATACTAAGACTAAGGGTTCTCCTACCATTTAGAGCGAATGTCCCCAAGGATTTTGAGAGAAAAATTGGTACAAGTCCCGTGTTGTGAATACATTCAATGGTCGACACCCAATTGCTTTCCATGAACTCCAGTCACACAAGGGTGGATTTTGTGTCGCGAACTTGGTCAACAGATTTCCTCTATTAGTTTTTAGTTGTCTGATGCATATGGCATTAAACTAGGCATACACGGTCCGAGATCTATGACCATAAACTAAGATAACCTTCATCCTCACTGCAAGACGTTAAACTGCAAACTGGCTATGGCATTCTTTCCATGTCCCAGCCTTAGGCCCCTTGGTCTTTTTGGGCCCCTATCCCAAGTTCTCACTTAGGGTTGTATGGTGTGGTGTGAGATTATGTCCTCATTCACATCAAGTTACTCGTCATGTCATACACATCACCAGATGAGATACCTTACCCCTATCTTCATCCTCACTACAAGATGTTAAACTGCAAGCTGGCCATGGCATTCTGTCCATGGACCAGCCTCAAGCCCCTTGGCCTTTTTGGGCCCCTAACCCAAGTTCTCACCTAGGGTCGAATTGTGTGGTGCGGGATTGTGTCCTCATTCACATCGGGTTACTCATCGTGCCATAAACGCCCCATGATGGGGTATCTTTCCCTTATTAGTGTCACCCTTTCCTCTAGAACTATGTGTGGCTTGATTCCCATCCTAATGGGATATGTAGGACCGCCTGAGCATCTAGAATTCTAGTCCAACCCCGTCTCTTAGAAACCTCTTTAATATTTTGGCCCCTTGGACCGTGTTCTTATAGAAGAGAGGTATAAAGTGTGGTATAGGTTCATGTACTCATTCACATAGGATTTATAGCAACCACGCCACATATCTCTCTCTCTTGAATGGCCTTCGCTCCCTTTCCCTACTTTCGTCTCTTTGAGTTGGCTGCCCTTGAGTCGGGTCCCTCTTCCCTCTTTGACGATTCACCAATTGGCCCATGAGTAATCTGGTCTAGAACCTGGAGTGTCAGATCGTACGTGGACATGATTTTGTCCATTTTTTAGGCTTTGTGTTCCCCTTCATTTGGGCTTCCATAATCTTTCACACCCGAAGGGACCCCAAAGTGGCATGGATGCTAGGCCTAAGGGCTCTCCTACCATTACAGGCCAATGTCCTTGAGGGTTTCAGACAAAAAATCGATACACGTCCCACATTGTGAATATGGTCTGCGGTTGACGGTCATTTGTTTTTCCCCATTTTAGGATAATGCAATATGGATGTTGTGTTTTGGACACGGTCAACAATTATCCTCCATCTTCACGCCAGTCCCTTCAAGCCTTGAATGTTGGTTTCATGATTCACATTATTTTTCACCCCATCATGTCCAAAAGGAATTTTGACACTCCTGGCACTATCCCTTAGTTCGGATTTGTACGTTAGGAGGACAAAAGCCGTGGTAAAGGCATCATTTGGGGCTCTACGCCGACTTCCCTTTGGCGTGCATTCTGGGTATTGAAAAAAACCTCATCCACCCTTGTTTCCCACACTGAGTTTGATGCACGTGGGCTTAGGGATCGAGTTGAGGTCTGCACTTACTTGTATGGATTCTTCTCCTCTATGGTCCGAGCTCTAAGACCATAAACTAAGATCTTTTTTATAACTACGTACAGCTTGATTCTCATTCCCATGGGATACGTAGGAATGCCTAGACATCTTGTCTTTGGGTCCAGCTTGAGTTCCACTAATTTATCTCTTTTGTTCTACCTTTGGAGCTTTAACTCTTACGGGACAACATGGCGTGGTATGGGATTATGTCCTCATTCATGTCAGGTTTACATTATCCTCACCACGTATACCCCTTTCTAGGAGTTAACCCCCCTACTTCATGTCCCACATTACATTAAACTATATGTTGTACCGCACGACGTTAAAAGGAACCTTCAAGAACTATGTGTGGCTTGGTTACCATCCTCATGGGATACGTAGGAACACCCGAACATATCATATTCAGGCCCAACTCAATTGGGAGCTAGTTTCTCCTTCCCCTTATCCTCTGATCTTTCCTGGACCCTCGGCTTGAGGTTTCCTCCTCGTAATCGCGCACATTATGGTGTGGACCTCGTACTCATTCACACCAGGTATGCTTTATCACACCATGCACATCCCCTATATAACCTCATGTCTCCAGTATATGTCTGAGCCATATGACATTAAACTATGATGCTTAGTCCCACATGACTTTAAACTGTTGCGTCTATCATGCATGATTTTAAAAATGCAGGGTTGGTCCCATCACATGACCCTAAACTGTGACATTATTGTCCTGGCTTCACGATGAAAAACAGCATTGCACTATGATATCCTCACTCAAGGGGACATCATGTTTGGTATTGGTCACAAGCCATACCATTTTCCAATGCCTGCATAAGGCTTGATTCTTGTGGCGATGCCAGGACTTTCTATCCTGGGCCCGCCGCTTCATAAAAAACAAAACAAAAAACAAAAAACATTCATCCTAAAGGAAAAACAAGATATATCAAATACCTCTTATTTTAGTGCAAGATCCAGATGTGCACAACCATATTATCTCTATCACTGGTATCCTATTGTGCCATCCTTATAACTATGTGCGGCTTGATCCCCATCCTCATGGGGTACGTAGGAACATCCCTACACCTTGACACGGGCTCAGCCTATCTTTTGTTTTCAGTGCCTTGACTCGAAACCTCCCCCAAGAAGCATACGGTGTTCTAAATCAGGTCCTCATTGAAAGGTGTTGCCGTGGGTGATTTCAAATGATGTTTGATTTCGGGTTACTTAGGTGCAGCAGAGTGGCTGACCAAGGTCATCTCTCAAAGGAGGAAGCAAATTATAACAACTTCTTAAAGGTATTATAAAAATAAAATAAAAGAGAATAAAAACACTACTTGTAAGTATGGGGGGTTTTTTATCATTTATAAAACAAGAATATGTTTTCTAGAATAATATTTTTTTTTGTTTTTCTTTTTGAAATGAAGTTCGATTAAAAATACACAACAAGAAGATGGTTTTTAGACAATATTTAAAAGGAGAAATCGATCTAACTCTACCTCTTCAATCAATTATTTATCATTATCATTTAAATTAACATTCACTTAATTATGATCCCTTAATTTTTTAAATCATTAACCCTATGAGAATTAACTTTACCACAAAGACGAAGTGAATTTAAACCTAGGATAACTTCGGAACATGCAATCGCAGCACCCTGCTTTGATTGATGTTCTAAGGTTAGATTATGGTCAGTTGTAAATTAAGGAATATTTCCATTCTAGATAATGAGGATGAATTGTGTTTAGGGAATATATTTTAACACTAAAAAATCATCTCATGTGGTCTTGTATTACCAATTAAGTTTGCGCTCTCATAATTTAAACAAAACCTCGACCTCGTGTGTTTTTGTGTAAATTATTCAATTGATTTCTTATTTTATTATAATTTAATAACACAATTCATGGATGATATTATTTAAATTACAATAGCTCAATGATTCAAAATAATTAAATGAAGAGGGTAGAAGATAGATTGATCACTAGAAAACTACTCTTCCATGGGCGGTGTGGTCATCATGAAGACGTTTTGCATGAGAAAAGGATTGAAATGGTAGAACCCAATCTCATCTCTACTATTGATTTCAACCCAATTATGAAGATTAAAATAAGAATAAATTTGAACAAAAAATATGGAAAGAGAAGAAATAAAATAAGAACAAAGAAGTCTATTACACAAATGAAAACATTACAACATGATGAAGAGAAGAAAGCTTCGATGAGGGGACCTTTTCTTCAAGAGCTAACCCACTTACAATGGTTGGAAAATTTGGGTGAAACCAATTCTCCTATTCCTCCAATCTCTTAATTCACATCCCAAACCCTCCAAATGAGAAAAACACTAATTTATAGAGTGGAGGGGAGTCTAGGTTACAAGTGGTTTCAAGTGTGAATGGGGAAATTCGGCCATATATTTTAATACAAATTGCACCGCCCATTTTACCACAAAACGCATGAATCACCTCTCCTTACAGAATTATGATTTGTTCTCAATTGAATCATAGATCTCCTCTCAAAATTTGGGCCTAATAAAAGTACAGATGAAGAAGTTATGGCCCAAATACAGAACCCATTTCAATTCTGGCGAGTCCAGCCCACCATTGACTTAATGGCCCATTTACTCCATCCAAATGCACTCTTTAGCTCTAGTGTCCTGAATAAAAGTTATAGAAAATTAAGTTATGAACACTGTTACAAAAAATTTAAGTTTAAATAATTCATATTAAAATATTTATGTGTGAAATACTACAGTGCATTTTAAAAGGGTATAACTAGAATTTTCATCAAATTTTCAAATGAAAGATCTAATCACAAATATTTCATAAATGAATATATTTAGCACAATGTGAGAAAATTATGTCATTTATTATCAATAAAATATTAAAAAAAATAGTGTTTTATCAACTCCCCCACAATTACCCTTTTGCACTCCTGGGCAAAACCTTATATCAAGTAAACATCAATATCAAATCAAAACAAATTTTAAAACACATATCCTTGAAATCCAACAATTACTCACCAAGAAACAAAATATAAAATGCCTAATAAAAAACATTATTTCAAGTTATAAATTTATATCATTCAATATATTTCAACTTCATTTATCCTCCCATGCATAAAACACTTACCTCACTCTAATTTTCTCTTATCACACAAATGTCATTTTTTAGTAATGTCTTTCTCATCCAAACTCATACAAGGGTCACCATAGGCTTGATAAATTCCTACATCACCACCCAATATAATTCATATACATATGTTTATCATGAGAACTTTTTAGGGTTTTCTTGTTGCTTTAGGTTGGTAGGATTAAGATTTGAAAATTTCTGAGGCTAAATGAGGGGGGCTTGACTCTTATTGAAGGAAAATTACATTAATCTAATTTTCACTTAAATATGGTCTCCTCCTCAATCCCCATAGCATAAATTCATGTTCATAATCATGAAAAATAAATTAATGTTCACACAAACCAACATTTCAGCAGTAAAAATGTCAATCTTCTCAAGAGTGGTTTTCTTGAAAGCTCCAGATAGGCATAACTTTCTTCCTCTATTAGATTATCTAGAAAGGTACAGCTTTAGTTATCATGAAAGCTACTGAAAAGGCACAGCTTTCAATTATCATGAAAGCTACAGAAAAGGAACATATTTTAATATAATTATTTTCTTCAGTAGAAAACACATCTCTTTAGAATTTAATTTTCCAACCAAAGTATCACAAAATGTGGTAACACAACACAAGACAGCTTCCCCTACACTTAAGTTCAACTCGATTATTCAATTTCACTTCAATAGTTGGTTGGATAGGGAAACTTGACTTGTAATGTGGCTAAACTAATAGTATTTTCATGGATTCTAAGGGATAAAATGAATAAAGTTTCAAGGTAGAACATTATCAAAAAGGATTCTTTGAAATAGGGGCTTTAATACCAAACAAATGCCTCAATAATTTAAAACATAAGTATCTCAAACCCTCAAGTTTTGACAAGAATAAATCAAATTATAGTTAAATCAAGCATGGTTTGGTTCTCTCAAGAAGTGAGGTGAATGTAAAGAATATGAAAATAATTGTTCAGAAGCCTCCTAGGAAAGTGATTTCAAATATAAAGACAGTGAGATGTGGCATGGGATTCAAAATTCAGTGTAATTTTCATGAAATTACTAAATATTTGAACTTGAAACAAAGTCATTTCAGCATTCATTTAAGCTTAGTTTCAAGGGATAAATTGTTTCACTTATTTATATGGATTTCAAAATGGTTGTTGTGAATCATTTCAGCTCAAAAGTTTCAAAAACACACAAAAAACACAAATTTTGAAAAACACAAAAAAAAAATTGAAAATCATTGAAAAACAGGAAAACAATTAAAATTACTAAACTAAAAGGTTCTCTCCCCCACACTTAAAATATTTCATTTTCCTCAATGTGAACCCATTAGATGATATATTCACATGAAATGTATAATTTTAAATATGATAAAGAATAAAAAATTGAAAGGGTTAGGAACATCCTGATATGCTCAAGTGATGATGGGGTCATGCAGTGTGATGAAATCCACCGCATCAGTAGGAATTCCCTCAATGTATTTCTTTAAACGTTTCCCATTGACTGTAAAGCTCCTTACAGTGTCCTCTTGTGTGATCTCAAATACACCATATGGAAAAATGTTAGTCACAACATGAGGACCTAACCACCTGGAATGCAACTTACCAGGCATCATCTTCAGTCATGAACTATAGAGCAAGACTTTCTCTCCAACTTGAAATTCTCTTTTATGGATAATTTTTTCATGAGATTATTTTGATATTTCCTTATAAATCCTTCAGTTCTCATATGAAGACAATTTAATCTCCTCAAACTCTTGAATTTTCGACTTCCTTTGGATTCCATCTTGGGCCAAATCCATGTTGCTTTTCTTTATATCCCAATAATCCTTATGATCGACTTCCATAGGGAGATGACAGGCCTTGCCAAAGACAATCTGAAATGAGGACATACCAATGGGTGTCTTTTATGCTATCCTATAATCCCACAATGCATCATCCAAGCACTTGCTCCAATCCCTCCTATTTGGCTACACAGTTTTCTCCAAAAAAAAAATCAACTCACAATTTGAAACCTCATCTTGTCCATTTATTTGGGGGTGGTATGGTGCTGATGTTTTGTGTGTCACACCATACTTTTGAAGAAGGGAAGAAATATTTTGATTATAGAAGTGTGTCCCTTGGTCACTGATGATGGCCTTCGGAACTCCAAACCTACAAAAAAAATCACTTTGAAAAATTCCACAACAACATGAGAATCATCAGTCCTGGTGGCCTTAGCCTCCACCCATTTTCTCCCATAATAAATGGAAACCAAAATATATAGGAAACCAAATGAACTAGAAAACAAACCCATAAAATCGATGCCCCACACATAAAAAATTTCACATAATAGTGTTGGTTGTTGGGGCATTTCGTGTCTCCGAGAAATGTTTCCCCTATGATGGAAATGTGAGCACGACTTACAATACACATGAGAATGATGGAATAAGCTAGTCCAATATAATCTAGAGTCTAAAAATTTCATAGTTGTCTGTTGGGGTCCAATGTGTCCACCACAAGCAAGTGTATGACAGAATTGTAGAACAGACTAAAACTCATGATCAGGAATACACCTCCTAATAACTTGGTCACTGCACATTCACCATAAGTATGGATCATCGCAAACATAAAATCTTAACTCACTCTTTAATTTTTAGACTTGATGTTTCCTTAAATTTGCAGGGATTTCAGAGGCAATAAGGTAGTTAACTAAATCTGCGCACCAAGGATGCGTACTTGAGATGGAATAAAGATGCTCATCGGGGAAAGTGTCCCGGAGTGGTACCTGGTCCATGGTGTCTTCCTATAGTGTGTGAGTAAGCCTACTCTTGTGTTCTTCCACCAATGTTTCTGACCTCTTCTTTTTCTTTATCTCAATATCAAATTCTTGAAGAAGGATCATCCATCGGATTAGCCTGGGCTTTGTGTCTGGCTTCTTCTAGAGGTACCTTAGAGCGCCATGGTTAGAAAAAACTACTACTTTAAAACCCGATAAATAAGAACAGAATTTATCTAAATTAAATATGACAGCAAGAAACTCCTTTTCTGTGGTTGTGTAGTTTTATTGGGCAGAATCTAGTTTCCTCGATGCATAGGAAATCACATGTGAACGTCCCTCCACCCACTTAGATAAGATAGCTCCAACTTCAAAGTTGGAGGTGTCACACATAAGCTCAAAAGGAATCTCCCACCGTGGTGGCTGTATGATCAGTGTAGTGGTTAAACACTTCTTTAGGTCAGCAAAGGAAGTCCTGCAAAAATCATCAAACACAAAATCAGAATCCTTTTGAAGTAATCGTGATATAGGAAGAGCAATCTTACTACAATATTTGATGAAGCACTGATAAAATCCTTCATGCCCTAGGAAAGATCTAACATCACGCACACATGAAGGATATGGTAAGGATGAAATAATGTCTATATTAGATCTATCAACCTCTATCACATGTTTTGACACTACATTACCTAGGATAATGCCATGCTCTACCATGAAATAACACTTTTCAAAGTTCAAGACCAGATTCTTCTCAATACAATGATTCAACACCTTTCCCAAACTAGAGATATAGTCATCAAATGAAGACCCATACATTGTAAAATCATCCATAAATACCTCCATGCAGGTCTCAATAAAATCAGAAAAAATACTCACCATATATCTATGGAAGGTACTTGGGGAGTTGAAAAGTATAAATGGCATCCTTCGGTAGGCAAACGTACTGAATGGACAAGTGAATGTTGTCTTCTCTTGATTCTACAGAGCAATTGGAAACTTAAAATATCTAGAAAAACCGTCCAAGAAATAGTAGTCTGTTTTCCCAGCTAGTCTCTCAAGCATCTGATCAATAAATGGGAGGGGAAATGGTCTTTTCGAGTGGACTGATTTAGTTTCCTATAATCAATACACACACGCCAACTATTTTGCACCATCATTAGAACTAACTCATCTTTCTCATTTTTAACAACTGTAACACCACTTTTCATAAACACAACCTTAATAGGACTCACCCACTGGGAATCTGAAATGGGATAGATTATACCAACCTCGATCAATTTTTCAACATTTTTTAACAACTTCTAAAAGATTTGGATTGAATATCCTTTGTGGCTACTTAATCGGTTTATCCTCATCCTCCAAAGAAATCCAATGCATGAAAATAGAGGGGCTAATACCTGATATGTCAGCCAAGGTCCACCCAATTTCCTGGATGTTCTACCTCAAAAGATTCAAAAGTATTTCTTAATGTTCAGAAGGAATATTTTTAGAAATGGTAACAGGTAATTTCTCACCACTTAACAAGTATGAGTATTTGAGATTTGGTGGAAATGGCTTAAGTTCTAGTGTAGGGGGTGGTGTATAGATGGAGACATAAAAGGAAATAAAATATGTGCACAAAAAGCATCATTATCAGAATATACATCATCAAAATCAGAGAATAAAGCATCAAATCCATCATCATACTCAATAGCCATGTCATAATTAGAGTTCACATGATCAAAATCATAAAATGATTCCATTTCAAAATCAAATCTAAGAGAGTCTTGTGAATTATAAATAGGTGTGGAAGTAATCTTAGACATCAAACTAGAACCAATACTCATAATCTCTCTAATCATAGGATAATAAAATTCCATGGGGTTTTTATTTGGTGGTTCAAAATGGGAGATAACAAATGCAGAATGGTCCTCAGAGGGGTACTTCATAGAATCCATAAAATTAAATATCACAACTTCATCCCCAAATTCCATGGAAAGTATACCCTGATTAACATTTATGATTGTTTTTGAAGTTTTGAGTAAGGTTCTACCTAAGATAATGGGGGCATGAGAACTTACCTTGTCATCCTCCATGTTAATCACATAGAAATATGCAGGAAAGATCATATCTCTTACTCATACAAGTACATCCTCAAGAACTCCCATTGGATATGTCGTAGCTATATTCTCCAACTGCACCACCACTCTAGTCGATTTCAGCTCACCAACCCTCAAAGAAGATAATACAGAGTGAGGCATCACATTTATGGAAGCTCCCAAATCACAAAGAGCATAAAAAAGTGAAACTCCCCTATGGTGCATGGTATGGTGAATGTACCTGGATCCTTACACTTTATTGGCATTGCTATAGTTGGTGTAATGAGTGTTGACACATTCCTTCCAAGATTGATCCTCTCATTTCCCTTGAGCCATATTCGATTGGTACGAATTTCTTTTAAGAATTTGGAATACCTTGGTATTTTTTAATGGATTTAAGTAAAGGGATGTTTATTTCCACACGCTTGAATGTGTCCAAAACATTTTTTTTCATTGCCTCCTTATTCATCTTCTTGGTTTGTACAACCCTATTTGGAAATGGAAGGGGTTTAGGAGGAACATCATCAATATTTTTATTACCTTTATCTTTCTCTTTTGGTTGCTCTTCAGTTGGTTTTGAATGGTGCTTCTCTAGATTTTAGGTGAATCCCAGTGGAATGATGGGTGCAGATGTATCATTTGTTTGCTTCCCACTTCTCAATGTGATGTCATTGACATTCCCCTTGGGATTTGGAGTAGTTTGGGATTGTATATTTCCATAATTATTACTTATCAGATCAAGGAGGGAAGTGGCAATATGGCTCATTTGAGTCATCAACTCCCTCAGCTCTGAATATTGATTCTTAAACTCATTCTGTTGATTAAGAACAATTTTCTTCAAAAGGTTATCTGTGTTAGAATCTACCTTGGATGGGGGATTCCCTTGTTGTGGATTGTCTATGTTTGGGTTTCAAATCCCTTTTGGGGTTGTTGGAAACCCTACTGGTAAGGCAGAGGCTATTGGAAGTTTTGTTGAAAAGGGGGAATTTTTTGTTGTCCAGAGTTATACCTCATATTTGGTTGATCTTTCCACCCTTGGTTGTATGCTGGTGAAAAGGAATCAAGCTTCTTTTAGGGATTTGGTTGTTGTTGTTGCTGATATGGTCTCCCAGGGAATACTATTATTCAATCCTCTGTCTCTTATAGTTGTGGGAAACAGTCGGTTGGGTGGCTTGTCTCAGTACAAATTCCACAAGGCCTTAAAGGAGGGGGTTGGGTTCTCTTTTGAGCCAAAGCAATCTGTCTCACCATAGTTTTCAATTCTTCCAACTTGGTATCAATCAAATGACTTTCAAGAGAATGACTTACCTAATGTACTCCCCTGACAAGCGGTGTACCTCTATCGCCAAATTGTTGAGAGTTTTGGGCCATCTTGTTGATCAACACACGTATAGCTATAGGTTTCTTGTATGCCAATGTTCCTACTACCGCAACATCCACCATGATTCTCTCTATAGGTGTGAGTCCTTCGTAGAATTATTGGATGAGGAGTTGCTCACTGATTTGGTGATGTGGGCAGCTTGTGCACAACTTCTTGAATCGTTCAAAGTAATCATACATTGACTCCCCTTGGGATTGATTGATCTCAGATATCTCCTTACGAATGAAAGTGGTCCTTGATACTGGAAAAATTTATGCAAGAAAATATGTTTCAAATTGTTCCAACTAGTTACATCTTCAGGTTGTAAATAATACATCTAATATTTTTCAGCTCCGTCAAGTGAAAATGGGAATGTCCTTAGTTTGATTTTTTCTTCAGATACATTTCTTGGTTTTAGGGTTGAGAAAACTACATTAAAATATTTAAGGTTTTTATTGGGATCCTCACCAGAGGGGCCATGAAATTTTTGAAGTAGGTGAATTAATCCAAATTTCAGTTCAAATTCTGATTTGAGATTTGGGTATGCAATACAGTTTTGTTGATAGTTAATATCAGGTGTCACCAATTCTCAAATTGTTCTATTAAGTTTATTTCTATTATTTTCATCCATTGGTTCTTACTTTAGGTTGGAAATATAAGTGTTTCCAATTTCAATGTTCTTGGAGTGGAGAAATTCTCCAACTGTTTGAATGTTGAAACTTCCTGTAGACTGAGAATGTTTAATTCAATCCCTAAGGTTGCATTCAATCTCAGGGTCAAGATCTATGAGATATTTGGGATTATTTCATGTCATAAATAAAATAAAAATTAAAAGTAGTAAAGTGTACCATATTAAAATAAAAATTATAATTTTGAGTTGATGGTCCAAAAAGAAGTATAAGAAAATAAAAGAAGAAGAAAAAATCAGATTGGGTAAATAAGAAAGAATGAAGAGAGGAAGAGAGTAAAATGTAAAATAAAATAAGTACCTCTAATTGGTTGAAATAATTACTTACCTCCCCAGAAATGGCTCCAATTTGAAAGGTGCTATCGTGGGTGCTTTCAAATGATGTTTGGTTTCAGGTTACTTAGGTGTAGCAGAGTGGCTGACCAAGGTCGTCTCTCAAAGGAGAAAGAAAATTATAAAAAATTCTTAAAGGTATTCTAAAAATAAAATAAAATAGAATAAAACACTAATTGTAAGTATGGGGGTCAGTTATAGTTTATAAAACTTGAATAAGTTTTCTGTAATAAGATTGCATTTTTTTGTTTTTATTATTGAAATGAAGTTTGATTAAAAATACACAACAAGAAGATGTTTTTTAGACAATATTTAAAAGGTGTAATTGATCTAACTCCACCAATTCAATCAATTATTTATCATTATAATTTAAATTAGCATTCACTTAATTATTATCCCTTAATGTTTTAAATCCTAAACCTTATGAGAATTAACTTTACCACAAAGATGAAGTGAATTTTACTATAGGCTAACTTCGGAACATGCAATCGCAACACCCTTCTTTGATTGATGTTCTAATGTTAGCTTATGGTCAGTGGTAAATTAAGGAACATTTACATTATATATAATGAGGATTAATTGTTTTTAGGGAATATATTTTAACTTTACAAACTTATCATGTGTGGTATTGTATTACCGATTAAGTTTGTGCTCTCACAATTTAAACAAAACCTCGACCTCGCATGTTTTTGTGTTAATTGTTCAATTAATTTCTTAGTTTCTTATAATTTAAGTAAATAATTCATGGATAATATTATGTGAATTACAGTATCTCAATGATTCAAAATAATTAAATGAAGAGGGTAGAATATAGATCGATCACTAGAAAATTACTCTTCCATGGGTGGTGTGGTCATCGTGGAGACGCTTTGCATGAGCAAAGGATTGAATGGGTAGAACCCAATATCGTCTCTACTCTTCATTCCAAACCAATTATGAATATTAATATAGGAATAAATTTCAAAAAAACATAAGTAAAGAGAAGAAATAAAAGAAGAACAAAGAAGTTTATTACACAAATGAAAACATTACAACATGATGAAGAGAAGAAGGCTTCAATGAGGGTATCCTTGCTTCAAGATGTAAACCTCTTAAAATGGTTGTATAATTTGTGTAAAACCAATTATCCATTGCCTATAATCTCCTAATTCACATCCCAACCCCTCCAAATGCGAAAAATACTAATTTATAGAGTGGAGGGGAGGCTAGGTTACAAGTGTTTTCAAGTGTGAATGGGGAAATTTGGATAAATATTTTAATCCAACTTGAACCACTCATTTAGCCACAAAAACGCATTAATCAACTCTCCTTACAGACTGATGATTTGTGGGAAATTGAATCCTTGATCTCCTCTCAAAATTTGGGCTTAATCCAAGCACGGATGGAGACATTATGGCCCAAATACAAAACCCATGTCCATTCTGGCGAGTCCAGCCCACCATTGATTCAATGGCCCATTTACTCAATCCAAATGAAATATTTAGATCTAATGTCCTATATAAAAGTTATATAAAATTAAATTATTAAAACTGTTAAAAAAAGTTAAGTTCAAATAATTTATATTAAAATATTTATGTACGAAATACTACAGTGCATTTTAAAAGGGTAAAACTGGAATTTTCATCAAATTTTCAAATGAATGATCTAATCCCAAATATTTATAAATGAATATATTTAGCACAATGTGAGGAAATTATTTCATTTATTATTAATGAAATATTCAACAAAATAGTGTTTTATCACACATTCATGTCGGGTTTTGTAATTATATCGATGTGTGTCTACCATCCATGGTCCAAGCTCTATGACCATAAACTATGCCCACTCCACGTCCTTACCGCAAGACGTTAAACTGCACGAAATCTTCCAGAACTATATATGGATGGATTATCATCCTCATTGGATATGTAGGGATGCCTATTCATTTTTTTTCTTTGGGTCTAGCCCTAGGAATCTAGAAATCGTGTCCCTTCTTTTTCACCCCCTTGGCCCGAACACATTTCGGAACATGTGGTGTGGTGAGTACCTCTTAGGTTCTCATTCACGTTGGGTTTTTCAATAGTCGCACCATGTGCTTCCCAAATCTTTTCCCAGTTTGGTATGAGTTCTATGATCCAAAACTAAGATTTCCCTATGGGAACTGTGCGTCACATTTGGATATTTCACCACCCTGCGCACAGTCCATTAAATCAAGCCCCCATTAATAGTCCACCCTAGGACATTAAGTTGAAAGTGTTCGACCCTAGGACCCTTTTCCTTGGGAAGGGACTCGACTCCCTCTATCTGATATGTCTCAATGTCATACTCAGATGCATTTTGACAAAGAACCCAAAGTGTGGAATTTTCATGGGGACATTCCTCTTGGTCCATGTCCAAGCTTCATGAGCCTGTTATTTGGATCATCATCCTCTTCCACAATCGAAGAGATCCTCCTTCATGGTCTGGTCTCATGCCACCTCATCTCACCTACCATCTCGATCCAATGTCCCTAAAGACCTCGGATGACATTTGTGATAGGTCCCATGTTTCAAAAATGGTCAGCGGTTGACCCTCATCTGTCTGTCCCCATAGCAGGCTAACGTGATATGGATGTTGTGTTTAGAACATGGTCAACAGCCATCCCCTATCATCACACCACCATTATTTTGGTCTAGATCTCAAGCATCATGATTCACATTTTTCCACTTCCTTAGGTTCAAGTGTAATTTCAACATACTCAGCTTTACTTCTTTTCACACCTAGGTGTGTTACATGTACGGGTCAGTATCATTGGGACGACATTCACAAAGTGTCCCCTCGCCCCTAATGTGTTCTTTCATGTGTCGGGAAAGTCCCACCACTACTTATTTTTTCCCACATTGAGCACAAATCACATGGGCTTAGTAGTTTTGGTAGGATGTGTACTAGCATAGTCATGCCATGCATGCCCTTCATGATCCTTCATGACATTAAATTGTGCTCTCAGAACTATGTGCGGATTGATTCCCTTTCTAATGGGGTACGTAGGAATGTCCGACCACTTTGCTTTGGGGCCAGCCTAATTTTTAATTTTGGTCCCTTGACCTGAAGAACTTCCTCCGGGGATACGTGGTGTGATCCAAACTCCACATCCTCATTCATGTCAGTTTTATAGCTATCGCACCACATAATCCCTTCCTAGGATCTTCCCTTTCTCTCCACATCCAACTGTATGATGTTAAACTTCACGAGTCCATATATCCTCATTGCATGACACTAAACTATGGTTTCACCATGAACAAGTTCAAGATGCCCTATGTTAATCATGGGATGTGTCATTTTCCTCTCTAGAGAGAATTATCCCTACCGGTGTTGGTCTCTAACCACACTGTTCCCCAAGAACTACATTTGGCATGATTCTCATTTTTATGGTATACGTAGCGATGCCCAGGCATTTCGTCTTGGGCCCAACTACAAGGTCATTAACCTTTTCGACCCCTCTTCCCCAATCATGGTCCACTCTCTATGACCTTAAACTAGGAGCCTACAATCCATGTAGCATGACTTTAAACTATTAACCATGGTCCATGCAGTATGACCTTTAAACTATGTTCACCATCTTTATTATATGATGTAAAACTACAATTCCTTCCAAGTGCTTACCACAGTGGTCCTATTCAGAAGTATGGTTGATTCTTGATCAAACTGATATACCCACCTAATGTGTTTCTACCACGGTGGAATAGTTTCAAGAGTGTTGGACTCCAGTCGAACAACCCATCACTCCACTCTCCACTCTTTGCATGCCCTTTATTTAGATCCTCGTCCTCTTTCATGTCTAGAGGATCCCCCTAACAGTATGAATACATGGCCTATGGCTTTCCTACTATCATGGGATAACGTTCCAGAAGACTAATGGATAACATTTCGATTCAGGCCCCGCACTTCAAACATGGTCAGCGGTCATCCCTCATATGTTATCCCCATTTCAGGATAACATAATAAGGATACTATGTTTCGGACACTGTCAAAAATCATTCTTAATTTCCACACCATCACTACAATGTTCTGAATCTTGGGTATTGTGATTCACACCTTCCATTCCCCCTATTTGGATTTATTCTAGCGCCCCTGGCGTTACCCCGTTCGTGTACAAGAGCACACTGGGAAAACGGTAATTCAACTATTCTGAGATCTTCATTCTCCAGTCAGGTTGCCCCCTTCTCTTCCCAAAAATCCAGGTTGGTTGTTCAAACCTCATATTATAGAAACTTGGTTAGCACTCTTATTTTTATACAGAATAACATAGTGATCATCCCTTTTTCCCCACATTGGGATGAACCCACGTGATCTTAGGGATTGATCGTTGGGTGTTTCACGAATATAACAGATGCGTGTAAAACCAACAATAATAATGGGACTCATTCATGTTATAGTATTAAATAATCAAATAATGAAAGTACGTTAGAGGATTTGTAATATTTACAGCACTGGAGGGTCTATCCCTTCCATAGATGGGTTAATCATGTCAAAAAAGAGTTGAAGCTCCGCCACCCTCTGGCTTGTGGCGTCCAGGGATTTTTGTTTCCTGTTCAGTTCCTGCTCCTCCTCGGCAGCGATGGGGCACAATTCATCAGCTATAATCTAGGCCCACTTTATGTCAGTCCAGATGATGGTAATCTCCTTAAAGGCTCACTTTGTTCCCTCTTTGGCCTCTGCTAGCTTGGCCTTCAGTAGCAATATCAACTCTGATTGCGCATTAAGGGTGGATGAGTGCTCATTCTCCCGGACCCGCATCCACTAAACTTATTTTTCAGCCTCCCAGATCTTCTTGATGTTCACCGCTTTCCTCCAATGCCAGCTCACAATGAGTCCATGGTCATACTCCCGAATCTTCTCTTCCATAAGATCTCGAATGAGCATGTGAGGATGCTGGGAATCCACTCCCCCAACACACAGTTCACACAGTCGCAAGTGAAGTCAATCCATCTCATCTAGCCATAGTTCTTGGGGGTGTTATCAATGAAATGCTTTATCAGCTTCTATGATCGGTGATGGACTATTTTGATGTCCCCTTCATCAGAGGTCATCTCATCCCAGTCAGTGCGGTTGGCAGGCTCATATGCGGGGAACGCCCTCAGGAACTCGTCAAAAGGGTCTGCATCTGGCATTTTACCAAGCATGGTGGGACCTGGGCTATCTGATTGATCCTCATCATCAGATCCTACATTAATAATCTTGGGAACAGCCCCGCTGGTGGTCCCACCAGCGATCGGGAGCATCGCAGTTCGGTCGGTCTGGATATCCGCCTCCACGATTACCGATATTCCCCTTGGAAAGGCACTGCCAGAAGTCCTGACCTACCTCGCTGCAGCAGCCCATGCCAATCTAAGAACTGTACATGCCAAAAAGGAGCATGGATGTTAGTTGACATGGCTAATTGGTGACATCCAGTAATTTGGTATAAGAAACTTACAAAGATCGAATTCTTGGTCTCGTTCTTGGGTTGATGTCATCAGAACACCGAGGCATGGTCCCCTGTATATTATCGAAAGATCTAAAATCTCTAGAGGGGTCACCTCAGGTGTCCTGGCCCCACTGGATGTAGCAATTGATATAGCCATATTTGTGGATCCTGAAGGCCCCACATCTGAATCTACTAAGGGACGAGAATGGGTTCTGTGTATGAGGTCCTCCTACACAATTTATATGTTAGTAAGGAGTCCAGAATGACCTGGAAGCAGACCCTGAGGAAGGGGCTCAGGATTTTACCTTGAGGGCCTCTACGAAATCTTGAAAGTATGAGGCTTGATCACTAACTTTTCCCTCCTCCAACGGACTCCCTCTACTGGCCTCGTCCCCCCCCAGGAGGACTCGTCTAATTCTTCTAGTAGAGGGAAGCACTCTCTTAGTTCAGCGGCTGACAATTTCAGAGGGACCGTACGACCCAGCAGCACCTTGACACAGTATGTCATTGGATGCAGGGCACCCTAGAAATACACAAAGTCCTCCAGGTCTTCTAGGTATTGCTCCGCCTCCCCTCATGACACTGCAAATTCGGCCCTGATCGGGCCTATCACTGGAAAATCCATCCTGAGACGGTTCAAGTGTTGCCACATCTCAGACAGGCTGAGGAATTTCCAGTTGACTTCCCAAATGTCCCAGGACTCTAAGAAGATAACATTCTCTAGCATGTCTATATGGTGCAACCGCTTCCCTAGAGCCTAGGTGGATATCTTACGAAATCCTCTCAGTGGCCTCCCCTCTGGATAACCCTGTTCTTCTAGGACCGGTAGGTCCGCTACCGCTACTGGATCTATCGTTGTTGCCTCACCCTCAACTAGTGCAGGTCTCGCTTCCATAGTAGCCCCGCCACCGCGAGATTCCCTAGTCGCCTTCCTACCCCGACCTCAAGGTTGGGTAGGCTCACCATCACTGACCCGAACAGTTGTCTACTTTAGCATCTCCCCCAGGTAGGCTGCCTCCCAGCTTTGTGCATACTCCTTTACCAACCCGAAGATAGTAGTAGGCAGAGGCTGCTCGTTCTGCATCTTCCTATCTTCCCATGTGAAAATGAGCCACATATGCCTCATCACACATGGGTGTTCTTCATGGCTCACCCCTAGATAGACCCACGGGGTCAGTCGCTACATACACGGAAATTGATGGGAAAATCAGTGAGGGGTGTACAGCTTGAAAAGGATCTCACGGTCCACCTATTCCAATAGCACACTACCTAGAAATGCTATGAGATATGACCGGTGCTCTTCCATCCCTTGTTCGTCATCGATAAAAGCACCCATTGGTAATGGAAACGGGTGAAAGCTGAATTCCTCCACCTTCCACACCTGGTTCAGTACCAACGGTGTGGTCAGCTTGGTCGGAAAGCTTCTCATAGAGTTAAGAATAGACGGACATAAGTTTGATCTCAAAGGCGAGATAGGGTTCGGGTATTCATAAACCCCCCTAACATGTTCCTCTATCCACCCATACAGGATGTGGAATGGTCCGCATATTCTCTATGGCCTCTTCCTCTCACTGATGTGCCACAACATCTTTCATAGCTTGGCGAGCATCGGGATCCCAAGGTTGAATCGCCCTCCTATCGCCAACATGTACAGCATGATGAATGGCTGGGTCACATGCCCATGTTTTTATCCCTCACCAGCAGGATCCAACTGCAAATGAGAGCTGTGATGAATGCCGCCAGCCTGACTATCGGTTTTTGCTCGCTGCTGACGCTAAATCCCCAGGTTTTCCACTAGCTGTCCTCCAAGAGCCGCCAATACGAGTGCTCCTTGCCTCGTTTATCCCCCTTGAGTCAAGTCCGAGGCCTCACTAAAAACTACCTATATTCCAGAAAGTTCATAAACTGCTTGAACCACCACCTAAAATGGACATCCCTTACGACTTCCTTGTCCTCTCTCGGAACCAGATCCATAAACACCATCGCTAACTGCGACATTTTCTCTGGATCCTCCCATGCACCCATGATGGGGAGGAATTCATCATACATCACCCCCAATATTGGTACCCCTAAGATCAGGTGAACATCCCATAAGATGATACCAACCTCCTTGTGGTGTAGGTGGAAGGTATTTTTCCTCGATGACCACCTACTCAGCAACTCCGACATCAACTGCTTCGACTGATAGATGTGAAACTGGGAGGCCCAAGCCGCCTCATATAGGCCCACTCCCCTCATCTCAACCCCAAAATCTTCACATGAGGCACCTACCCAGTAGGTCCAAGCCCAAACATCTGTGAAGTTGCCTCCCTAGCGCATGTCCCACTCCTCAGACCATCCCTCACCCAGGTTCCTCAAGGCTGCCTTCAAGATTTTTTGGTACAGTGGGGGACATATCTGGCTGAAATTCCTTCCAATCCACATTGTTCAGGTGGTTATACAAGCAGTCAGCATTGACAGGTGTGGAGTCTTCTCAGGCATGGTCATCAGCTGCCCTGAACCATTGGCACTGACACGGCGTACTCTTGAACCAGTAAGCTAGCTCATACCTACTTTCTTCAGGAATGAACACATCATCCTTCACCCTGAAGTCATACAAAGGTAGCCTCTTGCATAGTGTATAGTTCCTATGGATCTCTGATAGAAGCTCCACCAATTAACCGTGGTCAGAATGGCTTTGTATTAACTCCCCTAGGCCCAAGCTTTTCACCATCTCCTCCCTTCGGAAAGCGTCCCCGAGGACCCCCTTGGAAGCCTCCTGATGAGCCATTTGATTTAAAGGTTGGGTGTTTTTTATGTTTGGTTCATGGAGAAATCACCTGGATCTCGTTCGCAAAGATTGTTTGTGGAGCCCTGCCTCAACCCTCAAATGAAAGTCACAAGGTTCTGTCGTGGAGTTGAAGACTCTCTTTGCACTGTGAAGTAGATGGCCTGATTCATGGAGAGAAAGAATGGAGTATGCGAAGCTTCGCGAATCAAGAGTGCTACAAGCCAAAATCATGGAGGAAATAAAGGTAAAAAGAGAGGTCAGCTCCTATATTTATAGGCAGTGACCTTTGGAGCTTCGTGGCGGGTCTAAACTATGGAGAGCTTCGCGGAATGCCCAGCTGGCCCATCACTCTCCCGCTTTGTGAGCATCCTTCGCGAGCCATCTTCGAGAATAGTCGAGGGACTTTAGCGATTGACCCTTAGACTTTGACCCTTGGTTTTCCCTTACATCCAAGTCAGAGGGGGAATTTTTTGGCTCCAAAATTTGGGACAATGGAGAACAAGTGGGATTCCTTAGAGGTGTCCTCGTGGAGACCATTCATAGAGCCCCAACAGCCCCACGGCCAGTGCGGAGCTTCCCCTTCATGAGCTCACTATGGAGCAATGAGGCGGGAGCCTCTACAAGTTACCTTGATTTTCACGAGCACGTCGTGGATCAAGGAGGCGGGAGCCTTCACAATCCACCTTGATGTTCGCGAGCCCTCCGTGGAGAAAGGAGGCGGGAGGCTCCGTGAGCCAATTTGATGTTCGCGACCCGCTGCGGAGCAAGCTTCATCTTCGTGCCGATAGAGCTCTATTTTTTGGCACCTCTTGCCTATAAATACAGAGCTCCCCTCGAGCCCAACTGAGGGATCATTCAACCTTTCAACTTCCTAACTCTTGAATCGCGAATCACTCTCTGATCTGCGAACCAAGAGCTACTCGAGGTACTTTTTCATCACTAAGTGCCTCCCCCCTTGCTCTAGTTCATACCCTCTTTAGGGAGGGATGGCTTCCACGGATCCCATGGGCCTCCACAATGAAAGGGGATCCCTAAGGGGACTCGGGTCATCGCAGAGCATTTATGCTTCACAAAGCACCCCTCATGCACATGTTACACATATTCTAAGACAGGGCCAATGTGCCACATGAAGCACCTTGCCTCACAATCCTACGCTTCATGAGGCACCCTTGATTCACAATGCATTGCTCCGTGAATGCCTTTCTACTTCATGAAGCACATTTCATATGCACCAATTCCCTATGCTTAGGCTGGGACACTGCACTTCGTGAAGCAAACCCCTTCACAAAGTCCCTCTACTAGATGGAGCGCCAGAGCTTCACAAGGCTTCTACTTATTAACACCCTTGCTCTACAACTCCTTTTCTCGTGCGAACCTCCAGGTTTTCATGAAGTGATTTCAAAGTCCCTTGGATGTTACTCCTTGCATTACTTCGCCTCATGATTATTCTCATAGGCGTGCTAACGGCTATTGCTTCTTCACATAGCCACGCTAACGTGGACCCCCAATGGGATCACCTCTCGACACCCCCATCCATGGTATTTTCAATTCCTTCCTTCCCTCCAGGGCAGGTGGTTATCGGTTATGTAATTCCTAGGGGTGCGGAGCAAACCTACCTCATCCGAGCTGCAGGATATTAAACTGCCAATCCCCATCGTCCTTAGCACATGATGTTAAACTGTGACCTCACCCCGTACCTTTCATGTGGGGTGCCCCGTCTCGAACATTCTCTATGCCCACTGGTCTCCACAGGAGTGAAATCATTTCTCACATGGAATGACATCCTCTTTATCGGAGCGGCTTTCATCCATAGGAAAAGGGAAACCACCCAGGTGTAATCCCCTAGATTTCCTTGCAGGAGGTAGTACCCATACTCCTCTTCTCTTCCTGGGTGCCAAATCCCTCTCCTATTGGGCTTTGTCACCACCCGAGCCTCCCTCCTGGAGTAAGTCCCGATATTCATCACCCTGGGCTGCTAACCACTCATAAGCCCTTGTTTCCTCTTTGGGCCGCCAACTACGTGTATCCCCAGTCCACTTCCCATGAACGCACCTTTCACGATGTGACCGTCAGGTCTTTGCTGCCTCTTGTTTCTCACACCGAGCATGACTCACATGGACTTTGAGTAAGCATCGTCCATTACATCCTCTCCAGGAAGCCTAGAGTGTAAGCCCCAACCCCACATGAACTATGAGGTCTTTGATACTTTCTGAGGAGAGGTACATAGGAAGCCTCTCTGAGGTTCAATCCCAACACCCGGTCGGTCCCAACCATCCTCACATCGGTTCACCAAACACGCCTTCTGAACTACGTGGTCTTTGATCCTCACCAAGGCAAGGTACGTAGGAATCCTCCCTAAGGTTCAATCCCAACAGTCAGTTTCCCCGAACTCCTTCACATCAGTTCGCCCACTCCACCTAAACTACGTGAACTTTGATCCCTTCCAAGGCAGGGTACGTAGGAAGCCTCCATGAGGTTCAATCCCACCACCTATCTGGGCCTCAGGTCTTTCTTTACATCAATTCACCCCCATCTTGCATGATGTTAAATTGTGGACCTCAATCCGCAGTAAGCCGTTGTTCCCCCAGTCAGTAGTAAGCTGTTTCACCCTCTTGAACTACATGGAATTTGATCTTTTCCAAGGCAAGGTACATAGGACACCTCCCGAAGGTTCAAGCCCAATAACCATTGGACCCCAGGTCCTCATCCACATCAATCCACCGACCCCCATCCCATAGGAACTATGTGGGTTTGATCCTTCTCTCCTAGATAAGGTATATAGAAAGCCTCTGTAACACTCCAAGGTTTTGAAAATAAATATAGAATGAAATTTTATAATCTAACCACTAAACACAACTTTTCCTCTTCTATTTTTTGAGTTTCGAAAAATGGTCATCTAGAGTTGTGTTCAGTAAGTCATTTAGAGTTTGATAGAACAAACTTGATTTTTGGTGAATAGTAACATACCCTTATGAATAGTAATATGAAGAGTAAATATTATTATTATTTTATTTTCTTAAGGAAATATGATAATGGGATTTTAATTAATTTTTCAATGTCACATAAAACTAATTGCACTTCAAGATTGTTATTTTTCAAATTAACTATGACCTTATTTAAAAATTAAATTAATAATATTTAGAAAATTACTTTTGAAAAATGGATTTCACTTTTGAATTCTAAACGTCGAAAAATGGTAGGGGTGAATTTTTGGGATTTTTCTGAAATTCTTGAATTTTTGATGAATAGTGAAATGCGATAAAATACCATATATACAAATTATCAGTTAAATACACTATTTATGACATCACAAGTGATGAAAGGCCAGTTGGTTCGAACTCACATGCACTTATTACTATTATGGGTCACATTAAACCACACTATTGGATGTCTTGAGGGAAATAATAAAATAATGAATTAAATATTCAAACTTTACTCCTCTCCTCCACTATAAAAACCCCTCACCACTCCCTCTTCTCTTCACTTTTCTAAGCCTTGAAGCTCCTCAAAGCTCTACCCAATTACCCTTACCTGGTTTATCCCCACGTCCAAGAATCGTCTGGTCTTCCCAAAAGACCAAAACCCTTACCTTAATGAGTTTTTCAAGGAGGTTATTTCAAGAGGTAAAGCACCCTTCTTTTTCATTTGGTTTCATTTCAATTTATCTCCTTTTTCTATCCTCTCCTCACCTCATCTGTCCAAATGACCATGATAACTTCATTAACATCTATATACTTGATTTATATCATGAGAATGGAATAACCATAATAAATATTCTTACTCCCTCCCTTTTATTTTTATAGAAAAAATCGACGTCCATAAGGTTCTGATTTATAACTTTCATGGATGACGAAGTTTCGTTCTTCAATTTCATCTTAATTAATGGTAATGAAACCATATTCATGGTTGAACCAGACTATAATATATGTGTCGTAACTTAATTAATATTCAAGAACCAGAATATTTACATATAATTAAGTTATATGACAAAACTAGTTCATAATATTCCAAATACTGTTGAATAATCGAAGTGGTTGTCACCTAATGATTCATCCTCATTCAATGTAACCAAATGATATAAATGACCATTATCAATTATTTATGTTCATTAATAATATAAAATTCTAATACTGGAGAATTATAACCATTCCACATGAACTTCATTACTTAAAAACAAGTGAACCGAATATGAAAATAAAGGAAACGAACACTCCAGAACGACGAAATACAATATAATAACTTATCAATAAAGACATAAATGAACTAACCAGAATTATGGTAAACTAAATACATGTATAATATGTTCTGAAATAATTTATTATCAAGTATAATTTCATATTCCAGGATCTTAAGTACAAGAGTGGAACACGTTTGGAGTTAAGGTAAGGGTTTTTCCACCTGAACTTCCATTTTCATTCGGGTTACTTTCATTGTCTAATTAACTCAATGAAATTCTTTATGTATTGTTATGTACTCCTAATATATTATGTTTGAGTATTAAATATATGTTTAAAAACCAGAAAATTTCCTTATTTTGTGAATTGTTTCATGTTTTTAAAAGAAACTTTCAAAACAATTTCCAAAATACAAGCCGGATTCAAGGGAATTTCTCAAATTCTTACCTATTTTCAAGGGCACTATATAATATTTTTTTGGAAAACATTATCTTTATAAAATCAATCATTTTATTATTAAAATACTATCTTACTTCACTTCTGGTTTTATACAAATATTTTTTCAAAATAACTCTTCTTTTCAAAATAAAAGAGTATTTATCTCCAGAATTGCTTAATGATTTTATAAGAGTGTTTTCATCTAATTCAACACTCTTGTTGATTCCATGGTATCTATTGGGTTTAATCATTTATGAATCCATCTACCATGTTTTATTTAATGGTTTATGACTAAATCTATTGTGTATGATCTATCCTAAAACCATTCACCATATTATTCCAAATGGTTAGTGTTTTATGTTTAATGATTGGGGAAAGATCGTTACATTTCATATGATAGTTTCAATATGAATGTATTTGTTGTTTATGTTTATCCCCGCTCATATGAGTAATTCATTGGACTTATTATGTGATGGGTGGGGCTCGTTATATTCCCTCGATGCATCGGTAGGTCTCATGAGACAACTAGACGTGGAATTGGCCGAGTCATTTCCCAATTTGATATGGATTTTGGCCGAGGCCATGACAAAATGTTTCAGAATGTCCAGCATATGCACTTCCCTCATTATGAAGCTATTAGTTGAAATTTCATGTGGTTATTTGACTAGTAGAATTCCTATGATTATGTTTTATTATGTCATTATTTACTCAGCTCATATTCCTGCAATAATGTGTTCAAGTTTATTATTAAAGGCATGTGTTTTCAATTATTCACCATGTCTAATGTTTATATTATCTTCTGCTATATTGCTTAATCTTACTGAGTTTTTGAGCTCACCCCTTTCTTATGTTTCATTTTCTCAGGACATGAAGAAGTAATTTATGAATGACTTACAAGCATAATCTAGGATACGTGATGACACTAGTGGAATAAATTAGTGTTGTTTTTTTCATGTTGAAATGTTAAACTTATGTATGTAACTTGATTCCAATAATACTAAACTACTCGGTCCTTCAGGATTCGTATTCCTTGTTTGTATTCCAATGAAATAAAATAAGGCACCGACTCCGGGCAACTGGGGTCGGGTTCTTACAGTTGGTATCAGAGAAATTTTAGTAGAAAATTTGGAAACTAGATTTAGAAAACATAGAATTAGGGAAGAGTCCCTAAGTTTGTCATTGAGGAAATACATATAATAACGTCCTGGTATTTTGGTAAGGAATAGATTATGTGGATATTTCAAGAAATAAATCTCTGTCTGGATACGAGTAGGTAGAGGTGGCTCTGGTATAGATGTATCTAGGTGTAAAACCCGAAAACACCACTTTGAGCTAGACTCAAACAGGAACTGGTGCATGACAATGGGTCTTGCTGCATTCTTGGTTACGACACTCCTGGGGGATATGCTTCGGATAATTCACATTTTCCTTACAATCCATTATGAAGGATTGAAATGTAAAATATTCCTCAAAGAAATCATTTTTGTGAATATGGGATTAGCCATGCGTAGGATCTCAATTTTTTTAAGTATTTTTAAGTTAAGATTATACATTATAATTCATAACCTAATATAGTGTATGCCAATATCTATATATGGCGCCTAGTGGACGGAATGGAAATATCACGAATGCACGTGTCCCCTATAATGATTTTCCTCCAATGCAAGATAATTATGTTTGCTCTTGTGTTGTGACTAGTGTTGAGGAACTCATAACTATACTGGGACAACTTACTCAGGTTATGAATAATAATCTTACCCATATGGAGCATCTGGATCCACCACGTGGAGGAGCTATGCTAGATCGCTTTATGAAACAACAGACTCCATCATTCAATGGGACTACAAACCCATTTTTAGCAGAGCAGTGGATATGTTCCCTTGAGAAGATATTTTTCACTTTGGGATGTATTGAAAGAGAGAAGGTTTTCATGGCAGTATATCATCTATTGGGAGATGAGGATCAGTGGTGGTCATTAATCCAAAACACAAAGGAGGAGGAAGAGATAGAAGATA
This sequence comes from Viscum album, assembly GCA_963277665.1. Classification (NCBI taxonomy): domain Eukaryota; kingdom Viridiplantae; phylum Streptophyta; class Magnoliopsida; order Santalales; family Viscaceae; genus Viscum; species Viscum album. The sequence goes on from OY728125.1 coordinate 281,856,188, forward strand.
TGGAATGGAGGGATTTTAAGAAATATTCTTAGAAAAATATTTCCCTTGTGAGCAGTGAGCAGATATAGAGAGACAATTATTGAATCTGAGGCAAAAGGAAGATGAGAATATTGCAAGGTATGAAGCTAACTTCTCAAGATTAGCAAGACATGTTGTGGACTACATACAAAATCTAACGAGAAAAATTGATCGATTATTTAATAGCCTAAATTCATTCCTCCAGCGGGAACTGGTCTCCAAAATTTTTTCATCATATAAGGATATAGTTTCATGTGCCAATAAGACAGAAAAATAATTCGCTAAGTCTTATGACTTTAAGGGAAAGCAAGAAAAGAAGAGGGCTCCTGAAAACCCTGGGAAAGGAAATAAGGAAACAGGGAAGAAGGGAAGAGTTGAATTTCCACCATGTGATAATTGTGGAAAGAAACACCTCAGTGCATGCTTAAAAGAAAAAGGAGTTTGTTACAAATGTGGTCAGAAAGGTCATATTTCTGGTGATTGCAAAGGGAAGAAGGAAGACAATTATGTTCATTGCTATAGTTTTCAGGAGATGGGACACTATGCTAATGATTATCCAAAACATCAAGGAAATATGCAATAGAAAAGGCCATGGGATTAGGGACAATCTTATGAAATCACAACTGCAGAGGTTTAAGTTCTTAATGATGTGGTGGCAGGTACTTTAATTGTTTCCTCAAGTTTAGCCAATGCTTTATTTGATTCGGGATCATCGCATTATTTCATATCTTCCCAGTTTTCTAAGAAAATTAGATATTTCCAATTTGATTTAACAAGGGAGTTGTTAGTCAAAAATCCTAAGGAAAGTATCATTGCTACAAAGTTCTGTGAATCAGTTCCCTTTAGGGAATATAAATGTTCTTTATCTGTTGATCTCATCATCATAACCATGATTGAATTTGATATAATCCTCGGTATGGATTATCTTTCGGACCATTATTCAAAAATTTATTGTAAGAAGAAGGAGGTTACGATTTTTGATGATGATGATAAATAACACCTTATCTTTAGAGAAAAATCGTTACCACCTAATTCTTATCTAGATCCACCCCCAGTAGCTCAACTAAATTCAATTATTGGGGAGGAAGAGAATGAAATAACTATGGGTGAGGAAAGGAATGTTCAAGTAGAGGATATACCTATTGTGAGAGAATATGTTTATTTGTTTCTAGAAGATTTACCTGGACATCCTCCAAAATGATAAATTGAGTTTTCCATTGATTTAATTCCTGGTTCAAGGCCCATGTCGAAGACCCCTTATAGAATGGCCACTCTGGAATTAGTGGAACTAAAGAAAAAACTATAGGAATTGAGTAAAAAGGGATTTATTCACCCTAGTGTTTCTCCATGGGGAGCCCCTATCCTTTTTATTAAGAAGAAAGATGGATCTATGAGGTTATGTGTCGACTACAGGGAGATCAATGCTATAAAAATAAAGAACAAGTATCCCCTACCTCGCATTGAAGATTTATTTGACCAACTGCATGGAGCTCAATACTTTTCAAAGATTGAACTTCGATCTGGATATCATCAGTTGTGTGTGAAGAAGAGAGACATTCTGAAAAAAGCATTTTGAACCTGGTATAGGCATTACGAGTTTACAGTGATGCCTTTTGGATTGACTAATGCACCCTCTGTCTTCAGGGATCTAATGAACAGAGTCTTCAAGGAATATCTTAATGATTTTTTAGTGGTATTTATTGATGATATCTTGGTATACTCCAAAAGCTACGAAGATCATGAAAATAACTTGCACATTATCCTGAAGACTCTTAGAAGACATGAATTATATGGGAATTTTAGAAAGTGTTAATTCTGGCTTTAGGAGATTTCTTTTCTTGGCGATATTGTCTCTAAGGATGGAATCCAAATTGATCCTGCGAAGAAAAAGGCAATCCAAGATTGGACCACACCTCCAAACATAACTGAGGTATGCAGTTTTATTGGCTTAGAAGGTTATTATCGGCGTTTCGTGCAGAATTTTGCCCGACTGGCTAACCCGCTAACGAAGCTCACACGTAAAGGGGTTAAATTTGTTTGGACAAAATATTATGAAGAATTTTTTGAAGAACTGAAGAGAAGATTATTCAATGCTTCTATATTGACTCTACCATCGGGGAATGATGGGTTTGTTATTTATAGTGATGATTTAAAGAAATGACTTGGTTGTGTCCTTATGAAAAATGATAGGGTTATTGCTTATGCATCATGACAGCTAAAAATTCATGGGAAAAACTATCCTACTCATGATCTTGAGTTTGCTTCTGTAATATTTTCTTTGAAGATATTGATACATTATCTATATGGTGAAAATGTGAGATTTATACTGATCACAAGAGTTTGAAGTATATTTTCTCACAGAAATAAATCAACATGAGGCAAAGGATATGGCTTGAACTACTCAAGGATTATGATTGCACGATACACTACCACCCTGGGAAGGAAAATAAGGTGGTAGATTCATTGAGTAGAAAGGATCATGGAGTTTTGAACAAGATAAGAGTTGAAAGGGATCCTATTTTCATGGATCTAGTAAAGATGGATATGGGAATAACCATGGAATGTGAAACATAAATGCTTTTTCAAATAGTTTCCAAACCATCTTTACTAGAAAGGATAAAAATTTCTCAAGCTAATGAAGAGGAGTTTCAAAAGAAGATTAAAGCTGTGAATGATGGGAGATTGAGTGACTTCGTATATGAAGATGGAATTTTGATATTTGGGAAGAGACTTTGTGTTCCTGATATACCTGATCTAATAAGGGAATTTTTGGATGATGCTCATAGTTCCAATTTCTCTATACACCCTAGTAGCACTAAGATGTATAGATATTTTAAGGAACATTTTTTTTGGGACAACATGAAGAGGGAGATTTCTAATTTTGTATCAAGATGTATGGTTTTTCAACAAGTGAAAGATGGAAGGCAATAGCCTGTAGGAGTATTGAAACCTCTTCCCATACCTAAGTGTAAATGGGATAATATCACGATGGACTTTGTCGTGGGACTACCAAAGACTCCTAGAAGGAATGATGCAATATGGGTTATTGTTGATCGTCTTACCAAGTCAGCACATTTTATTATTATAAGAGAATATCTACCACTTTAACGTCTAGCAAGACTATATATTAATGAAGTTGTGAGACTTCATGGAGTACCCCTATCGATTGTTTCTGATCGTGATCCACGTTTTACATTAATATTCTGTAAAATTCTTCAGAAGGCCCTAGATACTGATCTTCGTTTGAGCACTGCCTACCACCCACAAAATGATGGAAAATCAGAATGGAATATTCAAACATTTGAAGACATTTTGAGGTCTTGTTCACTTGATTTTCAAGGAATGTGGGATCAATATTTACCTCTCATAGAATTTTCATACAATAATAGCTTCCATTCAAGTATACAGATGGCACCCTATGAAGCATTATATGGGAGGCGATGTTGTACACCAACTTGCTGGGATGATGTTGGTGAAAGAAAGCTCCTTGGCCCAGAACTTGTTGAAGAAACAATGGAAAATGTGAATATTATCCAGAACCATATCAAAATAGCTCAAAGTAGGAAAAAGAGCTATGTTGATAACCAAATGAAGGATTTGGAATTTGAAGAAGGTGATCATGTTTTCTTAAAGGTATCTCCATGGAAGGGTATTATACGATTCGGTAAGAAGGGAAAATTAAGTCCTAGGTACATTGGACCTTTTGAAATTCTGGACTGAATTGGAGCTGTAGCTTACCATTTGGAAATGCTTCCAAGTTTCTCCAAGGTTCACAATGTGTTCCACGTGTCAATGTTAAGAAAGTACATGCCAGAACCAACACATGTACTCACTTATAAAGAAGTGGAACTTGAGTCCGATCTATCTTACTATGAAGAGCCTATCAAAATTCTTGATACTAGCGAACAAGTATTGATAAATCTTATGACTCGTCTGGTAAAGGTTCTATGGAGGAACCATAATATGGAGGAAGCAACATGGGAGCCTAAGGAGATTATGTTAAAGACATACTCGAATCTTTTTAGGTTATATTCTGTGAATTTCAAGGATGAAATTTTTTTAAGGAGGGGAGAATGTAACACCCCAAGGTTTTGAAAATAAATTTAGAATGAAATTTTATGATCTAACCATTAAACACTACTTTTCCTCTTCTATGTTTTGAATTTTGAAAAATGGTCATCTAGAGTTGTGTTCAATAAGTCATTTGGAGTCTGATAGAATAAACTTGATTTTTTGTGAATAGTAACATACCCTTATGAATAGTAATATTAATAGTAATATGACCCTTATTAATAGTAAATATTATTATTATTTAATTTTCTTAAGGCAATATGATAATGGGATCTTAATTAATTTTTCAATGTCACATAAAACTAATTGCACTTCAAGATTGTTATTTTTCAAATTAACTATCACCTTATTTAAAAATTAAATTAATAATATTTAGAAAATTATTTTTGAAAAATGGATTTCACTTTTGAATTCTAAACGTTGAAAAATGGTAGGGGTGAATTTTTGGGATTTTTCTAAAATTCTTGAATTTTTGATGAATAGTGAAATATGATAAAATACCGTATATACAAATTATCAGTTAAATACACTATTTATGACATCACAATTGATGCAAGGACACTTGGTTTGAACTCACATGCACTTATTACTATTAGGGGTCACATTAAACCACACTATTGGTTGTCTTGAGGGAAATAATAAAATAATGAATTAAATATTCAAAATTTACTCCTCTCCTCCACTATAAAAACCCCTCACCACTCCCTCTTCTCTTCACTCCTATAATCCTTGAATATCCTCAGAGTTCTGCCCAATTACCCTTCCTTAGTATCTCCCCATGTCCAAGAAGCTTCTGGTCTTCCCAAAAGACCAAAACCCCTTCCTTTAAAAAGTTTTTCAGGGAGGTTATTTGAAAACGTAAAGCACCCTTATTTTTCATTTGGTTTCATTTCAATTTATCTCCTTTTGCTATCCTCTCCTCACTTAATATGTCCAAATGAATATGATAACTCCAGTAACATATATATACTAGATTTATATCATGATAATGGAATAACCATCATAAATATTCTTACTCCCTTCCTTTTATTTTTATAAACGAAATCGACGTCCATGAGGTTCCGATTTATAACCTTCGTGGAAGATGAAGTATCATTATTCAATTTATTCTTCATTACTGGTCATGAAACCATATTCATGGTTGAACCAAACTATAATATATGTGTTATAACCTAATTAATATTCATGAACCACAATATGTACATATAATTAAGTTATATGACAAAACTAGTTCATAATATTCCAAATACCGTCAAATAATCAAAGTGGTTGTCATCTTACGATTCATCCTCATTCCATGTAACCAAATTATAAAAGTGACCATTATAAATTATTTATTTTCATTAATAATATATAATTCCAATCCGGGAGATTTATAACCATTTCACGTGAACTTCATTACTTAAAAACAAGTGAACTGAATATGAAAATGAAGGAAACGAACACTCCAGAACGACAAAATTCAATACAATAACTTATCAATATAGACATAAATGAACTAACCATAATTATGTTAAACTAAATAAATGTCTAATAGGTTCTTAAATAATTTATTAACAAGTATAATTTCATATTCCAGGAGCTTAATTACAAGAGCGGAACACGTTTGGAGTTAAGGTAAGGGTTTTTCCACCCGAACTTCCATTTTCATTCGGGTTACTTTCATTGTATAATTACCTCAATGAAATTCTTATTTATTGTTATGTAATCCTCATATATTCTGTGTGATTATTATATATATGTTTACAAACCATAACCTTTCCTTATTTTAGGAATTGTTACATGTTTTTAAAAGAAACTTTCAAAACTGTTTCCAAAATACAAGCCGAATTCAAGGTAATTTGTCAAATTCTTAACTATTTTCAAGGGAACTCTATAATATATTTTTGGAAACCATTATATTTATAAAATCAATAATTTTATTATGAAAATACTTTCTTAATTTACTTCGGGTTTTATACAAATAGTTTTCCAAAATAACTCTTCTTTTCAAAATAAAAGAGTATTTATCTCTAGAATTGCTTAATGATTTTATAAGAGTGTTTTCATCTAATTAAACACTCTTGTTGATTCCATGGTATCTATTGGGTTTAATAATTTTTGAAGTCATCTACCATATTTTAATTAATGGTTTATGACTAACCCTATTGTGGATGATCTATCCTAAAACCATTCACCATATTATTCATAATGGTTAGTGTTTTATGTTTAATGATTGGGGAAAGATAGTTACATTTCATATGATACTTTCAATATAAATTTATTTGTTGTTTATGTTTATCCCTGATGATATGAGGAATTCATTGGACTTATTATGTGATGGGTGGGTCCCGCTATATCCCCTTGATGCATCGGTAGGTCTCATGAGACAACAAGACGTTTAATTGGCTAAGGCCTTTCCCAATGTGATATGGATTTTGGTCGATGCCTTAATAACTAGTCGTCATGGACAAGGCCATGAAAAAATGCTTCAGAATGTCCGGAATACGTACTTCCCTCATTATTAAGCTATTAGTTGAAAGTTCATGTGGTCATTCGACTAGTAGAATACCCATGATTATGTTTTATTATGGCATTATTTACTCAGATCATATTCCTACCATAATGTGTTCAAGTTTATTATTAAAGGCATTTGTTTTCAATTATTCACCATGTCTAATGTTTATATTATCTTCCGCTGTATTGCATAATCTTACTGAGCATTTGAGCTCACCCCTTTTTTATGTTTCATTTTCTCTGGACATGAAGAAGAAATTTATGAATAACTTACAAGCATAATCTAGGAGATGTGATGACACTAGTGGAATAAATTAGTGTTGTTTTTCCTTTCCATATGTAAAGTTGAACTTATGTATGTAACTTGTTTCCAATAATACTAAACTACTTGGTCCTTCAGGATTTTTATTCCTTTTATGTATGCAAAAATAATCAAATAAGGCATAGACTCCGGGAAACTGGGGTTGGGTCCTTACAGCCTTCCTGAGGTTCAACCCCGTCCAGCAGTAAGCCTTGCGACCACGTCCAGTGGTAAGCCATTGCGACCCCATCTAACAATAAGCTGCTGCAACCCCATCCAGCAGTAAGCTGTTGTGATCCACCATCTGGTGGTAAGCCGTTGAGATCCCCAATAGGTGTTAAGCCGTCATCAGTTGAACTATGAGGACTTTGATTCCCTGCTACGGGGATACGTACAAGGTATCTTCAAGACTCAAGCCCAACATCACCATCGTCCTTGGGTCAACTCCATCTCATTCTCCACCTACATAATTAAACCTGCCATAATTCATCCTAATTCTTACCCGGGCTGCCACATCCTGATGGGATCATGCCACCTCATTCCCCATTCCCCTTAACAACAACTAAGAAGTTAACCACACATTGGCCCCAACATCAGTGTTCTATCCAGGGGTTGCACCCATCTAATCCACTCTAACCAGTGTTCTGATTAGTCTGATTCATCTCTTTTAGACTTTAAACTCGCATAATACCCTATGTTAAACATGGGAAGCTGAGGAAGACCTCATATACATGACTATGGCATATGATTACCCACATCCTATGTAGGATACCTCAAGATTTTATGCCCTCGAGAAGCCCTATAATAAGGGGAAGAAACCCATATGCTTCAGTGTTCCTGCATCCAAACACGCCAGAGATGTCCAACGTGACTACACCCCTGACCAAAGGTTGCTACCCTGGATGGACCCCTTGGACTGTCCTGACAGAAGCAGTGTAATTATCCAGTGTCCATGAAGATGCGGCACTGGGAAAAGATTCACGAAAAACATATTAAATCTATAAGGGAGACCCGAAATAGGTGATGAGTTCCGAGGAGGATTACATGGAAGGAATAACCAACATCCCATCATCCCATTTTGATCAAGGAGAAAACGTCCTTGTATAAGGAATGGATGCCTCCCGCCTTTGGAAATTGGGAATGTGGGGCAACAAATAGCGCTGTCGTCCCCGAACAGACGGACGTGTGCACCCTGGGGAAACTACATATGGATTGATTACCATCTGCATGGGATACATAGGAATGCTCATACGTTACATCTTGATTCCATCCCTCAAACTCTTTTCTTCGACTATTCCCTCTGGGTGTAGTTCTCTTGAAGGACCATGGTGTACTGCAGGCTTCTTTAGCCCCACTCATGTTAGGGGTATGAGGATCGCCTCATGTGCTCCCTTCTCATTCTTCTATTCTCCCACGTTCTCACTACATTATGTTAAACTGCATGGCCTTGAAGAACTACGTGTGTCTTGATTCCCATCCTCATGGGATACATAGGATTGCCCAGACATTTTGTCTGTTGGCCCAGCCCAAACTCTAGAATCTCCCCTCGGATTAGAATGCATGGTGTGGTGTTGGCTTCCAGTCTAATTCACGTCGCCAAATCTTCACAAGGATTCTACCTATGAAATCCCTTACTCTGCCACTCCTTTTCCCATGTGACCCTCTAGGTTTTCACGAAGTTATTTCAAAGTCCCTTGGACGTTACTCCCCATTGCATTGCTTTTCCTCATTCTTGTTCACATAGGCATGCTAACGGCTATTGCTACTTCGCATAACCATGCTAATGTGGACCCCCAATGGGATCACCTCTCGACGCCCCCCATCCATGGAATTGTTGATGCCTTCCTTCCCTCAAGGGCATGTTGGTATCGGTTATGTAAGTCGTATGGGTGCGGAGCAAACCTACCTTGTTCGAGCTACAGGAGGTTAAAATACCAAGCCCCGTCATCCTCAGCATGTGAAGTTAAACTGTGACCTTGCTACATGCCTTGCATGTGGGGTGCCCTATCTCGAAAATTCTATACGCCCACTAGTCTCCACATGAGTGAAATCATTCCTCACATGTAATGACATCCTCTTTATCAGGGTGACGTTCGTCTGAAGGGAAAGGGAAACCACTCGGCCTGTGATGATCACGTTGCAAAAGGTGCGTATGTGAGAAGTAGACTAGGGCTACATGTAGTTGGCAGCCCAAAGAGAAAATAGGGTCTTACACGTGGTTAGCAGCCCATGGTGATGGAGATTGGGACTTACTCTAGGAGGGAGGCTTGGGTGGTGAAAACTCTCAGTGGGAGAGGGATTTGGCACCTAGGAAGAGAGGAGGAGTAGGGGTAATGCCTCCTTCAAGGAAATCTAGGTGGTTACACCAAGGTGGTTTACCTTTCCCTGTAGACAAACACAACTCTGATAAAGAGGATTTCATTCCATGTGAGGAATGGTTTCACTCTTGTGGAGACCATTGGGCATAGAGAATGTCTGATATGGGGCACCCCACATGCAAGGCACAGGGTGAGGTCATAGTTTAACATCATGTACTAAGGATGATGGTGCTTGGAAGTTTAACGTCATGTAGCTCGGACAAGTTAGGTTTTCTCTGCACCCCTAGGACTTATATAATTGATACTCTATGACAACCCTGCTTTTTATTACAACTTAAACATGCTTTATTACATAAAACTTCACTTGATACAACAATGAAGATCGAGAGGTTTAGTGTCTTTGGGGCTTAGGATCATTACATAAAAACTTTAAACATGAAATACAACATCCTTATTGAAAACTTCCTTTACATGACCACTACATTCCTTCGTACTTAGCATTGCATGGGATAACCTGAGGACATGCATAAGAAAAGGGTGAGCTATAAAGCCCAGTAAGGGAGTACACAATGAATAACATGAGGAGTACAATACATGTTAGGCAATAGGCATATCAATAGAGCATAAGAGAGACATGAACATAAAGGCATGATAAAGCATGATAATCATAACATGGAAATGTGGAAACAACACTTAACATTGAATTAGCATGAGCCAAGGCTCATTGCACATGGAGCATGAGTAAACCCTCATTGCACTTGAAGCACGAGTAAACCCTCGTTGCACTTGAATTAGCATGAGTCAACACTCATTGCACATGACGTATCATGATACTATACTTTACCCAATGCATTGGAGCGCTATCAGGGCGCACCCTTCTTAAACATTTCATTTCATGCATAAGTGTGCCACATGGATCATAAAACATGGATTCATAAAACATAATCATTTATTCCACGATAAAGGAATGTGGAATTCATACATGAAACTTTACAATCAATAAGTAAACGTGCATAAAGGTGAATACCCTTGATGGAGAAATGGGCATGGTATTCACTACACAATGATATTGGCTTAGAAAATCGGTGTGATTTCGGCAGCGTAACGGTGTGACATAAGAATTCATAAAAAAGGCTGATGAGAGAGAAAGGGGTTCCTCATCATATTTACATGTAATGGACAGTAAGAAGGTCATATAGATACATGTCCCAACAATTGAAAAGGAATTTAGATTCATGATACAAAAGTATTGCTTGAATATAGAAGAGGAGAAAAAGGTTCCTTTCGGAATTTCGGCATAGTAACGGGTGTACATGGGGGGCATTTAATGAGAGAGAAAGGGGTATCCCATCATTCAAACAATAAGAGGGAAGTATGGGAGAGGTGCGAAACCATACCCCAACATTCATAAATTAAATTAAAAGGGCAATACAACTTAAAGAAAATTGACAAAAATGAGAAAGGAAGAAAAACCCTTACTTGGAAGTGTGCTTCCAAAGGCTAGAGAGAGGCTTGTGAGAGGCTTCTTGGGAGCTTGGGGAACCTTGGGAGGATTCTAGAGAGAGTAGGGCAGAGGTTGGACGAACTTCAAGGGCTTTGAGTGAGGAGGAAGTGGGAGCTTGGGTGGGTTTATATAGGAAAGGTGAGAGAATTCTTTATTATTTAGGTTTGGGACCACTTATATTAAAATAATCCAAACCACAAACCATCCCATGGTATTTGCCCATGGTTTCTAGAAAAGGAAAGACGAAAACAATATTTTACAAGGCCAAGGTCCGAACTTATTAAAAAATTAGGGTTGCTTATGTGGAGGTGAGTCACACTCCCATGGAAATTAATTTAAAAAGGCAAAGTGTTGAATAAGTCTTGAGGGCTCCATTAATGCTTTGAAAAGTGAGTCAAACAAACCCAAAACCTCATTATTTTATTGATAAAACAAATATTGGCCGAACATAAGGATTATGGTATTTTATTACATCACCATTGGGTCATTATGATGTCATAAAACACATTATATATTTAAATGGTATTTAATTTTTACCCAAAAATTTGACTGTCTCAGAAAATTATGAAAAATTCACCTTTGGATAATTTCGACGTCCTGATTCCAAAAATAATATTTATTTTATATAAATAATTTTCTAAATATGTGAATTTTCACTTTTAAAACAAAAACCGACATTTATAAAAAATTCACGGGTTTTGACAGAAATGGCTTTCAAACCTTAATAAAAATTTTAATTGCATTCATAAAATTATAAGATCATTTATATTTAATAAAAATTAATTTAATATTAATAATAATATTTTATTAAAATATTATTTAATTCAAAAATCCTTTAATTTAATAAAATATAATTCTTAATTAAATAATAACTAAAAACATCATTTGTACTTTAAAAACTAATTACAATGCATCAAAAATGACTAGAAATTATATTCATTATTATATACAAAAATAATGTACATGAACATGGTGCTACTTATTTGTTACATAACCCCTTAAAATAGCCGCATAAGACCTAAGGGTAAGGTGTGCGATGGTGACAGACTCTTGGGGTTGCTCGGATAACATCGCTCGAGTGGTAATCTCTATCAACTTCCATTTTTCCCGTAGACGATCACGCTCGAGCTTGACTTGATGAAGCTCAGCTTGGTCTTGGTCAAGGGCAAAGCCCAAAGACGCCACCTCCTTTCCGAGCTCCGACAAATGGGCTTCGTAAGGGGAAATTCTACTGGATGAGGCCATCGCTTCCTTTGTCTGAGTAGAAAATTGGTTCGTTAAAGACTTATATTTAAACTACCCAGATGATCATTGTTCAACGGCTATAAAAGTAACGGTCACAAATCTTAACGTAAAACTTAAAGAAGTTGACATCTTATAAAAACATTTTTCATAAAGAAACATTTAACTGGATCAAGAGGGATTTTCCATTAATGAAACTTTGGGTCGTTACAACATTCCCCCCTTAAGAAATTTCGCCCTCGAAATTTTCCTTTTCCCACACTAAAACAAATGTGGGTAACTTAGCTTCATCATATCCTCCGACTCCCAAGTTGCTTCTTCAAAATTGTGGTTTCTCCACAACACCTTGACGAGGGGCATTGTCTTATTTCGTAGAACTTTTTCTCTACGATCTAAGATCTTCACTGGTTGCTCCTCATAAGAAATATCGTCTTCTAATTGTACCACCTCGGAAGAGAGTACATGTGAAGGGTCTGGTATGTACTTCCTTAAGAGGGATACATGGAATACATCATGCACCTTGGCCATAGTAGGTGGAAGTGCTAGTCGATAGGCCACAGCCCCAACACGATCAAGAATCTCGAAGGGGCCGATGTACCTTGGACTTAACTTCCCTTTCTTTCCAAACCTCATGACCTTCTTCCACGGAGATATGCGTAAAAACACCATGTCTCCGACTTTAAACTCAAGGTCTCGTCGACGATTATCTGCATAACTCTTCTGTCGACTTTGGGCTGCCTTGATATGCTGCTGAATGGTTTTCACCTTCTCTACCATTTCTTCGACCATTTCTGGTCCAAGCAGCTTACGTTCACCGACCTCATCCCAACATGCCGGTGTTCTGCACCTTTTCCCATATAGGGCTTCATATGGTGCCATTTGGATGCTCGAGTGGAAACTATTATTATAAGAGAACTCAACTAGAGGAAGATGTTGATCCCATCCTCCTTTAAAGTCCATTGAGCACGCTCTCAACATATCCTCAAGTGTTTGGATAGTCCGCTCGGATTGGCCATCAGTTTGAGGATGATAGGTCGTACTGAAGTTCAGTTCAGTATTCAGAGCATGTTGAAGACTCTTCCAAAACTTAGAGGTAAATCTTGGATCTCGGTCCGACACAATAGATAGTGGTACTCCATGCAACCGTACCACTTCCCTGATATATATCCGTGCCAGTTGATCCAAAGAGAAATCCTCTCGAATAGCAATGAAGTGTGCAGTCTTTGTAAGACGATCCACAATAACCCAGATTTCATTGTTGCTTTTGGATGTCCTTGGAAGTCCAGTGACGAAGTCCATGGTGATGTTCTCCCATTTCCATTCTGGTATGGGCAATGGTTGCATCATCCCCTTAGACTTATGCCTCTCTGCCTTCACTTGCTGACACACCAGGCACTTTGATGTATATTCGGCGATCTCCTTCTTCATATTATCCCACCAAAAGTTTTCTCGGAGATCTCGATACATCTTTGTGCTCCCTGGGTGAATAGAGAAATTTGAACTATGTGCATCATCCAAAAGTTCCTTCTTCAGCTCCGAACTTGATGGGACACATAGTCTTTTCCCAAACCGCACAATTCCTTCTTCATTAACATTAAACTCTGAGGATTTTCCCTTTTTGATAGCTTCCACTTTTTCTTGGATTCTCGCATCATCCTTTTGAGCATCCTTTAACCTTTCCAAAAGAGATGGTTGAGCAATCATTTGTGAAAGGATTGATGATGTTCCCTTCTTTATGATTCCCATGTCCATCTTCATCAAGTCTAAGAAGATTGGATCCTTCTCAATTCTCATCATTGATAGAATTGCTGGATCCTTTCTACTTAGGGCATCTGCTACCTTGTTCGCCTTCCCAGGGTGGTAATGTATTGAACAGTCATAATCCTTTATGAGCTCTATCCATCTTCTCTGGCGCATATGAAGCTCTTTCTGTGTGAATATATATTTAAGACTCTTGTGGTCAGTATATATCTCACATTTCTCTCCATAGAGATAATGCCGCCAGATTTTCAAGGCAAAGATCACCGCCGCCAACTCCAGATCATGCGTTGGATAGTTTCGCTCATGGATTTTCAACTGTCTTGAGGCATAGGATATAACTTTATCATTCTGCATCAGCACACATCCTAAGCCCTTCTTCGAAGCATCACTGAATACCACAAAAAGCTCCCCACTTGTGGGTAAAGTGAGCACAGGTGCAGTGATAAGCCTCCTTTTCAACTCCTTGAAGCTTTCTTCGCATTCATCACTCCAAGCAAACTTTACTCCCTTTCGAGTTAGCTTGGTAAGAGGGTTGGACAATCGTGAGAAGTTTCTCACAAATCGTCGATGATATCCAGCTAACCCCAAGAAGCTACGGATATCAGTTACCGATGTTGGCCTCGGCCATCCCTCAATTGCATCTGTTTTGGAGGGGTCCACAGATATCCCATTGCTTGTGATGATATGGCCCAAGAATGAGACCTCCTTCAACCAGAACTCACACTTGCTGTACTTGGCATAGAGCTTCTCCTTGCGCAAAGTCTCCAGTACAGTTCTTAAATGCTCCTCATGGTCCTCCTTGGTTTTGGAGTATATTAGAATATCATCTATAAAGACTACCACAAATTTATCTAGGTAATCTCTAAAGACTCTATTCATAAAGTCCATGAATATTGCTGGAGAATTGGTGAGTCCAAAAGGCATTACTATGAATTCATAGTGCCCGTACCTTGTACGAAAAGCAGTCTTGGGGATATCTTCCTTCTTCACCCTTACTTGATAATATCCCGACCGCAAGTCGACCTTGGAGAAGTATTGTGCTCCACGCAGCTGATCAAACAAGTCATCGATTCTTGGGAGAGGATACTTGTTCTTTATCGTGATTTTGTTAAGTTCACGATAATCGATGCAAAGCCGCATTGACCCATCCTTCTTCTTGACGAAGAGGACTGGTGCACCCCATGGTGATGCACTTGGGCGTATAAACCCTTTATCCAGATTCTCCTGTAGTTGTTTCTTCAGTTCTTCAAGCTCAACCACAGCCATTCTATATGGAGTCTTGGATATTGGTAGCGCCCCAGGTATAAGTTCAATTGAGAACTCAACATCTCTTCTTGGAGGAAGACCAGGAAGTTCCTCGGGAAATACTTCAGCGAATTCCCTCACAATAGGCATTTCTTCAAGGGTGGTTTCTTCCTTGGACTCAATCATCTGAGCCAGATATGCGTGCTCATAACGTAGTAATATCCATGCTTGAGATGATGGAGCTAAAGGAGATTCATCTTCCTCCTGACACTTGTAAAGAATCGGGGGTCGATTCTCCATATGGAGTGTGATTTCCCTCTCCCGACAATTTATGTTGGCTCTATATAAGGAAAGTCAATCCATGCCAAGAATTGCATCAAATTCCACCAAAGGGAGTATGACGAGGTTCGCTGGGAAATTCAATCCACAGATTATAACAGGGGAGGACTTATACTCATGGGATGCAATGATTGCCCCATTTGCCGTACTCACTGATATCTTTACTTCCATGATTTGTGGTGGTGCAGGGATTATTCTACTAAACTTTTGAGATATAAAAGAATGCGTAGAACCTGAATCAAAAAGTACGTTCGCTATTCTTGAATGAATAACTAGCGTACCTGTCACCACTTCGTTGTCGGGGTTCACTTCGGCAGAAGTGGTGGCAAGAGCTCTTCCTTGCTGTCTTGGAGGTTGTTGATTGCCTCCGATAACCCTTGGATTAGGGCACTGATTCGCAAAATGACCCGTTTCTTTGCATTTGAAGCATTGAACAATGCGTTGAGGTTCGAACGGAGCGTTCCACCCCTCCGTCGCAGCCGCGGGTCCTTCTTGCTGACAGTTAACAGCTAGGTGCCCTTCTCTTCCACACTTGAAGCATTTTCTTGTCCCCCTAAGGCAATTTCCAGGGTGCTTCTTTCCACACTTTTGGCAAGTGGGGTGATGGAATTTCTTAGCGCCGTTGGATTTATCCATCGGACCACCAGCATTGAAGTCCACCTTCCGCTTCTTGTCCCCATGATACCCCTGTGATTCTACGATCTCCATTTCAACCTTGAGGGCACATTGGACAATTTCCTCATAGCTATCGAAGTCACGGATCGCTAATGCTTTCCGAAAGCTAGGCTTCAGCCCACCAAAGAAGCGGTCAACCTTGCATTCGGGGGTAACGACAAAGCCGGAAGCGTATCGTGCAAGCCTTGTGAAGTTTGCCTCGTACGCTCCCACAGATTCCTCATCTTTCTGCTTGAGGGAAAGGAAATCCCTTTCCATCTTAAGACGGAGGGTGCGTGGAAAATATTTATCGAAAAACATCTTCCGGAATACCTTCCATTCCAAAGCCTCGATCTCCTCCTCAGGCTTCGTATTTTTGATCAACGTCCACCATTGATCAGCTTCACCCTCCATACGATAAGCCGCCAGGAGAACCTTCTCTTTTTCAGAGCATTGGAGGATGGAGAATATCTTTTCAATGGAGTTGATCCATTGTTCAGCAATCGTGGGATCGGATGATCCACTAAAAGTAGGAGGCCTTTGTCTCATGAAGCTTTCAATAGCGACTTGTTCTTTCTTAGGGGGGGTTGAACGTTCCTCTTGACCAGTGTTTCTATTCAAAACTTGAGTTAGCTGAGAGAGAAGCGTGACAAAGTTCACGATTCCCGCTCCCATTGGATTGGGCATCTCATAAGTACAATCATCACACTGATCTTCACAACGGTTGTTATCCCGAGTTCTCCTATTACCGGCCATTGGCTGGAATAAAAGGAAAGTTAGGGGTAACACATAAAGGGTAATCTAAAGACAAAAGTTCATGAATTATAAATAAACTTTAATCTCTTCAACTCATGAGTCTATAGGATTCAATCCAGGCTTTTCATGATCTTCCTTCTAACATATATTCTTAGGGGCATTTTTCCCTTAATAAGGGTTCATACTAAGATTGTGAATTTATCAAAACATATCCCCCGGGAGTGTCGTAACCAAGAGTGCAGCAAGGCCCGTTGTCGTGCACCAGTTCCCGTTCGAGTCTAGCTCAAAGCGGTGTTTTCGGGTTTTACCCCTAGGATACATCTGTGCCAGAGCCGCCTCTACTTGCTCGTATCCAGACAGGGATGTATTTGTTTGATAAAACACTTAATTAGTATTTACCAAAACTTAGGGATGTTTTTATTATGCTTAGTCTTGTATCTAAGGCTTTACTAGGGTTTCCTAATCCCAAAAATAACTAAACCTATCCTCTGATACCAACTATGACAACCCTGCTTTTTATTACAACTTAAACATGATTTATTACATAAAACTTCACTTGATACAACAATGAAGATCGAGAGGTTTAGTGTCTTTGGGGCTTAGGATCATTACATAAAAACTTTAAACATTAAATACAACATCCTTATTGAAAACTTCCTTTACATGACCACTACATTCCTTCGTACTTAGCATTGCATGGGATAACCTGAGGACATGCATAAGAAAAGGGTGAGCTATAAAGCCCAGTAAGGGAGTACACAATGAATAACATGAGGAGTACAATACATGTTAGGCAATAGGCATATCAATAGAGCATAAGAGAGACATGAACATAAAGGCATGATAAAGCATGATAATCATAACATGGAAATGTGGCAACAACACTTAACATTGAATTAGCATGAGCCAGGGCTCATTGCACATGGAGCATGAGTAAACCCTCATTGCACTTGAAGCACGAGTAAACCCTCGTTTCACTTGAATTAGCATGAGTCAACACTCATTGCACATGACGTATCATGATACTATACTTTACCCAATGCATTGGAGCGCTATCAGGGTGCACCCTTCTTAAACATTTCATTTCATGCATAAGTGTGCCACATGGATCATAAAACATGGATTCATAAAACATAATCATTTATTCCACGATAAAGGAATGTGGAATTCATACATGAAACTTTACAATCAATAAGTAAACATGCAAAAAGGTGAATACCCTTGATGGAGAAATGGGCATGGTATTCACTACACAATGATATTGGCTTAGAAAATCGGTGTGATTTCGGCAGCGTAACGGCGTGACATAAGAATTCATAAAAAAGGCTGATGAGAGAGAAAGGGGTTACTCATCATATTTACATGTAATGGACAGTAATAAGGTCATATAGATACATGTCCCAACAATTGAAAAGGAATTTAGATTCATGATACAAAAGTATTGCTTGAATATAGAAGAGGAGAAAAAGGTTCCTTTCGGAATTTCGGCATAGTAACGGGTGTACATGGGGGGCATTTAATGAGAGAGAAAGGGGTCTCCCATCATTCAAACAATAAGAGGGCAGTATGGGAGAGGTGCGAAACCATACCCCAACATTCATAAATTAAATTAAAAGGGCAATACAACTTAAAGAAAATTGACAAAAATGAGAAAGGAAGAAAAACCCTTACTTGGAAGTGTGCTTCCAAAGGCTAGAGAGAGGCTTGTGAGAGGCTTCTTGGGAGCTTGGGGAACCTTGGGAGGATTCTAGAGAGAGTAGGGCAGAGGTTGGACGAACTTCAAGGGCTTTGAGTGAGGAGGAAGTGGGAGCTTGGGTGGGTTTATATAGGAAAGGTGAGAGAATTCTTTATTATTTAGGTTTGGGACCACTTATATTAAAATAATCCAAACCACAAACCATCCCATGGTATTTGCCCATGGTTTCAGGAAAAGGAAAGAGGAAAACAATATTTTACAAGGCCAAGGTCCTAACTTATTAAATAATTAGGGTTGCTTATGTGGAGGTGAGTCACACTCCCATGGAAATTAATTTAAAAAGGCAAAGTGTTGAATAAGTCTTGAGGGCTCCATTAATGCTTTGAAAAGTGAGTCAAACAAACCCAAAACCTCATTATTTTATTGATAAAACACATATTGGCCGAACATAGGGATTATGGTATTTTATTACATCACCATTGGGTCATTATGATGTCATAAAACACATTATATATTTAAATGGTATTTAATTTTTACCCAAAAATTTGACTGTCTCAGAAAATTATGAAAAATTCACCGTTGGATAATTTCGACATCATGATTCCAAAAATAATATTTATTTTATCTAAATAATTTTCTAAATATGTGAATTTTCACTTTTAAAACAAAAACCGACATTTATAAAAAATTCACAGGTTTTGACAGAAATGGCTTTCAAACCTTAATAAAAATTTTAATTGCATTCATAAAATTATAAGATCATTTATATTTAATAAAAATTAATTTAATATTAATAATAATATTTTATTAAAATATTATTTAATTCAAAAATCCTTTAATTTAATAAAATATAATTCTTAATTAAATAATAACTAAAAACATCATTTGTACTTTAAAAACTAATTACAATGCATCAAAAATGACTAGAAATTATATTCATTATTATATACAAAAATAATGTACATGAACATGGTGCTACTTATTTGTTACATAACCCCTTAAAATATCCGCATAAGACCTAAGGGTAAGGTGTGCGATGGTGACAGACTCTTGGGGTTGCTCGGATAACATCGCTCGAGTGGTAATCTCTATCAACTTCCATTTTTCCCGTAGACGATCACGCTCGAGCTTGACTTGATGAAGCTCAGCTTGGGCTTGGTCAAGGGCAAAGCCCAAAGACGCCACCTCCTTTCCGAGCTCCGACAAATGGGCTTCGTAAGGGGCAATTCTACTGGATGAGGCCATCGCTTCCTTTGTCTGAGTAGAAAATTGGTTCGTTAAAGACTTATATTTAAACTACCCAGATGATCACTGTTCAACGGCTATAAAAGTAACGGTCACAAATCTTAACGTAAAACTTGAAGAAGTTGACATCTTATAAAAACATTTTTCATAAAGAAACATTTAACTGGATCAAGAGGGATTTTCCATTAATGAAACTTTGGGTCGTTACATACTCGCCCACCCTTGAGGGAAGGAAGGCATCGGAAATGTCGTGGTTGGGGGTGTCGAGAGGTGATCCCATTGGGGTTCCACGTTAGCGTGGCTACGTGAAGAAGAAAAAGTCTTTAGTGTGTCTATGTGAAGAAGCATGAGGTGGAGAAACGCAATGGGGAGTAACATACAAGGGACATTGAAATCGCTTCATGCAAACCTATAGGGTCGCACGGGAAAAGGAATTGCAGGGAAATGGAGTTCATAGGTATAAGCCTTGTGAAGCTCTATTGCTCCATGTAGTGGGGGGGCTTTGTGAATGGTTATGCTTCATGAAGTGCAGTGTCCTAGCCTAAGCATTAGTCATAGGTACATATGGAAGGTGCTTTTTGAAGTGGAAATGCATTCCCGGAGCAATGCCTCATAAAGCAAGGGTTCCTCATGAAGCATAGGATTTTGAAGAAAGGTGTTTTGCAAGGCACTGTGTCCATACCTTAGCATTTGGGTCCCATGTGAATGAGGGGTTCTTCACAAATCAAAAATGCCCTACGATGACTTGGGTCCCCTTTTGGATCCCCTTCCTTCACGGAGGCCTGTGGGCTCCACAAAAGGCATCCCTCCCTAAATAAAGGATGAACTAGAGAAATGGGGGAGGCACTTCGCAATGCAAAAGTACCTTGAGTAGCTCATGGTTCGCAGAGCAGATATTGCTTCGCGATTCAAGAGTTCGGAAATTGAAAGGTCAGATGATCACTCCATTGGGCTTAAGGGGAGCCCTATATTTATAGGCAAGAGGCATCGCGAAGCAGAGATCACTTGGCACGAAGATGAAGCTTTCTCTGCGGTGGGTCATGAACGTCAAATCGGCTCACGGAGCCTCCCACCTCCTTGCTTCGCGGCGGGCTCACGAAGGTCAAGGTAGTTTGCAGAGGCTCTGACCTCCTTTCTCCACGGTAGGCTCGTGAACGTCAAGGTGGCTCATGAAGGCTCCAGACTTCTTGCTCCGCAGTGGGATCGCAAATGTCATGGTGGCTCATGGAGGATCATGCCTTCTTACTCCATGGCGAGCTCACAAAGGGGAAGCTCTGCACTGGTCGCGGGGCCATTGGGGCTCTGCGAATGGTCTATGTGAGGATGCCTCTAAGGCATCCCACTTGTTCTCCCTTGTCCCAAATTTTGCCACCAACATTGAAGATGGTTGGAACCAATGGATGGTGGGATTGAACCTCAAGGAGGCTTCCTACGTACCTTTCCTTGGCAAGGATCAAAGTTCTCATAGTTCGGGATGGTTTGGTGAACTAACATGAATATGGTCAAAACCAATATATGGTGGGATTGAACCTCAAGGAGGCTTCCTATATACCTTTCCTGGGAAAGGACCAAAGTCTGCATAGTTCAAGATTGTTTGGTGAACTGACGTGAAGATTATAGCATCCCGCCTTTTGATCACATAAACTTTCATTACATTTTACAAAACCGAGGATCTTTAAGGTTTAGTGTCTTGGAAACCAGGAACTTAAAACATGAAAACATGAAACATTATTCTTAAACACTTGAAAGGATTCTCCTCAAGTTCATCCTAGGTTCATTACTACATCTCATAACCTGGGGACATACATCAAAAGAAAGGGTGAGCAGAAGGCCCAATAAGGGAAACAAGAGAAACATTTTACATGTGAGCTTGAGATACTTCAATAAGGCCATGAAAAGAACTTTAAGGCATGAGAAATAAATCATGAGATATATCATAATAAAAATAAAATTTTTCATAACTTGAAGATTTGGATACATAATTTAACATAGACAATCATAAAACATATCACCAAGGTCCGTCCCCAAGCTGTCATTTTAAAATTACCAAGGTTATTCACCAAGATATCATGAAAACTATAATATCTAGTGGTTACATCATTACCCAATGCATTGGAGCGCTATCAGGGCGCACCCTTAAATTTTATTTTATTATCATGTGAGCCACATATATCATCATCAAACATTTCATAAATAACCCATATAACATAAAATAAATTGGTTTCATTTCATAATCATAACGTTTTAAAAACTGCTTTAAAGACATGATCTTTACGTCACTTTAAACCCACGGAAGGGGAGAGCGGGTCTCATGTATGTAAATCCCAGAATTTAAAATAGAACACTTTGATATATATGTGAATACCCCTGTAGAAATAAGATCTTTGAGTATTCACTTTATAACATGAAGTAATTTTGAGAAAAGAGAGAGGCATTTTGAGACGAAAATTCTGCAGCATAACGGCTATGTTTCGGGGTTTTAGAAAACATTGAAAAGAGAGGGGACATGGATCAAACATTCATAAATGACCCATAAAAAAGTAGAGGGACAGAATATGGAGGATATATTAACATGTTAATGAAATTTGAAAGACATACCATATGAAATAAATAACATGAAAGGAAGACAAAAAATAATATTTCTCTTATGAAAATTCAGCAGCCTAACGACATCACTTAAACTTCAAAAAATGAATTGATGAGATCAAATAGGGTCGCTCATAATATTAACATAAAATTTAAGTATGATAGATATAGAGATCATACCCTAACATAATAAAAATGAACTTTAAAGACTTGACATGAAAGTAGAACTTTGAAAAAGGAGGAAGGTGAAAGAACCACTTAAAAATTCGGCAGCCTAACGGCGCCACTTAAAACTTCAAAATACTGAATTGAAGAGATAAAATGGGGTCTCTAATCATATGATCATAAAAGATAAGTATGATAGATATATAGATCATACCACAACATAATAAAAAGGAACTTGAAAGACTTGACAAGAAAATAGAACTTGAAAACGAGAATGGTGAAAGAATCTCTTAAAAATTCAGCAGCCTAACGACGCCACTTAAACATTCTTAAAATGAATTGATGAGAGAAATAGGGGGTCTCTCATCATATGAACATGAAAAGGGAAGTAATATGAATATAGAAGAACAACCTCCAACATAAGAACATGGAGTGTAAAAGAAATGACATAAAAGAGATTACTTGAAAAGAAAGAGAGAGGTCGGATCCCTTACCTTAAAACGTAACTCTTAAAACGCAAAGGTTTGGACCTTGAGAGGCTTGGGGCACCTTGGGAGGACTCCTTGAGAGGTAATGAGACCAAAACTTCGTTGGGGGAGAGTGGGGAGTCGAATGGATGAGATGATGGCTTGGTATTTATAGGGAAAGTGAGGGGACAAGGCATTAATGGCCAAGGGACACCTCATTAGTGGTTTTGGCAAAACCATGGGCTAGACCATGGTATTTGCCCATGGTATTGGCCACTTGGGACATCTCATATCTTATCTTACTATTAATAAGTCGACCATATTGATTACATACTTAATACATTATTTAATGATGTCATTAAACACCTGTAACTTAAAAACTGTATTTTCACTATTCATCGAAAATTCAACTTTCTTAGAAAAATCCCAAAATTTCACCTCAATCAAATATCAATGCTCTGATTTCAAAAATGAACTCCATTTTACTAAAATGTTTTTCTAAATATTTTTAATTTAATTTTTAAATAAATACACTATTCACTGAAAATTCTTTTTTTTCAGAAAAATCCCCAAAAATTACCTTAACATAATATCGATGCTCTGAGTTCAAAAATGAAGTCCATTTTATAAAAATAATTTTCTAAATATTTTTAATTAAATTTTTAATTAAAAAATACTATTCACCTGAAAAAACTAATACTTGACTAATAATTTATGAAACTGTTATTTAACCATTTTATTGAATCACATTACTTAATCAAGGTGCCTAGATTATATTAATGCTTTATTTAAGTGAGATTACTAATCTATTTGGTCACATTTCTAATCCTAAGCATAAAATCACTATTCATAATTTACTATTCATCAAAAATCAAGTTGATCTTATTAGACTCTAAATTTCATACTGGACATAATTGTAGAAGACTATTTTTTGAATATCATTACACGTTTTTAATTATTTAAGGTTTACATAAACTTTTTTAAAATATCCTTTTTCTAAAATTCATAAAAACTATGCATAGTATATTTATTCGGTCATTTAAAAATTCATAAACTTCATCATAAGAAGAAATCTCAATTTTTATTTAAAACAAAGGATTACACAAGGCAGTTACGGTCTCCTTACATAGCCCCTTATCACACCAGCATAGGACCTAAGTGTAAGGTGTTCTAAGGTGAGAGAATTCGAGGGAGGATCGACCAACATTGCACGAGTAGTAATTTCTTTCAGTTTGAACTTCTCACGAAGGCGATTTTGTTCTAGCTTCACACAATGAAGTTCGGCTTGGGTTTGGTCCAGAGCAAATCCCAGTGGTGCTACCTCCTTCCCAAGTTCTATTAGATGGGCTTCGATTGGTCCAAGACTACTGGGTGAGGCCATAGAATCTTCTTTCTATATTAATTAACCAAGATTACTTGTATTTAGAGACAAATAATCAAAATGTTTAGTTTCCAGTGGTCATATTGACCAATGGTCATATAACAGTCAAAACCCAACGGTCTCATTTTAATTATACTCATGTTATCAAATGAAACAGTTTTTTTGAGTATGAAAAATAAAATAACACACAAAATTAGGAAACAAGATTTATTCAAAATTTTGGGTCGTTACAAAGATGGTCGGAACCAATGGATGGTTGTCTTGAACCTTAGGGAGGCTTCCTATATACCTTTCCTTAGCAAGGATCAAAGTCTGCGTAGTTCGAGATGGTTTGGTGAACCGACATGAAGATGGTCGGAACCAATGGATAGTGGGATTGAACCTTATGGGGGCTTCCTACGTACCTTGCCTTGGAAAGGATCAATATCCTTGTAGTTCAGGATGGTTTGGTGAACCGACGTGAAGATGGTCGGAACCAATGGATGGTGGGATTGAACCTTAGGGAGGCTTCTTACGTACCTTTCCTTGGAAAGGATCAATGTCTGCATATTTCAGGAAGTTTTGGTGAACCTACATGAAGGGGTTTGGGACCAATGGTTATTAGTCTTGAACCTCTGGGAGGTGTCCTACATACCTTGCCTTGGAAAGGATCAAAGTCCATGTAGTTTGAGAGAGTTGTTGGTGAACCAACGTGAAGTGGTCGGGACCCATGGTTGTTGGGATTGAACCTTAGGGAGGCTTTCTATGTACCTTTCCTTGGCATGGATCAAATTCCATGTAGTTTAGAGGGTTTTGGAGAACTGAAGTGAAGGGGTCTAGACCAATGGTTGTTGGGATTGAACCTCAGGGAGGTGTCCTGCATACCTTGCCTTGGCCATGATCAAAGTCCACGTAGTTCAGGATAGTTTTGGTGAACCGACGTGAAGATGGTCGGAACCAATGGATGGTGGGCTTGAACCTCAGGGAGGCTTCCTACATACCTTTCCTTGGAAAGGATCAAAGTCCTCGTAGTTTGGGATGTTTTGGTTAACCAACGTGAATATGGTCAGAACCAATGGATGGTGAGCTTGAACCTCAGGGAGGCTTCCTACATATCTTTTATTGTCAAGGATCAAAGTCCATGTAGTTTGGGAATGTTTGGTGAACTGATGTGAAGATGGTCAGAACCAATGGATGGTTGGCTTGAACCTCAAGGAGGCTTTCTATGTACATTGCCTTGGCAAGGATAAAAGTTCATGTAGTTCGGCGAAGGTGATGGGGCTTACACTTTAGGGAGGCCTAAAGAGGATGTCTTGGTCAATTCTTACTCTAAGCCTGTGTGAGTCATGCTCAGTGTGAGATACAATAAGCAGCAAAGAATTGATGATCACATCATGGAAGGTGCGTCCATGGGAAGTGGAGTGGGGATTACACGTGGTTAGTGGGACAAAGATGAAATAGGGTCTTACGCGTGGTTATCAGCCCAGGGAGATGGATATTGGGACTTACTCCAAGGTGGAGGCCTGGGTGGCGACAAATCCCAACAGGAGAGGGACGGGATGATGATGGTCTCATTGCCCATCCCCCCCTCTGGTCCTTGGCACAGAAGAAGAAAGGAGGAGTAATTGTACTACCTCCTACAAGAAATGATAGGGCCTTACACCAAGATGGTTGCCCTTCCCCCACAGACAGACGCTGCTCCAGTAAAAAGGATCTCATTCCATGTGAGGAATATTTTACTCCCATAGATACGAACGGGCATGGATAATGTCCGAGATGGGGCACCCCACGTATGATGCACGGAGTGGGGTCACAGTTTAATGTCATGTACTGAGGATGATGGTGCTTGGCAGTTTAACACTATGCATCTCAGACAAGGTGGGTTCACTCCGCACCCTAGGACTTACATAACTGATACCCACCCACCCTTGGGGAAGGGAAGGCATCAGAAACATCGTGGTGAAGGGGTGTCTTGGAGTGATCCAATGAGGGGCCCACGTTAGTGTGGCTATGCGAAGAAGAAATGGCCATTAACGTGCCTATGCGAAGAATCATAAGGCTAAGAAACGCAATGGGAAGTACTAACCACATGACTTTGAAATCACTTCATACAAACCTGGAGAGTCGCACAGGAAGAGGATTTGCGGATCAAAGGGGTTCATAGGTACAAGCCTCATGAAGCTCTGTTTCCCCATATAGTGTAGGGGCTTCGTGAAGGGGTATGATTTTCAAAGTGAAGTGGACTAGCCTAGGCATAGGGAATAAGTGCATATGGAAGGTACTTCGCGAAGTGGAAAGGCATTCATAGAGAAATGCTTCATGAAGCAAGGGTGCCCTGCGAAGCATAGCATTTCAATGAAATGTGCTTCCCGAATCACAGTGATCCTTCATTTTCATGTGGGTTACATGTGCGTGGAGGGTCCTTCGCAATTCATTAGTGCTCCGCGAAGACCCGAGTCCCCTTGGGGATTCCCTTCCTTCGCGGAGGCCTGTGGGCTCTGCGAAGGACATCCCTCTTTGAAGAGGGTTTGAATTCAAGCAAAGGTAAAGGCACTTCATGATGCTAAAGTACCTTGAAGAGCTCATGGTTAACTAAGAAAAATTGTCTTTGCTATTTGTGAGCTAAGAAGGTGAAAGGTCAGAGGATCTGTCCATTGAGCTCAAGGGGAACTCGGTATTTATAGGAAATAGGCACCACAAAGCAAAGCTTGTTGGGCATGAAGACACATGGAACATTGTCGTAACTACGGATCCTCCTGCTTCCTTGCTTCACGGCGGCTTTGCAAACAGCAATTCTGCTTGTGGATCCGTTCGCCTCCTTGCTCCGCGGCGGATTCACGAATGTCAATCCGGCTCACGGAGCCTTCTTCATCCTTGATCCGCAGTGGCTTCACAAATTTCAATCCGAATCGTAGAGCATCCCACCTTCTTGCTCTGTAGCGGCTTCATAGAGGGGGAGCTTCGCACCAGCAGCGGTGCGGTGGGGCTCTGTGGGCCAGCTTCGCGGGGCAGCCTCAAGGGCTTCATGCTTGCTTCTCCTCTTCCCAAATTTTGGTTCCAACAAATCTCCCCCCCCCCAACTTGGAGCCAAGGAGAAAATGAGGGTCAAAGTATGAGGTTCAATCACCAAAATTCATTGGTCAATTTCAAAGAAGACTCATGAAGGAGGCTTGCAAGGAGAAGAGGTGACGCGTGGACTGACCGCGCCGTGAAGCTCACTGTGGTCAGATGCGTTGCGAAGTGCAAGGGTTCATCGCCTATAAATAGGGGAAGATAACCTATCTTTTGTCTTTTCTCACCTCCATGTTTTGTCACTTAGTGCTCTCGATTCGTGAAGCTCCATGTACTCTGTGATTTCTCTTCATGGATCGAGTTTCCTACTTCGTGGTGCACATCGAGTATTTAGATCCAAGGCGGTGCACTCTGTAGCTTTTTCCGGAAGGTTGGGGTAGGGCTTTGCGATTTATTTTCTGGAATATACCTCCGTGAATGAGCTTTGCAGATGGGCTTCACAAAGGTTCTTCTCAAACTAGAACCTAAAAGGACCAAATTTCCAAAAAACTAATTGGTTCACCATGAGGTAGCTAGGGGGTCTTTGTAGATATTGACCAGAGGGAGGAAATGGCGGTTATCTTGGGTATAGGGTAGTTCATGCGAATCCATCCTGACCATAATTCACTATTAGAGCTACTGTCAGAGAGACAAAAAGAATATCTATTGTGTAGGAGGCTACCTCTATAAAGCTTTGGCCTAAGGGATGATGTCCTTATCCCTAAATCGAGTAGGGATGAGCTAGCTTATTGGTTCAGAAGCACTTTGTGCCAGTGCCAATGGTTCAGGGAAACTGATGGCCATGCCCAAGAGTACTTCACACCTGTCATCGCTAATTGTCTATAAAATCATGTGAACAATGTTTATGGGAAGGATCTATATCTAGAGACATATCCCCCGCTATACCATACCATTCTGAAGGATGCCTTGGGGAACCCGGGGAAGGGGTGGTCCGATGAGTGGGATCTATGCCAAGGCAGAAAATTTACAGATGATTGGGCCTGGGCCTACTGGGTAGGTGCCTCGTGTGAAGAGTTTGGGGCAGAGATGAGGAGAGTGGGCCTGTATGAGGTGTCTTGGAAAACCCAATTCAATATCTATCAGCTGAAGTAGCTGATGCTGGAGTTGCTGAGAAGATGTTCGTTGAGGACCAATACCTTTCATTTGCACCATGTAGAGGTCGGCATCATTCTATGGGACCTGCAGAAAATATCCGGGGTTCTAATACTAGGCGTGATGTATGATGAATTCCTCCCTATTATGGTTGCGTGGGAGGATCCATAGCAGATGTCACCACTAGTGATGGTGTTGATAAACCTAGTTTTGGGAGGGGATAAGCAGTCGGTGAGGAACGTCCACTTCAAATGGTGGTTCAAGTAGTTCTTGAACTTCTCAGAAAATAGGCAGTTCTCTATGAGGCCTCTGACTTTCCCGAAAGGGGGGTCAATGTGGCAAGGACCACTGGTACTAGAGGATCTTGGAGGATAGCCAGTGGAAGATATGGTGATTCATCATTGGTACCGAGAAGCAGCCAGTAGTCAGGTTGGTTGCATTCATTATGGAGCTCATATGTGGTTGGATCCTACAAGTGAGAGACACATACATGGGCATGTGTCCAAGCACATTTATCATGGAGTCCATGCTGGAGATAAGAGGATGAGTCAACCTTGGGATCTTGATGCTTTCCAAGATGTACAAGATGTTGTGTCACATCAGTGGGGGGAAGAATCCACAGAGAATATACAAGCCATTCCACCTCCTGTATGGGTAGATAGTGGCGCACGTTAGGGAGATATATGAATATCCAAACCACATCTCCCCTACAGGATCGAACTTACACCCATCCATTCTAAATGTTGTGGGGATATTTTCGACCAAGATGACCATGTAGGCGGTACTGAACCATGTATGGAAGGCAGTCGAGTTCAATTTTCACCTGTTCCCATTGCCAACAGATGTGTTCCCCGATGATGGTCGAGGAACGGAAGATCATCGATCCTACCTCCTGGCCTTTCGAGGTGGATTCCTAGTGGTACAAGTGGACTGCGAGTCCCTTTGTGAGTCGTACACCCTGCACCAGTTTGTGAGTCAATTTTGGTGTATGCAGTGTTTGACCTCATGGGTCTACTTGGGGGTTCTCCACGAGGATTACCTGTGTGTAATGAGGTAGATATGGCTCATGTTCACACGAGAAGATGGGAAGATGCGAAACGAGATACCTCTGCCCACGACCATCTTTGGACTGGTGAAAGAGCAGGCCAAAAGCTAGGAGGTAGCCTACCTTGGGGAGATGCTGAAGAAACCAACCATTCGGGCAAGCGATGGGGTGCCTCCCCAACCTCGGGGATGGGGCAGGAACACAGTGAGGACATCACTTGGTGGTGGGGATGTAGTGGAGGTGAGGCCCACACCGGTCAAAGGGGTGGTAGTAGAGGATCTAGCGGTGGTAGTAGACCTGGTAGTCCCGGAGGAGCATAGTCATCTGGAGGGGAGGCCACCAAGTATATTCCAAAAGATATCCACTTGGGCTCCAGGGAAGTGGTGGCTCCATATTGACATGTCAGAGAACACTGTATTTCTGGAAGCATAAGACATCTGGGATGTCAACTGGAAATTTCTCAACCCATCTAAGATGTGGCATCACTTAAACCATCTCGAGATGTATTTTTTGAGAATTGGCTCTGTTAGGGCCGACTTTGCAGTACCCCAGGCAGAGGCGGAGCAATACCTGGCTGAGTTGGAGTACTTCATGCACTTCCAAGGTGCCCCACGTCCAATGACGGGTCGGGTAAAAGTATTACTGGATCAAAAAGTCCCTTCGAAATTATCAGTAGCAGAATTGAGGGAGAGTTTCCCTCTACTAGAAGAATCATATGAATCCTCCTGGGGGGGAAGAGGTCGGTAGAGGGAGTCCTCTAGAGGAGGGTGAATTCGGTGATTTAGGCCCAGAACTTGAAGAGTTTACAGAGGCTCTTGAGGTAAAACCCTAATTATTTTCCCTGGGGTCCACTTCCAGGTTACTTTGGACTCCTCACTAATATTTGAACTTTGCAGGAGGGCCTCATATGCAGAACTCATTCTCGCCCCTCAATAGATGCAGTTTCAGGGCCTTTGGGATCTACGCCCACAGCTATGGTGATTACCGCATCCAACGGGTCCAGGACACCCGAAGTGGTTCTTCTTGAGTTTTTACACTTCCCGACAATATACTAAGGGCCATGCCTCAGGGTCCTAATAAAAACAACCTATAAGTGAGACTGACTATTCAATCTATGTAAGTCTCTTTTACAGAACTTATGACTGCCACCCATTGATCAGGTTAATTGATGTCAGCGCACTTTTTTTATATACACAGATCTTCAAATGGAATGGTCTACCTTTTCAAGGTTGGTTGGAGTTCCTAGAAGTGCCTTTCCCCAAGTAATACTAGTTTCATGTAAGTGGGTGCCCAAACTGACCATGTTGTGTCGCTCTCGATCACTAGTGGGACCGTTAGCAGGACAGAGCCTGAGATAATTGAGGTGGGATATGACGATGAAGATAGATCAGACAACATGGAACCTGTCATACCTGATAAAACACTAGATGTAGACCATTCTGAAAAGTTCTTGGGGGCATTCCTCGCATATGATCCCACTGACCCCTCATATCGGGATGAAACGGCCTCTGATGAGGAGGATAGAAAAATCACCCATCGTCGGTCATGCAAATTGATTAAGCGCTTTAATGATGAAGCTCCACAAGAAAAATGGATGGACCAAATGAAGAGGCTTTGACCCCAGCTGCGTGAACTGTGTGTTGGGGGAGTGGATGCCCTGCGTCCCCACATGCTCGTCCGAGATCTCATGGCGGAGAAGATCCGGGAGTATGACTGCGGCCTTGGTGTGGGTTGGTAGAGGAGAAAAGCGGTGAACATGCAGAGGCTCCAGGAGGTTGAAAATGAGATTCGGCGGCTGCTCGTCTGGGTAGATGAGCATTCCTCTTTCCTCACCGAATAATCAGAGCTCATATCACGGATGAAGGCCCAGCTGGCAAAGGCTGAAGAGAAGATGAACCAAGACATCATAGAAATGGATATCATCTGGAGTGACGTGGAGTGTACCCAGATTGTGGATGATGAGTTGCACCCCATTACTATCGAGGAGAAGCGGGAACTAAACAGGAAACAACAGATCCTGGAAACCACAATCTAGAGGGTGGCGGAGCTGCCACACTCTTTTAATAGGGTCAACCCATCCATGGGAGGTGTCGATCCTCGAGTACTGTGATGCATGTAACTTTTGAATGCACTTTCATGCTTTGATTATTTATGCTAGATGCATGTATGAGTTTGGTTATTCATTTTTTTTCTATTGAATATCAGTCCCTAAGCTCATGTGGGTCAAGCCCGATGCGAGAAACAAGGTATTACCACCTTGTTATTCCATCTGAATATAAGAGTGAAAACCAAACCTTGGGAATCCATGGTTTGAACAACCATTACATATTTCTTGAAATAAATAGGGAGGCATGACTGGAGAATGGAGGTCTCAGATTAGTCAAATTTGAATTTTCCCAACGTGCTCTAGTGCACGAGCAGGGTAACGCCAGGGGCATTAGAATCAATCTGAACAAAAGGGGTGGAAAGTGTGAATCACAATACACAAGATTCATAACATTGTAGGGATGGAATGATAATGAAGGATAATTTTTTACCATGTTCAAAACATATTATCCTTATTATGTTATCCTGAAATGGGAATAACAAATGAGGGCCAACCGATGACCATATTCGAAACACGAGGCCTGACTCAAAATGTCATACATTAGTCTTTCAAAAAATTATCATAGGATAGTAGGTGATCCATAGGCTGAGAATCCATACTATTAGGGGGTTCCTTTAGACATGAAAGAGGAAGAGGGTCCAAATAAAGGGCACGCGAAGCGTAAATGGTGGAGTGATGGGTTGTTCGGATGGAGTCCAACACTCTTGAAATTATTCCACTATGGTGGAAACACATTGGGGGGGCATCGGTCTAATTGGGGATCAAACTTACTTCCAAAATAGACCTCTCTGTCAATGACCTAGAATGATCTATATTTTTACATCATACCAATAAGGATGATAGACACGTATTTTAAACATAGTACAGTGAGGATGATGCACATAGTTTAAAGGTCATACTGCCTGGACCAGGATTGGGTCCAAGGGTCCATAAGGGTTAATGACCCTTGGCCTGGACCCAAGGTGAAATGTTTGGGAATCACTATGTGTCCCATGAAGATGAGAATCAATCCAACCATAGTTCTTGAAGCACAGTGTGGTCAAAGACCAATGCTGGTAGGGGGAACCCTCTCTAGCAAGGAAGCCGATGCATCCCATGGTTATTATGGGGCATCCTGAACTTGTTCAGGGTAGAGATATAGTTTAAAGTCATGATTCAATGAAATGGATGACCAGAAAGGAAATGTGTGGTGCAGTACATACCCCGACGTCAAAGAGGACCATAAGAGTCCACGCTACACCACACTCTCTCATGAGAATACTTAGGTTGAGGGACTAAAAGTGAAAACTGGGTTGGGCCCAAGATGGGTTACCTGGGAATTCCTACATATCCCATAAAGATGAGAATCAAGAAAAATGTAGTTCTAGAAGCATATTTTAATGACATGTGGGATGATGAAAGACATGTGTGACATGGTTGTGCCAGTACACGTCCAACCAAAACTACTAAGCCCACATGAGTCGCGTTCGATGTGGGAAACAAGCTGTAGTGATGGGACCTTCCTAGTACTAGGAGAAACACATTATAGGCAATGGGATGCTAGTTGAGTGACATACCCATAATGTTGACCCACAAACTTAACGCACCTAGATGTGTGAAGGGGTAAAGCCGAGTATGTTGGGATTCCACTTAAACATAATAAAGTGGGAAAATGTGAATCATAATGCTTGAGATCTGGACAGCAATGATGGTGGCGTGATGATAGGGGATAACTGGTGGCCATGTTCAAAACACAGCATTAATATCATGTTATCCTAGAATGGGGATAGAAAAATGAGGGTCGACCGCTGACCATATTTGAAACACGAGACATGTCGCAAATGTCATTCGAGGCCCTCAGGGATGTTGGCCCAAGACGGTAGGTAAGCTAATGTGACATGAGACCAGGCTGTAAAGTGGGTCCCTTCAGATGTGGAATAGGATGAGTATCCAAATAACGGGCTCACGAATATTGGACATGTAATGAGGGAATGTCCCTATGAAAATTCTACACTTCGGGCTCTTTTCCACAACGCATATGAGTATGAGAATAAGACTTATCAGATATAGGGAGTTGAGTCCCTTTCCAAGGACAAGGGTCCTAAGGTCATACACTCCTAGATTAAGGTCATAGAGTGGACCATTAAGTGGGGACTGGGTTTGATGGACTGTGCATAGCATGGAAAAGTAGCCAAACCCGACGCGTGGTTCCCATAGGAAGATCTTATTTTAAGGTCATAGAACTCAGACCATATTAGGAAAAGGCAAGGGATTCACATGGTGCGGATGTTGAAAAACCCAACGCAAATGGGGAAACCAATAGGTACTCACCACGTCACATACTTCCCAAGAAACCTAGGGCCAAGGGGGTGAGAACAAGGTAGGATTTAAGATCCCTGGGTCTGGACCCAAAGACAGAAAGTCTAGGCATTCCTACGTATCCCATGAAGATGGGAATCAATACACACATAGTTTTGAGGAAGGATGATGTGCAGTTTAACATCTTTCATCAAGGATGCAGAGTGTTCTTAGTTTATGATCATAGATCATGAACCATATATGGAAAGTAGTGAGGGAGACACATGGTGTTGTAGGTATAAAACCTGATGTGAATGAGGACATAAGCCCATACCACAATGTGCTCCCTGGGAAGATTTTAGGTCGAGGAACCAAAACTGAAAGTTAGGATGGGCCCAAAGAAAAATGTGTGGGAATTCCTATGTACCCCACGATGATGAGGATCAAGCCACATGTAGTTCTGAGATAGCATGGTAAAGTACCAATGCCTGGGATAATAAGGTTGTGCGGGTCTGGCCCTCGCACCAAAATAAGCGGTATTTGATAGATCTTGTTTTTCCATTAGGATATATGTGTGTTTTTTGTGAAGCGATGGACCTATAATGGAAATTCTAGGCATCGCCACACGAATAAATCTATATGAAGGCATTGAAAAATGGTATGGTGTGTGACCGATACCAAACATGGTGTTCTCTCAAATGAGGACACCACAATGTAGAGTCATTTTTCATCGTGTGGCCAGGATGATAAGGTCAGAGTTTAAAGTTGTGTGGTAGGAACAACCATGAATTTTAACATCATGCAATATAGACGTAACATTTTAAAGTCATGTGGGACTAGGAAGCATAGTTTAAAGTCATATGGCTCAGACATATGTAGGAGAAACGACATTCAAGAGGGGATGTGCTCGATGTGATAAAGAATACCTGACATGAATGAGGATGAGGTCCACATCACACCATGCGCGATTACAAGAATGAAACCTTAGCCCGAGGGGCCAGAAAAGGTTATAGAACATGGGGCAGGAGAGACTAGCTCTCAGAAGGGAAGTATGTGGTGCATCTTTTTCAAACTCGACGTGAATGATAGTATAAGCCCGTACATTCCACACCATGCAATCCTATAAGACTCGGGGCCTAAAAGGACAAACAGAAGTGATAATTAGTGAAATATGAGCTGGACCCAAAGACTAAGTTCTTGGTCATTTCTATATATCCCATGAGTATGGAAATCAATATAGACATAGTTATAATGAGACGATATATAAGGAGATCTTAGTTTAAGGTCTTAGAGCTTGGATCATAAAGAAGAAAGACTCTTCCAAGTGAGCATAGACCCTGATCTAATTCCTAATCCCACATTAGTCAAACATGGTACGGGAAACAAGGGATAAAGAGGTCTTTACAACACATGGGATACACGTAAAGGGTAAGTCAGTGCGGAGCCCCTAATGACACCTTACCGCGGCTTCATCCTCCTAATGTGAAAATGCGCACTGAGGGATAGTACCAAGAGTTTCAAAATTTCACATGGAAATGATGGGGTGGAGAATGATGTGAATCATGAAACTGAAATTTAAGGCTTGATGTGGTTGGCAGGATGATGGAGGATAACTATTGACCATGTTTGAAACACATCATCTATATCGTGTGACCTGAAATGGAAACAACAAATGAGCATCAACCACCGACCATATTCACAATGCGGGACTTATATCAATTTTTTGTTTGAAACCCTCATGGACATTAGCTCCTAATGTTATGAGAGACCTTGGGATGAGCATCCATTCCATTTGGGGGTCCCTTTGGTTGTGAAATATAATGAAATACCAATTGAAGGGGAACACGAAGCCTGAAAAATGGGTGAAAACATGTCTAGGTAGAATCTGACACTCCAGGTTCTGAACCAGAGTACTCCTGGGCACATTGTCAAATCATCGAAGAGGGTCGAGGGACCCAACTTAAGAGCAACCGACTAAAAAATATGAGTGTAGGGAAAGGGAGTTAAGGGTGCTCAGGAGAGAGAGGTATGTGGCGTGGTTTTTACAAACCCGATGTGAATGGGGACACAATCCCATACCACACCGTGTACCCCTCCCCAATAAGGACTCAGGCCAAGGGGCCATAATCATAAGGAGGTTTCTAAGATATGGGGACGGATCTGAAGACTTAGGAATTCAGGAAGTCCTACATATCCTATAAGGATGTTAATCAAGCCACACGTAGTTCTAGAGAAGGATATTGTGCAGTTTATCATCATGCATCTAAGATGATGGTGCTCTTAGTTTAAGGTCATAGGGATCGAACCAAGATGCCTAGTTTAATTTCATATGCATGGGAAATCTGAGTAATGAGGTTGAATAATTGTGCATGTGGAAAACCACAAATTGGTAATGATGATAGAGGATAACTGTTGACCATGTTCACAACACAGTATCTGTATTTGTGTGATCAGGATTTGGGGGAAGACAATTGAGCATTGACTGTTGACCATATTCGCAACATGGGGCTTGTATAAAATTTTTTTTGAGGTCCTCAAGGATGTTGGCCCAAATTGGTAGCAGAACCCATGTTCCAAGCATATACGTTTTTTGGGGGTCCTTTCAGATATAAAAGATGATGGAAACCCAACTGATGTGGAAAGTGAAGCATGGTGGGGCCTGTGCTCGTAGAAAGGATGATAGATAAAGGAGGGATGTCTCAAGGGGATATATGTGGCATGTCAAAATAGCTTGACGTGAATGAGTACATGAGTCTATACCACACCACAAAATCCTAGATGAGGACTTGGGCCAGGGGGCTGAAAGGGTCGAGGGACCTGAGGTTGGGATTCCCGACTAACTATATCCATATGATCCCTCATGCAGGTATTTCCTTACCTCATCTCATAATCCCACATGGGCAATACTCAGTTTGGGAAATAAGGAGTAGGACTAGGCTCTCCCCAGCACATAGGGGTACGACAGTTGGACTCACACCCCTGCCCGAGGCAGATTGAAGCTTGAAGAGACAACATGGAAGAATGAACCACTACACTCAATATTTAGGATATATGGGGGTGGTGACAACATCAAAGGATAGCTGTTGACTAGGTTCAAAACATAGAATCTATATCGTGTTACCTGAAATGGGAAAAAAATAATCAATCGCTGACTATATTCACAACACGGGACTTATATCAGCTTGTTGTTCAATGTCCTCAAGGGTGTTGGCCTAAAACAATAGGAGAGCCTTAGGATAAGTATCCATACTGTTCGGGGGAACTTTCGGATGTGAAAGTATAATGTATTCCCAAGTACAGGGAGTGTGTGAAGCATAAATGTGCCAGTGAAATTTAACATCAAGCATGATGATGAAATAAGTGGAGGTCTCTAGGGAAGGGAATATATGGTGTGGTCATAATGGATCTTTCATAAAGGAGAGAATAATTTGGCACCACACCATGTTTTCTAACCCAAGGGTTTATTTTGAAGTTAGGGCTGGGCCAATAGACAAAATGTCTAGGCATTCCTATGTATCCCATGAGGATGGGAATCAAGCCATACGTAGTTCTTGAAGGCTGTGTATTTTAACATCGTGTGGTAAGGATGAGGGAGAAATAGAAGAATGAGGAGGGTAACATGATGCAATCATCATAATCCTTACATGAGTTGGGGAAAAGAATCCTACACGACACCATGTGGGATCCTCTAAGAGAACTATACCTAGGGGGGATAGTTGAAGATGAAACTGGGGCTGGACTCAAGATGAAGCATCCAAGAATTCCTACGTATCCCATGAGGATGGGAATCAATCCATATATAGTTATCACGGTTTAACATCTTGAAAGATGACACACAGTTTAACATCTTGCAGGATGACATACATTTTAATGTCATGTGGGACAGTATATACTTTAACGTCATGTTGGATGACATACAGTTTAATGTCATGCAGGACAATATATAGTTTAACATCATGCGGGACAACATACAGTTTAATGTCATGCGGGACAGTATACAATTTAACATCATGTGGGATGACATACAGTTTAATGTCATGCGGTATAGTATATAGTTTAATATCATGCTGGATGAAATACAGTTTAATTTCATGCAGGATATTATATAGTTTAACATCATGTGGGATGGCATATAGTTTAATGTCATGTGGGATAGTATACAGTTTAACGTAATGCAGGACAATATACAATTTAATGTCATGTGGGACATTTTACAGTTTAAGTTCATGTAGGACCATACAGTTTAACGTCATGTAGGACCATTCTTGACTGACTGACTGAAAATTAACTTTTTTTATTATAGAAACACTTTTAATGAAAAATTGAGAAACCAAAGGAAGTTGCACCCAAAAATCATCCTCATACATACCTTTGAAAGCATCCTGCTCCCTCTCAGAGTCAAGAGCTGAATCCTCAGGCATGACAATAGATTGGTGGCTAAATGAGTGAGTGCGCATCCTACCCAACCTTCCTATCACCTCCTACCTACCAAATGCCTTCAAGGAAACACCAAGGTTAGACAACTCTCTTTATTGTCCTCACTTTTTTGGCTTTCGTATTGGCTGAATGTCATCCCTAAGGGCATCAAGATATTTATGGGCAACCACAGGTGCATCTAATTTAGTCTGAGCCCCCATGCCACCGGATGTGGATAGGGTAAAAGTGCAAATGGCTACAGCAATTTCCCTAGGCAAACTAACAACAACAACTACAATCCCTTTGGTGGTAGGTTTAGCCATTTCACCACACACAACATTGTCATAAGAAGGTCCAACACCCCCCCCCCCCCCCGAAATAAAAGAAATGCCCTTAACTTTAATATCACCACTCGGTGCCTTCAGAAATGGAGGAGCAAGAGGAACTGAACCAGGTAGACCAGAAGCAGAGGGGGGTTTGACAGGGATCGACATGGTTGGAATTGGTGGGAGTAGTTATATTCTCACCATCCATGGTAACCAGGGAGTAT
The DNA here is from genome assembly GCA_963277665.1 of Viscum album. NCBI lineage: Eukaryota > Viridiplantae > Streptophyta > Magnoliopsida > Santalales > Viscaceae > Viscum > Viscum album. Next base: position 281,894,971 of record OY728125.1, read on the forward strand.
GTTCCATTAGAGTAAACCTTTTGAATGATGTAAGGTCCTTCCCATTTGGTCTCCAACTTAGGTGGTTTCCTACAAGGTATCATTGGTGTTCTTAGGGCCAACACCATGTCACCTTGAAATAAAGAGAAAAGGAAAACTTTCTTGTTTAAATCTCTAGCTATCTTCTTCTTATGCCTTTCCAAATTCTGTATGGCATGAATCCTATCCTCGTCGAGCACATCCAAATCATCCAGACATATTTCAAATACTTTATCTGGCGCTTTCTAATCATAGACAGCTATACGCAATGAGGTAAATTGAATCTTGATGGGCAGGAAGGCCTCTGTTCCGTACAGTAGGTAATATGGGGTCACCTGGGTGGAATTACGAGTCGTCATTCGATAAGCTCATAGGGCATTGGAGAGCTTGTCCAGACAACTCTTCTTATTCTGACCAACCATTTTCTACAAAATTTTAGAGAGGGTTTTTTTTAATGCATCGATCTGTCCATTTTCCTGAGCATGATAACAGGAGGTATGGTTAGAACGGATGTTGTACTTAACGTACAATTTCTTCAACTCAGCTTCCCAGAAGTTCATGCTGTTATCGGTGAGGATGGCGTGAGGGGATACAAATCAGTAGATGATATTGGAGCTCACAAATTCAATGATGGAACGGGCCTTGACCTTCTTGATGAGAACTTCTTCTGCTCACTTGGTGAATAAATCCATTGCGGTCAGGATGAACCTGCACTGGCGAGTTGTCACCAGTGGATATGGTCCCATGACCTCGATTCCCCAGACCCCAAAAGGCCAAGAGTACTTGGTAGTGTAGAGAGGCTTTGGAAGTCTATGCATAAATTTGGCACGAATTTGGAATGCATGGAACCTCTTGGTGAACTTGATGCAGTCATGGATCATGGAGGGCCAAAAATACCGCAATCTCTAGATCAGGTGAGATAGTTTTGGCCCGGTCTAATGAGCCCTATAGGAACTGGCATGAACCTCATGCATGACTTGAGAAATATCAACTCCTTGGATGCAGTGGAGAAGAATCCCATCAAAACCAGGCTTTTAGAGGATATTCTCATTACCAAGACAGTCCTGAAGGGTAAACTGTAACATCCGACGTCAGATTCTCTTGCACTCGGCCCGATCCGCAGGGAGATTGCCATTTTGGAGATACTCGACAAAGGGGGTTCTCCGGTTCGGAGTCACCTCAATCACGACATCTGGGGGACCTAGAGGTCCTAATGTAGAGGTGTTGGTGGTATAGTGTCTTACCTGTGGGCTATCATCATCATCTAGAATGACGGGAGTAATAACTCCTCAGTATTCCACATGGATAATCAGATCATCATATTCAATCTCTGTAAGTGATGCATCTATGTTGGCCAAGGCATCAGCTCGACCGTTCTGGGATCGAGGGACATGAGTAACTTTTGTTTGTGATGGGAACTGAGCCATTAGATGGAGAGTGGATTCAAACAATAGTACAAGCTCTGGATTTCTGAATACATAGTCATTGTTGATCTGCTTGATGACTAGTTTGGAGTCCCCTTTCACATGAAAGTGGGGAACATCAGTCTCAAGGGCCATCTCAAATCCATTAATGAGAGCTTGATACTCTTCCTCGTTGTTGGTGTAGCCTTCTGACAATAGGAATGAATATAATAGAATGGCTTGTCTTGGGGTAATGAAGACAATACCTAGGCCTACTCTGTTGAGTCTGGGTTCATTGAGCCTTCTGTTGGTGGGGCTCTAGGAAGCACCGTAAAAGTGCATTTTCTAGCATGGAATGGCTTGGTCTACCAAGATAATTGCATCATCAGGAAAATCAAGGTCCAAATACTGGTCCATGGGAGTTGGATGAGCGGTGAGTAAATCTTCCAATACTTTCCCCTTGACATCCTTTTGAGGAACAAACTTAATGTCGAACTGCTAAAGGATTACTGTCCACCGAGCTAGATGGCCTGTCAACATGGGGCAGTTCAAGATGTACTTCAGTGGATCTACCTGAGAGACCAACTGTACCTCATAATTTTGTAGGTAATGTCGCAATTTTTGTACTGTGAATACCAACTCAAGGCATCTATTCTCGATAAGGTGGTATCTAGTCTCCGCATCAAGGAGCATGAGACTGGGATATTATACACTATTCTTTATCCCCCCGTCGTTCCTATGGGACAGAAGGGTGTCGAGATACCATTCTAGAGTGGTCATGTTAAAGACCAGTAGCTTCCTGGAGACAAGTGGAATTAAGAATGGAGGTTAAAGTAGGTACTACTTGATTTCCTAGAAGGTAGTTTGAAATTCTTCATTCCAATGGTAGGCAGTTCCCTTCTTCATGAGCCAGGAGAAGGGCTTACACTTTCCAGCCAAATTCGCAATGAATCAGCATATGTAGGCCAAGTGGCCTTAGAAACCTCGAATCTCCCATAGGTTGCTTGGGGGAGACATCTGGATAATTTCCTTGATCTTCTTCAGGTAAATTTTGAAGCTCATGTATCTAACAATTAATCTGAGAAACTTTTAAAAGGTGACCCCGAAGGTGCACTTCAATGGATTCATCTTCAGGTGATGGGAAAGAAGGAAGCCTAACACTTTCTCAAGGTATTTGAGATGGTCCTAACACTTGCGATATTTGACCACTAGATCATTCGCATAGCATTCCAACAATGTTTTGAGGATCTGTTTAAATATGTGATTCATAGCCCGTTGGTAGGTGGCACCTGCATTCTTTAAACTGAAGGTCATGACTTGGTAACAGAAAGTACCTTATGGTGCCCTGAAGGATGTAGACTTATCATCCTCAGGATCCATTCAGATCTGGTTATACCCAGAGTACCCATATATGAAGGAGAGGGCTTGGAACCCAGTAGTAGTGTTGATCAACAATTTCATCATAGGAAGGAGAAAATCATCCTTCAGACACTGACGGTTGAGATCCCAAAATTCATTGCAATCTCTAATATGTCTGTTATTCTTCCTGATAGGCACAATGTTGGCTAGCCATTTGGGGTATTGGACATCCTTAATGAAATTGGCTCTGATGAACTTATGAACTTCTACCTCAACCATGGCATCGTGATATGGGTGAATCTTTCTAGGAGACTTCTTGAACTCGTGATGATTTGTCGAGAGACTGTGGCGGTGGATGGATACCTGAGGATCTAGTCCTAGAATCTCATCCTAACTCCAGGTGAATACATCATGGTGTTGTTTAAGGAAGTCCATGTACTATTATTTCTCCTCAAGGGTCATTGTGGAACTGATCAATGTGGGTTTCAGGTCCGCCTTGCTACCGAGGTTCACCTATATCAATTCATTGACCATGGTGAAGACGCCCTCTTCAAAGGTGGGGGGAGAATCCTATAAATCTTCTTCTTCACTTATGGAGGAGGGATACTCGGCAAAAGGAGTTTCCTCTGAGTCGATAGATCTCGATGGGAGGATGGTACCAGCCTAAGTAGCAGTGGACACTTCATCAGGGGTCTCCTATGCAGTCAAAACCATAGCGATGAAGGTTTTTGATCTGATCCCATCTGGTCTTCAGCCCAAGGGGCCACACTTGATGATATCAAAGCAATACTGGAAAGTTGGATTAATTTGGTTTATCCCAGCCTAGAAAAACAAGAAAGTATGATGTATTAATGTCGCCATGGGGAAGACATCTTGATACCTTATGGGAGTAGGAGGCTCCGGGATCACCTTACCCTGATTCGTGTAGGAGTATGAGGTGATCTTCAGGCATCGATTAGACTTGTAAATGTGTTACCCCCTCATTCCAGAAACAACAAAACATTTTCTCATGTCCATGGTTGTAGCCTCCAATCGGTGGATTGGAAATATGTAGGCATCATCTAGATCTATCCATGGGTCGGTCACAGTCATGGCATGCTCATCCTCGTTAGCCTGAAACTACTTGTATTTGCTCTTATAATATTCAGAATCCAGATAGTGGGATTCACAAGAGGAAAAGGGAGATGCATCACCTTGAAGTATTCCCACTCGCCCATTAAGGGAGCACTTGAGGCACTGATGATATAAAGAAGGAACCGCCACATGCAGGTGGATTCATGGCCTACCCATCAATGCATTGTAAGCAGTGTCCTACGAGACAACCATGAAATTGGTGCTGGAAACTAGGCCACCAAACTGGGTCTTCAAGTAGATCTTGTCGACCAATGTATGTTTCATCCTATCATATCCTTTTATTCTTAGGTCAGCATGACTTAGATCATCCTCGTACAACCCCAGTTTTCACAGTGTCTGAGTCGGTATTAGGTTTATCCCGGATCCTGTGTCGACAGGACAGTGGAGAACCTCTACGCCATTAAACTGGCTAGTGATTTATAATGGGTGAATGTCCCCTGTATGGAGGATTATTCATATTATCTAGAGAATGAGATGATGGCTTGGAATTCATCATGCTCGACCGCCTCATCATGGAAGGATTTTGCGGCTGCTAACTCCATCTCAAACTGGAAGGGGCTTCTTAAAGCCTCAGCTAGGGCTTCATCCATATCTGCTGACAGGATAAGGGCCTCAAAGATGGAGATTGTTGTAGTAATGCATACAATATTATTGAGGACATCATACTTCCATGTCAAGTGTGAACTTCTACTTACAGGTGGTTGCTCTATGATAGGAGGTATAGTGGGCCCTGCCCACTAGACCGGTGGCTGACTGGTGCTAGGAATATCTCGCTGCTCACTAGTCAAAGCCTGTGGAGTGACCACCAGATGAGGGTCCAATGAATAATACCGATCCATAGCGGAGCATGGTTGATCGTGGCATGATCAAGGTGGCTTTTCCTAATCAAGCAGCACAAATGGTGGCAAAGGCGGATCTAATGATATCATATGAGAAGGTTGTGCGTGCTGAGCTCTACACTGGGTCTGCTGCCTGGTTTCAGTATCATGCACATCCTGGTTGGAAATAATGATAGAGGCACTCCAAAGACCCATATTTCCACAGCTCTATCGACACTGACGATGGTTGGGAACATTGGGAGGATCCGCCTAGCGCTCCTCACTGTCAGAAATCATGTAGGGCTTTACCAGCTCTACAATATTAATTGAGGCATACCCTTGACCATCACTTGAAGAGTCATCCACTAATTTATGGATTCTAGGAGGAACCACCATCTTCAGGGGGCATGAAATTGTTGAGATTACTGGATGACGACAACATTGGTGGGGGAATTTATTTTCCCTTATATTTCTAGTGATTTCTCTTCTAGGAAGAGGATGGCTAAGTCATTCACCCAAAATTACTGGCGGTGGATGGAGCACTATCTTCTGAAGGTTTGGATTGATTCAGGCATGTATGGATAATACCGTGAGCACAGGAGACTATCTTACACGCCATCTAATCATCATACTTATGGGAACCGTGGTTAGAAACCTGAGCTGTTGACACAAAATTATTGGTAGTGGATAGAGTAGTGTATTCTAAAGGTTTGGATCAATTCAGGCATGTACGGATAATATCGTGAGCATGGGAGACTATCTTATGAGCCATCAAATCTTCATACTTCTGGGAACCATGGATAGAAACCTGATGCCACTCACCTTCGCTATCACTGCTGTTGTATGGCTTCATGAAAACACATTCCACCTATTCTGGAGTTGTGCCTAACCAAACTATATTGTTATCCACCTGGTTTTGAATCCAGTATTTAAACACATAGCATTGTTTAAGGGTGTTACCTAGAATCTGGTGATAGGGGAAGTAATTAGGGTGATCAGTGGGTCTCGCCTCTTATGGCCTCCTGCATTTAGTAAAACATACAATCCCCTATTCTAATGCACTTCGAAAACAATCGAGAACTTGATCCTTATTGAACAAGTAGGTCTGGTTCCTCCTATCTAGGAAGGGGCCCTGGGAACCTAACCCTGACTAGGTTCTTGAGGATCCTATTAAGGAGGTGGAGCCTAATTATCTCACCTAGGTGGTGGCGGCGCATTTCACGGGGGCACCTGCCAATTTTGAGGTGGTCGCTGCTAGGCCAGAGGTTGCACCTGAGGTGGAGGGCCTCTATGAGACTATAGAGGTGGCTCCATTGGTAACAACTATAGTTTCCTGGGAACCTCTATTTGAGCCATTGTGGTAGGCTCGACCCTGGTGTCCCTTCTCGTATGGATTTTAGGAGACAACGGATGTGCCTGTATGGCCTATTTCAAGGCTTCTTCTAGGAGATGGTCCTTATCAGAGAAGTCACAGAATCCCTCGGGGTAGTTTTGGGTGATGAGAGAGGGGACCAGTTCTGTCTTGACATTCCCTACGCACATCATCAGTAGTTTCTCCTGAGTCGGTGGCATGTCAAGGGAGTATGTGAGCCCTTTCCACTAGGAGAAAAATTCTGCAACGCACTCATCAGTCCTCTTCTTGCACTTGAAGAGGTTTGCGATGCTCGTCTTCCAAGTGGTGGAACTGAATTGGTAGAGAAATTTCCTATGGAGTTCTTCCCAGCTGGCTACTAATCGGATGGGTAGCTAGTTGTCCCAGAAAAACGTAGGCCCTTCTAATGTCTGTACAAAACAACAGATTTTGGCGGCCTCCTGCTGCGCTGGAGTTCCCAACATGGGTACTGGCATATCATCCACCCACACCAGATATATATTTCCATCAGGAGGGATGGACACCTATCACATTTTCAATGCCTCGAGGTGGAAAATGAGTGCAACTATTGGAACATCTAGGTAGCGGTTCCTATCTTGAATGGGATCCCTGGCCACCAGTATGTTGGTGAATTCTTCAACATGATAAGCAAGCCCAACATATCATGGAGCGGATGGCGGAATGACTTGTGCAGTAGTTGGGGGAACCTGAATTGGGTCCCAGGGTTTGTCGTGCCACTCCAGTGGATTGGGCGACACATACCACACCCTCTTGCCATAAGTTCTTAACTCGACCCTATCTGGGTGAGGAAGGTGTTCAGGATCACCTGGAAGTAATTTTCCAGGGGAAGTTGTGTCTGCCCCTGTTGTCCCAGCCGAGGATCACCATAGTCCGGTTGTTTCTCTACAGTTCATTCAGCAAGGAGGTCGTCAGCCATCTTCTTGTGCTCTTCAAGTTACTGATGCAGTAAAGATTTTTCAGGATTGTATTTCGTCTTATGCACTGAGAAAGACAGGTCAGAGGGTTTGACAGATCCAATGTGCTCCTTAACTTTTTTGGGATTTAAGCTAAGAACCAACACCTCAGTGGGAACGAGAATACCCAACAGATTTTCTGTTGATGAGTAATCCTTCCCAACAGGTCCAATAGGTGTGATACTCTCTTGGGGGGTAGGTCCTCTATATCACCCAGCAAATTGGGATGACGCTGGATAGAACTGAAATGGAGGGTTGTGTACTACCCCTAGCCATATATTTTCACGTGGGGAGAAGTCTCCTTGATTATTCTTCATAGCACTTTAAATCTATGAACACATCGTTGTTGGAGGGTCTTATGGAAACCTAGTGACTCAGGGCACTAGGACATGGAGAGTACGGCCAAATCAACCAAACTAAATTGTTGGTCGATGTATTTGAAGTGTGCCTGACTCTTGCGGTAGCCCACTCATCGATTTCAAAGATATAAATGAGTTGCCCATAGGGTCTGGCAAAAGAATCTAACCTCCTCTTGGGTGAGTGCTTCTAGTGCCCTGAAATTTGGCACTACAAGTGGCCAAAACATCTCTGGGAAATGGTATGTTGTGAGAATATCCCACAAGATCCTTGGTCCAGATTTGGGGTTCGATATTTCATTGACCCACTCATCAACTAGAGACGGTTGGGGAACTGGTAGTGGTACTGAATTAGACCGTTGAGATTGAAAGTTGGCCGGTGGATAATACAACGAGTGAGCTAACAATCCACCACATCTCAGGCTATCCTCTAAAGAGTGTAGTGACTTTTCCACCACATCATGGTAAGACAGGATAGAGACCAAAGTTTCTGGCATAGGGACTATAGGTACTGGAGATGGACCATGCTACTACTCATCCACCATTAGTCCCTAGAATAGCTCTCTATGATCTTTGGTTGAGGAAGAGAGCGCTTCTAATGATGATGGTGGTGATTACACAGCCGGAACCTATGGAGTTTCCAAATTTTCATCCTCCTAGATATACCTGCATAGGGAGGCGGGAATTTGATGGTCCTCACATTTAGGAAGAATGAGGTTGATGCACCTTATTTCTGCTTCGTCCTTTGACATGGAGGATCCAGGTGAGGGTTCCATCGCTAAGTCGTATTCTGCCTCAGAATCTGAGAAGCAGATTGGTTTAATCTCAGTCTGAATCTTCTCGGTATTATTTTTATGGCGGAAACTAACTTCCCTATTAACCCAGTATGGTTCTTCCAGATAGGGTAAATTTCTAGCATGAGGAGGATATTTGGCCATACTAGTGTTGGGTAGAGAGTAATTCTGCATGAGTGAGATGGGGTATTAGGAGAACCTGGGAATATGTAAAAGGGAATATGAGGAGGACCTCTTTATCCACTATATAACATGCGGAGGGAATCCTGTGGAAGTAATAGAGTGGGTAGGACCTCCGCTGGAGCTTATAGAAGCATGGGTAGGACCTCCATTCTTGTTTCCCCTAGCAGTGTCAGTGCGAGGAGGGTCCCCGTACTGGTTAAGTAGAACACGGGTAGGACCACCATGTTGGGTGCTAATGAAGTGAAGATGAACCTCAAACCTCAGATTTATGAGGTGAGGAGGAACTTTTTCGACCGCTGTAAGGACATGGGGGAGCCCCCATGATGGATATTGACAGGATGTGTAACATCTCCACATCTACAACCTGTGGTAGGAGGAATGACCCCATACACGATGTCATGAGCACGGAAGAGGATTTCATACTAAGTGTCACTTAAATGGGGAGGACCCTCATTAGTATTGAATGTAGCACGGGGTGGAACTCCACACCAAGCTTGGAAGTGGGGAGGAACCTCTTTCTCAATGGTTTCGGTATGGGGAGGACCTCCGTACCGGGTATCGTTGTTGCGGGTCATTCTGCAGCTAGCAATACATGTGCTGGTGATCAAGAGAGTCGACCGAGACTGCCTGTGGGGCGGTTGGGGACTCGATCCGGGTTAGGTATATAAGTTCCACTACTTATAATAGACAGGGGATAATGATATATGTCGATGGTGGAAATATCCACGGTAGTTGTTGACGTTGACACGCCTTGGTGGGAATCCTCCTCGGCCTATTTCTGACACTGGTGTTGGGTCATCCAAACTGGGGCCAGTGGTGCAAGCGCATAGCTTACCTACTCCTCGACCTGTGGGGATGGGTGGTGGCAATAGCATGGCCTGGTGTCCCTCCTTAGGAACCCCTAAAATGGGATCCCGGTCGGGCTAGCTCGGACGTCCCCAACCCATCGGCGTAGGGGAGGGAGTCATCGAAATGTTTCAGGTAGAGGATCCTGAAACGGTTGTACGTTGGAGTGGGGAGCAGTGGCTACCTATGTGGCCCTTGGGGGTGGTGGTGGTGATGAGGTGTAGATGCCTCTAAATCTTGTAAGTCCATATCCCAAGTCGGGATAATCTCCTCCTCCTCGTATCGACGGACGAGGTCGCTTATCACCCTTTGTTGAATGAATTCAGAAGAGTAGATGGGGCATGGGTGCCAAAAAAATGTGGTTGTAGAAGGCATCACAGAAGCAGTAGAGCCACATGAGATTGTTGTGTTAGCACTGCCCCTACCCCTATGTCGGTGGAAATACGACGATTGATTTCTGGTTGCGGTAGCTTGGGTCCTATAAGGTAGGGAGATTAAACTATTAGCACTATAAAATGTAAATCTACTTCTAGTTCCCCAGCATCATTATGTCTTCCATTGCTGGTAAGAAGGATCTACAGTGACAATGTTGTAGATCGAGATGTACAACATTTAAACTACCCCAACTTCTGGTGAGTTTCACACCAGGCCCACTATTTTCTTGGTGGGACCTGGTGCTGAATAACTAGATCCAATGATATGCTAGTCCATTGATGTCTCGAATGCTACTAATCTCTACATTTAGGACAATAACTTCATGTCGGGTTCACCATTTTTGTTTTTAATGCTTTCTCTGGGGCGCACGCATCCGTCTATCGAGGGTGAGGACGTGTTGTTTTCTTCCTCGCATTCCCACTTTCCAAAGGTAGGTGGCATCCATAGCCAATTTAGGTAAATTTTCTCCTTGATCAAAATGGGATGATGGGATGACAGTTCCTCCTTCTCTAGATTCCTCCTTAGAACTCGTCACCTATTTCAAGTCTCTCTTATATATTAATAAGTTGTTCATGAATCTCTTCCTAATGTCATGTCTTCATGGATTTCGGTTAATTACACTGCTTCTATTAGTACATTCCAAGGGGTTCGTTTAGGGAAGAAACCTTTGATCGGGGGAGTAGTCACATTGGACATCACTGGCATGTCTGGACACTGGAACACTGGAACAACTGAGTTTCTTCCCCTTATGATAGGGCTTCTCAAGGGTGCGGAAGCCTGAGGAATCCCACATCAAATGAGGGGAATTATATTCCATGGGCATGTTTTTGATATTTTCCTCAGATTACCATGTTTAACACAGGGTATTCCATAGGTTTAACATCTAGCAGAGATGGATCAGACTGATCAGAACGCTGATAGGAGTGGATCAGGTGGGTGCAACCCCTGGAGGGAACACTGATGCTGGGGATAATGCGTGGTTAGTTACCTGATTGTTGCTAGAGAGAATAGTGAATAGGTGAATGGCATGACCTCACCTGGATTTGGTGGCCCAGGTATGAATTAATATGGATGATGGAGAGTTGAATGAAGTTTTGGGGAAATTAGATGGAACCGTAGCGAATGTGATGGTAGTATTGGGCTTGTGCCTCGAAGATACTTCCTACATATCTCCATGGTAGGGAATAAAAGTACGCATAGTTTGGTGGGGGTTCTAAAATCTTACCATTGGTTGGGGTTCCAACGACTTACCATTGTTTGGGGTTGATAACAGCTTACCACTTATTGGGGTTCCAACGTCTTATCGCTGAATAGGGTAAGGTTTAGTGCCATGCGGGACAAAAAGGTGTGTACAGTTTAGCATCATGCATAACGGGAGTGGACCGAGGTGGAGTGGTCGGGATTGATGGGAGTTGGGCTTGAACCTCAGGGAGGTTTCCTACATACCTTTCCTTGGCAAGGATCAAAGTCCATGTAGTTCAGAATGTGTTGGGAGAACCGATGTGAATGGGTTAAGGACCAATAGTTGTTGGGATTGAACCTCGGGGAGGTTTCCTACATACCTTGACTTGGAACGGATCAAATTCCACATAGTTCATGATGGTTTAGTGAACTGACGTGAAGATTTTTAGAACCAATGGATGGTGGGCTTGAACCTTAGGGAGGCTTCCTACGTACCTTGCCTTGGCAAGGATCAAAGTATTCATAATCTAGGATGGTTTAGTGAACCAACGTGAAGATAGTCAGAACCAATGGATGGTGGGCATGAACCTCAAGGAGGCTTCCTGCGTACCTTTTCTTCGCAAGGATCAAAGTCCACGTAGTTTGGGATAGTTTGGTGAACCGACGTGAAGATGGTCAGAACCAATAGATGGTGGGCTAGAACCTTAGGGAGGCTTCCTATGTACCTTGCCTTGGGAAGGATCAAATTCTTCATAGTTCGGGATGGTTTGGTGAAATGACGTGGAGATGGTTGGAACCAATGGATGGTGGGCTTGAACCTTAGGGAGGCTTCCTACATACCTTGCCTTGGAAAGGATCATAGTCAGTGTAGTTTGGGATGGTTTGGTGAACTGACATGAAGATAGTTGGAACCAATGGATGGTGGGATTGAACCTTAGGGAGGATTCCTATGTACCTTTCCCTGGAAAGGATCAAAGTCTGTGTAGTTTGGGAGAGGTGTTGGTGAACCGACATGAAGGGGGTATGGACCAACGGTTGTTGTGCTTGAACCTCAGGGAGGATTCCTACGTACCTTACCTTGGCAAGGATCAAAGTCCATGTAGTTTAGGAAGTGTTGGTAAACCGACATGAAGGGGGTCAGGACCAATGGTTATTGGGATTGAAACTCAGGGAGGTTTCCAATGTAACTTGACTTGGAAAGGATCAAAGTCCATGTAGTTTAGGAGAGTTTTTGGAGAAATGATGTGAAGTGTTCAGGACCCATGGGTGTAAGGCGTGAACCTCTGGGAGACTTCCTAAGTACCTTGCCTTGGCAAGGACCAAAGTCCACATAGTTCAAAGGGTGTTGGTGAACCGATGTGAAGGGTTCGGGACCAATGGTTGTTGGGCTTGAACCTCAGGGATTTGTCCTACGTACTTTTCCTTGGAAAGGATCAAAGTCCACATAGTTCAGGATGGTTTTGGTGAACCAATGTGAAGATGGTAGGAACCAATGGATGTTGGGCTTGAACCTCAGGGAGGCTTCCTACGTACCTTGCCTTGGCAAGGATCAAAGTCTGTGTAGTTCGAGATAGTTTGGTGAACCGAGGTGAAGATGGTCGGAACCAATGGATGGTGGTATTGAACCTCAAGGAGGCTTCCTACGTACCTTTCCTTAGAAAGGATATAAGTTCGCATTGTTCAGGATGGTTTGGTGAACCGACATGAAGATGGTAGGAACCAATGGATGGTGGGATTGAACCTTAGGGAGGATTCCTACATACCATGCCTTTGCAAGGATCAAAGCCCACGTAGTTCGGCATAGGTTATAGGGCTTACACTTTAGGGCATCCCAAAGAGGATTCTATGGTCAATGCTTACTCTAAGCCCACATGAGTCATGATCGGTGTGAGAAACAAGAGGCAGCAAGGACTTGACGATCACGTCACAGAAGGTGCGTCCGTGGGAAGTGGAGTGGGGCTTCCACATGGTTAGTGGCCCAAAGAGGAAACAGGGGCTTACTCATGGTTGGAAGCCCAGGGAGATGGATATTGGGACTTACTCTGCGGTGGAGGCCCAAGTGGCAACAAAGCCCAACGGGAGAGGGGCAGGATGATGAAGGTCTCGGTGCCCATCCCCCCCTCTGGTCCTTGGCATGGAAAAGGAAATGAGGAGTAATAGTACTATCTCCTACAAGAAAGGATATGGGCATACACCAAGATGGTTTCACTTCCCCCATGAAAATACGTCGCTCCAGTAAAGAGGATCTCATTCCATGTGAGGAAGATTTCACTCCCATGGAGATGAGCGGGCGTGGAGAATATCTGAGACGGGGAACCCCACATATGATGCACGTGGTGGGGACACAGTTTAAAGTCATGTACTGAGGATGATGGTTCTTAGAACTTTAACATCATACATCTCGAATGAGGTGGGTTCACTCCGTACCCCTAGGACTTACATAACTCATACCCACCCGCCCATGGGGAAGGGAAAGAATTAGCAACGTCATGGTGTGGGGGTGTCGTGGAGTGATCCAATGAGGGGACCATGTTAACATGGCTATGAAAAGAAGAAATATCCATTAGTGTGCCTATGCAAAGAAGCATAAGGCTAATAAACACAATGGGAAGTACCACCCAAGCGACTTTGAAATCACTTCGTACAAACCAGGAGGGTCGCACGAGAAGAGGAGTTGCGGAGCAAAGGGGTTCACAAGTAAAAGCCTCGTGAAGCTCTAGTGCTCCCTGTAGTGGCGGGGATTTGCGAAGTGGTATACTTCACAAAGTGAAGTGGCCTAGCCTAGTCATAGGAAATAGGTGCATATAGAAGGTGCTTCATGAAGTGGAAAGGCATCCGTGGAGTAGTGCTTCGCAAAGGAAGGGTGCCCTGTGAAGCGTAGCATTGCGAAGCAATGTGCTTCGCGAAGCACAGTGACCCTACCTTCTCATGTGGGTTACATGTGTGTTCACTAGGAAAGATCTAACATTATTCACACATGAAGTATAGGGTAAGGATGAAATAATATCTACTTTATATTTATCAACCTCTATCCCATGTTTTGACACTACATGCCCTAAGACAATCCCATGCTCTACTGTGAAATGGCACTTTTCAAAGTTCAAGACTAGATTCTTCTCAATACAATGATTCAAAACTTTTCCTAAACTAGAGATACAATCATCAAATGAATACCCATACACTATAAAATATTTCATAAATACCTCCATGATGGTCTCAAGAAAATCATAAAAAATACCGACCATACATCTCTGGAAGGTACCTCGGGCATTGGAAAGTCCAAATGGTATCCTCTAATAGGCAAATGTACCAAATGGACAAGTGAATGTTGTCTTCTCCTGATCCTCTGGATCAAAATGAACTTGAAAATATCCATAAAATCCATCCAATAAACAATAATATGTATTCTCATCTAGTCTCTTAGACATTTGATCAATAAATGGGTCGAGGAAATGGTCCTTGTGAGTGGATTGATTTAGTTTCCTATAATTGATACACACTCGCCAATTTTTTTCACCCTCATTGGAACTAACTCTTCTCTATAATTTTTAAAAACTATAACACCACTTTTCTTAGGTACAACCTAAATAGGACTTACCCACTGTGAATTTGAAATGGGGTAAATTATACCTACCTCAAGAAATTTTTAAACTTATTTTTTTACAACTTTCGTAAGAGTTGTATTTAGTCTCCTTTGTGGATACCTCACTGGTTTAGCCCCATCCTCTAAAAGAATACTATGCATTCAAATGGAGGAGATAATACCAGATATGTCAACCCAGTTCCACTCAATTTCCTAAATGTTCTCCCTCAAAAGATTCAAAAAAAATTCTACATGTTCAAACGGGATATTGTTAGCAATGATAATAGGTAATTTCTCACCACTTAACAAGTATGAGTATTTTAGATTTGGTTGCAATGGATATAGTTCCAATGTATGGGGTGATATATGGATGGATAAATTAAAGCAACTAAAATATGTGCACAATGAACATCATTATTAGAATATAAATCATTGAAATCATTGAATAAATCATCAAATATATCATCATACTCAACCACCATGTCATTATTAGAGTTATAATTATCAAAATTAAGATATGAATCCATTTAAAAATTAAATCTAAGAGTGTTTTGTTCATTATAAATAGGTGTGGAAGTGATCTTAGACATCAAACTGAAACAAATACTCATAATCTCCCTAATCATAGGACAATAAAATTCCATGGGTTTTTTTTAGTGGTTCAAAATGGGAGAAAAAATCATACTGGTACTCTGAGGGTACTTCATGGAGTCCATATCATTAAATATCACAACATCATCTCCAAAATCCATCGAAAGTGTGACATAATGAACATTTATGATAGTCTTTTCAATTTTGATGATAGCCCTACCTAAGATAATGGGAGAAAAAGAATTTTCCTAATCATCCACCATGTTAAGAACGTAGAAATCTACCGGAAAGATCATGTCTCTTACTCGAACAAGTACACCCTCAAGGACTCTTATTGGATATGTTGTAGCTTTGTTCGCCAACTGAACCACTAATCTCTTCAGATTAAACTCACCAACCAGTAAATAAGAGAATATAGGGTGAGTAATCACATTTATGGAAGCTCCCAAATCACAAAGAGCATCAAAAAAGTGAAACTCCCCTATGGTGCATGGGATGGTAAATGTCCCCAGATCCTTTCACTTTTTTGGCATCTCTAGAGTTGGTGTAATGAGTGAGGACACATTCCTTCCAAGATTGATCCTATCATTTACTTTGATCCCTCTTTTATTGGTATAAAGTTATTTTAAGAATTTGGCATACCTTGGGATTTTCTTAATTTCTTCAAATAGAGGGATATCGATCTCAAAACGCTTGAATGTATCCAAAATAGATTTTTTCATTGCCTCTTCAGCCATATTCTTAGTTTGTACAACTAATTTTGGAAATGTAAGGGGTTAAGGAAGAACATCATCAATATTTTTCTTACCTTTGTCTTTATCCTTGGTTTTCTCATTAGTGGTTCTTGAATGGGGCCTCTCCAAAGTTGAGGTGAATCCTGGTGGAATGACAGGTGTAGATGTATCAGTTGTTTGCTTGCCACTTCTCAATGTGATGGAACTAACATTTACCTTGGGATTTGGGGTATGTTGTGAAGGAATATTTCTGGAGTTCTTACTTACCAGTTCATGGAGGGCAGTGGAAATCTAGAACATTTGAGTTTTCAAATCCCTCAGCTCCGAACCTTGAGTCTTCAACTCTTTTTGTTGATTAAGAATAATTTGTTTCAAAAGTTCATCAGTGTTAGAATATAACTTAAGTGGGATATTACCTTATGGTTTTCTTGTTGATTCTTGAGCTTCAAATCACCTTTGTGGTTGTTGGAAACCCTACTGGTATGGTGGAGTCTACTAGAAATTTTATTGAAAAGGGGTCCTATGTTGTTGTCCAGAGCTATACCTCATGTATGATTGATCCTTCCACCCTTGGTTGTATGTTGGAGAAAAAGAATCATACTTCTTTTGGGGATTTGGTTGTTTTTCTTGCTAATATGGTCTCCCAAGGAATAATGTTGAACAATCTTCTGTCTCTTGTAGTTAGGGAAACAATCAGTTGGGTGGTCTGTTTCAGTGAAAATGCCACACGGACTCACAAGAGTGGGTTGGGATGTATTCTGAGCCAAAGAAATATTCCTCACCATAGTGGTCAATTCTTCCAACTTATTATCAATCAAATGATTTTCAAGAGAGTAAGGACTTACCTGATGTACTCCTCTAACATGTGGTGTACCTCGATCGCCAAATTGTTGGGACTTTTGTGCCATATTGTCGATCAATGCACATACAGCTACTGGGGTTTTGTAAACCAATTCCCCTCCATCTACGACATCCACCATGCTTCTCTCCATAGGTTTGAGTCCTTCATATAAGTACCAGATGAGTAGTTACTCACTAATTTTTTTATTTGGGCATCTTTCACACAACTTCTTGAATCGTTCCAAGTACTTATACATTGAATCCCCTTGATCTTGCTTAATTATTGATATATATTTATGAATTGAATTATTCCTTGATGATGGAAAAAATATCTTCAAGAAAATACATTTCAAATCATTCCAACATGTTACATCTATAGGTTGTAAATAATATATCCAATCTTTTGCAACTTCATCAAGTGAAAATGGGAATGCTCTTAGTTTTATTTTATCTTTAGAGACATTTATTTGTTTAAGGGTTGAGAAAACCACATTAAATTATTTTAATTGTTTATTTGGATCCTCACCAGATAATCCATAAAATATTGCAAGTAGGTGAATTAACCCAGATTTTAATTCAAAGTCTAATTCAAGGTTTGGATATGCAATACAATTTGGTTAATAGTTAATGTCAGGTGCAGCCAATTCTCTAATGGTTCTATTAAGTTTATTATTGTTTTTTTCATACATTGGATCATTTTTATGTCGGTTTTAGAATTTTTTCCAATTTTAATGTTCTTAGAGTGGATGAATTTCCACGTTGGGTAAATATAGACACTTCTCATAGACTGAGATTGTCTGATTTGAGCCCTAAAGTTGTGTCCAATCACAAGGTCTAAATCAAAGATATCCTAGGGATGGGATCAAGTCATAAATCATAGAAAATTAGAAAATTAGACCATAATATAATGATAATAAGTTTCAATTTATGGTCTAATAGAGAATAAAATAGAGAGGAAGAAGAAATAGAGAGAAAATAAATAAAAAAAAATTGAAAAAGGGGAAAGAAGAAGGAAGAATGAATATAAAATAAAAAGATAAAATAAAAGTAAACAAATACCTCTAATTATTTGAATAAAATACTTTCCTTCCATGGTAATGATTACAATTTAAAAAGTGTTTTTTTTTTGCACTCTCAAATGAAGTGTGATTCTTTTGGGCACTTGGGTATTGTAGAGTGGCTGACCAAGGTCATCTCTCAAAGGAGGAAGTAATTTAAAGCAACATATTAAAGGTATTTTAAAAAAATAAAATAAAATAAACACCTTATTTAAAATTATGGGAGGGTTTATAGTTTATAAAAGAATAATAAGTATTTTGGAAGAATATTTTAATTTTTTTGTTTATTTTTTTGAAATGAAACTTGATTAATAAGACGCAATGAGAATATACTTTTTTTAGAAAATATTATTAAAAACGTAATCAATATAACTCTAACTATTCATTTGTTTATTAATCATTATAATTTAAATTAATATCCACTTAATTATGATCCCTTAATTTTTTAACCTTTGAACCCTATAAAAGTTAACTTAACCACAAAGTTGAAATTACTTAAATCCTATGCAAGATTCGGAACATGGAATCGCAGCACCCTGCTTTGATTGGTGTTCTAAGGTTAGATTATAGTCAGTGGTTAATTAGAGAAAATATAAAATCCATAAATTAGGATTAATTTATTTTATGTATTATGTATTAACTCTACAAATTAATCCCATGTGGTCTTGTATTACCGATTAAGATCACACTCTCACAATTCACACAATACTCGACCTCGCGTGTTTTGTGTTAATTATTCAAGTGACTGGTTAGTTTAATTTAAATTAAAAACACAATTAATAGATAATATTATTTATATTATTTTATCTCATTTATTCAAAATAAATTAATGAATAAGTTTATAGGTAGATCTATTACATAAAAGAATTTCTCTTCCCTGGGCAGTGTAGTCATCATAGAAACGTTTTACATGTGAAAAGGTTTAGAAAGGGTAGAACCCAATCTCATTTCTACTTTTGATTTCTATACCAGCTAGAAAGATTAAATAAGATTAAAATTGTACAAAATATAATAAATAAAAGAAATATAAGAGTAATTAATAAATTTATTGAGAGAACAAAAACATTACAACAATGAAAAGGAAAAGAAGAGCAATTTAGAGAAGATCCTAGATTGGTAGCTTCCCTCCTACAATGGTGAATTGAAATTGTAAGGAACCACTTAACTGCTTCTCAGAATCCTATAAGGAACGTAAAAACCCCTCAAAATGATAAAAACACAAATTTATAGAGTGTAGGGGAGGCTAGGTTACAAGTGGTTTCAATTGTGAATTGGGAAATTCGGCCAAATATCTTAAGACAAATTTTACCAACTGTTTGATCACCAAAACTCATGAACCAGCTGCCCTTATAGAAGTAATATTTGTTATAAAATGTATTTTCTATCTCTTATAAAACTTTGGTCACAATACAAGCACTTATGAAGAAGTTATATCCCAAATACATAAGTGATGTCCAATTTGGCGTGTCCATCCCACCTTTGAATTAATGGCCCATTTACTCCATCAAAATGCACTATTTAGCTCTAGTGTCCTGAATAAGAGTTGTATACCATTAATTGATAAAATATTTTACAAAATTGTAAGTTCAAATAAGTCAAATTAAAATATTTATGTTCGAAATACTACATTGAATTTTAAAAGGGTAAAACTGGAATTTTAATCAAATTGGAAAATGAATGATCTAATCCCAAATATTCCATAAATGAAAACATTTACCACAATGTGAAGAAATTATATCATTTATTATCAATAAAATATTCAATAAAATTGTGTTTTATTAGTGTTCATTGGTGTTTACTACTTTCCTAGATTTGAGATTAGATTGGTGTTCTGTTTATTTTACTCTGGCATGGATGTCTGATGTATGGATGGGTCAAGCCAAAATTTTATTTATTTATAATTAATTAATTTCCTTATTTTTCATTGTAAAATAACTACCATGGGAACCCTCAAATGATTAGTGTGCTTTTGGGGTACTTAGGTACTGCAGAGTGGCTGACCAAGGTCGTCTCTCAAAGGTGGAAATTAATTAAAACAACTTTTTAGAGGTATTATAAAAATAAAATAAAAGAGATTAAAAACAATACTTGAAAATATTGGGTTTGGTTATAGTTTATAAATCTATAAGATGTTTTCTGGAAGAAGAATGTATTTTTTTTGTTTTAAAATGAATTTCGATTAAAATGACACAACAAGAAAATGTTTTTAGACAATATTTAAAAGACGTAATCGATATAACTCTACCTATTAAATAAATTATTTATAATTATAATTTAAATTAATATCCACTTAATTATGATCCCTTAACTTGTTAACCCCTAAAACCTATGAGAATTAACCTTACCACAAAGATGAAGTGAATTAAACCCTAGGTTATCTTCGGAACATGTAATCACAGACCCTACTTTGATTGATGTTCTAAGGATAGATTATGGTCAGTGGTAAATTAAGGCACATATCCATTCTATAAATGAGTACTAATTGAGTTTAGGTATTATTTTTGAACTCTACAAATTAATCCCATGTGGTTTTGAATTACCGGTTAAGGTTGCGCTCTCACAGTTCACACAATTCCCGACCTCGCGTGTTTTGTGTTAACTATTCAATTGCTTGCTTAGTTTCATTTAAATTAAAAACACAATTAATATATCATAATATTTTAATTAAAGTATCTCATTGATTCAAAATAAATGAATGAAGAAATATAGAGGTCGGTCTATTACTAAAAACAAATACTCTTCCATGGGCGGTGTAGTCATTGTAGAAACGTTTTGCATGTGCAAAGGTTTAGAAAGGGTAGAACCCAATCTCGTTTCTACTCTTGATTCCAGACCAATTAGGAAGATTAAGATAAGAATAAATTTAAACAAAACAGAAGAAAAGATAAGAAATAAAATAAGAACAAATAAGTTTATTATGAAATCACAAACATTACAACATGAGGAAGAAGAATAGGGCTTCGACGAAGGGATCCTTGCTTCAAGAGCTACCCATATTGAATTGCTTGAATAATTGGAGTGGAACCTCTTCTCTTCTTCTCTAAGATTACTAATTCACGTCCCAACCCCACAAAATGGTAAAAACACCAATTTATATAGTGGTGGTGAGGCTAGGTTCAAAGTGGTTTCAAGTGTGAATGGAGAATCTCGGCCAAATATTTTATTCCAACTGGAACTGCCCATTTTCCCACCAAAACGTGTGAATCAGCTATCCTTACAGAAGGATGATTCGCGCGAATATGATTCATGTAGCTTCTCTCAAATTTGGTTCTGATCCAAGCACAGATGAAGAAGTTATGGCCCAAATACAGAACCCATGTCTATTCTGCGGAGTCCAGCCCACCATTGACTTAATTTCCCATTTACTCCATCGAAATGCACTCTTTAGCTCTAGTGTCCTGAATACAAGTTGTAGAAAATTAAGTTATAAACATTGTTACAAAATATTAAGTTCTAATTAGTCATATTAAAATATTTAAGTGTGAAATACTACAGTAAACTTTAAAAGAGTAAAACTGGAATTTTAATCAAATTTTCAAATGAATAATCTAATCCCAAATATTTCATAAATGAACATATTTAGCATAATGTGAGGAAATTATGTCATTTATTATCAATAAAATATTCAACAAAATAGTGTTTTATCAACTCCCCCACACTTACCCTTTTGCACTCCTGGGCAAAACCTCATATCAAGTAAATATCAATATCAAAACAAAACCAATTTTAAAACACATATCCTTGAGATCAAACAATTACACATCAAGAAATAGAAGATATCATGCCTCATAAAAAAACCATTATTTCAAGGTCTTAATTTATACAATTCAATATATTTCTACTTTATTTATCCTCCCATGCGAAAAACACTTAGCTCACTTAAATTTTCAAATGTCAAATTTTTTTTGCAATGTCTTTCTCATCCAAACTCATACAAGGGTCACCATAGGCTTGATAAATTCCTACATCGCTACCCGATGTGAGTCAAGGAAATATATTTATCATGAGGACTTTTTAGGTTTGTTTTGTGGCTTTTGGTTTATAGGATTTAGATGTGAATAATTCTGAGGCTGAATGAGGAGGGCTTGACTCTTTTCGAAGCAAAATTGCATTAATCTATTTTTCATTTAAATATGGTCTCCTCCTCAATAGACATAGAATTGATTCATGTTAATAATCATGAAAAATAAATGAATGTGCACACCATTAAACATTTAGACAGTAAAAATTTCAATCTTCTCGAACATGATTTTCTTAAAAGCTCCAGATAGGCACAACTTTCCCCCTCTATTTCAAGCTCCATAAAGGCACAACTTCTTTTATCATGAAAGCTCCAAAAAGGCACATCTTTCAATATAATGTTTTTCTTTAGCAAAAAACACATATCTTTAGAATTTAATTTTTCACCCAAAGTATTACAAAATTTGGTAGCACAACACAAGACAGCTTCCCCCACACTTAAGCTCAACTAGATTATGAAATTTCACTTCAATAGTTGGTTGGATAAAGAAAATTGGCTTGTAATGTGGCTAACCTAACAGGATATTCATGGATTCTAAGGGTTAAAAGGATTAAATTTTCAAGTTATGCCATTATAAAAAAGTATTTTTAAAATAGGGGATTTAATACCAAACAAATACCTCGATCATTTAAACATAAGTACTTCAAACCCTCAAGTTTTGACAGGAATAAATTAAATTCTGGTTAAATCAAGCATGGTTGGGTTCTCTCAAGAAGTGAGGTGAATGTAAAGAATATGAAAATAATGGTTCAGAACCCTCATAGGAAAGTGATTTCAAATATAAAGATAGTGAGATGTGGCATGGGATTCAAAATTCAGTGTACTTTTCATGAAATTACTAAATATTTGAACTTGAAACAAAGTCATTTCATAATCCATTTAAACTTAGTTTCAAGGTATAAATTGGTTAACTTATTGATATGGATTTCAAAATGGTTTTTGAGAATCATTTCAGCTCAAAAGTTTCAAAAACACACAGAAAATTGAAAAAATAAACACACAAAATTTGAAAAACACACAATGTTTTTTGTTTTGTTTCTTTTAAAAGGAAAGCAATTAAAATTAATAAACTAAAAGGTTCCCTCCCCCACACTTAATATATTTCATTTTCCTCATTTTGAACCCATGAGATGATATATGCACATGAAATGTATAATTTTAAATAGGACAAATAATAAAAAAGTTAAAGGGTTAGGAACATCCTGATGTGCTCAAGTGATAATGGGGTCATGCGGTGCGATAAAATCCACTGCATCTGTAGGAATTCCCTCAATTTATCTCTTAAAATGTTGCCCATTGACTGTAAATATCCTTCATGTGTCCTCTTTTGTGATCTTCACTACACCATAAGGAAAAACATTAGTCACAATATAAGGACCTAACCATCTAGAACCCAACTTACCAGGCATCAACTTCAGTCGTGAACTGTAGAGAAGGACTTTCTCTCCAACATGAAACTCCTTTTGTTTGATAATTCTATCATGAGATGCTTTTGATTTTTCCTTATAGAGTCTTGAGTTCTCATATGAAGACAATCAAATCTTTTCAAGCTCTTGAATTTGCAGCTTCCTTTGGATTCCATCTTGGGCCAAATCCATGTTGCATTTCTTTATAGCCCAATAAGACCAATGATCAACTTCCACGGGGAGATAATATGCTTTCCCAAAAACAATCCGAAATGGAGACATACTAATGGGTGTCTTTTATGTTTTCATATAATCCAACAATGAATCATCCAAGAGCTTCCTCCAAACCTTCCTATTTGGCTGCACGGTTTCCTCTAAAATCTGTTTCAACTCATGATTTGAAACCTCAGCCTGGCCATTTGTTTGGGGGTGGTATGGTGTCGATGTTTTGTGTGTCACCCCACACTTCCGAAGGAGGGAAGCCAAATTCTGATTGTAGAAGTGTGTCCCATGGTCACTGATGATGGACTTCGGTACTCCAAACCTGTAAAAAATTTGCACTTTGACAAAGTCCACAACAACATGAGAATCATCAGTCCTGGTGGCCTTAGCCTCCACCCATTTACTCACATAATCAACATAAACCAAAATGTACAAAAAACCAAAGGAACTAGAAAAATGACCTATAAAATTGATTCCCCATACATCAAAAATCTCACAGAATAGTATGGGTTGTTGGGTCATCTCATGTATCCTAGAAATGTTCCCAGTGTGTTGGAAATGAGAGAATGACTTACAAAACACATGGGCATCATGGAATATGCTAGGCCAATATAATCCAGAGTCCAAAACATTCCTAGCTATCCGTTGATGTCCAAAGTGTCCACCACAAGAAAGTGTATGAAAAAAAATGTAAAACATACTCCAACTCATGATCAGGAACACACCTTCTAATAACATGATCACTACAAATGTGCTAGAGGTATGGATCATCCCAAACATAAAACCAAGACTCACTTTTAAATTTTTGGACTTGATGTTTCTTTAAATTTTTAGGGATTTCAGAGGAAACAAGGTATTTAACTAAATCTGCATACCAAGGATGCGTACCTGAGATGGTATAAAGATGCTCATCGAGGAAAGTGTCCCGAAGTGGTACTTGGTCCAAGGTTTCATCCTCTGGTGTGTGAGTAAGCCTACTCATGTGGTCCTCCACCAAGTTGTAACGCCCCGACCCCAACTACCCGGAGTCGATGCATTACTTCGTAACATTGGCATGATCACAAAAGATCAAGTCTCGAAAGACCGATTAGTTTAGTAGCCTTGGAAACACTAGATACATTCATAAATGTTACATTACATCATAAAGTGAAAAACTAATAACAAAGTCTTCATAGTCTACACTCATATCCTCTTCTGACTATCCCTGCAGGTCATTCATAAAATACTTCTTCACATCCTGGAAAATATTAAAACATTGAAAGGGGTGAGCTCAGATGCTCAGTAAGGATAACAATATTGCAGAAGCTTTCATAAATAAACATCAACATTTAAGGCAATGTATAACTAAAACAAAATCCTTTTAAACATGAACTTCAACATAATATGGAAAAAGTAAAATGAGATAATTCCATTTACTTATTCACATGGATATTCTACAGGTCAAATAATCACATGCAATATCAATAACCACTTTCATAATGAGGGAATGTATAATGCCAAACATTCTGAAACATTTTGTCAAGGCCTCGGCCAAGACGTCTAAAATGATTAAGGCCTCGGCCAAAACCGTAAATCAAATTGGGAAAGGGCCTCAGCCAATTCCACATCTAGTTGTCTCATGAGACTTACCGATGCATCTAGGAGCTATAGCGGGCTCCACCCATCACTTATTAAGTCCAATACATTCCTCATATGAATAGGTTTAAACATATCATAAACCATAACATAATCGTATCTCATAAAACATGCATAAAGGAAACATAACATTTCCACATTTCAATCACAAGATATCAACACAACACATTGATATAAAAATGCTTTCAAAACCATTTTCAATACCAAAATAAAAGAAAGTTAAAACTTTGTATTTATTTTTCATTAAAAAAAATGATGGCTTGTAGAGGAAGCCGAAACTCAAATAATGGTCACGGCGGCAGAGAAGTCGTTGTCACCGCATAAGTACGGAAAGAAAAACATTCCCTTTTGTTGTTTAGCAAAACGCTTCGTATAAAAAAGATTTCTTTTGAATAAACGTAAAATTCAAAGGGGTTTATACACCGTATAAAAGAAAGTTGTGTATAAAACCAAATATGTCTCAATGAAAGGGGATTGAGACGAAGTCCTTAAAAAGATCATTTTTAAATAAAATATATCTATTATGTGTATTCACTATATGTACACATAAAGAAAGTATAAATACAATATACGACATAATAATATCATGACATAATTTGAAAGTAGGAGATTAACCCAAAGAATGGAAGTTGGGTTATGAAATTCCCTTACCTCGTGTCTGACTTGACTCAACCGTTCTTTAACCTCCTGAATAATAAAATATAGTTAATATATACCTTATTAAGAACCATTTTCAATTTCATTATCCTTATTATATCACTTATTACAATGATATGAACATTATGTAATTATTTAAGTTAATAACGGTCGTTTTGTCGATCTTTGGTACTTGAGTCAACAATAAACTTCTTATAATTACAAGTTGTTTATGTGGTAGAATATCCATTATCTCCAGAATTATATTCATGATTTAGATGTCATATATATATTATATATCCAGTATATACATTCATTTATAATATTACATAACATTTAGAGGTAAGAAATGAAATGCACCGTTCATGGAGACGGTAAGCCGTACGTACGCATGAACGCTACTTTCATTTCAATTTCATATTTAATGGAACGAAATCATAATGATATAAATGTATAATATAATTACAGTATAATATAGTGTATAATACCATTTACTCCATCCTTTATACATCCCACATATGGCATTAACGATTCAAATCACTTTGAGGGGGCGGTAGTCCGCACTTCCTAAAATGAAATTATCGCGTTTTACCCATAATGGAAATCATAAAGTATGCCATAAATGAGAAATACAGAAGCATAAGTAAAACATAAACATATTATATATCATATATAAATATAGTGACATCTTAATTTCCACCTTTGAAGGTGTTATATGAGTGTGGAACAATCATCGTTTCGTGAGGCAGAAATTTGCCATCCACAGAAACCGTATGTTCTTTAACCATTAGATGTAGGCGTGTGTAAGTGTAGCTCGAATACTTCTTATAAAAACATCCTACTATATTGAGTATACTGGTGTTGTTACAAAAGAAATGAATAAAAAGAGTTTAGGGGGTAGGAGAAGAAAAATAAAACAAAACAACATTAGAGAAGACATTACCTCAAAATCGGGTAACTCTTTTTGATTTGAGCCAAAGGATTCCTTGGGAAGAGTTCTGCCCAAAGTGAGGCTTCTATGAGTAAGTGAGGGAAGTTGGGAGAGTATTTGGGTAGAGGTTGGCTGAGCCAAATGGCTTTAAAGTGTGAATGAGGTGGTAGAGGTGGGGGCCTTTTATAAGAGGAGAGGAGGGGCACTCTTGGAAAGTAAGGAAATTTTACATTATTATACAATGCTTTTCGGATTCTAAAGGTCCCACACTTATATAATTCGTGGATAAGGTGATAAGGGTTCTAAATCTACCCATACAATAGTCTTTGGACAAGTGTATTCCTTGGATTGTACATTATCTTTTCATTTTATTAAAATCGTTAAATAATGAGGTCATCGCTGCATCATAATGATGTCATAAATAATTTACTTTATTTAATGTCTAAAAATTATAAAAAAATACTATGATGTAGGAAATCTTTTTATCTATCCAATGACTATTTATAGTCAAAAATATGACATGTATAACCCCATGTAAAAATTGTTTTAGTAAAACATTTCATGTTTGTGTCATTTTTTACTTTAACATTAAATAAAAGGTATTTATGTCATTTTCCAACTAAAGTGGCTCAATGGGGTCCCCAAGTTGACCCATGGATTTTCTTGGTCGGACATGGCACATCCAATATGAGTAGGACAAGTTTCAAGATCATCTCATATTATTAAAACATTATTTTTCCCTTAAACTACACTAATTACCTCTAATCGCGATTAAGAACTTAAAAGTTACTATTCACCAAAAAATTATTTTAATCTCATTGAACCACATTTTACTTCTTAATGACAACCATGTATGTAGGATTTTTGAAAATCAAATCACAGAAGTGGTAATATTTCATTTAATCGAAAAATCAGTTATTTAACTACCACTTAGTGGTTTCACTATTCATCAAAAATTGAAGTTTTTCAGAACAATGCCAAAATTTCACCATAAGCTATAATTGATATTCCGAATTCAAAAATGATGTCTATTTTACAAAATTCCAAACATATAAGTTTCATTAATTAATTTTATAATTAATTCCCGCCGTCACAACAAATAGCGTGTTTTTAAGAAACAATTTATATCAAAACATTGGCAATTGTTTAAGTCCAATTTCAATGTTAAATTAATTCTAATGACCACCATTGGATAAAATGGTAAAAATATATTCTAATTATACTTTAAAATCACTAAATAGTATAAATTATCACTATAAATTATTTTGATTAAAAAAGTTGTTTTTAAGTATTTTTCACTATTCATAAAAAATTAGAAGTTCTCAGAAAAATACCAAAAATTCAACATAGGCTAATTTCGATATTCCGAATCCAAAAATGAAGTCCATTTTTAAATATAAAATTTCTATAATTTTAAAAAGTGGTTATTACTATTCATAACGGCTACTTTGATTAGTCGCGGTGTTTTAGAACTCGAAGTTCCGTACAATACAAGCCATTGCATTATTGAATGATAAGCGTATCGTGGAAGCTCGGGGTGTTACAAAGTTTTCTGAGCCCTTTTTTCCTTTATCTCAATATCAAATTCCTGAAGAGGGAGCATCCATCGGATCAACCTGGGCTTTGCATCTGGCTTCTTCAAGAGGTACCTCAGAGCTACATGGTCAGAAAAAACAACTACTTTAGAGCCCAATAAATATGAACGGAATTTATCTAAAGCAAATATGACAGCAAGAAACTCATTTTCTATGGTTTTGTAGTTTTGTTGGGCTGAATCAAGTGTCCTTGATGTATAGGTAATCACATGTGAACGTACCTCCACCCTCTGAGATAAGACAACTCCAACCGCGAAGTTGGAGGCATCACACATAAGCTCAAAATGAATCTCCCATCATGGAGGCTGTATGATAGGTGGAGTGGTCAAACACTTATTTTTCTCATCAAAGGAAGTCCTGCAAGAATCATCAAACACAAAATCAAAATCCGTTTGAAGTAATTGTGACATAGGAAGAGCAATCTTACTAAAATCTTTGATGAAGCGCCGATAAAATCCTGCATTCCCTAGGAAGGATCTAACATCACGCACACATGAAGGATAGGTTAAGGATGAAATAATGTCTATATTAGATCTATCAACCTCTATCCCATGTTTTGACACTACATTCCCTAATACAATGCCATGTTATACCATGAAATGACACTTTTCAAAGTTCAGGACTAGATTCTTCTCAATACAATTATTAACACCTTTCCCAAACTACTTATACATTCATCAAATGAAGACCCATACACTTTAAAATCATCCATAAATACCTCCATGTAGGTCTCAATAAAATCAGAAAAAATACTCACCATACATCTCTAGAAGGTACCTAGGGAGTTGCAAAGTCCAAATGGCATCCTTCGGTAGGAAAACATGCCAAAGGGACAAGTGAATATAGTCTTCTCCTGATCCTCTAGAGCTATAGGAACCTGAAAATATCCAGAAAATCCATCCAAGAAACAATAGTGTGTCTTCCCAGCTAGTCTCTCAAGCATCTGATCAATAAATGGGAGGGGGAAATGGTGTTTGCTATTGGAATGATTTAGTTTCCTATAATCAATACATACACGCCAACTGTTTTGTACCCTCATTGGAACTAATTCATCTTTCTCATTTTTAACAAAAGTAACACCACTTTTATTAGGCACAACCTGAATAGGACTTACCCACTAAGAATCTGAAATGGGATAGATTATTCTGGCCTCGAGCAATTTTTCAACCTCTTTTTTAACAACCTCCAGAAGGGTTGGATTGAGTCTCATTTGTGGTTGCCTCACCAGTTTAGCCCCATCCTCTAAAAGAATCCTATGCATGAAAATGGAGGGGCTAATACCTGATATGTCAGCCAAGGTCCACCTGATTGCCCTGATGTTCTCCCTCAAAAGATTCAAAACAAATCTTCATGTTCAAAAGGTAGATTGTTATCAATGATAACAGGTAATTTGTCACCACTTAACAAGTATGAGTATTTGATATTTGGTGGCAATGGATTGAGTTCCAGTGTAGGGGGTGGTGTATGGATGGAGACATAGAAGGAACTGAAATATGTGCACAAAGAGCATCAGTATCAAAATATAAATCATCGTAATTAGATAATAAAGCATCAAATCCATCAGCATACTCAACAGACATGTCATAATTAGAGTTCACATGATCAAAATTAGAATATGATTCCATTTCAAAATCAAATCTTAGAGAGTATTGTTCCATAGAAATGGGTGTGGAAGTTCTCTTAGACATTAAATCATAACCAATACTCATAATCTCACTAAGAATAGGACAATCAAATTCCATGGGGTTTTTACTTGGTGGTTCAAAATGGGAGATAACAAATTCAGAATGATCCTCTGAGGGGTACTTCATGGAATCCATAACATTAATTATCACAAATTCATCCCCAAAATCCATGGAAAGTGTACCCTCATTGACATTTATGATAGTTTTTGCAGTTTTGAGGAAGGTTCTACCTAAGATAATGGGGGCATGAGAACTTACCTGATCATCCTTCATGTTAAGTATGTAGAAATCTGCTGAAATGATCATTTCTCTCACACAGACAAGTACATCCTCAAGGACTCCCATTGGATATGTCTTATCTTTATTTTCCAACTGCACCACTACTCTCGTCAGTTTTAGCTCACCAACCTACAAAGAAGAGAATACAGAGTGATGCATCACATTTATTAAAGCTCCTAAATCACAAAGAACATCAAAAAAGTGTAACTCCCCTATGGTTCATGGGAATGTGAATATCCCGGGATCCTTTCACTTTTTCAGCATTGCTAGAGTTGGTGTAATGAGTGTTGACACATTCCTTCCAAGATTTATCCTTTCATTTCCCTTGAGCCCTATTTGATTGGTACAAAGTTATTTTAAGAATTTCACATACCTTGTAATTTTCTTAATGGATTCAAGTAGAGGAATGTTGATCTCCACACACTTAAATGTGTCCAAAACCTCCTTTTACATTTCTTCTTTAGCCATATTCTTGGTTTGAACAACCCTATTTGGAAAAGGAAGGGGTTTAGGAGGAACATAATTAATCTTTTACTTACCTTTATCTTTATCCTTGGGTTGCTCATCAGTTGATGTGGAATTGGGATTTTTTGGAGTTGAGGTGAATCCTGGTGGAATCATAGGTGGAGAAGCAACAGTCGTTTGCTTCCCACTTCTCAATGTGATGGAACTGACATTCCCCTTTTGATTTGGAGTGGGTTGGGAAGGTAGATTTACGGAATTCTTACTTACAAGTTCATATAGGGCGGTGGAAATTTGGATCATTTGAGTCTTCAACTCCCTCAGCTCCGAACCTTGACTCTTCAGCTCATTCTATTGATTGAGAACAATTTGCCTCAAAACGTCATCAGTGTTAGAATCTACCTTTGGTGGGGGATTCTTTTGTCGCTATCTTGTTGATGTTTGGGCTTCAAATCTCCTTTGGGGTTGTTGGAAACCCTGCTGGTAAGGCAGAGGCTACTGGAGGTTTTGTTGAAAGGGTGGCCTTTTTTGTTGTCCAGAGACATACCTCATGTCCAATTGATACTTCCACCCTTGGTTGTATGTTGGTGCAAAGGAAATCAAGCTTCTTTTGGGGATATGGTTGTTGCTGCTGATAAGGTCGCCCAGGAAATACTGCTGCACAGTCTTTTGTTTCTTATAGTTGGGGGCAACATTCAGTTGGGTGGCTTGTCTAAGTGAAAATTCCACAAGGCCTTGAAAGAGGGGGTTGGGATATATTTTGTACCAAAGCAATCTGCCTCACCATAGTTGTCAATTATTCTAAATTGGTATCAATCAAATGACTCTCAAGAGAAGAAGGACATACCTATGTACTCCCCTAACATGTGGTGTACCTTGATCACCAAATTGTTGGGAGTTTTGGGCCATTTTTTCGATCAATGCACATGCAGCTACTGGTGTCTTGTCCACCAATGCTCCTCCAGCTGCTGCATCCACCATTCTTATCTCCATAGGTGTGAGTCCTTCATATAAGTAATGGATGAGTAGTTGCTCACTGATTTGGTGATGTGGGCATCTTGCACACAACTTCTTGAATCGCTCCCAATACACATAAATTGACTCCCCTTATGATTTCTTGATCCCAGATATCTATTTATGAATAGAAGTGGTCCTTGATTCTGTAAAAAATCTCTTCAAGAAAAGACATTTCAAATCGTTCCAACAAGTTACATCTTTGGGTTGTAAATAATACATCCAGTCTTTCACAGCTCCATCAATTGAGAATGGGAATGATCTTAGTTTGATGTGATCTTCAGAAACATTTCTTGGTTTTAAGGTTGAGAAAAACACATTAAATTATTTAAGTTTTTTATTGGGGTCCTCACTAGAGAGGTTGTGAAATTTTTGAAGAAGGTGAATTAATCCAGATTTCAGTTCAATGTCTGATTCGAGATTTCGATATGCAATTCAATTTGGTTGATAATTAATATCGGGTGTAGCCAATTATCGAATGGGTCTATTAAGTTCATTTCCTTTTTTTCATCTATTGGTTCTTGTTTTATGGTTTAATTTTAATTGCTTCCAATTTTAATGTTCTGATATTGGAGTAATTCTACAACTGGTTGAATGTTGAAACTTCTCGTAGACTGAGAATGTTTGATTCATGCCCTAAGGCTAAATTAAATCTCAGGGTTAAGATATAATAGATCTTTAGTATTATCTAATGTCATAAATCAATGAAAGATGAAAAATAAATAAAGAAAAGTGGACAATAATAAAAATAAAATAAGTTTTAGTTGGTCCGATAAAAATAAAAGAAGAGAGTAAGAGAAAAAAAACTTGAGAAAGGGGAAAGAAGAAAGAAAGAGGAGAAGAAAATAATTAAATGAAAAATAAAATAAATACCTATAATTTTATGAATAAATTACTTGTATCCCCGGAAATGATGCCAATTTATAAGAGCGCTATCATGGGCACCCTCAAATTATTAGTGTGATTTTGGAATACTTAGGTGCAGTAGAGAGGCTCACCAAGGTCGTCTCTCAAAGGAAGAAGTGAATTAAAACAACTTTTTAGAGTTATTCTAAAAATAAAATAAAAGATAATAAAAGCACTACTTGAAAAGATGGAGGTTGGTTATAGTTTATAAATCTAGAATAATTTTGCTGGAAGAAGATTGTATTTTTTTGTTTTTGTTTTAAAATTAATTTCGATTAAAATGACACAATAAGAAAATGTTTTTTAGACAATATTTAAAAGATGTAATCAATATAACTCTACCTCTTCAATCAATTATTTGTCATTATCATTTAAATTAACATCCACTTAATTATTATCCCTTAACTTGTTAACCCCCGAACCCTACGAGAATTAACCTTACCACAAAGATGAAGTGAATTAAACCCAAGGTTATCTTCGGAACATGTAATCGCCGCACCCTGCTTTGATTGATGTTATACGGATATCTTATGGTTAGTGGTAAATTAAGGCACATATCTATTCTGTAAATGAGAACTAATTGAGTTTAGTGATTATGTTTGAACACTAAAAATTAATCTCGTGTGGTTTTGAATTACCGGTTAAGGTTGCGCTCTCACAGTTCACACAATTCCCGACCTCGCGTGTTTTGTGTTAACTATTAAATTACTTGATTAGTTTAATTTAAATTAAAACCTAAATTAATAAATCATAATATGTGAATTACAGTATCTCATTGATTCAAAATAAATTAATGAAGAAGGATAGAGGTCGATCGATTACTAAAAAGAACTACTCTTCCATGGGCGGTGTAGTCATCGTATAAACGTTTTGCATGTGCAAAGGTTAAGAAAGGGTAGAACCCAATCACGTTTCTACTATTGATTTCAGCCCAATTAGAAAGATTAATAGAAGAATAAATTTAAACCAACAGAAGAAGAGATAATAAATAAAATAAGAACAAATAATTTTATTATGAAAACACAAACATTACAACATGAGGAAGAAGAATAGGGCTTCGACGAAGAGATCATTGATTCAAGAGATACCCTTATTGAATTGCATGTATAATTGGAGTGTAACCTCTTCTATTCTGCCCTAAAATTCCTAATGCACGTCCCAACCCCACCAAATGAGAAAAACACCAATTTATAGAGTGGTAGGGAGGCTAGGTTCAAAGTGGTTTCAAGTGTGATTGGGGAATCTCCGCCAAATATTTTATGCCAACTTTAACCGCCCATTTGACCACCAAAACGCATGATTCAGCTGTCCTTCTAGACGTATGATTCACTTGAATAAGATTAATTTAACTCCTCTAAAAATTTGGGCCTGATAAAATCTCGGATGAAGAAGTTATAGCCCAAATATATAACCCATATCCATTCTACTGAGTCCCACCAACCATTGACTTAATGGCCCATTTACTCCATCCAAATTCACTCTTTAGCTCTAGTGACCTGAATAAAAGTTGTAGAAAATTAAGTTATGAACATTTTTACAAATATTTAAGTTCAAAGAAGTGATATTAAAATATTTATGTGCGAAATACTATAGTGTATTTTAAAATGGTAAATCTCGAATTTTAATCAAATTTTCAAATGAATGATCTAATCCCAAATATTTCATAAATGAACATATTTAGCACAATGTGAGGAAATTATGTCATTTATTATCAATAAAATATTCAAAAAAATAGTGTTTTATCATTCATCAGGTGAAATAATTATCAATTTTTTCTTCCTTTATGCTCAGGAAATTTTTCTAGCTTGTGGGTATCGGGAATGCCCTTCATGCCTTGTCACGGGCCAGCTCAAGCATCCAACAGAAGGATGTTTCGGGTAGGTTTGTGACAATCATATGTTATAAGGTTCATTTATCAAATCTTATGATGGGGATGGAATCATTGGGATTATCCTTTTACCAAATCCAATCTGGGATTTAATAATTGAAACTTGAGAGAATCCTTTTATAGGATAAGTTCAAGAATATAGAGATTAATATCCAAACTATGTTCATTGAACCACTCTAAGAAATTACTACCATCACACACCTTACCCTTAGGGTCTTTTCTATTTTAATTAGGGGTTATGTATCTATACCTTAATAGTATCTAAAATTAACCATTAAATGAAATAGTGTTTTCCCAAAACTTTTTCTTCCGATAAACCTTATATATAAAATAAAATACACCAGAATAGATAGTGGAAATTATTGAATGGATTTTTGATACATAAAAACTAGAATTGTATTTTTTTTAAATATAAATGATTAATTTTATTGAAATTTATTTTTATGATTAATTTAGGAATTTTGAATAATTTTTTATTTGTACATAATGGTTATATAAATTAGTATTTACTCAATTATAAATAATAAAATGATTTTATGAAATCATAAGTGGTTTTTCTAAAGACTAGAAATTTGATCATGTAATAAAATTAGTACTTACTAATAAATAAGAATTTTTTTAAAAAAATTTAAAATATCATATTTAGAAATTATTTTGATAAAATAAATTTAATTTTTTAATTTATAAAGTTAAAATTATCCAACAGTGAATGTTTCATAAGTTTTTGAGACAATCAAATTTTTGGGTAAAAATTAAATAGATTATAAATATATGGTATGTATTATGACATCATAATGACCCAAAAAATGTTGTAATAAATTCTCTAAAGGGTCATATTGAACAAAAATAGAATTTTTCATTAAAATAAGTTATTTTAATGTGATAGTATTTTTTTACAAACTCATAAAGAACCTTCCATAACCTAAAGAATATTTTACAATTCTAAAAAAATTCTTTATGAACATGACTGACTTCCTTATAATCAATGATATTATTTAAATAATGTTGTCCAATTAACCATTAATATACTTAAAACCACTTCCATTTATCAAAAAACATATTTTAAAACCATGAGAGAGAAAATGGTTTTGAATATTTTATAACATAGAGTATAAAACCTATGTTCAAACATTAACAAAGAATCCCCCTCTATTTTTATATAAGTACCTACTCATTCTCCCATTCTTCTCTACTAAAAACTAATGGATCAAACATTTCCTCTACTATACATCCTTAAATACCTCCCAATTATTTTTTATGGTCTTAAGGATCCCTTCCCAAGATTTAAGGAGAATCCACACAATGTAAGGGTTCTCTCTCTCTTATTTCCATTCAATCACTTCCTTTGTAGTAAGCCTTTTGATTCTTAATTTATTATATTGTATTATTTTTATGAATATTAATTTACTATCCATAAGATGAATAAATAATGAGAGAAAACATTACCCTCTAATTAATATCTTCCATAAATTTTTATATATACCTGTTATGTAGATGAAATCATCCCGTGATTTTTCACGCCAAACTTTTATGTTGTGAATACTGATCCCTGTTTTTATTCAAAGGGATTCACCTATATATAATCATCCCTAATTGACTGGGGAATTCCATATATGTGACCCACATTCCTTAATCATGGTATTGAAATTATGAAATATGTTCTCGAATTATATGATCAATGTGGCACACATAAAGTTATAAAATATAAAGGGTGCACCCTGATAGAACTTTGATGTATTGGGTAATGTTTTCATCTCATGAGATACCATTTGTGGTGCATGGGTAGTTATCCTAATTACACTATGTTATGATTTCTTGGTGGTTAGCATTGAATTATTATTATGATGTCGCATTTTGTGTTTTTACCACATTCCTATGATGTCATGGTTTTATGATATCGTTTTCTCATCTCATCCTATATGTGAGTATGTATTATTCTTAACTCTTTATGTTATCATTATATTCCTCTTGACTCACATAAATTTTTATCATCATTTTATTCTTTGATTATTCCTTTATTGATATTTATAGCTCAACCCTTTCTTTGGTATATCTTCAGGGTATCATGTATGGTATTAAGAGGTCAAAGGAAACTAGGAGTCTAATAAATGATGTTGTATTTTATTTTAAGTTAATGTTTTATTTATCTAATTTCCCAAAGATATTAGGCCTCTCTATCTTCTAAGAATGTATCATATGGATTTTTATGTTAAAAATCATGAAATAAAATGTATTTGAAATATGGGTTATTATAGATACCCTAATTTTTGAACATTTAATGGAATTTAAACTTCATTTAAGAGGGTCTCCTTATTCTTGTTGGGTCTTCTATGATTTTATTCCATGGGTTCATATTCCTATCGATATGATGGTGTTGCAATTATAGTGTTCTTCCCTCTTTTGGTGATTCATTGTTTATTATATATGTGTGTGTGTGTGTGCTTCTATATATTTATGTATATTTATTTATAATTATATATAATTTTATATATTTATAGACATTTTTTTGTATTTATTTATATTTGTCACTATTTATATATATTTATATATATTTATAAATATTTATATTTATTTATATGTATTTATCTATAGTTATTTTTATTTATATATACATGTGTTTATATATATATATATATATATATTTAATTATGTGTGTGTGTGTTTATACATATTTATGTAATATATATGACCATTTATATATATTTTTGTAAATTTAGTTATATGTATATATATTTATAGATATTTATATCAATTTATGTATATTTATATACATTTATATATATATCTATATATATATATAATGTTGGTATGTGTGTTCATATATATATATATATATATATATATATATATATATATATATATATATATATATATATATATATTTATTTATTTATTTATTTATTTATTTATTTATTTATTTATTTATTTATTTATCTTTGTGTTTTTATTTATATACATTTCTGTAAATTTATTTATATTTTTATATTTTTATAAGATATATATATATATAACTATATTTAAATAAATTATTATGTAATTATATTTATTTTTTATTTTTTATTTTTTATTTTTTATTTATTTATTTATAACTTATTTATTATTTATTGAATTATTATATATTATTAATTTATTACTTGATTATTATATATTTATTTATCATTTATTATATATTTATTTATTATTATTATTATTATTATTCATCATTTATTTATCGTTTATTATTTGTTTATTATTATTTTATTAATTTATTAATTATTATTCACTTATTATTCATTATTTATTATTTATTCATTACTCATTATTCATAATCTTTTATTCATTATTAATTATTTCTTATTTACTTCTTATTAATTTATTTTTATTATTTATTTATCTATTATATATTTATTATATATTTAGTATTTATTTATTATTTAATTGTTATTTATTTATTATTTATTATATATTTAGCATTTAAGTAAGTAAATAAGTAACTTATAGAAAAATAAAATTAAAAAAGATAAAAAAAGCACCGTGAAATATTTCACGCCACTAGTATACGCAACTGTTTTGAAAACCCGTCGTTAACTTGTGTTTTTTTCATAGTAGGCATGATCAATCAAACACAAAATGGAGGAAGATGAAAGATCAAAGATAAAACTAAAAATGAACTCAGCCCAAAAGAGACAAGTTTCTGAAAACCATGAATGTCCACACATCCCATCTCATAGTGAGAAACAAAACTAGACCAACCCAATCAAACCACATCTCCAAATTCAAAAATGTCCATAAATCCCAGATCATATTCTAAAACCACAGTATAATTCTAAAAGATTCAAGGGATAAATCAAAAGGAGAACTAGGACTGATAACTAGTCTCCCACCATAAGTATTCCACTAACACAAAGGGTCAATAAGACTATAAAATACTCAAAATGAAACACCAAAACCATGACTATATCTAATTCAAAACTCAAAATCGACCACTGCAACAAAGAAAATAAAATCCGGAGACCCACGGTGGTTCTCTCGACTATTTATGAATTCACTAGCATGGTGTATCAATAATACAAGGGTGTCACCAAAGGGACCACTATGATACATGGCTCAAACTTCCCATTAAAAGCATCTAAAAAACTCCTAAATAAAGTGCATCCTCTATATCCACAAAACAACATACACTTCTACAAAAAGGCACAATAGGGGAAAAAAAGAATAAGGAATATCCCAAGGACTCCTTAGAATTAATCTTAAAAGAAAACATAACCTAATAACCATCATAAGAATCCCCAAAAAAAGGAGTGTTGATTCATCCACTGATTTCTTTCTAACTAGGAATAAAAAAATGAGTCATAAACCAAAATCATGCTCTATAAAAATATCATAGGCTCTAAACATGGATCCAAGTGTAGGTTAGAGTAAAATGAGAAGATTGGGGTGAATTTCCATTAAAATTATTTTAAATTGATGTTATAATATAAAAGTGATTATCATGTAAGAAATTTATTTGAGTATAAAACAATCAAAGTAAAATGAGAGTAGTGGAAAATAAATTACAGAAATTAAAATGGGCACACTTTGATAAAGGGGTTCTATAATTTCTCAAGCATGATCCCCTATATCTCCTCCCCTTGGAAAGGATTGAGAGAGTTATATTTCTTCCTTGGTTTGAATAAAAATGAATAACCAAATAAAAATAAAGGAATCCCTTTATTTTAAATGAAACCAAGAACCAAAGAAGAAGATCCTTGGTTAAATGGAAATCAAGAACCAATAACCCTCACTTTAATAGTGGTCAGAACTTAAATAAGAAGATTAAGAATATTGAGGTTTGTTTTTACAAACCCTTTACAAAGCACTCAAATTTCTCTAGAAGATTTAGAAGAATATAAAAGATAGAGATAGGTGGTTGTAGTAGATCCTTTAATAAATACAATAATGGAGAAAATTTTATCAAAGATTAAATGCAAAATAAAAGGGATTGTAGAATTTTAATCATTGTTTCCTTTGGAGAAAGTATGTTTTCTTAGAGATCTCTTATAAAATTACATCATGGATCAATCAATAATTTTTTGGTGGAAATTATATCCATAACTTTTCATTATTGAGATCCAATCCTCTCTTATTGTATATTTATATACTTTATAAGTGTTATAGGAACAATGGGTTGAATCAATCCATTAATGATCTTAATCAAAGATTTTAGACCAAGAATTTAATAGCCCTTTGATTGTTCTGGATCAAAATATCTTGTGGAATGGTAGATTTTATTGTGTTGTGGATGTGTTCTTTGCGACATAGGGCTTTGAGGTATGGCATGGAGCCTTGTAGGATCATTTTCAGGATTCTAGAGATCTCGAGGTAACTATAGGATAGCCCTTAAGTTTCATCGTGGATAACCATTGCGTAGAAGTTATCCAGTGTGCTCATTCACCTTATAGAGTATCCTTACCTGAGTTTATAGGATCTGATATTTGACTATGCTATAGATTCTAGGATTTTCATCGTGATCCTCAGAGAGGAATTTAGACCGAGTTGTACTACGGTGTGGTCCTTCTCAATTCACCATGATTTCTATTTCATAGTGTTTTGTGGAATGGTGTATAATATTGTACCATGGTGATATTGTGATTCTAATTCACTAAAAATGGTTATAAATACCTTTAGTGATTTTGATCATAAAAAAAGTTATAGATTCTATAATATCCTCTTTTTTTATGATCACAAACACTCACTTAAGACTAAAATTAAACACAATAAAGAGGTGAATAATATAGAGAATATAAGAAGACATAAAAGAGAAAAAATATAAAATATTTAGAAATATTTTTTCATTGAAATCATATGTCTCCCCCTTGAAACAAGATCCTTATCTTTAATTTGAATACATACCATTTAGAAAAATATATCTTACCCATTTGATGATGAATAATTTATCCTCTTTGTACAAGATGAAGATCTACTCCATTTGATTGAAACTTTTATCCCTTTAAAACAACAAAATATTGTTTATTTTTAATTTCCCATAAAATTTATAATTTTCTCCAAATACTTTATACTTTTGTCCCCTTAAAATATTAGACTTTTATCCCCGTTTCGGGTTATAGAAAATTATTATAAACCAAAAGTTTTATATATATAATAGATAATATATGAGTAATATAATAAAATATCTACTCTATTTTCTAGAAAATTTCTCCCTTTAAAAAAATATATTTTTTACTTTCCTAAACACTTTATAATTTTCTCTATATACATTATACATTTCTCCCACTTAAAAATTAGTTTTTTAGCCCCCTTTATGGTTAGAAAAATGGATTATTAACCAAAATGTTTATATTGATAAGAGATAAAATGTGCATAATATAATCAAAGTGATCATAAAAACATGGTTTTGAAAATTTTGAATATCATGTTGTAAAAACAATAAAATAAAATATTTTTAAGAACAATCAAGATATAAATAAGAGAAAAAATAGAAAATAAAATATAATAAAAATAATTACAATTATACCATTCCTAACTCACCCTTAATAAAATTAAAAAATTCTAAAGAAGGTGGTTTTGTGAATATATTGTCTAATACTTGATTTGTGTAATATATTCTAACATGATATCTCCTCAAAAATCGATGTCTAATATCAATGTTCTTAGTGTTTTAATGCTGAAAGGGATTTATAGATATGACCATGGCACTATAACTATCACATTTAATTAGAACATGAAGAAATGTTAGCTCAACATATAAAAGAGTTTGTTTTGTCCATATAATTTGGGCATGAAAACTCCTTGCAGATATATATTCTATTATGGATATATAAAGATCAACTAAAGTTTTCTTGTTTACTACTCTAAGATATTAAGGAATGTATAATAAGGTGACAAGTCCCACTAGTAATTTTCCTATCTAGTTGACATCCTCTAAAATCAGCATTGAAAAAAACTTGAAATGTTAAAAGAGGTTCTTTTAGGATAAAATAAAACAGGATTTTTAAAACATTTTAAAAAATAAAAAAATACTTCTAAGATATTTAAAATGTTATTCTTTAGTATTGGATTAAAAATTAGTACAAATAGAAACACTAAACATAATGTATGTCCAGGTCGTGGTATGGTAAAGAAGACTCTCAATCATACTTCAATAAAGCTTGTTTTCAACCAATTTACCAACATAATACAACGTTAACTTAATATAAATACTCCTAGGTGTGATAATTTCCTTAGCATGATCCATAAAAAATTTATTTATAAGTTCATTAGTGTATTTTTTGGATTAGAAAATTTCCATCCTTGTTTTGAGAGATTTGAAAAGCAAGAAGTAATTTTAACTCGCCAATAAAACTCATTTCAAATTATTTTATCATAATATTTTATAAATAATTAAAAATAGATTTATTTATTGATATAAATATTAAATAATTTACATGGATTTAAAAGATTAAAATATGATTTGAAACATTTTTTAGAAATAAAGTTGAATCCTCTCTTTTCCCATTTTAAAATTATTTGATATAAGAAAACTTCTTAACGTTTCAAACCAAGACTGAAGGTCTTGCTTTAAACCATATAAATCCTTGATGAACTTAAAGACTAAATTTGAAAACTTTGGATTTTCAAAACTAGGTTCTTGTTCCAAAAAAATCAGAAATAAAA
The DNA here is from genome assembly GCA_963277665.1 of Viscum album. NCBI lineage: Eukaryota > Viridiplantae > Streptophyta > Magnoliopsida > Santalales > Viscaceae > Viscum > Viscum album. The sequence continues at coordinate 281,936,963 of OY728125.1, forward strand.
AAAAAATTAAAAATAACTTTAAATATCCATTTGAAAATTTTTGGAATTAAGACGGGTGGAGAATTCAAACAAGATTATAATGGATTATAGTCGGGTAATGAGTATAAAGGTTTCAACTTAATCAATGTATTATTATTGATTATAGTATTTGGCTATAAGTCTTTCTTTGTTATGCGTGATGTTACCTTCCTTATTTAATTTATTTCTAGAAACTCATTTGAATTAATAACAAGACAATCATTGGGTATTTCAAAAAGATTCCAAACATTATTCCTTTTTAATTGGTTTAACTCTTATTGCATATAAAAAACCTATTTTCATTTTAATGGAATCATCAAGGTTTTTAGGTTCTATAAAATAAATAAAATAATGATGATCTTCTTCATTTAATACAGAAATTCCAGTACGAGTACCATCTTGTAAAAACCCGATAATATTTTTCAAGGGATAGTCTCAAGATTTTTGTCAAAAAGTTAGATAAATGACTATAATGATATTCATCATTGATATATTATTTAAGAGAACTCATATCATTCAAATTAAAAGATTCAAGTTTATCCACAATATCCTTGAATTGGGATAGAGGTATAGATATATTTTTATCAAAATAGATATTAATGGATTATTTAACGGTTTTGATTATTCTATTAAATACTCATCATGATTTAATTTAGTTTGAGTTACTAAAATTATTCTTTCATAGTATTTTGGATCAAATTTCACTAGTTTTTATTTGGTGTTAAAAATATAACATTTACATCCAAAAAGTTTTAAAATTTCAATATTCATAATTTTATTTTTCATAAGTTCATAAGGGGTCTTTTTGAGGCTGTGGTTTATGAGAACACAGTTTATGATATAATAAGAGGTATTTAATACATTATACTAAAATTATTGATAAAGTTTAAAATCATTCAAGATAGATATTTATATTTCTTAAATATATTGATTCAATATTTCAAAAACCCTATTTTGTTGAGGTGTTCTAGGAGTGAAAAAAGTATGATTAGAACCTTGTAAAGCACAAATTTAATCAAACTCATTATTATAAAAATATCTCCCATGATTAATTAAAATAGATATTATTTTTTTCCATTTTCATTTTTACGTTCTTGGTAAATCTTATGAATAATTTACAAGCCACATTTTTTGTGTGCCAAGAAAAAGACCCAAGTTAATCTTGTATAATCATCGACAATCACAAAGGAATATGATTTTACTCTAATAATTTTGACTTGAGTTGGTCCAAAAAGATAAATTTGAACAAGATCAAAAGATTTCTATTTTCATAATTCTTGTTTAGGTTTAAAATAAGGTTTTTATTTCTTACCAAGTTAGAATCATTTACAAAAAAAATGTTTTATTTGAAATGAAATATTAGTAAATCACATACTAGATGATTTTAGATGATCTTAATGACCATGTGTGTGATATAGTAACCAAGGAATATATTCCAAATTCAAGACTCACTATCTTTAATGATAAAAAATTTAACATTTTGATAATAAAAAATTTTAAATTGATAATATAAACATTTTGGGAATGAAAATAAAAAATAAAAAATATTTCCTTTAGAGTTAAAAAATTTGCAAGAATCATTTTTGAAATAGATTCTAATACTATTTTCACACAATTGGATAATGATTAGAATTTTTTTTTTTAAATATCAATTAATAAAACATATTTTATAATTATAGAATTTATAAAACCGGTTGAACCTCTATCTAGGATTTTACCTCTTCTATTTCCATCTAAGATTACATATCCTCTATCAAGTTTTTCAAGTTGATTAAATGTAGAGAGGATACCACGCATGTTTCAAGATCATAAATTATCCATGCACTACATTTATTTTTGGGATTTAGTCTTTAGAAACATTTCATTGAATTCAACCATTTAACACTTGGAACTTGTGTCACTTGACTCTATTAAGAAGAGGGAGTCATTTATTTCACTCCCAGTTGAAACATATAAGGAATAATTTCTTTTTTTATCATTCTCGATGATTTTTTTTGATTAGTGGGAATTATATCCTAATGTTTCCCTTATTTTTTCACTCAAATCGTGTTACTTAATTTTCACTTTGATCATCCTCCTTTCTGAAATATTGGTAGGATTTATTACTTTTGATGAATTTTTTCAACTTATTGGATAAATAGTCTATTTTGTTACCATTATAAGTTTCATAATTCATTACTTTAAAAGAAATATTCTGGTTCTCATTTAATTATTTTTATTCCTTATCAACTTTTCACTTCATTATGATCTCATAATTTATGAAAGAACTAATTATATCCCTGACTAGTATGTCCATTATATATTTCTATTCTTGGATGGTTATCACTTTAGGTGTCTAATTGCTTAGTAAAACCCAAAGGATTTTCTTAAATAATGTTTATTCAGTAATAGAATCACCAAGAGTCTTTATTCTACTCTATATATAAGAAAAGTGTGTAAACATTTTAGTGGTATATTTATTTTTATACATACAAAATCTTTCAAAAACTTTCATATACATATCAAGGTTAGTATCTTTAACTTTATTAATTCCTTTATGAGTAACTTATAAGAGTTTATATATTTCATGACTAGTTTTTCATATAGATATACAATTAAATTCATTTTGGCTTAATCCACAATTCAAGGAATTCATAGCTTTTCCATCTAATTCAAAAGTAGTTATATCATTGGGTGTCTAATTTTCTTCTTTTTTACTAGTAGAAATATAATCATGCATAAAAAATTTCCATATAGGATAAACAATAGATATAAGAAAAATTTATATATGATTATTCCAATAATTATAGTTGGAACCATCAAAATATGTTGCACGGCCCATATATTTCTCTTTAGTAGCACTATGGGTGTTTGAAAAAGATGTCATTTTAAAGAGATCAAACATTAAAATCTATTATGATTTAGAAAAAAGATTAATTTTGAAAATAAGGATATTTTAAGAAAAACACAAAGAACCATACGTATTACCAAATTCTGGTCAGATTAAATTGGAAAGATGGGGTGAATTACCTTTAAAAAAATTTAAATGATTCTATAAAATAAAAATGATTATCATGAAATAAATATATTTTGGTATAAAATAATAAAATTAAACTAAGATTAATATGAAAAATTATGGAAGTTAAAATGGTAACACTTTGATAAAGTAGTTTGAAAGTAGCTCAAGAATAAGCCCCTATATCTCCTCCCTTAGGAAGTATTTATATGGTTATATTTATCCCATGGTTTAAAAAAACTAAGAAGTAAAGAAGAAGAAATTAGTCCATTGGTTTTAACAGAAACTAAGAACAAAAGTAAAAGATCCTTGGTTTTAATATAAACTAGGAACCAAGAAACATCACTTTAATGGTGGTAATCACCTAAATAAGAAGATAATGAAGTGAAGTTTTTTAATTACACTTTATAAATCACTCAACTCTCTCTAGAAGATTTTAAATAATATGAAAGATAGATAGAGGGATAGAATATATTTGAAGATACTTTAAGAAATACAATAAGGGAGAAAAATGGATCAAATGGAAAAGGAAAAAGGAAAGTGATTTATGAAGTTGAATCCTAGTTTCCTTTGTATAAAATAATTTTACATAGACACCTCTTTCAAAAGTATGTTGTGGATAAATCAAGAATTGTTCGGTGGAAAGTAGTTTTCATAGATTTCCATTGTTGAGATCCAATCCTCACTTAAATTATATTTATAGCCTTCATAGGTGCTTAAAGTGCCTTGGGTCGAGTCAAGCCATTCATGAGTCAAATAAAATCTTTTAGACCAAGCATTTAATGGATCTTTTACTATTATGGATCTAAGTACCTTGAAACGTGATAGATTTTACTACACTATGGAGGTGTTATTTTCAACATAGATATTTGAGCTATGGAATGGATACTTATAGGATTTTTTTTTGGACTCTGGTGATCTCTAGGTGGATATGGAGTGTTCCTTAAGCTATGTCATGGATGAACCTTGTGTAAAAATTTTTCAACATGGTTTTTCACCTCATGGAATGATCTTAACAAAGTTTATAGGATCTATGGTTTTAATACACTATAGATTCCCTGATTTTCACAATTATTATAAGAGAGTAAGTTAGAGATATTTGTACTACAGTGTGGTCATTATCATTGCATTTTTGTCATGGTTTCATAGCCTTTTGTGGTGTGTAGTACAGTATTGCACTAAAGTGATGTTGCGATGTTAATTTACTGAAAAAAGTTTATAAATACCTTTAGTGATTATGATTATAAAAACAATTTATATATTCAAAAATATCCCCCTTCTGATGATCAGAAACAATCATTTAAAACTAAAATCAAAGATAAGAAATAAGTGAAGAATATAGAGAATAGAATAAGATGTAGAAGAGAAAAAAAGATAAAATATATATAAATACTATTTATATTAAAGAATATGTATCCACCTTGAAACAAGATCCTTATATTTCTATTGAAAACATTCCATTTAAAAATATACCTTCCCCATTTGATGATAAATATTTTTTCATCTTTTGACATGATGAAGATTTTCTCCATTTTCTTGAAACTTTTCTCTATTTAAAACAAAATATATTTTTTTCTTTTTTATTTCCCATACACTTTAGAATTTTCTCCATATACATTAGACTTTTATACCCTTTAAAAAATATACTTGTATCCCCCTTTTTGATTAGAAAAAGGGCTTATAAACCAAAAGGTTTATATAAAGAAGAGATAAAATCTGCATAAGATAATCAAAGTGATCATAATAACATAATTTTGAAAATTTTGAACATTATGTTTCAAAAATAAGAAAAAAAATTATTTTTTAAATCATTTAAGATATGAAGAAGAGAAAACATACATAAGAAAAGATAAGAAAAATAATTACAAGCATGTCATTCCAAACTCCCCCTTAATAAAATTAAAATGTTCTAAAGTGAGGGGTTTTATGAATATATCAACTAATTGAAGATCTTTGCTAATATATTATATCATGATATCTCTTTTTTGAAATTGGTCACTCAAAAAGTGATGTTTAATATCAATATTCTTAGTGTTTTCATATTGAATAGGATTTATAGAGTTTCTTATGGCACTATAACTATCATATTTAATTAGAACATGAATAAATGTTAGCCCAAAAACTAAGAGATTTTGTTTTATACATATAATTTGGACACCAAAACTCTTTATGGATATATATTCTACTTTGACTATAAAATAACAACTGAATTTTTATTTTTTATTATTCCAAGATATTTAGGAATGTAAAAAAAAGTGACAAGGATTGCTTGAACTTTTCTTATCTAGTTGACATCCACCAAAATCAACATTAGAAAAACATGAAAATTTAAAAGAGGTTCCTTTAGGATAAAAGAACCCATGAATTTAAAAACCTTTTAAAAAAATTAAAAAACATTTTAATATATTTTAAATTTGATTTATTGTTATTAGATTTAAAATAATCCCAAAGAAAAACACTAAACATAACATATGGTTGGGTCATAATGAGGTAAAGAAGACTCCAAATCATACTTCTATAATGGTTTTTTTCAGGAAGTTTACTAGATTCATCTAACATTATATTATAATAAATACTCATAGGTAGTGATAATTTCCTTATAATGATCCATTCTTAATGAATTTATAAGTGCATTAGTGTATTTTCTTTATCTTTGAAAATGTACATCCTTGTTTTGAGATATTTTAAAACTAAGAAATAATTTTAACTAACCTATAAAACTCATTTCAAATTCATTTATCACATGAGTTTAAAAATCATTGCGAAGAGATTAATTTTTTTATTTAAAAATTATTTCATTGACCTATATTTTAATGATTAAAATATCATTTGAAACATTTTTTAGAAATAATTTTGAATCAACTTTTCCCATTTTAGAATCATTGGATAAAAGAAAACCTATTAAAATTTCATACTAATCTGGAGGGGATTATTTTAAAACATATAAAGCCTTTTTCAACTTGAATATAGTATTTTGAAACTTTTTATTTTAAAAACTATGTGTTTGTTCCGAAAAATAATAATTTATAAATAAAACCTTTCAAAAAGGCACATTTAGCATCCATTTGAAATATTTTGAAATTAATATGGATGTAGAATTACAATAAGATTATAATAAATTCTACTTGAGAAACGAGTGAAAATGTTTCAACATAATCAATTTCTTCTTCTTGATTAGATCCTTTAGCTACAAGTTTATCTTTGTTATGTGTGATGTTACCTTTCTCATCTAATTTATTTCTAAAAACTCATTTATGTACCAATAACGATATGATCATTATCCCTTTAAACAAGAGTCCAAACATTATTCTATTGATATTATTTTAGATCTAATTACAAAGAAATAACCTAATTTTTATCATTAATAAAATCATCAAGGTTTTGAGGTTCTAAAAAAAGAGCGATGATCAATTTAATTTAATATATAACATCTAATATGAGTTCCAACTTATAAATCATTGATAATATTTTCCAAGGGATTGTATTTGGATTTTTTAAAATATTTTGGTAAAGGACCATATGGATATTCATCCTTGATAGTCTCTTTATGAAAATTTGGGTCATTCAAAGTTAAAGGTTTCATTTTATCTATAAAATCTTCAAAATGGGATGAAGGTTTGGGAATATTTTCATCAAATTTGATATAAATGGATTTGTAAATAGTTTTGGTTCTTTTATTGAAGACTTGGTAAGATTTAATTGAGTTTAAGTACTCAAGAAATATCCCTTCATCATATTTTTGATCAAATTTCTTTAGGTTGTATTTAGTGATAAGAATATAACATTTATATCAAAAAACTTTGAAAAATAAATCTTTAAAAAATTATTTTTCCAAATTTCATAAGTGTTATTTTTTAGTATAGATCTTATGAGAACATGGTTTATTATATAACAAATTATATTTAATTACTCATCCCAAAAGTATTGAATAAGTTTAAAATAATTCAAGAGAGATCTTTAGATTTCTTAAAGAGATCGATTATTTATTTTAACAACCCCATTTTGTTAAGGTGTTCTAGGAGTAGAAAAGTATGATTATAACCATCTAAAGAACAAATTTCATCAAACTACTTGTTATCATAATCTCCCCCATGATAAATTTTAATGGAAATTATTTTTTTACCTTTTTCATTTTTTACCTTCTTGGTAAATATTATGAATACATTATAAGCCTCATTTTTTATTCTAAGAAAAAGACCCAAGTGAATCTTGTATAATCATCGATAATCATAAAGAAATATAATTTTCCTTTGATACTTTTTACTTTAGTTTGTAAAAATAGATCAAGGTGAACAAGATCAAGGTCTTTAGAGTTTGATTCTTATTTTTTAGGTTTAAAATAAGTTTTTTGTTTCTTTGCAAGTGTTCAAGGTTTAAAAACAACATTATATTTTAAATGAAATTTTGGTATATATCATACTAGATGATACTAGTTTACATTAACAATTGTGTGTATATTCTACAGATAATAAGGAATCTATTCCAAATCTAAGACTCATTATCTTAAATTCTCAAATATTTAACATTTTTCAGAATATAGAGTTTAAATTGAAAATATAAATATTTTTAAAATGAAAAGCAGTAAATAAAATATTACCTTTGGAGTTAAAAACTTTGAAAGAATCATTTTTGAAATATATTTTAAAATAATTTTCACAAAATTGGTTAATTATTAGAAAAATATATTTTAAACCATTAATAAATAAAACATATTTTATATGTATAGAAGTGAGAAAACTAATTTCACCTATACTTAGGATTTTACTTATTGTATTGACACTGGAATTTATGTGTCCTACATCAAATTTTCCATGTTTATTAAGTTTAGAGAGGTCACCACACATGTTTTGAGAGAATACACTATCCATTTACTTCATTGGTTTTTGGGATTTACTCTTTAGACATATTTCCTCAACTTCATCCATGAGACACTTATCACTTTCATCGCTTGACTTTCTTGAGGAGAGGGAATCATCACTTGCACTATAAGTTGAAACCTTGAAGGATTTATTTATTTTTTTCCTTCTTCTCATTGTTTTTATTTTTTATCAATGGTAATTTCAACCTTATGTGTCCCTTATTTTTACACTAAAATAATGTTACTTCTTATTCTCTTTGATCATCCTCCATTTTTTCATGTTGGTAGGGTTTCTTACTTTTGAATAATTTTTTCATCTTCTTTTCTAGATGATCCATTTCATCACCATCATAAGAGTCATAATTAATTTATTTAAAAACAGTCAACTTTTTATCATTTAATTCTTTAGATTTTTTCTTGTCGTGTTTCTTAATTTTTATCTCATCAATCATGAGAGATCCAATTAACTCCTCAACCAACATGTTCTTTGTGTCTTTCGCTTCTTTGATTCCTGAAACTTTAGGTTATTAATTTCTTGGTAAACCCAAAATTATTTTATTGACTAATGTTTCTATAGTAATAGTATCACCAAGATAATTTCATCTATTTAATATGTTAGTAAAGAAAACAAAAATTTCAGTAATATATTTATTTGGATTCATACTGAAGCATTAAAAAATGTTGTTTATACATTAGTAACTTAATTCATTCCTTAATGTATAAATTCTAATAGTTTATATATTTCATGAGTATTTTTTTCATATATATATATAATTAGTTTTGGTCTAATCTATAATGCAAGGTATTCAGAGCTTTACCATCTAATTAAAAAGCATAAATATCATCAGGTGTCCATTTTTCTTCTTTTTCACTAGTAAGAATATAACCATGCATAAAAAATTTCCATACAGGATAACCAATATATGTAATAAAGGTTTACATATGATTATTATAATAACTATATATGGAACTATCAAAATAAGGTGCATGGCCCATAGATTTCCCTTCGGAATCACCATGGGTGTTTGGAAAAGATTCCATTTTAAAGATATCTAACTTTGAAATCAGTTAAGATTTAGAAAACAAAGATTAATTTTGAAATAAAGTATATTTTTGAGAAAAACACAAAGAACCATCCTTTGATACCAGTTTTTGGTCAAAGTAAAATGGAAAGAGGGGGTGAATTACCTTTGAAAATTTTAAAATGTTTCTATAAAATAAAATTGATTGTCTTGCATGAAATCAATTTAAGTATAAAATAATAAAAGTAAAGATAATATAGTAGAAAATAAATTTTGGAAATTAAAATGGGAACACTTTGATAAAGGAGTTAGAAAATAGCTCAAGAATGATCTTGTATATATCCTTCACTCAAGAAGGATTAATAAGGTTATATTACTCCCTTGGTTTTAATGGAAATCAATAACTAAAGAAGAACAGAGGAATCCATTGGTTTTTATAGAAACCAATAACCAAAGAAAAAGAACATTGGTTTTAATAGAAACCAATAACCCTAACTTTAATGGTGGTGAGAGCCTGAAAAAGAATATAAAGAGAAGAGATGTTTGTTTTTATAAACCCTTTATAAATTACTCAACTTATATAGGATATTTGAAAGAATATGAAAGATATGGAGAGAGAGAGGCAAGGTAGAAGAAGATCATTTAAGAAATAAAATAAGGTAGAAAATGGATCAAAGTGAAAAGGTAAGAGAAAAGGGATTGAATAAGTAAAATCCTAGTTACCTTTGTAGAATGGGATTTGTCTTGGAGATATCTTGTAAAATTACATCGTGGATCACTCATAAACCATTCAATGGAAATTAGTTATGATATATTTTCATTATTGTGATCTAATCCTCCCTTTATGTCTATTTATAGCCTTCATAGATGTTGGAGGATCCTTGGGTTGGTTCAAGACATTAATAAGCTGAATCAAAGCTTTTAGACAAGGTATTTAATATCCCATTTAAAATTTTGGATCAAAGTACATTTTAATGTGGTAGATATTGATGTGTTATAGAGTCGGTGTCACGAACCACTCCCGCCCAAAGGTACCCCTTCTAGTCCAGTGATGAGATAAGAAAAATAATAATGCCCAAATCCCACCTTTAATAGGATATAGGTTTGTGATAAGCACCGATGGTATATCATGAATATAAATTGGAGGCATTAACCTTTGAGAGAACATGAGGAAAGGGAGATAATACAAGACCACCCAACAACTCCTACTTAATATACGAGTAAAATAAAACCCAAGTACATACATGTAATGTTATACAAAACCAGAACAATTGAAAAAATAAACAATAAGTACCAAAAGATAAACTCGATAGTGACCAAGAATCCCAAATATATCCTCAATAACCATGAGATAGTAAAGCCCATACTACTCCCTGACCTTCTCCTGCTGACTTGAAAAATAGTTTATATATACATAGGGTGATCATAGCATGTATACTCAATAGGATCCTCCCTTGAGCCTCTCATACAAAATATGAGGGAATCATACTAAATCCCAGTGAAAAAAATTGAAACTAATGCATCACCTAAATAGTTATACTAAGTTCCCATACTTATCATGGATATATCTCACCAAGTAACACATTCAAGAGATTTTATAATATAATAACAAAAAGGGAACCTCACTACCACTTCCTCACTAGTTTTTTAATCTTACCCAACATCGCATGCCATGAGTTTTATCTCTCAAAGAAACTATCTTGAAGATTCCTAGTCTAAAGTATCATGACATTCATCTCATCATCTCATGACACATCTCTAGATAGTAATCAGGTAGTTCCTAGGATCCACTACCACCTATATTTCATGTATTATACATCAAGTATTATACCAAAATCCATCACATCTCATACACAAGTAATGAACCTAGATCCATCACTGGCCATACACATCATACCTATAAAAATCCATATGATACTATATCTGATTATGTATACATGTAAAATAACCCTAAGTCATTTCATCCCTATACACACATATATGGGAAATATAACCACTATATATACTAGCACATATATACTACTATGAGAATATCGTGGGGCCAGAGGGGGTAGTCAGTCATCCATTCCTCACTAACTTGTATGTTAGGGAAACCACCCTCCCAGAGTCCATTAGGTGTTAGTTACCCTAATGAAATGGGTGGGGTAGCATATGAAATTATAAAACATACAGGATATAATATATCTCACAAACACACTACAGGAATTAACCCAGTCTTAGTCTCAACCACAGCTATCATATCTTGGACACCTAGATACCACCGCTAAGAACTAGATATCCTATAAGCACACTAGAATTTAATAAGTCTTTCATTAATTATCAGGTCTTTCTTTTAATATTCTATTTACATTAATTAATTCATTAGAAATTAATTAATGTTATTCTATTCATATTTCATTAACCTCAAAATTAATTCCATTACCTACAGGCATAATTCAACCAAGTCCATAGTTACTCAATATTAACATATTTTTAGAATTAGGAAAAACACCAACCTCAAGGGTTATGTTTTTTATTAATAATTGTTATTATATAATTCTAGGTACAGTAGGAAAAATCTTGAGCAACCACAGAAGATATGAATAACCAAGAACAACTAGTTGTTGCAAGGACTAGGCAATTGATTATAGGTAAACAGATAACCCAACCATATGTACCTTAAGAAGAAAATTAATAAGAAAGTATCCCAACTTTAAAAACAACAATGTTCAAGACCAAATTCAAACCATTCCATTAATCCTAGTTTCATCCCCGATACCATCATGCATATCACCATGCTTCTCACTGTCACAGGCACCAACTACTTCCACAAACTCTGGGAATTCTCATCCATATCTCATAAACTAATAGCCATCTAAGGATAATATCACATCACATATCAAGTATCTCATCTAGAGAAAACAAATAAGATTGAAAACAAAAAACTGATTCAACATGGCATATGTTTCCTAAAAACAAGGCATACTGCTTTTACATGAAAACGGTCTCTCTTAGCCCTAAACAATTATTTTTATCAAATAAACAGTTTTTATTCCATTAACTAATTTATTTATTTAAGGTTACAACTATGGGTGACCTAAAACATCATCTATTACAAGCTGTAATTATTTAAACATTCTTTATATCATAATTCTAGTTTTAAAAAACTTGAGTGAAATAAATTACCATTTAACATGCCTCTTTATTAAAAAAATTAGTAAGAAGCATTTCAGCTTCAATTTCTTTATCCATATCCATTAACATATGTAAGAACAGTATAATTAAACATGCTTTGACCATCATTTGATTTCTATCAAATTATAAGAATTAATATATTCCTTAAACTTGCCTCTTAAATTATATAACCAAACAAAAATTATTGTCTTTATGTTCTTTAAACATTTTTATCAATTAAAATGCTAAACCAAAGAATAAAAAACAAGCTCAATAAGCATAGATATATATAGCACACTATCCATTAAAACAATAGGTAAGTTATTTTCACAGTGGAAACCATATGATTGCTAAAACTATGACCATTTCTTTCATTGATTTGATATTTATTTATTAAGGTTAATTCCACCATCATACAAAGATATAAAGCATGGTTACATTATTATCTCACATAAAAATAAAAAGGAGAAGCAATGAATCCCCTACCTCAAGGATTTCTATGTTCTTCAATGATAATGGATCAATAATATAGATATTTGATCGCCACTCTTACAGGAAAACTATATCCCTCCAAGAAATTCGTTCCACAATCACGCCAAAAAATATCAAAAAAACTCAATGAGATATAAAGAGATTGACCACACTAACATTGAAAGATATAATGGGAGGGGAAAAGACCAAAAAGAGAATAAACCACCAGATAAATAGGGAAACTAACCTCAAATCACCCAAAATTGATCAATAGGAGGTGGTGGTTGAATCTGATCAAAAAAAATTAAAAGGACTTTAAAAAGATCACCTAGGTGCCAAGGCTTCAATATAGGTAGTTTAGAAAAATATAGGCTTTAAGGGGTTTTGGGTATCTATAGGTAAACTGGAAGTTAGAAGACTATGATGCAACCCCCTACATTGCAGCATAGATATGCTGACATAGGACAAGACTGTGATGTAAGGTAAGAGACCACACCGCAGCCAGCCTGGTCAAATCCACATCTAAGGAACATGGTGTATTTCACACCACATATCCTATAATTTAGGAAAAATACCATGACATGGCTTCATACACCATGCTTCAATATTCCTTTTCCAAAAAGAAGGTTATTCCACAACTCAGTTCTATGGCATAGCAACCCTAAAAAAAGACCCACTAAAACTTACCTCTTGAGATTCTACATTGCATCCTACCCCCACACTATAGGGGTTCAAAAATTTGCAGAACCACCCAAAATCCATTCTTTATCCATCCACTACACTAAAAATATTAACCCACACCATGGCCACCTAGAATCCATGGCGCAGTAAAATCCACCACACTTTAATCCTACTGTGTATCTAAAATTCCAGCTCAACTCCCCTTATTCTCCCTCCGATATCCTCAGGACCTCCCCTAGACACCTCCACCACCAAAAATCTCACAAAGTAATGGGTTATAAAATCAATTCCATTACATCAAATACCTCTCAAACTATTCTCATCCTTAAAAGTTTAAAACAAACCCAGAGAGAAATAATGACAATGGGTTATCCGAATAGCCACCCCATGAGACACCTCTCAAGAATCTCACCATCATAGGAGGCTCTTGAGTTTTTAGGATGGTCCAACAGATGAAATGTCTGGGTGATCCTATGTATCCCATAAGTATGGGAATCAAGCTGTATGTAGTTCTTGAAGGCCATGCAGTTTATCATTGTGTGGTGAGTATGTGGGAGAATAGAAGAATGAGGAGGGAGCACATAGTGTGATCGCTGTAAATATGACATGAGTGGGGCCAAAGAAACCCATACTACACCATGTGGTGATCCTCTGAGAGAACTATACCCAAGGGGGATATTCAAAAAGAGGAGTTTAGGGATGGACTTGAGATGAAACTTCTGAGTGTTCCTACATATCCCATAAGGATGGGAATCAATACTTACGTAGTTTTTGGATGTAGTTTAACATCTTGCAGGATGTCATACAGTTTAACGTCATGTGGGACATTTCACAGTTTAAATTCATGAAGGACCGGGTAATCTAGGGTCATGTAGGACCAGATACAGTTTAAGGTCATGTGGGATCAAGTAATTTAGGGTCATTCAGGGCCAAATACAGTTTAAGGTCGTGTGGGACCAAGCAGTTTAGGGTCATACAGGACCAGATACAGTTTAAGGTCATGTGATACCAAGTAGTTTAGGGTCATGTAGGACCACATACAGTTTAAGGTCATGTGGGACCAAGAATTTTATGGTCATGCAAGACCAAATGGATCGGGAAAATTATTTCATGAGGAACTTGTCACTTGTAGGGTAGTTATATGCTCACCATCCCTAGTTACCAGGGAGTATTCACCATTGGGGTAAAACTTGTGAATTATGTAAGGCCCTTTTCATTTGGGCTCCAACTTGGGTGGTTTCCTACCAGGTATCATCGGTGTTCGGAGGGCTAATACCAAGTTGCCTTGCAAGAAGGAGCGAAGACAAACTTTCTTGTTGAAGGCTCTAGCAATCTTATTATGATTATTTCCAGGTTGTGCAGGGCATGGATCCTATTTACATCAAGTGCTTCCAACTCCGCCAGATGAATTTCAGCTACTTTATCTGGCACCGACTGATCATAGACCATTGTGTGTAATGAAGGAAACTAAATCTTGATAGGCAGGATGACCTTGGTTCCGTACACCAGGGAATATGGGGTCACCTATGTGGAATTACGAGTCGTCATCCGATAAGCCCAGAGGGTGTTGGGGAGGTTGTCTGTACAAATATTCTTGTTCTGACCAACCATTTTCTATAAAATGTTAGAGAGGGTCTTGTTGTACACCTCGATCTGCCCATTATCTGGCACGTGATAGCTGGAGGTATGACTAGAACAGATGTTGTACTTGGCGTACAATTTTTTCAACTCGGTTTCCTGGAAGTTGGTGTTGTTATCAGTGAGGATAGTGTGAGAGACTTTAAACTGGTAGATGATATTGGAGCTCATGAAGTCAATGATAGAATGGGCCTTGACCTCCTTGAGTAGAACTACCTCTGCCCACTTGGAAAAGAAATCTATAGTGCTTAGGATGAACTGACATTAGTGAGTCGTCGCCGGCGGATATGGTCCCATGACATCTAGTCCCCGGATTGAAAAGGGCCAAGAGTACTTGGTAGTGTGGAGAGGCTCCAGTGGCTGATGCACAAAGTTGGCATGAACTTGACATGCCTGAAACCTTTTGGTGAACTTGATGCAGTTACGGATCATAAAGGGCCAAAAGTACCCCAGTCTTTGGATCTGATGGGACAGCTTCAGCCCAGTCTGGTGGGCACCATAGGAACTGGCATGAACCTCCTGAATGACCAGAGAAATCTTGACTTCTTGGATACAAAGGAGGAGAAAACCATCTAACCCATTCTTTTAGAGGACCTGCTCAAGACTGGGACCCCTCTGGAGGGTAAACTATAGCACGCGGCGTCGGATTCGCTCATGCTCAGCCCAGTCTACCGGGAGATTACCGTGTTGGAGGTATTAAACCAAAGGTACCCTCAAATCAGGAGCTACTTCAATCACCACATCTGGGGGACCTGGGGGGTCTTGATGTGGAGGAGCTGGTGGTAATATGGCTTAACTGTGGTCCGTCATCATTGTCTGGAATGATGGGAGAAATGACTCTCTGATGTACCACATGGATAATCAGGTCATCCTACTCGGGCACTACAAGTGATGCATCTAAGCTGGCCAAATCATCTGATTGACTATTCTGTGACCAAGGGACATGGGTAACCTCCGGCCGAGAAGGGAACTAAGCCATTAGCCGGAGAGTGAGTTCCAACGATGGTATGATCTTTGGCTTCCTGATGACATAGTCACTGTTGATCTATTTGATGACTAGTTCAGAATCACATTTCACATGAAGATGGGGCACATCAATCTCAAGGTCCAGCTCGAGGCCAGTGATGAGAGCCCGGTACTCTGCCTCATTGTTGGTGAAACCTTCTGACAACAAGAATGAGTATGACAGAATGGATTACACCGAGGTAATAAAGACAATACCCAAGCCACCCTGTTGAGCTTGGGATTATTAAGACTTCTTCTGGTGGGGCTCTGGGAAGCACCATCGAAAAGAATCTGCCAACACAGGACGGCATGGTCTACTGAGAGGATTGCCTCATCAGGAAAATCTAGGTCCAAAGACTGGTATGCATGGGTTGGATGGGAAGCAATGAAATATTCCAATGCTTTCCCTTTAATATCCTTCTGAGGGACAAACTTGATGTCGAACTGCTAGAGGAATACCGCCCACCGTGATAGGTGGCCTATCAGCATGTGGCGGTTTAGAATTTACTTTATCAGGTCTACTTGGGACACCAAATGTACCTCGTGGTGTTGCGGGTAATGTCACAACTTTTTTACTGTGAATACGAGTGCAAGGCATCTTTTCTCAATGGGGGAGTATCTGGTCTCCGTATCAAGGAGCATGCGGCTGAGGTAGTAGAGTCTATTTTCAGTTCCCTCATTTTTCTTCTGGGTGAGAAGGCGCCAAGAGATCATTCTAGGGCTATCACATAAAGGACCAGTGGTTTTCCAGAGACCGGTGGCATCAATACTGAAGTCTGAAGCAGATACTACTTGATTTCCTTGAACGCGGTCTAGAACTCTTTGTCCCATTCGTAGGTGGTTCCTTTCTTCATGAGCTGAGAAAATGGCTTACATTTGCCAGCCAAATTTGCAATGAATCAGCATATGTAGGCCAAGTGTCCTTAGAAGCCCCAAAGTTCCCGAATGTTACTCAGGGGATACATCTGGCTGATGGCTTGATCTTCTCAGGGTCAATCTTGATGCCTCGGTATCTGAAAATGAAGCCGAGGAACTTCCCAAAGGTGAACCCAAAGGCACATTTCAATGGGTTCATCTTTAGGTGGTGAGAATAGAGGAAAACGAACAATTTCTCAAGGTCCTTGAGATGGTCCCGACGCTGGCGAGATTTGAACACCAGATCGTCCACGTATCATTCCACCAATGTCCTGAGGATTGGATTGAATATGTGATGTATGGCTCGCTGATAGGTGGAACCTGCATTCTTTAAGCTAAAGGTAATGAATTAGTAAAAAAACGTACCTTGTGGTGCCCTAAAAATTGTGGAATCCTCGTCCTTAGGGTCCATTCAGATCTGATTGTACTCAGAGTACCCATCCAAGAAGGAGAGGGCTTGGAATCAATAACTTTGTCACAGGAAGGGTAAAATCATCCTTCGGGTAGTGGCGGTTGAGATCCCATAAGGCGATGCAGACTCTGATCTGTCTATTCTTCTTCCTAACTGTCACAATGTTGGGTAGCCATTTGAGGTATTGGACCTCCTTAATGAAATTGGCTCTGATGAGCTTATCAACTTCTACATCTACCATGGAACCGTGAAAAGGGTGTGTATTCTTGAGATGCTTCTTAAACCCATGATGATTTTTTAGGAGACAAAGATGGTGGACGGCTACCTAAGGATCTAGTTCTGGTATCTTTTCATAGCTCCAGGAAAACACATCACGGTGTTGTTTCAGGAATTATATGTATTTTTGTTGCTCCTCGAAGTACATGGATGCACTGATAAATGTGGGTCTCGGGTATGCTTTGCTACTGAGGTTTAACTGTAACAACTCTTCAACTGTGGCAGAGATGCCCTCTTCAAAGGCAGGGGGCATCCTCCAAATCTTCCCCATCACTTGTGGAGGGGAAATCCACAGCAAGAGGAGTCGCTTTTGAGTCGGCAGATCCCGACGGGAAGCTGGTACCCGCCTGAGTGGCAATGGACACCGTATTGGAAGACTCCTATGTTACCGCAACCATAGCGATGAAGGATGTTTATCTGATCCCATATGGACTTCATCCCAAGGGGCCACACTTGATGATATAAAAGCAATAATGGAGCATTGTCTTGAGCCGGTTAATTCTCGCCTGATGGAACAAACACGTATAACGTATTTTCATTGCCATGGGGTGGACATCCCGATATATTATGGGGGTAGGAGGCACTGGGATCACTTGTGCCTAATTTTTATAGGAGTATATGGTGATTTTCTGTGGTCACTTAGACCTGGTAATGTGTTCCCCTTTCGTCCCAGATACAACGAAGCATTTTCCCATGTCTGGGGTTGTGTCCTCAAATCAATGGATTGGAAAGATGTAGGCATCATCCAAATATATCCACGGGTTGGTCGCAACCGTGGCATGCTCCACCTTGTCGGTCTGAATGTTCTTGTCCTTGCTCTTGTAGTATTTGGCATCTAGATAGAGGGCCTCAAAAGAATAAAAAGGATATGTGTCACCTTGAAGCATGCCCACTGGACCATTAAGGGAGTACTTGAGGCACTGGTGATATGATTAGGGAACCACTGCATGTAAGTGGAGCCACATCCTTCCCATCAACGCATTGTAGGTGGTGTCTTGGGAGACTACCATAAATTTGGTGCTAGAAACTAGGCCACCAAACTGGGTCTTCAAGTGGATATTACCGACCGGTGTCTGTTCCATCATATCATAACCTTGGATTCTGATGTCAGAGGGACTCAGGTCATCTTTAGACAATCCCATATTTCGTATTTTCTGAGTCCGGATAAGGTTAATCTCAGAGCCGGTGTCAACAAGATAGCGGTGAACCTCTATGTCGTTGAATTGGTTAGTGATATACAATGGGAAAATGTTCCCATGTATAGAAAAACCCCCATCTTCTCCAGAGAATGAGATAATTTCCTGTCATTCAGTATTCTTGATTGCCTCAGCATGAAAGGCCTCTGCAGCTGCTACCTCCATCTCAAACTGGAGGGGGCTTTTTAAAGGCTCAGTGAGGGCCTCACGCATATCTGGTGGCAGGTGAAGGGCCTAAAGGATGGATATCCTTTCTGGAATACTGGAAAGATTCTTAAGCACATCGTACTTATGTGCCAGGTGTGAAATTCTACTTGCAGGAGGCCACTCCATGACAGGAGGTAGGGCAGGCCCTGTCGACTAGACCGAAGGCTGACTGGTGGTGGGAATGTCCCACTGCTCACTAGTTGAAGCATGCAGAGTGACTATCGTATGGGGGCCAGCTGGCTGAGACTTGTCCCCAGTGAAGTGTGGATGATCACGGCAATGTTTGGGTGGCTCTGCCTAGTCCAGTAGCACAAATTCTGGTGGAGGTGGGCCAGATGACACCAGATTAGGAGGCTTCGCATGCTGATCTCTGCACTGAGCTTGCTTCCTAGTTTTGATAGCATGCACAGCTTGGCTGGAAGTGCTGTTTGAGGCACTCCTACAGCCCATATAGCAACGGCTCCATCGATGCTGGCGACGACTGGGGACATTGGGAGGATCCGCCTGGCGCTCCCCATCGTTGGGAGTCATGTAGGGGTTTACCAGCTCTAAGGTATTAACTGAAGTGTACCCTTGGAAGTCACTTGAAGAGTCGTCCACTACTGGACATATTATGGAATGAATATCCATCTCTGGTGGAATGAAGTTGTCAAGATTATAGGATGATGATGGCATCGGCGGGGGACTTTGCTTTCCCTTGCATCCCTGGCGTTTGCTTTTTTGGGAAGAGGAGGGTTGAGAAGATGATACAGAAGTGGTGGCTACAGCCTCTGAAGGCTCTGGACAATTTAGGCATGCCCAAATGACACCATGGGAACGGGTGACTATTTTTTGGGTCATCCAGTTGTCATACTTCTGAGATCCATGACAGGAAAACAGATGCCACTCGCCCTCACTATCTTTTCTGCTGTCTGGCCTCACAAAGACGCATGCTACCTGCACCGAGGATGGGCCCAGTCTGACTTTGTTGTTATTGACCTGGTCATGAAGCCAGTATTTGAACACATAACACTGCTTGAGGGTGTTCCCTAGGATCTGGTGATAAGGGCAGTAATTGGAGAGATCAGTGAGGTTTGCCTCTTCTGGCCTTCTGCACTCAGGCAAACGCACAATCCCTTGTTCCAAGGCACTTCAAAAATAGTCGGGGACCTGATTCTTGTTGAACGAGTAGGTCTGGTTTCTTTTGTATGAAAAAGGGGGCCTTGGATTTTGGACCTGACAAAGAGCCGGAGGAGCCTGTTGAGGAGGATGAGCCTGATTATCCCGCCTGAGTGGTAGCAGCGAATTACACGGGGGCGCCTGTTGATTTTGAGGCGGTCGTTGCTGGGCCAGAGGATGCGCCTGTGGTGGTGGGCCTCTGCGAGGCTGTGGAGGTGGATCCACTAGTAATAATTCCTATTGTCTGGGGGCTTCTATTTGGGCCAATACAGTGGTCTTGGCCCTGACAGGCCTCCTCACGAGAATTGATGGGGGCAATGGACGTGCCTAGATAGCCTGTTGCAGGGCTTCCTCTAGGCACTGGGCCTTATCAGAGAAGTCTCAGAATACTCCAAGTAGTCCAAGGTGATCAGAGAGGGAACCAATTCCATCTTAACATTTCACACACACATCATTAGTAATTTCTTCTAAGTCAGTGTCATGTCAAGGGAGTATGTAAGCCCTTTACACCAGGTAATAAAGTTCACGACACACTCATCAGGCCTCTGTTTTCACTTGAAGAGGTCTACGATATTTGTATTCCATGTGGTGGAGCTGAACTGGCATAAAAACTGCCTACGAAGATCCTCCCATCCCGCTATTGACCCGATGGGGAGTTGGTTGTACCAGATGAATGCAGGCCCTTCCAATGTCTATACAAAACACTGGATCTTGGCGGCCTCTTGCTACGCTGGAGTCCCTAAAATGGGCCCACACCTTGAAATAAAGTGGGCCAGATGCTGTGGGGGGTCACCCGTCCCATTAAAGGGGGAGAAGGTGGAATTTCTAATACCCGAGAGTGCTGGCATATCATCCACCCACGCCAGATATGGCTTGCCATCATTTGGAAGTGACACCTGTCATGTTTCCAATGCCTCAAGGCTGGCAATGAGTGCCTCCATTGGATCATCTAGACGGGGGTCCCTATCTTGACAGGGATCCCTAAACACGAGTGCGTTGGTAGGTTCTTCAACATGGTAAGTAGGCCTAGTGTCTTGTGGAGCAGCTGGTGGCATGAACCTCGGGGTAGCTGGGGGGAACATGAGTTGGGTCCCTTGGATTTTCATGCTGTTCTGGAGGGTTTGGAGGGACATACCACGCCCTCTTTCCATAAGTTCTGGTTCTATCCCTGTCTGCGGGGGAAGGATGGTCAGGGTCACCTGGAGAAATCTCCCCGAGGGGAAGTAGTTCCTACCCCTACTTCCCTGGCATAGGATTACCATAGTCTGGTCACCGATCTGCAGCCCATTCATCCAGAAGTTCATCAGCCAACTTCTTCTATTCAGCAAGTTGCTGACGCAACATGGCTTTTTGGGGTATTCCTCTGTCTTCTTCACTGAGGCGGATGGGTCGGAGTGTTTAGCGGCTCTAAGATGATCCATAACCTTGCCATGATTTTTTCTAAGGACTAATTCCTCTGTGGGAATTGGGAGACCCAGAAGGTTTCTATATTGGAAAGTAACCCTTCCCGATGGATCCAATAGTGGTGGTATGCCCTTAGGGGGGAGGTCCCCGTCAAGGATCTCTAGTTCGTTTTCCTCTTCTACTAGGTTGGCCATGTTGACCATGACTCTACCTGGGGTCATGTCCTTGATATCACATGGTAGGTCGGGCTACCGCCAGATAGGACTAAAGAGGGCAACATACTTCCACCAACCATGGACCTACATGTGGGGGGAATCCTCCTTGATAATCTTGCGAAGTACCTTGAAACTCTGAATGCATTGCTGTTGGAGGTCCCTACGGCGGCCTGGTGACTCAAGGCACTAGGCCATATAGAGAGCAGCAAGATCGACTAGATGGCATTGCTCTCCAATGTCCGTAAAATGCGTTTGGATCCTAGGATAAGTAACTCGTTGATGACGAAGGAGAAAGTGTGTTGTCCAAAGGGTTTGACAGAAATATTTGAACTCCTCTTGGGTAAGGGGTCCCGACACACTAAAATTCCATGTTGCAACCGGCCAGAACATCTTGGGGAAGTGGTCCACTGTGAGGATATCCCATAAGATCCTCGACTCGGATTCAAGGTCTGGACCTTGATTTCCCCATTTGTCAACTAGGGGTGGATGAGGAACTTGTAATGGTACTGAGGCAGACCACTGGGACGGTAGGCTGGCCGGTGGGGAATATGGTGAACGGACTGACTGGTTGCCGAATCTCGGGCTTTCCTCAGAAGACTATAAAAACTTAGCCACCACGTCGTGGTAGGACGGTCTAGCGGTCGTAGTTCCTGGTGTAGGGACCAAGGCTACTGGTGATGGTTTGTGCTACTACTCACTTTCCATTGGTCCCCGGAATAGCTCTCTGTGATCTCTAGTCGAGGTAGAGAGTGTTGCTGGTGACGACAGTGGTGATTTCATGACCATAACCTGCAGAGTTTCCAAATTTTCTTCCTCCTGTATATACCTATAGAGGGAGGTAGGAATCCGGTGGACCTCGCATTCCAGGAGTACTAAGCTGATGCTCCTCATTCCTACCCTAGCCCTTGACTCAGAGGAGTGACGGGAGGGTTCCCGCGCTAAGTCACACTCTGCTTCAGAATCTGAGAATCAGACTGGTTTGATCTCTATCTGGACCTTCCTATAATTCTTCTTATGGTGGAGACGACCCACCTTCCTGCCCCTGGATATCTCTTCAGTATAGTATAGATTCCTAACATGGGGTGGTCCTTCAACCATACTAGTGCTGGTGCAGAGAGGCTTTCCACCTAGGTAAGCCGGGGTGCGAGGAGAACCAGGACAGATATCATAGGGGACATAGGTAGGACCTCTATGGGTAGTACTGGAGCGAGTGAGACCTCTGTTGGAGCTGGTGGGAGCATGGGGAGGACCTCCAGGATTATTTCCCCTGGTGAAATCAATGTGAGTAAGGTCCTCGTACTGGTCGAGATGAACATGGGTAGGGCCTCTGAGCTGGGCACTAGTGAAGCAAAGATGGCCCTCACTCCTCTGATTTCTAGGGCGAGTAGAAACTTCACCAGCTACTACAAGGACACAGGGAGGTTCCCCACATTAGAGAGTGACCAGATGTGTAACACCCTCGTACCATCAGTCTGTGGCGGGAGGAATGACTCTATATCCGGTGTAGTGGTAAAAGGAGAAACTTTCGTTCTAAATGTCACCGCCACGGGGAGGACCCTCATTTGGATTGAAGGTGACATAGGGAGGACCTCTATACCAAGCTTGTAAGCGATGAAGATTCGCGTTCTCTATGGTAGTGGTACGGGGAGGACCTCTGTACTGGGTGTCGTTTCCACGGGTTAGTCTGTGGTGGCAACTGCCTGTGTCGGTGACCAAGAGAGTCGACCCAGCCTGCCCATGGGGCGGGTGGGGCCTCGATCCAGGTCGGGTGTATAAATGCCCATGTTCAGCATATATAGGGAGTTGGTGATATGCTTCGGCGATGGCTCATCCCACAGTAGACGCTGACATTGACTCCCCTTGGCAGGCATCCTCTTCAGTTTACGCCCGACACTAGTGTCAGGTCAGACGAATCAGAGCCGGTGGTGCAGGTACATGGATTTCCTGCTCCTCGGCTAGTAGAATCAGGCGGTGGCACTGGCACGGCCTGGTGGGGGCCCTCACTGGGAGACCCTATAATGGGACTCTGACTGAGCTATCCCGGACATCCCCTACCTCATCAACGTAGGGCAGGGAGTCATCAAGGCATTCTGGGGATAGGCTCTCGAAATGGTTATATGTTAGAGTGTGGAGTAATACCTCCATGTGTGGCCCTCAAGGGTAGAATTTATGATGAGGTGTAGATGCCTCTAAATCTAGGTAGTCCATATCCCTCATAAGGAAGATCCCCTCCTCCTCATACCGGCATATGAGGTCATTGATCACCCTTCATTGGATGAACTATGAGGGGTAGATAGGGTGGGGTTCCCAGTGGTCGTGGTCGTTAAGACCATCGTAGAAGAGGAGAAGCCACGCGAGACTGCCACACTGGTACTGCCCCAACCTTTATGTCGGTGTGAAGGTGGTGATTGAGTTTTGGGTGCAGAAACTTGATTCTTGAATGTAGGGAGATTAACTCATCAGTGATGAATGAAAAAGGAGTTGACGACCAGTGCCCCAGCATCATCCCGTCTTCCATGACCGGTAATGGCAGTCCACGTTGACAACATCGTATATCGGGATGTCCAATGTTCTACTACACCATCTTATGGTGAGTTTCATTCTAGGACCACTATTTTCTTAGCGGGACCTAGTGCCAGATAATTGGATCTAGTGACACGCTAATCCACTAATGTCTCAAACGCTACTAGTATCCATATTGAGGAGAAGAGATTCATGTTAGGTTCACCATTTCTATTTCGAACTCTTCCGCCAGGGTGTGAGAATCCATCTCATTTGGGGGGACAGTGGCGTTGTTTGCTGCCCCGCATTCCCATTTTCCAAAGGCGGGCATCATTCGTTCCTTGTTCAGAGATGTTTTCTCCTTGATCAAAATGGGATGACAGGATGTCGGTTCTTCCTTCTGGGGATTCCTCCTTAGAAATTGTCACCTAGTCCATGTCTCCCTTATAGATTTAATATGTTGTTCGAGAAACTCTTACCAGCTCCATATCTTCATGGACGCCTGTTAATTACACTGCTTCTGTTGGGACATTTCAAAGGGTCCGGTTAGGGCAACAACCTTCGTTCGGGGGAGTAGTCATGGTGTACATCACTGGCATGTCTGGATGCTAGAACACTAGCACATCTAGGTTTCTTCCCCTTATTATAGGGCTTCTCGAGGGTGCGGAAGCCCGAGGCATCCCACGTCAAATGCATGGAATCATATTCCATAAGCATGTATCTGAGGTTTTCCTCAGCTTCCCATGTTTAACACAGGGTATACCGCAAGTTTAACCTCTGGGGGAGACAAATCGGACTGATCAGAACACTGACTAGAGTGGATCAGATGAGTGTAACCCCTAGAGGATACACTGATGTAGGTGGGTTGACATGACCTCAACGGGATGTGGAGGCCCGGGTAAAAATCAAGACAGATGATGAATGGTTCGGTGAAAGTAGGCGGATAATGAGATGGAACCGACGTGAGGATGATGGTGATGTTGGTCTTGAGTCTCAAGGAGACTTCCTGCATATCCTTGTGGTAGGGAATCAAAGTCTGTGTAGTTCAGGAGGGTGATGGGATGCCTAAGGAGGTAGCCCGTGAGAATGAACGAATGGATGAGACCCGAAGGAAGTGAAAACCTCTAGGTTAAGGCTTGTCCTTCACGAGACACATAGGCTCAAGAGAAATGCCAGGAAAGGGGATTGAATTGGGGTGTACACATTGGAAAACAACTCGATGATGTATATGGGGGCTTATGTGTGGTTAGTATCCTGAGGTGGTCTGACGCCACTAGGACGGACCAGAGATGTGGGTCCCAGCAAAGGGAATTACAACGGATTTCCACTGAATAGGGTACACAATGGATTACGACTGATTGGAGCCAATAGTTTAATATCATGCAGGACAGGGGTGAATTGATGTGAATACAGACCTGGGGTCTAGATGGATGGTGTTGGGATTAAGCTTCATGGAGGTTTCCTGCATACCTTGCCCTAACAAGGATCAAAGACCATGTAGTTCGAAAAGTGGCGAATGTAGTTTAGCATCATGCGGGACGAAGTGAATCAATGTGAAGGGGGTCAGAATAGATGGATAATGTGCTTGAACCTCGGGGAGTCTTCCTACATAACTTTCCTTGGCAAGGATCAAAGTCCATGTAGTTCATGATGGGTGACGGTGAACCGACGTGAAGGTGGTCGGGACCAATGGATTGTGGGACTGAACCTCGTGGAGGATTCTTACATACCGTTCCTTAGAAAGGATCAAAGTCCACATAGTTCAGAGTGGTGTTGGTGAACTGGCGTGAAGGGAGTTGGGACCAATGGGTGTTGGGCTTGAACCTTGTGGAGGCTTCCTATGTACCCTGCCTTGGCAAGGATCAAAGTCCTCATAGTTCAGGTTAGGACTGGGGATTACACTCTAGGCAGCTTGGAGAGGATGTCATAGTCGATGCTTACTCTAAGCTCACGTGAGTCATGCTCAGTGTGAGAAACAAGAGGCAGCAGAGACCTGAAAATCATGTCACGGAAGGTGCATCCGTGGGAAGTGGAATGGGGTTACACGTGGTTGGCAGCCCAAAGAGGAAACATGGTCTTACGCGTGGTTCACTGCCCAAGGAGATGGATATTGGGACTTACTCCAGGATGGAGGCCTAATGGTGACAAGGTCCAGCAGGAGAGGGATTTGGCATAGAAGAGAGGAGGAGCACCATTCCCCACCATTCCCTTTACTGTCCTTTTTCATAGAAAAATAATGGAGGATTAGGGTACTACCTCTTGAAAGAAAGGATAGGGGCTTACACCAAGATGTTTTCCCTTCCCCGTGGATAGGTGTTGCCTTAGAAAAGAGGATCTCATTCCATGTTAGAAATATTTCACTCCCATTGAGATGTTCGGGTGTAAAGAATGTCTGATCTGTGATGCCATGCATATGATGCGTGGGGAAAGGTCATAGTTTAACATCATGTTCTGAGGACGATGGTGCTTGGAAGTTTATCATCCTAAATCTTAGACAAGGTGGGTTTACTCCGCACCCCTATGACTTACATAACTGGTACCCTCTGAACCTTGGTGAATAGAAGGGACAGGAAACACCATGGATGGGGGTGTCGAGAGGTGATCCCATTGGGGGTCCATGTCAGCATGGAGATGCAAAGAAGCAATAGCTGTTAGCATGCCTATGCAAAGAGGAATGAGGCGAAGCAACAAAAAGGGTAGTATCATCCAAGGGAATTTGAAATTGCTTCATTCAAACCTAAAGGGGTGCACGGGAAAAGGAGTTTCTAGGGAAAGGGGTTCATAAGTAGAAGCCTTGTGAAGCTCTGGTGCTCCATGAAGTGGAGGGGCTTTGTGAATGGATGTGCTTCACGAAGTGAGGTCACCTAGGCTAGGGATAGGGAATAGGTTTATATGGGAGGAGCTTCGCGAAGTGGAAATGGATTCATAAAGCAATGCCTCATGAAGAAAGTGTGCCTTGAGAAGTAGTGTGTTGTGAAGCAATGTGCTTCCTAAAGCACAGTGACCCTGCCTTAGCATGTGGTTCGTGTGTGTTTGGAGGGTGTTTTGTGAAGCATAAATACTTCATGACGACCTGAGTCCCTATGGGGATCTCTTTCCTTTGCGAAGACCCATGGGCTTTGAGAAAGGCATCCCTCTTAGAAGAGGGGTTAAATTAAAGCAAAGGGGGAGGTACTTCACAAATCAAAAGTACCTTGAGAAATTCATGGTTTGTAGAGCAAGAAGTGCTTCGCGATTTGAGAGATGAGAAGGTGAAAATTCGGATCATCCGTCCTTTGGGCTCGTGGGGAGCCTTGTATTTATAGGCAAGAGGCACCGCAAAGCAGAGGTCACTTAGTGTGAATATAGATTTTACTCCGCAGCGGGCTCGTAAATGTCAAATTCATTCGTGGAGCCTCCCGCCTCCTTTCTCTATGGTGGGCTTGTGAACGTCAAAGGGGTTCGCGGGGCGTCTCGCCTTCTTGATCTGCGGAGGGCTCGCAAATGTCAAAGGGGTTCATAGGGCATCCCACATCCTTGCTCCATGGTGCGCTCGTGAATTTCAAAGGGGTTCACGGGGTGTCTCACCTCCTTAATCTGTGGCAGGCTCACGAACGTCAAAGGGGTTCGTAGGGCGTCCTGCCTCCTTGCTCCGCGACGGGAGTGGGGCCAGGAGGCTCCGCGAAAGGGCTTCGCGAGGCAGCCCCGGAGACTGCCCTCTGGATCTTCTTCATCCCAACTTTTTGCGTCAACATATATGAATGAAAAATACATATGTAAATATATAAATAAATAAATATAAATATCATTAAATGAATAAAAAATAACATCATGTAGTGGTAAAGGCATTCCATCTTCAAAGGAGAGGTGTAGGGTTTAAATCTAGGCATGTGCAGGAGGCTGGAAATTCACAAAGTGTTGTTAAAGGGGTGGTGGGGTGAAAAGTATTGATAAAGGGGGTAGATATCTATTAAAGGGGTTGTGGAATCACTGTGGGGTTAGGCTCATATAGGTCTGAAAAAATATAATTTTACCCCCTTTAACATAGATTGTGTTGACATCTCCTCATAAGCACTGTTAAAGGCCATTTACTAGCGCTATTAAAACCCAGTTTTGTAGTGGTGCCCCTCCCCCCAAAGGTACCCATCCTGAGCTGGTGATGAGAGAAGGGAGATAATGATGTCTAAATCCAACCTCCAATAGTCCATGGGTTGGAAACAAGCATCCAGGGTATATTATACATATAAATGGAAGGCATTTCCCTTTAAGAGAACAAGAGGAAAGAGAGATAATACAAGAACACCCAACAGATCCTACTTAAGATAAGAGTAAAATAATACCCAAGTGCATAGATATAATTTTATAAAAAACTAGAATAAATTAAAAATGATATTGTAAGTACTAAAAGATAAACTTAGTAGTGACCACGAAGCCCAAATAGCTCTTCAACAACCATGAGCTAGTAAAATCCAACCCCAACCCAGACCTTCTTTTATTAACTTGAAAATAGTTTATATATACATAGGGTTATTATAACATGTAAACTCAATAGGTACCTCCCTGAATCCTCTTGTGTAAAATATAAATAAATCATACTAAATCTCAGTAAACAAAAAAGTGTAACTAACTCATCACCTAAATAGGTATACTATGTTATCACCCTCACTATGGCTATCTATCACCAAGTAACGCATATAAGAGATCATATAATATAATAACTAAAAGGGTACCCTAATATCACTTCCCCACTGATTTTCCACTTTTCCCCAATGTTACACAACCAGATCCATCTCTCTCCAAAGAAACCAGCCTAAAGATACCTGAGCTACAGTATCGTAACATGCATCTTGTGCATAATCTCATCATCCCATGAAACATCTCTTGATAGTAACCGAGTAGTACCCATGAGCCTCCACAACCCATATGTCATTTATTATACATTTAGTATTGTACCTTTATCCTTCATATCCCATACATGAGTAATGTACCTTGAGCCATAACATTGTATACATGTTATACCAATAAGAATCCTTAGGATACTATATATAGAGATATATGTGTATAAAATAACCAAAATCCATTACATCCATCTACAAACATATATGGGAAAGATAACCACCAATTATACCAGCATGTATATACTACTAGGATAAGAAAGTAGAGCTAGATGGGGTAGTCTATCATTTATTCCTTTCTAACTTAGATGTTGGGAAAAAACTTCCCCAGATTACACTAGGTTTCAGTTTCCCTATAAACATGGGAGGGATAGAATATAAAATCATAAAATATAGAGGATATAATATATATTGAAACTAAACTATGGTTATTAAACTAGTCTTAGGCTCAACTGTAGTTATCATCTCTTAGACACCCAACTTCCACCCCTAATAACTAGATATCCTATAAGCCCACAAGCATTTAAGAAGACTTTCATTAATTATCAATCATTTCTTTTAATGGTATATTTATGTTAATTAAGTCATTATCCATTAATTAACATTATTACATTCACATTTCATTAACCTCAAAGTGAATTCCATGCCCTCCATGCATAATTCTACCAAGTCCATAGTTACTCAAGATTAACATCTTTTTATCATTATAACAAACACCAAGACCAAGTTTTAAGTCCTTTATTATACACTATTATTCCATGATTCAATATAATCTAGGAAACATCTTAAGCTACTATAAAAGAGATATATAACCAAGAACAACCAACTACCTCAAGAAGTAGGGAAAGGAATGAAGGTTAAAAAACAATATTTCCATCCAACCCTTAAGCAGAACATAAACAAGCGAGCATCCCAAATTTAAACACAATAATAGGAAATCAAAAATTCAACCTATTCCATCAATCTTAGTTTCATCCCCAACATCATTATGCATATCACCATAATTATCACTTTCTTAGGTGCTAACTGCTTCCATAAAATCTGAGCCTCCCCACTCATATCTCATCAACCAATAGCCATATCAGGATCACATCATATCACATAGTGAGGCTCAAGTACAGAGAAAATGTAGAATGTAGAAATAAAAAAAATAAAATCGGTGGGGTATCTGATCCCTAGAAACAAGGAATCCTACCTTTACATGTAAATGGGCTCTCTTGACCTGAAAAAATTGTCTTGATCAAATAACTAGTTTTTATTCCATCTAGATTAACTAATTTATTTATTTTAGGTTATAACTATAGGTAACCTATAGTATCATCTATTACAAACTATAATTATTTAAACATTATTTCTTGAATTATTCTAGTTTTAAAGAACTTGAGGAAGAACCATTCCCTTTTAACATGCCTATTTATTAAAAAATAGAAACAATCATTCCAACTTTGAGTTCTTTAGCCATTTCCATTAACATATGGAAGAAAAATACAATTAAACATGCATTGAGAATCATTTGATTTCTATCAAATTATAAGAATCAATTGATTTCTTAAACATTCCTATTAAATTCTTTATCCAAAATAAATTACCAACTTTACATTATTTAATCATTTTTATCAATTAACATGATAAAACCAAGAATAAAAAATATGATCAACATGAATAGATACAGATAGCACACTATCTAGAAAAACAAGATGAATCCTATTATCATGGTCAAAAACATATGATCTCTACAAGCATAACCATTTGTTTCATTAATAAAATTATTTATTTATTAGGGTTAATTTCACTGTCACCCAAAGAGATAAATCATGGTTACTTTTTTATTTCAAATAAAAATAAAAAGAAGAAGTAATGAATCTCATACCTCAACAATTTTGGAATTCCTCAACAAGAACATATCAATAATGTGGATCTTATTACCTTTCTCATAAGAATATTGCATCCCTCTAAGAACATTATGCCACAACTATGCCAACAAACATCAAAATAACTCTAGGATATAAAAATAGATTGTCACGACCCGTCCCCTGGGGCCCGTTTCGTGACTACCCCAAGCCGGACTTCCATAGGCCAGGGGCTGGCGACTAGCACCGAAAGGTGTATTCCCTAAAACTGGGAAAAATTGCCATTATATCCTATAAACACACACAACCAAGCACACATCAAGATATGAACACAAGTGAAATGTATAGTAAAAGGAGTGTGTAATAAAAGAAAAGGGGGCCAGAATACATGCCCAGATGTAAAGTACAAGAAAACTAAAAAGTATAAGTAAAACTGGGAGGTACAAGTAAACTGAACAGCTCCGGTGAACTCCCACCAACTATCCTACCTAAAGGGTAGGTACAGCTCTCGAACGATCATCTTTGCAGTACGCCTCATCTAAGTCCACCTCCAAGCAACCTCCAGTCCTGGTACTCTCATCCTTGGTCAGTGTTGTCCATCATCTGCACCAAACACAACAGGGTGCAAGCATAGCCCGTGCAGGTGTGAGTATAACGATACTCAATAGGGACCCCGAGACCCTTAAGGTCTCACAAAATCCACAAAGTATAAACCAAAAAGTGATAAATTAGCTGATATCCCAACTTATGTATATTCCCATATATATACATAAGTTATCAAGTAAACCCATCTCAATCATGAGGAAACACAAGGCCCAACTCATTAGCCCAAAGCTCAACTTTTCCACAAAGGAAGGAATACCACGAAGGTAAGTACTCAACTCATACCAAGTATAACTTAGGTACAGTATTAGAGATGATTAATTGTAAATACCAATTCATCTTACTCTGTTAAGAGGCATACCCACAAAGGATCCTAAATCATCATCAGACCCACATAGGATTGTAGTACATCATCAGAACCACATAGGATCCTAGTAAATCGTTAGTACGTCATCAGTACATCATCAGACCCATGCAGGATTCTAGTATATTTTCAGTACATTGTCAGACCCACACGGTATCCTAGTACATGCTCAGGTACATCGTTAGACCCACAAAGGATCCTAGTACATGCTCGGTTACATCGTCAGACCCACACAGGATCCTAGTACATGCTCTAGTACATCGTCAGACCCACACATGATCCTAGTACATGCTCTGGTACATCGTCAAACCCACATAGGATCCTAGTACATGCTCTGTTACATCGTCATACCCACACAATATCCTAGTACATCGTCAGTACATCGTCATACACAGCTATAGGGTTCCCTCTCTAAGCTTTCATGTCTCCAGGAGGGTCCTCTCCTCAAGACATTGTTTGATACTCCAACTACCACGAAGTCCCATGAATAAGTATCCCAACTGTCCCCAACATCAAAGGGGGTATCAACGCAACAAATGGTGCATCAATCGAATGACCTTTCTTTAAGTTATTAGCCTTTTAGTACCGAGGTCCTGGTTGGATTCGTGCTCAATCCAACCCAATTGTTCCCCAACTTTCTGAGGATGGAAAGTCCAATGGTGGGGAGAATGTAGTACCCCCATCTTGAGGTATGTGGCCCTTGTTTCGGTTCGTTTGTTCTTTTGGAAGTGGTTGGTTTAAGTTTGGACAATTATGGGAAAAACTTTTAAAGTTGTGGAGGTTGTGCAGGGGCACACGGTTGGCACACGATCTGAACAAACCGTGTGTCCAGCCCAGGAAACCGTGCACCCTTAATAATGGGCTCTGCATGGGTGGTGCACAGTTTGTCAGACCATGCGGGAAAGTCGTGTGAAGTCCCTGGGTGAGACAGTGGCAACCACATGGTTTTCCAAAACATGTGGAGTAACCGTTCAGCCACTTAAAGTTTGGGTTTTTAAGTCTCAGGCCACTCTGGATTTTCCATTTTTTCCTCATTCTTCCTCCCACTCGTGGCTCATGCAGAAGTTCCAGTTTTCAGAGGTTGGGGGAGATCTTTAGCTCGTTTTGGAGGAAAATCTAAGGGGTTTCTTGGTGGATCAAAGGTGGTTATCCTAGGGTAAGTCCCTCTTTTGGCATGAGGGCTACAGTGCAGCGGGGTGCCACCATGGCTGGACGGATGGCCAGCTATCTTCTCCGCACAGTGCGATTGCACGCTGCGCCTTCCCCAGTGGCCAGCTCAGTCATCCATCCTCCATTCATCACCGCAGCTCCTTGTTCTCCGAGCGGCATGGAAACACGCTGCCGCCCTCATCATGTGGCCAGCCTCCGGTTTCTGTCTTCCTCTGTCATAAATATTTCATCCAAAACACAAGGTTTTACGGAGATTTTGTCCATGTTTGTTTTTCCTGCACCCTTCGTGTTAGATTGGTAGCAAGCGGTTCACAATTGTTTCTTGAATCATGAATAATTCCCAAAAATGGGTAAGGGGGGAATTCAAACAACTATCCCTACCTCGAAGGTTCATTTATGTTGGTGTGAGAAAGAAGTTGAAGATGTCGACGTTTATCGTGCCCACTACACGCCTCTGATCCAAGATTCTGCACCGTCCTCTTTATTGGATTCAAAGAATGTTCTTTTATGAAGATGGTGTTCTTCATTTGGAGGATAAGTCCTTCATTGGAGAAGAAGGGAGTGTTCTTCATTGGGAGAGAATGATCCTCCAAAATCCTCCCTTTAGCCAATGATTTCTCCCAACCAAAAACAAGTGAGGATCTAACCCCAATTAAGTTAAGTTTTCAAATTAAATTTTTGACACATTTAATTGGCATAATTAATTAAGGGGTGTGGCACAATTAATGCGGAGAAAATTCAAGATACTTCTCCACATTAAAGAGGGATTTTAAGGGTTTCTCCTATTATGAGGGTTCGGGTGGTCCCCACATTTAGGAATTCAAATTGGGGAGTTTAGGATCGGGTGGTCTCCACCACCATAACCCATGTTGAGGGGTTTTATTTCAGGTGGTCCCAACCTTTAAAACATCCACATGGGAGGTTTCAACAAAAAAAATAAAAATGTTAAACTTTTTTATTTTATTTTATTCTTTCACAAAAAAGACAAAAACTAACATTCACCCTCGACCAACTACCGTTGAGGTGAAAGACTCCTTAAGAGAATATTGATGCTACGAGTTCAACAGTGTCCTCAGATTTCAATTCCAAGCACCAGTTCAAAAGTTACAAAAACCCGCTCGCATGTTTACTGAAAATACCTGAAAAAAAGTTCAGAAATTCATTCTGGGCACACCGTGCCTCAAAATCACATTCCGTTAATTTTTTCAGACTCATAAAATTCCCATATATATAAAAAATTACATGGAAATTTCAGGTCTTTAAATTCTCCCCACATTAGGGATTTACATCCCCATAAGCCGCAACTCAAACTATGGAAAACAAGTGGGGGTACTGAGCACGCATCTGAGCCTCCCGCTCCCATGTGATATCATGGAGGTTCTCGTGCTTCTATAGAATGCGCACCAAAGGTATCAACTTCCAATGAAGTTTTTGCGCCTATCGATCCTCAATCTCCACTATAACCTCCGTAAAAGTCTCCCCATTGTCGACATCCAGCTCACTGTGGTCGATGATGTGAGAAGGGTCATGCACGTATCTCCTCAGCTGTGAGACGTGGAAGACATCGTGCACCTGGTGTAACTGAGGGGGAAGTTCTAGGTGGTAACCCACCTTTCCAACTCTATTAAGGACCTAAAATGGTCTGATGAACCTCGAAGATAACTTGCTACCATGGCCAAATCTCCACAAACCTCATCGAGGTGAGACCCGTAGAAAGACGTGGTCACCAACCTTGAGCTCCAGAGGTCTTTGTCTTCTATCATCATAAGACTTCCTCCTACTCTGTGTACTCTTAATCTCCTCCTGGATGATTTGCACCTTCTCTGTGGTAGCCCATACCATCTCTGGTCCCACGAGTTTTGACTCCCCTGGGTCAGTCCAGCACAAAGGTGATCTGCAAGGTCGCCCATACAATGCCTCAAAAGGTTCCATCCTAATGATGGAGTGATATATGTTGTTGTATGAAAACTCCACCAAAGGCAAGTGATCCTCCCAACTGCGACTGAAGTCAAGGATGCAAGCATGTAGCATGTACTTGAGGGTCTGAATGGTCCTCTCAGTCTAACCATCCGTCTTAGGATGGAAGGTGGTTCTCAAATGAAGCTGCATCCCGAAAGCCTCCTATAACCCCTTCCATAGCCGGGAAGTGAAACACATATCATGATCAGATAAAATCGTCGAGGGCACTCCATGTAGTCACACAATCTCCTACACATAGAGGCATCCCAAGCTCTCTATTGAACCCTGCTCTATGATTGGTAAGAAGTGGGCTGACTTGGTGAGTCGATCGACGATCACCCAGATAGAATCATGACCTATGGATTTATGTGGAAGTCCTATCACGAAGTCCATGGATATCCCATCCCACTTCTACTCTGGGACCTCCAAAGGCTGAACCAAGCTTGCGGGTACGTGATGCTCCGCCTTCACTTACTGACAAGTGAGGCACCGAGAGACAAACTTTTCTACTAATTTCATCATTCTCGGCCACCAGTGCTATCGTCAAAGATCTTGGTACATCTTCACCACTCCTTGATATACCTCTAGATGGGATATGTGGAACTCCCTCAACACTTTCTCCTGAAGTAACATTGGTACCATGTTATGTCTGCTAAATAAGATGACATGCTCCCCACCTTCAGAAAATCCATCAGGTGTCTGTCTTGTGGATATCTAAGCATGTCGAGCCTCACAGTTAATGTCCCCATGCTACACCTCCCTGACTCGCTAAATAAGTGGGGGAGTGACTGTAAGATACTGAAGGAAATATTCTCCATCTTGTTCCACAAAGGATATCTGCAAAGCGGCCAGATGCTCTGTCGGCTCACCTAGAAGTTGTATACCAGATCTCCTACTGAGTGAATCCGCTACAACGTTCAACTTCCCAAGAGTATAGACTATCTCGAAGTCATAATCCTGGAGGAACTCAATCCAATGTCATTGTCTCAGGTTCATGTCTTTATGAGAGAAGATATACCTGAGACTCTTGTGATCAGAGTACACTGTAAAATTCTCGCCCATCAAGTAATGTCGCCACATCTTCAAGGCGAAGACCACTGCTGCTAACTCCAAGTCATGGGTAGAGTAGTTCTTC
Organism: Viscum album; assembly: GCA_963277665.1. Classification (NCBI taxonomy): domain Eukaryota; kingdom Viridiplantae; phylum Streptophyta; class Magnoliopsida; order Santalales; family Viscaceae; genus Viscum; species Viscum album. The sequence continues at coordinate 281,973,044 of OY728125.1, forward strand.
TCATGTTGTACTATCTATCAAGAATCGTAAGTGATCAGTTCTCACTCTTGCATCAAGATGCATCTAATCCAGGTCCCTGATGTTTCATAGTAGACTACTTACCCTACGCCCTCCTCCGGTAGCCCCAAGATGGGGGTAATAGTCATCCTCTGCCTCAGCTCCTGAAAACTCCGCTGATATCTCTCTGACCAAAAAAAGGGTTGACCCTTCTTCATCAATGCTGATAAAGGTTCTACAATTCTAGATAAATCTGGCACAAACCTCCAGTAGTATCCAGCCAAACCCAGTAAACTTCTTACCTCCATCACACTCTTGGGTGGCTCCCAAGCAAGTACCACCTCGATCTTTGCTGGATCCACTACAACTCCAGCCTCTGATATGGAATGTCCTAGAAAGTGAACCTCTCAAATCTATAACTGGCACTTTGAGAGATTACCATAAAGTTGGTTCTATCAGAGTGTGTCTAATACTACCTGTAAATGACAGTCATGATCCTCCTTTGTAGATGAGTAGGTCAGAATTTCTTTGATGAAGACTACTACAAAGCGATCAAGATATGGCTGAAAGATCGTGTTCATGAGTCTCATGAACAATACTGGATCATTGGTTACACTGAATGGAATAACCAAGAACTCGTAATGGTCGTACTAACATTTGAAGGTCGTCTTATGCACATCCTCATCTCTCACTCTGAGATGGTGATAGCCTGATCTGAGGTCTATCTTCGAGAACCACTGTGCTCCCTTTAGCTGATCAAAGAGGGAATCAATCCTCAATAGTGGATACTTGTTCTTCACAGTCACCTAGTTTAGGCACCGATAGTCAACACAAATCCTCAAGCTCCCATATTCCTTCTTGGAGAACAGAATCGGGGCTTCCCAAGGGGAAACACTAGGCCCAATGAACCCCTTCCCTTGTAATTCCTCCAGTTGTACCCACAGATCACGAAGTTCTGTGGGAGTCATTCGATATGATGGTGTAGATATCGGTGCCATCCCGAGGTACAAGTTAATGTAAAAGTCTACCTCTTTGCGAGGAGGTAGACACAGAACATCATCAGGGAAGACATTTGCATACTGGTCCACCACTATAGGATAACTCGGACTCTCCACATCAATCACTCCAAGGGTAAGTCTATCTAACTGATGTGTAATTAGCAACACCCTCCTCTGGGTAAGTCCATCTAGTGCTGCAAAGGCTCCCTTCTCATCGGTGAAGGTAAACCTGGTCCCATATGTGCGGACACATGAAACTTTGTGCATAATACAGTCAATCTAAGCATGGACTGTAGATAACCAGTCCATACCAAAGATAACGTCGTAAGGCCTCGACCCTGGTACTAAGAAATCTCAGTTGAAGCTCTCGCCTCCTAGAATAAGTTCGCACTGCTGGCACCAGTGTTTAATCATCAAATTTTCTCCAATAAGAGTCTTTATCAATAAGGATTGAGTCAACGGATCCATCGGAATATCTGAGCTTCAAATGAGGGCAGTGGAAATAAAATAATGATTGGAACCTATGTCTATAAGTACTACAGCTAAGGTGAAGTAGACACAGATCATACCTCATATCATCTCCGGAGCACCGTGATCATAAGCCTCGGCTTCCTGGAGCTATGCTCACCCCTATACTTCTGATCCCTATGGTTGGGGTGGACCACCTGATGGTGGTGACAGTAATATCTCGAATCATCGCCCACCACCAACTTCACAGCTAGCTCCTCTATCACATATTCCTGCTCCCTGAAGACCTCCTTGTTCGAACCTCTTTCTCTGCCTGTGCGGTCCTTCGACTATCTGATGATCATCTGTATGGTGGGTCAGACACTCATGAGTCATGTGACCCTACCCACCGCATATGAAACACTGCCAGCCCCTCGCATGACTGGCTCTATCTTCGGTTCCCCGCACAATCGATCCTGAGTCATGCAGTCATCCACCGGTATGTCTGGTTTTCTTGGACCACTATGAAATTTGTTTTCTGCCAGTTGTAGAAGAATCTACTACGTGACCCCCGGTGGTGGGTCTCGGTGTTGGTGACTGCTCAGCAAGAAAACTCTCCACTAAGAGGGCTCGCTCTAACACCCCCGCCAGTGTTAGGATGCTGAGTGAGATCATCAAAGCCTTGATCTCCCACCTAAGTCCCTACTCAAAGGTTCAGGCCCTAAATAATGGGTCCTGCACCATGTCAATGGAGTAGCGTGAGAGGTCGATGAACCTCAATAAGTACTGAGCCACAGTCACGATGCCTTGCTGCATATGAAGTAGCTCTTGTATGCGTACTGCGCGAAGGGACACTGGGACAAACTCTGCCTGAAACAAGCTCTCAAAGTCTGCCCAGAGAAGCGTCACCTCATCGTGAACCTGTAGAATCAATCTCCACCATCTACCTATGGCTGACTGTAGAAGACTAGTGGAAAGGATCACCATGAGATCATCTGGTGTCCCTACCAGTCGAAAGACTCTCACTACAGCCTCCAACCAATCCTCAGCCACATGTGGGTCCGTCTCACCCCTGAACCTAGGTGTCCTCTGGCACTGGAACTCATGAAACACGCTCAAGCGTCATGCACTCTCTACTGTTGGGGCTAGTGGAATCGGTGGCCTAATGGGTAATGGAACCGTTGGTGCCTCCACTGGTGCCTCTACTGGAAAAGGGCCCTATATCGAGGCTTCATCACTCGGTGGGATATCAGTGCGTACTACTCTTGGAACCCTAGCTGGCTATCTGTGTGGAGGCATATCAAAAAGAAATAGGTGATCCACGGTCAATAAGTTATACCTGGTGAGCTGACTTAAAGAGATCACAAAGAAAATTCTGTAAAACACACGCACAATCTGTGTTTTCATGCACTGAGTTAGAAATCAGAAGTCAGGAACCTGGTGTATGGATACATCAACCACCGTAACAACACTGGGTTCCCTAAACTGATAACCATACTCACTACACTTAACACTATTTCCATTAAAAATATCAAAGTCCTATGTTCAACGGTAGAACCAACTCCTCTGATACCAATTTGTCACGAACTGTCCCCTGGGGCCCTTGTTGTGACTATCCTAAGCCCGCCTTCCATAGGCCAGGGGTTGGAAACTAGCACCAAAAGGCATATTCCCTAAAACTAGGAAGACATTACCTTTATATCCTGTAAAAAACATAACCAATCACATAGAAAGATACAAACACAAGTGAACTATATAGTAAAAGTAAAGTGTACTGAAAGAAAAAGGGGTCAGAATACAAGCCCAACTATAAAGTTCAAGAAAACTGAAAGGTAAAAGTAAAGCTGGGAGGTACAAGTAAACTGAATAGCTCTAGTGAACTCCCTCCAAGGATCCTCCCTAAAGGGTAGTTACATCTCTCAAATGATCATCTCTGTAGTATGCCTCATCTAAGTCCACCTCCGAGCAACCTTCAGTCCTGGTACTCTCATCCCCGGTCAGCATTGTCCATCGTCTGCACCAAACACAATAGGGTGTGGGCATAGCTCGTGCAGGGGTGAGTGTAACGATAATCAATAGGGACCCTGAGACCCTCAAGGTCTCACAAAATCCACAAAGGATAAACCACAAATAAAGAAATCAGTTGATATTACTACTTATGTATATGCTCATACATATACCTAAGTTATCAAGTAAACCCATCTCAATCATGAGGAAACAGAAGGCCCAAATCATTATCCCAAAGCTCAAATTTTCTACAAAGGAAGGAATAACAAAAAGTTAAATACTCAGATCATACTAGGTATAAATTAGGTACAGTAGTAGATATGATTAGTTGTAACTACCAATTCATCTTACTCTGTTAAGAGGTAGACCCACGAAGGATCCTAAATCATCATCAGACCCACATAGGATCATAGTACATCATCAGACCCACACAGGATCCTAGTACATCATTATTACATCTTCATTATGTCATTATACCCACACAGGATCCTATTACATTGTTGTTACATCGTCAGACCCACACATGATCCTAGTACATACTCTGGTACATTGTCAGACCCACACAGGATCCTAGTACATGCTCTGGTACATCGTCAAACCCACACAGGATCCTAGTACATGCTCTAGTACATCATGAGACCCACACAGGATCCTATTACATGATCGGTTACATTGTCACACCCACACCGGATCCTAGTACATTCTCTGGTACATCATCAGACCCACACAGGATCCTATTACATCGTTAGTACATCATCAGACCTAACTACAGGGTTCTTGCTCTAAGCTTGCACATCTCTAGGAGTATCTGCTCCTCAAGCCATTGTTCGATACCCCAACTGCCATGAAGTCCCACAAAGAAGTATGTCAAAGGTCTGCCACATCAAAGGGGTCTCAACTCAATAGATCGTGCATCAATCGGATGCCCAGTCTGTAAGTTATTAGCCTTTTAGTCCCGAGGGCCTAGTTGGATTCATGCTAGATCAAACCCAATCGTTCCCCAAATTTCCAAGGATAGAAATTCCAATGGTGGGGAGAATTTAGTATCCCGTTTTGAGGTATGTGACCCTTTTTTTGGTTATTTTGTGTTTTTTGAAGTGGTTGGTTGAAGTTTGGACAATTCTAGGAAAAACTTTCAAAGTTGTGGAGGTTGTGCAGGGGTGCACGGTTGGCGCACAGTCTGAAAAAACTATACGGCTAGCCTAGGAAACCGTGCACCCTTGACAGTGGGCTCTGCATGGGTGGTGCACGGTTTGTTAGAACGTGTGGGGTAATCATGCAGCCACCTAAATTTTGAGTTTTTAAGTCCCAGGCCACTCGGGATTTCCCATTTTTTCCTCATTATTCCTCCCACTCATGGATCACTCAGGAGTTCCAGTTTTAAGAGTTTAGGGGAGCTCCTTAGCTTGTTTTGGAGGAAAGTCTAAGGGGATTCTTAGTGGATCGAAGGAGGTTCTCCTCTGGTAAGTCCCTCTTTTGGTGTGAGGGCCGCGGTGCGGTGGGGTGCCGCTGCGGCTGGCCAGATGGCCAACCATCTTCTCTACAAGGCACGGTCATGTGTCATGCCTTCGTCGATGGCCGGCACAGCCATCCATCCTCCATTCGTTGCCATGGAACAATCTATGGCTCCTTTTTTGTTGAGTTACACGAATGCACGCTGCCGCCCTCGTCATGTTGTTGGCCTCTGGTTTTCGTCTTCCTCCATCAAAAAGATTTCATCAAAAACACAAGGGTTTGCAGAGAGTTTGGGCCATGTTTTTTTGGCCCGCACCCTCCACGTTAGAGTGGTAGCAAGTGGTTCAAAATTGTTTCTTGAATCACGAAGAATTTCCAAAAATTGGTAAGGGGTAAATTCAAAAAATAATTCCTACCTCGAAGGTTCATTGATTTTGGTGCGAGAAAGAAGTTGAAGATGTCGATGTTCATCGTGCCCGCCACACGCCTCCAATCCCGGCTTGTGCATCATCCTCTTTCTTGGCTCCAAAGAATTTTCTTTTATGCAGATGGTGTACTTCATTTGGAGGATAATTCCTTCATTGGATAAGAAGGGTGCATTCTTCGTTGGGAGAGAATGATCCTCCAAAATCCTCCCTTTTGCCAACGATTTCTCCCAACCAAAAACAAGTGAAGATCCAACCCCAATTAAATTATGTTTTCAAATTAAATTACTGACACATTTAATTGGAATAATTAATTAAGGCGTGTGGAATAATTAATGTGGATGAAGTTCAAGATACTACTCCATATTAAAGAGGTATTTTAAGGTTTTCTCCCATTATGAGGGTCTGAGTGGTCCCCACCTTTAGGAATTCAAATTGAGGAGTTTAGGCTCGAGTTGTCCCCACCACTATAACCCATGTTGAGGGGTTTTAGTTCAGGTGGTCCCCACCTTTAAAACATCCACATGGGAGGTTTCAACAAAAAAAAGTTAAAATTTGTTATTTTATTTTATTCTTTCATGAAAAACACAAAAACTAACTTTCACCCTCGACCAACTGTCGTTGAGGTGAAAGTCTCATTAAGCGAATATCGGCACTGTGAGTTCAACAGTGTCCTCGGATTTCAATTCTGAGCACTGGTTCAAATGTTACAAAAACCCACTCACACATTTACTAAACATACCCAAAAAAAATTCAAAAATATATTCTAGGTACACTGGGCCTCAGAATCATGCGCAGCCAATTTTTGCAGACTCGTAAAATTCCAAGATATAAAAAAATTACATGGAAATTCTGGGTCTTTACATAGATTGACCACCATAACATGGAAATATAGAACAAGGGGAAACAAGAGTAAAAAAAATAAAACTCCCACAAGAAAAAGAGGGGAACTCACCTTGGATCACCATAAACTGATATCTAAGAGGTGGGGTTGAATGTGATAAAAAGGTTATTGAGAGGCCTTTGAAAATATCTCCCAGGAACCTAGGGTTTTAGAGAGGAAGCTTTGAAAAAGACAATTCCAAAGGGGTTAAAAGTATTTATAGGAAAACTTTAAGTTATAAGACCACATCACAGGCCCCTACACCATGTTGCAGAGATGCTGACATGGGACAATACTATAGTGTAAGAAAAGAGACTATATCGTAGCATGTCTGGTCAAAGTTGTATATAAGGAACATAGAGAATTTTATGCCACTAATATTATAATTTAGGAATAATACCATATAATTTCTCCTTAAACCACATCACATTATTCCTTTTCCAAAAAATATATTGTGTTGCAACTCAGATCCATGGCATAGTGATCCCCAAAAAGGTGGAACCACCAAAACTTTCCTCCTAGGATTCTATATCACAGCCTACCCCCCACACATTAGGGGTGTTGAAATTGGAAGAACCACCCAAACTTCCTTATCAAACCCATATGTCACATATCGTAACCCACATCACAACCTCATATACTTCATGAAATATTACAAGCCTCCCGACCATAGTCATACTCTATAGCTAAAACTCCAGCTCAACTCCCCTCCTTCTCCATTCAAGATCCTTGGGAACTCCCCTAAACACATCCACCACTAAAATTCTCATATATTAATAGTTCAAAAGGTTTTGTACATTATAGGTGGTCTTTGTGGAATAGATATTTGAGCTATTTCATGGAGCCATATAGTATATTTTTGTGATTTTTTTAGATCTTGAGGTAGTTATCACAAGGCCCTTAATATGCATCATGGATGACCCTTTCATAGAAGTTATTCGGTGTGTTTATTCACCTTATGGTGTGGCCTTTCCCAAATGTATAGGATCTGAGGCTTGATTATGGTGTCAATTCTGGTATTTTCATCATGATTCTTAGAGAGGAAGTTGGACTGATTGGTATAGAAGTATGGTCCTTCTCATTGCATTGGTGTCCTAATTTTATATCATTTTCCAATGTAGTGTAGAGTATTATAATGTGGTGATTCTTTGATTTCAATTAAAATAAAAAAAATTATAAATACACTTAGTGGTTATAATCATAAAACAAAGTTAGATATTCAAAACTAAGAATAAGAAAAGGTAACCTATAACTGCATGCCAAGAACACCAATCATGGTGATACCAAATAAAGTTAAACCAATGCTAGGTTGAGTGTAATCTAAACTATTTCAACATCTATCGTAGTTACCTGGAATTCACTTCCAAAATTTTCCCATAACCAACTATCCTAAAAATAATATCACCATATCCTTAGCCACACAAAACCCTCATAATACATATTCAAAATGATAGAGAACAAGATAAACCAAAAAGTGAATCCAAAGAGTCCCAAGAAATAATAATACCTAAAAACAAGAATATAAATATAAATGAAACCAACACCAAAAGAACAATAATATTTTGAAAAAATACCTATGAAACAACACTTGACTCCCACCAAGGAAGGCCTCAATTAAATACTCCAATAAATAGTGTACCCTTTATATCATAGAGATAATATCTCCCTCTCTAAATATGCACATTGAATCAAGCATCCCAAAACATAGGGATAAATATCAAGAAAGGAGAGAGGTAACAAAAATGGAACTCCAAAATAGATGATTTTATCTACCACTCCACTTAAAGTATGGGTAGAATCAATAATAATATGGTTGTACTCAAGTCCTAGGAGATATGACTCTAAGGGAGTCTCAAAGGTTCTAACTCTCTATGATCCCTTGGGAATATTATAGGAGACATACTTAAAATAATAAAATAAATTCAAGACCCCATCAAAACCTCCAAAATTTAATTACTCATGACCAACAATAATCCCAACTCAAATAAACAACCCAAAAGAATAAATCACAAGCACCAAAAAAAATTATAATTCCCTTTTTAATTCACTTCAAAAACATAATCTAATTTTAAATCATAAAACTCCATTTTGAAATCATTTTAAAATTATAAAATTATCTATTAAAACACCCATGAATCCTAAAAACATTACACCTCTACCATTTTATACCTAAACCCTATTTATTAGCTTCAAACCCCAACTTTTAAAATCAATTTTTTTCAAAATCCCTTATTAAATTCCTCTTTGAAATTATAAAACATCATATAAATTTCAAAAAAAATTATAAATCATACTTAACAATTTAAAAACATATAAAAAATCATTGTTATCAATTTCCGGACTTTCCCTTTAACATTAAGACCATGTTTACATCTTGAATCACTGAAAATTTACCAATCACGAAACCTTGAATCATCATTAAAATTTTACTTAATTAGTTTTAAGACAAGATTCCCTCATTTAAAATCAAACCAATATTTATTTATAAATTTACTTTATTAAAATTACTCTTGAATATTTAAAAAAAGTTCCCTTCACTGCTTTTAAAAAACAATTTTCATTTATAAAACCCCATCAAAACCAAGCCAAGTAACATCAATTAATCATGAAAACCCATTTCCATTTACACCAAATAACATCCACCAATAACCCAAGGAAATAGAAGATCAAAAGGAATATGAAACAAAACTTTAAATGGGGTTATGGGTTATGCACAGTTTAGAGAAATATACGCCAACCATGAAAATTCACTGGATAGAAATCCAAACCGACCGCATGGAATCTACATGGTTTATAAGACCATGAAAGATAACTATGCTCCCTGGTTCTTCTTTTTTTCCACTCCTGAAACATGTAAAACCTCTAAAACGCCCATGAAACATCGATATAATCTCAAATATAACAAATCTAAACCAAAAACAACCAAAAATAAGTAAATTAATATCAAAATTTAAGATTAAAATCCCAACATACCATGGAAAGTTAAGGATCGGGATGAGTAAGGGCTAGATATACTCTTCTTACTCCTACCTCTCAAGTTTCAATAGTACTAGATCCAATCTAGAATACACACACAAATAGAAAAGGGTTCTATAAAACTTAGGTCTTTGAAAAACCTAGGCTCTGATATCATTTTATCATAAACCAACCCAAAGACACCCCTGAACGAGGAACCCATGCTGGCATGTGACATTCCTGATGGGAATCCCTGATTCCTCAAGGCTGGTAAAAAGCACTAGAGAATCATATGTGAGATCATGGTAATGATTTTTACAAATAAATAAAATTTAATAATCATAATAACTCTTCCATAAATTTTGACAAGTCATGTTTATACGTTGGTGTTCCACTCAAAAACAAATAAATAGTTCTATAAATAATTGAAAACCCAATGAGTTATAATAAATAAATAATAAAACCATCTCAAATAAATACATATAACTACAAAAATCAGATATAGGAGGGGTCATCTTGTCTGATGCAACAAAAAAATAATATAAACTACTACCCAAACTGATCTTCCTATAATTTTCATGTCACCATCGAACCTCATAACACAAACACTCCATGAGAATACATAAGATAGACCTAAAACTGAAATGATTATAGGTTTGAGATAAAATGCCTAGTAGGTATGAAAAATGAAACCACATCACATGCATAACATTTAAATCAAATATCAATTTCAATCTAGTTTTAAATATAATTTTTAAACATAGTTTTTTCACTTATAATTCAAAATCCAATAGTAGTGCATTTCCATTTTTCATTTAAAATAATACCATTTAAAATGTGAAGGTTAAAACACTTTAAAAGATACGATAATTTTAAGATCTAACAAAAAGGTTTAAAATTATTTTCTAAGATATTAAATATCTTGTTTCTTTTAAAATAAAATAATACAGAGCTATCCAAGAGAAAATAAAACAACAATGGAAACAAGATAAAAGAAACATAAAATAATGAACAACCTACTATCACAGAAGAACGAAACATAAATAATATAATATATCCAAGTACTATTGATCATATTAACCTAGGAGATCAAAGGAAAATATAGAATATACTAAAAAATGATCCATCCATATCAATGTGTCTGGTGAAATACAACTACCCTCATGCTCAGTCTTTACCCAACTAACCTAACAAAGGGGTAAATCCCAAAGTAGGTAAAAGACCATAACAGGTGATACTAGTTAGAGCATGGTCCTAAACTAGTGAAGTATGTTATATTGGAGATTCCACTAGCCACTCTCAGTTTCCCATTATGTATAAAATGTGGTTAATCCATTATTAATAAAGAAAAATAATATATAAATAAATACACACTTAGATTCACAAAGTAGAAATGATAAGCAAGACTCACCCCCAAGAACCCTTTACGTAAATAGACCCTTGATCACAATAATGGTATTACAACATAGGTGTCTTATACTAGGGATACTTAATTTATTTTTAAAATAAAATAAAAATTAAGGGGGCATGTTTTAAGGGAGTTTTTTCATCAAAATTCCTCCTTCAGATTTCCAACCAACCCACACAACCAATCTTTAAAAGTTTATTTATTAGAATCTATTTTTTTAAAACCATTCAATCTTTGAAAATTGAAAGAAACCTTTGGAAATAAATTTGAAACTCAACATAACTCTTAAAATCCCAAAACTTATTAATAGAGTCCATTTGGGAAATTTCTCAAACACACAATGTGTGTAGTTGAGTAAAATGAAGTTAAACTAAATATTTCAATAAGATAACATCTATTTATTTCATATAAACAAAGTGTAAAGCCATTTTATCTTAATAAAATCCATAACCACATTTAACACTAACATTATATACTGAAATAAAGGTTTTAGAAACACAAAAAATAAACGGTTCTCAAATTAAAGATCAAAACATGATAAAACCTACCTTAAATCATCACTTTCCAATAATGAGATTCTAATTCATCCCTAGGAGTCAAGGATGACCTTTGAAGAACCAAACCAAACCCTAAACACAAGAAAAACCCCAAATAAAACCCAAGAAAGAGGTTTCCTTATGTTTCCATGGCCTTTATATTGGATTTGGTTTCCTAGAACCGATTGTTTTTTATTTAGATTGCACGTATATTAAAAGAGGTTAATATTGATTAAATACCTTATTACATGTTGTTTACTATTCTTCGTGACTTTAATGTAATAATGAGTTATATTATTTATTGCATAGAAAATATAATATAAGTTCCTTGATATGATGAGAACCTTGAAATGTTATGACTATATTATTAAACTTTATTCTATGGTTGAATAACATTATATAATAGGAAACATAGTATGTTAAATATTAGGTGTGAGTACTCATAAGCATATGAGACTTCGTCTCATTAATTTCACACTTGGTAATCTCTAAGATTGGATATTATGATAACAGATAATCCTTTAGGAAATCCACATATTTATGTGTCATTGGATATTCCTATCTATGAGTGTGTGAAATGATCCTTAGACTTTTTAAGATCCCAACATTATTTAGATCCATCTCATGAACATTTTCAAGTACTTTTGTTTTTTTTAATTACCATTTTTTGGAGTTATGTTTTAGGGTGCGTTTGTGTGGGGTTTTAAGAAAGTTTAAGGATAGGGGGTCTATACACAGTTTTTTACATGGTTTGAAAAACTTTGTGCCTAAACCCAGGTAACTGTGCGACCCCATAAAATGAGGTATGCATGGTTAGTGCATGGTTTCCCTAACTTTGCGTACATGCGATAGAAAACAGTGTGCATGGTTTTATTTCTTTCTAAAATTCTTTTAAAAATTCTTCAAACCCTCAAAAGACCCCCATTTCAACCTAGGCTCAGGCTTGATGTATTTGGATAATCCTAGAGCTTTTGAGGGGTTCCAAGGTTATTCAACCTTCATTATTCAAGATCATAATCCCAAATCAAAGATCTTCCCTTCTCCTAGTGAGTGGATTTCATTCTGATGCTTATCCTGGTCATTCCTTCTTCTTCTCTTGATCTTTTGGTGAGTCTTATCCTCAGTTTCTTCATATCTAAGTCTATGTGGTGAGATCTAGATCTAGGATTTTATATATAGATCTATATTGATTAGATCTTGATATTTTGATATCTTGATTTAGGGATTTAGATCTGGAATCTCATATCTACATTGTTGTGCAGCTCGGATTTTGTGGATTTTCATTGGGCAAAACATCCATCAATGAATCAAGGTGAGTGGTCTAAATATAATTCCCATAGTAATGAATTTGATATGTATATGCAATATTTTATAATTTCTAGTATCCTTTAGCAATTATTTTCCTTGAATTGGGTTTATTAGATTGTATCATTTAGTTATCGAGGCCTTGTCGAAATAGGTGGTTTATTGAGGAATTAATCATGAGACTAAGGGGATGCCCTATCAGGAAATTAATTTGGGGGAATTGATTATAAGAGGTAGGGGTTTTAATACAGATAATTAATCAAGGAATTAATTATGACATATTGAAATGGATAAGTTTAGATAATTAATTGTGGATTAATTATGTGTATTTGGTGATATGATTTAGATAATTAATTGTGGGATTAATTATGGAAATTTGATATTATAATGAGATAATTAATTCTAGAAAATTAATTACGGAAAATAAGGTATGAGATTGATTAATTTATTGATTAATTAATTAAGTGTTTCAAGAACTTAGTTAATTTTTGAGTTAAGTAGTGGAATGAATATGTGTAACTAATTTTTGAATTAGTAATGGGTTTGGTGTGGATAATTAATTGATAAATTAATTATGTGATAAATAATTGGAACATGGCCATTATAAATTGAGAAGTGAAAATAGTAACATGGTCATCATACTTGTGAGTAAATATAATGGGAACATGGCCATTCTAAATTGAGAAGTATACATAGTAACATGGTCACTATACTTATGAGTAAAGAGAATGAGAACGTAGTCATTCTACTAAGGGGTAAGCATGGTAACATGGTCATCTTACTTATGTTTGAGATATTGGTAACCATGGAAATGTGGATTTTAAATGTGAAATTAAAGAATGGTAATAATGGAACTCTGATTTATGGCCTCGCATGAGAATATTCAAACTCCATCATGAGTCGAATCAGGTACTAAGATATCATAGCACCTTGAATACTTTGAGCATCGGAAAGAATCAGGTATTAAGATATGATATTACCTAGGTAATACTTTGGGATCCTATATGAGATGAAGTTAGTATTGAGTTATGGGTATCCTTGGGAACCCTGTAGTTAATGTAGTTAGATAAGAATAAATGAAAATGTGATAAACTATTTATTATTACATTGTGCTTATTTCCTTCTAAAAATTCATGAACTATCTTTTGACTAGAATTGTTTTAGACACCATTGGTGGTGTCCTAATAAGTTGTAATCACACTCTATTCGGGATGTCAGATTAGTACCCGAATAGATTATATTATTATAGTACTGGATAAGGGAAAATTCCTTGGGATAGGTGGATGATTGTGGATGGAGCTTGGAGGAGGTAACTGGACATGGTTTTGGACCTGTTTTGGGAGTCGTAGTGTCTTTACTTTCAATTTAATTATAGAAACTTGACACTCATATTGTCATATCATATTTTCATTTTCAATTGAGTATTGTATTTTCTATTTGGTTATCTTGTGACATGAGTATTTTTCTGGTTATATATGCTTATGATATCATTCATTTACTTCCACTTGTGTTTTTACTCTAATAAAAGAGGGTATAGTCTCCCCATGAATGACTTGTCAGACCCTCACTACTATTTGGAATCCTCTAGCATATGGGGAGGCATGCTTGAGGTCATGTGGTGAACTAGATCAAGGCACCGTCAGGTGGAACCCGGGTCGTGACATTACAAAGTGGTATCAAAGTACTAGTTGTCTTTCTTCTTCTTTTTTGCCTTAATATTTTGGGAAAGGTAGATGGGATACAAGGAAGAATCAGGGCTTGTTATTAAGATTTTTCATGGGAGTTTCAAACCCATGTATAGGGGGAAACCCAAGTAATCTGGATTGGATTTATGTTATTGTTGTTTGATGTTACAGTTGAATATTATTTCACCTTGGGTGGCACACTTGTGGTGTGATGTTATTATTGTTTCTAAGAATTTTGAGTATTGATTTATGGCTTATAAAGGCACAATAGTTGATTCTAAATTCATCATTCTAGGAAATCAGTGTTATTGTGACATGCATCATTTTAGGCACACATGGTAAATGGGTTTTGGGTAAGTTTTTAAACTTGACTTACTTTCCTTTTCATGAGATTAAATCGAAAAATGGTTCCTAAAATGAATTTAAAAAGGTTGTTAAAATGGTTCTAAATGATAATAACTAGGTTCCTAAATAATTAAATTGATTATAATAGAGTGTTTACCTTATTAACCAAAACCTATGTGTAGGAGGGTTAAGGGTAGAGAGAGCACCTCAATTTTTACCATGTGGCGAGGTGGTAGGGGAAGGCTTGATGTGATTATTATTTCCAATTATGTAATGTTATAAGGCTTTGTTATGAGACCTAAGACATGTGTTTGGATTTGTAGATAGTATTCCTTCATGACTCTTGTTGAGGGGATGATCAAGGGGCATGCCTAGGAATGTTTTTCTAGTTAGGGAACTTGAGGCAATGATTGTACTAGTTGAAGATAAAGGATAAAAGTTTTTGGAAAAATTCATTCAATTCATGAAATTAATGGAAATAGACCCAAGGTAGTTTGTGAAAAGTTTGTATGAGTTGATAAGGGAGTATAAATTGTAGCACCCACCAACTTATACTAGAGAAGGTGGACGGACCTAAGGGAGCTGGATAGACAGACGGTATGTTATGGAGGGACTTCTTGGAGAGGTTCTTGGAGAAATTTTATCCAGATATACTGATACAAGAGAAATTTGTTGAGTTCATGCATATGAAATAGGGGATCTTGTCGGTGATGGATTATGTTGGACGCTACATAGATCTGCAATGCTTTTCTCTAATGTTAGCAGGAGATGAGACAGCTACTGAAAAACATTTTCAGGATGGACTTAAGTGTGATACTAAGTCCCAGGAGAATATCTTCAGGATGAAAAAGTTTATAAAAGTGGTGTATCAAGCTCTCATAGTTGAATGGAACCTGAGGGAGGATTCCAATACTGGACAGGTAGTTGTTACTAGACGATCAGGAGGTGAAACTTCTAAGAGCAGGAAGCGTCGTTATGAAAATTTTATCCAAGGTAGTGGAAAGAAGAGTACGCAGACAGGAGGGTCGGTTGGACAAGACCTTACTAGGGTGATATTTCATCAGTGTGGTAGGTCAAGACACTGTTGTCTATGTTGTTCCCGACCACCAGTAGAGTGCCGATCTTACAGAAAAATGGTACATCTACAAAAATTTTACAAGTTTCAGTGATAGACTAATACTGAAGGAGAATCTGGACAGATTCAGAGTCTGGGAAGAGAATATTCTACACCAAATTAGGCTAGAATTTGGAGTTCTACTGGATGAGGTGGTAGAGGTAGTGGATATGGTGCTTCTAGGTAGAAGCGCCTGGATCAGTAAAGTGGTGCTATATAGGGGATTCAGACAAGATCACAGGGAATAGGGGTAGCACAGTTACATGCAATACAGCCTACACTTGTGGATATCAAGGATAGACCATCGATAGTGAGAGGTACTATTCTAGTAGCTTCTACTTTAGCTAATTCCTTGTTTGATATCGGTGCCTCTCATTCCTTTATATTTTCAAAACTTGTTAATGGTTTGAGCCTGATGGTGGAGTTTGTGAGCAGGACAATGACTATAGATACACCATTAGGAGTACGGTCTAGAGATATCTTTCTATGCAAGGGATGTTTTCTAGAGATTAAGGAATATTGTTTCCTATGGGATCCCTATGTTTATGATATTATGGGATTTAACCTAATTATGGGTATGTACTAGCTAGTCGTATACTGAGACCACATCGACTATTAATGTAGGAGGGTTTTGTTTACATCTCTTATGGTTGACCAGTATATTCATCATAGAGAGTGGGATATTTATGAAATCTGAGAAGGGCCAATTACTAAATAACTGGGAGATCTCACAGCCCAAGTTTCTAGTATTTTTTTGGATAATGGGGTTGTTAGTCAAGATTTCCTTCCACCATTAGTGGAATTGTTTCAGGATGTCTTTCCAAAATATTTCTTAGGGCTACCACATGAGAGAGATGTGGAATTCACTATTGAGCTCATGTTGGGGGGATAATATAGTATTTATCCTACCATACAGAATGGAAATGACTGAGCTTTAAGAGCTTAAGTCTCAGTTAGAGGAGTTATAGGGTAAGGGATTTATTCTTCTAAGTGTGTCTCCTTAGGGATCACCTATTTTGTTTGCAAAGAATGTTTATGGGAGTTTACACTTATGTGTAGATTAACAAAAGTTAAAAAAGATGAATGTGGAGAACCGATATCCTCTTCTATGTATCAATGATCGATTTGACCAATTTAAGGGAGCTTGTGTGTTCTAAAAGATCGATTTGAGATCAGGGTACCATCATTTGAGAGTGTGGACTTCTGATATACCAAGGACTACATTTAGAAGTAGGTATAGCCTTTATGAGTTTTTTGTAATGTAGTTTGGGTTGATAAATACACCAGTAGTGTTTATGGGTTTTATGAACATGATATTTCATCTGTATCTAGATCAGTTCATTGTGGTGTTTGTGGAAGACATCTTAGTGTACTCTAAGACTCGTGATGATCATGTCCAGCATCTTGACATTGCCTTGAGTATACTTAAAGATCATCAGCTATACGCCAAGCTAAATAAGTTTCAATTTTGGATTGACTAGGTACACTTATTGGGGTACATCATCTTGTAGGAAGGTGTGTCAATGGACCTAGAGAAGGTTTAGGTAGTGGTTTCTTGGGAGCATCCCAAGAATGTTTTTGATATCTGAAGCTTTTTGGGATTATCTATATATTATAGGAGATTCATCCAAGATTTTTCCTATTTGTTAGAACCGCTTTTAGTCTTGACCAAAAAGGGTGTGAATTTTGAATGGTCAGATGATTGTGAGATATCTTTTCAAGATTTAAAGAATAATTTAACATCAACACTAATTTTGATCCTACCTAAGTTAGGTGAGGAGTATATGGCTTATTGTAATGCTTCTTGGGTCATACTTGGAGTTTTGATGATGAAGGGAGATCAAGTTGTGGCATATTGGACTCAACAGTTGAGGCCTCATGAATGGAATTAACCTACACACAACCTCAAGTTGATAGTAGTAGTTTATGATCTTAAGTGTTAGAAACGCTATCTTTTAGGAGAAAATTTTATAGTTTATATAGATCATGAGAGCTTGAAGTATATATTTTTATATAATGATTTTAATCTTCGGTAGCATAGATGGGTAGAGTATATGAAGTCCTTTGATTTTGAACTGGAATATACACCCAGGAAGGTAAATAGTGTGTTTGATGCCTTGAGTAAGAAAACTAAGACTTAGATGGTACAAGATTCAAGTGTAGAGTGGAAGATTATGACCATGCTAGCTAAAATGCATGTGGTGGTTTAGGCGATTCAGGAGTAGATGACTTAGGTTTCAGTTGAAGTGGAGTCTTCACTTTTGAGATGGAATAGGGATAGACAGTATGAGGATCCAGAGTGCTTATCCTTGAGGGAAAGTTTTGAAGGTTGGGATACATCTTCAGACTGGCTGATAGATGAGTATGAGATCATCTATGTGAATAATCAATTTGTTGTGCCTATGAGCATGTTATGGGATCTCATGCGGGAATTTCATGCCTTGAAATGGGTAGTTTATCTACATGTAACCAAAATTTACCATGACTTACAATGACACTTTTGGTGGCCAGGGATGAAAAATGAGATATCAGGGTTTGTGACAAGATTCTTCACTTGTTAGTAGGTGAATTCAGAGCATCAACGACCTGGAGGTTTACTAAATTTATTGTTTATTCCATAATGGAAGTGGGATGATGTGACCATGGGAATTTTGGTGGGTCTTCCAAAGAAACTAAGGAAGAATGATTCTATTTGGGTCATTATGTATCGACTGAAAAAGGTAGTGCATTTCTTGCCTATAAAGGAAACCTTTACAGTAGAATAGTTGGGAGAATTGTACTTCAAGGAGCTAGTCCATCTACATGGAGTGTCGCAGACTATAGTTTTATATCATGATTCATGCTTTACTTCACACTTCTGGCTGGACATGCAGAAATCACTTGGCACATAGGTATTACTATGTACGACTTTCCACCCATAGATAAATGGGAAGTCAGAACATACTATATAGGTGCTTAAGGATATGCTATAAGCATGTGTGCTTGACTTTGGTGGATCTTGGAAAAAGCACTTGGCTTTAGTGGAGTTCACATATAACAATAGTTATTAGGAAACTATAAAGATGGAACCATATGAGGCTCTTTATGATATACCATGTAGAAAACCACTATACTAGATGGAGTTTGGTGATTCATAGCTGTTGGTACTGAGTCTTGTGTAGGAGACATCTGATTAGGTGAATTTGATTCAGAAATGTATGGATACAGCTCAGAGTAGACCAAAGTTGTATGCTGATAGATGGAGATGACCCATAGAGTTTTCAAAAGGTGATCATGTGTTCCTTTGTGTGTCACCTAGGTTGGGTCACCACAGGATATGGAGGTATGGAAATTTAGTGCCCAGGTTTGTTGGGTTGTTTGAGAGAGTGGAGAGAATCGTGCTGGTGGAGTTCCGATTGGCTTTTCCATAGAGATACAGTGTTATGCATGATGTTTTCCATGTATCACAACTTTTAAGGTATCACTCCAACCCTTCTCATGTGATCTATGTGGATTAGTTTGACCTTTATATAGATTCATCCTTTAAGGATCATTCAATATGTGTGTTAGATTGTAGTGAGAAAGTGTTTTGGGGAAATACCATGATGATAGTTTGTGTGTTATGGAAACATGGACATGTATTAGAGGAAACATGGAAAAGGGAAGTAGATATCAGGGATCAATGGCCATATCTTTTTGTATAGGAATCTTATAAAGTCTTGGAAGTTTAGCTCAAGGATGAGCTATTATAAGTTGGGGAGATTGTAATATCTTGACCTTCTATGGAGTCATCTCGGGCACGTTTTTAGGTACTTTTGGTCATTTTTAAGTACCTTTGTTTGGAGTTAGGTTTTGGGGTGCATTTGGGTGGGGTTTTAAGAAAGTTTAAGGATAGGGGATTGTGCAAAATTTACAAATGGTTTGAAAATTTGTGTACCTAAATCCAGGAAACTGTGTGACCCTGGACTGTGAAGTCCGCATGGTTAGCGCATGGTTTCCCTAACTGTGTACCCCTGCTAGGGAAAACCATGTGTGCGGTTTTATTTCTTAAAAAATATTTTAAAAATTCCTTTAACCCCCAAAACATGCCCATTTAGACCTAGGCTCAAGCTTGATATATTTTGGACAATCCTAGAGCTTTTTGGAGGGGTTCCAAGGCCATTCGACCTCCGTTCTTCAGTATTAAAAGCCTAAATCCAAGATCTTATCTTCTCTGGATAAGTGGATTTCATTCCAATGCTTATCCCAATCATTCCTTATTACTCTCTTGATATTTTGGTGGATTTTATCCTTTGTTTCTTTATATCTAAATCTATGTGGTGAGATCTAGATATAGGATTGTACATCTAGATCTAGATTTATTAGATTTTGATATTTTGATATCTTGATTTAGGGATTTAGATTCGGAATCTCATATCTATGTTGTTGTGCTACTTAGATTTTGGGTATTTCCATTGGGAAAACATCCATCAAAAAACCGAGGTGAGTGGTCTAAATCTAATTCTCATAGTCGTGAATTTGATATGTATATAAAAGATTGTATAATTTCTAGCATCCTTTAGCAATTATTTTCCTTGAATTGGGTTTATTAGATTGTCTCATTTTGTTATCAAAGCCTTGTTGAAATAAGTGATTTATTGGGGAATTAATCATTAGATGAAGGGTATTCCCTATTAGATAATTAATTTAGGTAAATTGATTATAATAGGTAGGGTTTGTAATGTAGATAATTAATCAGGGGATTAATTATGAGATATTGAAATGGCTAAGTTGATATAATTAATTGTGGATTAATTATGTTTCTTTGACGATATGATTTAGATAATTAATTGTGGGATTAATTATGGAAATTTGATATTAGAATGAGATAATTAATTTTATAAAATTAATTGTGGAAAATAATTTGTGAGATTGATTAATTGATTGATTAATTAATTAATTGTTTGAAGCAGTTAGTTAATTTTTTATTTAACTAGTGGAATGAATGTGTATAACTAATTGTTGAATTAGTAATGGGTTTGGGGTGGATAATTAATTGGTAAATTAATTATGTGATAAATAATGGGAACATGGTCATTTGAAATTGATAAGTATAAATGGTAACATGGTCATCATACTTTTGAGTAAAGAGAATGGTAACATCATCATTATAAATTGAGAAGTATACATGGTAACATGGTCATTATACTTATAAGTAAAGATAATGGGAGCATGGTCATTCTATTGAGGGTTAAGAAAGGTAACATGGTTATCTTACTTATGTTTGTGATATTGGTAACTTTGTAAATGTGTCTTATAAATGTGAAATTAAAGAATGGAAATAATGGCACTCCAAGTTATGGCCTCACACGAGAATATTCTAACTCTAGTATTATTCGAATCAGATACTAAGATATCATAAAACCTTGAATACTTTGAGCTTCACCTATAAGTAGGTATTAATATATTATATTACCTAGGGAATGATTTAGGATCTAGTATGAGATGAAGTTAGTATTGAGGTACATGTATACTTGGGAACCCTGGAGTTAATGTAGTTAGATATGAATATATAAAAATGTGATAAACTATTTGTTTCCCCTGGAACGTGTGTTCTAGTTAGGAATCACTAATTCTAGATGGTTTCCATTTTATTTATTTATGGAATCAAAAATACCCAGTGGTTTTGTATCCAACTACTTTCCAAAGGCAAGTGTTCTTTAGTTTTGTTGACCTACGATTCTTAAGAACTCACATTGGTCGATAGGGTGGGTGATCGGGCTCATAACACCCTTTTTGGGGGGGAATTATTTCCTACTCTGGGACTCTCTTATATATTTAAGATATGTGCATGAATAATTATTAATTTACCAATCATAATGTAATTTTCCCTCAAAATTTGAAATCAATTATTAGCATGTGTGTAACTCAGAATCATTCATATGTATTTGAGGTTCTTTATTAATGGAGATATCCATATGTATTTGAGGTTCTCCATCAATGGTATCCTATCATATACTACTTAGAGATTATTTTAGCTTTTGTTACGATGATGCTAGTTTTTAATCCACTTAGTGGGGAACTCTGGAATTTATGGTCATCCAGGTAGACAAAAGTTGTTTTGATGTTGGTATCATACCCATAAATAGGATACCTATGTGTCCTTGTGAAAGGAATCAAAACCCTCATAGTTTTGTGCCACTTAATGGGACACATCATACCTTTTAAGGTCATGTGATAAGGACCTAATCATGTAGTTTAATGTCATGTGGTAAGGACATCTAGGAGGAAGGTGCCTAGTTAAAGTTTGGTGTGGGACTTATACTGAAGTAGCCCAAGGAGCTTGGAAAGTATATGAGTTTCCAAATTGAATTATACCATGCTGGGAATGTAGCCCAGAAATAACAGGGTTGATTTGGAATATTGGGTTTGAACCTCAAGGATTCTTATTACATATCCCATGTGTATGGGAATAAAAACCCACAAAGTTCGATAAACTCGCAGGGGATTATAGCTCTTTGAGAGAAATAAGCTGGGGCTTACTTCAAAAGAGGATTCCCTTATAACAAGGTTCAAGAGAAATATCTTAACTCATGGATATTAAAGGGGGACTTAATTAGAGGATTACTTCTAAGGAAGATTCATGGATTAATGGAATTAGGGTTGGAATCTTGAGGAGGATGTCCGTTGATCTTGGGCCCTTGGTTAAGGCTTTCTACATATCCCAATTATGGTGAGAATCATAGTTCTCGTTGTTCAAGAAATGAGTTAGATTGTGTGGATGTATGGTCATCACTAATCTCTAATCCCATGTGAGTCATAATTGGTGTTAGAAACAAGAGGATGTGAAAGATTCAAAAAAACACACATTTTCTTCTCCACTAATGGAAGAGGCCAGGCCTATGGAGAAATAATCCAAGGCGACAATGGACGAGGGTGAGTGTTGAGCCCTCTGGAAGATTGTTGATTTCATGTTTATAATTGATGTTTTAATAATCACAAATCATCACATACCATTAATGCTTAATCTGGTTTGTTTTCTCATAAACCTAATTACAATCTGTAAGTGAATCTGTTATCATGATTTTGTCTATGCATTATTGACTTACAAAGTATGTTGGAAGTCTTCTGGACTCACCGATCCATCAGAATCACCGATCCATCAGACTCACCGATCCATCAGACTCACCGATCCATCAGACTCACTGATCCATCAGACTCACCGATCCATCAGACTCACCGATCCATCAGACTCACCGATCCATCAGACTCACCGATCCATCAGACTCACCGATCCATAAGACTCACCGATCCATCAGACGCACTGATCCATCAGACGCACTGATCCAAGGACTCACCGATGCAAATGAGTCACCGATCAAAATGACTCACCGATCTGATGACAGACCGATGCTGATCAAAATGACTCACCAATCTGATGACAGACCGATGCTGATCAAAATGACTCACCGATCAGATGACAGACCAATGCTGATCTATCTGAGTCACCGATCATTACTCTAATGCTGATGACCTACCGATCACTTGAACAGTCATAAACAACTGTTTGAATCTCTTTATCTTTATCTTTATTTAATCTAACCAACGGTCATATTAGGTATATTTTAATGCTCTGTCAGATTATTAATAAAGGTTGTCGGATGTCAGGAAACCGTACCTCGTACCTGTGGAAAGGAAACCTTTTCTGTCCTACGGAGCACGTGACATAAATACAAGAAGACTTTGCTGAAGAAAAAAAGAAGGAGAATAGAATACACACAGAGACAAGGAAGACATACGACTACTCAAGAAGAGCTATGTGCATACAAGAAGAACCGAGCAAGACAGAGTCATACATACAATCAAGCCTACTCAAGAAGAGTTGTGTGCGTACAAAAGAATATCAAAGAGCTTCATCGACTACCTCTCACTGCCTGTGAACCTGAAGCATACGACACTCTAATTCTCAAACAAAATAGAGAAGAGGACTCAGAATCACTTCTGATCAATTCCAAAACGAGTCCAGAGCTACACTGAAATCACTAGAGCCATTTCTAAACTCTACATCTCTGCTCTGTGATTTATTTATTCTACATTTTGAGCAGTGTGTGTTATCTGCTGTATTCAACATACACACTGACTCCTGTACTTTCACTGGAGGATCTGTAAATCCTCAGCAAACCTTTTTACACTTCATTTCCCACTGTGGATAGTGGTAGAGGTCTTGTGACCTGGATAGCTGGCTGCTGTTGTTTGTTTTCCCACGTAGAACTGTGGTAGAGGTCTTGTGACCTGGACAGTGTGTTCACTGTTGTTAACCCAAATCCAGGGTGTGGATCATTTTTATATAAACTTTTGAGAGGACTAAGTCTCGGCTTGAGACTGAACCTCTTGGTTAATTCTCTGTGTTTGTAGTTATACTCTATATCCATACTATACATATTTATTTCATATTCCGCTGCTATTACTTTGAAATATATTCTATCTTCAAAGCTACTTTGATAATTAAATTCGCAAGTGTTTATATTTATTATAAATCATTAAATTAGTTTCAAAAGTTAATTTAATCATAAGATTAAGTTAACTGAGAACTAATCAATCTTTAAGAAACTAATTGAACCTTTATGATCTATATAAATTCACTACAGTTTAATTTGTTTTTGAAATAGGGGGATTTTAATAGAAATTGTTTTTAACAGAAATTTTAATTGGAACTCAATTCACCCCCCTCTTGAGTGTCCACTTCGACCAACATTTGGTATCAAAGGTTGTTGAAAATACTTTTTAAAAGTACTCTGCTTTTCAACTGTGATTTTAGTTGTATTTTAAAGATCTTAAAATTTCTGTTATATCTAAATTTTTATCTCTTTAAAATTTTCTCATCATGGACAATAGACTTGAAGGTGCTGCTACTAACCGGCCACCTTTCTTCAATGGAACTAATTATGCTCAGTGGAAACTGAAAATGAAAATTCATCTAGAAAGCATAGGCTTTGATATTTGGACTGCTATTGAATCAGAATACAAAATTCCCACTACTGCTAGATCTACTTGGGATGAACCTACAAAGACTGCTTACAATAACAATTGTAAAGCTATGAATGCTCTGTACTGTGCTCTAGGAGATGAAGAATTTAATAGAATTTTTTCATGTAAAACTGCATATGAAATTTGGGATACCTTAGCTGTCTCTCATGAAGGAACAACTAATGTTAAGGAGATGAGATTGAATAACTATACTATTAAGTATGATAATTTTAAGATGAAGCCTGATGAACCCATTTCTGATATGTATCTCAGGTTCAATGAAATTTTCAACACAATGACTTCTCTGGGAAAGGATGTTCCAGCAAAGGAGCAAATCATGAGAATTTTGAGATGTCTACCTGAAAGATGGAGAGGAACCTCTGTCTCCATTAGAGAATCCTGTGACATTGGAACACTGCCTGTCAAGGAATTAATTGGTAAGCTGATGATGTATGAAGAAGAGCTTAAAGTAAATAAAGAAGAAGATGATGAACCTAAAAGGAAGTCTATTGCCTTCAAGACTACAACCTCAAAGAATAAGGATAAGGAAAAGCCTCAAGCTATCAATGAAAGTTCAATCAGTGAGGAAAGTGAGAATGATTCTGACAGTGATGCTGAGATGGCTCAAATAGCCAGGAGATTCAAAAAGTTTTATAGGAAAAAGAAATTCTTTAGGAAACCAAATTACAAGGGAAAGTATGACCAACAAGGCAAATGGAAAAAGGATTGGAAGAAGGCTGACAGAACTGATGAAGTTTTCTGTTATGAATGCAAAAGAAAAGGACACATAAAAACAGACTGTCCAAAGCTGAAGTATAAAAAGAAATATGAATACAAGGATAACAAGTACAAGAAATCCATGAAGGATACTTGGAGTGCTTCAGAAGACAGCACAAGTGAAGCTGAATCTTATGACTCTGAAAGGAATCGGGCCAATATGTGTTTCATGACAAACACTTCTGAGGTAACATCAGAGACTCCTGTTTTTAATTCATACTATTCTGGAGAAGATTCTGACTCAGAAAACATGTCAAAATATGAATTGTTTGAATACTGTGACATGTTAGAAGAAACTTGTAATGAGCTTAAAGATAAATATAAAGGTCTAAAGAAACAGTATGCTTTAAGTGTTAAGCATAAATCTGATCTTGATATAGAAAAGGAAAAGAATGCTCAACTACTTAAGGAAAATACAGAACTGAAACTGTCAAATGAACAACTCAGAAAAGACTTAGAGAAGTTCACCAATGGCAAGAATACTCTAACACAGATGCTAGGAAATCAAGTTGCACCTAGATACACTACCGGTATAGGATACCAACCTGGACAGAGAAAAGTTGCCAAAACTAGATTCATTCCTAAATCTGGACAGAAGATAGTTAATTCTGGAACTTCTTATGCCTCAACCAGTTAAATTCATAGTTATGAATCTAATAAGGTTTATCTTTCAAAGAATGTTATTTCTACAAGTTATATGAGACCCATTAGACAAATATGGGTACCTAAAGTATTATTGGCTAACCTGTCTGGACCCAAGAAGATCTGGGTACCAAAATCATCTTCCATCTAAATCTGTTTTGTAGGAAACCTGCTTGAAGAGCTGTCACAAGAAGATATGGTACTTAGACAGTGGATGTTCAAGACATATGTCAGGAGAATTTTCATGTTTCAAGAGCTTAGTAAAAGTTGATGGAGGCTTTGTCACTTTTGGTGATGATTCAAAAGGAAAAATCATCGGCTTAGGCCAGATTGGTAACACTGACTCAGTATTAATTTCTAAAGTTTTATTTGTCGATGGACTTAAATATAACCTGTTAAGCATTTCTCAGTTGTGTGATGATGGTTTTTATGTGAAATTTAAAAATGATTCTTGCAATGTTTTTAACCCTAAAAATGTTTTAGTATTTTCTGCTTTAAGAAATGAAAATGTTTATGCTGTTGATTTAGATTCTTTAGCTAAACAGAACATTCCTTGTTTAAATGCTTTTCATAAAGAGTCTTGGCTTTGGCACAGAAGATTAGGACACTGCAATGTGCACTCACTTAGAAAACTTTCTAGGAAGAACTTAGTTAGAGACTTACCCAAACTTGAATTTCCAGCAGACAAAGTTTGTAATCCTTGTCAAAAGGGAAAGCAACATAAAGTTTCTTTTAAACCAAAGAAAGAAGTCTCAACTTCTCAACCACTTGAGTTGGTTCACATGGATTTGTTTGGACCATCAAGAGTTTCTAGTCTAAATGGGAAGCACTATGTTTATGTTCTTGTAGATGACTTTTCTAGATATACTTGGGTATACTTTCTAGCTCACAAAAGTGAAGCTTGTTCTTACTTTATTAAATATTCCAAGTCTGTAGATAATCTTAGTGGACTTAAGATTAAGACCCTGAGAAGTGATCATGGTCGTGAGTTTGAAAATCATGAGTTTAATTCTTACTGCTCACACAATGGCTATAGTCACAATTTCTCTGCCCCTAGGACACCCCAACAAAATGGTGTAGTAGAAAGGAGAAACCGAACCCTGCAAGAAATAGCTAGAACCATGCTCAATGAATATGAACTGCCTATTTACTTTTGGGCTGAAGCTGTAAATACAGCTTGTTATGTCATTAATAGAGTCTTGATCAGACCAGTTTTTAAAAGGACTCCTTATGAGTTGTGGAACAATAGGAAACCCAAGGTTAACTACTTCAAAGTTTTTGGCTGCAAAGTCTTCATTCTCAATACTAAAGACAATCTTGACAAATTTGCATCCAAGAGTGATGAAGGAATTTTCCTAGGTTACTCTATCTCTAGTAAAGCCTATAGAGTTTTCAATAAAAGAACCAAATGTGTGGAAGAATCTGTTCACATCAAATTTGATGAAACTGATCCACATGAACCTAAAATCTCTCTTGAAGATGATCTCTCTGGTTTGAATCTCAATGATAAAGACAATGGACCTATAGTTAAAACATCCTGCTCTGGAAATTCTCCAGAACCTGCTTCTGTTGAACCTCAATCTGTAGATGAATCTGAAATTTCTAGCCCTATCTTTTCAAGACCATCTAGGACTCTAAAGAACCATCCTTTAGATGTTGTTGTAGGAAATCTGGATAGAGGAACACAGACTAGAGCTTCTCTAAGAAATCAGGTTGAACATCAAGCTTTTCTTTCACAGTTAGAACCTAAAGATATCAATGATTCTATCAATGATGAATTTTGGGTAATGGCTATGCAAGAAGAACTAAATCAGTTTGAAAGAAACAAAGTCTGGAAATTAGCAGAAAGACCTAAGGACACTTTGACCATAGGCACAAAATGGGTGTTTAGAAATAAAGTAGATGAATCTGGAAATATAGTTAGAAATAAAGCTAGGCTAGTTGCACAAGGTTACAATCAAGAAGAAGGAATTGACTATGAGGAAACTTTTGCACCTGTAGCTAGACTAGAAGCTATTAGAATCTTACTTGCATATGCATCACATCTGAATTTCAAGTTATATCAAATGGATGTCAAAAGTGCTTTTTTAAATGGTGTTATTTTTTAATATGTTTTTGTAGAACAACCACCTGGTTTTTTAAATCCTCATTTTCCAAATCATGTTTTTAAACTTTCTAAAGCTTTATATGGTTTGAAACAAGCTCCAAGAGCTTAGTATGATAGACTTAGCAATTTTATTATCTCAAATGGTTTTACTAAAGGGATTTCTGATCCAACTCTTTTCATTAAAAGAATTTCTAAAGATGTTTTAGTTGTACAAATATATGTTGATGATATTATTTTTGGATCTTCTAAACACTCTTTATGTACTGATTTTTCAAAAAGTATGCAAAATGAATTTGAAATGAGCTTAATGGGAGAGCTTAAGTACTTTCTTGGATTTCAAGTATTTCAAAATAAAGATGGCATTATTCTAAATCAAAGTAAATATACAAAGGATCTTTTAAAACGTTTTGGATTGGATAGTATTAAGGAAAGTGATACACCTATGAGTACTACCTGTAAATTGGATGTTGATGAGACTGGGAAACCAGTTGATCAAACCAATTACAGAGGTATGATTGGTAGTTTACTTTATCTTACTGCTAGTCGACCAGATATTATGTTTAGTGTATGTATGTGTGCTAGATTTCAAGCTAATCCTAAAGAATCACACTTACTAGCTATTAAACGGATTTTTAAGTATCTTAAGTATACTGTAAATTTAGGTTTGTTTTATCCAAAAGGACAATCATTTAATCTAACTAGCTATTCAGATGCTGACTTTGCAGGATGTAAGTTAGATAGGAAGAGCACGTCTGGAACATGTCATTTGCTTGGAAAATCCCTAGTATCATGGTGTAGTAAGAAACAGAATTCAGTTGCATTGTCTACTGCCGAGGCAGAATACATAGCTGCTGGTAGTTGATGTGCACAAATTTTGTGGATGAAACACACTTTATTGGATTATGGATTTGATTTTAAACATGTTTCAATTAACTGTGACAACACTAGTGCAATCAACTTATCCAAGAACCCTGTGTCTCACTCTAGAACTAAGCACATTGATGTCAGACATCACTTTCTAAGAGATCATTATCAGAAAGGTGATATTTCTCTAAAAAAATTTAGTTCTGAAAATCAATTAGCTGATATCTTCACAAAGCCCTTATGCTATGAAAGAATGAAATTTATTAAACAAGAGTTGTGTATGATTGATCTGTGAAACTGATCTGTGAAACTGATCTGTGAAACTGATCTGTGAAACTGATCTGTGAAACTGATCTGTGAAACTGATCTGTGAAACTGATCTGTGAAACTGATCTGTGAAACTGATCTGTGAAACTGATCTGTGAAACTGATCTGTGAAACTGATCTGTGAAACCGATCTGTGAAACCGATCTGTCGAACCGATCTGTCACACTGTTCTGTCAAACCGATCTATTTTCAATTACTTTTTATTAATTAGTAAATTACTTTTTATGGAAACCCTAAATGATAAAATAAATGATATGCGGCTATTTATCTTCCCTAAACCTTTGACCTTTCATTTCCCACCGAACCTCTCAACATCTCTTCCCCTCTACTTCAAACCTTCGAACCTTCGAACTCCTGCCTTCCAAAAATCTTCAAATGACTAAGCAAAAGAGACCGAGCAAAGGACCAGATAGCCATGTACCTTCAAAGAGTGCTCGAGGCGAGTCGAGCAGTACCTCTCAACGACCAGAAAATCCGAACCTGGAAACTCGGATTGTTGCTGTAGAAAAAGAAGTCAACTCTGCGTGGCTTCTGTCAAGTAAGTCACTGTTGCTACAAGTTCTTGAATCGCAAGGATGGATAGAATGGTTTTCAGAAAACACCCGAATAGATTACCCGAAGCTAGTACATGAGTTCTATATGAACCTGAAAATCACTCTTGATGGTGTGGAAGCTGCTAGGATGTCTTCTGTTGTAAAAGGAAAGAAAATATCCTTCTCATCTAAGCAGTGGGCTGAATGTTTAAATGTACCTCATGAAGGTCAATATGAGGATTATGCTGGCAATATTCCTCCAACATCTGATTACTTCTCTTATGAATTAGCTCTGGAGCTTATGACAGGAAACCGAGAGTCACGAAGAATCACAGCTTCAGAATTAGATGGTGAGTGCAGACTTCTTTTCAAGTTTATTCAGCACCAACTTTGCCCTAGGAGAGGAGATTTTGCTGCTGTAAAGTACCAGGATGTTTTCCTGTTGTTTCTGCTCAAAACCCATGAAATGATTAACCTGTGTAGATATGTGATGGTCCACATAGCTGGAATGCTGAAACCTTCCAAGAAAGACACCGCGTTGTTTTATTCAAAGATGATATCTACTATGCTCAAGAATCTGGAATGTGTTGATGAAGATGATGAAGTTGTTGAAACAGAGCGTACCTTATGTCTCAACAAAGAAATCTGCAAGAGGATGAAAATAAATTGGAATCCATGGAAGAAGTGCTGGGTTGCAGATGAAGATAAATTGTATGAAGCCTACAATCCCATAGATCATGGCAAGAGGCCAAAGGATTTGAGAGACCCTGGATTAAAACCAGATGAGGAACCAGTTTATTCTGATGATGATGAGCAAGAAGAAGCTGTGACTGCAGAAGGAAGTGTGTCTTATCCTGATGATAGGAGTGATCCTGACACTGCTAGTCCCAAGAAAAGAATAGAATTTGGACCTGCTAGTCCACCCTTAACCCTACCAGAGTCAGAACCTATTCTTGGTGATGAAGAAGATTCTGATACTGAAGAATATCACAGTGAAGCCTCTGAGCCGAGTAATAATGAGAAAGGTGATGCTGATGACAATCATGATGGTGATGATGATGATGCTGATGATGTTGAAGCTGCTGTTGATGGTGTTAACAGACCGGTGGATGGTCTTGCTGTAGATCAAGTAGAACAACCTCAGTCAGTTCAAGAAATCCATATCAGTGGCAAGGATGATTCACCAAAAATCAGTGGAACAGCAAGCTATGAAAAACAAAAATACACCCTGTGTGCTGCTGTTTGGGATGACTACCCTGGTTATGCTGTATTGGGCTTAGAATATTCTGAAGATGAAGAAGCAATGCCAGAATCTGCTGAAGCTGTGAAAAGGAACCTCCCACGAGAAGCAAGGTCTGCTCCTACTGTTGATCCTACCAATGTTAATTTACCTGGTTCAAAAATCTCTCAAGCTGATCTTGATAAGTTTAAGTTTGAATTGCTAACTGCTGTGAGAACCATAGTCAGAGAAGAAGTTTCTAATGCTCTTACTCAAGTGTCTCTACAAGTTTCTGAAAATTCTTTGGAAGCCTTCTCACAGAGAGTATCTAATGCTGTGAAGCCAGACTTGGCCAATACTGGTGAACTTATTGGCAGGCAAATAGCCTTTTTGAATCAGTCTTTGAAGGATCTCCAAATTGGATTAGTTTCTCTATCAAATGAGTTCAGATCAACCATCTCTGGTATGATGGAAGTTTTGAGAAATCTGATTGAACATCTCAACAAGTCTGACCTGAGGAAGTTGAAAGCTGAGTTAACTCACATAGTCGGCCAAGCCAGTACAGGCAAGGTAACCAAGATCACTACCCGTGAGATAGAAGCTCTAAGAGAAGTTGTGCATGAAGAGTTAGCTGCTGTAAGACAAATTCTTGATTTAGAATCTTTGAGGAAGATGAAAGAACTCTGTGATAATAGTCATAAGATAGCCTTGGTATATTCAGCAGATGCTAAGAAAGCCCTGCAAGAGATCAAGGAAAAAGTTGATACTTACTTTTCTAAGATTTTTACAAAGCATGAGATGGCTACAAACTTCAAGGTGTTGGCAGAGAATCTGAAATTACCTCCAGTCACTCAGGCCTTCAACACTCAAGTTCGTCAATTGCAAGATTTTACCCCAACCTTAGCACAGTTCATGGAGAATATAGATGATTTTGAAAAAGCTATGAAGTATGGAGCAGAAGTCATTCAGGACTTCATTCATCTGTTGAAGCCTTACTTGGATGCACAGGCCACTGCAATTGTACTCCCTACTTCTGAACCTCTCAGTGCCTCTGATGTAGCTCCAAATCAGCTGTCTGTTGCCCAAGCTCTATCTCAGTTGCGACCAGTCTCTCAGAAAGCTTCTCAACCAGCTCCTGCTCCTTCTCACCAACTCTCTATGGCACCTCCACCTGCACCTTCCAGAGTCATCCTACCGCCACTTCAGCTCCGTGAACCACAGCCTGCCTCCAAGCCTTCCACCTTACCTACTATTGATCCAAAAGACAAAGGAAAATCCCCTTTGCATCCCACCAAATAGCCATGTATTGTTTTTTATGGGGTGATCTATGTGTTGCTTATCCTTTTCTGTGACTTTATATCATTTGTTTTTCCTTTGTGTTATCTCTATACTCTATGCACCCTGCTTCTCCTTTCCCTTATCTGTTTTCCCTTCTTTTTTATTATCCCAAAGGGGGAGAAAGATATATATATAAGGGGGAGAAAGATATATATAATAGGAGAACGATCTATATATATATGAGAGATGTGAATATCTCAGAGGGAGATCAATATCTCAGGGGGAGGAATCTGAATATTATATATATGGGAATGTTAAATTAAGAGGGAGATTTATATCTCTTTACTTTTATTCTCATTATGTTTTTATTATTGATTGATTATTTTTTATATATATATGAAGATTTGTGATTATCAAAAAGGGGGAGATTGTTGAGCCCTCTGGAAGATTGTTGATTTCATGTTTATAATTGATGTTTTAATAATCACAAATCATCACATACCATTAATGCTTAATCTGGTTTGTTTTCTCATAAACCTAATTACAATCTGTAAGTGAATCTGTTATCATGATTTTGTCTATGCATTATTGACTTACAAAGTATGTTGGAAGTCTTCTGGACTCACCGAACCATCAGACTCACCGATCCATCAGACTCACCGATCCATCAGACTCACTGATCCATCAGACTCACCGATCCATGAGACTCACCGATCCATCAGACTCACCGATCCATCAGACTCACCGATCCATCAGACTCACCGATCCATCAGACTCACCGATCCATCAGACGCACCGATCCATCATATGCACCGATCCAAGGACTCACCGATGCAAATGAGTCACCGATCAAAATGACTCACCGATCTGATGACAGACCGATGCAGATCAAAATGACTCACCGATCTGATTACAGACCGATGCTGATCAAAATGACTCACCGATCAGATGACAGACCGATGCTGATCTATCTGAGTCACCGATCATTACTCTAATGCTGATGACCTACCGATCACTTGAACAGTCATAAACAACTGTTTGAATCTCTTTATCTTTATCTTTATTTAATCTAACCAACGGTCATATTAGGTATATTTTAATGCTCTGTCAGATTATTAATAAAGGTTGTCGGATGTCAGGAAACCGTACCTCATACCTGCGGAAAGGAAACCTTTTCTGTCCTACGGAGCACGTGACATAAATACAAGAAGACTTTGCTGAAGAAAAAAATAAGGAGAATAGAATACACACAGAGACAAGGAAGACATACGACTACCCAAGAAGAGCTATGTGCATACAAGAAGAACCGAGCAAGACAGAGTCATACATACAATCAAGCCTACTCAAGAAGAGTTGTGTGCATACAAAAGAATATCAAAGAGCTTCATCGACTACCTCTCACTGCCTGTGAACCTGAAGCATACGACACTCTGATTCTCAAACAAAATAGAGAAGATGACTCAGAATCACTTCTGATCAATTCCAAAACGAGTCCAGAGCTACACTGAAATCACTAGAGCCATTTCTAATCTCTACATCTCTGCTCTGTGATTTATTTATTCTACATTTTGAGCAGTGTGTGTTATCTTCTGTATTAAACATACACACTGACTCCTGTACTTTCACTGGAGGATCTGTAAATCCTCAGCAAACCTTTTTACACTTCATTTCCCACTGTGGATAGTGGTAGAGGTCTTGTGACCTGGACAGCTGGCTGCTGTTGTTTTTTTTCCCACATAGAACTGTGGTAGAGGTCTTGTGACCTGGACAGTGTGTTCACTGTTATTAACCCCGATCCAGGGTGTGGATCATTTTTATATAAACTTTTGAGAGGACTAAGTCTCGTCTTGAGACTGAACCTCTTGGTTAATTCTCTGTGTTTGTAGTTATACTCTATATCCATACTATACATATTTATTTCATATTCCGCTGCTATTACTTTGAAATATATTCTATCTTCAAAGCTACTTTGATAATTAAATTCGCAAGTGTTTATATTTATTATAAATCAGTAAATTAGTTTCAAAAGTTAATTTAATCATAAGATTAAGTTAACTGAGAACTAATCAATCTTTAAGAAACTAATTGAACCTTTATAATCTATATAAATTCACTACAGTTTAATTTGTTTTTGAAATAGGGGGATTTTAATAGAAATTGTTTTTAACAGAAATTTTAATTGGAACTCAATTCACCCCCCTCTTGAGTGTCCACTTCGACCAACAGTGAGGAGTAATGAAACTTTCAATGTGAAATGAAAGTGAAGGACATTAGATCCAGCCTAAAAGGTCTAGGGGATTACTCTAGGATGGATGACCTAAAATTGGTCTCATAGTGGAAGGAGGATATCATTGCCTATTTCAAAAGGAAATCCAAGTGAGAATTTTACCTTCCCTACCAAGGATCTGAGGATCAGAGTCTTAGAGATGATAAGGGGGGACATGGCCCAAACCCTAATCCTCCAAACTGGGAACTTTTCAACATTATATTTGGGGTAAGGTTCTAAGGGAATATGTATGTATTATATATAAGCCTATTAACTCCCCAAGGATCCTTAATCCCTTATAAGACAACTATGGGAAACCTTTGACTGTAGAAATACAAACCCAAATGGGAGACACGTTGAGGTGCCTTTCCCAAAGGTTTGGAAAGTTATGAGGTTTGGTGGAGGTTTTAACTTGGTCCCTTTTAGTCAAGGGAGTCAAGGAAAGAGAGGCCCCTCCTCTGTAGGTGGATTATAATAGGCCCTCAAAGATGGCTTGCATAGGTGGTTCGTGCAGGTCTTCCGCATAGGTGTGTTACATAGGTATTCCGCGCAGGTCCTAGGAGGAACTAAAAAATGATTAACATAAGAATTATAAGCCTGTGAGAGCTTGATATACCTTGGTAAATGGACTGGGTATAACAGTACTTTGGTGAGGTTTTAACTTAAGCACCCTGGGTGTCCCTTGATGTACTTGGAAGCATCCCACACAGGCCCTTGCTTAAGGAAAGGACCATGCGTAGATGACTTCTTACCATGGAAGGACGATCCTTAATCAGATGTTTTGTAATTAAAACTATGAAAGGATCTTGATCTTGACTATCCCATATAATTCTCTCTTCTCTCGTGCTTTTAGAGAGATGCCTAAGAAAATTTTGGGGACTTGGGAGAAAGATCTATGCAGTAGAAGATTCGGGAGTTCTTACAACATTTTCAGTTACAAAATGGGGAGCCCAAGGGTCTTATTTATAGGCAAGGAGGGGTATGGTCAAAAGCAGCTTGTTCGAATAGGTTTTCAGAATAGATCCATAGTGTAGGTTCCCCATGAAAGGGTTCAGAAATTATACTTCCACGTAGGTCTTCTTCATTGCTCCACAGCGTAGGTCCACTGCATAGGTGCTGCGTATTGGGTTGCATGGGTAGAACTTCCACTGGTCTTCTTGATGTGTAGGTGTGCCACGTAGCTCCCTTGAACTATATTTCTTTACTTTCTTTAAATTTCTTCAATACTTTGAAATATCCAAAGTGCTTCTTCATAATCATTTTTCCTTCATAATTATTTTCAACAAAATCCCCCCCCAGGATTGGATCCAATTGGAAAGAGGGTCTAGTCCTAAGGAAAGATTATGGGGAAAAGATTATGGAGAGTTAATTTTGAACCAAACAGGTATTCCGCATAGCTATGTCATGTATGTGAGTAGCGTAGGTTGAAGGAACCTATAAATACCCCCCATTCCTTTGTCATTTTCTTCACCTGTGTTCTTGGATTTCTGCTCTCGTTGCGTAGCTCATTCATTCAGCTCTCCCAAGTTGTTCTCTCACATAGGTCACTCAAAAATTTATCAAGTTATAACCATTTTAGTGATAGATCTATGGGTAGTTACTTAATCGAAGGAACAGTGTGGAAGGACTTTTTTAAAGGACCTGTGTTGGGTACCTTGTCGAAGGACCTACACTAGGTACCTTGTCAAAGGACCTGTATGGGTGACCTCATCGAATGAGCTGCATGAAAATTTTCCTTTGCCAAATTTTTGAATTCCTTTAAGTTAAAAGTTGAACTTCATTAATTCAATATTTCAATTTAATGAGGAAAATTTGGTAATTCCCTTTGCAAGAAATTGCTAACTTGATGACTTAAACTGAGGAAGCTAAAGTTTTTCAATCCAAAATGATAAAAATTGTTGGAACAAATTATTATGACTTTGTTGAGATTACCCTTCCTGGATTGGTGAAATGATTGATTCCATACCAACATGAATATCCACAAAGCCACCATATACCTTTGTACAAGCATGTTATTTTTCAAGATTCCCATGTTCTGTCTTATAAGATATAATTTTCAAATACTTGGTTTTTTCAACACTTTAATTATCATTGTATGAATATTACTACGAAGGGTATGCATGTTCATGAGGTAACAACCCCTATTGGATGAATCCTACATCATAGTGGTTATACTCTTGATATAAAGGAACATGTTGTAGAGCCAAGGCCTCATTTATATGATTCATACTTTCATGCTTCAAAAACATATCAATATAATGGTTGGAAGGAATATTGGGACCTTTGTTCTAGGGGAGGAGTCAAGCCTGAATGGATAGGGGCATTTTGGTTATATTGTACTTGTGCAGAGTTTAGGAAAGAGCTGATGGATGTTCATATTTATGAAGCTATCTAAATATGAAAAACTTATATTCACAAAAAATGAATTCATTCTTGAATTACTGAGAATATGGAGTTCACAAAAAAATTCTTTCCATCTAACAAATGGGGAGGTTGGAATAATTTTATAGGGTATCTACCAAATATCCGGGGTTCTTATTCTTGGGGAGATATATGATGAATTTATTCCACCAATAACAACATGGGGTGATTCTAAGAGGTTTCCACCTGTTTCTATTGCTTTTACGCCGGGGCGCGCGCGCGTTTCCATCATGCATGGGAGGACGCGTGGCTTGTTGCCCCACATTCCCGCTTTCCAAAGGTGGGCGGCATCTGTTCCTTGTTTAGAGACGTCTGCTCCTTGATCGAAACCGGGATGATGGGATGTCGGTTCTTCCTTCTGTGGATTTCTCCTCAGAGCTCATCACCTAGTCTGGGTCTCCCTCATAGATTTAAGACAGGTTCGTGAAGCTCGTTCCCAGCGCCATATCTGCATGGACGCCAGTTAATTACGCTGCTTTAGTCGAGACGCTCCAAGGGTTCTTGTCGAGGAAGAAACCTTCGGTGAGGAGAATGGTCACGTTGGGGTGTCGTTGGCATGTATTGATGCTGGGGATCGGCATGTTTGTCTTCTGTCCCTTATCACAGGGCTTCTGGAGGGCATGGAAGCCCGAGGCATCCCACATTGAACACGGGGCATTGTATACCATCTAAGTTTTTCCTCAGCTTCTCATGTTTAACACGGGTTATGATGCGAGTTTAACCTATTGTGGAGACGGATCGGACTGATCGGAACATTGAGAGTGGATCAGATTGAAGAACCCCCTAGGGGTAACACCGATGTTGGGGCCAGCACGTGGGCGGCTTCCCGGATACCATGGAGTGGGATGGGGTGGCATGATCTCACCGGGATGTGGCGGCCCGAGTAAGGATCAGGATGGGTGATGGAGTTATGGGATTGAACCTTTTGGAGGCTTCCTATGTGCCATGCATTAGCATGGATCAAAGTCCACGTAGTTTGGGGAATACAGTTTAACTTCGTGCGGGACGGCATACAGTTTAACGTCATGCGGGATAAAAGCATACAGTTTAACATCATGCGGGACGAAGGCATACAGTTTAACGTCATGTGGGAAGAGATACCGTTTAACGTCATGTAGGACAAGGGATATAGTTTAACGTCATGTGGGATGACGGCATACAGTTTAACATCATGCGGGACGAGATACAGTTTAACGTCATGCGGGATGAGGGATACAGTTTAACGTCATGCGGGACGAGATACAGTTTAATGTCATGCAGGATGAGGGATACAGTTTAACTTCATGTGGGATGAGATATAGTTTAACATCATGCAGGACGAGTTCATTTGGGGCTTACGCTCTGAGGAGGACCATGGTGTTGGTGAACCGACGTGAAGAAGTTGGAATGACCGGGTGGTGGGATTGAACCTCGTAGAGGCTTCCTACGTACCATGTGTTAGCACGGATCAAAGTCCACGTAGTTCGCTGGTATGGGTCTTACGCTCTGAGGCGGCCCATAGGAGGATGTCATGGTCGATGCACGCTCTAAGCCCACATGAGTCATGCTTGGTGTGAGAAACAAGAGGCAGCAGGGACCAGACGATCACGTCGCAAAGGGTGAATCCGTGAGAAGCAGAAAGGGGCTTACGCATTGAGTGGCCCAAAGAGGAAACAGGGGCTTACGCGTGGTTAGCGGCCCTGGGTTTCGGGGCTTACTCCAGGATGGAGTCCCGTGGTGTGACAAAGCGCAGTGGGAAAGGGACTCCACTAGCCTTGGCAGGGGGGAAGTATGGAGGTGCATGGGTGCAACCTTCCGTAAGAGATGCTAGGGGATTACGCTCTGAGGCAGCCCTTCCCCCGTGGAAAAATGCCACTCCGACAAGGAGGATCTCATTCCATGTGAGGAAGAATCCATTCTCATGGAGACGAGTGGGCGTAAAGAATGTCCGAGCCGGGGGGACCCTGCATGCGAAGCACGGGGTCAGACCACAGTTTAACATCATGTGTTAAGGACGAGGTGCTTAGCAGTTTAACGTCCTGCAGCTTAGACGAGGTGGGTTCACTCCACACCCCTAGGGCTTACATACCCAACACCCTCTACCCCTTGTGGGAGGGAAGGCATCGGCAAGGCCGTAGTGAAGGGGGCCGCAGGGAAAACCATTGAGGGGTCCACGTTAGCGTGGCTATGCGAAGAAGAAAAATCCGTTAGCGTGCCTATGCGGAGAAGCATAAGTCAAAGCAACGCAATGGGAAACACCGCCCAAGGGACCTTGAGGTTACTTTGTACGAGCTTGGAAGGCCGTACGGGAAAACAATGCATGGCGCACATGCCCGGCAGGGGAGACATCAGGTGCCAGCACGGAAAGGCAGCCAAGGGGTGTCAAGGTAAAGGGGTCCTAGGTGTTGTGCAAAAAGAAGGTTTGCACGCAAAACATCGAGATGGCGCGCAATAGGACCAAAGGATTGCGCGGAGACGTGATTGCGCACAAAGGATGGGTATTGCGCGCACAGTAGGGGATTGCACGCACGAGGTAAAGATTGTGTGCAAGGGAGGAACCCGGAGGAGTGAGAGAAATCACTTAAGCCAGTGGAGTTGCACGCAAAGGCGAACCCCGGGGCAAGGTTGCGCGAAAAGAGGAATTACCTGGAACTCATCTTGCGTGCGGGGGAGTCTGAATTGCGTGCACGGGAGCCATTCTGAATTTCACAACCCCAAAACCATCAGGGGTCGCCTTCTATTTATAGGCATCATCTGGTGCGGAATCCTGGTAGCGTGTGAAATATTCCACGCTAGGAACCACCGGCACGCAAAGCTTCATCGCGCGGAATCGGGGCGCGCAAAATTGCACGCGCCATCGGCTTGATTACGCGAATCCTGGGAATGCTTCGTGTGCACCTCATTATTTCACGCAAGTCCTCCTTAATTTTGCGCACCACTTCCCGGGCCTCCGGACCAGGCCTCTAATTCCGAATATGACTTCACTTTGTCATTTCAAAACTTCCTCTAGGAGTTACGGACTTTTTCAGCGTCTACAAATTTCCCCCCTCGGAATTGGATCGGCGAGAGGTCACAACGGTTAGATTCTGAAGGAAATGCCAAAACGCCGAAGCAGGGCCTATCCTAGGCACTTAACATGCAAAAAACTAGTGTGGCGCACAAAACAATGGATTAGCACGGAATTCTCCTTCCGCGTGGCGCGGAACCCTAGCCTCGCCTATAAAAATGGGCGTTGGGTCCCGAATCCGTACAGAAGCTTTTCTGCGCGATAGGCTTAATGCTCTTGTGCGCGAAATTACTCCCGCAGTTGTGCGTAAAAACGCTCTGGCAGCACGTAATTCCTTCCGAATTTCAGCCGTACTTGCGCGCCTACTCGGGCTATTCCACACCTAGCATGCCAATTGCACACCCAACTCCGGGATTTCACGCCGCCACTTTAGATTTTGCGCAGCACTCTCCGATCCCGCGCACTACATCCTGATTTCGTGCAACTCCCAAAATAATCGAGATGGCCGCAAACCGAGTTGATGAGGGGGAAGTCGCCACTCTTAGGACTGAAATGGCGGTGAATGAGGAGGTTTATGGGGCTAAGGTGATCGTTTCCAACAATCTGACCATGTAAAATCTGTTGACTCTAGCCCAAAAGACGTATCCCCTGTCTGACAACCTCCCGCTCTGGAACTTTGGCATCCTAGAGGAGGTGCCTCTTCCGGGCTTCGAGGTAGACACACCGCGGTCATGGGTGACCTGGGAGGACGAGCTTCCTCGCTACAACATTACCAATAATGGCCATCCTTCTAGGGAAACCAGATATATGGACATATATGTCTTGAACCTGAGGACTAGGACCATTAGCGGGGACAAGCCTGTCATAGAGAATTCTCCAGCCCTCTACCAGAGCACGTTTCGTCAGATCGTCACAGATGACACGAAGGTCTGGCTGAAGGATTGGGACCTGTGGTCCGGGGGCAAATTCACCAGCGAGTGGACCTAGGAATTCTGGGTTTGCTATACTTGCAACCAGTATGGGGATGAACTGCGGCATATTGGCCTGTTCGAGGCGGTATGGACATCGCAGTTCCACTTCCACCGTCAACCCGAGCTCGGGTCGGAGCTATTCACCCGGTGGTCTCCTGATACCAACACATTCCACCTTCACCATGGGGAAGTTGGCATCAATCTCTGGGACGTTCACTGCATCGGAGGTATCCCATTGGAGGGCTCCCAATACGATGAGTTCGTTCCTCCAAAGAACACCTGGGAAGACAGGTCACGGACGCCCATGCTGATGTGGCACCTACTGGAGCTAGCCAAAGAGAGGCTGGGGGTCAAGGAATTCTTGAAGGACATTTCCTACAAGGGCTGTTTCAGCCAGTTCCTCGAGAAGGATCCAGCAATCAAGATGCCAGGATGGGGGAAACGGTGCCCAACTGTGGCTCAGAGGAGCAGGGATGGGTCATACTAGAGGACCCTGGAGGCGGGGCA
The DNA here is from genome assembly GCA_963277665.1 of Viscum album. Classification (NCBI taxonomy): domain Eukaryota; kingdom Viridiplantae; phylum Streptophyta; class Magnoliopsida; order Santalales; family Viscaceae; genus Viscum; species Viscum album. Next base: position 282,014,487 of record OY728125.1, read on the forward strand.
ATACCAATCATGGGGATATCGCGTCATCGAGGCCCGGGACCCGAACGTCCGGTATGCCGAGTTCCTTGCCGCCTTCCTAAGCAGGTGGATCCTGCCAGTACGGGACGCGAGGATGGGCGTCCGTCCAGCAACACTGGTGATGGTGGGCACCAGGGCCGCCAACAAACGGTTCAACTTGGGCGTCCCCATACTGGCCAAGTTGTATGCCATTCTAAGATGCATCTCACGAGGGGGGTCGCCTTGGAGATTATGTGGCCCCTTCTATATCTTCCACGGATGGGTGGCGGCTCACATCGGTGGGTACACTTTCCCAAATGCCATCCGTCCTCCGGGCAATGGCCTGCGACTGTCCTTGCTGAACATCATCGGGGTGGCGCCGATGACCCTTAATGAGGAGGGCGTGAGAATCCGCATTGGTAACCACACCAACTTCAACATCAGCCCATTCCCCACCCCGTTCGCCAGATGGTGGACAATGGGAGAGGCCCACTGGAGCAGCGGGAGTATTTCCAGAGCATTCGGGGCGGGGTGCTCATGGCTCGGATCGACGGGAAGTTGATCTGCGAGCCTTACGTGCCATCCCGATTCACTAGAAAATTTGAGTGCCTCCAACGAATGCCGAAGAAGGTATTAATGGCCATCTGGTAGGAGAAGAATCCCTGAGTTCTGTGCCATATGTGATTGATGATTACCACTTTTGGCTCTGGTGACGTCATCACTCTTCCTCCCACTGGGTTCGACGTTGGCCTAGCAACTGAGTATGCCGAGCACTGGACCATTGCGTACCCTGAGGGGATTTTACGTAAGTGAGTCCGGAAACTCGAGGCTACCCGTATGGAAACCGGGTGATGGGTGAGGAGACAAGGTGCCGCCAGAAGGGGGGAACCAGGGGCGCGTCCGGCAGCGAGGCCTGTGCAGGCTGGGACCTCAGCGGCGGGCACATCACATGGTGCCGCCGCGACCTCGTTGCCCATGGGGGGTCACATGAGGCAGCCAGGGAACTTTCTGGGAAGTAGATAAGATACCTGCTCGAACCTTCCCAAGATGCAATTTTCCCTGCACTGTGGTCGGCCTGGATGACCCTGTGGCAATCGCTGAGCGTTGAAGCCGTCTGGCAGAAGATCATGCAAAACGGGATCCAGCTTCCAGAGGTCGGGCTCGTTCGAGTTACTGACCAGGTAAAATTCCATCGGCGGCATGCTTATCTGACGGCCATGGACACATACACGTGCCAAAGGGGTTGGCGTGTGGAGCCACCTTTCCTAGTGAAAGTGATTCTCGTCCAGGAGCATGATCCGAAAGTGATGTCGTCGGGAGAAGGCGATAGTGATGAGGAGTCGGTGGGGGAGGAGACCGGAGAAGACGAAGGCGAAAGGGAAGATGAAGAAGAAGGAGAACCCAAAGGTGAGGGGTCGCAGGGGGTGACCTACCAAGGGAGTCTCTGAGAGAGCGGCAATATTGTCGGCTCTGATCTCAACATAACTGAGATACTCGAGGTTTGTCTCTATCCTCATTCATTTCCCTTTTTCATCCATTATCCTTTTCAATTTCCAAACCCTCTCTCTACCTCACTCAGAAGCGCCTAAGAGTTGGTCAGGCATCCCCACTAGAGGAGGGAGGAAGGGAACTGATGGGACAGGATGGGGATCTGACACCCATCATTGAATTGAAAAACACAGAGGGGTCTCCCATCACGGCGGCTCCTGCAGCGGCCGGAACACTGGAGGTCGACGCTCTGGATTCCTATGAGTCTCACGCTTCATTACTGGCACTTGTTATTAAAAGATCCCAACTAATCAGCATACGCCTTGCACAGTGATCTCAACATTGGAGGCTTGTCAGGCTGTGGAGCCCGGGCCATCTGTGAGCGGACCAGTGGAGGACATACCACCTCGTTCAAAACATGCTTCCTGCACTGAGTCGGCCCTGGCAGTCGGTGAGCAGGGGGAAGCGGGCATCAGCGGTGCTGTTCTTGAGGTGAGGCTGGAGGATTACGGGGGCACCGTCGCTGTCGGGGTGAGAGAGGAAGATCGCTTGGACGTCTAGGATCTTATTCCTCATGAAGACATACCTGAGGCAGATCCTGCCGCCGACCTGCTGGTTGCCTTTCCTATGTATTGGCCCACTGACCCTGAGGAGATAGATGACTCAGACTCAAAAGAGGCTGAGGAGAGCCGGATGACACAGCGCAAGGGGTGGAAGTGTATCCAGCGCTTTCTCGGACAGCCCCAGTCAGATTGGCTGAGGCGTCTGGGATCACTTCAGACCTGGCTGCGCTTCCTGTGCGTCGGAGGGGCTGACGCTCAGCGCCTTCATCTAACGGTCTTTGATTACATGTCCGAGAAGATACATGAGAGAATCCGGTGCACCGACATTGCCTAGTGTCGGGAAAGATCGGCGGACACCCGAGCGTTTCTGAGGGCGGAGCGGGAGGTCCGGCACCTCGAAGGGTAGGCGGCAGAGAAGGAGGCCTTCCTTGCAACGTGCTCTGAGCTCATGGAACAACGGGCGGTCCAGCTGGCTGATGCGTAGGAACAACTGATGGAGGTGAGTCAGCAGATAGTCATACTTCAAACCGAGTGGGCGCAGGCACAAGATAGGGTTGACGAGCTGCACTCAGCGGCGACTGATGAGGAGAGAGTCTACAAGGAGCGAGAAGCGGTCCTGGAGGCTACCAGCCAAAGGGTAGCAGCGTTGGAAGGATCGATCCATCACACCGACCCTTAGGTTCTTTGTTTTGGCCATCTCATGAACTTCCTGCTTTTACTGCTCATCATATCAATCCAACACATGGAAAAATCCATTCATTTGTACCCTTGGTTTAATATGCTAAACCATAATTCCGTAATTAATAACAACTCATCCCTAAGCTCCTGTGGGTCACACCCAACACGAGAAGCAAAGGTTACTCGTGTTATCATTTCGTCCAACTATGGGGCATTAACCAAGCTTCAGGCATCCAAAATTGGGCCTGGATTTCTGAGGAGAAGACCTCAGACAGATTGATATATCACCTTCTCAATGTGCTCTGACACACGAGTGGGGAAATTCCAGGGGCATTGAAATCCATCAAAACATAGGGAGATGGAAAGGAAAGGTGAATCACGCTACCCGAATTTGGAAAACTCTGAGGCTCGATGATGGAGGATGACTGTTAACCATGGTGGAAATGCAACATCCATATCGTGTTGGCCTGGAATGGGGGCAATAAATGAGGGCTGACCGCTGACCATGTTCGCAACAAGGGGCCTAACTCAAATATCGTTGGCCAGTCTTCCGGAACATTGGCCCAGGATAGCAGGCAGACTATAGGTCTATCATCCATACTGCTACAATAGGCAGACCAAAGGTCTATCATCCATATTATGGCAGCAGGTGGATCAAATTCTATCATTCATACTATTAGGGGGTCCCATCAAACATGACCAGTCCTCCGGAACGTTGGCCCAGGACAGTAGGCGGACCGTAGGTCTATCATCCATACTATTAGGGGGTCCCATCGAACATGGAAGAGAATGAAGATCCGAATAAAGGGGAATGCAAATAATGTAAAGTGGAGTGGTGGTTTTTTCAAACAGAGTCCAACACTCCTGAAATTGTGCCACCGTGGCGGAGGCGCATTAGGCAGACGTACCAACCTGATCACGGATCGTCCCAATTTTCAGACAGAACCTCTCTGGCGAGATAACTGCCGCTTCCCATTATTACTATGGGGAATCTTGAACTTATTTGGGGTAGATGTCACGATTACACCACTTCCCAAGAAGTCAGACCGAGGGGCCAACAATAAGGAGGGATGGGATTTGGTAATCCCTGGGGCTGGACCCAAGACGAAATGTCTGGGTGTTCGTACGTATCTCATTAGGATGAGAATCAAGCCACACGTAGTTCTTGAAACGCAGTTTAATGTCATGTAGGACGAAATACAGTTTAACGTCGTGTAGGAAGGGTGACACATCTCATCTGGGGATAGGCACGGTACGGTGAGTAACCCGATGTGAAGGAGGACATAATCTCGCACCACATCGTACAATCCCACAAGAGAGACCGAGTCGTGAAAATCCAAGGGTCTTAGTTTATAGTATTAGAACTCGAACCAAAGAATAAGGGGAATGGTAGACACACGGTAAAGTGTTTTCAAAACCCAACGTGAATGGGGAAAAGCCATGCTTACTATGTGCTCCTAGGGACGCATTTAGGCTGAGAGACCAAACACGAAAAGTGAGGTTGGGCCTGTGGGGAAGTTCCCAGGCGCTCCTACGTATCTCATAAGGATGAGAATCAAGCCATACGTAGTTCTTGAAAGGTAGAGCCTTAACGGCGTGCAGCTGGGATGATATCATCACAGTTTATGGTCATGTGGTTGGACCTGACAGCATAGTTTAAGGTCATATGGTTTGGACCAGGCAGCACAGTTTAAGGTCGTATGGCTTGGACCTGGCAGCATAGTTTAAGGTCGTATGGCTTGGACTTGGCAGCACAGTTTAAGGTCGTATGGCTTGGACTTGGGGAAACATGCATGATGCGATAAAGAATACCTGATGCGAATGAGGACATAATCCCATACCATCGCTACACGCGATTCTGAGAGAGGAGCCTCCGGCCAAAGGGGCCTACGAGGGTTCAATAATCAGGGGGGCAGGAGATGCTAGCTCCTAGCTACACTGGGCCCAAAACGCAATGTCTGGACAACTCCTCGTTCCCCATGGGGATGAGGGTCAAGCTGCACGCAACCTGTAAAGAAGAAACCCAAGCACATACTCTAGCACTCAGATAGCGGGATCCCCGAGAGACACTGTTACGCAGCTTGGTCTGTCTGACGTGTGGGGGTGTACTGAGGGTTAGTACAAGGAGTGTTGAGATTCCACCTTAACACGGTGGGGTGGAACATAGTGTGAATCATGCAACCAACATTCAGGGCCCGAAGAAGACGGCTTGACGACTGAGGATTACTGCTGACCATGTTCACAACACAGCATCCTGTTGCGTTAGCCTAGAGGTAGGGGAAAACAAATGAGAATCAACCGCTGACCACATTCGCAACACGGGATTTGTATCAATTTATTTCCCGAAACCCTCGGGGGCATTGGCCCGTGACGGTAGGAGAGCCCTTAGGCATTGTATCCAGACCGTTCTTGGGGGTCCCTCCGGGTGTGAAAGAGGGTGGGGCCCAAATGAAGGGGAACACGAAGCTTGACAAGAGGATGAAGACTTGCCTAAGTCGAATCTGACACTCCAGGTCCTAGACCAGAGTACTCCGAACACATTAGCAGACCACTGGAAAGGGTCGAGGGGCTCAGTATGAGAGCGGCCAAAAGATGGCGGATTCCTGAGGGAAGGGCAGTTCAAAAGACCAAGGCAACCGGGAGATCGTGGGATCTCCTAAGAGATGGGGCTGGACCTGAAATATAAGTGTTCAGGTGGTCCTACATATCCCATAAAGATGGGAATCAAGCCACACATAGTTCTTGAAACGCAGTTTAACATCATGTAGGACGAAATACAGTTTAACGTCGTGTGGGATGGAATACAGTTTAACGTCGTGTGGGACGGGGAAAGGATCTTAGTTTAAGGTCTTAGAACATGGACCATTGGGGGCCTAGATTTAGGGAAAAATGTAGTTTAAGGTCATGATGGACCATGTAAGGATCTTAGTTTAAGGTATTAGAACTTGGACCAAGGTGCAGTTTAGGGTCGTACGGGACCGTACAGTTTAAGGTCATGCAGGACCATGTAAGGATCTTAGTTTAAGGTCTTAGAACTCAGACCAAGGTGCAGTTTAGGGTCGTGCGGGACCATACAGTTTAAGGTAATGCAGGACCATATAAGGATCTTAGTTTAAGGTCTTAGAACTTGGACCAAGGTGCAGTTTAGGGTCGTGCGGGACTGTACAGTTTAAGGTCATGCAGGACCATATAAGGATCTTAGTTTAAGGTCTTAGAACTCGGACCAAGGTGCATTTTAGGGTTGTGCGGGACCGTACACTTTAAGGTCATGCATGACCATGTAAGGATCTTAGTTTAAGGTCTTAGAACTCAGACCAAGGTGCAGTTTAGGGTCGTGTGGGACCATATAGTTTAAGGTCATGAAGGACCATGTAAGGATATTTGCTTAAGGTCTTAGAACTCGGACCAAGGTGCAGTTTAGCGTCATGTGGGACCGTATAGTTTAAGGTCATACAGGACCATATAAGGATCTTAGTTTAAGGTCTTAGAACTCGTACCAAGGTGCAGTTTAGGGTCGTGCAGGACCATATAGTTTAAGGTCATGCAGGACCATGTATACCTAGGCAAAGTACTTCTTGAGGAACCTGGCATTGGTGGGAGGAGTTATGCGCTCACCATCCATAGTTACCAGGGAATACGCGCCATTGGGATAGACCTTATGGAAAATGAAAGGCCCCTCCCATTTGGGCTTTAACTTGGGTGGTTTCCTGCCGAGAATCATCGGCGCTCTGAGAGCCAGCACCAGGTCACCTTGCAGGAAGGAGCGGAGACGAACCTTCTTATTGAAATCTTGAGTTATCCTACTCTGATGCCTTTCCAAGTTATGTAACGCATGAAGCCTACTTTCGTCAAGTGCTTCCAATTCGGCTAGACAGATTTCGGAAACTCTATCTGGTGCTTGCTGGTCATAGACCGCCGTGCGCAATGAGGGAAACTGGATCTCGATGGGCAGGACGGCCTCGGCTCCATACACCAGGGAATATAGAGTCACCTGGGTGGAGTTACGAGTCGTCGTCCTATAAGCCCAGAGGGCGTTGGGGAGCTTGTCTGGAAAACTTTTCTTGTTCTGACCAACCATCTTTTGCAGAATGTTAGAGAGGGTTTTGTTAAATGCCTCGATCTGTCCATTCGCCTGTGCATGATAGCGGGAGGTGTGGTTAGAGCTAAGTTTGTACTTGGCATACAATTTCTTCAGCTCGGCTGCTCGGAAGTTGGTTCCGTTATCCGTGAGGATAGCGTGAGGTACTCCAAATTGATAGATGATATTGGAGCTCATGAAGTCAGCGATAGAATAGGCTCTGACTTCCTTGAGCGGGATTGCCTCTTCCCACTTAGAGAAGAAATTCATAGCGGTCAAGATGAACCGGCACTGGTGGGCCGTCGCCGGCGGGTAAGGTCCTACAACATCCAACCCCCAGACTGCAAAGGGCCAAGAATACTTGGTATTATGGAGAGGCTTCGATGGCCGATGCACAAAGTTAGCATGAACTTGGCACGCGTGACACCTCTTGGCATACTCGATGCAGTCATAGATCATGGAGGGCCAGAAGTATCCCAGCCTCCGAATCTGGTGGGACAACTTCGACCCGGCCTGGTGGGCACCACAGGAACCAGCGTGCACTTCTTGCATGACCTGTGGGATCTCAACTCCTTGAAGGCAACGGAGGAGAACACCATCAAATCCGTGCCTGTAAAGCAGTTGCTCAAGACTGGGACCACTCTGAAGGGTGAACTGCGGCGTGCGGCGTCGGATTCGTTCGTGATCGGCTCGGTCCGACAAAAGATTGTCGTGCTGGAGATATTCAACCAAGGGAATCCTCTAGTCAGGAACTGTCTCGATTACTGCACCTGAAGCCCCTGGGGATCCTGACGTAGGGGAACCAGCGGTGAGATGGTTAACTCACGGGCCATGATCACCCTCCGGAATAACAGGAGCAATGAATCTCCAGTGTGCCACGTGGATAATTAGGTCATCCTATTCGGGCTCCTCAAGTGATGCGGCCAGGCAGGCCAAAGCATCTGCTCGACTGTTCTACGACTGGGGAATGTGACCGATCTATGGACGGGAGGGGAAATTAGCCATTAGATGAGGGTGCACTCCATTAATGGCACGAGTTCTGGATTCATGACAACATAGTCACCGTTGACCTGCTTGATGACTAGCTCGGAGTCCCTTTTTACATACAGATGGGGTACGTCAATCTCGAGAGCCAACTCGAGGCCAGTGATGAGGGCATGATACTCTGCCTCATTGTTGTTGCATCCTTCTGACAAAAGGAATGAATATGGAAGAACGGATCGCTCCGGGGTGATGAAGACGATACCCAGGCCCACTCTGTTGAGCCTAGGATCATTGAGCCTCCTACCGGTGGGGCTCCGGGAGGCACCGTCAAAGTGCATCTGCCAGCAGGGGATGGCACGATTGACTAATATGATTGCCTCATCAGGAAATCCTAAATCTAGTGGCTGGTCTGTAGAGGTTGGGTGGGCAGCTAAGAAGTCTACCAACTCCTATCCTTTTATGGCCTTCTAAGGTACGAACCTGATGTTGAACTGCTGTAGGATCACCACCCAGCGCGCCAATCAGCTGGTCAACATAGGTCGGCTCAGGATGAATTTCAACGGGTCTACCTAAGAGACCAGTTGTACCTCGTGGGGCTGCAAGTAGTGTCGCAATTTCTATACGAAAAATACGAGTGCCAGGAAGCTCTTCTCGATGGGAGAATATCTAATTTCCGTATCGAGGAGCATGTGGCTGAGGTAGTAGAGGCTATTCTCTGTTCCCTCGTTGTTCTTCTGGGCGAGAAGTGCACCGAGGGATTGCTCCAGGGTGGTCACGTAAAGGACCAGCGGCTTTCCGGAAATGGGTGGCATCAAGACCGAAGGTTGGAGCAGATACTGCTTGATTTCCTCAAAAGAAATTTGACACTCTTCATCCCATTCATAGGCAGTGCCTTTCTTCATGAGCTGAGAAAAGGGCTTACACTTGCCGGCCAGATTCACAATGAATCGGCGTATATAGGATAAGTGGCCTTGAAGACCTCTCAGCTCTCGAATATTATTCAGGGGAGGCATCTAACTGATGGCCTTGATTTTCTCCGGGTCGATCTCGATGCCTCGGTACCTAAAAACAAAGCCAAGAAACTTTCCGGAGGTGACCCTGAAGGCACACTTCAACGGTTTCATCTTCAAGTGGCGAGAACGGAGGAAGCCGAACATGGTCCTAGCACTGATGAGATTTAACCACTAGATCATCCACGTAACATTCCACCAACATCCCGAGAATCGGCTTGAATATGCGATGCATAGCCCATTGATAGTTGGAACCCGCATTCTTCAGGACGAAGGGCATAACATGGTAGTAGAAAGTACCCTGGGGGTCCCTAAAGGTAGTGAACTCTTCATCCTCGAGGGCCATCTGAATCTAGTTGTACCCGGAGTACCCATCCATGAAGGAGAGGGCTTGGAACCTGGTTGTGGCATCGATCAACAACTCTGTCACGGGAAGGGGAAAATCATCCTTCGGACAGTGGTGATTGAGATCACGGAATTCGATACAGACCCTGATCTGCTCATTCTTCTTCCTGACTGGCACAATGTTGGCTAGCCACCTGGGGTACTGGACTTACTTGATGAAGTTGGCTTTGATGAGCTTATCAACTTCATCCTCAACCATAGCACCGTGAGAGGGGTGCATATTCCTGGGAGGCTGCTCTAACCCACGATTGTTTGCTGGAAGGCCAAGGCGGTGGACGGCTACCTGGGGATCTAGCCCTGGAATCTCATCATAACTCCAAGCGAACACATCACGGTGCTGTCTGAGGAAGTCTACGTACTATTTTCATTCCTCGGGGTGCATAGAAGCACTGACCAATGTGGGTCTCGGGTCCTCCTCGCTACTGAGGTTCACCTGTACTAACTCTTCGACCATGGTGGGGACGCCCTCCTCAAAGGCAGGAGGATAATCTTCCATGTCCTCCTCTCCACTTTTAGAGGGATCATCCACAAGGGGAGCCATTTTGGGGCTACCAGACCCTGATGGGAAGATGGTGCCGGCTTGGGTGGCAGAGGTCATCACGTCTGGAGACTCATGCACTGCGGAGACCATGACGACAAAGGCGGTTGACCCAATCCCATCTGGCCTTCAGCCCAAGGGGCCATGATTTATGACATCAAAATAGTAGTGGCACGTTGGCTGGAGCCAGTCGATTCCGGCTTGGTGAAACAGACACGTATGACATACTGTCATTGCCATGAGCCTAACGTCCAGATATCTCACAGGGGTAAGGGGCTCGGGGATCACTTGATCATGGTTGGTGTAAGAGTACGAGGTGATTTCCCGCCATCACTTGGACCCAGAAATATGCCTTCCTCTGGTACTCGAAACAATGAAGCACTGCCCCATGTCAGGGTTTGTGGCCTCCAACCGATGGATTGGGAAGACATATGCATCATCCAAACCTTCCCAGGGATCACTCGTGACAATGGCGGGCTCAACCTCACCTGACAGGATCTTCTTGTCCTTGCTCTTGTAATAGTCAGTGTCCAGATAACGGGCTTCACAAGAGGCAAAAGGAGATGCATCTCCTTAGAGAAAACCCACTCGACCCTTAAGGGGGTATTTAAGGCACTGGTGATACGATGAGGGGACTGCTTCATGAAGGTGGAGCCACGGCCTGCCCATCAACGCGTTGTAGGCGGTGTCTTGAGAGACAACCATGAATTCGGTGTTGGTAATTAAGCTGCCAAACTTGGTCTTCAAGAGAATCTTGCTGAGTGGAGTTTGCTTGGTCCTATCATACCCCTAGATCCTGAGGTCGGAAAGAGTTAAATCATCCTCAGACAACCCCAGTTTCTACAGTATCTGAGTTGGGATTAGGTTAATCCTGGAACCGGTGTCAACAAGTCAGCGGCAGACTTCCACGCCATTGAACTGGCCAGTGATGTACAGTGGGTGAGTGTGACCCTGTATGGGAAGGTCTTCATCTTCACCGGAAAATGAGATAACCGCCTGACATTCGGCGTCCTCAATCGCCTCGGTTTGGGAGGTTTCTGCGGCCTCCACCTCCGTCTCAAACTGAAGGGGGCTCCTTAGATCTTCGGCGAGCACCTCACGCACTTCAGACGACAGACGAAGGGTCTCAAGGATAGAAAGCCTTACCGGAATGTCGTTCAGGTGCTTCAGAACATCATACTTTCGAGCCAAATGCAAGCTTCTGCTTACAGGAGGCTGCTCTGCGATTCGAGGCATGACGGGCCCTACCGGCGGAACCGGTGACTGACTGGTACTAGGCACGTCTCACTGTTCACTAGTCAAAGCCCGGGAGGTGGCTGTCGTGCTAGGACCGGAAGGCTGTAGTTGGTCGGTGGCAGGGCAGGGCTAGTCGTGGAATAACCGAGGTGGTCCCGCCTGATCTAGTAACACAAATTGTGGTGGAGGAGAACCTGTCGACACTGGGTGAGGGGGCCGCGTGTGTTGAGCTCTGTATCAGGCCTGCTGCCTAGTCTCAGTAGCATGCACAGCCTGACTGGAGGTGATGACTGTCGTTCCCCATCGATTCAAGTAGCCACGGCTCCGCCGACGTTGGTGACGGCTGGGGACATTGGGAAGGTCCACCTGGCATTCCTCATCGTCGAGAGTCAAAAAGGGATTTACCAACTCTACGGTGTTAACCGAAGTGTAACCCAAGCTTTCACTCGAGGAGCCATGAACTACCAGATGGAGTATCGGAGAGATCCCCATCTCTGGGGGCATAAAATCGCCAAGCGTGCCGGATGATGACGGCATTGGCAGGGCACGTTCTTTCTTCTTGCATTTCCGCTTGCTTTTCTAGGAAGAGGTAGGCTGGGACGACGATGCCAAAGCGACGCTCGCAGATTCTGAGGGCTCTGGCTGACTCAGGTGGCCATGGATGATGCCATGGGCATGGGCGACCGTCCTGTAGGCCATCCAGTCATTATACTTTCGGGACCCACAGTCAGAAACCTGCTACCACTCATCCTCATTTCCAATGCTGCCATCTGATCTCACGAAGACACCTCCCACTTGCGCCAGGGCTGGGCCCAACCTGACTATGTTGTTGTCAATCTGGTCTTAGAGCTAGTCCTTGAACACATAGCATCACTGGATGGTGTACCTCAGGGTCTGGTGATAAGGGCAGTAGTTAGGGTGATCAATGAGATGCGCCTCTTCTGGCTTCTGGAACTCAAACAGCCGCACGATCCTCTTCTCCAAGGCACTACGGAAATAATCGGGGACCTGGGCCTCATCAAACTAGTAAGTCTGATTCCTTCTACCTAGAAAGGGGGATCTTGGAGGCTGACCATGACTAGGGGTCGGAGGAGCATGCTGAGGAGGTGGAGCCTGATTATCTCACCTCAGTGGTGGCAGTGCGTTATGCGGAGGTGCCCGCCGATTTTGAGGCGGTCGCTGCTAGGCCGAAGGCTGTGCCCGTGGGGGTGGACCCCTATGAGGCTGCTGATCTAGTCTTACTGGTAGCAACTCTAGCTATCTGGAGGCCGCTATCTGGGCCATAGCAGCCGGCTCGGCTCTGGCAGCTCTCCTTACAGGGATTACAGGAGGCAGCGGGCGTGCCTGACTGGCCTGTTGCAGGGCTTCTTCGAGGCGTTGAGCCTTGTCTGAGAAGTCCTGAAACCCTCTGGGGTAATTCTGAGTGATCGTAGAAGGAACCATCTCTACCTTGACGTTCCCTATGCACATTGTCAATAATTACTCCTGAGTCAGTGGCATGTCAAGGGAGTACGTGAGCACCTTCCACTGGGCGATGAAGTCCGCGACTCGCTCATCGGGCCTTTTTTTGCACCTGAATAGGTCTGCGATGTTCATCTTCTGGGTTGTGGAATTGAACTGGTAGAGGAATTTTCGGTGAAGGTCCTCTTAGCTAGTCACAGATTCGACGGGGAGCTGGCTATACCAGACGAATGTTGGTCCTTCCAGTGTCTGAACGAAGCAATGGATCTTGGAAGCCTCCTGCTGTGCCGGAGTCCCTAACATAGGCCCGCACCTCGAGTTGAAGTGGGCCAGGTGCTTTGTTGGGTCCCTGGTCCCATTAAAGGGGGCGAAAGTGGGGTTCCCAAATCCCGGCGGGGCCGGCATGTCATCCACCCACGCTGGGTATGGCTTGTCGTCTGGTGGGATTACCACCTGCCGAGTTTCCAGGGCCTCTAAGCAGGCGATGAGAACCTCCATTGGATCGTCCGGACGTGGATTCTTGTCCTGTCGGGGATCTCTAACCACAAGCTCATTGTCGGGCTCTTCAATCTGGTAGTCAAGCTCAGCAGCTCGCGGGGTGGCTGGCGGAACGACTCTCGGGGCAGTGGGGGGAAACCGAGCAGGGTCTCCCAGGTGATCCCGCCACTCGGGAGGGTTCGGCGAAACATACCGTGCCCTCTTGCCATGGGATCCGTCCTCTCCCCTTTAGGCGAACGCAATATGGTCGTGGTTACCTAGGGGAATCCTGTCAAGGGGTAGGTGCTCATGCCCCTGCTGTCCTGGCCTAGGTTTATCGTAGTTAGGCCGCCGCTCTGCAACGCGTTCGGCCAAGAGCTCATCAACCAGCCTCTTTTGCTCAGCAAGCTGTTGGCGTAGCGTGGCCTTCTCGGGGTCTTCTTCTGCCTTCTGTACTGAGGCAGATGGGTTGGTAAGCTTGACAGACCCGACGTTCTCTTTACCCTTGCCGATGTTTCGGCTCAGTGTTAAGGCTTCAGTGGGTGTAGGGAGACCTAGGAGGCTCCTCTTTTGGTGATTCATCCTCCCAGATGGGTCCAGTAGCGGCTTGTCCTCAGGGGGAGAGTCCCCATCAAGGATCTCCACACTGTTTCCCTCATCTAAAATGTCATCCATGTTGACTTCCACTGCCCTTGGAGACATTCCCTCAGGGCTGCCCAGTGAGTCGGGTTGTCGGCGGATCACACAGAAAATAAGGGCAGTGTACTGCCCCCATCCACGGGCGTGCGCGTGGGGGGTGGATTCCTCGATAATCTTGCAGAGTACTTGAAAACTCTGGATGCATTTTTGCTGGAGGTCCCCATGGTGGTCAAGTGACTCGGGGTGCCGAACTGCGGGGAGCGCAGCCAGGTTGACCCAACAGAACTGCTCACTGATATCCTCGAGATGTGCTTGACTCCCGGGATAAGGTGATAGCTGATGGCGAAGACGGGAGTGAGTCGCCCGAAGATTCTGGCAGAAACATTCAAACTCTCCCGGGGTGAGTGACTCTGGCATATCAAAATCCGATCCTGCGACCGGCCAAAACTTCTTGGGGAAGTGGCCCTCCGCGAGGACGGTCCAGAAGCTACACGACTCTGGCTTGGGATCCGGCCCTTGCTACCCCTACTCATCAACCGAGAATGGTCGGGGAGCTAGTAACGGCGCCGAGGCAGGCCACCGGGCCGGTGAGCTGGTCGGTGGGGAATACGGAGAACAGGCCGATTGGCCGCCGATCCTTGAGTCTTCCTCCAAGGGTTTTAGTGCCCTAGATGCCACGTCACGATAGTATGGGCTGGCAAACAGGCCTCCTATCACGGTATTGATGCTCTCCGAGGGTGTATCGCATCGCGACTCTTCTGTCGGTCCCCAGAAAAGTTCCCCACCCTCCCTGACTGAGGTGGAAGGTGCTTCCGGGGAGGCCAGTGATAACTGTGGGTTCGACCCCTGGGGGTACGCCAAGTCCTCGTCCTCCTGGATATACCTTCGGATGGAGGAGGGAATCATACGGATCTCGCATTCAGGGAGTATGATACTGATGTGCCGCGTCCCCATCCCTACCCTCGAATCAAAGGGTTGGGGGGGAAGGTTCCATCGTCGAGTCGTACTCTGCCTCAGAGTCCGAGAAACGGACTGGTCTAATTTTCGTCCGTACTCCCCTTACATTCCTCTTATGGCGACGATGTCCCGCCTTCCTACCCCTGGGTGGCTCCTCAGGGTGAGGATGATTTCCATCAAGGAGTCCCCTGGCCGCAATAGTGCTGGGGCAGAGGGGACAGAAGGCCGGGGTGTGAGGGGCACCGGGACAGATGTCGAAAGGGACATGGGGAGGACCTCCATGTGGGTGAGCGACCGGATATGCAACGGCTCCATACTCATGGACAGCGGTAGGGGGAGTGACCTTATACCCAATGTAGTGGGTGCTGGGAAGAGTCATACCTGGAGCGTAGCTGTCGCGGTGAAGCTTTCGGATTTCCAGATCAGTGGAACGGAATAAGCCTTCATGGTGGGTGGCACAACTGTGGATTAGTCCGCGGTGGCCATTGCATGTGCCCGTGACTGGGAGAGTCAACCCAACCTGCTTGCAGGGCGGCTGGGGCCTCGATCCCAGTCGGGCATGTGACTGCCCCTACTCAATGGGTGCAGGGGTCTGGTAACAGGAGTCAGCAGTGGCTCGGGCCACAGTGGTTGCTAACGTTGGTGCCCCAGGAGGGGCTTCCTCTTCCGCTCGCACCCGATGCTAGCGTCGGGTCAGATGGCTTTGAGCCGGTGGTGTAGGTACGATGATTGCCTGTTCCTCGGCCTGAGGAGCCGGGCGGCAGTGCCGACACATCCTGGAGGGGGATCTTGCCATTAACCCTTGGGACGGGTCTCCGATCGGGCGAACCCGGACATCCCCCACCTCATTGGCGTAGGGGAGGGATGTGTCAAGGTGCTCTGGGGATAGGCTCCCGAAGCGGTTGAATGTCGGAGTGGGGAGCGGTGGCTCCTTGTGCAGCCCTTGGTGGCGGCGACGATGGTGAGGCGCAGTTGCCTCTAGATCCAAACAGGCCATGCCCCTGGTGGGGATGATCCCTTCCTCATCGTACCTACGAACTAGGTCATTGATCACCCTTCGCTGGATGATTTCTGAAGGGGGGAGGGGGAGTGAGCGCCCAGCAGTCATAGCAATCGAAGCCGGAGTGACTGTGGAAAAGGTGGGACCGCGTGGGGTAGCTGCGTCGGTACTTCCCTTGCCCCTGCGTCGGTGGGCAGATGGAGATCGAGCTCCGGATGTAGTGATCTGATTCCTGGAAGAAGGGAGATGAACCCATTATTACTAACAAGAAAACAAATCGACAACCAATAGCCCAGCATCATTCTGTCTTCCATGGCTGGCGAGAGGGATCCACGCTGATGACGTCGTAGAACAGAGTGCTCAACATCCTGACTGCCTCAACCCCTGGCAGGTTTCACGTCCCGGTAATAGGTACCTGGACCTAGTGACATGCTATTCTTCTGACACCCCGAACACTACCTGTCCCCATATTGAGGAGAAGAGATTCACGTCAGTTTCACCATTTTCTGTTTCCGACACTTTTACGATGGGGCGCGCACGCATGTCCGTCACGCATGGGAGTACACGCGGCTTGTTGCCCCGCATTCCCGCTTTCCAAAGGCGGGTGGCATCCGCTCCTTGTTCAGGGATGTATGCTCCTTGATCGAAACTGGGATGATGGGATGTCGGTTCTTCCTTCTATGGATTCCTCCTCAGAGCTCATCACCTAGTCCGGGTCTCCCTCATAGATTTAAGATGGGTTCGTGAAGGTCGTTCCCAGTGTCATATCTGCATGGACGCCAGTTAATTATGCTGCTTCCGTCGAGATGCTCCAAGGGGTCTTGTCAGGGCAGGAACCTTCGATGAGGAGAATGGTCATGTTGGGGTGTCGTTGGCATGTCTTGACGCTGGGGATCGGCATGTCTGTCTTCTGTCCCTTATCACAGGGCTTCTCGAGGGCGCGGAAGCCCGAGGCATCCCACATTGAACGCGGGGCATTGTGTACCATCTAAGGTTTTCCTCAGCTTCCCATGTTTAATATGGGGTATGCCATGAGTTTAACGTCTTGTGGAGATGGATTAGACTGATCTGAACACTAAGAGTGGATCATATTGAAGAACCCCCTAGGGGGAACACCGATATTGGGGCCAGCACATGGGCGGCTTCCCGGATACCATGGAGTGGGATGGGGTGGCATGATCTCACCAGGATGTGGCGGCCCGGGTAAGGATCGGGATGGGTGATGGAGTTATGGGCTTGAACCTCATGGAGGCTTCCTATGTACCATGCGTTAGCACGGATCAAAGTCCATGTAGTTTGCTGGTATGGGGCTTACACTCTGAGGTGGACTATAAGAGGATGTCATGGTCGATGCGCGCTCTAATCCCATGTGAGTCATGCTCGGTGTGAGAAATAAGAGGCAGTAGGGACCAGATGATCACGTCGCAAAGGGTGCATCGGTGAGAAGCGGAAAGGGTCTTATGCATTGAGCGGCCCAAAGAGGAAACAGGGGCTTACGTGTGGTTAGAGGCCCTGGTGTCGGGGCTTACTCCAGGATGGAGGCCCATGGGGCGACAAAGTGTAGTGGGAAAGGGACTCCACTGGCCATGGCAGGGGGGAAGTACGGAGGTGCATGGGTGCAACCTTCCGTAAGAGAGGCTAGGGGATTACGCTCTGAGGTAGCCCTTCCCCCGTGGACAAACTCCACTCCGACAAGGAGGATCTCATTCCATGTGAGGAAGAATCCATTCCCGTGGAGATGAGTGGGCGTAAAGAATGTCTGAGCTGGGGGGACCCTGTGTGAAAAGCACAGGGTAAGACCACAATTTAACGTCATGTGTTAAGGAGGATGTACTTAGCAGTTTAACGTCCTGCAGCTTGGGTGAGGTGGGTTCACTCCACACCCCTAGGGCTTACATGCCCAACACCCTCTACCCCTTGTTGGAGGGAAGGAATCAGAAAGTTCGTAGTGAAGGGGGGTTGTAGGGCGAACCATTGAGGGGTCCACGTTAGCGTGGCTATGCGAAGAAGCAATAGCCGTTAGCATGCCTATGCGGAGAAGCATAAGGCAAAGCAACGCAAAGGGAAACACCGCCCGAGGGACCTTGAGGTTACTTCGTACGAGCCTGGAAGGTTGTACGGGAAAACAATGCATGGCGCGCATGCCCAGCAGGAGAGACATCAAGTGCTGGCGTGGAAACGCATCCAAGGGGCGTCATGGTAAAGGGGTCCTGGGTGTTGCGCAAAAAGAAGGCTTGCGCACAAAACACTGGGATGGCGTGCAATAGGACCAGAGGATTGCGCAGAGACATGATTGTGTGCAAAGGATGGGGATTGTGTGCACAGGAGGGGATTGCGAGCACAGGGTAAAGATTTTGCGCAAGGGAGGAACCTGGAGGAGTGAGCAAAATCACTTAAGCCAGTGGAGTTGCACACAAAGGCGAACCCCGGGGAAAGGTTGCGTGAAAAGAGGAATTACCTGGAAGTCATCTTGCACGCGGGGGAGTTTGAATTGCGCGCACGGGAGCCATTCAGAATTCTGTAACCCCCAAACCGTCAGGGGTCGCCTTCTATTTATAGGCATCAGCCGGTGCGGAATCCAGGCGGCGTGGAAAATATTCCGTGCCGGGAACCTTCGGCGTGCAAAGCTTCACCGCACGGAACCGGGGCGCGCAAAATTGTGCGCGCCATTGGCTCGATTACTCAAATCTCAGGAATGCTTCACTTGCACCTCATTATTTTTCGGAAGTCCTCCTTAATTTCGCGCACCACTTCCCGGGCCTCCGGACCAGGCCTCTGATTCCGAATATGACTTCGCTTTGTCATTTCGAAACTTCCTCTGGGAGTTACAGACTTTTTTGGTGTCTACACCACCATTGGTCCATGATCTATTCAAATTAGCAAAGCTTCTGAAAGAAAAGAAAGATCTTTGCACTAGGTCTGATATTCATGCAAGAGTGTGGATGGAATCTTTTTTGGAACAAAAGAAAGAGAAGGGTCCCACTTGATGATGTCATACCATTTTCCCAACTATGGATAATTAGGGTGCTTTAGGAATATACTGGCCTACATTGGAGAAAGGTGACTACAAGCATTGCAGTTACAAGGTTAAGCCCAAGATTAATGCAAATGTATGCATAACTAGCTTCCTTACCATGTGGCTAAGAATTTATTTTCTTCCAGTCTATGATTCTGGTGGTGGTGTAAGACCAGTGACTTTTTTTATTCCATCCAATTTGGTAGAGGGGTAATATATTGGGTTGGATACCCTTATATTAGCAAGAATATATCATTCCTTGTTGTATTTATACAATGGGAAGGATCCATTTAGACTTACAGGACCATTTCAAATATTGTGGTTTTGGATTGCAGCACATTTTTATTCATATTCAGTATTAAATTTTGTTATAGTTCCCAATGGTCGATTTACTCCATTTTTGTAGAAAGTTTCTGAGATTCAACCTTTGAACCTGAAGCCCAATGAATTTTTGAGGGAACTAAATTCATCATGAGAATTTAGCTTCTTTCATTTTGGTAACCCACCAATTGGAACATTTTTTTATGATGGTAAATAAGAAAATTATGAGCTGAGGGCTTACATGATGGCATTCAGGTATAGTGTATTATCAACCTGGATTGATGGTGAAATTATCTATGAGGCTTATGTCCCTTACATGTTTTCTCACCAATTCAAATTCCTTTAATAATAGAGCACTTTTCCTCACACCTATGTTAGGTATGAGAAGAACCCAATGTTAGACCGAAAATTATGGATTTTGATGGATTTAGAGACATCCACAATGTCGATTACGCTACCTCCATCAAATGCATGAATTGGATTTGAAGATAGATATGATAAAGCTTGGGTTTCACCATACCCTCAGGGAGATTTAACAAAAGGAACATATTGGGTAGAGGACATGAAAAATGTTGTCTCTAGAAACTATGGTAAAAGGTATAAAGCCAAAGATGATGCAGAGTCTTTAGAAGCTTCAAAACTGTAAAAACATCCTCAAAGAAAATCCACCAAGAAGACTAAGTCTAGGGAAACAACACCATCAGCACTAAGGTGATATAGTTTCCATTATCAAAAATAGGTTACCATCCCATCAATTGATTCATCTAAAGAATAAGGTAGGCTTGAAGAGGCCTTCTAATAAGAGGTTGTTGAGTTTTCTCCACAACCAACTGTATCAAAGCTGAATTATGTGCGGCCTTTAGCAATCCAGTACTAGGAAAGCATGACTCATGAACTCAAGGATGCATGGGCATTTATCCAATCTAGACTTCGAATACCGGATGTGGGTGATATTAGAGCATCTTCTGATTGTCATCTAGATTATAATCCAGATAAATTATAGGAGCATATTACGGAGCCATAGACCTTCATATATGAAATTGATGTCCAATTCCTGAACTCAAAACAAGTATTTGATATGATGGATCGAGGTATTTGTGAATGGGTATTTATTCACCTTGAAGAGGAATGGGAAATTTATGTTAATACTAAGAATTTATTTCCTTTTTCTTTTGTTTCAATTATGATTTTTTATAAACCATCATTAATATTGATGGGATTTATCTTCACAGCTTAAAATTATATAAGGAACATCGGGAAAGGTGTCTGAGTCACCAAAATATAGACCTATAGGCACCCCCATTGACACATTGGATGAAACCTCAATGTCTCCATTACTTTCTCTGGGAGGAAAGACCATGATAGAGGTAATGGAGATAAAAAATCCTTAGTAGTTACCTCGAGTCTATGCTTATAAGAGGAGTAGTATAATCTCTCCACTATATTATGAAAATAAATGCAAGAAAGCATTGAGATTTATCTGAAGTGTACGTCAAAAAGTGAGTATTTGTGTTGTACTCTAGTATTATGACTTTCTTGGTACACCTTGGTGATGATGTTCATCTTTTCATAGGATTTGCATCCCTTTGTTCTCTTAAGGTATTACAAACTGGTCTTTCTAGGACTGAGAAGGAAACTCCATGAGGAGTAAAAATTCTTGATGATGAATATGTTACCTTAATAGATGAAGTCTCAAGGTATGTGGCTGCATCGACTCCCATTTCTACAGAGAGATAAAAGGGTCAAGGTAATATTATATGCATTTATTCTGGGTATCACATGTTGTTTCAAACGTTATTTTCTCCATAATATTTCAAATATGTTGTCTGTACCAGAGGACTATGAGAAAATCAAAATTGATATTCTTATTTCTCTAGAAGGAAGGAGTGAGGATCCTGGAAAACCTGAAGCAAATACTATTGCCAATCCTGATTCATAAAAGCCTAATAACATTGAACCAGTTGAGGAGATGATGGAAGAAAATGTCAGAATATCCAATTTAGGCATCAATAAACATTTTATGGATACCTTAAATAGTGAGGATTTTATAAAATACAAAGTTGTATACACTGAAATGATGGATGCTCTTAATCCAGAAATTGATATTCCAGGTTCCATTAAGGATTCTGGGGATTTTAATGAGTAAATGAAAGGACTTAAGTTATCATTATTTCATTTTCCATACATAATTATTATTTTATATGATATTTAATATTAAATCCCAATTCATATAGATTTTTCCATAGAGAATGTTGCAAAGTACCTTCAAGAACAAGGCATCCCACTTCATCCTTTCCCCGTTGACATCAGAGAAGTACCAACTGAGATTCTAGTGTTGGGTAATGATCTAAAGACCATAGTTATGATGACTGGTAAATATCGAGAGAATGATCCTCCCCAAGAAGTTATTTCTCAAACTATTGAAGCTGGGAATACTAAGGAGGAGTCTACTCAAGCAGTCAACTTGTTATCGGGTAAATTTCATTAACTATCTTCATCATGCTTTGTTCTCTCTATACTTTTGAAGCTAACAATCATTATAATTCACCATTTAGGGTTATTTTTTCCCATGGTTAGGTCTGAAGGTGAATCCCCTGTGTTGTATTAACGAGAAACGTAATATGGGGCACCTGTTACTTTGAAAGGAGCAAATCCAAGAACCTCCTTGATTGATCTGATTCTAGAATATGTTCCATCTCATGGTAGTGATTCTAATTCAAACATAGAGTTATAGTTTTCTCTTAGTATTATGTGGAAGAAAAAATAGAAAAATATTTGGGATATAATCTCTGAAAACCCTTTGTATGAGTTGCCTTCATATTTTGGATGACTTACAACACTTTTTAGCATACTGGGATTTTGTGGATTTGATTATCGCCCAGTTTACAATGTGGTGAAAGAAATCATTCGCCAGTAGAAGAAATAACACAAATTACATTAAGATCTTACAAATTCCAAATTGTTCACCAATGTTGAGATTTTTCGAGCTGCAGTATCTGAGGTAAAATCCAACTATAGTAAAAAGTTGATGAAATTCAATCAGAAAATTTAGGAGACAATTAAGGAAATCGAACATCTTCAATAACATATGGATATTGTTCAATATAATCTTCAGAAACAGAACCAATCGTTGGTAGAATCCCAATTAGAAGGGGTAACTTCCATTTTAACTTCCAAAGACATGCATTTTCAAGCTAAGGAGTCTAAAGTTGATCAACTGACCAATCTTTAGCAAGTGGTTGATAGGTCCCAGTAGGCTATTCAACAAGTAATGAGTCAAGATGAAATATTTTTGTAATATATGATAGAGAGAATCCATTTTGTGTATGTTCCTCCAATTTTTCCATATAAATGAAAAATATTTTATCTCCAATTACATATATACATCTTCATCCATTCTTTCTTTCTATAATTACAATATCAAATACAATTTTCACAACATGGAATCTTCATGTCAGATAATAATAATTACACTGACAAGGATGGGGGTGCTTTAACTTTTACCTAAGCCAAGAAACTTAGTAAGAAAAGTTTGATTGTTTCTAGGGTCATATGGACAACCCTATAAACATTGTTTCTTTTTGGATTGTTATCACTCAATATTTTCTAGACCATATAGAGTATAGATTTAGTGAAATGAGACTCAACTTTTATCCAGAATTCCCTTTACAGGTTTTCAATCTGTTGAGTATCATGTATTTTTTTATAGGAATTTTAAATTCATGCATGTCAGACTAATAAAGATAGTGTTTTAGGTTGAATAGAATTGACCATGAATGTTGATATTATAATTTAAACAAATATTGATGGCTAGGAATGTCTCAATATTTTCTTAGATAATTACAAGGGGAATATTGAGTCATGATTTGATTTTTTTATGGTCACCAAATCTAAAATTTGAAGTATCGGAATAGTGGATCTATCCTCTGGGAATAATGTTACCACTATTTGAAAAACCAATTATGGGGGTTGTATTATGTAGGTCCAAATAGGGAATGTGTTGTATAGATAAATAGTGGCATCTTTTAACTGACAGACCCGTTATGTGGGCAACTCATGCAAGGCCACCTAGGGGAACGTACTGCATTTTCAAGAAAAAAATCTCTCAAGAATTATGACATTTTATTATTTATAAACAAAGGGGTTTAAAATTTAGATGTATCAAGACCATAGTGGGTGGATTTTCCAAGGAAATCTATTTGAGAATTAATGGTCCATTTGTACCAATGTAGGCCTATGAATGAGAAACCATTCCTATATGATTTTTATGTGTGAAGGAAGATATGTTTTTTGGAAAGGGGATTTTTGGTATTTTTTTATGCAATTTTAAGTCATGCAGTAAGGAAATTAGGATGTGTAGTTTAATGTCATGCAGCAAGGACATTAAGGGATATGCAGTTTTAAGTCATGCATCAAGGAAGTTATAGGGATTTAATTTAATGTCTTTATCTTTGATTAAAGGTTTACGAGTCTCCAATTTCTTGTTAATTTGTTTGTAAATGTTCTACCATATTCAAGTATGAAAAGAAATAATTGTAAACTATGATTTAAGAATTTACAGATCCGTATAATGATATGGTAAAAAGGATAATGGAATTAGAGGGGGTATCCTACAATAACGAAGTTACCTATATTTTCAAAAATCATTATGGGGGTTGTATTATACAAGGACATCTAGGGGATATACTGTATAGAAAAATACTGGTATCCTTATGCTGATAGGCCTGTTATATATGAAAATTTTATGCAAGGCCACCTAAGGGAATGTACTTCATAATCAGATAAAGGAACTCTCAAAAATTTGACATTTTATTGCTAAAAGTTGATGAAATTTTATGGAGATTCATATTTTCCTAAGCACAAAGTTTGGTTTATAAAGAAAATTTCCTGGATATAGAGGGGATATTTACAATCATGATTTTCAAAGAATTGAAGGAATATGATCTTTATGAAGGTTTGACCCAAATGTAGTAAATATGGTGTCTATAGTTTTAGTTCATATGACTAGGACCACAATATCATGGAAAAAATGGATGATATGTTATCAAATGATCAAGGTTATTTCAATATGATTTGAACACATAGAGAGGGAAAATGTGTAAACCATGGTCTTGGAGTCTTTCAGGTTGAGAGAAAGGATATGGGACAAATATATAATGGATAAATTCTTTAAAATATGGGTTTATGTATATCATCATCAGAGTTTAAAGAGGACAAATGAGGATTCTACTAAGAACAAAGTTACCACTATTTGAAAAAACCATTATGGGGGATATATTATGTAGGGCCAGCTGGGGTATATACTACATAGACAAATAGTGGGATCCTTTGGTTGAAAGACCCATTATGTAGGTTAATTTTATGCAAGGCCACCTAGGGGGACATACTACATAGTCAAGAAAAGTGTTCTCAAGTATCAGAAACTATTCCACCAGAAATTGAAGAAATACTATGAAGATATAAAATTTTTTAAGATTAAGAGTGTGAAATGAAAAATGGGTTATGTTCAATGCACAGGAAAAATATTTGAATCAATATTGGCCATGAGTTTTGAGTCCCTTACATAGACCTGACTTGTATATATAATGGGAATATATTTTGTTTCCTTAGTGTTCTATCTAAGGAGAGGACCTAAAATAAAGGGCTCCTATATGGATTTTTAATTGTATGTGAGAGATGGGAAATTTTCTTTTATCTCGTAGCTGGAACTAAGATTTAAGTCCTAGTTTTCACTATGTATCTCAATAGGATGAGAATCAATTCATATGTAGTTCTTTGGGTATTGTGCATTTTATCATCATGTGGTGAGGACATGAAGTGATTCTGACATGAAAAAGAATATTACAGCTAGAACAGGGAATAATACCCAAGTGTCACTACATATCTTGGTGAAGAAATAATCAATCCACGCATAGTTCTTAAATAATTTTTCCCTCTCTCTAATAAAACTCACAAGTGAGGTATAATAGGGGTTTTCTAAATACGGTTTCATACATAAGATGGAAACACGTATTGAATCTCATCATGTAGATCTGATTTATACATGGGATAAGAAATTCATTAATTGAATGAAGTTGTGGATAGGTCCAATATTTGAAAGTCTGGACATTTCTATGTTTCTCATAAGGTTGATAATCAAGCCAATTCCCATGTAGTTTAACATCCTGCAGTGAGGAAAAAGGTGAATTGGCATGAAATGACTACATATCTCATAAAAATGAGAATCAAAACACAGATAGTTTTTTTAAGGAGATCATGTAATTTATTATCATGTGATGAGGACATATAACCCAAAATAATAATTGAAATACCTTATTTACGCAGATAAGTTCTTTAACCAATTCATAAGACCATGTGATTTTTTCTCGGTGGGAGAAATAAGGAGTTGTGAAAGTTCTCTTCTACAACACAAAGTTATAATAAGTGAAGGATAAGGGTATGATAATTTTATGGTGTCTGAGCTAGGTTATAGGGCTTGGTCATAACTACGTATCTTGTTGAAGCAAGAATCAAGCTACACATAGTTCTTGAGATTTTTCTCTATATCAATCAAGTTTTGATGTGGGGAAAAGGAATTTTTATAATTTACATACTGATGTTTGGGACTAAAGTATAAATTCTATGCATCACCATGTATTTTGTTAAAACATGAATCAACTTACAAGTCTTGGAATAAGTCCTTAGGGAAATTTTATTTGTGCATAAGTAAAATAAAGAGGGTTTTATTTCATGAAATTGCGTTTGGGCCCAATATTGGAGATTTGGGTGTCACTACGTATCTCATATAGATGGGAATAAATCCATAAATATTTCTTGAAATATTCCCTATCTAGGTTTGATTCATACACATAGGGAATAAAGGGGATTTTTTTGTCATGGTTTGGCCCAAGATTAGAGATCTAGGAGTCTCTACGTATCTCATTGAAATGAGAATCAAGACAAATGTAGTTCTTGAAAATATTTTTCCCCACACCAATTGATTTTTATTTGAGAGACATGGGATTTTAATACATTCTGTAATAATGGTTAAATTTAAGACACAGGATGGTATGAAGATCAAACCATGTATTCTGGAAGAGTACTCTATATATATTTGGTTCATATACAGAAGGAAAATGGGAAATAAATTTCTTTATGGTTATGGATGGGCCCAAGATTAGAGATCTAGGAATCACTACGTATCCCATTGGAATGAGAATAAAGCAATATAGAGTTTTTGAAAATAGTATTCCCTGTGAATATCTGACTCATAAACACAAGGAATGGGGGAATTTTTATTTTGTTTTGGTTTGGACCAGGATTGGAGATCTGGGCATCACTGCGTATCCCATTGGAATGAGAATCAATCCATATGTAGTTATTGTAAAGGGGACACTATACAAATCTAATTCAAACATAGAGAGAAATGGGACTCATGTTCCACCAAAGAGTAGTAATAATGTGAGTAATGCATGTACATGGAAGCTACTCATTTTTAAAGAACCACAAGAAATTATGATTTGTGGTATCTTGGGGGATTTCTTAACATCAAATGAAGGTGACGTTAACCATACAGTTTAATGCCATGTAGTGATGAAAAATGATGTTGTGCAGTTTAATATCATGCGATAAGGACAAAGATGCTACGCATTTTAATTTCATGCAGCATGGACGCATATGGTTGTTATGTAGTTTAATTTCTTGCAACTAGGACATTACTCTATGTGATTAGATGGAGTACTTTATCAAGAATCTTTCATAGGTTGAAGTGTAATAAGTTCTCCATCCATTAATATTAGGGAATAAGATCCATTAGAGTATAACTTATATATGTAATAAGGTCCTTCCCACTTTGGCTCAAGAATTGGAGGTTTCTTTGTTGGTATCATCAGAGTCCAAAGGACTAATACCAATTCTACTTGATGAAATGAGTGAAGGTGAACTTTCTTGTTAAAATCTCATGATATTCTGTTCTGATAGACTTCCAAATAATACAAAGTATGAAATATCTTTTTGTATAATAATTCCACCTCATTAAATCACTTCTGATACTGTTCATCTATAGATAACTAATCAAAAATGACAACTCAGAGTGAAGGCAATTGAATTTTAATAGGCAGAACTACTTCTGTCTCATACACCAATGAATATAGGGTTGATCATGTTGAAGTATGAGTAGTAGTACAATAATCCCACAAGGCAGGAAAGAGCATATTAGTCCAAGACTTTTTATCTTTATCTACTATATTTTGGAGTATATTTGATAGGTTCTTTTTGAGAGATTTTATCTTTCCATTGGTCATTACATGGTAGTGAAATGAATGGTTGTATTTGATATTATGCTTCTGATATAGATTCTTTACCTCAGCAGAACAGAAATTGGTGTCATTTTCTATCAATATGGTATGAGGGGAACTAAATCTAGTAATGATATTAGCTTTGACAAAGCTAACAGTTCTTTTGTCCCTAACTTCTTTAAGAGGTATTGCCTCAGTCCATTTAGAGAAGCAGTCAATAGCAATAATAATATACTTGAATTGCTTAGTCATAACTAGAGGATAGGGTCCTACTATATCCATTCCCTATATAGAAAATTTCCATGAGTATTTAGATGTATGTAGAAACTCTGGGGGTTGATTAATGAAGTCGGCATGTATCTGGTAGGGATGACACTTCTTAGTGAAATCTATGCAATATTGTGTTATTGAAGGCTAAAAGTATCCAAGCCTTTGGATTTGATCATAAATCCTATGCCCAGACTGGTGATCACCACATGCTCCTGCATGTACTTATTTCATGATAGTCATGGTTTCTTCATCATCAAGGCATTTAATAAGAATTCCATCGAATCTTCATCTATAAAGGATCTTCTGATGATCTGGTCCATCATAAAGAGTGAAATTAATTGCTCGTCACTGGATCTATTCTCTTTTAATTTTGTCTAGTGGAAGTACCCCATTTTGGAGATATTCTATGATGGGTGTTATCCATCCCATGGTATGACCATATAACTTATAAATGGTACTAATTTCATTTATTTCCTCTATTTTGATTTGAAAAAAAGTTGAAACCACTCAATTATGAGCAATGCTAAGGATTGTTTCATCCTGATTTGGATCTACCAAGGTTGTGGAGACATTTTCTAATGCATCTTCTTAAGAATTTTGTGACCACGGGACGTAAGAAAATATTGAATCTATGGGTAATTATTCCATTAAACCTCAAACACAATCACATAGGGGGGTTATTTATTAATTTCTAATGGAATAATCCCCATTGATTTGTTTAATTACCAATTATGAATCACCTTTCACCTCTAGGTAATACACTGGTACTTGTAGTGCTAGTTTCAGGCCTATAATGAGATCTTGATATTCTACTTCATTGTTGGTACCACCTTTTGATAACAAAAGGAATATAGAAACATTATCTTCTCTGGGGATATAAGCATAATTCCTAACACAAATTTTTAAGTTTAAGGTTTTTCATTCTCTTCCTCGTTGGACTTCTAGAAGCACCATAAAAGTATATTTCCCATATTCAGGGACTTTCTTGAATAGAGAAGATTTATTCATTAGAAAATTAAATATTCAATGATGTCTCTTATACAGACGGGTTCTCAATAAAGAAAATCTGCTAAATATTGGCCATTTATTTCTTTCTGAGGCACAAACTGTGTATCAAATTGTTGTAGAATAACCATCCACCATTCCAGACATCCTATAAGCATAGGATGATTGAGGATAAATATGAGGGGGTTATTGTGAGCTACCAAGTGGACCTCATGATGCTTTAAATAGTTTCTCAATTTTTGAACTACAAAGATTAATACTAGGCATCTTTTCTCAATATCTGAATATTGAGTCTCTGCATCGATCATGGTTCGACTGAGATAGTAAAGGTTGTTTCCATTCCTAACATCATTATTTTGTGCAAGGAAGGTGCCCAGAAATTTCTCTAAGTCCATCACATAAATAATGATAGGCTTTCCTTCAATAGGTGGCGTCAATACCGGTGGAATTAAGAGGTATTTATTGAGAATATCAAATGCTTCTTGGCAGTCATTGGTCTACTAATATGTAACCCCTTTATTTATCAATTTGGTGAAGGGAAAACAATTTCCTGCCAAATTGGATATGAAGCGTCAGATATAGGACAAGTATACTTAAATTTTTCTCAATTAATTCAAGTTTCAAGGAGGTGACATGCTAAGGATAGCCTTAGTCTTCTCAGGGTCAACTTTGATGTTGTGATGGTGTACAAAAAAACTGATAAATTTCCCCAAGGTTACCCCAAAAGCACATTTCAAGGGGTTCATCTTCAAATTATATTGTCAAAGCTTGGTAAATATGGTCTCCAGATCAACCAAGTGATTATAATTTTGTTTGTAATTAACCACTAGAACATCCACATAGCATTCTATGAATTCCCCCAACAAAGGTTTGAAAATATAATGCATTTCATGTTAATATGTCACACCAGAATTCTTCAAGCCAAAGGGCATTACCCGATAGAAAAATATGCCTTGAGGGGATCTAAAATCTATAAATTCCTCATTTTATAGGGCTATTCAGATCTTTTTATACCCATATTATCCATCCATGAAGGAGAGAGCTTCATAGCTAGCGGTTTCATCAATCAATATTTTTATGATTGTAACTGGAATTTCATCTTTGGGACAATACTGGTTAAGATCTCTGAAATTAATGAAAACTCTAATTTTACCATTCTTATTTTTCATTGGGACAATTTTTTCTAGCAATTTGGGATATTCTACCTCCTTGATAAAGTTATCTTTGATAATATTATTTACTTCAGCCTCAATTTTGGATGCATGAGTTGGGTGTGTTCTTCTTACCGCTTGCTTAAATCCCCGATGCTCTTCTGGAAAACCCAAATGATGAGTGGCTACATTGAGATCAAGGCCTAGAATTTCTATATAGTTCCAAGAAAATAATTCTTGGTGTTTATTTAGAAATTAATTATATACCTATTTCTCTTTAGAAGTCATGGGTGCACTAATTAGAGTGGGATGTGGATCTTCCTATGTACCCAAATTTATTTATGTGAGCTCATTCATAGTGGTGGAGAGACCTTTCTCAAATGTTGTAGGGGAATCCCTAAGATATTCCTATTTGTCCTCTTCCTCACATGTCACTTATTTTGTTTCTTCTTGAACGGTATGTGATGAAGCAAGACACTCATATCTAGGTGAGGAGTTAGTATTTGGAAATCTTTAAGAAGAAAAAGCAACCATTTCTGACTTTACTGATGATGAAGGGTCTTCTGGGAGTGTTGAATTGAAAATGATGGGTTGGGAATCAACATACTTGTTTTTTCCATTAAAATTATGACTTCTTCCAACCCGGTTGATGAAGTATAGACTTTTTAAAGTTTAGGGGATGGAATTAATACATCTCCACTTATTCTTCCACCACTGTTTAGTAAATCAATAATTTCTCCCATGCTATTAGGCTCAATTTACACAATCAAAATTATGGAATTCACTAGATGAGTTCTTAGATTTGTGTCTACTCTTTCAATTTGATTGATTGTAATCACTTAATCTACACTGAGATTATTTAATGGGTGGGATGGGATATTTTCGAGACTATTCGGAGCATTGATTCTTGTTATATGTTTTTCCACTGACCTTGTTCCCTTTGTGTGATAGAACTTTGCCTCAATATATTGATATTCAAAATATTTGAATAGGGCCTTGTCAACATGAAATG
This sequence comes from Viscum album, assembly GCA_963277665.1. Taxonomy (NCBI): domain Eukaryota; kingdom Viridiplantae; phylum Streptophyta; class Magnoliopsida; order Santalales; family Viscaceae; genus Viscum; species Viscum album. Next base: position 282,045,049 of record OY728125.1, read on the forward strand.
TCCCAATTTAACTATTGAATCAATACTTGAGACATTGGTGGTATGATGATGGAATGGTCACTTTCGGATGTAACCAAGGCCTTCCAAGCATAATATTGAAAGTTGTGTCCTGTCAGACAACCATGAAATCTGAATTAGATACAAGATCCCCAAACTGAGTTTTGAGTGTAATGTTGCTTAGAGGTTCTTGTTCATTCTTGTCATAACCTTTCAACATCAAAGTGGAGGGAGATAAGTCATATTTAGTTAAACCCAACTGACAAAGTGTGTAGATGGGAATGAGGTTGAATCCTAAGACATTATCAATGAAGGATCATCAAATGTTTGTATCATTAACTTTTCTAGATAAATACAAGGTATGGATGTTTCCATATGCAACATCATCCTCATCTTGATCTGTGAAAGATATAAATGCATGAAATTATGTAGGATCATTCACTATATGGCAGACTTCAGCAGCAGTAACCTCGTTTTCAAACTCTTGAGGACTTGAAAAAGCCTCAATAAGTACTTTCTAAAGGTATTTTGATAGGTTCAAAGAATACAGGACTGATAAATTAGTTGGTACTTGGGATAGTTTTCTTAAAACATCATACTTCTAGTCTGAAGGCCTGAATTTTCTATCATGGATATGCGGTTTTGTATATTCCTTGAAAGTTAATTCTCTTGATGTAGATGTACCATATTTCGAGGCAGATGCTAGAAATAATTCTTCTCTTTTTGGGTTAGGCTAACTGGGTATGCCCACATGCCAAGAAAGTGGTGGTATAGCCTCTAATCGGCCTTCTAAGATGATCATGTCGAGGCTCATCCTGCCATGTGTGGGAGAGTTCCCTTGTTTTTGTTAAGCCCACTGAAGGGATCTCCCACAAGTTTTTGTGGCATAAACTGTTCGAGCATGGGTATAATTAAAATAGTGTCTTCTAGCATACCCACGTATTCAGTTGTTTCCTCGACCTTGAATTCTTTCCCTAGTTCCCCAATCAAGTATAGGGAATTTAGGTTCATAACTAAAATCATCATTTGCATAGGGTTTTGTTAAGTGGATAATGTTAACAGAACCTAAGATCAACTCCTCATCTAATAAAGATTCTTTCTGAAAGTTTGGTTCTTATTGTGCAATTTAGAAGAGCTATTCCCATGATTTTGATAAATATGGCATGAAATTTTCCAAAGTCAAGGATAACTTTGGTTTTAACATGATATCATCTTCTTCTGACTATTATTTACCTTTGTGATCATATTTCTTCATTGAGTATTGGCCTTTGGAGGACTGATATTTTGATAAAGATGGATTGGTTGCATTGAAAGTGGTAGGAGGCCCATTCAGTTGTTTCAATTGTGTTCATAGAAAGGCATGGGTTTGATTGATCATTTTCCTAACCATCCAATCATCAAACTTTTGTGAATTCTTGATTTTTACTTTATTCCATTCGACTTATTCCTCTAGATCAGTAATATTAAAACATGCTACCTAGGATGATAAAATTTCTAGTTTCACTTGTCTAGATTCCACAATCTTTTTTAGGATATCATTGAAAACAAAACACTCCCGGATGGGATGCCCCAACATTTTATGGAAGGGATAGTAGTTTAGTAGGTCTTGATATTCTTCTTTTTTTGGTTTATTGGGCCTTGGAAACTGTACTAAGTTGTTTTCCAAGGATAAAATTAAGTAACCAAAAACTTATTCATTCAAAAAAGAATAGAATTTGTTCTTTAACTCCTCAAAATATATTCGCCTTTGATATTTTTGATCATCTTAATGAGGTAGTCATTGTTGCTGACACTCGAGAGGAGGAGCGCTACGGTATGATGGGGGCTTTGAAGTAGAAGTAGATATAGGTTCTTTCATGAGTGTAATTGTGGTAGCCTTTTCTTTTCTTATTCTCATTCCTGGAGCTGATGGGATTTCACGAGACTTAGATTTGGTTTCCATGATGGAATTCTCCACTTGTTTGGCAATTGAAGCAAGGTATCAAAACCCTCGTGTGTATTTCATAGGGATTAGTGGTGTGTGAAACTCATCATGAATATTTTCCACACATATTGGAAGTAAATCTACTTGAGGGAGTCGTAGGTTTAAGGAATATATTATTCCTTTAAATCAAGTAATGAAATCTAAAACCCTTTCATTCTCCCTTTGTTTGTAATTATTAAGATCAAAAATGGTTTTCTTCTGTAGCATTGAGCTGAATTGGAAAATGAACTTCTGATGAAGGTCTTATCATCCAATAATTGATCATGGATGAAAACGTGAATACCATAAAAAGGTCGGGCCCTATAATAATTTCACAAAACATATAATCTTTACTGCTTTTTGTTGTTGAGGGTTCCCCATCATAGGATCATAGAGAGACACAAAATGCATTAAGTGTTGCTCCAGATCTCCTGAACCATTAATGATTGGAAATGTGGTATTCACAAAGTTTGGTGGGGGAGGGATTGGATCTACCCATTCGGGGTAAGACTTATTTTTTTTGTATAGGTGCACATCATACTTCTGTAGCTTCTAATCAAGTAGTTAATGACTTAATGGTATTCATAATCATTTGAGGAATATCTGGATGAGCTGGTACCTATATAGGTACAGCAGTTGGAGCTTGAATTGGTGTAGGAACTGGAAAGACCACTGGCGGAGGTGCAACTGGTATTTGTCTTGGATAACCCATGAAGATAGTCTATTAAGGATGTGCTTTACCATGTTCTAGCGATGTACCCAATGGAGGGAATTCATTATCAACATCAGTAGTTAAAACAAACCCTCTTTTCTGAGGAGCTCCTATTGGAAGTGCAAGATGAGTATTTACTTGCGGAGCATGTTTGGAAAGAATGCTGCTTTGAAGTAACTCTGTATTGAGTCTTCTCAACTCCTTCATCTCCACCTATTGTTGGGAAAATCTTTCCTCAAGATAAAGAGATTGACCTTCTCTAGTGGAAAAGTGAGACATGATTTGACCTTTACCTTTCCCCTTATTAGGTTCCTTTCAAAGATGTAGATGTTGATTGTTCAATGGAATACCTAGATTCTAGGTAAGCCTTCAATTTTGGGTATGCACACCTCCTTCATTTTCTTCAATGTGTACCATATTATTAATAATAACTTCATCCTATGACTCCACTGAACTGGACTCATTTTCTAGAGGATCTTCCATAATGGAATTAATGACATTCACTGATGCATAATACATTAATGACATTATATTAGCATTATTATAAGATTCCTTCTTCCTCATCCTCCATGATACTTTATTGTACTATTTTTTGGTTTCCCAATAACTATTTGATGGATAATAATCTGAATGAAATATTCAGATAGCTTAGTTTTACATTCACTTTGTGGCTTCTTCCCTAATTAGGAGAAAACAGACTTCTACTAAGAAGGGGATTGTGGATGTGAAAAATCCCTCAGCCTTGTAGTCTGGGGCTTCTCTTATTCTTCTTCCTAAACCTTTCGGTCTCTTTTTTTTAATCTAAATGTTGGGTTAAAAAATCCTCCGGCCCTATGGGTTGGGGTGGTTCCTGAACTACTATGGCTGATATCATTGCAGCCACTCTTTTGATTTTATGAATTTTGGTCTGGACATTGGTTGGGTGCATTATCCGACACCCACTTAAATTACCTATTTCGAAATACCATTGTACTATTTCAGACATTTATACAATCTGATGGCTGACATCCTCTAAGTGAGAAGCCTGCTCCATGTTTTGAGATGCTTGATGCAGAAGCATCTCGATATCTTTCTCTCTTTAGGCCTGACTTTTGTGAAAACTAATCAAGGCGTGATCTTGTTGAGTATCTCTTAATTCATGGATAGAATTTGTTTTTTGTAGCTATCCTGAGGATATAACATTTCATGATACCACTTTTGATTGTATTTACTTATTTTTAAGTACAGTAAAATGAAATTCTCCATGTACACCCCATCCTTTGATGTGAACACCATATAGGGTTTCTATGATCAATTGTCACAACCTCTTTAAGGCATTTAGGCATGCATGTTGAAGGGCCTCATATTGCTTCTTGATTGTTGGATGTTGGGAAACCTAGATATATGCCATGTCAATTTGGAATTGCAACCCTTGTATTTCCTTGACATGACTTTGATATTTATCATATGGTAATACTTTGGCTTTAAGATGATTAAGATTCTTCCATATGTTAATTTAAATATCATTAATATAATCTTCCTCCATTATTTATAGAATGTTGTATTGAGAGGTTACCAAAGGAAAAAACTTGACTGGTATTTCACCCTTATCTAGTTGTTTTCTCATATTCACCATATCCTCTTCATATTTTTCTAGAGGTTTCTCAACTTGGTCCAACCAAAGTGGACGCTTATCAATTGTTTTATCATAAGAAATGGGATTAGCTGATGTTTCCTCTATTATATTAGAAGGAAAATGACCCAAGGGAGGTTCTGAGATTGAACATTTCCTTGGGTTGTCTTCTGGATAAGAATGTATTTCACCTTCTAGAAATAAGGAATTAGACATGAATAACCTTATATATTCAAGTGACTTAAGATATTAGGGCTTTATCATCACTACATTTTCAGTTGGAGAATTTTATTGACAATGAGAAACACTATTGCGGAGAGAACCTTCGCAATGAATGTCATCATGGAGAGGACCACCACGGTGGATTATAGTAAGAGATAAATCCTCTTGCTCCTTGGTATTCTAGCCACACAGAGGGTTTTTTTGGCTCTCATCGAGAGATAGGTTCTCAATATTGAATGAATTTTCATGAAGAAAGCCTTTATGATTAAGAATCTAATTAGTAACTTCAAAATTAATGCTACTACTCCCATAATTTTTTAATGGGATAGTAGGATATTGAGATGAAATAGATAAATATATGAGGGATTCAAGAACTCCAACATTAAGAGGATATAGATCGCAGATTGACTCTTTATTCTCAAACTGTTCTTGGTGAGACTTCTTCTTAAATGATCTCTTGTGCATAGTTGGGGCCACTTGTTGGGAAAATGGTTATCATGAGTAGGTATATGTGCCTACTTTGTAGAGGCTGTTAGAACAGACCAATTATCTCTAATTGTAATGGGTGTATATTCTTGATTTGGTTATCCGTATGATTTGGGGTATTCCCCATAACCCCCTAGACAGGAACAGAAATATGTATCTGCTTCGAGATGGAATACTGATGAGTCATCCCAGGTGTGAGGACAGAATTATGTGTTCATCCCTCTAGTACTACTAATGTTTCTGTTATGATATTTTTGAAATATTCTATGATATGAGAAGGAATTTGTGTCTTCCCTTTGACCATTTCCAAAATGTGTTTGGTGACTTCAGTTGATAGAATAGGAATATACGTCCATTCTGTATTTAGAGTATGTGTATGTACCTTCTCTTATCCTCCCTTTCCTATCAATGGATACTGAAAATACTTGTGTATGGGGGTAGAGAGTTGAGCCCGCCCTAGGTTTTTCGTCAGAGCTTTCCGACTGAGTTCTATGAGTGCTTCCAAACAAGACTGTTGGCATGCTTGATGGATGCTGGCGGGTTTATGTTCTCATTGTCTATTTTTGGCCAAGCATATGAGACTGCTGGTAGGCTTGGTGAGTGTATACAAGAGTATGTTCCTGCTCACAAGTTTCCACTACACTTGGTTGACGGGCTTATTAGAATACCACCAAACATGTTTGCTGGCTGGAAAAGTTAAGGTAGATGAGTGTATGTTCTTGTTCTCTATTTTCCACCAAATTGGGTTTATGGACTTCTCCAAAGATATCAAAGGTTGTAACCTACTCCCGGTTGTCCGGCTATTGTCCTCATTGGTTTTTCTTACATGCCCAGGTCTGAGGGACCTGGGCTGAATAGTCAAAAATAACATCCTTATCATGTTGAGGGTTTGCTTCTGCATGGCATTGGTAGTGGTTATTGCTATAAGGGTCCTTTAGGAAGGACCCCTATATCTTCAGGACAAGGCCATAGGTGGACTCTTGGTCGACCTCCTTAGAATATGGGTGGAATGGTGATTGTGTTCTATAGATAAACTCCTAAAATGGTTGAAGGTGGTGGTTGGCACTGTCTACTTCTGAACCACTGGTCGTCGTTGACCGGAAGACCAGGGGTTATTCTTGATTTGTAGGGCCTTTTAGGCAGCCTCCAATATAGGGATAGTACCATGTTGACGGTACTCTCATACCTATGCATTGGAGACCCAAAGTTGAAGATGCTGAGTTAGTGATGACATCCTTTGAGTGGATAAGGATCTAGCTTGAGCAGCAGTCAGGGCATTCACAGGTGAAAACTTAAAGGAATCCATTTGGAATGAAGGAATTTATTGGAAATAAAGTGCATGTATATATGAAAAATACAAACAATGAACTCTAGCAAAGAATCATCTTTTAGATGAACACATGCGTGATTGAATCCCTTGTCTAGACCTCTTTTATCAATTGATAGGGGCCTAAAAGATGGGTAACACTGTCATCTTGGTTAAGGATTCATGTTGGGTTCACCATTTTTTGTTTCACCCAAAATGTTTGTTCTGGTTAGGAATCACTACTTCCTAACGGTTTCCATCAGATTTATTTATGGAACTGAAAACACCCAATGGTTATGTATCCAAAGGGACCTACTTTATAAAGGAAGAAGTTTGTTAGGTTTGTTGACCTATGATACTTAAGAACTCACATTGTTCGAGAGGATAGGAGGTTGGTCTCATCACACCCTTTTTGTTGAATTATTTCATACTCTGAGACTCTCTTATAGATTTAAGATATGTTCATGAATATTTTTTAATTTACCAAGAATAATGTAAGTTTCCCTTGAAATTTTCAATCAATTATTAGCATGTGTGGAATTCAAAATCATTTTTATATATTTTAGGTTCTTCATTGATGGAGATAATCATATGTATTCAAGGTTCTCCATAAATGGTATCCTCTCATATACTACTTAGATATTCTTTTATCCTTTGTTACGATGATGCTGGTTTTTAATCCACTCAGTGGGGTACTCTGGAATTTATGGTCATATAGGTAGAAAAAAGTTATTTTGATGTTGGGATCATACCCATAAATGGGATGCCTATGTATCCTCATGAAAGAAATAAAAACCCTCATAGTTGGTGTGATTAATGGGACACATCATACCTTTTAATTTCATGTGATAAGGATATAATTGTATATTTTAATTTCATGTGGTAAGGACGTCTTGGTTGAAGGAAGCTAGTTAAATTTTGGTGTGGGAATTATACTGAAGCAGCCCAAGGAACCTGGAAAGGATATGATTTTCCAAGTTGAATTATACCCTAATGGGAATGTATACCAAAAAGAACATGATTGATTTGGAATATTGGGTTTGAACCTTAAGGAGGCTTCCTACGTATCCCACTTGGATGGGAATCAAAGCCCATGGAGTTTAATAAGTCTCATAGGGAAGTATATCCCTTTGAGAGAAATGGGTTGGGGATTACTCCTAAATAGGATTCCCTTATAACAGGGTTCACAAGAGATATCTTAATTCATGGAGATTAAAGGGGGACTTAATTAGGGTCTTAATCCTAAGGAGGATGCCCAGACTAAGGGAATTATGGTTGGAATCCTGAGGAGGATGTCCATTGAGCTCAGGCCCTGGGTGAAGGATTCCTACATATCTCAATTATGGTGGGAATCATAGTTCTTTTAGTGCAAGAAATAAGGTGGATTTTGTGGATATATGATCATAAATAATATATAAGCCCATGTGAGTCATGATTAGTGTGATAAACAAGAGGATTTAAATGATTAAAAAAACTACACATTTTCTCCTATGCTGATGGAAGAGGCTAGGCCTACGGTGAAAGAAGCCAAGGCGGTGGTGGAAAAGGGCACAGAGCAATGAACCTTTCAATGTGGAATGAAAGTGATGGTCATTAGGTCCATCCTGAAAGGTTTAGGGGATTACTCTAGGAGGGATTCCCTAAAATTGGTTCTTTAGTGGAAGGAGGATATCTTTCCCTATGTCAAAAAAAATTAAAGTGTGAACCATACCTTCCCTACTGAGGACCTAAGGTTCCCAAGTCTTAGAGATGAGAAGTGGGGGACATGGCTCAAACCCTAATCCTATAAACTGGGAACTTCCCAACACTTTCTATGGGTTAAGGGTCCATGTTACTATAGATATACAAACCTAATGACACCCTAAGGATAATGAATCCATTATAATACAATTGTGGGAAACCTATGACTGTAGAAATACGAACCCAAATGGGAGACATATTGATGTGTCTTGTCCAAAGGTTTGGTAAGTCAGGAGGTTTTGGTGGAGGTTTCAACTTGGTCCCTTTCAGACAAGGGATCCAAGGAAAGAGAGGGCCATCCTCCATAGGTGTATTAGAAGAGACCTTTGAAGATGGATTGCGTAGGTGGTTCATGTAGGTATGTCGTGTAGGTGTACCGTGTAGGTGTGCCACAATGGTCCTAGAAGGAACTGAAAAATTATTAATACGGGAAGTATAAGCATTTTAGAGCTTAATATGCCTTGGTCAATGGACTAGGGATAACAACACTTGGGTGAGGTTTTAACTTAATCACCTCAGGTGTCCCTTGATGTCCTTGGAAGCATATTGTATAGGTCCTTGCTTAAGGAAAGGACCATGCATAGATGACTTCTTCCCATGGAAGGAGGGTCTTTAATCATATGTTTTGTATTTAAAACTATGAAAGGATATTGATCTTGCCTATCCCATATAATTCTCTCTTCTCTTGAGTTTTTAGAGATCTACCTAAGAAAATTTGGGGGACTTGGGAGAAAGAGCTATGCAATGGGAGCTTCGGGATTTCTTCCAACTTTTTTAGTTACAAAATGGAGAGACTAGAGGTACTATTTATAGGAAAGGAGGAGGGATGGTTGAAAGGAGGTTGTTCATGTAGGTCTTTGGAATAGGTCCATAGAATAGGTTCCCCATGCAGGGGTGCATAAATTATACTACCACATAGGTCCTCCACGTATCTCCACAGCATAGGCCTGCTACATAGGTGTTGCGTATTGGGTGGCATGGGCAGAACTTACACCGGTATTCTTAATGTGTAGGTGTGCCACATAGCTCCCTTGAACTATATTTATTTACTTCCTTTAACTTTATTTTATACTTTGAAATATCCAATGTGCTTCTTCATAATCATTTTTCCTTCCTAAGGAGTGTCCACACTATTTATTATTGCACTATACTTATTTTATTATAGAACTATATGAATTATCTTTTGACTATACTTGTTTTAGACACCATTGGTGGTGGCCTACTAAGTTATACTCACACCTTATTCGGGTTTCCTGATCGGTACCCAAATAGATTGTATTGTTACAGGACTGGATAATGGAAAAGGCCCTAGGATATGTGGCTGATTGGGGATGGATCTTGGAGGAGGGAACCATACATGGTTTGGGGCCTCTTTAAGGAGTCATAGTGTCTTTACTTTCAGTTTCATTATAGACACTTGACACTCATATTGTCATATAATGTTTTCTTTTTCAGTTGAGTATTGTATTTTCTTTTTTGGTTATTTTTGTGACATGAGTATTATTCTGGTTATATATCTTCCACTATTGTTCATTTACTTCTATTGGTGTTTTCACCCTAATGGAAGAGTGTATAATCTCTCCATGATGACTTACCAAACCCTTGATACTAGTCGACATCCTCTAGTGTACGAGGAGGCGTGCTTGAGGTCATGTGGCGAACCAGTTCGGGGCACCATTGGGTAGCACCTAGGTCAGGACATTGCATACTTTAAAATATTTATTAATGCATTTCATGACTCACACACTTTTATGTATTATTATAAATCGTGGTGTCATATGATTACAGTGAAATTGGGTATTTTGGGTGTTTATGAATGATATGATATTAATGAATAACATGAGGAAAGATTTATCCCTTTAATATTTAGGGAAGCTGATATTCGAGACATTTTATTGAAATAGAACTATTGTAATAAATTCCATGCAAATATTGTATAGGAAATTTCATTTCAGGTAGTTAAAGAAATATGTATCAATAATATAGTTTGATTACATGGGTGTGCTACCTTATTTGTATGGACCGGACCCCAGTTTCCCAGAGTCGGTGCCTTATTTTATTACATTGGAATATAGACAAGGAATTCATATCCTGAAGGAACAAATAGTTTATTATATTTGGAAAACAAGATACATACATAAGTTCAACATTACAACTTGAAAGGAAAAAAACATAACAACTTCTTTTGAATCACACATAAACTCATAATTATCCTTGAAATTCATTCATAATATACCTTTTCACAACCTAGGGAAAATAAAACATGTGAAAGGGGTGAGATCAGATGCTCAGTAAGGGTAAATAATACAACGGAAGAAAATATAAACACTAGGAATAATTAATAACTAAAAATGCATGCCTTTAAAATGTACTTGAGCATAATATGGTAGGAATAAAAACTAATTAAATAATTCCCTAAAACATTACCATGGATATTTTACTAGTTGAATAATAACACGGACTATAAATATCTAGTTTCATAATTAGGGAATAAATAATGTCAGACATTCTAAAATATACCATCAAGGCCTTGGCCAAGACATCTAAAAATGATTAAGTCCTTGGCCAAAACCATATCTGAAAATGGGCAAGGCCTTAGACAAGTCCATATTTGTTTTGTATCATAAGACCTACTGATGAATCAAGGGGCTATAGAAAGCCCCACACTTCACATAATAATTCCAATTCATTCCTCATATAAATGGGGATAAACTTCAAAAATATATATATTCATATTGAAACTAACATATGAAATATAAATAACTTACCCAAAATATAAACACTAACCAATCAGGGTAACATGGTCAATGGTTTCAAGATAACACATCCATAGTAAAACTAATCATAAAACATTCAATACAATATGGTAGATGATATAATAAAATATTAGTCCCAATTACACATAATATTCAACAAGAGTGTTGAAATAGACAAAAATTACTCTTATAAAATCATTGAGTAATTCTTGACATAAATAATGTTTTACTTTGAAAAGAAGAGTTCTTTTGTAAAAATATTTTCATAAAATCAGAAGTAAAATAATATATTTTTCTCATAATAAAATTATTAATTTTCTAAAAATAATGGTTTCTAAAATAGATTATAGAGTTCCCTTGAAAATAAGTAAGAATTCAAGAAATTCCCTTGAATCGGGCTTGTATTTCGAGAATAAGTTTTAAAAGATCCTTTTAAAACATGTATTTATCCATAAATTAAAGAATTATTCTAGTTGGTATACATATATATAACATTAACACAGAATTTATTATGAGTAAATAAGAATAAATAATAATTTAATTGGTATTAAGAGAGACAAAGAGTAACCTGAAAGAAAATTGAGGTTCGGGTAGAAAACTTGTACCTTATGTCTGAATGTGTTCTTCTCTTGAACTTAAGGTCATGTAATATGAAATTATAATTATTAATAACCTAATTAAGAACATATTATACATGTATTTGATTTATTATAATTTTATTAATTTCATTTATGGTTATTTTTATGGGTTAATAGATTCAATATCATCGTTTGTGGGTGCTTGTTTCATTAGCTTTCATGATCGGTTTGTTTGTATGGGAGTTAATGTAAAATGAGAATTGAATTCCAGAATTGATTTTATATTTTATTAATGTTCATAAATAATTTTAAATTATCATATAATTCATTTGGTTACTTTGGGTGGGTATGAATCATTAGATAGAATTTTAATGATAAGCGCTTGGATTAATTTGGTGGTTTTTTATCACCACGAACTCATTTTATTTTACTAATTAATACCATGTGTAAACAAAATGATTCCAAAACATTAAATATAATATATTAAATATATTATGATCTTTTTCAACCATAAAAATGGTTTCATGACTAGAATTGAAGACAGTTATAGAAGTTGAAAACCTGTCATCCTTGAATGTGATAAATTAACACATCTCAGATGGTATTTTCATTTCTAGTATAAAAGGAGGGTAAAGGAGAGATGTTGGTGAATTATTAAATTATAATAAAAAAATTCCAGAAAATGTAAGTTACTAGAGTTATAATGAAATTTTAATAAAATGAGGTGAGGAAATAAAAGAAAGAAAGTAACTTGAAAGAAAATAAAAAAAATGAACAGAGGAATTTACCTCTTGAATTTATCTTCCTTAAGAGCCTCTTTAAGGGGGAGGATTTTGTATCTTAAAGATACCAGGGGTTTCTAGATGTGTGGAGGATCTTGGGAGGATATTTTATTAGAATTTAGAGAAGACACAAGGCTTGAGAGGAGTGAAGATAAGAGGGAGTGATGGGTGGCTTTTATAATGGAGGAGAGGAGGATTTTTCCATTATTTTAATCATTAGTTTATTATTTTGGCTCATGACTATGAATAGTCTTGATTATTGTGACTCAAAATAGTAATATGTGAATTTCAGTCTGAACTAATGGTCATTTACATCATTCATGACTCAATCATGATGCAAATATTCATTTATTGAGTATATTTTGTAAATTATCAAATTTCACTATTCACCAAAAATTCAATTATTTCGGAAAAAAAACAAAAAATTCACACTAATTTTTTTTCAACATGTAGAATTCAAAAATGAAATCCATTTTATTAAAATAATTTTATAAATAAGTGAAATTTATTTTTTAAATAAAATCATTATTTACTTGAAAAATACATATTTTGAATTTAAAACTGATTTTATAATAATTTCAAAAATTACCTAAGGTCTCATAAAATTATCCTAAATTAATAGGAAAATAAAATATTTATTTAAGAACATATTTTAGAAAAATTAATTTTATTTTAAATAAATTTATTAATTTAAAATTATAATTAAATATTTATTACTCACAAACATATCAAAACTTAATTTTTTAAAATATTCACCCTCATTTATATGGTGCCTAGATTTTATTTATACTCACATGGGTGAGGTTACTATTCAAAATGGTACATTAATATTCACAAGGTTAAGTTAGTATTCATATCTGAAAATGGGTAAGGCCTTGGCCAAGTCCATATTTGTTTTGTCTCAAGAGACCTACCGATGCATCGAGGGGATATAGAGGGACCCACCATTCACTTATTAAGTCAAATTCAATCCTCATATGAATGGGGATAAACTTAAACAATATATACAATCATATTGAAACTAACATATGAAATGTAAATAACTTACCCCAAACATAACCATTAACCATTCGGAGTAACATGGTGAATGGTTTCAAGATAGCACATATATAGTCAAAATAATCATAATCCATTCAATATAATATGGTAGATTATATCATAAAATATTATTCCAAATTACACATAATATTAAACAAGAGTGGTGAAATAGACAAAATTACTCTTATTAAATCATTGAGTAATTCTTGAGATAAATACTTTTTCACTTTGAAAAGAATAGTTCTTTTAGAAAATTATTTGTATAAAAACATAAGTGAAATAATATAGGTTTCTCATAATAAAATTATTAATTTTAGAAAATTAATGGTTTATAAAACATATTATAGAGTGACCTTAAAAATAGGTAAGAATTTGAGAAATTCCCTTGAATCGGGCTTGTATTTCGGGAAGAATTTTTGAAAGATCCTTTTAAAACAGGTATTTATCTATAAAATAAAGAAGGTTTTTGTTTGGTAAAAATATATAGAATATTCACACATAATTTATGATGAGTATATAAGAATAAATAATAATTTAATTGGGATTAATAGATACAAAGTGTAACCTGAAAAAAAATGGAGGTTCGGGTAGAAAACCCTTACCTTATGTCTGAATATGTTCTGATCTTGAAATTAAGGTCCTAGAATATGAACTTAGACATAATAATAACTTAATTAATAACATATTATAAATTTATTTGATTTATTATAATTTTATTGAGTTCATTTATAGTCATTTTTATGGGTTAAGAGATTCAATATCATCATTTGTGAGTGTTAATTTCATTAGCTTTCATGATCGGTTCGTTTGTATGGAAGTTAATCTAAAATGAGAATTGAATTCAATAATTGATGTTATATGTTATTAATTTTAATACATAACTTTAAATTATCATACAATTCATTTGGTTACTTTGGGTGAGGATAAATCATTAGATAAAATTTTATAGATAAATGCTTGGATTAATTTGGTGGTTTTTCGATCACCGCAAACTCATTTTATTTTACAAATTAATACCATGTGTACAAAAATAATTCCAGAACATTAAAAGGATATATTAAAAATATTATTATTTGTTTCAACAATAAAAATGGCTTCATTACTAGAATTTAATTTGGTAATAGAAGTGGAAAACTCGTCATCCTTGAATGTGATAAATTAACACATCTCAGATGGTGTTTTCATTTCTAGTATAAAAGAAGGGAAAAAGATAGATGATGATGAATTATTCCATTATCATAAAAACATTATAGTACATGTAAGTTACTGGAGTTATTATAAAATTTGTAGGAAATTAGGTGAGGAAATAAAAGAAATAAATGAACTTGAAAGAAAATAAAAGAAATGAAAAGAGGAATTTACCGCTTGAATTTATCTTCCTTAAGAGCCTCTTTAGAGGAGAGGATTTGGTATTTTAAAGAGACCAAGGGTTACTGGATGTGGGGAGGATATTGGGAGGTGATTTTATCAGAATTTATATAAGGCTCAAGGAATGAGAGGAGTGAATAGAAGAAGTAGTGGTGGGTGGCTTTTATAGTGGAGGAGAGGAGGGTTTTTCCATTATTTTAATCACTATTTTATTATTTTGGATCAAGACTATGAATAGTGTTTATTATTATGACTCAAAAAAGTAATAAGTTCATTTTAGTTTGAACCAATGGTCATTTACATCATCCATGACTCAATCATGACGAATAAATTCATTTATTTAGCATATTTTGTAAATTATCGAATTTCACTATTCACCAAAAATTCAAGTATTTCAAAAAAATACCAAAAATTCACCCTAACAATTTTTTGAAATGTAGAATTTAAAAATGATCTCAATTTTATCAAAATAATTTTCTAAATAATATAAATTTAATTTTTAAATAAAATCATTATTTACTTGAAAAATACATATTTTAAATTCAAAACTGAGTTTATAATACTTTCAAAAAATAACTGAGGTCTCGTAAAATTATTATAAATTCATAGGAAAACAAAATATTTATTTAATAATACATTTTATGAAAGTGAATTTTATTCTAAATAAATTTACTAATTTAAAATTTTAATTAAATATTTTTTACTCACAAACATATCAACACTTAATTATTAATTTTTTAAAATATTCACTCCCATTTATATGGTGCCTAGATTTTATTTATACTCACATGGTTGTGGTTACTATTTTAAATGGTACATTTTTATTCATAAGGGTGAGTTACTATTCATAAGGGTAAGTTATTATTCATAAGGGTAAGTTATTATTCACCAAAAATGTAAGTTGATCTTATCAAACTATAAATATCTTACTGATCGCAACCGTGTATGTCAGTTTTTTGAAATTAAAAACATAGAATTGGAAAAATTATATCTAACGGACAGGTTATAACTATCTCCTATAAATTTCAAAGTGTTTGTTTTGCATAGACTCAGTGTTGAATTCATTTTATAATAAATTTATTTATAAAACCTTGGGGTATTACATTCTTGATGAGATATCATGATCATGGATTTATATTACATAGTGGGTGCTCATATATGGTTGTTGTCATTGTGACATATCTTCTTCCCCTATAAGAACCGTGAGCCATTTTTGGAGAGAAATCTTAGACTTTAGGCAATCCCTTCTAATGTCACTGAGGAAGAGGCAAAAAGGGTCACACACAAAGTGCTTCCTTTGATCTTAGTTAAATATTATTTATATTTAATAATTATAATAAATATTATTCTCTAGATTGATAAGTAATGTTTTTTCAAGATTTATTAAATGATTCCAAATATAAATGCATATTTTTTTGGAAGTTAATTATTTAATTGTAATAATATATAATATTTATTTATATCTTTTTATTCACACTCTAATAAATAATTATTTATTTATTAAATAAATAATTTATTTAGTTATGATAGTATTAAATATATTTTTATTTTCCATACTATGAATAGAATATTTATTTATTTATTTAATGAATATTTTTTTTAAAATACTTATTTGATAATTTAATACATATTGAGGAGGAAGAGAAAACCATATTTTCTTCGGTGATGAATATTTATTTATGAGATTGTAAAATAAATATTTATGATTGTGTAGCACAAGTCATAAAATAAAATATTATTATTTTATTAAATGTAATAAGGATAATTTTGGGTTTAATATATTATTAAGGGTCTTTGCAAAATTAATTAAATATTAAACCCTAACATTGGGTCTATAAATAGATTGTTATGTCAATCAAAGAAAGGTTAATTATTGTGCACAATAATTTCCTCTCAAGATCTCCCTCCCCCTCTCCTTCTCAGGACCAAGAAGGAAAAGAGTGATTCCATTAAGCTCGAAAAAATGTGAAGCGGTCAAGGTAAAAAATTCAAGATGATCAAACAACCATGCTAGAAACCAATTGTTTATCGGTGTTGTTCGGTGATCAAAGGAGCACATGTGGATCATCGCTATAGGGGTTCTACTTTGGGTACTTGGTGTGTAATGAAGATACATCAATCGGGTTAGAATTATCAACATCATCAATGAAGAATGATCTCAAGACCATGGTAACCATTCTTGTTGTGTTTTAAATTAATCGTTAATTAACATGAAAATATCCTCTCTCTTGGTTATAGAAAAATAATTTTTCAATATTCTTTATAAAAAAATCATTGGTCATGGTGTTCACATTATGTACATTGTGAGTGGTCCGTTGAATCTGAAAAAATCAACCTTTCTATAGGCCAAATAGGTTCTTCCTCTACATCTGGAACTAACAAGTGATATCATAGGGGTCATGTTAAATTTATAATTATTTAATTAATGTTGATTTTTATATATATTGAAAGTTAATTTTCATTTCATTAAATTATTTATTTAATCCAAAAATTGATATATCTTATTCATCCATTTATTTATCACTCATATAATCCAAATATGATTAAATAATAATGAATAGAATCTAAAGAGTGTATCTAAAGGTGCCAAGGAGTCTAGCCAAACAACATGGGATTACAGGCTGTGTAGCTGGTGTACATGATGTGTATCCCAGTTCATCACACCAGGATATAACCTGAATTAAATCATCAAGTCATATAATAAAGGAGAAGTGGTTCATTAAATTTTATGTGTGTTGACCAAGCCAGGCTTCCACACTGCATGCAGAACTACACGTCCTGTAATTGGGCTACACACTGTGTAGTCCACACGTTTTCATGATAAAAATGCATAGTTAAATACATGTCGAGTATTAATTACTCAATGTGTAAGGAATGGAGGTCATGAAACAAGGAGGATACATTGCGTATACTAATTTTATACATCATGTACCCCACACATATTCATGTAGAAATACATGTTGATTCCCTAGGCGTGTATCATGCATATGGTGAGGAAGATACACAGTGTGTAGCTGGATGTACATACTGTGTACCCAACTTGTTTACATGGAAAATTAAAATTTAATTTATTACTCCTTTAAACCTCAATATCATTTGTTATGTGTTTCATTTATTAACTAGTACATGGTGTGTGTGAGGTTACATATATATAATTCTTAATTAATTTCTATGTAAATTTTTTAACTACATACCACGTATAGTCTTAATTCATCAACTAATCTATATACATTAAAATAATTATGCGTTGAATTAATTAAAAAAATTTTTGTGTGACATTTATTAACTTGCACACACCATGTAATTACATTATAAAATTTTTAGGTTTCATGACACATGAGTATATTGTATACGATCTCGATACTAGCTAAGTAGTTTGAACAGGTACTCCTTGAGTTACTTCCAAGTACAATCTGTGTAATTGTTTTATTAAATTTTAAATAAAATTAATTTATTTAATTTATGTAAAATTACATTGTATGGGTATCTCTAGGATAGATTGGATAGAGATTGAGATAAATTGAATTAATTTATTAATCAGATAATTAATCAAATTAGTGCATACATGTTTATCTTAATAAAATAACTAATCAAAATGAATGTTATCCAGTTATTTTAAATGTATTTTCATTACACTAGTGGATGATCATAATATTATATTGGCCTATGTATGTGTATGGTTTCTTTTAATTTAATTATTTCATAGTTTTTTGTGATTATTTTATTAAATTAAATTTATGGAATGCAAGTGATCACTCCCACATTTTTATGTATAGGTTTATGTGTCCATGGTTTCTTTTATATAAATACCCTTTCTGGTTATCTTCACCTATTAGTGAAGTAAAAGTATTGTAATGATGGATATCTCAGGTTCATGAAGTTGGTTCAAGATAGAGCCAAGTTAAAACCAAACCAAAGAGACACACTAGACAAAGGTGGAATGATGCAAACTCGATCTCAGACTGACTCAATAAGTTTTTACCCTATGGATAATGGTTTTTTTATTATCTTCTCAATAAAAAAATCGCAAGTTAAATCTCATGATTATGCCATATTTTATTTATTTTATTTCTATCTATTGAAAGATTTATTTTATTGATGCAATATTGTGATCACATAAATAGATGAATTAATATGAAAATATGGAATTAAAATTAAAAGGATTATGTGTCAATATTTTATTATTATATGTTAAATCACTTAAGTGTAATCCACTTAATATTAAACAAGACATGTAAAAGATAAAATAAAAAAATAAAAAAATCTATTAGGTTAATATTAAATCATTATTCCTTCCATTATCTAGAGTAAGACAACCCCTAGTTAAATTTTCAGTTCAAGGAATAGTTAGGGGGTCTTTTAATTATCAAGTATTCTTAACTAAGATGATGGGTCGACTTAACCAAACTTATATTGAATTTAAAATTCATAGTATATTCAATACAGATTTGGAGTTAAGTGTTGAGGAAATTTGAGTCATGATTTCATAATTGGGGATTCCACTAAATGGAACAAGTAACTATGAGCCTACAGTTGGCAATATTGCCTACCTAAACACATTCTTATGGTTTTTAAGGCCATATTTTGAATCATAATGAGAGAAATATGGATACTTGATGCTATAATGTCTAAAGTAATGGGACATTCTAAGTTAAATGGTGAGGGTCATTGAGACTTGATATAATAATGGGAGACTTAATAAAATTAAAATTACTATGTTTCAAATAATTTGTAATCAATTAAAGTACTAATAATATGATCTCTTTTTATTATATAATAATAATAGGTCCATCAACCACATTATCCATGTGATCAATTCTAGAGAAATACCATATTCTAACTGGTAGTAACTTGTGGAAATGGTCTAGATGCTTACGGGTTGTGTTGCACCGTGAATAGAAATCTTACATGATAGAATCCCCAATCACTGATTTGTATACTAAAAAGGTAAGTGATGAGGAGTTCACTGTCTAAAAAACACATGAACGATGCACTATATGTTCAATTTTTAATGTTTTTATCTATGTCTAGTGAACTCATGAAGTCACATGAGAACATGGATTCCAATAGCATGATCTAGAATCTTTGTGATATTTATTAGGGGATATCTAGATAGGAATGATTTGTGATATTCAAGGCATGATTAATGAGATAACTTATAGAAGGTGCACCGGTTGGGCCTCATTTTTTCAAACTCATTAGCTACATTTAGCATCTAGAGGTTCTAGGGTTTAAGTTTTCTGAAGAACTACACATAGATCTCATTCTTCCATCACTCCCTTAGATATTCTCCAATTGGGTTGTAAATTTTAATATAAAAAACATAGAGAATCATATCTCATATCTTCTCACTCTAATTTTCCAAGTTGATAAGTATATAAATCATGAAACACCTTTGATTCTTATGGTGAATAAAAGTAAAATTCCATGTAAAGAGCTCTAATAATAACTTCAAGTCTAAAAATTCTTTACGGTGGCCTTCCAAGAATAGGTGGATCAAGGGGAAGTCCAGGGAACAATACATTTTTGATTTTTCATATATAAAGAAGGTCTATTGGAAGAAAAACTACACCTATAAAAATAAGTAAAAGGAATCTTCAGGTGTGTTTGTTATCAAGTTCAATTTATCAATTTATAAAAATTTGGTATTAGATATAGCATGTGGTTCTCACATATGTATTAAAATATAATATCCAAGTATATTTCAAAATATTTCTCATTGTGAGGTGAATTTATGAGTATCCAAAGGAGCCAGGATTTCTATTATGGTTATTGGATAATACCACCTCATGTTTCTAGTTAGAATGATCTTGGTTTTTAAAGATTTTTATTAGGCATTTTCAGTTAACACAAAAATTATTTCTATGTACAGACGTGAAACAGATGGATTTATTTTCAAAATTGGTAATGAGTAGTTCTTCTTTTACAATGAAAGAATTTTTTATAGTAATACAAATTTAAATAACAGTCTTTATGTGTTGGATTACATGAACCAAGTAATGTCAATCAATAACAAAATTATTTCAGATGACTCATACCACACCCAACTATGGAATAACTGACTAGGTTATGTAAATAAAAATTGTTTGACTAGATTAAACCAAAGTGGGTATTTTTTTCATTTAAACTAAAACCACTTAATATATGTCATGCATGTTTTACAAGGAAAAATGACACAATCATCATTTAGTGGAAAAGGTCAAAGGGCCACGAGGATTCTTGAGTTGGTTCATATCAATGTGTGTAGACCATTTATAGTGTAAGTTAGGGTTGAGTTCTCATACTTTATAACTTTTATTGATGACATTAGTATATATGGATATTTCTACTTAATGAGGGATAAATTAGATTCCTTTGACAAATTAAATGAATATAATAATGAAATTGAGAACCATATTAGTAATAAGATTAAGAAAATACACTCGTACACTGATATAGAATATCTTAATCAATAATTTATTGATTATTTGTGAGAGTTTGGTATTTTCTCTCTCCTAACTCCTATTTACACACCACAATGGAATGGTATAAGTGAAAGAAGGAACTGCACCTGGTTATAAATGATAAGTTAAATGATGAGTCACGTGATCCTTCCATTATTCTTTTTGGGATATGAATTATAGACAACATCATACATACTAAACTGAGTTATAACTAAAGTAGAAATCGGTATTTAATTTCAACTTTAGTGTGGAAATAAAATCATGTTATTGCATCCATGAGTGTGGGGTTGTGAAGCATTTTTTAATTCTATTTCTAGAAAAAACTTTCACATTGGGGAACTAAGTGTATCTTTATAGGGTACCTAAAAAACTAAAGAATATGACTTATATGATCTGTTACATAAGAAAATTTTGGTTAACAGGCGTTCCACCTTTCCTTAAAGGGAATGCATCTTTAAAGGAGATAAAAAATTGAGATAGACTTCAATAAAGTCTAGGATCAAGGTACATAAGATTTGTAACAGGAATATATTCTATAAAGACTTGTGGAAAAGGATGTTCTAGAGGCACAAGTACTATACAGGAGCATGAGAGGGGTTAAAGAACTGGAATTATGTGGTTCTCTATTCATTGATGATGGTGATTCATTATTAGTAGATGATAATAATACTATAACCTACAAGGATTCATTAATTTTCATAGAAGCTATCAAATGGAAAGAAACTATGAATTCTAAAATAGATTACATGTACCAAAACCACATCTAGGTTTTGGTAGATCCTCTATTGGATGTAAATATCATTGGTTCTAAATGGGTATCCAAGAAGAAACTTGAAATGGTTGGAAAAGTTAGTACCTATAAGGAATGATTTGTTTCAAAGGGGTTCAAACATCATCAAGGTGTGAACTATAACAAAACCTTTTTTCTATTTGTTATGCTAAAATTGATCAGACATAAAATTTCTATAACACCTTACCATGACTGTAAGATTTGGAATATGGAAGTCAAAATATATTTCCTTAATTGGAAGCTTCAAGAGGATATCTACATGACACAAGCATAAGGTTTTGTGATGTGTAAGGATGTAAAAAAGGACTACAAGTTTCATAGGTATATTTATGGATTAAAGTAAGCATCCAGGTCATGGAATGTTCAGTTTCATAAAAAAATAATGTGAGCCTTTTGTTTATAATAGTTTAGTGGGAGTGCGTCCATTTTCCTAATACTTTTTGTTTATGACATACTAATTATTAGAAGTGAAATACTTATTTTATTGTATGTTAAGTCCTGGTTAGAAACTTGTCTCTCCGTGAAGGACTTTGGTGAATTAGCATATATCTTTGGGATCAAGATCCATCATGATAAATCCAATAGGCTTCTTAGATTGAGTCAAAGTATGTTTTTTGACAAGATAATGGAGAGATTTAGTATAGAACAATCCACTAGGGGATTGTTTCCAGTGTCACATGGTATTCATCTTTCCAATAAAATGTGCCCTCAAACACATGAGGAAATACAAAGGATGGAAATGATTCTAGGTGCATCAGTGATTAGGTTATTCATGTATGTTATGATATGTAAATTTTAGATGTTTATTATGCCTTAAGAATGGTATAAATATATAAAGTTGACCTAGGTGACTACTATTGGATGGAATTCAAGACTATCCTTAAATATCTGAGGCATACTAAGGATATGTTTCTGGTCTATAGAGGAGATGAGGAACTAATCATCTAGGGATATGTAGATACTATTTTACAAAAAAAAATCAAGGAGATCTAAAATCATATTTTGGAAATATCTTCACTCTCAATAGAGGTTTTTTGAACTATAAGAGATCAAATAAAGTCATGAAAAGTCAATTCTGTAGTGAATTATGGGTACATTACAGCTTCTAAGGTAGCTAAAGAAGTGGTTTGGATTCATAACTTCATCTAAGATCTCAACATAGTTCCTAGTATTAAAGACCATATCACACTCCATTGGGGTAATACTGTAGTAGGGACTCTTGGAAAGGATCCATGGTCACATCTAGGGATGAAACAAATACTTCAAAAATATCGTCTCTTGAGGGATTTTTCTTATAGAGTTGACATCATAGTAAACAGATTTTTCATGAAGGACAGCATGAAAAACCCCTTAACTAAAGCCTTGGATCAGTGGAAACATTATCACCATGAGATATCTAGTGGGATAAAATTCATTATCAGTTGGCTTTAGTCCAAGTGGGATTCTATTGGAGTTGGTGTCCTAGAACCAAATTTTTGAACTTTAGATTTCATGTATATTCAAAGTGGTGAATATTAATTAAATACCTTATTATATATTATTCATTATTCTGTGTGGCTTTAATGTAATAATGTTCTAGAGTATATGTCACATTGAAAAGGTCATAATGGTTACCTCCTATGATGATAGCCTTGTAATATCATGATGATATTCTTAAACTTTGTTTTATGGTCAGATAATATTCTATGATCGGACACATAGTATGTTGATTATTAGGTATGAGTACTCATAAGTATATGAGACTTTGTCTCATGAAGTTCCCAATTGGTAATCTCCAAGATGATAGATTATGAGAATAGACCTTCCTGTAGGGAATCCACATGTTTATGTGTAATTGGATATTCCTATCTACAAGAATGTGTAATGATCCTTAGTTTAATATTGTTATTAATTCATATTGTGACTCGCGCACTTTGATGTATTATAGTAAAGTGTGATAGCATATGATCGTGGTGAGTTTGGTTGCATTGGGTGTGTCATGAATGGGATGTTAATAATGAATAAGACAAGGAAATAATTGTTCCTTCCATATTTATAAAACTTGATATCCCATCCCATGGATTGAAATGGAATTGTTACATTAAATTACATAGTCATAGTGTATTGTTTATTTCATTTTAGGTAGTTAAAGACAAACATATCAATCTTATAAGTTGATGGCATGGGTGTGTAACCTATTTGATGAGATATCATGAAAAAGGGTTTATATTACATAGTGAGTGTTCGTATGTGGTTTTTTTCATTATAAAATATATTCTTCCTTTGTGGGTGTCTTGACCCGTTACTATACAGTAATATTTGATCTCAGGCAAGCCGACCCAATTCCATTGAGGAAGAGGCTTGGAGGGGAATGCACAAATTGTTTCCATTAATCTTAGTTAAATAATATTTATATTTAACAATTGGAATAAATATTATTCTATAGACCAAGAAATAATATTTATTCAATGTTTATTAAATAAACAAAAATAATAAATAAATATTTTTTTGCAAGGTAATTGTATAATTATGTGAATATATGATATTTATTTATCTCTTATGGTTCACACTGTAATAAACAATTTATTTTGTTATGTGAATATTTAATAAATATTTATTTGTTAGATTTTGATTAGAATATTTATTTATTGAATGAATGAATAATATGTATTTAAATATTTATTTGATAATTCAATACATGTTAAGGAATATGAGCGGAACAAATTTTTTTCGATGATAAATATTGTATTTACCAGTTTGTAAAATAAATATTTATCATTGTGCAGGTTAGAAGACACCATAAAATAAAATAATATTATTATTTTATTAGATGGCATGAGATTTCTTTTGGGTTTAATGTATTATTAAGTCACTTTGTTTAATTAATTAAATATTATACTCTAACCTTAGGTTTATAAATAAACTTCTATATCGATCGGAGAAAGGTTAATTGTTGTACACAACAATTTCCTATCAGTGTAGCATCCCAATGTGAGATTCACTAAAATAGTGTCCCAAGCTGATTGGTCACTAGGTCTCAAGTGCACCTCCCCATATGTCAGAGGCTTCTAATTAGTAGTGAGAGTCGAATAGAGGTATAGTGGGGAGACTATATCCTCTATATTAGTAATAAATAGATCATAATAAATAATAAATAATGGCATTGAGATATAATAATAAATTAAAATCAATAGTTAATAAATAAATGATCATGCTTCAATATATAGATAGACATAAAGTAGGTGATATATACGTATAATAGGTAAATATAAAAATAAAATACTCAGTAGCTATCTACAATAGAAACATGAGCACTAGCTTAGTCCTCTGCTCTCATAATCCATCCTAGCCTGGAATGATAACAGCAAGCAATAACAATTTAGGAACCTGATCCTGTAATCATGAGATCTGTTTGGGTACCCCAATGTAATGGTGGCCTGAACAAGGTGTGATACATAATCCGTAGGCCACCACCAATGATGTCTAAAGCTATCAAGTTTGTGCATATAAAATATTCAGTGTGAAGTTATATAAAAAATAAAGTAGTGCAGTAAATATAAATATAAAAGGTTAGGCTCAAGTTCTTTAAGGACACGTAGTCGACCATACCTTCTTCAGCCTAAGGTGAAATGTCTCTCAACATATGTCAACATATATATATGTACATACATAATATGTCTACAAAGATATACCTATACTGGTGTGGACCTATGTCTTAGTTCCCATGAGTCTACATAATAATATCATATATACATACATATATATATATATATGAATAGATTAGTAGCACCAGCAGGACCCGAGGTGTGACTCAAGAATCCACATATGATCATGTGGGTTTAATGCTATAAAGGAAATTCATGCCTGTAATATCCTAGTAAATGAATTATTGAGGACAACCTGTCCCATTGTTCTTGTTGAATAATAATAAAATGGAAGTTCTTATAATTAATGGGTCATAAGCCCGACATCTAAAGACAATATATGGAAATTATGTTCATCATCCTACTCATGGGTGTGATCTTCATGCTCCACATCCTAATAGAGGGGGCCTGAGATTTCATATCCAACTACCCAAAGTGATATGAGACACCATACCCATCATCCTTGACCTGGGGGTGTGAAATACCATGCTCAATGACCCTAACTAAGGTCCCTCGGTCATAATTCATTATAGGGTAATCCCAATTGCCCTATGACCCCTTAGATCAATGTTCTGTAAAGAGGAATATGACATCACTCAAGGCATAGTGGACCCTTCTTAGTATAATTCATGTTATTATTTAAATATTTTCCATACTATAAAACAGGGACAAGTAATACAACCCATTCCACAATCGGTTCAATTTATACAACTAGGACACTTTATTTATAAATCACAAGAAGGCGATGGAAAATACCCATTCCATAAGATACATCACCACACATAATCAATCAATTCACTTTTTGATTTATAAAACAACACACCTTAAAAGGTTGATTTATTATAAAACAAGATATTTTCAACAATCAATTCACTTTAATCATCTCATTCAAGTGGAATAATTTAATACACCAAAAAGGTGATTCAAATCATAAAAAACCCATTATATTAACATCATTTAAATTAACACACCTCGAGGGTGGTCTAGTCATAAGGAAGATAATGATAATCCTTATGAGTAATTATGTGAACCTACCGAAAAGGGGTGATTCAGGTTGAGGTCATAACCTCCAACCATATTAGGGGGTTTAATATTTATTCAAGATTTATTAAATGAAGACAAATAATAAATAAATATTTTTTTGCAAGGTAATTGTATAATTATGTGAATATATGATATTTATTTATCTCTTATCATTAGAATTATAATAATAGTTAATTAATTATTAAATAAATAATTTATTTAGTTATGTGAATATTGAATAAATATTTATTTGTTAGATTTTTAATAGAATGTTTATTTATTGAATGAATGAATAATATGTATTGAAATATTTATTTCATAATTAAATAAATTTTAAGTAGTATGTGTATACCAAAAAAAATCGGTGATAAATATTTTATTTACCAGATTGTAAAATAAATATTTATCATTGTTCGAGTTTGTGCATGCCATAAAATAAAATAATAAGATTATTTTATTAGATAGCAAGAGATTAATTTTGGGTTTAATATATTATTAAGTCTCTTTGTGTAATTAATTAAATTTTATACTCTAACCCTAGGTTTATAAATAAATTGTTATTTCATTTGGATAAAGGTTGATTGTTGTGCACAACAATTTCCTCTTAGTGTAGCATCCCAAAGTGAGAGTTGCTAAAAATGTGTCACGGGCCGGTTGGCCACTAGGCCTCAAGTGTTCCTCCCCATATGCCAGATGTTAGTGGGGGTCTAATAGATATACAGTGGGGAGATTATACCCTCTATATCAGTAATAAATATAGCATAAGGAATAATAAATAAAGGCATTGAGATATACTAATAACTGGAAATTAATAATAAATGAATAAATGGTCATGCTTCAATGTATAGATAGACACATAGTAGGTGATACATACATATAATAGGTAGATAAACAAATAAAAGACTCAGGAATAATCTCTAATATCTTCATGAGCACTAGCTTGGTCCTCTTCTCCCATACTCCATCAAATCCTGGAATGATAATAGCAAGAAAAAACAATCCAGGAACCTAATTCTGTAATCACAAGATCTATTTGGGTAACCTAGTGCAATGGTGTCATGAAAAAGGTGTGATGTATACTCAGTAGGCCACCACCAATGATGTCTAAATCTATTGAATCTATTCATATAAAAGAATCAGTGTAAAGCTATATCAAAAATAAAGCAGTTTAGTAAATATAAATATAACAATTCGGGCTCAGGTTCCTCAAGGACACCTAGCTGACCATACCTTCTTCAGCCTAAGCCATAATTTCTCTACACATATGATTACATATAGAGGAGATATTTATAATCATGATTTTCAAAGAATTGAAGGAATATTATCTCTATGAAGGTTTGACCCAAATTTAGTAAATATGGTGTCTATAGCTTTAGTTCATATGAATAGGACCATAATATCATGGAAACAATGGATGATATGTTATCAAATGATCAAGGTTATTTCAATATTATTTGAAAACATAGAGAGGTAAAATGTGTAAACCATGGTCTTAGAGGATTTCAGGTCGAGAGAAAAAATATGGGACAAATATATAATGGATGAATTCTTTAAAATATGGGTTCATGTATATCATCATCAGAGTTTAAAGAGGACAAAAGAAGATTCTACTAAGAACAAAGTCACCACTGTTTGAAAAACACATTATGGTGGATATATTATATAGGGCCAGCTAGGGTGTATATTGTATAGAAAAACAGTGGAATCATTTGGTTGAAAGGCCCATTATGTAGGTGAATTTTATGCAAGTCCACCTAGGGGAACATACTACATAGTCAAGAAAAAGAGTTCTCAAGTATCAGAAACTCTTCCACCAGAAACTGAAGAAAGACTATGAAGATATGAAAGTTTTTAAGTTTAAGAGTGTGAAATGAAAAATAGGTGATGTTCAATGCATAGGATAAATATTTGAATCAATATTGGCCTTGAGTTTTGAGTCCCTTACATAGACCTAACTCATATGTATAATGGGAATATATTTTGTTTCCTTAGTGGGCTCTCTAAGGAGGGGACCTAAAATAAAGGGATCCTACATGGATTTTTAATTGTATGTGAGAGATGGGGAATTTTCTTTTATCTCGTAGCTGGAACTAAGATTTAAGTTTTATTTTACACTATGTATCTCAATAGGATGAGTATCAATCCATATCTAGTTCTTTGGGTACTGTGTATTTTATCGTCATGTGGTGAGGACATGAAGTTATTCTGATGTGAAAAGGAATATTGCGGGTAGAATAGAGAATAATACCCAAGTGTCACTACATATCATGGTGAAGAAATAATAAATCCACATGTAGTTCTTAAATAATTGTTCCCTCACTCTAATAAAACTCACAAGTGAGGGATAATAGGGGTTTTCTAAATACAGGTTCATACATAAGATGGAAATTCGTATTGAATCTCATCATGTAGATCTGATTCATACATGGGAGAAGAAATGCATTAATCGAATGATGTTGTCGGTAGGTCCAAGATTTGAAAGTCCGGACATTGCTATGTATCTCATATGGTTAATAATCAAGCCAATTCCCATGCAGTTTAATGTCTTGTGGTGAGGACGAAGGTGAACTGGCATGAAATGACTAAATATCTCATAAAAATGAGAATCAAAACACTGATAGTTTTTTTAAGGAGATCATGTAATTTATTATCATGTGATGAGGACATATAAACCAAAATAGGAATTGAAATACCTTATTTATGCAGATAAGTTCTTTAACCAATTCATAAGCCCATGTGAGTTGTTCTCGGTGTGAGGAACAAGGAGTGGTTAAAGTTATCTTCTACAACACAAGTTATAACAAGTGAAGGATAAGGGTGTGATAATTATATGGTGTCTGAGCTAGGTTATTGGACTTGGTCATAACAAAGAT
Source organism: Viscum album (assembly GCA_963277665.1). NCBI lineage: Eukaryota > Viridiplantae > Streptophyta > Magnoliopsida > Santalales > Viscaceae > Viscum > Viscum album. The sequence continues at coordinate 282,074,361 of OY728125.1, forward strand.
AACATTTCTTTTATCCCAAACTTCTTTAAGAGGTATTGCCTCAACCCATTTAGAGAAGAAATCAATAGCAGTAATAATATACTTGAATTGATTAGCCATAACTAGAGGATAGGGTCCTACTATATCCATTCCCTATATAAGAAATGGCTAGGAGTATTTAGATGTATGTAGAAGCTCTAGGGGTTGATGAATGAAGTTGGAATGTATCTGGTAGGGATGACACTTCTTAGTGAAATCTGTGTAATATTGTGTCATTGAAGGCCAAAAGTATCCAAGCCTTCGGATTTGATCATAAATCTTATGCCCAGACTGGTGATCACCACATGCTCTTGCATGTAATTATTTCATGATAGTCATGATTTCATCATCATCAAAGCATTTAATAAGAATTCCATATAATCCTCATCTATAAAGGATCTTCTGATGATCTGGTCAATCATAAAGAGTGAAATTAATTTCTCGTCACTGGATCTATTCTCTTTTAATTTTGTCTAGTGGAAGTACCCCATTTTGGAGATATTCTATGATGGGTGTTAACCATCCCATGGTATGACCATATAACTCGGAAATGGTACTGATTGCATTTATTTCCTATATTTTGATTTGAAAAAAAGTTGAAACCACTCAACGATGAGAAATGCTAAGGATTGTTTCATCCTGGTTTGGATCTGCCAAGGTTGTGGCTACATTTTCCAATGCATCGGCTTAAAAATTTTGTGACTGTGGGACGTAAGACAATATTGGATCTATGGGTAATTTTTCCATTAAACCTCGAACATAATCACATTGGGGGATTAGTTCTTCTTTTCTAATGGAATAATCCCCATTGATTTTTTTGATTACCAATTATGAATCACCTTTCACCTCTAGGTAATCCAATGGTACTTGTAGTGCTAGTTCCAGGCCTACAATGAGATCTTAATATTCTGCTTCATTGTTGGTACCACCTTTTGATAATAGAAAGGAATATAGAAAAATTATCTTCTTTGGGGATATAAGCATAATTCCTAGCCCAAATTTTTAAGTTTAGGGTTTTTCATTATCTTCCCCGTTGGACTTCTAGAAGCACCATTGGTACGCGCGTCGCAACACGTGCAAATTTGAAAATTTTTATAACCAACTGGTTACTGTAAAAGTGGAGAGCAGGGTCGAACCACAGAGAGCACGGAATCTAGTTCACTAAAAATGTTTTGTTGGACAATGTTTAGATAGACAAAGGTTGAGGGAATTCCTATTTTTTAGTTTTTTTTTTTTAATAAAACTAAAAGGTGAGAAGACAAAAGATAAAAAGAAAATTGTAAATGAGAATGATGATGGACTCTAAATCAACAAAATGTGTCAGGGATGCTGATGTCGTAATTAAATTGCTACGCAGTCATGCAAGGTATTCTTTAAAGTGATTAAATATTTATTCTGTTTAATTATCACCAGTTCTGAAAATATAAGCATTTTTTAGATGATAAATTTAAATTTCTTAATTCATTTAAGGTCCCGTTCTCTGGTTTCATAAATAAATTAGAAAACTCGTTCAAGTCTCGAACTAAACGGCGAAATGACACAACCCATTTCTCACAAAGTTGTGTCACCAATTTGCACTTACCATCGATCAACGCGGTTTACCTTCTCGGACCGCCGCGTCAACTTATTATTAAAATGGATAGTTTTAATTTTAGCAGTTAATTTAGTGCAAAAATAATTTAAACAGATAAACATTCAATTAAAATAAATTTAATTCACAATTAACCACCAAAAAATATCATTACATGGCATGCACAATAATTTTTATTACTTGATCAAGATCCCGACACTAAGAAAATCACCCCGACATCATGACTGAAATAATAAACATTCTAATAAAATGATATATCATTGAAATAGCACCGCGTTACCGAATAAATGATCATGTCAGTCTCTATTTTCGTCGTGTGCAGCAACCCTCAGCACGTGATGACGTCGCACACCAACGGCGTGCCCACCATAACAAAGGATATGAGTGATGAAGTGGATGATGTTCAGATATTGGTTGGCTCCTCGAATGGCAGTGACTAGTGCGTGGATTCTGGTCGGATGCTGGTCGGATGCTGGTCGGCTCCTCGGGTGGCGGTGACCGGTGCACTGCAAAAACCAGATGTGGGGTGAAGGGAAGGGAAGGGTCAACGGGGTGCAGGGTATTTGAACTGGATAGGGGAGGTGCACGGTGGGTCCAGTGGGGCTGGCGGGGTGTGGGTTCAGCGAGAGAAGGAGAGAGGATGGGAGGAAAAGGGTTAGGCAGGGGAGAGGGGAGGTCGGGAGAGGGGTGTGGGTTCTGGTAGGGAGAGTGGGGCGTGACGGGGCGTGTGTGAAGCTGGGGGTGCAGGCGAGTGGGAGCAGTCGGTAAGGGGGTGCGGGGCGAGAGAGAGGGTAGGCACGGGGGTAGGGGGTGCGGGGTGAGAGAGAGGGGAGGTAGGGGGTGGTGGGTAAAAAAAAGGAGAAAGGGAGAGGGAGGGCGGCAGGAGAAGGGGAGATAAAATGGGGAGAGGGCCGAGGGATTGGAGAGAGGGGGTTTAAAAAAAGAGTGTGGTGTGGATAGAGAGGGGAGCGGGTCAAGGGGGTAGGGGGTAGGGGGTAGGGGTAAAAACAAATTCAAATTTCAGATTCAAAATTTAAAAATAAAATTCAATAAAAAAATTTAAATGTTAATAATAAAAAAATACTAATATCAAATAATAATAATAATAATATAATTAAATATATAAAATTCTAATTAACTATAAACAAAAATAATTAAAAGAAATTTTAATGAAACTAATACTAATAGAGTTAATTAAAATATATAAAATTAATATAAACTAATAAAAATACTAAAATACTAATATCGATATATAAATTAACTAAAAATTATCAAAATAACTAAATTACTATAAAACTATAAAAATAAACTAAAAATATAAAAAATGGTTAAACTAATTAATTAAAACTAAGTTAGAAAATTATAAAAATACATGTAAAAATCCATTTACATCAACCATAAAAGTACATTTCCCATATTCAAGGACTTTCTTGAATAGAGAAGATTTCTTCATCAAGAAATTCAATATTCAATGATGTCTCTTATGTAGACAGTTTCTCAATAAGAAAATATACTAAAGATTGGCCTTTTACTTCTTTCTGAGGCACAAAATGTATATCAAACTGTTGCAGAATAACCATCCACCATTCCAGACATCCTATAAGCATAGGATGACTGGGGATAAATATGAGGGGGTTATTGTGAGATACCAAGTGGAACTCATGATGCTGCAAATAGTTTCACAATTTCTGAACTACAAATATTAATGCTAGGCATCTTTTCTCAATATTTGAATATCGATTCTCTGCATCGATCATGGTTCGACTAAGATAGTAAAGGTTGTTTCCATTCCCAACATCATTATTTTGTGCAAGGATGGTTCCCAGTAATCGCTCTAAGGCCATCAAATAAATAATGAGAGGCTTTCCTTCAACAGGTGGCATCAATACTGGTGGGATTAAGAGGTATTTCTTGAGAATTTCAAATGCTTCTTGGCAGTCATTGGTCTACTAATATGTGACCCCTTTATTTATCAATTTCTTGAAGGGAAAACACTTTCTTGTAAAATTGGATATGAAGCGTCGGATATAGGACAAGTATCCTTAAATTCCTCTTAATTCATTCAAGTTTCAAGGAGTTGACATGCTAAGGATATCCTTAGTCTTCTCAGGGTCAACTTTGATGTTGTGATGGTGTAAAAAAATTTGATAACTTTCCCCAAGGTTACCCCAAAAGCACATTTCAAGGGGTTCATCTTCAAATTATGTTGTCGAAGCTTGCTGAATATGGTCTCCAAATCAACCAAGTGATTAGAATTTTGTCTGTAATTAACCACTAGATCATCCACATATCATTCTATGAATTCCCCTAACAAAGGTTTGAAAATATAATGCATTTCATGTTGATATGTCACACCAGAATTCTTCAAGCCAAAGGGCATTACCCGATAGAAAAATATGCCTTGAGGGAATCTAAAATCTATAAATTCTTCATTTTATGGGGATATTCAGATTTAGTTATACCTATAGTATCCATCCATGAAGGATAGAGCTTCATAGCTAGCGGTTTCATCAATAAATAGTTCTATGATTGGAACCGGAAATTCATCTTTGGGAAAATGCTGGTTAAGATATCTGAAATCAATAAAAACTCTAATTTTACCATTCTTATTTTTCACTGGGACAATGTTTTCCAACCATTTGGGATATTCTACCGCCTTGATAAATTTATCTTTGATAAGATTATTCACTTCAGCCTCAATTATAGATGCATGAGTTGGGTGTGTTCTTCTTACCGCTTACTTAAATCCCCGGCGCTCTTTTGGAAAACCCAAATTATGAGTGGCCACATTGAGATCAAGGAATAGAATTTCTATATAGTTCCAAGAAAATAATACTTGGTGTTTCTTTAGAAATTAAGTATATACCTATTTCTCTTTAGAAGTCATGGGCGTACTAATTAGAGTGGGGTGTGGATCTTCCTATGTACCCAAATTTATTTCTCTGAGCTCATCCACAGTGGTGTAGAAACCTTTCTCGAATGTTGTAGGGGAATCCCTAAGATATTCATATTTTTCCTCTTCCTCACTTTTCACTTATTTTGTTTCTTATTTAAGGGTATCTGATGAAGAAAGACACTCACATCTAGGTGAGGAGTCAGTATTAGGAAATCCTGAAGAAGAAGAAGAAGACGCAACCATTTCTGACCCTACTGATGATAAAGGGTCTTCTGGGAGCATTGAAATGAAAATGATGGGTTTGGAATTGACATAACTTTTTTTCCATTAACATGATGACTTATTCCAACCTGGTTGATGAAGTAGATACTTGCTGAAGTTCAGGGGATGGAATGAAGACATCTCCACTTAGTCTTCCACCACTTTTTAGTAAATCAATAATTTCTTCCATGCTGTTAGGCTCAATTTACACAATCAAAATTATGGAATTTACTAGATGAGCACTTGGATTTGGGTCTACTCTTTCAATTTTATTGATATGGATCACTTAATCTACATTTAGATGCTTGAATGGGTTGGATGGGATCTTTTCAAGACTATTCGAAGCATTGATTCTTGTTATATGTTTTTTCACAGACCTTGTTCCCTTTGTGTGATAGAACTTTGCCTCAATATATTGATATTCAAAAGATTTGAACAGGGCCTTGTCAACGTGAAATGTCCCAATTTAACCATTGAATCAATACTTGAGACATTGGTGGTATGATGAAGTAATGGTCACTTGCTTATGTAACCAAGGCCTTTCAAGCATAATGTTGAAAGTTGTGTCCGGTCAGGAAACCATGAAATCTGAATTAGATACATGATCCCCAAACTGAGTTCTGAGTGTAATGTCTCTTAGAGATTCTTGTTCATTCTTGTCATAACCTTACAAAATCAAAGTGGAGGGAGATAAGTCAGATTTAGTTAACCCCAACTCACAAAGTGTGAAGATGGGAATGAGGTTGAATCCTAACCCATTATCAATGAAGGATCGTCGAATGTATGTATCACTAACTTTTATAGATAAATACAAAGTCTAGATGTTTCCATATACAACATCATCCTCATCTTGATCCGTGAAAGATATAACTGCATGAAATTTTTCAGGGTCATTCGCTATATGGTAGACTTCAGCAGCAGTAAACTCATTTTCAAACTCTTGAGGACTTGAAAAAGCCTCAATAAGTTCTTTCCAAAGGTCTTTTGATAGGCTCAAAGAATCCAGTATTGACAAATTGGTTGTTAATTTGGCTAGTTGTTTTAAATCATCATACTTCTAGTCCAAAGGCCTGTATTTTCTAGCATGGATATGCGGTTTTGTATATTCCTTGAAAGTTAATTATCCTAATGTAGATGCACCATATTTCGAGGCAGAGGCTAGAAATACTTCTTCTCTTATTGGGTTAGGCTAACTGGGTATGCCCACATTCCATGAAAGTGGTGGTATAGCCTCTAATCGGACTTCTAATATAATCATGTCGAGGCTCATCCTGCCATGTGTGGGAGAGTTCCCTTGTTTTTTTTAAGCCCACTGAAGGGATCTCCCACAAGTTTTTTCTACATAAACTGTTCAATCAGGGGTATAATTAAAATAGTGTCTTCTAGCACACCCACATATTTAGTTGTTTCCTCTACCTTGACTTTTTTCCCTAGTTCCCCAATCAAGTATAGAGAATTTAGGTTCATAACCAAAATCATTATTTTCATAGGGTTCTGTTAAGTGGATAATGTTAACAGAACCGAAGATCAACTCCTCATATGATAAAAATTCTTCCTGAAAGGTCAGTTTTTATTGTCCCATTTAGAAGAGAAATGCCCATGATTTTGAGTCATATGGCATGAAATTTTCCAAAGTCAATCATAACTTTGGTTTTAACATGATCTCATCTTCTTCTGACTATTATTTACCTTTTTGATCATATTTCTTCTTGAGGATTGGCCTTTGGAGGACTAATATTTTGATAAATATGGATTGGTTGCATCGAAAGTGGTAGGAGGCACATTCGGTTGTTTCAACTATGTTCGTAGAATGTAATGAGTTCGATTTATCATTTTCCTAACCATCCAATCGTCAAACTTTTGTGAATTCTTGATTTTTACTTTCTTTCATTCGACTTCTTCCTCTGGATCAGTAATAGTAACACATGCTGCCTGGGATAATGAACTTTTTAATATCACTTGTCTAGATTCCACCATCTTTTTTAGGAGATCATTGAAAACAAAACACTCTCGGATGGGCTTCCCCAACATTTTATGGAAGGGACAGTAGTTTTGTAGGTCCTTATCTTCTTCTTTGTTTGGTTTCTTGGGCCTTGGAAACTAGACTAAGTTTTTTTCCAAGGATAAAATGAAGTAACCAGAAACCTATTCATTCAGAAAATAATAGAATTTGTTCTTTAACTCCTCAAAATATCTTCACCTTTGATATTTTTTATCATCTTGATGAGGTAGTCATTGTTGCTGATTCTTGGGAGGAGGATCCCTACGGTATGATGAGGGGTATGAAGTAGAAGCAGATATAGGTTCTTTCATAAGTGTAATTGTGGTAGCCTTTTCTTTTTTTATTCTTCTTCCTGGAGCTGATGGGATTTCACAAGACTTAGATTTGGCTTCTATAATGGAATTCTCCACTTGTTGGGCAATTGAATCAAGGTATCAAAACCCTCCTATGTATTTCATAGGGATTAGTGATGTGTACAACCCATCATGAAGATTTTCCACACATATTGGAAGTAACTCTAATTAAGGGAGTGGTGGGTTTAAGGAATATGTTAGTCCTTTAAATCGATCAATGAAATCTAATAACATTTCATTCTCCCTTTGTTTTCAATTCTTAAGATCAAAAACGGTTGTCTTCTATAGCATTGAGCTGAATTGGAAAATGAATTTTTGATGAAGGTCTTCCCATCAAATAATTGATCGTGACTGCAAACTTGTATACCATAAATAGGTCGGGACTTATAATAATTGCACAAAACATATAATCTTTACTGCTTCTTATTGTTGAGGGTTCCCCATAATAGGATCATAGCAAGACACAAAATGCGTTAAGTGCTGCTCCAGATATCCTGAACCATTAAAGATTGGAAATGTGGTATTCTAAATGTTTGGTGGGGTGGGATTGGATCTACCCATTCAGGGTAAGACTTATTTTTTTGTTGTATAGGTGTGCATCATACTTATGTAGCTTCTAATCAAGTAGTTAATGAATTAATGGTATTCATAATCATTTGAGGAATATCTGGATGAGTTGGGACCTGTATAGGTACAGCAGTTGGAGCTTGAATAGGTGTAGAAACTGGAAAGACCACTGGTGGCAGTGCTACTGGTATTTTTCTTGGATAACCCATGAAGATAGTCCATTAAGGATGTACTTGACCATGTTCTAGTTGTGTTCCCAATTTAGATAATTCATTATCCACATCATTAGTTGCAACAAACCCTCTTTTCTGAGGAGCTCCTACTGAAAGTGCAAGATGTGTATTTTCTTGCGAAGCATGTCTAGAAAGAATGCTGCTTTGAAGTAACTCTACATTGAGTCTTCTCAAATCCTTCATCTCCACCTATTGTTGGGAAAATCTTTCTTCAAGAGAAAGATATTGACCTTCTCTAGTGGAAAGTGAGACATGATCTAACCTTTACCTTTCCCCTTATTAGGTTCCTTTCAAAGAGGTGGATGATGATTGTTCAATGAAATACCTAGATTCTGGGTAAGCCTTTGATTTTGGGTATGCACACCTCCTTCATTTTCTTCAATTTGTAGCATAATATGAATAATAACTTCATCCTATGACTCCCCTGAACTGGACTTATTTTCTATAGGATTTTCCATAATTGCATTAATGACATTCACTGACGCATAATACATTAATGACATTATATTAACATTATTGTAAGATCTCCTTATTCCTCATCCTCCATGATACTTTATTATCCTATTTTTTGGTTTCCCAATAACTATTTGATGGATAATAATCTGAATGGAATATTCAGATAGCTTAGTTGTACATTCACTTTGTGGCTTCTTCCCTAATCTAGAGAAAACTGACTTCTGTTTAGAAGGGGATTGTGGATGTGAAAAATCTGCCAGCCTTGTAGGTTGGGGATGCTCTTATTCTTCTTCCTAAACCCTTTGGGATCTGTTTTTTTACTCTAAATGTTGGATTAAAAAATCCCCCAACCCTATGGGCTATGGTGGTTCCTGAACTTCTATGGCCGATATCATCGCAACCACTCTTCTAATTTTCTGAATTTTGGTCTGGACATTGGATGGGTGCATTATCTGACACCCACTTAAATTACCTATTTCAAAAGACCATTGTACTATTTCAGACATTTATATGATCTAATGGCTGACATCCTCTAAGAGAGAAGCTTGCTCCATGTTTTCAGATGCTTGATGCAGAAGCATCTCAATATCTTTCTCTCTTTAGGCCTGACTTTGGTGAAAACTAATCAAGGCATGCTCTTGTTGACCATCTCTTAAGTCTTGAATAGAATTTGTTTGTTGTAGCTATCCTGAGTATATAACATTTCATGATACCACTTTTGATTGGATTTACTTGTTTTGAGGTATAGTAAAATGAAATTCTCCATGTACCCCCCATCCTCTGATGTGAACACCATATACAGTTTCTGTGATCAATTATCACAACCTCTTTAAGGAATTGAGGCATGTATGTTGAAGGGACTCATATTGCTTCTTAATCTTTGGATGTTGGGAAACCTAGAGATATGCCAAGTCAATTTGGAATTGCAACCCTTGTATTACCTTGACATGACTTTGATATTCATCGTATGGTAATACTTTGGATTTAAGATGATGAAGAGTCTTCCATATGTTAATTCAAATATCATGAATACAATATTCTACCATTATTTCTAGAATTTTGTATTGAGAGGTTACCAAAGGACAAAACATGACTGGTATTTCACCCTTATCTAGTTGTTTTCTCATATTCACCATATCCTCTTCAGATTTTTCTAGAGGTTTCTCAACTTGGTCCAACCAAAGTGGATGCTTCTCAATTGTTTTATCACAAGCAATGGGATCAGTCGATGTTTCCTCTATTATATTAGAAGGAAAATGACCCAAGGGAGGTTCAGAGAATGAACATTTCCTTGGGTTTTCTTCTGGATAAGAAATTATTTCACCTTCTAAAAATAAGTAATTAGACATGACTAACCTTATATTTTCAAGTGACTTAAGATATTAGGGCTTTATCATCGCTACATTTTTAGTTGGAGAATTTTATTGACAATGAGAAACACTACTGCAGAGAGAACCTTCACAATGAATGTCATCATGGTGAGGACCACCATGGTGGATTATAGTAAGGGATAAATCCTCTTTCTCCTTGGTCTTCTAGCCACACAGAGGGTTTTTATGGCTCTCATCGAGAGATAGGTTCTCTAGATTGAATGAATTTTCATGAAGAAAACCTTTATAATGAAGTATCTAATGAGTAGCATCAAAATTACTACTACTAATCCCATAATTTGTTAATGGGAGTGTAGGATATTGAGATGAAATAGATAAATATCTGAGGGATTCAAGAACTCTAACATTAAGAGGATACAGATCACAAATCGACTCTTGATTCTCCAACTGTTCTTGGTGAGACTTCTTCTTAAATGATCTCTTATGCATAGTTGGGCCACTTGCTGGGAAAAGTGGTTATCATTAGTAGGCATATGTGCCTTCTTTGGAGAGTTTATTAGAACAGACCAATTATCTCTAATTGTAATGGGTGTATATTCCCTATTTGGTTATCCGTATGATATGGGGGGTATGCCCCATAACCCCCTAGACTAGAATAGAAGTTTGTATCTTCTTTGAGAAGGAATACTGATGATTCATCCCAGGTGTGAGGATAAAACTATGTGTTCATCCCTCTAGTACTACTAAAGTTTTTGTTATGATATTTTTGAAAGCTTCTAGGATATGAGTAGGAATTTGTGTCTTCCCTTTGACCATTTCCAAAATGCGTTTGGTGACTTCAGTAGACAGAATGGGAATATACATCCATTCCATATTTAGAGTATGTGTATGTAACTTCTCTTATCCTCCCTTTCCTATCAATTGATACTGAAAATACTTGTGTATGGGGGTAGAGATTTGAGTCTGTCATAGGTTTGTCGTTAGAGCTTTCCGACTGACTTCTCTGAGTGCTTCCAAACAAGACTGTTGTCTGGCTTGATGGATACTAGCAGGTGTTTGTGCTCATTGGATATTTTTGGCCAAGCATGGTCAAAAAACTTCTTTAAATGTTGATATATGAGACTTCTGGTAGGCTTGGTGAGTGTATAGAAGAGTATGTTCCTGCTCACAAGTTTCCACTACACTTGGTTGACGGGCTTCTTAGAATACCACCAAACAAGTTTGCTGGCTGGAAAAGTTAAGGTAGATGAGTGTATGTTCTTGTTCTCTATTTTCCACCAAATTGGGTTTATGGACTTCTCCAAAGATATCAAAGGTTGGAACCTACTCCCGGTTGGCCGGATATTTTCCTCAGTGGTTTATCTTACGTGCCTGGGTCTGAGGGACCTGGGCCAAATAGTCAAAAATAACATCCTTATCATGTTGAGGGTTTGCTTCTGCACGACATTGGTAGTGGTGATTGTTATAAAAATCCTGTAGGAAGGACCCTTAAATCTTCAGTATGAGACCATAGGTGGACTCTTGGTCGAACTACTTAGAATATGGGGGGAATAGTGATTGTGTTCTGTAGATAAACTCCTAAAATGGTTGAAGATGGTGGTTGGCACTGTCTTCTTATGAACCACTGGTCATCATTGATTGTAAGACCAGAGGTTATTCTTTATTTTGAGGGCCTTTTAGGAAGCCTCTGATATCGGGATAGTACCATGTTGATGGTACTCTCATAACAATGCATTGGAGACCCAGCGTTGAAGACGCTGAGTTAGTGATGACATCATTTGAGTGGACGAGGATCTATCTTGAGCAGCAGTCGGGGCATTCACAGGTGAAAAATGAAAGGAATCCATTTGGAATGAAGGGAGTTATTGGAAATAAAGTGCATGTATATATGAAAAATACAAACAATGAACTTCAGAAAAGCGGCAACTTTTAAATGAACACATGCATGATTGAATCCCTTGTCTGGCCCTATTTTATCAATTGATAGGGGCCTAACATATGGGTAACACTATCATCTTATTTAAGGATTCATGTCAGGTTCACCATTTTTTGTTTCACTTGAAATGTGTGTTCTGGTTAGGAATCACTACTTCTGAAAGGTTTCCATCAGATTTATTTATGGAACTGGAAACACCCAATGGTTCTGTATCCAAAGGGATCTACTTTCCAAAGGAAGAGGTTTGTTAGGTTTGTTGACCTATGATACTTAAGAACTCACATTGGTCGAGAGGATAAGAGGTCGGGATCATCACAACCTTTTTGTTGAATTATTGGCTACTCCGAGACTATCTTATAGATTTAATATATATTCATGAATATTTTTTAATTTACCAAGCATAATGTATGTTTCCCTTGAAATTTTCAATCAATTATTATCTTGTGTGGAATTCAAAATCATTTGTATATATTTTAGGTTCTTCATTGATAGAGATATTCATATGTATTCAAGGTTCTCCGTCAATGGTATCCTCTCATATACTACTTAGATATTCTTTTATCCGTTGTTACAATGATGCTTGTTTTTAAGCCACTCAGTGGGGCACTCTAGAATTTATGTTCATACAGGTAGAAAAAAATTATTTTTATGTTGGGATCATACCCATAAATGGGATGCCTACGTATCCTTATGAAAGGAATCAAAACCCTCATAGTTTAGTGCGCTTAATGGGACACATCATACCTTTTAAGTTCATGTTATAAGTATGTAATTTTATAGTTTAATTTCATGTGGTAAGGATGTTTAGGTTGAAGGTGGCTAGTAAAATTTTGGGGTGGGAATTATATTGAAGCAGTCCAAGGAACCTGGAAAGGATATGAGTTTCCAAGTTGAATTATACCCTAATGGGAATGTATCCCAAAAAGAACATGGTTGATTTGGAATATTGGGTTTGAACCTCAAGGAGGCTTCATATGTATCCCACTTGGATGGTAATCAAATCCCACGGAATTTGATATGTCTCACAGGGAAGTATATCCCTTTGAGAGAAATAGGTTGGGGATTACCCCTAAAGAGGATTCCCTTATAACAAGGTTTACAAGAGATATCTTAACTCATAGAGATTAAAGGGGGACTTAATTAGGGTATTAATCCTAAGGAGGATTCCTATACTAAGGGAATTATGGTTGGACTCCTGAGGAGGATGTCCATTGAGCTCAGGCCCTGGGTGAAGGATTCCTACACATCCCAATTATGGTGGGAATCAGAGTTCTTGTAGTTCAAGAAATGAGGTGGATTATGAAGATATATGATCATCACTAATCTATAAGCCCACGTGAGTCATGCTCAGTTTGAGAAACAAGAGGATGTAAAAGATTCAAAAAACTAAATGTTTTCTCCTCTATTGATGGAAGAGGCCAGGCCTATGGTGAAAGAAGCCAAGGCGGTGGTGGACAAGGGCACAGAGCAATGAACCTTTTAATGTGGAATGAAAGTGAAGGTCATTAGGTCTAGCCTGAAAGGTTTAGGGGATTACACCATGAGGGATTCCCTAAAATTGGTTATGTAGTGGAAGGAGGATATCATTCCCTGTATCAAAAAAAATGAAAGTGTGAACCACACCTTCCCTCCAAAGACTTGAGGTTTCAAGTCTTAGAGATGAGAAGTGGGGGACATGGCTCAAACCCTAATCCTCCAAAATGGAAACTTCCCAACACTGTCTATGGGTTAAGGGTCCATGTTACTATAGATATACAAACCTAAAGACACCCTAAGGATACTGAATCCTTTATAAGACAATTGTGGGAAACCTCTGACTATAGAAATACAAACCCAAATGGGAGACACATTGATGTGTCTTCCCCGAAGGTTTGGTAAGTCATGAGGTTTTGGTGGAGGTTTAAACTTGGTCCCTTTCAGACAAGGGATCCAAGGAAAGAGAGGTCCCTCCTCCATAGTTGTATTATAAGAGGCCTTTGAAGATAGATTGCGTAGGTGGTTCACGTAGATATGTCGTGTAGGTGTACCGTGTAGGTGTACCACGTAGGTCCTAGAAGGAACTAAAAAATTCTTAATACAAGTAGTATAAGAATTTTAGAGCTTAATATGCCTTGGTCAATGGACTAGGGATAACAACACTTGGGTGAGGTTTTAACTTAATCACCTCAGGAGTCCCTTGATTTCTTTGGAAGCATATTGTGTAGGTCCTTGCTTAAGGAAAGAACCATGCATAGATGACTTCTTCCCATGGAAGGAGGGTCTTTAATCATATGTTTTGTATTTAAAACTATGAAAGGATCTTGATCTTTCCTATCCCATATAATTCTCTCTTCTCTTGAGTTTTTAGAGATCTACCTAAGAAAATTTGGGGGACTTGGGAGAAAGATATACGCAATGGGAGCTTCAGGAGTTCTTCCAACTTTTTTAGTTACAAAATGGAGAGAACAAGGGTCCTATTTATAGGAAAGGAGGAGGGATGGTTGAAAATAGGTTGTTCGTGTAGGTCTTCAACATAGGTCCATAGCATAGGTTCCCCGTGCAGGGGTGCAGAAATTATACTACCACATAGGTCCTCCATGTAGCTCCTCAGCATAGGTCTGCTACATAGGTGTTGTGCATTGGGTGGCACGGACAGAACTTGCACTGGTACTCTTGGTATGTAGGTGTGCCACATAGCTCCCTTTAACTATATTTATTTACTTCCTTTAACTTTATTTTATACTTTGAAATATCCAAATTTATTCTTCATAATCATTTTTCCTTCCTAAGGAGTGTCAAAGCTATTTATTATTGCACTGTACTTATTTCCTTATAGAACTGTATGCACTATCTTTTGACTGTACTTGTTTTAGACACCATTGGTGGTGGCCTATTGAGTTGTACTCACAAATTATTCCTGCTTCTCGATTGGTACCCGAATAGATTATATTTTTATAGTACTAGATAATGGAAAAGGCCCTAGGATATGTGGCTAATTGGGGATGGATCTTGGAGGAGGGAACCGGACGTGGTTTGGGACCCGTTTAGGGAGTCATAGTGTCTTTAATTTCAGTTTCATTCTAGACACTTGACACTCATATTGTCATATCATGTTTTCCTTTTCATTTGAGTATTGTATTTTCTTTTTTGGTTATCTTGTGACATGAGTATTGTTCTGGTTATATATCTTCTACTATTGTTCATTTACTTTTGTTGGTGTTTTCACCCTAATTAAAGAGTGTATAATCTCCCAATTAATGACTTACCAAACCCTTGATACTAGTCAATATCCTCTAGTGTATGAGGAGGCGCCCTTGAGGTCATGTGGAGAACCAGTTCGGGGCACCATCGGGTAGCACCTAGGTCAAGATGTTACATACTTTAAAATATTTATTAATGCATTTCATGACTCGCACACTTTTATGTATTGTTTTAAATCATGGTGTCATATGATTACATTGAAATTGGGTATTTTGGGTGTTTTGTGAATGATATGATATTAATGAATAACATGGGAATGATTTATCCCTTCCATATTTAGGGAAGTTGATATCCTAGACATTTGATTGAAATATAACTATTGCATTAAATTCCATTCATAT
Source organism: Viscum album (assembly GCA_963277665.1). Taxonomy (NCBI): domain Eukaryota; kingdom Viridiplantae; phylum Streptophyta; class Magnoliopsida; order Santalales; family Viscaceae; genus Viscum; species Viscum album. Next base: position 282,089,586 of record OY728125.1, read on the forward strand.
AGTGTATAGGCAATTTCATTTCAGGTAGTTAAAGAAAGATGTATCAAGAATATAGTTTGATTACATGGGTGTGCTACCTTCTTTGTAAGGACCCAACCCCAGTTTCCTAGAGTCAGTGCCTTATTTTATTACATTGGAATATAAACAAGGAATTCATATCCTAAAGGAACAAATAGTTTAGTATATTTGGAAAACAAGATACATACATAAGTTCAACATTATAACTTGAATGTAAAAAACAACATAACTTCTTTTGAATCACACATAAACTCATAATTATCCTTGAAATTCATTCATAATATACTTTTTCACAACCTAGGGAAAATAAAACATGTGAAAGGGGTGATATTAGATTCTCAATAAGGGTAAATAATACAGTGGAGGAAAATATAAACACTAGGCATGATGAATAACTAAAAATTCATTCCTTTAAAATATACTTGAGCATAATATGGTAGGAATAAAAACTAATTAAATAATTCCATAAAACATTACCATGGATATTTTACTAGTTGAATAATAACATGGACTATAAATATTAAGTTTCATAATGAGGTAATGAATAATGTCGGACATTCTGAAATATACCATCAAGGCCTTGGCCAAGACATCCAAAAATGATTAAGTCCTTGGCCAAAACCATATCTGAAAATGGGCAAGGCCTCCTCCAAGTCCATATTTGTTTTGTCTCATAAGGCCTACTGAAGCATAGAGGGGATATAGCAAGCCCCAACCTTCACTTAATAATTCCAATACATTCCTCATATAAATGGGGATAAACTTAAACAATATATATATTCATATTGAAACTAACATATGAAATGTAAATAACTTACCACAAACATAAACACTGACCAATCAGAGTAACATGGTGAATGGTTTCAAGATAGGACATCCATATTCAAACTAATAATAAAACATTAAATAAAATATGGTAGATTATATCATAAAATATTAGTCCCAATTAGACATAATATTCAACAAGAGTGTTGAAATAGACAAAATTACTCTTATAAAATCATTGAGTAATTCTTGACATAAATACTCTTTTACTTTGAAAAGAAGAGTTATTTTGTAAAAAAATTTGTATAAAATTAGAAGTGAAATAATATATTTTTCTCATAATAAAATGATTAATTTTTGAAAAATAATGGTTTTTAAAATAGATTATAGAGTGCCCTTGAAAATAAGTAAGAATTCAAGAAATTCCCTTGAATCGGGCTTGTATTTCGAGAATAATTTTTAAAATATCCTTTTAAAACATGTATCTATCCATAAAATAAAGAATTATTCTAGTTAGTACACATATATATAACATTAAAACATAATTTATGATTATTAAATAAGAATAAATAATAATTTAATTGGTATTAAGAGAGACAAAGAGTAACCTGAAAGAAAATGGAGGTTCGGGTAGAAAACTCATACCTTATGTCTAAATATGTTCTGCTCTTGAACTTAAGGTCCTATAATATGAAATTATACTTATTAATAACTTAATTAAGAACTTATTATACATGTATTTTCTTTATTATAATTTTATAAAGTTCATTTATGGTTATTTTTATGGGTTAATAGATTCAATATCATCATTTGTGAGTGCTGATTTCATTAGCTTTCATGATTGGTTCGTTTGTATGGGAGTTAACGTAAAATGAGAATTGAATTCCAGAATTGATTTTATATGTTATTAATGTTCATAAATAAGTTTAAATTATCATATAATTCATTTGGTTACTTTGGTTGAGGATGAATCATTAGATAGAATTTTAATGATAAACACTTGGATTAATTTGGTGGTTTTTTATGTCACCTGTTTTTTTGTCATTGTATTGATCCAGTCCATTATAAATCCTGATCCTTTTCATGGGTATTTTATGAGATTAATCTTGAGTTTTTAAGTTTCATATACTTCTAATCACCCTAATTTTGGTTCCCTGTTTTTTGTTTAGGAGTTTTTGAAGAAAGGGTGGTTACTTCATGATTTGGGCCAACCGTGAGCCCATTTCCAGTTTTAAAAACAAAATTTGTTTCTTTAATAACTACTTCGTTTTTCAACATTTTTCACCAATTATAATTTCAACTTGTCCTATACTGATATATTAAAACTTATATATCCTTTTTGACCCCATATAAATTCATAAGCATGGCGAATTGGGGTTACTTATTTAGGTATTGGGCCAGCCCATGGGCCCATTCCCTGTTTTAAAAAAAAATAATTCATTTATTTTATATATTTTAAATTTTTTAATATTTTTCGGTTATTACACCTCCCCCTAGAATCCAATAACCCTATCCACACCCTAATAATCTATTTACCCTCTTTGGAGCTCATATGGGTCGCGGATTAGGGCGAAACTTCTCAGGATACCTCAAATCATCTAGAATTGACAAGGTAAATTGTATCATTCATAAATCATTTGATTCATACTCTTTTGGCCACAAATATTCTTTAACTAGTTCTTACAGACCATATTAGTCTCTCCAGGAAGTTTCAATCCATTCAATTCTCTCTACGTTTTCAGATCTAATGGAATATGAAGAGTTTTCTAGGGTGAAAGGTGAGATTCTTTCTCCTTTCTCCTTCCTCTTCCTCCTCCATTCATTATTTCTTGGATTTATATTGTCCCCTAGTATTGATAGACCTTGGTTTTTGGTATAACATGTTTTTTGGATGGGGTTTCTGTTTTTTTAGGTCTGGTATTTATAGTTTTAGGGTTTATAAACTCACGGCGGGTGATTTCGGGTGTGCATTTCAATTACGCCAAGGATTTGAGGTAGGATATCCATTGAAGATGCCTTTAGCATTCAAGTTTCATCATTTTAATAATTTAATAAACTGATATAAATGTTTATTATTGTTTTTAAGCCTTTTTATAATTTTATTGGTGTGCAAAGTGGCTGTTTAATCATTGTTTTGTGAAAGGTAGTGTTGTTTTGTCATGATAGTGCTCAACAAGTGTTTGTTTAAATGTTCCGTTATATTTTGCAAATATTTTGTGAGGTTTATAATCTTTTTTATGGTATTTTTAACATGTTACAATATCTTTAATGAAAATATGGCATTCAATTGGTGTTTTATTCCTTTTCACGTACTTAAAATAAATTGTTTTGTTTAGAAAGGGCATGTCATGTGTTCGGTAAATTGCCTGGTTGGATTTTATGTGTGATGTGTGATTTAAAAGTTATTTGTTTGGATTTATAAATGAATTTTAAGAATGATAAATTGTATTTTTGGGTCCTTATATGTATTTCCGATTTGGATTTGGTTTTACAAACAAGTGGGTTTTGGTTTACAACATATTTTGGCCTGAGTTGCCCAAAAATGGACCATTTCACATCTTTATGAAAATGGTTGTGTTTTGAATATTTAACCTGAGTATTATAAGAGATTTATGAATGTGGTTTTCTGATGTAAATGGTGTTTATACACATCCTTAATAAAATTAAAATGCATACCTTTGTCAAATGTTAGTTTTGAGAAAGCTTTAAAGGCCCCTTTGGCATTTTTTTTTTTAAAAATGGTTTCCATGTGTATTTTATGTTCTATCTTTTGGGGGCATTTTATGGTCCATGAAATTGATTTATTAATTGGTTTTGGGGATTCCAAATCAGGTTTTATATGTTATTTATGGGTTTGTTTCATTAAAAAGCATTTTTGAATGGATTTTATGTGCAAGGCCTCGTTATACTCCTTGTGATTGTTTTACGAAACTTTTTAGTGGTTTATTGATTCGTGAAATAAATGTGAAGAAAGTTTGTGGGCTGTTTGTGTTTTTATGGTTTGGGAATGTAATTTTGATGTGAAATGTGTATTTTATAATGTGTGTAACTTTATTGATCACTGAAGGGAATCCCGGGTATCTAGGTGGGCGGACGTGTAATAGTATGCTAGTGATTCTGTGGGGTTTGGACCCTATTTCACGTAGCAAGTTTGACGATGACAACACTAACTAAACTATGATGATGATGTTGTTGGGGAACCACTAGGTTATGGGTATTATCCCTACTAGTGGCTCGTTTTCATGAGAACGGATATTTATTATGGTTACTTTCACTGAGATACGAGGTACTTGGGGCTCACAACTAACTAGTACCTAGGGGTGTTCCTGTGACTAGTGCCCATTGGATATTTTGTACTCACCATCGGCATACAGTGTGTTTGGTTGGTAAATTCATTAGTGTGTGTTATTCATTTAAAAGTTAAAATTCTTTAAAGCATCCCTCTTGAAAACTATTTTCATTTTGAAGTTGCACCTCTTTGAAAAAAATTGTTACTTGCATTTTTGTTTATTAAACATGCATGTTTTTGTCTGATAATTATTATAGCAAGGAAAATCATTTGAAAACCATACTTTTATATCTTGAATTTAAAACTATAAATTGATGTTTCTTTTATTTTAAAGGAATGTGCATTGGGAATAGAATATCGGGCTAACCTACTGAGTTTTAATACTCACTCCTATAGTCTTATTCTTTTTTTAGCCCTTGTGCAGGTTTCATCTTGAGTTCGATCACCTTGGGCGACATTTGATCATTGTGTTGGAGAGTGACCAGAAGTGTCACATATATTTAGTTGGTCATCAGGATTGTTCAGTTGAGTTGTTGGTTTTGTTCTACTTTTAGTTTCTTGTACAAATAATATTTAGTTCAATTTTTATATAAATTCATTTTGGGCTGTCCGTTTATTTCCTCTATTTGTTTGATTGTTTATATATGGGAAAAATCATTCCCTTGTGTACTCTATTGATTCCCTTGGTGATTGTCGTCATCCCTAGATGATCGGGAATGCCTCTCTGGACTTGTCGTGGGCTGGCCTGGGTGACCGGTTTATGGTCGACTCGGGCTGGTTCGTGACAAAATGGTATCAGAGGGGGTCGTCTCTTAGCAGACCTTTATTTTTAGAGTGCCTTTGTTATTTTGGGGATGTCAAGGTAGATGGAGTAGTATTTTTGGGACTTGAGGGGTAATTGCAATAAGAGCTTTGTGAACTCTTTCTCATTCTAATCCTCAAGTTTCCATGGGAAGTCCGGTTTTATTAGTGTCCTTTGTTCTTGTTGATTGTTTGGTGTTGGGATATGACAAGGGGATTCTGACTAATGGACCCCTGGAGCTCACAGGGCCTGGAAACCCATGTGGATCTGGGTAATGGTCCTAATAAGTCTCTCTATGTTGGTGTTGTGTTTGACATATGGCCGCCAACCATATGGTCAAGTCACCCACCGACACTAGTTCCCTTTTTTTGGGTCTCTTGAAACTTTCTTGAATTATGATTTTTTTTTTAAAATCCTTATGTAAGAATTGTGGAAATGGGTTTTAAAGTAAGGATTAGATTTTGAAAAGTGAAAAAGGGGGTTTTCAATAATTATATATAAGAATGGTTTTTGGAAGATTGTGTTTTTGTGAAAAAAAACAGAGGGAAGTGGAAATGATTTAAAGGGATTGGATTATCCATAATCTAAACTTGTGGTTTGTTGAAATAAAATGTTTTGAAATTGTGAATCATTTTAAGGTGATTCTGGATCTTTGTTTTAAATGGGGTATTTTGGGATGTTAAATTTTTTTTTAATCGGATAAATTAGTTTTGGAAATTGGTTTTGATTGGTTGTGTTTTACTAGAAAGGGTATTGGTCTCAATGGACCTTGGATTATGAAAATATACCTTGCTGAATTTTAAAAAAAATGGGAAGGGGTTTTTTGGAGTGGCTTGTTTATTTAAAAAGTTTTTAAAAAATGAAAAAGGGGTAGGTTTTTAAGAAAATGGTTCTTAATGAATTGTGGTTTTTTTTGTGAAATATGAAAAGGTTTTTTGACTTGGTGGTTGGTGTTCCTTTTGAAGGTAATTTTTTTTTGGAATAATGTTGTTTTTTTAGCCTTTGGTGTTGTCATGGGTGCTCACATGCATGGTTTTTTTTATATCTGGAAGGATGGCCTATATGGTATAGTTTTTGGGTGCCTGGGGTGGAATGGAAATGTGCATGTGGGTGAGACTTGATGAAACACCATTGGTGAATGTGGAAACACACCAAGTTAGTTTGTTTTTCAAAATTGTTTTGAGCTGAAAAATTGTGGAATTTTTTAAAACCAATGGTTATGTGGCTTGATTTTTCTATGTCTTAGAAGATTTGTTTATTTGGTTATCTTCCTTGTGATCTAGAATTCATACTCTTGTTGTATCTTGAGATGAGATCTTGTTGGTGTCTCGGTTTTGGAGTAATTTTTCATTGGGATTCTAAAGATGTGTTTGATGTTGTGATGTGGCCATGGATAGTTCTCCGTTGGAAATATTTCCTACTGATCAACCTAAGGATTCATTTAAAAGTGTTAAATACACCTCTTTTGATGATTCCTCAACCTATTTGTTCAAATAGAGAGCTGTTTGGGATCTATTAAAAGTGCTTCTAGGTCGTGATAATTCTTTTGGACAGAGCAGTTGTGTTTGGTGATGTTGATGTGTTTCATCATATTCCTTGTCCATTCTGCCCCTTTTTCGGAGTGAGATAGAATTTTGATATGAATCTACGAGTTAATATTTATATTATGGTGTTTTGTTGAGCATGTGAGTTTTTTTTTTTGAGCGGTGTAATCCTTAGAACCCTGACTGTGGTGCAGCAAATGCTTCAAGAATCATGGCTCCAGCCATAGGCCTCGGAGTGAAGCCTTTCACGCAGTCAGGAAATCTCCATAGGTGTGGGGAGCTTGACCAGGCTCCTACCTCAACCATTGTGACTCTATTGTGGTTCATCATTTCTGTGAATTTCTATTTGTCACAACAAGCGTGGTGGACTTAACCCCTCACACAATGTCTAGGGTTATTCCTTCATGGATGTGGGTTTTTGATCAATGTCCCTGTGTGAACCTCCTGTGAAAATTGGGTGTGGTCTTGGTGTTACCTGTTCATAGGTAGATATTTTTGGTTAGTTTCTTTGTTTCTTTTGTGGTTTCAGTGGCCAAATTATTGGGTCCCCTTCCCTCCCCTCCCTGAGTGGTGGGGGTCAAGATCTGTGCTGAAAGTCTTGGCCTAGTTCTTGTGCCCTCTATTCGGAAGTGGGTGGTATAGATGTCCATTTTGTAACCCTATTAACTTGGTATTTTAGGGTTTTTTAGGAGAGTTTTTTTTTGGGTTTGTGTGAGGTAGGCCCAATTCTAGCTCATGTTTAATTCTTGTTTGTTCGTTGCTAGTTGGTTTCTAATGGTGGGGAGACCCGCCATGGGTCTCCTGGATTTTCATCCTAAGAACATTTCTAGTGCTAGTTGTTTCTTAATGGTGGGGATTCCATTCTGGACTCCCCTAGAATATTTGGTTTTTGTGAGTTCTCTTTGGTTTGGGTGATGGTTGGGTTCATTGGGAGAAGGCCCAACAATCGGGTTCTTGGCATGGTTGTGGAGGTGGTGGCTTAATTTTTCCAATGATTTTCTGGAAGTGGTTCTGAGTAGTGTGTTTTTTTTTGAGAAAGAGTATTAACATCCATTGATGGTTGATGATATTTATTTTTATTGAGAGGCTGGATCATGTTGATAGGTAATCCTTAGGTGGTGATTTTTCAGCCGGAAAGTGTTATGGCTTTCCGGGGGCAGAAAGCTTTAATGGTGGGGAGAATTGTCACACCCATTTTTTTGTCTTTGTATTGATCCGGTCCATTGGAAATCCTGATCCTTTTCATGGTTATTTTATGATATTAATCTTGAGTTTTTAAGTTTCATATATTTCTAATCACCCTAATTTGGGTTCCCCATTTTTTTAGGATTTTTTGAAGAATGGGTGGTTACTTCATGATTTAGGCCAACCATGAGCCCATTTTCAGTTTTAAAAACAAAATTTTTTTATTTTATAACTACTTTGTTTTTCAACATTTTGTACCCATTAAACTTCCCACTTGTCCTATACTGATATATTAAAACTTCTTTATCCTTTTTGACCCCATATAAATTCATAAGCATGGTTAATTGGGGTTACTTATTTAGGTATTGGGCCATCCCATGGGCCCGTTTCCTGTTTTTAAAAAAATCGTTTCTTTTATATATTTTTCATTTTTTAATATTTTTCGGTTATTCAACCTCCGCATATAATACAATAACCCTATCCTCACCCTAATAATCTATTTACCCTCTTTGGATCTCATATGGGTCGCGGATTAGGGCGAAATTTCTCAGGATACCTCAAATCGTCCATAATTGACAAGGTAAATTGTATCATTCATAAACCAATCAATTCGTACTCTTTTGGCCACCAATATTCTTTAACCGGTTATTATAGAAATTAGGAGTCTCTCCAAGAAGTTTCAATCTATTTCCTTCTCTCTATGGTTGCATATCTAATAGAAGATGAAGAGTTTTCTAGGGTGAAAGGTGAGATTCCTTCTCCTTTCTCCTTCCTCTTCCCCTTCCATTCATTATTTCTTGGATTTATATTGTCCCATAGTATTGATAGACCTAGGGTTTTGTTATACCATGTTTTTTTATGGGTTTTATATTTGTTTATGTCTGTTCTTTATAGTTTTAGGGTTTATAAACCCGCGATGGATGATTTCGGGTGTGCGTTTCAATTACGCCAAGGATTTGAGGTAGGATATCCCTTGCACATGCTTTTATCATTCAAGTTTCATCATTTTAATATTTTACTCAAATTATATAAATGTTTATTATTGTTTTTAATCCTTTGTATAATTTTCTTGGTGTGCAAAGTGGTTGTTTAATCATTGTTTTGTGAAAGGTAGTGTTGTTTTGTCATGAAAGTGCTCAACAAGTGTTTGTTTAAATGTTCCGTTATCTTTTGAAAATATTTTGTGAGGTTTATAATCTGATTTATGGTATTTTTAACAAGTTACAGTATCTTGAATGAAAATATGGCATTCAATTGGTGTTTTATTCCTTTTCACGTACTTAAAATAAATTGTTTTGTTTAAAAAGGGCATGTCATGTGTTCGGTAAATTGCCCGGTTGGATTTTATGTGTGATGTGCGATTTAAAAGTTATTTGTTTGGATTTATAAATGAATTGTAAGAATTATAAATGGTCTTTTTGGGTCCTTATATGGATTTAAAATTTTTATTTTGTTTTACAAACAAGTGGGTTTTGGTTTACAACATATTTTGGCCCGAGTTGCCCAAAAATGGACCGTTTCACATCTTTATGAAAATGGTTGTGTTTTGAATATGTAACCTGAGTATTATAAGAGATTTATAAATGTGGTTTTCTACTGTAAATGGTGTTTATACACATCCTTAATAAAATTAAAATGCATACCTTTGTCAAATGTTAGTTTTGAGACAGCTTTAAAGGCTCGTTTGGCATTTTTTTCAAAAAAATGGTTTCCATGTGTATTTTATGTTCTATCTTTTGGGGCCATTTTATGGTCCATGAAATTGATTTATTAATTGGTTTTGGGGCTTCAAAATCTTTATTGATATGTTATTTATGGTTTTATGTCCTTAAAAAGTATTTTTGAATGGATTTTATGTGCAAGGCCTCGTTATACTCCTTGAGATTGTTTTACGAAACTTTTTAGTGGTTTATTGATTCGTGAAAGAAATGTAAAGAAAGTTTGTGGGATGTTTGTGTTTTTATGGTTTGGGAATGGAATTTGGATGTGAAATGTTTATTTTATAATGTGTGTAACTTGATTTAGCACTGAAGGGAATCCTGGGTATCTAGGTGGACGGACGTGTACTAGTATGCTAGTGATTCTGTGGGGTTTGGCCCCTGTTTCACGTAGCAAGTTTGATGATGAAAACACTAACTAAACTATGATGATGATATTGTTGGGGGACCACTAGGTTATGGGTATTCTCCCTACTAGTGTCTCGTGTGCATGAGAATGGATATTTATTATAGTTACTTTCACCGAGATACGAGGTACCTGGGGCTCACAACTAACTAGTACCTAGGGGTGTTCCCGTGACTAGTGCTCATTAGCTAATTTGTAATCACCACCGGAATACGGTGTGTTTGGTTGGTAAATTCAGTATTGTGTTTTATTCATTTAAAAGTTAAAATTCTTTAAATCATCCCTCTTGAAAACTATTTTTATTTTGAAGTTTCACCTCTTTGAAAAAAATTGTTACTTGCATTTTTGTTTATTAAACATGCATATTTTTGTCTGATAATTATTATAGCATGGAACATCATTTGAAAAACATACTTTAATATCCTGAATTTAAAACTACAAATTGATGTTTCTTTTATTTTAAATTAATGTGCATTAGGAATAGAATATCGGGCTAACCTACTGAGTTTTAATACTCACGCCTATAGTCTTCTTCTTTTTTTAGCCCTTGTACAGGTTTCATCTTGAGTTAGATCACCTTGGGTGACATTTGATCATTGTGTTGGAGAGTGACCAGAAGTGGCACATGGAGTTATTTGGTCTTCGGGATTGTTCATTTAAGTTTTTGGTTTTTTTCTACTTTTAGTTTCTTGTACAAATAATATTTAGTTCAATTTTTATATAAATTCATTTTGGGTTGTCCGTTTATTTCCATTGTTTGTTTGATTGTTTATATATGGGAGAAATCGTTCCCTTGTGTTCTCTATATATTCCCTTGGTGCTTTTTGTCATCCCGGTAGGATCGGGAACACCTCTCGGGACTTTTCACGGGCTGGCCTGGGTGACCGGTTCAGGGTCGACTCGGGCTGGTTCGTGACATTTTATCACCACGAACTCATTTTATTTTACTAATTAATACCATGTGTACAAAAAATGATTCAAAAACATTAAATATAATATATTAAATATATTATGATCTTTTTCAACCATAAAAATTGTTTCATGACTATAATTGAAGATGGTAATAGAAGTTGAAAACTCGTCGTCCTTGAATGTGATAAATTAACACATCTCAGATGGTGTTTTCATTTCTAGTATAAAAGAAGGTGAAAAGAGAGATGATGATGAATTATTACATTATAATAACAAAATTATAGAAAATTTAAGTTACTGGAGTTATCATAACATTTTAATAAAAGGATGTGAGGAAAGAAAAGAAAGAAAGTAACTTGAAAGAAAATAAAAGAAATGAAGAGAGGAATTTACCTCTTGAATTTATCTTCCTTGAGAGCCTCTTTAGGGGAGAGGATTTTGTCTCTTAAAAAGACCAAGGGCTTCTATATGTGTGTAGGATATTGGGAGGAGATTTTATTAGAATTTAGAGAGGGCACAAGGCTTTATATGAGTGAAGATAAGAGTGAGTGATGTGTGGATTTTATAGTGGAGGAGAGGAGGATGTTTCCATTATTTTAATCATTAGTTTATTATTTTGGCTCAAGACTATGAATAGTATTGATTATTGTGACTAAAAATAGTAATAAGTAAATTTTAGTTTGAACTAATGGTCATTTACATCATCCATGACTCAATCATGATGCAAAAATTCATTTATTGAGTATATTTCGTAAATTATCGAATTTCACTATTCCCCAAAAATTCAAGTATTTCGGAAAAAAATAAAAAATTCACCCTAAAAATTTTTCAACATATAGAATTCAAAAATGAAATCCATTTTATCAAAATAATTTAATAAATAAGTAAAATTTATTTTTTAAATAAAATCATTATTTACTTGAAAAATACATATTTTAAATTTAAAACTGATTTTATAATACTTTCAAAAATTACCTAAGGTCTCATAAAATTATCCTAAATTAATAGGAAAATAAAATATTTATTTAAGAATACATTTTATAAAAATTAATTTTATTCTAAATAAATTATTAATTTAAAATTGTAATTAAATATTTATTACTCACAAACATATCAACACTTAATTTTTTAAAATATTCACCCTCATTTATATGGTGCCTAGATTTTATTTATACTCACATGGGTGAGGTTACTATTAAAAATGGTACATTAATATTATTAAGGGTAAGTTACTATTCACCAAAAAAATTAAGTTGATCCTATCAGACTCTAAATATCTTACTGATCGCAATTGTGTATGTCATTTTTTTGAAATTCAAAACACAGAAGAAAATAATTTATATCTAATGGAGAGGTTATAACTATATCTTATAAATATAAAAGTTTTTTTTTCATAGACTCAGTGTTTAATGCATTCTATAATAAATTTATTTTTAAAACCTTGGGGTGTTACATTCTTCCACCCTTATAAAAATTTCTTCCTCAAAATTACCAGAATGTTACCTCATAAAAATATTTGGGTAGGTCTTCATCATAAGTTCCTCAGGATGTCATGTTGCCTCTTCAATTTTATGATTTTTTCAAAGTACCTTTACCAGTCGAGTCATATGATTCCTCAACACTTGTTCTTTAGTGCCCAAAATCCGGATAGTCTCTTCACAGTAAGATAAGTTGGGTTCCAATTATATACCTTCAGAAGTGAGAACATACATTGGGTCTGGCATGTAATTTTTTAATAATGATACATGGAACACATTGTGTGCCTTATAAATTATAGGAGGCATTGTAAAAATATAAGCCACAACTACAATTCTCTCCATAATTTCAAAAGGGCCTATTTAATTTGAGATCGGTTTCTCTTTCTTTCCCAATATTATAACACCCTTTCATAAATATACTTTTAAGAAAACATGATCTCCCAATTTAAATTCTAAATCGTTACTTGTATTATCAACATAGATTTTTTCTTGCTTTGAGCAACTTTGATATGGGTTTGAATAGTCTTTACCTTCGATGTTGTTTCCTCCATAAGCTCTAGACCCACAAGCCTCCTTTCACTGACTTCATCCCAATATGTTGGTGTACGACATATCTTTCCATACAATGCTTCATATGGTGCCATTTTAATGCTAGAATGGAAAGTATTTTTGTAGTAAAATTCCTCCAAAGGTAAATAATGATACCACATACCTTGAAAATCAAGTGATCATGATCTCAACATGTCTTCTAAAGTTTGGATCTTTCTTTCTGATTTCCCTTCAGTTTGTGGGTGATAATAAGTACTCAAATGAAGCTCGGTATCAAAAGATTTTTGAATACTTTTCTAGAATTTCTATGTAAATCATGGATCACAATCAGACACAATTGAGATAGGTGATCCATGAAGTCTCACAACTTCATTGATATAGAGTTGTGCAAGGCGCTCTAGTGGAAAATCCTCTCTTATAGCAAGAAAATGTGCAGATTTCATAAGTCAATCAACAATTACCCATATTTCATCATTATTTCTTGGTGTTTTGGGTAATATATTGAAAAAATTCATGGTGTTTTCATACCATTTTCATGTATGAATAGTTAGAGGTTTCATGAATCCTCCAGGATGTTGTAAAAACCCGTAAATTTCAAAGAAATTTTTTTCTTAATTTTCTTTGGAATTTTACAAGAATTTAGTTTCTGACGACACGTGATTCCGAGGCCCGGTGTGCCCGTAATCATTTTCCGAAGTTTGGTTCGGGTACGTTCAGTGAACGAGCGAGCGGGTTTTTCTAACTTTTGAACCAGTGCTCAGAATTGAATTCTGAGGGCACCGACGGGATCGCAGCGCCGGTACTTTCTGTTGTACCTCTCGAACCCCTCAAGGTTTTATTTTCATGATCACAATCACCATCATATTTATCTAATCCTCTTTCAAGTGTTTTTGGTTGATAGGAATCAAATCAGGTGGCCAAGGAATTGGGCCAAGAAAGAAAGAAGGCAAAGTGGACTGAAAATCAGTCCACCGGCCAACCGGTGGCTTCACCACCGGTCGACCGGTGGACCCTGGGAAGAAGGCAGAGCCACTGCCTCCACACCGGCCAACCGGTGGCCAAGCACCGGCCAGCCGGTGGCACCCAGAATGAACAGGGTTTGCTACTGCCTCACCACCGGCCAGCCGGTGGCTCTGGCACCGGTCGACCGGTGGAGCCTGGACCAGAATTCTCAGCCACTGTCAAGGCACCGGCCAGCCGGTGGCCATGTACCGGCCAGCCGGTGGACCAGTCAAACTAGCCGTTGGCTTTGACCAGTCAACTCCTTTTTGGCCTCCAACGGCTCCGAGGCCTTTTCCAACGGCTCCAAAGCCCTCCAACGGATACTTAAAGGTTCCTAGCCTATAAATAAAGGCCTAGGAAGCCCCGGAACCACACCCAAGCCACCGGACACATTGTTGATCATTTTGGCGAAGCTCCGGCGGATTGTTCCAAGAGAACCCCAAGTGCTCCATCCATTTCCACATCCAAGAGCACCACTCAAGAAGCTTGGGAAAGCACGCTACATCAACTCCATCATCCAATTGGCGCCCAAGTCTTCCCAATCACGGTTTTTCGTGTTTTATTTATTTTGAGCTTAACTTTGAGTTTGTGCCTACAAACTCCCAATTTTCTCATCCCCTCTTTTCTTTGGGTTTCACATCACCACTAAGGTGTGACAAGGTTGCCAAGCTTTCCTTTAAATAGCTTGAGACATAGGTGAGCTATCCTTCACCCGTAAAAAGGCTAGTGGGTTCTTGCTAAACCAATCAAAAGCAAGTGGGTTCTTGCTAAACCACAAAAAGCAAGCTGTAATAGGTCCTAGTGCTACCTCAAAGCCTAGTGGGTTTCTTGCTAAAACCATTGAAAAGCAAGCGGTAGGAATCTCTCAACGGTTGAGTTGGGAGCGGAGACGTAGGCCGGGTTTTTGGCCGAACTCCGTTATCAATTTCTTGTGTGATTGCCTCTTTACTTTCCGCTGCATTTATACTTTGATTTTTAAATTGTTAATCAATTTTTTAAAAGGCAATTCACCCCCTTCTTGCCATCTCTTCCTCGTTTTCTTTCCGACCCATCATTTGGTATCAGAGGGACCTTTGAGTAATTCCTTAACCCGGTTTCAAAGTTAAGATCTTTTTTTTGATGGCATCTACCTCTTTCGCCCCCGAGGGCTACTCTTTGGGTCGGGCTCCATTTTTTGATGGGTCCGACTATAATTATTGGAAAACCCGCATGACTACTTTTCTTAGAAGTATAGGGTATCCCATTTATAAAATTGTCATGCAAGGTTACACTTTGTCTACCCCCGACGAATCCAAATGGACCCAAGCCGACATTAGAAATTTTGAGCTAGATGGCAAATCCATGAATGCTCTTCATTGCGGCCTTGACCGAAATGAGTTCAACCGAGTTTCCACTTGCACCACTTCACATGAGATTTGGAAACTATTGGAAGTGACCCATGAGGGCACTAATAAAGTGAAGGATACTCGGTTAGACATGTATAGACAAGATTTTGAATCTTTTTCCATGCACCCAAATGAATCAATTTCTGAAATGTTTACTCGATTTACTGACGTGTGCAATGGTATAAAGTCTCTTGGAGATAATATTTCTGCAGAAACTATGGTGAAGAAGATCCTATGGGTCCTTCCGAGCTCATGGGCACCAAAGGTGACGGCGATCCAAGAAGCCAAGGACATCAAAAATATGCCGGTAGAAGAGCTCATCGGATCCCTAATGACGTACGAGATCACAATGAGGAGGCAAGCTCAAAAGGAGGGCACACCAATCAAGACACCAAAGAACATCGCCCTCAAGGTACAAAAGGAAGTAAGCTCCTCCTCATCTTCTTCCTCATCTCCTTCCTCATCGTCCTCATCATCAAGCGGCGACTCGGAAATGGAGAATCTCGCCCGCCAAATGCATAAATTTATGAAGAAGCATAAGAAGAAGAAGAAATCCCGCAAGGCGCGAAAGCAAGAACCCACCGCAAGATCCGAGCCCAAGGTAAAATGCTACGGGTGCGGCGAAAAGGGCCATTACAAGCCCGATTGCCCACTCAACAAGAAACGGGCCAAGGAGAAAGGAAAGAAAAAGGTCCTCAAGGCCACATGGAGTGACTCCTCATCATCCTCCTCCTCCTCCTCGAGCGACAACGGCAACAAATGCCTAATGGCATTCCATGAGGTAACATCTTCCGACTCCTCCTCTTGTTCTTCAAATTCCAATTCTTTAAATCATTTATCTTATGAAGAACTCTCACACGCTAGAGATCAATTAGAAAATGGTTTTCATGAGCTTTCATCAAAATTTGTCGCTTTGAAAAAGTCTTTCAAAAAACTCTCTTCCGAAAAAGAACAACTTCTTAAAGAGAAGGAAGAGTTGTCCCTTAAAATCCAAAATTTTCCAAATGTTGATTCTATGGAATCAACCATAAAAGACCTTAGGGAGACCTTAGCCAAGTTCACCCAAGGTGAACAAAATTTGACCAAACTATTGGGTTCTCAACGAGTATCTAGAACCACCAATGGACTTGGCTATACCAACCAAGCTTCCTCCTCCCATGCACCCACTGTTTTTGTAAGGGGGAGCTCTAGTTTTAAATTTTGTAACTATTGCAAAAAACCCGGGCACCTTATTTATGAATGTAATTGTAAAAACGCCCGGTACGGTCAACCCAAATCGATTTTTTATTCGGATGAATTTTATAGGAGAAGACCCGCCATGAGGCAAGTGTGGATTGAAAAATCCCTCTTAGCGAGTCTCTCCGGGCCTAAAATCATCTCTTTCCAAAATCCCTCTCCCCGGTGACTTTTTGTTTTTATTTAGGGGGAGTTAGGATCTTTTAAGCTTTTTTGTAATTTCAAAATTTTCGATTCAAACTTTCAATTTCAACTCTTGGTTTCAAAATTTTCAATTCAAAATTTTCAATTCAATTTTTGATTCAAAACTTTCAATTCAAACTGTTATTCAATTTTCATTTCAAAATTTTCAACAATTGGTATTATTGTCAATTGGTTTAAAATCTTGTTTTTCAAATAGATCCCTCAATCAAGTTTTATGCCCCACTCTATTTTGATAATCACAAAGGGGGAGAAATTTCTTGATTGATTGGGGGAGAATCCTTTTCATCATGGTTAAGCATTTCCTTTCAATTTTAGTATTTTTCATTGTTTGTTTTGGTGATTGTGATCATCAAAATAGGGGGAGATTGTTGTACCTCTCGAACCCCTCAAGGTTTTATTTTCATGATCACAATCACCCTCATATTTATCTAATCCTCTTTCAAGTGTTTTTGGTTGATAGGAATCAAATCAGGTGGCCAAGGAATTGGGCCAAGAAAGAAAGAAGGCAAAGTGGACTGAAAATCAGTCCACCGGCCAACCGGTGGCTTCACCACCGGTCGACCGGTGGACCCTGGGAAGAAGGCAGAGCCACTGCCTCCACACCGGCCAACCGGTGGCCAAGCACCGGCCAGCCGGTGGCACCCAGAATGAACAGGGTTTGCTACTGCCTCACCACCGGCCAGCCGGTGGCTCTGGCACCGGTCGACCGGTGGAGCCTGGACCAGAATTCTCAGCCACTGTCAAGGCACCGGCCAGCCGGTGGCCATGTACCGGCCAGCCGGTGGACCAGTCAAACTAGCCGTTGGCTTTGACCAGTCAACTCCTTTTTGGCCTCCAACGGCTCCGAGGCCTTTTCCAACGGCTCCAAAGCCCTCCAACGGATACTTAAAGGTTCCTAGCCTATAAATAAAGGCCTAGGAAGCCCCGGAACCACACCCAAGCCACCGGACACATTGTTGATCATTTTGGCGAAGCTCCGGCGGATTGTTCCAAGAGAACCCCAAGTGCTCCATCCATTTCCACATCCAAGAGCACCACTCAAGAAGCTTGGGAAAGCACGCTACATCAACTCCATCATCCAATTGGCGCCCAAGTCTTCCCAATCACGGTTTTTCGTGTTTTATTTATTTTGAGCTTAACTTTGAGTTTGTGCCTACAAACTCCCAATTTTCTCATCCCCTCTTTTCTTTGGGTTTCACATCACCACTAAGGTGTGACAAGGTTGCCAAGCTTTCCTTTAAATAGCTTGAGACATAGGTGAGCTATCCTTCACCCGTAAAAAGGCTAGTGGGTTCTTGCTAAACCAATCAAAAGCAAGTGGGTTCTTGCTAAACCACAAAAAGCAAGCTGTAATAGGTCCTAGTGCTACCTCAAAGCCTAGTGGGTTTCTTGCTAAAACCATTGAAAAGCAAGCGGTAGGAATCTCTCAACGGTTGAGTTGGGAGCGGAGACGTAGGCCGGGTTTTTGGCCGAACTCCGTTATCAATTTCTTGTGTGATTGCCTCTTTACTTTCCGCTGCATTTATACTTTGATTTTTAAATTGTTAATCAATTTTTTAAAAGGCAATTCACCCCCTTCTTGCCATCTTTTCCTCGTTTTCTTTCCGACCCATCACTTTCTTAGAAACGCCTCTTCCGGAGTTGCGTTTTCTCGGGTGTGGTTTTTAATTTTTGTGGGTTAAGTGAAAAAAATAAAATAAAGTGGTGCGACAACTTTATTTTATTTCACTTAAAGCCACTTAAAGCCACTTAAAGCTGCTTAAGCTGAGTTGAAGCGGATAGGGTGGAAACCAAAATATCCCACCCTCTTGGTAGGATATTTGTGAGGTGGGGCCCGCACGAGCCCCACCGTTTCTTTTCCGCTAAGTAACGCACCCGCGAAAACCCCTATTAAATGAAAGTCAACTGACATGTTTTCTAAATTCTTAACGCCCCTATTAATTGGGCGGTTAGTTCGTTGCAATTAATTCTATGAATTAATTATTCTTTACTTATCTTTGTTTTTCAAATTCTTTAGTTGATAATAAAATAAGATGAGGACTTATTTTATTATCTGGTTGTTGTGCTAAACCTTTGGAGAATCTCTAAAGATCTTCATCCTCCTTCGCGAAGAACACGAAGAACGCGAAGAACGCCGGCCTCCGACGAAGGGAGACGAAGAACGCCAAACCCCGAAGATCGACGCGACGCGACGCCGACGCTTCTTCCACGACGTTCCATCCCCGCGACAATCTTCGATCGGCATCTTGAGTTTGTCTACGAGACGTCGAGTACCGCGCGACAGCGACGCCCTTCCGCGACGCGACGATCCTTTTCTTCTGCGACGGTCAATTCTGCGATGAACTCACGTCCGACGACAACGAAGGTAGGGGTCATTTTGAAAATGATAATACCCATGTTTGTTTTCCTCCAAGGCAAGAACGCGGACCAACCAATTAACAAGTTGGTCTGCGGATTATTATTGCGGGTCGAGGTTTATCAATTGCTGGGAATTATGGTGTTGTTTCAAACCCCTAACGCGGTGGGTGCGGACCAACGAACAAGTCCGAACCCACCGCCCTTTTGTTCTTGGTGTGCGGAATGGCGGATGACAAAAAATGGGCCGCAGAGACGATTTGTTGATTCCGCAGTGAAGAACGGGCCCTGGGATGAGCTACGGCGCAGACGGAAATGAAATCGGACCACCGGAGCAACTCTGGTGGCCCGAGGACTCCACCGGCGGTGGGGTGCGGTTCCGCGGCCGAGCGGAACCGAAGGCAGGACGTGGCATTGCCGCGTCCGTTGGCGAGAGGCGGCCCCCCACGCGGGGCCACGGAATCATCAAGGGGGCGGCGCCCCCTTGCAACCGCTCGGTCATCATGACCGAGCCGCCAGGCGGCCGGGCCGCACCCTCACCGGCTGGGCCGGGTCGCGCCCAGGCCAGGCCAGGCCGCGCCGGATGGGTCGGACCCGGACCTGGTTCGGGTCGACCCGGTTCGGGCCGACCCAGGGGGGGTCGGGCCGGGTCGGTCCGGGCCCAGACCCTCTGTTTCCGGACCTTTTCGGTATTTTGCTCATAACTTGAGCTACGGGTCTTCGAACGACGTGTCGTCAACGGCGATGCGACCCTTGGATTGAGACGGTCGTTTTGGTATATTACACTCAAGGTTTCGGAATACCTTGGGTTCGGACGAGTTGGTTTGGATACGAAACCAACCGGGCCCTTGGAGCGGAAACACTTATATCTTGAGCTTCGGACGTCCGATTGACGTGTCGTAAACTTTGATGGATTCCTCTAAGTGAGATGGATCTTTTGGCTTACTCCGCTCGAGGTTTGGATGTCGTCGGAGTGCAGTCGGGTTGGTTCGCTCACGAAACCAACTGAGCCCCTGGAACGAAAAAGCCAATAACTCGCAGATCGGGCGTCCGATTGACGCACCGTCTATCTCGTTGATTTTCTCTTGTTGAGAAGGAACTTTTGGCATACTTCACCTGAGTTTTGGTTGCAGTTGGATAGTGGTCGGGTTGGATTGCACCCGAAATCCAACCGGGCCCCTGGAACGGAAAAGCTGATATCTTTCAGACCAGACGTCCGTTTGAAGAACCGTCAGCGGCGTTGGTGATCACGTTGAGAAATGGTATCTTTGAGTATACCCTATGAGAGTTCGGTGTATAGTTGAGTTATGGCCGGGTTGGTTCGCACACGAAACCAACCAGGCCCCGGGGACGAAAATGCTAGTAACTCACAGACCGGGCGTCCGATTGACACGCCGTCTATTGTGTTGAGACCCCTGTGACGAGGCGGTCCTTTGAGATAATTCTTCGTGGAACTTTGTGATACTTTTAGTATCGACCAGAAGCTTGTGGAGCGGACCCTCCTGGAGACGAGCGTGCGGAGTACGAAGACCGTGTAGCCGGCTGAGACATGACGACTGCTTGACCGATCGACTTGGTGTGTTTCGAATAGCCCAGTGGAGAGCGCTTGGTTGTAGCGGCAGACCCACGACGGAGGAGTTATTGGTTGTAGTGGCAGACCCGCGGTACTCAATAGAAGGAGTACCTCTAGAGGCTATGATGGGGAGCGCTTGGTTGTAGCGGCAGACCCACGGCGGAGGAGCACTTGGTTGTAGCGGCAGACCCGTGGTACTCAACAGAAGGAGTACCTCTTGAGGCTATGAGGGGGAGCGCTTGGTTGTAGCGGCAGACCCATGGTGGGAAGCACTTGGTTGTAGCAGCAAGCCCACAGTACTCGACGGGAGGAGTACCTCAGCAGTCTTAGGTTAGTGAGCAGTACCTCGGAGTCGTGACAGGACCATTGTACACTCCAGAGACGGGGCTCTTCAGCAGTTACGGTTTTGATAATGAAAATCCTGGTTTGAGCTGAGTCTATGACCTTTGTGTTTACCTATTGATTGAGATGGGTCACTTGATAACTTAGGTATATGTATGGGCATATACCTGGATGGTGGTTATCCGTTGATTTCATGATCTTAGTGTTTTCCTCATGATTGAGATGGGTTACTTGATAACTTAGGTATATGCATGGGCATATACCTAAGTAGAGGTTATCTGTTGAGATCTTATTTGTGGTTATCCATGTTGGTTTTAGTGAGACCTTTAGGGTCTCGGAGTCCCTACTGAGTATCGTTATACTCACCCCTGCACGGGCTATGCCCGCACCTCGTTGTGTTGGTTGCAGACGACGGATAGTGCTGACGGAGGCCGAGTGTTCGAGGACTGGATGGTACCCGGAGGTGGACTACACGACGAGTCAGTACCCGGAGGTGGACTACACGATGATTCAGTATCCGGAGGTGGACTTCACAGCAAGACAACACTCGGAGGAGGTTGACGGGTGAGAGCGTTGTGGAGGCTATCTGTACCTACCCTTCAGGTAGGATCCGTGGTGGATGATCCAGGAGTTGCTCCATATGTACCTACCCTTCAAGTAGGATCCGAGGAGGACGACCCAGGAGCCGCTTCCGTCCTTCTAGCTGTTATCTTTTTTTGTTGTACTTTGTTCATCTGTAGTTGTACTTTCTTTTGGGTTTGTATTCTGGCCCATTTACCTTTCAGCACTTCTCTTTGTACTTAGTGTTTTACTTCCGCTTGTACTCTGTGGTGTTTTTTTTACTTTTATAAAGGAAATGCCTTCCCAATTATCGGGATTTACGCCTTTGGTGCTAGTCGCCAGCCCCTGGCCTATGGAAGGCGGGCTTGGGTTAGTCACGGCACGGTCCCCGAGGACGGGTCGTGACAAATTGGTATCAAAGGAGTCGGTTCTACCGCATAACTTATAACTCTGATATTTCCTTT
This sequence comes from Viscum album, assembly GCA_963277665.1. Taxonomy (NCBI): domain Eukaryota; kingdom Viridiplantae; phylum Streptophyta; class Magnoliopsida; order Santalales; family Viscaceae; genus Viscum; species Viscum album. The sequence goes on from OY728125.1 coordinate 282,111,374, forward strand.
CTGTGGAGCAATAGTGTTAAGAGTACCGAGTGTGGTTTTCAGTTCAGGGAGTCTAGTGTTGGTGCGGGCGGCCGACGTATCCATACACCAGGACCCTGATAATCGATTTCTGACTCTGTGCACAAAAACACTGATTGCGTGTGTGTTTCCAGAAGTTTTTAAATGTCAGTACAAACCAGGTCAGCTCACCAGGTATAATCATTTGACTGTGTCACGTTGTTTCTTTCAGTATGCCTTTTCACAGACGACCAGCTAGAGCCCAGAGGGATGTGCGTACTGACAGCCTGCCGAGTAACGAGGCTTTGGTACAGGGCCCTCTTGCAGTTGAGGCACCAGCGGTACTACCATACGTTGGGCCACCAATGCCACCAGCCCCAGCAGTAGGCGATGCACGCCACTTGAGCGCACTGCACGAGTTCCAGCGCCAGAGGCCACCCAGGTTTCGGGGAGAGACGGACCCGCAGGCGGCTGAGGATTGGCTGGGGGCAGTGGTGAGAGTCTTCAGGCTAGTGGGGATGCTGGCAGACTTCATGGTGATCTTTGCTGCCAGCCTTCTTCAGGCAGCAGCAGGCAGGTGGTGGATCCACTTGTTCCAGTTTTGCGATGGGATGACCTTCACATGGGAAGACTTCGAGACCTTCTTCAGGGTGGAGTTTGTGCCAGTAGCTCTACACCCCGAGCATGTAGAGGAGCTTCTGCATTTGCCGTAGGGTTTTTGATCAGTAGCCGAGTCATCTGTGGGCAGTAGACAGATGATGCAGAGGTCCAAGTGGGCCAGAGCCATCCGTATGAGGAGCAGGAAGTGTTATGAATGCGGCGGAAAGGGTCACCTAGCACGTGATTGTCCGACTCCTCGTACAGTTGATCTGTAGGCTTTGGAGGATCCACCGAGGAAAAAGCATCGGCGGGTGCTTGAGCAACAGTCGATCAGTGGACAAGGCAGTAGAGCTCCAGGAGCAGGTGGACAGGAGAGGAACTAGTGGATATGTCCCTTGTACTTCTAGTTCCATGTTGCGGTTGTATTCGTGTCTTTGTACTATGAGCTGCAATAATAAAAAGACACTTATCTTTGTGATGTTTGCTTTACTGTCCTTTTTTTTGGTTGATACTGAGTGGTCCCGGTTAAAACTGTTGACTTGACCCTCACTTTCGAGATTTATACTGGAGGAGACCCAGTGACCTCGCACTGATGCCGACAGTGTGACTCGACCCTTGGAGGCGAGAGTGACAGTTGGATCTCTTGGTGGTTATGTTGAGGCCTTACGACGTCATCCATGGCATGAATACATCATTCATGCCAGGATTGACTGTATTAGGCAATGGGCGTGGTTCATCCAGGGGATGAGACCGAGTTTCTCTTTTCGCCAAAGGAGAAATTTTAGCAGCTCTTTCAGATCGTAGGCAAAGAAGGTGCAGATCATCCAGGAGCGGATGAAGACTGCACAGTGCAGTAAGAAATAGGAAACTGGCACCAGTCTTGGAGACTCGGGCATGTTAAATGTTTCCATAAGAGGAAGCTTAAAGGAGAGATGAGTCTGCGAAGCAGAAGACGTGGAGGCAAAGCTAGGAGAGCAGCATGAGGTGGTGTACATCTTAACATGCTACAACCACCTGCCTTAGTTATCCCTGCCAGGCTCAGGGAGCTGGAGGGCGGAGGAAGAGTACGGCTGCATGTGGTCAAGGAGAGTGACCCGATGGCTCTAAGAATGAGTCAAGGGACAGTCTGTGTCCACTACTAGCTGCTGTAGTAACGGACGTTGATATGAATCATTCCTTGCTTTCATAAATCTTGTTCCAGACCTAGAGTTTCCGGTAAGCTGTGGACTTGACCCTCACGTCTAGAGATACCTTGGGAGGAGACTCGATAATCACACTTACGCTGATAGTGTGGTCAGACCCTCGAGGCGAGAGTTTCGGTTGGAATCTCTTGGTGGCAGCGTCGAGGCCTTACGATGTTGGTTTGAGTATGGACTGGGCAATCACAGTTCATACACAAATTTACGGTATTAGGCAAAAAGGTTTTGGTTTAACTACGACGTCAGGTTGGGTTTTCCTTGGTCGGCGAAAAGGGAACCCCAGACAGCACAGGATAACTCATGCATAGGGGGGGTGCGACCGAACACTCTTGAGTCGGTCAACCTTACCCTCGTGGCAGCAGTCATTTTGAGTTCTAGTTCTAATAGAAGTTGGAGACCTCTGGAGTTCGAGGATGACGATCACGTCCTTATACGGGTCTCACCTCGATGAGGTTTATGGAGATGTGACCAACGCGGCAAGTTATCTCCGAGGTTCAGCGGACCTTCTTAGGTCCTCAGCTGGGTAGGTGGGGTGGTTTACCGCTTGACCCATCCACCTCAGTTGCACCAGGTGCACGACGATTTCCACGTATCTCAACTGAGGAGATACGTGCTCAACCCTTCGTATATCATCGACCATGAGGAGCTGGACGATGGCGATGGGGTGTCTTTCATGGAGGTTCCAGTGGGGATCGAGGATCGACAGGAGCGGATCCTTCGAGGACGGCCTATTCCTTGGGTGCACTTTCACGGGCAGTACAAGAACCTCCAGGAGAGAGCTTGGGAGTGGGAGGCTCAGATGCGTGCTCAGTACCCACTTTTGTTTCCCTAGTTTATGTGTATCTTTACGGGGACGTAAAGCCCTGAGGTGGGAGTGATGTAAAGACCCATAAATTTCAAGGAAATTTGTTTCTTAATTTTCATTGGAATTTTACAAGAATCTAGTTTTTGACGGCACATGATTCTGAGGCCCGGTGTGCCCGGAATCATTTTCTGAAGTTTGGCTCGGGTACGTTCAGTGAACGAACGAGCGGGTTTTTATAACTTTTGAACTGGTGCTCAGAATCAAATTCTGAGGGCACCGATGGGATCGCAGCGCCGGTACACTCCTAGAAACGCCTCTTCCGGAGTTGCATTTGCTCGGGTGTGGTTTTTAATTTTTGGGGGTTAAGTGAAGAAAATAAAATAAAGTGGTGCGACAACTTTATTTTATTTCACTTAAAGCCGCTTAAAGCCACTTAAAGCTGCTTAAGCTAAGTTGAAGCAGATAGGGTGGAACCCAAAATATCCCACCCTCTTGGTAGGATATTTGTGAGGTGGGGCCTGCACGATCCCCACCGTTTCTTTTCCGCTAAGTAACGCACCCGCAAAAACCCCTATTAAATGAAAGTCAACTGACGCATTTTCTAAATTCTTAACGCCCCTATTAATTGGGCGGTTAGTTCGTTGCAATTAATTCTATGAATTAATTGTTCATTACTTATCTTTGTTTTTAAAATTCTTTAGTTGATAATAAAATAAGATGAGGACTTATTTTATTATCTGGTTGTTGTGCTAAACCTTTGGAGAATCTCTAAATATCTTCATCCTCCTTCGCGAAGAACACGAAGCAAAGAACGCCGGCCTCTGATGAAGGGCGACGAAGAATGCCAGACCCCCAGAGATTGACGCGACGCGACGCCAACGCTTCTTCCACGACGTTCCATCCCCGTGACAATCTTCGATCGGCATCTTGAGTTTGTCTACGCGATGCTGAGTACCGCGCGACAGCGACGCCCTTCCACGACGCGACGATCCTTTTCTTCTATGACGGTCAATTCCGCGATGAACTCGAATCTGACGATGACGAAGGTAGGGGTCATTTTGAAAATGATAATACCCATATTTGTTTTCCCCCAAGGCAAGAACGCGGACCAACCAATTAAAAAGTTGGTCCGCGGATTATTATTGCGGGTCGAGGTTTATCAATTTCTGGGAATTATGGTGTTGTTTCAAACCGCTAACACGGTGGGTGCGGAGCAACGAACAATTCCGAACCCACCGCCCTTTTGTTCTTGGTGTGCGGAACGGCGGACGACGACAAAATGGGCCTCAGAGACGATTTGTTGATTCCACAGTGAAGAACGGGACCCGGGATGAGCTACGGCGCAGACAGAAATGAAATCGGACCACCGGAGCAACTCTGGTGGCCCGCGGACTCCACCGGTGGCGGGGTGCGGTTCCGCGGCCGCGCGAAACCGAAGGTAGGACGCGGCCTTACCGCGTCCGTTGGCGAGAGGCGGCCCCCCACGCGGGGCCGCGGAATCATCAAGGGGGGTGGCGCCCCCTTGCACCCGCTCGGCCATCACGGCCGAGCCTCCAGGCGGCCAGGCCGTGCCCTCGCCAGCCGGGCCGACCCGGGGGGGTCGGTCCGGGCCCAGACCCCCCGTTTCCAGACCTTTTCGATCTTTTGCTTATAACTTGAGATACAGGCCTCTGAATGACGCGTCGTCAGCGATGATGCGACCCTTGGATCGAGACAGTCGTTTCGGTATATTACACTCAAGGTTTCGGAATACCTTGGGTTCGGCCGAGTTGGTTCGGATACGAAACCAACTGGGCCCTCGGAGCGGAAACACTTATATCTTGAGCTCCGGACGTCCGATTGATGTGCCGTCAACTTTGATGGATTCCTCTAAGTGAGACGGATCTTTTGGCTTACTCCGATCGAGGTTTGGATTCCGTCGAAGTGCGTTCGGGTTGGTTCGCTCATGAAACCAACCGGGCCCCTGGAACGAAAAAGCCAATAATTCACAGACCGGGCGTCCGATTGACGCGCCGTCTGTCTCGTTGATTTCCTCTTGTTGAGATAGAACTTTTGGCATACTTCTCCCGAGTTTTGGTTGCAGTTGGATAGTGGCCGGGTTGGATTGCACCCAAAATCCAATCGGGCCCCTGGAACGGAAAAGCTGATATCTTTCAGACCAGACGTCCGTTTGACGAACCGTCAGCGGCGTTGGTGATCACATTGAGAAACGGTCCCTTTGAGTATACCCTATGATATTTCGGGGTACATTTTAGTTACGACTGGGTTGGTTCGCACACGAAACCAACCAGGCCCCGGGGACGAAAAGGCTAGTAACTCACAGACCGGGCGTCTGATTGACGCACCGTCTGTTGTGTTGAGACCCCTGTGACGAGGCGGTCCTTTGAGATACTTCTTCGTGGAACTTTGTGATACTTGTAGTATCGACCAGTAGCTCGTGGAGCGGACCCTCCCGGAGACGAGCGTGCGGAGTACGGAGACCGTGTAGCCAGCTGAGACCTGACGACTGCTTGACCGATCGACTCGGTGTGTTTCGGATAGCCCAGTGGGGAGCGCTTGGTTGTAGTGGCAGACCCATGACGGAGGAGTGCTTGGTTGTAGCAGAAGACCCGCGGTACTCAACAGAAGGAGTACCTCTGGAGGCTATGAGGGGGAGCGCTTGGTTGCAGCGGCAGACCCACGGCGGAGGAGCGCTTAGTTGTTGCGGCAGACCCGCGGTACTCAACAGAAGGAGTACCTCTTGAGGCTATGAGGGGGAGCGCTTGGTTGTAGTGGTAGACCGATGGTGGGAAGCGCTTGGTTGTAGCAGCAGACCCACAGTACTCGACAGGAGGAGTACCTCAGCAGTCTTAGGTTAGTGAGCAGTACCTCGGAGTCATGACAGGAACATTGTACACTCGAGAGACGGGGCTCTTCAGCAGTTACGGTTTCGATAATGAAAATCCTGGTTTGAGTTGAGTCTATGACCTTTGTGTTTACCTCTTGATTGAGATGGGTCACTTGATAACTTAGGTATATGTATGGGCATATACATGGGTGGTGGTTATCCGTTGATTTCATGATCTTGGTGTTTTCCTCATGATTGAGATGGGTTACTTGATAACTTAGGTATATGCATTGGCATATACCTAAGTAGAGGTTATCTTTTGAGATCTTCTTTGTGGTTATCCATGTTGGTTTTAGTGAGACCTTGAGGGTCTCGGGGTCCCTACTGAGTATCGTTATACTCACCCCTGCATGGGCTATGCCCGTACCTCGTTGTGTTGGTTGCAGACGACGGACAGTGCTGACGGAGACCGAGTGTTTGAGGACTGGATGGTACCCGGAGGTGGACTACATGACGAGTCAGTACCCGGAGGTGGACTACACGACGAGTCAGTATCCAGAGGTGGACTTCACGGCGAGACGACACTCGGAGGCGATTGACAAGCGAGAGCGTTGTGGAGGCTATCTGTACCTACCCTTTAGGTAGGATCCGTGGTGGATGATCCAGGAGCTGTACCATCTGTACCTACCCTTCAGGTAGGATCCGAGGAGGACGACCCAGGAGCCGCTTCCGTCCTTCTAGTTGTTGTCTTTTTCTATTTTACTTTGTTCAGCTGTAGTTGTACTTTCTTTTGGGTTTGTATTCTGGCCCATTTACCTTTCAGCACTTCTCTTTGTACTTAGTGTTTTACTTCCTCTTGTACTCTGTGGTGTTTTGTTTACTTTTATAAAGGCAATGCCTTCCCAGTTATCGGGATTTACGCCTTTGGTGCTAGTCACCAGCCCCTGGCCTATGGAAGGCGGGCTTGGGGTAGTCACGGAACGGGCCCCGAGGACGGGTCGTGACAGATGTTGTCTTTCAAACTTCACATGTTGACAGACTAAACATCTTGATCCATAATCCGCAATTTCCCTCTTCATGTTATCCCACCAGAAATGTTCCTTCAGATCTCTAAACATCTTAGTGCTACCTGGATGTATAGAGAAATTCAAACTATGGGCATCATCCAATAACTCCCTTTTTAGTTCGGCTATAGCGATAATACAAAACCTATTCCCAAAAATTAGAATTCCATCTTCATATATGAATTCTTCTAACTTCCCATGACTCACAACATTTATTTTCTTTTAAAGATTCTCGTCATCAGGCTGAGAATTTTTAATTCTATTTAATAAAGATGGTTGGGCAACCAATTGAAAAAGTAATGATGTTTCACCTTCTTTGATGATTCCCATATCCATCCTCTATATACCCATGTACATAGGATCCTTGTCAATTATCATTTTGTTTAGAACTCCATGGTCTTTGCTACTCGATGCATCAGCTACCTTATTTTCCTTTCTTGGGTGGTAGTGTATGGAACAATCATAATCCTTGAGCAGATCTAGCCATTGCTTTTTCCTCATGGTGATTTCTTTTTTTGAGAATATGTATTTAAAGATATTATGATCATTATATATCTTACATATTTCACCATAGAGATAATGTCTCTATATATTTAGAAAAAATATTACAGCTACTAACTCAAGATCGTGATTTGGATAGTTTTGTTCATAAATTTTTAACTTCCTTGATGAATAGGCAATAACTCTATCATTCTGCAGAAGGACACATCCAATTCCTTTCTTTGATGCATCACTGTAGATCACAAACGCATCATTTAATGATGGTAGAGTTAGGATCAGAGAATTCACTAATCTTCACTTTAATTATTCGAAACATTCCTCACATTCTTCTATCTATACGAACTTAACCCCTTTACAAGTAATCTTGGTTAACGGGTTGGTTAATCAGGTGAAGTTCTGAATGAAACTCTGATAATAACCTATTAAACCAATAAAACTACGTACCTCAGTTATGTTTGTTGGTGTAGGCCATTACTAAAAAGACTTTATCTTCACAGTATCAACATATATTCCATCCTTAGAAACAATATGTCCAAGAAAAGAAACTGATTGAATCCAAAATTCACACTTTCTAAAAATCCCATGTAATTCCTTTTTCTAAGAGTCTTCAGAATAATGTGCAAGTGGATTTCATGATATTTGTAGCTTTTTTAGAATATTAAGATATCATCAATAAATACCACAACAAAGTCATCAAGATAATCCTTGAAAACCCTATTCATTAGATCCATGAAGATGGAGGGTGCATTAGTCATTCCAAAAGGGGTTACTGTAAACTAGTAATTCCCATACCTAGTTTTAAATGCTATCTTTGGAATATCTTTCTTCCTCACACACAATTGATGATATCCAGATCAAAGTTTAATCTTTGAATAATATTGAACTCCATAAAGTTGATCAAATAAATCATCAATGCGAGGTAGGGGATACTTGTTCTTTATTATTATAGCATCAATATCCCTGTAGTCAATGCACTACCTCATAGATCAATCTTTCTTCTTAACAACAAGAATAGGGGATCCCCATGGAGAGACATTATGGCGAATAAATCTTTTATCACTCAATTACTCTAGTAGTTTCTTCAGTTATACTAATTAAATAGTGGTCATTCTATAAGGAGTCTTTGATATAGGTCTTGAACTAGGAATTAAATCAATTGAGAACTCAACTTCACACTCTGGAGGATGTCCAAGTAAATCCTCTAGAAAAAACATCAATATATTCTTGAACAATAGGTATATCCTAGATTTGAACATTTCTTTCCTCACTTATAGATATCAGGTTCTCCTCCTCCCTAAGAATTGAATCCAGTAGAGCTACTGAGGTTGGATCTAGATTAGAATCATATGGTGATGTTTCTTCCCTAAATATAAGGTATTACACATCATCCTAAAGAATTGTAACTTCCTTCTTCTTTTAATATATTTTTGCATCATAATTTGAAATCCAATACATGTAAAGGATTATATCAAACTAAATCATGGGCATGATAATAAAATTGGTTGATAAAGCACATTCATATGCCATAATGGGGACTGCCTAAAACATATTTTTTGCAATGATACTTCCCTTGGGAGTTTTAACTGACAACTCCTTTATTAAATTAAAGTGTAAATATCAAATTTTCTTAGAAAATTGGGAAGATATAAAATAATACCTTTACCCAGAATCAAATAAATCATTATACAAGTTTAAGGAAATGATTAAAGTACCTACCACCACGTCATTAAGAACTTCAACCTCAATATTTGTGATAACATAAGCTTGGACTTGCTCCATTGGCCTTTTCTGAGGCCTATTTTCTTGACTCTTTGGAAAATAATTAGCATAATGACCTATCTCCCTAAAATTATAACCTTTAACATTGATAGATTCTTTATTTCCATTTCAATCACCAATATGATGGCCTTTCTGTCCACACTTATAGCATACACCTTTTACTTTTAAGCAACCACTATAGTGTTTCCTTCCACAAGTATCACATGTAGGAAAATTCACCTTTTTATTCTTCCCTTTATCCATTCTATCCTCTTCCACCCTCTTCTTCTCTTGTTTCCCCTCAAAGTCATAAAACTTAGATAATCTTTCTCTGTCTTGATATCACTTGATACAATGTCTTCATATGATGAGAAAATTTTGGATACTAGTTCCCTTCAAAGTAATGGACTTAAACCATAAAATAATTGATCAATATTGCTTCATGGATTATGTATATAGTTTGTAGCATGCCTTTCTAAAATTGTAAAGTTGACTTCATAATTTTCAACATTTTCATCTTCTTTATGTCTGAGACTCAACAATTTCTTCTCTATATCCTCTTATTGTTCATGAGGAAAATATTTTTCTAATAAAATTTCCTTGAAATCCCTCCATTCTGTTTCTTCTATTTATTCCTCCTCATTTGTGTTTTGAATTAACAACTACCACTGATCAATATCTCCTAATAAATGATAAACTGTCATGACAACCTTCTCTATTTATTTACATCCCAAAATGAGAAATATATTCTCTAAATAACTTACCCACTACTCCGCTAAGAATGGGTTTGTAGTCCCATTGAATGATGGTAGATGTTGTCACATAAACTAGTATAACATTTCTTCTCCACATTGTGGATCAGGATGCTCCATATGGGTAAGGTTATTGTTCATAACTTGATTCAGTTGTCTCAGTATATTTATAAGTTGCTCAGCATCAGTCGTAGATCCAGGACAACATCATTATCTTGCATAGGAGGGAAATCCCTACAAGAGATACACACATTCATGTGGTTTCTATTCCTTCCACTAGGCATCATTTCCAAACAATTCCATACACTATATTAGGTTATGAATCATAATGTATAATCTAAACTTAGAAAAATACTTAGCAAAAATTGAAATCCTATCCATAGCTAATCTCATAATCATGGTTTCTTTGAGGAAAAATTTACATTTACTTCCTTCATAATGGTTTGTAAAGAAAATATGAATTATCCTAAGAATATTCATCGGTAGTGTCAAACCAGGTGCACATTAAGCCCCGTTGTTGTGTATCAGGATACTCCAGGTCAAGCCCGAAACTCTTTGTTGATGTTTTTACTCTTACATACATCTATTCCAGAACCATGTCCACTTGTAGTATCCAGATAGGGATGTTTTTTCTAAAAAGATACACATAATATATTCCTTACCAAAATTCTTGGATGTTCTTGTATTTTTATCCTCAAAAAATATCTTAGGGTTTTGTTCCCTAATCTACATTTTCTAAATCTAGTTTCTAAGTTTTCTACTAAAATTCCTATGATACCGGCTATAAATACCTAACCCTAGTTGCCCAGAGTTGGTGCCTTATTTTATTAAATTGGAATATAAAAAAGGATTTCATATCCCAAAGTAATGAATAGTTTAGTAGCTTTGGAAAAAAAGATACATACATAAGTTCAACAATACAACCTGAAAAGAAAAACAACAACAAAAACTTCTTTTGAATCCCACATAAACTAATAAATTATCCGTGCAAGTCATTCATAATATACTTCTTTACATCCTTTTAGAAATAAAACATGTGAAAGGGGTGATATTAGATGCTCAGTAAGGGTAAATAATATATTGGGAGAAAATATAAACACTAGGCATAATGAATAACTAAAAATTCATGCCTTTAAAATATACTTGATCATAATATGGAAGGAATAAAAACTGGTTAAATAATGTCATAAAACATAACCATGGATATTCTACTAGTAGAATAATCACACGGAATATCAATCACTAGTTTCATAATAAAATAATGCATAATTCCAGACATTCTGGAATATACCATCAAGGCCTTGTCCAAGATATCTGAAAATGATTAATGCCTCGGTCAAAACCATATCTGAAAATGGGTAAGGCCTTGGACAAGTCCATATTTGTTTTGTCTCAAGAGACCTACCGATGCATTGAGGGGATATAGAGGGACCCACAATTCACTTACTAAGTACAATTCAATCCTCGTATGAATGGGGATAAACTTAAAGAATATATACAATCATATTGAAACTAACATATGAAATGTAAATAACTTACCCCAAACATAACCACTAACCATTCGGAGTAACATAGTGAATGGTTTCAAGATACCACATATATAGTCAAAATAATCATAATCCATTAAATATAATATGGTAGATTATATCATAAAATATTAGTCTCAATTACACATAATATTTAACAATAGTGTTGAAATAGAAAAAATTACTCTTATTAAATCATTGAGTAATTCTTGAGATAAATAATTTTTTACTTTGAAAATAAGAGTTCTTTTAGAAAAATATTTGTACAAAACCCGAAGGGAAATAATATAGGTTTATCATAATAAAATGATTAATTTTAGAAAATTAATGGTTAATAAAATAGATTATAGAGTGCCCTTGAAAATAGGTAATAATTCGAGAAATTCCCTTGAATCAGGCTTGTATTTCAGGAATAATTTTTGAAAGATCCTTTTAAAACATGTATCTATCTATAAAATAAAGAAGTTTTTTGGTTGGTAAAAATATATAGAAAATTAACACAGAATTTATGATGAGTATATAATAATAAATAATAATTAAATTGGGATTAAGAGAGACAAATATTAACCCAAAAAAAATGGAGGTTTGGGTAGAAAACCCTTACCTTATGTCCGAATATGTTCTGCTCTTGAAATTAAGGTCCTGGAATATGAACTTAGACTTATTAATAACTTAATTCAGAACCTATTATACATTTATTTGATTTATTATAATTTTATTGAGTTTATTTATGGTCATTTTTATGGGTTAAGAGATTCAATATCATCATTTGTGAGTGCTAATTTCATTAGCTTTCATGATTGGTTCGTTTGTATGGAAGTTAATGTAAAATGAGAATTGAATTCAAGAATTGATTTTATATGTTATTAATTTTCATACATAACTTTAAATTATCATATAATTCATTTGGTTACTTTGGGTGAGGATAAATCATTAGATAAAGTTTTAATGATAAACGATTGGATTAATTTGGTGGTTTTTCGATCACCACAAACTCATTTTATTTTACAAATTAATAACATATGTACAAAAATAATTCTATAAAATTAAATAGGATATATTACATATATTATTATAAGTTTCAACAATAAAAATGGTTTCATTACTATAATTGAAGACAATAATAGAATTTGAAAACTCGTCGTCCTTGAATGTGATAAATTAACACATCTCAGATGGTGTTTCCATTTCTAGTATAAAAGAAGGGGAAAGGAGAGATGATGATGAATTATTACATTATCATAAAAAAATTATAGTACATGTAAGTTACTGGAGTTATTATAAAATTTGGAGGAAATGAGGTGAGGAAATAAAAGAAAGAAAGGAACTTGAAAGAAAATAAAAGAAATGAAAAGAGGAATTTACCTCTTGAATTTATCTTCCTTAATAGCCTCTTTAGGGGAGAGGATTTGGTATTTTATAGAGACCAAGGGATAATGGATGTGGGGAGGATATTGGGAGGATATTTTATCAGAATTAATATAAGGCACAAGGCTTGAGATGAGTGAATAGAAGGAGTGGTGGGTGGATTTTATAGTGGAGGAGAGGAGGGTTTTTCCATTATTTTAATCATTATTTTATTATTTTGGATCAAGACTGTGAATATTCTTGATTATTATGAATAAAAAAGTAATAATTTCATTTTAGTTTGAAACAATGGTCATTTACATCATCCATGACTCAATCATGATGCAGAAATTCATTTATTTAGCATATTTTTTAAATTGTCGAATTTCACTATTCACCAAAAATTCAAGTATTTCAGAAAAATACCAAAAATTCACCCCAACCATTTTTTGTCATGTAGAATTAAAAAATGGACTCATTTTTATAAAAATAATTTTCTAAATAATAGAAATTTAATTTTTAAATAAAATCATTATTTACTTGAAAAATACTATTTTAAATTCAAAACTGATTTTATAATGCTTTCAAAAAATAACTGAGGTCTTGTAAAATTATCCTAAATTCATAGAAAAACAAAATATTTATTTAAGAATAAATTTTATGAAAATTAACTTTATTCTAAATAAATTTATTAATTTAAAATTGTAATTAAATATTTTTTACTCACAAACATATCAACGCTTAATTACTAATTTTTTAAAATATTCACTCTCATTTATATAGTGCCTAGATTTTATTTATACTCTCATGGGTGTGGTTACTATTCTAAATGGTACATTTCTATTCATAAGGGTGAGTTAATATTCATAAGGGTAAGTTACTATTCATAAGGGTAAGTTATTATTCACTAAAAATGTAAGTTAAACTTATAAAACTCTAAATATCTTACTGATCGCAACCGTGTATGTCAGTTTTTTGAAATTCAAAACATAGAAGTGGAAATATTTTATCTAATGGTCAGGTTATAACTATCTCCTATAAATTTCAAAGTGTTTGTTTTGCATAGACTCGGTGTTGAATTCATTTTATAATAAATTTATTTATAAAACCATGGGGTGTTACATTCTTAATGAGATATCATGATCATGGATTTATATTACATAGTGGGTGCTCATATATGGTTGTTGTTATTGCGACATATCTTCTTCCTCTATAGGAACCATGAGCCATTTTTAGAGATAAATCTTGGACTTTAGGCAATCCCTTCTAATGTCACTAAAGAAGAGGCAAATAGGGTCACACACAAAGTGCTTCCTTTGATCTTAGTTAAATATTATTTATATTTAATAATTAGAATAAATATTATTCTCCAGATTGAGAAGTAATGTTTTTTCAATATTTATTAAATGATTCCAAATATAAATGAATATTTTTTTTTGAAGTTAATTATTTAATTATAATAATATATAATATCTATTTATATCTTGTTATTCAAACTCTAATAAATAATTATTTATTTACTAAATCAATAATTTATTTAGTTATGATGATATTAAATAAATTTTTATTTTCTATACTATGAATAAAATATTTATTTATTTATTTAATGAATATATTTTTTTAAATACTTATTCAATAATTTAATAAATATTGAGTAGGAAGAGCGGACCATATTTTCTTTGGTGATGAATATTTATTTACCATATTGTAAAATAAATATTTATGATTGTGAAGATTAGCACATGTCATAAAATAAAATATTTTTTTTTATTATATGGAATAAGGATCATTTTGGGTTTAATATATTATTAAGGGTCTTTGAGAAATTAATTAAATATTAAACCCTAACATTGGGTCTATGAATAGATTGTTATGTCAATCAAAGTAAGGTTAGTTATTGTGCACAATAATTTCCTCTCAAGATCTCCCTCCCCCTCTCTTCTTCTCAGGACCAAGAAGGAAAAGAGTGATTCCTTTAAGCTTGGAGGAATGTGAAGTGGTCAAGGTGAACAATTCAAGATGATCAATCATCCATGCTAGAAACCAATTGTTTATCGGTGTTGTTCAGTGATCAACGGAGCACATGTGGATCATCGCTAGAGAGGTTCTACTTTGGGTACTCGGTGTGTAATGAAGAGACATCGATCGGGTTAGAATTATCAACATCATCAATGAAGAATGATCTCAAGACCATGGTAACCATTCTTCTTGTGTTTTAAATTAATCATAAATTAACATGAAAAGATCCTCTCTCTTGGTTCTAGAAAAATAATTTTTCAATATTCTTTATAAAAAATTCATTGGTCATGGTGTTCACATCATTTACATTGTGAATGGTCCGTTGAATCTAAAAAAAAATCAAAGCTTTCTATAGGCCAAATAGGTTCTTCCTATGCATCTGGAACTAATAAGTGATATCATAGGGGTCATGTTAAATTTATAATTATTTAATTAATGTTAATTTTTATATGCATTGAAAGTTAATTTTCATTTCATTAAATTATTTTTTTAAATACAATCATCGATATCTCTTATTCCTCCCTTTATTTATCACTCATATAATCCAAATCTGATTAAATAGAAATTAATATCATCTAAATAATGTACCTAAAGGTGTCAAGGAGTCTAGCCGAACAACATGGGATTAAAGGGCGTGTAGCTGGTGTAAATGATGTGTATCCCAGTTCATCACACCAGGATATAACATGAATTAATTCATCAAGTCATACAATAAAGGAGAAGTGGTTCATTAAATGTTATGTGTGTTGACCAAGCCAGGCCGCCACACTGCATGCAGGACTACACGTCCTATAATTGGGTTACACACTGTGTAGTCCACACATTTTCATGATAAAAATGTGTAGTTAAATACACGTCGAGTATTAATTACTCAATGTGTAAGGAATGGAGGTCCTGAAACAAGGAGGATACATTGTGTTTACTAATTTTATACACCATGTACCCCACACATGTTCATGTAGAAATACATGTTGATTCCCTAGGCATGTATCATGCATATGGTGAGGAAGATACACAATGTGCAGCTGGATGTACATACTGTGTACCCAACTTGTTTACATGGAAAATTAAAATTTAATTTATTACTCCTTTAAACCTCAATATCATGTGTTATGTGTTTCATTTATTAACTAGTACATGGTGTGTGTGAGGTTACATATATATAATTCTTAATTAATTTCTATGTAAATTTTTAACTACATACCATGTATAGTCGTAATTCATCGAATACTCTATATAAATTAAAAGAATTATGTGTTGCATTAATTAACATGTGTTTTGTGTGAAATTTATTAACTTGTACACACCATGTAATTACATTATAAAATTTTTAGGTTGTATGCCACATGAGTAGATTGTATACGATCTCGATACAAGCTGGGTAGTTTGAACAGGTACTCACTGAGTTACTTCCAAGTACAATCTATGTACTTGTTTTATTAAATTTTAAATGAAATTAATTTATTTAATTTATGTAAAATTACATTGTATGGGTATCTCTAGGAAAGATTGGATAGAGATTGAGATAAATTGAATTAATTTATTAATCAGATAATTAATCAAATTATTTGATACATGTTTATCTTAATAAAATAACTAATCAAAATGAATGTTATCCAGTTATTTTAAATGTATTTTCATTAAACTAGTGGATGATAATAATCTTATATTTTCCTATGTAGGTGTATGGTTTCTTTTAATTTAATTATTTCATGGGTTTTTGTGATTATTTTATTAAATTAAATTGATGGAATACAAGTGATCCCTCCCACATTTTTATGTATAGGTTTATGTGTCCATGGTTTCTTTTATATAAATACCCTTTTTGGTTACCTTCACCTATTGGTGAATTAAAAGTATTGTAAGGATGGATCTCTCAGGCGCATGATGTTGGTTCAAGATAGAGCCAAGTTAAAACCAAACCAAGGAGACACACTGGACAAAGGTGGAATGATGCAAACTTGATCCCAGACCGACTCAAGAAGTTTTTACCCTATGGATAATGGTTTTTTTATTATATTATCAATAAATAAATCTCTAGTTAAATCTCATGATTATGCCACATTTTATTTATTTTATTTCTATCTATTTAAATATTTATTTTATCGATGCAATACTATGATCACATAAATAGATAAATTAATATGAAAATATGGAATTAGAATGAAAAGGATTATGTGTAAATATTTTATTAGTATATGTTTAATCACTTAAGTATAATCAAATTAATATTAAACAAGACATGTAAAAGATAAAATAATAAAATAAAAAAATATATTAGGTTAATATTAAGTCATTACTCCTTCCATTATATAGAGTAAGACAGACCGTAGTTAAATTTTCAGTTCAAGGAATAGTTAGGGGGTCTTTTAATTATCGAGTATTCTTAACTAAGATGATGGGTTGACTTAACCAAACTTATATTGAATTTAACAGTCATAGTATATTCAATACAGATTTGGAGTTGAGTGTTGAGTAAATTTGAGTCATGATTTCAGAATTGGGGATCCCACTCAATAGAACAAGTAATTTTGAGCCTACAGTTGGAAATATTGCCTTCCTAAACACATTCTTATGGTTTTTAGGGCCATATTTTGAATCATAATGAGAGAAATATGGATACTTGAAGCTATAATGTCTAAAGTAATGGGACATTCTAAGTTTAATGGTGAGGGTCATTGAGACTTGATATAATAATGGGAGACTTAATAAAATTAAAATTACTATGTTTCAAATAATTTTTAATCAATTAAAGTACTAATAATATGATATCTTGTTATTATATAATAATAATAGGTTCATCAACCACATTATCCATGTTATCGATTCTAGAGAAAGACTATATTCTAACTGGTAGTAACTTGTGGAAATGGTCTAGATGCTTACGGGTTGTGTTGCACCATGAACAAAAATCTTACATGCTAGAATCCCCAATCACTGATTTTTCTACTAAAAAGGTGAGTGATGAGGATTTAAATATCTAAAAAACACATGAATGATGCACTATATGTTCAATGTTTAATATTTTTATCTATGTCTAGTGAGCTCATGAAGTCTCATGAGAACATGGATTCCTGTAGCATGATCTAGAATCTTTGTGATATTTATTAGGGGAGATATAGACAAGAATGATTTGAGATATACAAGGTACTCTTAATAAGATAATTTATAGAAGGTGCGCCGATTGGGCCTCATGTTTTCAAACTCATTAGCTACATTGAGCATCTAGAGGTTCTACGGTTTAAGTTTTCTGAAGAACTGCACATAGATCTCATTCTTTCATCACTCCCTCAGAGATTCTACAATTGGGTTGTAAATTTTAATATAAACAACATATAGAATCATCTCTCATATCTTCTCACTCTAATTTTTCAAGTTAATAAGTATATAAATCATGAAACACCTTTGATTATTATGGTGAATAAAAGTAAAATTCCATGTAAAGAGATCTAAGAATAACTTCAAGTATAAAAATTATTTACAGTGGCCTTCAAAGAATAGGTGGATCAAGGGTAAGTCAAGGGAATAATACATTTTTTATTTTTCATATAGAAGGAAGGTCTATTGGAATAAAAACTACACCTAGAAAAATAAGCAAAAGGAATATTCAGGTGTGTTTGTTATCGAGTTCAATTTATCAATTTATAAAAATTTGGTAGTAGATATAGCATGTGGTTCTCACATATGTATTCAAATATAATATCCAAGTATATTTCAAAATATTTCTCATTTTGAGGTGCATTTATTATTAGCCAAAGGATCCAGGCTTTCTATTGTGGTTATTGGAGATTACCACCTCATGTTTCCAGTTGTAATGATCTTGGTTTTTAAAGATTTTTATTAGGCATTTTCATTTACCACAAAAATTATTTCTATGTACAGACGTGAAACATATGGATTTATTTTCAAAATTGGTAATGATTAGTTATTCTTTTACAATGAAAGAAATTTTTATAGTAATACAAATTTAAATAACAATCTTTATTTGTTGGATTACATGAACCAAGTAATGTTAATCAATAACAAAATTATTTCACATGACTCATACCACACCCAACTATGGAATAACCAACTAGGTTATGTAAATGAAAATTGTTTGACCAGATTAAACCAAAATGAATATTTTTTTTCATTTAAACTAAAACCACTTAATGTATGCCATGCATGTTTTACAAGGAAAAATGACCAAATCATCATGTAGTAGAAAAGGTCAAAGGTCCATGAGGATTCTTGAGTTGGTTCATATCAATGTGTGTAGACCATTTATAGTTGAAGTTAGGGGTGGGTTCTCATACTTTATAACTTTTATTGATGACTTTAGTATATATGGATATTTATACTTAATGAGGGATAAATCAGATTCCTTTTACAAATTCAATGAATATAATAATGAAATTGAGAACCATATTAGTAATAAGATTAAGAAAATACACTCATACAATGGTATAGAGTATCTTAATCAATAATTTATTGATTATTTGTGAGAGTTTGGTATTTTCTCTTAGCTCACTCCTATTTACACACCACAATGGAATGGTGTAAGTGAAAGAAGGAACTGCACCCTGTTATAAATAATAAGTTAAATGATGAGTCATGTGATCCTTCCATTATTCTTTTTGGGATATGAATTATAGACAACATCATACATACTAAAGTGAGTTATAACTAAAGTAGAAATCGATATTCAATTTCAACTTTGGTGTGGAAATAAACTCATGTTATTTCATGCATGAGTGTGGGGTTGTGAATTATTTTTTAATTCTATTTTTGGAAAAAAAACTTTCACCTTGGGGAAATAAGTGTATCTTTATAGGGTATCCTAAAAAACTAAATAATATTACATATATGATCCTTTAGATAAGAAAATTTTTGTTAACATGCATTCCACCTTTCCTTAAAGAGAATGCATATTTAAAGGAGATAATAAGAGTGAGATAGACTTCAATGAATACTAGTATCAAGGTACATAAGAGTTGGAATAGGAACAGATTCTATAAAGACTTGTGGAAAAGGATGTTCTATAGGTACAAGTACTATACGGGAGCATGAGAGGGGTTAAAGAACTGGAATTATGTGGTTCTCTATTCATCGAGGATGGTGATTCATTATTAGTAGATGATAATGATATTATAACCTACAAGGAATCATTAAGTGTCATAGAAGCTATCAAATGGAAAGAAACTATGAATTCTGAAATAGATTACATGTACCAAAACCACGTCTGGGTTTTGGTAGATCCTCTATTGGATGTAAATCTCATTGGTTCTAAATGGGTATCCAAGAAGAAACTAGACATGGTTGGAAAAGTTAGTACCTATAAGGAATGATTGGTTTCAAAAGGGTTCAAACATCATCAAGGTGTGGAATATAACAAAACCTTTTCTCTATTTGTTATGTTAAAATTGATCAGACTTCAAATTTCCATAACACCTTACCATGACTATAAGATTTGAAATATGTATGTCAAAATATATTTCCTTAATGGGAACCTTCAAGAGGATATCTACAAGACACAACCATAAGGGTTTGTGATGTGTGAGGATGTAAAAAAGGACTACAAGCTTCATAGGTCTATTTATGAATTAAAGTAAGCATCCAGGTCATGGAATGTTCGGTTTCATAAAAAAAAGAATGTGAGCCTTTTGTTTATAATAGTTTAGTGGGAGTGCGTCCATTTTCCTAATACTTTATGTTGATGACATACTAATTATTAGAAATTAAATAATAGTATGTTAAGTCCTGGTTAGAAACTAGTTTCTCCATGAAGGACTTGGGTGAATTAGCATATATATTTGGGATCAAGATCCATCATGATAAATCCAATAGGCTTCTTAAATTGAGTCAAAGTATGTTCCTTGATAAGATACTAGAGAGATTTAGTGTAGAACAACCCATAAGGGGATTGTTTCCAGTGTCACATGGTATTCATCTTTCCAATAAAATGTGTCCTCAAACGCATGAGTAAATACAAAGGATGGAAAGGATTCTATGTGAATCAGTGATTAGGTTATTCATGTATGTTATTCTATGTAAATTTTAGATGTTTCTTATTCCTTAATAATGGTATAAATATATAAAGTTGACCTAGGTGGCTACTATTGGATGGAATTCAAGACTATCCTTAAATATATGAGGCATACTAAGGATATGTTTCTGGTCTATAGAGTAGATGAGGAACTAATCATCTAGGGATATGTAGATACTATTTTACAAACAAATCAAGGAGATATAAAATCATATTTGGTATATATCTTCACTCCCAATATAGGTTTTGTGAACTATAAGAGATCAAATAAAGTCATGAAAAGTCAATTCTGCAGTGAATTATGGGTACATTATAGCTTCTAAGGTAGCTAAAGAAGTGGTTTGGATTCATAACTTCATCTAAGATCTCAACATGGTTCCTAGTATTAAAGACCATATCACACTCTATTGGGATAATACTGTAGTAGGGACTCTTGCAAAGGATCTATGGTCATATCTAAGGATGAAACACATACTTCAAAAATATCATCTCTTGAGGGATTTTTTTTATAGGGTTGAAATCATAGTAAATAGAGTTTTCACGAAGGACACCATGGAAAACCCCTTAATTAAATACTTAGATCAGTGGAAACATTATCACCATAAGATAGCGAGTGGGATAAAATTTGTTATCATTTGGATTTAGTACAAGTGGGATTATATTGGAGTTGGTGTCCTAGAACCAAATTTTTTAACTTTAGATTGCATGTATATTCAAAGAGGTGAATATTAATTAAATACCTTATTACATATTATTCATTATTCTATGTGGATTTAATGTAATAATGTTCTAGAGTATATGTCACATTGAAAAGGTCATAATGGTTACCTCCTATGAGGATAGCCTTGTAATATCATGATGATATTCTTAAACTTTGTTTTATGGTCGGATAAAATTCTATGAAAAGACACATAGTATATTAACTGTTAGGTATGAGTACTCATAAGTATATGAGACTTTGTCTCATGAAGTTCCCAATTGGTAATCTCCAAGATGATAGATTATGAGAATAGACCTGCCTGTAGGGAATCCACATGTTTATGTGTAATTGGATATTCCTATCTACAAGAATGTGTAATGATCCTTAGTTTAAGATTGTTATAAATGCATGTTGTGACTTGCGCACTTTGATGTATTATAGTAAAGTGTGATACCATATGATCATGGTGAGTTTGGTTGCACTAGGTGTGTCATGAATGATATGTTAATAATGAATAAGACAAGGAAATATTTGTGCCTTCCATATTTATAAAACTTGATATCTTGTCCCTTTGATTGAAATGGAATTGTTGCATTAAATTACATAGTCATAGTGTATAGTTTATATAGCATCCCTCCATTTTATAACATAAACTTTCATTACATTACACAAAACTGAGGATCTTTAAGGTCTAGTGTCTTGGAAACCAGGAACATAATACATGAAAACAACATAAAAAATTCTTCTTAAACACTTGAAAGGCGTCTCCTTAAGTTAATTCTAGGTTCATTACTGCATCTCATAACCTGGGGACATACATCAAAAGAAAGGGTGAGCAGAAGGCCCAGTAAGGGAAACAAGAGGAACATTTTACATGTGAACTTGAGATACTTCAATAAGGACATGAAAAGAACTTTAAGGCATGAGAAAGAAATCATGAGGCATTTCATAATAAAAATAACATATTCCATATCTTGAAGATGTGGCTACATCATTTAACATAGACAATCATGAACATAACACCAAGGTCCATCCCCAAGGTGTCATTTGAAAATTACCAAGGTTATTCACCAAGGTATCGTGAAAATTGTAATCTCTAGTGGTTACATCATTACCCAATGCATTGGAGCGCTATCAGGGCGCACCCTTAAATTTGCCTTTATTATCATGTGAGCCACATATATCATCATCAAACATTTCATAAATAACCCATATAGCATAAACGAAATGGGTTTCATTTCATAATCATAACATTTTAAAAACTGCTTTAAAGACATGATCTTTATATCACTTTAAACCCACGGAAGGGAAAGTGGGTCTCATGTATGTAAATCCCAGAATTTAAAATAGAACATTTTGATATATATATGTGAATACCCTTGTAGAAATAAGATCTTTGAGTATTCACTTTATAACATAAAATAATTTTGAGAAAAGAGAGAGAGACATTTTGAGACGAAAATTCTGCAGCATAACGGCTATGTTTCGGGGTTTTAGAAAACATTGAAAAGAGAGGGGACATGGGTCACCCACTCATAAATGATCCATAAAACAGTAAGGGGACAGAATAAGAAGGATATATCGACATGGTAATGAAATTTTAAGGACATACCATTTGAAATGAAAAATATGGAAGGAAGACAAAAATTAGATTTCTCTTATGAAAATTCGGCAGCCTAACGGCGTCACTTAAACTTAAATAAAAAAATAATTGACAAGATAAAATAGGGTCTATCATCATATGATCATAATAGATCAGTATGATAGATATATAGATCATACCCCAACATAATAAAAAGGAACTTGAAATACTTGACATGAAAATCAAACTTGAAAAATGAGAAGGGTGAAAGAATCCCTTAAAAATTCGGCAGCCTAACGGCATCACTTAAACATTCTTAAATGAAATGATGAGAGTAAGAGGGGATCTCTAATCATATAAGAATGAAAAGGGCAGTAAAAGGAATATAAAATAACATCCTCTCACATAATAACATGGAGCATAAAAGGAATGACATAAAAGAGATTACATGAAAAGAAAGAGAGGGGTCGGATCCCTTACCTTAAAACGTGACTCTTGAAACTCAAAGGTTTGGACCTTGAGGGCTTGGGGGCACCTTGGAAGGACTCCTTGGGAGGTAAGGAGACCAGAACTTCGTTGGGGGAGAGTTGGGAGTGAAAACTAAAGGAGTAAAGGGTGGGTATTTATAGGGAAAGTGAGGGGACAAGGCATTAATGGCCAAGGGACACCTCACAAGTGCTTTTCTCAAACCCATGTGCTCTCTCATGATATTTTTCATAAAGTTAGGCCACATGGGTCCCCCAAAACAATAATTCATCACTCTTGGCTATCCAACCCTTGAAATATCTCATGACATCATCATGACACAGTTATGATGTCATTAAACATACCGAAACCCTAAAACTGTATTTTTACTATTCACTGAAAATTCAACTTTCTCAGAATAATCCCAAAATTTCACCTTAACCAAATATCAATTCTCTGATTTCAAAAATAAAATCCATATTATAAAAATAATTTTCTAAATATTTTTAATTTAATTTTTAAATAAAAACACTATTCATCGAAAATTCATTTTTTTCAGAAAAATCCCCAAAAATTACCTTAACATAATATCGATGCTCTGAGTTCAAAAATAAAGTCCTTTTTATAAAAATAATTTTCTAATTATTTTTAATTAAATTTTTAATTAAAAAACACTATTCATATGAAAAAACTAATACTTGACTAATAATTTATGAAACTGTTATTTACCCATTTTATTGAATCACATTACTTAATCTAGGTGTCTAAATTATATTAAAACTTTCTTTGAGTGAAATTACTAATCCATTTGGTCATATTACTAATCCTAAGCGTAAAATCACTATTCATAATTTACTATTCATCAAAAATTAAGTTGATCTTATTAGACTCCAAATTCCTTACTGAACACTTTTGTAGAAGACCATTTTTTGAAAATCATTACACATCATTAGTTATTTAGGGTTTACATAAATGTTTTAAAATATCCCTTTTTCAAAAATTCATCAATAAAATATATCCTAAATTATCCGGACAAAAGAAAATCCACAAACATCACTAAAGGAAGATATCTCAATTTATTCACCCGAAATGATTACACAAGGAAGCTAGGGTCTCGTCACATAGCCCCTTATAACACCGGCATAAGACCTAAGTGTAAGGTGTGCTATGGTGAGAGAATCTGAGGGAGGCTCAGATAACATTGCCCTAGTATTAATCTCTACTAACTTGAACTTCTCCTATAGGCGTTTCCGTTCAAGCTTGACACGCTGGAGTTCGGCTTGGGCTTGGTCCAAAGCGAAGCCCACAGATGCTACCTCCTTCCCAAGCTCTGATAAGTGGGATTCATAAGGTTCGAGTCTATTGAATGAAGCCATCAACTCCTCTTTCTGCATTGACCATTAACATTTTATTAAATCATTAAAAGTAAGTTAATATACTACTCAAAAAGATTGGGTTGTTACATTCTTCCCCCCTTAAGAAATTTCGTCCCCGAAATTTACACTTGAGGCCTAGTCGAAAAGGTGAGGGTACTTTTGCTTCATTGTTTCCTCAGGCTCCCAAGTCGCTTCTTCATATTTGTGATTCCTCCACAACACTTTCACAAGGTGGGTAGTCTTGTTTCGTAGGACCTTGTCTCTACGGTCCAAGATCTCCACTGGCTACTCCTCATAAGAGAGGTCATGTTCCAGTTGTACCACCTATGGGTTCAGTACATGCGAAGGGTCGGGTATGTACTTCCTCAAGAGAGATACATGGAAGACATCATGAACTTGAGCTAGGTTCGGTGGAAGTGCTAGACGATAGGACACTGCTCCTATGCGATCAAGGATTTTATAGGGGCCAATGTACCTAGGGTTGAGCTTCCCTTTATTCCCAAACTGCATGACTCTCTTCCATGGAGAAATTCGAAGGAAGACTTTGTCGCCAACACCAAACTCCAAGTCCCTTCGACGATTGTCAGCATAGCTCTTCTGCCGACTTTGAGCAGCTTTTATGTGTTTTTGGATGGCATGAACCTGTTCCGTCATCTCTTGCATAAGATCAGGCCCAAGAAGCTTCCTCTCACCAGTTTCATCCCAACAAGTAGGAGTTCTACATCGCTTTCCATACAGAGCTTCATAGGGTGCCATCTGAATACTCGAATGGTAGCTGTTGTTATAGGAGAACTCAACTAATGGGAGGTGTTGATCCCATCCACCTTTAAATTCCATTGAGCATAATCTCAGCATGTCTTCGAGTGTCTGAATAGTCCTTTCAGATTGGCCATCAGTTTGAGGATGATAGGCCGTACTAAAATTCAATTCAGTATTCAGAGCATGTTGAAGACTTCTCCAGAATTTTGATGTGAATCTTGGGTCACGATCAGATACGATGGATAGTGGTACCCCATGCAGCCTTACCACTTCCTTCACGTATATCTTGGCGAGCTGATCCAGAGAGAAATCTTCCCGAATAGAGATAAAATGGGATGTCTTGGTGAGACGGTCCACAATAACCCATATCACATTGTTTCCTTTGGATGTTTTCGGGAGACCAGTTACAAAGTCCATAGTGATATTATCCCACTTCCATACTGGTATGGATAGCGGTTGTAATACCCCCTTAGAAAGTTGTCATTCTGCCTTTACTTTCTAACACACCAGGCACCTTGTAGTGTAATCAGCAATCTCCCTCTTCATGTTATCCCACCAATAATGATCACGAAGGTCTCTATACATATTAGTGCTTCCCGGATGTATAGAGAAAGTAGAGATATGAGCTTCATCCATCAGTTCTTTCTTTATCTCCGGAATAGATGGAACACATAGTCTTGTACGAAATTTCAATACACCTTCTTGATCAACATTGAAATCAGGGAACTTACCATCCTTTACAGCCTCGAACTTCTCCTGCAGCAAAGGATCTTCTTTTTGAGCCTTCTTGATCTTCTCTAGTAATGAAGGTTGAGAAATCATTTGGGATAGGGTTGATGATGTCCCTTTCCTTATAATTCCCATGTCCAGTTTTACTAGATCTTTAATCAAGGGATCCCCTAGGATCCTCATTGTTTCCAGAACAACAGGATCTTTCCTGCTTAACGCATCTGCGACTTTGTTTGCTCTTCCAGGGTGATAATGAATTGAACAATCATAGTCTTTAATAAGCTCCAACCATCTCCTTTGTCTCATGTTCAATTCTTTCTGTGTGAAAATATACTTTAGACTTTGGTGGTCAGTGTATATATCACATTTCTCCCTATAAATATAGTGCCTCTATATCTTTAGAGAAAAAACAACTGCCGCCAGCTCTAGATCATGCGTAGGATAATTCTGCTCATGAATCTTCAATTGTCGAGATGCATAAGCAATTACCTTGTCATTTTGCATGAGGACGCACCCAAGCCCTTTCAGAGATGCATCACTAAAAATAACGAATCCTTCTCCGATAGAGGGTAGTGTTAACACAGGTGCAGTAACCAATCTCTTCTTTAGCTCTTGGAAACTTTCCTCGCATTCCATTGTCCAGATGAACTTAACCCCTTTTCGAGTCAACTTGGTTAGTGGATTAGAAATCCATGAAAGGTTTTTCACAAACTTCCTATAATATCCCGCTAAACCAAGGAAACTACGAATCTCAGTTACTGTTGTGGGTTGAGGCCACTCCTCCACAACCATTGTCTTTGCAGGGTCAACCGAGATTCCTTCATTGGTTACGATGTGCCCCAAGAAAGCCACTTGTTGTAACCAAAACTCACACTTGCTGAACTTCCCAAAGAGCCTCTCCTTCCGTAGAGTTTTCAAAATAACCCTCAGATGATCTTCATGCTCCTCAAGACTTTTTGAATATATCAAAATATCATCAATAAAAACTACCACAAAGTTATCAAGGTAGTCCTTAAAGACTCTATTCATCAAATCCATGAAAATAGCAGGAGCATTAGTCAAGCCGAAAGGCATAACAGTAAACTCATAATGCCCATATCTTGATCGGAAGGCAGTCTTTAGAATATCTTCTTCTTCACCCTCAGTTGATGATAACCAGATCGAAGGTCAATCTTAGAGAAGAATTGAGCCCCGCGAAGTTGGTCAAATAAATCATCAATTCTTGGAAGAGGATATTTGTTCTTCACTGTGATCTCGTTCAGTTCTCTATAATCAATGCATAGCCGCATTGATCCATCCTTCTTCTTCACAAAGAGAACTGGTGCTCCCCAAGGAGACACACTCGGTCGGATAAACCCATTCTCCAACAAGTCTTGGAGTTGTTTCTTTAACTCTTATAGCTACACATTTGCCATTCTATATGGAGTCTTTGATATCGGTTGGGACCCAGGTACGAGTTCAATGGAGAACTCTACCTCTCTTTCTGGGGGAGGTCCAGGTAACTCCTCAGGAAATACATCCATGTACTCCTAAACAATTGGAACATCTTCAATTTTTATGCTCCCTTTCCCTTCTTCATCATCACTGATTAACTCCATAAAGAAAGCTATGGGAGGTGCTTCTAGATAGGGATCAGTTCGGGATATCTCTCCTTGGAAGATAACTGTAGGTCGTTCATTCAAGACTACTGAGATTTACTTACTTCTACATTTGATCTTAGCATTATACTTTGAGAGCCAGTCCATCCCTAGTATAATGTCGAATTCCATCATGGGAATGACTACTAGATTTGCGATAATATTGTGCTCACCAAAGTAAACACTAGAGTCTCTAAATACTTTTGATGCAAGGATAATCCCACTTGGAGTCTTGACTGACAACTCTACCTCTAGCAGTTCGGGGATTGATTCTATATTCCTTGCAAACTTGGAGGAAATAAAGGAATGCGTAGAACCAGAATCAAATAAAGTACTTGTTATTTCTGAGAGGACAACAAGAGTACCTGCTACCACATCGTTCGGAACTTCAACTTCAGTTGTTGTGATAGCGAAAGCACGACCTTGCTCCCTTGGCCTCTGCTGAGGTTGATGGTGATTCCCCTCCACCGCCCTCGGATTTGGACATTGATTAGCAAAGTGCCCAAGTTGTCCACACTTGAAGAATGTGACTTCGGGTAGGGCCAGAACCATCTTTCCTCTGTCGTTAGTGTTGGGAAGTTGAGGCTTCACATCACTACGACAATTCCGAGAAATATGGCCTTCTTTTCCACACCTATAGCACTTACCACTTCTGATCAAGCAGTTCCCTGAATGCTTCTTCCCACATTTATTGCATGTGGCATGTTGCATATGCTTTCCACCTCTTTACTGATTAAAACTTCTTACCAGGCTTGGTTCTAGAGTTCTCTTCTTCTCATTAGATTTGTGAGACCATTGTGTCTCCCCAAACTCTAGTTTAACTTTCATAGCACTTCGAACAATTTCTTCATAGCTATCATAGTCCCTGTTGGATAGATTCTTCCGTAGATGAGGTCGTAGTCCACCGAAGAATCTATCAACCTTCCCATTAGGGTCTATAAAGAAGCTTGAGGTATAACGGGAAAGCCTTGTGAAGTTCATCTCGTAGGTTCCAACTGATTCATTCTCCTTTTGCTTCAGCTCGAGAAATTCTTTCTCCATTCTCGTCCTCATCGAACGAGGGAAATACTTATTAAAGAATATTCCCCGGAACTCTTCCCACTCCATATCTTCCATCTCTCCTCGTGGCTTTGTGTTTTTGATCAGTGACCACCACTGATCAGCTTCTCCCTCTAGGCAGTAAACAGCAAGGGTGACTTTTTCTTGTTCCGAACAATAAAGTACAGAAAAGATCTTTTCAATGGAGCTTATCCATTGTTCCGCAACCAATGGGTCAGTAGATCCACTGAATGTTGGTGGTCGTTGACGCATGAAGGACTCAACAGAAAGTTGTTCCCTTCGTGGTGAGGTCGGCCTCACAGCTTGATTCAAGTTATTACTCATAACTTGAGTCAGTTGGTTCATCATTCGCATGAATGTTTCCATTCCGGCTTCCATCGAAGGGCCGTCAGCACATGGTGCATTGCGGTCACCATCGGCACGGTTCCTCCTATTGCCCGCCATTTTCTAAAAGAATAAAACCTTAGTGAGAAACTTATTTCATTTATGGATCTTTTAACTAAGACTTCATGCTTATACAATTACACTTTTCTATAATTCCTTCATAATGATTCATAAAAAGCTTGTGATTAACCAAACATATCCCCCGGGAGTGTCGTAACCAAGAGTGCAGCAAGGCCCGTTATTGTGCACCAGTTCCTGTTCGAGTCTAGCTCGAAGCGGTGTTTTCGGGTTTTACCCCTATGTACATCTGTGCCAGAGCCGCCTCTACCTGCTCGTATCCAGACATGGATGTATTTGTTTGATAAACCACTTACTCAATACTTACCAAAATACCAGGAAGTTTTCCTATATTTAAACTTTTCTATAGGGTTCTTCCTAAAGTTTTTATATCCTAATTTCCACAAATAACTAAACCATCCTTTGATACCAACTATAGCATCCCGCCATTTTATAACATAAACTTTCATTACATTACACAAAACTGGGGATCTTTAAGGTCTAGTGTCTTGGAAACCAGGAACATAATACATGAAAACAACATAAAACATTCTTCTTAAACACTTGAAAGGAATCTCCTTAAGTTCATTCTAGGTTCATTACTGCATCTCATAACCTGGGGACATACATCAAAAGAAAGGGTGAGCAGAAGGCCCAGTAAGGGAAACAAGAGGAACATTTTACATGTGAACTTGAGATACTTCAATAAGGACATGAAAAGAACTTTAAGGCATGAGAAAGAAATCATGAGGAATTTCATAATAAAAATAACATTTTCCATAACTTGAAGATGTGGCTACATAATTTAACATAGACAATCATGAACATATCACCAAGGTCCATCCCCAAGGTGTCATTTGAAAATTACCAAGGTTATTCACCAAGGTATCGTGAAAATTGTAATCTCTAGTGGTTACATCATTACCCAATGCATTGGAGCGCTATCAGGGCGCACCCTTAAATTTGCCTTTATTATCATGTGATCCACATATATCATCATCAAACATTTCATAAATAACCCATATAGCATAAACGAAATGGGTTTCATTTCATAATCATAACATTTTAAAAACTGCTTTAAAGACATGATCTTTATATCACTTTAAACCCACGGAAGGGAAAGTGGGTCTCATGTATGTAAATCCTAGAATTTAAAATAGAACATTTTGATATATATATATATGTGAATACCCTTGTAGAAATAAGAGCTTTGATTAATCACTTTATAACATAAAATAATTTTGAGAAAAGAGAGAGAGACATTTTGAGACGAAAATTCTGCAGCATAACGGCTATGTTTCGGGGTTTCAGAAAACATTGAAAAGAGAGGGGACATGGGTCACCCACTCATAAATGATCCATAAAACAGTAAGGGGACAGAATAAGAAGGATATATGGACATGTTAATGAAATTTTAAGGACATAACATTTGAAATGAAAAACATGGAAGGAAGAAAAAAATTAGATTTCTCTTATGAAAATTCGGCAGCCTAACGGCGTCACTTAAACTTCAATAAAAAAAGAATTGACAAGATAAAATAGGGTCTCTCATCATATGATAATAAGAGATCAGTATGATAGATATAGAGATCATACCCCAACATAATAAAAAGGAACTTGAAATACTTGACATGAAAATCGAACTTGAAAAATGAGAAGGGTGAAAGAATCCCTTAAACATTCGGCAGCCTAACGGCATCACTTAAACATTCATAAAATGAAATGATGAGAGTAAGAGGGGATATCTCATCATATAAGAATGAAAAGGGCAGTAAGAGGAATATAAAAGAACATCCTCTCACATAAGAACATTGAGCATAAAAGGAATGACATAAAAGAGATTACATGAAAAGAAAGAGAGGGGTCGGATCCCTTACCTTTAAACGTGACTCTTGAAACTCAAAGGTTTGGACCTTGAGGGCTTTGGGGAACCTTGGAAGGACTCCTTGGGAGGTAAGGAGACCAGAAATTCTTTGGGGGAGAGTTGGGAGTGAAAACTAAAGGAGGAAAGGGTGGGTATTTATAGGGAAACTGAGGGGACAAGGCATTAATGGCCAAGGGACACCTCACAAGTGCTTTTCTCAAACCCATGTGCTCTCTCATGATATTTTTCATAAAGTTAGGCCACATGGGGCCCCCAAAACAATAATTCATCACCCTTGGCCGGCCAACCCTTGAAATATCTCATGACATCATCATGACACAGTTATGATTTCATTAAACATACCGAAACCCTAAAACTGTATTTTTACTATTCACTGAAAATTCAACTTTCTCAGAATAATCCCAAAATTTCACCTTAACCAAATATCAATGCTCTGATTTCAAAAATGAAATCCATTTTATAAAAATAATTTTCTAAATATTTTTAATTTAATTTTTAAATAAAAACACTATTCATCGAAAATTCATTTTTTTCAGAAAAATCCCCAAAAATTACCTTAACATAATATCGATTCTCTGAGTTCAAAAATAAATTCCTTTATATAAAAATAATTTTCTAATTATTTTTAATTAAATTTTTAATTAAAAAACACTATTCATCTGAAAAAACTAATACTTGACTAATAATTTATGAAACTGTTATTTACCCATTTTATTGAATCACATTACTTAATCTAGGTGTCTAAATTATATTAAAACTTTCTTTGAGTGAAATTACTAATCCATTTGGTCATATTACTAATCCTAAGCGTAAAATCACTATTCATAATTTACTATTCATCAAAAATTAAGTTGATCTTATTAGACTCCAAATTTCTTACTGAACACTTTTGTAGAAGACCATTTTTTGAAAATCATTACACATCATTAGTTATTTAGGGTTTACATAAATGTTTTAAAATATCCCTTTTTCAAAAATTCATCAATAAAATATATCCTAAATTATCTGGACAAAAGAAAATCCACAAACATCACTAAAGGAAGATATCTCAATTTATTCACCCGAAAGGATTACACAAGGAAGCTAGGGTCTCATCACATATCCCCTTATAACACCGGCATAAGACCTAAGTGTAAGGTGTGCTATGGTGAGAGAATCTGAGGGAGGCTCAGATAACATTGCCCTAGTAGTAATCTCTACTAACTTGAACTTCTCCTGTAGGCATTTCTGTTCAAGCTTGACACGCTGGAGTTCGGCTTGGGCTTGGTCCAAAGCGAAGCCCACAAATGCTACCTCCTTCCCAAGCTCTGATAAGTGGGCTTCATAAGGGTCGAGTCTACTGGATGAAGCCATCGACTCCTCTTTCTGCATTGACCATTAACATCTTATTAAATCATTAAAAGTAAGTTAATATACTACTCAAAAAGATCGGGTCGTTACAGTTTATTTCATTTTAGGTAGTTAAAGACAAACATATCAAGAATGTAAGTTGATGGCACATGTGTGTAACCTATTTTTTGAGATATCATGAAAAATGGTTTATATTACATAGTGAGTTTTCATATGTGGTTTTTTTCATTACAACGTATATTCTTCCTTTTGGGTGTCTTGACCCATTACTGGATAGTAATATTTGACCTCAGGCAAGCCCAAACAATTCCATTGAGGAAGAGGCTTGGAGGGGAACGCACAAAGTGTTTCCATTGATCTTAGTTAAATATTATTTATATTTAGCAATTGGAATAAATATTATTCTATAGACCAAGAAATAATATTTATTCAATGTTTATTAAATGAACACAAATAGTAAATAAATATTTGTTTGCAAGGTAATTGTATATTAATGTGAATATATGATATTTATTTATCTCTTATGATTCACACTGTAATAAATAATTATTTATTTATTAAATAATTTATTTATTTAGTTATGAGAATATTGAATAAATATTTATTTGTTAGATTTTAATTATCTTATTTATTTATTGAATGAATGAATAATATGTATTTAAATATTTATTCGATAATTCAATAAATGTTAAGGAATATGAGCGGAACAAAAAAAAATCGATGATAAATATTTTATTTACCAGATTGTAAAATAAATATTTTTCATTGTGTGGGTTAGAACACACCATAAAATAAAATAATAAGATTATTTTATTAGATGGCGTGAGATTTATTTTGGGTTTAATATATTATTAAGTCCCTTTGTTTAATTGATTAAATATTATACTCTAACCCTAGGTTTATAAATAAACTGCTATATCGATCGGAGAAAGGTTAATTGTTGTACACAATAATTTCCTCTCAGTGTAGCATCCCGGCATGAGATTCACTAAAATAGTGTCCCAAGATGATTGGTCACTAGGCCTTAAGTGTGCCTCCCCATATGTTAGAGGCTTCAAACTAGCAGTGAGAGTCTAATAGAGGTATAGTGGGGATACTATATCCTCTATATTAGTAATAAATATAGCATAATCAATAATAAATAATGGAATCGAGATATAATAATAAATGAAAATCAATAATTAATAAATAAATGATAATTATTAAATAAATAGATAGACATAAAGTAGGTGATACATACGTATAATAGGTAAATATAAAAATAAAAGACTCAGTAGATATCTCCAATATAAACATGAGCATTAGCTTAGTCCTCTGCTCCCATACTCCATCCTAGCCTGGAATGATAACAGCAAACAAGAACAATTTAGGAACCTAATACTGTAATCATGAGATCTGTTTGGGTACCCCAGTGTAATGGTGGCCTGAACAAGGTGTGATACATAATTAATAGGCCACCACCAATTATGTCTAAAGCTATCAAGTTTGTGCATATAAAATATTCAGTGTTAAGGTATATCAAAAATAAAGCAGTGCAATAAATATAAATATAAAAGGTCAGGCTCAGGTTCTTCAAGGACACCTAGCCGACCATACCTTCTTCAGCATAAGGTGGAATGTCTCTCAACATATGTCGACATATATATATATGTACATACATAATATGTCTACAAAGATATACCTTCACTAGTGTGGAACTATGTCATAGTGCCCATGAGTCCACATAATAATATCATATATACATATATATATGAATAGATGAGTAGAACCAGCAGGACCCAAGGCGTGACTCAAGAATCAACATATGATCATGAGGATTTCATACTATAAAGGGATTCCATGCCTGTAATATCTTAGTAAATGAATAATTAAGGACAATCCGTCCGACTATTCTAGCTGAATAATAATAAAATGAATGTTCTTATAATTAATGGGTCATAAGCCCGACATCTAAAAACAATATATGGAATTTATTTCCATAATCCTACTCATGGGTGTGATCATCATGCTCCACATCCTAATAGAGGGGGCCTGAGATTTCATACCCAACTACCCAAAGTGATATGAGACACCATACCCATCATCCTTGACCTGGGGGTGTGAAACGCCATGCTCAATGACCCTAACTAAGGTCCCTCAGTCATAATTCTGTATAGGGTAATCCCAATTTCCCTATGACCCCTTAGCTCAATGTTCTGTAAAGATGAATCCGACATCACTAAAGTCATAGTGGACCCTTCTTAGTATAATTCATGTTATCATTTAAATATTTTCCATACTATAAAATAGGGACAAGTAATACAACCTGTGCCACAATCGGTTCAATTTATACAACTGGGCCACTTTATTTATAAATCACAAGAAGGCGATGGAAAATTCCCATACCATAAGATACATCACCATACATCATAAATCAATTCACATTTTGATTTATAAAACAACACACCTTAAAAGGAGGTTTTATTATAAAAAAAGATATTTTCAACAATCAATTCACTTTAAGCATCTAATTCAAGTGGAATAATTTAATACACCAAAAATGTGATTCAAAGCATAAAAAACCCATTATATTCACATAATTTAAATTAACACACCTCAAGGGTGGTCTATTCATAAGGAATATAATGATAATCCTTATGAGTAATTATGTGAACCTACCCAAAAGGGGTGATTCAGGTTGGGGTCATAACCACCAACCATATTAGGGGGGTCTAATATTTATTCAAGATTTATTAAATGAAGAAAAATAATAAATAAATATTTTTTTGCAAGGTAATTGTATAATTATGTGAATATATGATATTTATTTATCTCTTATCATTCGAATTATAATAAATAGTTAATTAATTATTAAATAAATATTTTATTTAGTTATGTGAATATTGAATAAATATTTATTTGTTAGATTTTTAATAGCATGTTTATTTATTGAATGAATGAATAATATGTTTTCAAATATTTATTTCATAATTCAATAAATTTTAAGGAGTATGAGCATACCAAAAAAATTGGTGATAAATATTTTATTTACCAGATTGTAAAATAAATATTTATCATTGTGTGAGTTAGTGCACACCATAAAATAAAATAATAAGATTATTTTTATTAGATAACAAGAGATTGATTTTGGGTTTAATATATTATTAAGTCCCTTTGTGTAATTAATTAAATTTTATACTCTAACCCTAGGTTTATAAATAAATTGTTATGTTAATTGGAGAAAGGTTAATTGTTGTGCACAACAATTTCCTCTTAGTGTAGCGTCCCAAAGTGAGAGTTGCTAAAAATGTGTCCCGAGCCGGTTGGCCACTAGGCCTCAAGTGTGTCTCCCCATATGCCAGAGGTTAGTGGGGGTCTAATAGAGGTACATTGGGGAGATTATACCCTCTATATCAGTAATAAATACATCATAATCAATAATAAATAAAGGCATTGAGATATAATAATAATTGGAAATCAATACTGAATGAATAAATGGTCATGCTTCAATGTATAGATAGACACATAGTAGGTGATACATACATATAATAGGTATATAAACAAATAAAAGACTCAGGAACAAACTCTAATGTCATCATGAGCACTAGCTTGGTCCTCTTCTCCCATACTCCATCCTATCCTGGAATGATAATAGCAAGAAAAAACTATTCAGGAACCTGATTCTGTAATCACAAGATCTATTTGGGTAACCTAGTGCAATGGTGGCATGAAAAAGGTGTGATGTATACTCAGTAGGCCACCACCAATGATGTCTAAATCTATCAAATCTATTCATATAAAAGAATCAGTGTAAAGTTATATAAAAAATAAAGCAGTGTAGTAAATATAAATATAACAATTCGGGCTCAGGTTCCTCAAGGACACCTAGTCGACCATACCTTCTTCAGCCTAAGCCATAATTTCTCTAAACATATGATGACATATATATATTTTTATACATAATATGCCTATAAATATATACCTACACTGACATGGACCTGTCTCTTAGTGCCCTAGAATCCACATAATAATATCATATATATATATATATATGAATAGATGATTAGCACCAGTAGGACCCGAGGAGTGAATCAAGCATCCGCATATAATCATGGGAGTTATATACTATAAAGGGACTTCATTCTCATAAGATTTTAGTTAATGAATGATTAAGGACAACCTGTCTGACTATTCTAAGTGAATAATAATAAAATGAAAGTTCTTATAATTAATGGGGCATAATCCCGACATCTGAAAACAACATATAGAATTTATGTCCATCATCCTACTCATGGATATGATCATCATGCTAAACATCCTAATCAAGGGGGTGAGAGACATCATTCCCAACTACCCAAGTGATATGATACACCATGCCCATCATCCTCAACCTAGGGGCATGAAACGCCTTGCCCAATGACCCTAACTAAGGTCCCTGTATCATAATTCAGTATAGGGTAATCCTAATTTCCATGTGACCCCTTAGCCCGATGTTCTGTAAAGAGGTAACCAACATCACTCAAGTTTAGGTTTACCCTTCTTAGTGTAATTCATGTTAGCATTTAAATACTGCCCATACTATAAAACCAGGACAAGTAATACAACCCATTCCACAATCGGTTCAATTTATACAACTAGTCCACTTCATTTATAAACCACAAGAAGGCAATGTAAAACACCCATTCCATAAGATACATCATCGCACATCATCAATAAATTTTCTTTTTTATTTATAAAACAATGCACCTAAAAAGGTGGTTTTATTAAAAAACAAGAAATTTTCAACAATCAATTCACTTTAAGAATCTCATTCAAGTATAATAATTTAATACACCAAAAATGTGATTAAAAGAATAACAAAACCATTATATTCCTAGCATTTAAATTAACATGTCCCAAGGATGGTCTATTCATAATGAAGATAATGATAATCCTAATGATTAATTATGAGAACCCACCCTAAAGGGGTGATTTGGGTTGAGGTCATAACCTCTAACCATATTAGGGGGTTTAAAACACATCACAAGGTGGTCTAGGAATTTAATTTAAAGGATTTAACATTTTATAGACAACACCAATAATGTTCGGTATGTGACACAACAACAATATTATATAAACAACATGACTTTTAAGGGGGAACTTCTAGACCACCTACTTCATGCTTAGGATGGTCCACTCATCCAATATCAGGCTTTGATTTGAGATGGAATAGAATATAATGAAAGAATTTTCAAACACCCTGAAAATAGGGAAAATAACTTGTATGGATTTAGAATTTTGTATGGTGAGATAAACAAAGAAGATAATCATGGGGAGTCTAGAGCTTAGCAATACGATTCCAACGCACTTAGCAATGCTTGATTCAGACATCGGGCGAAGAAGGAGGCTCAAAGCCTAGGAGGGAGGAGACAAGCTCGTGTGGCCCCTTGTTGGGCATAAAATGGGAAAAATGAGGGAGAGGAAAATAAATAAGGAGTAGGGGAAAATGGAATTTTCCATATATTTAAAGAGTGTTATGGTTTGGCCGAACAGTGTGGAAAATCATGCACCAACCGTGTGGTGTTATTGTCCAAAGGTCAGGCACCTCACATAGTCTGGATGCATGGTTTGAAAAACCATGTGCCTAAACATGTGTAGCTATAGGTTAAGTGGTTCTAAGGGTGAAGGCTAGGAACATGGTTTGGGAAAACCATGCATATCCCATGTGGGTTACCCTTGCACACCTACACCATGGTTCATGGTTACTCCTGGGAGGTTTCACGGTTTAAACTAACCATGCTCCTTAGGAAAAGGGGGAATACGCTTGATCTTCACAGTTAAACTAACTATGAACCAACTATGTGCCTCGTTCTTATTCTCTAAAAACTTGTTTTTTCAGATCCCAATGCTTTTGAAACTCAATTGAACTTCTGGGACACCTCTTGGGGCATAAAACCCATCTAAAAACAACACTTTAAAGTGTTCCAATGCTTGGATTTACATTCTAAGACTTATTTAAAGATTTTAATTGTCCAATAAATGAGAAAAGTTAAAAAAATCAAGGACTTTTTGACTTTATACAAAACACCGAACA
Source organism: Viscum album (assembly GCA_963277665.1). NCBI lineage: Eukaryota > Viridiplantae > Streptophyta > Magnoliopsida > Santalales > Viscaceae > Viscum > Viscum album. The sequence continues at coordinate 282,149,829 of OY728125.1, forward strand.
TTACAATATACCCACCTTAAAACTTATCATCCTTGATAAGCCTTGAAAAAATAACGAAAACATCACCGAACCTACTCAGGTTGTGAAGTTTCATTCAAATGGTTATGTTGTGTTTCCAAACACCCAATAAACCTCCATGAATCAATTTAATAAAATGGTACTTAAACCATCAAAACCCAATACAACACCCAAAAATAAAGCCTAAAAATATAAATAGAGCCTACCTAAGCCCGTATAACTTGAGACATGATCACATCGTCTTATCTTTTATCAAGCATCCTAAGGCGCTACCCACCTTGGGTCTTAACCTTTGAACTTCCTATTCCGAGTCATGACACCTGAACCATCATAATTTCTTATCAAAGAACCTATGTAGCATTCTAACGATGATTATAGAACATTTATTAAATTACACATGAGGAAACGACCCTCAATCCTCAATATAATCAAAATAGTCAAACCCCAATTGATCGAGCTCAAACTGGTCGCACCATATTTTCTCGAAAAACCCCCATTCAAACTTTAAATCTACACCCATATCATCCCGATGGCATGACCGATGTGATTTCCTCACCAACCACGTACATCTAAAGGAAAGAAAACAAGCTGAACCACCTCAGGTCAACTATTTTCCTAAAAACGATCAACTCTTACAGCCGACGTGTCACTAATGTAGATTCTAAAGATTTTATTCCAAGGTGTAAATAAATCATTTCGATCATGCTCACTGAAGTCTATACCTGAATTCCAGTGACATCTCCTGATCAAAATATTCCTAGTTCCTTTATCAAGTAGCATATGAGTTCCAAAACAACCATCCAATGACCGGTCCCACATCAACACAACCCTTCTCAACTGAGGTTTGTTCACTAGAGACCAACCTCCTTCTCCCCACCTTAGTATCACCCTAATCATTGTATCAATGAAAAGAGAAGCTAGTCATCACAGCTCATGCCCTATCCCTTCTAGAGATACAACTAGCATGGTCTAAAATCTGATCTCACTCAATTGTCAACTGTAAACATCACTCGTCACTCATTCCCGTTTCCCAAGAACAATTTCCATGGTGATCACCAAAATACAAAACACAATAAGGGCCAACACCCTTAAATGGTCAAAGGTGTACTATTCACCAAGTGGATTTCCTTTAAATGTCTCCTTGAGTGAAACTCCCAAGGATTCCTTTATTCAAACCATAACACCTATTTAAATAGGTAGATCAACATATAATTGATGTTCTCTCAACATACTCAGGGTGATGTCAAGATAAGGGGCATGATCACCTCTTTACTAGGAGCACACTTATATTTTATTGATAGAAATGTATAGATTCCTTTGAGCCTTGATCACATCATTAGGCCACAATAGTATTTTTTAATGCCTGACACCGCATCTCCTAACCATGTGTAACTAGGTCAATTCTAGTTTGACCCTCCTCCCAGACGCTACCTTTAAAGTTTCCACAATCTATATGTCTCCATTCCCATGAATGTTATGTTAGAAACCGTCGATCCTCAAACCTTACACAGGATCTCATTGATGTTCAATTCTAAACAGTTGTCGCACTCAATAGGTGCGAGTTAAACTCTCCAAATGCAATGGGAATACATCTCGTACAACCCAATTCAAAATCAGGTATCTCACATTTTCCATGATTTAATAAATGGATGCATGTCTCACGACATCATTTTCAAGAAAAAAAGTGTCAACAGTGCAAGCACTGGTCAACTAGGTTTGGCACCTGAACAGGCCTGCCCAGCATAACCTATTTTTAAATACACAAGCACTAAGGGTGATTTTAAAAAGAATGGGAATCACCATGCCTGAACCAATAAAATCGAGCACCTATCATACATCTATCTAAGACGGATAATAAAGCAAAGCTTACCACAAAAAGGGAAACATAGTCTCAGACCAACCTCTTCCGCACGATGTCCTTAAGAGAACAGTGCCATTGACCTACTAGGGTCTAATTCAAAGTGAGAGTATCTAGGTCTATCCACCTAGCCCCAAGGTCTCTTGCACGAGAACCATTCCCCATTCATGGGAATCTATTACACAATGTCTTAACACACTTGGAAACCCTCTTTTAGAATAGGCTAAACTAAAATAGGTAAGGAAGTATTGGCCAATAAGGATCATAATCTATCATCATAGTTGGAACGGCATCACCTGCTAATATTGGGATACTAGGACCTGATCTTCACTGAACATCTGAATAAGGGAGTGTTCGTTGAACAGTCAAAACATTAACACAAAGGATAGATATATAGTACTCAATGGTACCCATATACGAGAATACTCCCCTAATTTCAACTTACCATACAACCACCCATCTACCTAGGGGTTTCCTTTCATTATTTAAGATTCCTACTCAGGACAACCAGTACCCGAACATCGCCTATAATCTTAAAACTTATCATGATAATTTAGAAATTCTTAATGTTTATGAGGGTGCAACATCTACCAGGTCATCCCCTTTTGTTTGGCATAAGGCAATGGTCCTAAAAATAGATTCATTCCTAAAACTAAGCCATAATGCCTAACCTATAGGTCCAACCCAACCTAGGAAAATTCAATCGGTATTCACAAGTAACTTCAATGTTGCCATCCCTAGAAATTATTATGCTAACCCTTACATGAGGGTTCATGCTATAAATGCCAATACAAGGTCTCAATTTAAGGCATTTAAACTAATTTATTTCAACATTTAAACAACTAAACTATAAGGGATGTCAAATACCCATTTAAAAAAACAATTATACTAAGCACTTTATTTAGATTATATCACAAAACATTTCAAGAAAATTATCTTATAATTTCTTTTTTAACCATTTATTTGATTCAAGAGCTTTCAAAACTGTCACAGTTAAAGAAAATGTTAATTTACAATCTATAGAGGGAAACAAACTTTAGTTTGTAATTGGAATTTTAATTAACTGATGCCTCATAATAATAAGTCTCATAGGTACATAATAAGGATTTTATTAATTAAAGGGACTGGTCAAGTAAGATGCCACCAAACGTTTATATGTAACACCATATAAGCGGATGTGGACACTTTAAACAATCATCCCATATAACATAAACATACCCCCTTGGGGTTAAGTACTAAATCTTGAAAATAAAATAAGGAGACCTGCATGGGTCCCATTAAACCATTTTGGGTTCAGCCTTAGTGGGTTTAATTTATAAGCAATATGACAAACCGACCCACTTGGGTCCATTGGGCCATAAGGATTTAGTCAAATTTATCAGGCCCCCAAAGGGATTATCTTACAAAAGCAAGTGTCAGCTGGCCTGCTTGGATCCAGTTGTGCATTGGTAATTTAGTCATACGGGTCTTCATGCCCAGGTTTTTGGTGTATAAGCATTTATAGATTGAAATTTATCATATGTTTAACTGATATTAATAAGTACTGGTTTAAATTTTTCAAATAGATTTAACTTTTATACTAGTTAAGGTCCTAACCAGGTTAATTCATTGACCATTCATTCATAATACAGGAATCAAAATTTCTTATTCCACATAATGGTCCAGTTAGATGAAACGCAATTCCCAAATTATAAAGGTACATGTCCTAATAATTTATAATTGGAATTCATGTAACTATGACTAGATTAGCACTCTTAGTCTCAAAATATAATAAACCCATGTATAATGGTTTGATTATATGTTTTACAATTCCCAATTTATAGGGACCATACTCCTTATAAATTTAAAATTTGGAATCCATTTAATCGTAACCATCGATGTTTCATCCCATGAAACCAATGGTATGTGGCTCAAACATAAAATAACCGGTTGATTAAATAGAATTACACCATCAAGATATGTGGGAAAACACCATTTAGGTTTATGCATACATTTTATTTAATCAACTATATATCACAATTATCACTAGGCATGTTATCATAAAGCAGTAAATACAGTAAATCCTGGAAAGTCACTACATAAGTAGGAAACACTCAAGCATGGAATAGATATCTAGGCATTCTAATAAAGTAATTAACAGGGTATACAGATAAGCATGCTAAACAATCACCAAATAGGGTATACAAATAATCATGCATCAGGTAAACTATAATGTAGACTACATGGCATGGCATATGCTTGGCATGTGAATCTCTATGTTCCTATAATGGTGCATGTAACAATAATTCCTTTCCATATCGGACCAAGGGTATAATCCATCAAATCCATAAATCAATAACCAGTGAAAGTACATCAATCACCCAAGGTGAAATAATAATCAACTATAATATTGAACAACAATCTCATCCCTGACAACTTGATCTTTCCCTCATGCATGGGTTTTCTAGACCCAGACACAGGCTATTTACCAAGTGCAAACACATTCCTAGTCTCCTGTCAACAATCCCAAATAATTAAACAAAGGAAAATAAACCTCTAATACCATTTGTAGCATCTCGGTCTCAGAACCACTAAAATGGTGCCTCGAGCCGGTTGGCCACTAAGCCTTAAGCATGCCTCCCCATATGACAGATGTTGTCGACTAGCAGTGATGGTCTAATGGAGGTACAGTAGGGAGACTATACCCTCTAGATCAGTAATAAATACAGTAGAATTAATAATAAATAAAGGCATTAGAATATAATAATAACTGGTAATCAATAACGAATGAATGAATGATCATGCTTCAATGTACAGATAGACATACAAAAAGTGATACATATGTAGAACAGGTAAAGAAATGAATAAAATACTCAACAACTATCTCCAATAGCATCATGAGCACTAGCTCGGTCCTCTTCTCCCATACTCTATCCTAGCCTAGAAAGATAACAACAAGCAAGCACAATCCTGGAATCTGATCCTACAATCATGCGATCTGTTCGGGCACCCCAATGCAATGGCATCCCGAATCAGGTGTGAGATATACTCGGTAGACCACCACCAATGGTGTCTAAAACTATCCAATTTATGCATATTAAATAAGCAGCGTGTAGGTATATCAAAAATAAAGCAGTGCAGTAAGTATAAATAAAACAAATCAGGCCCAGGTTCCTTAAGGACACATAGCCGACCATACCTGCTTCGACCTAATCCGAAATATCTCTGAACATGTGCTGACATGTATATATTTACATACATGATATGTATGCAAAGATATACCTTCATCAACATAGACCCGTGGATTAGGGCCTAGGCATCCACATAATAATATCACGTATATATATATGTGTGTGAATAGATGAGTAGCACCAGCAGGACTCGAGGTTTAACTCAAGAATCCACATATAATCATGAGAGTGTCATGCTCTAAAGGGATGTCATGCTCGTAAGATCTTAGTAAATGGATGATTATGGACAACCCGTCCGACTGTTCCAAATGAATAATGATAAAATGAAAGCTCTTATAATTAAAGGTTCATAAGCCCAACATCTGAAAACATGATACAGAAGTTATGTCCATTATCCTACTCATGGACGTGACTGTCATGCTCAACATCCTAATCGAGGGGGCGTGAGACGTCATTCCCAACTACCCAAGCGATATGAGAGGCCATGCCCATCATCCTCGACTTGGGGGTGTGAATCGTCATGCTCAAATCCCTAACCAAGGTTTCCCAATCACAATTCAGTGTAGGGTAATCCCAATTTCCCTATGATATCTTAGCCCGACATTTCGTAAAGAGACAACCAACATTGCTCAAGGCACAGTGGACCCTTCTTAGTATAATTCATGTTAGAATTTAAATACTAGCCATGCTATAAAACAGGTCCAAGTAATACAATCCATGCCACAATCAGTTCAATTTATACAGGTATGCCACTTCATTTATAAATCACAAAAAAGACATAGAAAACACCTTGTATAAGATACATCACCACACATCATCAACCAATTCACTTTTTGATTTATAAAACAGCGCACCTCAAAAGGTGCTTTTATTAGAAAACAAGATATTTGCAATAATCAATTCATTTAATTTGCTTTGGGAGAAGGTCGGGCGCTCTCCCTCAGGAGCTCACGACCGGGTTTTTCTCCCGGCGTCGTCTTCAGTGGTTCTTTTACTCGGGTGAATCTACCGGCGTTATGGCAACCGGTTGTCTCTCTGATCTAGCACTAGACGCGTGAATCTGGCCTTTTGTATCAGGTATGGATTTGGGTGGTGATGGGATGCGGGTGCGGTGAGGACGATGGCGAAGCAGTGGGGCTTCCTCCTCAGGCGATGGATCTTGCTCATGGGTTGGATTGTCTTTCTTTCGGGGGATCTATCGAAGCTCGACGCTTCCGAAACTCAACTGAACTCTTGGGACACCTCCTGGGGCTTAAACCCCATCAAAAAACAACACTTTCAAGCGTTCCAACGCTCGGATTTACATTCCAAGGCTCAGCTAAAGATTCGGTTCATCCATTAAACGAGAAAAGTTCAAAAACTCAGACTTTTCGACCCAATCCAAAATTCGGGACGTTACACTCAGAATCTCCCTTCTCCTATCTTTTTCTCAAGATCGAGAAGAACAAAAGAGATTCATTTAAGCCCAAAGGAACATGAAGCAACCAAGGCGAACAATGCAAGATAGTCAATCAATCGCGCTAGCACCCAACGGTTCATCGGTGTTGTTCGGAGATTGAAGAAGCACGTATGGATCACTGCTAGATGAGCTCTGCTTTGGATCGATGTGGTAATCTTTTTTCTTATGTTTTAAATTAATTATAAACTGATATGAAGAGATCCTCTCTCTTGGTTCCGGTAAAATAAATTGTCAATATTTTTTGATTTTTTTTTTTTGCGTAACATAGTGTTCATGTCATGTACATTACAAATGATCCGTCAAATCCATCAAAAGTCAAGTTGGTCATAAGCCCAATAAACGCTTCAGGTGCATTCAGAATCAACGCTTTTCTCAACCAGAACAAAGAGGAACTATGAAAAATAGAGATGAGAAAACTAGAGAGACATGCCAACATATATAATATATGATCACACGATCATTTTTTTACATATCAGGGAATTTTAAATTCCAAAATTTATTTGACTCATTAGAAAACACAAACCCAAACCTTCCATCGACTTGAGAAATTATTATGCCGAAACCAACGGGGAGGACGGCGCCGCGGTTCACAATGACTGTAAATGAAGTGGCGGAGCTGATTAATATATAGCGCCCAGCGCCGGCTCGTCGTGGCAGCACAGGAAGGAGACGTACTTCTCCATGGAGCGGCGGCACTCCGGGCACTTGAGCAGCTCCGGAATCCTCCCGGCGGTGCTCGGGAACTCGAAGCGGCAGCAGGGGAGATCCTGCCCGTGGAGGTCTCTGTGGTATTTTGTGATGGTGGGGTCGAACCCTTCAGCGGGCACCTGGTCCCGCCACTTTAGGTAATCCGTCACCGTCGACAGCACAGTGTCCCGGTGGCCGTTGATCAGCACCGTGTTGCCGTGGCTCAGCACCGCCCACGCACCCATCTTGTCGAAGCTCAGCAGCTTCTTCATCTCCTGGGTCATCAAGTCCTGCTCGTCCACCTTTCCCTGCTGGATCTTGGAAAAAAGCATGGAATCCAAGCGCGCCCAGAAGTACCAGTACGACGCGGGCTCCGGCCAGCAGTAACACAGATTCTCCGCGATGATCGCGTTCACTGCTCTCTTCACCAACTCCTTTTTCCCGCTCCTCCCCACATACACCATCTCCAGCGGGATCTGCTCCGCCATCGCTACCTCACGCGCCTCCTTCGTGAATCTCCGGATCCAATCAATGTCGTCTCCGCCGATCACGAAGATGTACTTCCCCTCGCTGATCTGAAATCGATTGTGTTTAATTTCATCATCAATACCACTGAGATCGAACCATGGCAAGGCGAAAAAATCAAAATAATATCAGTGTGATTATTTGATTTACCCAATTGGTGATTGTAGGGTCGAATTCATCGACGAGAAGCTGGAGGCTCCAGGATTGTTCGCTCCACAGCGCAGCTTCTCTGGAGCTGGTGAAGGGGAAGGCGTTGCTGCCCCAGATCCACATCATGTGGATGGCGTTAGGGCACGCGACCTTGCCCTGCGGGTCCAGCACCACCAGGATGGGATTGTTCTTGAAGTGCCAGTCCTCCCTGCACAGCTTAATCACCGCCTTGTTGATCAGCGACGGGTGGTGCACCGTGTACCACGGCATGCGAGCCTGCAGTGACTCGAACTTCCGGTGCGCCGCCTCGGACCACGGGCTGTGCCGATCCACGATCGGGATCCACACCACCTCGTAATGGTTATCCGTCCTCGACCCATGGGTGCGTGACTCGGTGTAGATCCCCTCCAGCACCGACAGCTCGTCCTGCGATATCTCCAGATCCGATATCAACAGTAACACATTCCTCCTCCTCAGCACTTCGATATGCACCTGTTTTTGTAGCTCACACATATAATCGTCACTGGTGTAATTGCAAGAGTAAAACAATAAGCAAATCCGTGCAAACCCTTCTTTTGGTGGCGCCATCAACGAGTGGCTGGATGTCATCCTTTGCATAGATCAGCGCCTTGAGAACCTTCATGTTATCTATGTGTGACATTTCAAGGAGGTTCTTGAGCGTCTCATAGGCATCGCTGTCCATCCTGTCCCCTGCACGCCACACCCCCCAAAAAAAAAACAGTTTTTGTTGAGCAGTATGCCTACGTTTGTCTGCAATTAACACACGCACACAGTAGCACAAAAGGATGGGGCTTTACGTATGTACTGTTTCAGGTGCTCCAGTTGCGTCTTTAGATTATCTAATATGCGGCTGATCTTGTGGCTCAGAGTCGGGAGGTCCCATGACTCCGAGGTCGTGTACCTGAAATCCAAATCCAGGAACATGAACAAGCACCTGAGTGTCTGTGTTTTGGGATCATCAAAAATGCAGTGTGGGATGGGGAAAACATACTCAAATCCCAAGTTACTGAGGCTGGTGATCTGAGTTGCACAAACAATGATGGCTCTGATGGTCCAGTAGACGGCCATCGGGAGACTGCTCTGGAATGCAACAAAGTCTGGATGTTCATGGGTAATGTATCGCGAGGGCAGCTCCTTGAACACGACTATGCAGTGGGTGATGCCGATCATTTGCTCGATCAGGTTGTTGATGGAGTCAAACCGGGGCTTGAGTTGGCCAGAGTGTTCCATGATGGTGGGGAGTTTTTTGAGGATGGCCATGGATTTGGCGAGGGAGTTGGAGGTGTAGATCTGGGCGAGCAGCCAGAATTCACCATAGTTGAGAGCAAATGCAGCCATGGTGAGCACCAGCTTAGCATCCCATGCATAGTTGGACAGCAGGTGTAGCAGGTTGATGGTCGTGCTGTGCACGTCGCTGCCCCCCATGCTCTTCCATGCTATCTGATAACACACACATATACACACATGAAAAACCGGTGTTTTGTTTATTCTAATCATTTGAAATTTCATGTTTTCATTTAGAACCTCGCATGAAATTCTGTCGATGGTGAAGGACAGAGCCTCGAGCATGGTGGATAGTCCAGCATTTCGATGACCCCTCTCCTCCACATGCTCCATATCGTCCTTGGTGCTCTGAGGTGAAACAAAAATTACAGTCATTGGGCTCATTTGAGGGGTGGAGAGGGTAATGGCATACCATAAGGGTGCCCCCGATGGTGGGGGTGGCGCGATTTAGTATGTCCTGGACAATGTAAAGAAGAGTGCCGGTGTTGAATTCGCGGCCATCAGGGGAATGGGTGGCCTCGATTTGCTTGTGGAGGACATTGTCATCGGACATCAAGAGCACGGCTTTGTCGGGCTTCCTCAGGGGTGGCAAGTAGTCCCTGCTGTGAGCAAAATCTGCAGCTGGTGTGATCTCCATTGGCAGGACAAGGAGGAATGGGCAAGAGGGAGAGTGAGAGAGGGTGACAGGTGTGCTCTCGTGGATGCCCACTCCCACCCTTTATATATATGCAGTAAAGTGCAGGTGGGGTGATCCCTTGCTTCAGGTATGAACATTTATCATCTGTTTTGGGCATATTGGTTGGCTTGTCTCACGTAAATGCTGCCCAAAGCAGCAACATTTGAGCATTTTCCGTGGTACCTCTTCCTATCTTTATCAGCTTATCATTGCTAATCACACAATGTCTTAAATGATCATACTCAAGGTAAAGACATTTTTAATGGAAAAGTATTAAGGATTGAATCATTATTGAATTGAATCTAAGATCTAAGATTATGGTGTAATTAAAAAATTATGTTTGATGAATTAAATTAAATGCGTCTAAATAAATAATTAATATGAATCTATAATTAAATATCCCCCAACTTAGATTGCACCCTTCAATTACTATATGCTTATATTTACATTATATATATGTACATTATATAATTTTACATTTACGTTATTTTCACGTTACATAACATTATATTTACATTATTTTCATGTTATATTTACATTATATTATTTAACATTATTATATCAGTGTAGAGGGGGATAAACAACGAAAATCTACACTAAATATGTATGGGAGTCTCGAAATCGAGACCTCCCAAATACCATCACAAGGACGCGGCCACTAGGTTCCGCCCGTGGGGCACACATATTTAACACTATAATGCAAATATAATGTGAATATATTGTTATTATGACATATAATATAATTAGAACACAAATATAATATTATTTAACTTTATATAATATAAATATAATGTTATGTTTATGCAAATATGAAGTTATATAACATAAATATAATGTAAACCCAATGTAGTTTAATAGACATAATGTTAGATATTGTAAACAAAATGTTATATTTGTAGATTTCGGGCGCAGTGGAAGCGTGGTTGGGTCGACGCCAACTTTAATTTCTACTATGATCAATGATTATTTCGGGATCAATACGATGATGAACGTCAGTCTCCAAGAAATAAAATCAAAGATTTAGATAAAGAAGAAAGAAGTCTGAAACCTTTAGAGAGGATCTTGCGCATCATGTTTATAATTAATTCAAATTTAATTTTTAAAGAAATAAAATACCTGGTTCTGTGGTAATTTCTTCGTTGATGATGTTAATCATTCGGGATGACCCTTTCAGATTGTCTCGTTGCGCTTGCGATGATACAAACTAAAATTCATCTTGTGATGATCCACACGTGCTCTAATGGTCTCCGATTGACGCTACTTGCTTTCCGGGTGCTAGCGCGACAAAGCGAATGCTTTGTGTTGATCGATCTTGATCGCCTATTCTTTGATCTTGAAGAACATCTCTCATTCTTGAGAGGAAGAGGAGAGAGGAGTCGAGAGAAAATTTCTCACTTGGAATTGCTCTTGCGTCTCAGGTTTCTCGTACTTAGCACAATAGACGTATCTGTCTATTTATTGACATGAGGATTCAATTATAATATTTAATTACGTAGCAACAATTAAATACATTCATTACCTTAGAGAAAATTATGGTGCGTCAACTTGCGCAAAACATAATCATAAATGAAATCTCGCGCTACATAATTATAACAACATTATTATTATTTTGTTTTGTGCCAATTAGTTAAATAATTATTTACCGTCTTGCAAATAATTATTTTATTACCGGATCGACCTTGATCCGTTCGAACTCCACTTCCATTTATTGAACGCCCGAATAAATAAATAAATAATGTATTCTCTTAAATAAATATTTTATTTACAAACTAGTAAATAAATATTTATTAAATGTTCAATAAAATAAATAAATATATTTTTATTCACAATCCCGTGAATAAATATTTATTTAATTTATGCATTCATTTTAATTTGAATAAAATTATCCCACTATCTTGAGAATAATATTTATTAATTAAATTCAAATGAAATTTAATTGAGACCACCAGAAACACTTAGTGTGCGACCCTTTAGGATTCTTTTTTATTGAAATTAGACAGACTTGCCTAAAATCCAAGAGTATTGTTTAGTAACAGGTCGAGACACCCAAGAGAAAAAACTTAAAGTCTCAAGAACGACATCCACACACGAACACTCACTCTGTAATATAATCCCTTTATCTCAATATCTTATCAAGCTAGTTTCATGATAGTGTCATAAACCTTTATGCTTGATATGTCATTCTTTGAGTACCTGAAATAAACTCGTCGTTACATCATGACCATGAAATTTCATGCGACAGTTCTATTTCAATCAAAGAGTTGAGATATCAACTTCCATAAATGGAAGAGACAAATCCTTCCTTGTCTTATCCATTAATAACATGTCATTCGTGACGCACCCAATGTACCCTACTTTTCGCCAATTGTCTGCGTGACTGTTTTTATTAGTAAATCAAAGTGCGCGAGTCATGACACATATTAATGATAATCTTAAAGTCTAAGGAGAATTACACACACTCATAGATAGGAATATCCGATGACACCAAAACATGTGAAATTCCTACTCATGGGTCTGTTATCATAATCTCTCATCTTGGAGATTATCAAGTGCGAACTTCATAAGAAAAAGTCTAATCTGCTTATGAGTACTCGCACCTGACGGTCTGTATACTATGTGTCCCATCACAGTAAGTCATCCAACCTTAGAACTATATTTAAGAATATTGTCATAACACTTCAAGGTTCTCATCATAGCGGGGAACTGCTATGACCTTGTCAATGCGACAAATATTTCAGGACATTATTACACTATAGTCATGCAGAACAATGAACAATATGTAATAAGATGTTTAGAATTTAAATATATTAAATATTCATGTAATCAAAGTACAAACAGTTGGTTCTAGGACACCAACTCTTACAAACTCCCATTTGGACTAGAGCCAACTGCCTACAACTTTCAGCCTGCTAGACCTCACATGATAATCATGTTTCTACTGAGTCAAGACTTTAGTCAATGGGTCCGCCACATTGTCTTTTATGGAAATACTGCTCACTGCAACTTCATCTCTCTGAGAAAAATCTCTCAATAGATGATACTTCCAAAGTATGTGCTTCGTCCGCTGATGTGACCTTAACTCTTTTGCGATAGCCACCACTGCAGTATTATCACATCCAGCTCCTGGACGAAGCTTCGCAAACAAACCGCTTCTTTAGCTGCCTAAAAAGCTGCGATATACTCGGACTCTGCTGTAGAATCTGTGACCACACTCTGCTTTGAGCTCTTCCAACTCACGCACGTCCATTCAAAGTGAAGATGTATTCCGTTTGCGATTTTATGTCATCTTGATTAGTCTGGAAACTAGCATCTGCATATCCTCTAATGACTAGTTCCTCACCTCCTCCATAAAGCAGAAACATATCCTTAGTACGACTCAGATACTTTAGGATAGTCTTGACTGCCATCTAATGACGGTCACTTGGGTCAGCTTGATATCTGCCTACCACACTCAATGCGTAGACGACATCCAACCTAGCACATAGACTGACCCAATCGCTGATGTGTATGAAGTCCTTGCCACTCTCTTTCTTTCCTCATGTGCCCGAGGACACATTTTCTTGAAAATATGAATGCCATGTGACGCCGACAACAATTCCCTCTTGAATTGTTCCATACTGAATCTCTTTAGTAACATGTCAATGTATGTACTTTGACTTAGGCCCAGTAATCTCTTAGATCTATCATGATGGATCTTGATCTCAAGAATATATGTTGCCTCGCCCAAGTCCTTCATGGAGAAGCATTGATTCAACCATGCCTTAACAGACTGTAAGACTGATATCTCATTTCCAATAAGTAATATGTCATCAACATATACTATTAGGGAAACAACTGCACTCCCACTAAACTATTTGTAGACACAAGACTCACATTCGTTCTTGATAAAACCAAATTCCGTTATGGCTTCATCAAAATGAATGTTCCATGACCTGAACGATTGCTTTAATCCATAAATGGATTTCTACAACTTGCATACCTTATTGGAATTCTTTGGAGTTATAAACCCTTTAGGTTGTGTCATGTAGACATCTTCCTGAAGGTTCCTGTTAAGGAAGACTGTTTTGACATCCATTTTCCAAATCTCATAGTCATGGTAAGTGGCAATGACTAATAGAATTATGATGGATTTCAACATTGTAACTGGTGAAAAGGTTTCATCATAGTTGATGCATTGACGCTGCTTGAACCCTTTTGCAACCAGTCGTGCCGTATAGGTACTAACATGTCCTTCCATGCCCAGTTTCTTCTTGAATACCCATTTGCAACCAACATGCTTTACATTAACTGGAGGATCTACCAAAATTCAGACTTTGTTTTGGTACATGGAATCCATTTCAGAATTCATGGCTTCTTGCCACTTTGCAACATCTGTGCCACTTACTGTTTTCTTGTAGGTTAGAGGATCATTATTATCAACTAATAATGAGTCACCATCCTCAGTAACTAGAAAATCGTACCGTTTCAGTTATCTAAACTCTCTTGTACTCCTACACAATTCCTGTGTCTCTGGAACAGTTCTTTCTTCCATGGGGCTTTGTGGAATTTGTTCCTGTACAAACTCTTGTGTACCTTGAGCCTCGACTTCATCGAAGTCTATCTCGCTCCCACTATCTCTTTTGGAGATGTGCTCCCTCTCAAGGAATATGGCGTTTCTTGCCACTAACCTTTTTTTTGAGGGGTTGTATAGGTAATATCCCCTTGTTTCCTTGGGGTGTCCTATAAAGGTACACTTTGTGCCTCGGGGTGCAAGTTTGTTACCTGAAGAGGCCTTAACAAACACTTTACTTTCCCACACATGTAAATTTGATAACATGACTTTCTTTCCACTTCAGAACTCGTATGGAATACCATTTATCAATTTTGTTGGTACTTGATTTAGTATGTGTGCTGCTGTTTGTAACGCATATCCCCAAAAGGATAATTGAAGACTTGCATGATTCATCATTGATTTCACCATGTCCAACAAGGTGCGGTTCCTCCTTTTGCTCACACCATTCCACTGGGGTGTGTAAGGAGGAGTGAGTTGAGATAGGATCTCAAACTCCTGTAAGTAATCAATGAAGTCTTGATTAAGATATTCCCCACCTCAGTCTGAGCGAAGTTTCTTAATCTTCTTACCAAGCTGGTTCTCAACTTCATTCTTGTATTCTTTGAACTTATCAAAAGAATCCGACTTATACCTCATTAAGTAGATATATCCATATCTACTAAAATCATCAGTAAAAGTTATGAAGTATGAGTACCCACCCCTTGCTTCAACTGGAATTGGTCCACACACATCGGTATGAACCAATTCAAAAAGCTCTTTATCCCTTTCACTTTTCCCACTAAATGGGGCTTTGGTCATTTTGTCTTGTAAACATGCATGACATACGCCAAGTGGTTTTGTTCAAAAGAATCTAAATATCCATCTTGATGTAACTTTGTCAAGAATTTCTTGTTTACATGACCTAGCCGATGATGTCAAAGTTGGGTGTGATATGAGTCATGCAAAGTATCTTTGTTATTGATTGCCATTACTTAGTTTGTGTAATCCAACACGTAAAGACCGTTGTATAAACGTATCCTAACAAAACAAATGCTATCTTTGTAAAAGAAGCAACATTCATTTCCAAATTTGAAAACAAATCCATCTGTATCTAATCTGGATACAGAAATAATGTTTTTAGTAACAGACGACACATAATAACAACCCTTCAACACCAAGATCATCCTAGTTAGCAACGTGAGGTGGTAGTCCCTGACAGCTACAATAGCAAGTCTGACTCCATTGGCTACTCGTAGATCTACCTCCACTCGGTCAATCTTCTTGAATCTACTTGACTTCTGTATTTGGATACATATGTGAGCACCATAAGTTGTATCTAATACCCAGTTTGTAGAAACAAATAGATTGCATTCCATAACAAACGCACCTGAAGCTTCCCCTTGCTTCTTATGCTGGGTGCAGTTCTTCTAATGGACCTTCTTACCACATATGAAACAAACAACTTCCTATTCCCTTTCCCCCTCTTTGATCTTCCTTTTCTTGGAAGGGCGTGAAGAAGCTTTAGGCTTAAAGCTCTTCACCTTCCCTTTCCTCTTATTCACTATAAGAACAAAAGGATTTTCGCACTTCATATCTTTTTCCACTTAGCGAATGAGGATAAAAAGATCAGATAGAGACTTCTCAATATTGTTCATATTGAAATTAACAACAAAGCTGGAGAAGCTATGAGGGAGTGATGTAAGAATGAGATCAGTACCCAGTTCTTTGTAGAGTTTTGTTGGAGTTGGTGGCCTAGAACCAACTACTTTGTACTTTATTCATTAATAAATACCTTATCACACCTTGATTGTTCTTCTGCGTGACAATGCATGTGATAATGTCTTAAGGACAACTATTGCATTAAAGGGTCATAGAGGATCCCTACTATGATGAGAACCCGGAAGTGCCATAACACTGTTCTTGAATATATGTTATATGGCCAGATGATGTTATTTTAGGGACACAAATAATACAGGCCATTAGGGGTGAGGACTCATAAAACTTTGAGGCACCTTTTCATGGTGTGCGCCCTTAGTAATATCCAGGAGGATATTATGAGAACGAGACCCGCCAGTAGGAAATCCATATTTCATAGTATCATTGGATGTTCCTATCTGCAGACGTGTGTATTGGTCCTTAGACTTTAAGATTATTATTAATGGGTATTATAACTCGCGCACTTAGATGTATTGCCGAAAACTGTGACGACACACTGTTCGCAGTGAGGTTGGATACGTTGGGTGCGTCACGAGTAATACTCCATTAATAGATAATGTGAGAAAGAATTTGTCCCTTCTATTCCATAATGGAAGTAGATATCTCAGGCCCTTTGATGAAATTGATATAACCTAAATAAATCCATGGCCAATGTAAGGTATGGACGAGTTCAATTCCAGGAAGTCAAAGAAAGAATAATCGAGCACACAGGTTGATGGCACTAGCATGCAACCCTCTTGATTAGAGATATCGAGACAAAGAGATTACATTACACGGTAAGCATTCATAGGAGATGACATGTCATTTCAGCGTTAAATTCTTTCTCTATGGGCGCCTTGGCGTATTGCTAGATGCTAACCTTGGACTTTAGGTAGGCTCTGCCTAATGCCACTGAGGAAGAGGCCTAGAGGGTCACACACTAAGTGTGTCCATGTATCTCAGTTAAATATTAATTTAACAAGTTGAATATATATTATTCCTGACCGTGGTTTACTAATTATTCAAGGATGCCTGATCGCATTTATTTCGACACTAGTTATTCAAGAGAATATATTGTGGGTGGAATAATATATTTATTAGCGAGTAATGCAGTTACATTTATTTTAGAAATAAATTGCCATTATTCAAGGTCTAATAAATGTGGAGGAAATAAAGGAAATAAAAAACAAGTACACACCGTGTATTAATGATTACACGCCGTGTAGTTTTTTAGTCGGTATTTTGAGGAAATAATATTGTTTTATTAAATGATATTTATTATAATCAGCGTGGGCGCATGTCAAAGAATTAATGATTCGACATGGGGGTTTGCAATAAGAGTTAATAAAATAAATAAAATGCGTAACGCATTTATTTATTGTCATAACTCTATAACCTCAAACCAGATTATAAATATCATCACAACCCCAACACTTTTCCCCAATCGTTGTGCACAACAATTCTGGAGAGTTCTCTCAAGACCGAAAGAACTCCTTCATCCAATAACGCTCTCAAGACCAAGAGTGATCCTCCTCTATCGGATCAAGGTGATCTAAGGCGGACAACGCAAGCAAATGCTTCTCCACGCTAGCACCCAGAGATTCCTTTGGCGACGTCCAGAGATATGTGGTGCACATGTGGATCACTGCTAGAGGAAGTCTACACTTGGCTTCTACGACGCAACGACGAATCACATCAGATCGTGACCGGAGACATCAATGAAGAAAGAATTCCATCAAGGCAATTCTTGTCAATTAATTAAATTAAGTATAACCAACATATGATGATTCTGTCTTTATGGTTCTGGGAATCCCTCTTTCTTTTTCATTCTTTGTTCTATTCCAAAGATCCGGTATTTTATTATCGTGACGGATCTCGGATTGATCGTTGTTAACGCTAAAATTAAAGTTGGGCAAACTCACCAACGCGCTTCCGCTGTGCCTGAAACCTACAAGTGGTATCAAATGGGTCATATCGTTGATTATAATTATTTAGTTTTTTGTTGGTGATTTATGCATTTATTAATTTAGTTGTTTCAATTCAAGTTAATCGTTCTTTAAATATGAATCTTGAGATATGTTCCTCCCCTATCGTTTCTCGTTCACCTTATAGAAACAAATTTTTCTTTTAATTTTGATTAAAATAAAATAGAGGAACTCATCCGGAGGTGCTAAACGCTCTTGGTCGTACAACACCAAAATACACGATGTGTATTCAGAAGTACACGCCATGTAGTCTAGGTTCAATGCATTGACTGATCTGCCAAATCAGGCCGTGTATTGGATCTTATCTAAGTCATTTATGACACCATGTGTTGACCAGGAATAGGTGGCACATGATTTCCGGATTACACGCCGTGTGGTCCAACTGAACACGGAGTTTCGGGTTAGGGTTGGACCGTGCACCCCGTACATGGCTTGCCCGACTGGAAACCGTGTAACGCGGATACTACATGACATGTGTCCAAAAGAACACACCATGTACTCTGAAAATTTACGAAGTACATCCACACGCCATGTTCCTGGGCGTGTACTTCGGATGGACGATGAACAAAAGTACACACTGTGTAGTCGGAACTACACGCCGTGTACCCATCCAAATTATGCAGATTTATTAAAATTTATTATTATATTATACAAACCCTTGAGACATGTACCATAGTGCAGGCGTAAAGCTGAGGCACAACACGTGATAGGTGTTTTATATATATGTGTTTAATTTAACATCTGCGTAATGAATGAGAATTCATCGGGTTGCCTCCAAGGTACAAGTTACGTACAAAGATAATTTTAAATGAATTTATTTGTTTAAAATTACGATGGATGATAATCTCAAGGAAATTCAGAAAAAAAGTTTAAGATAAAAGGATTAATTAATTAAAGATAATTAATTGATTCGAGCGTGATTTATCTTAAACAATAACGATTAAAGAATTGAATGCTAGTTTTATTAATGCGTAATATCGTTTCATGTATGGATGATCATGAGATAGACCAAGACCTTTGTATGTGAATTATTTCTATTAATTTATTTATTTAGATTAAATTTGTTGGCCTGCGATCATTCTCCTCATTAATATGTAGGGCCTGCGTGCCCAATGTTTCTTTTATGTAAAACCCCTTTTACCCCTCACCTACGTGTGAGATAAATGCATATGTAATGGATGGAGCTCCCAAGCTAGTGGAGGCGGCTCAAGTCAGGAGCCAAGGTGAAACCAATCCAAGGAGATACAAAGGTGGACAAGTGGAAAGCTGTAAATACGAACCTAAAAGGTTCAAGGTGTTTTTCCCCTAGGTCTTGGGTTAGTTTATCAACCGCTAGATAAAATAACCAATAGAACAAGCTCATGATCATACAATTTATTTTATTTCTTTCAGTTGCATGGTTTATTTATTGTGGGTGTGTTGTCATGATCACACAATTAATGAATTAAACAAGCATGCAAGATGAAACTCAAATAAGACCAGCTTATGCGTAAATATTATCTTAGACATGGTTAATCACTTAAGTATATCTCACTTAATATTAACGAGCATGTAATCAAAGATAATAAAATGGAAATTTACATATAAGGATAAAATCCCTCAAAGAAATATTAATTCGGTATAGCCTTCCATAATCATGGTTAGAATCGAACCATAGTTCAAAGTGCTTGACCAGCCCTAGTTGGGGTGCTTTCAATTATCGAGAATTCTAATTCAAGGTTTTGGGTTGACTTTACTTGATTCACATCAAGGGTTGACTGCCACAACATGACTTAGTGTGACCAAGAGGCAAAGGTTGAGGAAATCCAAAATAAAAGGATTTTAGGATTGGGGAGTCCACTCAACGGATCAAGGAGCTGCGAGTTAATGCAGTTGGCATTTGGAATGCCTACCTAAAACCCTTCAAGTTGCTTGACCAACCCTAGTTGGGGTAATGCGAAGGGCAATATGGATCCTTGCCACTAGAATATTTAGGAAACATAATATTCCTAAGTCAATGGTGAGGGTTATTAGATTTCAATAAAATAATGGGAGACAAATAAGTATTAATTTATTTATTTGTCTTAGTTTTTATAATAAAGTAATAAACCTTTGCTCATCTTAATTTGTAGAAATGGCAAGAAAAATGACTTCAAACATATCATTGTGAACCATACTCGAGAAGGAAAACCTTCTCACCGAAACCAATTTCCAAGAGTGGCAGAGGCGTTTACGCATCATCCTTCACCACGAAAGAAAATTGTATGTACTGGAAGAGCCTATTCAAGTTGCGCCTGGAAAGGAGGCCAGTGATGAGGAACTATCTCTCTACATGAAACACATGGATGATGCCACATATGTCTAGTGTTTCATGCTATCGGCCATGTCTAATGAACTCTTAAAGAAACATGAAAACATGGACGCGTATAGCATGATGTCTCACCTTAAGGATCTCTACTAAGAGAATGCGAGACAAGAGAGATATGAGATCTCCAATGCTTTGTTTACAACGAAGATTGGAGAGACTACGCCATCTGGGCCTCATATAGTCAAGCTTATTGGATACATTGAACGCCTGAACATCTTAGGGATTAAATTCCTGGATGAGTTGCGTACATATCTCATCCTATCATCACTTCCCAAGACCTTCTCAAGCTTTATTGTCAACTACAACATGAGCAATAATGAGAAGAGTCTATCAGAACTTCTGACCTTGATTCGCCAGGTAGATAAGGACATGAGGCGTGAAAAACCCGCAGTCCTTATGGTGAATAAGAAAAGGAAGGACAAGGAAAAAGGGATAAAGACTTATAAATGGTCTGAAGCCCCTGAGCGTTATCCCTCCAAGAAGGGGAAGATCCAGAGGCAAAGCAAGGAACGAGAGGCTGTGTGTTTTGCATGTGGCAAGCAAAGCCACTGAATGAGGAACTGCACCCAGAAGCGTGGGGACGCTAAAAGTGCATTCGTTATCGAGTGTAATCTTTCTATTTCTACACATTGGGTATTAGATACAACTTGTGGGGATCACATCTGTATTCAAATGTAGGAACCAAGTAGATTTAGAAAGATTGCCAGAGGAGAGGTGGATCTTCGAGCTTCCAATAACGCAAGGCTGGCTGTGTTGGCTGTTGGCGATTACCACCTCTCATTGCCGACTGAGATGATTTTGGTTTTGCATAACTGTTATTATGTACCTAGTGTTACCAATAACATAATTTCTGTATCTTGTTTGGATATGGATGGATTTATTTTTAAGTTTGGAAATAAGGGTTGTCTCTTTTATAAGAACAATGTATGTTATGATATGACACATTTAAATAATGGTTTGTATGTATTAAATTACGAAAACCAAGTGTTGAAAATCGATAACGAAACAAACTCACTTGACTCATACATCACCTAGTTGTGGCATCACTGTCTTGGTCATGTAAATGAGAAGCACTTGAAAAAGCTATGTCAAGATGGCTATTTAGACTCTACTGATCTAAAACCACTTGATAGATGTCACGTTTGTTTACAAGGTAAAATGACCAAGCCGCCTTTTGGTGGATAGGGTGAAAGGGCCACATAGCTTCTAGGATTGGTACACACGGATGTATGTGGACCATTTCCAGTAGAAGATGGATGTGGATATTCTTACTTCATTACTTTTACTGATGTTTTAAGTAGATATGACTATGTATACTTAAGGAGGTATAAGTCAGAGTCCTTAGAGAAATTTAAGGAATTCAAGAATGAAGTGGAGAATCGGCTTGGTAAGAAGATAAAGAAGCTTCAATCGAATCAAGGTGGAGAATATATGAACTAAGAATTCATCGATCTTCTACGGGAGTCTGGGATTCTATCTCAGCTCACTCCTTATACACCACAATGGAATGATGTTAGTGAAAGGAGGAACCACACCTTGTTGGACATGGTGAGGTCAATGACGAGTCATGCAGATCTTCCATTATCCTTTTGGGGATATGCATTACAAACTGCAGCATACACATTAAACCGAGTACCAACTAAGGCGGAAAATGGAATTCCCTCAGAGTTATGGAATGGAAAGAAACTCATTTTGTCGCACACACGTGTATGGGGATGTGAGGCGTTTGTTAAGGCCTTCTCAGGCAACAAACTAGCACCTCAGGGTATGAGGTGTATCTTTATAGGATATTCCAAGGAAATGAAAGGATATTACCTATATAACCCTTCAGACATGAAAGTAACTGTCGCCAGGCAAGCCGTCTTTCTTGAGAGGGAGAACATCCTCAAAAAGGATAGTGGGAGAAAGATTGACTTCGACGAAGTTGATGCTCAAGATACACAAGAGTTGGTATAGGAACAAGTTCCACAGGTCCCCGTGGAAGAGGTTCCAGAAACACAAGTTCTTCGTAGGAGCTCAAGATAGGTAAGGGAACCAGAGAGATTTGGTTTCCTAGTCACCTAGGATGATGAATCATTATTGTTGAACAATGATGAACCTATATCCTACAAGGAATCAGTAGAAATCTCAGAAGCTGCAAGATGGTTATAAGCTATGAATTCTGAGATGGATTCCATGTATCAGAACCAAGTCTGGATTCTGGTTGATGAGCCAGTTGATGCAAAGCCTATTGGATGAAAATGGGTATTCAAGAGAAAACTGTACATGGAAGGTCAAGTTAGCACCTATAAAGAAAAGCTAGTGGCTAAAGGATCCATACAACGTTAAGAAATTGACTATGATGAAACCTTCTCGCCAGTTGCCATGTTTAAATCCATAAGAATCATACTTGCCATAACAGCTTACCATGACTATGAGATTTGGAAAATGGATGTCAAAACAACATTCCTCAATGGGAACCTTCAGGAAAATGTCTATATGACACAACCAGAAGGGTTTGTGACACCAGGTGAAGCCAAACAGGTTTGCAAGTTGCAGAAATCCATTTATGGATTAAATAAAGCATTTAGGTCATGGAACATTTGATTTGATGAAGCCATAAAGAAATTTAGTTTCATTAAGAATGAATGTGAGCCATGTGTTTATAAGCGGTTTAATGGGAATGCGATCGTTATTCTAGTAGTATATGTTGACGACATATTGCTTATTGGAAACGATGTACCTGTCTTACAGTCAGTTAAGGACTAGTTGAACAAGTGTTTCTCCATGAAATAATTGGGTGAAGTAGCTTACATTCTAGGGATCAAGATCATTCGTGATAGATCCAAGAGGCTGCTTGGACTAAGTCAGGGTACATACATTGACCAGATACTAAAGAGATTTAGTATGGAACAATCCAAGAGAGGATTGGTTCCAGTGTCACATGGCCTACATCTTTCTAAGAAAATGTGTCCTCAGACACAACAAGAGAAGGATAGAATGAGTAAGATCGCATACGCTTCAGCTATAGGATCCATCATGTATGCCATGTTATGTACCAATCTTGGTGATGCTTATGCACTGAGCATGGTAGGCATATATCAAGCAGATCCAGGAGAACAACATTGGACTGCTGTTAATACTATCCTTAAGTATCTGAGTAGAACTAAAGATATGTCCCTGGTGTATGGAGGAGATGATGAGCTTGTCATCAGAGGGTATGCTAATGCTGGCTTTCAGACATATCAGAATGATCTGAATTCTCAATCTGGATATGTTTTCTATCTCAATGGAGGAGCTGTGAGTTGGAAGAGTTCAAAGCAGCCAGTTTTCGCCGATTCTGCAGTGGAGTCCAAATATACAATGGCTTCTGATGCAGCCAAGGAAGCCGTCTGGATTCATAAATTTTTCCAGGAGCTTGATGTGGTGCCTAGCAGTAAAGATCATATCACGTTGTATTGTGATAATACTGCAGTAGTGGCTCTTGCAAAAGAACCAAGGTCACATCAATAGACAAAACACATACTCCGGAAGTATCACCTCTTGAGGGATATCTATCAAACGGGTGAAGTTGTAGTGAGCAGAGTGTCCATAGAAGAAAATGTGACAAACCCCATGACTAAAGACCCATCTCAGCAGAAGCATGAATATCATGTGAGAGCTAGCGGGTTAAAGGTTGTTAGCCATTGGCTCTAGTCCAAGTGGGAGTCTGTTGGAGTTGGTGGCCTAGAACCAAATAATTTTTACTTTATTCATTAATAAATACCTTATCACATCTTGATTGTTCTTCTGCGAGACAATGCATGTGATAATGTCCTATGGACAAATGTTGCATTAAAGGGTCATAGCGAATCTCTACTATGATGAGAACCCAGAAGTTCCATAACACTGTTCTTGAATATATGTTCTATGTCCAGATGATGTTATTTGAGGGACACAAATAATACAGGCCATTAGGGGTGAGGACTCATAAAACATTGAGGCACCTTCTCATGGTGTGCGCCCTTAGTAATATCCATGAGAATATTATGAGAACGAGACCCGCCAGTAGGAAATCCACATTTCATAGTGTCATTGGATGTTCCTATCTGCGGACATGTGTATTGGTCCTTAGACTTTAAGATTATTATTAATGGGTATTACAACTCATGCACTTAGATGTATTGATGAAAATTGTGACGACACACTGTTCGCAGTGAGGTAGGATACGTTGGGTGCGTCACGAGTAATACTGCATTAATAGATAACGCGAGAAAGAATTTTTCCCTTCTATTCCATAACGGAAGTAGATATCTCAAGCCCTTTGATGGAATTGATATAGCCTAAATAAATCCATATCCATGGTAAGGTATGGGAAAGTTCAATTCTGGGAAGTCAAAGAAAGAATAATCGAGCACACAGGTTAATGACACTAGCATGAAACCCGCTTGATTAGAGATATCGAGACAAAGGGATTACATTACACGGTAAGCATTCATAGGAGGTGACACTTCATTTCAGCGTTAACTTCTTTCTCTATGGGTGCCTTGGCATGTTGCTAGATGCTAACCTTGGACTTTAGAAATGCTCCACCTAATGCCATTAAGGAAGAGTCATAGAGGGTCACACACTAAGTGTTTCCATGTATCTCAGTTAAATGGTAATTTAACAAGTTGAATATATATTATTCCCGACTGTGGTTTAATAATTATTAAAGGATGTCTGATCACATTTATTTCGACACTAGTTATTCGAGAGAATATATTGTGGGCGAAATAATATATTTATTAGCGAGTAATGGAGTTACATTTATTTCAGAAATAAATATCCATTATTCAAGGTCTAATAAATGCGGTGGAGAAAATAAAGGAAATAAAAAACAATTACACGTCGTGTATTAATGATTACACGCTGTGTAGTTTTTTAGTCAGGATTTTGAGGAAATAATATTGTTTTATGAAATGATATTTATTATAATCAGTGTGGGTGCATGTCAAGGAATTAATGATTCGACATGGGGGTTTTCAATAAGAGTTAATGAAATAAATAAAACGCGTAACACGTTTATTTATTGTCATAACTTTATAACCTCATACCCAATTATAAATATCATCACAACCCCAACACTTTTCCCCAATCGTTGTGCACAATAATTCTAGAGAGTTATCTCAAGACCGAAAGAACTCCTTCCCCCCAGAATGCTCTCAAGACCGTGAGAGATCCTCCTCCATCAAATCAAGGTGATCTCAGGCGGACAATGCAAGCAAATGCTGCTCCACACTAGCACCCAGAGATTCCTTTGGCGACATCTAGAGATACGTGGTGTACATGTGGATCACTGCTAGAGTAAGTCTACACTTGGCTTCTATAACGTAATGACGAATCACATCAGATCGTGACCAGAGACATCAACGAAGAAAGAATTCCATCAAGGTAATTCTTGTCAATTAATTAAATTAATTATAACCACCAACATATGATGATCCTGTCTTTATGGCTCTGAGACTCCCTCTTTCTTTTTGGTTCTTCGTTCTATTATGAAGATCCGATATTTTATTATCGTGACGGATCTCGGATTGATCGTTGTTAACGCTAAAATTAAAGTTGGTAAAATCCACCAACGCACTTCCGCTACGCTCGGAACCTACAAGTTTAAACCCTAGAACCTCCATGCGCTCAATGTAGCTAATGAGATTGACTACGTGAGGCCCTGCTGGGGAACCCTCTCCAAGATTACTTTGAAAGAGTGCCTTGGAGATCTCAAACTGTTCTTATCTTGCTCGCTCCTGGTAAAGACCACGACGGTGCTCGAGCATGCTATAGGCATCCATGCTTTCATGAGACTTCATGGGCTCACTAGACATTGATGATAACATCAAACATTAATCGTCGACTGCATCATTCATATGTTTCTCATAGACCAAAAACTCTTCATCACCCGCCTCTTAGGCAGGTGGATCAGGTAATGCTTAATCCAACACGTAAGACTTCCGTTCATGGTGTAGAATAACCTGAAGGCATCTAAACCATTCCTAGAAGTTACTGCTAGTGAGGATGTTGTCTTTATCTAGAATTGATCGCAGAGATAGTGTGGTTGACGAGATTATCATTTTATTCTACAATTAAAAGAGTAGATGAATAGAACTTTCTCGATTTCATTTTATGAGAAATAATAAATTAATTTTATTAAGTATCCTACTATTTTATCAAGTCCCAATGGCCCTCACCATTGAACTTAGAATGTCCAGTTGTCATGACATTCTAGTGGAAAGAATCCATATTCCCCTTCGCATAACACCAACATGGGTTGGTCAAGCTATACGAAGGTATTTAGTTAGATAGGTCTTTGCCAATTGTGGTCTTGCAACTCATTGATCCGTTGAGTGGACTCCCCAATCCTGAAATCTTGACTTGGATTTCCTCAACACTTGCCTCTGATATTACACCATGTCTAGCTAGGGCTACTCCTCTTGATGTAATATGGTTAAGTCAACCTGAAACCTTTCATAAGGGCTTCCTGTATAAAAGTAAGTGTCCCAACAAGGGTTGGTCAAACACATAGTTTTATCGAGTCTTGCCCTTAATCAAGTAATGAAATACTTAGTCCGACTTAATATTTTGTTGAGGAATTTTTATCTATTATTCATAAATTATCTTATTATCTTTATCACATTCTTTTTAATATTAATTGGAACTTACTTAAGTGATTAACCATGTCTTGATAATATTTAGGCACAAGCCTGGTTTATTTTAGTTCTATCTTGCATGCTTGGTAGTTCATTAATTATGTGATCATGACAACACATCCATAATAAAAAACCATGCAACTGACAGAAATAAAATAAAGTAAAGGGCATGATCATTAATTTTTTTTCTAATGGTTAGTTTATCTAGCAGTTGATAAACAAACCATAACCTAGGGGAGAAACACCTTCATGTTTACAACTTTCAACCAATCCACCTTTGTATCTCCTTGGATTGGTTTCACATCGGCTCCTGACTTGGAATACCTCCATCAATTTGGGAGCTTCATCCATTACATATGCTTTTTAAACTCACACACAGGTGAGGGGTAAAAAAGGTTTATATAAAAGAAACCATGGACACACAAGCCCTACATATTAATGAGTAGAGATGACTCACATACCAAAAATTAATTAAATAAATAAATTAAAAGGAAACCAATCACATACAAAGGTCTTGGTCTAACTCATGATCACCCACATACATGCAACGAGTTACACGTTTAATAAAATTAGCATTTAATTCTTTAATTGTTCTTATTAAGATAAATTTTGCCTGAATCGATTAATTATTATCTTTAATTAATCAATCTTTTTATCTTAATCCTTTTCTGAATTTCCTTGAGATTCTCATCCTAGTATATAAATGAACCTTGGAGGTATCCTAGTGAATACCCGTTTGAATTTACCCAACATGTATTATATTTGAATATTGTTTTACTCTTATGACATATAACACATGAGATGTTTCAATGCACAGAGTAACAACCTGTAGTACGATTTATACATGATATCTAGTTCTGAACATTACACAAAAATTAAAGTTTTAACTTTGTGAAATTTGGTAAAGTACACGACGTGTAGTTATGAATACATGGCGTGTACTACCTTCACCGTCTGTCCTAAAGTAGACGCCTAAGGACTCGGTGTGTTAAGCGTACTTCAGAAATTTCAGAGTACACGACGTGTACAGCGGGTTACACGCTGTGTTGTCTCCATGTTACACAGTTACCGGTCGGCTTAGCTGTGTATGGTACACACGGTTTGGCCCCTAACCCGAAGGGACTATACATCGTGTGTAGTGGGACACACAACGTGTAATCTGGTAAGCGTGTGTGTATTAGTCCCGGTCAACACGCAATGTAGAATTAACTATACCGCATGCAATAAATGCACAAATCTTGAGTAATTTCCGAATTATGCACGATGCGCTGAACATGACTACATGACGTGTAGTCTAGATTACATGGCACGTATGGCAGAGAACATGATGTGTAAGTCCGAACACACGACGTGTACTTTCGTGTCACCTGGCCAGAATTGTAGACGCCTCCTCGTGAGTTCCCCGCTTTAATTTTTATCAAAAAAGCATTCGTTTCTGTGAAATTTGTGAGAAACGAAAAGATGGAGAACATATCTCGAAATCCAGATTATAAGAATGATTAACCTTGAATTAAAAAACTAAATTATTAAACCGTAAATCATAAAAAAATTATTTAAATAATTATAAACTATGATGACCTCACTCTGATACCACTTGTTGGTTCTGGGCGCAACGGAAGCATAGTTGGGCTGGCGCCCAACTTTAATTTTTACCATGATCAATGATTATTCCAGGATCAATACAACGATGAATTCCAATCTCCATGGAATAAAATCAATGATTTAGATAAATAAGGAAAAGGCTCGAAACCTTTAGAGAGGATCTTGCAAATCATGTTTATAATTAATTTAAATTTGATTTCTAAAGAAATAAAATACCTGATTCTTTGGTACTTTTTTCATTGATGATGTTGATTGTATGGGATGACCCTTTCAGATTGTCTCATTGCGCTTGCAAGGATCCAAACCAGAATTCCTCTAGCGGTGATCCACACGTGCTCCAATGGTCTCCGATTGACGCTACACACTTTCCGGGTGCTAGCACGATGAAGTGAATGTTTTGCGTCGATCAATCTTGATCACTTGTTCTTCGATCTTGAAGAACATCTCTCGTTCTTGAGAGGGAGAGAGAGGAGAGGATTTGAGAGAAAATTCCTAACTTGAAATTTCTCTTGCGTCTTAGGTTTCTAATACCTGGCACAATAGACGTACCTATCTATTTATTAATATGGGGATTCGGTTATAATATTTAATTGCGTAACAACAATTAAATACATTTATAACCTTAGAGAAAACTCATGCTACATAATAAAAATAACCACGTCATTATTTGTGGTGTGCCAACTTGCACAAAATGAAATCATAAATGAAATCTCATGCCACATATTTATAACAACATTATTATTATTTTGTTTTTACAACTAGTTAAATAATCATTTACCATCTTGCAAATAATTATTTTACTACCAGACTGACTTTGGTCCACTCGAACTCCACTTCCATTTATTGAACACCCGAATAAATAAATAAATAAATTATTCTCTTAAATAAATATTTTATTTACAAACTAATAAATAAATATTTATTAAATGTTCAATAAAATAAATAAATATATTTTTATTTACAATCTCGCGAATAAATATTTATTTAATTTATGCAATCATTTTAACTTGAATAAAATTATTCCACTGTCTTGAGAATAATATTTATTAATTAAATTCAAATAAAATTTAATTGTGACCACCAGAAATACTTAGCATGTGACCCTCTAGGATTCTTTCTCATTGGCATTAGGTAGACTTTTCTAAAGTACAAGAGTACTGTCTAGCAACGGATCGTGTCACCTAAGAGAAAGAACTTCTCACAACAACGACATCCATATACGAATGCTCACTGTGTAATATGGTATCTTTATCTCAATATCTCATCAAGATGGTTTTATGATAGTGTCATCAACCTTTATGCTTGATATGTCATTCTTTGATTACCTCAAATAAACTCATCGTTACACCATGACCATGGAATTTCATGTGACAGTTCTATTTGAATCAAAGAGACGAGATATCAACTTCTATAAATGGAAGGGACAAATCATTCCTCAACTTATCTATTAATAACATGTCATTCGTGACACACCCAATGCACCCTACTTCCCGCCAATTGTCTTCATAACAGTTTTCATCTGTAAATCAAAGTGCGCGAGTCATGACATGTATTAATGATAATCTTAAAGTCTAAGTATCATTACACATGCTCGTAGATAGTAATATCTGATGACACCAAAACATGCAGAATTCCTACTGGCGGGTCTATTATCATAATGTCTCTTCTTGGAGATTGCTAAGAACGAACTTCATG
This sequence comes from Viscum album, assembly GCA_963277665.1. Taxonomy (NCBI): domain Eukaryota; kingdom Viridiplantae; phylum Streptophyta; class Magnoliopsida; order Santalales; family Viscaceae; genus Viscum; species Viscum album. Next base: position 282,180,176 of record OY728125.1, read on the forward strand.
AGAAGAAGTCTCATCTTCTTACGAGTACTTGCACCTGACGACCTGTATACTATATGTCCCATCATAGTATGTCATCCAACCACAAAACTATATTTAAGAATATTGTCATAGCACTTCAAGGATCTCATCATAGCGGGGAACTGTTATGCCCTTGTCAACGTGACAAATACTTCAGGACATTATTACACTATAGTCTTGAAGAACAATGAAAAATATGCAATAAGATGTTTAATATTTAAATATATTAAATATTTATGTAATCAAAGTAAAAATAGTTGGTTCTAGGACACCAAATCTTACAATATTTATGTTAAATTCACGTCATATAACATAAACATAACATTATATGATGTGAATGTTAAATAAATATAACGTTATATAATGTAAACGTACCATTATATAATGAAAATCTAACATAAATATAATGTGAATATTACATAAATATACTGTAACATGATTATAAAATCTACCTCATCAAGCCCGAAGGTCTTATATTTTTATTGATTTTTGGATAACCTCTCTTTTTAACCAAGTTGAGAGGGAATTATTACATGACCCATAAGCCTAGAGACACAAGGCCTAGTACATGACCTGAGGTCCCAAAGGCCAGATGCATAGAACAACCTCACCCCAGCTCGTGCTTCACTTGATGCTCCTAAGCTCCCTATCTTGTAGTGATGGAAACTAACATTGTCCCATGCAGAACTACACATTACCTGAAATCGATGGAAAAATTTATACCCTATTATCATTTACAATCTGAATTTCTCTACTAGTGGTTGTTTCATGCTTCAATATTCCTCAAATGGGACCTACACCTATGAATATGGTCCGCTTGTTGCCTGTCCGAGCGTGGCATGTGCCTATCGCCAAGCTCACCAAGCCCCTACCATTGTGTTCCTGCCTCTGTTGTGACCCTCCATCAAACCAACCTGCTGCCACCAGTCTACCACCGATAGTGACTCCTCTCACCCACCACCACCATGGCCACTGTCGTCGATCTGCCGACCTATCGCCACCAAGGCTCCGATCGCCCCCACCACTGAAAACCCTCGCCACCTCTGTCTAGTGACGTGACCCTCCCCTTATCCATCCATGTTTAAACCCCCAAATTATTTTGGGGCTACCAGGATTTGATCCTAGACTTGATATAGGATTACAGAGCTACCTTTCCACTAGTCCAAACCCCAAATGCATATGATTATAACATATAAATAAGACAAAAATAATGTAAAAATAATGTTATAGAACATAAATATAATGTACATATAACATTATATAATGTTAACATACCATTATGTAACATCATGTAAAATAGATTTAATGTATATATAACCTTATATGATGTAAATATAAGGTTATATAAATGTAAATATAAGGTTATATTTATGTAAACATAATGTTATATTTATATTATATAAGGTTATATTTACATCTTATTGTGTTCTATTCACATTATTTAAACGTTATATAATGTTATTGCTATGTTATATACGTCATATTTTTTTATTCATGTGTTATATAATGTTATATTTAGTATTATGCCTAAATATATTGTAAATATAACATTATATGATATGATTATATATATAGGACGGTTACAACACATGTAAGAAATGAAACACGCCCGGGGACCCGACCCCGCGACGCACGCCCCAAACCCCTCCCACCCCAACCACCTCGCATGCCCGTGGGGGGCATATGATATAATTATAATGTAAATATAATATTGTTATAACATTATATAACTAAATATAATACAAATATAACATTACTATAACGTTATATAACACAAATAATGTAATATTTATGTTATTATGACGTTATATAATATAACTAATGTAAATATAACATAAATATATTGAAATAACATAAATATAACGTTATTATAACATTATACAATGTAAATATAATGTAAATATAACATCATTAAAACATTATATAATGTAAATATAACATTATTTATGTTATATAACATTATAATGATGTTATATATACATTATATTTACTTTATGTAATGTTATAATAATGTTGTATTTACATTATATTTACAATAAATTTATGTTATATTTACATTATAGTTATATTGTATAACGTCATAATAACACAAATATAACATTATTTACGTTATATAACATTATAATAATGTTGTATTTACATTATATTTTTGTTATATAATGTTATAACAATGTTACATACACATTACATATTTCAAAAGGGTCTTTTTTTTGTTTAATAAAGGGAGTTTGTCCCTCGTCCTTTTCAAAAAAAAATGTTATATACACATTATATTTTTGTTATATAACGTTATAACAATGTTATATACACACTACATCTTTCAAAAGGGTCTTTTCTTGTTTAATAAAGGGAGTTTGTCCCTCAACATTTTCAAAATAAAGTTATATACACATTATATTTTTGTTATGTAACATTATATTTTCAATATATTTATGTTAGATTTACATTATAATTATATTATATAACACCATAATAATGTGAATATAATATTATATAACATAAATATAATGTAAATATAATATAAAAATAACATTATATAATGTTTATATAATGTAAATACAACAATATATAACCTAAATATAACATTATATAACATAAATATAATGTTATTTACATAAATATGATTTTATAATTTCATTATATATTGATTATATGACGTTACATAATGTTATATTTACCTTATATTTTCCTTACGTATATGTTATGTTTATGTTATATTCCCATTATATTTATGTTATATTTACATTATATAACATTATATTTACATTATATAATGTTATATTTACATAATATTCACATTATATAATGTTATGTTTGTAACACCTCAACCCGAACCACTAAGCTTGAGCCGTAGGATCACATGACCTCATGCACGCCTCCCCTTATGTAAGAGGCTATCGACTAACAGTGAGGGTCTAAGTCCGTCAGTGGAGAGACTATACCCTCAATATCTTGTCATGACACAAATAATAATAAACAATATAATAAATAAATAATTAAAGTAACATGTAAAAAAATAAAAACGACATACATGTCATACAAGTAAATAGGCTCCCAAAGTGGCAAACAAAACTAGAGTATACAATATATAAAAATAATCAAATAAAATAGCATGTCCTTCAGAGTTCGTTTTGGTGCGCTAGCAGTTCCATGCTTCTTTCCTTAGCCGTCTACCACATGGCTATTGCCCTTTGTCGAATATCTATTCATAAAATCTATTAGTGCACCGAAATATCCGAGTGTGGTGTGAGTACAAGACTCAGTAGGACACCACCACTGCATCCTTAACCAAGTGTGCTCAACCATAATAGGTGTATGTCATGAATATAATAAATGAAGAACAAGTATACCATGTCACGACACCCTCCCTCCAAGGGTACCCCTCTTGGGTTGGAAATGAAGGAAGAGAGATAATGACTATTGAGTCTCGTCTTTAGTAGGCCCCGAGTTGGGAACTAGCATCGAAAGTATAAGAACATCACATATGATATTGGATTGGGCGATAAGATATCATAAATCAAGAAACTCCATGACATAATATGAAAGAAAGGAAACTGAAACCATCCTACAATGCACTTATAATGTAAACAATGCAAGGAGTCTCTAAATAAATACTCAAAAGAAAATCCTAAGTGACACAACAATAATCCCAATGTATGAGCTAGTAATGTCTAGAAGGGTCCACAAAGTCCTTTTAGAAACTTGAAAAACAGTTTGTTTATACGTAGGGCGAGAATACATGTATACTTAGTAGGATCACACCCAAAACCTCTCATGCACATGTGAAAAAAAGAGCATACTAATGCACCAATGCACAAAAAGCAGAACCAACGACACCTAAATAGGTCAACTAACCAATCTCATCCTTACCAAGGCATGGTCACCAAATAATGTATCCAATTATAGTAACATAAGAAGAAGCGTATTGATAAAAGGTACCCTACGATACTTTCCCACTGATGTGCCACTCTCACACCCCAACATCGTATGTCCTAACACTCTCATCTCTTCTGTTTAATCCCTCTTGCGGGCACCTATGTCATTACATCACATCTTTCCCAAAGACACCTGAGCCATCACATCACATATATCTTGCAGACACCTGGTCCATCAAATCACATTTGACTCACAGACACCTAGGCCATCATAACACAACCACTACTTTAACCAGGATAGTAGGGTATTGTGAACATGAATGACATCAACCTTATGCCCTCATCCTACCGTGAACAACCCCCACCATAAACCACCTCATCATCTCATAAAACATCACCACTATTTCACTTTTGACTTATGACTATCATAGACTGTATATATTAAACTCTCCTAGAAGAGATAACAAGGAAGTGAGGGTATCCAAACATCCATCCTCACTATTGGAATGTTGGAAAAAACACCCCTAAAACATTTGGGTGTCTACACATAGTGCTTGATGCAAGTGGGGTGAGTATAGCAATCACAATGAACATGAAATATATATAATATCCACACACACAAGCCCAACCCATGTTATTTCAGTTTCATCATTATCATTAAATTCCATTACTACCAGGTAACTAGCACAACATGTATAACACGACATCAAATCATCTTTCTCATGCCAACATGCCCCACATTGCCATCATCACTCATCACAACCACTTCCTTATCAAAACCACCGCACATTACTACCACATCCCATTATATCTGCCCCACACACCACAACCACACATCATGACCAATTTTCACACATTTCACATATCTTATTTCAGATTAAAACATGGGGATTCACATCACATTTAAATTACTTTTCAAGGGAATTCTCACAAAAACCAAAATTTACATGGGAAACCAATTCATTAGATGGATATAAGTGGTTATACATTTACTCAAGGTGATATCAAACTATCACGCAAGAAGGATTCCACAATCATGTCTACTGCAACATAAACAAAGCCCCCAACAACCATGATTTTCAGTAAGGCATAAAAAATGTATAATATCAATAACAACAACATCAAAAGCTATAAAAAATTTGTTTCATTCCACTTCAATTTCAATTAAACTGATTCATCATCTTTATTAGGCCGGTGCATACTACCTCCCCAAAGAAAAATAAAAGCATGATCCCTCCCGCACGTACAACTAGAAGAAAGATGAAGGATCCCCTACCTCAAACAAAGATTTTTGAACCAATACCCAAGGTTGAAAAAAATACAACCGTTGAGAACCACAATAAATTAAAACACCTTAATCAACCTAGAATACAATATTCCTCATCAAACTCATACCAAAACATCACCCAAACCAATTGATTTCCTTGAAAATAGCACTTCCCATATGAAGAGTGGGGATAAATAAGGAGAATAAAAGCAAGGAAACTCACCTAAAACCACCAATGTTTGATCTCCCAAGGACAGGGTTGAAATCCAATGAAAAGAGGCTGAAATACTTTATAAGGATTCACTTGGTTCATTTAATAATCGAGAGAAAAGACATAAAAATTATTGGGTTTAGGGGGGATTTTATATGTCTAAAAAACAGATGACCGTGATAAGACCAACATCACCATGATGCAGAACTACTGAAATAGGGAAATACCATGATTCAAGGTAAGGGGCCACGTCATAGTGGGGTTGTTCAAAGTTACATCCAAGAAACATGATGATCTCCACACTACATATCCAAAAAACTAGGGAAGAGACCACGATATAGGAGGAACCACTGTGCTACAGGACTCACCCACCAAGAAAATTCCTACATCATAGCCCTAATTCATGACATAGACATGAAAAAATAGGATATCCACAAAACTCAATCCTTAAAGATTCCATATCATAGCCAGGTGACCACACCACAACCATGACAGTTTTGGCAGAACCACCAAACTCTACCCTAAGGCTCCACACCACAGTTATGCCAAAAATTTTAGAAGCACCGAAACTACTCCTCTGAGCCCTTAAGCCACAACTAGAATCTTCACACCATAATGAACCTCCTTATGGAACAACTAAATCCTCCATGCCACAAAATTTATCTCAGCTAAATTTTTTAGATGCAACTCCTCCTTTTCCCTCCAAATTCCTCAAGAATTCCCTTGAACACCTCCACCGCCAAAATTCCCACAAAGTAACAAGTCAAAAGGTTTGGATCGTTACATCTGATACCTCTCAAACTATTCTCACCATCAATAATCAAAAGAAAAACTAAAAAGGAGAAGGGAAAGAGGTCCAAATAACTATCCCATGAGATACCTCTCAAGGATATTATTAAATTCCAATCACAACTACACTATCTCAAACCAACCTCAAGACACTTTTCCCACACAACCACATCACTCAATCAAAATTAGCCTTTTATTCAAAAGTGACTTGTAGATCATGGGGGATGAATGCGGTGAAGACTAAGGGTTCCATCACTTACAATGAGGTTACAATCATGTGTTAAAGAACCAATACACTAATATAAAATGATACTCTCATTGAGATCCCCTTTAATGGCCAAGGCATCAACTGTAAAGTTACCTTACATCCAAGTGTGACTAACCACAATGATATGTTCAATAATAATCCTATAATTACTGATGAAATATAGAAGATACCATGGTGTGTTGGCCTTGTCGTAGAGAAACCCAACCAAAAATTTAGAGTCAGACTCTAACACTGAGATGTTGATGTTATAAAGCCTACACAACATAAGGTCATTGGACATATCCATTGTCTCTTCCCCAAATAGAGTCACATGGACCATAATATGTGATGAAACTAAAAATAACCAAACCCCTATCACCCACACTAGTTCTCCCCTCTCATTTACCCAAGAACATAAGAACCATCAACATTAAAATTCATCTCTGTGTTGGGTGGTCTTCATTTAACCCACCGCCCTTGATTATCTCATCCACTTCCCTCCATGAGAATGAATTCCCTCAAAATAACTTCCCTTGAAGAAATTGATGACCCCTAAGTTGTGATTAGAATGCCAATATCCACCACCATAGATTTCATGCTAACCAAAATGCATAATTGACAGTACCACATAGCTTCTCTCGTGTTGTTCCCAGCCTCCCAAAGTACCCAACATGCCACTATGAAGATCATGCCATGGATATTAACTTCAAAACCATGTTGTCTAGCTCCTTGAAACCAAGTCGTGATAAAATATAAAACAGAATCCCCATGAACCAAAATTCCCATGCACTAACTGATATTCTCACATATGTTATACACCCAATATCCTTTGAAGAAGAGGTGCCAAACTGATTCCAAACTAGGCGATTCGAAACACCAATAACATGATACCAGGTAAACACCCTTATTTTGTATGTTATCATCTATGGGTATTTATTGGTCACTCAAATGCCAGACTAGAAAATTCATCTTCATTGGGATCTCTTTGCACCATAACATGGTCACCTATTCATATAACTGGAGACTTTCATGCATCATTGCTTGAAAATACCATCCACTAAAGCTCCTAAACAATGATTCCAAAAAAAACACACTTGTTAGGCTTGTTCACCAGGATGATGTTCCCATGGAGAATATCATATTCTTCATCGAGGTTTGTGTTGATAAATCTGAAGTAGAGGTTATATTCTTTGAATGAGATGTCTGGAACTGGATACCCTAGGAAGAAGAGGGTATCTCCAACCCAATTATCCTTCTAGTAACTAACATATCCACAAACCACCACCCACTATGCCTTCTCCTTCAGGACCTCTATCTATTCAATCATACCTCTTGCAAAGCTAGATGTTTTCCTTACTCATTCTTCCCATCCTCTCCAGTATTCTATAAACCCATTCCTCATAAAACTCACTCTCAAAGAATTTCCTTCAATAATATCCTAATCCACATTTACATGCATGCCCTATATGACCCCTGTCACACTTCTTAAGTTGATACACCCTTTCTCAATTGACTTAACTATTCTCTTCCAAGAACCCTAATGACATCTTCCTCCCTGATTAGCATCCCAGATGAAGGTTGTCAAGATTTTTCAAGTTTATCGATGATTCCATTAGGTTCCTTGATGATTAAAAGAACATAAATTGGTAGTGGGGTTAGGAAATCATTCACTAATGTGATCCTTTATCTAAATGACAGGAACCGATTCTTCCAGTTGAAGATACGACTAGTGATACAGTTGATGATAACTTAAAATAAAACCTTCCATATTTTTCCATCTGACATGGGAGTGCTACAGTACTCCATTAGAAGTTTCCACCTTTGAATTCCCAGTTTATATTTAATGAATCTACCATGATTGTTTGAGTATTTTTTTTGAAATGAATACACTTCTTTTTTCCAGGTTAATATGTTGGCCTCTCCATATTCTATAGGACTCTATAATTTTATTGAACCTATCGATGGATCTTTTCATGAATTTAATAAAGATCATAATATCTTTAAAAAACATATGATGATAAAACATTCCACCCCAAAACTATTCCTACATGGCAAGATCCTCCCCTCCTTCAAGCCGCATTGGATATTCCTAGTGAGATCCTTATGTGCCAGGATAAAAATTCTAGGCAACACATGACCTCCCTATCTTAATCCTCTCACCATTTTGAGAAAACCAAATCCCATTCCCATGATAGAAATATAAATCCACAGGGATAAATAACATCTAAATAAAATGTTCAAAATACATTCCTTAAACCAAAATTGTCTCATGACCCTCACAATGAAACTCCACTCTAATCGATCATATGCCTTGTCTATATCCACTTTGATCATGATGTTAGATCCAAGAGTCCTCTTATTAATACCATCCACCATCTCTTTATCTATCCCCATCACCCCTTGGATTCTATGACCTTGAATAAAACCATGTTTTTTCTCCATAATGAGTCTTGGGATAAACTGAACAAGCCTTTTGTTCATGAGGTAGGTGAGGATTTTATTGGAAATTTTGCAATGGAAAATTGGACTATATAGGATGAGCAAAATGATATCCTTAACCTTCTAGATGAGAACCACTATGGAATTACACATTTCCCTAGTGAACGCCCTATCTTTAAAAAAATAATGCACCGCTTAAATAACCTATTCCTTGATGATATCCCATGAAGCCCCGTAAAACAATCCAGAAAACCCATAAAAAATATGTGTGCTTTCTGGGTTCATGCTGGAAATTTCCTATTTGATCTCCATATCTTCCAGAATAAGCACTATTTTCTCATTGTCCATTTCCTCCACTAGTTTAGGAATGTTTCCTAGAAAATTATCCTCCCATCTCACCCCAAATCTCCTCCCTCCATTAAAGATAACTATTCATATCATAATTCCCTCAAAATGTTCCACAACAAGCCTCTCTATCACCTCTACATCCTCTGTATATGAGTTATCCTCAAGCTTTAAGTTTATCCTTTATGACACCTTATTCTTATTCAAACATTCTTAGAAATAAGACGTGTTCTTATCCCTATACTTAAGAAAATGATCCATAAATGTTTTCTTTATCACCCTTTCAATTTCTAGTAATTTTTCCACTAAAGAGTTTTTTAATCAACCATGTTGATGAAGGAATTATCATTCTAACTCTCATGAATCCTCTTGATGTATTCTTTGATCTCTTCTATACTAGAATCACTGTTGGATCTATTATAATTCCAATCCTTTATGTCCATCTTCAATCATTGGATATGGGTTTTTAACCCCACCCATGAGAAGCCCCACACCAGTTGCTCTCAATATCTCCTTACCATTTACATGAATACCTCAACCAAAGACCAACTATTTGAATATAATAAATGGATGATCCTCCTATCCATCCTCTTTAATTTCACCACAAGGGGGAATAATCCGATAGTGACCAAGTTAGGTGCATTACAGATGCATGTGGGAATGAGTTTTTACCCTACAAATTGTCTAGGTACTAGTCCAATATGATACATATTCTCCTACTATCTTTCTATTTATTACAATAGGTAATTTTTTTTATCAAGATTAACATGTCTATAAGGGTTTTGAGTGTCATAAAATCTTTTAAATCCTATATTTTTTTGTTGAAAAATACCGCTCCACCTTATTTATCTAACATCTCTACTATGGTGTTGAAATATCCTCTGATAAACCAAGACAGGTTCTTTGTTTGGAAGTTAAAGAGATGATACCATAAAGATGTTCTATCTAATGACTCTCATTTTTCATAAATTAAAGAGAAAAATAATTCAGTTCCCCCACAAGTCACTTTTGTGGAAATATGTTGAGGAGACACATCCACTCAATCCACTGAAACACTATTTTCTAGAATATCCACATGTGAGAGTTTCATGGGTATCCTGTTAAGTCAAAAGTCTTCTTTTGGATTTTACATCATGTTTTGGAAATCACAAATATATTCTATATCATGTTTTGGAAATCACAAATGTATTCTATCATATGTTTGTAAATAACAAATTGTCTTTTATCATGTTTATCGTATCGTACGATGTAGATCGTACCGACCAAATCGTATCATACTGACTCTATCAAACGTATCGTACTGACTCTGTCAATCGTATCGTATTGACTCTGTCAATCGTATCGTACTGACTCTGTCAATCGTATCGTACTTACTCTGCTATTCAGATGATCATTATTTGTTTTGGTACTTTGTCAAAAACTCTCTCTGCATATGAATCGTACTCATGTTTTACATTTCTATATATCTCTTGTCCTAACAAAACGATGTCGTTGAGTTAGTTATATACTAATCAAAACGATGTCGTGCTTTCTGTTTCAATATGACCGTTGGAGGCAATATGACCGTTGGAACCCGAGGCCTATAAATAGGAGGTCATTTGAAGCTGAGAATACACTGATGAATGAAGAGACTCTGTGAACTACGAAGATTCTAGAGAGAGACACTGTGACTTCTCTCATCAGCTTTGTGCGACCGATCATCGTATCGAGGGCTTTCAAGTAATTGAAAGACAGAGGTGCCGATTACCTGCAAAATCGAGGGCTGCCGGGGATAGGCAGACAGACGTGCCGATCATCGTATCGAGGGCTGCCGGGGATAGGCAGACAGACGAGCCGATCATCGTATCGAGGGCTGCCGGGGATAGGCAGACAGACGTGCCGATCATCGTATCGAGGGCTCACCAAGGTGTTGGTGAGACAGACCTTTTATCCTAGGTGAAAGGATAACCCTTCTCTTTGGGTTAAAAGAATTGTATTACTTTTACATTTCCGCTGTTACTTGTATTAGAAAGGAATTGTATTGTTTCCTTTCTTCCTTACATATTCAATTGTAATTGTTTCAATTACAATCATTCTATTACATATTGTTTTGATTGGTTCTATACGCTTTAAGGTAGAATCATTCATATCTGTATTACTCTGATTATTGTGTTCATCTTGAATACAATTGTTTTGCATTACATTAGTATTACAATACATCATACCTTTTACATTCAATACAATTGTGGGTGTTTGTATTAGTATTAGTTTAAGTTCATTTAAACTAATCTCTTTGTTACTAAAACTCAAAGGTTTTTAAACCTACAATTCACCCCCCCTCTTGTATTGTTCCATCTAATAGACTTTTATATCGACTATTCGATCCAACAATTGGTATCAAAGGAGGTTTTCCACTGATTTGTATTATTAGCTTTATTTCTTTTTACTTTCTTAAATACTTACTACACTAACGTGTGGAGTGGAAAAGTTGTTTTTGTTATATTAGATGGCAGGAATGAATATCGGATCAATAGATAATCTGAATCCTTCTAGACCACCAATTTTCGATGGGAATGATTATGAGTATTGGAGAGATCGTATGAAGACTTTCGTCATCAATACTGGTGTAGACAATTTTATTATGCTTACTGGGGGTTACAAAATTCCTGACAAAGAAGTTAGTACTTTCACCAACCAAGAGAAGCAAGAATATCAACTGAATTACAAGGTACGCAATACTTTATTATGCTCTATGACCAGGAATATATATAGTCAGATATCTTCATGTGAAGCAGCTAACTGTATTTGGAAGAAATTAGAAGTCACTCATTTTGGTACATCCAAGGTTATAGAAACAAGGAGAGCAATGCTTCGAGCAGAATATCATGGGTTTGTTTTTCCTTATGGAGAGCCAGTATGTAAAGTGCAACAAAGGTTTATGACAATTGTCAACAGATTACAATCTATGGGAGAAAAAGGTCTTGATGATGAAGCCCTTGTAGATAAGATTATAGATATTATGCCAAATGAATGGGAGTCAAAAAGAACAGCTATTGATGAAAATAGAAAAGTTTCCCAGATTACTCTTGATGAACTCTTTGGAACTCTTCTACAGCACGAGACAAGAATGAAAAGAGATGCTGATTTCAATAAGAAGAAGAATGGGAATGGAAGTGTAGCTTTTGCATCTAAAGCTAAAACACCTGAAAGGGTTACAAGGTCTAAATCCAAGAAAGTTGTTGTTTCTGATTCAAGTGATTGTAATCTTTCAGACAATGAGTTAGCTAATCTTGCTCGGAGGATGAACAAGATTGTGGGAAAGAAAGATTTTCAATATAGATTCAAAAAGAAAGACAGGAAAGATAGGAAAGATTCAGAGGTAACTTGTTATGAATGCAAGAAAGCAGGACATATAAGACCTGATTGTCCTTTACTGAAGAGGAAAGATAGAAAAGAGAAACACTCTGAAAGAAACAAGAAAAGGTTTTATAAGACAAAGAAAGTCTTGAAAGCAAATGATACATGGAGTGCAAGTGGTAGTGATTCCTCAGATGATTCTTCAGAATATGAGACGTCAGGACAAAGGAATATTGGACTTCTAGCCAAACTACCAATCGAAGATCATTGTCTCATGGCTAAGGTACATAATGCTGAAGCTGTTACAAATGTTTCTTTAAATGCAAATTATGTTGATAATAGATATTATGAATCTTCAAATGATGAACCCTCATCATCAGAAGATGATACTTTACCTTCTTTTGAAGAAGTCTCTAGATTTGCTAAGTTACTTGAAAATGAAAATTCTAAACTCAAAAAGAGATTTGAAAAAGCAAATTCTAGAATTTCTATTTTGACTAAAGAAGTATCAGATCTTTCTAAAGATCTTGATGGGAAAACTTCTGATTTTGAAAGTATTTTGAAAACCCTTGAGAAAGTCAAATCTGAAAAGGATAAACTTTCTAAGGATCTTGAAACTGCTATTTCAAAGAAAAACATTTTAGAGTCTAACTCTAGTTCTAATTCAAATGTTTTAGAAAACAAGAATTTGGTTTTAAAACTAAAGTCAGAGATTTTATCCTTGAAAAAGTGCTTGTCAAACTTTACTCATGGAAAAGAAAACTTTGATAGGATGTATTCTCAAATAAGACCTTTGAGAAATCGTTCTGGTCTTGGTTATACTTATTCCAAACCTGTTTTTAGTAATAACTATTTTGTTCCTCAAAAAACCATTTTCTGTTCCAAGTGTCAATGTGGTGGACATTGGAGAAGAGATTGTTCTCTTAACAAAACTCAATCCTTAGGATTTCATAAAGCTCATTTTGCAAAACAAATGTGGATTCCTAAAATTCTTTTATCTAATCCTTCTGGATCCAAACAAGTTTGGATTCCAAAAATCTAATTGTTTCTTTTTCAGGAAAACGAGAAGTGTATCAATAAGAACATTTGGTACATGGATAGTGGTTGTTCTCGACATATGACTGGAAACAAAGATTTCTTTGAAAAGGTTATCAAAACAAAAGGTGGAAAAGTTACCTTCGGAGATAATGCTCAAGGAAAGATTGTTGGTATAGGTAATATCGTTTTTCTTGGAAAAGTTCTTATTTCAAATGTTTTATTTGTAAAAGGTCTTAGGCACAATCTCATCAGCATAAGTCAATTATGTGATGAAGGTTACCTTGTGAATTTCAGAAATGATAAGTGTCTAGTTCACAATTCCAAGGATGAATTCATTCTATCTGCCCATAGGCAAGAGAATGTTTACACTATTAACTTAGAAGACCTTAGGAACCAAAACTTACCTTGTTTAAGTGTAATAGAAGACCAATCGTGGCTATGGCATAGGAGATTAGGACACTGTAATTTGAGAAACCTAAGAAAACTCTCAAAGAAAGGACTTGTAAAAGGGCTACCGGATCTTAGATATGATTCTTCAAAAGTCTGTGATCCTTGTCAATTTGGCAAGCAACATAAAACTAGCTTTAAACCAATTAATGAAGTTTCAACTTCTAATGCATTACAGCTTGTGCATATGGATCTGTTTGGTCCTTCACAATCTGGAAGCATTGGAGGCAAATACTATGTATTTGTTTTAGTTGATGACTTTACTAGATTTACATGGGTCTACTTTCTCACAAAGAAATCTGAAGCCTTTTCGTATTTCAAAACTTTTAGAGCCCAAGTTAAAAATGAGAAAAACCTACCATTGATAACTATTCATAGTGATCATGGTGGTGAATTTCAAAACTCAGTTTTTGAAACTTTTTGTAGTAAGAAAGGTATTACTCACAATTTCTCAGCACCAAGAACTCCTTAGCAAAATGGTGTTGTTGAAAGAAGAAATCGTATTCTTCAGGAAATGACTCGAACCATGTTGAGTGAATACTCAATTGCTAAGCACTTTTGGGCTGAAGCTGTAAGTACTGCTTGTTATACTATAAATCGTGTTTTAACTAGACCATTTCTTAATAAAACTCCTTACGAGTTATGGACTGGCCGAAAACCTAAAGTTTCTTACTTCAAAGTTTTTGGATGCAAAGTATTCATTCTGAATACAAAAGAAAATTTACACAAATTTGCACCAAAATCTGATGAAGGAATCTTTCTAGGCTATTCCACAACCTCTAAGACTTATAGAGTTTTCAATAAAAACACTTGTACTGTTTAAGAAACAGTACATGTAAAATTTGATGAAACTAACCCTTTTGTTTTCAACCAATCCAATCCTACATCCTCGGATGTGTTTTCCAAAAATGTTTATCAACCTATATTAGAAGAACATTCTGATAAGGAAAATGTTCAAGAAAGTGTTCCTGAAACATTTACCACAGAAGATTTTCTACCATATGTTGATGAACAGGTTTTACAAAACCCAAATCAATTGTTTCTTAGGAATCATCCCAGTGATAATATCATTGGTGATATAAATCAACCTGTAAGGACCAGAAATTCCTTAAGAAATGAAATAGAACATCTTGCTTTTCTTTCCCAATTTGAACCTAAAAGTCCAAGTGAGGCCTTAGGTGATGATGATTGGATCAAAGCAATGCAGGATGAACTAAATGAATTTGAAAGGAATCAAGTCTGGACTTTAGTTGAAAGACCTAAAGAAACAACTGTAATTGGTGTAAAATGGGTTTTCAGAAACAAGTGTGATGAAAATGGAATCATTGTAAGAAATAAAGCAAGACTTGTTGCTAAAGGCTATAATCAACAAGAGGGAATAGACTATGAAGAAACATATGCTCCTGTAGCTAGACTTGAATCTATTCGCATTCTATTAGCCTTTGCAGCATATTTCAATTTCAAACTATTTCAAATGGATGTCAAATGTGCTTTTTTAAATGGTTTTGTTCAAGAAGAAGTTTTTGTCGAACAACCTCCTGGTTTTCAAGACCCAAAACATCCTGATCATGTTTTTAAACTTACCAAGGCTCTATATGGTCTTAAACAAGCCCCTAGAGCATGGTATGATAGACTTATAGGATTTCTTTTACAAAACAATTATAGAAAAGGTACAGCTGATCCAACTCTTTTTATCAAAATGGAAAACAAAAATGTTTTGGTTGTCCAAATCTATGTTGATGACATCATATTTGGATCAACTCAGAAATCTTTAACCGATTCTTTTGCAAATTTAATGAAATCTGAGTTTGAAATGAGTATGATGGGTGAGTTAACATTCTTTCTAGGTTTTCAAATATCTCAAAAACCAGAAGGAACTTATATATCTCAACAAAAGTATATTAAAGACTTACTCAAAAAGTATGGATTTGACAAAACTAAAAGTATTAGCACCCCAATTGGTACCTCAAATACTCTTGATCTTGATGAAACTGGGAAACCAGTAGATCAAACAATTTTTAGAGGTATGATAGGGAGTTTGCTATACTTGACAGCTAGTCGACCCGACTTGATGTTTTCTGTATGCTTATGTGCAAGATATCAATCTAATCCAAAAGAGTCTCACTTAAAAGCCGTAAAGAGAATCTTTCGGTATTTAAAAGACACTATGGATTTAGGACTTTTCTATTCTTCTGGAAATGATTTTGTTTTAAAAAGTTTTTCAGATGCTGACTTTGGTGGTTGTAGAATGGATAGAAAAAGTACATCTGGAACATGTCATTTCTTAGGAGACTCTTTGGTTTCTTGGTCTTGCAAGAAACAACACTCAGTAGCACTCTCCACTGCTGAAGCTGAATATGTAGCAGCTGGAAGTTGCTGTGCTCAAGTATTGTGGATGCAGCACACACTCACTGACTATGGTTTGAGTTTCTCCAAAACTCAAATTCTTTGTGATAATACAAGTGCCATAGCTCTTAGTAAAAACCCAGCACATCACTCTCGTGCAAAACACATAGATGTTAGGCATCACTTTCTTAGAGATCACACACAGAAAGGAGATATTGTTTTACAATTCATCGGAATGCAAGAACAACTTGCTGACATTTTTACAAAACCTTTACCTTCCGATAGATTTGAATTTATAAAACAGAAGCTAGGAATGATTACATTAAAATAATCATTCATATCTACTTCCTATTTTACATCTCTCCTAATAGTAAGAAACTCCTCGTAGAAAGGGGGAGGACATTTCTTTATGTCTTTATGTTTCTGATCTTTAACTATTTACTCTCTTTATATATGTTTCTTTCTGTTTATCATATTGACAGTTTTATCATTTCATTTTAAGTTTTCCTGTTTATCGTATTGACCATTTCAGTTTTTCTGTTTATCGTATTGAAATTCTTTTCCATCGTACCATTCAATAGTTTTTGTATCGTCCGATGATAGTATTCAAATTCTTTTCCATCGTACCATTCAATAGTTTTTGAATCGTCCGATGATAGTATTCAAATTCTTTTCCATCGTACCATTCAATAGTCTTTGAATCGACCGATGATAGTATTCAAATTCTTTTCCATCGTACCATTCAATAGATTTTGAATCGATCGATGATAGTATTCAAATTCTTTTCCATCGTATAGTTTTTGAATCGACCGATGATAGTATTCAAATTCTTTTCCATCGTATCATTCGATTTTTTTTGTATCGACCGATGATAGTATTGAGATTGTTTTCCATCGTACTGTCGGTTAATGGTAACAACTATTTTCCATCGTACGGTCCGATCATACTAATGACTTTGTTTTCCATCGGCATCATGATTTTCTTACGATTGTGTTTACTTTTGATTCATACCAAAACCAGCAATCACCTTATGTTCTCCGACAGGTTTCTTTTCATTTTTTTTATTTTATTTTCTTTGTTTTAATCCTAACCATTGATCTGGTATTATCTAATCTTGACCGTAGAATATCAACGGTCATCTCCTTTTTGCCTATAAATACCCCCTCCCCTCCCCAAACCCACATTGATTTTCCAGGAATTGAGGTGAAGCTCTGCTCCACCAGCTATAAACCATCGTACGATCTTCTCATCGGCAGAACCTTTATCTCTCAATCTTCTGCTAATACTCCTGCCGAAATGTCTTCAAAGACTTTTACAGAGAAAGACTTTCACAGAGAAAGGTTAGTATCCCGAGAATTTTTCGATATGTACGATTCTACAATCAAGAGGATTATTTTGTTTCAAGGATGGGAACATCTCTGTGTGGAAAAGCCTGATATTCAAGATCCAGTTCTTTTTGATGAAGTTTGTCAGTTTTACAAAACCGTTTCTTTCGACAAAGATATGACTATAAACTTCGCTGTGTACGATAGAAAGTTATCTATGTCTGTGAAACAAGCGGCACATTTTCTGAATGTTTCTATAGAAGGCGATGCATTCTTTCCATCTCACAAACTACCAGAGGAAGTTGGTACGTTTAATAGAGAAAGTGCTGAAAAAACTTTGTTTGTTGTTAATGAGGGAAAGAGGAAAGTTTATCATCTTTCACCGGACAATCGGTTTGTCACTTTATGGATGAAAGGTTTTCTTGTCCCAAGAAAAGGGGATAGAGAAACCCTTAAAGTTTCTGATGTCTTTATGCTCGACTATCTTGTGAATATGAGGAAAGTAAATCTCATGGGATATATTTTTGAAACCATCAAGAATGTCAAGAAAGGAGGGATTAAATCTCAAATAATAATGTATCCAGCCATCCTTACGAAATTCATTCTTGAGAGTATGAAGTTTTGTAACATTCCTTTGAAAGGAGAACCTATGGATTTGTGGCCGTCTTTGATTAATAAGAGTACGATGAAAAAGCTGAATGTTTGTTTTGATTCAAATTCAAAACTTTTTGTCAGAGATGTAGAAGCTGAATTGGCTCAAAATCAATCGGCACCTATGCCAGCCAAGGACAATCAATCAACCGGTGTTACTCGAAAGTCTGATCCTCAAACTAGTTCAAAACCAAAGAAGAAGCCAAGGTACAGTAAGGAAGTTGTAGCCAAATGGAGAAAGGACAAGGAACAAAGAAAGGAAGGTGATCCGAAGTTTGGTCTTGATCCTGCTGAGGCCTTTGCAGAAAGAATAAGGGTAGAAGAAACCCTTCAAGCTGAAAAGAAAAAGAAGACTCTTTTGAAAAGAAAGGCTCAGGACTTTGATCTCTCTAAAGTCTTGAAAGCAGTTGAAGATGCTAGTGCTCAACTAACTGTGGAAGTGCATCAAGAGCCCATCGTACAGAGTGTTCCTGAGAAAGAAAAAGGAAAACAAGTGATAGAAGAAGTGGAAGTAGAAGGAGATTTTCTGTTAGAATTTCTTCAATGTTCAAAGAAAAGTAGAGAGGAATCGCTTCAAAAGCCGAGCGAAGGTGTTCAACAAACTCCTCATGCCGATCAGGAAAGATCTCCGGACAGGTTGTCATCTCGAGAAAAGCAAGATGCTCAATCTTCTCAGTCTGATAAAGTAGTTGTCATTAGTGACAAAGTGGAAGATGAAAGAAAACAGAAAGAAAAAGTGAAAGGGAAACAGCCAGTTGTTGATTCAAGCAGATCGTATGAACTAGCATCGTACGATGAAGATACTGATTCAGAGCATAAAATCTCTCTCAAGAAGAGTGATTACATTGTTCATGTTTTGAGAAGGGTGGAGAAAACAATTCCTTATTTCCCGAGGCTGGAAGGGAAGATTGATTTTATTACTGAAAATCAAAGGAAAAAGTTTGGCTCTGTAAAGGAATTGAGAAAGAAAGTTTTGTCAGTAGAAGCCGATCTGAAAGTTCTTTCGGAAAGCTCAGTTGCTCATAAGAAAGCTTGCAATAAGATGACCAAGTGGTCATACAAAACTGAGAGCTCAATCAATGATCATGAAATAGCTATTGAAGATATAAGGAGATTATCAAATGAGCTAGCAATTGCTTTCAACAAGCTTGATAAAGAAACGGTTGAAAGGCTGAACCTTTTGTCTTCTCAAAGAACCGATGTTCCTTTAGTGAAAGACTTGCAAGATAGGATGAATGCTTTCCAATCTGAATTCTCGAAGGTTTCATCTTTCAAAGATGAAATGGTTTTACTGAAGAATCAAAATTCTGAGTTGTCCAAGGATAACAAGACTCTGCAAAACAGAATTGATACCCTTGAAGAAGTAATCAGAGTACAGGAGGAGACTATCAGAAATCAAGATCAGATTTTTGCGGATCAACAAGAGCTTCTCAAAACTCAGGGTGAATCAATCTCTGAAGACAAGAAGGAGATCAAGAAGATGAAAGCTGTGCTTCATGAGCTTATAAAGAAAGAGAAGGAAAGAGAAAACAAATGATTGTTGTATTTGTTTCTTTTGGAACTTGTTTGTTTTGTAATAACTCTTATAATCCTTTCTCTTTTATCCATTGTCTTGTATTAATTCACTAACTCTTCCAGACAATTCGAGATTCCTCCTTTCTTTTTGTAAATCACAAAGGGGGAGAATATTTACAAAGCAAAGATTGTTTTACAAAGGGGGAGAATGCATTACAATGCTCTTAAGGAAAATCTATGAATACAATCCTTAGGAAAGTCAATACCTAAGGGGGAGTTAGTTGTATTCAATTTCTTATTCAGAAGAGTTTTCAATAACTCAGGGGGAGATAAGTATTTCTTGTTTCATTTACTTTGTGTGTTTGTGCTTTCCAAAAAGGGGGAGATTGTTAAGTCAAAAGTCTTCTTTTGGCTTTTACATCATGTTTTGGAAATCACAAATATATTCTATATCATGTTTTGGAAATCACAAATGTATTCTATCATATGTTTGTAAATAACAAATTGTCTTTTATCATGTTTATCGTATCGTACGATGTAGATCGTACCGACCAAATCGTATCATACTGACTCTGTCAAACGTATCGTACTGACTCTGTCAATCGTATCGTATTGACTCTGTCAATCGTATCGTACTGACTCTGTCAATCGTATCGTACTTACTCTGCTATTCAGATGATCATTATTTGTTTTGGTACTTTGTCAAAAACTCTCTCTGCATATGAATCGTACTCATGTTTTACATTTCTATATATCTCTTGTCCTAACAAAACGATGTCGTTGAGTTAGTTATATACTAATCAAAACGATGTCGTGATTTCTGTTTCAATATGACCGTTGGAGGCAATATGACCGTTGGAACCCGAGGCCTATAAATAGGAGGTCATTTGAAGCTGAGAATACACTGATGAATGAAGAGACTCTGTGAACTACGAAGATTCTAGAGAGAGACACTGTGACTTCTCTCATCAGCTTTGTGCGACCGATCATCGTATCGAGGGCTTTCAAGTAATTGAAAGACAGAGGTGCCGATTACCTGCAAAATCGAGGGCTGCCGGGGATAGGCAGACAGACGTGCCGATCATCGTATCGAGGGCTGCCGGGGATAGGCAGACAGACGAGCCGATCATCGTATCGAGGGCTGCCGGGGATAGGCAGACAGACGTGCCGATCATCGTATCGAGGGCTCACCAAGGTGTTGGTGAGACAGACCTTTTATCCTAGGTGAAAGGATAACCCTTCTCTTTGGGTTAAAAGAATTGTATTACTTTTACATTTCCGCTGTTACTTGTATTAGAAAGGAATTGTATTGTTTCCTTTCTTCCTTACATATTCAATTGTAATTGTTTCAATTACAATCATTCTATTACATATTGTTTTGATTGGTTCTATACGCTTTAAGGTAGAATCATTCATATCTGTATTACTCTGATTATTGTGTTCATCTTGAATATAATTGTTTTGCATTACATTAGTATTACAATACATCATACCTTTTACATTCAATACAATTGTGGGTGTTTGTATTAGTATTAGTTTAAGTTCATTTAAACTAATCTCTTTGTTACTAAAACTCAAAGGTTTTTAAACCTACAATTCACCCCCCCTCTTGTATTGTTCCATCTAATAGACTTTTATATCGACTATTCGATCCAACATATCCATGCATGCAATATGAAAAACCTATTCTCTTAGAAAATGAGGAGATGGGTTTCACATTCTTATTATGTTCTAGAACTATTATCATGGAGGCATGGTTCTACCACATTTTTTTAGAGAGGAAATTGCTCTTCACTAAAACCCCTAGACCCATGGAATTGAAAATAAGGATAGATATCATTGATATATACGAGTATTGGCCTTGAGGCCTAAGGATTTTCTAGACTTGACTACTGAATTAGAAATAATAACCACTTTGGCTTTAGTGTAGGCAAGATGGAAATTGTTCATCAGAGACGATAATGCCTTCAAATAACCTCCCTGCTTATAAAATGGGGAATCCAAAATCTCCACGAATGCCTTAAAGTACCCTAGAGAAACAAAGTGATTTGGATTTCAAAACCAATGGATCATAGAATCAAATGTAACTCCTTATGGGGGGTGGGGTATGGAGGTCCTTCATAACCTCCTCCTTCAGTTAGGTAAACTTATCTTGAGGGGACAAAGAGAGAGATAAGACAACCTTTGCAGTGACCTCCATGATCAGATTAGGCTTATCTGGGTTTTTGGCCTTTGAGGATCTAGATAGAACCATCACTATGATAGATGAACCCTGGGGGGAATCCATACTAGGGTAAGATCCTTAGAGAAAGACATGATTCTAGTAGGGGAAGGGAAAAATCTTTGAGAGATACATAATTCATGCGCCCAATGTTTTGAGATGTGGATGGATCTGAAGACATAACAATAGTCAGAGATACAGCTGGATCCAAGGATATAACGATGATTTGGAGATTCATAATATGATATAAAATGTGAGGTAAGTTCTCTAAATTTTAAAAAAACATATCTTTATTTGACATTCATCTGAGAACTTAAGTCATGGATAGATCCAAAGGTAGAGCCAACTCCAACAAGGCAGGCTCCTAATCAACCACAAAAAATGAACTAGCAAGACTAGAGGACTCACCTATCTTGATATTGTCCACCATATTTTCCTCTATGAAGACCAAAATACTACACCTTAAAACATCCACCGAGTGTACCTGCAGATGAAACTCCACAGAACCGAGGTATTGTTTGATATAAAACTCAATACCACTAGGAAAAATCCTCATCAGACCGGATGAGAACACATGAAGGTAATTGAACTGATAGATCCAACTCCACAAAGATGTGAGCAAACAAGGTTGTTTGAAAAACTTTTCATGTCTTCATCCAAATAAAGAAATCTACCCAAATCATTTCCCATACATTTCAAGATCAAAGGGTTTTGTAGTAGAAAACAAGACAACTTGACCCACATCACTTTCATGCTCAAATCCTTCTAGTAGTATGCATTCCAAGAACACCTGTAGAGTGAGAACCACTATTCCCCATGTAGTCGAACCTCTTGGGACCAAGACTTTATGAAATACTCCCTAGAGAATAGGTGGATACAGAAGGCATAACTTGAGATGGATGACACCTCTACGAGAAAGTCGAGACCCCATGAATCCATGAAAGATATGAAATATGGAAGAGATGGATTCTCATTCTCAAATTTTTCCACTAAAGTCTAGTGGTGATAAGCTAAGGCTATGCCAAGTTCATCCACCAAGAGATCCACTGTCAAACACCCATTCACCCAAGACACACAACAAGGCACAAGAGAAATGTATGGGATGGTTGAAATGAAAAACTAGCAAGCTTAAGAAGATGGGACAAGGAGATAATCCTTGAAGGAACACACCCCTATGTAACCATCCCAAGCCAACAATTTCCACGAACATTACATAATAAGGCCCCAAGAACACAAATCAAGGAATTACACCTTCCATATGAAGATATTATCCACTTTGGTAAGAACTAACTCACCCACATAGTTTTAAAAAATGTCATAGTATAACACTTATTGATTAAGAATTAGGTTTTTCCCTCCTAATATGATAAAATATTTAACACACATTATCATCAAGGAAGAGCACATTTCATAAACCAATAAGATTCAAGAATCACATCGATAAGAAAAAAAGAAGAAAGAAAAAATAAAAAAAACTCTAGGTAATGGGAACATATCTATGTATCTCTCTCCCAAGTACTCTCCTCCAAACCACCATGCATCCACAACACACAAACCAAAGGAACAATCCATCCATATAGCACCTTCTACTGATTATCTTGGATCTCTACTGGCCACTCCATGAATATCTCATCATCCTCAATATCCAACTCTACCCATTCAATTACATGGGAGTAATTTTGAATACACCGACAAAGATGATAGATGTGGAAGATGTTTTGGATCCTATTCAGTCATGGCAGAAGTGAAAACCTATAATCCATCTCTCCAACGCACCTTAAAATCTCAAAAGGCTAAAAAAACTAGGGTGAAATCTTATTTACGTTGTTAAACCTCCACTAACAATGCCAAGGATAAATATTTAAGAAAATGTGGTCCCCAAACTCAAACTCTAAGGACCTACTCCTATGATTGACATACGACTTCTATCGGTCCTACACTTCCTTCATACTCTCATGAACAACCTAAACCTTCTATGTCGTTCTATATAGCACATTGGGACTGAGAACTGACGACTCTCTAACCTCAGCCTAGAAAAATGGATAACGACACAATATCCCATAAAAAGCCTCAAATGGGTCCATTCCAATGGATGAGTGGTAGATGTTTTTATAAGAAATATCAAACAATGGAAAGTGATTTGCTCAATATTTTCTAAAGTTTAAGATACATTCCCACAACATATCCTCCAACATTTGGATTGTTTACTCTATTTACCCATTTGTATGAGGGTGGAAAGCAGTGATGAGACATAACTGAGTGCCAAGAGTATTCCATAATCCTTTACAGACTCATGTGGTAAAACAAGCATCCTAACCTGAGACAATGGAGCTTGGAACTTCATATAGTTGCATGACCTCATCTATATACCTATTTGTTAATACATCCATGACACCTGAATCCTTTATCACTAGGAAGTGAGCTAATTTCATCAACCGATCCATGACTACCCAGATATAATCACATACTCCCTGATCTAGGGGTAACCCTATGATGAAGTCCACAAGGATATCATCCCACATCCACTCAAGAACATCTAAGGGCTGCAAAAAACTGATAGGAACATAGTGATCAACCTTTATCTACTGAAAAACTAGACATCGAGCCACAAAACCTACCACCACCCATGTTATCTTGGGATACTAGAACTGCATCCTCATACCATGGTATATATTAGACACTCTTGGATTCACTACTAAAGGTGATCTATGAAACTCACAAAAGACTCCCTCACACATTGTCATCAAAATAAACAACTTGCCCTAAAAATTTATCTAGTTATGACCATCCTATGACCATCCCTCTAGAGAATCTCTATGGATAACATAGACATACATCACCTCTGCCTCTATTTCTCCTCACTGATAATACTCTACCTTCTACATAAAGGGTGACTCTATGGTCATCTGATATAGGAAACCTTCACCATCATCCACCCTTGCATTTAGGTACATGGATACCAACTCCTCCATTTCCCTACTAGCATCTCTATAATATTGTATAACATCACATAATGATTTCCAAATCAAATCATCAACCATGAAATTACCCTTTATTAAGGTATGAGAGATCTCAAAGTCATAATCCTGGAGAAACTCTATCCACCTCTTCTCTCATAGATTCAGTTCATGCTGAGAAAATATATACCTCAAGTTCTTATGATATGTGAAGACCAAAAAATGTTCCCTGATAAGGTGATGTCTCCAAAACATCAGTACAAAAAAACCACTACTAACTCTAGATCATGGGTGTCATAATTACACTCATGGGGGCATAACTATCTTAACCCATAATAGATTACCACTTTTTGTTGCATCAAGACACATACCAATATTTGACAGGAAGCATCACAGAACACTTCAAAAATAACCCCCTCCTATGGAAACTGAATCACTGGAGCACTAATCAACCTCCCCTTTAGGCAGTTAAACATTGTCTAAAACTGACCAGTCAAGATAAAGTTTTAGTCTTTTTTGGTCAAATTTTTTAACAGAGCCGTAATCCATGAGAAATCAGTCATGAACATATGGTAATATCCTATGAGATAAAGGAAAATAAAAACCTTTTCCACATTCTTAGGTGTTTCCCAAGAAACAAATACCTCGATATTTTAATGGTCCATGACCACACCATTCTAGGACAACACATTCCCAAATAAATTCACCTCACAAGTACAAAAATTACACTTGGATAACTTTTTATAGAGCTGGTGGTGTCGAAGAACTTTTAGGACAACCCTAAGATTACCAACATACTCCTCCTCTAAATTTGAGTAGATTAAGATGTCATTGATGAGAATGACTAAAAATTGGTCTAGAAACTCTCAAAACATGAAATTCATGAGCCCCATGAACATAGATAGTGTGTTCATGACACTGAATGACATGTCCACAAACTCTAAGTGCCCATACCTACATCTAATGGAAGACTTTAGGATATCATCTTCTTTCACCCTCAACTAGTGATACCCAAACTACAGATCAATATTATAGAACCAACTAGATTCTCTCAACTAGTAGAAAGGATTATCAATCCTAAAAAAAGATAGAGATTCTCGATCTTCACCTAATTCAACCTATGGTGGTCTATATACATATTCATACTACCATCCAAATTCTTGTAAAATAACACTAGATCACCTCATGATGACACACTAGGCCAAATAAAACCCCTATGCATCAAATTATCTATCTGAATCCTCAAAACTGCCAATTCATAAGGTACCATCTGATAGGGATCCATCAAAACTAGAGAATCACTAGGTTGTAGATATATTACAAAATCAACATAACATCATGGGGTTATCATGAAAACATCCTTGGAAAAAACATTCATAAACTCCCTAAAAACCCTAGGAACCTCCACCATTATAGTGTTTATTGATTTCATATACAACTCGGATATAAATTAAAGAAGGGGCTCTATGAATCTACTTCCCAACTTACAACTTCTCTTGCCAATGAAAATTGCATGCTGACTATATACATCTGAGAACATGAACTTCCTTCAGAAGTAGTCAATAATAACATACATATAATACAACCAGTTGATGCTGAGGATAACATCATAAAGATGTATCTATAGCAAGAATAAACCCCCACATGAATGATGCTTCCCCCTCACCAGTCTACACCCATGACACACATTAAACAAGATGGTTTGTATTTTGAATGGCGTAGTCAAAACTAGAGGAACATGAAGATTATATACGTATATTCCTAGAGACTTCACTATATTAGGTGAAATAAAGGATTCTAAATCTCCTAAATCAAACAAGGAATAAACAATATTGGACAAAAAGATAACCATACCTTGAACTGATGATGGAAGATCTACTGTATGAAAGTTCCCATGCCTGGATCCCCTGTCTCATAGCTGACAGCCACCCCCACATCCATGTTCAAGTTGGGGCCCCAGAAGAAGAGAAACATCCCAAGGTCAACCCCTGTATACCCATCTCCTCTTAGTGGAGTATAAGTCTATCATCCCTATTTCTGAAACGATCTCGTTGGCTGCTGCTACTGAGGATGATGTTGAACCAACCCACCTCTACCATGCTGAGCTCCAAGAACTATGGGGAACTAATTATGATGATGAACACAACCCTATAGCATAGAACATCATCCAAAATACCCTAATAAAGGAATGAAAACCACTAACACTAGAAGGACTGAAATGGAGTTACTAAGGTTGACTCCCTACTAGTCGAAACCTCGAAGGCCCTGACAACTAATATCTAGCACCGATAACTCTACTCCTCAAGGAACCCTGCTGGTTCCCTTCTTGTAAAAAACCTCATCATGAGTGCATATGCTCGATCTCATTTGCCTTATTTTGAAACTCCATGTATGTTAGAAACATAAAATGAGTAACTGAATACTAGATTGAAGGGTAGAGGGCCTCCTCGATTCACTGTGTATGGGAATCATCATCTGGAAAAAGATATGGGAAAAAAATAAAAAATATCACTGAACTTAATCCCACGCTCTTATACATACATGATCCCCTAATAAAGAGAGAGAATATCTTGCCTCTATTGAGCCAGAAGTTTTAATTCTAAACTTTATATTCCTGTTTGTTTTAAAAATCACAAATAATTTCTTTATAATTAATTTTTTAACCTTATTTGTCCAAAGTGTTTTACCTTTTTATATAGAAAAAAATATTTTAGCATACTTAGAAGAAGTTCTAAAGTATTAAGATTTATAAAATCATGTTTACTACATATGATAATTTTAATGGTAATGAATCTAATACATATAGACTCACCTTTTTTATCAGTATAAATGAAAGACTTTGTTCTTTTGAACTAACAAAGTCTTCATCATCATACTGGCATTGATACTGAATAAATCATACTGACCCTGTTTACGATAATCGTATTGATAGTTTTAAGGAGGTCTATCAGACTCACCTTTTTTTTATAATCTGAATATAGAAAAGTGATTTCTAACATAAGTAATACCTTTTACAATACAAATGGTGTTTATCAATCTGATATCAGACCATATGTTATATGAGATTGAATTTTTATAGGTGTCCAAGTTGTTATAGAAAACTCAAAGAAATATGACTGTTAGGAAGGAAATATGACCATTGGAAATTTACCTATAAATACTCGATCATTAAAATAGTTTTCTGATAATTTATTTCATTTGAAAATTTCTATTTTTAGAGATATCTGAAGATTTAAAGAATGAACATCTTGTTCTTAGTCATTGTAATCATTTATAGTCTTCTATTTTATAATCATTGTGTATGATTGTGTGAATACAATCAAGGGTTTATAGGGATTGGAAGATAGATGATCTGGTCACCATATTGATAGATGGATTATAGGGATAGCAAGATAGAGATGATCATTGTATCAAGGGCACATAATGATAGTGTGATAGAACCGATTATCGTATTGATGGATTTCATTACTAAGGAAAGAAAAACTTTATTGTAAGTATAAAACAAGGTAACTTTATCCAATTTTTTTTAGATACACTTCTCTTTGGGATAAAATAATTATATTCAATTTTTTTTACTTGAATATTTCAAGTTATAAATTCCAATGTACATATTTGTAATTGTTTTATCGTAACGTTCTTTGAATATGATAAACCCATTAATATAATTCAATTTGTTGTAATTCAAATTATATACTCTGTTTAAACATATTTTCTTTGATTATGATATTTTTTGTAATTATGATACATTCATGATTATGATATATATGGTTAAGATTCTACACTATTTAATATAATTGTATCTAATTACAATTATTCTATATACTCTAAAAATATTGTAATCAACCTAATTACGATAACCTAATATCTGTACCCAGGGCCAAGTCTGATTAATTACTTAAGAGGTTTTTGATTTTTTAGATTTATTATTTTAAGCTTAATTATTTCTTATTAAAGGAAAGATTTTTTTTAATATAAAATTCACCCCCTCTTATATTAAAGCAATCTATAAGATATTATTCAATCCAATAATTATTATCTGTCTCGTTCTTGGTTTTTCGGCCACGAAACGCCCAACGGCTCCGTATCCAATGATTGATGGACCTACTTTCCAAAGGCAGGCGTTTTTCGGATGGTCTGACCAGCGACTCTTAAGAACTCACATTGGTCGAGAGTATGGGAATTCGGGTTCATCACACCCATTTTGGGGGGAATTATTGCCTGTTCCAGGACCCTCTTATATATTTAAGACGTATTCATATGTTCGCGAATCTTTGGTTTATACCCAAACATAGTATCCACGGATTCAACCCTGGTGGGAAACAGTCAACTGGATGCAGGGGTTCGGAATCATTTATGCCCAAGTTTTACCTTCCCTCGTTGGATTAATGACCCCAAAGGGTTGGAACTCAATTGAGGCAGCACTATGAGTAGCGTGGTGAATCGATGTGGAGATGATCGGGTCGACCGACCATTGGGCTTGAACCTCAGGGAGGCTTCCTACGTACCCTGCTTAGGAAGCAGGGATCAAAGTCCACATAGTTCGGGTAGGTGTCGGGGGACCGACATGAAGAGGGACCAGGTGGTTCGATGGGTGGTGGGCTTGAACCTCATGGAGGCTTCCTACGTACCCTGTCTATGAGGCAGG
Organism: Viscum album; assembly: GCA_963277665.1. Taxonomy (NCBI): domain Eukaryota; kingdom Viridiplantae; phylum Streptophyta; class Magnoliopsida; order Santalales; family Viscaceae; genus Viscum; species Viscum album. Next base: position 282,209,848 of record OY728125.1, read on the forward strand.
GATCAAAGTCCACGTAGTTCACTTAAATAGTTTAATGTCACGCTGGACGGGGGTATACAGTTTAACGTCATGTTGGACGAGGGTGGAACTCAATGTGAAGAAACGACTGAGTGGTGGGCTTGAACCTCGTGGAGGCTTCCTACGTACCCTACCTAGGAGGCGGGGATCAAAGTCCACGTAGTTCACTTAGCTTGGGGCTTACGCTCTGGGGAAGCCCATAGGAGGATGTCATGGTCGATGCTTACTCTAAGCCCACGTGAGTCATGCTCGGTGTGAGAAACAAGAGGCAGCAGGGACCAGAGGATAACGTTGCGAGAGGTGCATCCGTGAGAAGCGGAGTGGGGCTTACGTATGAAGGAGGCCCAGGGTGATGGATTAGGGCTTACACTCTGAGGAGGCCCAAAAGATCGGGGCTTACTCCGAGATGGACGCCCGTAGCGAAAAAGTCCAATGGGAGAGGGAAAGGGGTTGCTCCTGTCCCCATCTCCTCTCTTTCAGTCCACGAAGGCTTCCTTCTGATGGGTATTCTAATACCCCCGAGGGGCCCTGGACAATTGGAGGGGTAGAAAAGGGATTCTCGAGCTCAGACTCCACATTACCATGGGAATTTAAACCCAAGAATGATTCAAGAATCTGCTCAAGGGTCGAGGAAACCCCTTTTCCCCTATTTACCGTGGGTATGTGAACTCAAAATGGCGCGCTGATGCACCTGAAAGTTATACCATGCGGATCCGGTGGCTCTGGCGGAGGCCTCGGCTTGGGGCCGATGAATAGGCCAACGAGGGAATCGCGGAGGACCTGGCTGGATCAGAAGTATTTTACCTTACCCTGGAAATGAGAACACCAAAGTATTTGGATAGACACCAAGAGGTATGGGTGGTGGTGCCCTTCGCGTGGGGAAGTTCCACGCGGCTGGAGAAGCTGTCCGCGAACTAGGGTGGTCCGCGGACTGATTGGCAATCCGCGAACTAGGGTGGTCCGCGACTTCAGGTTCAATCCGCGAACCAGGGTGGTTCGCGGCTTCGGGATCAATTCGCAAACCTGGGTGGTTTGCGGCTTTGGGCTCAATCCACGAACCAGGGTGGTTCGCGGAGGGTTCCAGGCGGGCAGCAACGGCCAAGGGCGATGCTGATCGGAAGCTCATCGGTCTGGGCTTCGCCCGCGGAGGAGGGTGCTCCGCGGTACGATGGATGGGAAAAGAGGCATAAACTCCCTGGTCTGCGGGGAAGTCATCCACGGAGGGGGTATGGTTCGCGGTTCTTCCTTTTTTATTATTTAGGTTTTCGGTTCACCAAATTATTATGCATTTTCCGATTCCTTCTTAATTCATATACCTGCTGTGGTTCGCGGGTGGGAATTTCACTGTTTGCGAAATCCGAAGCCTTCCTTCAACCGATATCCTTCCTCTGAATCCGATTCCAGTTCTCCGATCCTCTATTCTTTCCCCCTTGGTCTCCTTTTATAGAGTGGGGAAAATAATGTATCTGTGGCCACGTGACACCTTTTACGGAGGCCCATGAACAAATACCCATTTCACAACTGACTTGGTCAATCTGCGATTCGCGGTGGGTATTGAACACTCCCCTCCCCCGTGAGGTGAACTCTGGGAGTGCTCCACGGCTGCGGAGGGTTCCGCCTCCATTCCGCGAACGACAGCGTGTGCGGCTTGAGCCGGTCGACACAGTCTGCAGTTTGGGGCGGTTCGTGACGGTGAACCGAACTGGCGCCCATCCTGCCTCATGACCGCGGAGGCTCTCCGCCTCCATTTCGTGAACGACAACGGTTCGCGGAGGGGGGTGCCTCGCAGTGCTTGGCCACGTTGTTCTTCCATGGACCGGTTCGCGGACCGTTCCTTTGTGTCTCCTCTTTGATTATTTTCCCCAATTCTTTGGGGAATTCAGGTAAAATTTCCTTTATGGATTTTTCAAGACCCTACAAATGCCCCCCATCGGAATGGGGTCTAATCAGAATGAAGAGGAGGCCATTTCGATGCAAAGTGGTCCAGAAACGGAGATGATCTGCGGTAGAAAGGTGGACCTAGTAGGGGACCACACCTATAAATACGGGGTGCCCTCACTTGTCCTTTACCGAATTCTTCGTGAAACCAGAGATCCTTCGCCTCCACGTGCTTTCTCCTTCGCAAAGTGCCTTGTCCATGAACTGGCATCATCTTCCGTGAACCATTCTTCCTTCGCGGTCACCTTCATCCATGGACCAACTTCCCATCTGCGAACCATTACTCTTAATTAATCAAAAAGTAAGTGATGATGGGATACGAAGGAACTTGCTCCACGGTCTCAATGCTCCGCGGACTAAGATCTCTTGAACTTTTAAAAAGTATCTGAATCTTTCGAATAAACTCAGGATGGGATTTCCGCGGAGCGACTTGGTTCGCGGTTTCCTGGTCAACGCTCCACGGGCTAGGGCTTTGTGGACTAATTTCGCGAAGGACTGGTTCGCGGGATGGTGCCATCGCGAACCATCCTACAAGGTCTCCTTGCGGATTTGGTTGTGAAGGCTCCTTAACCATTAATTTTGGTTATTCATCCAGATTTTTATTCCAGACTAATTTCTCTCATTGTGCAGGGAGAAAATATGGTTCCCCCTCGTTCTGCACCGAGGCCTACTGCAAAGCCCCTCTCCACCGCTGATCAACGTCTGAAGGACATGGCTAGCTCTGTCCAAGATGGAGTCTGCCACTCCCTACCGTCTTCCTTCCTTGTCGAAGGACTCTCCAAATCACAGCAGGAATATCCTTTTTCTAACAGTCTCCCTAACATGGGTTCAGTTTATTGTCTGATACCTCAATTCCTGAGCCCTCCTGTGACAACAATCCCGAAGCATGGATATTTAATGCCACTATTCACCAGTTCGTGATACCTACCAGCGAGCGGCCTTCCTCGAGGGGTACAACTGTCAGATCTGTGTTGAATCACCTTCCAGTATCTCCGATAGGAGGACCATGTCAACAGGAAGGAGCAATCCACTTCTATCGAAGTATTGCTCACAACACCATGGTAAGTGACCAGCATGGCTGGTCGGCGAATCGGGATCTCCGGCCGGGAGGAGCATTTAAGTCATTGGATTGGGGGTGGCCCTTCTGGGTCCGTTAGAGCTGCGTAGAATTTGGGGCAGTGCTGTGAGCTGTGGGCTTGTATGAAGCTGCCTGGGTGTCCCAAACCTATACCCACCGGCCTCACGCCCTTGCCAAGAAACTTATGAGTCGTTGGAGCCCAGGCACCAACACCTTCCATCTGGTCCATGGGGAAGTGGGCATTATCCTATGGTACATATTTCAGATTTCGGGGGTCCCCATCATTGGGAGTATGTATGACGAGTTCCTACCTCCTTCCTCTGTGTGGGAGAACGAAGAGAGGACTCCCCCCTTAGTGAAGAAGCTCATTAACCAGGCTCAGAAGCACTCAGAGGATACGTCTCCAAAACAGCTCGTCCCATACTGTGAATGGGTCACGAATTTTGTGAGAAAGAATAAATCTGACGAATCTGCGGCTCTCCCACGCAGGCCCATGACTTTCCCTACGATGGAGTCCCGTAAGCAGGGGGGCATCTATTGGATGACTTTGGAGCAAGTTGATTTCTGTGGCTGGGGCTGGGAGCTTATTACGGATGTCGATCGATTGCTCCGCCTAGTAGATTTTCTGGCCATGTTCTTAAGTGGTTGGTTATTACTCGTACGCGAGGTTGGTAGCGTGCGGGTCACTACTTTTATCATGGTGGCACACTTGGCTACTGGTAATGTTATCAACCTAGCCGTCCCAGTACTGGCTAGGATTTACCGGTTACTTGGCAACATTACTGATAGGAATCGTCCAAACTGAGTGGCTGACCCTTTCTAAATTCTCTGGGGATGGTTAAGCGTACACATCAAGAACTGCTACACCTTCATCAACCCTCTTCAGATTCCGAGCACCACGTTTTGGCTGTACTTGCAACTGACCAGTGGGGTTATGCCAGAAGAGTGGGCGACCCAAGAGAAGGATAGTCAACAGACAGTTTCGAACATGCATCTGCTATCAAGTTGAATTTCGAATTATGACTATTTTAATTTTCATCCATTTTCTTCCCCAGCTGGTGCAATTACGAACACCATAACAGAAGAGTTCAGCAAGCGGGGCTACCTCCTATCCCTCCGAGAGGGTATTCTGGTGGCTCGTATCGGTGGAGAACTGATCTGCGAGGGGTACACGCCTTGCCGATTTGGGCGTCAATTTGGTTGCATCCAAGCATAGTGTCCTCCCACACTTAATAGTGCCCACGAGAACCATCATTTGATGGCAGCCAGACAACTATGGTTAATGTTTACCCGGGAGGATACCGGCTGTGAGGTTATAACCCCCACGCTTGCGGATGCCATGCCTTTCTTATCCAAGCATCATGCTGACTCCTAGGTACAATCATACCCAAATGGCTAGTTAGGGACATTAGTGCCCACCATCTCAAGTCCCAAACCGTCAAAGGGAAAAAGGAGCGAAAGAAGGATGACGCTCCAACTAGGCCGGGAAAAATCCTTCATCACCCGACTGGTCCTGTGCTTCCGGGGAAGATTTTAACAGATAGAGGTGTATCCTCCCATTCCCTTGAGGCTGCCCGAAGGGGGGTGGTTATTCCTGCAGATGCTGCCTTCCCAACGACCTGGGGTAAATGGAATGAATTTAAGGGTTGGTCAGCCTTTCGTAGCCAGTACCCCCATTCTCTATGGCAGTACCTTCAGGAATCAGAAGTAGATTTTGACGAGCTGGGCCATATTTCCACCCCTGCTAACATTCTTTATGATGTGGATCCAGAGCAGGTCAATCGATATCTCCAGGATCTTGAATCCTATATTTATGCGCGCGAGGGTCACATAGTATTAACCCACCAAGTCCAGGCCATGTTGCATCTGGTGACTGATGAGGAGGGGGAGGGAAGTGACCATTCTTCTGGGGGTGATGATCTTGATGATTTTCCCATCATGGCTGAAGCTAGGGAATTTCCGTCCTTACCTGTGAGGTCCCACCCACCAATAGTCCCAGAGAGTTCTAAGGTGGGGGTGAGATCTGGAATACAAACGTGGCCATTGGCGCCCTTACCAGCTTCTATCGCCGCCTGATCTTCTCAAGTTGATCCTCCCCAGTCGGCGATTCATGCCATGGCTGCATTCCCGGAGGCTTGGAGGATTTGGGATGACCTGAGGGTCAGTGGTTTGGATGAGGAAGTTTGGGCGTTTCTTCAAACAGGCCCTCTTAAACTTTCGGGTATCAGGACGATCTTCGATCCAACCCACTTGCAGTTGGAAGAGGATTTAGATAAAATAGTCGCCTATTTAAAGGAGATGGATGTGTAAATTCATTCACTACGGAATCATATCTATGGGAGTATTCGGGTGTCTATGATGATTAGACGCCACGAATTGTCTGACCCTGAAGAAGAGGTTGCTCTGCTTGCCCATTCTGACTTCTCCCCCCCTTTTTTGTGGAGGTTCTAAGGTTTCTTCCTTTTGTGCAGGGTGTCGAAGAATCTCAGGGGGTGATTACTTCTCCATAGTATACCCCTCGTGGTACTGCGGTGGGGGAGCATGTGATTTCTCCCACAAGGGTCACCGAGGAAGGATCCCCTGGCGCAACCGAGCTCATGGAGGCGACTATCGCAGATTCAGCTAGGGTCTTTCCTCCTCCCATCCCTTCCAGAATTCTGGGCAAATTGTCCCCTGGGAAGATCCAGAGGCGGCAATAGGCGTTCCGTTTATTGGAACGGCTCAAACAGGGAACGTCAAGTAATCATGACTTTCTGTTTGCTCATCTCCATCTTGTATTCTTAGAATTCGTCAGTCGTTAACTGTTTAACGTATGGTGCAGGACCACTCAGGGATCTGGATGTGGCTGCCCAAGTGGTTCTACCTTCTGCCTCCTTGCCGCCTGCATAATCACCCGTAACCACGCCTGGGCGCGACGAGATGGTGAGACCTGCCAGAGGGGCCGACAATATGAACGCTTTACTCCCGACCTTATCATTCAGAGATATGCCAGAGGAAGAACCGCTGGTATCCGAGACCCTTGCTGATCAGATACCTTTTTCAATTGCGGAGGACGACGGGGCGCCCATGATCGCTAAGGGGGATCCAGATCTGACGGAGCCAACCACCCCAGGCTCAACGAATCTCGTGATTATGGAAGAAGAGCCTGCCATTAATTCGGTTGCTGGGAATCCAGAGTAGGCCATTATCTTGTTCACCGGGGGAGTCATTTCTTCAAGCTTGGTCTCCGTAGGCGACCACTTGGGGACGGCTTTGGAAAATGTGGGCCTTAGGCATGGCCTCAGGCCCTGGACACCTCTGGGGGTTCTCCAAATTCCCTTACCTATCGAAGATGTGGCATCCTTTTTGAGTGGCTATCGTGGTAGTGCAGAGCTCGCGGATGCAGATGCCTCGTTGATTAGAAGTAAGTTTCTCGGTCTTCTACTACTGACTGCTTTTTCTTCCCTTCTCTAATTAGGGGTACTCATCTGTCTTATTGACTCTCGGCTTCAGGACCACAACCTCTGGCGCTGACAATGGTGTCGCCAGACCCGGCTGTGCCTATGACCACAACTGTCAGGGTCGAAGCTGAAACAGTGCCAGAGTTTGCGGGCGAGGCTTCCTTGGGTCCCTCCTTGGTGATGTTCATCCCCGAATATGTGTCCTCATCTGGGAGTGATTCGGAGCCTGATCAACAAGTCCTCTCCAGACTTCGACCTTCTCACCAAAGGGCTTGGGAGAAAATCTAGAGACTGATCTCTCAAATGCCCTTGTTCGAGATGACGACCAAATTACCAAGGCTACGCAATTTGTTTATGCTATTGGGATTTTATAGATTCGACTATCATGGTGTTTATGACATATTCAAGTAGGTAGTAGCTGATCAGGAGAGGCTAGGTGATTTTGAATCTCGCCTTTCCACTGCCCAATCCGAAGCCTACCTTTCTGCAACTTGGCAGATCTGCCTAACAGAGGCTCATGACCATGCCGGGGTCGTCGCAGGGCTTCAGAGAGAAGTTATTGAGCAGCGTTCTCACCTGGAGGCATTGAAAAATGAGATATAGCGGCTGCAGCAGGAAGAGGCCAACGTCTCCATCCTGATTGGAGAAGGGGAGCGGCGGATGGAGGAGGAAATAAGGGCAAGCACAAAGGTGGCTCAAGAGGAAGAAGAATTGCAGGCTGGTGCAGAAGCTGAGATGGCTCTACTACAGAATATCTCTCAGGAAATCAAGGATTCTCACCAGCGCCTGATACAGCTTTGTGAATCCACCGGAAAACTCCTGTAATCACCTTTCACACTAGATGAAGCTCTGGATTGTGGATTCCCTTCTTACCCACTTTGTTATGGAACAAAGAAACATTTATCCTTAGTGCCTTTGTCGCCTTTTCCTGTGATATAAACTATTTGGTATGATTTCCACGTATGTTAATTACCCGAACATAGAATAATCCGAGTCCAGAACTAAAAATAAATCAAGATCTAACTTTTGCTTGGACCATGGGGTCCAGCGAGTGTAGTCTGACTATTTCTAGGGTTTTATAGGAAAACCCTACAAATGTTTTGTCTTTTTCTTCTTTTAATGCCCTGATTTTGCCTGGGCCCATTAATGCGGACCCAGCGGGTATAACCCGGCTTTTTCTTAGGTCGTCCTTTACGGGTTTTCGTCCTAACAGGCTTTGTACCTCTTTCTTCTGTGAGTGGTTTAAAGTCCCGCCGACAAGACTATCATTACTGATGTTTTAGGTTGAACAGATTTGACCAAATAAGGTGGGGCGAGGGCCCCAATGGGGTTCAATTGATTAAAAGACGTCTTAATACCCTTCAGATGCACGTGGGGGGAAACATGTTTGAATTTGAGTGGCATTCAGGGCATGTCTCAGGGCATGGGAGCCGTGTCGGCGTACAGATGCAGGAAGAGCATTGCCTAAGGAAAACTTGCCTTTGGTAGAAGGGACAGGGGAAATCAATATGCAGAGCCGCTGAGGGCATGGTATGCATAGTCATACAAAGGTGTCCTTAAGTCAAAGACTTATCCATTTCTTATGGCCAGGGGACTTCATGGAAGTTCGGCTTATGGAAACCACGATGGGTGGCATGGAAAATTATGAAAACCACCAGGGGTGGCTCAGAAGGGGAGTGTGACATCTGAAAGGGTTTTGGGAGCATCTGTATTAACCAAGAGTGTGGTCTGGAGACCACCTGCCTACCCATTTAGTTAGCGTAAGGGATGGTCGAGGCTTGACACAGTTTAAAGTCATGCAGCTGGGACGTCATTTGAAATGGAATGACTTTTCCTGGTTCTCGGTAATCTCATCAAAGACGTTCCACCGCATTCAGGTAGGATTGTGAAAGAGGTTGGTAAACTGTAGATCAGAGGGTTTCCGAATCCCGGGATAGAAATTGGGGGCTCAGAGGCCAAGAGGCGTACAGAGAGAAGCATTGCCCGAGGAAAACTTGCCTTTGGTAGATGGGCCAGGGGCAATCAATATGCAGATCTGCTGAGGGCATGGTATGAATAGTCGTACAAAGGTGTCCTTAAGTTAAATACTATCCACTTCCGGTAGCCGATCAACTTCAGGGAAGTTGAGATTTGGAACCACCAGGGGTGGCTTATGAGAGTTCGGATTTTTCTAAGCACAAAGTATGGTTTAGGATGAGAGTGTGCCTGAATACGGGGGAAATATCTAGACTAAACTTCCTGAGAAAAGGTGAAATAATTCTTTCTCATGCTAGTGTGAGGCGGTGGTTCGTGCAGGTCTGACCCGTGCACAACAAGACAGAGACAAGCCTCTGTTTCTTACTAAACCTGTGATGGGTTCAACCGTGCAGCTTAACGTCATATGGTAAGGACAAGGAGCATTATTAAAGGTTTCCGTGCAGTTTAACGTCATGCGGCGAGGACGGGGGAATTTTTGAAGGTCGCTATGCAGTTTAATGTCATGCAGCGAGGACGGGGGCATTTTTTTTGAAAGTTGCTATGCAGTTTAACGTCATGTAGCGAGGATGGATTCCATGCAGTTTGGCGTCATGTGGTAAAGATAAATATATCTTTAAGGGTTGCCGTATAGTTTAACGTCATGCGGCGAGGATGGGGGGAATTATTGCGAAGGCTGCTCTTCATCAGAATATAACTGGGCTTGAATACCTCAACATGCCCCAGACGTGGAAGGGGGGGGGGGTTGATGGTGTAAATCATGGTTCCAGGGCTTCTTGGATCAGGAAAGGTGATATGGGGGCTCTGAGGCCGATAAGCATATGGGTCTAGGAAGAGCATCACCTATGGAAATCTTGTCATTGATGGACGAGCCAGGGGCTATCATTATGCAGAGCCACTGAGGGCATGGTATGCATAGTCGTACAAAGGTGTCCACGGGTCGATGACTTTCCACTTCCTATGGCCGTGAGTGGTCATGAGGATCCGCGATTGTCCGGGCCACAAAGTCTGTCATCTGGTGAGGAAATATCCGAACATGTCAGGGATATTCATCCCTGGTTTCTATTAAAGCTTAAAGAGCCCCCCTGCGCTGATTTATCTTGCTCGCGGGGGTGTGCCTTCGCTCCTTGCAGTTTAACGTCGTGCGGTGAGGATGAATTACTCCTAGTTTACCGGTCATAGAGATCAGACCATTGGGTGACTATTGCTGCAGTCACTTGAAGGATAATTGGGTTAAGATGTTCTGATATACTTAGAACAAGGCGGGGGATGAAGGTCGTAAACTACAACTTTGAGCTTTCCCGAATCAGGAGGTATGGTGTGAGGGCTCTGAGGACGGTAGGTGTACGGAGATAGGAGAAGTATCGCCCGAGGAAATATTTCCATTGATGGACGAGCCAGGGGCTATCATTATGCAGAGCCGCTAAGGGTATGGTATGCATAGTAATACAAAGGTGTCCCCGAGTCAATTAATTTCCACTTCCGATGGCCGTGAGTGATTATGAGAATCTGTGATTGCTCCTAGTGCAGAGTTCGGTGTGTGGGGATAATGGTGTCCAGGTATACAGAAAACATCTTCACTACAATTGTCCGTTGAGTCAAAGTAGTCTAGTCCTGGCTTGATACTTGTTGATGCAGGTCGCTATGTGAACCACTAGCGGACACATAGGCTAGCCAGATAGGGATACCCTAGGAACATTTGGATGTGAAAAGGGGAATGGACTTGTAAACCACTTCGTCATAAACTTCTGGATCAAGAGGTATGGTATGGGGGCTCTGAGGCCGGTAAGTGTATGGAGCTAGGAAGAGTTTCGCCTGTGGAAATATTGCCTTTGATAGACGATCCAGGGGCTATCATTATGCAGAGCCGCTGAGGGCATGGTATTCATAGTCGTACAAAGGTGTCCCCAGGTCGATAAATTTCCACATCTGATGGCCATGAATGGTTATGAAGATCCATAATTATCCGGGTCATGGAGCCTGATGTATAGAATGGATGTATCCAAATGTGCAATGAGTATCTCCATCTCGTATCACCATGTGTCCTGGGTGGGTCGCGATGAAGTCCATGCAGTTTAACGTCATATGGTGAGGACAAACTCTATGCAGTTTAACGTCATGCGGTAAGGACGAAGGTGACCCCACGTGAAAGAAAAGAAAGGGTCTGCCCAGTTTAACGTCATGCGATGGGGACGACTTCCATGTAGTTTAACATCATGCGGTAAGGACAAAGATATATACCCCATGCAGGTTTGGTCCGTACACGGGGGAAGGGGCATTCTTAACATCATCGTCTGTGTAGTTTAACGTCGTGCGGTAAGGACGAGAAGTACACCCCGTGCAGGTTTGGTCCATACACGGGGGAAAGGAGGAATTTTTTTAAGGGGCTGGGCCAAGATTGGGGATCTTGGCATCGCTACGTATCCTGTGAAGGCAAGAATCAATCCATACGTAGTTCTCTGGAAGATGATACACCCCGTGCAGGTCTGGTCCGTACATGGGGGAAGGGCGTTTTTTTTGAAGTGGCTGGGCCAGGGTGTGGAATTCTAGTGTCACTACGTATCCTGCAAAAGTAGGAATCAAGCCTCATGTAGTTTTGTAAAATCTGTGTAGTTTAACGTCATGCGGTGAGGACGGGGGGAATTATTAGATTCCGTGTAGTTTAATGTCATGCGGTGAGGACGAGGTGCTTGGCAGTTTAATGTCATACAAATCGGTTGAGGGCCATACAGTTTAACGTCTTGTGGTTAGGACGAGGTGCTTGGCAGTTTAGTGTTATACAGCTCGGACGATGTGTACATCTCATTCTTTTTCCATCCGTGCAGTTTATCATCGTGCGGTAAGGACGAACTCCATGCAGTTTAACGTCATGCAGTGAGGACGAACTCCAGGCAGTTTAACGTCATGTGGTGAGGATGTAAAAATGACTTGGTCTCTATGTGAAATACTTTTTCAGGAATCTCGCATTGGTAGGAGCTATAGTGAATTGCCCGTCTATGGAGATCAGGGTGTATGCTCCGTTGGAGTAGACCTTATGTATAGAATATGGTCCCTCCCACTTGGGCTCCAGCTTTGGAGGATTCCTTCCGGCTATCATTGGGGTTCGGAAGACCAACACTAATTCTCCTTCCAAGAAAGACCGAAGGCGGACCTTTTTGTTGAAGGCTCATGCGATCCGGTTCTGGCACACTTCCAGGTGGTGCAGAGTGTGCAACTGCTTCTTGTCTAGCTGTTCCAATTCACCTAGCCGCTTTTTTGACTTCTCATCATTGGATAATAGATCACAGATGGCAACGCGGAGTGAGGGAAGTTGGAGTTCAATGGACAGGACCGCCTCTGTGCCGTATACTAATGAGTATGGGGTAGACTGAGTAGCGGTGCAGATTGTGGTTCGATAAGCCCACAATTCATGGAGGAGTTTATCTGGCCATGACTTCTTGTATTTGTCCACTATTTTCTGGAGGATGATGGATAGGGTCTTGTTGAAAGCTTATATCTGTCCGTTGGCTGCTGCATGGTAGCGGGATGAGTGGTTATCCTAGATACCATACTTGTGGTATAGCTTTTCCAACTCAGTAGAGCAAAAATTGGTGCCATTGTCCATCAGTATGGTGTGAGGGACACCAAATATGGTGATGATATTAGTGTTTATGAAGCTGACAATATTTCTTGCCCCGACTTCCTTGAGGGGTATGGCTTTCGCCCATTTGGAAAAGAAGTCGGTCGCTGTGAGGATGTATTTCAGCTGTTTGGCCATGGCGGGAGGATATGGTCCCACAACGTCCATACCCTAGATGGAAAATGGCTAGGAGTACTTATCTTGATGAAGCAACTCCGGGGGTTGGTGTATGAAGTTGGCATGGATTTGGCATTAGTGGAATTTTGAGGTAAAATGCTCGTAGTCTCGTGCCACTGTGGGCCAGTAGTACCCAAGCCTTTGAACTTGATGGGAGAGCTTGGTCCCTGGTTGATGTGCTCCACATGCTCCTGTATGTACTTCAGTCATGACGGCATCGATTTCTTCTCCGTCAATGCATCTAAGGAGCACTCCATTGAGGCCTCGTTTGTATAGGACTTCTTGCTGGCCCGCGCCGTCGTATAAGACAAAGTTGATTGCCCTTCTCCATATTTGCTCTCATTCAGCCCTGTCTGATGGAAGCTCTCCCTGTTGAAGGTAGTTCGTGATGGGGGTCATCCAGCCGGTGGCAGGAGCATATGGCTCAGGGATAGGACTGATTTCGTGCATCTCTTCCATCTTAGCTTTAACAAATGGCAATACCATTCGACGGTGAGCAATACTGATAACCGTTTCATCCCGATTTGGGTTGGCTTGGGCTATGTCCACGTTGGCTAATGCATCAGCCTGAGCGTTCTGGGACCGGGGAATATAAGTCAATGTTGGTTCTGTGGAGAACTCAGCCATTAACCATCAGACATGGTCAAACAAGGGGACCAGATCCTCTTTTTTAATAGCATAGTCACCGTTGACTTGCTCGATGACCAGCTCCGAGTCACCTTTTACCTTAAGGTGTTGTACTTGTGCCTGGAGTGCGAGTTCTAGTCCTGCAATGAGAGCTTGATATTCCGCTTCATTGTTCGTACATCCCTCTGAAAGGAGGAAGGAAAACGGAAAAACTGCCTTTTCTGGGGACACAAGTATTATCCCCATACCCACTTTTTTGAATCTGGGACCCTCTATCCTCTTCCCGGTTGGGCTTCGGGATGCGCCGTCAAAGTACCTTTCCCATGCTAGGAACTCCTCTTGAATTGAGAAGATTTATTCATCAGGTAGTTTAGCATCCGGTGCAGTGGTCCCCGTTGAAGGGTGCTCTGCTAGAAAGTCTGCTAATGCCTGGCCCTTGATGGATTTTTGAGGCATGAACCGAATGTAGAACTGTTGCAAGATGACCGCCCATCGGGATAGGCGTCCTGTTAGCATCGGGCGACTGAGGATGTACTTGAGCGGGTTACTCCACGAGATCAAATGGAACTCATGATGCTGCAGATAATGTCGCAGCTTTTGAACCGTGAAGACCAAGGCCAGACAACTCTTCTCGATATTTGAGTATCTAGTCTCAATATCAATCATGGTTTGACAGAGGTAATAGAGACTGTTTTCGCTTCTAGCGTCATTCTTCTATGCGAGGAAGGCTCTCAATGACCATTCTAAGGCCGTCACATATAGAATGAGAGGTATTCCTTCGACCGGGGGCATGAGCACTGATAGCCTTAATAGGTACTTCTTCAAGTTGTCAAACGCATCTTGGAAATCGTCCGTCCACTGGTACGTGACCCCCTTCTTCATCACCCTGGTGAAGGGCAAACATTTTCCTTCCAGGTTGGCTATGAACCGCCTAATATAGGCTAGATGCCCTTGGAATCCCCTCAGCTCAGTGAGATTTTTAGGGGGTGGCAAGCTTAGGATATACTTTGTCTTATTAGGGTCGACTTTAATGCCGCGATGGCGTACGACGAAGCCAAGGAATTTCCATGAGGTAACCCCAAAGGCGCATTTCAATGGGTTCATCTTCAAGATATGTTTTCTGAGCTTGTTGAAGACGGTCTCAAGGTCTGACAAGTGATCCGAGCGCTGTTTGGACTTAACCACTAGGTCATCCATGTAACATTCAATGAATTTCCCCAGGAACAGCTTAAAGATCCGATGCATGTCACGCTGATACGTGGCGCCAGTATTCTTGAGACCAAAGGGCATGACCCTGTAACAGAATACCCCTTGAGGGTTCCTAAAGGCAGTGGATTCTTTATCTTCTCGGGACATCTTGATTTGAATATATCTGTAATAGCCGTCTATGAAGGATAGATCCTCATACCCAGCCATCGCATCAATTAAAAACTCAGTGATTGGAACCAGGAAGTCATCTTTCGGACAATGCCGATTAAGGTCTCTGAAGTCAATGCAGATGCGGATTTGCCCATTATTTTTCTTGACAGGGATGATGTTGGCCAAAAAAATGGGGTACTGGACCTCCCTGATGAAGCCTGCTTTAATGAGCTTATCGACTTCATCCTCTATCTTGGCAGCGTGTGAGGGGTGAGTCCTTCTGGCGGCATGTTTGCAACCTCGGTGGTCTTATGGAAGACCCAGGTGAAGTGACGATACCTCGGGATCGAGACCTGGAATTTATGTGTAGTTCTATAGAAAGACATCTTGATGTTGCCTTAGGAAGAAGGTATATACCTCGTGTTCCTTAGGAGACATGGCCGCGCTAATGAGAGTGGGCCTTAGGTCTTCTTCGCTACCCATGTTTATTTCCTTGAGCTCGTCCACAGTGGTAGAGATTCCCTCCTCAAATGTGGGAGGTTCATCCCTGAGATATTTCCACTCTTCTTCTCCCAAGTCTTCATCTTCTTGATCTGACGAGGAGAGAGTTTTCGGTCTAATCCTTCGAGGGTCTGAGGGAGAGGCATTGTGGGCATCCCTGCTTGAGTATTTGTCCCCAAATCGAGGATTGGTAGATGTTACCGCGTTGTCGTGTTTGACCATCGTGACTGAAGTCATGAGGACATCCGAATGCATTTCTGTACTCGAACTCCTACTCTCAACACGGTTGATGGGTAGGACATAATCTCTACCAAGCTGCCTGAGGGGGTCATCGAGGACCATTTCTAAGCCATTTGGAGTGGGGATCCAGTCGACGCCATCAATTAAAGGCTTATTCTTCTTTTGCTCATAGAACCCATTGTCGATGTAATGTGACTCGGAGAGCTCGAAAGGGGCCTTGTCGGCATTCAATGTCCCACTTTGTCTGTTGATGCAGTACTTGATACACTGGTGGTAGGATAAAGGAATGACCATGTGTTTATGGAGCCATGACCTTCCCAGTAGGGCATTGAATGCTGTGCTCTGCCGGACCACTAGGAATTTTGTTTAGACTACCAGGTCACCAAAATGGGTCTTTAGCTTAATCTGTCCCATTGGCTTCTTCTCACTCTTGTCGTAACCTAACAAAGTTGTGGCTGAGGGAATTAGATCGTCCTCACTGTAGCCCAACTTACGGAGTGTCCGCAGGGGAAGGAGGTTAACTCCAGAGCCATTGTCTATAAAGAATTTTTGGATCTCAATACCATTCAGTGTGACAGACACATATAGTGGTCTGATGTGTCCTTGCATGATGGCATCTTCGTCCTGATCGGTGAAGGAAATCACCGCATTTCATTCAGCCGGGCCAGTCTCCATCCGGTAAATCTCGACGGAAGCTACCTCGGCTTGGAATTCCTGGGGGATGATCAAAGCTTCGATGAGCACTTCCATAAGGTCGACTGACAAACTTAGGGCATCCAGGATTGACAACTTGGCCGGCACTGACGCCAGCTGCTTAAGGATGTCGTATTTTTTCTCCAGCGGTCGACGCTTCTCCGTTGGCGGGAGAGTATTAGTGGGTGCTTTGGGAGCTGGAACATTTGATGAGGAGGGACTGGATGTGGGGTCGGATGTCAATGGTGTTCCCGCGTTTTGAAGACTTGGCCTGGCCGGTCTGTTTGTGCGCCCTAGGTGACCAGACACTTGCTCCTCCTCTGGTGGGTATCACAGAAACACAAAGCCAGAGTGGCTGCTTGTGGAGGTGGAGGGGCATTCTCTCTCCTGTTGAGTCTGTTGAAGGTCCCTCCCATGGGTTTCCGTAATATTGACGGTCTGGGCCAGGGTCCAACTGTAGGGTTGGTTTCGGCCGCGGCTGCGCCTCCCCTGGTATCCCCTTCCTCTGCGATTCCTCCTCCCGGCTCCTCATGCTGGAAAATCGGGTTCATAATCATACCCTTTGTCAAGGAATGATTCCATGAGATGAATGAAGTTAATAGAACCAAAGATTGGCTCTTCATCCTCTGATAGATCAACCTGGTCGGTTGTCCCTGATGGTGCCGTTTGGTGGGTTGGTGCCCGTGGTGCCAAATTCAAGGGCATGAAATCCGCCAGGGTTGGGACTAACTTTGGCCCCGTCGCGGACTGCTCCTCTTGTGATTTCCTCCTCCTTTGACTCCGTCCGGATGACTGGATTGTGGAGGGTTGTGAGGCTGATGTGGTCAGATTTACGGCTCCAGGGGCTGCTGGTGGCAACACAAGCTGCTGTAGTTGAGCTCAGAGTATGTCCTGGGCTCGGTTGATAGTCTTCCGAGTCATCCAGTTGTCAAATTTCTGCCCCTGCTTGCTGGTGACTTTCTGCCACCCCTCCTGTTTGTCGGAGTCAGTGGTAGAGATACATGCCACATGTGTTGGGGGTGGTCCCAGCTCTACTTGTCTGGAATCTACCATCCTCTACAGAAGGTCTTTGAAGATGAAACATTCTCGGATACTGTGCCCTAACATCCGGTGGTAGGGGCAATAATCCGGCCTATCATCGCAGTCGACTTCTTCAGGTCTCCTCGGCTCTGGGAGGTGGAGCAAGTTGAAGTTCATGGTGGCAACGAAGTAGCCATGAACTTGATCATCTCAGAATGAGTATACTTTTTTTCCTCGCTCCTCAAACTGGTTCTGCTTCGGTCCTCGCTGATAGTCCCGTTTAGGTGGGGACGACCGCTGGTATGCAGGGGGCCCTTGACGATTTGGTGGAGGCCTGAGCGGTGGAGCGGGCACAGGGCCCGGCTTGAGTGTGACAGCAGATGATTCAGCTCTAGGATCTCTCTTCACTGGAGCCTGCGAGGATATTCGGGACTTTGAATTAGTCCGCTGCATGGAGTCCTCAATTCTCTGGGCAATGGCCGAGAGATGGCGGAAGCCAGTGGTGCACTCCACTGGTATGAGCGGTGTTCGCAGCTCATCTCTACGATTATCGATGCATATGGATAGAATCTCATCTTGAGGCATTGGCCTGTTCAGAGAATAGGTCAGACCTTTCCATCTGGCGATGAAATCTGAGACCCTATCATTATCCCTTTGCTTGCAGTTCATGAGATCACTGATCGTTGTTTTAGGAAGCGTTGAACTGAAGTGGAACAGGAACTGCTGTCGGAGGTCCTCCCAGCTCTTTATCTACTGGACCTGTAGACTCATATACTAGAAGAAGGTGGATCCTTACAAGGTCCATACGAAGCATCTGAGTTTCACTGCTTCTTGTTGTTCTGGAGTCCCCATCATAGGGTCGCAATAGGATGCATAATGCATCAAATGCTGCTCCAGATCGCCTGATCTATTGAAGATGGGGAATACAGGGCTCCAAAAATTGGGTGGAGGTGGTGTGTTGGTCACCCAATCTAGGTAGGGTTTCCTCTCCAGCTGTATTGGAGCACGTCGACCTTCCATTGCTTCCAATCGAGCTGTTAGTGCCTCGATGGTATTGGTGAGTCCCCGGTTTACATCCTGTTGGGCCCGGTCCTGGGCAGGCGTAGCCCGAGGCATTGCCTGAAGATTCGGATTGGCCAGCACCAAGGGTGCATATTCCGTTCGGGGTACCCTCAGAGGGTTCAGGCGTACTTGCTCTGGTTTCCTCCTAAGTGGACGGAAATCTTGGTATTCGTATGGGTCCACATCCAGGTAGCTGGACGGGCCAGGCGCCTCATTGGGCAGGAGCCCTGATCGTGCTTCGTTTTCTGGGGAAATCCTTAGCCTTTGAGGTGCACTTGCTGGGAGTGCATGACATGGATCTTCTTGGGACGCACTTTCAATAAGGTGGTTCCTTTGGAGCAGCTCAGCGTTAAGCCGCCTCAACTATTTCATCTCTTCTTCCTGTCGAGTGAACCTCTCTTCTAGCGTGAGATGATCGTTTTTATCGAGAGAGGGGGATGGGTTAAGGGTAACCGTTCCTTTATTATTATCCTTGTTGGAAGCTCACAAGGTAGGAGAAGGGAGGTTAGCTGAAGGGACGACCATATTTAAAGCAGCCCTCTGGTTCCGGGTGTGCACACCTGGGGGTTCATTGTGAGTCACAGCCTGACCAGAACCGTCGTCTCCTGATCCGTCCGAATTTTCATTTTCTCCGGTGTCACCCGAGGGGTTAGCCTCTATGGCGTTGATGAACGCATATTGCAGGGTGAAGGGGATGTCATCTTCCAAATAGGAAGAGGATCTCCCGAATCTTCGGTTGGCCCTCCCTTTCATGACCTGGGATTGCCCTTGGACTTCTTGACGAAGGGTGACGCAGAGAGTTCTTTAATGCGACCTTACGGTGCGCCTTCCTCTCAGAGGGGATGATGATTCAAATGACGGGATGGGATGGGAACCTCCTCTTCTAATTGTCCTCCCCAGATGAGAGAATACTGATTCTCGTGGGGGAGATTGTTGTTGAGGGTGTAATAATTCACCCATCTCTGAGGGATGGGGCTGGCTCCATTCCCTAGATGTTGAGTCTCTTCCCGGTTTTATTGGTCTTACGGGGACATTTGTTGTTAAAAATGCCCCCAGCCCTACAGGCTGGGTTTGACCCTGGATTGCGGCAGTAGCTACGACTATCGTGACCTGCCTGATCTCGCGTGCCCCCATCCGGGGGTGAACCGGATCTGGTGCCGAATTCACCTGTGGATCAGTACCTTCTGGGGAGGCAGGCAAAGATTGTTGATTGGCTTATATTAGGCAAGAGGCCTGCTGTATACTATTGGTGGCCTGATTAAGGAGTTTTTTAATGGCTCGTTCCCGCCAGGCCTGACACTTCTGGGACTTACTTGAGGCCCGACTCTGTTGGGTGTGTTGCCTTTCCTGAACAAGGGGTCCACCCGATTGCCGTCTCGATGTGACGATGTTACACGATACCTTGCCTAATGGGTTCCTCTGGGCGAGGAGTGGAGTGAAATACAGAGCTCCGTGTTCCCCCCATCCCCTGATATGGACTCCTGTCGGAGCATCACCGATGAGGCGGCGCAGTTCATGTAGTGTACGGAGGCAGGCTACCTCCATATTCCCTTTGCGCCTCTTGGGGCGTTTTCGTCGCGTCGAGGAAAGGGCCTCCAGGTCTATGTGACGTAGGAGGTCCCTATCGTCTTGACGTGGTCTACATACCCGTCATAGGGCAGGAAGCTTGACTTTAGCCGGCGGAGGGTCATCCATATATTATGGCGGATACCGTGCATGCATTCTTCTAACAACTCCCTGGGTATGTCGTACTGAGAGGTGGCCGTGGGCCAAAACATGACTGGTATATCATTCCTGGCCAGTCATTTCCTCAGGTGTAGCATATCAACATATTCCTCCGCCAGTGATTCCTCTACTTGGTCAGCCCAGATAAGGCTCTCACTGTAGTCAGAGGCAGTGGTACCGGTAGGTATCAAATTGTCTTGTGGGCGATTCAAAGGTGGTTTAGAAGATGAACGCGGCCTTGGAACGGCTCTTGATCGAAGAAGGGTGTCTTTAGCGACAAGCTGGGAATTTGACATGCTCGATCCCGTCCTTCTGAGTGCCTCGGCATACGAGGGATTTTCGGTGCTTGACTCGGCAGGAGGAGGACCTTCCTGTCGATATAATATGTCATCGTGGGGAGGACCTTCACAATGAAGTCCGTAATGGCGAGGACTACCATTACTCCCCGATGCCTCACTACATAGAGGACTTTTGCAGTGCACACCCTGGGGAGGACCTCCAAGGCACGTTGCAACAAGGGGAGGACCTTCTGGCTGCGTAGCATTGTTATGGGGAGGACCTTCACAACAACTGCCATCATGGTGAGGATGACCATCATGGCTTGATGTTCGACACAAATCCTAGGGAGGACCTTTAGGACATGCCACGACAAGGGGAGGACCGTCTTGTCGCTTAGGGCCATTTTGGGGAGGACCTTCGCAATGAAGGCCGTGGTGGCGAGGACTACCATAACAAATGCATAAATGGTGAGGACTACCATTACTGCTTCCGTAGGGAGAATATCTGTAGGATACATCCTAGGGAGGGACTCCAGAATGTACCGTAATGAGGGGAGGACCTTCTCATTGCTCGATGTCTCTATGGGGAGGACCTCTGTTATTAGAGTGGTGAGGACAACCACCGCGACCTGATGCCTGGCTGCGTGGAGTTTTGTTGCAGCGTAACCCATGGGGAGGACCTTCAGGGCAGGCCACAACAAGGGGGGGCCTTCTTGTTGTGATGAGACGTCAGTACGGGGAGGACATCTATAGTTGCGATTATGATAGCGAGGACTACCATCACAATCTGTGGTCCCACTGCATGGAGAGTGATTGTAGTGTATACCCCGGGGAGGACCTTCAGGGTAGACCGCAACAACTGGAGGACCTTCTTGCTTCTCGATCTTATGGTCACGTGGAGGGTTTCCATGACTCACATCAAGAGAGGAGATATCGTGATCGATCGTTAAATGACCACGGGGGAGGCCCCCACAGGTGCTCTGTGGAGGACCTTCAGAGCTGCTGGTAGCGACATTGCGAGGAGGACCTTCACAACTGCTACTGCCACTCCCGTAATATGGAAATGAGTGGGCAGGGTTCTGAGACTTTGACATGTGCTTAGCGGCATTGGGAACCCCAGCTTCCAGCAGAGCGGAGTCATGAACCCACCCTTTATTTTCCGGCTTCCTTCGGCGCGTTCGGGGCACTCTTTTGCGGGCAACAGGGATCGTCTGCTGTTGACAACGACCTTCACCTTCGGGTCCCTATCTAATTGGGTCCCGTGACATTGCCGATATACGCTGATGAACATCTTGACTTTTATTAGGAATATATGCTTGCTCTGGAGCATCCACCATGATGGACGGGTGTCCCCCAGTTGGAACGAGTGAAGCTGCTCAATCCGGTTGCCCTTGCATCGCGGAATATAGCCGGTGACCCTCCTGGGATGAAGCAGGGATGAATATCTGCTCCGAGGCGGCTATCTCGTCTCTTAGATGAGTCGCCTCAATTGGGGAGATGGGCTCATGGGCCCGAGTCCTTGCTGTTGCCGCTGATTCAATTACATGCTGGAAAGTTTTCAAGATATGATCTGGGATCGATACCTGCTCCTCCATCATTTCAAGGATATGTAGAGAGACATCTTTGGCTGGAACGGGTATGAAGGCCCATTCCGATATCGGAGTAGGAATATCCTGCTCCGGTCCTCCAGTGGTCAGTGGGTACTGACAATTCTCCTGTGTCGGGGAAGGTGAATGAATCTGCCCCTATACTAGGATACGCCGATTTGTCTCTCTGTTTGCCGCCACATCGAGGTGGCGGACTTTACTTGCATCCGCAGGGAGCTGGCCCTGCATATATTGGTTTCCCACCATATTGAGTTGGTGGCCTTTTTTGGCGGGGAGACGTGCCTGATTATGATTTTCCGCCACATCTGGGTGGTGGGTTTTGTTGATCGCCACCATATCAAGATGGCGGGCGTCTAAAGCAACTTCCAGGAGCTGGTCCTGTAGGTGCCAGGTCACCACTGCATCAAGCTGGTGGGATTCACGATCCTGGGCAGGGAGAGGTGCCTGCCTGGTGAGTGCCGTCCTACGTGAGCGATGGGCTTGATGGATCTTAGTGGGGGATGTGCGCCGGCTCGTGCGATTCTCCCATGCCTGGATGGCGGGCTCGCAAGGAGCAAACAGGTGTAGGTGCCTGTTCGTGGTATGTCTCCATGGCTGAGCAGCAGAGCTCCTCCTCAGGGACCAGGGTGATGACCGGTCCTCGATTGTATGTCTGTCGCCCTCGTCGGGTGGTCCGAGGGGCCAGAGCTCGGGGAGCGTGGGCCTGAATCCTCGAAGAAACATCCTCCTTGGTGCAAGGATGTTGGGTCGCGGCGTGACCGCAATGACACCTTTCGATGGGGGCCTTGGAGAAAAACCCCCATTCGACAGGGATGAAGTGCGCAATGTCGACCTCATCCGCCTACCTGAAGTAAGGGGGTACGCATTGTCCCATTCCGGGGATAGGATCCTGAAACGGTTGGAGACAGCGACAGGGGCTATCTGGGTCTGCCTTTGCGGTCACTGTTGGGCAGGCGACCAACAAATCTTGATGGATTGGATGGCGTGCATGGTCGCCTCCACCGTCGGGAGAGTACCATTCACGTGGTACTCTCAGATCAGCACGTCCAAAACCTAGCGTTGAAGATGCTGGGTGGGTGACAGGGTCCCCCGTTGTTGAGGAAGTCTCGTCCTTTCATCGTTGGAAGCACGCACTTGTGAGTTCCTTTGCGACACCATTGGATCGAAGGGAGTTCTGAAAGTAGTGCCTGCGAAACATTTTAGCAAATACAAGCAGTAAACCCTTCAAATCAGCATATCATAATCCCATGCATAATTAATGACCTTGCTTTCCCCTCCTTTGGAGCATGAGGCAACACTGGGTGAGATTAGGTTAAATCCGTCATGTTTGGTTAAAGATTCACGTCAGGTTCACCATTTTTTGTCTCGTTCTTGGTTTTTCGGCCACGAAACTCCCAACGGCTCTGTATCCAATGATTGATGGACCTACTTTCCAAAGGCAGGTGTTCAACGGATGGTCTAACCAGTGACTCTTAAGAACTCACATCGGTTGAGAGGATGGGAAGTCGGGCTCATCGCACCCTTTTTGGGGGGAATTATTGCCTGTTCCGAGACTCTCTTATAGATTTAAGACGTATTCATATGTTCATGAATCTTTGGTTTATACCCAAACATAGTATCCACGAATTCAACCCAGGTGGGCAACGGTCAAATGGACGCTGGGGTTCGGAATCATTTTTTCCCAAGGTTTACCATCCCTCGTTGGATTAATGACCCTGAAGGGTTGGAACAAAATTGAGGCAGCACTAGGAGTAGCATGGTGAACCAATGTGGAGATGATCAGGTCGACCGACCATTGGGCTTGAACCTTAGGGAGGATTCCTACGTACCCTGCTGAGGAAGAAGGGATCAAAGTCCACATAGTTCGGGTAGGTGTCGGGGGACTGACATGAAGAGGGACCAGGTGGTCCGATGGGTGGTGGGCTTGAACCTCATGGAGGCTTCCTACGTACCCTGTTTAGGAGGCAGGGATCAAAGTTCACGTAGTTCGCTTAAATAGTTTAACGCCATGCTGGATGGGGGTATACAATTTAACGTCATTTTGGACGAGGGTGGAACTCAATGTGAAGAAATGACCGAGTGGTGGGCTTGAACCTCGTGGAGGCTTCCTACATACCCTACCTAGGAGGCGGGGATCAAAGTCCACGTAGTTCGCTTAGCTTGGGGCTTACGCTCTGGGGCAGCCCATAGGAGGATGTCATGGTCGATGCTTACTCTAAGCCCACGCGAGTCATGCTCGGTGTGAGAAACAAGAGGTAGCAGGGACCAGAGGATCACGCCGCGAAAGGTGCATCCGTGAGAAGTGGAGTGGGGCTTACGCATGAAGGTGGCCCAGGGTGATGGATTGGGGCTTACACTCTGAGGAGGCCCAGAAGATCTGGGCTTACTCCGAGATGGACGCCCGTAGCGACAAAGTACAGCGGGAGAGGGAAAGGGGGTGATCCTGTCCCCATCTTCTCTCTTGTAGTCCACAAAGGCTTCCTTCTGATGGGTATTTCAATACCCCCTAGGGGCCCTAGACAAGTGGAGGGGTAGAAAAGGGATTCTCGAGTTCAGACTCCACATTACCGTGGGAATGTGAACCCAGGAATGCTTTGGGAATCTGGTCAAGGGTCAAGGCAACCCCTTTTCCCCTATTTACTGTGGGTATGTGAACTCAAAATGGCACGCTGATGTGCCTAAAAGTTATACCACGCGGATCCGGTGGCTCTGGCGGAGGCCTCGGCTCGGGGCCGATGAATAGGCCAACGAGGGAATCACGGAGGACCTGGCTGGATCAGAAGGATTTTACCTGGCCCTGGAAATGAGAACACTGAAGTATTTGGATAGCCACCGAGAGGTATGTGTGGTGGCTCCCTTCACATGGGGAAGTTCCATGCAGCTGGAGAAGCCGTCCGCGAACCAGGGTGGTCCATGGACTGATTGGAAATCCGCGAACCAGGGTGGTCCGCGACTTCAGGTTCAGTCCGCGAACCAGGGTGGTTCGCGGATCGGGCTCAATTTGTGAACCAGGGTGGTTCGCGGCTTCGGGCTCAATTCGTGAACCAGGGTGGTTCACAGAGGGTTCCAGGCGGGCAGCGGCGGCCAAGGGCGGCGCTGATCGGAAGCTCTTCGGTCAGGGCTTCGCCTGCGGAGGAGGGTGCTCTGCGGTATGATGGATGGGAAAATAGGCATAAAATCCCTGGTCCGCGGGGAAGTCATCCATGGAGGGGGTATGGTTTGCAGTTCTTCATTTTTTATTATTTAGGTTCACGGTTCACCAAATTATTATGCGTTTTCCGATTCCTTCTTAATTCATATACCTGTTGTGGTTCACGGGTGGGAATTTCACTGTTTGTGAAATCCGAAGCCTTCCTTCAACCGATCTCCTTCCTCCGAATCCGATTCCAGTTCTCAGATCCTCTCTTCTTTCCCCCTGGTTCTCCTTTTATAGAGTGGGGAAAGGAATGTATCTATGGCCACACGACACCTTTTGCAGAGGCCCATTACCAAATACCCGGTTCACAATTGACTTGGTCAATCCGTGATTCACGGTGGGTATTGAACACTCCCCTCCTCCACGAGGTGAACTCTGGGAGTGCTCCATGGTTGTGGAGGGTTCCACCTCCATACCATGAACGAAAGTGTGTGCGGCTTGAGCCGGTCGACGCAGTCCGCGATTTGGGGCGATTCTTGACGGTGAACCAAACTGGCGCCCATCCGGCCTCACGACCGCAGAGGCTCTCCGCGTCCATTTCGCGAACGACAACGGTTCGTGGAGGGGGGTGCCTCGAGATGCCTGTCCACATTGTGCTTCCATGGACCGGTTCACGGACCGGTCCTTTGTGTCTCCTCTTTGATAATTTTCCCCAATTCTTTGGGGAATTCGGGTAAAATTTCCTTTGCAGATTTTTCAGGACCCAACAGTATCAGAGCAGGTAATACTACATCTAGTAGTAATACTCTCTGATTGCTTTTATATTCTTCTTATCATACCTTTTTTACTTTCCTTACTATTAAAATTTTATTAAAATTCAGTTATAGAATTTTTGTTTATAAACTTTTTCATTAATCACTTGTTTTAGTGGAAAATAATTTTTATATTGTTTTAAGGATGGCATGAATAAATATGGGTTCAATAGATAACCTCAATCCAAATAGACCCCCTATTTTTTATAGAGATTATTATGAGTATTGGCGAGACATAATGAAGACATTAGTTACAAACACTAGAGTTGACAATTTCATCATGTTAACTGGGGATTATAAGATCCCTAACAAGGAGGAAACTTGTTTTACAAATCAGGAAAATAAAGAGTATTAATTGAACTACAGAGTTAGAAACACTTTATTATGTTCTATGAAAAGAAGCATTTACAGTCATATTTCTTCTTGTGAAGCAACTAATTGTATCTAGAAAAATTTAGTGATTACATATTTTGTAGATTTAAAGGTTGTTAAAACCAGAATAACAATGCTTAGAGATGACTATCAAGATTTTGAATTCCCTCTTGGTGAACTTGTTTCAAAATTTAAACAAAGGTTTATGAAAATTGTCAATAGTATAGAATCTATGGGAGAGAATATATTATAAGGTGAAATACTTGTTGAAAAGACAATAGATATTATTTCTAATGAATGGTAATCCAAGAGAACAACCATTAATGAATCAAGGAAGATAACAAATGTCACTCTTGATGATTTATTTGGAACCCTCTTTTAATATGAGGGTAGGTTAAAAAGAGATGATAATAAAGAAAAGAAGAAAAATGGTGGAGTTTCTTTTACTACTACTTAAAATAAAATAAATTCCTAGACTCCTCAATAAGTTTTTAAGTTAATAAAGAAAAGGAAATTTGTTGTTAAGATAGATTCCAGTGATTCTAAACATTCTGAATCTGAACTTGAAAATATTTCTTGAAGAATGAACAAGATTATTAGTAAAAAGTATTTTAAATATCATTATAAGAAAAGTAACAAAGACATGAATGAAAATAAATATTCTGAAGTTACTTTTTATGAGTGAAAAAGAGCTGGACATATTTTACCTAACTGTCCCAAGATAAAAAAAGATAGAAAGTATAAATGACACGATAGGAATAAAAAGAAGTTTTATAAGTAAAAAATAAAGAAAGTTATTAAATATGCAGACACTTGTAATGCTAGTGGAGGTTATTTTTTTAGACAATTCATTATATAATGAAAGTACATATTAGAGGAATATTGGTCTTCTTTATATAATACCAATTTCAAATAAATGTATTTTGGACAAGTTACACATAGTTTATTCCTTAACTAATATGTCTTTAAATGAAAATTATCTTGATTAGAAGGATTTGATATATTTGAATGAAGAATATTCCTCAAAAGAAGATAATTATTTACCCTCTTATGAAGAAGTATCTATATTTTTCTAACTTATTCAAACAAAAACTTAAAAGTTAACAAAAAACTTGAAAAGGAAAATTGTAGGATAAATATTTTAATAAAAGAAGTATCAAATCTTTTTAAAGATATTTATAAGAAAAATTTTAAAATATAAACTATTTCTAAAAACCTTGAAAAATATATTTTTGAAAAATATAATATTTCTAAAGATGTTTAAAAATTCATTTCTAGGAAATTTTTTTTAGAAACAAAACATTCTTTTGAAAATAATACATGCGAGGATAAGAATTTAGTTATCAAACTAAAATTTTAAATTTCTTATCTAAGGAAAATCTTATTAAAATTTACCTATGGAATTTTTTTTTATAAAATGTACCAACAAATATGTCCTCATGGTACAAGTTCTATAATAGGTTATTCCCATCAAAAACTAGTTTTTAGTAACAAATATTTTTTTCCAAAAAGTGCACCCTTTTTCAAAAAAATTAAAAGAGGTGGTCATTGGAATAATTTTTTTTCACTTAATAAAATTAAATCCTTAGGTTTTCACAAATCCTATTTTTTAAAACAAATATGGAATCCTAAAATTTTGTTTTATAACATTTTAGGACCAAAAAAGGTTTGGGTTCTGAAATTCTAATTGTTTTGTTTACAGGAAAATAAATTAAGTACCAACAACAAGAATAATTAGTACATGGATAGTGGTTGTTCCCAACATATGATTGGTAACATTGATTTATTTGAAAATATTATCAATATGAAATGTGGAAAAGTTACCTTTAGAGACAATGCTCAAGAAGATATTATCAGTATAAGTAATCTTGTTCTTCTTGTTAAAGCTTTAATTTCAAATGTTTTGTTTGTTAAAGTCCTTAAGAACAACCTTATATTAACAATTCAATTATGTAATGAAGGTTACCTTATAAATTTTAGAAATGATAAATGTGCAATACACATTTCCAAGGATGAATACATTCTTTCTGCCAATCGGCATGAGAATGTTTACACACTTAATTTAGAAGACCTTAGTAACTAAGACTTACCTTATCTTTGTGTAATAGAAGATAAATCTTGGTTATAAAATAGAATGTTAGGACACTGTAACCTTATAAACTTATGTCAATTTACTAAGAAAAATCTTTTTAAGGATCTAAAAAATCTTAGGTTTGATTCTTAAAAATTTTGTAACCCTTGTCAATAAGGTAAGAAACATAAGTCTAGTTTTAAATCTATTAGTGAAGTCTCGACTACTGATAATTTATAACTAGTGCACATGTATCTTTTCATTCATACAAAAACTAGAAGTATTGGTGGAAAGTATTATGTATTTTTTTAGCTGATGGTCACACTTGATATACATGGGTCTATTTTCTAGAAAAAAACTGAAGCCTTTTGTTATTTTAAAACTTTTGTATCCAAAGTTAAAAATGAGAAAAACCTCTCCTTGCTAACTATTCATAGTGATCATAGTGGAGAATTTATAAATTCCGATTTTGAAACTTTTTGTAGTAATAGATACATTAAACATAACTTTACATCTCCTAGAAATTTTCATCAAAATGGTATTATTGAAAGAATAAATCATATTCATCAAGAAATAATAAGAACCATGTTGAGTGAATACTCAATTACTAGATATTTATGGGTTGAATCAGTTAGTACTACTTTTTATACTATAAGTTGAGTTCTGATAAAACATATTCTTAATAAAACACCTTATGAATTGTGGACTAATTGAAAACCAAAAGTTTCTTATTTTAGAGTATTTGGATGCAAAGTATTCATTTTAAATAAAAAAAATTAATTTACATAAATTCACACCCAAATCTGATGAAGCAATATTTTTAGTTTATTCCACTACTTATAAGGAATATAGACTTTTAAAAAAAATTTATTGTACTATTGAGGAAATAGTACATGTTAATTTTGATGAAAAAAACCTTTTGTTTTCAAACAAACCCAACCAACATCCTCAAATGTGTTTTTAGAAACCGATTCTCAACCTTTGTTAGAAAATTCTTCTCTTAAGGAAAATAATCAAGAAATAGTTTCCTAAGTATTTACTCAAGAAGATTTTATACCTTATATTGATGAACATGTTTTACAATACCCAAGAAATCAGTTGTTTCTTAAGAATCATCCTAGTGATAAAATCATTAGAGATGTTGATCAACATGTTAGTACTAGAAGTTCCTTAAGAAATGAACTAGAACACCTTGCTTTTATTTCCCAATTTCAACCTAAAAATACTGATGAGGATTTAAGTGATGAGGATTTAGGTGATGAAGATTAGATAAAGGCCATACAATATGAACTAAATTAATTTGAAAGGAATAAAGTCTGTACCCTAGTTGAAATACCTATAGAAAATTCAATAATTGGAGTAAAATGGATTTTTATGAATAAGTGTGATGAAAATGGAATAATCATTAGAAATAAATTAATACTTATTGCTAAAATTTATAAACATCAAGAGTGAATAGATTATGAAGAAACCTATGATCTAGTATCTAGATTTTAATCTATTCATATTCTATTAGCCTTTACAACATTCTTCAATTTCAAACATTTTTAAATGGATATGAAGTCTTATTTCCTTAATGGTTATGTACAAGAGGAATTTTTTGTTGAAAAACCTCCTAGTTTTGAAGATAAAAACACCCTGATTACGTTTTTAAACTTACCAAATCTTTATATGAACTTAAACAATCCCCTAGAGTTTGGTATGATAGATTAACATGATTTTTGTTGTAAAAAATTACATTAAGGTAAATGTTGATCCTAATATTTTTATAAATAAAGTTAACAAAAAAATTATGATTGTACAAATATATGTTGATGACATTATATTTGGATCAACTCAAAAATATTTAACATATTCCTTTATAGATCTTATGAAATATGAGTTTGAGATGGGTATGATGGGTGAGTTAACATACTTGTTAGGTTTTAAAATTTCTAAAAAACTAGAAGGAACTTTTATGTATCAACATAATTATATAAAATATATTCTTAAAATTTTTAGATACAATAACACTAAAAGTATTAGTACTCCCATCGGTACCTCCAATACACTTGATCTTGATGAGTCCGAACAACCAGTTGATTAAACAATTTTTAGAGGTATGATAGGAAGTTTACTATACTTGATATCTAGTCGACCAGACTTAATGTTTTCCATATGCTTATTTATAAGGTACCAGTAAAATATAAAGTAATATCACCTTAAAGCTGTAAAACGAATTTTTTGTTATCTTAAAGGAACTATGGATCTAAGACTTTTCTATTATTTTGAAAATGTTTTTGAACTATTTTTTTTCAGATGATGACTTTGGTGGTTGTATAATGGATAGAAAAAGTACCTTAGTAAATTGTCATTTATTAAGAGACTCATTAGTTTCTTGGTCTTGTAAGAAACAACACTCAGTATCACTTTTCACTACTGCAGCTGAATATGTGGTAGCTAGAAGTTGTTGTGCTCAAGTATTTTGGATGCAACACACACTCACTAATTATGACATGGGTTTTACAAAAACACAAATACTATATAAAAACACTAGTTCCATTTCATTAAGTAAGAACCCTACACATCACTCTCATGCTAAACACATAGATATTAGGCATCAATTTATTAGGGACTACACACTTAAAAGAGATATCATTTTACAATTTATCGAAATGCAAGAACAACTTGATAATATTTTTATAAAACATTTACCTTTCTATAGATTTGAATACATAAAACAGAATATAGTAATGATCAATATAAAATGATCATTTACATCTACTTCTTGTTTACCCATCTCCTTATATTAATTCACTCCTTCTCATAGGGGGAGTACATATGTTTGTTGTTATTTTCAAAACTTTTATTTTTTTCAAAAAATTGAGTTTTCTCCAAAACATTATCATAATGGGTGTTTTAGATTCATTTTTTTAAACTTCAAAAATTTTCTGAATCCAAGTTTTCTAAAAGATTTTTGGATTCAAAAAGTTTTCATAATGAGATTATATAGTATTACTACTAGTTCTAGTTTTATTTTAAAACTTATGTATTTATTTTTTATATTAAAACTATCATATTAAATATATTCAAAACTATTATAATATAATTAAATTTAAAAATCTAAAGAATAAAAAATTATTAATACTGAAGACACTATCTACTCTGAAATTTATTCTTCTTACACTATTCCATTATGATTAGTTATGATTATTTTTCCCCGCATTCATTACCAGTATGATAAAATTTATTCAAAACCTTAAGAGTTAAAAATAATTTAAATCTTTTTTCAGAATATTTTCAACCATCAGATCAAAGGACCTTTTATATCAACTGTTGGATTCTTTTTTGGAAGTTGAACCATTATCTCGATCACCTATATAAATTAGGGACACCCTATCCTACATTGGTTTCTCAAGATAATTTGAACTGAACTGTTTTTTCTTACAAATCATCCAGTCAGGAAAAGTTTCTTTTCATCTGATAGAATATATTTAGTGCTGATCCGATGGCTAAGAAACATGATTTCCAAAAACAGTTTATCTTCTTAGAAAGGTTAGTGAAAAGAGAATTATTCTAAAAATATGATTCTCATTTTAAAAAGGGATATTAGGTTTCAAGGCTAGGAATCAATTTTCATAGAAAAATAAGATCTTGATATTGATAAGTATTATCTAGAACTTGTGCATGGCTTTTATGATTCTTTGAATTTCATAAAATAAGAAGATAATTATTCCTTCAAGATGTATGAAAAAACTTAAATTTTAACAGCAATGAAATTATCAGAACTGGTTAGAGTACTATCTGGAGGCGATTATCATTATCCACCTCATAAACTTCCCAATTAAAATAGAAATTTTGATATAATTAAATCCAAGGAATCTTTGTTTTCTCATTATGAATAAAATATAAAAGTTTCCCATATTACTCCGGATAATCTTCTTATATATTTTTGGATACAAGGTTTTTTAATCCCAAGAAAAGGAGACCAAGTCACTCTAAAAGTCACATATATTTTCATATTGAATTATTTGTTCAACTTAAGGAAGATTGATCTTATGAAATTTATTATCTTAACTATTTAGAATTTTAAGAACAATTCCATCACATCCAAAATTATTGTGTTCCCAACTTTCTTGAGTAAGATGATTCTAGAATGTTTGATGCTCATCAAGTTGGAAACAAGTCTAATTCTATGAGGGAAAATGTTTATTTTATCAGTGAGGATATGGTAAAAATAATGAAGTTGATGTTTGATGAGAAAGGTAAGAAGTTTGTTCAAGAATCCATTACCACTACATCAGAACGAAAACCGTCAAAGAAGCCAGAAAATAAGAAGTAAAAGTAAATAAAACCTGAATCCTCACCTCCTAAAGAAGAGAAGATAGAAAAGAATAAAAATAAGGTTCATGATGATGTTTTGTTTGGAATGGATGAGCCTTAAGACCAACAAGAATCCTGGTCTTCCTAAAATAGGATTAGAACTTATTGAAGCTAAGGGCATTATAATTCATGGTGCTGAAGAACTTGAGAAAGAAGAAAAGAATAATAAATAGATAAAGAGGCACTAAGAAGATATTATGTGTGAAAATTTTATGAATAATGTAGAAACAACATAAGTAAAGTTAGTTTTACCTTCAGATAAATCAAACCCAGATGTGGGGTTAGCAGTAAAAGAAACTTTAGTTGTTCATGTTGTTCCTCTATCTAAAAGATACAAAGGGAAATATAAAGTAAGTGGTGAAGAATTAGTTCTATTAGTGACACCAGAAAAGCAATTGGAATAAGTTTATTTAGAAAAAAAATCAGCATTATCTCCTTTAGAAAAAGTATCAGTATCACCTTCTCAATAGAAATAATTGGCACCAATTTTCTAAGGAAAAGAAATTGCTAGAACAACTCGACAACTTGAGGAAGAACTCAATAAAGAAGTTAGTGATTTTCTTGAAGGCCACCAAAAATAACTTTCAAAAAATAATGATGATAATTAGTTAATAGAAAAAGATGTTGCTGAGATAGATGGTAAAGAATACTGAGAAGTAAAAGAAGGTGAAAATGTTGAAGGAGGTCAAGCTAAACCTAGTGAAAAGGTTAATAAAATAAGTGATGATCAAAAATAAAAAGAAAGTGATGAGAAATAAACTAATTCTTAAAAATCATCAGTGTCACCATCATCAAAATAAACCTCAAAGTTAGATGATGAAGAATTAGAAAGTTCAGAAGAAGAATCCCCATCAGGAGAATAATGAGAGTCTTCATAAAAAAAGGATGTGTATGATCAGGTTTCAAATAAAAAACATTCTAAAAATACTTATATTGATTATATAGATATTATGGAAATTTCTGATGACAAAGTTTCTACCATCAAGAAAAAAAAGTTAAAAAGAAACCAAAAAAGGTTAATAAGAGAAAAATCCAAGTTTATGTTGTTGGAATAAGCCATAAAAATATTCCTCAACCTGATCCATAATTTTCAAATTTTGTTGGAACTAATGCTCTAAATAGTTTTGATTATATCATTCACTCTTTAAAAATATTGAAGGGGATTATTCTTTATTTTCCAAGAATTGAAGAAAGAGCTAAAATTATTTAGGAGAGTCTTTATTAGAAAATAGAATATATCAAAATGATAAAAGAATCAGTTATCTGTATTGATGTTGATTTAAAAACTTTGCATGAATGTTCAACCACCCACAAAAATCTTGTAATTCAATGGTGACATGGTCTCATGATGTATATTATGATGTTTGGTCTCATGATGATCAAATTAAAGAAATTAATAGGTTTATAATTGAATCCACTGGATCTTTCATTCAATTAGAAAAATATATGGCTAAAAGGGTGAAATATGTTGAAGATTTCAAACACCAGATCGATGATAGAACTGAAGAAGTGGATGCCCTTAAAATCAAAGTCAGAGACTTGAAGTTGGAAATGTCTAGAATATGATTTTTTGAAGATGATGTTGCTATACTAAAAGATCAGAACAAGGAACTTTATGAGGAAGTATGTTGATGATCCTTTCCATCACAAAGTCTAACGAATGAAAAAGGGGAATACCTTAAGCACAAAGAGATTCATCCTTTGAAGAAACATAAAAAATTGACAAAGGCATGAACAATGATTTCTTTAAGCATGGGTCGCGCAAGTTTCACCATGGTCGCGCAAGTATACTTGTGTGCCACATATTGGTCACGCAGGTGACTTGCGCGCCCTATTTTATTTTTACCCAAGATCCTCAATGGCCTATAAATACCCCTTTTGGTCCCCCCATTTCGAGGACGAAAAAAATCCCAAAGTCAGATTTAAGCTCTCGGTGCCTTAGTCTCTACTTGAAGTCTTCCGAACACTTATAAGGTAATTTCTTACCTAGAATGGAAGATCTAAAAGGGGGGAATAAGGCCTAAGTGTTGAAATTCATTAACACTTGCGTGCCTAAGTATCTAACCCTTAAGATAAATGAAGACACTTGCGCGCCACCTTATCCCTTCAACAGAACTTGCACGCCACCCTTTTGGAAGCCTTTAGAGATAATACTAAGGGCTTGAGCCAAGCCTCGCCCAAGTATTTCCCTATTTATTAACCATCACCCAAGTACACCCATGTCGCGTAAATATACTTGCATGACCAGGACTTGCACGCCTAAACAGGACTTGTGCAACTGCCTCTTTTTGGGTGCCCCTCCTACCTATTCAACTATTTTCTTCAAATACACCTCTCCTCTTCAAGGTTTAGCCTTTAAAACCCTCTTCAAAGCCATTTTCAGCATGGTTCCTTTGTTGGATTCCTTATCTAAAAGGAATTCTGTGGAACATCTCTCAAAACCTAGTGATTTACATATCTTTATGTCACTAAGGTTAGAGATTTCCTCCATTCAACCTCATACTTTAAGATGAGAAGATATTTAATCTTGGCCTCCTTTTCAGAAGTAAGCCCCAGTCCAGGTTCCCTAATCTAGGCATCCTCTTTATAAGTAAGTCACAATCATAATTTTCCTTAACCTGGGCCTCCTTTTCAGAAGTAATCCCCAGTCCAAGTTCCCTAATCTGGGCATCCTCCTTAGGAGTAAGTACCAATACTAATTTTCTTTAACTTAGGTCTCATTTTTAGGAGTAAGTCCCAAGTCCCAAGTTCCCAAATCTAGGCCTCCTTTTAAGGAGTAAGCCCCAGATCACAAGTTCCCCTTTAACTGGGCCTCCTTTTCATGAATAAGCCCTAGTCTTAATTTCTTTTGATCTGGGATTCCTTCTCAGGAGTACTCCCCTGTCATAATTTATTTTGATTTGGGATTACTTCTCAGGAATAAAACTCAGTCATAAGTCCCCTCTAATTTGGGCATCCTTCTCAGGAGTAAGCCCTAAGTTAAGTATCAAAATCTCTATAATGCACATATACCTTTACGGACCTTGTTCCTGGGTTTCTTCCCTAAAGTAAATCCTAATCCTCATCTATCTTGGGCAGTCATACATACATAATCCCCACATCATTTCTTATGATTGCAACTTTCATGGCACAATTGTCAGGTTTTACTGATACCTCTTGTTTCTCACATCGAGCATGACTCACGTGAGCTTAGAGTGTAAAACTAATTATGACATCTTTCTTTGGGCCATAAATCATGAATAAACTCTATATTTCTTCACTAGAACTACGTGGGTTCTGATTACTTTTCTAATAATGATACGTAGGTAGCCCATCTGCGGGTATGATCCCAACTCTGAAATAATCCATGTCCTTCTGAACGAAAATAAACTTCAAGTGCCCCACTGAGTGGCTTTAAAACCAGTATGGTTATCATAATGACCAATAGATTTATATGTAATGTGTTGAAGGATACCATTGACTAATAATATCTAACAAATACATATGATTCTCTATCTATGAAGAACCTTAAATACATATAAATGATTCTCTAGATTTCATACATATTAATCATTGATTGTCAGATCTAAAGGAAAGCTCATTTTCATACTTGGTAATTTAATAAGGATTCACAAACATAACTCAAATATATAAGAGAGTCTCGGAGTATAAAATCATTCCCCCTAAAAAGGTGTGATGAGTCTGAACTCCCATCCTCTCGACCAATGCAAATTCTTAAACCTCATCGGTCCACAACTAATGAGCACCTACCTTTGGAAAGTAGGTCCAAATGGATATAGAATCATTGGATGTTTCCTGTTCTATGAATAAAACTGTTAGAAACTGATTGGAATGTTTGAACCTTAAACAAACAAGGTCATCCCCATTTCGAGAAGAAACAAAAAATGGTGAACCTGATGTGAAACCTTAACCAAGTTAAATGATGTTTTACTTATTTGTTAGGCCCCTATTTAACTCAATGTGAGGGACAAAAAAGAAATCAATAACATATATGATCATCTAAAATATGTAGTGGCTGAACTTATCTTGATTATGTCTGTTATATCAAACAGGCACTCATTTCCAAGATCTCTCTGCGTTACAGAAATGGATTCTCTAAAGTTCACACCTATGAATGCATCTGCCACTACTCCTGCTTGATCCTCATCCACTCTGAGGACGACATCACTTACTCAGTGTCTTCAACGCTGGGTCTCAAATGAACTGGTTAAGGAATACCGTCAACATAGTACCATTCCGACTCTGGAGGCCGCACGATAAGCCCTCCAAGTCAATAATTCACCCTAGTTGTTCGGACAACGTGACCAGTGATCAAGAAGCAGGTGGTTCCAACCACTGTATCCAACCATTTCGGGTTGTTATCCTCAGAACGCAATCACCAATCCCTCCCATATTATGGGGAGGTGAATAAGAAGGTCACTAAATGCCTTAATTCAAGAAGATAAGAGTCCTTCCCAAGGGCTCCCATCAACAATCGCCATCAGACTTGTGCGACAGTGCGCCCTCAACATAATGAGGGTACCGCCTTTAGGGGTTCGGCTTAGGTTCCTCAGACCCGAGCATGCAAGAAGAACTTCCAGAGGAAGAATATGGTCAACAGGGAGTAGGTTCTTACTTCTTCGACCTCCATAGAAGTCCATCAAGACAACTTTAATGCAAACAATGAGTGGGCATATACACCCGTCCGTCCTGATGTTACTGCCCAGCAGACTCGTCTGGCAGTAACACGCCAACCCCACCAGGAAATTCTAGCAGAGTATTATAGGTAGGAATATAAACCTATTTATAACTCATCAGCTAGTCAGTAGGCTCGTCTGACTACAACCAAAGAATATCTCCAATCTAATATGGTGACAACTGATAAGCAGGGACATACACCTGTTTACAATCAACAATTCTGTCATCAGTCTTGTCTGCCAGTATTGAATGAAATTCATCAACCATACTTGACGAAGAATACACAGCAGGCACATACACATACCAATGTTCATCAAGCCTTCCAATAGTCTCGTTTGGTAGTACCCGGAGAAGTCATTCGAAAAGCTCTGATGACAAATTTGGATCAGACTCAACCCTCTTCCCCCACACATGAGTACTGTCAAAATTCACTGATAGGAAAAGAAGGATAGGAGCAAGATTAAACACTTACTCCAAGCATGTAATGGATGTATATTCCCGTTCTGGCAGCTGAAGTCACCAAGCACATTATAACAATGGTGAAAGAGCAGAAGAAAATCCATGCTCATATTCTGGATTCCTGTTAGAATATTATAATAACTTCAGTAGCATCACAGGGAAATAAATACAAATCTGTCCCTACCAGTGGAGTGACTCATCAACATATCACTCCAGAATAGATACAAACCTCTGTTCCAGTCCAAGAAGTTTGTGGGGGAATACTCCCCCACGTCATACGGACAATCAAGTCAGGCACATACACCTGATTTGAATAGAGACAATCAGCCTAACCTGACTATTTCTCCTAATCAGGAACATACACCTACCCATAACAACCAATTTCGTCAACAAGTGGTTCCCAAAATGAGTAAGAAGGCATATAAGAAAAAGGCCCATTCAACACAGTCAAGAAATCAAGAGCCGATCTGTAATAAGGCCTTGCTCGATGCTGGAGTTCTTGAAGCCCTCAGAAAATTATCTATTTCAACTCAAGATTCTACTCTCTCATTTCCCAATAGTGGGAACAATAATTCCGAAGGTCTTCATCAGACACTTCCTCGTGAAGGATTGCTTCATGACAGTTTGTTCGATCTCGAAGTATCATCTTCAGATGAGAGCCACGATAACCCTCTGTGTGGCCAGAAGATCAAGGAGAAAAAGGTTTCATCTTTTTCTATAACCCACCATGGTGGTCCTCCCCATGATGATGAATTTAGCTGTGAAAGTCCTCTCCATAGTAGTAATTTGAATTGCCTAGAAAATTCTTCAAAGGAAAATGTAGTAATGAGAAAGACCTCTTATCTTAAGGAACTTGAAAATGTGAAGCCAATCATGTCTGATGCTTTACCACTATCAGGTGAAGTACTTTATCAATCAGAAGATAGCCCGGGATATAGGTCATTCTACGAACCACCCCTAGGTCATTTATCTTCTAGTTTGATAAATGAATTCTCTACCAATCTTGTTGAATCTGATGAAGAAACAAAAAAGAACCATCTCTGGTCTAATCAGGTAGAAGAATCTTCATCAAATGATAAGGAGGAAGTGCTGAATATGAGAAAACAACTGGAAAAAGGTGAAGTACCTGTCATGTTTTGGCCTTTGGCTGACTCTTAGTATGATATTCCAGAAAGGTTGACAGAAGATTGTATTCACAATATTCTTCTCAACATGTGGAAAAAACTTTGTCAATTGAAAAAGAAAATATTATCTTATGATGAATATGAAAATCATTTCCAGACAATAGAAGGGTTACATTGCCAAATTGATTTGGAATCTCTCTCAGTTTTCCAATATCCAAAGGCTGAAAAGCAGCAGAGATCCCTTCAGCGTTCATTCCTTGGCGCACTAAAAAGATTTCGCTAGTTAATTTCCAATGCCCCATCTGGTATTCATATCAGGGGATGGAGTGTTCATGGAGCACTGAATTTCACTGTACTCTCCAATCAACAAAGCCCACCAAAAATGGTCTCATGAAATGTTATTGCCCATGGCCGGACACATCCAATTGGTTTTGTTTGTAATCAAAGGATTTCTCAAGAACAGGCCTCAACTAGTTCTTCCCAAAGTCAGGCATACAAAGAACAAGTTGTCGAATTACTCTTGCATCAGAAAAATGAGAATATCGAACATGCTTCACGTTTAGAGCATGCGCATCATTAGGTGACAGAAGTGTCAGAAATCATCCAACGGTCATTTGAGCTAGGAGATTTGAGTGGATAGAGGTTGATGCATCCATCCAATTTCTGGACTAAAGTCCTCAAGATTAGGAGATATTTTAAGAAAGTCTCAGATATAGCAGCTCAAGATCCACCTCAGCTTTCTAGACTGGGGACTCTTTTAGCTCAACCCTGGGAATCAACAAATAGGATTTGAAGAGTTGAGCAGGAACAACAGGAATAGCCCCAGTCCACCGGACTAGGGACCTTTTCAACTCCTCAATCTCTTCCTCAATGAAAGTCAGTCTTCTATCAATTAGGGAAGAAGCCACAAGAGGAATGTAGAGCTGAATTATCATGAGATTCCCTCTAAATTACGGTTCATCAAGAAGTTCCTGAGGGGTTAACTCAACAAAAGGCAATGTCTCATCAAGGACATGGAAGAAGATAGTATCACAGAAATGCCGATAGAAGGGATGCAATGAATTATGCATCGATAAATTTCATCAATGCCATTGTTACTGGTCCTCCAAAACACGAGGTTCACTCAGAGGGATTAGATGAAGAAGTTCCCACTCAAGAGGCTGTACACACAGAGGCAAATGAAGAAGGTGTGCATACACAAAATCAAAGGCTTACCCAAAATCTAGGTATTCCTTCAAATAACCAATTTTCCCCTCTCTGAAAGGCGTCCAACAAGGGAAAAAGAATAATCAGGTTACATTCCACCCTTCCTATTGAGAAGGACAATCACTCTCACTAGAGAAAATATTCGCACAGTAGGAAGAAGAAATGAAGGAGTTAAGAAGGTTGAATGCATAACTACTTCAAGTTAGTCTTCCTCCTAAGCATGCTGGAGTCAGTCAGTCAAGGGAATTTGTTGCAGCTACTAAGATTGATCAAGAATATCCTCCTTTACCAGTACACCCTCATAGGTCTAATCCTATGGGTCATGCGCAACAAAAACCGGTGGTGCTACCATCAGCTGTAGTACCAGTCACCACACCTATCCAAGCTCCAGTTAATGCACCTGCTCAGGTCCAAGCTCAACCATATGTTTCTCAAAAGTTAATAACTACCATTGAGTCATTAACAGCTCGGTTGGAAGCTATGGAGGGAAAGCATGAAAAAATTCAACCATAAAAGAG
This sequence comes from Viscum album, assembly GCA_963277665.1. NCBI lineage: Eukaryota > Viridiplantae > Streptophyta > Magnoliopsida > Santalales > Viscaceae > Viscum > Viscum album. The sequence continues at coordinate 282,249,941 of OY728125.1, forward strand.
AGCTTACCCTGAATGGGTGGATGCAATTCCCCCCCCCCCATCAAAATTTTCAAGGAACACATTCCCAGTTTTTAATGGTTCGGGAGACCTAGAGAAACACTTAACACATTTTGTTTCTCATTGTGATCCTATGATGGGAACTCCTCAACAAAAAGAAGCAGTTAAGCTCAGGTGTTTTGTACAGTCATTACAAGGGCCTACTTTTGTCTAGTATACAAGCTTGCAATCTTGGTCAATTACCAGGTGGAAAGATCTCCGTCAATGATTCCTTCTTCAATTCAGATCAACATTGCCAAAGAAAACAGTTTTTGATCTTACAAATTGTAATCAAAGGGATAATGAAAGTGTTTTTTATTTAATTGTTCGCTGGAAGGGATTAACATATTTCTTAAGCTTAGCACTCCCTCAAGAATAATTGTTTCCAATCTTTGTGGCAAATTCACGTGATGAATTACGCACACCGTTGATCCCTGTGAAATACACAGAAGGGTTTCGAGACCTTACTTTAATCGCTCAATAGATTGAAGATTCTATTATAAAGACTAAGGATAAAACTCATGTAATTCTATCAGCTCCAGGAAGGAGAATGGGTAAAGCAGAGACTGCTATAGTTATGCTTAAACAAGAACCTGTACCTGCTTCTACTTCAAAACCTTCATCTTATCGAAGGGATCTACCTCTTGAGTGTCAACAAAAGAGGCCTTTTCATCAAGATGATCAAAGAGATCAAAGACAGAAACAATTTAAGGAGTTGAAGAAAAAATTTTATTCTTTCCGAAATGAACAATTTCCTGGTTACTTCATTTTAGCTCTGGAAAATAATTTGGTTCAATTTCCAAGGCCCAAAAGCCAAACAAGGAAGGAGATGAAGACCTTCCCAACTATTTCCCATTTAATCAGATGTTGGGGCATCCCATTTAGGATTTTTTTTCTTCAAATACCTCCTACAAAAGATGGTGGACTCGGGACAGGTTAAACTGAAAGATTCTTCATCCCAGGTAGCATTTGTTACTCCTACAAATCCAGAGGAAGAAGGCGAGTGACCTGAAGTCAAAAAAAAAAAATGAACAGAAATATGATGATTGGATGGTCAGGAAAACGATCAACCAAACTCATGCCATTTTACAAATGAAATTGAAGAAACAAATTTTTTCTTCTGCTATGAATGACACAACAAAACCCCCTTCATCAGAAGGAAAATCCTCAAAGAAGTGACATAATTCAAAGAAAGAAGAGCAGTCAGAAGAAGATGAGCTTGTGTCAAAGCCCAATTTGTCTTTGACTCTGGCAGATTTTATGCCATCTACTTCAAAAGTATGGGCACCGCCCCACCAAACGGCACAACCTAAACTGGATAATCAGGCAGAGTCGTCATCAGATGAAGAGTTGATCTTTGGTTCTGTTAATATGATTCATTTAACGGATCCATATGCTAATCACAATTTTGATCTTGATGAGCCTGAGTTCCCTGTATCAAATAGAGGAATTAGAGGGAGTTCCAGGGGTTTAGGATATAGGGGAAGACATGGATATTTCAGAAGCCACTATTCCAATACTACCCCTGCTAGAACTGTATATGCAATGAAAACTCGTGGCAGAGCCCTCCAGCGATCTCAACAAGAACAAGAAAGTTCTTCCACACATGGAAGATTCAGTCCTAGCATAATTATTTTGGAAGATCGGTTAGAAGTTACACCTTCTTACTATCAGCAAATAAATAGACCGATTCGGTCTAATCTTCCAAATCCAGGAGTATTTCCAACTCCTACCCCGATACAAGAAGCATCTACTTCCAAAGAATCAACTTCTAAGGCACCTGCAAAACCACACGTTCCTGTTGGGAAACGTAGAACTTTGGACCAAAAGTATGATTTCCTGAAACATTTGTCCCAAGTACTGGCCAAGTTATCAATTCTGGATGCCTTGAATCTATCAAAGGATCTTTGGGAGGCACTCATTGAGGCTTTGTCAAGTCCTCATGAATTTGAAACTGAAATTTCTATAGCTGAAGTCTACCATGTAGAGAATGGTCTTGCAGAATTCCATGCAGTGATATCTTTTATAGATGAAGATGAGGATGATGTTGTTCATGGACATATTAGACCTTTTTATTTATTTTGAAAGGTCAATGATATAGACATCCGATGAGTTTTCATTGATAATGGTTCAGGATTCAACCTCACCCCTATTCATACACTTTGTCAATTGGGCCTCACCGAATCTGATTTATCTCATTCTACTTTGATGTTGCAAGGATATGATAAAAATGAACAAGAACCTCTGGGCGAGATTACACTCAGAACTCAGTTTAGGGATCTTGTATCCAATTCTGATTTCATGGTTGTTCGTCATGACACACCCTTCAACATTTTTCTTAGAAGACCTTGGCTACATCAACATGTGGCTATACCTTCATCATACCATCAATGTCTCAAATATTGTATCAGTGGTCAAATTGGGACATTGTATGGTGATAAATCCCCATTCAAAACATGTGAATCTCAATACATTGAGGCAAAATTATATCGTATGGAGGGAAAGGATTTATCTACGGCAAAGAAGGTTACCAAAATTAATGCTCCATATGGTTTGGAAAAGATTCCAGTAAACCCATTCATACATGTGAGTACAAATTATGTGTTGCCTATCAGTAAAATTGATAGGATAGACCCAAATCCAAATACTCTTATGGAAACTTTCATAATGTCAATTATGGAAATCAAGCCAGACAACATGTGAGAAATTAGTGATTCACCAAGAAATGATGAAATCTCAAATGGATATGTCTTCATTTCATCTGCTGAAATCCATCAATTCTATACTTCATCAACCAGGACAGAAGAAGTTATAGCAATGTCAGAGATGAATGATGATGTCGATTCTTAGTCCATCATCTCATCTTTATTACCCAAGGAAGAACCTTCATTATCAATAGGGTTAGAAATGGTAGCCTCTTCTTCAAGATGTTCAAATTTTAAAATCTCTCTTGATCATGGAAATTATGCTTCATCATCTACTATGCAAGTAGAAACAGGAGAAATAACACGTGTTGAGGACGAAGATGAAGATCTCAGAGATGCTCCTCCAACATTTGAAGAGGTTATCTATACCACTATGGATGAACACAGAGAAATAAATCTAGGTACAAAATAAGATCCATGCCCCACTTTAATTAGTGCGACCATGACTCTTGAAGAGCAAGAAATGTATATTCAATTTTTAAATAAAAATCGAGATATATTTTCTTGGAACTATACAGAAATTCCAGGGCTTGATCCTAATGTTACTACTCATTATTTGGGTTTTCCATAAGAACATCGAGGATTCAAACAAGCCGCAAAAAGAACACACCCAACTTATACTTCCAAAATTGAAGCTGAAGTGGATAAACTTATCAAAGATAACTTCGTCAGAGAAGTTCAATATCCCAAATGGCTGGCTAATATTGTCCCTGTGAAAAAGAAGAATGGAAAAATTAGAGTTTTCATTGATTTCAGAGATCTTAATCGGCATTGTCCCAAGGATGATTTTCCAGTTCCGATCACAGAACTCTTAATTGATAAAAAAGATGGCTATGAAGCACTTTCCTTCATGGATGAATATTCTGGGTATAATCAAATCCAAATGGATCCAGAAGATGAAGAATCTACAGCATTCAGAGCCCCTCAGAGTGTGTTTTGCTATCGGGTAATTCCCTTTGGTCTGAAAAATGCAGGTGCAACATATCAACATGCCATGCACCGTATCTTCAAACTCTTTTTAGGAAAATTTGTTGAATGTTATGTATACGATTTGGTGGTTAAATCTATACAATGTTCTAATCACTTGGCTGATTCGGAAATCATATTCTACAAACTTCGACAACACAATTTGAAGATAAACCCCTTAAAATGTGCTTTTGGGGTAACCTCAAGAAAATTTCTCGGCTTTGTTGTATGCCATCGTGGTATTTAAGTCGATCCTGAGAAGAAAAAGTCAATCCTTGGTATGTCACCTCCTTGTAATTTGAAAGAATTGAGAGGAATTCAAGGACACTTGGCCTATATTCGGCGTTTCATCGCCAATTTGGCAGGAAAATGTTTACCCTTCACCAAATTGATGAAGAAGGGAGTCACTTACCAGTGGACTGAAGAATGTCAAGAAGCATTCAATATTCTCAATAAATATCTCTTGAGTCCATCGGTATTAATGACACCTGTTTAAGGAATAACACTTATTCTTTATGTGATAGCTTTAGACCAATCATTGGGTGCCTTCCTTGCCCAAAAGAATGATGCTGGGAATGAAAACAACCTTTACTATCTCAGTCAGACTATGATTGAAGTAGAAACCCGATATTCAAGTATTGAAAAGTGCTGCCTAGCATTAATATTTGTAGTTTAGAAATTGAGACACTACCTAAAACATCATGAGGTCCAATTGGTATCTCACAATAACCCGATAAAATTCATCATTAGTCGTCCAATGCTTACAGGACGTTTGGAAAGGTGGGCAGTTATTTTTCCACAATTTGATATCCAGTATGTGTATCAAAAGGAAATAAAGGGCCAAGCTCTGGCTCATTTCCTTTCTGAACATCCTTTAGTAGAAGATACATCTTTAGATATTGAACTTCCTGATGAGGAAGTCTTTTTTATTCAAGATAATATTCAAACATGGGAAATTTACTTTGACGATGCTTCCAGAAGTCCAACAGGGAAGAAAATGGAAGATTTTAAATTCAACAAAGTTGGGTTAGGAATTGTACTTATTTCCCCAAAAAGGAAGTTCTACCCTATTCCTTCTTATTGTGGGAAGGCGGTACAAACAATGAAGTAGAATATCAAGCTCTCATCGCAGGATTGGAGTTGGCGCTTCAGGAACAAGTGAATCACTTAAATGTGAAAGGTGATTCAAACCTAGTAATCAAACAAGTCAATGAGGATTATACCATAAGAAAAGAAGAGTTAATCCCTTTGTATGATTACGTCAGAGATTTAATGGAGGAATTTCCTTCGGAACCGATATTTTCTTATGTCCCATGATCAAAAAATGCCCAAGCTGATGCATTGGATAATATAGCTACAGCTCTGGAAGATCCAAATCAGGATGATACAATAATCAGTATTTCCCACCGTCGTACAGTTTCACCTTATGTTGAAATAAAAATAGAGAAAATCAATGAAATTAGTCCCATTTCTGAACCATATGGTAGAATGGATGACACCTATTAGGGAATACCTTCAAAATGGAACACTCCCACCTGATAGAGTCGGGAAAGAACAAGTTCGGTGATTTGTGGTCAATTTTAATCTTTATGATAGCCCAGATCACCTAGAAACAATTCTCTACAAAAGAGGTTTTGATGGAATTCTCTTCAGATGCATTGATGGTGAAGAGACAATGGCTGTCATGAAAGAAGTACATGCAAGAGTCTGTGGTGCCCACCAGTCTGGACATAGACTGTCTGATTAAATTTGAAGGCTTGGATACTTTTGGCCTTAAATGATACAAGATTGTGTTGATTTCACTAAGAAGTGTCATTCTTGCCAAGTATGTTCCAACTTCATTCATTAACCCCCAGAGTTTCTTCATACAACTAAATACTCATGTCCATTTTCCACATGGGGAATGGATGTAGTGGGACCTTACCCTTCAGCTAAATCCATGCAGTTTAAGTATATTCTTACTGCTACTGACTTCTTTTCCAAATGGGCAGAGACAATACCTCTCAAAGAAGTTAGTTATAAAATCATTGTTAGCTTCATCAAGTCTAACATCATTACCAGATTTGGTGTCCCTCATACCATATTGACAGATAATGGTACCAACTTCTGTTCATCCGAGGTAAACTTTTTCATGATTTATGGGCTTATCGGACCACCACCCGCACTGCTACGCGGTCAACTCCATATTCATTGGTATATGGAATAGAAGTAGTCTTTCCCATTGAGGTTCAATTACCGTCTCTCAGAGTAGCCATTTTTGATCAGTAATCTACAGATAAACAATCTCAAAAGCGATTGGATGAATTGGAATGATTAGATGAGAAAAGATTGTGCACCCTATACCACTTGGAAGTCTATCAGAATCGAATAGCACAAGCTTTAAACAAAAAAGTTCATCTTCGTTCATTCATTCAAGTAGAATTGGTATTGGTTCTAAGAACTCCAATGATACCAGGGAAGAAGCCTCCAAAGCTTGATTCAAAGTGGGAAGGACCTTATTCAATACATAAGGTCTACTCAAAAGGATCTTATTCTTTAATGTCAATGGATGGAGAACTTATCACGACTCCAACCAATGAAAGATTCTTGAAGAAGTATTTTGTGTAACACAAATACTCTTTCGTCCAACATGATGTTAAACTATGTTGTCCTAGCTACATGATGCTAAACTGTGCAACACTCGTCCTTGCTCTATAATGTTAAACTATATAGCCCCCCATAGTCCTTAATGCAAGACTTTAAAATGTATAGTCCCTCCATTCATCATACAGGATGTTAAAATGTACGCATTCATCCTACATGATGTTAAATTGTGAAAAAGTCCCTAAATACATTCTAGCTACATGACGCTAAACTGTACAACACCCTTTCGTCCAACATGATGTTAAACCGTGTTATCCTTACTGCATGACATTAAACTACGTAGTCCCTTATTTCATCCAACATGATGTTAAACTATGTTTTCATCCAACATGATGTTAAACTGTGACATCAAACATGACGTTAAACTGTGTCTCCGTTGTCCTTACTACATGACATTAAACTACATAGTCCCCCTTACATCCAGTATGACATTAAACGGTGTTATCCTTGCTACATGACCTGTGCAACACTTGTCCTTGCTATATGACGTTAAACTATACAGCCCCTCTTTTGTCCTTATTGCATGACATTAAACAGCATAGTCCCCCCCTAAGTCCTTACTGCATGACATTAAACTGTATCATGTCCCTTATGTCCTACATGACATTAAACTATGCATCATTAGGGTTGTTTCTACCTCTTGTTTCTAACACCAAGTATGACTCATGTGATCTTATAGTAAACTTCAACCATAACACCCTCTCTGGGATGCTAACTATGTGTAAGTCCCAACACCATTTTTAGGTCATTGTCCTCAATAACAACTTGATCACCAATTCATTCTTCAATTGAACTATGTGGACTTTGATCCTTTCCTTCTAGGATAGGTATTTAGGCAACCTCCCAAGGGTCAAGACCAAAACCAATCTCTTCACATCGATTCACCTCCATCTCATACGATGTTGATTTGTGAATCCACCCCCAGAACTAATATTTTTACATTGGTTCACCATCTTCCTTGCTATATGACGTTAAAATATTCGCACTTTTTTCATGTATGACAATAAACTACAACATTATTTGACACCCTAACCTGAGAGGGAATCATTATTTACATTGATCTCCAATCATGTTATATTCTAAAGACTACGTGCATACATGGAAATGCCCGAACCTTTAATCTTGGGTCAAAACATCATTGCACTAAAGTCCCCTTTCACCCTTCACTTGTACAAACCAAATCTGTACAAAGGGTATTTTAAGAACTACGTGCGGCTTGATTCCCATCCTTACGGGATACGTAGGAACGTTCGAGCATCCCTAGAATCCAGCCCCAAGTCTTTGGGCCTAACCCCAAATTCCACTTTCAGTCCCTTGGCTGAAAATCCCTTTATTCACATCAGGTTTCACAAACACACAATGTGTATTCCTCATTATGGTCCGAGATCTATAACACTAAACTAAGATCTCCTACACTCTCGTCCCACATGATGTTAAACTATATTTCAAGAACTACGTATGGCTTGATTACCATCCTTATGGGATACATAGTGAAGTCCACCACCTCAATTCAGGACCCAGCCACAACATGATTATGGTCAGCATTAGTCTATGTATCTCTTTCAAGCATTGAACAATACCCATTTTTCTTGTGTCATACTCCTAACATTAAATACTTTCAGATCTCAATAACCCTTTTCTTGACTTTTAGTCACAAAATGTATGATACCCGAGAGTTCTTTTGTCTGACTATGCAGCACGTTCCCTTAGGTGGCCTCGTATAAACAGTCTACATAACGGACCTGTCAGCCAAAAGATTCTATTATTTGACCATGCAACCAATTCCCTTAGGTGGCCCTGCATAATTCATCCCCCTAACGAGTTTTTCAAATAGTGGTAATTTCATTCTTGGGAGGAAAACCTCTTTTTTCCTTATTTTTCTTAACGACAATATGTTGGGATCTGCAAAAATATCCATCCTTAACATATTTGTCCCATTATCTTTTTCATGATTTAAAAGTATTGTACTCTATGGTTTATATTTTCCTTCACTACGTTTGGGTCAGACCTTCACAGGAGTGACATTCATCCAATTTTTTGACAATCTTGATTGGAAACATCCTCTCCATATTCAAGTACCTCTCTCCATACAGTAGACTCTATGCTTTAGAAAATTTGAATCTCTATAAACTTTCACTGGATTTTTAGCAATAGAAAAGTAAAATTTATAAGAGTTCTTTTGCCTGACTATGCAGCACGTGCCCTTAGGCGGCCTTGCATAAGTAGTCTACATAACGGACCTGTCAACCAGAAGATTCTATTATTTGAATATGCAGCCAATGCCCTTAAGTGGCCCTGCATAATTCAACCCCCTAACAGGTTTGTTAAATAGTGGTAAATTCACTCTTAGGAAATACTTCTTCTAATGCATTTTAGCCCTTTTTTTCATATCATTCCTTAGATTCAAAATTTCTTAAGTTATAGTTTACATGTTTTCCCCCATACTTGAATATGGTAATATGTTTTCAGATAAATTATCAAGGAATTGAGTTAATTTTAATCCATTCGGTCAAATCTATTTGACTTTAAACATTAGAATTTTTATGTTCTACGTGCATGAATTTAAAATGCCCACAAAATACAAGGGAACTCTGAACAAAAGTCAAGTCCCATCTCACTAAATATAAATTTTTTATGATTTAGGTAATATTGAGCAATAAAAATATTCAAAGTTTGTAGGGTTATTTTTATAATCCTATAAAAAATCAAACTATGATTACTAGGCCCATTGGATTAAGTAAAAATTTAAAAGCAGGTAGCAAAAGAATGCAGACATAAATGATTGAAGATGAAAGTGTTTTTTTTCATTGATGTAGAAGAGTTAGAAGGATGTCCATAGACTGGAGTCTCTTATCTTTTTCAGGAATTACAAGAGGCTTTCAACATAACTATTAATTTGATTTACGGAATCCCGAGCTTCATCATCAGCCACTTGAAGTTCATGCAATCGACTAGATTCACCCTTTTTAGCTTGATGGAGTTCTTTCTTGGCATCTGTAATGGATTTCATACCATTTGTTTGAACTCATTCCAGTGAATTGTTAATCTGGTCAAGTTCCCCAGTAACAATATCTAACTGTTGCTGAAGGTGCATTTACATGACAACTTTCTCCTTGATCTTATGTTTCATCTCTTTCAATTTTGCAGCATGATCAGCCTTAGCTCGGGACACCGCAGCCTCAAATTTGTCGATATTAGCCAACAGCCTCACTTTGGTCAGGTCTTGATGGTACCTCTGCTTCTACTCACTCCTTAAAATGTCTTGTTTCACCATGGAATGGATCTCTTGATATCCAAAACCGCCAATTTCCAACATAACGAACATGGATGACAGTCACGAGATCTTCAAAGACATCTCTTCAAGAGGCACTTTAGATATGATCTTCCATATGTTCTTCCATGCCTTGCTTCGTGAAAATTGGAGCACCTTTTGTACGTCCAGGTCTAATTCAGTATCACTATCACAGGGGGAATATAATCTAGAATTAATGCACTTAAAGAAGAGCCCTGTTCTACTCCTTACCCCCTGACCCTTGTTACTTCAATTTCTACTCCCATTGGGGCAGAGGCTGAGGATCCACCTCCAGATCTAGCCACTGAAATTGATGGCCCTGTATAGTCAATTGAAAGTTTTGGTTAGTTTTAAAGGATAACAAAAGTTGATTATGTTGTCTTGAAAATTAAGTGTAGTCACAAATATTGTTATCTCTTACCCAACGGTAGATCAGAAACATGAGAAGGCTCCTCCCCGTCTTTCCTATCTTCAACAGGATTTTCAAGATGGGTTTTAGGAAGCTCTACTGGGTTCAGTGCCACTTGAGCTAGTGTCTCTGTAATAGTAGGGTTGTCTATACCCCCTTTAGGCATTGAAAGTTCAGCAGCTTTCTTAGATGGAACTGCACATTTCAACCAATCATGGTCAGGGATGTAATAAGAAATTATTTTAACAGGATGAAGGATAACACTCACATCCAAAATCTTCTAAATTAAATGGTAATTTAACATGATCTAAAAAGTATTCAAAAGATGTGCCAAGTTTCATCATTTGATCCAATGATATCTCATATTCCTGGTTAGTCTCACCAGTGGGAGCATTCGATGTGTCTTCTTGGAAACCCTCATCCTGCGGCCTCTGACCCCGAATAACTTCTTCAGATATAATTACGGCATTAGTTGCAGTGGCCGCTAAATGTTCTGGTGCAGGTGTTGAACCTAAAGTATCACAGAATGGAAGTCAGTTGATGTTTTCATTCAACATTTTATGAATCATTGTTAAATTACTATAAGTAGGCTCTTCTCTCCTTGCAGCAGTAGCAGGAGCAGTACTGGGAACAGACACTGGCTCTTCTTCAGGAGCAGCCAAGTCAGTATGAACTTGTGATTGTTCACCATCACCCTCCGTCGTTCTCAGAGGAGGGTCAGTCCTCTCCCTCAAAGGGGAAATTCAAGAAGCCCCTACAATCCCAAGAAGTATGAGCAATATTTTCATGGGTTAAGACTCATGACTATCCGAAGGACTTACCACTACTAATGAAGTGTTTAGCTGCAAACTTCTTCCTTCAATGCCTTTGCTTCTTTGGATTTTTGGGAGTGTTGACATCATAATCTCCAAATATAGGAATTGGAGAATGAAAATACATGTATAACTCCTTGTCCATGGCTTTCTGGCCTAGAGATACCTTGCCCGGCTCGCAAGGAGATTCAGTAGCTCCAATGGCAGTACCACTAGGGATATACTATGGTGAAGGAACCTCAGCAGTTCCTTTCTTTGCAAGCTTCAAGATGAAGAAAGTAATTTCCTTGAGTAAAAAATATTTAACTGAAATCAAATTGAAAATCAAATAAGGAAAGAGACTTACATCTCCAGGAGCCATGTAATCATGCCACTCCTCATATCCGGAAGCACCAGTCCCCTCAGTGGTTCCACGATCTATCATTTACTTCACCCGCTTGGTGATAGGAATGAAATCATTGGTGGAATATATGAGCATCTCTAGCTCTGTGATGTAAGCCCGCACTTCATCGGGGTTATCCTCGAAACATATATAAGTAGAAGCTAGAAGATTCCCTACTCCAGGGATGCGTAGCCCTTCGCATAGGTCTAGCCAGGCAGTTTCAGCATCGCAATATAAACTCCGCCATGTCTGGACAACCTCTGGTCGTAGATATTCAGCATGTGTACCAGAAGGCTACGAGGAGGGTCCTACAATCTTGGACTTCAAATTCTTCCCAACTTATGAAATTAAAGATAAAGGATAAGAAAATAAAACTTGTTTCTCTATAAGGTAATGGCGATTAAATTTCCTCAATGATATAACTAACCAAGAATCGATGGAGTAGGTCTCTTGATTCTGACAAGAAGATTATATCTGGCATGAGGCCGCTTTGACACATGCCGTGCCTCATCATCCCCATCATGAGAATCCGGAAAGTCCGCCCTGGGTGAGGAACCCGGTGAATCAACTTCGAGTGTGGAAGAGTCACCTTCCAGATGAAGGGTTTCTTTCTCTACAGTTCTCTTCTTTTTCCCCACCTGATGAACCAGATGATTCAGTACCCCTTCAGGGTATGATGCTACCCAGTTCTCGGTATACCATGTTGTCAAGTTACTCGCTGATCCAGTAACTGGTACATCAAACACTACCCCGGTCTTCTCCATAGATGCCAGTAACCATAGTTTTCAGGCAACCATCGGATGCTTCTCTGACCTAACATGCACAGGAGGGGATACAATAGTCTGCTGCAGACACTTGAATTGGCGTGCAAATCTGTATAGAGCATAGGCATCACATATAATCTCTCTGTCAATCCTGGTGGCCAATACACCATCTCTGGAATCCAGCATGTATGACCTCAATTCCAACCCGACTATTCCATTATCAAAAAACCACCCAGTTGGCAGGTTTCCATAAGGAAATAAATGGAATTCCTTGAACATGCTCAACCTCGCCTTCATATCATAGGAGTTGAGGGATAACAGAAAAATTCCAGAAAATGCCAGCACTGATGGCCTGAAAGAACTTCCAAGAACCTGTACTTCGCTCTGTATAGCATATGTCCGGAAATGAGTAGCAATCCATCCCCAAAAAACTTAGAATGGTCCCACTATTCTCAAAGGAGACTTACCCATAAAGACATGGAGTAAGCTCCTGTGAATCTTCGCCAAAATGGGGGTGGCCAACCAAACCATTTTCCTCTCAGCCAACTTGCCTACAACAACGAAGATCCCTGTCCTGACGCCTCCCTTCGAATCCCTGACTGGTAAAAGATAAACACCAAGCCACAAGGATAAAAAGCCTGCCAGATTGGTCTTTTCTAGGATTCTCTGATCCACTTTGTACCCCCACTTCTCAAATTCTCCCACTTCTAGAGTTGGCCAGAATGTGCCAAAATCACCCCTATTCTCTGTTCTGGGGTAGGTAGTTGGATGAGTACAGGTGGTCCCCTTCTCCTTCTTCTTGGTAAGAAACATATCCATCCAATCCTCTAGATGAATATCCTTTCTATAATGAGTTTTGGAGGTATTTGAGTTCTTGATCTTGTAGAAATTTTCCAATAATTCCTGAGCCAAAGCCGGAGTCTTCTCCGAATCATTCCAAGTTTCCTTGGGAGGGATGAATTCATCATATATATCGCCCAAAATTGGAGCCCCTGAAATCTTATAGACATCCCACAAACTGATGCCTACTTCTCCATGAGTCAGATGGAAAGAATTGGTTTCTGGGCTCTAGCGGCTGATTAGATCAAGCACAAAGTCATCATTCCTATAGACATATGTCTGCCCAGCCCAGATGGCTTCATATATTGTAGCTCCTTTCAGATCCTCGACAAAATCTGCACAAGTTTGTCACACCCAATATGCCCACATACAAGTTGGCTTCACACCTTCTCCAGGATGGAAGTCCCAACTCTTCTTCCAGCCTTTGGATTGATCCATATGAGAATTTCGGAATATTGAACGATAACAATGTGGTTGCAGCTCAGGATTACGAGTTTTCAGATCTGGGGCACAATGGCTATGATGCATTATGCAGGCCTTCTCCACTATTCTAGCATTAACAAATGATCCTCCAATTGAGACATTTTCTGAAGAAAAATTGGTGTAAGTCTGAAACCAATAATGCGGGAGATAGTTCTTTGTCTCTGGAACATTGACTTCTTGCAGATGACCATGCCCATATAGAGGTAGGTAAATACTTTGTGGGAAATTAAGATGATACTTTTTCAAGTACTTGGCCAAATCTAAGAGAGTTTTGTCGCAGATATTGTAATAATCATGTCCAACGATGGTCATCATGTCATCAATCTGCTTGCTAGCCAGCTCAGTAGCCGTTCCAATTCTTCTGGGAGTCATTGAATCTGCACAAAGGTCGAATAATTAAATCTTAAGTAAGTTAAGTTTTCATAAAATTTGTGAATAAATTCGAAAAAATGTCTAAGGCATTATGTCATGCAATTCCAATGTTGGTGCGCAAGTCTAATTTGGTTGCGCAAGTATGGGTGCGTAAGTATCACCGCACAAGTCCAAATACCTCTGCAGAAGTGCGACACAAAGAAGCAATGAACCGCAGACATCAGAACCTGTGTGAATGAGAGCCCACTTGTGCAAAAAGAGCTAAGTGCTTTGAAATCTAGGTGTTTTTCACGAGAGTGCCACCCATATTTATAGGTAAGGCCATAGCTCTGCATGCAGAACCCTGCACGTCTCGCACCTGCGCGCCGCTACCTGCGCGCTCAACACCTACGCGCCCAAATTTACTTGGTTTTCTCCTTTACCTCAGAGTCAAATCCTCTTTCCTTTTTTTGGATCCAACTCTAAGGGGGGACTTTTGTTGAAGATCCTTTCCGTAACAGAGTCTAACAAATGAAAAAGGGGAATAAATTAAGCACAAAGAGATTCATCCTTTGAAGAAACATAAAAAATTGACAAAGTCACAAACAAAGATTTCTTTAAGCATGGACCGCACAAGTTTCACCATGGTCACGGAATTATACTTTCGTGCCACATATTGGTTGCACAGGTGACTTGCGTGCCCTATTTTATTTTCTCCCAAGGTCCTCAATGGACTATAAATACCCCTTGTGGGCCCCCCATTTCGAGGACGAAAAAAATCGAAAAGTTAGATTTAAGCTCTCAGCGCCCTAGTCTCTACTTGAAGTCTTCCGAACACTTCTAAGGTAATTTATTACCTATAATGGAAGATCTAAAAAGGGGGAATAAGGCCTAAGTGTTGAAATTCGTTAACACTTGCATGCCTAAGTATCTAACCCTTAAGGAAAATGAAGACACTTGCACGCCACCTTATCCCTTCAAAAGAACTTGCGCACCACCCTTTTGGAAGCCTTTAGAGATAATACTAAGGTCTCGAGCCAAGACTCACCCAAGTATTACCCTATTAATTAACCATCACCCAAGTACACCCATGTCGCGCAAGTATACTTGTGTGACCAGGACTTGCGCGCCCAAATAGGACTTGCGTGCCTGCCTCTTTTTGGGTGCCCCTCCTGCCTATTCAACTCTTTTCTTCAAATCCACCTCTCCTCTTTAAGGTTTAGCCTTCAAAACCTTATTCAAAGCCATTTTTGGCATGGTTACTTTGTTGGATTCCTTATCCTAAAGGAATTCTATGGAAAATCTCTCAAAACCTAGTGATTTACATATCTTTATGTCACTATGGTTAGAAATTTCCTCCATTAAACTTCATCCTTTAAGATGAGAAGATCTTTAATCTGGGTCTCCTTTTCAGGAGTAAGCCCCAATCCAAGTTCCCTAATCTGGGAATCCTCCTTTGGAGTAAGTCCCAATCATAATTTTATTTAACCTGGGACTCCTTTTCAGGAGTAAGCCCGAGTCCAAGTTCCCTAATTTGGGAATCCTCCTTAGGAGTAAGTCCCAATCATAATTTTCATTAACTTAGGTCTCCTTATCAGGAGTAAGTACCAAGTCTCAAGTTCCCAAATCTAGGCCTCCTTTTTAGGAGTAATCCCCAGATCACAAGTTCCCCTTTACCTGGGCCTCCTTTTCAGGAATAAGCCCTAGTCTTAATTTCTTTTGATCCGGGCTTCCTTCTTAGGAGTAAGCCCCATTCATAATTTCTTTTGATTTGGGATTCCTTCTCCAGAATAAAACCCAATCATAATTCCCCTATAATTTGGGCATCCTTATTAGGAGTAATCCCTAAGTTAAGTATCCAAATCTCCATAAAGCACATATACCTTTATGGGCCTTGTTCCTGGGTTTCTTCCCTGAAGTAAATCCCAATCCTCATCTATCTTGGGCAGTCATACATACATAAGCCCTACATCATTTCTTATGATTGCATCTTTCATGGAACAATCGTCAGGTTTTATTGATACCTCTGGTTTCTCACATCGAGCATGACTCACATGAGTTTAGAGTGTAAAAGTAATTTTGACATCTTTCCTTGGGCCACCAATCATGCATAAACTTCATATTTCTTCACTTGAACTATGTGGGTTTTGATTCCTTTTCTAATAAGGATATGTAGGTATCCCATCTACGGGTATGATCCAAACTCTGAAATAATCCATGTCCTTCTGAGCGACAATAAAATTCAAGTGACCCACTGAGTGGCTTTAAAACCAGCATGGTTATCATAATGACTAAGAGATTTCTATATAATGTGTTGAAGGATACCATTGACTAAGAATCTCTAACAAATACTAATGATTATCTATCAATGAAGAACCTAAAATACATATAAATGATTCTCTAAATTTCATACATATTAATCATTGATTGTTAGATCTAAAGGAAATCTCATTTTTATACTTGGTAATTTAACAAGGATTCACAAACATAACTAAAATCTATAAGAGAGTCCCCGAGTAGACAATAATTCCCCCCAAAAAGGTGTGATGAGTCCGACCTCCCATCCTCTCGACCAATACAAATTATTTAACCTCATCGGTCCACAACTAATGAGCACCTACCTTTGGAAAGTAGGTCCAAATGGATATAGAATCATTGGTTGTTTCCAGTTCTATGAATAAACCCATTAGAAACCGATTGGAATATTTGAACCATAAAAAAACAAGGTCATTCACATTTCTAGAAGAAACAAGGTAATGAATCTCAAATATGAAAACCAAAACCTAAAATATCAGATGAAGAAGATAAAGAAATATCACAATGAATTCTAAAAGATAAAGTTGATTTTGAAAAATCTCATGAAGAATTGCTATTTTTTTCTAAAATCTTGTTGTATTTCATACTTAGATAAACTTATGAAATCCTTGATCTTGAATGAATTACTATTTAATCTAATACTTTTGTTTAAATATTCTTAAATTTTTTTATGGATGATCAGTTAATTCACCATATTATATTTTTTTGTACAATTCCTTTTCAATTCTCTAACATTTCAAGAAATTCAAAAAATTTCCCCAATAATATTTGAAAATAAAAAAGGGGGAGATATTTATACAAATGGATACTTCCTGTAGTAAGGGGTAGTTATTCTAAAAAGGGGAAGAATTTTATTTCTTAAGGAGAGATATCACTTTAAAGGGATTTTACTATATTCATTACTTTATCAAATGTATCCAGAATACATATATACTTAGGGGGAGTAAAGAATCAAGTTTTATTTCTAAATAAGAAGTTTATTAAAGTCAAGGATAATAAGTTTTTAAAGTTTTATTTAATTTAATATTTAGGGTTTGTGCTTTCCAAAAAACGGGAGACTATTGAGTCAGAAGTCTTACTTATAACTTTTCTATTCTTTTTTTTGGAAATCACAAAAAAATTATTTATACTTACTTTACTAACCTTCTTTATCCAAAGTGTTTTACTTGTTTTTTTATAAAACAAATATTTTACCATGCTTAGAATAATTTCTAAAGTATTAAGATTTATAAACTCATGTTTCCTACATATGATAATCGTAATGGTCATGAATTTGATATATTTTGACTCACCTTTTTATCAGTATAAATGAAAGAATTTGTTATATTGAACTAAAAAAGTCTTCATCATCAGAATAACACCAATACTGAATAAATCATATTGAACATGTTTACAATAATCTTATTAATACTTTTAAGGAGGTACATTAAACTTACCTTTTGTTTATAATCTAAATATGGAAAACTGATTTCTAATCTAAGGAATACCTTTTACACTGAAAATGGTGTATATAAATATGAAATTGAACCTTATTTTATAACAAATTGATTTTTTACAGGTATCCAAGTTGTTTCAGAAAATATAGAGAAATATGACCATTGGGAAGGAAATATGACCGTTGGAAATTTTCCTATAAATACCCGGTCATTCAAAGAGTTTGCTACTGGTTGATTTCATTTGAAAATTTATCTTATGTGAGAGATCTAAAGATCACAAGCATTAATATATTTTTCTTAGTTGTTGTAATCATTTAGAGTATTAAGTTTTTTCAATCATTATGTCTGATTTTGTGAATGTGATTGAGGGTTTCTAGGGATAGAAATATAGAGGATCCAATCACCATATTGATTGAGGGCTTACAGGGATAGCAAAACAGATCAGATCATTATATCTAGGGAAGATGAGGATAGTGTGACAGAACCGACCATTGTATCAATGAATTTTCTTTCCAAGTAAAGACATAATTTCTTGTAAGTATAAAATAATGGAACTTTATACAAGGTTGTTATATATCCTTATCTTTGGGATAAAACAATTATATTTAATTTTTTTACTTATATATTTAAAGTTATAAATCCCACTATGCATATTCATAATTATTTTATCATAATGTCCTTTGAATAGAATAAAAACATTAATATAATTTAATTTGTTGTAATTCGAATTATATACCATGTTTAAACATAGTTTCTTTGATTATGATATTTTTTTAATTACTATATATTTGGGATTATAATATCTGTGGTTAAAATTCTATACTATTTAATAGAATTGTACCTGGTTATGATTAATTTGTATACTCTAATAATATATTAATCAACCTGAATATGATAACATGATATATGGACTTAGGTCCAAGTCTGATTAATTACTTAAGAGAATTTTTGAATTTTTTTAGCTTAATTTTTTAAGCTAAATTATTTATTATTAATGGAAAGATTGATTTAATATAAAATTCACCCATATTTTATCAACTCAAGCTATAAGAGATCATTTGATCCAACAAACTTTTCACTACCTTCATGTTCGATGACAGGAACTCTGCTCATAACTCCTTCTAGAAGTTATCCCACGAAACTTATGTCTCATTTCACTCACCCAGATACAATTACTATCACTAACATGCATTTCCTCGAATTTGAATAGCTGAAAATGGGACCCAGTACTCTGTTGGGTCCCATATCAAAACTAACGAAAATATCAAGCTCCTCCAACCAATGCTCTATCTCCAGACTAGAGACACTACCCTCATACTTCACCAAAGCTTGCCGTTGGAAGGAATGAAATGTCCTCTACCACTAATCCTCCTACTCAACTAGGTCGACCCTCCGACAGTTAATTGGATAAGCTTATTGGATCACACCATCCCAAACCACACACAAACGACATACATGATCCATAATTGAAAATGGAAACAAGGATTTCCTAAGATTAGTAGTATGAAAACTTTTATCAATATTAATTTAAATTCATTTTAACTTCCCAAGATCACCTAATTAAAATAATAAAACAAGCAATCATGATGTATATACCTATCCTAGGTCTCTACCCTGCAATTGAAATCACCTCACTTTGTCATTTGGTTGGCTATGATTCCTTACATCAGATCATGGGTCCCCCTAAAATCCCATGTCCTAGATGGTCTTCCCTAGCCCACGTCACACACCAAGATCAGCTGACACTATTTCCCTACCTACCCATGAAATCCTCACACTACCTAAATCCAAAATCTACCCTATCTGTCAAACTTGCCTTTAATACCACTATTTCATGACCCTCTCCCTCCAAAGGTAACCCTCCCAGGTTGGAAATAAAGGAAGAGAGATAATGACCCACGAGTCCCACCTTTAATATTCCATGATTTGGTGACTAGATTAAAGGGTATAAGAATCTCACATATAGAAGGCATTACCCTAAAATATGACATAGGATTAGGATATAGGATATCATCCATCAAGAAACTTCATGAAATAATATGAAATAAAGGAAACCAAAACCATCCCACAATGCATGTATAATGTAAACAATACAAAGAGCCTCCAAATAAATACTCAAAAGAAAATCATAAGGTAGTAGCGCAGTAAAAACCCCATGGTTTAAGCTAGAAATGTCCAGCACGTTCTATGAAATCCTTCCAAAAACCTAAAAAATAGTTTGTATATATGTAGGATGATCATACATGTATAGTCTGTAGGATCACTCCCAAAGTATCTCATGAACATGTGAAAAAAGAATACTAATGCACCAATGAGAAAATATAAGAACCAACAACACCAAAATAGGTCAACTAACCAATCCCATACTTATCAAGGCACACTCACCAAATAACATATCCAATTATAGTAACATAATAAGAATCACATTGATAAAAGGCACCCCACACCACTTTTCCACCAGTGTGCTGCTCTCACACCCCAACTTTGTACGTCCTGGCACTCCTATCACTTACGTGTAATCCTACCTGCATACAATTAGGCCATCACATCACATATCTTCTGAAGAAACATGAGCCATGTCATTACATATTACCTGCAGACACCCGGTCCGTCAAATCACATCTCACCCACTAACACCTAGTCCATCACATCACAACCATAACCATAACCAGTATAGTAGATTATCATAAACATGAAGGAAATAAACCTCATTCCATCCTCCCACCATGCATGACCCCACCATGAACCACCTCTTTATCTCATCAAACATCACCATTAGTGCACTTTAAACTTTTGAACATCATAACATGTGCATATCAAACTCACCAGGAAGAGAGAGAAGAGAATAGGGGGTAGAGTATAAGGAAATGAACTTAAAACATAACATAATATTGAGTTAAGTAAATAATTTTAATTTCTATCACATTGAGAATCTTTTTAGGTTTAGAGTTTTAGATAATTAGGCTATAAGTCACACATAATAAAACCATAAAATAAAAAATGGACACTTGCGATCATTATTCATTTTTTCTACCATATAAAACTTTAAAAAATAAAATATTATCTATTTTATAAAATCTATTCATGACTATCAACATGAATTATTCCAATCCTTTACTCATCCTTAAGTCCTATGAAAAACATTAAAAAATGTGGGATGAGCGTAAAAATATTAGTGAGGGGAGTATAAAGGAGGAAACCATTATTTCATTGATAAAAATTAAAAAATTATGAAAACTTTAACATAAATTAATACTTTTCACCCTAATAAGTAGTAAGTATTTTCCTTTGATAATAAGATCATTTTCCAATAGGGTGTAACTCAGTGGTAGCTACCCCTGTAGGTCTTGGTGAGGTCTCGAGTTCGAGTCTTCCTAAGTTCATCCTTGTACTCTCAGTGGCATGATTTTCTTTATACTGTATCCCCTTCCCCGAATAAACCGAGGCTTCATCCTCAACTTTTAATAAGCTCATTTCATACCTTTTATATAATCACAATATTACCATAAAACCCATAACAATCAAATAAAGGAAACTTGGAACATCATTATACTTTTCAATATTATAAATGGAATAACTATACATTATAATTCCATACACACTCTTACAAATGGAATAGCCATATGACTGACTTCTATACCCAATGAATTGGAGGGCTATCATAGACCCACCCGTTGTTGGTTTATCATGGAACAAACCATCATTGGTTTATTACGAAACCACCCATAACATGTCCAAGTATCATTATATAATAAAAAAACATAAAATATTGAAATTTTTAACATTTCAATCATAAATTTTCATTTTCAATCATAATAAAACATTTCAAGATATTAAAATAATCAATCCATTTTCAAAACCTAAAGAAAAATCCAAAAGAAAAAGAGGGGTTTCATTTTCTTTTCAAAAAAACATGGAGGATTTTAAAGGAATAAAAATATAAAAATATACATAAAGTGTACTTTATAGTCCTTTTATATCCATATAAATAAATATTTAAAATAATATTAATAATATTGACAAGAGGAAAGGATTACATCTTTAAACACTCAAAGCATCCCATACAAATTTGAAAATTTAAATTATAATAACCATGATGAAATAAAATTTAAAAAGATATTAAATGACATGAGAATAGATAAAATATGGATATTTAATGTCAAAGGAGATTTATATACACTTTATAAAATAATAAATGTGCATATCTTCAAGAAATGTTTCAATAGACGGAGATTGAGACGAAATCTCTTACCTTGGGTATGAATTATCTTGTGTGTTTGTACATTCCTAAATAATGAAATGATATTAATTATATAATTTATTTAGAAATTTTTTCAAGTTTATTTTTACTTTTATTTCACTTATTACAATGTTTTATACAAATACTTAAACAATTAAGTTTATATCGGGTGTTTTGACCATATTCGGTTTATGTGTCAAAATGACTTTGGTAGGTCAACTATGGTCAAAGGGATTATTATATGAACATATACAGAATAATAATAATAACCTAATTATAATATATATATATATACATAAATTAAACTTTTAAAACCAATAATTAAATATGGTTATGAAAAATGAACCAATGTTACAATCATGGAGATGGTAGGTCGTACGTACACATGAGTAACGTTCTCATTTTTCAATGATCTTTATAGAAAGATGGTAAGTTACAATTTATCTTTCAATAGTGATAATTATATAATATATAACATATTATTTAATCATATATACTTATATATATAATTTTGGTGATGTAAAAGGAATCAAAATGCTTTGAGGAGGTGGTAGTCCACACGTCCATGAATGACATTATCACTTTTTTAGTGTGTGAAAAAGTGTTAAATAAAATGATTTGTTATATTTATAGAAAGTTAATTATGTAATTAATATAATATATACGTTATTTATGTCACATATATTTAATTAAACCCATCCTTAATATGTTCCATGTAGTGTGCGAACGTATCACTTCACTTCGAGGAGGCAGTAGTCCACACTTCTACAAACAATGTTATTGTATTTAAAAAAAATGGAATTCATAAAAGAATGTGTTATAAAATTATTAAATAAGAATAAATAAATAAAAAATATCATATATATAATATATAAATATATATTCCATAATAATTCTGAACCATAAAAGGTGGTAAAGGAAAAATGAACAACATCGTTTCGTGAGGCGGTAGTTCACCATACGCAAGAACGGTAAGTTTGTTACGCATTAGATGGATGTGTGTGCAAGTGTAGGTAAAAATATTATCATAAAAAACTATATTATATTGAGGATAATTATTTTATTATTTATTCATGGAATATGAATATTTTAGGTAGTGGATAATGAAAATAAAATAAAAGAGCTTGAGGAAGGGTGTTACCTCTTATCCAGGTAACTCCTTTTGGTTTACGCCATAGGGCTTCCTTGGATGGATTTGAAACCAAGGTGATAATTTTAGGATGAGTCAAGGTATACTAAGAATCTATTTTGTTAGATTGTTTTCAAGACAAAGTGGCTTTATAGTTGTGAGGAAGTGGGAGGGGTGAGTGCAATTTCATAGTGGAGGAGGAGTGACACTCTTGTAAATTTTTGAAAAGGGAATTCCATCCAAATTTTCCCATGTAAAGTGGACCCAATAAAGGTAAAAATTAAATAAAAGGGAGTATAGGGTATAAATATTTCCATAAAATTAATTTTTTAGAAGTTTATAGGTCATTTGATCCCTTAAGTTTAAGTTTTAGTCCATTTTAAGCTAATTTTTCCCTTAATTGTTATAATTAATTTTAATCACTTTCACTAATATTTTTGGTCAAAAAATAAGTTGAACTTATTATAAATTATAAATTATTATGATTCCAAATATGGAATCCCATTTTCTAAATTTCAATCACATAATTGGTAGGAATTAATTTAAATTTAGTCCTGCATACAGGACGACAATACAAATTTTTAAAGTAAAAATGCTCAAAAATTTACTAAGTTTTTATATGCAATTTCTAAGTAAAATTGATTAAAATGACCTAAATTTTTTTAAATGATATAAAAATTATCTAATTATACTTTAAAACCAATGAAAAACATTATTTAACTATAGAGGTAAATTGGATGAAAAAGAAGTTTTGAACTAAAATTTAGTATTATTCACTACTCATCAAAATATGAAGGTTCTTAGAAAAATACCAAAAATACACCCAAAGTAAATTTTCATATCACAATTTCAAAAATTAATTTTTTTTATATGAAAATTATAAAATTTTCAAAAAATATATTTAAAATGGGTTCATCGTTAAAAGGTAATAAAACTACATTTTAAAAATATAGAGATTTTTATGCTTAATATTGGATATATTCTTATTTTAAGCCTATAAATCTTATTAGATGAATGTAAAAACATCTAATAAAAATTTGTAAACATAATATAGCTAGTCTTATTTATTTACACTAACATAATGGCTAGGTGATAACTACCACTAAAAATAATAATATTAATAATATATTATTTTTCAGTATAACTCAGTCTTGCATGCAACATAAGATTTCGGAGAAACTCATTGTTGTGTGTTGGGTATACTGTCAAACAAAGAATACCCTTTAAGGTAAAATTACCATTTAATTCATACATATTCATAAATATTAAAAGGTATTATTCTATAATCACCTGAGATGTTATATCCTTCTCCTCTTTTGGAAATTGCATCCTCACAATTTTATTCACTTATCAAATAAGTGGAGATATTTTTCCCTCATAGAATTTTAAGATTTCAATGTTTCATTTTTAACCATATGAATTTTCCATAAAACCTTAACCTGGTGAATTATCTTATTCCACAAAACTTGATCTCTGTGGTAATGAAACTGAACCGGTTGTTCCTCATAAGAAAGATTATCTCCTAACTCAATTACTTTAGTACTTAAAACATGAGATGAGTCCGATACATACTTCCTTAACATTGAAACATGGAATTTTTTGTGTACCTAAGATAAAATAGAAGTTAATTCCACTTGGTAGGAAAATGTTACAACTTTATCTGGGATTTCATACGGTCCAACGAACCGTGGACTCAGCTTCCCCTTCTTACCAAAACACATTACACTTTTCCATGCAGAAAATTTTAAAAAGAAATGATCAACTAACTTTAAAGAAAGATCTTTTCTACGATTTTCTGCATAAATATTCTACCAGATATGAACTATCCTCATGTGTTGATGAATCAACTAAACTTTCTATATTGTTTCCTCTACCAAATTTGGTCCCATTAACTTCCTTTCTCCTACATCATCCCAAAAAGATGATGTTCGACACCGCTTTCCATATAATATCTTGAAATGTTCCATAAGTATATTGGAATCAAAACTATTATTGTAAGAAAACTCAACCAAAGAAAGATATCGATCCCAACTTCCCTGGTAATCCATTGATAAAGAACAAAGCATAGCTTCCAAGTTCTGAATCGACCAATCAGACCATCCATCTGATTAAGGATGAAAATCTATGTACTAAAATTTAATTTTGTACCCAAAAACTTTTGAATTCCTTTAATTTTTTTTATGTGAACCTAGGATCATAGTTTGATACAATGGAGAGAGGAATTCCAAGTAATCTCATAATATCTTTTAGATACAGTCTATAAATATTATATAAAGACATTGTATCTCAAATGGGAAGGGAATGTGTTGGTTTAGTTAATCAATCAATTATTACCTTGATAATTCTTTTGAAATACCACCACAAAATCTATTGATATATTCTCCAATTTCCACTCCAGCACTAGTAAAGGTTGAATCATCCCCTTAGGTAATTGTATCTCTTATTTAACCCAATGACAAGTAAAATAGTTCACGGTAAAGTCAGTAATTTCTCTTTTCATTCCATCCCACCACTAATATTCCCGAAGATCTCTATACATCTTAGTGCTACCCAGATGAATGGAAAACAAAGAACTATGAGCTTTAGTCAAAAAATATTTAATAAAATATGAATCATAAGGCACACATAATCTTTTAACTAATCATAAAACACCTTCTTCATCAATATTAATATCAGGAAACTTACTATTCTTAAAGGATTCTCCCTTTTCCAGTAAATATTGATCCACCTTATAAGCTATATTAATTATTTTTGATAAAGTTGACTTCACTGAAACCTAAAAAAAAATAGTATATCCCTACATCCATAACTTCTAGTACAAAATTTATCAAATCATTAACCAATGAGTCACATTACAAATGCAACATGGTTAATGTAGCATTACTTTTTTTGACTCAAAGAATCGACCACCTTGTTTGATTTTCCAAGATGATAATGAATCGAGAAATCATAATCCTTGATTAGTTCCAACCATATCCTCTATATCAAGTTTAATCATTTATAAGTAAATATATACTTCAAAATTTTTTGATCAGAATATATTTCACACTTCGCTTCATACAAATGACGCCTCTAAATTTTTAATGAAAAAATAGCAGCTAATTCCAAATCATGTGTAGGGTAATTTAACTCATGAGTTTTCAAATGATGTGAGGCATAAAAAATTAACTTTTCATTCTACATCACAAAAAAACCAAGTCCTTTTACTTAATCATCACTGTATATGAATAATTCACCATTTATGGAAGGTAGGTTCAAAATTAGAGCATTGACTAGTCTTCTTTTCAGTTCTAAAAAATAAACATCACATTATCCGGTCCAAATGAACTTAACTACTTTTTGAGTCAACCTAGTTAGTGGGCTAGAAAACCGAGAAATTTTTTCAACAAAACGTCGATAATAACCCTCTAATCCAAGAAAATTATGAATCTCAGTAACATTGGTAAGTCTTGGAAACTCTTCAATAACTTTTGTTTTAGAAGGGTCAAAAATTATGCCATATTTAGCAACAATATGTCCAAGGAATAATTTTTTTCAAACAAAATTCACTATTTCTAAAATATCCATATATTTTATTTTCTTTTAAATTTTTTAAAATAATCCTTAAGTTACTTTCAGGTTCCTCATGGTTTTTAGAATATACCAAAATATCATCTATGAACACAACCACAAACTGATCCAAAAACTGATAGAAGACTCTATTCATAAGAATCATAAATATAACAGGTGCATTAGATAAACCAAAGGAAATAACTATAAACTCATAATGACCATATCTTGTCTAAAACACAGTCTTTGGAATATCGTCCCCCTTCAACCTCAGATCATTCTTTGAAAAACACTGATCAAGCTGGAGCAGATCAAACAAATCATCGATATGAGGAAAAAGATACTTATTCTTAATGGTGATGTTATTAAAGGCTTTATAATAAATGAAAAGTCTCATGGAACCATATTTCTTTTTCACAAATAAAATAGAATCACTTCATGGTGATGTACAAGGTCAAATGAAACCTTTATCAAGTAATTCTTGCAACTGGTTTTTTAATTCTAAAAGTTCTACTTAAGCCATTATATAGGGGGGTTTAGAAATAGGATTATCATTATGCATTAAATCATTAGTAAATTCAACTTCCCAATCAAAAACAACACCAAAAAATTCATCAGGAAAAACATCCGTAAATTCATTTACTATTAGGATGTCACTAATCAAAACTAATTCCTTCTTTTCAACAATATGAGCTAGATAAATGTCACTACCATATTTAATCAATTTCTCATCTTCTTATTATGTTATCAAAGGTATTAAATCATTGAATAAAACTATATTATATTTTCAATATATTTTTATACGATAAACTAAAATATAATCCATAAAAAAATTGATATCAAACTCCACTATGATTATCTCAACAAGATTTGTAGGAAATAACATCCCACTAATGACAATATAAAGATTATTATAAATATTGGTTACTCTAATACTTCCACCCATATTTTTTACCAAAAGTTTTATCATACTTTCATGTGGTGATATTTTCAAATTTCAAAAAAATTTCTCTAAAATGAAAGAATGAGAAGATCCATAATTAAATAGGGTATTAGAATAATTAAAAAACACAAGTAACATACTTATAACTACTTAATTTGATAGAAAAACATCAACTTAAGTAGTAAAAAAAAACCTTGCTGCAACATTATATTTCTGATTATGAAGATTTACATCCTATACAACTAACTTCGAACATGAATTAGTATAATAACCCTTCTCATTACAGCTAAAAAATCTTACCTTTAGATGGCTATCAGTTAACACATTCTTTGATTCCTTGGGATTCTTTTCCTTTCATTCACAGGACATGTGGAAAAAATTTCCACATTAGTAACACTTAACTATCTTAATAAAATATTCTCTAGGGTTCTTTTTACCACCCTTATCACAATATGGGAATTTGGATTTCTTACCTCCAAACTTATTTGATGAATTATTTACCATTGCCTTTAAACTGGACCTCTTATTTTTCTTGATTTCATGGGACACATGATAATTAAAAAACTCCATTTCTACATTCTCAATGCATCAAAAAGGTTTCTCATAGCTCTTGAACTCTCAATAATCCAATTCCCTTTGATATTGACGAGTCGTTCCACCGAAGTTATGTTATCGGTGTCTCAAATTATAATTAACCTAACAAGTATAACACCAGTAGGGATCGATCCAAAGGGAACTTTAAGAGGTTACTCTTATCTTGTTTCTACTTTGTTTTTATATTTATTTTAGTGAAGGCTGCTAAATTTAGAGTCGATTTTTTTGGTTGTTTATAGGTACAAAAAGAACAATTGGTTTTTAAGTTTCTTTTAACAAAGTAATTGCTAGAATGAAATAAAAGATGGGAAATTTGGTTTTGATGCAAATAAAAATAATAATGCATTGGGGTTATGGATTTGTGATAAGTTTATTATTAAATTAAATTGCTTATGAGGTTGTGCTGTTCATGATAATCCAACACTCTGGATTAAAATTTGTAATTAAGTTTCCTTGGTTCGGATCACTTAATATTAAGAGCTGAAGTAACCAACTCCTTGGTCTGGAAGTTAATTTTTAACAGATATTTATTTGGATTAGTCCATTTTGAGCCGATGAATCCTTTCAATGGTCATGAAATTATTCATTGTTATTCTTCTTTTGAATCCCTGAAGATTCTGCCCTTGGTCCAATACAAAATTTTCAGTGATAATATGAAGTGATTTAAGAAGAATACGAAGAGATTATTAAAACAAAAAATTCACAAAAACTTAATTCAAATTACAACTCATCAGTCTGCACAACCCCAACACACTGGGTGTTTAGTTACACATATTGAAAATGACAGACACAAAATTATTAATACCTGAGGAAATCGTGCTTGGAATTTTGAGGTAGAAACGATTCTTCAGTAGAAGAACAACGATATTACGATGGTAGAACATCTCTCCTTCGGAACATCATCCCTTTTTCCCCACACCACACCTAAATCTACGCTTATCAACTCCTTGGTTCGGAGGCCAAGGCCTCTTTTTATAGAAAAAATAAGTACACGGCGTGTATAGAAATACACGTCGTGTACTTTCATCAACGTGCTTTTGGCTTCCTTTTCTTCGCTGGTAGGCAGAATAAGACACCGTCTTTGACTTTGAACAAGGTGCTTCCTAGTAGGTGAGTGTACACGGCATGTATCTCCACCATACACAACGTGTAGTATCAAAATTTTTCCACCAAACCCTTCTAGAATAGCAGACATGATGTGTAGAAATGGAACATGACGTGTCTCCTTCAGCGGCCACATGGGTGTGTAGACTCTTCTCTGCCACCAACCACTTCTAGAATGTCATACATGGCATGTAATGCCACCCCACACGGCGTGTAGTGTCTGGCTGGTGACTTGGGCATGTACTCCCCCCTTTGATCTGTGTCCCTGTCTGAATATACACGGCGTGTATTAAAGTACACGCCGTGTAGTTGCAAAATTTTCACAGAATTCCCTTGATTTGTGTATTTGGATATAAAACTCCTAAAAATAGACAGGGTCACCAAAATCAACGTATTTTTCCTATAAGAATTATGTATTTGGTGAAAACTTGTTTTTATTATTAATAAAGTGTATGAAAATTCATACACAAATTGGGTTCATCAAACTCCCCCATACTTAGTCCTTTTCTCGCCCTCAAGAAAATCTCAACATCTAATTATCAGAGTCTATACTTTAAAAGGAAGAACTCCAGTTAATCATAATTGTAAATAATAAGTTACAGGAGAAAATTCCAAAAATAATACACAATAGTTTTAATTCTGAATATATTCTAATCATGCTTCAAATACAATTCAATTAACTATTGTCATCCTCTTCTAACACATGCTTCAACCTTTCAAAAACAAGAAAGCCACTTGATGATCTACCTCACCAATAAAGAACTCAACACTTGAGAATTTTTAAATAAAAAGTTTTGCTCAATCAAATAAATATAAACTCTATCCATAGGTTTGCAAGAATTCTAAGTTCTCCACTTTAGAAAATTTAACTTACAGAAATCATGAGGGATTTCTGAATAGGATTAGATGTTTCTGTGGCTAAAGGTTGGTAGGTAAATATGTGAAAAATAATTCTAAGGCTTGAAAAAGGAGGCTAAATTCTTAAATAACAATGCATTATATTAAAAATTAAACTCAATGTAAAAATTTCCTCAACAAGCTTAATCAAATGATATCATCACCACCATCTCCTTTAGCTGAGTAGTAGTCACAAACCAGTAAGTGTGTATAAGGTCCCTTTGTTTTTACCATTTTTTCCACAAAGGGAACCCTTCTGAATTTCCAGAATAGGGGTTTGGAACTCTTTTCTTTTCTCCCCAAATGATCAAGAGGCACTCACCCATACTTAATTTCTTTGAAAATTCACAAATTTATGCCATGTGTTTCCAATCCCTTCTTTTAAGCTCAAATGAATAATCATGCAAAATCATAAAATAATTAGGTTAGGAAGGGAAATAAGCTTGTAATATGGATTCCTATTAAGGCTATTCATGGATTCTATGGGCTTTATAAAGACCAGATGTAGGGTAGGCTCAAGATAAAGGGGTTAACAATCTTATGCATCAATCATTTTAACGTAATTCAGAAATTCTTCATGTTTTGAAAAGAAAACTTGCAAATTCTGGAAGTTATGTATATTCTATGAATCTCTCAAGAAAGAGGGTATTGTAAAGAATATGACAAAAGGGTTTAGAATACCTCTCAGGAGTGGGAATAAATAAGAGACAATCAGGTCATGACTTGCAAATAATTGATTAGTCTAATCATTGTAATTATCCAAAGATTAGAAGTTGTAATTTAAATTATATCAGCAATCATTTTAAAACACTTAAGAATCAAAATAAGCATGCAAATTTTTGAAAATTTTTCACTTTCAGTTTCATTATTTAAAAATATAATGAACCAAAATATCTTCACATTGTAAGAAATATATCTTCTAATAATGATGTCTCCTAGATTGATGATAAGGGTGAAGACTAAAGCGGTCAAGAGATATGCCCCCCATACTTAAGAGTGCACGTGGTCCACCAGGTGCCCAAATAGAGGAACAAGGTAAGGTGGGGACACAATAGTGGACCAAACAAAGGGGAAGTAATGAAAGTAGTAATATCAATAAAGAAAAGAAAATAATGGAAAAAGAATACTCCCCTCGTGTCTAGGCAAAGAGAAATGGTAGGTGGTAGAAAAGAGCATCCCAAAATGTGTCAGGGTACCTATTATGGTGGGAGAAAGAAAACAAGGAAAGAATACAAAGAATACACAAGGATGAGAGAGAAAAAAAATATACAATGAAAAGCATATGTCCCAAAACCAGTCATGGGGTCGCCTCAGAAGAGGCATCATCCAGTATAGAATCGGCTGGAAGAGACGGCTCAGGAGCCGTGGAAGCTGGAGGCTCGGACTCGGTGGTGGGATAGGAAGTTGGAGACGTAGGAGGGGCATGCACCAGACTCGGTAAGGGAACCTCAACATCCGCCCTGGACTGGTAGCCGTGGTGGTAGTAGGAGAAATAGCAGCAGGGCCCAAAGTAGATAGCAGAACAGAATCTGTGGCCAGTGCTGTGAATGGTGGTGGAGCAGCAGCAGAAGGTCCAGGAACTGAGGCAGGCGGTGGGGGCAAAGGAATACCCAAATTCTGAACAATAAGGCCTAAAAACTGATCCATGCACTCTTAGAGGCTGTCTATATGAACCAAATGCTCCCCAATACTGTCCTAGCGGCCGACAAGACAAACCAACTGCTGCTCCATCGTGGCTAGGTGGATGGAAAAGGCGAGATCAGCCGAGGGTGCGGGGGTAGGTGGGGCTGGTGGTGGGACAGAAGAAGGAAGGCCAAAAGAAGTGGGGTCAGTAGGAGGTGGGTGAGGTGAAGAATCTAGAGGGGTGGGGAAGGAGGAGCAGGGGCATCAGCCGGGGTAGGAGGGTTAACAGGTGGCTGGGGATGAGCCTGGGCAAGGATATAGGCACCCCCTGCTTCTGGACCAATCCCATGCGAATAAGCATGAGATAGTCCTTCCTCTGGGGAGAACCTAACAATTCATGGGGGTAAAGAAGGCTTGAAAACCCCAAGGTGGTGGGTGAGGCGAGTGGCATAAAACCCTCCATTTAGGTTGCCCTGACGGCCGGTAAACATAGAGTGGAAATAGGAGGCGACTAGATAGGGGAGGTCCGGGTAGCCGTGCCGAATGACACAGGTAAGGATATCCATGTCACAACCAGTCACAATCCCCATATCCTCATGGCTAGGGAAAAGGATGGCATTGAAACACTGGTGGGCGAAGCGAAGGATGAGGTCAGTGATAAGGGTGCACTTCTGGGAAGTAGAGGAATACCGGTGGTTAGGCCCAGCGATATCACACCACATGGTAACGAGCTCAGAGCGGTCAGGTCGGGTAAAGGTAGAAACAGGGGGTGGGGTGATAGGATCGGGGTAGAAGCTGCACCCTCGGCCAAACTAGGTCATGGTGAGGTAGAATCGTCAGCCGCCCAGTCAGAATCGAACCATGGGCTCCATGTCACCAGGTGTCTCTCGGTACTCAGCTCCATCAAACTCGAAATAGGTCGTAAACTCCAAAAATAAATCGCGGAAGATAGGAGTGATAAACTGGAAAATAGCGAGCAGTGGTGTGTGTCCAAGGAGCTCCTCCAAGTCCTCCCAAATACCGAACTACTATGAAATGCTGCTGTTGAGGTATCAACCACTCAACGGTATCGACCAGTGAGAGAAGCGTCGGACCCTGTTATGTGCCAGATCAGTGACTGGGAAGACCATGCATGGGTAAGGAACACCTGAAAGTCCCAGTCCAGGTGTACGTGTAGCAGCAGGAGCTGGCTCTGTGGGTGGATCAACTGTCGGAGGTGAAGGCTCATTAGATGAAGCGGTAGATGTGGGACTAGATGCTGATGAAGATGGCTCAAGTAGAGTGGAAACTGGTGGAGCAGAAATGGAGGTGCTCGGAAGCTCTGTGCTTATAAGAAGAGGTACAACCATGCTAGGCCTAGCCTCTACTGGGGCAGTTGGTGGTGGAAGAATGACCAATGGAGGGAGCTCATAGACCGGTGCATCTGTTTCTCACTGCGTCGGAGGTCGGAGTTGAATTCGTTGAAAAATGGACCCCTCGTCCTTAGTGGCGGAGGCTGGCCGCTTCCCCCAAGAAGGATCACGATCTACCATAACCTGAAAAAGAAAGAAAAAGAAAACAAAAGAGAAAATAAAACAAAACAAAAAAGAAAAAGAAAAAGTGGGAAATAAAAAAATAAAAATACACAGCGTGTACATCCATAGTACATGGCGTGTAGTATAAGCAGAGCAGCAGCCCGTGTTCTCTTGATAAACACACCACGGGAGCAGAAGATAGACCATGTAAAGGTACACGGCGTGTACCAACCATACACGCCATGTGTATACAAAGTGCATGTGGTCGTGTATTGAAAATGACATGGACATTTTTTTATTAGTTCAAAGAATAAAGGACACGCCGTGTAACAGACAAACACGACATGTTCTTTACTCGAGGAACATGGCCGTGTGGGGGCGAGACACGGGAAAACCAAAAGAAATAAGCTACATGACATGTACCAAACATACACGCCGTGTACGAGAACATGGGGTGAGATGCCATGTTATGTGCTACACATGGAGGGGATAAAGGAAATGATATACACGGCGTGTACCAAACATACATGCCATGTACATGAAAATGGCGTGTGAGGCCGTGTGCAAAGGGGTACTCGTGCATGATGGGGAAAAGTACATGGTGTGTACCGAACATACACACCATGTATATTTAAATTTCGAAGTATTTTGTGTGTGGCCAAGTACAGAAGTACACGATGTGTGTTCTTTATTTTGTGGCCATGTACCACATAAACCGAACGGTCAGAAGATCCGAAAACACCCTAAATGTGTCTAAAAATTTGAAATAGAGGGTGTAGAAGGGCGTACCTTGACCTAGGGTCGCAATGAAAGAGAAACCAGAGCTTGAAACGAACCAAAATGACGGATCTAGAAAATGGGGGTTCAGGTTTTGTTTAGGAGAAGAAATGGGAAAAAGGGGAAGAAATGGGGAGCCGCGCGACATGGGCTCAAGCCAGGTGGCCCGCGGCTTCTATAGCCGCGGTACACGGCATGCATGTCTGGACTACAGGCTGTGTATCCCCAATTTTTTTTAAAGAAGAATAAAATATACTATATAATAATTAATATTAATTAATTAAAATAAAAGTAAAATATGTATATATATGTATATACAGAATTAAAAGAAAATAAAACTATACACGTAATGTAGTGGGAAAATACACGCCATGTGTTTAAAAATTGTAAAAAGATAAGTACAACCTTTGGTCCGGTGATCGGGGCGAGGTTCGAACCGGAGATCAACCGTTCCGAACGGAAGCCCTCTACCACTGGAGTGAAGGTTGTACTGCTGCCTATATTTATTATATATATATATTTATTCTATACAGTCTATACACACGGGAAGAAAGAAAAGAACGATGTGTGCTTTTTAATTATATAAGAAGGGGATGAAGTAAGGAGATTATATTAGTTCGAACCTGGGTCTTTTGGATCCAGGGCCGAGACTTTACCAATCCGCCAACTTCATCCGCATGAATTTATTTTATAAGAAAACGGTTTTAAATTTGTAAAGAAAATTATAGCACACACGACGTATATTGAAAGACACGCCGTGTGGTTTTATTAAAAGGGGTAAATGATGGAAATGGGGCGGTTGCCAGGATTCGAACCTGGGTCTTTTGGAACCGGGTTACGATAATGGCCAACTGATCCATCCCCACCATGGGTTTTCTTATAAGAAAATATATATATCTATATAAATTACTACACACTCCGTGTAAGAAAAGGAGAACCCCGTGTTGAAGGTAGGTCGGGAGGATTCGAACCAGGGACGGCTCGGATAAACACCAGTGATGTTACCATCAACACCGACATCATCCCTGGTTATTTATTTGTTATTCTATAGATTTATACTATTAAGATTATAAATTAAAAAGATAAGTACACGTTGTGTATATAAGTGGTATAGGGCATGTAACCTCTGGGTTACCTCCCAGGAAGCGCCTTTGTTTTATGTCGTTGGATCGACCTTCTTACCTTGACTTACCTGAGAGGTGTGGTGGAGATCGCTCCCACTGTATCTTCCATGAGATGGTAATTTTTTAGGCATTGGTTGTTCACCTTGAATGGTTGACCATCCTCCTTAGCAATTTCTACCGCTCCGTGAGGGAATACCTGTATGATATGGAATGGTCCCAACCACCTTGATTTGAGATTTCCTGGGAATAGACGAAGATGAGAGTTGAAGAGGAGTACCTGATCAACAGGTTGAAATGTTTTTCAAGAAATCATCTGATCGTGAATGGCTTTTGTCCTCTCTTTATACAATTTAGAATTATCATACGCCTCCCTTATGATTTCATCGAGTTCCGATAGCTGGAACTTACGTCTCTATGCAGTTGCCTTCAGATCAAAATTTAGGGCTTTGATGGCCCAATATACTTTGTGCTCCATCTCCACAGGCAGATGGCATGGTTTTCCATAGACGAGACGAAATGGTGACAAAGCCAGTGGTGTCTTAAAAGTAGTGCAATAGGCCCACAAAGCGTCGTCAAGCTTTTTGGACCAATCCTTCCATGAGTTATTCACTGTTTTCTCCAAAATTTTTTTGAGCTCATGGTTGGAGAGCTCCACCTATCCACTTGATTGGGGATGGTATAGTGTACCCATGTGATTCTTTACCCCATATTTCGACACCACTCTTTTTATTAATGCGTTATCGAAGTGACTCCCTCTGTCGCAGATCAACACACAAGGAATGCCAAACCTGCTGAAAATGTGCTTTTTTAGAAAGGTCACAACTACCTTAGCTGTGTCATGGACCGTTGAAGTGGCTTCTACCCATTTAGAGATGTAATCAACATAGACAAGGATGTAGGTATGCCCAAAAGAAGGGGGAAATGGTCCCATGAAGTCGATGCCTCATACATCAAAAATCTCGACCTCCAGGATGGGGTGCTGAGGCATCTCGGCTCTTCGTCCCATATTACCTGTACGTTGGCATGGATCACAACGGGCAACGAAGGCTTGGGAATCTTTATGCATGGTGGGCCCGAAAAATCCATATTGCAGAATCTTTGCTTTGGTACGATCCGGTCCATGATGTCCTCCAATGGGTGGGGCATGACAGAATTCCAGGACCCCCTGGACCTCCATCTCTGGGATGAACCGTCGGATCATCCCGTATCCACATGATCAGAATAGGAGTGGGTCTTCCCAGAAGTATCGCTTAACATCAGAGAGGAAAATTTTCTTCTACTGGAAGGAGAGGTCAGGATGGATGGCACCTGTAACTAAATAGTTAGAAATATCAGCAAACCGGGGCCTAGGGGACTCAATAATAGAAAAGAGATGCTCATCAGGAAAATCCTCCCTTATCTCTCGATCCTCCTCTTTCTCCAAGTACGTCAGCTCTAGATGGGATAGATGATCAGCAACCATGTTCTCACTCCCCTTCTTATCTCAGATCTCTAACTCAAATTCCTGTAAGAGGAGGACCCATCGGATCAATCAGGGCTTTGCATCCTTCTTCTTCAACCTATAATTAAGTGCTGCATGGTCAGTATAAACAATAACTTTAGACAACACAAGTTATGAACGAAACCTATCGAAGGCGAATACTACTACCAGCATATCCTTCTCTATAGTGGTTTATTTCAGTTGGGACTCATTGAGTGTCCTGTTGTCATAGTAGATGGGTTGGAAGATTCGGTCCAGCCGCTGACCCAGGACAGCTCCCACCGCATAGTCGCTGGCATCGCACATCACTTCAAATTGTGCCTCCCTGTTTGGGGAAATCATCACTGGAGATTTGACCAGGTGTTGCTTTATATGCTCAAAACCTGAGGTGCATGCCTCAGTGAATTCTAAAATTCCATCCTTTGTCAGGAGATTGGTGAGGGGATGGGCTATCTTTGAGAAGTTGCGGAAAAACCGCCTGTAAAAACCCGCATGGACCAGGAAGATGCGGATGCCTCTAACAAAAGTTGGAATGGAAAGTCATAAAATGACTTCTACATTTTTCCGGATCCACCTATATCCCCTTTTCTGAATTTTTTTGGCCCAGAACTATGCCACTTTGCACCATAAAATGACACTTTTCCCAGTTCGAAACTAGGTTAGTGTTTTCGCATCACTCTAGTACAAGTTATAGGTGCCACAAACAGGTGGTGAATGACTTCCCGTAAATGGAAAAATAATCCATGAAGACCTCCAGGATTTATTCCGCCATGTCGTGAAAAATGTCCAGCATGCATCGCTGGAATGTGGTGGGAGCGTTTCACATACCAAAAGACATCCTGTGGTAGGCAAATGTTCTGTATGGGCAAGTGAAAGTGCTCTTCTCCTAATCTTCTGGGGAAATGGAGATATGATTATAGCTAGAGTAGCAATCTAGGAAGTAGTAATATTCATGCCTAGATAGCCTTTCTAGAATTTGATCCATGAAGGGAAGTGGAAAATGATCTTTCCTTGTGGCGTCGTTCAGTTTCCTGTAATCTACACAGACTCTCCATCACGTGACTATGCGAGTGGGGATGAGCTCGTTCTTGTCATTTGATATCACAGTGATGCCTCCCATCTTAGGGACCACTTGCAGATGACTTACCCATGGGCTATATGATATAGTGTAAATGATTCCTGCATCTAAAAGCTTGATTACCTCTTTCTTTACGACTTCCTTCATAGGAGGGTTCAGACGCTGCTGGGGTTGTCTAGATGGATTTTCTCCTTCTTCGAGTAGCACCTTGTGGGTGAAAATGGTAGGGCTGATACCCTTCAATCTGAACATTCCATACAATTTCCTATTTTCTCCACTCCAAAACTTGAAGAAGTGCATCCTGCTATTCTTGTGATAGTGCTGCACTAAGTATAATGGGAAAAGTATGATGATCCCCCAAATACCCGTACTTTAAGGAAGGTGGGAGAGGTTTTAGTTCTAGTTAAAGTGACTTGAGAATTAAAGGTACCAGTGGTTGTACTTCTTCCCTCTCTAGGATGTCAGTAATGATAGCTCGTTTCCAGTAGTGGCTGCGCCTTCAATGAATTTCAGATCCTCTGGAACCTCATCAGTGGGTATGTCTGGAAAAATCATATCATCTAAAATGGAAGAACATACCAGATCATCTTTGTGTCTACTCAGTTGTTCATCCATGGTAGTCACTCTATAGTAGTCCTCATGTTCAGATAATGATGATTGTTTGATGACCTTTAGATCATTGTAGGAGACTCTTTCATCCCCTACTCGGAAAATCAGCTCCCCTTAGTGCACATCAATCAAGACTTTCCCTGTGGCCAGGAAAGGTCTTTCCAATATAAGAGGTGCCTCCTGATCCTCCTCCATGTCTTGGATAATAAAATATACTGAGAGGATCAATCATCCCACCTTCACGAGCACATCCTCCAGTAGCCTTTTTATATATTTAATGGATCTGTCATCAAGTTGAAGGGCGACTCAAGTAGGCTTCAGATCGTGGAGTCTGAGTTTTTGGAAAACTCCAAATGGCATGAGGTTGACACTGGCTCCTAAGTCGCATAGAGATTTTCTAAATTCACAGGTTCCAATTATACAAGGGATAGTAAAGCTACCTGGATCCTGGAGTTTCAGAGGAATGGAATGTTGTACGACTACAGATCAATCCTTTTTCAGTGATATGGTTCCCAAATCCTCCATCTTCCTTTAATGTGAGAGGATTTCCTTCATGAATTTTGCATATTTGGGCATTTGAGTCAGAGCCTCTACAAATGGGATGTTAATGTGTAACTTTCTGAATACTTCCATGAATTTTCAAAATTGGTGATCCAGATTCCTTTGCTTCATCCTCTCTGGAAAAGGTAATGCAAGATTGATTGGTTTGATGAACTCCTTTCTTTTTCCTGGTTGAGCCTTCGGTGATGGATTTTTGGAAGAAGAGGGGTCTAAAACTGTACCTTTGATGTCAGCAGGGAGTATAGGTGCAGTTGACTGTGCTGGTTCCTTCTGGTGTAGATTCTTTCCACTTCACAGTGTTATGGTATGGGCCTCCTCCTTCGGGTTCTTCTTGGTGTTTCCTGGTAGTGTACCAGGATGCCTCCCTGAGAGCTGATTTTCTAATTGGCTGATTTGGTTCTCAAGGCCTCGAGTAGAAGCCTCCTAGTTCTGAAATCGGGTTTGAGTAGTAGAGATGAATTTCGTCAGAAGATCCTCTAACCTGGAGGTATTCTCTTGCTGAGGTGGCTGTGCAGCTGGTGGAGGTAGTTACTTCATTGGCTACTGCGGGAAAGGGTCTTGATACCCTTGCTGCTGGTAAGGGCCTTGTTAGGGCTCTTGCTGCTGCTGGTACTAGTTCTGATATGGTGGCTGAATATAGCCGGGCAGTCACTGAGGAAGAGGATTCTGCTGCTGTTGGCCCCAGATTGTGTTCTGGTTATCTCTCCATGCCGGGTTCTGGTATTGTTGATACTAGTTAGACCTTCTATTTTTAGAAACATAGCTCACTTCACTCATCAAAGGGTCTGCTGAAGGTCCCGAGAATTCTCCCAAGATGTGGTTTTTACCACAATCACCGCATGCTGGATGGTTCTCCGCATGGATTTGATGTGCGCCCTTGATATTTAATGCGTCGATCTTTTTGGATATTGCATCCAACTGGGCAGCAAGCATGGTAGTAGCATCAATACTATGCATACCTCGTTTTTGGGTCCCCCGATTGGAATTCCACTGGAATCTGTTGGCAGACATATCTTCCAGCAGTTCGAAAAGTTTTTCGGGGGATTTTTTCATTACCATACCTCCAACAGCTGCATCCACCACTGACTTTGTATTTGTTTTTAGTCCTCCGTAGAAGGTTTGGACTTGCATCCAAAGTGGAATTCCGTGGTGTGGACATTTATGTAGCATTTCCTTGAAACATTCCCAGGATTCATACAACGAATCCGAGTCATGCTATTGAAAGTTGTGGATCTCGTTCCGTAGGGTTACCGTCTTTAAAGGTGGAAAATATTTGGACAGAAATGATTGGGCTAGCTCCTCCCAGGTGAGGATGGATCTTTGTGGCTGCCCTTTGATCCAGTCTTTTGCCTTATCTCGTAGAGAGAAAGGGAACAGGCGAAGACACATGTAATCCTTAGAAACTCCATGGTACCTGAATGTATCGAAGATCTCCAAAAAATTGGAGAGATGGGCGTTCGGGTCTTCACTGAGCTGGCCGCCGAATTGTACAGTGTTCTGGATCAGCTGCATGATAGCAGACTTGATCTCGAAGTGCTGGGCCTGTACCGAAGGATGAACGATGCCCGTATCAGCTCTGTGGATCGATGGCAGGCCGTACTCCATGAGAGTATGACGTGGAGGAGGGTGCTAAGGAGGGAGAATCGATAGATATTGTTGGTCCTAAGGGGCGTAGTATGGCCCCTGACCTTGGTTGAAATATGGAATCTACTATGGTTGGAATTATTGGAGCTGCGGCAGGCTATATGTTGGTGCAAGAGGATCTTGATGGTTTCGGTTGTCATCCAAACCTAACTGCTGTCCAGCTCCTTGGACATCAGCTAGATTTCCTTTCTCGTTCTATTCCGTGGTGTTTTTTTGATTTTGTTCAGCCATGAGTGTTCGTTGGTAGCTCAAGGACGTTCGTTCGATCTCCGGGTTAGTTGGGAACAACCCTGATGACTCAGTGTTCTTGGAACACGTGAGGTGGCCACTCATACACTTATGGACCTGCACAAAACAAAAAAAACTACCAAGCATAAATGAGGAAAAAGAAGGATAAAAAGAAATATGATTAAAAAAGAGATTTTTTTTGAATTTCTGATTTTTATTTTCACTAAAATGTAATAAATATTGAATTAAAACAAGAATAAAATAACTTTAGAGGTCCCCGTCAATGGCGCCAAAATTTGACGAGTCGTTCCACTGAAGTTATGTTATCGGTGTCTCAAATTATAATTACCCTAACAAGTATAGCACTAGTAGGGGTCGATCCATAGGGAACTTTAAGAGGTTACTCTTATCTTGTTTCGACTTTGTTTGTATATTTCTTTTAGTGAAGGCTTTTGAATTTAGAGTTGATTTTGTTTGGTTGTTTATAGGTATAAAAAGAACAATTGGTTTTTAAGTTTCTTTTAACAAAGTAATTTCTAGAATGAAAGAAAAGACGGGAAAATTGGTTTTGATGCAAATAAGAATAAGAATGTGTTGGGGTTATGGATTTGTGATAAGTTAATTATTAAATTAAATTTATTATGAGGTTGTGTTGTTCATGATAATCCAACACTCTGGATTAAAATTTGTAATTAAGTTTCCTTGGTCCGAATCACTTAATATTAAGAGCTGAAGTAACTAACTCCTTGGTCTGGAAGTTAATTTTTAACAGATATTTATTTGGCTTAGTCCATTTTGCGCCGACAGATCCTTTCAATGGTCATGAAATTATTCGTCGTTATTCCTCTTTTTAATCCCTGAAGATTCTGCCCTTGGTCCGATACATAATTTTCAGTGATAATATGAAGTAATTTAAGACGAATACGAAGATATTATTAATACAAACACATTCACAACAACTTAATTCAAATTATAACTCATCAGTCTTTACAGCCCCAACACACTGGGTGTTTAGTTACACATACTGAAAATGACATACACAAAATTATTAATACCTGATGAAATCATGCTTGGAATTTTGAGGTATAAAGGATTCTTCGGTAAAAGAACGGTGGTATTACGCCGGTAGAGCTTCTATCCTTTGGAACTTAGTCCCTTTTTCTCCACACCACACCTCAATCTCCACTTCTCAACTCCTTGGTCTGGAGGCCAAGGCCTCTTTTTATAGGAAAAAATAAGTACACGACATGTTTAGAAAGTACACGCCGTGTACTTTTGTCAACACGCTTTTGGATTCCTTTTCTTTGCTGGTAGGCGGCCTAACACGCCCTATTTGACTTTGAACATAGCACCTCCTAGTAGGTTAGTGTACACGGTGTGTATCGCCGCCATACACGGCGTGTAGTATCAAAATTTGGACACCAACCCCTTCTAGAATAGCATACACAACGTGTAGAAATGGAATACGACATGTCTCCTTCAGCGACCACATGGGCGTGTAGACTCTTCTCGGCCACCAACCGCTTCTAGAATGTCATACACGGCGTGTAACACCACCCCACACAACATGTAGTGTCTGGATAGTGACTTGGGCATGTACTCCTCCCTTTGATCCATGTCCCTGTCTGAATGTAGACAACGTGTATAAAAGTACACGCCATGTAGTTTCAAAATTTTCACTGACTTTCCTTGATTTGTGTATTTGGATATAAAACTTCTGAAAATAGACAAGGTCACAAAAATCAATGTATTTTTCCTCTAAGAAGTAGGTATTTGGTGAAAACTTGTTTTTATTGTTAATAAAGTGTATGAAAATGTATACAAAAATTGGGTGCATCAAACTCCCCGATACTTATTCCTTTTCTTTCCCTCAAGAAAATCTCAACATCTAATTATCAGAGTCTATACTTTAAAAGGAAGGACTCTAGTTAATCATAATTGTAAATAATAAGTTACAGGAGAAAATTACAAAATGAATACACAACAGTTTTAATTCTGAAGATATTCTAATCATGCCTCATATATAATTCAATTAACTATTGTTATCCTCTTCTAACACATGTTTCAACCTTTCAAAAACAATAAAGCCACTTGATGATCTACCTCGCCAATAAAGAACTCAAAACTTGATAATTTTTAAATAAAAAGTTTTTCTCAATCAAAGAAATATACACTCTATCCATAGGTTTGCAAGAATTATTAGTTCTCTAATTTATAAAATTTAACTTACAGAAATCACGAGGGATTTCTGAATAGGATCAGATGTTTCTATGGCTAAAGGTTGGTAGGTAAAGATGTGAAAAATAATTCTGAGGCTTGAAAAAGGAGGCTAAATTCTTAAATAACAATGCATGATATTCAAAATTAAACTCAATGTAAAAATGTTCTCAACAAGATTAATCAAACGATCTCATCACCACCATCTCCTTTAGCTGAGTAGGAGTCACAAACCAGCAAGTGTGTATAAGGTCCCTTTGTTTATACCATTTTTTTCACAAAGGGAACCCTTCTGAATTTCCAGAATAGGGGTTTAGAACTCTTTTCTTTTCTCCCCAAATGATCAAGAGGCACTACCCCATATTTAATTTCTTTGACAATTCACAAATTTATGCCATGTGTTTCCAATCCCTTCTTTTAAGCTCAAATGAATAATCATGCAAAATCATAAAAGAATTAGGGTAGGAAGAGAAATAAGCTCGTAATATGGATTCTTATTAAGTCTATTCATGGATTATATGGGCTTTACGAAGATCAGATGTAGGGTAGGCTCAAGATAAAGGGGTTAACAATCTTATGCCTCAATCATTTTAATTTAATTCAAAAATTCTTCATGTTTTCAAAAGAAAACTTGAAAATTCTGGTAGTTATGTATATTCTATGAATCTCTCAAGAAAAAGGGTATTAGAAAGAATATGACAAAAGGGTTTAGAATACCTCTCAGGAGTGGGAATAAATAAAAGACAATCCGGTCATGACTTGCAAATAATTGATTAGTCTAATCGATGTAATTATCCATAGATTACAAGTTGTAATTTAAATTATATCAGCAATCATTTTAAAACACTTAAGAATCAAAATAAGCATGAAATTTTTTGAAATTTTTTCACTTTCAGTTTTATTATTTAAAAATACAATGAACCAAAATATATTCACATTTTAAAAACAATGATTTCTCCTAGATTGATGATAAGGGAGAAGACTAAAGTGGTCGAGAGATATACCCCCCATACTTAAGAGTGCACGTGGTCCACC
Source organism: Viscum album (assembly GCA_963277665.1). NCBI lineage: Eukaryota > Viridiplantae > Streptophyta > Magnoliopsida > Santalales > Viscaceae > Viscum > Viscum album. The sequence goes on from OY728125.1 coordinate 282,293,722, forward strand.
AAGTGCCCAAAAAGAGGAACATGGTAAGGTGGGGACACAATAGTGGACCAGACCGAGGGGAAGTAACGAAAGTAGTAATATCAAGAAAGAAAAGAAAATAATGGAAAAAGAATACTCCCCTCATGTCTAGGTGAAGATAAATGGTAGGTGGTGGAAAAGAGCAACCCAAAACATGACAGGGTACCTATGATGGTGGGAGAAAGAAAACAAGGCAAGCATACAAAGCAGACACAAGGATGAGGGAGAAAAAAATATACAATGAAAAGCATATGTCCCAAAACGAGTCATGGGGTCGCCTTAGAAGAGGAATAATCCAGTACATAATTGGCTGGAAAAGACGGCTTAGGAGCCGTGGAAGCTGGAGGCTCGGACACGGCGGTGGGATGGGAAGCTGGAGACGCAGGAGCGGCAGACACCAGACTCGGTAAGGGAAGCTCAGCATCCCCCCTGGACTGGTAGAAGTGGTGAAGGTAGGAGAAGTAGTAGCAGGGCCCACAGTAAATAGCAGAACGGAATCTGTAGCCAGTGCTATGAATGGCGGTGGAGTAGCAGCAGAAGGGCAAGGAACCGAGGTAGGCAGCGTGGGAAAATGAATACCCAAATGCTGAACAATAAGGCCCAACAACTGCTCCATGCGGTCCTGACGGCTGTCTATACAAACCAAATACTCCCTAATACTGTCCTGGAGGCCGATGAGATGAACCAACTACTGATCCATCGCGGTTAGGCGGATGGAAAAGGCGATATCAACCGAGGGTGTGGGGGTAGGTGGAGATAGTGGTGGGACAGAAGAAGGAAGGACCGAAGAAGTGGGGTCAGTAGGAGGTGGGTGAGGTGAAGAAGCTGGAGGGGGTGGGGAAGGAGGAGCAGGGGCATCAGTCGGGGCAGGAGGGTCAGCAGGTGGCTGGGGACGAGCCTGGGCAAGTATGTAGGCACCCCCTGCTTCTGAACCAATCCCATGTGAATAAGCATGAGATAGTCCATCCACTGGGGAGAACCTAACAAGTCATAGGGTAAAGAAGGCTAAAAAACCCCAAGGTGGTGGACGAGGTGAGTGCCATAAAACCCACCGTTCAGGTTTCCCTAATGACCAGTAAACATAGAGTGGAAATAAGAGGCGGTTAGATAGGGGAGGTCCGGGTAGTCGTGCCTAATGACATAGGTAAGGAGCTCCATGTCACGGCCAGTCACAACCCCCATATCCTCATGGCGGGGGAAAAGGATGGCACTGAAACACCGGTGGGCGAAGCAAAGGATGGGGTCGGTGATAATGGTGCTCTTCTGGGAAGTGGGGGAATACCGATGGTCAGGCCCAGCAATCTCCCGCCACATGGTAACGTGCTCAGAGCACTCGGGTCGGGTAAAGGTAGAAATAGGGGGTGGAGTGATAGGATGGGGGTAGAAGCCGCACCCTCGACCAAACTCGGTCATGGTGAGGGAGAATCATCGGCCACCCAGTCGGAATCGAACCATGGGCACCGCATCACCAGGTGTCTCCCGGTACTCAACTCCATCAAACTCGAAAGAGGCCGCAAACTCCAAAAATAAATCGGGAAAGAAAGGAGTGCTAACCTGGAAAACAGCGAGCAGTGGAGTGTGTCCAAGGAGCTCCTCCAAGTCCTCCCAAATACCGAGCTATTGTGGAATGCTGTTGTCGAGGTATCGACCAATCAACGGTATCAACCGACGAGAGAAGTGTCAGACCCTGTCATGTGCCAGATCGGTGATCGGGAAGACCATGCATGGGTAAGGAACACCTGCAGGTCCCGGTCTAGGTTCAGGTGCAGTAGTAGGATCTGGCTCTATGGGTGGATCATCTGCAGGAGGTGAAGGCTCGATAGATGAAGTGGTAGATGTGGGACCAACTACTGATGAAGATGGAACAAGTAGAGTGGCAACTAGTGGAGCGGAAATGGAGGTGCTGGGAAGCACTATGTTGGTAGGTGGAGGTACATCCATGCTTGGCCCGACCTCTACTGGGGCAGTCGGTGGTGGAAGAATGGCCAATGGAGGGAGCTCGTAGACCGGTTTGTCTGGGTTTGGCTGTGTTAGAGGTTGGAATCGAATCCGCTGAAAAATGTCCCCCTCGCCCTCAGTGGTGGAGGCCAGCTGCTTCCCCTGAGTAGGATCGCGATCTGCCATAACCTGAAAAATAAATAAAAGAAAACAAATGTGAAAATAAAACAAAAAAGAACAAAGAAAAAGTGAGAAATAAAAAAATAAAAATACACATCGTGTACATCCGTAGTACAAGGTGTGTAGTACAAGCGGAGCAGCAGCACGTGTTCTCTGGATAAACACGCCACATGATCAGAATATAGACCATGTAAAGGTACACGACGTGTATAGACCATACATGCCGTGTGTATACAAAGTGCATGCGGTCGTGTATTACAAACGACACAACCATGTTTTTATCAGTTCGAAGAATAAAGGACACGCCGTGTAACAGACAAACACGACGTGTTCTTTACTCTAGGAACATGGATGTGTGGGGGTGAGACACTGGCCAACCGAAAGAAATAATCTACACGACATGTACCAAACATAAACACCGTGTACGGGAACATGGGGTGAGACGCCGTGTTATGTGCTACACACGAAGGGGCCAAAGGAAATGATATACACAGCGTGTACCAAACATACACACCGTGTACATGAAAATTTTGTGTGAGGCCATGTGCAAAGGGGTACTCGAGCACAATGGGGAAAAGTACATGGTGTGTACCGAACATACACACCATGTATATTTAAATTTCAAAGTATTTTGTGTGTGGCCATGTACAAAAGTACACGACGTGTGTTCTTCATTTCATGGTCATGTACCGAGGAATCCGAACAGTCGGCAGATCCGAAAACACCCCAAACGAGTCTAAAAATTTGAAATAGAGGGTGTAGAAGGGCATACCTTGACCGAGGATCACAATGCAAGAGAAATCAGAGCTTGAAACGAACAAAAATGACGGATCTAGAAAATGGGGGTTCAGGTTTTGTTCACGAGAAGAAACGGGAAGAAAGGGGAAGAAATGGGGAGCCGCGCGACACGGGATAAAGCCAGGTGGCCCGCGGCTTTTATATCCATGGTACACGGCATGTACGTCTGGACTACACACTGTGTATCCCCAATTTTTTTTAAAGAAGAATAAAATATACTATATAATAATTAATATTAATTAATTAAAATAAAAGTAAAATAGGTATATATATTTATATACAGAATTAAAAGAAAATAAAACTATACATGTAATGTTGTGGGCAAATACAAGCCGTGTGTTTAAAAATTGTAAAAAGAGAAGTACAACCTTTGGTCCGGTGCTCGGGGCGAGGTTCGAACCGGCGATCGGCCGTTCCGAACGGAATCCCTCAACCACTGGAGTGAAGGTTGTACTGCTACCCATATTATATATATATATATATATATATATATATATATATTCTATAAGGCCTATACACACGGGAAGAAAGAAAAGCACAATGTGTGGTTTTTAATTATATAAGAAGGGGATGAAGCAGGGAGATTAGCCGAGTTCGAACCCGTGTCTTTTGGATCCAGGGCCGAGACTTTACCAATCTTCGAACTTCATCTGCATGAATTTATTTTATAAGAAAACATTTTTAAATTAGTAAGGAAAATTATGTCACACATGACGTATATCGAAAGACACACCGTGTGGTTTTATTAAAAGGGATAAATAATGGAATTGGGGTGGTTTCCAGGATTCGAACCCGGGTCTTTTGGAACCGGGTTATGATCGTGTCCAACCAATCCATCCCCACCATGGGTTTTATTATAAGAAAAAATATATATCTATATAAATTACTATACACGTCGTGTAAGAAAATGAGGAACCTCGTGCTGAAGGTAGGTCCGGAGGATTTAAACCGGGGACGACTCAGATAAACTCTAGTGACCTTACCATCAGCACCAGCATCATCCCTGGTTATTTATTTGTTATTCTATAGATTTATACTATTAAGATTATAAATTAAAAAGATAAGTACACGCCATGTATATAAGTGGGACAGGGCGTGTAACCTCTGGGTTGCCTCACAGGAAGAGCCTTTGTTTTAGGTCGTTGGCTTGACCTTCTTACCTTGACTTACCTAAGAGGTGTGGTGGAGATCGCTCCCACTGTATCTTCCATGAGATGGTAAATTTTTAGGCGTTGGCCGTTCACCTTGAACGGTTGACCATCCTACTTAGAAATTTCCACCACTCTGTGAGGGAATACTCGTATGATATGGAATGGTCCCGACCACCTTGATTTGATCTTTCTTGGGAATAGACGAAGATAAGAGTTGAAGAGGAGTACTTGATCACTGGGTTGAAATGTTTTCCAAGAAATCATCTGGTCGTGAATGGATTTCGTCCTCTCTTTGTACAATTTAGCATTCTCATATGCCTCCCTTCTGATTTCATTGAGTTCCGATAGCTGGAACTTATGTCTCTCTGCGGCTGCCTTCAGATCAAAATTTAGCGCTTTGACGGCCCAATATGATTTGTGCTCCAGCTCCACAGGCATATGGCATGTTTTCCCATAGACGAGATGAAATGGTGACATCCCTAGTGGTTTCTTAAAAGCGGTGTGATAGGCCCACAAAGTATCGTCAAGATTTTTGGACCAGTCCTTCCATGAGGTATTCACTGTTTTCTCCAAAATTAGTTTGAGCTCACGGTTGGAGAGATCCACCTATCCACTTGATTGGGGATGGTATGGTGTACCCATGTGATACTTTACCCCATATTTCTATAGCACTATTTTCATTAATGCGTTGTCAAAGTGAGTCCCTCTGTCGCTGATCAGCACACGAGGAAGGTCAAACCTGCTGAAAATGTGATTTTTTAGAAAGTTCACAACTACCTTAGATGTGCCGTGGGCCGTTACAGTGGCTTCTACCCATTTAGAGATGTAATCAACGCAGACGAGGATGTAGGTATGACCGAAAGAAGGGGGAAATGGTCCCATGAAGTCGATTCCCCACACATCCAAAATCTCGACCTCCAGGATGGGGTGCTGAGGAACCTCGGATCTTCGTCCCATATTACCAGTACATTGTCATGGATCACAACGGGAAACGAAGGCTCGGGCATCTTTATGCATGGTGGGCCAGAAAAACCAAGATTGTAGAATCTTTTCTATGGTACGATCCGGTCCATGATGTCCTCCAACTCGTGAGGCATGACAGAATTCCGAGACCCCTTGGACCTCCATCTCTATGATGCACCGTCGGATCACCCCATCTCCATAGGATCAAAATAGGAGTGGGTCTTCCCAGAATTATTTCTTAACATCAGAGAGGAACCTTTTCTTCTACTTAAGGAGAGGTCAGGATGGATGGATCCTGTGACTAAATAGTTAGCAATATCAGCAAACCATGGCCTAGGGGACTCAATAATAGAAAATATATTATCATCAGGAAAATCCTCCCTTATCACTTGATCCTCCTCTTTCTCCAAGTACGACAGCTCTAGACGAGATAGATGATCAGCAACCATGTTCTCACTCCCCTTCTTATCTCGGATCTCTAAATAAAATTCTTGTAAGAGGAGGAACCATTGGATAAATCAGGGATTTTTATCCTTCTTGTTTAATAGGTACTTAAGTGTTGCATGGTCAGTATAAACAATAACTTTAGACAGCACAAGGTATGAACGAAACCTGTCGAAGGTGAATACTACTTCCAGCATCTCCTTTTCTATAGTGGTGTTGTTCAGTTGGGCCTCATTGAGTGTCCTGCTGGCATAGTAGATGGGTCAGAAGATTCAGTCCAGCTACTAACCCAGGACAACTCCCACCGTATAGTCACTGGCATCGCACATCACTTCAAATTGTGCCTCCCAGTTGGGGGCAATCATCACTGGATCTTCAACCAAGCATTTCTTTAGATGCTCAAAAGATGAGGTGCATGCCTTAGTGAATTTGAAAATGGAATCCTTTGTTAGAATATTGGTGAGGGGCTGTGCTATCTTTGAGAAGTTGCGGACAAACCGCCTGTAAAAACCCGCATGGCCCAGGAAGCTGCGGATGGATCTAATAGAAGTTGGAATGGGAAGTCATGAAATGACTTCTATTTTTTTTGGATCCACCTCTATCCCCTTTGCTGAAATTCTGTGGCCCAGAACTATGCCACTTTGCACCATAAAATGATACTTTTCCCAGTTCAAAACTAGGTTAGTGTTTTCGCATCACTCTAGTACAAGTTCTAGGTGCCGCAAACAGGTGGTGAATGACTTCCCGTAAAGGAAAAAATCATACATTAAGACCTCCAGGATTTGTTCCGCCATGTCGTGAAAAATTTCTAGCATGCATCACTAGAATTTGGTGGGAGCGTTACACATACCAAAAGACATCCCACGGTAGGAAAATGTTCCGTATGAGCAAGTGAAAGTTCTATTCTCCTGATATTCTAGGGAAATAGAGATCTGATTATAGCCAGAGTAGCCATTGAGGAAGCAGTAATATTCATGCCCAGCTACCCTTTCTAACATCTGATCCATGAAGGGAAGGGGAAAATGATCTTTCCTTGTGGCGTCGTTCAGTTTCCTGTAATCTACACAAACTCTCCAGCCCGTGATTGTGTGAGTGTGGATGAGCTCATTCTTGTCGTTTGATACCACAGTGATTCCTCCCTTCTTAGGGACCACTTATAAGGGACTTACCCACGGGCTATCTGATATATGGTAAATGATTCCTGCATCTAAAAGCTTGATTACCTCATTCTTTATGACTTCCTTCATAGGAGGGTTCAGACACCACTGGGGTTGTCTAGATGGATTTTACCCTTTTTCGAGTAGCACCTTGTGGGTGCAAATGGTAGGGATAATACCCTTCAAATTTGAAACAGTCCATCCAATTGCATTTTTTCTCCACTTCAAAACTTGAAGAAGTGAATCCTCCTGTTTCTATGATAGTGCTGCACTAAGTATAACGGGAAAAGTATGATGATCCCCCAAATACCCGTACTTTAAGGAAGGTGGGAGAGGTTTTAGTTCTAGTTCAGGTGCCTTGAGAACTGAAGGTAATAGTGGTTGTACTTCTACCCTCTCTAAGATTTCAGGAATGATAGCTCATTGCCAGTAGTGGATGCCCTGGCCTTCGATGAATTTCAGATCCTCTAGCACCTCATCAGTGGGTATGTCTGGAAAAATCATATCATCTAAAATAGAAGAACATACCAGATCATCTTCTTGTCTACTCAGTTGTTCATCCATAGTAGTCACTCTGTAGCAGTCCTCATGTTCGGATAATGATTCTTGTTTGACGGCCTTTAGAACATTGTAGGAGACTCTTTCGTCCCCTACTCGGAAAATCAACTCCCCATGGTGCACGTCAATCAAGACTTTCCCTGTGGCTAGGAAAGGTCTTCCAAATATAAGAGGTGCCTTCTGATCCTCCTCTATGTCTAGGATAATAAAATATGCTGGGAGGATCAATCATCACACCTTCACGATCACATCCTCCAGTAGCCCTTTTAGATATTTAATGGATCTGTCAGCAAGTTGAAGGGAAACTCGGGTAGGCTTCAGATCGTGGAGTCCGAGTTTTTGGAAAACTCCTAATGGCATGAGGTTGACAATGGATCCTAAGTCGCATAGATATTTTTCAAATTCACAGGGTCCAATTGTACAAGGGATAGTAAAGCTACCTGAATCCTGGAGTTTCAAAGGAATGGATTGTTGTACGACTGTGGAGCACTCCTTTGTCAGTTCTATGGTTCCCAAATCCTCCATCTTCCTTTTATGTGAGAGTATTTCCTTCATGAATTTTGCATATGTGGGCATTTGAGTCAGAGACTCTACAAATGATATGTTGATGTGTAACTTTCTGAATACTTCCATGAATTTTCCAAATTAGTGATCCAGGTTCCTTTGCTTCATCCTCTATGGAAAAGGTAATGCAGGCTCGAATGGTTTGATGACCTCATTTCCTTTAACTAGTTGAGCCTTTGGTGATGGATTTTCGGATGAAGAGGGATCTGAAACTGTACCTTTTTTGTCAGCAGGGAGTATAGGTGCAATTGACTATGCTGGTTCCTTCTGGTGTAGATTCTTTCCACTTCCCAGTGTTATGGAATGAGCCTCCTCATTTGGGTTCTTCTCGGTGTTTCCTGGTAGTGTACCAGGCTGCCTCCCTAAGAGATAATTTGTTAATTGGTCAATTTGGTTCTCTAGGCCTCGAATAGAAGCCTCCTGGTTCTAAAATCGGGTCTCAGCAATGGAGATGAATTTCGTCAGAAGATCCTCTAACCTTGAGGTATTCTCTTGCTAAGGTGGCTATGTAGCTGGTGGAGGTGCTTGCTGCCTTGGCTACTGCGGGTGAGGGTTTTGATACCCTTGCTTCTAGTAAGGGCCCTGTTGGGGCTGTTGCTACCGCTGGTATTGGTTATGATATGGTGGCTGACTGTAGCTGAGCGGTCGCTGAGGTGGAGGATTCTGTTGCTGTTGGCCCCAGCCTGTGTTCTGGTTATCTCGCCATGCCGGGTTTTGGTATTGTTGATACTGGTTCAACCCTTTATTTCAAGAAACATAGGTCACTTAACTCATCTAAGGGTTGACTGAAGGTCCCAAACATTCTCCCAAGATGTGGTTGTTACCACAATCACTGCATGATGGATGGTTCACTGCATAGATTTGAGGTGCGCCCTTGAGATTTAATGCGTTGATATTTTTGGATACTGCATACAACTGGGCAGCAAGCATGGTAATAGCATCAATACTATTCATACCTCATTTTTGGGTCCCTTGCTCGGAATGCCACTGGAAGCTGTTGGAAGACATATCTTCCAGCAGTTTGAAAAGTTCTTTGGGGGATTTTCACATTACTGTACCTCCAGCAGCTGCATCCACCACAGAATTTGTATTTGTTGTTAGTCCTCCGTAGAAGGTTTGGAATTGTATCCAGAGTGGAAGTCCGTGGTGTGGGAATTTACGTAGCATTTCCTTGAAATGTTGCCAGGATTCGTACAACGACTCTGAGTCATGCTGCTAAAAGTTGTGGATCTCAGTCCGTAGGGTTACCGTTTTTGAAGGTGGAAAATATTTGGATAGAAATGACTAGTCTAGCTCCTCCCAGCTGAGGATAGATCTTTGTGTAACCCCTTTTATCCAGTATTTCACCTTATCCCATAGAGATAAAGGGAACAAACGAAGACGGATGGCGTCCTCAGAAACACCATGGTACCAGAATGTATCGCAGATCTCCAAAAAATTGGAGATATGGGTGTTCAAGTCTTCACTGGGCAGGGCACCGAATTTTATAGTGTTCTGGATCAGCTGCATGATAGCAGGATTGATCTCTAAGTGATGGGCCTATACCGGAGGATGAACGATGCCCATATCAGCTCCGTGGATCGATGGCAGGCCGTACTCTATGAGAGTACGACATGGAGGTGGCTATTGAGGAGGGATAATCGACAGGTATTGTTGGTCCTAAGGGGTGTAGTATGGCCCCTCACCTTGGATGAAATATGGAATCCACTCTGGTTGGAATTTTTGGAGCTTCAGCGGGCCATATGGTGGTTCAAGAGGAGCTTGCTGGTTCCGGTTGTCATCCAGACCTAATTGCTATCCAGATCCTTGGACATCAGTTGGATTTTCTTCCTCATTCTGTGCCGTGGGTTTTTTTTGATTTTGTTCAGCCATGAGTGTTCATTGGTGGCTCAATAACGTTCATTTGATCTCCAGGTTAGTTGGGAATAACCCTGATGACCTAGTGTTCTTGGAACACATGAGGTGGCCGCTCATACACTTACTGACCTGCACAAAACAAAACAAACTACCAAGAGTAAACGAGGAAAAAGAAGGATAAAAAGAAATATGATTAGAAAATAGATTTTTGTGAATTTATAATTTTTCTTTTCACTAAAATTTAATACAAATTGAATTAAAAAAAAGAATAAAATAACTTTAGAGGTCTCTGGAAATGACGCCAAAATTTGACGAGTTGTTCCACTGAAGTTATGTTATCGGTGTATCAAATTATAATTACCCTAACAAGTATAGCACCAGTAGGGGTCAATCCATAGGGAACTTTAAGAGGTTACTCTTATCTTGTTTCTAATTTGTTTGTATATTTCTTTTAGTGAAGGATGCTAACTTTAGAGTCGATTTTGTTTGGTTGTATTTAGGTACAAAAAGAACAATTGGTTTTTAAGTTTCTTTTAACAAAGTAATTGCTAGAATGAAAGAAAATACGGGAAAATTGGTTTTGATGAAAATAATAATAATAATGCATTGGGGTTATGGATTTGTGATAAGTTGATTATTAAATTAAATTTCTTATGAGGTTGTGTTGTTCATGATAATCCAAAACTCTGGATTACAATTTGTAATTAAGTTTCCTTGGTTCAGATCACTTAATATTAAGAGCTGAAGTAACCAACTCCTTGGACCGGAAGTTAATTATTAACAGATATTTATTTGGATTAATCCATTTTGAGCCGATGAATCCTTTCAATGGTCATGAAATTATTCGTTGTTATTCTTCTTTTGAATCTTTGAAGATCCTGACCTTGGTCCGGTATAGAATTTTCAGTGATAATATGAAGTGATTTAAGAAGAATACGAAGAGATTATTAAAACAAACACATTCATAGCAACTTAATTCAAATTAAAACTCTTCAGTCTCTACAACCCCAACACACTGGGAGTTTAGTTACACATATTGAAAATTACAGATACAAAATTATTAATACCTGATGAAATCATGCTTGGAAGTTTAAGGTAGAAATGATTCTTCGGTAGAAGAACGACGGTATTAAGACGGTAGAGCGTCTCTCCTTCAGAAATTCATCCCTTGTTCTCCACACCACAACTCAATCTCCACTTCTCAAATCCTTGGTCTAGAGTCCAAGGCCTCTTTTTATAGAAAAAATAAGTACATGACGTGTATAGAAAGTACACGCCGTGTACTTTCGTCAACGCGCTTTTGGCTTCCTTTTATTCGCTGGTAGGCGACCTAACACGCCATCTTTGACTTTGAACATGGTTCCGCCTGGTAGGTGAGTGTACAAAACATGTATCTCTACCATAAATGGTGTTTAGTATCAAAATTTGGCCACCAACCCCTTCTAGAATAGCAGACACGACATGTAGAAATATAACACGATGTGTCTCCTTCAGCGGCCACATGGGCATGTAGACTCTTCTCAACCACCAAGCACTTCTAGAATATCGTACACGGCGTGTAAAACTTCCCCCACACAGTGTGTAGTGTCTAGCTAGTGACTTGGGCATGAACTCCCCCCTTTGATCCATGTCCCTGTCTGAATGTACACGGCGTGTATAAAAGTACACGCCATGTAGTTGCAAAATTTTCACAGACTTCCCTTGATTTGTGTATTTGGATGTAAAACTCCTGAAAATAGACAAGGTCACCAAAATCAACGTATTTTTCCTCTAAGAAGTAGGTATTCGGTGAAAACTTGTTTTTATTGTTAATAAAGTGTATGAAAATGCATACACAAATTGAGTACATCAGATATCTTGTCTTTCATCCTGAGTAGAAATGATTTATCTTACTATCAATATCTAGGATAAAATTTGGGACATATCTCACCAGTCGAGTGAATTTTTCTTCATATGTAGCCACAAAATATTCCTCCTTTTGTCTCAATTCCAAGAATTGTTTTTCCATCCTAAGTAGAAAAACCTTAGAAAAATATTTCTTAAATTAAATATTCTTAAATTCATCCCATTCCAAGTAATAAATCTCTTCACTTTCCCTGATATTCTTAACCATTGACCACCACTAAAGGACTTCAACTTCAAAACGATAAATTGTAAGAGTTACCTTTTGGTGATCCGAACAACTCATGACATCAAATATATTTTTTATGGATTTAATCCATCCTATAGATATAACAAGGTCAAATGATCCTCTAAATGATGGTGGATGATTTCACATGAAATGATCCACTATCATCATATTCCTCTATGGTAGATCTGCTTTCTCTCTTGTATAGACGAAATCACAATTTATAGCCTAAGTCAACAAATCCATCATTGCAAAAAACCGCTTAGTTTCTATTCCAACCATCTTGAGATGCTGATTCTGAAGAATATTTTCCTCTTGGTGCCTTGTCACTACAGCTTCCTTGTTTCCTCTATGGAAAATCCTTATAACAAACATAATTTATATGAAGCAACATGGTAATATTCAAATTCTATATCATTTTAACTTAACTATAAAGTAAAATATTCTAAGTACATGCTACTAATATTATCCTAAATGCTAAAGTTATCTAAACCTTTCCTTTGATACCAACTATAAGGATCCAACCTTAAAACACAACATAATCTTGAGTTAATTAAATAATTTTACTTTTGATCATATTGGAGATATTTTTAGGTATAGAGTTTTAGAGAATTAGGCCATAACTCATACATAATAAAACCATAAAATACAAATTGGACACTTCTGATCATTATCCATATTTTCCTCCATATAAAACTTTAAAAAATAAAACATGATCTCTTTTATGGAAACTCTTCATGAATATCAAAATTAATTCTCCCAATCCATTAATAATCCTTAAGTCTTTTAAAAAAAATTAAAAAATGTGGGATAATCATAAAAAGCCTAGTAAGGGATATAAAAATGATGAAATCATTATTCCATTGATAAAAATTTAAAAACTTAAGAAATTTTTAACACAAAGTAATACTTTTTCACCCTAATAAGTATTAAATACCTTTATTTGATAATAAGATCATTTCATACTTTTTTATAATCACAATATTACCATAAAACCCATAAAAATAATAGAAAATACATAAATATAACTTGGAAAATCATTATACTTTTCACTCTTATAAATGGAATAACCATGCAGTCTATTTCCATACATGTCACTCTTATAAATGGAATATCCATACAACTAACTTCTATACCCAATGCATTGGAGGGACATCATGGACCCACCCATCATTGGTTTATCATGGAACCACCCATCATTGGTTTATTATAGAACCACTCGTCAAATTTACAAATATAATTATATAATAATAAAATATGAAATATTGTAATTTTCAAAATTTCACTCATAAATTTTTATTTTCAATCATAATAAAACATTTAAAGATATTAAAATAATCAATCTATTTTCAATAACTGTTTTCAATAAATAAATACTAAAAAGGAAAAGTGGGGTTTCATTTTATTTTATAAAAAATTAAGGCATGTAAATGATTTCAAATATAAAAATAGACATAAAGTTTCCTTTATAGTACTTTTATATCCATATAAATAAAGATGTAAAATAATATCAAGAATATTGACATGAGTAAAGGATTACATATTTAAACATTCAAAGTACCCCATAACACTTTGAAAATTTAATTCATAATACCCATGAAAGAATAAAATTTAAAAAGACATTAAATAACACGAGAATAGATAAAATATATAAATGTAATTTCAAAGCCGCTATATATACACTTTATAAAATAATAAAGGTGAATATCATCAAGAAATGTCTCAATAAAAGGAGATTGAGATAAAATCCCTTACCTTGGGTCCAACTTGTCTTGTGTGTATTTACCTTATTGAATAATAAACTTATATTAATTATATAATTTCTTAAGAACCCTTTTAAAGTTTATTTTTACTTTTATTTCACTTATTACAATGTTTTATATAACTAATTAAACAATTAAGTTTACATCGGGTGTTTTGACCATATTCAGTTTATGTGTCAAAACGACTTTGGTAGGTCAAATATGGTAAAAAAAGTTATTATATGAACATATAAAAAATAATAATAATGAAAAAATTATTATATATATACAACAATTACACTTTTAAAACCAATAATGAAATATATTTATGAAAAAATGAACCAATGTTACAATCATGGAGACGACAGGTCGTACGTACGCATGAGTAACGTTCTCATTTTTCAATGATCATTATGGAAAGAATGCAAGTAAAAATACATATTTATATTTATATAATTATATAATATATAATATATTATTCAACCATAAATACTTATATATATAATTCTCATGATGTAAAAATAATCACATCGCTTTAAGGAGGTGGTAGTCCATATATCCATGAACGATGTTATCACTTTTTCTGTGTGTGGAAAAGTGTTAAAGAAAATGATGTGTTAAATTTTATGAAAGGTAATTATGTTATTAATATAATATATAAGTTATTTATTTCATATATATTTAATTAAAATCTTCCTTAATATATTTCATGTAGTGTGTGAACTTATCACATCGATTTAAGGAGGCGATAATCCACACTTCTACAAACGATGTTATTGTATTTACACAAAATGGAATGCATAAAGGTATGTGTTATAAAATAATTAAATAAGAATAAATACATAATAAATATAGTATATCTCATATATAAACATATATTCCATCATAATTTCAAACCATGAAACATGGTAAAGGAAAAATGAACAACATCATTTCGTGAGGCGGTAGTTCACCATACACAAGAATTGTAATTTCGTTACTCATTAGATTGATGTGTAAGTTTAGATAGAAATATAATCATAAAAATATTAAATTATATTGAGTATAAAAATTTTATTATGTATTCATATAATGAGAAGATTTGAGGAAATGGAGAATGAAAATAAAATAAAAGAGCATGAGGAAGGGTGTTACCTCTTATTCAGGTAACTCCTTTTGGTTTGCACCAAAGGGATTACTTGGATGGATTTATGCCAAATGTGAGGCTTATATAATGAGGGGAGGTATTTTGAGGATCTATTTGGAAATATCTTGTTCGATCCAAAGTGTCTTGAGAGGTGTGAGGAAGTGGGATGGGTGAGTGCTTTTTTATAGTGGAGGAGGAGTGACACTCTTGTAAATTTTTGAAAAGGGAATTACACAAATGTTTTTCCCATTTAAAGTGGATAAAATAATGTTAAAACAAGTATAGGGTAGAAATATGTCTATAAAATGTATTTTTGATAAGTTTATAGGTCATTTGGGCCCTTAAGTTTAAGGTTTAGTTCCTTGTTAAGTTATTTTTTCTCTTAATTGTTGTAATTAATTTTAATCACTTTCAATAATATTTTTGGTTAAAACAATAATTTGACCTTATTAGAAATTTGAAATTATTATGATTCCAAATATTTAATCCATTTTTCAAAATTCTAATTATTGAATTTCCATAATTTCATTTAAATTTAATCCCGCAGATGGGACGACAATGCGAGTTTTTAAAGTAAAAACATTCAAAAGTTTGCTAAGTTTTTATATCCAATTTCAAATTGAAATTGATTAAAATGACTTATATTGGTTTAAATTATATAAAAATGATCTAATTATTCTTTAAAACCAATTAAAAACACTATTTAACTATGTAATTAAATTGGAAAAAGTATTTTTGAACTAAAATCTAGTATTGTTCACTATTCATCAAAATATGAAAGTTATTAGAAAAATAAAAAATATACACCCAAAGTAAATTTTGATACCCCAATTTCAAAAATGAAGTTTATTTTTTCATATAAAAATTATAAAAGTGTAAAAATTTATATTTAAAATAGGTTTTCCATTTAAAGGTGGTAAAACTACCTTTTAATAAAAAATAATAATATTATTCTATAATTACTTGAGATGTTACATAGTGAGACATCCATCATCACCATCGTGATATTGGTAAAACACCCCCAAAACATTTGGGAATCAAAACATGGTGCCCAACATGGGTGGGGTGTGTACAAAAATCACAATGAACAATATATATATATATATATAAAATTGCAAGACACATAAGCCCAACCCATGTCATTTCAGTTTCATCATTATCATTTAATTACATTACTACCAAGAAACTGGAACAACACCAAATAACACAACAACAACCCATCTTTCTCATGCCAACAAGAACCATATTTCCACCATACCTCATCACAACCACTTCCTCATCACAACCATTATGCATCACAACCACCTCTCATCACATCCGCCCCACACACTAAAACCATACATCACAACAACTTTTCACATATTTAACATATCTTATTTCAGATTAAAACAAGGGGATTCACATCAAATTTATAATAATTTTCAAGGTAATTCTCATAAAAACTATAATTTCTAGGGGAAACCAATTTATAAGTTGTATATAAGAAGTTATCTATTTATTTAAGGTGATATAAAACAATCACACAATAAGGGTTCCATAATCATGTATATTAAAACACAAACAAAGCCCCAACAACCTTGATTTTCAATAAGGAATCAAACATGTATAATCCCAATAACAACAACATAAAAAATGGAAAAAAATGTGTTTCATTATGCTTAAATTTCAATTAAACCAATTCATTATCTTTATTAGGAAGATGAATACTACCTTCCTAAAGGGAAAAAAATCATGATCCCTCCTGCAAGAAAAACTAGAAGAAAGAAGAAAGATCCCATACCTCAAAAAAATCTTTTCTAACCACAAACTAAGGTTTGAAAAAAATGAAAATATTGAGCACAAAAAATATGGAAAACACCTTGATCAGCCTAGAATACAACAACCCACATCAACCTCTTACTAAAACATTAACCAAACCAACTAGTTTCCTTGAAAACATCCCTTATTAGATGAAGAATGGGGAGAAAACAAGGAGAATAAAAAAGGGATACTCACTTAAAACCACCAAGGATAAATCTACCATGGTTAGGGTTGAAATACAATGAAAAGGGGCTGAGATTACTCCTAGGGGAATACTTGGATTGCCCGCCAAATAATAGAAAATCTAGAAGAATGATGGGGTTTGGGGGGGGTTGAGATTTTATAGTCAGTCAGAAAAAATAAGACTATGATTCATCTTACATCTCCATAACATAGAACTGATTAAAAAGGGAAAGACCATGACGCAAGGTAAGGGACCACACCACAGTGGGGCTAGTCAAATCCACCTCTAAGAAATACAGTGAGCTCCACATCAAAAATATGAAAAACCAGGGAATAAACCACAATGCAGAATGAATCATCATTATATAGGACTCAACTACCAAGAAAAGGCATATGCTGCATCCCTACTCCAAAGTGTAGGCATGCCAAAAATGCTAGAACAAAAAAAATTCACATCTTAAGGACTCAACACTATATCTAAGTGACCACACCACATCCATGTTGGTTTTTTTAGAACCACAAAAATCTACCCTAAGGCTTCACATTGCAGACACTCTCTCCATGCCCGAACTAGGACAAAAATAAAAGAATCACTGAAGCTCCTCCTCTGATCCCCTATGTCGTAGATGGACTCTCCATGCCATAATGACCCTACTTGTGGCACAACTCAAGCCTAAATGGAAAAAAATTCCTCTTAGCTAATTTTTTAGCTTCAAATCCCCCCTTTTCCCTCTAACTTCCTTGGGAATTCACTTGTACACCTCAACCACCATAATTCCAAATAAATAATGGGTCATAAGTTTTTAACCATTACATAACATCATACAATCCAAAACCAATCAGTCATGTTCTAACCAAGCCCCCCAAAATACCTGGTTGTACTTGATTTGGCTCCATACCAGAAGGATTATGGAGATTTTGATAAAGATTAGAACTAGCCACAAGGCTATTAACATGTCACTTAGAATCCATAATCAATAAGCATTTATGCTACTTAGATTCCAAAAGTCATCGAGTTTCCACACTACTCAGAATCCATAAGGCATCGAGTTTTGGAACATTCCTCAGAATATTGAGGGTATTGAGTTACGTCTAACCACAAGGCTATCATGCTCCACCATCATTATCATCACACATCAAGAACACTCCCCATCAAAGGGATAACCATACCAAAATGGTCACCTTTCATGTTTTCTAAGAACAATACTCTAAAGGAAATATGATACACAACAAGGTATAACATGATAACAAACATAGAATGATATCATGAGATAAATAATAGTACCAAAGTCACCATGAGAATCATCATCAAATAAGAAATATAGAAATTCTAATAATTCTCATTGAAACAAGATTCATATATGTATATCATGATAACACACACATACATGAAATCACTATCAATGGAAACACTGCCATCTTACTAGAAGAATCATACCACAAAAATAAGGGTCTATGAGATCCCCAAAAATGTTAGGAAATTACCAGATCAAATTTTTCGATGTCAACAGTAAGGATTAACCAGCCTGTGTGGTTCAAAACCTAGAGTGGAAACCTTAACAGTCAAGAAGACTCACTCCTGGGTCTTATTAACACAGTTTTAAACATGTCAACACTTGAGGTTCCTCAAGGGTTCCTGAAAACCAAATATTTCTATTTTATTTCAAAAGAAATAAATATCACATGAAATAATAATTTCTCTCTCCTGGATAATTTCCAAGTTATCATTTTAGGCCAATGCATGTTCCAATGATCTTCTTCTCAAGAAGAATTATAAAACCCCATGAGATAATATCTCTCTATCTAGATTAATCCAAGAACATATATGGTAGTTATTTATAATTATTCTTTGATAAGTCCCTATAATTATCATTTGATAAATTTTCATGATTATCCTTTGATAATTTTTATAATTATATATTGATATTTTTTATAAATTATCCTTTGATAATTCGATGTAATTTTATTTTGATAATTAATTAAAGTTATCCTTTGATAATTCACATAATTATATTTTGATAATTCCTTATGATTATCCTTTGATAATTCATATAATTATCTTTTGATGTTTTTTTGTAAATTATCCTTTGATAATTTGGTGTAATTATTTTGATAATTTTTATACTTTTCTTTTGATAATTTTGTTTCATTTTCATTTGATAATTTAGGTTTTATCACTTTAATTTAAATTCAACAATTTTTTAGGAATTTGAGAAGAAAGAAACATGGGAGAAAATAAAAAAATAAAAAAATAAAACAAATAAAACAAATAAAACAAATCTATCATCTTCCTCAAGAATAGCACACAAGGGGAGAAGGACTACACCTAGAACTAGAAATGAGAACCAGGATTGGATCGATAGAGCTTC
The DNA here is from genome assembly GCA_963277665.1 of Viscum album. NCBI lineage: Eukaryota > Viridiplantae > Streptophyta > Magnoliopsida > Santalales > Viscaceae > Viscum > Viscum album. The sequence continues at coordinate 282,312,698 of OY728125.1, forward strand.
ACCTATCATGTGTAGAGAAGTTCTGGGATCATTTAGACTGAATAGAATTAACCAAAAAGGAAATTTGAGTGGTTTGGATATTTTAGAACACCAACCATGTATCTGCTTGAAATTTATAAAATTGAAAATTGAAATCACCGATTTAATTTGAGATTCAAATAGAAATTGATTGTGAATTGTTTAATTTACTCCTGCTAAGGCATTGTAAATTTAAATGGGTCAAAATGAGTGATTTTCATGATTTTTGAATTCAAATACATGTGAAAATGGAGGGATGTATCATGTGGAGGAAGAATAATGGGAAAATGAATAAAATAAAAAATAAAAAAAATAAAAAAGTGTAAAAAATATGTTACCCTTATACACGAGCATGCGCTTAAACTAAACATTTGATATACACAAAGGTCACATCACACCTAATGTAAAGCCCATATTCTGGATTCAATGGTGGTATCAAATTTTCCATCCAAAACACCATTTTGTAGATATTCTATTTTTTTAAAAAACTAAGTTTACATGATATAATATATTTAATATTTTTATTATTTCAACATCGAAGCTCTACGGGCCCCGAAACCCCATGCTGACTCTTCACCTAACTCTAAAAATATTCCTTAAAATATTTTAAAGTGTTTTCAAGAAAAAATAGACTCATTACATTAATAATTCTTTTACCCTTACATAAATCCATAAAAACACAATTAATGTGTTTTTTTATTGAAAAATTAAATTCTCACATAATAAATACTGGCAAATTTTTAAAAATGTGGGTTTTATTATCATTTAAAATTGAGGAAATTAAAATTCTTCCCCTATAATGACTTATTGTCCCTGATAAGTATCTCTAGTGCTCTTTTTCAAGAAACTTAGTCCACTGAGCTCAAACATCAGATTCCCACTCACACATCTCCTCTTGGATCCTTCCATGCTACCACTGAACCTGGATAAGTGGTACTATCTTCCCTTAAATAAATTTATCACTTTAGTCTACAATCTACATTGGAAGCTCCTCATAAGATGCATCTAGCTCCAATTCAACATTATCATATTTTTTAATATGCATAATATTGGGCGTGTATATCTGAAGCTAAGAAACATAGAACATATCACACATACCTCAATAACATGGAGGAAGGTATAGATGGTATTCCATTGTCCCCAATTATTCATTTATCTCTAAGGGTCCATGTTTCCTCTAGAAATGGGGATGAACTCATTGGTTTAAGGTTAAAACATTTCAGTCGGTTTCTAATGGGTTTGTTCGTAGAACCGGAAACATCCAATGATTCTATATCCATTTGGACCTACTTTCCAAAGGTAGGTGCTCATTAGTTGTGAACCGATGGGGCTTAAGAATTTGCATTGGTCGAGAGGATGGGAGGTTGGAATCATCACACCTTTTTGAGGGGAATTATTGTCTACTCTGAGACTCTCTTTATAGATTTGAGTTATGTTCATGAATCCTTATTAAATTACCAAGTATGAAAATGGGATTTCCTTTAGATCTGACAATCAATGATTGATATGTATGAGATTTAGAGAATATTTTATATTTATTTGAGGTTCTTCATTGATAGAAAATCATCTGTATTTGTTAGAGATTCTTAGTCAATGGTATCCTTTAACACATTATATAGAAATATCTTGGTCATTATGATAACCATACTGGTTTTAAAGCCACTTAGTGGGGGCACTTGAAGTTTATTGTCATTCAAAAGGACATGGATTATTTCAGAGTTGGGATCGTACCCACAGATGGGCTACCTACATATCCTTGTTTAGAAAAGGAATCAGAACCCATGTAGTTCGAGTGAATAAGTATGAGGTTTATGTATGATTGATGGCTCAAAGAAATATGTCATAATTACTTTTATGCTCTAAGCTCACGTGAGTCATGTTCGGTGAGAGAAACAAGAGGTATTGATAAAACCTGATGATTGTTCCATGAAAGATGAAATGATTAAGAAATGATGTGGGGCTTATGTATGTATGACTTCCCAAGATAGATGAGGATTGGGATTTACTTCAGGGAAGAAACCCGGGAACACGGTCCATAAATGTATATGTGCTTTATGGAGATTTGGATACTTAACTTAGGACTTAATCCTGAGAAGGATGCCCAAATTATAGGGGACTTATGATTGGGTTTTATTCTTGAGAAGGAAGTCCAAATCAAAAGAAATTAATACTGTTTAAGAGAAATTATGACTAGGGCATATTCCTGATAAGGAGCCCAAGTTAAAGGGACTTGAGAACTGGGGCTTACTCCTAAGGAGGATGCCCAGGTTAAGGGGAATTATGAATGGGGATTACTCTTAAGGAGGATGCCCATATTTGGGAACTTGAAGACTGGGGATTACTCTTGAAAAGGAGTCCCAGGTTTGGGAACTTGAAGATTGGGGATTATTCCTGAAAAGGAGGCCCAGGTATAGGGGACTTGGGGCTTACTCCTAAGTAGGATGCCCAGGTTAAGATCTTCTCATCTTAAAGGACGAGGTTGAATGAATGAAATATCTCACCTTAGTGATATGAAGATATGTAAATCACTAGTTTTTGAGAGATGTTCCATATAATTCCTTTCAAATAAGGAAGACAACCAAGGAATCATGGCATAAATGGATTTGAAGAGGGTTTTGAAGGCAAAATCTTGAAGAGAAGATGTGGATTTGAAGAAAAGAGCTGAATAAACAAGAGGGGCACCCAAAAAGAGGTAAGTGCGCAGGTCCTGTTTGGGCACGCAAGTCCTGGGCGCGCAGGTATACCTGTGCGGCATAGGTATACTTGCACGCCTATCAACCCATAGGGTAATACTTGGGCGAGACTTGGCTCAAGCCCTTAGTATTATCCCTAAAGGATTATAAAAGGGTGGCGTGCAGGTTCTGTTGAAGGAATAAGGTGACGCGCAAGTGTGACCATTTACTTTAAGGGTTAGACACTTAGGCGTGTAGGTGTTGGTGAATTTCAACACTTAGGCCTTGTTACCCTTCTTTAGATCTTCCATTCTAGGTAGAAATTACCTTAGAAGTGTTCGGAAGACTTCAAGAAGAGACTAGGGCACCGAGAGCTGAAATTTGAGTTTATGGATTTTTCGTCCTTAAAATGGGGGGCCCAAAAGAGATATTTATAGGCTGCTGAAGACCTTGGGAGAAAATCATATAGGGCGCGTAGGTCACCTACGCGCCCAAAATGTGGCACGCAGGTACCCTGCACGACCGCATTGAAACTTGTGCGGCCCCTGCTAAAGCAAATCCTTGTTCACGCCTTTGTCAATTTTTGATGTTTCTTCAAAGGATGAATCACTTTATGTTAACGTATTTTCCTTTTCATTCATTAGACTCTATGACAGAAAGGAGCGTCAACAAAAGTCCCCCCCTCATAGTTGGATCCGAAAGGAAGGAGTATGTGACTCTGAGGTAAAGAAGAAAACCAAGGAACTACAGCGCGTAGGTTCGGAGCACGCAGGTAGCGGCGCACAGGTGAGAGCCACGCATGGTACAACCTTGGACTATATATATACGGCCATTCTCGCACAAATCACCTGGATTTGAATAGTTTGAGCTCTCGCCGTGCAGGTTTCTATCGTCGTGCAGGTTGCTGATTTTCCGTGGTTTCATTGCTTCTGTTCGTGTCGCGTTGCTAAAGAGGTATTTAGACCTGCGCGGTGATACCTACGCGCCAAAACCTATATGAAACAGTTACACTTGTGCACCAACATTGGACCTACGCGCCTTAATGCCTTAGCTATTTTTTCACTTTCTTCACAAATTTTATGAAAAAATCAACTCACTTAAGAGTTAATTATTCGACCTTTGTGTAGATTCAATGGCTCCTAGAAGAATTGGAACAGCTGATGAACTGGCTAGAAAGCGGATTGATGATATAATGAACATCGTTCGCCATGACTATTATAATATCTGCGACAACACTCTCCCAGATTTGGCCAAGTACTTAAGGAAGTATCATCTTAATTTCTGACAAAGCATCTACCTGCCTTTGTATGGGCATGGTCATCTGCAAGGAGTCAATGTTCCAGATACAAATAATTATATACCCAAGATGCAGCCGCACTACTACTCTATTTCAGTTATGTTGTGCATTAAGAGCAGCAACAATGGTGTGAACTTTCAAATATTTCCTCCATGCCATTTTTTTGCAGATATGAAAATGAAAAACCATTGGTTGATATGTTTTCCGCTGCCGGTTGATGGAGAGAAGACTATTATGACATTAGAAACAATATATGAAAAGAGAACTCTCTTCAAATGGATCTTTACTTCCAATGCTCCATTCTCAAATCTATGTATCCATCTTCCAAGTCTCTTGGACGGAAACATAGTCACTGTTTGATCAGCAGAAAATTTTCTCAAACCGTACTCAAGAACATTCTTTTACAATTGTTCCAAGAAGAGATGGTATCACTGCATCTCTTATTGTATCCAGTTGAATGAATGAATTCTAGGTGGTTGCTGATGAAGCTCGGGATTCCTTAAATCAAATGAAGAGTTATGTTGAAAGCCTCTTGTAATTCATGAAAAAGAGAAGAGACTCCAGTCTGTGGATGTCCTTTTAACTCTTGTGCATCAATGAAAAACACTTTCATCTTCAATCATTTATTCTTGAATTCTTTTTCTACTTGCTTTAAATTTTTACCTAAGACAATGGGCCTAGTAAGCATAGTTTGATTTTTACTAAGATTATAAAAATAACCCTACAAACCCTGAATTGTTTTAATTTCTCAATATTACCTAAATCATACGAAATGTATGTTTAGTGAGCTGGGAATTAAATTTTGTTCAGAGTTCCCTTGTCTTTTGTGGGTAGTTTAAAGTCATTCACGTAGGACATAAAAAAGACTAATGTTTAAAGTCGAAAAATCTTTGACCGAATGGATTAAAATTGACCCAATTCCTTGATAATTTATCTGAAAACATATTACCACACTCAAGTATGGGGGAAAACATGTAAACTATGATTTAATAAATCTTGAATCTTAGGAATGATACGAAAAAGGGATAAAAGGCATTAGAATAAGTATTTCCCAATAATGAAGTTACCATTATTTAACAAACCCATTAGGGGGTTGAATTATGCAGGTCCACTTAAGGGAATTGGCTGCATAATTAAATAATATTATCTTTTGGCTGATAGGTCCGTTATGTAGACTACTTATGCAAGGCCACCTAAGGGCACGTGCTGCATAGTCAGGCAAAAGAACTCTCAGAAATTTACTTTTCTACTGCTAAAAATCTAGTGAAAGTTTATGGAGATTCAAATTTTCCAAAGCATAGAGTCTTCTATATGGAGAGAGGTACTTGAATATGGAGAGGATATTTCCAATCAATATTGTCAAAGAATTGGATGAATGTCACTCCTGCGAAGGTCTGACCCAAATGTAGGGAAGGGAAATATAAACCATAGACTTGAATACTTTCAGATCATGAAAAAGAGTATGGGACAAATATGTTAGGGATGGCTATTTTTGCAGATCCCTACATATTTTCATTAAGATGAATAAGGACGAAAATAGGTTCTTCTCCCAAGAATGAAGTTACCATTATTTGAAAAACCCGTTAGGGGGTTGAATTATGCAGGGCCACCTAAGGGAATTGGATGCATAGTCAAATAATAACATCTTTTGGCTGACAGGTCTGCTATGTAGACTACTTATGCAAGGTCGCCTAAGGGCACATGCTGCATAGTCAGGAAAAAGAACTCTCGAGAATCAGAAATTTTGTGACGAGAAGTCAAGAAAAGGGTTATGGAGATCTGGAAGTATTTAATGTTAGGAGTATGAAACATCAGAATGGTAATTATTCCATGTATTCAGAGATACACAAAACAATTCTAACCATAATCATGTTGTGGCTGGGTCCTTAATTGAGATGTTGGACTTCACTACATATCTCATTAGAATGAGAATCAATCCAAATGTAGTTCTTGAAATACAGTTTAACATCATGTGGGACAAGAGTATAGGAAATATTTGTTTAGGGTCATAGAGCTCAGACCATAATAATGAATACACAGCGTGTGTTTTATAAACCTGATGTGAATGAAAACCTAGGTTTTCATACTACATTCATATTTTCACAGGGGGACTTTTTGGCCAAGGGGATGAAAGTGAAATTTGGGGTTAGGACCAATGACTTGGGGATGGATTTGAGGGATGCTTGAACGTTCCTACGTATCCCATAAGGATGGGAATCAAGCCGCATGTAGTTCTTGAAATACCCTCTGTACAGATTTGGTTCATACATATGAAGGGTGAAAGGGGACTTTAGTGCAATGATGGTTTGACCCAAGATTAAAGGTTTAGGCATTGCCATGTATGCACGTAGTCTTAAGAATATAACATGATTGGAGATCAATAGAAATAATGATTTACTCTTAGGTGAGGGTGTCAAAGAATGTTGTAGTTTATTGTCATACAGGACAAAAGTGAGAATAGTTTAACGTCATATAGAAAGGACGATGGTGAAACAATGTAAAAAATATTGGTTCTAGGTGTGGTTTCATGAATAAACATCGTATGAGATGGGGGTGAACCGATGTGAAGAGATTGGTTTTGGGATTGAACTTTGAGAGGTTGCCTACGTACCCATCTTAGAAGGCAAGGATAAAAGTACACATAGTTCAATTGAAGAATGAATTGGTGATCAAGTTGTTTTTTGAGGTCAAAGATCTAAAAAAAGAAAGTGTTGGGACTTATGCATGGTTAGCGGCCCAGAGAAGGTGTTACGGTTGAAGTTTACTCTAAGCTCACGTGAGTCATACTCGGTGTGAGAAACAAGAGGTAGCAACAACCCTAATGATGCACAGTTTAATGTCATGTAGGACATATAAGGGACTGAGCATAGTTTAATGTCATGTTGGATAATGGGGGACTATGAAATTTAATGTCATGTAGTAAGGACAAAAGAGGGGATGCATAGTTTAATGTCATATAGCAAGGACAGGTGCTGTACAGTTTAGTGTCATGTAGCTAGGACGTATTAGAGACTTTTTCACAGTTTAACATCATGTGGGACAAAGAGTTGCACAATTTAATGTCATATAGCCAGGATGATGGTTATGCAGTTTAACGTCTTGCTAGACATAAGGGACTTCTGTACAGTTTAGCGTCATGTAGCTAGGAAGTCACAGTTTAACGTCATATTGGATGTAAGGGACTATGCAGTTTTAAGTATTGCAGCAAGGACAACACAGTTTAATGTCATGTTGGACAAAAGGGGAAAAATACATCTTAACGTCATGTTGGACGATGGAACAGTTTAACGTCATGTTGGATGATGGTGCAAATAGTTTAAGGTCATATGCATAGACCAGAATGATGTATCTGTTTTATACAAAATACTTCTTCATAAATCTGGCATTGGTTGGCGTCATGATGAGTTCTACATCTATTGAGATTAAAGAATAAGCTCCATTGGAGTAGACCCTATGTATTGAGTAAGGTCCTTCCCATTTTGGTTCAAGATTGGGAGGTTTCTTTCCTGGTATCATTGGAGTTATGAGAACCAATACCAATTCTCCCTGAATGAATTAATGAAGACGAACTTTTTTGTTGAAAGTTCATGCTATTCGATTCTAATAGACTTCCAAGTGGTGCAGGGTGCACAATATTTTTTCATCTAATCATTCCAATTCATCCAATCGCTTTTGGGATTATTCATCTATAGATGAATGATCACAAATGGCTACTCTAAGCGAGGGTAATTGAACCTCAATGGGAAAGACTGCTTCCGTTCCATATACCAATGAATATGGAGTTGACCGTGTTGCAGTGCGGGTAGTGTTTTGATAAGCCCATAAAGCATGAAAATGTTTATCAGGCCATGAATTCTTATCTTTATCCACCATTTTTGCAGTATGTTTGAAAGAGTCTTATTAAAGGCTTCCATCTGGCCATTGGCCACTACATGATACCGAGATTAATGATTGGATTTGATGTTGTATTCTTGATACAACTTCCTTACCTTAGATGAACAGAATTTGGTGCCATTGTCCGTCAATATGGTATGAGGGACACCAAATCTGGTAATGATGTTAGACTTGATGAAGTTAAAAATGCATTTAGAACTAAATTCTTTGAGAGGTATTGCCTCTTACCATTTGGAAAAGAAGTCAGTATCAGTAAGAATATACTTAAACTGCTTGGCTGTAGCTGAAGGGTAAGGTCCCACTACATCCATTCCCCATGTGGAAAATGGCCATGAGTATTTAGCTGTATTAAGAAACTCTGGGGGTTGATGAATGAAGTTGGCACATACTTGGAAATAATGATACTTCTTTGTTAAATCAACAAAATCTTGTATCATTGAAGGCCAAAAGTATCCAAGCCTTTGAATTTGATCAGACAGTCTATGTCCAGACTGATGGGCACCACAGACTCCTGCATGCACTTCTTTCATGACAGCCATTGTCTCTTCACCATCAATGCATCTGAAGAGAACTCCATCAAAACCTCTTTTATAGAGAATTTTCTCTAGGTGATCCGGGCTATCATAAAGAGTAAAATTGACCACACGTCGTCAGACTTATTCTTTCCCTGTTCTATCTGGTGGGAGTATTCCATTTTGAAGATATTCCCTGATAGGTGTCATCCATCCCATAGTATGACCATATGGTTCAAAAATAGGACTAATTTCATTGATTTCCTATGTTATGATTTGGACATAATGTGAAATTGTACGACGGTGGGAAATACTGATGATTGTCTCGTCCTGATTTGGATCTGCTAGAGCTGTGGCTATATTAGCCAGTGCATCAGATTGGGCATTTTGTGATCACGTGACATAAGAAAATGTCTATTATGAAGGAAATTCCACAATTAACTCTCTGACGTAATCATACAAAGGGATTAACTCTTCTTTTCTGATGGCATAATCCCCATTAACTTGTTTGATTATGAGGTCTGAATCACCTTTCACCTTTAAGTGATTCACTTGTGATTGAAGCGCCAACTCCAATCCTGCAATGAGAGCTTGATATTCTGCTTCATTATTTGTACCGCATTCCCACAATAAGAAGGAATGGGGTAGCACTGCCTTTTCTGGGGAAATAAGTACAATTCCTAACCCAACTTTGTTGAATTTAGGATCTTCCATTTTATTCCCTGTTGGACTTCTGGAAGCACCATCAAAGTAAATTTCCCATGTTTGAAGATTATCTTGAACAGAGAAGACTTCTTCATCAGGAAGTTCAGTATCTAAAGATGTATCTTCTACTGAAGGATGTTCAACAAGGAAATTAGCCAGAGCTTGGCCCTTTATTGCCTTTTGAGACACATGCTAGATATCAAATTACTGTAAAATAACTTCCCACCTTTCCAGACGTCCTGTAAGCATTGGACGACTAAGGATGAATTTGAGAGAGTTATTGCGAGACACCAATTGGACCTCATGATGTTGCAGGTAGTGTCTCAACTTCTGAACTACAAAGATTAATGCTAGGCAACACTTTTCAATACTTGAATACCGGGTTTATGCTTTAAGAATAGTTCAAATGAGATAATAAAGGCTATTTTCATTCCCAACATCATTCTTCTGGTCAAGGAAGGCACCTAATGATCACTCTAAAGCTGTCACATAAAGAATAAGTGGTCTTCCTTCAACAGGTGGCATTAATACTGGTGGACTCAAGAGATATTTCTTGAGAATATTGAATGCTTATTGACATTCTTCAGTCCACTGGTAAGTGACACCCTTCTTCATCAATTTGGTGAAGGGTAAACTTTTCCCTGCCAGATTGGCGATGAAATGATGAATATAGGCCAAGTGTCCTTGAAGTCCTCTCAATTATTTAAAATTTCGAGGAGGTGACATACCAAGGATTGACTTTATCTTCTCAAGATCGACTTCGATACCACGATGGCATACAACAAAGTTGAGAAATTTTCTTGAGGTTACCCCAAAAGCACATTTTAAGGGGTTCATCTTCAAATTGTGTTGTAGAAGTTTATGGAATATGATTTCCAAATCAGCCAAGTGATTAGAACGTCATCTGTATTTAACCACAAAATTGTCCACATAACATTCAACAAAATTCCCTAAAAAGGGTTTGAAGATACGATGCATGGCACATTGATATGTTGCACCTGCATTCTTCAGGCCAAAGGGCATTAGCCGATAGCAAAACACACCCTAAGGGGCTCTGAAGGCTATATATTCTTCATCTTCTGGATCCATTCAAATTTTATTATACCCGGAATATCCATACATGAAAGAAAGTGCTTCACAGACAACTATTGCATCAATTAAGAGTTCTGTGATTGGAACTAGAAAATCATCCTTGGGAAAATGCCGATTAAGATCTCTGAAATCAATGCAAACTCTAATTTGTCCATTATTCTTTTTCATAGGGACAATATTAGCCAGACATTTGGGATATTGAACTTCTCTGATGAATTTAGTTCTGATAAGCTTATCCACTTCAGCTTCAATTTTGGAAGCATAAGTTGGGTGTGTTCTTCTTGCGGCTTTCTTGAATCATCGATTTTCTTATGGTAAACCCAAACGATGAGTAGAAACATTAGGATCAAGCCCTAGAATTTCTGTATAGTTCCAAGAAAATATATCTCAATTTTGCTTCAAAAATGAAATATACATTTCCTGCTCTTCAAGAGTCATGGCCGCACTAATTAAAGTGGGATGTGGATATTCTTTTGTAACCATATTTATTTCTCTGAGTTCATCCATAGTGGTAGAGATACCCTCTTGAAATGCTGGAGGAGCATCCCTGATATCTTCTTATTCTTCTTCAACATGTGTTATTTCTTCTGTTTCTACTTTCATAGTAGATGATGAAGCAGAATTTCCAGGATCAATAGAGATGTTAAAATTTGAACATCTTGAAGAAGAGTATTCCATTTGTGACCCTATTGATGATGAAAGGTCTTCCTTGGGTAATAAAGAGGAGATTATGGATTAAAGATCGACATCATCGTTCACCTATGACATTGATATAACTTCTTCTAGCCTGGTTGGAGAAGTATAGACTTGCTGGATTTCAGCAGATGAAATGAAGACATCACCATTTGAGCTTTCATTATTGCCTGGTGAATCACCAATTTCTCCCACGCTGTCTGGCTTGATTACTATAATTGACATTATGGAAGTTTCCATAAGAGTATTTGGATTCGGGTCTATCCTATCAATTTGACTGATATGAAACACATAATCTATACTCACATGTGTGAATGGGTTTACTGGAATATTTTCCAAACCATATGGAGCATTAATTTTGGTAACCTCCATTGTTGCAGATTTCTCTTTTCTCTCCATGTGATAGAATTCCGCCTCAATGTATTGAGATTCACATGTTTTGAATGGGGCTTTATCACCATACAATGTCCCAATTTGACCATTGAAATAATATTTGAGACATTGGTGGTATGATAAAGGGATAACCGCATGTTGATGTAGCCAAGGTCTTCCAAGCAAAATTTTTAAAGCTGTGTCATGACGAACAACCATGAAATCTAAATTGGATACAAGATCTCCAAACTGAGTTTTGAGTGTGATCTCGCCAAGAGGTTATTGTTTATTTTTATCATATCCTTGTAACATCAAAGTAGAAGGAGATAAATCAGATTCGGTGAGGCCCAATTGACAAAGTGTACGAATGGGGATGAGGTTGACTCCTGAACCATTATCAATGAAAGATCTTCAGATGTCTACATCATTGACCTTTCCAGATAAATACAAAGGTCTAATATGTCCATGAAAAACATCATCTTCATCTTCATCTGTGAAAGATATCACTACATGACATTCTGCAGGATTATTCTCTACATGGTAGACTTTAGCCGCAACAATTTCAGTTTCGAATTCTTGAGGACTTGACAAAGCCTCAATGAGTGCCTCCCTGTTTCCTCTAGAAATGGGGATGACCTCATTGATTTAAGGTTCAAACATTCCAAGTGGTTTCTAACGGGTTTGTTCGTACAATCGAAAACATCCAATGATTCTATATCCATTTGGATCTACTTTCCAAAGGTAGGTGCTCATTAGTCGTAGACTGATGAGGATTAAGAATTTTCATTGGTCGAGAGGATGAGAGGTCAGACTCATCAAACCTTTTTTTAGGGGAATTATTGTCTACTCTGGGATTCTCTTTATATATTTAAGTTATGTTCGTGAATCCTTATTAGGTTACCAAGTATGAAAATGATCTTTCCTTTGCATATGAAAATCAATGATTAGTATGTAGAAGAATTAGAGAATCTTTTATATGTATTCGAGGTTCTTCATCGATAGAGAATCATCTGTATTTGTTTATATATTCTTAGTCAATGGTATCCTTTGATACATTATATAGAAATCTCTTGGTCATTATGATGACCATACTGGTTTTAAATCCACTCAGTGGGGCACTTGAAGTTTATTGTCATTCAGAAGCACATGGATTATTTCAGAGTTGGGATCGTACCCGCAGATGGGCTACCTATGTATCCTTATTTAGAAAAAGGAATCAGAACCCACATAGTTCGAGTAAAAAAGTATGAGGTTTATGCATGATTGATGGCTCAAAGAAAGATGTCATAATTACTTTTACACTCTAATCTCACGTGAGTCATGCTCGGTGTGAGAAACTAGAGGTATTGGTAAAACCAGACAATTGTGCCATGAAGGATGCAATTCTAAGAAATGATGTGGGGAGTATGTATGTATGACTGCCAGATAGATGAAGATTAGGATTTACTTCAGGGAAGAAACCCGGGAACAATGTCCACAAAGGTATATGTTCTTTATGGAGATTTGGATACTTAATTTAGGACTTAATCCTAAAAAGTATGCCCAAATTAGAGAGGACTTATGATTGGGTTTTTGTAACACCCCAAGCTTCCAAGATATGCTTCTCTTTCAATAATGCAATAACTTGAATTTTACGCTAGTTTGAGATTCTAACACACCAAGACCAATCAAAGTAGCCGTTATGAATAGTAATACCCACTTTTTGAAATTATATATATTTTATATTTTATAATGGACTTCATTTTTTGATTCAGAATATTGAAATTAGCCTCTATTGAATTTTTGGTATTTTTTCGAGAACTTCCAATTTTCGAAGAATAGTGAAAAATACTTAAAAACAAATTTTTTAATAAAAATAATTAATAGTGATAAATTATACCATTGAGTGGTTTTAAAGTATAATTAGAATATAATTTTACCATTTTATCCAATGGTGGCCATTAGAATTAATTTCACTTTGAAATTGGACATAAATAATTGTCAATCTTTTGATTAATATTGTTTCTTGAAAACACTCTATTTGTTTTGACAACGAGAATTAATTATAAAATTAATTAATTAAACTTATATGTTTGGAATTTAGTAAAATAAACACCATTTTTTAATTCAGAATATCAATTATAGATTAGGGTGAATTTTTGGTATTTTTCTGAAAAACTTCAATTTTTGATGAATAGTGAAACCACTAAGTGGTAGTTTAAAAACCAATTTTTCATATAAATGAAACATTACCACTTCTGTGTATTGAATTTAAAAAATCCGACATACATGTTTGTCATTAGGAAACAAAATTTCGTTCAATGAGATGAAAATAATTTTTGTTGAATAGTAACTTTTAAGTTTTATTAATCACGATTAAAGGTAATTAGTGAAATTTATGGGAAAAATGATATTATAAAAATATGAAAATATCTTGACACTTGTCCTACCCTTATTGGATGAGTCATGGAAGACCAAGAAAATCCATGGGTCAACTTGGGGACCCCATGGGGCCACTTGGGTAAGAAAATGACATTAATAACTTTTTATTTAAAGTAAAAATAAAATTGTCACAAACATGTGTTGTTTTACTAAAAAAATTATTACATGGGGTTATATAAGTTAACTTTTAGAATATAAATATTCATTGGAAAGATAAAAATATTTAATAAATCATGACATTTTTTTATAATTTTTAGACATTAAATAAATTAAATGTTTTATGACACCATGATGATGCAGCGATTACCTCATTAATTAATGATTTAAATAAAATGAAACGTTAATGTAAAATATAAGACTTAAACATGTAAAAAACATATTAGATGATTATATTTCGAACCATTATCACCTTATCCTCTAAATATATAATTTTTGGACCTTTAAAATCCGAAACTCATTATATAATAATGTAACAATTCATGACTTTCCAAGAGTGCCCCTCCTCTCCTCTTATAAAAGGCCCCCACCTCTACCACCGTATTCACACCATAAAAGCCATTTGGATCATCCAAACTCTGCCAAAATACTCTATCAACTTCCCTATATTACTCCTAGAATCCTCAATTTGGGCAGAAGTCTTCCCAAGGAAGCCTTTGGCTCAAATCAAAAAGAGTTACCCGATTTAAAGGTAATGTCTTCACTTGTGTTCTTTTGTTTTATTTTGATTCTCCAACCCCCTAAACTCTTTTTATTCATATATTTTGTAACAACACCAGTGTCTTAAATATAATAGGATTTTTTATGTTATGTATTTGATTTATAATTACACACACCTTCGTCTAATGGTTAAAGAACATACTGTTTCTGTGGGTGGTGAATTACTGCCTCACGAAACGATGATTATTCAATCTTATTTTAACACCTCTCATGGTGGCCATTATGATGACACTATTTCTATATATGTTATATATTATGTTTATGTTTTCTTTATGCTTTTGTATTTTTCATTTATGGCATACCTTTATGATTTCTATTATGGGTAAATGCGATAATTTCATTTTAGGAAGTGCGGACTACCGCCCCCTCAAAGTGATTTGAATCATTAATGCCATATATGGGACATATAAAGGATGAAGTTAATGATATTATATATGATATTATACTGGAATTATAATATACCTTTATATCATTATGATTTCATTCCATTAAATACGAAATAGAAATGAAAGTAGCGTTCATGCGTACGTACGGCTTACCGTCTCCATGAACGGTGCATTTCATTTCTTACCTCTAAATGTTATGTAATATTATAAATGCATGTATATACTGGATATATATGATATATATGATATCTACATCATGAATATAATTCTGGATATAATGGATATTTTACCAGATGAACAACTTGTAATTATAAGAAGTTTATTTTTGACTCAAGTACCAAAGATCGACAAAACGACCATTATTAACTTAAATAATTACATAATGTTCATAACATGGTAATAAGTGATATAAAAGGAATAATGAACCTGAAAAATGTTCTTAAGAGAGTAGAAATTAACTCTAGTTTATTATTCAGGAGGTTGACGAATGATCAAGTCAAGTTGGACATGAGGTAAGGGGTTACTCATCTCACTTTCATTTCTGTGAGATTTCCATTGTTCGCCAATTATTCCTTATATTTGGTATATGTGTACTTCCATTTGATATATAATAACATGATTCTAATTATATTCATGTTATTCATTGATTCATTTGATGTTCATTAAGTTCTGGTCATATGATTCGACTGATTACATTGTGGTAAGGGACTTCGTCTCAATCTCCTTTCATTGAGGCATATTTTGTTTTATACACAACTTTCTTTTATATGGTGTATAAACCCCTTTGAATTTAAAATTTATTCAAAAGGAATCTTTTTTATATGAAGTGTTTTACTAAATGAAAAAAGGGAATGTTTTTTTTCATACTTATACGGTGACAACGACTTCTCCGCCACCGTGACCATTATTTGAGTTTCAACTTCCTCTACAAGCCATAACTTTTTTCAAATGAAAAATAAATACCAAGTTTTAATTTTATTTTATTTTGGTATTGAAAATGGTTTTGAAAGTGTTTTTATTATATCAATGTGTTGTATTGATATCTTGTGATTGAAATGTGGAAATGTTATGTTTCGTTTATGCATGTTTTATGTGATACGATTATGTTATGGTTTATGATATGTTTAAACCTATTCATATGAGGAATGAATTGGAATTAATAAGTGACGGGTGGATCCCGCTATAGCTCCTCGATGCATCGGTAGGTCTCATGAGACAAACTAGTGTCCTGGCACGAGGCCTTGACAAAATCTTATTTGTAGTCTTGGCACGAGGCCTTGGCTACGTGGTTATGATAGTCTGACATTATGCATTACATCATTATGAAAGTGGTTATTGATATTGCATGTGATTATTAGACTAGTATAATATCCATGTGAGTAGGTAAATGGAATTATTTTATTTTACTTTTTCCATATTATGCTAAATGTTCAAGTTTAAAAGGCTTTTGTGAGTTTTCCGAGCAATACATCCTTGTATGGATATGAGTAGGTAGAGGCGGCTCTGGAATATATATACCTAGGGGTAAAACCTGAAAACACCACTTTGAGCTAGACTCGAATGTGAACTGGTGCACAACAACAGGCCTTGCTGCACTCTTGGTTACGACACTCCTGAGGGATATGATTAGGATAATTATCATTTTATTTAAAAACCAGTATGAAGGGTTTATGAGTATATACTTCCTCAAAGAAAACATTTTTATGATTATGGATTATATCCATGAACTGTTTAATTTATGTTAAGTGTTTTATAAGTATGGAATTATGTATTTTGATTCATAAAATAATCTAGTTTATGCCATTGTTTAGAAATGGCGCCTAGTGGAAGGAATGGAAACCGTATCAATGCACGCACTCCATGAGGGATTTACCTCCTGCTCAAGATAATTAGAGTGGAGCTGGTGATACAACTGGTGCTGATCAACTTATCACCATACTGGGACAACTCACTCAGGTTATGAATAATAACCTTACTCGTATGGAGCACCCTGATCCACAACATGGAGGATCAATGTTAGGCCGCTTCATGAGGAAACAACCACAAATATTCAATGGGAGTACAAATCCCTTTGTAGCCGAGCAATGGATAAATTCCTTAGAGAAAATATTTCATGCCTTGGGAAGTAGTGAAAGGGAAAAGGTTATCATGGCAGTTTACTGCCTCATTGGAGATGCTGATCAATGGTGGTCATTGATTCAAAACACAAAGGAAGATGATGAAGTATCAAATATGGAATGGAGGGAGTTCAAAGAGCTTTTCTTAGAAAAATACTTTCCTCGTGACCATCGAGCAGATATGGAAAGGCAATTTCTGAGTCTGAGGCAGAAGGAGGATAAGAATGTAGAAAAGTATGAGGCTAACTTTACAAGGTTAGCGAGGCATGCTGCAGATTATATACATAACCCAAGAATTTATATTGATCGTTTCTTTTACGGGTTAAAACCATTTCTCTGTCTAGCATTAGTCTCACAAACCTTCTCATCGTACAAAGATATTGTCTCGTGTGCTATCAAGATAGAAAAGGAATTCTCTAAATCTTATGACAATAAAGTAAAGCAAGAGAAGAAGAGAATGGTTGAACAAGAGACAGATAAAGGGGAAAAAGGAAAGAAGGATTTTCCATTATGCGATAATTGTGGGAAGAATCACCCCGGTACTTGCCTAAAAAGAATGTGAGTTTGTTATAAATGTGGAGAAAAAGGTCACCAGGCTAGTGATTGCAAGGGAAAGAAAGAGGCTATCAATGTTGAATTCTACAATTGTAGGGAAACAGGGGATTATTCAAATGAATGTCCTAAGTTTCAGGGAAACTTACCTTAGAAAAGGCCAAGGGATCATGGCCAATCTTATGCTGTTACTACAGTTGAAGTGGAAAAATTAATGTATTAGTTCTTTTGTACTTAATGATTATATTTTGGTTATAAGAATAATGGGATATATATAAGGATTATACTATAGTACTTTTTTTTTCATTAAGGTTTTAATATGATGAAGGTAATCATATTTTTAGTATGTGACAATAAGAGAAACTTTACTTTGTTTGGGGAATCTGATGTTACAATTGATTTTGGAATTTAGAGACCATTTAGAGAAAGTCTGGATAGAGGTATTTTGGATAACTATAAAGGTTAGAATGGATTAAGTTGAATTTTGTATAGTAATATTTAAGGTTAAAACATTTCTAAATATTATTTTTTGAATATTATAATACTATAGTTTTAGGAAAAGGACAACCTGCAGGTTGAGGGATAACCCATCGCGTCGGACAAAGCTGCAGGAATCAAACCCACAACCATAGTGCGACAAGCCTTTATTACCTACCACTAGACTACAGGAAGTCCCTGGTTATTACAAAAATAGTTTTCCTAATCTAAATGGTATGTGTTAATATTTATAACCTTGTACGATTAGGATAAATATAACATTTTTAGTTCTATTACCTTTTAGAGTGAAAGATGGGTTTGTGGTAAAAATTTATTAAAGAATAAAAGTATACATGACAAGTAAGTATATTTCCTTACATTCTTAGTAAATCTCCTAAATAAATTCTTCAACTTTATGAAAGGTAACTTAAAACAAAAATGTTGTCAGTTAACTTTTCCAACTCGGGAATCAATGACCGTTTAACCAATCACAGGTTTGTGATTTTCTTGTAGTTAAATTTCTCCTAATCCTGTTTTCTACAACTCTCCATCAAACCTTGATGGTTTGTTTCTCCTCCATATCCATGTTTTCATAGAATCCTAGTATGGGCTATCTCGGGTGACCTTTGTACTTATCTTTCTTTCTTTTAAAGTAATATTTTTATTAACCCTATTTCCTATATGGGTTTTCCACAAAGGTATTTTCTATTTTCAACCTTTAATTTTCGAAGAACAATTTAAAATTGCAAGGACTCAATTTATTGTAGGGGAGAATGAAACACCCCAAGCTTCCAAGATACGCTTCTCTTTCAATAATACAATAGCTTGCATCGTACGCTAGTTTGAGATTCTAACACACCATGACCAATCAAAGTAGCCGTAATGAATATTAATACCCACATTTTGAAATTATATAAATTTTATATTTCAAAATGGAATTCATTTTTGGATTTGGAATATCGAAATTATCCTCTGTTGATTTTTTTGTATTTTTCCGAGAACTTCCAATTTTCGATGAATAGTGAAAAATACTTAAAAACAACTTTTTTAATCAAAATAATTAATAGTGATAAATTATACCATTTAGTGGTTTTAAAGTATAATTAGAATATAATTTTACCATTTTATCCAATGGTGGTCATTATAATTAATTTCACTTTGAAATTGGATATAAACAATTGTCAATCTTTTGATTGATATTGTTTTTTGAAAACACTCTATTTGTTTTGACAATGGGAATTAATTATAAAATTAATTAATGAAACTTATATGTTTGGAATTTAGTAAAATAGACATCATTTTTTAATTCAGAATATCAATTATATCTTAGGGTGAATTTTTGGTATTTTTCTGAAAAACTTCAATTTTTGATGAATAGTGAAACCACTAAGTGGTAGTTTAAAAACTAATTTTTCGTGTAAATGAAACATTAACACTTCTTTGTATTTAATTTCAAAATTCTGACATACATGGTTGTCATTAGGAAGCAAAATTTGGTTCAATGAGATGAAAATAATTTTTGGTGAATAGTAACTTTTAAGTTTTATTAATCACGATTAAAGGTAATTAGTGAAATTTAAGGGAAAAATGATATTATAAAAATATGAAAATATCTTGAAACTTGTTCTACCCTTATTGGATGAGTCATGTCCGAACAAGACAATCCATGGGTCAACTTGAGGACCCCATGGAGCCACTTGGGTAAGAAAACGACATTAATAACCTTTTATTTAAAGTAAAAAATAAAATTGTCACAAACATGTGTGTTTTTACTAAAACAATTATTTCATGGGGTTATATAAGTTAAATTTTCAACTATAAATATTAATTGAAAATATAAAAATATTTCATACATCATGATATTTTTTTTTATAAATTTTAGACATTAAATAAATTAATTTTTTTTATGACACCATGATGATGCAACGATTACCTCATTAATTAACGATTTAAATAAAATGAAAAGATAATGTAAAATATAAGACTTACACTAGTCAAAAACCTATTGGATGAGTATATTTCTAACCCTTATCACCTTATCCTTGAAATATATAATTGTGGGACCTTTAAAATCTGAAACTCATTATATAATAATGTAACATTTCATGACTTTCCAAGAGTGCCCCTCCTCTCCTCTTATAAAAGGCCCCCACCTCTACCACCTTATTCACACCATCAAAGCCATTTGGCTTGGCCAAAGTCTGCCCAAATACTCTCTAAAATTTCCTCTATTACTCCTAGAAGCATCACTTTGGGCAGAAGTCTTCCCAAGGAAGCCTTTGGCTCAAATCAAAAAGCGTTACCCGATTTAAAGGTAATGTCTTCACTTGTGTTCTTTTGTTTTATTTTTCTTCTCCACCCCCTAAACTCTTTTTATTCCTATAATTTGTAACAAAACCAGTATCTTTAATATAATATTATGTTTTTACGATATGGATTTTATTTACAATTACACACACCTTCTTCTAATGGTTAAAGAACATACTGTTTCTGTGGGTGGAAAATTACTGCCTCACGAAACAATGATTGTTAAATATTATTTTAACACCTCTCATGGTGTAAATTATGATGACACTATTTCTATATATTATATATATTATGTTTATGTTTTATTTATGCTTCTGTATTTTTCATTTATGGCATACCTTTATAATTTCCATTATGGGTAAACGCGATAATTTCATTTTAGGAAGTGCGGACTACCACCCCCTCAAAGTGATTTGAATCGTTAATGACATATGTGGGACATATAAAGGATTAATTTAATGATATTATATATGATATTATACTGTAATTATAATATACCTTTATATCATTATGATTTCATTCCATTAGATACGAAATATAAATGAAATTAGCGTTCATGCGTATATACGACTTACCGTCTCCATGAACAGTGCATTTCATTTCTTACCTCTAAATGTTATGTAATATTATAAATGCATGTATATACTAGATATATATGATATATATGATATCTAAATCATGAATATAATTCTGGATATAATGGATATTTTACCACATGAACAACTTGTAATTATAAGAAGTTTATTTTTGACTCAAGTACCAAAGATTGTCAAAACAACCGTTATTATCTTAAATAATTACATAATGTTCATAACATGGTAATAAGTGATATAAAAGGAATAATGAACCTGAAAAAGGTTCTTAATCAAGTAGAAATTAACTCTAGTTTATTATTCAGGTGGTTGAAGAACGATCGATTCAAGTCGGACACGAGGTAAGGGGTTACTCATCTCACTTTCATTTCTGTGAGATTTCCATTGTTCTATAATTATTCCTTATATTTGGTATATGTGTACTTCCATTTGATATATAATAACATGATTATAATTATATTCATGTTATTCATTGATTCATTTGATGTTCATTAAGTTCTGGTCATATGATTCGACTGATTACATTGTGGTAAGGGACTTCATCTCAATCTCCTTTCATTGATGCATATTTTATTTTATACACAACATTCCTTTATACGGTGTATAAACCCCTTTGAATTTTACATTTATTCAAAATGAATCTTTTTTATACGAAGCGTTTTACTAAACGAAAAAAGGGAATGTTTTTTTGTACGTATGCGGTGACAACGACTTCTCCGCCACCGTGACCATTATTTGAGTTTCAACTTCCTTTACAAGCCATAACATTTTTTAAATGAAAAATAAATACCAAGTTTTAATTTTATTTTATTTTGGTATTGAAAATGGTTTTGATAGTGTTTTTATTATATCAATGTGTTGTATTGATATCTTGTGATTGAAATGTTGAAATGTTATGTTTCCTTTATGAATGTTTTATGTGATACGATTAAGTTTTGGTTTATGATATGTTTAAACCTGTTTATATGAGGAATTAATTGAACTTAATAAGTGACGGGGGGAGCCCACTATAGATACTCGATGCATCGGTAGGTCTCATGAGACAAACTAGTGTCTTGGAATGAGGCCTTGAAAAAATATTATTTGTAGTCTTGGCACGAGGCCTTGGCTACGTGGTTATGATAGTCTGACATTATGCATTCCATCATTATGAAAGTGGTTATTGATATTGCATGTGATTATTTGATGAGTAGAATATCCATGTGAGTAAGGAAATGGAATTATTTTATTTTAGTTTTTCCATATTATGCTAAAGTTCAAGTTTAAAAGGATTTTGTTTTAGTTATACATTTCCTTAAATGTTTATGTTTATTTATGAAAGTTTCCATTATATTGTTATCCTTACTGAGCATTTGTGCTTAACCCTTTCAATGTTTTAATTTTTCCAGGATGTGAAGAAGTATTTTATGAATGACCTGTAGGGATAGTATGAGGGGATATGAAGACAAGATGTTTTTGTAGTTTTTTTTAATTTATTATGTAATGTAAGACTCATGAATGTATCTAGTGTTTCCAAGGCTACTAAACTAATCGGTCTTTAGAGACTTGATCTTTTGTGATCATGCAAATGTTACGTAATAATGCACTGACTCTGGGTAACTAGGGTCGGGGCGTTACAGTTTTACTCCTAATAAGGAAGCCCAAATAAAAAGTAAATTAAGACTGGTTAAGAGAAATTATGACTGAGGATTATTCTTAAAAAAGAGGCCCAAGTTAAAGGGAATTATAACTGGGGTTTACTCTTAAAAAGGAAGCCCAGGTTAAGGGAATTTGGATTTTGGGAATTTGGGGCTTACTTCTAAGGAGGATGCCCATATTAAAAGAATTATGGTTGGGGCTTACTCCTGAGGAGGATGCCCAAAATTAAGGGAACTTCAAGACTAAGGCTTATTCTCGAGAAGGAGGCCCAGGTTAGGGGATTTGGGGCTTACTCCTAAGGAGGATGCCCATATTTGGGATTTCTGAGATTGGGGATTACTCCTGAAAAGGAAGCCCATGTTAAATATTCTCTCATATTTAAAGGATGAGGTTGAATGAATGAAATCTCTAACTTTAGTGACATAAAGATATTTAAATCACTAGGTTTTGAGATATGTTCCACAGAATTCCTTTCAGATAAGGAAGTCAATCAAGGAAACATGCCATAAAATGGATTTTAAGAGTGTATTGAAGACTAAATATTGAATAGGAGATGTGGATTTGAATAAGAGAGGTGAAATAGGCAGGAGGGGCACCCAAAAAGAGAGAGGTGAGCAAGTCCTATGTGGGCATGCAAGTCCTGGTCGTGCAGGTATACTTGCGTGACACATGGGTACTTACGCAGCGGTGAACCCTTATGGTAATAATTGGGAGAGACTTGGCTCAATCCCTTAGTTTTATCCTTAAAGGCTTCCAAAAGAGTGGCACACAAGTTTGGTTGAAAGGATAAGGAGGCGCGCAAGTGTGGTCATTTCCCTTAAGGGCTGGCCACTTAGGCGTGCAAGTGTTGATGAGTTTCCACACTTAGTCCTTAATTCCCCTATTTAGATCTTCCATTCTAGGTATGAAATTACCTTAGAAGTGACCAGAAGACTTCCAACAGAGACTAGGGGGACCAGAGCTTAAATCTGACTTTTGGAATTTTTTCGTCCTTCAAATGGGGGGACCACCAGGGGTATTTATAGGCTACTAAAGACCCTAGGCGAGAATCAAAGAGGGAGCACAAGTCACCTGCATGACCACTATGAGGTGCACAAGTATACTTGCATGACCATAAGGAAACTTGCATGACCCAAGTGGGAAGAAATCCTTTTTCATGCCTTTGTTGATTTTTGATGTTTCTTCAAAGGATGAATCACTTTGGATAAAGGTATTTCCCTTTTTAATTCATTCGACTTTGTGATGGAAAAGAGTGTAAAAAAAAGTCCCCCTCAGAGTTGGATCTGAAAGAAATGAGGATGTGACTCTGAGGTAAAGAAGAAAGCCCAGGAACATGCGGCGTGCAAGTGTTGAGCATGTAAATGGTGGCGCACAAGGGTTGATCACGCTGGCTTTAGGCGTTCAAGGTTGCGTGCGCTGGCTTTAGGCGTGCAGGGTTGCGGCCTGGCCTATATATATGCGGCCATTCTCGCGCAAAGCACCTGGATTTCAAACTTTCGAGCTATCTCTACGCAAGTTTCCTTCGCCGCATAAGTTACTTAGTTTTTTGCTGCTTCCTTCTGTGTCACGCTGCTATATAGGTATTTGGACTTGCGCGGTGATACCTACACGCCAAAACTAGCATGACATAGTTACACTTGCGCGCGAACTTGGGACTTGCGCGCCTTAATGACTTAGCCATTTTTTTGAATTTTTTCACAAATTTTAGGAAAAATCAACTCACTTAAGAGTTAATTATTCAACCTTTGTGCAGATTCAATGGCTCCTAGAAGAATCAGAACTGATGATGAATTGGCTATAAATCTAATTGATGACCTAATGAATGTTGTTGGCCATGATTATTATACTGTCTATGAAAACACTCTCCCAGATTTCGCTAAGTACTTGAAGAAATATCATCTTAATTTCCCACAGAGCATCTACCTACCTCTGTATGACCATGGTCATCTGCAAGGAGTCAACATTCCAGATGCAAATAATTATCTGCCCGAGATGCAGCTGCACTGCTACTCCTCTATTTCAGTTATGCTATTCATTAAGAGCAACAACAATGGTGTGAACTTTCAAAATTTTCTTCCATGCCATTTCCTTGTAGATATGAAAATGGAAAACCCATGGGCTGAAATTTTTCCACTGCCGGTTGGTGGAGAGAAGACTATCATGGTATTAGAACCATATCTGAAAAGAGTACTCTCTCCAAATGGCTCTTTACTTCCAATAATCCATTCTCAAATCCATGTATCCATATTCCAAGTATCTTGGACAGAAATAGAGTCACTGTTTGATCAGCAGAAAATTTTCTCAAACCGAACTCAAGAACATCCTTTTAAAATTGTTCCAAGAAGAGCTGGTATCACTGCATCTCTTATTTTAACCAGTTGAATGAATGAATTCCAGGAGGCTGTTGATGAAGCTCGGGATGCCGTAAATCAAATGAAGAGTTATGTTGAAAGCCTTTTTTAATTCCTGAAAAAGAGAAGAGACTCCAGTCTGTGGATGTCCTTCTAACTCTTGTGCATCAATGAAAAACACTTTCACCTTCAATCATTTGTTTCTGCATGTTTTATTTTGCTACCTGATTTAAATTTTTACCTAAGCCAATGGGCCTAGTAAGCATAGTTTTATTTTTTTCTAGGATTATAAAAATAACCCTAAAAACTTTGAATCTTTTCATTTCTCAATATTACCTAAAATAATACAAAATGTATGTTTAGTGAGATAGGACTTGACTTTTGTTCAGAGTTCCCTTGTCTTTTGTGGGAAGTTTAAGGTCATGCATGTCGGACATAAAAAGGATAATGTTTAAGGTCGAAAATATATTTGACCGAATGAATTAAAATTGACTCAATTCCTTGACAATTTGTCTGAAAATATATTACCACACTCAATTATGGAGGAAAATATGTAAACTATGACTTATGAAATTTTGAATCTGAGGGATGACATGAAAAAGGGATAAAAGGCATTAGAATAAGTAGTTCCCAATAATGAAGTTACCATTATTTAAAAAACCCGTTAGGGGGTTGAATTATATTGGGCCACCTAAGGGCATTGGCTGCATAGTCAAATAATAACATCTTTTGGCTGATAGGTCCGTTATGTAGACTACTTATGCAAGGCCACCTAAGGGAACATGCTGCATAGTCAGGAAAAAGAACTCTCAGAAATTTACTTTTTTACTGCTAAAAAGCCAGTGGAAGTTTATGGAGATTCAAATTTTCAAAAGCATAGAGTTTGCTGTACGGAGAGAGGTACTTGATTATGGAGAAGATATTTACAAATAAGATCATCTAAGAAATGGATTAATGTCACTCCTACGAATGTCTGACCCAAATGTAGGGAATGGAAATATAAACCATAGACTTGAATAATTTCAGATCATGAAAAAGAACATGGGAAAAATATGTTAAGGATGGCTATTTTCTGCGGATCCTTACATATTTTTGATAAGAAAACTAAGGATGAAATAGGTTTTCTTCCCAATAATGAAGTTACCATTATTTAACAAACCCATTAGGGGGTTGAATTATGCAGGACCACCTAAGGGCATTGGATGCATAGTCAAATAATATCATCTTTTGGCTGAAAATTCTATTATGTAGGCTGTTTATACAAGGCCGTCTAGGGCACATGCTGCATAGTTAGGAAAAAGAACTCTCAGAAATTGGAAATTTTGTGACTAGAAGACAAGAAAAGGGTTATTAAGATCTGAAAATATTTAAGGTTTGGATTATGACACATAAAAATGGGTATTTTCTAATGTATGTAGAGATACACAGATCAATGCTAACCATGATCATGTTGTGGCTGGGTCCTGAATTGAAATGTTGGACTTCACTACATATCCCATAAGGATGAGAATCAAGCCATACGTAGTTCTTGAAATATAGTTTAACGTCATGTGGGACTAAAGTATGGGAGATCTTAGTTTAGGGTCATAGAGCTTGAACCATAATAATGAATACACAGTGTGTGTTTTCACAGGGACTTTTCAGCCAGGGGACTGAAAGTGGAATTTATGGTTAGGCCCAAAAGAATTGGGGCTGGATTCGAGGGATAATTGAACATTCCTATGTATCCCATAAGGATGGGAATCAAGCTACACGTAGTTCTTGAAATACCCTTTGTACAGATTTGGTTCGTACAAGTAAAGGGTGAAAAGGGGACTTTAGTGCAATGATGGTTTGACCCAAAATAAAAGGTTCATGAATTTCCATGTATGCACGTAGTCTTTGGAATATAACATGATTGGAGATCAATGTAAACAATGATTCACTCTCAGGTGAGGGTATCAAAAAATGTTGTAGTTTATTGTCGTATAGGACAAAAGTGCGAATAGTTTAAGGTCATATGCATGGACCATGGTGAACCAATGTAAAAATATTGGTTCTAGGGGTTGCTTCACAGATCAACATCATATTATACAGAGGTGAACTGACGTGAAGAGATTGGTTTTGGGCTTGAACCTCAGGAGGTTGCCTACGTACCCAGCCTAGAAGGCAAGGATCAAAGTTAGCATAGTTCGATTAAAGAATGATTTTGAGATCAAGTTTTTTTTGAGGACAAAGACCTAAAAATGATGCTGGGACTTACACATGGTTAGTGGCCCAGAGAGGGTGTTATGGTTGAAGTTTACTCTAAGCTCACATGATTCATACTCGGTGTGAGAAACAAGAGGTAGAAACAACCTTAACGATGCACAGTTTAATGTCATGTAGGACATATGAAAGGGCTATGCAGTTTAAAGTCTTGCAGTGAGGAATATTGGTGCTGCATAGTTTAGTGTCATGTAATAGGGAAAAACTACATTTTAACGTCATGTAGGACGTATTAAGGGACTTTTGTACAGTTTAGCATCATGTAGCTAGGACGATGGGAACAATACAGTTTAACGACATGTTAGATGAAAGGGGGACTATGCGGTTTAATGTCATGCAGTAAGGACAAAAGAGGATACAATTTAATGTCATGTTGGAAGTATTAGGGACTTTTTAATAGTTTAACATCATGTTGGACGATAGGGATGAAAATAGTTTAAGGTCGTATGCATGGACCGTAATGGTGCAGTTTAACGTCTTGCTGGACATAAGGGACTATGCATTTTAAAGTCTTGCAGCAAAGACAACACAGTTTAACGTCATATTGGACGAGAGAAATGAAAATAGTTTAATTTCATATGCATGGACCGTAACTAATGTATTTTGTGTTTATATAAAATATTTCTTCAGAAATATGGCATTGGTTGGAGTAGTGATGAGTTCTCCATCCATTGAGATTAAAGAATAAGCTCCATTGGAGTAGACCTTATGTATTGAGTAAGGTCCTTCCCATTTTAGATCAAGCTTGGGAGGTTTCTTTACTAGTATCATTGGAGTTCTGAGAACCAATACCAATTCTCCCTGAATGAATGAATGAAGACAAACTTTTTTGTTGAAAGCTCGTGCTATTCGATTCTGATAGACTTCCAAGTGATGCAGGGTGAACAATATTTTTTCATCTAATCGTTCCAATTCATCCAATCGCTTTTGAGATTGTTCATCTATAGATGACTAATAAAAAATGGATACTTTGAGAGAAGGTAATTGAACTTCAATGGGAAAGACTGCTTCCATTCTATATACCAGTGAATATGGTGTTGACCACGCTGTAGTGTGGGTGGTGGTCCGATAAGCCCATAAAGCATGAAAGAGTTTATCAGGCCATGATTTCTTATCTTTATCCACCATATTTTGCAGTATGTTTGAAAGAGTCTTGTTGAAGGCTTCTATCTGGCCATTGGACGCTGCATGATACCGAGATGAATGATTAGATTTGATGTTGTATTCTTGATACAAATTTCTCACTTCGGATGAACAGAATTTGGTGCCATTGTCCGTCAATATGGTATGAGGGACACCAAATATGGTAATGATGTTAGACTTGATGAAGCTAAAAATTATTTTAGAAATAACTTCTTTGAGAGGTATTTCCTCTGCCCATTTGGAAAATAAGTCAGTAGTAGTAATAATATACTTAAACTCCTTATATGTAGCTGATGGGTAAGGTCCCACCACATCAGTTCTCCATGTGGAAAATGACCACAAGTATTTAGCTGTATGAAGCAACTTTGGGGGTTGATGAATGAAGTTAGATGGTACTTGGCATGAACGACACTTCTTTGTGAAATCAACACAATCTTGTATCATTAAAGGCCAAAATTATCCAAGCCTTCGAATTTGATCAGATAGTCAATGTCCAATCTGATGGGCACCACAGACTCTTGCATTCACTTCTTTCATGACAACCATTGTCTCTTCACCATCAATGCATCTGAAGAGAACTCCATCAAAACCATGCTTGTAGAGAATTTTCTCTGGGTGATATGGGATATCATAAAGAGTAAAATTGACCACACATCTCCAGACTTGTTCTTTCCCGGCTCTATCAGGTGGAAGTGTTCCATTTTGAAGGTATTCCCTGATAGGTGTCATCCATCCTGTAGTATGACCATATGGTTCAGAGATGAGACTAATTTCATTGATTTCCTCTATTCTGGTTTGAACATAAGGTGAACTTGTACGATGGTGGGAAATACTAATGGTTGTCTCGTCCCGATTTGGATATGACAGAGCTGTGGCTATATTAGCCAGTGCATCAGCTTGGGCATTTTGTGATCACAGGATATAATAAAATGTCGGTTTCATAGGAAATTACACCATTAACTCTCTGACGTAATCATAAAAAGGGATTAGTTCTTTTTTTTTCTGATGGAATAATCCCCATTGACTTGTTTGATTACCAGGTATGAATCACATTTCACCTTTAAGTGATTCACTTGTGCTTGAAGCGCCAACTCCAAGCTTGTGATGAGAGCTTGGTATTCCGCTTCATTTTTTGTACCACCTCCCAACAATGAGAAGGAATAGGGAAGTACTGCCTTTTCTGGGGAAATAAGTACAATTCCTAACCCAACATTGTTAAATTTCGGATCTTCTATTTTCTTCCCTGTTGGAATTCTAGAAGCACCATCAAAGTACATTTCCCATGTTTGAGGACTATCTTGAATAGATAAGACTTCCTCATCAAGGAGTTCAATATCTGAAGATGTATCTTCTACTGAAAATTCGCCAGAGTTTGGACCTTTATTGCCTTTTGAGACACATAATTAATATCAAATTGCTGAAAAATAACTGCCCACCTTGCCAGACATCCTGTAAGCATTAGATGCCTAAGGATAAATTTGAGTGGGTTATTACAAGATACCAATTGGACCTCATGATGTTGCAGGTAATGTCTCAACTTCTGAACTGTAAAGATTAATGCTAGGTAGCACTTCTCAATACTTGAATATCAGGTTTATGCTTCAAGCATAGTCAGACTGAGATATTAGAGGCTGTTTTCATTCCCAACATCATTCTTCTGAGTAAGAAAGGCACCCAATGATTGCTCTAAAGCTGTCACATAGAGTATAAGTGGTCTTCCTTCAACAGGTGGCATTAATACTGGCGGACTCAAGAGATATTTCTTGAGAATATCGAATGCTTCTTGACATTCTTCAATCCACAGGTAATTGACTCCCTTCTTCATCAATTTGGTGAAGGGTAAACTTTTTCCTGCCAAATTGGTGATGAAATGCTGAATATAGGATAAGTGTTCTTGAAGTCCTCTCAATTCTTTCAAATTTTGAGGATGTGACATACCAAGGACTGACTTTGCCTTCTCAGGATCGACTTTGATACCACGATGGCATACAAAAAAGCCGAGAAAGTTTCTTGAGGTTACCCAAAAAGAACATTTTAAGGGGTTCATCTTCAAATTGTGTTGTCAAAGTTTGTGGAATATGATTTCCAAATTAGCCAAGTGATTAGAACATTGACTGGATTTAACCAATAAATCGTCCACATAACATCCAACAAACTTCCCTAAAAAGGGTTTGAAGATACGATGCATGGCACACTGATATGTTGCGCCCGTATTCTTTAGGCCAAAGGGCATTAGCCAATAGCAAAACACACCCTGAGGGGATCTGAAGGCTTTATATTCCTAATCTTCTGGATCCATTCCAATTTGATTATACCCAAAATATCCATCCATGAAGGAAAGTGCTTCATAGCCAGCTATTGCATCAATTAAGAGTTCTGTGATCGGAACTGGAAAATCATCCTTAGGAAAATGCCGATTAAGATCTACGAAATCAACGCAAACTCCAATTTGTCAGTTCTTCTTTTTTCATAGGGAAAATATTATCCAACCATTTGGGATATTTAACTTCTCTGATGAAGTTATCTTTGATAATCTTATCCAGTTTAGCTTCAATTTTGGAAGTATAGGTTGGGTGTGTTCTTCTTGCAGCCTTCTTAAATCCTCGATGTTCTTCTGGAAAACCCAAAAAATGAGTAGCAACATCAGGATCAAGCCCGACCATCTCTGTATAGTTCCAAGAAAATATATCTTGATTTTTCTTCAAAAATGAAATATACATTTCCTTCTCTTAAAGAGTCATGGAAGCACTAATTGAAGTGGGGCGTGGATCTTCTTTTGTACCCAGATTTATTTCTTTGAGTTCATCCACAGTGGTAGAGATACCCTATTCAAAAACTGGAGGAGCATCTCTGAGATCTTCCTCTTCTTCTTCAACATGTGTCATTTCTTCTGTTTCTACTTGCATATTAGATGATGAAGCAGAATTTCCATGATCAGAAGAGATGTTAAAATTTGAACATCTTAAAGAAGAAGCTTCCATTTCTGACCCGATTGATGATGAAGGGTCTTTCTTGGGTATTAAATAGGAGATTATGGATTGACAATTGACATCATCGTTAACCTCTGGAATTTCTATAACTTCTTCTAGCCTGGTTGGAAAAGTATAGATTTTCTGGATTTCAGCAGATGAAATGAAGACATCCCCATTTGATCTTTCATCATTGTTTGGTGGATCACCAATTTCTGCCATGTTTTCTGGCTTGATTTCTGTAATTGACATTATGGAGGTCTCCATAAGAGTATTTTGATTTGGGTCTATCCTATCAATTTGACTGATAGGAAACATAAAATATATACTCACATGTGTAAATGGATTTACTGGAATCTTTTCTAAACCAAATGGAGCATTAACCTTGGTAACCTCCCTTGCTGTGGATTTCTACTTACCCTTCATGTGATAAAATTCTGCCTCAATGTATTGAGATTCACATTTTTTGAAGGGGGACTTATCACCATACAATGTCCCAATATGACCATTGAAAAAATATTTGAGACATTGATGGTATGATGAAGGGATAGCCACATGTCGATATAGCCAAGGTCTTCCAAGAAAGATGTTTAAGGCTGTTTCGTGATCAAAAACCATGAAATATGAATTGGATACAAAGTCTCCAAACTGAGTTCTGAGTGTAATATCGCACAGTGGTTCTTGTTCATTTTTATCATATCCTTGTAACATCAAAGTAGAAGGAGATAAATCAGATTCCATGAGGCCCAATTGATGAAGTGTATGAATGGGGATGAGGTTGACTCCTGAACCATTATCAATGAAAAATATTTGGATGTCTACACCATTGAACTTTCCAGATAATTACAATGGTCTAATATGTCCATGCACGACATCATCTTCGTCTTCATATGTGAAATATATCACTGCATGTCATTCTGCAGGATTATTCTCTACATGGTAGACTTCAGCTGCAAAAATTTCAGTTTCAAAATCCTGAGGACTTGACAAAGCCTCGACGAGTGCCTTCTGAAGATCCTTGTTAAATTCAAGGCATCCATAATTGATAACTTTGTCGGTACTTGGTCAATACATCATACTTTTGATCCAAAGGCCTACATTTCCCAACAAGAACATGTGGTTTCATAGGTTCCTTAGAAGTTGATGCTTTGGAAGTAGATGCTTTCTGTATTGGGGTAGGAGTTGGAAATACTCCTGGCTTTGGAAGATTAGACCAATTAGGTCTATTTACCTACTGAGAGGAAGAAGGTGTAACCTCCAATCGATCTTCCAGAATAACTGTGCCAAGACTGAATCTACTATTGGTGGAATAATTTTATTGTTCTTGTTGAGCTCGCTAAAGGGCTTTGCCACAAGTTTATGCTTCATACACTGTTCTAGCAGGAGTAGAATTGGAATAGTGGCTTCTAGTATATCCATGTCTTCCTCTGTATCCCAGACCTCTAGAACTCCCTCTGATTCCTCTGTTTGATACAGGGAACTTAGGCTTATCAAAATCGAGACTGTGACTAGCATAAGAATCTGTTAAATGAATCATATTAACAGAACCAAAGATCAACTCTTCGTCTGATGAAGACTCTGCCTGATTAGCCAGTTTAGGCTGTGCCATTTGGTGGGGTGGTGCCCATTTCTTCAAAGTAGATGGCATAAAATCTTCCAGAGTCAAAGACAACTTGGGCTTTGACTCAATCTCATATTCTTCTGATTGTTCCTATTTCATTGAATTATGTCATTTCTTTGAGGATTTTCCCTTTGATGAAGGGGGATTTGCTGTGGCATTCATAACAGAAGACACAATTGGTTTCTTCAATTGCGTTCGCAAAATGGCATGAGTTTGGTTGATCGTTTTTCTGACTATCCAATCATCATATTTCTGTGCATTTTTTCTTTTGACTTCTTGCCACTCGCCTTCTTCCTCTGGATTTGTAGCAGTAACACATGCTACCTGAGTTGAAGAACCTTTCAATTTGACTTGTCCTGAGTCAACCATTTTTTTTGCAGGAGGTCCTTGAAGAAAAAACACTCCTAAATGGGATGCCCCAACATCTGATGAAATGGGAAATAGTTGGGACAGTCTTCATCTTCTTCCTTGTTCATACTTTTGGGCCTTAGCAATTGAACCAAATTATTTTCCAGAGCCAAAATAAAGTAACCAGGAACTTGTTCATTTTAGAAAGAGTAAAATTTGATCTTTATATCCTCAAATTGTTTTCTTCTTTGATCTATTTGATCATCTTGACAAAACAACCTCTGTTGTTGACGCTCAGGAGGTGGAGCCCTTCGAAAAGATGAAGGTTTTAAAGTAGAAGCAGGTAAAGGTGCTTGTTTAAGCGTAACTGTAGCAATCTCTAATTTACCCATTCTCCTTCCTAGAGCTGATGGAATTACATGAGTTTTATCCTTAGTCTTCATAAGAGAATATTCAATCTGTTGAGCGATCGAAGTAAGGTCTCGAAACCCTCCTGTGTATTTCACAAGGATCAACGGTGTGCGTAACTCATTACACAGATTTGCCACATAGACTGGCAACAATTCCTCTTGAGGGAGTGCTAAGATTTGGGAATATGTTAATCCCTTCCAGCGAGCAATGAAATCTGAAACCCTTTAATTCTCCCTTTACTTAGAGTTTTTAATATTAAAAACTATTGTCTTTGGAAAAGTTGAGCTGAATTGAAGAAGGAATTGTTGACGGAGATCCTCCAACCTGGTAATTGACCGGGATTGCAAGCTTGTGTACCAGACAAAAGCAGGCCCTTGTAATGACTGTACAAAACACCTGAGCTTAACTGCTTCTTGTTGCTGAGGGGTTCCCATTATAGAATCACAATGAGAAACAAAATGTGCTAAGTGTTGCTCTGGGTATCTCTAACCATTAAATATTGGGAATGTGGTACTTGAAAAATTTGATGGGGGAGGAATTGCATCAACCCATTCAGGGTAAGCTCTCTTTTCTGGTTGAATTTGAGCTCGTTTTCCCTCCATAGCTTCCAACCGAGCTGTTAGTGATTCAATAGTAGTTATTAACTTTTGAGAAACAACCTGTTGAGCTTGGACCTGAGCAGGTGCAATAACTGGAGCTTGGACAGATGTGGTGGCTGTTACTGCAACTGATGGTAGCACCACCGGTTTTTGCTGCACATGACCCATAGACCCGTGAGGGTGTACAGATAAATGAGGATATTCTTGATCCATCTCAGTAACTGCAACAAATTCCCTTGGCTGACTGACTTCAGCACGCTTAGGAGGAAGACTACCCTGAAGTAGTTCTGCATTCAACCTCCTTAATTACTTCATTTCTTCCACCTGTTGTGCAAATATTTGCTCTAATGAGAGCGATTGGACTTATCCCAAGGAAGGGTATGTAACCTGATTCTTTCCTTTCCCCTTGTTGGATCCCTTTCAGAGAGGGGGAAGTGGGTTATTTGAAGTAACACCAAGATTCTAGGTAACCCTTTGATTTCTTGTACGCACACCTTCTTCATTTGTGTCTGTGCATACAACTTCTTGAGAAGGAACCTCTTCATCTGATCCCTCTGAGTGAGCCTCATATGGTGGATCAGCAATGGCGGCGTTGATGAAATTAATTGATGCATAATGCATTGCATCCCTTCTATCAGCATTTCTGCAATAATGTCTTTTTCCATGTCCCTTATGAGACATTTCCTTTTGTCGATTTGATCCTTCAGGAACTTCTTGACAAACCATACTTTGGAAGGAATCTCCTAATAATTTGGCTCTTGTTTCCTCTTGGGGATTCTTCCCTAATCGAGAGAAGACTAACTTTCTCTGAGGAAGAAATTGAGGATTTGAAAAAGTCCCCAGTCCGTTGGACTGGGGCTGTTCCTGCTATTCCTGCTCAACTCCTCAAATCTTATTTGTTGATTCTGAGGGTTGGGTTAAAAGAGTCCCCAGTCTGGAAAGATGGGGTGGTTATTGACATGCTATATCTGAGAATTTCTTGAAATCTCTCTTGATCTTGCAGACTTTAGTCTTGAAATTGGCTGGATACATCAAACTGCATCCACTTTTATCACCCGGATCAAAAGACCGTTGGATTATTTCTGACACTTCTGTCACTTGATGATGTTCTTTCTCCAAACGAGAGTCCTATTCAATTTTCTTGTTTGATTTATGTAGGAGTAATTCAACAACTTGTTCTATGTATTCTTGATTTTGAGAAGAACTAGTTGAGGCCTATTCTTGGGAAAGCCTTTGATTACAAAGAAAGACAATTGACTGTGGCCGGCCATGGGAAATAACATTGCATGAGACCATTTTCAGAGGGCTTTGATGACTGGAGAGTACAGTGAAATGCAATGCTCCATGAACACCCCATCTCAGGATATGAATACCAGATGGGGCATTGGAAATTAACTAGCGCAATCTTCTAAGTGTGCCAAGGCATGAACGCTGAAGGGCTCTCTGCTGATTTTCAGCCTTCAGATATCGAGAAACTGAGAGAGATGCCAAGTCAATTTGGAATTTTAACCCTTCTATTATCTTGACATGATTTTCATATTCATCATAAGATAATATATTTTTTTCAACTGACAAAGAGTTTTCCATATGTTGATACAAATATCATGAATTCCATCTTCCGTCAACATTTCTGTAATGTCATACTAAGAGTCAACTAGAGGCCAAAACATGACTTGCACTTCACATTTTTCCAGCTATTTTCTCATATTCAGTACTTCCTCTTTATTATTCAATGAAGATTCTTCTACCTGATTAGACCAGAGCTGGTGCTTCTTTGTTGCTTTTTCAGATTCAACAAGATCGATAGAGAATTCACTGATCAAACTAGAAGATGAACGACCCAAGGGTGGTTCAGAGAAT
Organism: Viscum album; assembly: GCA_963277665.1. NCBI lineage: Eukaryota > Viridiplantae > Streptophyta > Magnoliopsida > Santalales > Viscaceae > Viscum > Viscum album. The sequence continues at coordinate 282,348,710 of OY728125.1, forward strand.
GACCTACACCCTGGGCTATCTTCTGATTGAGAAATTATTTCACATGCTAGTGGTAAAGCATCATACATGAATGGCCTCACATTTTCAAGTGCCTCAAGATAAGAGGGATTTCTCGTCACTACATTTTCCATTGGATCATTTTCCAGGCAATGTGAATTACTACTATGGAGAGGAATTTCGCAGCTAAATTCATCATCATGGGGAGGACCACCATGGTTGGTTACAACAAAAGATGAAACATTTTTCTCCTTGGTCTTCTGGAAACATAGAGGGTTCCTGTGGCTCTCAACTGAAGATGAAGCTTCGAGATCAACCAAATTGTCATGAAGCAAGCCTTCATGAGGAAGTGTCTGATGAAGACCTTCGGAATTATTGTTCCCACTATTGGGAAATGAGGGAGTAGAATCTTGAATTTTAATAGATAACTGACCGAGGGCTTCAAGAACTCCATCATCGAGTAAGGCCTTATTACAGATTAGATCTTGATTTCTTGACTGTGCTGGAAGGGTCTTCTTCTTAGATGCCTTCTTACTCAATTTGGAAACCACTTATTGATGAAAGTGGTCATTATAGGTAGGTTTATGTGCCTGCTCATGAGAAATTATCAGTTTAGGCTGATTATCTCAACTCAAATCAGGTGTATGTACCTGACTTGGTTTTCTGTATGATATGGGTGAGTATGCCCCACAACCCTATTGGAATGGAACAGAGGTATGTGTCTATTCCAGAGTGAACTGTTGATGTGTCACTCTATTGGTAGGGATAGATTTTCATTTCTTTCCCTGTGATGCTACTGAAGCTGTTATAATATCTTGATAGGCATCTAGAATATGAGCATATATTTGCTTATGCTCTTTCACTATTGACAGAATATGATTGGTGACTTCAGCTACCGGAATGGGGATATACGTCCATTCCGTACTTAAAGTAGGTGTTTATTCCTGCACCTATCCCCCTTTTCCTACCAGTGAATTCTGACAGTACTCATGTGAGGGGGAAGAGAGTTGATTCTACCTCTTATTTGTCATTGGAGCTTTCTGACCGACTTCTCCAGGTGCTACCAACCGAGACTGTTGGTGGGCTTGATCAATACTAGAAGGTGTATGTACCTTCTGATTGCACTCTGCCGAACATGGTTGACGGGCTTCCTTCAATACTGATAGATGAGGCTGCTGACAGGATTGATGCGTGTAATCAGGTGTATGTGCCTGTTTACCAGTTGTCAACACATTGGGTTTGTGGGCTCCATCGTATGTAGTTAGACGAGCCTACTGGCTAGCTGATGATTTATAAACAAGTGTATGTTCTTGTCTATAGTACTCCACCGGAATTGCCTGGCGGGATTGACGTGCTGCTGCCAGACGAGTATGCTGGACAGCAGAATTAAAACGGATGGGTGTGTGTGCCCGCTCATTGCTTTCCACCAAGTTAGGTTGGTGGACTTTTCCGGAGATGGCAGAGATAAGAACCTGCTCACTATTGACCGGATTTCGCCTCTGTCGGTTAGTCTTGCGTGCTTGGGTCTAAGGGACCTGAGCTGAACCCCGGAAGGAGATACCCTCATCATGTTGAGGGCGCACTACCGCATGAGTCTGGTGGAGATTATTGATGGGAGCCCTTGGGAAGGACTCCTGTCTCTTTGAATTAAGGCCCCGAGGGACCTACTCATTCACCTCCCCAAAATATGGGAGGGACTTGTGATTGCGTTCTGGGGATAATGACCTGAAACGGTTGGAAATGGTGGTTGGAACCACCTGCTTCTTGATCGCTGGTCGTTGCTGTCCAGACAACCAAGGTGAATTATTGACTTGGAGGGCTTGTTTAGCAGCCTCCAGAGTTGGAATAGTACCTTTTCGATGGTATTACTTAACCAGTGCATTTGATACCCAGCGTTGAAGATGTTGAGTAGGTTATGTTGTCCTCAGAGCAGATGACGATCCAGCAGGAGTAGCAGCAGAGGTATTCACAGGTGTGAACTTAAGAGAAGCCATTTCTGTAACGCAGAAGATCTTGGAAAAGAGTGCCTTTTTGATATAACAGACGTAATCAAGATAAGTCTGGCCACTACATCTTTTGGATAAGAACATATGTTATTGATTGTCTTGTTGGTCCTCTCATTAAGTTTAAATAGGGGCCTAAAAAAATAAGTAAAACATCATTTTAACTTGGTTAAGGATTCACGTCGGGTTCAACATTTTTTCCTCTAAAAATGGGGATAACCTCATTGATTTAAGGATGAAATATTCCAAGCATTTTCTAATGGGTTTGTTCATAGAACTGGAAACATCCAATGATTCTATATCCATTTTGACTTACTTTCCAAAGGTAGGTTCTCATTAGTCATGAACTGATGAGGCTTAAGAATTTTCATTGGTCGAGAGGATGGGAGGTCGGACTCATCACACCTTTTTTGAGGGGAATCATTGTCTACTCTGGGACTCTCTTTATATATTTAAGTTATGTTCGTGAATCCTTATTAAGTTACAAAGTTTGAAAATGAGCTTTCCTTTACATCAGACAGACAATGATTAGTATGTAGGAGATTTAGAGAATCTTTTATATGTATTCAAGGTTCTTCATCAATAGAGAATCATCTATATTTGTTTAGAGATTCTTAGTCAATGGTATCCTTTGATACATTATATAGAAATCTATTGGTCATTATGATGACCATACTAGTTTTAAAGCCACTCAGTGGGGCACTTGAAGTTTATTGTCATTCAGAAGGACATGGATTATTTTAGAGATGGGATCGTACCCGTAGATGGGCTACCTATGTATCCTTATTTAGAAAAATTAATCAGAACCCATGTAGTTCAAGTAAAGAATTATGAGGTTTATGCCTGATTGATGGCTCAAAGAAAGATGTCATAATTACTTTTACACTCTAAGCTCACGTGAGTCATGATCAGTGTGAGAAACAAGAGGTATTGGTAAAACCAGACAATTGTTCCATGAAGGATGCAATTATAAGAAATGATGTGGGGCTTATGTATGTATGACTGACCAGATAGATGAAGATTAGGATGTACTTTAGGGAAGAAACCTGAGAACAAGGTCCATAAAGGTATATGTGCTTTATGGAGATTTGGATACTTAACTTAGGACTTAATCCTGAGAAGGATTCCCAAATTAGAGAGAATTTATGATTGGGTTTTACTCCTGAGAAGGAATCCCAAATCAAAAGTAAATTAAGGCTGGTTAAGAGAAATTATTACTGGGGATTATTCTTAAAGAAGAGGCCCAGGTTAAAGGGAATTATAACTGGGGATTACTCCTCAAATGAAAGCCCAGGTTAAGGGAATTTGGATTTTGGGAATTTGGGGCTTACTTATAAGGAGGATGCCCATATTAAAATAATTATGGTTGGGGCTTACTTCTGAGGAGGATGCCCAAAATTAAAGGAACTTGAAGACTGGGGATTATTCCCGAGAAGGAGGCCCAAGTTAGAGGATTTGGGGCTTACTCCTAAGGAGGATGCCCATATTTGGGATTTTTGAGATTGGGGCGTACTCCTAAAAAGTAAGCCCAGGTTAAAGATCCTCTTGTCTTTAAAGGATGAGGTTGAATGAATGAAACCTCTAACTTTAGTGACATAAAGATATTTAAATCACTAGGTTTTGAGAGATGTTCCACAAAATTTCTTTTCAGATAAGGAAGTTAATAAAGGAAACATGCCATAAAATGGCTTTGAAGAGTGTCTTGAAGACTAAATATTGAATAGGAGAGGTGGATTTGAATAAGAGAGGTGAAATAGGTAAGAGGGACACTCAAAAAGAGAGAGGCATGCAAGTCCTTTATGGGCGCACAAGTCCTGGTCACGCAAGTATACTTGCGCAATACATGGATACTTGCGCGGCGGTCAACGCTTAGGGTAATAATTAGGCGAGACTTGGCTCAAGCCCTTAGTTTTATCCTTAAAGGCTTACAACAGAGTGGAGCGCAAGTTTTCTTGAAAGGATATGGCGGAACACAAGTCTGGAGATTTCCCTTAATGGCTGGCCACTTAGGCGCGCAAGTGTTGATGAGTTTAAACACTTAGGCCTTGCTTCCCCTATTTAGATATTCTATTATAGGTAAGAAATTACTATAGAAGTGACCGGAAGACTTCAAGCAGAGACTAGGGAAACCAGAGCTTAATTCTGACTTTTTGAATTTTTCTGTCCTTCAAATGGGGGGCCCACCGGGGGTATTTATAGGCTGCTGAAGACCCTGGGCGAGAATCAAAGGGGGCACGCAAGTCACCTGCATTACCACTATGCGGTGAGCAAGTATACTTGTGCGACCATAAGGAAACTTGCGTGAACTAATTGGGAAGAAATCCCTATTCATGCATTTGTCGATTTTTGATGTTTCTTCAAAGGATGAATCACTTTGGACAAAGGTATTTTCCTTTTTCAGTTATTAGACTTTGTGATGGAAAGGAGTGTCAACACTCTTGAAGATCCTTTGATAGATTCAAGGCATCCAGAATTGATAACTTGGATGGTACTTGGGAAAAATGTTTCAAGACATCATATTTTTGATCCAAAGGCCTGCGTTTCCCAACAGGAACATGTGGTTTTGTAGGTTCCTTAGAAGTTGTTTATTTGGAAGTAGATGCATCTTGTATCGGGGTAGGAGTTGGAAATACTAATGGCTTTGGAAAATTAGACCAAATAGGTCTATTTACCTGTTGAGAGTAAGAAGGTGTAACCTCCAACCGATCCTCTAGAATGATTGTGTCAGGACTGAATCTGCCATGTGTGGAAGAACTTTCTTGTTCTTGTTGAGCTCACTGAAGGGATCTGCCACAAGTTTTTGCTGCATATACAGTTCTAGCAGGGGTAGAATTGGAATTATGGCTTCTGGGATATCCACATCTTCCTCTGTATCCCAGACCTCTGGAATTCCCTCTAATTCCTCTGTTTGATACAAGGAACTCAGGTTCATCAAGATCAAAACTGTGACTGTCATAAGGATCTGTTAGGTGAATCATGTTAACAGAACCAAAGATCAACTCTTTATCTGATGAAGACTCTGTTTGATTAGCCAATTTAGGCTATGCTTTTTGGTGTGACGGTGCCTGCGACTTTGAATTAGATGGCATAAAATCTGCTAGAGTCAAAGACAACTTGGGATTTTACACGATCTCATCTTCTTTTGATTGCTCTTCTTTCTTTGAATTATGCTGCTTCTTTGAGGATTTTCCCTCTGATGAAGGGGGATTTTCTGTGGAATTCATAGCATAAGACACAATTAGTTTCTTTAATTGCATTCGTAAAATGGCATGAGTTCGGTTGATCATTTTTCTGACCATCCAATCATCATATTTCTGCACATTTTTGCTTTTGACTTTTTTCCACTCGCCTTCTACCTCTAGATCTGTAGCAGTAACACATGGTACCAGAGCTGAAGAACCTTTCAATTTTACTTGTCTCGAGTTGACCATTTTTTGCAGGAGGTCTTTGAAGACAAAAAACTCTTGAATGGAATGCCCCAACATCTGATGAAATTGGAAATAGTTGGGACGGTCTTCATAACCTTCCTTGTTCAGCCTTTTGGGCCTTGGCAATTGAACCAAATTATTTTTCCAGATCTGAAATGAAGTAACCAGGAACCTGGTCATTTTGGAAATAGTAAACTTTGGTTTTCAACTCCTCAAATTGTTTTCATCTTTGATCTCTTTGATCATCTTGATGAAACGACCTCTGTTGTTGATGCTCAGGAGGTGGAGCCCTTCGATAAGATGAAGGTTTTGAAGTTGAAGCAGGTACATGTGCTTGTTTAAGCATAACTGTAGCAGTCTCTGCTCTACCCATTCTCCTTCCTAGAGTTGATGGAATTACATGAGTTTTATCCTTAGTCTTTTTAAGAGAGTCTTAGATCTGCTGAGCGATCAAAGTAAGGTCTCAAAACCCTCTTGTGTATTTCACAGGGATCAATGGTGTGTGTAATTTATCATGCAAATTTTCCACACAGACTGGAAAAAATTATTCTTGAGGGAGTGCTAAGCTTAGGGAATATTTTAATCCCTTCCGGCAAGCAATGAAATCCGAAACTATTTCATTCTCCCTTTGATTACAATTTTTAAGATGAAAAACTATTGTCTTTGGAAAAGTTGAGCTGAATTGAATAATGAATCGTTGACGAAGATCTTCCCACATGGTAATTGAAAGGGATTGCAAGCTTGTATACCAAACAAAAGTAGGCCCTTTTAATGACTGTACAAAACACCTGAGCTTAACTGCTTCCTGTTGCTGAGGGGTTCCCATCATAGGATCACAACGAGAAACTAAATGTGTTAAGTGTTGCTCTGGGTCTCCCGAACCATTAAAAATTGGGAATTTGGTACTTGCAAAATTTTATGGGGGAGGAATTTCATCAACCCATTCAGGGTAAGCTCTATTTTCTGGTTGAATTTGAGCACCTTTTCCCTCCATAGATTCAAACCGAGCTGTTAATGACTCAATAGTAGTTATTAAATTTTGAGAAACATCCGGTTGAGCTTGGACCTGATCAGGTGCAATAACTGGAGCTTGGATAGATGTGGTGGCTGGTACTGCAACTGATGATAACACCACTAGTTGTTGTTTCACCTGACCCCTAGGATTATACCTGTGAGGGTGTACTGATAAAGGAGTATATTCTTGATCCATCTAAACAGCCGCAAAAAATTCCCTTGGATGACTAACTCCAGCACGCTTAGGAAGAAGACTACCTTGAAGTAGTTCTGCATTCAACCTCCTCAATTCCTTCATTTCTTCCTCTTATTGTGCAAATATTTGCTCTAGTGAGAGTGATTGGACTTATCTAGAGGGAGGGTGGAATGCAACCTGATTATTTCCTTTCCCCTTATTGGACGCCTTTCGGAGAGGGGGAAGTTGGTTACTTGAAGGAATACCTAGATTCTGGGTAAGCCTTTGGTTTCGTGTACGCACACCTTCTTCATTTGTGTCTGTTTGTACAACTTCTTGAGCAGGAACTTCTTCATCTAATCCCTCTGAATGAGCCTAATCTGGGGTATCATCAATAATGAAATTGATGACATTAATTGATGCATAACGCATTGCATCCCTTCTATCGACATTTCTGCGATACGGTCTTTTTACATGTCCTTGATGAGACATTTCCTTTTGTTGATTTGATCCCTCAGGAACTTCTTGACGAACCGTAATTTGGAGGGAATCTATTGATAATTCGGCTCTGCGTTCCTCTTGTGGATTCTTCCCTAATCGAGATAAGACTGACTTTCTCTGAGGAAGAGATTGAGGATTTGAAAAAGTCCCCAGTCCAGTGGACTGGGGCTGTTCCTGCTATTTCTGCTCAACTCCTCGAATCCTATTTGTTGATTCTGAGGATTGGGTTAAAAGAGTCCCCAGTCTGGAAAGCTGGGGTGGTTCTTGAGCTGCTATATCTAATAATTTCTTAAAATCTCTCCCGATCTTGCGGACTTTAGTCCAGAAATTGGATGGATGAATCAACCTACATCCACTCAAATCACCTGGCTCAAATGAACGCTAGATGATTTTTGACACTTCTGTCACCTGATGATACACTCGCTCTAAATGAGAAGCATGTTCGATATTCTCAATTGCCTGATGCAAGAGTAATTCGACAACTTGTTCTTTGTATGCCTGAATTTGGGAATAACTAGTTGAGGCCTGTTCCTGAGAAAGCCTTTGATTACAAACAAAGCCAATTGGCTATGGCCGACCATGGGCAATAACAATTCATGAGACCATTTTCGGCAGGTTTTGTTGACTGGAAAGTACAGTGAAATGTAGTCCTCCATGAACACCCCATCCCCTGATATGAATACCAGATGGGGCATTGGAAATTAACTGGCACAATCTTTTTAGTGCGCCAAGGCATGAACACTGAAGGGCTCTCTGCTGCTTTTCAGCCTTCGGATATCGAGAAATTGAGAGAGATGCCAAGTCAATTTGGCATTGTAACCCTTCTATTATCTTGACGTGATTTTCATATTCATCATAAGATAATATTTTATTTTTCAATTGACAAGTAGTTTTCCACATGTTGAGACGAATATCGTGAATACAATCTTCCGTTAACATTTCTGGAATGTCATAATTAGAGTCAGCTAAAGGCCAAAACATTACTGGAACTCCACATTTCGCCAGTTGTTTTCTCATATTCAGCACTTCCTCTTTATCATTCAATGAAGATTCTTCTACCTGATTAGACCAGAGATGGTGCTTCCTTGTTGCTTCATCGTATTCAATAAGATTGGTAGAGAATTCTACTGATCAAACTAGAAGATGAATGACCCAGGGGTGGTTCAGAGAATGACCTACACCCCGGGCTATATTATGATTGAGAAAGTATTTCACCTTCTAGCGATAAAGCATCAGACATGAATGGATTTACATTTTAAAGTGCCTCAAGATAAGAGGGCCTTCTCGTCACTACATTATCTATTGGATAATTTTCCAGGCAATGTGAATTACTACTACAGAGAGGAATTCTGTAGATAAATTCATCATCATGGGGAGAACCACCATGGTGGGTTATAGAAAGAGATGAAACATTTTTCTCTTTGGTCTTCTGGCCACACAAAGGGTTCTTGTGGCTCTCATATGAAGATGAAACTTCAATATCGAATGAACTATCATGAAGCAAGACTTCACGAGGATGTGTCTGATGAAGAACTTCAGAATTAATATTCCTACTATTGGGAAATGAGAGAGTAGAATCTTGAATTTCAACAGATAATTGTCTGAGGGCTTCAAGAATTCCAGCATCGAGAAAGGCCTTATTACAGATTGGCTCTTGATTTCTTGACTGTACTGGACGAGTCTTCTTCTTAGATGCCTTCTTACTCACTCTAGGAACCAATTTTTGACAAAAGTGGTTATTATGGGCAGGTGTATGTTCCTGCTCAGGAGAAATAGTTAGGTTAAGCTGATTATCTCCACTCAAATCAGGCGTATGTGCCTGACTTGGTTGTCCGTATGACATGGGGGAGTATGCCCCACAAACCTCTTGGACTGGAACAGAGGTGTGTATCTGTTCTGGAGTGATACGTTGATGTGTCACTCCACTGGCAGGGAGATATTTTCATTTCTTTCCCAGTGATGCTGCTGAAGCTGTTATAATATTCTGACAGGCATTTAGAATATGAGAAGGGATTTTCTTCTGCTCGCTCACCATTGTTAAAATGTTCTTGATGAATTCAGCTGCCGGAACGAGAATATACTTCCATTCCATGCTTGGAGTAAGTGTGTGTGCTTGCTCCTGTCCTCCTTTTCCTATCAGTAGATTCTGACAGTACTCATGTGTGGGGGCAGAGAGTTGAGTCTACCTCCTGTTTGTCATTGGGGCTTTCCAATTGACTTCTCTGGGTGCTACCAAATGAAACTGTTGGTAGGCTTGATCAATACTAGAAGATGTATGTGCTTGCTGATTGCATTCCGCTGAACATGGTTGATGAAATTTCTTCAATACTGGCAGACGAGGCTACTGGCAGGATTGATGAGTGTAGGCAGGTGTATGTGTCTGTTTACCAGTTTTCAACACATTGGGTTGGCGAGATTCATCGTATGTAGTCAGAAGAGCCTGATGACTAGCTGATGATTTATAAACAGGTGTATGTTCCTATCTATATTACTCCGCTGGAATTGCCTAGCAGGAATGGCGTGTTGCTGCCAGATGAGTCTACTAGACAGCGGAATTAAAACAGATGGGTGTGTGTGCCCGCTCGTTGCTTTCCACAAAGTTAGGTTGGTGGAATTATCCGGAAATGGAAAAGATAATAACCTGCTCACTGTTGACCAGATTTCACCTCTAGTGGTTCGTCTTGCAGACTCGGGTACGAGGAACCTGATCCGAACCCCTTAAGGCGATACCCTCATCATGATAAAGGCGCACTGCCGCACGAGTCTGGCGGTGATTGTTGATGGGAGCCCTTGGTAAGGACTCCTGTCTCCTTGAATTAGTGCCTTCAGTGACCTTCCCATTCACCTATGAATAATATGGGAGGGACTGGTGATTGCGTTACGGGGATAATGACCCGAAACGGTTGGAGACAGTGGTTGACACCACCTGCTTCTTGATCACTGGTCATTGCTGTCCAGACAACCAGGGTGAATTATTGACTTGGAGGGCTTGTCGAGCGACCTCTAGAGTCAGAATGGTACCGTGTCGACAATATTCCTTAACCAGTGCATTTGATACCCAGCGTTGAAGATGCTGAGTAGGTGATGTCGTCCTCAGAACAGACGATGATCCAATAGGAGTAGCACTAGAGGTATTCATAGTAGAGGCATTCACAGGTGTGAACTTTAGAGAATCCATTTCTGTAACACAGAAGATCTTGGAAACGAGTGCCTGTTTGATATAACAGTCATAATCGAGATAAGTTCGGCCACTACATATTTTGGATGATCACATGTGTTATTGATTGTTTTGTTGTCCCTCTTATTGAATTTAAATAGGGGCCTAACAAATAAGTAAAACATCATTTTAACTTGGTTAGGGATTCACGTCTGGTTCACCATTTTTGTTTCCTCTGGAAATGGGGGTGAACTCATTAGTTTAAGGTTCAAACATTCCAGTCGGTTTCTAATGGGTTTGTTCATAGAACCAGAAACATCCAATGATTCTATATTGATTTGGACCTACTTTCCAAAGGCAGGTGCTCATTATTTGTGAATCGATGAGGCTTAAGAATTTGCATTTGTCGAGAGGATGGGAGGTCGGACTCATCACACCTTTTTGAGGGGAAATATTTTCTACTTCGGGACTCTCTTTATAGATTTGAGTTATGTTTGTGAATCCTTATTAAATTACCAAGTATGAAATTGATATTTCCTTTAGATCTGACAATCAATGATTGATATGTATGAGATCTAGAGAATATTTTATATGTATTTGAGGTTCTTCATCGATAGAGAATCATCTGTATTTGTTAGATATTCTTAGTCAATTTGTATCCTTCAACACATTATATAGAAATCTCTTGGTCATTATGATAACCATACTGGTTTTAAAGCCACTCAGTGGGGCACTTGAAGTTTATTGTCATTCAGAAGGACATGGATTATTACAGAGTTGGGATCGTACCCACAGATGGGATACATATATATCCTTGTTTATAAAAGGAATCAGAACCCACATAGTTCGAGTAAAGTAGTATGGGGTTTATGTATGGTTGATGGCTCAAAGAAAGATGTCATAATTACTTTTACACTCTAAGCTCACGTGAGTCATCCTCGGTGTGAGAAACAAGAGGTATTGGTAAAACCTGACGATTATGCCATGAAAGATGCAATCATTAAGAAATGATGTGGGGCTTATGTATGTATGACTACCCAAGATAGATGAGGATTGGGATTTACTTCAGGGAAGAAACCCGGGAAAAAGGTCCATAAAGGTGTATGTGCTTTATGGAGATTTGGATACATAACTTAGGACTTAATCCTAAGAAGGATGCCCAAATTAGAGGGGACTTACGATTGGGTTTTGTTCCTGAGAAGGAAGTCCAAATCAAAATAAATTGAGACTGGTTAAGAGAAAATATGACCGGGGCTTATTCCTAAGAAGGAGGCCCATGTTAAAGGGACTTGAGAACTGGGGGTTACTCCTAAGGAGGATGCCCAGGTTAAGGGGAATTATGACAGGGGATTACTCCTAAGAAGGATGCCCATATTTGGAAACTTGAAGACTGGGGCTTACTCTTGAAAAGGAGGCCCAGGTTTGGGAACTTGAAGACTGGAGATTATTCTTGAAAAGGAGGCCCATGTATAGGGGACTTGGGGATTACTCCTAAGGAGGATGCCCAGGTTAAGATCTTCTCATCTTAAAGGATGAAGTTGAATGAATGAAATATCTCACCTTAGTGATATGAAGATATGTAAATCACTAGGTTTTGAGAGATTTTCCACAGAATTCCTTTCATACAAGGAAGCCAACCAAGGAATCATGCCACAAATGGATTTGAAGAGGGTTCTAAAGGCTAAATCTTGAAGAGGAGATATGGATTTGAATAAAAGAGCTGAATAAGAAAGAGGGGCACCCAAAAAGAGGTAAGCACGTCGGTCCTGTTTGGGCATGCAAGTCCTGGGCGCGCAGGTATACCTGCGTGGCACAGGTGTACCTACGTGCCTGTTAACCCATAGGGTAATACTTGGGTGAGACTTGGCTCAAGCCCTTAGTATTATCCCTAAAGTCTTATAAAAGGGCGGCACACAGGTTCTGTTGAAGGAATAAGGTGGAGCACAAGTGTGACCATTTCCCTTAAGGGCTAGATACTTAGGCGCACAAGTGTTGGTGAATTTCAACACTTAGGCCTTGTTCCCCTTCTTTAGATCTTCCATTCTAGGTATGAAATTACCTTAGAAGTGTTTAGAAGACTTCAAGAAGAGATTAGGGTGCCGATAGCTGAAATATGAGTTTCTGGATTTTTCATCCTCAAAATGGGGGGCCCACAAGGGGTGTTTATAGGCTACTGAAGACCTTGGGCGAAAATCATATAGGGCGCTCAGGTCACCTGCACGCCCAATATGTGGCACTCAGGTACCCTGCGTGACCGTCTTGAAACTTGTGCAGCCCATCCAGAAGCAAATCCTTGTTCATGCCTTTGTCAATTTTTGATGTTTCTTCAAAGGATGAATCACTTTGTGTTAAGGTATTTCCATTTTTATTCATTAGACTCTGTGATGGAAAGGAGTGTCAGCAGTCCAACAACCACAAACCACACAATCCATTTATTTAATTTATTAAAAACCACTTTTCAAAAAGTGGGAACTAAACAAAACATCCACAGTTCACGTAGTCACGCATATCCCCCATCCACACCGCACACCACATTAAAAATTCAAGATGCACACATTCAAATTTCAAAACTAAAATACAAAAATACTACCAAAATCAGCATTGAACCACGAGATACCCACCTCAATCCTCCAAAATCAGTATGGTACTAGCTTTCCTTGCTTTTTCAGACATTGATGACCTAATCGAGGAGTCACTCTTAAGAATAAATGATCACCCATATTGAACTCCAAAGGTCTCCTCCTACGGGTAACATGAAATATATTCATTCTATGAGTGGTGATAAAAATATTTTAAATTAGTTTCACTCTCTCAGAGGCATCTTGAACCAAACCGAGGCCCACAATCGCTACCTCACCAACCTAATACCAAAAAAGTGGTGAATGAAATGGCCTCCTATAAAGATATTCATAAGGTTCTATCTAAATTGAATTATGGTCGCTATTTTTATACATGAAATCAACCAAGTATAGGTGATCATACCATGATCCACCCAAATATAGAATGAAATATTGAATAATATCCTCCAATATGTATATAGTTCACTCCAACTGTCCATTTGTATGGTACATTATTCCCAATATCAATAGAGTCACTCAGGCCTTCTATAAGACCAGCCAAAACCACAACATAAGACATGAATCTCTGTCTAAAACAATGCTCAAGGTAACTCCATGTAAGTGTATGATCTCACTCACTCACAAATTAATTTTTATTCAGATATTGAAGATAGGGGGTCTAAAATGTAACATCCCATGTAAATAAAAAATATGACATTTTCATATTTATTAATATTTGTGAATTAAATATTAATTTTATTTTAAAGGGTATTCTATGTTAGATGGCGTACCTGACACACAATAGTTGGTTTCTCTGAAATCTTATATTTCACACAAGGGTGAGTCATACTAAGAAAAATATTAATAATATAATATTATTATTTTAAATGGTAGTTAACAGCTAACTGTTGTATTAGCAGGAATGAACAGAACTAACCATATTATGATTATACATGTTTGATAAATGTTTTTAAATTTATCCAATAAATTTTAGAGGCTTAAAATGAGAATGAATCCAATTTTAAGTATAAATACTCTAATATTTTTAAGAGGTAGTTTTACCGCCTTTTGATGACAAACCATTTTTAAATCCAGTTTTTGTCACATTTATATGTTCCATTTGAAAAAATTTAATTTTTATTTAGTATTGTTGAATCAAAATTTACTTTGGGTAAATGTTTGGTATTTTTCTGATAAAGTTCATTTTTTAATGAATAGTGAAAACTACTACATTTTAAGTCAAAGCTGTCTTTTTCATCTAATTTATTTATATGATTATATTGTCCTTTTAATTGGTTTTAAAGTATAATTAGATTATATTTTTATCATTTAATCCAATTTTTTTCATTTGAAGTAATTTCACATTGAAATTGTATATAAACACATATCAATCTTTTGATAGTTTTTACTTCTTAAAAACACGCTTTTTGATTTTGACCATGATAATTAATTTTAAATTAATTTCTACAACATTTTTGTTTTGAATTTGGAAAAATGGATTACATATTTGGAATCAAGAGGTCAATATTGTGTAAATAGGTAACTTTTTATTTTTGGATATTATGAATAGTAACTTTAGTAAATATTTTATTTACCATGGTTAAAGGGTAAATCTGGTAAATAAGGGTAAAAAATAATATTATAATAATATTAAATTACCCTAAAAAATATATTAACCATATTTTATGAGATAGTTTCTACCATTGGCATACTTGGGTCTATTTTAGGACCCCATGAAGCCACTTGTGTGTGAAAATTACATTTAATTACATTTAATTTAAAGTTAAGGAAAATATAACCTAAACATGTATCTTTTACTAAACCAATTACTATACGGGGTTATATAAGTGATCTATTTGACTATAAATATTCATTAGAAATATAAAAATATTTCCTACATTATTTTATTTTATTTATAATTTATATACATCAAATAAATAAATTTATTTATGACACAATAGTGATGTAGTGATTACCTTATTAATGAATGTTTTAAATAATTGAGATTATAAAAATTAAAATAAATTTATTTTGAAACTTTTTATGCCATAAATTATTTTTTTGGATGTCTATGACTTGTTATATTGTAATTAATGAAGTTTTTTCAAATGAATCTAGTTGTTATGGATTTTTGAAAAAATCATGATATGAATAGTATAAAAATTGACATAAATGAATTTTTAAATAAATTAATATTTTATTAAATGATATAATAGTCCTAAAAATATAATATTCGGTAAAATGAAATATATGACGTTAAAAATGTCATTAATGATCCATTTTTGGGCTTCTTGTAATTTTATAGTAACTATGGTAATCATATATTATGAATATACAAGTAGACATGGTAAAAGTTAAATTAGTTTACTAAGGGTTAAAACTAAAAGATAAGGTGAATTTTATGACCTAAAATTATCTAAAACCCATCTAATGAGAGTATTTAAACCCATTATCATATTATATTTTAAATATATCAATTTTCTGTTATTATAATTCTAAAATCATTTAATAATAAAATAATACTTTCAAACTTTCTTAAAGTGACCCTCCTCACTCATATAAAAGGACACCACCTCTAACCCTTAATCACAACTATCAATCCCCCTTGGATCATCCAACCTCTGCCCAAATAATCTCTCAAAATCCCCCTTACTCCTATAAGCCTCCCCCGAGGCATAAGAAAATTCAATAGAGCTCTTTGGCTCAAATCAAAAGAAGTTACCCTATTTGAGTTAACGTCTTTTCTCAAGTTTCTTTCCATTATTTTTAATTCTTTACTCCCTATTATCTTCTTATTATTTTCTTAAATAAAACAAATAGTGTACTCAATATACTAGGTTGTTTTTATGATAAGTATTCAAACTACACTTACACACACCTCCGTCTAATGGGTATAGAACATACTGTTTCTATGGACGGTGAGCTACTGCTTCACGAAACGATGATTGCTCAATCTTCTCCTACCACCTCTTATGGTGACCATTATGATGGATATGTAATTATATATGAAATATATAATATTTATTTTATCTCTATTAATATATTTAATTCTCATTTAGAACATACCTTTATGCTTTTCATGTTGTATAAATACGATAATTTCATTTGAGGAAGTGCGGAATACCACCCCCTCAAAGTGATATGACTCGTTCATTCTATACATGGAACATTTAAAGGATGGAATTAATGAAATTATGTAACATATATAACATATATATTATAATTTAATTATAATATACCTATTTATCATTAAGTTTTAATTCCTTTAAATATGAAAAATAAATGAAAGTAGCGTTCATGCGTACGTACGACTTACCATCTCCATGAACAGTGCATTTCATTTACTATATCCAAATGATTTGGAATATTATAAATACATATATACTAGATATATATGATATATATGATATCTAAATCATGAATATAATTATTTAAATAATTTATGTTTGATCACATGGACAATTTATAATTATAACAAGTTCATTTTGACTCAAGTTCCGAACATCGACAAAATTTCTGATATGAACTCAAATAATTAAATAATTGTTATAGCAAAGTAATAAGTGATATAAAAGGAATAATAAACTTGAAAAAGGTTCTGAATAAATTAGAAATTAACTTAAGTTTATTATTCAGGAAATTGAAGAATGAACGAGTCAAGTCGTACACGAGGTAAGAGACTTTGTCTTAATATCCTTTCTTTGAGGAATATTTTGATTTATACACAACCTGATTTTATACAGTGTATAAAACCCTTTGAATTTTAATTTCATTCAAAGGGAATATTTTTCTACATATCCCTTTACTAAATGACAAAGGGAATGTTTCTTTTTAACGTACGTGGTGACAATGACCTTTCCACCATTGTGAGCATTATTTGATATTTGGTTTCCTTAAAAATCCATGATTTTTTAAATGGAAAATAAATACCATATAACATTTTTACATATTTTGGTATTTAAAATGGTTTTAAAAGTGTATTTACTATTTCAATATCTTGAAATTATTTCTTGTGATTGCAAATAAAATTTATGTTTGAAATGTAGATATTTTCAACCTTTTATGTGTGATGATTATATAATGGTACTTGGAAATTTTATGAGTGGTTACATGATAAACTAAATGATGGGTGGTTCTATGATAAACCAAGGATAGGTGGTTACTTTATAACCTCTAATGCATTGGGTATTAAAGTCAGCCATATGGATATTCTATTTGTAAGAATTATTTGTGGAAGTCGACCATATGGTTATTCCATTAAAGTTTGATTATGTCCCAAGTTTACCTTTTATATGTTATGTATGATTTCTACGAGTTTTATGGTAATAATTTGGTTACAAAAAGGGTAATCAATGATCTTTTATTCAGTGAAGAGTATTTACTACTTCATAAAGGTGAAAATTATTACTTATGATAAAGTATTCATGGTTTACATGTTGTTTTAAAAAGCTAACGGTTTTTCTTCTTTCTGTATTCCTTACTGAGATTTTTATGCTCATACCAAGTTTTTTAATTGTTTTTCATAGGAATTAAATTGGAATAGGGTTAAGGATGAGATCAAGGAAAATTCATGTTGTTTAAAACATGGGACTAAACATGTTTCTTTTCTTTTAAGAGTTTGTATTTTATGAAAAAATGGATATTGAGTAGAAGTGTCTATATGTAATATTCAATTTGTTATGTATAATTTATGACATAATTATATAAAGCTCTAAACCTAAAAATATCTTTAATACGAATTATTTACTTAGTTCAAGATTTTGTAATGTTTAAGGTTGGGTCTTATAGTTGGTATCAGAGGTCGGTTTAGATAACTTTAGAACTTAGAATTATCTTAATATAATATCCATAAATGATTTTTACATTATGTTAAAATTGAAATGATATATAATTTGAAGATTAACATGTTGCTTCATCTAAGATATGTTTGTTCAGAATGGTTTTCCGCAGAGGAAATAGGGCTGTAATGCTGGGAAGGCATATAGAAGAGAATAACTTTCCAAATCAGCATCTCGAGATGGTTGGAATCAGAACTGAATAGTTTGTTACAATAATTGTGTAGTTGAATCAGGCTATAAATGTTGGTGGTATACATGCATGATATAAACTAGATCAACCCTAGAGAAACATGTCTATAGTGTAGAATTTCATGAGGCAAAATCCACTATCATTCAGAGGATCATCTGACCCTATTCAAGCTGAAGGGTGGATCAAAGCACCAGAAAAGATTTTCGATGTCATGGGTTGTAAAAACAATCAAAATGTTAGTCTTTATATTTATCATTTTAAAGAAGAAGAAGATCAGTGGTGGTCAATGGTTAAAAATATCAGGGATAGTGAGAAGATTGATGCTATTGGTTGGGACAAATTCAAAGGTATGTTTCTTGAGAAATATTTTCCTAAGGCGGTTCAACTTAGGATAGAAAAACAAATTATTAGAATTGAGGTAGGAGGATTAATAAATGGATACTTATGAATAAAAGTTCACTCAACTTGCAAGGTATGCTCTAAATTTCATCCGAGATCATAATAGTAAGATAAATTGATTTTACTCAGGACTGAAGCCGTGATATCAAAGAGCATTAGCCTCTCGTGAATTCAAAAGCTATGAGAAACTTGTCAGATGTGACTAGTAGATAGAAATGGATTTTTCTAATGATTAGGTGTTCCAAGAGAGCAAGAAAAAGAAAGGGTACAATTGGGAGGAAAAGGGAAATAATTCATCAAAGAAGCTTGGAGGTAAGAAAATTAAATTTCCATCTTGTGAGAAGTGTGGTAAAAAGCATCATGGAGAATGTTTTTCAAAGTCTGGGAAGTGATTATGGTGTGGTAAGACTATTCATATTTCTGGTAACTATAAGGAAGATGATCAAGCAATAAATGAAAATCCAGCGGTAAGATGTTGTAGTTACAATGAGTTTGGGCATTATGCCAATGTGTGTCCAAAGTTGATTACCAAGGGTGGAAACCAGTCAGATCAAAAGAAGAAGGGTGTGGTGAAATATTTTGCAACTACTACGGTTGATGTGGGACCATTAAATGAAGTGGTATCAAGTAATTTGTTTTTTTTTCAAATTATGCCAATGTGTTGTTTGATTTAGGGTCTACACATTCTTTCATTTTTGAGAAATTTTCGGGTGAATTTGGAATTCCAACTCAAGAAATGAATCCAGAACTTATGGTAAAAACACCTAAGGAAAATGTTGAGCCAAAAAGAAATTATAATAATATTCTTATCCTTATGTGTGGAAATAATTTACCTTAAAACCTTGTTTTTTGCCTCTAGTATAGTTTTATGTTATTTTGACAATGGATTGGCTTTTTGTTTACCATGCTATGATTGAATGAAGAGATAAAGAGGTTTCTTTTCAGAAATATTTTCAGTTTGTGTACAAGAATGAACCCTTATCTTTGATAACATATTAGAAAGCTGAGAAACTAGTGAAAGATGGAAATGAATGTTACCTTGTATATATTGCTGAAAACAAAGGGACAGTCTATATTAATGATGTGCTAGTACTAAATGAGTATCTTGATGTTTTCATGATGAGTTTCATGGTATTATACCTGATCGGGAAGTTGAATTTATTGTTGACTTAGTTCCTGATGCTAATAAAATTTCAAAACCCCCTTATCGAATGGCTCAAATTTAAATTTTTGAGTTAAAGAAACAATTGTAGGAGTTGTTAGATAAAGGTTTCGTTCAACCTAGCAGAGCAATGTGGGGTGATCCAGACTTGTTTATTAAAAAGAAAGATGGTTCAATGAGACTTTTTTTTGATTATAGATCCTTGAATAATATCAATATTAACAAAAAGTATCCTTTGCCTCATATCAATTATTTGTTTGATCAGATCTAGAGAGCTCAGTATTTTTCAAAGATTGACTTGAGGTCAGGGTACCAATAGTTGAAAGTAATGTAGACATTCCAAAGACCACATTTTGTACTAGATATGTCCATTATGAATTGGTAGTTATGACTTTTGGGTTAACCAATGCACCTACTATATTCATGGATCTTATGAATAGAATTTTCAATGATTTCTTGGATATTTTTGTGGTTGTGTTTATTGATGATATTTTGGTATATTCCAAAAGTAAATAGGAACATGAAATTCATTTAATGGTAGTCTTGAAAACCTTAAAAGAGAAGAATTTGTATAGAAAATTCAGAAAGTGTGAGTTTTGGTTAGAAAAATTTCATTCCTTGGTCACATTATTTCAAAAAATGGAATAACTGTTGATCCTACTAAAATAAAAGTTGTTGAATAATATCCAAGACCCAAAAATATAACCATGGTTCGTATTTTTCGTGGTTTTTCATGATATTACAGAAGGTTTTTTGATAATTTTTCATGGTTATCTATCCTAATGACTATGTTTACTCAAAACGGTGTTAAGTTCATCTAGACAAAATAATGTGATGACTGTTTTCAAGAATTGAAAATAAGATTGGTGAATGATCCAGTTTTGGCATTACCTTCCAAATATGATGAAGTTGTTATCTAAAATGATGCTTTATTAAAAGGACTTGGTTGTGTCCTAATGCAGAATGATTAGGTAATTTTTTATGCTTCATGTTAGTTGAAACCTCATGAGTTAAATTACCCTACACATGATTTGGAATTAGATGTTGTTGTTTTTTTCTTTAAAAATTTGGAGGCATTATCTTTATGGAGTAAAATGTGAAATATATACTGACCACAAAAGTTTGAAGTATATATTAACTTAGATAGAATTGAACATGATACATAGGATATGGTTATAATTAATCAAGGATTATGATTACATGATTCATTACCATCTAGGAAAATAAAATAAAGTGGACGATGATTTGAGTCAAAAAAATAATGCTACATTAACCATGTTACATGTGGAACATGATCCTTTGATTTACAATTTGATGAAATTTGGCATCAGAGTTATTGGTGCATAAAATTCCTCTATTTTGTTTTTGGTGTCAGTGAAATCATCTCTCTCAGATATAATTAAGCAAGAGACGAAGGAATACAGTGAGTTGAAAAAAAAGGCAGAGTTGGTTCAGAAGGGTATGTTTCTTGAATTTAACATTGATAATGATTGTATTTTGAGATTTGGGAAGAGATTATGCATGCCTTATGATTCAAAGTTAAAGAAAGAGTTGTTATGTGAAGCTCATAGTTCTCCGTTTTCAGTTCATCCTGACAATACTAAGATGTACAAAGATCTACAGGAGTATTACTAGTGGGATGGAATGAAAAGAGATATTTCTGACTTTAATGTGAAGTGTTTAACTTGTCAACATGTTAAAGTAGAAGGATAGTTACCGACTGGTATGCTTTTGGCTTTTCCAATTCTAGAGTATAAATGGGAAAATGTGTCCATGGATTTCATAGTTGGATTACCAAATACTTCTTGAGGTAACAATGCAATAGGGGTTATTATTGATTAATTGACTAAATTTGCTCATTTCCTTCCTATTTGAGATATTCTATCTCTAGATCAACTTTATTATTTGTATGTTAAAGAGATAGTCAGGTTGCATGGAGTTGCCCTCTCCATTGTATCTGATTGTGATCCCAGGTTTAATTTTAACTTTTTTAAAGGCCTTTATAAGTCATTGGGTACTGAATTAAATTTTAGTATAACTTTTCATCCTCAATCAGATGGGCAGTCATAACAAACAATTTAGACATTGAAAGATATGCTATCTGATTCTTCAATGGATTATCAGGGAAGTTGGGACCAACATATTTCTTTGGTTTAGTTTTCTTATAATAACATTTTTTCATTCCAGTATATAGATGGCACCATTTGTGGTATTATATGGAAAATAGTGTTGAACTCCATCTTTTTGGGATGAAGTAGGTGAAAGGAAACTGATGGGACCAGAATTGGTAAAATAGATGGAAGAGAAAGTTCAATTGATACAAAAACACATGAGAAAATCTTAGACTAGGTAGAAAAGTTATGCGAATAATTAGAGGAAGGATATTTCTTTTGAGGTAGGTGATCATGTCTTTCTCAAAGTTTCCCCATGGAAAAGTGTCATGCATTTTGTTAAGAAGGGAAAGTTGAGTCTGAGGTTTATTGGACCCTATAAAATCCTGGATAAAGTTAGATCAATTGCCTATAAAGTAGATTTACCTCCAAGTTTATCCCAAGTACACAATGTTTTTCATGTTTTAATGTTGAGAAAGTATATGCCAGATCCATCTCATGTTTTGAGTCCAGAGATAGCTCAGTCGGAAGAGAATCTTTCTTATGAGGAACAACCGTTCCAGATTCTTGATTGAGGAGAGAAAGTGTTGTGGAATAAGGTAATTAATCAGGTAAAGGTTTTGTGAAAAAACCATATGGTTGAAGAGGAAACATGGGAATATAAAAATGCTATGAGGGAAAAATACCCCCACTTATTTGATAAGTGAATAAAATTGTGAGGATGCAATTTCAAAAAAGGGGAGAGGATGTAACATCCTAGGTAAATAAAGAATATGAAATTTTTATATTTATTAATATTTGTGAATGAAATATTAATTTTACATTAAAGGGGATTCTATGTTCGATGGTGCACCTGACACACAACAATTAGTTTATCCTAAATCTTATGTTGCACACAAGGCCAAGTCATAGTGAGAAAAATAATAATAATATAATATTATTATTTTAAATGGTAGTTAATGCTTAGCTGTTGTATTGGAAGGAATGAATAGAACTAACCATATTATGATTATACATGTTTGTTAAATGTCTGTACATTTATCCAATAAATTTTATAGGCTTAAAACGAGAATGAATCCAATTTTAAATATAAATACTCTAATATTTTTAAAAGGTAGTTTTACCACCTTTTGATGAAAACCCCTTTTTAAATATAGTTTATGTCACATTTATATGTTCCATTTGACAAAATAAACTTCTTATTTAAAATTGGGGCATCAAAATTTACGTTGGTTAATTTTTTGGTATTTTTCCGATAAAGTTCATTTTTAATGAATAATGAAAAATACAGCATTTTAAGTCAAAAATGTCTTTTCATTTAATTTATTTATATGATTATATTGTCCTTTTAATTGGTTTTAAAGTATAATTAGATTATATTTTTATAATTTAATCCAATTTTGGTCATTTTAAGTAATTTCACTTTGAAATTGTACATAAACACAAGTCAATCTTTTGGTAGTTTTTACTTCTTAAAAACACACTTTTTGGTTTTGACAGCGAGAATTAATTTTAAATTAATTTCTACAAATTACTTGTTTTGAATTTGTAAAAATGTATTATATATTTGGAATCAGTAGGTCTAAATTTTTTAAATAGGTAAATTTTATTTTTAGACATTATGAATAGTAACTTCAGTAAATATTTTATTTACCACGGTTAAAGGGTAAATCTGGTAAATAAGGGTAAAAAATAATATTATAATAATATAAAATTACCCTAAAACAAATCCTAACCATATTTTATGAGATATTTATAACCATGGGCATCCTTGTGTCGATTTTAGGACCCCATGGAGCCACTTATGTGAGAAAATGACATTTAATTACTTTTAATTTAAAGTTAAGGAAAATATAACCTAAACACAGATCTTTTACTAAAAAAATTTATAAATAGGGTTATATAAGTGATATACTTGACTATAAATAGTAATTATAAATCTAAAAATATTCCTACATCATGGTATTTTATTTATAAGTTATAGACATCAAATAAATAAACTTATTTACGATATAATGGTGATGTAGTGATTACCTTTTTAATGAATATTTTAAATAATTGAGATTATAAAAATTAAAATAAAATTATTTTAAAACTCTTTATTCCATACAAGAATCTCATGGATTATTATGACTTTTTATATTTGAATTAATGAAGTTTTTTTGAATTAATCAAGTTGTTAGGGATTTTTTAAAAAGTCATGATATGAAAAGTATAAAAATTGTCATAAATGAGTTTTTAAATCAATTAATATTTTATTAAATGATATTATAAACCTAAAAATATAAGATTCATCCAAATAACATATATGATGTTAAAAATGTCATTAATGATCCATTTTTGGGTATCTTGACATTTTATAGTAACTATGGTAACCATATATTCTGAATATACAAGAAGACATGGTAAAAGTTAATTAGTTTACTAAGGGTTAAAACTTAAAGATAAGGTTAATTTTATGACATAAACTTGTCTAAAACCCATTATATTAGAGGATTTAGACCCATCCTAATATGAGATTATAAATATATCACTTTGGTGTTATTATAATTCTAATATCATTTAATAATAAAATAATACTTTTAAACTTTCCAAAAGTGACCCTCCTCCCTCTTATAAAAGGACACCACCTCTAACCCTAACTCACACCTCTCAAGCCCCCTTGGATCATAAAAAATCATCCCAAACAAGATATCAACATACCTCCCTTACTCCTAGAAGCCTTCCCCTAGTAATAAGGCAATTCAAGAGATCCTTTTGGCTCAAATTAAAAGAAGTTACCCGATTTGAGGTAACGTATTCTCTCAAATTTCTTTATATTATTTTTCCTTCTCCACTACATATGATCTTATTATTCTTTTTTTACATAAAAAAAATAAGTATCCTAAATATATTAGGTTGTTTTTATGAAAATTATTCTAACTACACTTACACACACCTCTGTCTAATGGGTATAGAACATACTGTTTTTGTGGACGATGAACTACTGCCCCACGAAACGATGATTGTTCAATCTTCTCCTACCAACTATTATGGTATAAATTATGATGTAAATTTAATTATATATGATATATATTATATTTATTTTGTCTCAATTCTCTGTAATTATCATTTATAACATACCTTTATGCTTTTAATGTTGTATAAATATGATAATTTCATTTGAGGAAGTGCGGACTACCGCCCCCTCAAAGTGATATGACTAGTTCATGCTATACATGGAACATATAAAGGATGAAATTAATGAACTTATGTAACATATGTAACATAGATATTATACTGTAATTACAATATACATATGTATCATTTAGTTTTCATTCCTTTAAATATGAAAAAGAAAAGAAAGTAGCGTTCATGCGTACGTACGACTTACCATCTCCATGAAACGTGCATTTTATTTCTTATATAAAAATGCTATGGAATATTATAAATACATATATAATGGATATATATGATATCAAAATCATGAACATCATTCTGGAGATAATGTATTTTTGACCACATGGATAATTTATAATTATAACAAGTCCATTTTTGACTCAAGTTCCGAACATCTACAAAATGTATGATATGAACTGAAATAATTAAATAATTGTTATATAAAGGTAATAAGTGATATAAAAGTAATAATAAACTTGAAAAATGTTCTTAAGAAATTATAAATTAACTTAAGTTTATTATTTAGGAAATTAAATAATGAACGAGTCAAGTCAGACATGAGGTAAGGGACTTTGTCACAACATCCTTTCTTTGAGGCATATTTTGATTTATACAAAACTTGATTTTATACGGTTTATAAACCCCTTTTAATTTTAATTTCATTCAAAGGGAATATTTTTCTACATAGAGTTTTACTAAATGACAAAAGGAATGTTTCGTTTTGACGTATGTGGTGACAACGACCTTTTTTCCACTACAAGCATTATTTGATATTTGGCTTCCTTAACAAGACATGATATTTTAAATGGAAAATAAATACCATATACCATTTTTACATATTTTGGTATTGAAAATGTTTTTTAAAGTGGATTTACTATTTCAATATCTTGAAATTATTTCTTGTGATTTCAAATAAAATTTATGTTTGAAATGTTGATATTTGTAATCTTTTATGTGTGATGATTATATAATGGTACTTGGACATTTGACAGGTGGTTACATGATAAACCAAATGATGGGTAGTTCTGTAATAAACCAAGGATGGGTGGTTACATTATAATCTCCAATGCATTGGGTATGGAAGTCTACTGTATGGCTATTCTCTTTTTAAGAATGATTTGTGGAATTCGACCATATGGTTATTCCATTTAAGTATGATTATATCCCAATTTTACCTTTTATATGTTATGTGTTATTTATATGAGTTTTATAGTAATATTTTGGTTAAAAAAGGGTAAGTAACGAGATTTTATTCAGTGAAGAGTATTTATTACTTTATAAAGGTGAAAAGTATTACTTATGATAAAGTATTCATGGTTTACATGTTGTTTTGAAAAACTATCAGTTTTCCTTCTTTGTGTATCCCTTACTGAGCTTTTTATGCTCATCCCAAGTTTTTGAAATGTTTTTTGTAACACCCCAAGATTTCATAGTGTGTTATTTCTTCAAAATAATTCAATAACTTGCACTACACGCAACACCGAGTTCAATCACACCATGACTTACCAAAAAAAGATTCATTCAAAAGAGGTTATGAATAGTATTAACAAAATTTTAAACTTTATATAATCCTTATAATTTTAGATTCCATATTATGAGTTTCTTAGACATAATGCCAGAACAGATTCATTTTCAGTATTACACTTTTATCAACTTTTAATAGTGAAACCTTTTTAAATACAATATTTTAAACTTTTTGACTAAATGGGGACATCAAAAATTTAAAATGAAACATCCCAAGCTTCCACGGTACGCTTTCCTTTGAATAATACAGTAGCGTGTGTTGTACGCAACTTCGAGTTCTAACACACCAAAACCAATCAAACTAGCCGTTATGAATAGTAATACCCACCTTTTAAAATTTTAGAAATTTTATCTCTCAAAATGGACTTCATTTTTGGATTTGGAGTATCAAATTTAGCCTAAGGTGAAATTTTGGTACTTTTCGGATAACTTTCATATTTTGATGAATAGTGAAAATTACGAAATTTTAATTAAAAACAACTTTTTTAATCAAAATAATTAATAGTGATAAATTATGAATTTGAGTGGTTTTAAAGTATATTTAGAATATATTTTTACCATTTAATATAATGTTGGTCATTGGACATAATTTTACAATTAAACCGAACATAAACAAGTGTCAATCTTTTGATAGTTATTATCTCTTAAAAACACGCTTTTTGTTTTGACAGCGGGAATTAATTTTAAATTAATTTCTGCCACTTATGTGTTTTGAATTTAGAAAAATGGATTCCATATTTGGAATCAGGATGTCCAAATTGTGTAAATAGGTAACTTTTATTTTTAGACACTTTGAATAATTACTGTGGTAAATATTTTATTTACCATGGTTAAGGGTAAATCTGGTAAATAAGGGTTAAAAAATAATATTATAATAATACTAAATTACCCTAAAACGTGTCCTAGCCATATGGGTTGATACATTTTCTACCATAGGCATCTTTTGGTTGATTTGGGGACCCCATGGTGCCACTTGTAGGTGATAGGGACACTTTATTTTAATTAAGTTAAAATGAATACAAAAATAACACAAGCATATATCTTTTAGAAAAACAATTATTACATAGGGTTATATATGTTGGATTTTAGATTATAAGTATTCATTAGAAAGATAAAACGATTTCCTACATAATTATATTTTATTTATAATTTTTAGACATTAAATAATGTAATTTATTTATGACACAATGATGATGCAGTAATTACTATAATAGTGAAAAATCAAAATAATTGATATTATAAACACCCAAATAAATATAATATGAAATTTTTAATGAATTAAAATAATTTTAAAGGATAATATGATATATTAGTATTCATGTAATTTACTTTTTTCTAAGTAATCAATCTTTTATGAGTTTCAAAAAAATCAACTATTGAATAGTGTCAAAATTGACATAAAAGAGTTCTTAAAACAAATATTATATTATTAATTGATATTAAATTCCTAAAAATCTAAGGTTCGGCCAAGAGACTTATATCATGATAGGGTCATCATTAATGGACCACTTGGGGGTCTCTTGGATTTATGTAGTAAGTTTATTAACCATATTATATAAAAATACAAAGAGACATTGTAAAAGTGAAACTAATTAACTTAGAGTTAATACTTAAAGATAAGGTTAATATAAGTACCCAAACCTCTCTAAATTCTATTGGTTGAGTTGTTTTCGACCTATCCCCACCTTAAAATTTAAATAATCAACTTTGGAACCATTAGAAACCGAATATAAATTTATTATAAATTAATATTTCTAGCTTTTCCAAAGGTGCCCCTCACCCCTCTTATAAAAGGGAAATCCTCCTTCTCATTTCTTCACACCTTCAAAGCCTTTTGGTTCGGCCAAACTCTGCCCAAATACTCTCACAACTTCCCTCACTACAACCTAGAGGCCTTAGTTTGATCAGAAATCCAACCTAAGGAGCCCTTTTGATCAAATCAAAAGGAAGAACCCGAAGAAGAGGTAATGATTTCACCACCCTTTTCCAAGTTCATTTCTTCTTCCACTTCTTCTTCCTTTGTTGTTACCATTCTAAAATAATAACTCCAGTATCATTTATATACTGTGATGTTATTATAAATATGGTACAACCATATTCAGTATTCTATCTACCCTTTGAATAACATGTCACCATACGTGCGTACGTACGGCTTACCGTCTCCACGTCGTGGGGTAATTGTTATTCAATATAATATTATTTGGATGGGTATAATAATGATGTGTAACTCATGTAAATAATAAATATAACATGTTAATGATTCTATATATATGATATACCATCCATTTATATATTATTTTAATATCAAAAGAATGATATTGTCGCTCGTGCGTACGTACGGACTACCGTCTCCACGAACGCGATGAGATTCATTCTCCATCGTATCCATTCAAGTATAATTATCATTTGATGATTTAAAAATGATGTTTAAGGACTTGATATCATACTGGATATGAATAATATACAACCTATCCATTGCAAACATAGATTACGTAACAAAACATATAAAAGTAAACAAGTAAGTTAACACCTGAAACAACGATAATACTAAGATATTATTATCAAATCAATATTAAAAGATCATATATGATATCATATTAATGTATATGATTCTTGTATAATTTAATAACAATTATTTCACCATTATATAGGAGTTTAACCTACCCCAACCAAGGAAAAGTACAAGGTAAGGGGTTTTCATCTCACTCCTTATTCCCGTGAGATTCATGCCATATTGCCACCATCACCTTTTGTGTGGTGTATGTACTGCCCATAATTATATTCTTTGTGTAATACACTCTAATTTATGTGTATTTACATATTCATTGTATGATACCTCTTTTATGGGTTTTATGGTTCATAAGTTACCAAATTGGTAAGGGTTATTTCGCAATCTCTTCATTATCCGAGGTTGTTTATATGTAATAATCTACTGGGATCTCTTTATCATCCACATCCATGTTTCTTAAAAATGAATTTGAAAACATTTTTACTATTTACTAGAATATGGGTTAAAGTCATTTATACCCTTGTTTTACTTTTTATAAGAGGTTTATAAAGGAATATTTCTGTCGTTTTCCAAACAAGGTGCTTTTTAACCTTTTCGATAAAATTAAGGTAAGAATGTTTTTTTAACTTATACGGCGGGTGTGGCTATTTTCCGCCGTTATAAAATCGTCGAAGCTTCCCTTACAAGATAATAAGAATATTTAAAAAAAAATGTTTTATTTCATAAATATAATACTCTTAAATGATTTCAAAATAGAAAGAGATATTTTTCTAAAATAGCCTTTATTTCATCTATGTCAACATCCTTTGATGGATTTTAAGATTATTTGAAGTTGATTTATTATGATACAAAACATCCATATTTTATTGAAGGATTTGTGATATTTTTGACTGTGGATAAGTTATTCTTATGTCACTCATGGTTTTTGTTTAGAGTATTTACATTTCATAAGTTATTTGTAATCAGAATGTTTATGTTATATTTCAACCTTTCATTCAGATGAATGTGTTAGACAAGTATGTTCCGGGTTGGGGACCGGTAAAAGTAAGCCCTCCGGTTTGGTCTCCGGTTATTAGAGGAACTCCGGTTTGGTCTCCGGTTATTAGAGGAACTCCGGGTTGGTGTCCGGTTATTAGAGGCACTCCGGGTTGGTGTCCGGTTATTAGAGGCACTCCGGGTTGGGTTCCGGTTACAGTTATCCCCAAGGTCTTGGGATGAGGCCTTGAAAAAGAAATTAAAGCTCAACATTATGCATTCCATCATTATGAAAGTGGTTATTGATTTTACATGTGATTATTCGATTAGTAGAATATCCATGTGAACAAGTAAATGGAATTATTTCATTTTATTTATGCCATACCATGTTGAAAGTTCAAGTTTTAAAGGCTTTTGTTTTAGTTATACATTGACTTAAATATTTATTCTTATTTATGAAAGTTTCCGCTATATTGTTATCCTTACTGGGAATTTGAGCTCACCCCTTTCCTATGTTTTATTTTTCCCAGGAAGTGAAGAAGTAAATTATGAATGACCTGTAGGGATATTATGTGGGGGATATGAGTGTGGATTATGGAGACAATATGTTGTTGTAGTAGTTTTTCATTTTATGATGTAATGTAAGACTTATGAATATATCTAGTGTTTCCAAGGCTACTAAACCAATCAGTCTTTCGAGATTTGATCTTTCTTGTTATCATGACAATGTTATGTAATAATGCATCGACTCTGGGTAACTAGGATCGGGGCGTTACAGTTGGTATCAGAGGAAGTTTAGTACAAACCTTGGAAGCTAGATTTAGATAAACTCTGATTAGAGCACGTAGACCTAAGATGAACTTTGAGGATTAGTATAGAAGAACTTCCTAGAATTTTGGTATTGTAGAGATTTTGTAAGTTTTCTGAGCAATACATCCCTGTCTGGATACGAGCAGGTAGAGGAGGCTCTGGCACAGATGTACCTAGGGATAAAACCTGAAAACACCGCTTTGAGCTAGACTCGAACGGGAACTGGTGCACGACAATGGGCCTTGCTGCACTCTTGGTTACGACACTCCCGGGGGATATGCTTAGGATAACTCTCATTTTCTTTACAAATCATTATGAAGGGTTTATGAGTATATACTTCCTCAAAGAAAACATTTTTATGATTATGGATTATATCCATAAATAGTTCAATTTATGTTAACTGTTTTATAAGTATGGGATTATGTATTTTGATTCATAAACTGATCTAGTTTATGCAATTGTTTAGAAATGGCGCCTAGTGGAAGAAATGGAAACCGTATCAATGCACATGATACAAAGAGAAAGAAAGATCATATATTTTATGGTCTTAAGCCAGAATTTACAAGAGAAATAGTCTCACATGTATTATCATCATATGAAGAAATAATATCATGTGTTGATAAGATAAGTAAAGAGTTTACTGAGTCCTATGGCTTTGAAGGGAAGCAAGAGAAGAAAAAGATGGAAGAGAGAAAGATGGATAAAGGGAATAGGGAAAAGAAGAATTTTCCCATATGTGATAACTGTGGAAAGAAACACCCTGGAACTTGCCTGAAAGGAATGTGAGTTTGTTATAAGTGTAGAGGAAAAGGGGACAAAGTACGTGACTGCAAGGGTAAGAAAATGGTTTCAAATGTACAATGCTTCATTTGCAAGGAGTTTGGACACTACGCGAACATATGTCCCAATCATCAAACTATGCCGCAAATGATGCTATTGGATAATAATCAAGTTATGATACTACCACAGATGAAGAGGAATGATTAGAGTGTTTATGTTGATTATGTCAATTGAGTGTTGTATCAACAATGTACTTGTTATAATAATTATGGAGTATATAAGGATTGTACTACAGTACTATTTCATTAAGGACTTGAGATTGTGTGGAACAAAGAAAAGTGACTCAATAGCAGGATAAATTTTTGGAAAATATATGGTTGAGAGAATGATAAACCATAATATAGTTCTGATACCGAGGTAGTAATTTTGGAATAATACATGATTGATTTGGATAAATTATATTGGTTATTCTTGACTACCTTAGAACTGATTAATGATTTGTATATTCCATCATTGTTGGGGTTTAAAACATTTTTGGATTGATGAAGTATATCCAGCATTCTATATGGAATAAGGGAGAAGGAATGTAATCATTAAGGAATATGGTAATTCAGGATGTTTCAGTGTATTAAAAGAATACATGATGATGGTATTCATATGCTATTATGGGGTAAAAATGATCTACATTATGTTTACCTTCCTTATAAATGTTGGACTGTGAGTTTTAATAGAAGTATTTTGGATAGTTCTAGTTTGGATTATTTTGGATTACCGTAAAAGGGACAACCCGGAGGTCGGGCGACAACCCGTCGCGTCCGGCAAGGCTACGAGACTTGAACCCGCAACCGAAGGGCGACAAGGGTGTATCACCTACCACTGGCCCACGAGATGTCCTGGATTAAATAATGTAGTTTTTTTAAAAGATCTGGTAGATGAATTATAAATTCATTTATTTTGGAACCCTATACAAATAGTATAAATAGAATTGTTTTTACGTTCTATTATCTTTTAGAGTGAAAGATGAGTTTTTGGTAGAAATTTATTAATGGATAAAACTCTAATTATAAAGTAAGTATATCTCCTTATGATCTTAGCCAATCTCATAAATAAATTCCTCAACATTAATAAAAGGAACTTAGAACAAAAATGTTGTCCTAGATGGTACCTCAAATCATCACTAATTTATGTCTTTGGGATTGTTGGCCTTTTCATAGCCATGTTCTCTACCACTCTCCATCAGATAATTGATGGTTAGATTTCTCTTCCATATCCATATTTTCCTACATGGAACCCTAGTATGTGTTATTTTCAGTAATCTTCATACTTTCCACTCTTTATTTTAAATAGTGGCCTCATTAATTCATTTTTCGATGTGGGATTTCAACTAAGATATTTTGAAACGTCAAAAATGTGTTATCCCAATACCCTATGTTTTGTTGAACCGATGGTATTTCAAATCATCATAGATTGATGAGTTTAAGGACCTCAATTTTATACTTTTTGTGATTGATGACCTCAATCACTACCTATAAATATTTACGTTTTTCCTCCAATTATATGTCTCTAATTGCCACCAATGTTCTCCTAATCGAGATCATAATTTGGTGGTGACCCTTTCATTTCTCTTTTCCTCATATTAAGACTAAATTTTAGTAAACCAATTTCCGATGTGGGTTTTCCCACAAATATATTTTCTATTTTCAACCTTTTATTTTCGAAGAACAATTTCAAATTGCGAGGACACAATTTATTGAAGGAGGGGAGAATGTAACACCCCAAGATTTCATAGTGTGTTATTTCTTTAAAATAATTCAATAACTTGCACTACATGCAACGCCGAGTTCAATCACACCATGACTTACCAAAAAAAGATTCATTCAAAAGAGGTTATGAATAGTATTAACTAAATTTTAAACTTTATATAATCCTTATAATTTTAGATTCCATATTATGAGTTTCTTAGACATAATGCAAGAACAGATTCATTTTCAGTATTGCACTTTTATCAACTTTTAATAGTGAAACCTTTTTAAATACAATATTTTAAACTTTTTGACTAAATGGGGACATCAAAAATTTAAAATGAAACATCCCAAGCTTCCACGATACGCTTTCCTTTGAATAATACAGTAGCGTGTGTTGTACGCAACTTCGAGTTCTAACACACCAAAACCAATCAAACTAGCCGTTATGAATAGTAATACCTACATTTTAAAATTTTAGAAATTTTATCTCTCAAAATGGACTTCATTTTTGGATTCGGAGTATCAAATTTAGCCTAAGGTGAAATTTTGGTACTTTTTGGATAACTTTCATATTTTGATGAATAGTGAAAATTACGAAATTTTAATTAAAAACAACTTTTTTAATCAAAATAATTGATAGTGATAAATTATGAATTTGAGTGGTTTTAAAGTATATTTAGAATATATTTTTACCATTTAATATAATTTTGGTCATTGGACATAATTTTACAATTAAACCGAACATAAACAAGTGTCAATCTTTTGATAGTTATTATCTCTTAAAAACACGCTTTTTGTTTTGACAGCGGGAATTAATTTTAAATTAATTTCTGCCACTTCTGTGTTTTGAATTTAGAAAAATGGATTCCATATTTGGAATCAGGATATCCAAATTGTGTAAATAGGTAAATTTTATTTTTAGACATTTTGAATAATTACTGTGGTAAATATTTTATTTACCATGGTTAAGGGTAAATCTAGTAAATAAGGGTTAAAAAATAATATTATAATAATACTAAATTACCCTAAAACGTGTCCTAGCCTTATTGGTTGATACATATTCGACCATAGGCATCTTTGGGTCGATTTGGGGACCCCATGGTGCCACTTGTAGGTGATAGGGACACTTTATTTTAATTAAGTTTAAATGAATACAAAAATGACACAAGCATATATCTTTTAGAAACAAAATTATTACATAGGGTTATATATGTTGGATTTCATATTATAAATATTCATTAGAAATATAACAAGATTTCATACATAATTCTAGTTTATTTATAATTTTGAGACATTAAATAATTTAATTTATTTATGACACAATGATGATGCAATAATTACTATAATAGTGAAAAATCAAAATAATTGATATTATAAATACCCAAATAAATATAATATGAAATTTTTAATGAATTAAACTAATTTTATAGGATAATATGATATATTAGGATTCATTTAATTTACTTTGTTCGAAGTAATAAATCTTTTATGAGTTTCAAAAAAATCAACTATTGAATAGTGTGAAAATTGACATAAAAGAGTTCTTAAAACAAATATTATATTATTAATTGATATTAAATTCCTAAAAATCTATGGTTCGGCCAAGATACTTATATCATGATAGGTTCATCATTAATGGACCACTTGGGGGTCTCTTAGATGTATGTAGTAAGTTTATTAACCATATTATATAAAAATACAAAGAGACATTGTAAAAGTGAAACTAATTAACTTAGAGTTTATACTTAAAGATAAGGTTAATATAAGTAACCAAACCTGTCTAAATTCTATTGGTTGAGTTGTTTTTGACCTATCCCCACCTTAAAATTTAAATAATAAACTTTGGAACCATTAGAAACCGAATATGAATTTATTATAAATTAATATTTCTAGCTTTTCCAAAGGTGCCCCTCACCCCTCTTATAAAAGGGCACTCCTCCTTGTCATTTCTTCACACCTTAAAAGCCTTTTGGTTCGGCCAAACTCTGCCCAAACACTCTCCCAACTTCCCTCACTACAACCTAGGGGACTTATTTTGATCAGAAAGCCAACATAAGGATCCCTTTTGATCAAATCAAAAGGAAGAACCCGAAGAAGAGGCAATGATTTCACCACCCTTTTCCAAGTTCATTTCTTCTTCCACTTCTTCTTCCTTTGTTGTTACCATTCTAAAATAATAACTCCAGTATCATTTATATACTGTGATGTTATTATAAATATGGTACAACCATATTCAGTATTCTATCCACCCTTTGAATAACATGTCACCATACGTGCGTACATACGGCTTACCGTCTCCACGTCGTGGGGTAATTGTTATTCAATATAATATTATTTGGATGGGTATAATAATGATGCGTTACTCATGTAAATAATAAATATAACATGTTAATTATTCTGTATATATGATATACCATCCATTTATATATTATTTTAATATCAAAAGAATGATATTGTCGCTCGTGCGTACGTACGGACTACCGTCTCCACGAACGCGATGAGATTCATTCTCCATCTTATCCATTCAAGTATAATTATCATTTGATGATTTAAAAATTATGTTTAAGGACTTGATATCATACTGGATATGAATAATATACAAGCTATCCATTGCAAACATGGATTACGTAACAAAACATATAAAAGAAAACAAGTAAGTTAACACCCGAAACAACGATAATACTAAGATATTATTATCAAATCAATATTAAAAGATCATATATGATATCATATTAATATATATGATTCTTGTATAATTTAATAACAATTATTTCACCATTATACAGGAGGTTAACATACCCCAACCAAGGAAAAGTACAAGGTAAGGGGTTTTCATCTCACTCCTTATTCCCGTGAGATTCATGCCATATTGCCACCATCACCTTTTGTGTGGTGTATGTACTGCCCATAATTATATTCTTTGTGTAATACACTCTAATTTATGTGTATTTACATATTCATTGTATGATACCTCTTTCATGGTTTGTATGGTTCATAAGTTACCAAATTGGTAAGGGTTATTTCGCAATCTCTTCATTATCCGAGGTTGTTTATACATAATAATCTATTTGGATCTCTTTATCGTCCACATCCATGTTTCTTAAAAATGAATTTCAAAACATTTTTACTATTTACTAGAATATGGGTTAAAGTCATTTATACCCTTGTTTTACTTTTTATAAGAGGTTTATAAAGGAATATTTCTGTAGTTTTCCAAACAAGGTTCTTTTTAACCTTTTCGATAAAATTAAGGTAAGAATGTTTTTTTTAACTTATACGGCGGGTGTGGCTATTTTCCGCCGTTATAAAATCGTCAAAGATTCCATTACAAGATAATAAGAATATTTTTAAAAAAATGTTTTATTTCATAAATATAATACTCTTAAATGATTTCAAAATAGAAAGAGATATTTTTCTAAAATAGTCTTTATTTCATCTATGTCAACATCCTTTGATGGATTTTAAGCTTATTTGAAGTTGATTTATTATGATACAAAACATCCATATTTTATTGAAGGATTTGTGATATTTTTGACTATGGATAAGTTATTCTTATGTCACTCATGGTTTTTGTTTAGAGTATTGACATTTCATAAGTTATTTGTAATCAGAATGTTTATGTTATATTTCAACCTTTCATTCAGATGAATGTGTTAGACAAGTATGTTCCGGGTTGGGGACCGGTAAAAGTAAGCCCTCCAGTTTGGTCTCCGGTTATTAGAGGAACTCCGGTTTGGTCTCCGGTTATTAGAGGAACTCCGGGTTGGTGTCCGGTTATTAGAGGCACTCCGGGTTGGGTTCCGGTTACAGTTATCCCCAAGGTCTTGGGACGAGGCCTTGACAAAGAAATTAAAGTTCAGCATTATGCATTCCATCATTATGAAAGTGGTTATTGATTTTACATGTGATTATTCGATTAGTAGAATATCCATGTGAACAAGTAAATGGCATTATTTCATTTTATTTATGCCATACCATGTTGAAAGTTCAAGTTTTAAAGGCTTTTGTTTTAGTTATACATTGCCTTAAATGTTTATTCTTATTTATGAAAGTTTCCGCTATATTGTTATCCTTACTAGGCATTTGAGCTCACCCCTTTCCTATGTTTTATTTTTCCCAGGAAGTGAAGAAGTAAATTATGAATGACCTGCAGGGATATTATGTGGGGATATGAGTGTGGATTATGGAGACAATATGTTGTTGTAGTAGTTTTTCATTTTATGATGTAATGTAAGACTTATGAATATATCTAGTGTTTCCAAGGCTACTAAACCAATCGGTCTTTCGAGATTTGACCTTTCTTGTGATCATGCCAATGTTATGTAATAATGCACCGACTCTGGGTAACTAGGGTCGGGGCGTTACATTTTTCATAGGACTTGAAGTTTAATTGGGTCAAGGATGGGATTGAGGAAAATTCATATTGTTTAAAACATGGAACTAAAAATGTTTCTTTTCTTTTAAGAGTATTTATTTTATGAAAAAATGGATACTGAGTAGAAGTTTCTACATGTAATATTCAAGTTGTTATGTATAATTTATGACCTAATTATCTAAATATATAAAACTAAAAAGATACTCAATGTGAATTATTTATTTAATTGAATATTTTTTAATGTTTAAGGTTGGGGAATTATATAAAATGATTAATCCCTTTGGCATCACTGATGATAATTAAATAACAATCATTTAGAAGAGATCCTATATCACAAAAAATAATGAGACTATCCTTAGGATTTTATTTACTTTCAAGATTGTTTGTAGGGAAGTTCCCCTACCTCTAAGTATAAAAAATATTCATGTCATTTTTTAAAAGGAACCAGCCCTTCCAAATTTCATACACCACAGACCATGGGAAAATATCTTTACCTCTCAGGAAACTGATAAGAAGTTTGGAGTCTGTCTCAATTAAGGTAATTTGAATATTGTACAACCAAAAAACTAATAGGACACTAATAATGGTTTTGAATTATAATTCCATGGAATTACCAGGCCCAAAGTAAGTAGTGAAGCTTAGAAACACCGAACCCCTATTATCTTGAACCAAACATCCTCCTTGCATGACACCCTATTTGAAATATCCATCCATATTCAGCTTAAAACTAGTCTATGGGGGCCTCCACTTGTCCCATCTTCCTTGTGTTATGATATCCCTTATTTTAAATGTTGTCATCAACCTATAGAACATCCCACTATTGGAAACAAAATTTTCTCCCCCAAGATACAGGATACTCAATTATTCAATCAATGATAGGATTCATACTTTAAGGAATAGAAAAGAGCACTGCATACCTTGTCTTCTCCTATTATGAGCATCCCATAGAACCCATCACACAGAATTAAAGTCCATGCCCTGGGTCCAAACATCATGCAATCACTGCTCATTCCCATGAAATCAGGAGGAAAAAATGTCTTCATATTTTTACCCTATATAGAAAACACCAACTTAATCTCAATAATATTCCCCAAAAAAGCAACCCATTAACTCTAAAAAAAGATATTACATGTAGTTTCAATGTCAGGGCTCTCACAACACATGAAATGATAATATAGTTGCACACCTTTCATATAAATATCATCCTTTGTGGGAATCTATCTATTGCGGACTCTCCAAACTAGAAAACTCATTTTCATTAGAAATTTCTTACACCATAATTTAGTTACCCATTCATCAGACTTCCTTTCACCTTGACTATGAAAACTATAGTCCTAAGAGTAAACGTTTTTTATTAGATGAGAGAGTGTATTCACATCTGTCCGACTCATCCACTTGAATTATCCTATCAAATATAATCTTTTCCTCCTCATTTAGGGTTGTTGATATGAGTCTTGGATGAAAACTGAACTGATGAAATGTGATTTCTTGAAATGGACATCCAGGAAAGAACAATGGGGAGATTTCCCAATTATCCTTCCAATAATTGATGTCGCCTCTCCCAATCACCCACCACACATCATCCTTTATATTTTCAAAATGGCTGACCATGCTTCTTTCCTAGATAGATAGTCTACTAGGATGATCATCCCACTTTCTCTATTCCACTCCATATATATCCTTCATGAGTTTGGACCCTAAATATGTTCCTTCAATAATGTCACACACCATTTTCTCTTTAATTCCATGAATAATAATTTCCACGTTACATCGGTTAACTCTTCCCTCCGTTAAGGGAATTAACATTATTTCCCATGAGGAATAATGAATTCTACCCTCCTATTTAAAGTCCCATACAAATGAATTCATAATAATTTCCATCCCCATAATATTGACTTATGGGGATTTTATAATAGAGAGAATATTCATTATCATGGAAGTCAAAATGCTATTAACTAGTGTTATCCTACCCCCAAACGATAGTATCTTATTTTTCTAATCATATATGTGGCCTATCACATGTCTAACCAAATCCTAAAATATCACTTTTTTAATTTTTCTATATAAAATAGGGTCACCAAGATAAATCATCTACAAGTTTCTTACTTGGATTCCAAGTCTCTCTTGAATGTGTCTTACATTTTAATCCGAGAATGCTTTCGATATATAGACAATTCTCTTCTAAATATTTATTTTTTCCCAACCCGAACACCATAATTTTGTATAATTTTTTTGAATCCGTAAATGGAATTATTCTTTTCATTTAGAAAAAATATCATTTCATCAGAATACATTAGATGATAAATGATGCCTTCCCCAGACCCATTATTATACAGAATGACCTCCTTGAAAGATATAACATGATTGAAGTTCATTGGAAGAGCCTCATGAGATATAATAAAGAGATTAGGTGAAACTTAATACCCCTATCTAAGACCCATAACTGATTTAAAAAAAACAAAGGTCTGACCTAGAAGAGAAATATAAAGCCACATAGAAACATAACACCTGAACAAAAGATCACATTCCCCACCTATGAAACCAAAGATGCTCACAACTTTCAAGATAAAACACCACTCCATCCTATTGTAAGATTTATCTATATCCACCATGATCATGATATTTGAACCAATAGATCTCCTATTGAGATCATCCACTATCTCTTTCATAATACCCCCCATGACCTGAATGTCCCTTCCCTGAATGAACCCTAGTTTCTCTTATAAAATTATCTGAGGTAGCACCCTACCCAGTCTCCTATTTAAGATACTATTAAGAATTTTATAAGCTAAATCATATATAAAAATTGACCTATATTTATTTATATTAATTGAATTCTTCACTTTAAGAACCATCTTGGAAGATAAAATTACTCTTGGAAGATTCCCCCATTTGAAAAATTATTGCATCACTTCATACACCTAATAGGATTTGATATCCTAAGCAGCAATATAGAAAGACCCCAAAAATCCATCTATCCCTAGTGCACTCTCAGCATTCAAAACAAAGACAACTTTTCTGATATCTTCCTTATCCAGTATAGCCTCTAAATGATCATTATCAAGATCCTTAACTAACCTCAGAATGTTTCATAAGAAACTATCATCACCTGATCCCCTAAATCCAACTCCATCGCCAGCTAAACTATTCACCACTAAAAGATTATCAAAATGATTTTTAGCTATATTTACATCAGTATACAAATCCTATGTATGCATCCCATACTATAACAAAATATTTATATTCCTCATATTCATCATCTCCTTCAAGAAAACATGGAATCACCTTGTGTTTTTATCCCCTTACCTTATCCATAGGGACCTTTCTTTCTCTCCTGAAATTATATCTATTTTTCACAAGCCTCCAAAAAAGATAATTTTTTTCTCTATCATTAAATAAAAAATACCATCATCCAAACTCTCATGTATCTTCTCATACATCCCTTATATTTTATATTTTATAACTTCTAAGCAAAAATTATTTCTGGTCTTAGTGGAGATCCCATGCTACAAGTAGAATCTATGTCTTTTCAAGCAGTTAATAAGTCCATCCTAGGACCTTCCACTCATAGATTGATCCCATGAGTTTTTAACAATATAAAAGGAAACCTCCTTCTAAATCTAACTAGTTAAGAATCCAATATTAGAAAACCTTCTATCCTACATCTTGATGAAAAAGATAAGTGGGGAATGATTAGAAAGAACACATTCTAAATGAATGAATATTGCCTGAGGAAAATAATCAACACCTTGGAGGTTCGATAAGCACCTATCCAAAATGCACCATATTATTTCTCTTTAGTGCCTATTATGGTTCGGACACCCCCATTGAAGACGAATCCAGAGCCCTACTTAGTGGCCTTTCCATTTTCCACAATCATCACATCCCCATCTGAGTAGTTGAATCAGACTCTCACCTCCTAGTTAACATCTTGTACAACACAACCAGGACCCAATGGTACTTATGTTAAATTATCAGGAAATGAAAACTCCTACTGCACCATGAAACTGATATTACTCACTCATAAATGGAGGTAAAATTTTCTACTGATTATCTTGCTATAAAGGGGATCCCTAACAATCATTGTATTATTTATGATAGCTTTAGGTCTCTTTATAGTTCCTACAACCTCCTTGTAAGCAACGATGCATTAAGATTGCATCACTTTCACCCTCCTTGACTCGGTGGGATCTTTAATAACAATTCATTTTCAGTCACCATGTAAATGGATCTCACTGATAACCCATATCCATAAGACCTATTGAATCTAAAAAACCATTAAAATTTTGTATCAATTTAGATCAATACTTCGTACCTATTTTCTTTTCTAACATTTCATAGATAGTTTTAAAGTCACCGACCAAAAACCAAGAAATATTACCTGTTTGAAATGAGGACAAATTATTCCATAAAACTTTTATCTCTATCATATCATAGTTTTAGTATATAAATAAGAATAATAAATATGATATTGTCATTGATATATTTGTTGTGATGTGTTGGGGATATTTTTCCACTTTTTCGATAGTGAAATTACTCTTCCAAAATATCCAAACATGGGTATTTCATGGGCTCCCATGAATAAAGTGAGCAAAGCCTATCATCCATGTAAAAATAGATAAATAGTCCTCATTCTTATTTGGTTCCAAAATTGCCAAGATGTGAACATGGTGCTTGCTGACCTTCTCAACCATGAAGGAACTTTTAGCCTGAGTCCCCAAGACCCTGGACTTCCACATGATAATAAAAGACATTAAACAAATGAAACTATGGCCTTCCAACCCTTTGACCTGATCTAGGTAGAAACTGACAGTGAAGACCTAGAGGCCTCTCTATACTTGGAACTAGGGATTCTACCTTCAGGTTCAAAGTCTTGATGATATCCAGGGAAATAAACCTAATCCAAACCCCCATAAGAAGTCATCTCATAACCCATAATAGTATTTGATAAGCCCTATATGTTATTGGGAGAGAAGTGAAACTGAATCATACCATCTGACACTCTCCCACCCAAGACCTCTGAAAAATTAGAAAAGTTATCCCTCAAAATAGGCATCAAAAACTTTTTAGTAGAAGGATCAACACCAACTTTGAAAAAAGAGTAACCAGCCTCATCTGACACTAAATCACCTAAAGTAAAATAAGACTTTGATAAACACTTCTAAATAGGAAAAAAGGACTGGCATTATCCCCCAATGAATCATTGTGATGTCCATGACCAGAGAGATCTGACTTATAAATAGAAAACTCCTTCGAGGCATGAATTAAAAGAATATAGGGATCATTCACCACAATATATGCATACACATCATTGTGAACCTCAAGTTCCTGATCTTTAAGAAAAATATAATTCCATTTCTATTTATATTTTCACCTATAGTAGGAAATTTAAGGACCCTATAAATGAAAAACCTCACAGAACCTAGGGTTGATTGGAAGAAAATACACTGCCACCAAGAGAAGTATTCTCCTTTGCAGATGAGAATACGTTCCAGAAGTGAAATAAAAAGGTCCACCTCTACACAAATTTGAGGCACTGAAGAAGATTGAAGGCTTCCGGTTTCACCACTGGTGCACAAAAAACCACCTAAGGCATCAACCACAAATTAAAGGATCAAAGGATTAAGGAAAGGCAGAGGAAGCCCAGGTAGCTTCACGCATGTTATGAAAATGATTCTTGGCTTACAAAAACATTCAAATTAAACACAACAAAATGAATCGTTTTATTCACAATATCAAAAGAATAGAGAATGAAAGTGCTGGAAAGTAAAAGGAACAAAAAAATTTATGTGGTTATGACCTATTTGGTCCTAATTCATAGTAAGAAAACCACCCTAATTTCTTTATTATTATGAAAAATGGAAACAAGAGAGCACATTAAAGTAGAGAATCAAAAATAAGGCAGACCACACCCACATACCATGAAAGATATTTG
Source organism: Viscum album (assembly GCA_963277665.1). Lineage (NCBI taxonomy): Eukaryota > Viridiplantae > Streptophyta > Magnoliopsida > Santalales > Viscaceae > Viscum > Viscum album. The sequence goes on from OY728125.1 coordinate 282,392,055, forward strand.
ATAATGGAGACCTCTGAGGCCTAAGATCCAGTGATAAAATTTGGATCAGTGTTAGCAGAGTACTCTCCTGAACTGGACTGACTCACGCACGCAACCCTGACTCTGAAAACTAGACCGATAGAAGAATAAAGACCATACAACACAAAGATAAAAAATAAATTAAAGAAAAATCTCACAAGATAAGAACTGAAGAACATAGATCTGTAGGTTCAGAGGACCAAGTATTTGATCTATTGTCATAGAGCTTGTAAGGCATAGAGCTCTCCATTGGAAGTCACTAGAATTGTGTTAGGAAGGCAGCGTGTAAGTGGAGTGTCTCTGATTCTCTTAGTGCTCTTAGAGAATGGAACTCAAGGAAACAAAGAACCACCCACAAAATAAAATATAATTTGTGAAAGAAATTATGGCACATAAAAAACCGAGGGGTCACCTTGATAGGAGAAACAGATGAGAAAACACAGGCATAACATATCCTACAGAAAATGGGAGACATGAAAGGCTAGGGATGCACAGGCAAAATCAAATCAACAAACCAAGTAACACAAAACATGGAATCACAACCATCAAATCAAAAAGTATCGATGTATAGTAGTGAATAGAATAAAAGGATCACCACAGTGGTAGAGGAAAGTGTCAAGTGTGCCAATGAAGTAGTCCTCAGTGTAAACACAGAATGCCCATACAAGGCCCGGAACAGAACACCCCATAACGAACAATTTTCATAATAATAATAATAAACACACTATTTTTTCATGAAAACATTTTAATTTTGAAAACACCAATTCAAAAATCTCCACCTTTTAAATATTAAAATTAAAACTATACAGATGGTGTTGTTGCAAACAAACTAACTACCATTAATTCTAAGTTGTGTGGGCAGATTTTCCTAAAACTGAGAAAATGTTGCCCTACAAATATCCACCCAGCATGAATATCACCTAAATTTTGCCGGTAGTGGAAAATGTTCTACCCATACTACACATCCATTGATCAACATTTTCCAAAATTCTTAGAAATTTGAACAACTAAGAAAAAAAATTAAAACAATGCTTACCCCACAATTACCTTTGTTTTTTTCATAATTAACAACTCTCTAAATGCATATACCTGAAATGAAACAACCTTTCGTGAGGGTAAAAAATAGAGAACAATAAAATAAATCAAAGCTAATAAAATTCAATAGCAATAAAAAATAGTAGAAAAATTCACAATAAACACAACACAGGAAGTATATACAAAAATAAAACACTTCTCCACCTAATCCCAAACAGCTTAGACCAACCCACACAACCCTTTTTCTCAACTGTGATTCCCCCACAAAGACAAGAGAAGCCAGTCCTAGGAACATAAGAAAAAGATTACATAGAAACTATGTCTAGTTATAACAAAGGGGATGAAAACTAAAGAACTTTGGAAGACTCATAATTGGGACATAGCCCATGTCGTTGGGCCATACCATCTTTATCTTTCAAATTAGGATAGTAACATTTTATGTGGCCGATATTACCAAACTCAAAACACCAAAATCCCTTAAACCAGTTCTTGTCTCTCATACCCTTATTTTTCATAAGAGATTTAATATACATAAGTTGAGGTTCACTCTTAACAAAACTCGACCCATCCTTCAAACCATGCATTTAAAGATCATGAGATAGGAAAACTGACTTAAACTCTTCTAACAAAATGGAATCTATACCATACATCATAGAATATCTTAGTTAATTAAAAGAATCATCAAGATAATTTAACAAAATTAGATCTTGATCCTCATTCTTATCCTCAATATCAATATTATCTAAATATAACAAAATTTTATTAAACTCATCTATATGAACATGAAAAGAAGAACTAGGGGACATCTTAAAATTATATAATCACATTTTTTTATATAGACACCCTAGAAAATACTTATTCATATGCATATGCTCAAGCTTAATCCAAATAGATTTAGCAGTGGTTTCATGTGAAACTTCACAAAAAACCTTATCACCTAAAGTTAATAGAAGAGTACAACGAGCCTTTTCAAGTATACTATCGTCAACATCTACAAAGGTAATGATGGAATGAACATTAGTAGTGATGTTCACTACGGGGTTTTTACTACCATGTAAAGCATCAATGAGGCCATTATGAACTACTAATACATGAATTTTAACTCTCTACAAATTAAAATCATTCTATACATCAAAATTTTCAATCTAAAATTTGATAGACATTGTAAAATAAAGCCAATAACAGGCTCTAATACCACTTGTTATGAAAATGATTCTTGGTTTACAGAAAAGTTCAATGTTAACACAAAAAAATGAATCGTTTTATTCATAATATTGAAAGAACATTGAACAAAAGTGATGGAAAGTAAAAGTAACACTAGAATTTATGTGATTAGGACCTATTTGGTCCTACTCCACAACAAGAACACCATCAAAATTACTTTACTATTATGAAAAATATAAACAACAAAGCACATACATGTAGAGAATCAAAAATAAGGAAGACCACAAACATAGACCACAAAATCTATATGAGAATGGAGACCTCTATGCCCCAAGATCCAACGATGAAATTTGGACCGGTGTTAGTAGAGTACTCTCTTGATCTGGATGGAATCATGCACACAACATAGACTCCGCAAACTAGACACATAGAAGAATCAAGACCATACAAAACAAAGATAAACAAATAAAGCAAAGAAAAATCCAACAAAAAGATCTAAAGAACATAGCTCTATATGTTTAGATGATCACGGCTCTGATATGTCATCACAGAGCTCATAAGGCATATAGATCTCCACCGGAAGTCACCAGAACAACATCGGGAAGGCAATGTGAAAGTGGCGGGTATTCGATTCTCCCAGTTCTCTTGGTGAATGGAACTTAAGGAAATGAAGAACCACCCACAGAATCAAAGATAAACTATAAAGGAAATTAGGGTACACTGAAAAATGAGGGGTCACCTTGATAGGTGTAACAGATGAGGAAGCACGAGCATAACAGATCCCATAGAAAATGGGACACACAGACAGCTAGGGATACATAGGTGGCGATGAATCAACAAACTAGGTAACACAAAACATGTAATAAAAAATATCAGATCACAAAGTATCGACTTCCAACATTGAAAAAAATAAAAGGATCACCACAGTGGCATAAGAAAGTGTCAAGTGGGCCAATGTAGTGGGCCCCAGTGCAAAAAAGGAATCCCCAATAAGCCCTGGAATAGAATAACCCATAATGAACAATTTGGATAATAATAATATGAAACACAATAATTTTGAATGAAAACATTTTAATTATAGCATCACACCTTTTTATAACATAAAATTTCATTACATTATACCAAATCAAGGATCTTTAAGGTTTAGTGTCTTGGATACTAGGAACTTAATACATGACAGAAAAAAACAATATTCTTAAACACTTGAACGGATTCTTCATTTGTTCATCCCAAGTTCATTACAACATCTCATAACCTGGGAGCATACATCAAAGGAAAGGGTGAGCAGAAGTCCCAGTAAGGGAAACAAGGGAATCATTTTACATGAGAACTTGAGATACATCAAAAGTCATGAAAAATAACTTTAAGGCATGAGAAAGAGATCATGAGGCATATCATAATAAAAATAACGTGTTTCATAACTTGAAGATATGGCTACAACATTTAACATAGACAATCATTTCCGTTTCATAAAGGTACATCCCCAAGGTGTCATTAAAAATTACCAAGGTTATTCACCAAGGTATCAGTCAAAATGGTCATCTCTAGAGATGAAGTCTTTACCCAATGCATTGGAGTGATATCATGGAGAACCCTTAATTTTTCTTTATTATCCTGTGAGACACATATATCATCATTAAAATTTTCATAAACAACCCATATATCATAAAAGAAATGGGTTTCATTTCATAATCATAACGTTTTAAAAACTGCTTTAAAGACATGATCTTTATGTCACTTTAAACCCCCAGAAAAGGAAAGCGGGTCTCATGTATGTAAATCCCAGAATTTAAAATAGAAAATTTTGTTATATATGTGAATACCCCTTTAGAAGGAAGATATTTGATTATTCAATTAATAAAATAAAATAATTTTAGAAAAAGAGAGAGACATTTGAGATGGAAATTCTATAGCATAAAGGCTCTGTTTCGAGGTTTTAAAAAACATTGAAAAGAGAGGGGACATAGGTCACCCACTCATAAATGATCCAAAGAAAAGTAGAGGGAAAAAATATAATGGTTATAAGAACATGGTAATGTGATTTTAAATACATACCATATGAAATGAAAAACATGGAAGGAAGACAAAAATAAGATTTCTCTTATGAAAATTCGGTAGCCTAACGACGTCACTTAAACTTCAACAAAATGAATTGAAGAGATCAAATAGGGTATCTCATCATATAAAAATAGACTATCAGTATGATAAATATAGAGATCATACCCCAACATTATAAAAATGAACTTGAAAGACTTGACATGAAAGTAGAACTTTGAAAAATGAGAAAGGTGAAAGAATCCCTTAAAAATTCGACAGCCTAACGACGCCACTTAAACTTCAACAAAACTGAATTGAAGAGATAAAATAGGGTATCTCATCATATGAAAATAAAATATCAGTATGATAGATATAGATATCATACCCCAACATAATAAAAAGGAACCTGAAAGACTTGACATGAAAGTAGAACTTTGAAAAATGAGAAAGGTGAAAGAATCCCTTAAAAATTCGGCAGCCTAACAGCGCCACTTAAACTTTCTTAAAACAAATTGATGAGAGAAAGAGGGGGTATCTCATCATATAAAAATGAAAAGGGAATTAAGAGGAATATAAAAGAACATCCTCCAACATAAGATCATGGAGCATAAAAGATATGACATAAACAGGATTACTTGAAAATAAAGAGAGAGGTATGATCCCTTACCTTAAAACGTATCTCATAAAACTCAAAGGTTGGAACCTTAAGGGCTTGGGGGAACCTTGGGAGGACCCCTTGTGAGGTAATGAGACCAGAGCTTCGTTGGGGGAGAGTTGGGAGTGAAAAATAAAGGAGGTAAGGGTAGGTATTTATAGGGAAAGTGAGAGGACAAGGCATTAATGGCCAAGGAACACCTCATTGGTGGTATTGGAAAAACCATGGGCTTTCCCATGGTATTTTCCCATTGTATTGGCCACTTGGGACACCTCATACCTTATATTACTATTCATAAGTCGACCATATTTATTAAATACTTAATACATCATTTAATGATGTCATTAAACACCCGTAACTTAAAAACAATATTTTCACTATTCATAGAAAATTCAACTTTCTCAGAAAAATCTCAAAATTTCACCTTAACCAAATATCGATTCTCTGATTTCAAAAATGAACTCCATTTTATAAAAATAATTTTCTAAATATTTTTAATTTAATTTTTAAATAAATACACTATTCACTGAAAATTCATTTTTTTTTTCAGAAAAATCCCCAAAAATTACCTTAACATAATATCGATGCTCTGAGTTCAAAAATGAAAACCTTTTTATAAAATTAATTTTCTAAATAATTTTAATTTAAAATTTATTTAAAAAACACTATTCGCCCAAAAAAACTAATACTTGACTAATAATTAATGAAACAATTATTTACTTATTTTATTGAATCACATTACTTAATCAAGGTGCCTATATTATATTAATACTTTCTTTAAGTGAGATTACTAATCCATTTGGTCACATTACTAATCCTAAGCATAAAATAACTATTCATAATTTACTATTCATCACAAATTATGTTGATCTTATTAGACTCTAAATTTCGTACTGAACATAATTGTAGAAGACCATTTTTTGAAAATCATTACACATTTTTAATTATTTAAGGTTTACATAAACATCTTTAAAATATCCTTTTTCTAAAATTCATCAAAAATATGCACACTATATTTATCCAGACATTTGAAAATTCACAAACCTCACCATAAGAAGAGGACACAATTTTATTTATAACAAAGGATTACACAATGTAGCTATGGTCTCCTTACATAGCCTCTTATAACCACAGTATAGGACCTCAGTGTATGGTGTGCTAAGGTGAGAGAATCTGAGGGTGGCTCAACCAACATCGCATGAGTAGTAATTTCTATCAGTTTGAACTTCTCACAAAGGTGATTCCGTTCTATCTTCACATGATGAAGTTTGGCTTGGGTTTGGTCCAGAGCAAAGCCCAGTGGTGCTACCTCCTTCCCATGTTCTGTTAGATGGGATTTGATCGGCCCAAGACTACTGGATGAGGCCATTAAATCCTCTTTTTATATTAATTAACCATGATCACTTGTATTTAGAGACAATAATCAAAACATTTAGTTTCCAGCAGTCATATTGACCAACGATCATATAACAGTCGAAACCCAACAATCTCATTTTAATTATACTCATGTTATCAAATGAAATAGTTTTGTTGAGTATAAAATAACACACAAAATTAGGAAATAAGATTTATTCAAAATTTCAGGTCTTTACAATCTTCCCCCTTAAGAAATTGCATCCTCTAAAGTTTTAAAATTAGAATTGGAAATTTCATTGAAAGTCCCACATCGGAAAAAGAGTCAGTAACACTATTACTTTAAAAGAAAGAAAGGGAAGTAAAATGGTCAACCGAGTTAACCCATACTAGGATTCCATGTAAAAAAACAAGGATATGGAAGAAAAAACAAAGGTTCATGTTCTGAGGAAGAGTGATATAAAACATGATTAGGAGAAAGTAAACCACAATAAAATCACAAACTTATGATGTGTGTAAACGTTCTTTGATTACCCAGTAGGAAACATAAACGAACAACGTTTTTGTTTTACATTACTTTTAATTATTTTGAGGAATTAATTTACTACATAGAATAAAAACATAAGCTAATATATTTACCTTCAAGTAGAATTTCATCCCTTAATAAGTTTCTACCAAAACTAATCATTTCTCCAAACGATGAGCATTAAAAAACACTTGGTCTCATCAAAACACAAGAATCATCTTCTAGAGAATAACATAATCCACCAAAGATTAACTATCTATTTCTACTATCTTTAAACATTATCCCAAAAACAGAAAGGTAAGATAAAACAACTCTTCAAAAATAAATAATCTCATAGGAAGGGAAACTAATTTTAAATCTTCAAAATTCCACAGTACTACCCAAAGTTCATCATAGACCATTCCATAAATAACTGTCCTTAAAAATACTCAAAATAAACCAAACTAAGATTGAAACCCAAATACAATAAGGATCTGATAACATAGTCTTCCAAGGTAAACTTTATCATTCATATCTAAACAACATCAACCACTCCTAACATCTTAATAAAAAAAGTAACTAACCTAAACATATTTTCCCTAAGACATGTTAATCATTTCCTTAAGTAACCTATATTACCATAAGTTCACCTTAAATTCGTCAATTCTTCAAAATATAATTCATCATTTATTCCTCAAATAAAATACCGTATTAATCTATTTACCTCGATAATATAGGGTCCCGAAAATAGTGAACGTCTTCCAAAATAAAAATCATCTTTTAATCCCCTAATCATCTCTGTCAAATTAATACGACAATCATCATATTTCCTATCACATTGGTTGTTGGGAAATGTTCTTCAATTTCCCACCATTAACTAAGAAAAGAAAGTATAATTATGGTCTTAAATACATATCCAATAATCATGAAAAGGAACTTAAAGCATATAAGGATAACTTGTAGAAGAAAAGTATACCCCAAATTGTTATCCCCTAGGTTTCAAACTAGGTTATCCATGATCATATATTCTTATGTGAATCTATATTTTATTTTATCTTTGTTCCTTTAATAATGGTTCATACTAAGCTTATGAATTTACCAAAGCATATCCCCTAGGAGTGGCGTAACCAAGAGTGCAGCAAGACTCGTTGTCATGTACCAGTTCCCATTCGAGTCTAGCTCAAAGCGGTGTTTTTGGGTTTTACCCCTATGTACATCTGTGCCAGAGCCACCTCTACCTGCTCGTATCCAGATAGGGATGTATTTTCTTGGAAACCCCTTACTCAATACTCACCAAAATACCAGTAATATTTCCTATATTGAAACTTTTCTATAGGCATCTTCCTAAAGTTTTCATATCCTTATTTCCACAAATAACTAAACCATCCTTTGATACCAACTATAACATCCCAACTTTTTATCACATAAACTTTCATTACATTATACAAAACCGAGGATCTTTAAGATTTAGTGTCTTAGAAACCAGGAACTTAATACATGAAAAAAAACAATATTCTTAAACACTTGAAATGATTCTTCATTTATTCATCCTAAGTTCATTACAGTATCTCATAACCTTAGAGCATACATCAAAGGAAAGGGTAAGCAGAAGGCCCAGTAAGGGAAACAAGGGAAAAATTTTACATGAGAACTTGAGATACATCAAAAGTCATGAAAAATAACCATAAGGAATGAGAAAGAGATCATGAGGGATATAATAATAAAAATAACATGTTTCATAACTTGAATATGTGGCTAAAACATTTAACATAGACAATCATTTCCGTTTCACTAAGGTCCATCGCCAAGGTGTCATTAAAAATTACCAAGGTTATTCACCAAGGTATTAGTCAAAATGGTCATCTCTAGAGATTAAGTCTTTACCCAATGAATTAGAGAGATATCAGGGCGCACCATTAATTTGTATTTATTATCATGTGAGCCACGTATATCATCATCAAAAATTTCATAAACAACCCATATAGCATAAAATAAATGGGTTTCACTTTAATCCCAAGGAAAAGGAAAGTGGGTATCATGTATGTAAATCCCAGAATTTAAAAAAGAAAATTTTGGTATATATGTGAATACCCATTTATAAGGAAGAGCTTTGAGTATTCACTTAATAAAATAAAATAATTTGAGAAAAAGAGAGAGACATTTGAGACGGAAATTCTGTAGCATAACAGCTATGTTTTGGGGTTTTAGAAAACATTGAAAAGAGAGGGGACATAGGTCACCCTCTCATAAATGATCCAAAGAATAGTATAGGGACAGAATATAATGGATATAAGAACATGGTAATGATATTTTAAAGACATACCATATGAAATGAAAAACATGGAAGGAAGACAAAAATAAGATTTCTCTTATGAAAATTCGGCAGCCTAACGTCGTCACTTAAACTTCAACAAAATGAATTGAAGAGATCAAATAGGTTATCTCATAATATGAACATAGAAGATAATTATGATAGATATAGAGATCATACCCCAAAATTATAAAAAGGAACTTGAAAGACTTGACATGAAAGTACAACTTTGAAAAATGAGAAAGGTGAAAGAATCCCTTATAAATTCGGCAGCCTAATGGCGCCACTTAAACTTAAACAAAAATGAATTAATGAGATAAAATAGGGTCTCTAATCATATATACATAAACGATAAGTATTATAGATATAAATATCATACCCCAAAATAATAATAAAAAGCTTTAAAGACTTGACATGAAAGTAGAAATTTGAAAAATGAGAAAGGTGAAAGAATCCCTTAAAAATTCGGCAGCCTAACGACGCCACTTAAACTTTCTTAAAACGAATTGATGAGAGAAAGAGGGGGTCTATAATCATATGAACATGAAAAGAGAATTAAGAGGAATATAAAATAACATCCTCCAACATAAGATCATGGAGCATAAAAGAAATGACATAAAAGAGATTACTTGAAAAGAAAGAGAGAGGTAGGATCCCTTACCTTAAAACGTATCTCTTAAAACTCAAAGGTTGGGACCTTGAAGGCTTGGGGGAACCTTGGGAGGACTACTTGGGAGGTAATGAGACCAGAGATTAGTTGGGGGAGAGATGGGAGTGAAAAATAAAGGAGGGAAGGGTGGGTATTTATAGGGAAAGTGAGGGGACAAGGCATTAATGGCCAAGGGACACCTCATTGGTGGTATTGGAAAAACCATGGGCTTGACCATAGTATTTTCCCATGGTATTGGACACTTAGGACACCTCATAACTTATCTTACTATTCATAAGTCGACCATATTGATTACATACTTAATACATCATTTAATGATGTCATTAAACACCCGTAACTTAAAAACAATATTTTCACTATTCATCGAAAATTCAACTTTCTCAGAAAAATCCCAAAATATCACCTTAACCAAATATCGATGCTCTGATTTCAAAAATGAACTCCATTTTACAAAAATAATTTTCTAAATTTTTTTAATTTAATTTTTAAATAAATTCACTATTCACTGAAAATTCATTTTTTTTAAGAAAAATCCCCAAAAATTACCTTAACATAATATCGATGCTCTGAGTTCAAAAATGAAAACCATTTTATAAAAATAATTTTCTAAATAATTTTACTTTAATTTTTAATTAAAAAACACTATTCACCCGAAAAAACTAATACTTGACTAATAATTAATGAAACAGTTATTTACCTATTTTATTGAATCACATTACTTAATCAAGGTGCCTAGATTATATTAATACTTTCTTTAAGTGAGATTACTAATCTATTTAGTCAAATTACTAATCCTAAGCATAAAATCACTATTCATAATTTACTATTCATAAAAAATTATTTTGATCTTATTAGACTCTAAATTTCATACTGAACATAATTCTAGAAGACCATTTTTTGAAAATCATTACACATTTTTAATTATTTAAGGTTTACATAAACATTTTTAAAATATCCTTTTTCTAAAATTCATCAAAAATATGCATACTATATTTATCTGAACATTTGAAAATTCAAAAACCTCACCATAAGAAGAGAAGACAATTTTATTTATAACAAAGGATGACACAACATAGCTGTGGTCTCCTTACATAGCCCCTTATAACCCCAGTATAGGACCTAAGTGTAAGGTGTGATAAGGTGAGAGAATCTAAGGGCGGCTCGGCCAACATCGTACGAGTAGTAATTTCTATCAGTTTGAACTTCTCATGAAGGCGATTCTATTCTATCTTCACACGATGAAGTTCGGATTGGGTTTGGTCCAAAGCAAAGCCCAGTGGTGCTACCTCCTTCCCAAGTTCTGTTAGATGGGATTCGATCAGCCCAAGACTACTGGATGAGGCCATCAAATATTCTTTCTATATTAATTAACCAAGATCACTTGTATTTAGAGACAATAATCGGAACGTTTAGTTTCCAACGGTCATATTGACCAATGATCATATAACAGTCGAAACCCAACGGTCTCATTTTAATTATACTCATGTTATCAAATGAAACAATTTTGTTGAGTATAAAATAACACAGAAAATTAGGAAACAATATTTATTTAAAATTTCGGGTCGTTACATTAATTTTGAAAACACAAATTCACAACCTAAACCGACGCCAAGATAGAATCATTTATTTTTTGTACATACCATGAACATATGAAAAGAGAGAATATCTATCCACTACACACTCTTCCCTCCCACAACCAAACCTTTAAAAAATCCTCCTGAGATATGAAATGTATAGAAATGGTGTTCTGCAAGATGGAAGACACCGCTGGAAGATGACTTAGATTCCAGGAAGAAATGAACACATAGAATTAATAAATCTTCAGCCACTCCTAACTGAATTTTTATACCAACATCTATCTGTAATAAGATTTGACCTCCTCCTATTCCACCATTGATAGATCCACTACAGGAAACCCTTCCACCCTCACCATGAAACGAGGGGCTACATCAATTCTCAAAGTAAAAAAAATCTGGATTTGATATATCTTTATAGAAGATCTAACCAGAACCTCCTTGAAGGAGTGAATAATAGTTTCTCTAACAAACTTGATAATATTAGACAATACAGGCAATGAAAAATTGGGAACCTCCAAGAGACTGCTAGCATAGGAGGTAGAACCTTGCCCGTCACTGGTGAGGAATCCCGCTCAATGGATGAGAGATTTGAAAATTGAAGGGGCATGCAAGGAATGTTTTTTTTGGGATGAAAGATCCCCATCATATAAAAAACCATACATAATTTTATGATCTCATGAAAATAAATATTTCCTAGTTTATCCATCGAGTGGGTAACTTTCATTAGCTAATCGATAATCATCTAAATAGTATCACGACTCCTCAAGGTCCTAGGTAACCCCATTAAAAAGTCTATCATGAAATCCTACGAATTCCACATGGGTAGTAGAAGTGGCTAGAAAAAACCACCAAGATAGTGATGCTTGACCTTTACCCACTAGCAGGTAAGGCATCAGGAAACAAACCCAGTGATGTCCATCTTCATTTCTGACCATCAGAACTGATTCCTAGAGTCATGGTATATATTTTTCACACTAGGATATAATAACCATATATAGTTATGGAAATAATACATCAAATCCTCTATTATGGTGGTAGGTACTACAACTATCCCATGTACAAGGATCACATCATCATCACACAAAGTCCACCCAGGTATTAAATCACCTCCATCTATCTATTCCTATATCATATCACACTCTAGGCTAATATCCTTTATATACTTTACTTGGTATTATAGAGAATATGTAAAAAATATTGGAGGAAAATTCATCACTACCTAATCCTTAGAAACATCCAACCTCCAGTCAGCCAACTAACTCATCAAGCACCACCACTCCTCTAAAGGCTGCTCACCAAGCTCCTACTCAACCCACATCTTATGACTAAGAAAATATGAAATGATGTTACCCATACTTGGTGTATAATCCATCTTGAATTCAAACATATGAATATACTCTACCCACTACCTCTATATAAAATTCAAGTCCCTCTATGTGATGATATAGCAAAGGCTCTTATGGTCATTGTATACAACAAACCTCTTATTGAAGAGATAATGTCTAAAACAATTTATAGCATGGACCAAGGGTGCCAGATCCAATTCATGAGTAGTCTATTTACACTCCTGGGGTCACAACTAACATTAAACATAAACCACTACCTACTCCCTCTACATCAATGATGCTCCCAGACCAATGCCCGATGCATCACAATATACAACATATCCAACCCAAAGCTCAGTAAGTATCAATACTGGTGTTTTAGTCAACCTCATCTTCAACTAAAGAAATGATTCTTCACATTGGTCCAACCATAGGAACTTCACTCCCTTCTTATTCAGTGCAGTCATGAGTGATGATAATTAGGAGAATTTCCAGATAAAGAGTCAATAATATCCTATTAGGACCCAAAAGATCATGATCTCAAACACATTATGGGGATGTATCCAGGACATCACCAACTCTACTTTCTTTTGGTCAATGGATATACCTATCTTAGATAACACATGCCCCAATAACCTCACCTCACGAATCCATAAGTCACACTTTGACATCTTAGCATAAATATGATGTGCTCAAATCATAATCATAACTATATTGATATTTTTATCATTCTACTTTGATGTCGACAAGTAGATGAGGATGTCATCAACATACACCATGAAGAATGAGTCTAGGTAAGGGTGGAATATCTTGTTCATGAGATCCATGATCACTTCTAGAACATTATTCAGTTTTAATGGCATCACCAAGTACTTGTACAACCCATACCAACTTAGAAATTCCATATTTAAAATGTAATCCTTTTTAACTCATAGCTGGGAATAGCTCAATCAAATATCAATATTGAAGAACCTCTATGCTCCCTATAATTGATAAAAAAGATCATCAATCATAGGTAAGGAATATATATTCTTAACAATTACCTAGTTTAGATTCTGATAATCAATGTAGAGTCAAAGACTACCATCTGACATCTTGTAGAATGACATAGGTGCACCCCACAGTGAAGTACTCGGCCTTATGAATCCATCTTGATCCAAGTCATCAAGTTGCACCTTGAGATCCTTTAGCTCAGATAACTCCATATGATAAGGGGGTATCGAAATAGGTTGAACACCTGGCATGATATTTATCTAAAACTCAACTCCCCTATCAAGATGAATTCTTGTGAAGTCATTAGGAAATATATACTCATAGATGTCCACAACTGTAGGATGAGTCTAGGGGGATGTCACTGATCCCTGTGAAAGAGCTAAGCCCCCCATCAATGACATGATCATCTCAAGATGACTCAAGTCTGTACCAACTCTACCTTCTACTGATTCCCACCCTCTATTATCAAGAACCTATCTCCCTTTAGAAAAGTGAATGACACCCATCTGTGATAGTAATCAATGTGAGCTCAAAAGCTGTCCAGATCATCCATGTTGAGATTTATATATAAGTTCATCATCTTTATAATTATAAAATACCACATATGTCCATAACCATTGATAACTATAGTAAACTCTGGGTATCACTGGATATGGTCCACTTTCATTCCCAACAATGTATAAAGATAGACTAAATCAGAGGTTAACTTGATTGATAAGTCAAGTCCAATAATTACTTGGGTAGATATAAAATAATGGGAAACACTAGTATCGAACAAGGTAATAGATAAAGTATAAGTGATTAAAACTATAAATTTAATGATAGACAGTTCCTCACCACTATCTTTTAGAATATAATCCATGTATAGACACAGATCACCTCAGGTCTATAATTCTATCTTTAAGATGTTTGACTAGTCTAAGCTATCGCATAAGTATTATAATAAAGACCCCAGCTAGATCCTGGAGTATATGATCGTGTCTCTCCTCTACCTCTTTGGAAAATCATCCTTGAATACCTAGATTAAAACTAATGAAGATTCCCTATCTCACCTCACTTTCAAAACTTGATTTGAGGTGATGAATAAAACCTACGATTGTATCCAAAATTTCCATAGTTTAATCACTATGGAACTGATCTTAAGGGGGATGATGAATCTATGCTCTAATCTACCTACATGACTGTTTTATTTTACGTGTATCTAGTATTCCTCTTCTTACTTCCAGAAGAAACTCCCATAGTAATGAGATAAAGCTTAGTAACTAGACCTCTATAGTCCAGAAGTTTTCATGCTTCCCTATCCTCCTCTATCCCATTCACAAAGGTCAGGGCCTTGTTAATAACTTATGAGTACATCTTCAAGAAAAATACCCTAACCAAATGTTTAAGCTCTAGTCATAGGTATATCTCAAAATTTTGAGCCTTATGCGCCTCATTCCCAACTAAAAAAGGAGTAAAGATAAGTAAATCCATAAATTGATAATAATATGAAGATATATTCATAGAACCCTACCATAATTCCATGAAATCCTAGGCATGATCCATATTTATCATGTCAGGAAAGTATTACTCAAGAAAAAACTCCTTGAAGTTCACCCATGTAAGACCCTCTCACCTCCTAGACTAACTCATGGAAGTCTACCATCTCCTAGTGGGTCCCTAGAACATGAAGGTCACAAGGATCACTCATCTCTTTTTAGGATTTTGGACCATCTTGAAAATGATCTTGATAAAGTCTAATAAATCCTCTACATCTTGTAGTCCACCAGTACCCTAGAATGTCAAATGATGTTGGAGATGGAAATCCCAAGCATGATCAAACATGGTCCTATGAATGGTTCTTCCATGGATGTGCACAATCTGAAAGAGACCTAGCTGAACGGGCTCTACAACCTAAATCAATTATACCAGTGTAGGAGTGTGTTGGGGTACATACTCTTACACCATAAGTGGTGGCATGGGAGCATCCTGGGATTCCCAAGCTGGTGGTCCCTTCAAATGTCTCTAAGGAAACATCTTCTGTAACATGAAGAAACATTAGGAACATGAACTGATCCTAACCAATCTATGGGATCACACAAGGATCTCCTAAGATTCTACCCGCAACCCAAGTTATACCCCTCCCAGCACTAACCAAGGTCTTATCCCTACACGTTAGTCACTGTCATCATATATATATATATATATATATATATATATATATATATATAAGTAAAAACATGATTAGGTTTTACCAAATTATGCTTACAATTATATATCACAACAACATGGAAAAATTAGTTATATCACACAATAGAGAAACTATCATGAACAAATAGAAAAAAATCAAGGTATTAAATTAAGGAAAAACTATGTAGCACAAAAACATGTATATATATGGAATGTAAACCTATGTGCCTAGTCATGATGCATGAATGCACCTAAAATATCATAAAAATAGTAACAATAATATTTTCCATGGCATCTCAAAGGTCTGTTATGCATGTTTAGGCCAGGCACATGGGAACTCCCTTACCCAATTCCCACACAATTATTTTATTTCAACCATATTCCATGTTAGTCAAAAAGAAAACAAGAAAACTGGTGTTCTGATACCATTTTGTTACAAACCAACCTAAAATGTAATGACCTAGGTACAAATATAATAATTTTTTTAATATTAGTGTTATTGAATTAAATAGTTAAACTCATTATGTTAACTAATTCTTAAAATAAATAATTATATTAAACTAATTTCTTATATATTTATATTTAAAATATTAATTTTAAAATTATATAATTTTAATTTGATAAAAATAATTTAATTTTTGAATTAATCATGTTGAAATTATCTTATTATGAATTTTTGAGAATTTTTAGAAAAAGTTTTATTTTTGGTGAATAGTAAAAAATAAAGTTTTTTTAAAATATAGAATTTTTGTGACATCTTTATGAAATAATAATGATATTAAATTTATTAAAATTATGTAATGAATATATTATGAAATTATAATATAAATATTATATAATAAATAATTCAAAACATGTAATTTATAATTTATTTCTTAATAAGTATAAAAATCATTGTTAGTGGTGACACAGTGCCTGCGCAGTGCTGATAAGTCAAATTTGGTTCTTTATAGATAATAATTGAGTGCTAAAAATTATTTTCATGAATTTTTTATTAATAATTATGTATAATTTATTTTTTTGGCTAATAGTTTCGAATTTTACAACTATACAACATGAATCTTATTCAAATGTTTTTTCAATGCTTGTGCAAGGCAAGAAAAAACAAATTAAAAAATTAAAGAAGTTTTCTTAACATGGATATGATTAAATATGCATAATGAATTAATATAAATGATTATATTAAACGTAATTAATTTATTTTTATGATATTAATTTTTTTAATTTTTTTATATGAAATAATTTACTTTAATGCTTATGCAATGCTAATGCAATGCTTGTGAAAGCTGAAGAAAAATCAATAAAATGATTTTAATTAAAGGTATTATAACATTTAAATGACAAAAAACTTGGATAAATATTATTGGTTAATTATATCTTGACCATGTTTTTCTGAGGGTAGAATTAAAGAAAATTTAGAGCCACATGGATATGATCAAGACCCTTATAATATTTTATTTAAAAGAAAGTAAAGTTGTTCACACTATAGTTTTTAATTATTATAATATTTTAATATATGGTTTTATAGGAGATATTTTTTACCAAAAATATTCATTTTAAAAATAATAAATTTATCTTCATCAAGGATTTTTTAAAGAATAAATAATTATCTTAAAGGATTGCATAATGATGATGCAATAATTATTAATTTAATGGAAAAATAAAATAAATGTTATTAAAAATATTAAAATAAATGTAATTTGAGGTTTTTAAGGTGATCCATGAATTATCTAGATAACTATGACATGTCTATGATATAATATTTTTTTTCTTCTAATTTTTAATATTTTTTTTATGTTTTTAAAGTCATAGTTATGAATAGTATTTAATTTAAAAAATTATTTTTCATGAAAACAATATTTTATTAAACTATTTAAAAATTAAAAAAATCTTGAATAAGGAAAAATATGATATGATTCTGTTTAAAATGTGACCCCTTTATATTTTTATTCCTTTTGGCAGAATTTACCTTTATATTAAACTTATTATATTTTAATATTTTAAGTAATTTTTAATTTTCCCCTCACCTCAATTATAAAAGGGGTCTCATTACTTCACTTAATTTCATAACCTTAATACATATTGCTGAACTATATTATAAAATATTACATTTTCCTCATGCCTTTCCATATTCTAGTGTTCCTGGTCTCACAAAAAGACTAATTCCAAGAGCCTTAAGGAGGTTCTTAAGGAGAAAAGATTCAAGAGGTAAATTCCTTCTTCTCTTTTAAATTATTTCTCACCTCTACCATATCCTATCCCCCTATACAATGTTTCATGATAACTTCATTATAATATATATACTATTAGTTTATTATGTCAATGCTAAATATATTATCAAATTTATTATTTTCTCATTTTTTTCTTAAAACTGAAATCGTCATCCATGGTGTGTCAATTCATTGCCTTCATAGACGATGAGTTTTCATTTCTCATTACTACATTCATGGAAAGTTTAAATTCACTTATAAGTGTTTAAAATGAGCTAAATATATATATTTTATCCCTTCTAAAGTATTATTTCCACATTATAATAAAATGCATAATGAATTGACCATGAAACCATGAAACGAACGCACCTGAAACAATGGAAATAACATAATATTATTAATAAATGGGTGGAAAGATGTTATAAAAATATCTTGTAAGGTATTATAAATATTAATATGGTTATGAAATAAATTAATAAAACTCTTTAACCCATTATATAGGAGGTTTTAATACATTTTAAGGAAGTTGAACCCGAGGTAAGGGGATTTTCTTTAAAATCCTCTATTAAATTCTATTTGTAAAAAATTCAAAAGGAATATTTTTTAATACATATAGTGTGAGAATCCTTTCCCAATTTTATGATGCCTTAATGTTTCCATGTTTCTTTACAATATTAAATGGTTATTTTCAAAGAATTTCTTTCACTTTGTATGTGTACGTTATTCCTTTAATATGTGATTTTTCTCAAGGAATGATTTTTATGATGAAAGTATTATTATTTAATGATTATGTTATGGTTCTTGGGAGTTTTTTATGATTACAGGTGGGTCTGTGATATATATCCAATTCATTGGGTATGTTTATGTTTTAGGTTGACCGTAATGGTTATTCCAAGTGTATGTGTGATGGTTACATCATAAGGTAGCTGCAAGGGTAACATTTTAAGGTAGTATTGATGGTTACAAATCATAAGGTAGCCATGAGGGTTATAATAATAAGTAATTATGGTAAGAATATAATTCCCCAAGTTACCTAAAGGGTTTATTTATGTTTTCTATGTTTTATGGAAATCTCATGTTTTCACAAAGTAAGTGTATGATACTTTAAGTGTGAGAAGTATATCTTGGTGAAAATGATTTCATATGTTTATCAGTATTCATGGAATAATGGGTTTTATCTTTCTTTTCATGTCCCTTACTGAGATTTTTGAGATCATCCTATGTTTTGAAATGTTTTTCGTAGGGTTTAAGGATGGTTAAGAGAAAATAAGAATCCAAGATGACTGTTGCGAAATAATTTTCATAAAAATAATTCATGTTTTATTAAAAAAAATTATATTATAAAAAATGGATATTATTTTAATAGCATCCAATTTTTATTCCTATAGGTTGTTATGTATGAATTATGACCTAATAATCTAAAAATATAAACCAAAAAGATATTTGGGAATGTATGAAAGTGAATTCTAGTTTAATTAACTAGATTATGTAATGTTTAATATTGGGTCCTTATAGTTGGTATCAGAGCATAGTTTAGATAACTTTAGGGGTTAAGATGATGTTAATAGAATACCAAAAATGATTTTTATTTATTTTTTAATTTGAAATGATATATCATTTTATGATTAACATGTTTTTTCCGCTAAGATATGTCTGTTCAGAATGGTTTTCCATAGAAGAAACTGAGAAACTGAAGTAGGATGGCACTAAGAGGATGACATCTTTTAAAATACACAAACTAGAATGGGGGGAATTAGAACCAAGTAGTTTGTGATAGTAATGTCTTAGTTAATGTAGGATATAAATTGTGGTGGAATCCATGAAATAGAAAAACTAGATCTACATGAAGGAACATGATGATAGTGGAACATTTTATGAGGAAACACCTTCATACTTTCAGTAGATCTTATAACCCTGTAGTAGCCAAAGTGTGGATTAAATCCCTTTAAAAGATATTCAATTTCATGGGGTGTTTAAATAAACAAAAGGTTAGTCTTTCTATTTACCATTTTGAAGGTGAATCCCACCAATGGTGGTCAATGTTCAAGAATATCAAGGAAATAGAGGAGATTGATGCCTTGGAATGGGATGAATTTAAGAATATTTTCCTTGAAAAATATTTTTCTATATCGGTTCAATATAGGATGGAAAAAAAATTCCTTGAATTGAAACAAAAAGAGGAATATTTAGTGGTCATGTATGAAGAAAAATTTACTCGATTGTAAAGGTGCTCTCTAAACATTATTCAAGATATTAATCATAAAATCAATCATTTTTACTCAGGATTGAAGCCATGATATAAAATAGAATCATAATTCTATGAATTCAAAAGTTATGAGAAACTTTTTCAACGTGACGATAGGGTATAAATCTATTTTTCTAATGATCATTTTTAATTTGAAGACAATCATAAGAAAATTTATATATGGAAAGTAATGGGTAATAATCAATCAAATAAATATAAAGGTAAAAAAAATCCAGTTTCAAGTTTGTGGGAAGTGTGATAAAAAGCACCCTGGAGAATGCCTTGAAAAATTCAAGAAATGTTTCTAATTTGGTAAGTTTGTATATATGGCCTAATATTATAATGAAAATTTTCTTATGTTTAATTCTAATAAGAAAACTACAAAGTGTTTTAATGTGGTGATATGGGGAATTATGCACATACCAGCCCCATAGAAGAACCTAAATGGTGAGAAGTAGCCATAATTTAAGAAGAAAGATGTAGTGAAATCCTTTGAGACTACTTCAGTAGATGTTGGGATATCCAATGAAGTGGTATCAGTTACATTATTTGTTTACTCAGATTTTTCTAATGTCTTTTCTGATATGGGGACAACACATTCTTTTATTTCTAAATAATTTCTAGTAAATTATAAATTTCACCTCAATAAATTAAACTCTATCTTATGGTTAAAACACTAGGTAAAATATTAAAGAAAAAATGAATTATAAGAATATTCCTATTTTTTTTGTGGAAATAAATTACCTTTAAACATTTTTGTTTTAACCCTAGTAGAGTTTGATGTTATTATGGGTATGTATTGGTTATTTGTTTACCATGATAAGATTGACTATAGAGATAAAAAAGTTGTTTTAATGAAATATTTTCAGTTTGAATACAAGAATTAACCCAGACTATTGATAACATATTCGTAAGATAAAAAAATACTAAAATATAGAAATTATAGTTATCTTGTACATATTTTTGAAAATAAAGGAACTATTCAGATTAATGATGTAGTAGTGGTAAATGAATACCTGGATATTTTTACTAGTGAGTTTCTTGGTGTTATACTTGATTAGAAATTTGAATTTACTATTGACTAAGTTCATGATGCTAATCTAATTTCAAAATCCCCTTATTTAATAGATTATGTGGAACTTCTAGAATTGAAAAATTAGTTGCAGTAGTTACTTGATAAATGTTTCATTCAAACTAGCACTTCACCACAGGGTTCTTTTATTTTGTTTTTCAAAATAAAATATGGTTCCATGTGGATTTTCATTGATTATAGATATTTGAATAACATTAATTTTAAGAATAAGTATTTATAGCCTCATATCGATGAATTATTTGATCATCTCCAGGGAGATCATTATTTTTCCAAGATTGAATTGAGATCTGGGTACCATCAGCTGAAGGTGAAGGAGGATGAAATTCTAAAAGACATTCTATAATCGATATTGGAATTATGAGTTTATTTTTTTTTAAATATGGTTTTATTATAGAAAAAGTCCCAAAAACTAAATTTTATTCAAAAAGGAAGAAAGGAGAACACGGGGGAATTACATGAGATGATAAGTAGGTATTTTTCTGTTGTATCTAATATAACAAGGATGAAAATATCCAGGAAGTTCATTCCTCCAAGTGACTTCATGAGGAACTCCCATATTAGAAAGACCATCGACAATCATGTTCGCTTCACGGTAGGTGTGAGTGACAATGAAATTGATATTCTTGAGCGAGTTAAGACAATCAATCCATCAGGAGGTGAGAGTCCAAGCAAGATGGGAAATGCTATTCCAAATGGATTGCACTATGGTTATAGAGTCACTCTCAATCCAAATTTTATTCCAGTTGTGCATTTTAGAAAAGGAAATGGCGTGAATAACACCAAACATTTCAGCCTCCAAAGCAGAAGAGAGACCACAACTTCCATAGAAACATCCTAAGACCTGATCAAGATGGTCTTGAAAGATGCCACCACATCCCGAGGGAATGAGTTTCCTTTTGAAGCTCCGTCCACGTTGACTTTGATCCATCCAGTAGGAGGAGCTTTCCAGAAAACTTCAATAGTGTATTTGGTCTTCGGGTAGTTTCCACGAACTCCAATGCAGTGAAGGACCTCAAGATGCTTAACAGAGTTGTCGCATTGGTAATTTTGAATTAATAAAGCCTCTCTAATATCAATAAGAATCCTCATTTTACTTGCATTTAATCTAAATGAGTTTTTGTTAATGATAAAATCATTTCTGATATACAAGAGGACATGAAGGAGCTCCGAAAGAGCTGTGAGGAAAATGTTTCTTATTTGCGGGGACCCTAGAAAGTTAACCATCCTTTTTAGCTGGGAGAAGATAAAGTTATCCAAAATCCATCTGCACTCAAAGAGATAAAAAATGTAATGCCAAAGCGCAGAATTAGTTTCACAAGATAGGAAGAGATGATTAATGTCCTCACAATGTTGATTGCACATTATACATTTAGAACAACAATTAATACCATAATATTGAAAACATAAATTAGTGGGAACTTTTTGGTGCACAATCCACCAAATGAGAGTAATACCGGATGGTTTTGACCATGCTTTGATGAAGTTTTTAACCCAGCTTAGATTGTTGTCAGAGTTGGAAAAAAAGTAGTTATAAAAGTTTTTTTGAGTCAATCATGCCATTTTGAGCAGGCTCCCAAATCAAAAGATCATCATCAGTTGTGAAAGAGTAGTTTTTGACAATCTCTTTAACATTTTTAGGAAAATTAAAATTTTGAGAGTTAAACACATCCCTAATGGTGCTATTAGTGGATATTGGGGTGAAAGCATTAGTCACCTTAGAAATGAGGGGAGAGAAAGTCCAATTGTCAAACCAAAAATTAAGAGTAGAATCCTTACTGAAAATCTATCTGGAATTTTTCATGATGTAGGAAAAAGCATTTCTGATGGAGGTCCAAATAGAAGAAGTCATATAATGAAGCTTACCAGTCTTAAGCTTATCAGAGAAACGAGAACTAAGGAAATTCATGGAGTGAGAGTTTTTATTAATAAGAGACCACATGAGTCTATCTTAGAGAGCATCATTGAAAGTTTTAAGATTTTTTTATACCAATGCCTCCTTTCTCTATGGGTTTACAACAGGTAGACCAGGGGATCACTACTAGTTTTCTCTCAAGAGTACTTACACTCTAAATAATGTTTTTTATAGAAATGTTAAGACGTTTTAGAAGATCCTCTAACCATTTATAGACCATCATAGATTAGACCAATTTAAAGACAATGGTGGAGTTGACAAGGCAAACTCTTCCTGCCATTGAAAGGGTTTTACCTTTCCAAGGGGAAAGTTTTTGATGAATATGATCAACAATGTCTTGGAAATAGATGGATTTGGGTCGAACCTAGAAGATGGGGACACCAAGATAGGTGAAAGGAAGGGAACCCTCCTGGATCCCCAGAGCATCAATAATATGGCCTTTTCTATTGGGGGGAATATTTTACCAAATTAGATAAAATATTTGTGCCAGTTGAAACGTTGTCCAGACACTACTTCATAGTGAAAAATGGTGGTTTTGTGGTTATTAATATTTATTTTGTCACATTGGAGGAATAAAATAATATCATCAGCATAGAGAAGATGGTATTGGGAGTTTAGGTTTCTAGAGGTAAGAACCGGTTTGATCCTACCTTGGTCAACAGTTTGAGTGAGTAATCTACCCAGGTAATCTTCTGCAATTGAGAAAAGGATGGCAGAGAGAGGGTCTCCATGTCTGACCCCCCTAGAAAATTTAAAGTAGCCTATAGGAGAGCCATTGACAATGATCAAGATATGGGCCATGTTGAAAATATTTTTGATTCTATCAATAAAAATGTCATTGAAACCAAAATAGGCAAGCACTTTAAAAATAAAGCTCCATTCAGTAGTATCAAAAGCTTTAGTGATATCTAATTTAATGGAAACATTCCCACCTCTAGAATTTCTATTTAAAATATTTGTGGATTCAGAGGTGAGATAGATACAATCTTGTATAGATCTACCTTTGATGAATCCAAATTGATTCCAGGAAACAATTCTATTACTAATGGCAGAGATTCTATTAGCCATGATCTTGGTAATAACTTTAAACAATGAGTTTAAATGAGCAATGGGTCTAAAGAGATGGATTTCATTAGCATTTTCCGCATTGGGAATAATAGTAAGGAATTGAGAGTTTAAGCCATGAGGGAGAATGCCTTTGTCAAAGAGAGTTCTAACCATAGAGAAAAAATCATTTTGAATGACATCCCAGTGTTTTTGAAGAAAACCGTTATTGAAAACATCAGGCCCAGGGGCACTATAAGGATTAAGTCTGAAAACAGTGTCCTAGATTTCATTATCAAGGGGAACACAGTTAAGGAGATGGTTTTCTTCAGTAGTTACCATATTCAGGATGACATTAGGCAAGATATATTTGTTGATATTAGGGCCATTGAAAATGTCTCAGAAATAAGAAACAACATGGTTGGATATCCCTTCATCTGAATCAATGAGGTTACCCCCATCCCTTAGACAGGAGAGGGGCCCAATGGCTTTTATAACCCTTTTAAGGGAGTTATAAAATTTAGTATTTCTATATCCATTATTTAGTGATTTAGTTTTGAAAATTTTCTTTTTGATGCTATCTTTAAAGTTGAGCATGGAACGTAATTTATAAGAGATGTTAATTTCATTTTGTGGATCGTCAACAAAACTTGAGGTAGAGTTATTGCTTTGAATTTGAATAAGCTCTTTTTCTAAGAATTGGATTTCTTTTTCAATAAGATCAGATTTGGATTTACACCACTTTTTGAGGATAAGTTTGATATTTTTTAATTTAGTGGTGCAAGAAAAGAAATCATTAGGGCTACACATGTTAGTCCAAGTTTTATTAATTAAGGAAACACACTCTAGGTATGAGGACCAAGCAATATTAAACCTAAAAGGAAGAAAATTCATTTAAAAATTCTGAGAAAAACTAACCAGGATAGGATGGTGGTCTGAAGCTATCTTAGGGAGGGTAATGCTCGAAATATGATCCCATTTATCAAGGGTTTAGTCATTAGTGAAAGATCTATCAAGTTTGATCTCCACCACCATATTGTAATATCATATATACAAGGTGAATTTGGAACCTGTGAGATTAACTTCAGTAAGATTATTAGCCTCTATAGAGGCTTTAAATTCTTTTGAAGAGATAATGGAGTGTTAATGACCATGTTTTTCTGTTGGAGAAAGAATGGCATTCAAATCACCAACCAAAATCCAGGGGTGATGAATTTTTCCGTTAAGGTGGGAGAGTTCATTCCAACGGGGTCTTCTATCCTGATAATTGTTTTTAGCATAAACAACGGTATTGAAGATGTGTGTGTTATCAAAATAGTATTCACATGTCAAATATTGATCAGTAATACTAAAATTTTTCATATTTTGAAGGGAAGAGTGAAAGAAGATCCAAAGAGTTTTAACGACATTGCAGTTGTTACAAGCTCCTAAGAAAGAAAATCCAAAATTACAAATATGCAAGAATCTAGGCGTGAAGTGAGTTTTAGGTTCTGCAATCGCTAGAATTTTAGGATGATGAATGCTAATGAGAATTTTTAACACATTAAGGGTGTCAGGGTTTGCAATACCCTGACAATTCCAAAACAAAAGATGCATTAAGACTGATTTTTGGGGTGTGAACCCTCTTTCTTTTTAACTCCAGAGTTTTTCCCTCTGGTTTTTTGGGCGAAAATTCCCTGTTAGGTGTGAAATGCTTCTCCTATTTACTTAATTTAGTAGCAGGATTTTGCTTAGAAGCTCTTACCATGACATTATTTTGAATAGGAGGGATAGGAGGTAGAAGTCTGCTGGAGGGAACAGAGTCTCGGTTGGCCTACTTCCCAACATCTGGATTTGTAACAGGTTCAATGGGGTCCAAAACCGAAGCATTCTGGGAAGTGCTGTCCTTTTCTTCTTCATTTGATATGATTTTGGACTAAGAATTGGATGAAGAAGGGAAATTAAGAGTTCTTAGTTTCTCAATCTCCTTAGGGGGGATAACAGGGCAGTTGATTGCAAAAAAATGACTATCAGAGGGAGTGGATTTGGAGGGGGGGATTGTAGGTTTTGTGGGTTAAAGATGGGGTGTTTTTCCTCTAGATAATTTTTTTCTAGATTTAGCAGAAGATTAACAGGAGGTCCATCCCCTTGCACAGAAGCAAAATTGCTTGTCTGTGTATTGAAAGAGGATGGAAGTGAGGAGTGAGCCTTGAAAACAGTCCCAATCACACTCCGGTTCCTCTTACTGTTAGACAACATTGGTCCAAGTGATGCAAGGTCAAGTACATTGTTATCACCCAAAACAAGTTAATACACCACATAAGTTTTTTCAGGGGCATCCAGGCCTATTTGTTCTATAATTTTAAGAATCTCACTTTTGGTGTCATATATAATGGATTGTTCCTTGGTTTCTTTATCATGATCCTCCACCAAGATAGCCCATGAAATTACAAACTCAGGGTGTGGTTTGACAATCCATTTTCTAGGTTTCTGTATGTAGGGCCCTGGTTTATCAGGGGGAGGGACCTTATCCTTTTTATATTTTTTCACTTCGGTCCATTCCGAGGCATTGTGATTGGAGACCCTATGAACTACTCTGCAACTTGGAATAAAATGTCCTACAATCTTAAAAAAGTCACAGAATGGGGGTAATTTTTAATATTCTAGTTTTACCTCAGTCTTATACTAATTGGAATTGAATATGATAGAATGAGGTGGTTTAGTTTCTAGATTAATCTCAATAAAAACCTTGGCAAACATGCCCATATCAGCATTTAGCGTTCTTTGATCTATCTTTAGAGGAGTTCCAATGCAAGAAGAGAGATCGTTGAGGATATTCAGATGCCAAAAGAACCAATTAAGGTTATGAAATCTAACCCAGACCTGGTTCGATTTACTCCTTTGAGTATTTGGATTGAAGGTGAAATCCCATTATGATAAATGAAGAAAACCAGGCCTAAGTTGCAGATTTCCTAGTCTCCAGACACTATCAAGGTCATCTTGCGAATGAAAAAGCCTGTGAAAATATCCTCTACCTAGGGGAATTGATTTCTAGTTCGTAAAACCCCAGCATCTAGAAATACACTATTTCATATCATGATACGACCATGGTTTATCACCTTTTGTATATTAAATTCGACCCATAATAGAAAACTTACAAAGATTTTGACGTTGTTGAATCGCATCTGGGTCAGCCTCAATAGAGAAGCCTCCATCTTCCAGTTTTTTAATCGAAGATTGATTTTTCGATGTGGCATAATAGGAGGAGGAACCTTTAAGATCTTCAAGAAAATAAATACCTCTCGGAGTCACTATTTGAGATTGATCAATTCTTTCAGGAGCTTTCTTTGTCATCTCTTTGTTGCAATTCCACTCCCAACTCGGATTGAAAGATGCCATATCTAGGAAGAATTGTACCGTCATGGATTAAGCTTCATCTGCGCTGACCGGATTAGGGTTTGCGTCGAGGGTTTCTCCCGTAAGTCCTGCACCCCCTCTATCTTGACCTTGAATCATATGAGTTTATTGTTATGCCATTTTATTTGAAAAATTCCCCTCTTGTATTTATGGATCTTATGAATAGAATTTCCCATGAATACTTGGATAAGTTTTTGGTTGTATTTATTGATGATATTTTGGTCTTTTAAAAAAGTTATAAAGATCATGAAAAATATATAAGGATTTTCCTACAAACTCTCAAAGAAAATAAGTTATACATGAAATTTAGAAAATGTCATTTTTGGTTAAAATATATTTCTTTCCTAGGTGAAATTGTAAATAAGTATGTCATAACAGTTGATCCTACAAAAAAGTGGTTGATGAATGGACAAGACCTTAAAATGTTACTGTGATTCATAGTTTTCTTGGGTTATTAGGCTATTACTGAGGATTTATTAATAAAATTTCACAGTTATCTTTCCCGCTAACTAAGTTAAAAAAAGGGGTTAAATTTATTTATAAAAAAGAATGTGACATTTGTTTTCAGAAAGTGAAAAGGATATTGGTGAATGTTCTTGTTTTGGCCTTTCCATCAAGAAATGATGTTTTTCTCATCTATAGTGATGCTTCATTAAAGGGACTTGGTTTTGTTTTGATGTAAAATGATCAGGTAATTTCTTATACTATAGAACAAATGAAACCTCATAAATTAAATTATTCAACACATGATTTGGGATCACCTGAAGTTATTTTTTTACTTTAAAAATTTGGAGGAATCATTTATATGGAGCCAAATGTGAAATATATTCTAATCATAAAAGATTGAACTACATATTTACTCAGAAGGAATTGAAAATGAGGTACAGAAGGTGGCGGGAACTAATAAAGGATTATGATTACATGATCAATTACCATCTAAAAAAAGTGAATAAAGTGGAGGATTCCTTGAGTCGAAAAAATCATGCATCATTAACCATGTTGTCTGTAGAACATGACCCTTTGATTAATGATTTGATGAGTTTTGGCTCATAAGTTATTGGTATCGGAAATTACTCTATTTTTTTAGGTTTCATTGTAATTATCTCTATCTAATAGAATTAATCATGTTCATAAGGAAGACTATTAGTTATAGAAAAAGGTATAATTAGTTAAGAAAGGTATGTTTTCTGAATTTAATGTTGATAAAGATTGTATCTTGAGATTTGGAAAGAGATTATGCGTGCATTGTGATTCCCAAATGAAGAAATAATTAATAAGTGATTCTTATAGTTATCCATTTTTAGTTCATCCTTGTAGCACCAAGATATATAGAGATCTTTGGGAGTATTACTTGTGGGATAGAATGAGAAGAGATATCACTGATTTTACCATGAAATTTTTGACTTTACAACCAGTTAAATAAGAGAAAAAACTATCAAAGGGGACGATTCATCATTTTCCAGTTCTAGAGTGGAAATGAAAAAATATATCCATGGTGTTCACAGTGGGACTACGAGAGAATTCTTGAGGTAACAATGCAATTTGGGTTATTGTTGATTGGTTGAATAAATCTAAACATCCTTCCTATTCAGGATACTTTGACTCCAGATAAACTTTCTTGGTTTTATATTAAAGATAAAGTTAGGTTACATGGAGTTCCTCTCTCCATTGTATTTGGCCATGATCCTAGGTTCACTTATAACTTTTGGAAAGGCCTTCAGAAGTCATTGGGAATTGAATTAAATTTCAGCACAACCTTTCATCCTCAATCTGATGGATAGTTAGAGTGAAAAATTCAGACATTGGAGGATATTATTTGAGCTTGTTAAATGGATTACCAAGGAGTTTGGGATCAATATCTTTCTTTATTTTAGTTTTCTTATAATAACATCTTCATTCCAGTATATAAATGGAACCTTTTGAGGTATTATATGTAAAAATATTTCGAAATCTAGTATTTTGGGACGAAGTTGGGGAAAGGAATTTGATGGGATCAAAATTAGTAGAGTAAGTGGATGAGAAAGTAAATATGATCCAACAATATATGAGGATATCTCAAAGTAGGCAGAAAAGTTATAAAGATAAGAGGAGGAAAGACCTTTCTTTCAAGGTAGGTGATTATGTTTTCCTTAAAATATATCCATGGAATGGTGTTTTGTGTTTTGGTAAGAAAGGAAAGCTAAGTCCATGGTTTATTGGACCTTATGAAATACTATATAAAGTTATACCAGTTTCCTACCAAGTAGATTTGCCTCTATGTTTTTCCCAGGTACACAATGTTTTTTATACTTCGATGTTAAGAAAGTATGTTCCAGATTCATCTCATGTTTTGAGCCCATAAGCAGTTTATCTGGAAGAGAATATTTCTTCAGAAGAGAAACCTATTCATATTCTTGATTGTAGAGAGAAATTATTGAGGAACAAGGTAATTCACAAGGTTAAGGTTTTTCGGAGAAACCACATGGTTGAAGAAACAACATGGGAATATGAAAATTCTATGAGGTAAAGGTATCCTCATATGTTTAATAAGTGAATAAATTGTAAAGATGCAAGTTTCAAGGGGGGGGGGAGAATGTAACAACCCAGGTACAAATAGAATATTTTTTTTAATATTATTACCATTGAATTAAATAGTAAAATTCATTATGTTAAGTAATTCTTAAAATAAATAATTATATTAAACTAATTTCTTATATGGTTATATTTAAAACATTAATTGTAAGGACCCGAGCCCAATTTCTCAGAGATGGTGCCTTATTTTATTACATTGGAATATAAACAAGGAATATGTATCTCGAAGGAATAAGTAGTTTAGTAGCTTTTGGAAACAAGATACATATATAAGTTTAACATTACATCTTGAATGGAAAAAACACTAATTTATTCCATTATAAACATCCATGCCTCCTAGATTATGCTTGCAAGTCATTCATAATTTAATTCTTCATATCCTAGGAAAATGAAACATAAGAAAGGGGTGATATCAAATGCTCAGTAAGAGTAAGAAATACATTGGAGGATAACACAAACATTAAACATGGTGAATAATTGAAAACACATGCCTTTAAAAATAAACTTGAACATAATATGGTAGGAATATGAGGTGAGTAAATAATGACACAATAAAACATAATCATGGGTATTCTACTAGTTGAATAACCACATGAACATTCAATCACTAGCTTCATAATGAGGGAAGTTCACATGTCGATCATTCTGAAACATTTTTTCAAGGCCTCGACCAAGACGTTTAAAAATGTTTAAGTCCTTAGACAAAACCGTATATCATATTGGGAAAGGCCTCGGCCAATTCCAAGTCTATTTGTCTCATGAGACCTACCGATGCATCAAGGGGCTATAAAGAACCCCACCCACAACATACTAAGTCCCATAAATTCCTAATATTCAAGGGCTGAACATAATCAACATATACATTCATATTGAACTAACATATGAAATGTAAATAACTTTCCGCAATCATTGAACATAAACACCAACCATTCAGAATAATATGGTGAATAATATCAAAATAGCACATACATAGTCAGAATAACTAGAAACCCTTAAAAAACATATTATATATGATATTGTAATAAATAAACTTCAATTAAGTACAATATTAAATAAAGGATGTTTACATAGATGAATATATTTTTAAATGAGACCATTGAAAAATTCTTGGGGATAATCCTTAAACATTCCAAAGTGTCTCATAACACCTTGAAACATTCAAATCATAATCTATTAGAATTTCATGAGAATAAGGAGACTATTTATATGATATAAAAATGGTCAGTACATACACCACAAGGAATAAATAAGTGGTGAATAATGCATATATCTCAATAAAGTTAAAGTGAGATGAGAAAAATCATTTTTACTTTGGAAAGAAGAGTTATTTTGGAAAATCATTTTTATTTGTCATGAAATAAGATTTTAAACAAGTAAATCCTAGAAAATAAAAGGCAATTTCATTGAAATTATATTTTAGGCTTAAATAAATTCTTATTGAGGTGAAATCATTTAAAAAGAGTTTTTAAAGAATCTTTAGAAATAAGACATTTTAGTACGGTTTAAAGGATTTTAAAGCACAAAAGAATGTTTGATTTCATAAAGCCAGAAATGAACGAAAATATCTTTCTCATGTTATAATGTTTGATTTTATAAAGATAAATATGGAATAAAACAGATTATAGAGTTCCCTTGAAAGTAGGTAAGAATTTGAGAAATTCCCTCGAATCGGGCATGTATTTTGGAAATAATTTTGAAAGTTACTTTTAAAATGTGTTACTACCTATAAAATAAGGAAGGATTCTGGTTGGTAAACATATTTAGAAAACTAACACATAATTTATGAAGAGTACACAATAATACATAAGAACTTTATTGAGGTAAGTAGACAATAAAAGTAACCCAAATGAAAATGGAGGTTTGGGTGAAAACCCCTTACCACTTTGTAATCAATCGATTTGTATTCTAAAAAATTAACAATATTCAAATGATACATTGAATACCATGAAAATAAATATATTCATAATATGATAAATCAATGTGCAATATACATATACCATACACAAGTATTAGTAGTGAATATGGAAAATCTCACAAAACTGGAAGTGAGATGAAGAAACCCTTACCTTAAGTCCGAATGTGTTCTCTTCTTGAACTTAAGGTCATGGAAAATGAAATTATAATTATTAATAACTTATTTAAGAACCTATTAGACATGTATTTATTTTATCATAACTATTTTTATTTCATTTATTACCTTATTGATAAGTTATTATATATGAAATTTGTCATTCCAGAGTGTTCGTTTTCTTTATTTTCATAATTGGTTCACTTGTTCTTAAGTAATGGAGTTCATGTGGAATGGATGTAAATACGAAGAATTAAAATTAAATATTATTTATGAATATAAAAAAATGTTAATGTTCATTTATATCATTTGGTTACATGTAAAGAGGATGAAGCATTAGATGAAATATTTATGACATTCACTTTAATTATTTTAGCGGTATTTTGATTATTAGGAACTAGTTTGTTCATACGATTTAATAATATATATGTATACTGGTTAATAAATATTAATTGGGTTATAATACATATTTTAAAGTTTTTCTCAACTATAAAAATGGTTTCATGACCAGTAATGAAGGATAAGTTGAAGAACGAAACTTTGTCGTCCATGAAGGTTATAAATTGGAACCTCATGGATGTTGATTTCGTTTATAAAATAAAAGAGAGAGAGGGAAAGTAAGGATATTGATGATGGTTCTTCAATTAAAATGATATAATCCCAGTATATAGATGATAATGGATCTATCATGGTTGTTTGGAAAGAGTAGGTGATGATAGGATAACAAAAGAAGATAAATTGAAATGAAACTAAATGAAAAAGAAATGTACTTTACCTCTTGAAATAACCTCTTGAAAACCTCCTTAAGTGAAAGGATTTTGGTATTTTGGAAAGACCAAGAGCTTCTTGGACTTGGGTAGTGACTATGTAAGGGTATTTGGGTATAACTTTGAAGATATTCAAGGCTTAGAGGAGTGAATAGAAGAGGGAGTGAGGGGGGGTGGGGGGGGGGGGTTATAGTGGAGGAGAGGAGGGTTTTCATATTTTTTTAGTCACTACTTTATTAATTTTCCTCAAGACCAGAAATAGTGATGATTCCATGACCAAGAATAGTAATAAATTCATGTGAGTTAGAATCAAGTGGTATTACATCACTTATGATGTCATAGATAGTGTATTAAACTGATCATTTGTATATACAATATTTTACCATATTTCACTATTCATAAAAATTCGAGTATTTTAGAAAAATATAAAAAAATTCAGCCTAACCATTTTTTGATGTGTAGAATCGAAAAATGTAGTCCATTTTTCAAAATTAATTTTATAAATATTATTAATTTAATATTTAATTAAAATAATAATTTATTCTAAAAAAACAGTTTTAAAACATTTATTTACATATTCCAAAATATAGGTATATCATACTTCCACATGAATATTATTTATATAATATCATAGGTATGGTTAATATTCATTAGGCTATATCACTATTCATAAGGTTATGTTATTATTTATAAGGGTTTGTTACTATTCACGAAAAATTATGTTTTGCTTATCAGTCTCCAAATAACTTACTGATCATAACCGTGTATGTCAGATCTTTAAAATTTACATAAAAAAAGTGAAAAAATTATGTTTACTTGGATAGGTTATAATAGAGTTGTGTTTGTAGAGACCCAGTGATACATTAATTCTATAATAAATATATTTTTAAATTCTTGGGGTGTTACATTATCCCCTCCTTATAAAAATTTCATCATCAAAATTTGAAATTGAACTTCGAAAGTTAATGGTTGATACTTAAAAATTCCCTTATGGAAACCCACATCGGAAATAGGGTTAATAAAATACCCTCCTAAAAAAGGGTTAAGGGAGATGAGGTGGTCACCCCAAAAAGTATGCTTTCAAATGAGGTGACATTAGTTGGAAGTAAAAATCAGGACATGGAAGAAAAATCTAACTATGAAGTTCTAATGGAACATGATAGAGGACATGTTTAGATGAATGTTGATTACTAAAAACCTATAAACTAAAAAAAATTCATTAATATTATCAATATTTATGATAATAGGAAAAAAAATTATTTAAGACTATTTTCCTTGAGTCGAGGAATTATTCCACTCTATAAGAGTACAAATATACATTTATACTTACAAACTCATCCTTTTATAGCACTTGAACTATATATACCTCATCACTTAGCATGGGTTACGCCATTTGGTGAAGAAATACATTAAAATCTAAAAGATCACACAATGATCAGCTAAATATATTTTAAAAATGGTTAAAAATTATAAAATATAACGATTCAACACATTATAATGAAGTCCTCTAAATTTAGAATATGAACTTTTCATTAACCCTTAATCAACATGAAGCATCGATAAATTTCAAATTCCAAACATGTGAATAACTTCATCATGTATCCTCTTGAAATATGGTAATAACTTGAATTACCGTAAAAACCATATTGGAAACATGTATTCTTTTGTATTCTTTTAATAAGATCATGTTATTGGATACATTCCTTAAATAAAAAAGTACTGTAAACTCCATCAATGATAGTAGAGGCCACTTCTCAAGAAGTCAATAATCAGTTCCAAGGTAGTCATTTCTTATCCAAATCAATAATTTCTTCATTTGTATCTCAATATTTGATATATATTAAGGGTTTTCTTTCCCCCAATCATGTTTTTTTCTAAAAATTTTTATCTTTCTACGAAATCACTTTTCATTTGAACCATTCATCATACAACCTCAAATCCTTAATGAAATAGTACTACAGTACAATCCTTATATATCTCATAATTCTTATAACCAGTACATTACTGAAAATATATATTCAAATAACATGATTCTTTACTACGTATATTAATCATTCTACTCCATCTACGGTAGCATCATAACTTGATCATTATCCAAAATCATTATTTGGGGTATATTCCTTTGACGCTTGTGACATTGATTCACATAGTGTCCCATCTCCATGTATTTAAAGCATTGAATATAGGAAAAATCTTTCATTGTATTTCAATTATGAGCACAATGGAATTTTTCTCCACACTTGAAGAAAACTCCTTTTCCCCTCAAGCATATACCAAGGTTTTTCCTTCTACAATTATCACATATGGGAAAATACATATTTCCCTTCTTTACTTTATCCATGTTTTTTCTTTCCATAATCTTCTTCTCTTGATTCCCTTCAAATCCATAGGACTAAGAGAAGACCTTACATAACTTGTCAACACATGATACTATTTCTTCATATGATGAGGATACATGGGAGACAATCTTCCTTTGAAATGATGCCTTAATACCATCCAAGATATGATCTTTCTTACTCTTCTCATCACGTGCATTGGTGAAGTTCTCATTCCTCCAAATAAGTTCCATTTCTAATCAAATCCATATTATATATTAGATCATAAAATCAGTAACTCTCTATATCTATAAAAATGGTATAACACATAACATAAATTTATGCATCATAAATCCAAAAACCATATACTTTGGTTACTTTATAGCACAAATCCTTCATAATTTTTTTTAATAGTATTATGAATTTACCAAATAATATCCCCTAGGACTCTCGAACAAGAGTACAACAAGACCCATTGTCGTGTACCAGTTCCCATTCGATTCTATATAAAAGCGGTGTTTTCAAGTTTTACCTCTAGATACATTTGTTCTAGAACCACCTCTACTTGTTCATATCTAGACAAGGATGCATTTTCTTGATAAACCACATAATCTATTACTTACCAAAATTCTAGTATGTCATTGTATTCTTATCCCCAAAGTCTAACTTAAAGTTTTGTTCACTAATCTACATTTTATATAACTAGTTTCCAAGTTTTCTACTAAACTTCCTCTGATACCAACTGTAAGGACGCGACCTTAATTGCCCGGAACTGGTGCCTTATGTAACACCTCAAGCTTTCACAATACTCTTCTCTTTCAATAATGAAATAACTTGCATTGTACGTAAGTTCGAGATTCTAACACACCGCGACCAATCAAAGTAGTAGTTATGAATAGTAATATCCACTTTTTGAAGTTATATAAAATTTATATTTCAAAATGGACTTCATTTTTGTATTCGGAATATTGAAATTATCCTAAGTTGAATTTTTTGTAATTTTCTAAGAACTTCCAATTTTCTATGAATAGTGAAAAATACTTAAAAACAACTTTTTTAATCAAAATAATTTATAGTGATAAATTATAACATTGAGTGGTTTTAAAGTATAATTATAATATATTTTTACCATTTTATCCAATGGTGTTCATTAGGATTAATTTCACTTTGAAATTGGACATAAACAATTGTCAATCTTTTGATATATATTGTTTATTAAAAACACGCTATTTGTTGTGACAGTGAGAATTAGTTATAAAATTAATTAATGCAACTTATATGTTTGTAATTTTTTAAAATAGACATCATTTTTTAATTCAGAATATCAATTATATCTTAGGGTGAAATTTTGGCATTATTTTGAAAAACTTCAATTTTTGATGAATAGTGAAACCACTAAGTGGTAGTTAAAAAACTGATTTTTCGTTTAAATGAAACATTACCACTTCTGTGATTTCATTTTCAAAAATACGACATACATGGTTTTCATTAGGAAGTAAAATGTGGTTCAATGGGATTAAAATAATTTTTTGGTGAATAGTAACTTTTAAGTTTAATTAATCGTGATTAAAGGTAATTAGTGAAATTTAAGGTAAAAATGATATTATAAAAATATGAAAATACCTTTAAACTTGTCCTACACCTATTGTATGAGTCATTACCGACCAAGAAAATCCATGGGTCAACTTGGGGACCCCATGGAGCCACTTTGGTAGGAAAATGACATTAAAAACTTTTTATTTAATGTTAAAATAAAAATGTCACAAACATGAGTTGTTTTACTAAAACAATTTTTAAATGGGGTTATACAAGTCATATTTTTGACTATAAATATTAATTAGAAAGATAAAAAGATTTACTACATCATGATAATTGTTTTATAATTTTTAGACATTAAATAAATTAAATTATATATGACACCATGATGATGCAACGATTACCTCATTAATTGACGATTTAAATAAAATAAAAAGATAATGTAAAATCTAAGGCTTACACTTGTCAAAAACCAATTGGATGAGTATATTTAGAACCCTTATAACCTTAGCCTATAAATATATCATTGTGGGACATTTATAATTCGAAAATCATTTCATAATAAAGTAACATTTCAATCTTTCCAAGAGTGACACTTCTCTCCTCTTATAGAAGGCCCCCACCTCTACCACCTTATTCACACCTTCAAGCCATTTGTCTCGGCCAAACTATGCCCAAATACTCTCCCAAATTCCCTCTATTACTACTAGAATCCTCAATCTGAGTAGAAATCTTCCCAAGAAAGCCTTTGGATCAAATCAAAAAAGAGTTACCCGATTTTAAGGTAATGTCTTCTCTAATATTGTTTTGTTTTATTTTGCTTCTCCAACCACCTAAAATATTTTTATTATTTTTGTTTTTAACAAAAATAGTATCTTCAATATACTAGGATTTTTTATGAGAAGGATTTTATTTACACTTACACACACCTACATCTAATGGTTAAAGAACATACTGTTTCTGTGGATGGCGAATTTCTGCCTCACGAAACGATGATTATTCAACACTCATATAACACCTATCATGGTGGCCATTATGATGACAATATTTTTATATATGATATATATTATGTTTTTTTCCTTATGATTTTGTATTTTTCATTTATGGCATACCTTTGTGATTTCCGTTATGGGTAAACGCGATAATTTCATTTTAGGAAGTGCGGACTACCGCCCCCTCAAAGTGATTTGAATCGTAAATACCATATGTGGGATGTATAAAGGATGGAGTAAATGGTATTATATATTATATTATACTGTAATTATAGTATACCTTTATATAATTATAATTTCATTCCATTAAATACGAAATAGAAATGAAAGTAGCGTTCATGCGTACGTACGGCTTACCGTCTCCATGAACGGTGCATTTCATTTCTTACCTATAAATGTTATGTAATATTATAAATGCATGTATATACTGGATATATATGATATATATGATATCTACATCATGAATAAAATTCTAGATATAATGGATATTTCTCCACATGAACAACTTGTAATTATAAGAAGTTTATTTTTGACTCAAGTACCAAAGATCGACAAAATGACCGTTATTAACTTAAATAATTACATAATGTTCATAACATGGTAATAAGTGATATAAAAGGAATAATTAACATGAAAAAGGTTCTTATGAAAATAGAAATTAACTCTAGTTTATTATTCAGGAGATAAAGAACGATCGATTCAAGTCAGACACGAGGTAAGGGACATTCTTAATCCAATTTCTGTTCTTTGGGTTAATCTCCTACTTTCAAATTATGTCATGATATTATTATGTCATATCTTTTATTTTTACTTTATTTATGTGTAATTATAGTGAATACACATAATAGATCTATTTTATTAAAAAAATGATCTTTGTAAGGGAACTTCTTAACCCAATTTCCATTCTTTGGGTTAATATCCTACTTTCAAATTATGTCATGATATTATTATCTCCTATCTTGTATTTGTACTTTATTTATGTGTACTTATAGTAAATACACATAATAGATCTATTTTATTTTAAAAATGATCTTTGTAAGGACTTTGTCTCAATCTCCTTTCATTGAGGCATATTTGGTTTTATACACAACGTTCATTTATATGGTGTATAAACCCCCTTTGACTTTTAATTTTATTCAAAAGGAATCTTTTTATATGAAGAGTTTTTACTAAACGACAAAAGGAATGTTTTTTCTTACGTATGCAGTGACAATGACTTATCCGCCGCCGTGACTATTATTTGAGTTTCTGCTTCCTCTATAAGCGATAACTGTTTTTTAAAAGAAAAATAAATACCATGTTTTACTTTTCATTTATTTTGGTATTGAAAATGGTTTTGATAAAGTTTTTATTATGTCAATGTGTTGTATTGATATCTTGTGATTGAAGTTTGGAAATCTTATGTTTCCTTTATGCATGTTTTATGTGATAGAATTATGTTATGGTTTATGATATGTATAAACCTGTTCATATGAGGAATGCATTCGACTTAATAAGTGACGGGAGGAGCCCGCTATAGCTCCTCAATGCATCGGTAGGTCTCATGAGACAAACTAGAGTCTTGGCACGAGGCCTTGAAAAAATCTTATTTTTAGTCTTGGCACGAGACCTTGGCTACATGGTTATGATAGTCTGGAATTATGCATTCCATCATTATGAAAGTGGTTATTGACATTGCATGTGATTATTAGACTAGTAGAATATCCATGTGAGTAAGTAAATGGCATTATTTAATTTTATTTTTGCCATATTATGCTGAAGTTCAAGTTTAAAAAGGCTTTTGTTTTAGTATTACATTGCCTTAAATGTTAATGTTTATTTATGAAAGCTTCCGCAATATTGTTATCCTTACTGAGCATCTAAGCTCACCCCTTTCAATGTTTTAATATTTTCCAAGATGTGAAGAAGTATTTTATGAATGACCTGCAGGGATAGTCAGAAGAGGATATGAGTGTGGACTATGGGGAATTTGTTATTTTAGTTTTTCACTTTATGATGTAATGTAACATTTATGAATGTATCTAGTGTTTGCAAGGCTACTAAACTAATCGGACTTTCGAGACTTGATCTTTTGTGATCATGCCAATGTTACGCAATAATGCACCGACTCTGGGTAACTGGGGTAGGGGCGTTACAGTTGGTATCAGAGGCAGTTTAGTACTAACCTTGGAAGCTAGATTTAGATAAAATCTGATTAGAGCGCATAGCCATAAGACAGACTTTAAGGATTAGTATAGAAGAACTTCCTAGAAATTTGTTATCGTAGAGATTTTTTGGGTTTTTTCGAGAAATACAACCCTGTCTGGATACGAGCAGGTAGAGGCGACTCTGGCACAGATGTACCTAGGGTAAAACCTGAAAACACCGCTTTGAGCTAGACTTGAACGGGAACTGGTGCACGACAACGGGCCTTGATGCACTCTTGGTTACGACACTCCCGGGGGATATGCTTAGGATAATTCTCATTTTCTTTACAAACCATTATGAAGGGTTTATGAGTATATACTTTGTCAAAGAAAAAATTTCTTTTTACGATTATGGATTATATCCATAAATAGTTCAATTTATGTTAAGTGTTTTACAAGTATGGAATTATGTATTTCGATTAATAAACTAATCTAGTTTATGACATTGTTTAGAAATGGCGCTTAGTAGAAGGAATGTAAACCGTATCAATGCACGCACTCCGTGTAGGGATTGCCCTCCTACTCAAGATAATTATTGTGGAGCTGGAGATACAACTGGTGCTGATCAACTTATTACCATACTAGGACAACTCACTCAGGTTATGAATAATAACCTTACTCGTATGGAGCACCCTGATCCACAACGTGGAGGATCAATGTTAGACTGCTTCATGATGCAACAACCACAAACATTTAATGGGGGTACAAATCCATTAGTAGCTGAGCAATGGATAAACTACTTAGAGAAAATATTCCATGCCTTGTGGAGTAGCGAAAGGGAGAAGGTTATCATGGAAGTTTACCGCCTCACTGGAGATGCCTATGAATGGTGTTCATTGATTCAAAATACAAAGTAAGATGAAGAAGTATCAAATATGGAATGTAGAGAGTTCAAAGATCTTTTCTTAGAAAAATACTTTCCTCATGACCATCGAGTAGATATAGAAAGACAATTTCTGAGTCTGAGACAAAAGGAGTATGAGAATGTCGCAAAGTATGAGACCAACTTTACAAGGTTAGCGAGGTATGCTGCAGATTATGTACGTAACTCAAGAAGTAAGATCGATCATTTCTTTCATGGGTTAAATCCATTTCTCCATCGAGCTTTAGTATCACAATTCCTTCTCATCGTACGAAGATATTGTCTCGTGTGCTATCAAGACAGAAAAGGAATTCTATAAGCCTTATGACAACAAAGTAAAGCAAGAGAAGAAGAGAATGGTGGAACAAGAGATGGATAAAGGGAAAAAGGGAAAGAAGGATTTTCCATTATGTGATAATTTTGGGAAGAATCATCCCAGTACTTTCCTGAAAGGAATGGGAGTTTGTTATAAATGTGGAGAAAAATGTCACCAGGCTCGTGATTGTAAGGGAAAGAAAGAGGCTATTAATGTTGAATGATACAATTGTAGGGAAATGGGGCATTATGCAAATGTATGTCCTAAGCATCAGGGAAAATTACCTCAGAAAAGGCCAAGGGATCAAGGACAATCATATGCTGTTACTACAGTTGAAGTGGAATAATTAATGTATTGGTGCTTTTGGAATCAAGGATTATATTCGGGTTATAAGAATAATGTGATATATATAAGGATTGTACTACAGTACTTGTTTTTTTGATTAAGGTTTTAATATGATGAAGGTAATCATATTTTTATTATGTGACAATAAGAGAAACCTTACTTTGTTTGGATAATCTGATGTTACAATTGATTTTGGAATTTAGAGACCTTTTAGAGAAAGTCTGGACAGAGGTATTTTGGATAACCATATAGGTTGGAATGGATTAAGTTGAACCTTGGATAGTATTTTTTAAGGTTAAAACATTTCTGAAGATTATTTTTGGAATATTATAATACTATAGTTTTAGGGAAAGGATAACCTGCAGGTTGGGGGATAACCCGTCGCGTCGGACAAAGCTGCAGGAATCAAACCCACAACCATAGTGCGAAAGACCTTTATTACCTACCACTAGCCTACATGAAGTCCCTGGTTATTACAAAATAGTTTTCCTAATCTAAATGGTATGTGGTAAGATTTGGAACCTTATAAAATTAGGATAAATAGAATATTTTTGAGTTACGTTACCATTTGAAGTGAAAGATGGGTTCATGGTAAAAATTTATTAAAGAATGAAAGCCTACATGACAAGTAAGTATATTTCCTTACGTTCTTAGAAAATCTCTTAAATAAATTCCTCAACTTTATAAAAGGTAACTTAAAACAAAAACGTTGTCGGTTAACTTTTCCAACTGGGGATTCA
Organism: Viscum album; assembly: GCA_963277665.1. Classification (NCBI taxonomy): domain Eukaryota; kingdom Viridiplantae; phylum Streptophyta; class Magnoliopsida; order Santalales; family Viscaceae; genus Viscum; species Viscum album. Next base: position 282,434,465 of record OY728125.1, read on the forward strand.
ATGACCGTTTAACCAATCACAAGTTTGTGATTTTCTTGTGGTTAACTTTCTCCTAATCCTGTTTTCTACAACTCTCCATCAGACCTTGATGGTTTGTTTCTCCTCCATATCCATATTTTCATAGAATCCAAGTATGGGCTATCTCGGGTGACCTTTGTACTTCTCTTTCTTTCTTTTAATGTTATATTCTTATTAACCCTATTTCTGATGTGGGTTTTCCACAAAGGTATTTTCTATTTTCAACCTTTTATTTTCTAAGAACATTTTCAAATTGCGAGGACGCAATTTATTAAAGGAGGGTAGAATGTAACACCCCAAGCTTTCACGATACGCTTCTCTTTCAATAATGCAATAGCTTGCATTGTACGCAAGTTCGAGATTCTAACACTCTGCGACCAATTAAAGTAGTAGTAATGAATAGTAATACCCACTTTTTGAAGTTATATAAATTTTATATTTCAAAATGGACTTCATTTTTTTATTCGTAATATCGAAATTATCCTAAGTTGAATTTTTTGTAATTTTCTGAGAACTTCCAATTTTCTATGAATAGTGAAAAATACATAAAAAAAACTTTTTTAATCAAAATAATTTATAGTGATAAATTATACTATTGAGTGGTTTTAAAGTATAATTAGAATATATTTTTACCATTTTATCCAATGGTGTTCATTAGAATTAATTTCATTTTGAAATTGGACATAAACAATTGTCAATCTTTTGATATATATTGTTTCTTAAAAACACGCTATTTGTTGTGACATCGGGATTTAGTTATAAAATTAATTAATGCAACTTATATGTTTGGAATTTTGTAAAATATACATCATTTTTGAATTCGGAATATCAATTATAGCTTAGGGTGAAATTTTGGCATTGTTCTGAAAAACTTCAATTTTTGATGAAGTGAAACCACTAAGTGGTAGTTAAAAAACTGATTTTTCATTTAAATGAAACATTACCACTTCTGTGATTTTATTTTCAAAAATCCAACATACATGGTTGTCATTAGGAAGTAAAATGTGGTTCAATGGGATTAAAATAATTTTTTTGTGAATAGTAACTTTTAAGTTTAATTAATCGCGATTAAAGGTAATTAGTGAAATTTAAGGTAAAAATGATATTATAAAAATATGAAAATACCTTTACACTTGTCCTAACCCTATTGGATGAGTCATGTCCGACCAAGAAAATCCATGGGTCAACTTGGGGACCCCATGGAGCCACTTTGGTAGGAAAATGACATTAAAAACTTTTTATTTAATGTTAAAATAAAAATGTCACAAACATGAGTTGTTTTTAGTAAAACAATTTTTAAATAGGGTTATACAAGTCATATTTTTGACTATAAATATTAATTATAAATCTAAAAATATTTCCTACATCATGCTAATTGTTTTATAATTTTTAGACATTAAATAAATTAAATTATTTATGACACCATGATGATGCATCGATTACCTCATTAATTAACGATTTAAATAAAATAAAAAGATAATGTAAAATCTAAGGTTTACACTTGTCAAAAACCTATTGGATGAGTATATTTAGAACCCTTATCACCTTATCCTCGAAATATAACATTTTGGGACCTTTATAATCCGAAAAGCATTTCATAATAAAGTAATATTTCAATCTTTCCAAGAGTGCCCCTTCTCTCCTCTTATAAAAGGCCCCCACCTCTACCACCTTATTCACACCTTCAAGCCATTTGGCTCAGCAAAACTCTTCCCAAATACTCTCCCATATTCACTCTATTACTCTTAGAATCCTCACTTTGGGCAGAACTCTTCCCAAGGAAGCCTTTGGCTCAAATCAAAAAAAGAGTTACCCGATTTTAAGGTAATGTATTCTCTAATGTTGTTTTGTTTTATTTTGCTTCTCCAACCCCCTAAACTCTTTTTATAATTTTATTTTGTAACAACACAAGTATATCCAATATACTAGGATGTTGTTATGAGAATGATTTTATTTACACTTACACACACCTACATCTAATGGTTAAAGAACATACTGTTTCTGTGGATGAAGAATGTCTACCTCACGAAACGATGATTGTTCAACACTCATATAACACCTCTCATGGTGGCCATTATGATGAAACTATTTTTATATATGATATATATTATGTTTTTGTTTTCCTTATGATTTTTTATTTTTCATTTATGGCATACCTTTATGATTTCCATTATGGGTAAATGCGATAATTTCATTTTAGGAAGTGCGGACTACCGCCTCCTCAAAGTGATTTGAATCGTTAATACCATATGTTGGATGTATAAAGTATGGAGTAAATGTTATTATACATTATATTATACTGGAATTATATTATACCTTTATATAATTATAATTTCATTCCATTAAATACAAAATAGAAATTAAAGTAGCATTCATGCGTACGTACAACTTACCGTCTCCCTGAACGATGCATTTCATTTCTTACCTCTAAATGTTATGTAATTTTATAAATGCATGTATATACTAGATATATATGATATATATGATATCTACATCATGAATATAATTATGGATATAATCTATATTTCACCAGATGAACAACTTGTAATTATAAGAAGTTTATTTTTGACTCAAGTACCAAAGATCGACAAAATGACCATTATTTACTTAAATAATTACATAATGTTCATAACATGGTAATAATTTATATAAAAGGAATAATGAACATGAAAAAGTTTCTTAAGAAAATAGAAATTAACTCTAGTTTATTATTCAGGAGATTAAATAACGATCGAGTCAAGTCAGACACGAGGTAAGGGAAATTCTTAACCCAATTTCTGTTCTTTGGGTTAATCTCCTACTTTCAGATTATGTCATGATATTATTATGTCATATCTTGTATTTGTACTTTCTTTATGTGTAATTATAGTGAATACACATAATAGATCTATTTTATTTAAAAAATGATCTTTGTAAGGGAACTTCTTAACCCAACTTCCATTCTTTGGGTTAATCTCCTAATTTCAAATTATGTCATGATATTATTATGTCCTATCTTGTATTTGTACTTTATTTATGTGTACTTATAGAAAATACACATAATAGATCTATTTTATTTTTAAAATGATCTTTGTAAGGAATTTGTATCAATCTCCTTTCATTGATGCATATTTGGTTTTATACACAACTTTCATTTATACGGTGTATAAACCTCCTTTGACTTTTACTTTTATTCAAAAGGAATCTTTTTATACGAAGCGTTTTTACTAAAAGACCAAAGGAATGTTTTTTTTACATATGCGGCGACAAATACTTCTCCGCCGCTGTGACTATTATTTGAGTTTCGGCTTCCTCTATAATCCATAACTTTTTTTTAAAAGAAAAATAAATACCATGTTTTACTTTTCTTTTATTTTGACATTGAAAATGGTTTTGATAAAGTTTTTATTATGTCAATGTGTTGTATTAATATCCTGTGATTGAAGTGTGTAAATCTTATGTTTCCTTTATGCATGTTTTATGTGATACAATTATGTTATGGTTTATGATATGTTTAAACCCGTTCATGTGAGGAATGCATTGGACTTAATAAGTGACGAGTGGAGCCCGCTATAGCTCCTCGATGCATAGGTAGGTCTCATGAGACAAACTAGTGTCTTGGAACGAGGCCTTAACAAAATCTTATTTGTAGTCTTGGAACGAGACCTTGGATACGTGGTTATGATAGTCTGGCATTATACATTCCTTCATTATGAAAGTGGTTATTGATATTGCATGTGATTATTCGATTAGTAGAATATCCATGTGAGTAAGTAAATGGCATTATTTAGTTTTATTTTTTCCTTATTATGCTGAAGTTCAAGTTTAAAAAGTCTTTTGTTTTAGTATTACATTGGCTTGAATGTTAATGTTTATTTATGAAAGCTTATGTTATATTGTTATCCTTACTGAGAATCTGAGCTCACCCCTTTCAATGTTTTAATATTTTCCAGGAAGTGAAGAAGTATTTTATGAATGACCTGCAGGCATAGTCAGAAGAGGATATGAGTGTGGAATATGGAGACTTTGTTATTGTATTTTTTCACTTTATGATGTAATGTAACATTTATGAATGTATCTAGTGTTTCCAAGGCTACTAAACTAATCGGTCTTTCAAGACTTGATCTTTTCTGATCATGCCAATGTTACACAATAATGCATCGACTCTGGGTAACTGGGGTCGGGTCATTACACCTTATTTTATTACATTGGCATATAAACAAGGAATACGTACCCCGAAGGGCCAAGTAGTTTAGTAGATTTTGGAAACAAGATATATATATAATTTTAACGTTACATCTTGAATGGAAAACAACACTAATCTATTCCTTTAGAAACATCGATGCCTCCTAGATTATGCTTGCAATTTATTCATAATTTACTTCTTCATATCCTAGGAAAATGAAACATAAGAAATGGGTGATCTCAAACACTCAGTAAGAGTAAGAAATACAGTGTAAGATAACATAAAAATTAAACATGGTGAATAATTTAAAACACATGACTTTAAAAATAATCTTGAACATAATATGGAAGGAATATGAGCTGAGTAAATAATTCCATAAAAAAACATAATCACATGTATTCTACTAGTTGAATAACAACATGAAATTTCAATCAATATCTTCATAATGAGGGAAGTGTATATGCCGAACATTCAGAATTTTTTTTCAAGGCCTTGTCCAAGACATCTAAAAATGATTAAGGCCTCATCCAAAACCATATATCATATTGGGAAAGGCCTCTACCAATTCAAAGTCTATTTGTCTCATGAGACCTACTGATGCATCGAGGGGCCATAGTGGGCTCCACCCATCACATACTAAGTCCAATTTATTCCTCATATGAAAGGGGTGACCATAATCAACATATACATTCATATTGAAACTAACATATGAAATGTAAATAAATTTCCCCAACAACTGAACATAAACACTAAACATCCAGAATAATATGGTGAATGGTATCAAAATAGCACATCCATAGTCAGAATAACCATAAAGCCTTAAAAAACATATTTCAGATGATATCGTAATAGATAAACTTCAATTAAGTACAATATTAAATAAAGGATGTTGACATAGATGAATATATTTTTAAATGATACCATTGACAAATTCTTGAGGAAATAATCCTTAAACATTCGAAAGTGTCCCATACCACCTTGAAACATTCAAATCATAATCCATTAGAATATCTAGAGAATAAGGAGACTCTTTATACGATATTCCAAAGGGAATTACATACACTAAAAGAAATAAATAAGTGGTGAATAAGGCATATATGTCAATAAAGTTAAAATGAGATGAGAAAAATCAGTTTTACTTTGGAAAGAAGAGTTATTTTGGACAATCATTTTTATTTGTCATTAAATAATATTGTAAACATGTACATACAAAAAAAAGGAAATTTCATTGAAATTATATTTGAGGCTTAAATAAAGTCTTATTGAGGTGAAATAATTTAAAAAGTGTTTTTAAAGAATCTTTAGAAATAAGACATTTTAGTGCGGTTTAAAGGATTTTAAAGCACAAAGGAATGTTTTCTTTCATAAAGACAAAAATGAACCAAAATTTATTTATCATGTTAAAATGATTTATTTTATAAAGATAAATATGTCATAAAAAATATTATATAGTTCCCTTAAAAGTAGGTAAGAATTTGAGAAATTCCCTTGAATCGAGCTTGTATTTCAGAAATAATTTTGAAAGTACCTTTTAAAACGTTTTGCTTCCCATAAAATAAAGAAGGATTTGGGTTGGTAAAAAATTTTAGAACACTCACACATAATTTATAAAGAGTAAAAAATAATACATAAGAAATTAATTGTGGTAAGTAGACAATAAAAGTAACCTGGATGAAAATGGAGGTTCGGGTGAAAAACCCTTACCACTTTGCAATCAATCGATTTGTATTCCCAAAAATTAAAAATATTCAAATGATACATTTAATACCAAGAAAATAAAGATATTAATGATATGTTACATCAATGGGAAGTATAAATATACCATATACAAGTATTAGTAGTGAATACGAAAATTCTCACAAAAATGGAAGTGAGATGAAGAAACCCTTACCGTAAGTCCGAATGTGTTCCTCTCTTGAACTTAAGGTCCGGAAATATGAAATTAGAATTATTAATGTAACGACACAAAGTTTTTCAATGAAAATTCCCTTCATAAAATTATGTCATAAAATCACATGAATGCACAACATAATGAAATACTAAGTGATAAGTGACCTTTAAACATAAGTTTGTCACTTATGTGTTTGGAATTTTAAAAATCCGACATACACGGTTGTGTTCAAGATGATTTTTGGAGTCTGATAGAACAAACTTGTTTTTTTGGGTGAATAGTAAGATACCCATATGAATAGTAAAATGAATAGTAATATGACACTTATTAATAGTAAATAATATTAATATTTTATTTTCTTAAAGCAATAAGATAATGAGATCTTAATTAATTTTTCAATGAGAAAAAAAACTAAGTGCACCTTTAAGATTGTTATTTTTCGAATTAACTATGAATTTATTTAAAAATTAAATTAATAATATTTGTAAAATTAATTTTGAAAAATGGACTTCATTTTTGAATTATATACATCGAAAAATGGTTTGGGTAAATTGTTGGTATTTTTCTGAAAAACATGAATTTTTGATGAATAGTGAAATATGGTAAAATACTGTATATACAATTTAACAGTTAAATACAGTATTCATGACATCAAAAGTGATGTAAGGGAACTTGGTTCGAACTCACATGAACTTATTACAATTAAGGGTCACATGAAACAATACTATTGGTTGTCTTGAGGGAAATAATAAAATAATGAATAAAATATTCAAAATTTACCCCTCCCCTCCACTATAAAAACCACCCTTCACACCCTCATTCCCTCACACCTCTCAAGCTCCAAGAATTCTCTAAAATCTGCCCAAACATCCTCCCTATCCCCTCCCCCACGTCCAAGATCTACTGGTCTCATCAAAAGTCCAAGCTTAGGCCCTTAAGGAGGTTCTCAAGAGAAGGATTCAAGAGGGAAGTTCTCTCCCTCTTCTCCTTTAATTTCCTTTCATGTTCAAGTTCATTTCTTGATCTCTTCCCACCTATCTTCACCCAAATGGTATTTTAACTCCATTATTATACATATAATGGAATTTTATTATGCTAAAAAGATTTTATATCATCCAACCCCCTTTCCCTCTTTCTTTTATTTTATTAAGGAGAACATTGTTCGTGAGGTGTTAATTTATCACCTTCAAGAACGACAAGATTTCTTCTTCCATTTATACCTTCAGATATGGTAATGAAACCATTTTTATGGTTGAAACAGATTAATTTATATTTATTATGTCCTATTTAAAGTTCTGTAACTGACTTATGAACATATTACTAAGTGATAAATTAAAACAAGTTCATTGTGATCGAAAAACCTCCCAAATTAACCCAAAAATCATCATTTAATTCATATCTAATGATTCATCCACATGGATATAATATGATTCATTATAAGATCAATAAAAATCCTTTAATCTCATTAATAACATGTAATATCAGTTCTAGATGTTTACCCATGTTCTACACAAACTTCTATTTAAGAATACAAGTGAACCACTCAAGAAAACCATAAAAAGAAACATTCCTAAGCAATGTTTTTAAAATCTATAACACATTCAAAGGCATATAAAATCACATAATGAAACCGGAATAAACCCTATTAATGTTTAAAAGGTTCTGTAATTTATAATTAATGAATATAATGTCATTATATAAGACATTAAAGAGAAGGAAGCATTCAGATACAAGGTAAGGGGAAATATCAAACTCAATTTTCTTCCTTCAGGTTCTCCCTCTTTCACTCCATTTTGATATGGTTACTCTTTAAAGATCATTTCTTTGTAATATATTAAATTTTATAGGATATATATGTTTTCTAATGAAGTTTATGTCAAACCAAATTTTTTCCAAAAGAACTCTTCTTTTAAGGTCTCAACTTTTACCTCTCATTCATGGTTGATGGTTCTTGTATCAAGTATGTTGTTCCCTATTTATTTTGGGAACCCAAAGCTTATGAATGTATTATTATGAGATGAAACCTATTACTTTACATTTTTTATCTATTTTCACTTTTGATATGTGTTCTATGTGAAAATCATGATAATGATAATGTTATGATGTTACGGGTGCGCCCAGAATTATATAGCACAATATGAATGTTTCAAAGTGATGGGTGAACCCAGAATTATAAAGTGCTCCAATACATTGGTTAAAGTGATTAATCTCATGAGTAAATGTGAAATTATGTGTTAACAAGATTCTATCTTGGTTCATAAGTATGTTTGGTAGTTAACCACTAAAACATGACGTTTCTTTTTTATGCATTGCCACATTTCAAGTCTTTTATTTATGTTCCTATCATGCTCATGATTTCTTTACCTATGTCATGATTATGCTCACCCCATGTTATATACATCTTATATATCCTATTATTGGGCTTTTATCTCACCCCTTTTAATGTATATCTTCAGGTGGCTACATATACTAAGGAGAGGACAAGTGACAATAAGAAGCTAGAGAAGAAGAAATTAAATAAATATTTATGCTTGATGTTGTAATTGCTATGTATGATCCTAGTTTTCCCAAGAAACTAAACCGTTGGTTCCTCTATGTGTAATACTGTTATGTTTTTTACCTTTAAAATGATGTAATAGTAATGTAAGAAAATTCCGGGATGCTATAGTTGGTATCATAGGAAAGGTTTAGTTAATTTGGGAATTAGGATTAGTGAACCCTAGAGAAAACCTCTAGCATGAGACTAAGTACAAGTAGGCACACAAGAAAATCTACATAGGTATCCCATATGTTATGTTTTTGGTATAAATTGTTTAAATGAATAATTTATTCATAACTTGTTTACTTATGTTTTGTTCTAACCTTTTCTATTTTAGAAAATGTTGGGAACCGGGAGAAATCTGGCCAACAACTCATGCGAGGGCCAATGCAACAATTGCTCGAATGACATCTCCAATGATTTGGGAGGTGGAGTTCAAAACATCATGGCGATTCTTACCCAATTATCTCAGGTTATGAACAATAAACATAATAATGGGGAACTTCCTCCTTCACCAAAGAGGTAGAAACTAGCTATTGAATGTTTTATGCGGCAACGACCACTGATGTTTAGTGGATCTTCCGATCCACTAGTTTCAGAATAGTGGATCAACTCCATGGAGAAGACATTTTCTATTATTCACTGTTCTGAGACGGAGAAGGTGACCCTAGATATTTATCGTCTAGATGGAGAAGCTGATCAATGGTGGGATTTGATTAAGAACACCAAGCCAAGTGAGGAAATTTAAGAGATTGAATGAGAAGATTGTAAGATAATGTTTCTTAATAAGTATTTCCCTCGAACTCTTCATACGAAGATGGAGAGAGAATTTTTAGAGATCAAGCAAAAAGAAGGATAATCTGTCACAACCTATGAAGTTAATTTCACAAGGATCACAAGGTATGATTCAGGTTTTGTTATCAACAATGATAGAAAAATTGATAGATTCTTTAGTGGATTAAAATCACACCATAAAAAGGGTCTTACGATTCGAGACATTGGGAGTTATGAATAAGTTGTTTGATGTGCTCTCAAAGTGAAGATGGAGTTTGGAGAATGGTCCCATGGCTATGGTGATAAGAAAAGAAATATGGAGTTTCAAGCTGGTGGATCTAATGACAAAGGTGGTAGGAAAAATCAACAACCCACATGCCAAAAATGTGGGAAGTTGCACCATGGGAACTACCTCAAAGGGATGGTGACATGCTTCAAGTGTGGGAAAGAAGGACACCATTCCCAAGAGTGTCAAATAGACACAAAAAGTAAGGAGAATGTAGCTGATAAAAAACCACTCATGGTTCAATGATACAACTGTAGGGAGCTAGGGCACTATGCAAACCAGTGCACTAAACCTCGAGTTCTTGAGGGTAATCAATGTCAGCAACCACCAAAGCCAAAGGAACAAGGGAAGGCTTATGCTATCACTACTATGGATGCGGAGCATGATAATTAAGTTGTACAAGGTACACTTCCTATTCACTCAATAATAGAAAAAGTCTTATTTGATTCTGGTTCTACACATTCCTTTATATCTTGAAAGTTTGCTAGAACTATATAATTGAATCCCCGAAACCTTGAAGTAGAGATATCTGTAAAAACACCAAGTGGTGAAATCATTGCAACCCAAGTGTTTGACTCATCTCCTGTTGGTGTATGTGGGAAGATTCTTCCAGAAAATCTCGTAATACTTCCCTTGGTGGAATTTTATGCTATAATGGGAATAGATTGGCTCTTGTTATATAGAGAACATATCAACTACCAGGAAAAGGAAATATCTTTTCATATTCCAAACCATCCCAGGCTCTTCTACAAATGCAAGGAATATCATGAATCTCCTTTGAAAATTCCTTCAATGGTGTGGGTGTTGATTCCCTATGAAGAATCATACCTCTCCCAAATGGTTGAGTCGAAGGAAAGTGCCAACCTTGAGGAAATTCCCATCGTGAGGGAATAAGGCGATTTATTTCCCGAAGAGCTACCCAGAATTCCCCTAGATCTTGAGGTAGAGTTCTCAATTGAACTCATACCCAAAGCTACTCCTATCTCGAAGTGTCCCTATAGGATGGATCCTATTGAACTGGAGGAGTTAAAGAAGCAGCTGCAAGAGCATCCAGACAAATGGTTCATACACCCTAGTGCATCGCCTTGGGGTACACCAGTGCTTTTGTGAAGAAGAAGGATGGAACAATGCAGCTGTGTATCTATTATCGGGAAATCAATAAGATCAACATAAAGAACAAGTATCCTCTTCCAAGGATTGACAACCTGTTCGATCAGTTAAGAGGTTCTCAATACTTCTCAAAGGTGGATCTTTGTTTTGGATATCATCAGGTAAATGTGTAGAAGGAAGATATTCAGAAGACTGCCTTCCGTACAAGGTATTAGCACAATGAGTTTTTGGTGATGTCCTTTGGACTTACTAATTCCCCTGCAATCTTCATGGATTTGATGAATAGAGTCTTTATACATCACCTGGACAAATTTGTGGTAGTGTTTATCGATGATATTCTCATCTATTCCAAGAGCAAGGAGGAACATGAAGAACATATAAGACTTGTGTTGGAGATATTGAGAAAGGAGAAGTTGTACACCAAGTTCAGCAAGTGTGACTTTTTGATGAAGCAAGTCACGTTCTTGGGACATGTGATCACAAGTGAGGGAATTTATGTGGATCCTTCAAAGAAAAAGGCGATTGAGGAATGGCCCAGGCACTCTAGTGTCACAAAAATCTGTAGTTTTCTTGGATTAACTAGGTACTACTGACGTTTTGTGAGAAATTTCTCACGATTGTCAAGACCACTAACTAAGTTAACAAGGAAAGGGGTAAAGTATGTATGGATGGAAGAATGTGAGGGAAGCTTTAAGAAGCTAAAGAGAAGGCTGATCACAACACCTGTACTCACATTACCAAACAGTGGAGAAAGTTTTATGATGTACAGTTATGCTTCAAAGAAAGTCTTGAGTTGTGTACTCATGAAAAATGATAATGTGATAGCCTATGCCTCACAACAGTTGAAGATCCATGAGCAGAACTACCCGACGCATCATCTAGAGCTGGCAGCTATGATTTTTGCCTTGAAAATCTGGCGGCACTACCTTTATGGTGAGAAGTGTGACATATACACCGACCAAAAGAGCCTAAAGTATATATTCACACAAAAGGAGCTCAACATGAATCAAAGTAGATGGTTAGAGCTAATAAAGGATTACAATTTCTCTATTCATTATCATCCCGGAATGGCGAACAAGGTAGCTGATGCTCTAAGCAGAAACAAAACCTGCTACTCTATCCATGCTACGGATTGAGAAAGACTATATCTTCATGGATATGCAAAGAATGGATTTGGAAATCATAAGGGCAGGGGATACATCCTACCTTGCCCAAATGATTTCACAACCATCCATCCAAGAGAAGATTAAGGAATCACAAAGGGATGATGTGGAGATAAAAAAGAGGGTGAATGTAGTAAAGAAAGGGAAGCTGCAAGAGTTCCATATCGATGATGATGGTGTTTTTAGGTTTGGAACGTGGCTTTGTGTGCCTTCATCACCTGGGATAAAGTAGGATATATTGGACAATTCATGTAGCTCAACTTTTTCTATCCATCCTAGGAGTACCAAGATGTACTGTGATCTCTGGGAACACTTCTGGTGGGATAACATGAAGAAGGAGATTGCAGAATATATATCAAGGTGCTTGGTATGTCAGCAAGTTAAAGTTGAGCGACAAAATTCCAAAGGTATGATTAAGCCATTGCCTATACACATATGGAAATGGGAAAATGTTACTATGGACTTTGTCACGGTTCTCCCGAAGGCGTCAAAGGGAAATAATGCGATATGGGTTGTGGTTGTCCGACTCACCAAGACTTCCCCTTTTATCGCTATTTGGGAAGATCTCTCACTTAAAAAACATGTAAATACATATGTGAAGAAAGTGGCGAGACTGCACGGTGTTACACTCTCAATTGTCTCTGACCGTGATCTGTGGTTCACATCTAAATTCTGGAGGAGCCTTCAACATGATTTGAGTACTGAATTAAATTTCAAGACGACCTATCACCCCCAAACTGATGGCCAATCTAGAAGGACTATTCAGACGCTTGAAGATATGATTAGAGCCTACTCTCTAGAATTAAAAGGTGGATGGGATCAGCATCTCCCATTGGTTGAGTTCTCATAAAACAATAGCTTCCACTCGAGTATTCAGATGGATCCATATGAATCTCTGTATGGAAAGCGATGTAGAACTCCAACCTATTGGGATGAAGTTGGAGAAAGAAAGCTACTTGGACCTGATCTTGTTCAAGAGATGACAGAGAAGGTTCAAGTCATACAGAAACACATCAAAGCTGTTCAAAGTTGGCAAAAGATCTATGCTAAAAAATGTCAAAGGGACTTGGAGTTTGACATTGGAGAAAAAGTCTTCCTTCGAATATCTCCATGGAATAGAGTCATGTGATTTGGGAAGAAAGGGAAGCTAAGCCCAAGGTATATTGGCCCCTTTGAAATCGTTGACCACATAGGTGCCATGGCCTATCAGCTTTCACTTCCACCGAATATGGCTCGAGTTCATGATGTTTTTCATGTATCACTCCTGAGGAAGTACATACCTAATCCCTCACATGTACTAAACGCAGAGGTGGTGCAGCTGGAAGATGATCTCTCCTATGAGGAGCAGCCAGTAAAGATTTTGGACCGAAGTGATAAGGTTCTACGCAACAAGACAACCCACCTTTTCAAGTGTTGTGGAGGAACCATAAGTTTGAGGAAGCAACTTGCGAACTGGAAGAGGCGATGAAAGAGAAGTACCCTCACCTATTTTTGTAAAACGAAAATTTCGAGGGTGAAATTTCATAAGGGGGAAAAAATGTAACGACCGAAAGTTTTTTAATAAAAATTCACTTCATAAAATTATGTCATAAAATCACATGAATGCACAACATAATGAACTAATAACTGATAAGTGACCTTTAAACATAAGTTTGTCACTTATGTGGTTGGAATTCTCAAAATCCTACATACACGGTTGTGTTCAAGATGTTTTTTGAAGTCAGATAGAAAAAAAATGTTTTTTTGGGTGAATAGTAACATACCCTTATGAATGGTAAAATGAATAGTAATATGACCCTTATGAATAGTAAATAATAATATTATTTTATTTTCTTAAGCCAATAAGATAATGATATCTTAATTAATTTTTCAATCAGAAATAAAACTAAGTGCACCTTTAAGATTGTTATTTTTCGAATTAACTATGAATTTATTTAAAAATTAAATTAATAATATTTATAAAATTAATTTTGAAAATTGGACTTTATTTTTGAATTCTACACGTCAAAAAATGGTTAGGGTAAATTTTTGGTATTTTTCTGAAAAACTCGAATTTTTGATGAATAGTGAAATACGGTAAAATACCGTATATACAAGTACACTATTCATGACATCACAAGTGATGAAAGGCCACTTGGTTCGAACTCACATGAACTTATTACAATTAAGGGTCACATGAAACAATACTATTGGCTGTCTTGAGGGAAATAATAAAATAATGAATAAAATATTCAAAATTTACCCCTCCCCTCCACTATAAAAACCACCCTTCACACCCTCATTCCCTCACACCTCTCAAGCTCCAAGAATTCTCTAAAATCTGCCCAAACATCCTCCCTATCCCCTCCCCCACGTACAAGATCTACTTGTCTCATCAAAAGTCCAAGCTTAGGCCCTTAAGGAGGTTCTCAAGAGAAGGATTCAAGAGGCAATTTCTCTCCCTCTTCTCCTTTAATTTCCTTTCATGTTCAAGTTCATTTCTTGATCTCTTCCCACCTATCTTCACCCAAATGGTATTTTAACTCCAGTATTATACATATACTAGAATTTTATGATGCTAAAAATATTTTATATCATCCAACCCCCTTTCCCTCTTCCTTTTATTTTATTAAGGAGAACATTGTTCGTGAGGTGTTAATTTATCACCTTCAAGAACGACAAGCTTTCTTCTTCCATTTATAACTTCAGATATGGTAATGAAACCATTTTTATGGTTGAAACAAATTAATTTATATTTATTATGTCCTATTTAAAGTTCTGGAACTGACTTATGAACATATTACTAAGTGATAAATTAAAACAAGTTCATTGTGATCGAAAAACCGCCCAAATTAACCCAAAAATCATCATTTAATTCATATCTAATGATTCATCCACATGGATATAATATGATTCATTATAAGATCAATAAAAATCCTTTAATCTCATTAATAACATGTAATATCAGTTCTAGATTTTTACCCATGTTCTACACAAACTTCTATTTAAGAATACAAGTGAACCACTCAAGAAAATCATAAAAAGAAACATTCCCGAGCAATGTTTTTAAACTCTATAACACATTCAAAGGCATATAAAATCACATAATGAAACTGGAATAAACCCTATTAGTGTTTAAAAGGTTCTGTAATTTATAATTAATGAATATAATGTCATTATACAAGACATTAAAGAGAAGGAAGCATTCAGATACAAGGTAAGGGGAAATATCAAACTCAATTTTCTTCCTTTGGGTTCTCCCTCTTTCACTCAATTTTGATATGGTTACTCCTTAAAGATCATTTCATCATAATTATCTTACCTTTTCTAGGATATAAATGTTTTCTAATGAAGTTTATGTCGAACCAAATGTTTTTCAAAATAACTCTTCTTTTAAGGTCTCAACTTTTACCTCTCATTCATGGTTGATGGTTCTTATATCAAGTATGTTGTTCCCTCTTTCTTTTGGGAACCCAAAGCTTATGAATGTATTCTTATGAGATAAAACCCATTCCTTTACATGGGTCAGCTATGTTCACTATTGATATGTGTTCTATGTGGTAATCATGATAATTGTAAGAACCCGAATCTTCTATTCAGGTTCGTTTTTCCTTTTTCTGGAGTTTTTGAGAAAAATGAAGTTTCTGGAAATTTTTGAAGTACACACTGTGTACTTCCTAAGTACACACTGTGTACTCCCTTTTCCACTCAAAGCCATGTGCTGGCCGTGTCTGGGCCACACACACGGTGTGTAAGGGTGAGGTGGAGGCTTGTTAATTCGGATTATGGAAAACTAAAGTACATGCCGTGTACTCAATAAGTACATGTTGTGTACTTTTTTTTTCATTAAATGGACTGGGGTCACGCATAACCCCCGATTTCATCTTCTTCTCCAGATTCCGTCCGTCCGAGAGAGACCCGTACGACCAGATCTTTGACGAACTCCCGCCTTGCCATCCGTTCTCCGATTTGAGCACGGTCGATTGAGTTGGAAGCACAGCGGTGAGTTCTTCCTTCTGCTTGAGCCTTGTTTCTTGATTCCCCCTTGTTTTCAGGATATCATAGGTTGAGAGTTTTGTGCGTTTTTTTAGATCTACGTCGTTCTAAGGGGAATCTATCATTGTGGTTCACATATATCGATCTCATAGGATCGGAGTAGGTGGTTTGTTCCTTTCTGTGGAAAGTTAATGAATATTATGTGCAAATTCCACCAATACCCTTGAACGGGGTATTGTGTGTTCCTGTTTTTCCCTTGCTGTATTGCATACTTTGCTTGATTGATAGAGTAGATGTTTTGCCTGTGATTATGGTAGATTTACTATACCTTGGATGTTTGCTATGCTTGTTCTGCCTGTTTGGCGTTTTTCCAGTTTCCATGCTTAGTCGTAGAACAGTGGAACTGCTACCTTGTTATGCTGCTGAGCCTTATTTGATAGCCAAGTAGTTCTTGAGGTTTACTTGGATGATGTTCACACGCGCTGAGCATGTTTTACCTTTTACTCAGGACTGTGAGAACCTACAGTAGTAGACCAAAGGTAGAATTGATAGAAGGGCTTCTCTAGAGTGTCTTTTAATTATGATGCGAGACCATAGGGGGAATTGATGTTGAGTGCTTCCTTAGAGAGTCTATAGTTCCTCTACACAGGCCACATGGGTAATAGATGTTGAGTGCTTCCCCAGAGAGCCTTTAGCACGATACAAGAATATAGGGGGAATTGACGGTGAGTGCTTCCCCAGAGAGTCTATTAATTACATAGCTGAATCAAAGGGGTGAGACTGTGTGTTCCCCCTAGAGGGTTGCTAGTACTTATAGGTTGAACCATAGGGGTTAGTCTGTGAGAGCTACCCAGAGGGTTGTTGGAACCACTTTGTGTATAGGTTTGTATTTGTTGTCAATAGTTGTCAATGAAATATCAAAATGAAAGAGATCAAGAAGTACTCCAATAAAATGGAGGAATGGAAGCTCACAATGAAGGAGATCATGACGTACTCCGATGAAGTTGAGGAGTAGTGATTCAGACGATTGTTGTGATGATCGTATGTTCAAAAGAACATGTGTCAAAGGTGATACATTTTTTACAATGAAGAATGTGAGGAGTAATCCATCCAAGGATGATTAAAGCAGGATGGTGTTTTTGGATGAAGACCATGCAATTCCTCCTTATTTCATAAGAACCATGGGCTTTGATGAAGACCATGCAATTCCACATTATTGCATGCCAACAATGGGTTTTGATGAAGACCATGCAATTACTCATGATTGCGTGAGAACCATGCTAGAGACTTCTTGATGGATTGAATCACATGGCTTGCATGAAGTTGATCATGACGGTTGATGAAGGAGGCAATGTGCCAATGAGTTGACTTATGAAATGGCCATGCACATCACATTGTCATAGAAGATGATGGTACGAAGGCTGTTCCTTCAAAGAATACATATCACAATAGTGGAGTTTGTGATAAAAGCAAAAGAGTTGCTGAAGGATACAGATCACCAAGAAGAAGTGTTGTTGAGGTGATCGTGCTTGTCGACAAAGCAAAAAAACGACATACAAATTTGTTGACAAAAGAGATTCCATGGTGACATGTCGAGTTCAAGAGTTGTGGTCAACGATCTATGTTTGATTCAAGAACATCGACAGAGGAATGGATGATCTGGAGGCGGTACAAAAATAGAAGATACAAGGTGGCGCCGTTTTCCAGTGTTTGCCAAATTTCAGGGCCTCAAAATCAACAAATTAAGAAGAGTGATTTTGGAAAAGGGACTTGCGCACCATAATCTTGGAGGATAGGGAACTTGCGCGCCATATGATTTTGAAGACCAGAGCATCAAAATATGGCAATGGGATAAGGGTCGCGCAAGTTTTGGTGAGGTCGCGCAGGTGAATTATGTGCCGGGAAGAGACTTGTGCGCCGACGCCTTGAATGCATTATAACTTGCGCACCATTGGTTTTTTGATATTAGAAGATCCAAATTTGGAAAAGGCAAGATGTTCGCGCATGTTTGGATATTGATCGCGCAAGTTCCTAGTAGGGGCCGAGACTTGCGCGCCGATGGATGACTTGCGTGCCGCCGCGCAGGGGGTCCAGTTTGCCTATAAATACTGGACCACCCCTCCTCATTTCTTATGGAGCTCAAGACTTTGAGATTGTTCGAGCTCTCGTCGTGCTGGTGGTTGAGCCGTGCAAGTGGTAGTTGGGTCGCGCAAGTAGAGGTTGTGCGCCAACTGATGGATTGAGCACCCCAGGTGATTTGGGCAAGGAAGGAAGTGAGTCGCGCAGGTTTGAAGTTCAGGAAGGCAGAGTCGCGCAGGTGATTTAGAGACACTTGCGCGCCAGGTTATACTTGCGCGCCAGGTTATACTTGCACGCCTAAGACTTGCGCACCGGGCTTGAAAAGAAGAGCCAAATATTATTAAAGCATGCCCGCCTTTCTGGAGCTGCACGAGAGCTGCAATATTGCCTGATACTTATGGTGGAAAGTGAGATTGAAGAAGAAATCTAAATGATACATGCATGATCTCATGCATCCATGGAGAACTGATTCTGACAATGCTGAGTAAGCTGAGCTTCATTAAGTAAGCAATCACATCAGTGATTGTGATTCAGGCAAACGAAGACAAGGGGATCTAGTGCATTCAGTCATTGCACTAAAGAAGAAAGATCGAACTATAAAGAGCATCAACTCTGAACCCTGATGCAAGAAAAGTCTCATGCTGAACAGGAGACAAAGAACTTCAATGCACACCTATTGAAGAGACCTTCACATCTATAAACTTAGTGGGACTTCACCAACGGCAGTGAGCCAGGGGGAGTCAACGGGAGTGACCCGAGGGACGCAGTGAGCTATCCCTGAACAATTGTAAAGGCAGTGAGCCTGGGACAGAGTGTCTGTACCCGAACGTTTGTAATCCGCAGCTAGTGAAGCATAGTGGATTTAGGTACGACCGATAACCTGTTGGCGTATGCTCCTTGGACGTTGCCCTTAGTGGTGAACCAAGTAAAAATAGTTGTGTCATATCTCTGCATGTGAATGTTTAATTACTGTTCATATCCATCATACAGGTTTAATTAGTTCCTACCAACATGGGAACAAGATCCACAACTAAAAGAAGAAAAAGTTTCCACCTTGATTCACCGCTCCCCTCTCAGGGTGTCCCAGGGTCCTACAAGGGTTACCTATTTTATTCTTGTTGATGGCTGTTTACTTGTGTACTTTATTTTTTAGAACTGTGGACTGTAGCTGCTTGTGCTTTCCCGTTTACTGCTTCTTGTTATATTACTGCCATGTATTCATTGACTGTTAGACACAGACCTTTGGGTGATTTCCTATTGGGATTGTATCTCACACCCTGTTTGGGACATGCTTTTGGGCCCAAACAGACTATGTGTTTGCAGGTATAGATAAGGGCAAGCGCCCTTCTACTTCAGGTTCTTGATTGCTTTGAAGCTGGAGAGCATGGGACTGAGTCATGGCTCGCGATGCTGAGGAGTTTATTTTGTTTTCCTTTGCACTTGTTTTAGTTTTATTTCATCATGTTGTTGTGTTTGCTGCTTTCCGTAGATACTTGTACCTACTGCATCATTATCATCATTAGTATATGTATTCATTTCTTCCGCTGTTGGTTTCAGTTGCTATGTATGTTGTTACTGCTTCCGCTCTTGATTGTTGTCTTCCTTACCTTGTATACCTTACCAAATGAGGGAATAGTTTCCCCAACGACTCACTAAGGCCCTCGCTGCTAGTCGGTAGCCTCCGACATTTAGGGAAACATGCTTGAGGTCATGTGGCACACCGGGTACGGGGCACCAGTGGAGGGGCTCCAGATTCGGGTCGTTATAATAATGATAATGTTATGATGTGACAGGTGCACCAAGAATTATATAGCACAATATGAATGTTTCAAAGTGACGAGTGCGCCCAAAATTATATAGAGCTCCAATGCATTGGGTAAAGTGATGATTCTCATGAGTAAATGTGAAATGATGTGTGAACAAGATTCTAGCTTGGTTCACAAGTATTTTTTGTAGTTAACCACTAAAACATGATTTTTCATTTTTATACATTGCCACATTTCAAGTCTTTTATTTTTGATCATCTCATGTTCATGATTTCTTTACCTATGTCATGATTATGCTCACCCCATGTTATATTCATCTTATCTATACTCTTACTGGGCTTTTAGCTCACCCCTTTTAATGTATATCCTCATGTGGCTACATATACTAAGGAGAGGGAAAGTGACAATAAGAATGTAGAGAAGAAGACATTAAATAAATGTTTATAATTGATGTTTTAATTGCTATGTATGGTCCTAGTTTTCCCAAGACACTAAACCATTGGATCCTCTATGTGTAATACTATTATGTTGTTTACCTTTAAAATGATGTAATAGTAAAGTAAGAAAAGGCTGGGATGCTATAATTAATAACTTATTTAAGAACCTATTAGAAATGTATTGAGTTTATCATAATTCTTTTTAGTTCATTTATGACCTTATTGACAAGTTATTATATTGAATTTTGTCGTTCCAGAGTGTTCCTTTTCTTTATTTTCATAATTGGTTCACTTGTTATTAGGTAACAGAGTTCATGTAGCATTGATTTAAATCTCCAGAATTGAAATTACATATTAATTATGAACATCTAGAAGTGTTAATGGTCATTTATATCATCTAGTAACATATAAATAGGATGAATCATTAGATGAAATATTTAAGATGTTCACTTAGATTATTTTAGCGGTATTTTGATTATTAGGAACTAGTTTTTCATACAATTTAATAATATGTATGTATACAGGTTCCTGAAAATTAATTATATTATAATAAATTTTTTAAAGTCTGGTTCAACTATAAAAATTGTTTCATTACCAGTAATGAAGGAAAATTGAAGGACGAAACTTCGTCGTCCACGAAGGTTATAAATTGGAACCTCATGGACGTTGATTTCGTTTATAAAATAAAAGAGAGAGAGAGAGTACAGATATTGATGATGGTTCTTCCATTCACATGATATAATTACATTATATAATAGATACTAGATCTATCATGTTCATTTGGATAGAGGAGGTGAGGATAGGATAAAAAAAGAAGATAAATTGAAATGAAACTAAAAGAAAAAGAAAGGTGCTTTACCTCTTGAAATAACCACTTTGAGAATCGCCTTAAGGGAATGGATTTTGGTCTTTTGGAAAGACCAAGAGCTTCTTGGAATTGGGGAGTGACTAAGGAAGGGTATTTGGGGTGAAATTTGAGGAGCTTCAAGGCTTAGAGGAATAAAGAAAAGAGGAAGTGAGTGGGGGTTTTATAGTGGAGGAGAGGAGGGTTTTCATAATTCTTAAATCATTAGTTTATTAATTTCCCTCAAGACCAGAAATAATGATGATTACATGTCCAAGAATAGTAATAAATTCACGTGAGTTTGAACCAAGTGGGATTAAATCACTTATGATGTCATAAATAGTGTATTTAACTGATAATTTGTATATACAATATTTTACTGTATCTCACTATTAATAAAAAATTCAATTATTTCAGAAAAATACCAAAAATTCACCCCAACCAATTTTGATGTGTAGAATCCAAAAATGTAGTCCATGTTTCAAATATAATTTTATAAATATGATTAATTAAATATTTAATTAAAATCATAATTTATTCTAAAAAAACTATTTTAAAACATTTATTTACTTATTCCAAAACACAGGTATATCTTAATTCCACTTGAATATTATTTATATACCGTCATAGGTATGGTTACTATTCATTAGGGTATATCACTATTCATAAGGGTATGTTACTATTCATAAGGGTAGGTTACTATTTACCAAAAATTATGTTTTCCTTATTAGACTCTAAATAACTTACTGATCACAACCGTGTATGTTAGATTTTCAAAATTTACATCACCAAAGTGACAAACTTATGTTTACATGGCTAGGTTTTAATAAAGTAGTGTTTGTAGAGACTAAATGATCCATGCATTCTATAATAAATCTATTTTTAAATTCTTGGGGTGTTACATTACTTTTAAAATTATTGAATTTTAATTTGAAAAAACTAATTTAATTTTTGAATTCAGCATGTTGAAATTATTTTAGTATGAATTCTTGAGATTTTTTTCAAAAAGTTTTATTTTTGGTGAATAACAATAAAATAAAGTATTTTTGTGACATAATCAAGAAATAATAATGATATAAAATTTATTAAACTTATGTAATGACTAAATTATGAAATTATGATATAAATATTATAAAATAAGTAATTCCAAACATGTAAGTTATAATTTATTTCTTGATATGTATACAAATCATTGTTAGTGATGACGTGATGCCTGTGCAACATTGGAAAATTAAAATTTGATTTCTTATAGATAATAATTGAGTGATAAAAATTATTTGTATGAATTATTTATTAATTATTAAGTATAATTGATGTTTTTGATGATATTTTATAATTTTAGAGTTATATAGCATGAATATTGTCCAAATGAATGTGCAATGCTTATGCAATGTAAGGAAAGAAAAATTAAAAAATTAAAGAAGTTTCCTTGACATGGAATTGATAAATATACTTAATGAATGAATAAAAATTATTATATTGAACCTAATTAATTTATTTTGACGAAAATAATTTATTTTTAATTTTATATATATTAAATACATAACTTTAATGCTTATGCAATGCTGATGTAGTGGTTGTGCAAGTAGAAGAAAAATCAATAAATGATTTTAATAAAAATTATAATAACATTTAAATGACAAAAAAATTAGATAAATACTATTGGTTGATAATATATCAAACATGTTTATCCTAGGGCCGAATTAATGACCATGTAGAGCCACATGTATCTGATTAACACCATTATAATATTTTATTTAAAAGAAAGCCATGTTTTTCACACTATATTTTTTGATTAGTATAATATTTTAATATATGGTTATCTAGGAGATATTTTTGACCATAAATAGTCATTTGAAAGATAATAAATTTATATTCTTCATGGAATTTATTTTTTATTTTTAGGTAATAAATAATTATCTTAAAGGCTTATACAATGATGATGCGAGGATTATTAATTTAATGGAAAAATAAAAATAAATTTTATTAAAAATATTAAAATAAATATAATTTGATATTATTAAGGAAATCAATGTATTATCTATAAAACTATGACATTTATATGATATAATATATATATTTTTAAAATTTTAATCTTTTTTTGATGTTTTTAAAGTCATAGTTAGGAATAGTGTTTAATTAAAAAAAACGTATTTTTCTTGAATAGAATATTTTATTAAATTATTTAAAAATCACAAAAATCTTTAATAAGGATAAATATTATAATATTATATCTAAAACATAATCCCATTTATATTTTTAGGACTTTTGGAAGTATTTACCTCTATATTAGACTTATTATATTTTAATATTTTAATTAGTTCCTAATTTTCCCCTCTCCTCAATTATAAAAGGGGCCTCATTCTTTCACTTAATTTCATCACAATAAGCCATATTGCTCAACTATATTCTGAAAAATTCCCTTATCCTCATCACTTTCCACATTCCAGTATTCTTGGTCTCATAAAAAGACCAATTCCAAGATCCTTAAGGAGGTTCTCAAGGAGAAAAGATTCAAGAGGTAAATTCATTCTTCTTCTATTTTAAATTATTTCTCACTTCTACCATATCTTTACCCCCTTTACAATGCTGCATGATAACTCAAATATCATATATATATATATAATATAATTTTACTGTGTTAATGGTATATCCATCATCAAATCTATTATTTTCTCCTTTTATTCTTAAAAATTAAATCGTCGTCCATGGTGTGTCAATTCACTGCCTTCATGGATGATGAGTTTTTATTTTTCATTAATTCATTCATGGAATGTTTAAATTCACTTATAATTGTTTAAAATGAACTATATATATATATATATGTTCTATTCTGTAGTACTATTTCCACTTGATAATAAAATCCATTATGAGATGACCATGAAACCATGAAATGAGCGCACCCGAAACAATGTAAATAACATAATATTATTAATAAACGAGTGGAAAAATGTTATAAGAAGATAATGTAAGGTATTATAATATTAATATTGTTTTGAAATAAATTAATAACACTCTATAAACCATTACACAAGAGGATTTAACACATTTGAAGGAAGTGGAACCTTAGGTAAGGGACTTTTATTTGAAAATCCTCTTTTAATTTCTATTTTTACAAAATTCAAAAGGAATGATTTTTTTAACATATACAGAATGATAACAATTTACATATTTCATGATGCTTTAAATTTTTAATTTTTAATTTAAAATATTACATTATTTTTAAAGAATTATTTTCATTTGAATGTGCACAATACTCCTTTAATTGGTTATTTTCTCTAGGAATGAATTTTATGAAGCAAGTATTCTTGTTTAATGATTAAGTTATGGTTATTGGTAATTGTTTATGATTATGGGTGGGTATGTGATATACCTTCAATTAATTGGGTATGCTTATGTTGTAATTTTACCATAATATTTATTCCATGTGTAACTACGATGGTCACATCATAAGGTAGTCATGAGGGTTACATTGTACGGTAGCAATGAGGGTTACAGATCCTAAGGTAGTCACAAGAGTTTCAATCATAAGTAAATATGGTAAGAAAATGATTCCAAAATTTATCTAAATGGTTTATTTATGTTTTCTATGTTTTATGGAAATACCGTGTTTTCACAATGTAAGTATATGATTCTTTAAGGGTGATAAGTTTATCTTTTTGAAAATGATTTTATATGTTTATAAGTATTCATGGACCAATGGTTTCTCACTTTCTTTTCATGTACCTTATTTAGATTTTTGTTATCATTCCATGTTTTAAAATGTTTTTCACATGGTTTAAGGATGGTTAATATAAATTAATAATCAAAGATGAATGTTGTGAAGAATTTTCATGAAAATAATTCATGTTTTTTTAAAAACTTTTGTGTTATGAAAAAAATGGATACTGTTTTAAGAGTATCCACTTTGTATGCTTATGGGTTGTTATGTATGAGTTATGAACTAATTAACTAAATTTATATACCAAAAAGATATTTGGGAATGTAAAAAAGTAAATTCTAGTTGAATTAACTATATTATGTAATGTTTAAGGTTAGTTCCTTATACAAACCATTAGGCTCGAGCTGGAGGGTCACATGACCTCATGCACACCTCCCCACACACAAGAAGTTTTTGACTAGTAGTGAGGGTCTATGTTCATAATTTGTGAGACTATACCCTCAGTACCATGTCATGGAACAAATAATAACAAATAATATAATAACTAAATAATTATAGTAACATGAAAAAAATCCAAAGATGACACATATTCCACCAAAATAAACGATCCCCCAAAGTGGAAAGCCAAACTAGAGTATAAAGTGAAGATAGATAATCAAATAAAATAGATATTCCTCCAATATACTAGTGGATACTTGATCCTCTATTTAGCCATCAACCACAAGGCCCTTTCCCTTCACCAGATCTCTAGTCATTAAATCTACAAGTGCACCAAAATTCCCGAGTAGGGTGAGTACAAGACTTTGTAGGACGCCAACAATGCATCCTTAACCAAGTTTTCTCAAGTATAACATGTGTATTACATGAATAAAATAAATTTATGGCAATCACAACATTATTAAATACAAAATCGATTAGTCATGCTCTAACAAAGCTACCACAAACCCCCGGTAGTACCTACTTTGGCTCCATGGTGTAAGGATTACAAAGATGTCAGTAACGATTGGAACTAGCTGCAAGTATTTTAACATGTCACTTGGCATCCAAAAGGAATAGAGTGGGCATGTTAATTATATTCCACAAGGCATAAAGTTGACACACTACTCATAATCCACAAGGCATTGAGTTTTGGAATGTTCATTGGAATCCTTAGGAAATTGAGTTACGTCTGGCCACAAGGCTATTATGCTCCACCACCATCACCATTGCACATCAATAACACTCCCTCTCCAAGGGATAACAATACCTTGATGGTCACATATCACGTTTACTAAGCACAAATCCTCTAAAGGAAAGATTATACATAACAAGGTATAACATGATAATAAACATAGTGTGACATCATGAGATAAATAATAACACCAAAGTCAACATGAGAAATTTTATCAAACATGTAATCTAGCTATTATAACAATTTTCATTGAAACAAGTGTCATATATGGGTATCAAGATAAAAAACACAACCACATGAAATCACCATCAATGGAAACAATACCGTGTTACTAAAATAATCACACCACAAAAATAGATGTATACAAGATCCCCCAAAAGGTAAGGAACTTCCTAACTCAAAATCATTGACAACAACATCAAGGATAAACTGACCTGTGTGGTTGGAAAGCTATAGTGGAAACCTCAATAGTTAAGAATACCCACTTCTAGGCCTTATTATTGTAGCTATTGACTTTTCAATGCTCGAGGTTTTTCAAGGATTTCTAGAACTAAATCTAGCTATTTTATTTCAAAAGAAATAAATATCACAAGAGATAATACTTTATCCCTCCTAGATAATTTTAAAATTATCATTTTAGGCCAACACATATACTAGAAACCTTCCACTAAAGATTAATTATAAAACCATATGTGATAATATATATTTCTCTATATTAATATGAGAACATATGTGGTAATTATTTATAAATATTATTTTATAAGTCTATATAATTATTGTTTGATAAATTTTCATGATTATAATTTTATAATTTTGTATGATTATCCTTTGATAAATTTTCATGAATATCCTTTGATAATTTTCATAATTTATCCTCTGATAATTTTTATAAATTATCCTTTAATAATTTTATGTAATTATCTTTTGATAATTCCTTATAATTATCATTTGATAATTCACATAATTAACTTTTGATAATTTCTTATGATTATCCTTTGATAATTTAAATAATTATCTTTCAATATTTTTTTTATAAATTTTCCTTTTATAATTTAGTGTAATTATCTTTTGAATATTCTTATACTTATCTCTTGGTAATTTCATATAATCATCCTTTGATAATTTGGGTTTTATCACTTTAATTTAAATTCAAAATTTTTTATATAATTTTAGAAGAAGAAAATATGGGGGAAAATAAAAAATAAAAAAATAAATATATCTATTACCTTTCTCAATTACAATACAATAGGGAAGAAGGACCATGCTTGGAACTAGAAACATGAACTGAGATCAGATTGATGGAGCCACACCTATCACATGTAGAGGAGTCTCGATATCACACAAACTCAATAGAATCAACCAATAAGGAAAGATGAGTGATTAAACTATTTTAGAACACCAATCATGTATCCGCTCAACATTTCTAAAATTGAAAATTGAAATCATAAATTTAATTTTTGTTTCATCTAAAAATTGATTACGGAGTGTTTAATTTCCCCCCATTAAGGAATTTAAAACATAAACGGGTTCAAACAAGTGATTTCCATGTTTTTTAGATTCAAATCTATTTGAAAATGGAGAGTTCCAATGTAAAAAGGAAGAACAAGGAAAAAAGGTATAAAACAAAAAATAAAAATAAAAGAAAAAGGATTAGAAAATGTTACCCTTATGCATAAGCATGTGCTTAAACCAAACATCTGAAACACACAAAGGTTATGTCATGCCTAGGGTAAAACCCTCATCCCGAATTCAATAATGGTTTTGTATTTCCCATCTGAAACATCATTCAAGAGATATTCCATTTTTTCACATGTGTGTGATATAATATATTTAATATTTTTATTACATCAATGTTGGGGCTCTATGGGCTGCAGAATCCCACGCTGACTTTATACATAATTTTAAAAACATCTCTTTAAATATTCTAAAGTGTTTTTAGAAAAAATAGATCCATTTCATTAATAGTAATTTTACCCTTACATCTATTCCTAAAAACACAAGTAAAATGATTTTTTATTGAAAACTTAAAATTTCACATAAAAAATACTTGTAATTTATTAACAAAATATGGTCTTATTATCATTCAAAATTGTGGATATTATAATTTTTGTATTATATAATGTAAATTTAATGAAAATATAATTTTTTTTTCATTATATAATCTTATATTTACATTAAATAACATTATACTTATATTATATTTATGTTATATAACTTCATATTTGTATAAATATAACACTATATTTATGTTATATAAAGTTATATAATATTATATTTATGATATATAAACATTATATAATTTTATATTTATAATATATTTATGTTATATTTACATTATATTTATATTTTATAACATCATAATAATGATATATTTACATTATATAGTGTCATATTTGCATTATATTTACATTATATAATGTAAATATAAGAGTAAAACAATATAAATATATTATTTGTTAAGGTGAAAAGAACATAAATGTAATATTATATAACACTATAACATAGATATAATGTAAATAAAAACTTATTATTTATTGTTAATTTTATTAAATGTGGGTTATTAATATTTGTTAATAATAATAATTGTTATTTAGTGAAAATAATTATTAATTAATAACGATTAGTAAAAATTATTATAGATTACTATTAATTTTATTTTTAAGCTTTATTTTTTATTTTTTATAACCTATATTTATTATTAGCCCCCCCTCGGTCAGCTGGGGTGGTGCAGGTGGGTGGGGGTTTGGGGTGTGGTTGTGGGGTCGAGTCCCTAGGTTGGGTTTATTTGAAAAATTTCTCATAGTGTCATGTACCACAATTTTCGTTGTACCAACCCCACATATATTTATTATTAATTAATAATATTAAATATAAATTTGTTAATAAATAATATTAATGAAATATAGTTTTTTTATAAGACACAATCCCAGACTGTGTCTTTGCGCCTTACTCGGGTAAACATCATACCAGATTTGGGGGAGGGGGCCTCTCCCTCCCAATCTAGGTGAAAATTCTTTATCTATACTAAACTGTGTGCCTCTATATACATGTATCACACTATCCTTCCTCTATGTGCACATGTCACCCTCTCTTTCCTCCTCCTTAAGACTTAATTATCAATCAACAGTACATAATCCCTCCCATCCCCCCATGTCTCCCCAACCATCTATCTCTCCATCATCGCCTCCTACCTCCCTACTCCCACCTTCAAGGCCCCGTCTCCCCACCTGCACCCCCACTTATGTCCCCAACTCCTTTCTCATACCCATTGAACCAGTAGCTCTTTCATGTTCCCTTCAATTTACACCCAAGGGGTTTCTCACATCATGTTCATATTTCCTCAATTCACCCTATGATGTTTCCTTTTCCTCACATCACCCTGTTTGTGTGGATTTTTTGATTAACTATGCTTTTCATAATTTTTATTAAAAATGATTTTCATCGATGTAGACATTCACCCATTGACATATCCATGTTCTTCACTACATATAGAGTTCCTATGATCTCAAATAATCCTTTCTCAGTGTCCATCCCTGGGAAGTGATTCCTTCTATGACCGATATGGGTGAGTCAATTTCCAACTCCACCATCTTATTTATTAATGTTGTTCTATTTGAATTGCAAATATTTTTACACAAATTAGTCAATTCCATGTTTATTGTTTTATGGTGTTTTAATTATTACATATAAATTTTTATACTAATCTATTGATTCCATATTCCAAGTATCAATTCCCTTTATTTGTTTTAAAATTTTATCCATTCTTTTTATTTTATGAAGTGTCTCTAATTAAAGTTTTAATCTATCACAACTATTGTACATTCGTTTCCATTAAATATTTGTTTTCCTTTTACACCATGCTTGATCAATTAACAAATATATTTTTGTAATATAACTATATTACAATTAAAAAATTATTCTTATTTATCCCTCATAATGGTAGGTTCATGCTTCCCCTTCTATAGAAAGTATATCACTTTTTTAAGAAAATAATGTAATAAAAGGTAACCATGTTTCTGAAACTCTATGTGTTTCCTTGAACTCTTAAATTTTATACTACCACAGTATATCTATATTTTATCTAACTACTAAAAACCACTCTCCAATTATAATATCTAATTACCTAAACTTTGATAAATATATTTTTCTACAATTACAATAATTACATTGTGATCATATTTTTCTATGAGTGCTTTAAATCATCATCAATTGAAGCATGATTTAATCAAGGGGTTATAATTCATCTATTTTATAGGTAATTTGATTTGGTTTACATTAATGTTGTGGTATTTTATTCACATATTATTAATACAACATTAGTTTTATAATTTTTCTACTAATAATCCACAATAATGATTACATGATTTAGAAATTATAATTTACCTATAGATGATTCTTTTAATTACAATCATCAATGTTTACATAAATGTTTGGTTTAATCTACATCAATGTTTATAAATAATTTGGTTTTTTCTACATTAATGTTTCAATGTATTCTTTATATCTTATTAATACAAAATATGTTTAATAATTTTTCTAATAATAATACTCAATAACATTGACATAATTTGGGAATTACAATTTACCTATAACCGATTAATTTAATTTAAATGATAAATGTTTACATTAATGTTTGGTTAAGTGTATAAAATTTTTATATATAATTTGGTACTGTCTACATCAATGCTTCAATGTTTTATTCACATATTATTAATAAAACATCTATTTTCTAATTTTACTACTATTAATATGAAATCAAGATGACATGATTTGAGAATTATAATCTTATGATAATCAATCGATTTTCATCTAGAATATTTATCTATCCTATATTATATAATATGTGTATTATTTATTTCAATTACTAATAATTTTTTATTTATCATATACTATTTTTTATTTATCACATATTATTTAATTCACTTATTATATTCTGTTATTTATCATTTGTTATTTATTTTAGTTACTATAACCTTTAATTTATATGAATGTTATTTATGTCTGATTCTTTACGTATTCATCACGAATTTATTATTTCAGCAATAATATATTGGATTAAAATTTATGTAAACTATTTTCAATGTGTGCATTAAACTATTTATGAATTTCAATCAATCCTTTTTATCTAATGATAACGAAGTTACAAAGGATCGAATAAAAAGTGAGAAGGGGGGGGGGGGTTGAATAAACTGTTCACTTTTTATGAGTTTCAAAACTTTTAGAATCTTAACCCCTGGAACCAGTTAAGATTTATTTCCTTATCAAATTTTAGTAAATACTGATGCATGAAAAAGTAGGAAAGAATGTAATGCACAAAATATTTATAAGGTTAGGACTCAGTGTGAGAACCTAAATCCTTACCATAGCCACTCCCGTTGGTCTATGGAACTTCACTATTACAAAGAAGTGAATACAACTTGTGCTAAATCCCATTAGACACCTTTTATCTCCCGATAGAAAATATTATAATCACTCCCATAAATTTAAAAAGTATCTTACAAAACAATTGATCCAATCAAGAGAATAAAGAATTTGTTAAAACTAATCCATAATTTCTTAGTGTTAATCCTCAATCCAATTTGGTTGGATCCAATTTTATCAATTTGATGAAGTCAATATGATTCATCCTTACTCAATCTGCACCACTCAAAATCTACTCAGAAACTCAATACAATATTTCTCAGTCTGAACAACTCAGTATGATCTTCTCAATAGGATGAACCCATTCTCAATCTTAAAAACTCAAACTCTACTCAAATACTCAATACGATATTCTTCATTCCAATTGACTCAATTTGATTGAATCAATATGATTATCCTATTTGGTAAACAAAACTTTTAGGTGTCTGATCTTCTTATGAGATCTCAGTCTAAAAATAACTTTCACTTGAATTATTTAATTCTCTTACTTTTTTCCTTACATAAATGTTAAAATGAAAGAATGATATGAGAAAGTATTTATAGGTGACTTAGAAAAGAAAGAGCAAGAAACTTCAAATATTTCCCCACTTACTCATATTTCAAAACATTGAAAAACTCTCACATTTAAACTTTAATTTTTACTTCTTCAAACCTCCTAATATTTCTACAAGATTTACGCAAAATTTAATTTCAAGTTTGACCTATTTAACTCCTCATAAAAATTCCGGAATCTTCTTTTTGATTATTCTTTGTAATCATCCTTCTCATAATTTATAAAATTTCTTCAGTATGATGTAAATTCCTAAGCTTCAATATGATGTATCTTCCACATGTTATTTTAATCTTTCTTTATTTCTCAGCTCATTATGATCTTCCTTTCTTTCTCATCTCATTATGATCTACCTTTCTTTCCCAGATCATTATTATCTGCCTTTCTTTCTTAGCTCATTCCAATCAACCTTTTTTTTATTAGATTTATTTTTATGGATTTACCCATTATGATGAAAATACCATTATGATAATTTTTCAATAAATACGGAAAGTATTCAATGATGAATCCATGTATGAACCTTTAACTTCTTCAAACTTTATCAACTTCACACATTCTAACTTCTGGATCTGATCTTCTATTTTTAGAACTTCTGGATCTTATGAAAACTTTTTTTTTGATCACTATAACTGATTCAATTATTATGATTCCTCCATTTCTTAAAAATATTTTATCATTAGTATGTTTCATGATTTATAAGAACTTCATGATTTGAAAAGAATCATCTGAATTAGTTTATAAAGTTTGAGAAATTTCTAACTCCTAACTTTACTTTCTTCAACAAACCTATTCAGCATCATTATGAATTATTCACGTTGAAACTTATGTATTTCTAACAAACACTGAGTCCAATGAATATTCATAGAGATGGATCTAAATCCGATATAGAATTTGATTAACAACTTCATATTTATGAATTTTTCTACATCTAGTGTTTTTCAATAAAAAAAGTGAGTTCGAAAACCTGTGTCTCAAAAATAATGTTCATAAATACACAAAAGTTTCTCCCCCTCTATGTTTGGGTTCAAAATTTCAGCAACTTCCAACTTTCTTACAAATATCATTACGATGGACTGGATCTAATTCCGGAATAACAAACACATTCTTATACAAAAAGGTTTCTTGTCAACAAATAGAAAAACTTTGTTAAAAAAAATATCATAAAGGTTCTTCAATATCCCCCTTTGTATTTGTTGATAACCCTCGTTAACAACTTTTTCAACACTCATAATTTTTCCCAGAAACTTAGATTTTGTAAACAACTCAAGTTTTTTACTTTTATCAAAACATAGCCTTTCTCAAAAGAGAGTAACATGACACCACACTACTAGATAAAGTAATCTTTTTAAAGAAATTACATCCCTTATTGGAAAACAAAATTTTCAACAATGTAAAGATAAACTCTCCCTCACTTTTATTTTTTCTTAATTTTATTTTTACCTTTCCCATTTTTTGAAAACCACAAATTCACATGCATTTAAGAATGATACATTAAAAATTTCTTACAAAATAAAGTTGTTACTTTCTCTCCCATTTTTTCAACATAATCCAAAGCATAGTGGGGGTAATTTTTTATAAGGTTTAGGAATTCATGAGAGGAGGATGGACAAGAAATTGTTGCCTCAATTCCACAAATCTTTCTTTCAGCATGGATTTTGTGAAAATATCAATAATTTTATACTTTTTTGAGATATATTACAACATAACATATCCAGTAGTATCTTCCTATTTTATAAATTGAAACTTTGTATCAATGTGTTTTGATCTTGAATTTTGGATAGGATATTTAGAAAGATCAACTGCACTCTGATTATCAAAAAGTATCTTCAATGGTTTAGAAGTTTTTACTTTTAAATCTTCTTACTGAACTTTCATCCACAACATTTGAGTACAAGATAGATTAGCTACAACATATTCTGATTCAGCTGTGATAAAAGTTAGTAAACCTTGTTTCTTACTATGCCAACTCAGACAACATTCAACCAAAGAAAAATGTTCTTCTTGAGGTTTATTTTCTATCGTTACAATCTCCAACCAAATTGACATCAGTAAACCCATGAAACTTCATATAACTATTTATTTTATATAATAACCCATGAAAATTTGTTCCTTTTACATATCCCAGAATTCGTTTTCCTACAAACATATGTGATTATTTCAAATTACTTTGATATCTGACACATAAAGTCATGACAAATACAATATGAGACCTTGATGCTATAAGATAAAGTATACTTCCAATCAGCTTATGAAAATATTTATGATTCACACATTTTTTGGATTGAAATTTACTAAACTTTGTGATCACTAAAATAGGATTAGTAACTTATTTGGATTCCGCCATACCAAACTTCTTTAACAATTTCCAAACATACTTTTCTTGATATAAAAAAGGTATTTTTCTTTTTGTTTAACTTTTAATCCAAGGAAGAAAGGTAATTCTCCAAGCATTGAAATTTCAAAAATTTTCTTCATTTCTTCAGAAAATATTCTACAAACATCTTCTCTATCCCCCAATAAAAATTATGTCATCCACATAAAACATTACAATTAGAGTTCTAGAGTAAACATATTTCACATATAATTTTCTATCAACATTTACTTTATAAAAATTTAAATTTATCAAACAATTGTTATGTTTTGAATACCAAGAACATGAAGCTTGTTTCATGCCATACAAATATTTCTTCAGTTTACAAATTTTTTTTATCCTCATAATGTAGAAACCCACATGGTTGTTCAATGTGAAATTCTTTCTCAATCTCACCATTTAAGAAACCTATATTTACGTCCATCTGATAAACTTTGTAATTCCCGTGTACAATAACTGAAATAAAAATTTTAATAGTTTCTAATCTTAAAATTTGTGGAATGTTTTCTTCAAAATCCACACCTTCCACCTATGCATATCCTTTACAAACAATCATGTCTTTGTTTCTTGAAACTTCTCCATGTTCATTTTACTTGTTTCTGTAAACCCACTTAGTTCCGATAAAATATTTATTTTATGGTCATGAAACAAGTTCCCATATTTCATTATTCTAAATATTATCCAACTATTCATTTATATAATCCATCCATTCTTTGTATTCAATAGAATCTAAACTGATTATAGTTAAACTTATGAGATAAGTGAAGTATGATTTTCTAATCTCAAATTTCTTCTTGTTTGAACTGGAGCCTTATAATTTCCAATAATGTTTTTAGACTCAACATGTTTTTATAAATTATTAAATTTCAAAGTTTCTTTCCCAATTGAACATTCTTAATCACATGAATTTTATGAATCTTGATAAGTATGTTTTGTATTACTTTCATTATTTTTTGAAATATCTATTTTACCCCCTAAAAATTCCTAAAAACTTTTGTTAAAAAAATTTTATTTTCAATTAACTTCACATCATTTGATTCCACTAAATTTTTAAACATTTTTTCTAATATTTGAAACTTATTCCATTTGGTGAATAAACTATAAAAGTTCCTTCCTTATTTTTCTCATCAAACTTTCCTAAATCCAGATTTTTTATGCTAAGTAAACATGGAATTAAAAAAACATTGATGTACCTCATTGAAGGTTTTTTTGTTATACCACATTTTATAATAATTAATGTTGGATTTTGGTCACATTAAACATCTATTCTGAATATGTACAGTGGTACTAAGAGCTAATTTCTGGAAGAACTTTGAAAGTTTGTATTATGATAACATACTTCTTCCCATTTCTACTAACATTATATTATTTCTTTCTACTAATACATTTTGTTGTGGAGTATAGGGAGAACTATAATTATGTTTGATAACATGTTTTCTTAGATAAGATTCAAAAGAATTGCAGGTGAATTTGGTACCATTATCTATTTTTAACTTCTTTATATAAACCCACATTTCATTCTCAACTTATTTTCTGAAAAACTTGAGAATTTTCACAACCTATGACTTGTGTTTTATATTCATGATTTTTTTTCATCTGAGTGAAGTCATCAATAAAAGTGATAAAATAAAAATCTCATTTTTTTATTTATATCTCATTGGACCACATAAATCAGAATGAATAAGTTCAAGAGGTATGGAAGACTGTATATCAATTATCTTATGAATTTTATTAGTAATATTTCCTCTCTAAAAAGTAATACAAACATATTATTATATTTTTTTAAATTATAGAAAGTTTATGTCAAAATCAACTTTATAATTTTTTATATTTTTCTATCCAAGATGACCTAGTCTTCAGTGCCATAATTTATTTTCATCTTCATCACTTAAGTAGCAGGAGTTGTTAAATTCTTCTATTTAGAAAATATTCCCACTTGGTCTTTATATTTTTGTAAACACTTTTCCATTTTACACACTTCTGAAAACAGAAAAATATTTTGTAAATATTAATTATTTTCCATCATCACAAATTTGACTTAAACTATGTAAGTTGTGTTTTATCCCATCAACAAATAAAAATTCATTAGATTATAATTTTCTACTTTAATCTCAACCATTATGATTCCTTTGATTTTTAAGGAACTATAATCACCAAAGGTAGCTTCTCCTACATCATGAATTTCAATATGTTTCAATATTTTTATATCACCTATAATATGTGAAGAACAATTACTATCAAGTATCAATGGTTTGTTCTTTTTAATTGATTTTAAAGCTATGTCAACAAAAAATCTATTTATTTAACTTTCTTATTTCGAACTTGCTTTTATTTTACACCATAGTAAACTTGTTCCGGAAAGAGTGTCATACATGTTTTGGCATGATGAATCGCCTCATCACATCTTTTACAAGACTCTTCCAAACATTCTAATTGATTTTTTGGAAGGTTTCTCACATCTTGAGATTTTTCTTTTCTAACTTCCTATAGATTAAGAAATCTGTTCATTATTCTTTCATTAAACCTTATTTTAGGAAGATATAGGTTATGAAAACAATTATAAGCTCTATGAACATCAATTTCATAATACAAAAAATAGCCATCAAATCTTGGTATTTTATTGAAGTAAGATATTTCTTTGTAGAAGCATTATTGAGGTTAATAACTTCTCCTTGTTTCAACATACTCTGGTTATGGACTACATTTCCTCCTAGGTGAGTTTTCAACTTTTGTATATGTGATTGGTTTCTCACATCCTTTTTCCACCCAATATTTCCCAATACCTTTTCCAAAACTTGAAATGTTAAAAAAATCAGATGAAACATTATTTTTTATGGTTGAATATTTCACCTAATTCTTGTTTTGATCCTTCTCAAAAACTTTAAAAGTCTCAGATTTTACTTCTAAGGATTTTTTAAAGTTTTCATTCATCTTCCTTAGGGTATTTTCAGACTCAAGAAGTTTTTATTGAAACCTTTTAACTTCTTCTTCATTAGCTTCCAACTTCTTACTAAGATCTTCAATCACCTTTCAATGTTCATCAATTATAAGTTTGTAACTTAATATACCCTAAATGTATTCATCCTCATGCTTGATGAAATATTTTCATCCTTCAGTAAATTCTTCAAAATCCTTCTTTATCATTCTGACTTCTTTCTTGAGAGATTTATTTTTCTCAATACACGCAAGAAGTTCTATTCTGATCTGATACTCTCTATAATATTTTTCACCGCCTTTTTTACTATCTGAGGAATATTTTATTTTCTCAAATTTTTCGATGAAGGTTCTGAATTTTTGTGAACTTTCATATTCATAATAATTTATTTAGTTGAGTCTGATTTGACTTTCTTACTCAACATACTTATTTTGTTTCTAGTAAAATTCTTCTTGTATTTGTTGGATGAATTTTCATCTTTATCATTTTGTTCCACTTATTCTATTGATGTTTTCTTATTAGAATAATCTTAATATTCACCAACTTTATTCTTGGGGAAATTCACAGCAAAGTGTTTGATTCCACCAAACTCAAAAAACTTTAGAGTAAGTTTACCTCCATATTTTCCTTTCCATATATGATAGTTTTTACAGATAAGAGACATAATCTTATCATTCAACTTTTCATCTTCCTTATCTTTAGACTCACAAGGTTCACCTTCTTAAAAATCTTGGATTTTCATCTTTCTCATAGCTTCAAAATCCATTTCATATTTTATATTCTTTTTAAACATTGGAGGTTTCCTCATTTCATAAGCAATAAGAAAGTTATGTAATTTATAAAAAGATAAATCATCCTTATATTTTAAAGAGGAAATTTTAGAATCAAACATGTTCGGAAAGTTTGTCATAAGTTTATTCACAATTTTAGAGTCTTCCATGTCATCTCTCAATCCTCTGATATTGTAAAAAATTTTATTTAACCGAGTGAAGTATTCATCAATAGTTTACTCATCTCTGATTT
Source organism: Viscum album (assembly GCA_963277665.1). Taxonomy (NCBI): domain Eukaryota; kingdom Viridiplantae; phylum Streptophyta; class Magnoliopsida; order Santalales; family Viscaceae; genus Viscum; species Viscum album. The sequence continues at coordinate 282,472,644 of OY728125.1, forward strand.
TGATGTCTTCATACATACTATGCCAGATTTGTAGTTTTTCTTCCTTCACTTTAGTATCACCGTTGAAAATACATTTCAGCTTTTCCCATATAATTTTTGAAGTATTGAGACCCATTACCTTATGATAAACATTCTCTAATAAGGACATAAGGATTTAATTTATATCCTTTCCATCAAATTTTATATTTCTCTTATCATCAATAATCATAGGAGTATATTTCTCAATAGATGGAAAACCAATAGAAGTAACATCAAAAACTTCCTAACAAGAGATAGAAGATAAGGAATCATCTTATTTTTCCATCCATAATAATTTTTTTCATAAAATGTACGAATTCCACTACCATTGATAGAATTGATATTATCCGTGATAAGGATTCCACAAGGGAACATCCCTATGATACCAATTGATGTTCCAAAGGGTCGAATAAGAACTGAGGGGGGGGGGGGGGGGGGGTGAATCAGTTGTTCACTTTTTATGAGTTTAAAAACATTTAGAAACCTAACCCCTGAAAACTATTAAGATTTATTTATTTATCAAATTTTAATAAATACTAATTCATGAAAAAATAGTAAAGTAAGTAACTATAACAAGGTTTATAGGGTTTAACACAATATGAGAACCTAAATCCTTACTATATCCACTCCTGTTGGTTTATAAAAATTCACTATTATGAATAAGTGAATAAAAATTGTGACAAATCCTATTAGAAACCTTCTACATCCCAATAGGAAAGATTATACTGACTCCCGTCAGTTTATGAAGTTTCTTAAAAAAATGGATCCAAACAAAAGAATAAATACTTTGTTTAAACTTCTCTATAATTACTCAGTTCAAATCCTCAATCTGATTTAGATGGATTTGATTATATCAATCTGATAAAGTCAATACGATTCTTCCTTACTCAATCTATACTTCTCAAACTATTCTCAGAAACTCAATATGATATTTCTCAGTCTGATAAACTAAATATGATCTTCTCAATATGATAAAAAATTCTCCATCTTTAAAACTAAAACTCTGCTCAAATGATCAATATGATCTTCTTTAGTATGATTGAAAAAATACAATTATCCTATCCAGTAAACAAAACTTTTAGGTGTCTGATGTTCTTCTAAGATCTAAGTCTAGAAAAATATTTCACTCTAATTATTTAGTGCTCCACTTTTCTTTTCTTATGTAAAAGTTACAATGAATGAATGATTTGAGTAAGTATTTATAGGTGACTTAGAAGCAGGAAACTTGAAATCTTTCCCCACTTCCTCATAGTTCGAATCTCTAAAAAACTCTCGCATTAAAACATCAATTTTAAATTCTTCAAACCTCCTCATATTTCTTAGATATTTAAAAAAAATTGAATTACAAGTTTGACTACTTTAACTATTCATAAAACTTATAGAATCTTCATTTTGAGTATTCTTCATAATCAACCTTCTCAGAATTGCTAACATTTCTTCAGTCTGATGCAACTTCCTCAACTACAATACAATGTATCCTCCTCAGGTTATTATTATATTTATTTATTTATCAGATCATTACGATCTGCCTTTTTTTCTCAACTCCTTATGGTTTTCCTTTATTTATCATCTCATTATGATATGAATTTCTTTCTTAGAGTTAGTCCGATGGATTTTCCCACTATGATGAAAATACCATTATGATTGTTTTTCAATAAATATGGAAATTATTCAACAATGAATCCACATAGAAACATTAAACATCTTTAAATTTTATCAACTTCACACATTCTGACTTCTAGATACGATCTTCTATTTCTGGAACTTCTAGAACTGATGAAAACTTTGTTTTGATCATTGGAACCGATTCAATCATTAAAATTCCTTCATTTCTTCAAAATCTTTTATCATGAGTATGTTTCTTGATTTATAAGAAATCCCTGATCAAAAAATAATCATCTGACTTAGTTTAGAAAGTCTGATAACTTTCTTACTCCTAACGTCACTTTCTTCAACAAACCTCTTTATTATCATTATGACTTATTTACATAGCAACTCATGTATTCCTAAAAAACGCTGAGTCAGATGAATCTTCATGGAGATGGATCTAAATATGATAAATCATTTGATCAACTACTTCATCTTTCTAGCTTCTTCTGAAACCTGTGTTGTTCAGTATGAAAATATTTTTCCAGAAACCAGTGTCTGAAAACCAAATTTTATAAAGACACAAACTTTTCTCCCCCTTTATGTTTGGTTTTTAACTTTCAACAAATTTTAACTTTATTAAAAATCTCATTATGGTGGATTGAATATTATTTCTAAATAACAAAAATAGGCTTATAGAAAAAAGTTCAGTTTTCAAAAAATACAAAAACTTTTTTAAAACAATTTATCACAAAGGTTCTTCATATAATTTTTAATTTAGAAATAGCTATATAATTTTTATAGATCACTATACAAATATTTGATGCATTGATGTTATACTCGTAACTCCATCTAAGCTAAAGAAACATACCTTTAGGGAAATAATCAGTAAGTATTCTAGTGATGTTTTATTTGACAATAAATTAAAAATCAGTGATAAGAATACTTCTAAAAAATCCAATGTATTAAATTTTCGATCCAAGTCTCAAAATAGGACCACACTTCCCTCATGTCAAATAAATTTTGTGTATTAACTAATAAAAATAATGATTAGTTAATCCCCTTACATGAGTTAATTAAATATAAGTTATTGATCCCATAAAAAGGATAAGAAATCCAATGAAGTATCCACCGTGTTTAGAAAACAAGGTCCTTATAAGGGATTCATATTTAGTATTAAAATGAATCGAATGGTTTATAGTTATTATGGAATATTTAACTTTGGAACAGATTAATACTTTACTAGATTAACTAATATAAATAATTCATTTATTATTAGTCTAGATGAGCTAATAAATAAAATTGAGAACTTCAAATTTCTATTAGTCTAAAATTTATAGTTAAAACTCTACTATATTTTATTGATGTTATTATTTATACTTTTGTATAGATGCACGCCATACATGTTACCTTACATACTGAGAAAGAAAATGCAGAAGTAAAAAGGATTCCATTTTGGATGTAAAAATTCAAAAACCAAAAGGGTTAAAATATAGTAAAATAGTTTAGGTATGGTCTCTTATATATTATCTATTTTTTCCCATATTTTACATTTTCTTTGTTTAATATGTTTTTCTAGAATTAGTTTCTACTTCGGTTGTTTTTTATGTATTATTATTTATTCTGGAGGAGTGAAATTTTTCCATGATATTATTTCCCTAAAAATTTATTTTCTCTCTATGATGAGTAGATATTATTTAATTATATATAATTTCATTGATCAAAATAGTGTAGAATGAAACGTGTTAAGGTAAGATTTTTATTTTACATCTTTTATTGTGAATTTTTAGTAGTTTATAAAAATAAATGATACATTTATAGTAGCATTAATTTTTAGTATATGTATTCTCATTTTATTCCCAATTTTAATTTGTTTCAGTATGCATTTGTATTATATTTATTATTTAAAATTTTTATTATATATATTAGGTGTTAAATTATGAGATTAAGAGGTATTTTTTTGTTATCACTGTGTATGGTTTATAAAAATATGAAATGATAGTTCTTTCTCAGTGTGAATTTGTAGCACTAAGAGAGAGAGAGAGATAGGGGTGAGTCATAGATGAGGTGCTGAATGTTTTTAGGGGTTCAATAATCCTATGTTTATAATTAAAAAAAGTTTGAAAGGTTAAGCTTTGAGATTTCAGGGATCCTATGTGTATAATAAAAATATTGAATGGGAAATCATTAGGGGTTCGTTCATTGTTCATTTCATTCTAGAAAATAAAAATATTTTTTTTCACTATAATTTTGAATTTATGTCTATTTAAAACTTCATTTCATATAATTAGTTACCTTTTTTATAATGTTCATTACTTCTTTTATAGACTTTTATTTTTTTGGTTCAATATTGGAACCCACAATGATGAGTGGTTTTAAATATTTGTTTTCATTAACAACTTTGAAGTGTTGTCATACCAAACACAATTAGGAATATATTAATCAATAAAATTTATAATTATTTTATACTTTAGGTATTTTTTAAATTAGGAGGAATTAATATGTTACAAAAGGAGCAGGGATTTTACTACTTCTATGCTAATGAATAATTCTATTCAGATACTGAAGGTATACATATTCATTATTTCTTTTAATATTTCTATTAATTTATAAATTCTTTTAAAGTATCAAATGTAAATTTTAGTTTCTTCATTTTCACTCTATGGATTACTATGAAAATGTATTTTTACTACACACAAATTTTTAACCATAAAAATACCAATGAAAATGTGTATGTTTAATAAATTTTATTTTTGAAATATGTGTTATATATAACTGCATGATTTTTTTTCAAATACTTAATATTAAAATGAATTTAATCATATATCCCACACATTTTATTATGATCACACCTTTACACATCCGTTATCAAATTTTCATTTTATGAATATCAGATAACAAATACTTATGTTTTATTCCCCCAAGTGTTTCTTTAATTTATTATAATTTTTTTAAAACTATTAGTTATTTATATTTCTACACAACTACACATGATTTCTATTTTAAACCATCAAAATAAATATTTTTCATTAAATAAATTTATATTTATTCTTGAATTTTTTCTTCAATCAATAACTTCTAACCCTATCATATCAGCTATTTATGAAAATAGTATATATATGGATTCTCATGGTACCACTTAAAAAATAAGGTCATAGTTTAAACCAAAATTATTAAATTTCATATATTTATTTATTTATTAGAATTTTGATTCAATTTTATCTATTTACTTTTAATGTATCCGATTCTTTTTAGTTTTATATGTTTTTAGGACATCAAGGAAAAAGAAAAAAAATTCATACCTAGTTTCATATGGAATTCACTATTAAAAATTAGGCCTTTAACAACACTAGTAAAAGGGATTTATCAGTGATATAAAAGTACTGATAATATAGGTGATGTTAAAGGTTTAGCTTTAACAGCGCTTGTAAAAAATGCTAATAAAGGCCCCCTATAGTAGCGCTTTTTTTAGTGCTGGTAAATGGGGACTTTGTCACCATTTTTTAGCACTTTTAAAGGCCACCTTTATCAATGCCTTTTTAACATATTAAAGGGTGCCTTTAACAGTTATTTTTTTAGCACTGATAAAGGCCCCACTGATAGAGGGTATTTTTTATATACTAAACCCCATATCGGTGAATCCCTCATTTATCAATGTTTCCCCCAACCCTTTATCAGTGATTTAAATAATCCCTCCCCTAGCGTGCACCCCTACCTCTAGTGAGTTTCGAACCTGAGACATCCAGCTTATACACTAGTGCCTTTTCCAATTCCTATACTATTTTGTTTTACATTTTATTATATATCTATATATTTATATATATTTCATTATATATTTTTTATCCATATATTTATATATATTGATATATATATATTTATATATATCTTTTTAAATAAATATTTAGTTTTATATATTTTTAAAAAAAGATATTTACTCATAAAACCCTTAAAACACCTAAAAACGTTAAGAAACTCTGAAAACACTAAAACCCCTAAAAACCATGAAAAAACCATAAATTCTGATTCATGAGTCCATTTTTGCTCTAAAACCAGTAAAATATATGATCATGGAATGATATTTTATATGAAATGTCATACAGATCAACTAGACACCCGGATCATAAGTTATAGTCGTTTGAATTTTAAGAAACCGAGGTCGGTGACAAAAAAACTTAGTTTTTGGAGGCCTTATGGTCATTTTTGTGAGTTTTAAAATATAAATAAATCTTTTACCTTAGTTTTAGACCCTATGTTTCATAGATCTAATCACAATATTTTATTTGATATGTGGTAGAGCCTAAACGGACACCCGAATTAGAAGTTATGGTCGTTTGAAGTTCGAGTTCGATTTATGAATTTTTTGAAACTATAATATATTTTATTCCATTTGTTATCGCATTATTTAAATATAATTTGGTTTTAAATCATTTCATAATATTCTATTTGACTATCTGTGGAGCTGAAACGGACTCCTAGATCAAAAGTTATGATCTTTTCAGTGTTTTTGGAGTTTTTATGGGTTTTATGGGTTTTAAGGATTTTTCACATTCAACGACCATAAATTATGAACTGAGTGTCTATTGTTCCTCTACCAGATACAAAATTTAATATTTTGATGATATTTATTCTTTGAGACCCACAAGGACCTTCTATCACCTCAATTGAGGCTAAAAAAGGCCTAAAAGTCCTCCAAATAGGCATAACTACTGCTATGGAAGACCTTTAATGTTTTTTTTTGTAATATTCTATTTATCAACACTTTTTTTACTAGATATGATAATTGGAGGGTATTTATCATCACTCTTTTACAAGCACTGATAAAGGTCCCCTTTAATAGTGCTTTTTCTAATGCTAAGAAAGGGGGTTTTAACAGCGCTTTTAGCAAGTGCTGGATAAACCCATTTTTTTAGTAGTGATTTTTTGGTTACAAGTCTGATGATTTTGTTTTTTTTAGTTTTTTTACATCTTTATTGTTTCATACAATAAGTTATCTTTCATATTTTATGTTAAAAATAATTTTTAACCCAGTTTATATTTGTTTGTTATTGTATGAACAAGTTTATATTTATTAACAAAATGATCGGTTCTACATAATTATGCAAGTTATTTTTTTATTTATTCATATTATTTGTTCATATTTTTTTTTATGGTTTTATATTTGTTAACAAAATAAATGTTTCCACTTAAATTTATAGATTAATTTTTGTTCCTTATTGTATAAAAATAATTTTATGTTAATGATAATTTTTACATAGGTTCATATTTGTTCTTATATTTTTATACATATTCATATTTGCTAATAAAATACATGATTCTACTTAAATATTCATAGATAAAGTTGGATGAGATTGAATTTAGTATACGATTTTCCACTAAATCTTCCCTTAAGGTTGAGATCTAAGGAATATTAATATTTTCATGTAGCCACTATATTGTTCCCCTCGAGTTGGGACTTGAAGTGAACTTCTCTTTTGATTCTCAAAATCCACTATGAAGGGCACAATCATCTTCTATGTGGAAAACACCTAAGATAGGCTACTCACCTGTCAAAATCAAAGACTAAAAGAAGGGAACATCGTAGTTAGAAGATTCATAAAGTGGTACACAACACATGTGGGGCCCACATGATGTGTGACTCTGCCTCATCACTTGGCCATGTACATAGGCATACTTAGGTACTAAACTATGAAAATGTACCCCCAGGAATGCCATTGTACTCTCAAATTACACAACATATCTATCCAAAAGGATAACGAGCACACTATGCTTGTTGTTGATCTGAGGGGTGAAAATGTAATTAACTAACATGAATCCTGAAATGGCCCTAGAAAAGAAGACCACATATATTTATACATCTTCTCCACTCTCATAAGAGTTGATACCAACCTAAGCCATGGGATCTATTCAAACACAATAGAAGGATATTCCACAGATATTTCTTTCATGTTTCCATAATTAATGAAATCACAAATAAGTCTTTGCACATCCTAATAGATTACACCATTGTGATCCTTGTAGAAAAACATACAAGATCGACTATTTCCTCACCCAAATTAGATATCTGATGGAAAATTTTAATATCACCACATTGTACTTGAAAGGTGTTCTGTGTTGTTCACACCTCAATCCCAAAATAAATTATATGGATCGCGCCATTGCGATCCTCATAGAAAAACACACAGGATTGAGTATTCATTTGTCCAAATCAGACTCTCGGTAAAAAAGTCACATTTCACCATAAGATGCTCGAACCGGTATTCATGGGGCTCATGCATAAATCTCGATTTAAAATCCCGATATTGGTCTCAAAAAGACCGTCTCAATGTCAAAATCCCAACACTGTTGATGACTAACAAATCTGATGTCATATGGAAGAGTTACGACAGATGCAAGATTCTACAACATTATTATTATTATTATTATTATTGGGTGTTTTTTGGAACCAAACCATAAAAATAAATTAAACATCCAACGTTATTCCTAAATCAACCGTCTTAAAGATAGGTTCATGTGGTTGTTGATGACATGCCAATCAGATGTCGCAAGAAGGAGTTATGGTGGATCAAAGATTTAATAATAATATTAAATATAATGTTTCATGAGAATTTCATGGGCCTAGACCATGAGTCAGAGATAATTATCTTGAATAGTCTTAAAATTATCCTATCATCGACGGGGTCATGTCACCACTGACGGTGCGTCAATCAGACACCGCACAGGGGAGTTACGGGGGTTTAATGTCCAACAATAATAATATAATTAATAATAATATTATTAGTTTTTTTATTTCTTTTCTACACATTAGAGTTTCCCCCTCCCCCTTGGTTTCATGTGGGCCACCGCCCTTAGGCACCCTGATCTCCACCCTTCCGGCATGTCGCCGTCGCTGCCTCTGGCCTACCATCCCACCGACCACTGCTTCAGATCCCCTCGCCCTGTTAGCCTCGACTCGGTCAATATGCCCGACCACCCCCCATGTATCTCGGCAACCTCTCCCCACCTTGGTCCCCCTCCTAACGACCTCGGTTCAACCACTGCCTTCGGTTCCTCCACCCGTCACACAACTCCTCCACCCAACTATGCCGCCACCTCCAGGTTGCGCCCCACGCTCTGCCTCAGCCACTCCTGACCAACTGACCACTACCGGTTCACCTAGCACATCTGCAACATGGTAACGTTGGCTTCCACCACCACCGGATCTCCAATGGTCCATTCTACAAACCACTGTGCCTCCTCCAATAGTCCTAACATGAATCCGCGAACAGATCTGTGATCCCCATGACATGAACTTCTCAACGCCAATCTTCACTTGATGACCCAATAGTGGGTTGTTCTGCTAAAAATTAAAAAGGAAATAATCATTAAGAACAGATGAAGAGTACGAATTTAAACAGGGTTCAATAATGGATTGATGGTTGTGTTAGTTCAGCCATCATCGATTAATATTCAATGAAAATAAACGAATGAAAAGAGTTGATTTCTCAAGTAAAAAATTCAAACGGAGATAAATTTTAAGGATCCTATATCGATTCGATCGCTCGTCATTGACAACATGTCCACTGATCTCCCAATTCGATCCTCCAAGGTTCTGTCAAAGAAATATCCTTGATTTGATTAAAGAAAGATGTTGAATAGTTGAGTGTGTGTGTGTGTGATAGAGAGAATTAGGGGCTAACCCTAATTCTAATTCTCTATGTTCTTATTTAATGAAAAACACTAAAACCTCCACCAACGGTCGCAGAAATCCGAAACTCCCATGCCTTATAATTTTATGTCATGCTTAGGTAAAATTCACCATTAATAACTCAATAGAAGTCTCAGATTTCCAATATGAGACCCTGATAAAAAGTTATTTGATTCATCATTCGAGATAAAATAATTTAGTTTAATTATTTTATTTACTGTTTTTCCCCTAGGTGACTTTTCTCACAGAATTCTCGTTCCAAAAAAAGTTATTCCCTATCTATGGTAAATTCTATGTTCCAGACTCAATCATAGCCTCATATTTCTGATCTGACTTACCAATTGAGAGTTATCCCGCTTCCTTTGCATGCATAGTATAAAATTACTTAATATTTTTATAAAATTAATTCTAGGTACACCAGGGATTGTAATTTTACGTCGTCTTAGCGCCTAGCTCTGGAAATATATGTAGAAATATTCCAAAGTCTTACAAGGCAAAAACCATGTCTCTACAAAAAAGGATCCCTCGAGACTTGTGAGTGTGTGTTCCAGCATTCACTGCCGAAGGCAAGGCAGATGGGTCTGTTTTGGCTTGTCTCCATCAGTTGGGGTAAGGTTCTAAACTTATGATTGGTTTCAAATCCTTTATTTGAGAGTATTAAGGTGTTTATGGGTTCTTAATAATTTATTTGTGGTGCATTGAACCTTGACGATGAGTTTTTATGGTTCTTGTAATTGTTGTAGTGCGTTTTGGCCAATTTTCAGAGAACACACTCATATACTCAGGTATGGATATATATATATATATATATATTACATGTACATGTTACCTCATAGTGTAGGGAACACGTGCATTGGATTAAGGGATATATATATATATATATGTATGTATGTATGTATGTATGAAGGTATGTACATGTGTATGGAGCAGTTCCAAGTGGTCGCTGATAAATCTATCAAATACCGAATGTTAAATTAGTTCTTCTTTGAGGTAGGGTCCCTTTCCTTGACCCTTTAATTTTAGTAATGTATTAATTAATTACTTAATGGACCATTCATAGTTTTTAATTAATGCACTTTTTTTAAGTTTAAAATATTCCTCGACAAAGTTAGTGAAATGCATAAAAGTGATATATGTTTTTTTTATAACAAAGTCATGTTTTTGTAATAAAACCCCTCCAATAGAGGCACATTGCCTTCAAGCTAAAAATTTAGAGATATAATTTTATGCTACATGCCTTATTACCTTGCTGTTTTCTTTATGCATGAGTTATAATTAACGAATGACATGTTTAGGTGCTTGAGCCCTTATAATGTAGCTGCCATGTCTCAATGAATTAAATGAAATGGTTGAGGTGAATGAAATGGTTAGAATGGATTAGGTAATTTGGTATCATACCTTAAAGGTAACAAACATGAACCCTTTGGAACTTATACCTTGAAATAAATTTATCATGTTTAGGAAAATTGAGTGAGAGTGATCTTTAGTAGGATGGCTCATACCAAATGGAATTCCTTGAATAAATATTTTAGCCATAATGAATTGTATAACATGTATTAAATTGTTTGGTTTGTTATATCATTTTCATTTTGGTCTTTTCTTATGGAAAAATCCATTTGGGGTGTTCACCTTGCCTCTTGGCCACCCCTTTGGGTGTGCCCATCCTAAATGGACTAAGATTCCTTTAGATAAAATGTGAAAAATTTCCATGGGTTGTGCGTCGCAACTTAGTAATGCCTTAAATTGAATAATGAGAAATGAATTATGAATTGGGACCCTCTTGATAATGCATAATCTTGAACATAATCTTTTATCCCACATGTGGTGCCTCCTACCTATGGAATACTTGAGGTTTATTTTAATTCAATATGCCTTACATACAAAGTTTCTCATTTCAAGTTACATGAGTACCTTGCCTATTAATGAACTCCTTATACCATGTTTGGTGCTCCTTGATTGAGCCTTTTTAAATGGTTTGGATGGATTGTGACACTTGGTCAATCTTGATAGCTTGAGATGATGAAATTTCATTGACGACATATTGGTAACAGGAACATTGATTCCACATGCCTTGTTAATAATTCCCTTATTATGCAAGTTTATTTATTTCTTATACCATTGATAGCATCTTGAACCATATTAAATTCCTTGTTATCCTTGAAAGATTGTGAAATTGAGTTACATGTGTTGACATGAAATTTTTTAAGGATTATGCCATGTGGTTTAAGCCTCAATCATTACTTTCTCTATGATATTTTCATCTCTTGTTGTTTTTAAATGAAATTTGGTTGGGGAGAGAACGTGGGTACCATATTAAGAACCCACAATTGGAATATCAGTATTTGATAGGTTAGAACACAATTCACTAGGGAAGTGATGTTTTAGGCTCACCATTAAAGGGATTCCTTGGGATTTTCTATTATACTATTGGGTGATACCAGTTCCCTAATGAGTGACCAAGGATAGACTCATTGGAAAGATGGATACGCCAAGACTCGGTTGATACTCGATCCCTTACATGCGACACCTGAGATGGACTCATAGTTAGAATACCATGAGCGATACTTGTACTTTTGAAAGGATTTCCTTATATGGGCTCAGTGGCATTGGATATTTTGAATGAATGTACTGTAGTGACACCTCAGGGACAAGCTCAGACTCCACCACTGAAATTGAAAATTTCTAATATAAATGTTTGAGATTCATAATTCTTTATTGTTATGTATTTTGATTGTACTTGCGATGTTTTCCTTACTTTACTAGCTTACTTAAGTGATGAAATGAGATTAATACCCCAAGTTAAAGAATAAACTTGAGGATATACCTTCCTTGGTTTCCAATATTACTATTAGACCTTGTTTATATATTCTTCCTTACTCAACTATACCTTTCATATTTCTATCTTGGGATGATGTAGGTGGTATGGTATGGGTGTCTGTTTAGGAACTCTGACCAAGTTGTTATTATTAATTGTTATCACTCTGCATTTATTTTATTTGACACACTTATTAATTTATATTACATTGTATGGATTGGGATAGACGACGTGGGTGCCTACCTACTGAGATTTATATCTCACACCCTAATCAGTTACCCTTGGTACCCGAGTAGACCTTATATTTGTAGGATCTAGGTTGTCTAATGTATTTCTTGTACCTGGGATGTTAGAGCAGAGGACTGAGCTAGAGACCATGATGCTCATAGGGATTGCCTTTGGGGCTTGGATATCTTTTATTTATTATTCTACTATATTGTAAATCATGTTTTATTTTATACTTATTTACATAATGTATCATTTCCATGTCATTCATTCATTTGCTGTATAAAATGGAATTGGACACTTTTATTTAATTGTTAATTATTATCTTCCGCTTCTTTTTCAATTGTTTATTACTATTTATGCTACTGTCTAATCTTGTTATGATTCTGGTATCTATTATGTATTGTTAATTATTGTAAATACTATGATCTATGAGGGAATAGTCTCCCTATGGACACACCCTAGGCCCTCGCTACTAGTCAGCAGCCTTTGGCATTCAGGAAGATGCGCTTGAGGTCATGTGACCCACCAGTACGACTGCCAGTTTAGTGGTAAGACAGGTCGGGATGTTTTATGTGGATTATGGGAATCCCACATAGAATGAGGAGGAGCATTAATCACCCCTTTATAAGGTGGGTTGGATACCTCTCCCATCATGAGGCCTTTTCATGGGGGATTCTTAAGGGCCATATCTCAGGGAATGAAAAACTGTATGGGCTAGGCCCCAAGCGTAAAATATCATGATTGTGGGCTGGACTGGGTCGATACATAGAACTCTATACAATTTGACATAAAATTACATGGATATGGTTTCTATAACAAACTCGGTTGAGTATTCATAACCATGACATAATATGTTAAGACACATGACTAAGAAAGAGATGAAGGTCCTAACTATAAAAGGAATGTTATCAGAGATAAATTCGATGGAGGTTGGCCTATTGAAGATTTTATCTTTAGAAAGAGAAAGAAATTTTCTTTTTTGAAAGGTATAAAAACACAAAAGGTTGGAAATTTGGACCCATTGCACACTAATATTTGGGGACCTACAATTGTAAATTCTCTTGTAGGGCCACTATATAATGTGATATTTATTGACGAATCGACAAGGAAAGTGTGAGTTTACTATCTAAAAAAGAAGGTTTATGTGTTTACCATATTTTATAAATGGAATACTTTGGTAGAGAATGAGTTATGATCAAAATTTAAATTCTTGAGGTATGAAATTAGAGGATAACATAACAACAAAGAGTTTAGGGAATTATTTTCTATGAATGGAATTTAGTGGGATAAGACCCATCTAAGTACACCACAAATAAATTGTGTGGTTGAAAGGATGAATAGGACTTTGGATAAATGTTATAGAAGTATCCGGTTTCACTCAAGGATACTCAATAATTTTTTGGTAGAGGAAGAAAATATATAATTATATATTATAAATATGATCCCATCTATGCTAATGGGAGAATAATTTACCAAAAACATCTGGTTAGGAAAAGATAGAAGACTTTGTAACAACTCTGTTTTAGCTTTGTATGAATTTGGAATATTTGAAGGAATATATTTGAAGCAATACGCGAAGTCAATGTAGGATTCAGGGCCTAGGGATCCTCAAAATTAGTATATTAAAAATAGTTAATATAATATATCACAAGTGCACAATTTTTATAAAATAATAGAATAACTCTCAAACAATGTCTTGGATGAAAAAACCAAGAACACCATTAAATCTAGAATTTAGGTTTTACCCTAGGTGTGACATAACTTCTATATGTGTCTGATGTTTGGTTTAAGAGCGGTCATGGGCAGATTAATAAATAAATAAACAAATTTATTATTTTATTATTTATTACATGGACAAAAACATATTCCTCTATATTTAGACCATGTTATGGAAAATTCCCTAGGGTTTTACATCTAACCCTAGAAGGAATGGGAGGATGGAGATCTCGGGTGGAGAGTATGTTAGTGAATAATCACGAGATCGAGGATCAACCATCATGAGGATCGTCATCAATAAAGGAAATCTTGGATCTCGCAAACTAAAACGATGTAGAAATGTTCTTCAGTATCGGTCGATCTAAACTCGAGGTAGGGAATTTGATTTTTTTGGTTTTATCCTCATTTATGGGTTGAGACGAACATGAATTAATCTTTTCCAAATTAATTTTTGGATCCATATTTGTTGGTTTATCCAATGTCTTCTTTCTCTTATTAGATCCAAGAATTTGAGATTTAATATTTGTTGATGTTGTTGTTTTGATTATCCATATCATTCTTCGATTTCTTCAATGATAACCAAATGAACACATTCATCAATTGAAACTAACTTTGTGTTATGTGCCCTTCCCCCTCTATTCTTGATATTCTTCATCAGTAATTAATTTTTTGGTGATTAGATAATTCTTAGGTGGACCAATCATTGTGAATTTATTCTTTGGCATAATGGATCATGATCACGGGTTCAATTTTGGGTTTTGGAGACATGAAAGAGGTGTGGTAATGAAAATGGGAATCTGATGATAGATTGAGTAATGGTGGATCTCTGATACGGATTGAGGAGGTATCTCCAGAGCAGTAGGGATTTCTGAGAAACAGGTGGTAAAAATCTGGCCAATAGAATGATGGTGTTCTGGTGATGTTACAAATAGTGTTGTTCCCATGAGACGAACCACATGGATCTTCGAGATGGTGCTGAAGATATTAGGTACCGGGATGGGCAATGGAAGACTATGGGATGGGAATTTAAAAGTGTTCACATCACCATAGAGACATAACAATGTCGAATCTAGTGATCTTATCCCGATATGGTCTGAGGACCACATGTGGATTGACAGAGCACAAAAATAAATCGAACATGTACTTTTTCCATATCTGACATGTGCAAGTCTGTCATGGCATTCTGGTGACCATTTTTTGAAGACTCTGATGTCGAATCCCTCTAGATCGTCCACACATTCCTCTTGAATCTTCTCACACATCATTCGTTGGAATCCGAGTGCTAGCGCAGTACTCGAACGAGCTCTTTGATTCAATGGTGATCACTGCAAGGAAGGAGTCTTCGATCCAAAGAAGGAAAAACCTGAAGAACTTTTTTTCTTGAGATAATATCTTTCTAGAATCCAGGAGGAGAGATAATCTCTCAATTTTAACACATTAACAGTTACATGGGGAGAGCCTCTCTATTACTTATATAGGGGATATCTAAAATACCCAGTATGGGTTCCCAGCCCCCGTGTAATAGATATTCACTTTATAAGTATTATAAATATTTATTAATTTAAAATTAGATTTTTCCATAAATAATATTTATAATTTTATCACTAATTGAAATATATATTAAATATATATTGTGTGATAAACTTGAGTCTATAACTCAAATCACTTCTCCTGAAAATATTAAACAAACCCTGGATATTTAAATCTATGTGAATAATATTTCATCTTTGTATTTACCTAATCACTTGCAAATACATGTTATAAATAAATTCAACAAATTATTCCATAGTTAAATAATTAAATAATTTATTTATTATTTGGTGATCCATAGAACTTGGATAAAACTTGTACCCCTTGGCAAGGCCCACCAAGTTCTATATTCCTATTCCACAGAATAGGTCATATTTTTAAAGCACTATAGTGTGTGATCCTCTAGGCCCTTATCTCAATAGTAGTGAATAATATTCACCAAACAGGAGAGGGGTCTATCAACCCATCGAGTCCCCTATAGATTTAAGTTAAATTCAAAGAAATTACTACCTTCCTATGAACATGGTCTGTGTAATATAATCTCTTCATCATCAATATCTCAATAATGTAGAATGCACACTAGTTTCATCATCATTTATCTTGATTTATTTTATTTTTTTATATGTCCGGATGGTCTTACCTTCCAATAACATGGCCATGGATTTAATGAAGGTTCAACCATCCTAATAAACTAGGCCCGAGATATCTCTTCAAAAACTCAGAAGTGACAAATCCTATCTTGATCATTCAATCAATGCCATGTCACCAATGACGTACCCAACAGAAACTACCTCACAACGACTTTATCACCATGTTTTTCACCTTACATAAAAGTACACAATTAAATGACATACATTTATAATGATCTCAAGTCTAAAGACCATTACACGTGTCTTTAAATTGGAATAACCAATGAAACCTGAAACATGTGGTGTTCATATTATGCGGGTCAGTCCTCATTATCTCAATAACTAGAGATCATCAAGTGAGAACTTCATGAGAAGAAGTATCAATGATTATGATCCCCCAACACCTGATGGTCACACATCATCCATGTCCTTTCAGAATGATGTAACTAGACCATAGGACATTACATTATGATTACTATCATGGAATCTTAGCGTTCAAATTATATCCTGGGATCTACTATAACCCTTTGATATGACATGTAATCTAAGGAAATTTACATAAAAAAAGTGGATGCATAAGTATCTACAATATTATGGAAAGTTAATCACATGTATATATAATAAACTGCATACATGTAGTGGTAATACAATTACAACACAAGTTGGGTCTAGGGAACCCACTTTCAACACTCCCACTTGTACTAGATTCAAATACTAATAGGTTTCAATCCACTAGCTCTCACATGAGAATCATGCTTCTGCTGAGAAATTTCTTTAGTCAGAGGGTCTGCCATGTTGTCCTCTATGGATAATCTTCTAACTGAAACTTTAACTCTTTGAGTAAAATCCCTCAAGAGATGAAACTTATGAAGAAACTGCTTTGTCCTTTGGTGAGACTTTGGATCCTTGGAAAGCACCACTGTAGCAGTATTATTACAATATACTAGAATATGGTCTTCACTTATAGGAACAACACCAATTTATGAGATAAATCTACATATCTAGACTACTTCCTTTGCTGCATCAGAAGCTGCAATATATTCGGACTCTTTTGTAGATCCAAAAACCACATCTTGCTTCGAGTTTCTCAATCTCATTGCACCACCTTTCAGGAAAAAGATGCAGCCTGACTACAATTTCATATCATCATGATTTATCTAGAAACTAGCATCAATGTATCCTCTCACTACTAGTTCCTCATCTCCTCTATACACTAGTAATATATCCTTAGTTCGACTCAAGTACTTTAGGATATTTTTAACAGCTACCCAATACCGCTCTCCTAGATTAGCTTGATATCTACCCACCATGATTAAATAAAAGGAAACATCAAAACTAGTACATAGCATGGTATACATGATAGAACCCACTACCAAGGCACAAGGTATTCTACTCATTCTGTCAATATCCTCCTATGTTTATGGACACATTTTCTTGGAGAGATTTATACCATGTGACATAGGCAACAATCCTCTCTTGGATTATTCCATATTGTACCTTTTGAGTACCTTGTCAATATATGTACTTTGACTTAGCCCAAGAATCCTTTGAGATCTATCTCAATAGATATTGATCCCCAGAATGTAGGCAAAATCACCTAAGTATTTCATAGAGAAGCATTCATTTAACCAAGTCTTAACTGACTTTAAGACTTACACCCCATTTCCCATAATTAATATGTCATCAACATATAACACTAGTAAAATGATGTCATTTCCTTCAACATTTTTATAGACACAAGGCTCACTTTCATTTTTGAAAATACGAAATTCTCTTATGGCCTCATCAAAATGAACATTCCGTGACCATGATGCATGATTCAACCCATAAATGGATCTCGACAGCTTACATACTTTATTATAATTCTTTGACTTGAAAAACACTTTTCAGGTTGAGTCATATAGATGTATTCAACCAACTTCCCATTTAGAAAAGAAATTTTGACATCCATTTTCCAACTTTCATAATCATGAAAGGATTTTATTTCAAGAAAAATTCTGATAGATTTAAGCATTTCTAATGGTGAGAAGGTTTCATCACAGTCAATGCCTTGAAGTTTCCTAAAACCCTTTGCAACTAGTCTTCCTTTAAAGGTACTAACCTCACCATTCATGTCCAACTTCTTTTTGAATACCCATTTGCATCCCAAGGTATTTACATCAGCTGGAGGGTCTACCAAAATCCAATCTTGATTTTGGTAAATGGACTCCATCTTAGAATTCATGGCTTCTTGACATTTAACATATTTTTTTCCTTCTACCACTTCCTTGTAGGTTAGAGGTTCATCATTCTCAAGGACTATTGTGTCACCTGACCAGGTGAAAATAAAACCATAACATTCTGGATCTTTAACCTCTCATGTAGACCTACGTAGTATTTGAGTCTCAGTAACAACTCCTTCTTCCAATTTCTCTTGTGAAGATTGTTCCTCTACCAACTCTTGTGCATCTAGATCATTAACTTCATCAAAGTCAATCTTTCTCCCACTATTTCCAATAGAAATGCATTCCCTTTCTAGAAATATGGCGTATATTTCAACAACAATTTTTTATCTAAATGATTATATAGGTAATATCCTTTGGTTTCTTTAGGATAACCTGTAAAGATAAACTTCATGATTATGGATGCTAATTTTCCACTTGGTAAAATATTTAAAAATGACTCACACCCCCATAAACATATGTGTGTCATACTGGGTTTCTTTCCATACAACAAATCATATGTAATCCCATCTTCAACTTTAGTTGGTAATCGGTTAAGGGTATTTACTGCTGTCTATAAAGCATATCCCCAAAAGGATAATAGAAGAGTTGCATGACTCATCATTGATATTACCATGTGAAGAAAGGTTCTATTCCTCCTTTCACTAACACCATACCATTATGGTGTATAAGGAGGAGTGAGTTGGGATACTATCCCACACTCCTTTAAGTGATCAATGAAATCTTGTTTAAGATATTCTCCACCTCGGTCTAAGAAGAGTTCTTTTATCTTCTTACCATGTTGGTTTTCTACTTCATTTTGGTATTCCTTAAATATCTGAAAGGAATCATACTTATACCAAATTAAGTAGATATATCCATACCTGCTATAGTCATCGATAAAAGTAATGAAGTATGAAAAACTAACCCTTGATTCTACTGGAAATAGACCACAAATATCAGTGTGTATTAATTCCAGTACCGCATTGGCTCTTTATCCCATTACAGAGAAAGGTGGTTTGGTCATTTTTCCTTGTAAACAAGATTAACATACATCTAAGGGTTCTAAATATACCGATTCTAAAAACCCTTCTTGATGTAATCTTCGTAATCTCTTCTCGTTTACATGACCAAGATTGAAGTGCCATAGGCAGGTGGTATATGAGTCATGT
This sequence comes from Viscum album, assembly GCA_963277665.1. Classification (NCBI taxonomy): domain Eukaryota; kingdom Viridiplantae; phylum Streptophyta; class Magnoliopsida; order Santalales; family Viscaceae; genus Viscum; species Viscum album. The sequence goes on from OY728125.1 coordinate 282,492,224, forward strand.
TGGTTGTTTTTGTCATTGATTTTCATTACGGGGTTTTCAATTTCCAACATGTATAAACCATTACTAAGATTTTCCATACCATGACATATATTATACCTATAAAAGAGACAAAATTTATTTCAAAACATGAAATAAAATTCCAATAGTATCTAAACTCTACACATAGATAGTGTTCCTGGTTACAGAAGGTATATAATAGAACTTTTTTAAAACTAGAATCAAAACACTTGGAAAGGTTAAGTGATAGTCTCCCACTACCAAGGATATCAAACATGCACTATTTACAGCTTAGAGATCTACTTCACCTTTTTCAATCTTCTTGAACCTACTTTGTTCTTGTATATAAATTCAAATGTGTGAGACACATGTTGTATCCAATAACCAACTTGTAGATAAAGATAGATTTCATTAAAGAAAAAAATTCCTGAAGTAGAAGCATTAGTTTGATTCCTTTTCCCATATCAACAATTCTTATTCCAGTGGACTTTCTTTCCACATCCAAAGTAGAAAACTTCTTTCTCATTACTTTGCCTATGAATCTTTGGCTTCTTTGTTGGACAATGCATTGGTGTCATTGTCCTTTACTTGGACTTCGACCACTTTTCCCTGCCTTTGTTTTTCTTGTTCACCATAAGGATATATGAATTGGTATTTTTTAGATCCTTGTAAGCTTGGTGAACTAAATCCAAAAGGTCTCGAAGAAATGTTTTCATATCATTCATGTTATACTTGAAAATAAAAGTCAAGAAGATTGGTGGTAAAGAGGAAAGAATGAGATCCACTGCTAGTTCTTGGTTCAATTTGAACCCAAGGGCTTCAAGCCTCTCAATATACCCAATCATCTTAAGTACATGAGGACCAGATTGGTTACATTCTACTAGCCTTTACTTATAATGGTAACTTGACATATCATACCTTTCTTCCCTGGCCCTCTCCTAATATAATTCTTGGAGATGTGAAAGAATCTCGTAGGTGTCCTCATCCTGATGCATTTTTTGAAATTTGATGGACATGGATGGAAACATGATGCATTGAACATAAATTTCATAGTCTATATGATTTATCTATTTATCTTTTTCCACCTTACTTGATCCTTGTGGAGGCTTAGCAGGAACTGGGGATTCTAGCACATATAAATTCCATTCCTGGTGTAGTACTATGAGTAAGCGCCTGTACCACTCCTGAAGGTTATTGCTGGTTAGGATATTTTCTTTATCCGAAATTGATATCAATGATAAAGTACTTGTGGTGTTGGTGATTTCCATTTTAAATATACATTAGATAAACATTTAGTAGTTAGTACTTTTTTTGATTACCTTTTGACATTTATAATTAATAAACTATTATATCATTTTAATGTCTCCCACTATTTTTGTGAACCTTAATATCCCTCAATATTAGATTTGGAATACTCCATCGCTTTATTACTCTAGTGGAAAGGATCCTCAAAACCTCCCTCATAGTCTACAAGTTATGGCTACGCCACTAATTGGAGGGTTTCAAGGTAGGCACTAGGCTGGACAACCACTTGACTCATGGTTCCTTGTATTGTTGAGTAAAGTACCAGCTTTTGGAATCCAAAATTGATTCCCTCAACATCTTTCCTCTAAAGTGATAGAAAGTTATCTATGGCTAATCCTTGACCAATCACATCAGTTAATTCGACATAGTTCCCTCATGAAAATGCCTTGGTAGTAAGAGGCACTCTCAACTATGGCTGATGAGCACCCCAAACACCCGGTGTTGTTTAGATGTGAGAAATGGAAGGCTTTTGGACTTAATATATAGATTTGATGGATTTTTATATTTATCGATGAAGACAATCCTTTTCTATTTATATGTTCAAACTATAATGTCGCGCTCACAACTAAACATGCAAATAGAATATATTCATCACTTATTTATGCATTTTTTATCTTGTTTACTATTCTATGTGATCAAGCAATAATCATTAATTCACATAAAATAATAAACAATGTATAAAGTTAAATCATGAAATATGACTGGTCTTTATCATTCTGTTACGATCGATCCATAAATGGATCAATCTTGACCTAGGGACATCCATACCTAAGTCGACACTTGACTCATGTCACAACTATCCCTAGTGCAATGCGCTCAGCTCCTGTCTGGATTACCGCCTTGACCAGGAAGGGTCTGCGTCTCCAATAATCACTAATTAATTAAAAATATAATCGCGCATAGGTGAGGGGGTCTAGGGGTACAAAATACAACTTGTACATTGGACACGTAGGCCCTTATACATATTTGAATTAAAAGAAGATTCACAGACCATCATTTATCTAATTAATTATTATAATCATCACATTAATTGAATAAATAATTAAATAAATAAGCCAAACATGCATGGTAAAGTCACTTTCTTAAGAACAGTCAATATAAATAAAGTGTAATAAAAAATTAAACTACAATTAAATTTAAATAGTACGAGGCTGCTCTAACAAATTGAATGAATTCAAATAAATTCAATTAATTTATTTTATCAGTTCCATTTGTTTAATTTAATTTTAATATAAAAAATTAAATAAAACCATTAATTTAATTTTAATTCTAAAATTAAATTAAACTATTAATTTAATTTTAATTCTAATTAAATTAATGTTTTAGATTAAATTGAACTTAAACCCCAATACAATTCTAATTAATTTAATTTTAAAAACTAAATTAATTAAAACCAATTAGTGGGGTTACCTCTAGCTAATAAGGAGTCGGGAAGGACTGCGAAGCTCTGAGAAGGTGTCTAGGCATGGTCAAATCATGGTGTGACTGCGGCGTGGCCATGACATTACCATGAAATTACCACAGCGACACTATGACATGACCGTGCATGACCACTGTAACATCCCAGGTAAAAAAATAATATCACATTTTCATATTTATTAATATTTGTGAAAAAAATATTAATATAAATTTAAAGGGTATGCTATGTTCGATGGTGTACCCAATACGCAACAACGAGTTTCTTTGAAATCTTACGTTGCACACTAATAATATAATAATATTATTTAAAATGGTAGTAAACGCCTAGTCGTTGTAATGGCAAGAGTGAATAGAACTAACTAAAAAAATGATTATATATGTTTGTTAAATATTTTAACAATTACCCAATAAATGATAGTGGCTTAAGATGCAAATGAAACCAATTTTAAGCATAAATATTCTAATATTCTTTAAAAGGTCGATTAACCCCCTTTTGATGGAAAAACCTTTTTAAATATACTTTTTTGTCAATTTTATATGTTATATTTGAAAAAATAAAATCCTTATTTATAATCAAGACATCAAAATTTACTTTGTGTAAATTTTTGGCATTTTTCCGATAAAGTTCATTTTTTAATGAATAGTGAAAATGCTTTATTTTAATTCAAAACCTCCTTTTAATCTAATTTATTTATATTGTTATATTATCTTTTTAATTGTTTTTAAATTTTATTTAAAATATATTTTTACCATTTAATCCAATGGTGGTCATTGGAATTAATTTCACTTTGAAATTGGACATAAACAAGTGTCAATCTTTTGAAAGATATTGTTTCTTAAAAACACGCTATTTGTTTTCACAACATTAATTAATTATAAAATTAATTAATGCAAATTTTATGTTTTTAATTTGGTAAAATTGACATCATTTTTGAATTTGGAATATAAAATTTACTTTGGATAAATTTTTGGTATTTTTTTCTAACAAAATGATCATTTTTAATGAATAGTGAAAAATACTACATTTTACTTCAAAACTAATTTTTCATCTAATTTAATTATATAGTTAGATTATCCTTTTAATTGGTTTTAAAGTATAATTGAATTATTTTTTTATCACTTAATACAATTTTGGTCATTAGAAGTAATTTCACTTTTCAATTGGATGTAAAAACAAGTTAATCTTTTGATAAATTTTACTTCTTAAAAACTGGTCTTTGGTTTTGACAATGAGAATTATTTTTAAATTAATTATTCCAATTTCTGTGTTTAGAATTTGGTAAAATGGATTCCATATTTGGAATCATAAGGTCAAAATTATGTAATTAAGACTATTTTGTTTTTGGACATTATGAATAGTAACGACGATAATTATCTTTAATTATCGTGATTACTTAGTAATCGGGTAGTTAAGGGTAATAAAATAGTATCATAATAATATAAAATGACCCCAAAATGTATCAAAATACTCTTTTTTGAGTCATGTACGACCATGAAAATCTTTTTACCAAACTTGAGGGCCCATGGAGTCACATGGGTGTGATAGTGACATTTATGACATTATTTTTTAAAAAAGAGGAGAAATATAACAACAGTTTGTATATCCTAAGTAATTTTTTTTTTAATTTTGTTTAAATAAATGATCTATTAGACTATAAATAGTCATTGGAAATCTGAAAATATTTCTTACATCATGGTATTTTTTTTATAATTTTTAGACTTTAAATAAATAAATTTATTTATGACACCTTGATGATGCAGCGATTACCTCATTAATGAATGATTTAAATAAAATGAAAAGATAAGGTAAAATATAAGACTTAAACTTGATGAAAACCTATTTTATGGGTGTATTTTGAAACCTTATCACCTTATCCTCAAAATATATCATTGTGGGACCTCTAAAATCCTAAAATCATTTTATAATAAAGTAACATTTCAAGACTTTCCAAAAGTGACCCTCCTCCCTCTTAAAAAAAGGCCCCCACCTCTACCCCCTTACCCACAACTCTCAAGCCCTTGGATTTTCCAACCTCTAATAATATTATCTATCCAAATACCTCTCTTACTCCTAGAAGCCTCACTTTGGGCAGAAGTCTTTCTAAGGAAGCCTTTGGGTCAAATCAAAAAGTGTTACCAGATTTAGAGGTAATGTCTTCTCTCGAGTTTCTTTATTTTATTTTCCTTCTTCACTCAACACTATATTCCTATTATTTTATCACATAATAAAAATAGTATCCTCAATATACTAGGATTTTGTTATGATAAAGTATTCTACCTACACTTACACACACCTCCGTCTAATGGTTGAAGAACATACTGTTTTTGTGGGTGGCGAATTACTGCCTCACGAAACTATGATTGTTCAATCTTATTTTAACACCTCTCATGGTGGCCATTATTATGTAACTATATTTATATATGATATATATTATATTTATTTCCTCTATATACTTCTGTATTTTATATTTAAAACAAACCTTTATGCTTTGCATGTTGTGCAAATGCGATAATTTCATATCAGGAAGTGTGGACAACCACCCCCTCAAGTGATGTGACTCGTTCATTCCATACATGGAATGTATAAATAATAGAATAAATTAACTTATGTGACCTATATAACTTATATATTATATTGGAATTATAATTCATCTATGTATCATTTAGTTTTTAAAGTACATTAATATGACAAAAAAGGAAAGTAGCGTTCATGCCTACGTACGGCCTACCGTCTCCATGAAATGTACATTAAATTTCTTATCTCCAAACATTATGGAATATTATTAAATACATATATACCAGATATATATGATATTTAAATAATGAACACCATTCTTTAGATGATTTACTTATAACTACATAGTCAAATCTTTTCAAACAAGTTCATTTTTGACTCATGTTCCAAACATCGACAAAACATATGATATGAACTCACATAATTAACAAATTATTATAAGATGATAATATGTGATATGAATTGAATAATGAAATTTAAAGTATGTTCTTAAGAAATTATAAATTGACCATATTTTAGTATTCAGGAATATAAATAATGAACGAGAACAAGTCGAACTTTAGGTAATGGATTTCTTATCTCGCATTTAATTCCGTGAGATTTCCATTGTTCACCACTTATTTATTGCATGTGGTGTATTGTGCACTGAAATTTGATATATATATTATCATGATTATATCTATATTCATGGTATTCTGTGATTTATTTGTTTCTTATTATATTTTGGTCATACAACTCGATTTATTACAACGAGGTATGGGATTTTTATCTCACTTTTTATTCCTGTGAGATTCATGCTATATTTGCCACTATTTACTTTTGTGTGGTGTATGTACTGACCATTATTTTATTCTTTGTGTAATATAATTTAATTTATGGGAATTTACATCTTCATTTTATGATCCTTCTTTCATGGGGTGTACGTTTCGAAAGTTACCGAAATCGGTAAGGGAACCTTTCACCCTTCTCTTTTTAAAAGGCTTATTTTTGGTAGGTCTTTTAATTTACATCTTATTATGTTGGGATATGTTCTTAAATATCCTTATTTCAGTAAATTTTATGTCCAAGTGATGAGATACCCTTTTTATATCTCATCAACTCATTTTTTGAATTTTAATGTGACGCCGTTAGGCTATCAATTTTCTGTAAGGGAACTTCTTAACCCAATTTCAATTCATTGGGTTAAACTTCTACTTCTTGATTATGTTTTTCTATGAATATGTGTGGATGAACTCTGATTGTTTTACACTTAATATCCAATTATATTTTATGTATTTATATTTTTCACATAAAATTATTTAATTGATTTATCCTTAATATAGGGATACTGTCTTTGTACGGGACTTCATCTCAATCTCCTTTCATTGAGGCATATTTTGATTTCTACACGACTTTCTTTTATACGGTTCATAAAACCCTTTTTACTTTTCATTTCATTCAAAGGGAATCTTTTATCTATGAAGAATTTTACTAAATGAAAAAAAGGAATGTTTCTTTATTAACATAAGCGGTGACAATGACCTTTTCCGCCATTGCGAGTATTATTTGATCTATGGCTTCCTTAACAAGCCGTAATGTTTTAAAAAGAAAAATAAATACCATATACTCTTTTTAAATATTTTGGTATTAAAAAATGGTTTTTAGAAAAGATTTATTATTTCAATATCTAAAAATTTTATATTGTTATTGCAATATGGGAATGTTATCTTTCCTTTATGCATAAGTTATGTGTTATGATTATGTTATGGTTCTTGGCCATTTTTATGTATATGGGTGGTTCTGTGATAAACCTAGGGTGGGTGAGCCCGAGATGGCTCTCCAATGTATTGGGTAACGTGACATAGGTAAATGTTAATGTTTCTCCTAATAGATTTAGGGAATATACTGTGATGGGTATCCCAAATGTGACTCCGTATGTAGCTGTGATAGCTACAATGTAAGTTTATTATGTATGCCTTAAGTTACCTTTATGATTTGTGATTACAATGTGTTATTCATAAATGTTACAATTTCAGAATGTATGATTGAAAATTATGGTTTCATTTACTTGTATTTATTGATGGGTTAATGTTTCCTTTCATTATGTTATAACCCTTACTCGTATTTTTATGCTCATCCCAGGTTTTTGAAATGTTTTACACAGGACTTAAAGATGAATAGGGTCAAGGATGAGATCAAGGTAAGACATGCTGTCTAAAACATGGAATTAGTCATGTTTCTTTTTTTAGAGTTTTTATTTTATGAAAAAATGTAAACTGAGTAGAAGTTTCTACTTTATAATCTTTTGAGATGTAATAGTTATGTTCTAATTCTCCAAAACTCTAAACCTGAAAATATCCTCAATGTGAATTATTCATTTAACTCAATATTATGTAATATTTTAAGGCCAAGTACTTATAGTTGGTATCATAGGTTGGTTTATATAACTTTAGAGGTTAGGGTATTCTTTAAGCATAAGTGACATTACCATAATGGTTAGGATTTCAGAAAGAGTCATAGTTTTTTTAGATAAAGTGAATGAGTTTAAGATAACATGAATAATTATATCTTAGTATTATGTGATTATTTTACTGATATACTCACACTGAACTTTTTGCTTTTAGTAAATTGCTAGATCTAGCAGGCACCAAAGTAACAGTGGATGTGAAGAAAACTGTGACAGTTTTCTGAACGAGCAACTGAATGATATGGGAGCTGTAATGATAACTCTTGTGGTTATTCTCAACCATCTATCTAGAGTCATGATTGACCACCTGAACCCTAATGATTTTTATACGACAACATATATGCGAGAAAAAAATCCCTATGGAAGTTCAGTGTAACACCCCAAGCTTCTATGGTACGCTTCTCTTTGAATAATGCGATAGCGTGTGTTATACGCAACATCGAGTTCTAACACACCACAACCAATCAAACTAGCCGTTATGAATAGTAATACCTACTTTTTGAAATTATATATATTTTATATTTCAAAATGGACTTCATTTTTGGTTTCGGAATATCGAAATTATCCTAAGATGATTTTTTGGTATTTTTCTGAGAACTTCCAATTTTTATGAATAGTGAAAAATAATTAAAATAACTTTTTTAATAAAAATAATTTATAGTGATAAATTATATTATTGAGTGGTTTTAAAGTATAATTAGAATATATTTTTACCATTTTATCCAATGGTGTTCATTAGAATTAATTTCAATTTAAAATTGGACCTAAACAATTGTCAATCTTTTGGTATATATTGTTTCTTAAAAACACGCTATTTGTTGTGACAATGAGAATTAATTATAAAATTAATTAATGCAACTTATATGTTTGGAATTTTTTAAAATAGACAACATTTTTGAATTTAGAATATCAATTATATCTTAGGGTGAAATTTTGGCATTGTTCTGAAAAACTTCAATTTTTGATGAATAGTGAAACTACTAAGTGGTAGTTAAAAAAACAGAATTTTTCATAAAACATAATTTTACCGCTTCTGTGAATGGAATTTTGAAAATCCGAGAGACAAATTTAATATCAATAAGTGAAATGTGGTTCAATGAGATGAAAATAATTTTTGGTGAATAGTAACTTTTTACTTTTATTTACCACGGTTAAAATTAAATAGGGTAATTAAGGGTAAAAATGATATTAATATTACCCTAACACATGTACTAATTCTATTGGACAAGTGTATCTCGACAAAAAACAACCTTAGGAATAAAATATTATCATTTAGGTCCACTTGGATTAGATTAGGACATTTATTATTATTTAATTCAAAGAGGAGTTAAAAGATTTAAAATCAAAGTTTATTTACTAAAACATTTTTAATAAAGGGTTATACATAAGAGAAATTAGATTGTAAATATTAATTAGAAATATAAAAAGATTTAATACATATGAATAGTTTATTTATAATTTTTAAATATTAAATAATTTAATTTATTTATGACACAATGATGATGCAGTAATTATCTAATTAAAGAAAAATTAGAATAATTGATATTATAAATACCCAAATAAATATAATATGAGACTTTTTAGGAATTAAAATAATTTTCTAGGTTAATATGACATGTTAGGATTACTTCAATTAACGCTTTTCTAAGTAATCATTCTGTTATGAGTTTTACAAAAATCAATTATTGAATAGTGTTAAAATTGACATAAAAGAGTTTTTAAAACAAATATTATATTATTAATTGATTTTAAATTCCTAAAAATCTAAGGTTCGGACAAGATACTTATATCATGATATGTTCATCATTAATGGACCACTTGGGGGTCTCTTGGATGTATATGGTAAGTTTATTAACCATATAATATAAAAATACAAAGAGACATTGTAAAAGTGAAACTAATTTTCTTAGAGTTAATACTTAAAGATAAGGTTAATATAATGACCCAAACCTGTCTAAATTATATTGGTTGAGTGTTTTTAGACCTCTCCCCACCTTAAATTTTAAATAATCAACTTTGGAGCCATTAGAAACCGAATATGAATTTATTATAAATTAATATTTCTAGTTTTTCCAAAGGTTCCCCTCACCCCTCTTATAAAAGGGCACTCCTCATTCTCATTTCTTCACACCTTCAAAGCCTATTGGTTCAGCCAACCTCCACCCAAATACTCTCCAAACTTCCCTAAATACAACCTAGAGGCCTTAGTTTTATCAGAAAGCCAACATAAGGATCCCTTTTGATCAAATCAAAAGGAAGAACCTGAAGAAGAGGTAACGATTTCACCACCCTTTTCCAAGTTCCTTTCTTCTTCCACTTCTTCTTCCTTTGTTATTACCATTCTAAAATAATAACTCCAGTATCATATATATACTATGATGTTATTATAAATATGGTACAACCATAGTCAGTATTCTATCCAGCCTTTGAATAACATGTCACCATACGTGCGTACGTACGGCTTACCATCTCCACGTCATGGTAGAATTGTTATTCAATATATTATTATTTGGATGGGTATAATAATGATGTGTAACTCATGTAAATAATAAATATAACATGTTAATGATTCTGTATATATGATATACCATCCATTTATACATTATTTTAATATCAAAAGTATGATATTGTCGCTCGTGCGTATGTATGGACTACCGTCTCCACGAACGCGATGAGATTCATTCTCCATCGTATCCATTCAAGTATAATTATCATTTGATGATTTAAAAATAATGTTTAAGGACTTGATACCATTTTTATATGAATAATATACATCCTATCCATGAAAAACATGGCTTATGTAACAAAACATATAAAATAAAACAAGTAAGTTAAAACCCGAAACGACGATAATACTATGATATTATTAACAAAGAAATGTTATAAGATCATATATGACATCATATGAATGTATATGATTCTTGTATAATTTAATAACAATTATTTCACTATTATATATGAGGTTAACCTACCCCCATCCAAGGAAAAGTACAAGGTAAGGGTTATTTCACAATCTCTTCATTATCCGAGGTTGTTTATACGTAATAATCTACTGGGATCTCTTTATCATCCACATCCATGTTTCTTAAAAATGTTTTTCAAAACATTTTTACTATTTAAAAGAATATGGGTTAAAGTCATTTATACCCTTGTTTGAATTTTTATAATATTTTTTAAAGGAATATTTCCGTCGTTTTCCAAACAAGGTGCTTTTAACCTTTTCGACAGAATTAAGGTAAGAATGTTTTTTTAACTTATACGGCGGGTGCGGATATTTTCCGCTGTTATAAAATCGTTGAAGCTACCCTTACATTCTTATAAGAATATTTTCAAAGAAAATGTTTTATTAAATAATTTCAAAATAGAAAGAGATATTTCTCTAAAAAGAGTTTTGATTTCATCTATGTCAACATCCTTTGATGGATTTTACGCTTATTTGAAGTTGATTTATTATGATACAAAACTTCTATATTGTATTGAAGGTTTTGTGATATGTTTGACTGTGGATGTTCTATTTTTATATCGTTCATATTTTATGGTGAAAGTATTGACATTTCGTATGCTAGTGTTAATACGAATTTTTATGTTATGTTTAATCCTTTTCATATGGGAATGCATTGGACTTAATATTTGACGGGTGGAGCCCGCTATAGCTCCTCGATGCATCGGTAGGTCTCATGAGACAAACTAGTGTCTTGGCACAAGGCCTTGGCAAAATCTTATTTGTAGTCTTGGCACGAGGCCTTGGATATGTGGTTATGATAGTCTGGCATTATGCATTCCATCATTATGAAAGTGGTAATTGATATTGCATGTGATTATTCGATTAGTAGAATATCCATGTGAATAAGTAAATGGCATTATTTCATTTTACTTTGGCCATACTATGTTGAAGTTAAAGTTTAAAAGGCTTTTGTTTTAGTTATACATTGCCTTAAATGTTTATTCTTATTTATGAAAGTTTCCGCTATATTGTTATCCTTACTGGGCATTTGAGCTCACCCCTTTTCTATGTTTTATTTTTTCCCAGGAAGTGAAGAAGTAAATTTTGAATGACCTGCAGGGATATTATGTGGGGATATGAGTGTGGAATATGGAGACAATATGTTGTTGTAGTAGTTTTTACCTTTATGATGTAATGTAATACTTATGAATATATTTAGTGTTTCCAAGGCTACTAAACCAATCGGTCTTTTGAGATTTGATCTTTCTTTTAATAATGCCAATGTTATGTAATAATGCACCGACTCTGGGTAACTAGGGTCGGGGCGTTATAGTTGGTATCAGAGGAAGTTTAGTACAAACCTTGGAAGCTAGATTTAGATAAACTCTGATTAGAGCACGTAGACCTAAGATGAACTTTGAGGATTAGTATAGAAGAACTTCCTAGAATTTTGGTATTGTAGAGATTTTGTGAGTTTTCTGAGAAATACATCCCTGTCTGGATACGAGCAGGTAGAGGCGGCCCTGGCACAGATGTACCTAGGGGTAAAACCCAAAAACACTGCTTTGAGCTAGACTCGAACGGGAACTGGTGCACGACAACGGGCCTTGCTGCACTCTTGGTTACGAAAATCCCAGGGGATATGCTTAGGATAATTCTCATTTTCTTTACAAACCATTATAAAGGGTTTATGAGTATATACTTCCTCAAAGAACACATTTTTATGATTATGGATTACATCCATAAATAGTTCAATTTATGTTAAGTGTTTTATAAGTATGGTATTATGTATTTTGATTCATAAACTGATCTAGTTTATGCCATCATTTAGAAATGGTGCCTAGTGGAAGAAATGGAAACCGTATCAATGCACGCACTCCATGTAGGGATTGACCTCCTGCTCAAGATAATTATAGTGGAGCTGGTGATGCAAATGGTGCCGATCAGCTAATCACCATACTAGGACAACTCACCCAGGTTATAAATAATAACCTTACCCGTATGGAGCACCCTAATCCGCAGCATGGAGGATCAATGTTAGATCGATTCATGAGGCAACAACCACCAACGTTCAATGGGAGTACAAATCCCTTAGTAGCTGAGCAATGGATATTTTCCCTAGAGAAAATATTTCAGGCTTTGGGGAGTAGTGAAAGGGAAAAAGTTATCATGGCAGTTTACCACCTCACTGGAGATGCTGATCAATGGTGGTCATTGATTAAAAATACGAAGGAATATGATGAAGTATCAAATATGGAATGGAGGGAGTTCAAAGATGTGTTTTTAAAAAAATACTTTCCTCGTGACCACCAAGCAGATATGGAAAGGCAGTTTCTGAGTCTGAGACAAAAGGAGGATGAGAATGTCGCAAAGTATGAGGCTAACTTTACAAGGTTAGAAAGGTATGATGGAGACTATATACGTAACCCAAGAAGTAATATTGATCGTTTCTTTGATGGGTTAAAACCATTTCTTCATCTAGCATTAGTATCACAATCCTTCTCGTCGTACGAAGACATTGTCTCATGTGCTATTAAGACCGAAAAGGAATTCTCTAAGTCTTATGACTTTAAAGCAAAGCAAGAGAAGAAGAGGCCTGCTGATCAATCTGGGAATGAAAATAAGGGGAAGAAGGGAAAGGTTGAATATCCATCCTATGGTAAATGTGGTAAGAAACACCCCGGTACTTGCTTGAAGGGAACATGAGTCTATTACAAGTGTGGTGAAAAAGGCCACCAAGCTCGTGATTGCAAGGGGAAGAAGAAAGCTACCAATGTTCAGTGATACAATTGCAGGGATATGGGGCATTATGCAAATGAATTTCCTAAGCATCCGGAGAACCTACCTCAGAAAAGGCCAAGGGATCAAGGCCAAGATTATGCTATCACTACTGCTGAGGTAGAAGCTCCGAAAGACGTGGTGGCAGGTAATTTAATGGTTTCCTCAAGTTTAGAAAATGCATTATTTGATTCTGGATCATCACATTGTTTCATATATTACCAGTTTTCTAAGAAAATTAGATATTTCCAATTTGATTTAACAAGGGAGTTGTTAGTTAAAACTCCTAAGGGAAGTATCATTGCAACAATGTTTTGTGAATCAGTCCCCATTAGAGCACATAAATGTTCTTTATCTACTGATCTCATCATCATACCTATGATTGAGTTTGATATAATCCTCGGTGTGGACTGGATTTTGGACCATGATGCGAAGATTTATTGTAAGAAGAAAGAGGTTACGATTCTTGATGATGATGATAAGGAACACCTTATCTTTAGAGCAGAATCGTCACCACCTAATTCTTATCTAGATCCACCCCTAGTAGCTCAACTAAATTCAATTATTGGGGAGGAAGAGAATGAAATAACTGTGGGTGAGGAAAGGAATGTTCAAATAGGGGATGTACCTGTTGTGAAAGAATTTGTAGATGTATTTCCGAAAGATTTACCTGGACATCCTCTAGAACGAGAAGTTGAGTTTTCCATTGATTTAATTCCTGGATCAAGGCCTATATCGAAGACCCCTTATAGAATGGCCACTGTAGAATTAGTCAAACTAAAGAAACAACTAGAGGAATTGAGTAATAAAGGATTTATTCACCCTAGTGTTTCTCCATGAGGAGCCCCTGTTCTTTTTGTTAAAAAGAAAGACAGATCTATGAGGTTATGTATCGACTACAGGGTGATCAATGATATAACAATAAAGATCAAGTATCCCCTACCACTCATTGATAATTTATTTGACCAACTGCATGGAGCTCAATACTTTTCAAATATTGACCTTCGATCTGGATACCATCAGTTGTGTGTGAAGAAGGAAGACATTCCGAAGACAGCATTTCGAACCAGGTACATGCATTACGAGTTTACTGTAATACCTTTTGGATTGACTAATGCACCCTTTGTATTCATGGATTTGATGAATAGAGTTTTCAAGGAGTATCTTGATGAATTTGTGGTGGTATTTATTGATGATATCGTGGTATACTCAAAAATCTACGAAGATCATGAAAATCACTTGCGCATTATCTTGAAGACTCTGAGAAGACATGAATTATACGGGAAGTTTAGCAAGTGTGAATTCTGGCTTCTGGAGATTTATTTTCTTGGCCATATTGTCTCTAAATATGGAATCTCTATTGATCCTTCTAAGACTAAGGAAATCCAAGAATGGCCAGCACCGACGAGTATAACTGAGGTACGCAGTTTTATTGGTTTAGCAGGTTATTATCGACGTTTCGTCCAGAAGTTTGCCCGATTGGCTAACCCATTAACGAAGATCATAGGTAAAGGGGTTAAATTTGTTTGGAAAAAAGAGTGTGAAGAATGTTTCGAATAACTAAATATAAGATTAGTCAATGATCCTATATTGACTCTACCATCGGGGAATGATGAGTTCGTTATTTATAGTGATGCATCGAAGAAAGGACTTGGTTGTGTCCTTATGCAGAATGATAGGGTTATTGCCTATGCATCACGACAGTTGAAAATTCATGAACAAAACTATCTTACTCATGATCTCGAGTTAGCAGTTGTGATCTTTGCTTTGAAGATATGGAGGCACTACCTCTATGGTGAAAAATGTGAGATTTATATTGATCACAAGAGTTTGAAGTATATTTTCTCACAAAAAGAACTCAACATGAGGCAAAGGAGATGGCTTGAATTACTCAAGGATTATGATTGTACGATACACTACCACCCAGGGAAAGAAAACAAGGTGGCAAATTCTTTGAGTAGAAAAGACCATGGAGTTTTGAACGTGATGAGAATTGAAAGGGATCCAATTTTGATGGATCTAGTGAAGATGGACATGGGAATAACCAGGGAAGGTGAAACATCAATGCTTTTTCAAATGGTTTCCAAACCATATTTACTAGAAATTATTAAGAGTTCTCAGACCGATAATGAAGAATTTCAAAAGAAGATTAAAGCTGTGAATGATGGGAGAATGAGAAACATTGTGTATGAAGATGGAATTTTGAAATTCGGGAAGAGACTTTGTGTTCCCGATATAACTGATCTAAAAAGGGAATTGCTGGATGATGCTCATAGTTCCAATTTCTCTATACACCCTGGGAGAACCAAAATGTATAGAGATTTGAAGGAACATTTTTGGTGGGACAATATGAAGAGGGAGATTGCTGATTTTGTGTCAAGATGTATGGTTTGTCAATAAGTGAAAGCTGGAAGGCAACACCCTGGAGGAGTCATGCAACCTCTTCCCATACCGGAGTTGAAATGGGACAATATTATGATGGAATTTGTCATGGGGCTACCAAAGACTCCTAGAAGGAATGATGCAATATGGGTTATTGTTGATCGTCTTACCAAGTCAGCACATTTTCTTGCTATAAGAGATGATCTACCACTGGAACGTCTAGCAAGACTATATATTAATGAAGTTATGAGACTTCATGGAGTACCCCTATCGATAGTTTCTGATCCTGATCCCCATTTTACTTCAAGATTTTGGAAGAGTCTTCAGAAATCCCTGGATACTGAACTTCATTTGAGCACTGCCTACCACCCTCAGACAGACGAACAATCAGAACAGACTATTCAAACCTTAGAAGACATGTTGAGATCTTGCTCACTTGACTTTCAGGGTATGTGGGATCAGTATTTACCTCTGATAGAATTTTCCTATAACAATATCTTCTATTCGAGTAATCAGATGGCACCATATGAAGCGTTATACGGAAAGAGATGTCGCACACCAACTTGTTGGGATGACGTTGTTGAAAGAAAACTTGTAGATCTAGAACTGGTGGAAGAAATGATAGAAAAGGTGAAGGTAATCCAAAATCACATCAAAGCAGCTCAAAGTAGGCAGAAGAGCTATGCAGATAATCGAAGGAAGGATTTGGAATTTCAAGTCGGTGATCATGTTTTCCTGAAGGTATCTCCATGGAAGAGAGTTATACGTTTTGGTAAGAAAGGTAAATTGAGTCCCAGGTACATCGGACCGTTCGAAATTCTAGAACGAATTGGGGTTATAGGTTACCGATTTCCAATGCCGCCAAGTATCTCCAAAAATCACAATGTGTTCCACGTATCTCTGTTGAGGAAATACATGCCTGACCCAACGCATGTACTCACCTATGAAGAGTTATAACTGGAACCCGATCTGTCTTATTGTGAAGAGCCCATCAAGATTCTTGATACGAGAGAACAAGTATTGAGAAACCGGACGACGCGTCTGGTAAAAGTATTGTGGAGAAACCATAAGATGGAAGAGGCAACATGGGAACCCAAGGTACTTATGATGAAGAACCACCCGAGGCTTTTCATGTGGTAGTATTCTGGAAATTTCAGGGATGAAATTATTTGAATGAGGGGAGAATGTAACACCCCAAGCTTCTACGATACGCTTCTCTTTGAATAATGCAATAGCGTGTGTTGTATGCAACATCAAGTTCTAACACACCACAACCAATCAAACTAGCCGTTATGAATATTAATACCTACTTTTTGAAATTATATATATTTTATATTTCAAAATGGACTTCATTTTTGGTTTCGGAATATCGAACTTATCCTAAGATGATTTTTTGGTATTTTTATGAGAACTTCCAATTTTAATGAATAATGAAAAATACTTAAAAACAACTTTTTAAATCAAAATAATTTATAGTGATAAGTTATATTATTGAGTGGTTTTAAAGTATAATTAGAATATATTTTTACCATTTTATCCAATGGTGTTCATTATAATTAATTTCACTTTGAAATTGGACCTAAACAATTGTCAATCTTTTGGTATATATTGTTTCTTAAAAACACGCAATTTGTTGTGACAGTGGGAATTAATTATAAAATTAAATAATGCAACTTATATGTTTGGAATTTTGTAAAATAGACATCATTTTTGAATTCGGAATATCAATTATAGCTTAGGGTGAAATTTTGGCATTGTTCTAAAAAACTTCAATTTTTGATGAATAGTGAAACTACTAAGTGGTAGTTAAAAAACTGAATTTTTGCTAAAACTTAATTTTACCGCTTATGTGAATAGAATTTCGAAAATCTGAGACAAACGGTTAATATCAAGAAGGGAAATGTGGTTCAATGAGATGAAAATAATTTTTGGTGAATAGTAACCTTTTACTTTTATTTACCACGGTTAAAAGTAAATAGGGTAATTAAGGGTAAAAATGATATTAATATTACCCTAACACATGTACTAATTCTATTGGACAAGTTTATCTCGACCCAAAAACAACCTTAGGAATAAAATATTATCATTTAGGTCCACTTGGATTTGATTAGGACATTTATTATTATTTAATTCAAAGAAGAGTTAAAAGAGTTAAAATCAAAGTTTATTTACTAAAACATTTTTAATATAGGGTTATAAATAAGAGAAATTCGATTGTAAATATTAATTAGAAATTTAAAAATATTTACTACATAAGGATAATTTTTTTATAATTTGTAGACATTAAATAATTTAATTTATTTATGACAGAATGATGATGCATTAATTACCTAATTAATGAAAAATTAGAATAATTGATATTATAAATACCAAAATAAATATAATTTGAGACTTTTTATGAATTAAAATAATTTTATATATTAATATGACATGTTAGGATTTCTTAAATTAAATTTTTTCGAAGTAATAATTCTGTTATGAGTTTTAAAAAAATCAATTATTGAATAGTGTCAAAATTGACATAAAAGAGTTTTTAAAACAAATATTATATTATTAATTAATATTAAATTCCTAAAAATATAAGGTTCGTCCAAGAGACTTATATAATGATAGGTTTATCATTAATGGACCACTTGGGGGTCGCTTGGATGTATATGGTAATTTTATTAACCATATAATATAAAAATACAAAGAGACATTGTAAAAGTGAAACTAATTAACTTAGAGTTAATACTTAAAGATAAGATTAATATAATGACCCAAACCTGTCTAAATTCTATTGTTTGAGTGGATTTCGACCTATCCACACCTTAACATTTAAATAATAAAATTTGGAGCCATTAGAAACCGAATATAAATTTATTATAAATTAATATTTCTCGTTTTTCTAAAGGTGCCCCTCACCCCTCTTATAAAAAGGGCACTCCTCCTTCTCATTTCTTCACAATTTAAAAGCCTTTTAGTTCGGCCAAACTCTTCCCAAATACTCTCCCAACGTCCCTCAATACAACCTAGAGGCCTTAGTTTGATTAGAAATCCAACCTAAGGAGCCCTTTTGATCAAATCAAAAGGAAGAACCCGAAGAAGAGGTAATGATTTCACCAGCCTTTTCCAAGTTCCTTTCTTCTTCCACTTCTTCTTCCCTTGTTATTACCATTCTAAAATAATTACTCCATTATCATATATATACTGTGATGTTATTATAAATATGGTACAACCATATTCAGTATTATATCCATCCTTTGAATAACATGTCACCATACGTGCGTACGTACGACTTACCGTCTCCACGTCGTGGTGTAATTGTTATTCAATATATTATTATTTGGATGGTTATAATAATGATGTGTAACTCATGTAAATAATAAATATAACATGTTAATTATTCTGTATATATGATATACCATCCATTTATATATTATTTTAATATCAAAAGAATGATATTGTCGCTCGTGCGTACGTACGGACTACGGTCTCCACGAACGCGATGAGATTAATTCTCCATCGTATCCATTCAAGTATAATTATCATTTTATGATTTAAAAATAATGTTTAAGCAATTGATATAATTCTGTATATGAATAATATACAACCTATCCATGACAAACATGGCTTATGTAACAAAACATATAAAAGAAAACGATTAAGTTAACACCCGAAACGACGATAATACTAAGATATTATAAACAAAGTAATGTTATAAGATCATATATGACATCATATGAATGTATATGATTCTTGTATAATTTAATAACAATTATTTCACTATTATACAGGAGTTTAACCTACCCTCAACCAAGGAAAAGTACAAGTTAAGGGTTATTTCACAATCTCTTAATTATCTGAGGTTGTTTATACGTAATAATCTACTGGGATCTCTTTATCATCCACATCCATGTTTCTTAAAAATGTATTTCAAAACATTTTTACTATTTAAAAGAATATGGGTTAAAGTCATTTATACCCTTGTTTGACTTTTTATAATAGTTTTGTAAAGGAATCTTTCTGTCGTTTTCCAAACAAGGTGCTTTTAACCTTTTCGACAGAATTAAGGTAAAAATGTTTTTTTTAAATTATACGGCGGGTGCAGATATTTTCCACTGTTATAAAATCGTCGAAGCTTCCCTTACAAGCTTATAAGAATATTTTCAAAGAAAATGTTTTATTAAATTATTTCAAAACAGAAAGAGATATTTTTCTAAAAAGAGTTTTGATTTCATCTATGTCAACATCCTTTGATGGATTTTACGCTTATTTGAAGTTGATTTATTATGATACAAAACTTCTATATTGTATTGAAGGTTTTGTGATATGTTTGACTATGGATGTGCTATTTTTATACCGTTCATAGTTTATGGTGAAAGTATTTACATTTCGTATGCTAGTGTTAATACGAATGTTTATGTTATGTTTAAACCTTTTCATATGGGAATGCATTGGACTTAATATGTGATGGGTGGAGCCCGCTATAGCTCCTCGATGCATCGGTAGGTATCATGAGACAAACTAGTGTCTTGGCACAAGGCCTTGACAAAATATTATTTGTATTCTTGGCATGAGGCCTTGGCTATGTGGTTATGATAGTCTGGCATTATGCATTCCATCATTATGAAAGTGGTTATTGATATTGCATGTGATTATTCGATTAGTAGAATATCCATGTGAATAAGTAAATGGAATTATTTCATTTTACTTTTTCCATACTATATTGAAGTTCAAGTTTAAAAGGCTTTTGTTTTAGTTATACATTGCCTTAAATGTTTATTCTAATTTATGAAAGTTTCCGCTATATTGTTATCCTTACTGGGAATTTGAGCTCACCCCTTTTCTATGTTTTATTTTTTCCCAGGAAGTAAAGAAGTAAATTATGAATGACCTGCAGGGATATTATGTGGGGATATGAGTGTGGAATATGGAGACAATATGTTGTTGTAGTAGTTTTTCAGTTTATGATGTAATGTAAGACTTATGAATATATCTAGTTTTTCCAAGGATACTAAACCAATCAGTCTTTAGAGATTTGATCTTTCTTGTGATCATGTCAATGTTATGTAATAATGCACCAAATTTGGGTAACTAGGGTCGGGGCGTTACATTCAGGTAATAATAATAAAGGTAATTATGTTCAAAAACCTATGTGTCAAAGATTTCGAAAGAAACAGATAGGAAAATGTTTCAAGGGGACAGAAAGATTCTATAGATGTGGAAATGAAGGTCATAAAGAAAGAACCTGCAATGGAAAAAGGAAGCATCTAGTTGACTCTAGGAAAGGGAAAGAAGTTATATCTGAAGGATCAATTGAATGTTTTAAATGTGGTGTGCATGGTCATTATGAAAACACATGTCCTACGAAGAAGTTTCGAGAATGGGATCACCAGGATAATAAAAATATTCGTTTACCAATACCTAATTCCATTCCGACTGAGGATGAATAAATTGATAATAACCAATTAAAGGTATGGATTATTTCTTAACATATGTTTTCCTACTATTGAATCTTAGGATATGATTCATGATTTTGTTTGTAGTAAAGAAGTATTTAGAAAGGAATGGTTCATGGATCATGAATAATGTTGAATGAGTAAGAAGTCAACATATAAGGGATTCAAGATTTATGGTAGATTTTAGGATGGTGAAATTCTTAATAGTATTAAGGCTCTTTTGATGATGTGATTAAATTAGAATACTTTTTATAGTATGTGTAACCCTGATGTTTGATAAATGAAAATTTTATTTAAGGAATAATTATCTTTTCTTTTGTGGATATAGTTATAAAGCAACATTTGGGTTTATATGATCATTGAATTTGAGGCAATTACTGGTTAATACATTTTGGGATGAAAAATGAAAGTTATTAGATAAACATCATGGTTAAATTATGTTATGGTTATTTTTGATGAATTTATCTCTTTTTGGGAATGTTATAAAATTATATAGTTTTTGAAAAAGGACAACACGCAGGCCATGTGACAACCCATCGCGTCGGACGAAGCTGTGGGAATTGAACCCATAACCAAAGTGCGACTGGTATTTATCGCCTACCACTAGACTACGTGAAGTCCCCAATTAGTATGAAAAATTATTTTTAGTTAGATGATTTTATGAATCAATAATTAGTTGATTTTAGGTTATCTATGGAAATGACTGACCTATCATGGAGGATATGTGATTAGGTTAATTAATTTTTAATATGAGACTTTAAGAGTAACTGATGTTATTTAGAGATAAATGTTAAGATTTATCTTGGAAGACTATGAGATTAAATCCTTCAGAGATTTGGGTTTCAATCTTATTTTGGATTACTTTGAATAATTTTATGGATAACTGTTTATTTAATGGTCTTTCTTGAACCTTGAGTTCTTTTTTGTTGAATTTTGGAGATTAAGAGTAGTATTTCTTTTTATAAAGGATTATCCTTTTGGGGATTATCTGATCTTTTACTAAAAATTTTGGTTTTGGTTAAGGTCTAAAGACAGGGGAAATATATAGTTCATCTTTTGTGGGTTAGGTGATTCTAAAGAAGTTGATTATAGCGCTCTTAATGTGAACAAGTCATCCTAAATACTCATCTTTTGGAGAAAATATGACTTTGTGTAAGAAATCTAGTATGAGATGAAAGTCTTCATGATAAGTAAGTATGTTTCCTTATGTTTTAGTTAGGCTCATAAATAAATTCCTCAATTAAAAGTAACTTAAAACAAAAACATTGTCTATTAACTTTTCCTACTGGGGAATCAAATACCATTTAACCCATAACAAGATTGTGATTTTCTGGTGGTTAACATTCTCCTAGACATATTTTCTATCACTCTCCATCAGAACTTGACCCTTTGTTTTCTCTTCTATATCCATGTTTTCCTACATGGAATCCTAGTATGTGTTAACTCGGGTTAACTTTGTACTTCTCTTTCATTATTTTAAAGTGATAGTTTTACTAACTCTTTTTCCGATGTGGGACTTTCCATGAAGTTTTTGAGCCCAATTTTAAAATTGAGAGGATTCAATTACCAAAAGGGGGGAAGGATGTAACATCCCAGGTAAATAAAGAATATGACATTTTCATATTTATTAAAATTTATGAATAAAATATTAATATTAATTTAAAGGGGATGATATGTTCGATGGCATACCCAATACGCAACAACGAGTTTCTTTGAAATCTTACGTTGCACACTAATAATATAATATTATTATTTTAAATGGTAGTAAACACCTAGCCATTGTAATGGTGGGAATGAATATAACTAACTAGAAAATGATCATATATTTTTGTTAAATATTTTAACAATTACCCAATAAATTATATATTCTTAAAATGCGAATGAATCCAATTTTAAGCATAAATATTCTAATATTCTTTAAAAGGTCGATTAACCACCTTTTGATGGAAAACCCTTTTTAAATATACTTTTTTGTCACTTTTATATGTTATATTTGAAAAAATAAAATCCTTCTTTATAATCAAGACTTCAAAATTTACTTTGTGTAAATTTTTGGTATTTTTCTAATGAAGTTCATTTTTTAATAAATAGTGAAAATGCTGTATTTTAATTCAAAACCTCCTTTTAATCTAATTTATTTATATGGTTAGATTATCTTTTTAATTGGGATTAAAGTTTTGTTAAAATATATTTTTACATTTAATCCAATGGTGGTCATTGGAATTAATTTTACTTTGAAATTGGATATAAACAAGTGTTAATCTTTTGATAGATATTGTTTCTTGAAAACATGCTATTTGTTTTAACAGTGGGAATTAATTATAAAATTAATTAATGAAAATTCTTTGTTTTGAATTTTGTAAAATGGAAATAATTTTTTAATTTGGAATATCAAATTTACTTTGGATAAATGTTTGGTATTTTTCTGACAAAATGTTCATTTTTAATGAATAGTGAAAAATACTACATTTTACTTCAAAACAACTTTTTCATATAATTTAATTATATAGTTAGATTATCCTTTTAATTGGTTTTAAAGTGTAATTGAATTATGTTGTTATCACTTAATACAATGTTGGTTATTTTAAGTAATTTCACTTTTCAATTTGATGTAAAAACAAGTCAATCTTTTGAAAAATTTTACTTCTTAAAAACCCGTCTTTGGTTTTGATAGCAGGAATTATTTTTAAATTAATTACTGCAATTTTTGTGTTAGGAATTTGGTAAAATTTACTCCATATTTTCAATCAGAAGGTTCAAATTATGTAATTAAGACACTTTTGTTTTTGGACATTATGAATAGTAACAATGGTAATTATCTTTAATTATCGTGATTAATTAGTAATCGAGTTGTTAAGGGTAACAAAATAATATCATAATAATATAAAATTACCCCAAAATGTGTCCAAATACTCTTTTTTGAGTCATGGACGACCCTTATAATATTTTTAACAAACTTGAGGTCCCATGGAGTCACATGGGTATGATAGTGACATTTATGACCTTATTTTTTAAAAAAGAAGAGAAATAAAACAAATGTTTGTATATCCTAAGTAAAACAATTTTAATTTTTTTTACATAAATAATCTCTTAGACTATAAATAGTAATTTTAAAGATAAAAATATTTCCTACATCATGTTATTTTTTTATAATATTTATACATTAAATAAATAAATTTATTTATGACACCATGATGACGCAGTGATTACCTCATTAATGAACGATTTAAATAAAATGAAAATATAAGGTAAAATCTAAGAGTTAAACTTGCCTAAATCCTATTGGATGGGTGTATTTCGAACCCTTATCACCTTATACTCAAAATATATCATTGTGGTACCTCTAAAATCCGAAAATCATTTTATAATAAAGTAACATTTCAAGACTTTCCAAAAGTGACCCTCCTCCCTCTTATAAAAGGCCCCAAACTCTACCCCCTTATCCACACCTCTAAATCCCTTGGATCATCCAACCTATTCTCATATTATCTCTCCAAATCCATATATTACTCCTAGAAGCCTCACTTTGAGCAGAAGTCTTTCCAATGAAGCCTTTGGCTCAAATCAAAAAGAGTTACCCAATTTAGAGGTAATGTCTTCTCTCGAGTTTCTTTATTTTATTTTCCTTCTTCACTCACCACTATCATCTTATTATTTTATCCCATAATAACACCAGTATAATCAATATAAGAGGATTATGTTATGATAAGGATTATACTTAAAATTACACACACCTTCGTCTAATGGTTAAAGAACATACTGTTTCTGTGGGTGGCGAATTACTGCCTCACGAAACGATGATTGTTCAATCTTATTTTAACACCTGTCATGGTGTCCATTATGATGGACATATATTTATATATGATATATATTATATTTATGTCCTCTCTATGCTTCTGTATTTTATATTTAAAACATACCTTTATACTTTTCATGTTGTGAAAATGCGATAATTTCATATGAGGAAGTGTGGACAACCGCCCCTTCAAGTGATGTGACTCATTCATGCCATACATGGAATGTATAAATAATAGAATAAATGAACTTATGTGACCTATATAAAAAATATATTATACTATAATTATAATAAATCTATGTCTCATTTAGTTTTTAAAGTCCATTAATATGACAAAAAATGAAAGTAGCGTTCATGCGTACGTACGGCCTACCGTCTCCATGAACGGTACATTTCATTTCTTATCTCCAAACATTATGGAATATTATTAAATAAATATATAATGTATATATATGATATTTAAATCTTTAAAACCATTCTGGAGATGATGTACTTATAATTACATGGACAATTCTTTTCAAACAAGTTCATTTTTGACTCTTGTACCGAACATCGACAAAACGTATGATATGAACTCAAATAATTAACTAATTATTATAACATGATAATATGTGATATGAATTGAATAATAAAATTTAAAGGAAGTCCTTAAACAATTATAAATTGACCTAAGTTTATTATTCAGGAATATAAAGAACGAACGAGAACAAGTTGGACTTGAGGTAAGGGATTTCTTATCTCACTTTTAATTCCGTGAGATTCCCATTGTTCGCCACTTATTTATTGTATGTGGTGTATTGTGAACTGAAATTTGATATATATTATAATTATTATATCTATATTCATGGTATTCTGTGATTTATTTGGTTCTTATTATCTTTTGGTTATACGACTCGATTTATTACAACGAGGTAAGGGGTTTTTATCTCACTTTTTATTCCCTAGAGATTCATGCAACATTTGCCTCTATTTACTTTTGGGTGGTGTATGTACTACCCATAATTGTATTCTTTGAGTAATATACTTTAATTTATGGATATTTAAACCTTCATTGTATGATCCTTCTTTCATGGGGTGTACGTTTCAAAATGTACCCAAATCGGTAAGGGAACCTTTCACCCTCCTCTTTCTAAAAGACTTCTTTTTGTTAGGTATTTTAATTTACATCTTATTATGTTGGGATATGTTATTATATATCCTTATTTCTATAAATTTTATGTCCATGTGATGAGATACCCTTTTTATATCTCATCAACTCATTTTCTTAATTTTAAAGTGATGTCGTTAGGCTGTCAAATTTCTATAAGTGAACTTCTTAACCCAATTTAAATTCTTTGGGTTAAACCTCTAATTCTTGATTATGTCATGCTATGTATATGTGTGGAAGAACTCTGATTGTTTTACACTTAATATCCACTTATATTGGGTGTATTTATATTTTTCACACATAATTATGTAATTGATTTATCCTTAATCTAAGGATACTGTCTTTGTATGGGACTTCGTCTCAATCTCCTTTCATTGAGGAATATTTTGATTTCTACAAGAATTTATTTTATACGGTGCATAAAACCCTTTTTAATTTTCATTTCATTCAAAGGGAATCTTTTATCTACAAAAAGTTTTACTAATTGATAAAAGAGAATGTTTCTTTTTTAACATAAGTGGTGACAATGACCTTTTCCGCCACCGTGAGTATTATTTGATCTATGGATTCCTTAACAAGACGTAATGTTTTCAAAAGAAAAATAAATACCATATACTCTTTTTAAGTATTTTGGTATTGAAAAATGGCTTTTAGAATAGATTTATTATTTCAATATATTAAAATTTTATATTGTTATTGCAATATGGGAATGTTATCTTTCCTTTATGATTAAGTTATGTGTTATGATTATGTTATGGTTCTTGGCCATTTTTACATATATGGGTGGTTCTATGATAACCCTAGGGTGGGTGAGCCAGAGATAGCTCTCCAATTCATTGGTTAATGTGACAGAGGTAAACGTTAATGTTTCTCCTAAGAGATTTAGGGAATATACTATGATGGGTATTCCAAATGTGACTCCCTATGTAGCTGTGATAGCTACAATGTAAGTATGTTATGCATGCCTTAAGTTACCTTTATTATTTGTGATTACTATGTGTTATTAATAAATATTATGATTTCAGAAGGTATGATTGAAAATTATGGTTTCATTGACTTGTATTTATTGATGGGTTAATGTTTCCTTTCATTATGTTATAACCCTTACTGAGATTTTTATTATTATCCCAAGTTTTTGAAATGTTTTCCACATGACTTAAAGATGAATAAGGTCAAGGATGATATCAAGGAAAGACATACTGTCTAAAACATGGAACTAGTCATGTTTCCATTTTTAGAGGTTTTATTTTATGAAAAAAATGGAAACTGAGTAGAAGTTTATACTTTATAATCTTTTGAGATGTAATAGTTATGTCCAAATTCTCTAAAATCTAAACCTGAAAAGATACTCAATGTGAATTATTAATTTAATTCAAGATTATGTAATGTTTTAAGGCTGGGTCTTTATAACCACAACATGACCACGACGTGACCATAACATAACCGCGACGTGACCACCCCATCCAGCAATACCCTACGGCGGTGGAGTCCTCTGGCAAGGTGCGATGGTGGGGATGCGTAGCTTCGATGAGCCGTGAAGGAAGTGGAGAGGCGCGCCGGTCCAGTGAGGCGTGCTGGTCCAGTGGCGCGCTACTCCGGCTAGCCGTAAGGTGGTGACTTGGTCTGGTCGAGATAGAAGTGTCATGGGGGGTGGGGGGGGGGGGGTTCTAGGATGATGTGAGACAGTGGGAGGTCCATGCTTAGGGTTCACCTATGGCATCCGACTATTTCAGCGAGGCGCGCCAGTAGCGCGAGCTGGCGGGAGGAGGTGCTGTGACCCGAGGCGGTGCGAGCCACGGGGAGGCAGCGAGGGGTCCAAGAAGCACGAGGTGGTCAGGGCGGTGCATGATAGGGTTAACACGCGAGGCATTCGGTAGGGAAGGGGTGGTGAACCAGGGTAGCGAGGGGTGGTGTGGCCGCAAGGGAGAAGGGGCGGCACCGCTAGGGTTTTCTAGGGGGGTCCATGCTGCTATGATGAAGAAGGATCCCCTTCCTCGTTTTTTTATATTGTTATGTCTTTTGACAAAAAAAACCCACACTCTTTTTTAAATTAAGAAAAAAATAAAAGGAAGAATACCCAATTTGGGGTCTTGGCCTCCAATCAATTTTTTTTATTTAAAGTTTCTAAAGTCTAAATACTTTTAAAAAAGAAATACTTGACCCAAAGTCTAAATACCCCCTTAATTAATATTTTTAATTTTTATTTTCATTTGAGAAAAATAAAAAAATATTATTTTATAATATATTTTATTTATCTTCTAAAAATAAACCCTCCAAAAAAATCCCGGTGACCAGATTCTGTCCAAATCGTGGCCATATTTCGTTACTTAGAAGAACACATAAGTAAAATTAAAATGCGTTCTTCATAAAATAATAATCCGAAAATTTAAAACCGACAACATCAATCCAATTAAAATTTTCAAATGACCATAACTTGGCTATTTAGAAACGAATCAATGTGTGGTTGGATCCATTGGAACCGATTTAATGCCCTGTAATTAAATTTAATGCAATTTAATTTTTATTTTGACTTTGAGAAAACATGCGCCCCTCTGATACTACTGTTAGGTACTGGAATGGGAAGCAGAAGCCGATGAGCCGATAATTTAAAATGTTTCATAACACCGGAGCAACATAACAACATCAACTCTGGTGATCTTATCCTGGTACAGTCTGAGGACCACACATGGATTTTACAGAGCAAAAAAATAAATCAAACATTTACATTGTTCAGATCTGATGTGTGCAAGTCTGTCATAGGATTCTGGTGACCGTTGCTCGAAGACTCTGATGTCGAAGCCCTCTAGATCATCCACACATGCATCTTGAATCTTCTTGCACGTCATTTGTTGTAATCTAGGTGCAATCATGGTACTCTAATGAGCTCTTCGATGCAATAGTGATCACCACAAGGCAAGAGTCTTTGATCCAAAGAAATAAGAGATTGAAGACCTTCCTTTCTTGATAGATTTTTTTTCTAGAATCTAGGAGGATAGAGAAGCTCTCAATTTTAACACATGAAGAGTTACATGAGGAGAGCCTCTCTCTTACTTATATAGAGGATATCTAAAATATCCAGTATCGGTTCCTGGCCTCCGAGGCGTCGCATTGACCAAATTTACCAGGACGCGTGGTGTTGACGCATGGTAAATGGTTCGTGGCTCGAGGTGGTTGGTGGTGGATTTGAATTTTGAAGTTTTGGTTTTTGATTGTGTAATGTGGTGTTAAATGTGTGATGTTTGAGACCCTGGTTCCCACCTACCTAAGGTGGATTTTATAAAATTCAAAAAAAAATGGTCTGCAAGTTACTGGCCCCCGTGTAATAGATATTCACTTTATAAGTTTTTTAAATTTTTATTTATGTCAAATTAAATTATTCCATAAATAATATTTATAATTTTATCACTAACTTCAATATATATTAAATATATATTGCATGATAAACTTGAGTCTTTAACTCAACTCACTTCTCCAAAAAATATTAAACAATCCCTGGATATTTAAATCTATTCGAATAATATTTCATCTTTGTATTTACTTAATAACTTGAAAATACATGTTATAAATAAATTCAACATATTATTCCATACATGAATAATTAAATAATTTATTTATTATTTGGTGATCCACAAAACTTGGATAATACTCAAACCCCTTGGCGGGGCCCTCCAAGTTCTACATTCCTATTCCATAAAATAGGTCAGATTCTCAAAGTGCTATAGTGTGTGACCTTCTAGGACCTTATCTAAATAGTAGTGAATAATATTCACCGACCAAGAGTAGGATATAACAACCCATCGAGGCCCCTATAGATATAAGGTAATGTCAAAGAAACAAATACCTTCCTACAAACATGGTTTGTGTATTATAATCTCTTCATCATCGATATCTCAATAAAGTAGAATGAACACTAGTGTCATAATCCTCTATCTTTCTTTATTTTATTTGTTGGTATGTCCAGACGATATTACCTTACACTACCATGGACATGGATTTAATGAAGGTGCAACCATCCTAATCAAACAGGCCCAAGATAGCTCTTCCTCAACTCAGAAGCGACAAATCCTATCTTGAACATTCAATCAATACCATGTCACCAATGACATACCCAACACAAACTACCTCACCATGTCTTTATCGCCATGGTTTTCACCTTGCATCAAAGTCTGCTATTAAATGACATACATTGATTATGATCTTAAGTATGAAGACCATTACACGCATCCATAGATAGGAATGACCAATGACAACTGAAACATGTGGTATTTCTATTATGCAGGTCAGTCATCATGATCTCAAAAACTAGAGATCATTAAGTGTGAACTTCATGAGAATAATTCTCAATGCTTATGAGCCCCCATCAACTGATGATGATACATCATCTGTGTCCTTTTATAATGATTTAAATAGACCATAGGAAATTACTTTAAGATTACTGTCATGGCATCTCGAGGATTCCATTATAGCATGGGATCTGCTATAACCCTTTTATACAACATGTAATCTAAGGACATTGCCATAAAAAAGTGGATGCAAAAGTATCTACACTATTTTGAAAAGGTAAACACATGTATATATAATAAACTTCATTCATGTAGTGTTAATCAAAGTAAAAAAACAATTTGGGTCTAGGGCACAAACTTTCAATATAAGATTTATTTTTTAGATGAAGAAAATCCAAAATTTGACTTTAGATCGGCTATTAATGTTGGTCAAATCTATTATGAGAGTTACAAGAACATTTTCCAGTGGATTTGAAGGTGGAAGTGGTGGGAGAGAAAAGACACGTGAACTGGTGGTGGTTTCTATGAAATCCTCATATACACGATATATACTATAGAATAAGACACATCATGTAGTACCCTCTGTGCAATGAATAGAGTTTACATGTTGAGTTAAATATCACACACCGTATGGTTAACCGACATGTCATGCGACCCCTAGTCAGCCAGCTCGGCGTGTATAGGGTATACATGGCTAGGAGGCCATGTGGACCCACACACTATGTGAGTTGGGGCACACACCATGTAATTTATAAGGTACACAATCTTGGGCAGATGACATACACCGAGTGTTGGCTCAGGTCCCTACACACCGTGTGATACAGAGTACACCCTGTGTACTTCAGAAAATATTTAGACATGGCTAGGTACACGAGCACATCCAGTGCACATGGTTACATCCAGAGTACATAGGCTTGACCAGATAGCATACACCGAGTGCCATCTGACTTCTACATGTCATGTATGCCTAGTGGACATGCCATGTATTTGGATAAAGACATTCCATGTGAAACGGTGAGACATGGGAAGTTCCAGACTCAGAGAGACATGTCGTGTACCCCATGGGACACACCATGCACCTCTATGAGGTGAATTTGGAGCCCTTATTCTTCTTAGACCAGCTATGGTATGATATTTGGTGTGTTCCCTTGAACTATATCAGTGTGGGCGTGTTCCATCCTCTTGTTTTTTAGGTGAGCTTCCTCAATTCACCTCTATGATTATTCAGTGAAAAATCTTGTTTTTAGAATTGCATAAGATTCCCTCAGCGAATTAGAGTGGGAATCCCCCTGTGAGGCCCAGGGGTGTAACAGAAATTCCCAGAGTTTCAGCAACATAATAGGTTTTTAGATGAAGAAAATATAGAATAAAACATTGAGAAAAGAATGAGAAGAAGATCCCATGGGACACAAATATTTACATGGTTCAAGAAATGATCCCTATATTCATGGATAGGCAGGAATATTACTAATTAAGGAGAAAAAATATAGGGATATATCATATTTTCACACACATAAACCATAACTTGAATGATCTAATAAATAAAACGATACACTATTCCACAAACCGTACAGTATGTCCATTGCACTACAGTGCAACAACCACCCAAATTCCAAACTACTATAGTGTCGGTGGATAGATGTCCGCAAATATAAAATGACTGGCCCACTTTGATGATACTAACTTAGACAACTTACTTAATCTAATATCCTCATATTCTTCACTTTCTGGTGAATATTTTCCATTCAAAAATTCAATTTCAAGTTGGTGATTCATAAAATACCATATGTTTTCCTTTCTTTCTCTCATAGTGTCCACCCATATTCTACCTCTCATCCTCCATTCATCAGTGGAGACTAATAGAGGCACCATCGTACCTAAAATTCTATATTACCATCAACTTTTTCAACACGTCTATTAGTTTTTTGGTTCCACGAATCTTATGAAATATTATCCACTCATCATGTATTAAGCCTATGATAAAATGATACTTTAGATGAATGTAATTTTTTTGGGCATGAAACATTAGGCTTTTTAAAGATGTATAACACTTTAACCATCACATTGTAATACATTTTTATCTCACTTTCTATCCAGTTCATCTATGAAGTCCTTCAACCAATCCTTATCCTTTCCAACTTCTATTAGAGCAATGTATTCTACCTCTAAGGTGGATAGAGTCACCACCTTCTATAGTCAAGATATCCAGCTCACTTTAGTTCCTCCATAGGTAAATACATAACCTATGGTACTCCTTTTTCTATAGAAATCACCTCCAATTTCAGCATCCACATACCCCTATAATGAATTTCCTTTCCAAAAACATGGAGATACTTCCTTGCTTCCCTTTAGAAATCTCAGTATCCATTTCAAAACATATTAATGTTTATTTTTAGGGTTATCCATGTACCTACTCCCAACTCTCACCGTATGATAAATATTAGGTCATGTACCAACCATTCCATACATCATGATTCCAATGGTTGATGTGTATTGAACCTTTTCCATGTACTCAACCTATTCTACCATATTTAGTGATTTCTCTTTTGATAATTTGAAATGGATCGCTAGGGGTATAGAAACTATCTTTTCTTCTAGTATACTAAATCCATTTACAACCTTTCCAATGTAGTCAACCTATGATAAGATCAAGGTTCCTGCTTCATGGTCTCTGTTTATCTTTATCCCCACAATCTTTTCCACTTCTCCAAGATCTTTCATCTCGAACTCCTCAGCTAGCTACACTTTCATCTCATCAAACCTTTGCATGCATGATCCTTAAATTATCATGTCATCCACATATAGAATCAATATAATATATTCATTACCGAAATACTTGATGTAAAAACATTTATCCATGCCACATTGTTTGTATTCATTTTTAGTCATAAATGCATCAAACTTTTTGTCAACTACCTGGGTGCTTGCTTTAACCCGTATAAGCTCTTATAGAGTTTTCACACCAAGTCTTCCTTCCCTAAATGAACATATCCATTTGTATACTATATATATATATATTTCCTCCTCCATATCTCCATGAAGGAAAGAATTGTTGACATCAATATGCTCAAGGTATAAGTATTCTATTGCCAAAATACTGAGAACCACCTGGATGGTGGTAAGCTTCACTATAGGTGAAAGAATTTAAATGAAATCCACACCTTCCTTATATTTAAATACTTTCACCACCAGCCTTTCCTTGTACCTCCTCTTTTTATCAGGTTTGTCCTTGACTTGGTATACCCATTTGTTATGAAATTATTTATTTCCTTATTGAAAAGGTGTCAACTCCCAAGTATTGTTGTCATGTAATGAATAAATCTCATCCTTCATAACCAACTCCCAATTTATCAACTCCTTCAATTGAATTGTTTCTTAAAAACATTATGGTTTTCCAACACCATTCAATAAAAAATAATGTAAGGATGGTGAATACATCTGAACATGCCTTCTCACCTTTTTTGATTTCCTCAACTCCATTTGAGGGGTAGGATCCACATGTTTTGGTGTCACATGCTCAGGTAGTAATGAAAAATGGGCCCATAGCCCGTGAGATTTGTGGATATGGGGTGGATGTGAGGTTGGGAAGGCCTAAAAAGTTTTACCATTAAGAGCACAAGCTAGTTAGGGTTAAACCCACATGGGTATGAGCTAAGGTAGGCTGATCCCACATAGATGCTGGCTTACCCATGAACCAAATTAAAAAAAATATTTTTATAATATATGATCCTTTAACATTTTAATTTTTTAATAAAAAATAATAATTAAACTATGACATATGATTTATCACCATAATGGACATATTAATTCACCATTAATTCTCATGTGAATTTTAAATAGGCCTATATTTATTATTTCAATATGATATTATAATATTTATATAGTAATTATTAAACATATTCACTTGGTGTATCATCTATACTCTCAAAAAATGGAACTCATCTACCTTTCACATGGTTCAAATACTAAAAGTGTTATTATAATCATAATATTTTTTGGGTGGATTTATTATTGTTATGATTTAATTTTATTTTTTTATTAGGAAAATAAGAAATGGCCTCATGAGAACCCTAATAGACTCCTATAAAACTGATCGTTACCTGAATATTCTTTCATTCACAGGTTCAACCATTCACATCACCACTCAACCAACATCATCATTCATTTCCCCTCACCAAAAACTCACATACTTTGCATCACAACTGTTCACTACCACATTTGTGTCACCACATGACACCATTAAACCATAAAAAAATGTTCCTTCACATACCTTAAAACTATAGAAAATTTTGATCTATAATTCTAACCACAAGTACCATTAAAAATGAGGAAAAAAATAAATATTTAAATTATTATAAATAGTATATTTTTTTAAATGAGGAAAATCCTATAGGCTACCCATGAGATTATGTTGGGTGGATAGGCTTGAAATATATTTTTTGGATTATATGCAGGATTTTGTGGAAAAATACTCACAGGCTCAAACCCGCACGAGCTTAGCCCACCCCACCCCAACCCACCTATTTTGAATTACTATGCTTATATAAACCTTCAAGCTCCACTTGATCATGGTGGTATGATTCATTTTTCCTACTATTAACTTTATTTGAATGAAGTTCATTGTACATGACACTGAAATTAAATGTCTTGTTCTGGATTCTGATAAACATCTAGTTCTTATCATCCCAGAATTGATAACCAAACTCCTCAGCATCATAGCCAATAAAGAAACATGGTTTGGAATTAGCATCAATATTTTACCTTGAATCAGTATCTATATGTACATATGTTAAAGCACCAAATACTCTTAAATGTGAGAGTCTTACCTCATTTAATAATTAGAACTCATTGGGTAGACATTCTCCCATGGGTATAGATGTACTTCTATTGATGAGATATGATTCCATGTTTACTGCTTGAGTCCAAAAAGTCTTGTGTAACCCCAAGTGTAGTCTCATGCTCCTAGAACTATAGTAGAGCTACTAATGAAACCAACATTGAACTGTATTAGTGTGGACTTTGACATGGAACTATAGTAGTGTAAAATTTGACATGGAATTTTAGAAGAGATAACTGACGACACCGATAGGGCACTGTGGCATCTCGAACTTTGGTGATAGCGGTATTATAGCTCCACAGACTTCTTACCACTAACACTATAAAAGATAGGGATTTGGGTGGCTATGGTACTGTGGCATAGAATAATTACTATGTTTTTGGTGGAAGAGTGCATCATATTATTTATTATCTCATTTGATCTAGGGTTTCTATGTGTGAAACTTTGACATCTTCATATATTTGTGCTCTCGAATTAGGGATATTTCTACCTCTTTGTGGACGTAGGGAAAATTTCCAAAACTAGAAAAAATATTTGTGTCATGTGTGATCTTCTTATTCTTATTTTGTCATTTTTTTATTCTATATTCTCTTCATCTGTAAACATATACTATCACTATGACTCCTAGTTTTTCTGCAATAGAGCATTGCCCCTTTTGAGTCTCTAGTAGAATCCTAGGATGACAATATGGTTGTGGACTCACTTTGAGATATGGTCTCTCTTGAGTATATCTGGATTGTTATTTTAGTTTTTTCTCATATTATGATTGACATGCATTCATTGTGATGATCCAACTAATCTCTCATTAATTCTCTGTGGTTGTTGATTTCAGGGTGTCCTACTGTGTATGTTTATACTCACCCCTTCATGGGATTTACCCACACATGTCATGTCTTACGAATATAACATGTTTTTTGATGGAGTCCTAGGAGGAATAGATGTAGGTGGAGCATAGTTATGATAGACTAACCATGTATGGTTATAGGATTTTCTTTTGGGTAGCTATAACAGACCAACCTGAGTCAACCAAAATAGTCACCCAAGTCATCCCATTACAAGGTTAGGCCAAACAAAGGTAACAAAACATGTCTTGAATATAAGAAATAAAATACATGAAACCATAGTATAAAGATGAAACAAAGGAAGATTCAACTAATACAAATGGGCTAAACCAGGAATTATAGAAAATCTAGACCAACAAGCCATAATAAGATCAACTATCACCTCCAAAAAGTATCCCAAACCAAAACAACGACATAAATAGAATGCAACATGATACAAAATTCCCTTCCAATTACTTGTGTCCTTCAAAAAAAGGTCTAAATCCGTCCAGAGGAAGAAGTAGGGTGTGATAAATAGAGCTCGGTAGGAAACCACCAAGGAATATATATAAGTTCAAATCTCAAGAATTTTCAAGTTCTAGATTTAAAACAAAACAGTTTTATAATAATTTTTATCAATAAAACAATTTGAAAACATTTCTAAAACATTCCTTTAGTTTCAAAAAATTTCATATCATGTTTTCCAATGATAGAAACATGCCAGTTATAAATCAAAGAAGGTAAATATACCAAAATATAAATATACATGCGATCCAACATCTATGAAATAATCTATCATGCAATAAACAACTAGAAACAACAATGCACCTTTCAATTTGGCTCTATCCTATGGTACAATATATACTAGACACTCATGATCCTAAAAAGGAATAAGGTTGGATCCAACTAATATCTATTCCTTCCACATTCTATCGATATATAAGAGGCTACCTCCTAGTGGTGCACACCCACTAATTCTACTCATGTCTCTTTCTCGACGCACCCATGTTTCTTATTATGAAAGGTTTCTCAATTTCCATTTTAAAAACTTTCTAACATTTTTATAAAACCATTTTAAATAAAATCCAATCTGCTTCACAGTTTGAAAATCCAATTTTCTCCAAATCTAGGCGATTCCGTTTTCAAAGCAATAACCTCTTTAAAACATGAACCCATGCCCTTTTTAATTTTAACACATGAAATTACATTTCATATCTCATGGAATCAATAAGAACAATAATAAATTCAAGGAATTAGAACACTTAGATAGATCCACCCACCTCAAGGATGTAGAAAATCCAACCGCCTTTGACAACATGGATTGTAAAGCACAAGATCCACCTTTGTTATACAAGGCATGCTAAGAAACTGAAAAGGATCGATATAAAACTCTATATAATCACAAAACCACATACAAACCACAACCACAACCAAAACCAAAACCAAATAAGAACCATGAGTAACTCTTACCCAGAGAGGATAAATCCAATGACAATGGTGATCAATCGTTGAACGAATCGATTCAGACAGAAAGGAGTCACCGAAAATCTCTTAGAGAGATCTCTAAGTTGAGTAGGGAAGGTTTCATAGAGAATTTATGAAACATATCACTTATATTGGATCCTAAAAATCCAACACCATGACATTTACACGACATTTAAACCATTTACATGTCATATAATTCTCAAGGTCTATATACACTAAAAAACCCATTACCTTTTAATTAAAAAATGGATTGTTATACATACATGGTGTGTACTTGTTACATAATGTGTAAACCATTCATGCAATATACCTAGTTCATGGATTCTTCCCAGATGCCATTACACGGTGTGAAGTTCACTTACATGGTATGTAACTGCCCAATGAGTAGAAGAAATTATAAGTTGTTATGTCAAAAATTCCAAAAAATCCCTAACTTCACCAGTATAGGTATCCTCCCATTTTCATGCTCAGAAATACTCACCCAATGGAAAAGGAAATAAAAATTAAAGATTAAAACATACCTGATAGAAAGGTAGTGGGGCATTACAATATCCCTACCATAAAATCTTTCTATCCCCAAAAAGTACTCAAGATCCAAGATCTACAAAAAGAGAAGGCCACTATTACCACATTAATGATTCCCACTCCCACATCTCATGGAAATCCTATCTACACTTTGTTGATGCTCCTTTTTCATCACAGAGTCCAAAGGAATGGAAAGGGAAATGACTTAGCACAAATTGATTCATCCTTTGAAGAAAATATCAAAAAATCGACAAAGGGATGAACAAGGAGAAGATTGCCCATAAGTCGCGCAAGTTCCCTCATAGTCGTGCAAATCCACTTGCGCGACGCATGATGGTCGTGCAAGTGACTTGCACGACCTAAGTGATAATCGCCCGGGGTCTTCTCCTGCCTATAAATAGACCCTATGGGCCCCCCATTCGAGGAAGATTTTTTCCAGAAACTCAGAATTGAGCTCTCGGCGCCCTAGTCTCTTATCAAAGCATCCGAAACACTTCTAAGGTAATTTATTACCTAGAACGGAAGATCTAAAGAGGGGGAGGAAGGCCTAAGTGTTGAAACTCATCAACACTTGCGCGCCTGAGTGGCCAATCCTTAAGGGAAAAGGTTACACTTGCGCGCTGCCTTACTCCATCAATAGAACTTGCACGCCCATTTTCTGGAAGAACCTCAAGAGGATTCTAAATGCTTTAATCAAGAGTCTCTCAAGTATTACCCTGCTGGTTAACTGTCGTGCAAGTACACATGTGTCGTGCAGGTATACCTGCGTGACCAGGACCTGCGTGCCCACACAGTACCTGCGCGCCTGCCAGGACTTGCGCGCCCCTGCCTTTTTGGGTGCCCTTATTACCCATTTCACCCCTATTAATCCATTCCACCTTTCCTATTCAAGATTCAGTCTTCAAGACACTCTTCAAATCCATTTATGGCATGATTTCTTGATTTGAATTCCTTATCTGAAAGGAATTCTGTGGAATATCTCTCAAAACCTAGTGATTTACACATCTTTATGTCGCGAAAGATTGAGATTTCATTAATTCAACATCATCCTTTAAGATGAGAGAATCCTTAACCTGGGTCTCCTTTTCAGGAATAATCCCCAGTCATAAGTCCTCTAATTTGGGCATCCTCTTTAGGAGTAATCCCCAGGTCCTCTAATTTGGGCATCCTACTTAGGAGTAATCCCCAGATCCCCTATCCTTAGCCTCCTTTTCAGGAGTAAGCCCCAGTCATAATTCCCCAAAATATGGGCATCCTCCTCTGGAGTAAGCCCCAAACCTTAATTCTTTTTAACCTGGGCCTCCTTTTCTAGAGTAAACCCCAGTCCAAACATGGGCATCCTCTTCAGGAGTAAGCCCCAAGACCCTTAATTTTTCAAATCTCTTAACCTAGGCCTCCTTTTCAAGAGTAAGCCCCAGTCTTAATTTCTCTTAACCAGTCCTAATTTACCTTTGATCTGGGATTCCTTTTCAAGAGTAATACTCAATCATAAGTTCTCTCATAATTTGGGTCTCCTTTTTTGGAGTAATCCCCAAGTTAGAGTATTTAAAATCTCCATGAAGCACATATTCCTTTATGGACCCTGCTCTTGGATTTCTTCCC
Source organism: Viscum album (assembly GCA_963277665.1). NCBI lineage: Eukaryota > Viridiplantae > Streptophyta > Magnoliopsida > Santalales > Viscaceae > Viscum > Viscum album. Next base: position 282,531,947 of record OY728125.1, read on the forward strand.
TAAAGTAAATCCTAACCTTCATTTATCTGGGCAGTCATACATACATAAGCCCCACATTATTTCTTATGATTGCATCTTTCATGGAACAATTGTCTAATTTTTACCAATACCTCTGGTTTCTCACACTGAGCATGACTCACGTGGGCTTAGAGTGTAAAATTAATTATGACATCCTTGTTTGAGCCATCAATCATAAACATCATACTCCCTTACTCGAACTACATGGGTTCTGATTCCTTTTTTAAACAAAGGATACGTAGGTAGCCCATCTGCGAGTTAGATCCCAACTCTGAAATAATTCATGTCCTTCTGAATGACAATAAACTTCAAGTGCCCCACTGAGTGGCTTTAAAACCAGCATGGTCATCATAATGACCAAGAGACTTATATATAAATGTGTCAAAGGGTACCATTGATCAAAAATCTTTAATAAATATAGATGATTCTCTATCGATTAATAACCTCAAATACATATAAAAGATTCTCTAAATTTCCTACATATGTAATCATTGATTTTCAAATCTGAAGGAAAGCTCATTTTATACTTGGTAATGTATTAAGGATTCACGAACATAACTTAAATCTATAAAGAGAGTCCCGGAGTAGACAATAATTCCCCTCAAAAAGGTGTGATGAGTCCGACCTCCCATCCTCTCGACCAATGAAAATTTCTAAGCCTCATCAGTCCACAAACTAATGAGCACCTACCTTTGGAAAGTAGGTCCGAATGGATGTGGAATCATTGGTTGTTTCCGGTTCTACGAACAAACCCGTTAGAAACCGATCAGAATGTTTGAACCTCCCATCAAGGAGGTCATCCCCGAAATCCAAGGGAAACAAAAAATGGTGAACCCGACGTGAATCCTTAACCAAGTTAAAATGATGTTTTACCTATTTGTTAGGCCCCTATTTAAAACTCAATAAGAGGGCCAACAAAAACAATCATTGAAATTTGTGCTCGTCCAAAATATGTAGTGGCTGAATTTATCTTGATTACGTTTGTTATATCAAACATGCACTCTTTTCCAAGATCTTCTGCATTTCTAGAATGGCTGCTCTCAAGTTCACACCTGTGAATACTGCTGCTGCAAATTCCACTGCTGCTACTCCTACTGGATCGTCATCTGCTCTAAGGACGATGTCACCTACTCAGCATCTTCAATGCTGGGTATCAAACGCACTGGTTAAGGAGTACTGTCAACACGGTACCATCCCAAATCTGAAGGCTTCCCGACAAGCCCTCTAAGTGAACAACTCACACCGGTCGTCCAAACAACGATGACCAGTGATCAAGAAGTAGGCGTTGCTGACTACCGTCTCCAACCGTTTCAGGTCGTTATCCCTAGAATGCAATCACCATTCGCTCCCTTATTCTGGGGAGGTGAATGAGAAGGTCCCTAAGGGCCTTAATTCAAATGGACAGGAGTCCTTCTTGAGGGCTCCCACCAACAATCGCCGCCAGACTCGTGCGGCAGTGCGCCTTCAACATGATGAGGGTACCGACTCCAGGCGTTCGGCTCAGGTTCCTCGAACCCGAGCAAGCAAGACGAACCACCAGAGGCAGAATCCTGTCAACAGTGAGCAGGTTCTCATCTCTGCCATCTCTGGATAAGTCCACCAACCTAACTTGGTGGCAAGCAACGAGCAGGCACACACACCTGCCCATTTTAATTCCGCTGTCCAGCAGACTCATCTGGCAGCATCACGCCAATCCCACCAGGAAATTCCGACGGAGTACTATAGGCAACATACACCTGTTTATATATCATCATCTAGTCAGCAGGCTCGTCTGACTACATATGATGGATCTCGTCAACCATGTTTGGCAAAGTGCAATCAGCAGGCACATACACCTGCTAGTATTAATCAATCCTACAAACATTCCCTCTTGGTAGCATTCGGAGAAGTCAGTCAGAAAGCCCCAATGACAAATAGGAGGCAGACTCAACCCTTTTCCCCCAAACTTGAGTACTGTCAGGATTCACTGACAGTAAAAGGAGGACAAGAGCAGGCACATACACCTACTCCAAGCCCGGAATGGACGTATATTCCCATTCCGACAGCTGAAGTCACCAAGCATATTCTATCAATGGTGAAAGAGCAGAATCAAATCCCTGCTCATATTCTGGAGGCCTTCCGAGATATTATAACAACTTCAGCGGCATCTTAGGAAAAAAACATAAATCTATCCCTACCAGTTGAGTGACAAATCAATAATTCACTCCAGAACAGACACACACACCTGTTCAAGTCCAAGAGGGTTGTGGGGCATACTCCCCCATATCATACGGACAACCAAGTCAGGCACATACACCTGATTTGAGTGGATATCGTCAGCCTAACCTGGCCATATTTCTTGATTAGGCATATACACCTGTTCAGAGAAACCACTTTCTTCAACAAGTGGTTTCCAAGGAGAGTAAGAAGGCATCTAAGAAAAAGACACACCTAGCACAGTCAGGAGATCAATAGCCAATCAGTAACAAGGCCTTGCTCGATGCTAGAGTTATTGAATCCCTAAGACAATTATCTGTTGAAAGTCAAGATTCTACTCCCTCATTTCCCAATAGTGGTAAGATTAATTCCGAAGGTCTTCAACAGACACTTCCTCATGAAGGCTTGCTTCATGACAATTCGGTTGATCTCGAAGTTTCATCTTCAGATGAGTGCCATAGGAACCCTCTGTGTGGTCAGAAGACCAAGGAGCAAGAGATCTTATCTTTTGTTGTAACCCATTATGGTGGTCCTCCCCATGATGATGAATTTCACTATGAAATTCCTCTCCGCAGTAGTGATGCACATTGCCCGGAAAATGATCCAGTGGATAATGTAGTGCCGAGAAAGCCCTCTTATCTTTAGGAACTTGAAAATGAAAAACCAGTCATGTCTCAAGCTTCATCTCTAGTAGGTGAAATACTTTCTCAATAAGAAGATACCCCAGGGTGTAGGTCATTCTCTGAACCACCCCTAAGTCACGCATCTTCTAGTTTGATCAATTATTTCTATACCAATATTGTTGAATCCAATGAAGCAACAAGGAAACACCAACTCTGGTCAAATCAGGTAGAAGAATCTTTATCAAATGATAAAGAGGAAATTCTGAACATGAGAAAACAACCGGCGAAAGGTGAAGTGCCAGTCATGTTTTGGTCTCTGGCTGACTCTCAGTATAACATTCCAGAAATGTTGACGGAAGATGAAATTCATGATATTAATCTCAACATATGGAAAACTCTTTGTCAGTTAAAAAAGAAAGTATTATCTTATGATGAATATGACAATCATCTTAAGATAATAGAAGGATTACAATGTTAGATTGATTTGGCATCTCTATCAGTCTCTCAATATCTGAAGGCTGAAAAACAACAGATATCCCTTCAACGTTCATGCCTTGGTGCACTAAGAAGATTGCATCAGTTAATTTCCAATGCCCCATCTGGTATTCATGTCAAAGGATGGGGTGTTCATGGAACACTGCATTTCACAGTGCTCTCCAGTCAACAAAGCCCGCCGAAAATGGTCTCATGCAATGTTATTGCCCATGGCCGGCCACAATCATTGGGCTTTGTTTGTAATCAAAAGCTTGCCCAAAAACATGCTTCAACTAGTTCCTCTCAAAATCAAGAATACAGAGAACGGTTTTTTGAATTACTCTTGCATCAAGCAAACAAGAATATTGAACATGCCTCTCATTTGGAGCAAGCACGTCACCAAGTGATAGAAGTGTCAGAAATCATCCAACGGTCTTTTGAACTGGGTGATAAAAGTGGATATAGGTTAATGCATCCAGCTAATTTCCAGACTAAGGTTCGCAAGATCAGGAGGACTTTTAAGAAATTCTCAAACATAGCATGTCAAGAGCCACCCCAGCTCGCCAGACTGGGGACTCTTTTAAACCAACCCTCAGAATCAACAAATAGGATTCAAGGAGTTGAGCGAGAATAGCAGGAACAGCCCCAGTCCACCGAACTGGGGACTTTTTCAAATCATCAATCCCCTCCTCAGAGAAATTCGGTCTTTTCTCGATTGGGGAAGAAACTTCAAGAGGAATAAAGATCCAAATTATCATGAGATTCCCTCCAAATTATGGTTTGTCAAGAAATTCCTGAGGGATCGAATCAATAAAAGGAAATGTCTCATAAAAGAAATTGAAGAAGAAAATATCACAGAAATGCTGATAGAAGGGATGCGATGAGTTATGCATTAATCAATGTCATCAATGTCGTTGTTGCTGATCCACCAGATGAGGCTCACTCAGGTGACTTAGATGAAGAGTTTCCTTCTCAAGAAGATGTACGCACCGACACAAATAAAGAAGGTGTGCATACACGAATTCAAAGGATTACTCAGAACCTAGCTAATCCTTCGAGTAACTCACTCCCCCCTCTCCAAAAAGGATCCAAAAAATGGAAGGGAAAGAACCAGGTTACATATCCTTCCTCTGGAGAAGGTCAATCGCTCTCACTAAAGCAAAGGTTTTCACAAAAGGAGGAAGAAATGAAGGAATTAAGAAGGTTGAATGCAGAAATAATTCAGAGTGGTCTTCTTCTTAAGCATGCTGGAGTTAGTCATCCAAAGGAATTTGTTGCAGCTACTAAGATGGATCAATAATATCCTCCTCTATCAGTACACCCTCACAGGTCTAATCCTATGGGTCAAGTGCAACAAAAGTCGGTAGTGATACCATCAGTTGCAGCACCAATCGCCACATCTATCCAAACTCTAGTCATAGCACCTAAGCAAGTCCAAGTTCAACCAGATGTTTCTCGAAAGTTAATAACTACTATTGAGTCATTAACAGCTCAGTTAGAAACCATGGAAGGGAAACATGTGCAAGTTCAACCAGAAAAGAAAGTTTACCCTGAATGGGTAGATTCAATCTCTCCTCCATCCAGTTTTGGGAACCCTGTATTCCCTATTTTCAATGGATCAGGAGATCCTGAACAGCATTTGATGCATTAGGTGTCTTGTTGTGATCCTATGATGGGAACTCTGTAGCAGCAAGAAGCAGTGAAACTCAGATGCTTCGTGCGAACCTTGAAGGGCCATCTTTTGTCTGGTATATAAGCTTGCAATCCCGGTCAATTACCAGATGAGAGGATCTTCGCCAAAAATTCCTCCTTCAGTTCAGCTCAACTTTGCAAAAGACAACAATTTTTTATCTTAAAAACTGTAAGCAAAGGGAGAATGAAAGGGTCTCTGATTTCATTGCTCGATGGAAGGGATTAACATATTCCTTGAGTTTATCACTCCCTCAAGAAGAATTGTTGCCAATCTATGTGGTAAATCTGCGTGATGAATTACGCACGCCGTTAATCCCTGTGAAATACACAGGAGGGTTTGAAGACCTTACTTCAATCGCTCAGCAGATTGAAGATTCCCTTATACAGGCTAAGGCTAAATCTCGTGTAATTCCATCAGCTTTAGGAAGGAGAATGGGTAAATCAGAAACTGCTACAGTTATGATTAAACAAGCACCTGTACCTGTTTATACCTCAAAACCTTCATCTTCTCGAAGGGCTCCACCTTCTAAGCTCCAAAAACAAAGGCCGTTTCGTCCAGACGATAAAATATATCAAAGACGAAAACAATTTGAGGATCTGAAGAGAAAAACATACTCTTTATGAAATGAACAAGTTTCTGGTTATTTCATTTCGGCTCTGGAAAACAATTTGGTTCAATTACCAATGCCCAAGAGGCCAAACAAGAAAGGAGATGAAGACCATCCCAATTATTTCCCCTTTCATCAAATGTTGGGGCATCCCATCCAGGAGTGTTTTGTCTTTAAAGACCTCCTGAAAAAGATGTTTGACTAGGGATAAGTCACATTGAAAGGCTCCTCAGCCTAGGTAGCATGTGTTACTGCTACAGTTCCAGAGGAGGAAAGCGAATGGTAAGAAGTAAAAAAGAAAAAATGCATAGAAGTATGATGATTGGATGGTCAGAAAGACAATCAACTGAACTCATGCTATTTTGCGAGCACAATTAAAGAAACCGATTGTGTCTTCTGCCATGAATGTTGCGGAAAAACCCTCTTCATCAGAGGGAAAGTCCTCAAAGAAACAACACGATTCAAAGAAAGAAAAAGAATCAGAAGAAGATGAGTATGTGTCAAAGCCTAAGTTGTCTTTGACTCTGGCAGACTTCATGCCATCTACTTCAAAGACAAGGGCACCGCCCCACCAAATGGCATAGCCTAAATAGGCTAATCAGACAGAGTCTTCATCAGACAAATAGTTAATCTTTGGTTCTGTTAATATGATTCAATTAACAGATCCATATGCCAGTCGCAGTTTCGATTTCAATGTGCTTGAATTCCCTATATCAAACAGGGGACTCAGAGGAAGTTCTAGGGGCTCAGGATACAGGGGAAGATGTGGATCTTTTAGAAGCCACTATTCCAATTATACCCCTGCTAGAACTGTGTACGCAGCAGAAACTCATGGTAGAGCCCTTCAGCGAGATCAGCAAGAACAAGCAACTTCTTCTACCAATAACAAATTCAGTCCTGCCACAGTTATTTTGGAAGACCGGTTGAAGGTTCCATCTTCTTCCTCTTAGAAAGTAAATGGATCTAATTGGTCTAATCTTCCAAAACCAGGAATATTTCCAACTCCTATCCTAATACAAGATGCATCAACTTCCAAAGCATCTGCTTCCAAGGTACCTGCTAAACCACATATTCCTGTTGGGAAACACAGACCTCTGGATCAAAAGTATGATATATTGAAACACTTGGACAAAGTACCAGCCAAGTTATCAATTCTGGATGCTCTGAATCTGTCAAAAGATCTTCGGGAAGCACTAATCGAGGCTTTGTCAACTCCTCAAGAGTTTGAAACTGAAATTTCTGCAGCTGAAGTCTATCTCATAGAGAATAATCCTGTAGAATTCCATGCAATAATATCTTTTACTGATGAAGATGAAGATGATGTTGTGCATGGACATATTAGACCACTGTACTTGTCTTGAAAGGTCATTGGCGTAGATGTTCAAAGAGCTTTCATTGACAATGGTTCAGGAGTCAACCTCATGCCCATTCGTACAATTCGTCGATTGGGCCTCACAGAATCTGATTTATCTCCTTCTACCATGATGTTACAAGGATATGATAAAAATTAACAAGAACCACTGGGTGAAGTTACACTCAGAACTCAGTTTGGAGATCTTGTATCCAATTCAAATTTCATGGTTGTTGATCAAGACTCAGCCTTCAACATCTTGCTTGGAAGACCCTGGCTACATCAACATGAGGCTATCCTTTCATCATACCATCAATGTCTTAAATATTTTTTCGATGGTCAAGTTGGGACATTGTATGGTGATAAGGCCCCGTTCAAGACATGTGAGTCTCAATACATTGAGGTGGAATTCTATCACATGAAGGGAAGGGAGAAATCCGCAACAAAGGAGATTACCAAAGTTAATGCTCCATATGGTTTGGAGAAAATTCCAGTAAATCCATTTACACATGTGAGTACAGATTATGTGTTTCCTATCAGTCAAATTGACATGATATACCCAAATCAAAATAATCTTATGGAAAGATCTATAATGTCAATTACGGAAATCGAGGGAGACAACATGGTAGAAATTGGTAATCTACCAAGCAGTGATGAAAGCACAAATGGTGACGTCTTCATTTCATCTGCTGAAATCCAACAAGTCTATGCTTCGCTAATTAGGCCAGAAGAAGTTATAGCAAAATCAGAGGTAAAAAATGATGTCGATTCTCAATCCATCATCTCCTCTTTATTACCCAAAGAAGACCCTTCATCATCAATCAGGTTGGAAATAGAAGCACCTTCTTCAAGATTTGCAAATTTTGACATCTCTTCGGATCATGAAAATTATACTTTATCATCTACTATGCAAGTAAAAATGGAAGAAATAACACATAATGAATAAGAAGAGGAAAATCTCAGAGATGCTCTTCCAGCATTTGAAGAGGGTATCTCTACCACTGTGGATGAACTCAGAGAAATAAATCTGGGTACAAAATAAGATCCACACCCCACTTTAATCAGTGCGGCCATGACTCTTGAAGAACAAGAGATGTATATTTCTTTTCTAAAAAAAAATCTAGATACATTTGCCTGGAACTATACTGAAATGCCCGAGCTTGATCCTGATGTTGTTACTCATCATTTGGGTTTACCAGAAGAACATCGAGGATTTAAGCAAGTCGCGAGAAGAATACACCCAACTTATGTTTCCAAAATTGAAGCTGAAGTGGATAAACTAATCAAAGCTAACTTCGTCATAGAAGTTCAGTATCCCAAATGGTTGGCTAATATTGTCCCTGTAAATAAAAAGAATGGACAAATTAGTGTTTTCATCAATTTCATAGATCTTAATCGGCATTTCCCTAAGGATGATTTCCCAGTTCCAATTACAGAACTTCTAATTGATGCAACAAATGGCTATAAAGCACTTTCCTTCATGGATGGATATTCCAGATATAATCCGATATGAATGGCCCTAGAAGACGAGGAATCTATAGCCTTCAGAGCCCCTCAGGGTGTGTTTTTCTATCGGGTAATGTCGTTTGGCTTAAATAATGCAAGTGCAACTTATCAGCGTTCCATGCATCGTATCTTCAAACCCTTCTTAGGGAAGTTTGTTGAATTCTATGTAGATGATTTGGTAGTCAAATCCAAACAACGTTCTAATCACTTGGATGATTTGGAAGTCATATTCCGCAAGCTTAGACAACATAATTTGAAGATGAACCCCTTAAAATGTGCTTTTGCGGTAACCTCAGGAAAATTTCTTGGCTTTATTGTACGCCATCGTGGTATTGAAGTCGATACTAAGAAGGCCAAGTCAATCCTTGCTCCTCAAAATTTGAAATAATTAAGAGGACTTCAAGGACACTTAGCCTATATTTGGAATTTCATCGCCAATTTGGAAGGCAAAAGTTTACCCTTCACCAAGTTGATGAAGAAGGGAGTCACTTACCAGTGGACTGAAGAATGTTAAGAAGCATTCAACATTCTCAAGAAATACCTCTTGATTTCACCAGTACTCATGCCACCTGTTGAAGGAAGACCACTTATCCTATACATGAAAACTCTAGAGCGATCATTGGGTGCCTTTATTGCTCAAAAGAATGATGTTGGGAATGAAAACAACCTCTACTATCTCAGTCGAACCATGATTGAAGCAGAAATCTGGTATTCAAGTATTGAGAAGTGCTGCCTGACATTAATCTTTGCAGTTCAGAAGTTGAGACACTACCTACAACATCACAAGGTCCAATTGGTATCTCGCAATAACCTGCTCAAATTTATCCTTAGTCGTCCAATGCTTACAGGAATTTTGGCAAGGTGGGCAGTTATTTTGCAACAATTCGATATTAAGTATGTGTCTCAAAAGGTGATAAAGGGCCAGGCTCTGGCTGATTTCTTGGCTGAACACCCTTTAGTGGAAGACACATATTCAGATATGGAACTCCCTGATGAGGAAGTCTTCTCTATTCAAGAAAGTCCTCATGCATGGGAAATGTATTTTGATGGTGCTTCCAGAAGTCCAACAGGGAGGAAAATGGAAAATCCTAAATTCAACAAAGTTGGATTAGGAATTCTTCTCATTTCTCTAGAAAAGGCAGTGTTAGCTTATTCCTTCTTATTGTAGGAAGGTGGTACCAATAATGAATCAGAATACCAAGATCTCATCATAGGCTTGGAATTAGCACTTCAAGCACAAGAGAATCTCTTAAAGGTAAAAGGTGATTCAGACCTGCTAATCAAACAAGTCAATGAGGATTATGCCATAAAAGAAGAAGAAGTAATCCCTTTGTATGATTACGTCAGAGAGTTAATGGAGGAATTACCTTTGGAACAGACATTTTCTTATGTCCAAATATCACAAAATGCTCAAGCTGATGCACTGGCTAATATAGCCACAGCTCTGGCAGATCCAAATCGGGAAGAGACAACCATCAGTATTGCCCACCGTCATGCAATTTCACCTTATGTTCGAAACAGAATAGATGAAATTAATGAAATTTGTCCCATTCCTGAACCGTATGGTCATACTATAGGATGGATGTCACCTATCAGGGAATACCTTCAAAATGGAACACTTCCACCTGATAGAGCTGAGAAAGAAAAAATACAGTGACGTGTTGTCAATTTTACTCTTTATGATAACCCAGATTACCTAGAGAAAATTCTATACAAATGTGGTTTTGATGGAGTTCTCTTCAGATGTATTAATGGTGAAGAGACAATGGCTGTTATGAAAGAAGTGCATGCAGGAGTCTGTGGTGCCCACCAGTCTGGACATAGACTGTCTGATCAGATTCGAAGACTTGGATACTTTTGGCCTTCAGTGATACGAGATTGTGTCGATTTCACAAAGAAGTGTCATTCATGCCAAGTACATGCCAACTTCATTCATCAACCTCCAGAGTTGCTTCATACAGCTAAATACTCATGGCCATTTGCCACATGGGGAATGGATGTTGTGGGACCTTACCCTTCAGCTACGACCAAGCAGTTTAAGTACATTCTTACTGCTACTGACTTCTTTTCCAAATGGACAGAGGCAATACCTCTCAAGGAAGTAAGTTCTAAATGCGTTGTTAGCTTCATCAAGTCTAACATAATTACCAGATTTGGTGTCCCTCATACCATATTGACGGATAATGGCACCAATTTCTGTTCATTCGAGGTGAAGAAGTTTTATCAAGAATACAACATCAAATCCAACTATTCATCTTGGTATCATGCAGCGGCCAATGGCCAGATAGAAACATTCAACAAGACTCTTTCAAATATACTTCAAAAGATGGTGGATAAAGATAAGAGGTCATGGCCTGATAAACGCTTTCATGATTTATGGGTTTATCGGACTACCACCCGCACTGCAACTCGGTCAACTCCATATTCCTTGGTATATGGAACGGAAGCTGTCTTGCCCATTTATGTTCAACTACCCTCGCTCATATTTTCCATTTGTGATGAATCATCTACAGATGAACAATATCAAAATCAATTGAATGAATTGGAACGGTTAGATGAGAAAAGATTGTGCACTTTACACCACTTGGAAGTCTATCAGAATAGCACGAGATTTTAACAAAAAAGTTCATCTTCATTAATTCAGTCAGGGAGAATTGGTATTAGTTATCAGAACTCCAATGATACCAGGAAAGAAACCTCCCAAGCTTGAGCCAAAATGGGAAGGACCTTATTCAATACATAGGGTCTACTCCAATAGATCTTATTCATTAATCTCGATGGATAGAGAACTCATCACTACTCCAACAAACGCTAGATTTTTGAAGAAATATTTTGTATAAACACAAAATACATCACACTTTTGTCCTGCATGACATTAAACTGCACAGTCCCCCTTTGGTCCAATATGACGTTAAAATGTGTCCACCTTGGTCCAACATGACGTTAAACTGTGTCTCCAAAATGGTCCAGTATGACCTTAAACTGCTACTTGGTCTAACATGACGTTAAACTGTGATGTCCTCACTGCATGACATTAAACTACAAAGTCCCTCTTTCATCCTTGCTATATGAATTTAAACTATAAAGAAATGGTCCATACATATGACCTTAAACTATTTGTATTAATTTCATCCCACACGATGTTAAATTGTGAAAAAGTTCCCTAAATGGTCTAGTATGACCTTAAACTGCAACTAGGTCCTGTATGACCTTAAACTGCATCATCAACGGTCCATGCATATGACCCTAAACTATTTGGAAGTCCCTTACGTCCAGCAAGATGTTAAACTGTGATGTCCTAACTACATGGCACTAAAATGTATAAAAGTCCCTTACGTCCGGAAAGACGTTAAACTACATAATCATCAAAGGTCCTGTATGACCTTAAATTACACTTTTGTCCAGCATGACATTAAACTGCACCATCCACGGTCTATGCATATGACCTTAAACTATTCACACTTTCTTCCAACATGACGCTAAACTGTGGAAAAAAAAATCCCCAATGCGTCCAACATGACGTTAAATGGTGTACTCTTTTGTCCTCACTGCATGACATTAAACTGCACAGTCCCCCTTTTGTCCAACATGACAATAAACTCTATTGTCCCCATCGTCCTAACTACATGACGCTAAACTGTGCAGCACCTATAGTCCTAACTGCAAGACTTTAAACTGAATAGTTCCTTTATATGTCCTACATGACATTAAACTATGCATCGTTAAGGTTTTTGTTACCTCTTGTTTCTCACACTGAGTATGACTCACGTGAGCTTAGAGAAAACCTCCACCATAACACTCTCTTTGGGCCACTAACCATGTGTAAGTCCCAACAACATTTTTTAGGTCATTGTCCCCATGAACAACTTGATCATTAATTCATTATTTAATTGAACTACACGGACTTTGATCCTTGAATTCTAGGCTAGGTATGTAGGCAACCTCCCAAGGTTCAAGCCCAAAACCAATCCCTTTACATCGGTTCACCTCCATCTCATACAATGTTGATTCGTGAAACCGCCCCTAGAATCAATATCTTTACATTGGTTCACTTTCATCCTTGTTGTACGACATTAAACTATACAACAATTTTGTCCAATATGACAATAAACTACAATATTCTTTGATACCCTCACCTAAGAGGGAACCATTATATACATTGATTTTTCAATCATGTTTCATTTCAAAGACTACGTGCATACATGGCAACGCCCAAACCTTTTATCTTGGATTAAACCATCATTGTACTAAAGTCCCCTTTCACCCTTCACATGTATGAACCAAATTTGTACAAAGGGTAATTCTTGAACTACATGGGCTTGATTCCTATCCTTATAGGATACGTAGGAACGTTCAAGTGTCCCTCAAATCCAGCTCCAAGTCTTTGGGCCTAACCCCAAATTCCATTTTCAGTCCCTTGGCTAAAAAGTTCCCATGAAAACACACACTGTGTATTTCTTATAATGGTCCAAGATCTATGACCCTAAACTAAGATATCTAATCCTTTTGTCCCACACGACATTAAACTATAGTTTAAGAACTACGTATGGCTTGATTCTCATCCTTATGGGATACGTAGTGAAGTCCAACATTTCAATTCAGGACCCAGCCACAACATGATTATGGTTAGCATTGATCTGTATATCTCTGTATACATTGAACAATACCCATATTTATGTGTCATAATACTAACCTTAAATATTTTCAGATCCTCATAACCATTTTCATGACTTCTAGTCACAAAAATGTCAAACTTCTGATAGTTCGTTTGCCTGACTATGCAGCACGTGCCCATAGGCGGCCTTGCATAAACAGTCTAAATAACAGACTTGTTATCCAAAAGATACTAGTATTTGACTATGCAGCCAATTCCCTTAGGTGGACCTGCATAATTCAACCCCCTAACAGGTTTGTCGGATAGTGGTAAATTCATTATTGGGAAGAATTCCTCTTTTTTACTTATTTGTCTTAAATGAAAGTATGTAGGGATCTGAAAAAATAGACATCCTTAACATATTTGTCCCATATCCTTTTTTTTCATGATCTGAAAAGTATTAAAGTCTGTGGTTTATATTCTCATTCCCTACGTTTGGGCCAGACCTTTGTAGGAGTGATATCTATTCAGTTCTTTGATAATCTTGTTTCGAAATATCTTCTCCATATTAAAGTACCTCTTTCCATATAGCAAACTCTATACTTTGGAAGATTTTAATCTCCATAAACTTTCACTGGATTTTATCACTGGGAAAGTAAATTTCTGAGAGTTATTTTTCCTGACTATGAAGCACATTCCCATAGGTAGCCTTGCATAAACAGTCTACATAACAAACTTGTTAGCCAAAAGATACTATTTTATTTAACTATGTAGCCAATGCCCTTAAGTGGCCCTGCATAATTCAACCCCCTAACGGGTTTGTTAAATAATGGTAACTTCATTCTTGGAAACTACTTCTTCTAATGCCTTTTAGCTCTTTTTCATATCATTCCTCAGATTCAAATATTCTTAAGTCATAGCTTAAATATTTTCCCTCATACTTGAGTATGGTAATATGTTTTCAGATGAATTTTCAAGGAATTGAGTCAATTCTAATCTATTTCGGTCAAATCTATTTTGACCTTAAACATTAGGCTTTTTATGTCCGACGTGCATGACATTAAACTTCCCACAAAAGACAAGGGAACTCTGAATAAAAGTCAAGTTCCCAGCCCACTAAACATACATTTTGTATGATTTAGGTAACATTGAGAAATTAAAAGGTTTCAAGTTTGTAGGGTTATTTACATTAATCCTAGTAGAAATAAAACTATGCTTACTAGGCCCATTGGCTTAGGAAAAATCTAAATCATGTAACAAAAGAGAATGTAGTTACAAACGATTGAAGATGAAAGTGTTTTTCATTGATACATAAGAGATAGAAGGACATCCACAGACTGGAGTCTCTTCTCTTTTTCAATAATTACAAGAGGCTTTCAACATAACTCTTCATTTGATTTACGGCATCCCGAGCTTCATCAGCAACCACCTGGAATTCATTCATTCAACTGGATACAATAAGAGATGCATTAATACCAGCTCTTCTTGGAACAATTGTAAATGGATGTTCTTGAGTGTGGTTTGAGAAAATGTTCTACTGATCTAACAGTGACTCTGTTTCTGTCCAAGAGACTTGGAAGATGGATACATGGATTTGAGAATGAAGCATTGGAAGTAAAGAGCCATTTGGAGAGAGTACTATTTTCAGATATTGCTCTAATGCCATGTTTGTCTTCTCTCCACCAACCGACAGCGGAAAACGTTTCATCCCATGGGTTTTCCATTTTCATATCTGCAAGAAAATGACTTGGAGGAAGAATTTGAAAGTTCACACCATTGTTGTTGCTCTTAATGCACAACATAACCGAAATAGAGGATTAGCAGTGTAGCTACATTTCAGGCGTATAGTTCTTTGCATCTGGAACATTGACTCCTTGCAGATGACCATGACTATATAGAGGCAGGTAGATGCTCTGTGGGAAATTAAGATGATATTTCTTCAAGTACTTAGTCGCAGATATCATAATAATCATGGCCAATGATGTTCATCATTTAATCTATCCGCTTGCTAGCTAGTTCATCAACTATTCTGGGTCTAAGAGCCATTGATTCTACACAAGAGTTGAATAAATTAACTCTTAAATGGGTTTATTTTTCATAAAATTTCTGAAAGAATTCGAAAAAATGGCTAAGGCATTAAGGCACACAAGTCTAAACATGATGCGCAAGTGTTCTTGTGCTACGCTAGTTTTTGACGCACAAGTATAAACCGCGCAAGTACAAATACCTAAACAGCAGCGCGAAAGCAAAGAAACAATGGAAAACAGAGCAACCTGCGCGGCTAAGGTGACCTGCGCAGCGGGAGCTCGAAAGTTTGAAATCCGGAAATCAAGATGCTTTGTACAGAAGTGAGTCCCTCTATTTATAGACGCGGTCGGGACCCTGCCCGATCAAGGGACATATCCCTGCACGCCAGAGCCTGTGCGCCCAAATCTCATTTGCACGCCCTACCTTGCGCGCCACCTTTCCTTTGGATGTCTCCTTTTTTCCTTCGAGTCACATCCTCATTTCTTTCGGATCCAACTCTGAGGGGGGAATTTTGTTGACACTTCTTTTTCGTCACAGAGTCCAAAGGAATGGAAAGGGAAATGACTTAGCACAAATTGAGTCATCCTTTGAAGAAAATATCAAAAAATCGACAAAGGGATGGACACGGAGAAGATTGCCCATAAGTCGCGCAAGTTCCCTCATAGTTGCGCAAATCCACTTGCGCAACGCATGATGGTCGCACAAGTGACTTGTGCAACCTAAGTGATAACCGCCCGGGGTCTTCTCCTGCCTATAAATAGACCATGTGGGCCCCCCATTCGAGGAGTATTTTTTTCCAGAAACTCAGAATTGAGCTCCCGACCCCCTAGTCTCTTCTCAAAGCTTCCGAAACACTTCTAAGGTAATTTGTTACCTAGAACGGAACATCTAAAGAGTGAGCGTAAGGCCTAAGTGTTGAAACTCATCAACACTTGCAAGCCTGAGTGGTCAGCCCTTAAGGGAAAAGGCCACACTTGCGCGGAGCCTTACTCCCTCAATAGAACTTGCGTTCCCCTTTTCTGGAAGAACCTCAAGAGAATTCTAAAGGCTTTAATCAAGAGTCGCTCAAGTATTACCTTGCTGTTTAACCATCGCGCAAGTACACATGTGTCGCGCAGGTATACCTACACGACCAGGACTTGCGCGCCTGCCAGGACTTGCACACCCCTGCCTTTTTGGGTTCCCTTCTTGCCCATTTCACCCCTCTTAAGCCATTCCACCTTTCCTATTCAAGATTCAGTCTTCAAGACACTCTTCAAATCCATTTATGGCATGATTTATTGATTTTAATTCCTTATCTGAAAGGAATTCTGTGGAATATCTCTCAAAACCTAGTGATTTACACATCTTTATGTCACTAAAGATTGAGATTTCATTCATTCAACCTCATCCTTTAAGATGAGAGAATCCTTAACTTGGGTCTCCTTTTCAGGAATAATTCCCAGTCATAAGTCCTCTAATTTGGGCATCCTCTTTAGGAGCAATCCCCAAGTCCTCTAATTTGGGCATCCTCCTTAGGAGTAATCCCTAGATCCCCTAACCGGGGCCTCCTTTTCAGGAGTAATCCCCAGTCATAATTCCCCAAAATATGGGCATCCTCCTCAGGAGTAAGCCCCAAACCTTAATTCTTATTAACATGGGCCTCCTTTTTAGGAGTAAACCCTAGTCCAAACATGGGCATCCTCTTCAGGAGTAAGCCCTAAGTCCCTTAAATTTTCAAATCTTTTAACCTGGGCCTCTTTTTCAAGAGTAAGCCCTAGTCTTAATTTCTCTTAACCTGTCATAATTTACCTTTGATCTGGGATTCCTTTTCAGGAGTAAAACCCAATAATAAGTCCTCTTCTAATTTGGGCCTCCTTTTCAGGAGTAAGCCCCAAGTTAGATTATTCAAAATCCTCATGAAGCACATATACCTTTATGGACCCTACTCCTGGATTTCTTCCTTAAAGTAAATCCTAACCTTCATTTATCTGGGCAGTCATACATACATAAGCCCCACATTATTTCTTATGATTGCATCTTTCATGGAACAATTGTCTAATTTTTACCAACACCTCTTGTTTCTCACACTGAGCATGACTCACGTGAGATTAGAGTGTAAAAGTAATTATGACACCCTTCTTTGAGCCATCAATCATAAACATCATACTCCCTTACTCGAACTACATGGGTTTTGATTCCTTTTTTAAACAAAGGATACGTAGGTAGCCCATCTGCGGGTTTGATCCCAACTCTGAAATAATTCATGTCCTTCTGAATGAAAATAAAATTCAAGTGCCCCACTTAGTGGCTTTAAAACCAGCATGGTCATCATAATGACCAAGAGACTTCTATATAAATGTGTCGAAGGGTACCATTGACCAAGAATCTATAATAAATACAGATGATTATTTATCGATGAAGAACCTCGAATACATATAAAAGATTCTCTAAATTTCTTACATATTTAATCATTGATTGTCAAATCTGAAGGAAATCTCATTTTATACTTGGTAATGTAATAAGGATTCACGAACATAACTTATATATATAAATAGAGTCATGGAGTAGAAAATAATTCTCCTAAAAAAGGTGTGATGAGTCCGACCTCCCATCCTCTCGACCAATGCAAATTCCTAAGCCTCATGAGTCCACAAAATAATGAGCACCTAACTTTGGAAAGTAGGTCCGAATGGATGTCGAATCATTGGATGTTTCCGGTTCTATGAACAAACCCATTAGAAACCGATCGGAATGTTTGAACCTCCCATCAAAGGAGGTCATCCCCGAAATCCGAGGGAAACACACTACCATAGTACTCAAACAAGCGGGATCATTTTACCATATAGTACCTTATACTAGTGATCTATATTCTGAACTAGCTGCTGAACCAAAGTGCTATCAGGTTTAAGATCTACATCCTCTAACATAATCACATGGGAATTATATGACATATACCTACTAAATTGGGAAACATAAAACACATCATGTATAGAAGTCAAAACAAATGGAAAATATGAATGATAGGCCACCCTACCCAGTCACTCAATGGTCTTAAAGGGTCCCACAAACCTCGGTGCTAACTTATCGTGGTTAAATAACCGATAATTTCCTAAGCGAGGTGAAACCTTGAGAAAAACCTAACCACCGGCCATAAACTCTAATGTCTAATGACGATGATCCACATAAGATTTTATAACAACTATGTTCCATGATCAAATGCCTCTAGATCAACTACACCATATTCATTGTCTCTTAAACCAGACTTAGTCCAACCAAAGACTGCTCTCCCAAATCTTCCCATCACAAGAGAGATCGATATGACCATCCATAAAAAGTCTCAAACAGATCCACCCTGATCGAAACCTAATAAATATTGTTATTATACAACTTTAATAATGGAAAATTCCTATCCCAAGATCCACCGAAATCAAGTACACAATCCCATAGCATATCCTCATGAACCTGGATAGCCCTCTCTCTATGTACATCCATTTTCAAATAATAGGTCGCACTCAATTTCAACTGGGAACCCATTTCCTCTTGCAAACCTTTCTAGAATCAAGATGTGAAACTAGGCTCCCTATCACAAACAATCATGGAGGGAATCCCATGAAGTATCAAAATCTCTTGGATATATAAGTCCCAAAACTGTTCCACTTTCATTATTTCTTTTATTAGTTAAGAAATGAATTGACTTAGTTAATCTTTAAAAAATTACCCAAATCACATTCTTCCTACTAGGATTCCACGGTAAACCAACAGTGAAATCCATGGAAATTTCATCCCACTTCAATACCAAAATATTTAATGGCTGTAACAAACTTACATGTATTTGGTGTTCTTCCTTAACTATTTGATAAGTGAGACATTGTGATACAAAATCCACAACTAAACACCTCATCCCTGACCACCAATACTGACATATCAAATCATGATACATATTTCTAGACACAGGTTACATAGACCAACATGACCATTTTCCAACTCCTACCTCAGAGAAAATAGAACAACCAACCTGCTACAGAAGCATAAAGCTCCACTAGTAGATCGATACCACTTGCCTCAGGTCTCTCCACTAGTTAGGGTTTCTCATGTGTCATATCTTGGTGTTTGTCATCTTCTCAAGTCAAAATCACTCATCAAAAGTTGATTCAACATTTATAGAATCCAAGAACACCTATCCACAAACCTCCTTCACTCCCAAGATCATTTTGGTAAAAAAAAATCATCAGAGACCACTCTTAAATTGATTCCTTCCCTACTTGGATTGGTACTCTTCTACCCACATTTCCTTTCCTAGAGGTATATACGATATCAAAATTGAAGGTCAAAAGATACTCAATATAGTATCTTGTTTTCCAGTTCAGATCCCTCTAAGTGAAAACATACTTCAGGATTTTATGATCAGAATATGGTGTAAATATCTCCCCAAAAATATAGTCACACTATGTCTTGATTTAATGCATAACCTCTTTCAACACAAGATCATGGGCAGGGTAGTTCTTCTCATGGGGGAATAAATGTCATGAGCCATAATCCACCACCTATTTCAATTACATCAAGACACATCCCAAAATCATACCTAAGGAATCACAAAAGACATCGTAAACCAAACCTAGTTATGGAAGAATCAACACTAGTGATGAAGTCAACCTCACTTATATTTACTCAAAATATCTATTCCATTTGTCATCCCAATCAAACTTTACACCTTTATGGGTCAAATATGTCATTGGGGATGCAATTTTGTAGGAGTCCCAAACAAACCACCTGTAATAACCAACCAACCCAAAGAGACATCAGATCTCAAACACATTTCTGGGCTTTTCCTAGGAAATAACTACCTGCACCTTTTTAGGATCTACTAAGATTCCCCTCTCATATATCACATGCCCCAAAAATTTCACCTCTTTGATCCAAAACTCAAACTTGTAATGTTTAACATATAGAAAATTTTCTTTCAAGGTTTGAAGAATGATATCCAAATGGTCCACGTGTTCCTCCTATAACTTGGAATAAACCAAGATAGCATCTAAAAACACAAAAAAAGATTCCAAGAACTGATGAAATATTTGTTCATCAAATCCATAAACACCACAAGAGCATTAGTGAGTCCGAATGGCATAACCAAAAACTCAAAATGCCCATATTGACTCTGAAATGTTGTCTTATGTTCGTACTCCTCTTGGAATATAAATTAATGGTAACTTGACCATAGGTCAATATTAGAAAACCAATTATCCCATCAAAGATGATCAAATAGATCATCAGTTCTGAGTAAAATATATTTGTTCTTAACAATCAACCGATTCAACTTTAGATAGTCAATAAAAAGCCCGAGAATTCCACCTTCCTTATTAGAAAAGAGTGTAGTTGAAGCCCATGGTGACATGATAGGATGAAAAAATACATTTAATTTTAGGTCCTCAATCTAAACCATAAGTTCCACAAACTCAGTATGTTCTATTTGATAGGATGGCATAGAAATGGGAATCATTCTAGGGAGCAGGTCAATAGTAAATACGACCTCTCTCGGTGGCGGTAAACCATAAAAATCATCCAAAAAGACCTTAGGGTAGGAAAACACAACAACATGTAGATGAACACCCAAGAAAGGTTCAAATACATCAAGAAACATTTTTGACAAGTCGAATGAGATTATACCGGCATAAGGAACAATACGTCCTTCCCTTCCTAATAGAGAGTCCCACTCACCCTAGAAAACATGATTCACCGAATTGATAGATATAAAATGTACCCGATGATGATAAAATTCTATCTAGGCCTTTAAATTTATTATCCAATCCATGTCAATAATCAAGTGGAATATTTCAATATCATGCACTAAGAAGTCTCAAACCACCTCAAAGTTGGCTATCACCACCTGATGCGCAAGACACTTCAAAACCTTGTTTGGACCTCTTTCCCAAAGGCGTGGAATGATCCAATAAGAACAACATAATATATAAACACAAAAACAAAATTTCAACCAACTTTGATGATATAAAAGAATGAGTAGAACCTATATCAAAAAAATGTAGCACCATAGAAGATGAAATAAACACTATAAATATAATAGTAGTTATCCCCGAGTAGATTCCTCTAGCGTACACTCTTTCACATAAATAATTTAAAAATTTTCCACTTGGACATTCTCCTTGGCCTGATAATGAGGCCCGCCAACCTTGGTAGTATCAATGTGAACCTGAAACCCCTTGGGGAAAGTGGATACTACCTTAATACCTTGGGGAATCCTGTTATAGAATCGTTCCAGATAGCTAGAACACCCACAAAGATGAAAAGTCTTTGGATCCTCCATACAATGAGGTCTAGTATGACCATAAACCCCACATTGGTAATAGATAACCTATTTCTGACTTGAAGAATCCACTGAAATTAGTCCTACAAAAAACTAACCACTCTTGCGCTTCCTTTTTTTACAAGAAGAATCACCCAAGCTAACTGCTTCACAAACAGAAGCTTTTCTGAAACCTGTCCTTCCATAAATGTCTACCTCATCCAAATATACTTTATTTATTACCTCCAAAAAGGTTATAAGGAACCAAATAACTATCATTGACCAAATATCGGCCCCTATCCCCATCTTGGACCTTTATTCCTTCAAGTAATCATTATTGACAAGCTCTGGTTCTAGATGCACTGAATCAGAAAAATAGGTGGAGTACTCCAGAATGATATGCTCCCTTACTCGAAGTTTAGAAACTCGCAGGTCTTTGTTGCACATAATGTATTAGGATAAAACTACTGATTAAATATTTTCTTGAAAGAAACCCAGGTAAGAACCTTGTGAAACCTATATTACACAATAGAGTTCCACCATCTTCATCCTTTCCCATTGAGAATATACATGGTAAAACTAACATGATAATCTTCAGAACTTTTCAAAAATTTGAAGATCCTCTCAATCTGTTCAAGCCACTCCTCTGATTCTTCAATTACTTTGTCACCATGGAATATAGGTGGATGTTTCTTGTTAAATTCTGAGCCTCGGTCGACTACTCATCGTGGTTTTATGATGTCCACTAAACCAAAATTCTAAATGGTATAAATAACTACTTCAACCAAAGAAGGTTCTACTGGAGGATACACCTGTGGAACCTACATCACAGCTTTCCCTCTTGTATTTGGAAGAGATATTCTAGGAGGAGTTGTTTGTTAAACATAATAAAATAACCAATCAATCATGAGAAACTCCAAAACCATTGATCCAACTTCAATAATCCAAGGCAATGCTTTAAAATTGTAATAATTTAAAGCAATTATGAATTATACCACAAAAAACAACATGTTTTTTAGAAAGGAATGGGTCCATATAAATAAAATACCTACTTAGTTTATTCAAATGACCTTACACACAACAAGTCCCCAAAATTGGTATATATGTGAATTTAAATAGATTTCCCATACAAATTCATTCAAATGAACCTAAATAACAGCTCTTGGATTTTGTAAATATTTTTCGACTACCCATGGATACTTGGATTCAATTATAGGAGTGAGCTGGCTAGGCCTATTTTCCGCACCTACTATCTAAATTCCAATGATCCTAATACTATCTACCCAAGACACAAAACCAACTTAGGCAATGCTGACACACTTCAGACTGAGTAACTTCTCAGATACCAAATTGTAACAGACCAACCCAGGTCAAGCAGACCAATCCCCAAGTCATTTCATTATGGGGTGAGGTGAAAAAAAGGTAGAAAACCAAGTCTTGAATATAACAAAAACAATACATGCAACTAGAGTACAAAGTAAAAACAAAGTAAGATACAAATAATACAAACAATCTAAACCATAAAGTATGACAAGACTAGAACAACAAGTCTCTATGTGACCAACCGTCGCCTCCACAAAGCATCCCAAACTAAAATATTGATGTAAAGAGAATTAAACATGCTACAAAATTCCCTTCCCTTTACTCGTGTCCTAAAAAACATGGTCTATATCTTCCCAAAGTCAAAAATAGGGTGTGAGAAACAGATCCTAGTGGGAAACTACCAAGGAATATATACAAGTTATAATATCCAGAATGCACAAATTCTAGATTAAAAAAATTACTATAATTTTTATCAATAAAATGATTTGAAATTTTTTCTAAAATAGACCTTGAGTTTTCCAAAAATTTCATATCATGTTTTCCAAAGCCAGAAACATACCAGTTATAAAAAAAAGTAGGTAAATATACCAAAATATAAATATACATGTGATCCAAAATCCATGAAATAATCTATCATGTAATAAACAACCATAAACAAAAACAAACCCTCCAGTCAAGCTCTAGCCCATGGGAAAATATGCACTATACACTCATGATCCTAACAAGGCATAAGGTTGGATACAACTAATACTAAGTCCTACCATAATCCATTGATATAAAAGAGGTTACCTCCTAGTGGTGTTATACACATAAATGATACATGTTCCTCTTTATTGATGCACCCAAGGTTCTCGCTGTACAATGTTTGTCAATTTCCATTTTAAAAATAATGCTCAAATTTTTATAAAACCATTTCAAATCCAAGCCAACCTGCTTTAGGGTTTGAAAATCTATTTTTCTCCAAACAAAAGAAATTCCAATTTCAAAGCAATAACTTATTTAAATCATGAACTCGTTCCTTTTTAAAATTCAACATATTTAATTCCATTTCAAATGTCAAGGAATCAATAAGAACAACAATCAATTAATGAAATTAGAACACTTAGATATATCCACCTACCTTAAGGACATTGAAAACCAAACCACCTTTGACAATGGGGATTGGAAACAAGAAGAACTTCCTTCATTGGAAAAGGCATGTCAAGAAACTTAAATGGACCAATAGAAAATACTAAATAATCAAAAAAATGTAGCCAAACAATAGTCACAACTAAAACCAAGGAAGAACTAGAAGGAACGCTTACTCGGAGAGGAGCAATCCAACAACAACAGTGATCAATCACTGAATGAATCAATCTTGATAGAAAGGAGTCACCCAAAATCACCTATGGAGATCTCTAGATTGAGTGAGGAAGGATTCATAGAAAATGTATGAAACATATAACTCATACTATGACCTAAAAAACCAATACCGTGACATTTACATGGTGTGTAAACCATTTACACATTTGATAATAATTGAGCTCCATATACACCAAAAAACCCATAACCTTTTAATTAAAAACCATATTTTTATACATACACGACATGTACCTATTACACAAAATGTAAACCATTCAATCCATGTACCTAGTTCATTGATTCTTTATTGAATCCATTATACAGAGTGAACTTCACTTACACAGTGTGTAAGTTCCCAACAAGCAGTAGAAACTACAGGTTTTTACATTGAATATTATAAAAAATCCATGACTTCACCATTATAGGTATCCTACCAATTTTATGGTTGAAAATACTTACCCAACAAAAAATTAAACCAAACTAAAATATTGAAATATACCTGAAAGAAATGTAATGGGGAATTATAATAGCTACCCCATTGGTGTCATCAAATTGGGCTATTTTTCAATTTTAGTGGGCATGTTTTTGGCCCTTTTTTAATTTTGTTGTACTTATTTTTGTACTATGATACGGGATAGTTGTTATGAGTGCATCTATATTATTATTGTTTTTATCTTTTCTAGATTATAATAGTGTGTGGGGTTGTGTTAATGTGTACAGGTACATTAGGCTAAGGCCTCCCATGTGTGTGATATTCCTACTCGGCACTAGTAGCCAGCCCCTGACATATTTGATGAAGGATTGGGGTGCCATTCTTAGCTTACCATTGGCAAGGTAGGCCTCGGTGGTTAGGTTCATGAAATAGTGGTGTCAAATGGGCTCAACTTAGGACCATATTTTAGAGTTTTTCTAACTATGAGTTTTGTTTTGGGAACTAGGTAAATGGTGTTAAAATATCTCAAGTTTAGCTTTTGATATATGAAACCCAGTGATGGTGCAGCAACCGACGTATCCATTTACTAATATTATAATAACCTATTTTTTGAATTGGTATATGTAGGAATTTATTGTATGGTAAACATTATTATGTGCATCTATAGGTTTGGGTTATGGTTTCCATGTCTTTGAGTTAGAACCCTGAATATGATCTTTTGTCTCTGGTGTGTATTAGATATTACTGGATGTCTCCATGATGAAATCTAGTCAAGATTATATGGAAGGATAATTTTTATGATTTTATTGGGATAAGGCTTCAATATATAGACCTATGTAGGAGGCAGTTCATCTCGGTGGATAATGAGTGATGCCTCCACCCATTGAGAAAAATGATGACCTACTTCCAATGGTTCAGGTGGATTATCCCCGTTAGGTTAATCAGTAGTTGGTTCTGGTGGTACTAGAAGATGAAACACTAGTGTTGAGTGTGCATAATGAGTTTTAGAGATAGAGACCACCCAAGATTTATGGTGATCCAGAGATCCTCCTCAGGCTGTAGAGGATTGGATTGAGCATGTGGTGTGAGTATTCTTCCCAGTTAAGACCCCTCTTGATGGTGACCTTGGCAGTGATATTTCTATAAGTAATATAGGGTATTGTTGGAGCCCTATGTTGGTGTTGTTTGACGTGGATTCAAGCATGAAAAGAAGAGGGAAACTTCCCCCACTGAGATGCATTCTCTTATGTTGAAATTAAAACTACGTGAGTAAGTAAATTCTACCCAAAGTAGAAAACTTTTGAAGTGTAGTTGATGATTTCCTTTAATTTTTATTTTTTAGATAGTTTTTTTGTGTAGAGGTGATGAAGAAATCCCTTGTTGTGGAGAATAGGAAGGACAAAGGAAGGATGAATTTAGGAAGTAAGGGCTTGTAACTCGGAAACTCAAGGTGTGTTTCAAGGCATGACATGTATCTTCTATGCTTCAGTTATAGCTTTAGTAAAATATAGAAATCCATGTTTCTCAGAACATATACCTTTTTGAGACCTAGAAATTTCATTGGATCCTACTTACTCGAACCATGTGCGTGGAGGATCCATGAGAGAGGGCCTTGTAATCTTTATATAGAGGTAACAAGACCCTATGATTTTTTCCTCATTATGGCATATTTTCCAACTATCCATGCCTAGATGACTACTACCAGTAGGGGTTGCAGTGTACCTTAGTTAGCAGGTCAGAATTTTCCTTTTTTGATGAAAAGGAATCTCAAAAAAATCATGATAAGATCACGTGTAGAAGGATATAACTGATTTATTATCAATTGTATAGTATGAACCTTTTAACAATGGATTCAATGAGATTTCAGATTCCTAAAATGTTGAAGGAGTATAAATACATCTTCCTTGAGGGTTTTTCAAGATTATGTCCTCATTAATTTTTTTTTCTACATATTCCTTCACCTAGAGATGGAGATATATTTGTGTCAGCATATTAGATGACCCCATGTAGCTATGAGAGATAAAGGTGTGGTTGGGGGATCTTCAGATCATGGGATTTTTTAGACTCAGTATGTTCACCTAGGAATCCCAATGTTATTCTCTTTGAAGGCAGATGAGTTCCTGGGGTT
Organism: Viscum album; assembly: GCA_963277665.1. Taxonomy (NCBI): domain Eukaryota; kingdom Viridiplantae; phylum Streptophyta; class Magnoliopsida; order Santalales; family Viscaceae; genus Viscum; species Viscum album. Next base: position 282,558,542 of record OY728125.1, read on the forward strand.
AGGCATAGACTAACATCACCAGAACTAGGTGAAATTTATGAAGGAGTATACACTCCTAAGAATCAATTAATTCTTTGACCAGGGGTTAGAGGAGGTGTAGTTCTTGGAGTTTGACCTCAGGATTGGTTATTACTAGCTCTAGGTGTGAGAGGAGGATCTATCAAGGATATATTTCTAAATAAATTTTTGTTGCTTTGAATTCTTGGTGATACCCTTCGACATATTGAACACCCTAGTAGTGTTTTTGAGAGTTATAAACTAGGTCCTTCAATATTTCTTGGATCAATTCATTGAAGTACTCCTTGATGAAATCCTTCTGTACTCGGTATCATAGGTGGATCACATGAGACACTTGAGGATGGTTCTTGAAATGCTCTGAGAGTACTAGTTTTTATGGGAAGCTCTGAAAGTTTCGATTATAGATTCAGGAGGTCCACTTCTTGTTATATTATATCTCAAACATGGGAGTGATGGTGGACAGAGTAAAGTCTTAGGCAGTGATAGCTTGGTCATGGCTAGGTGGTTTTGGTAGTGGGCTCTACCCAACTCAACAATAGAGTATGTACTAGATCTCAATAAAATCTCAAAGCTCTTTCAGTGGCCTCTCTGATGCAGCATGGTCATGGGTCTAGGGCCAAATCGAGATCAAAGTCTATTAAATGATTTAATTAGTCATCTAAAACTCTCATAGCCTTGGTGCATGGGTGAAAATGGATTTCATTGCCAACGAATTCCTCCAAAACCCAGTTTCTCTTGTAGAAATTTTGGAACTAAAACAAAACATGTCAAAGATCATATATTTCACATAATGAGTAAGGGTAAAGAATAATATTCATGAAAATACTCAAAATTTCCATATATAGCTATTTTAGAAGCAGAATATCACTGTAGACCAGGTTAAAGTCTCAGACCAGTTCATTTCCCCAAAAATGTATCATGGTATCGTTGTTTATTCTTCACTTTTTTGTATAAAAAATTCAAAGTTCAGTTACATGAGGTGTTATGGTGTGGTCTCAGCACATTCAACCCAATAACCTACCCATGGTTTGTAGGGGGGATTTTAACACTATGGTTGATTCAAAGGAGAAGAAAGGGGAGGGTGGATTCCCTCACAAAGAAAGTTAGGACTTTTTTAGTTTTATGGACAATTATGGTGTCATGGATATGGGTTATGTGGGAGATACGTTCAAGTAGTTTAATAATAATAGGTAGAAGAATCAGACTAGGTGTCAGCTTGATTACTTCCTCGAGAACTGCCATGACATCACCTCATACCCGGATATGACGGTTTCCCATCTCCCCTATAGCATGTATGATCATTCTCCACTATGTATTGTGGTGGCACCTAGGATGGACTGGGGGGGAGATTATTTTTCTCCCATGGATGAAGGACCTTAGTTTTCAGAACATGGTTAAGGAGTTATGGAACAAACCTATGTCAGGCCATGCAAGGATGATGATATACGACAAGCTTAGGAGACTTCAAATGTTAATTCAAACATGGGTAAGAAATCAAACCATGCATTCCCATGAATTAGAGGCAATCATTTCAAGGATATAAAGGATCGAATAAAAATTAGTGAATTACAAGAATGAGGCCTTATTTGAGGATCTTACTAACAGTGATAACACCTTTTCTGATATCCTCATCATATAAGAGCATATGGATCATGAAAAGTCGCAGATAAAATGGCTACATGAGGGAGATTGAAACTCAAGATTCATTCTATCTTGCATCAATGAGATACAGTGTACCTATAGTCCTAACATACTCATTACAGATGGATCATACTCAAATGACCTGGACGTGTTTGGCACACTGAAGGATTATTTTTCATAAAATTACTTATAGGTACCAACACAAGAATGTAGAGTGGATATCTGAGGGGGAGTACAAATATATTTGAGGCTATTCCTTATGCCGTATTGGGGTCAGTGAATGAGATCTTGGAATCCACCCCATATGAGATGGAGATAAAGCCGCCGGTCTAGTCTCTTAATCCAGAAAATTAGCCAGGATTGGATAGATTTCATGGGTCCTTCTATAGAGGTTATTGGGACTTGGTTAAGACCGAGTTGATTCAAGTGGTGTAAGAATTATTTAAAGGTTTTTGTATTACCTGTGTGTCTTATGATTCCAATATGGTTATGGTTCCAAAATTTAAGGACCCACATTCATTGAAACACTACAGGACAATATTCATGTGCAACTTCCCATATAAAGTGTTGTCCTACATCCACAATAAAAGACTAAATGCTAACCTTCCGAGATGGATTACTAAAGAACATCATGGGTTTATCAATTGGTGCTCAATATAGGGGGGGGGATTAGGCTAGATCAATAGGTTATTAGAGATATATATCAAAAGGATTTCATCTCAAATATTTCAATTAAATTTGATATAAACAAAACATATGATCGGGTGGAGCGGAGTTTAATTCTCGAAGTACTATTCAAGATGGGATTTTCTACATGAATGATTTATTTAATATTTTAGTGATTTATATATAAATGGAGCACTATTTACGTTTTGGAAAAACAATATGGGTTCTTCAAATCTATATTGGGACTAAGGTAGGGTGACATGATCTCCCCTACTATCTTTATCCTTGTACAGGACTCCCGAAGTTGTCTTATCAATAGAGGCATTGTGGCGGGAAACATTCTTCCTTATCGGTCCAAGTACCAATCTTTCAGCATATCCCACCTTATGTTTTTATATGAAACAATTTTTTTTTGTGAATGGAAGCAATATATTAGTTAAGGGAGTTGATGAAATTCTATAGGAGTACAACAAGTGGGGTGGTTAGGTGATCAATAGGGATAAAAGTGGTGTTTTTATTTTGAGAAAATGTGTGGAGAGGAGAATTGGAACCTTGGAAAGTAGTCTGGGTATGTAAAGAGGATCATTCCCTATATAATATCTAGGCACTCCGATAATAATAAAGAAGATGAGTACACACCATTTGGACAAGGTGTTCGGGAAAATAAATGGAAGAATACTGAATTGGAAAACCCATTTATTACCTTTTGGAGGGAGAATAACACCGATTAATGGTGAATTTTCTTTGATTCCAATGAACATTATATATTAAATTAATGTTCTTAAAGGATTCATTTCAATAATGGAGAATATTATGGAATCATTTTTGTGGAAAACACAGATGGAAGGAAAACGCCATTGGGTTGCTTGTGAGAGATTGGCTAGACCACAGTCCAAGGGTGACATCAATGTTAGAAGTGTTTCGGGCATAATACAAGGTCTATATGATAAGTCGGTGTGGGGAGTTATTGAGGGGATTACACTGTGGGGGAAGATCTTGTATGGAATATATATTATTGAAATAGAAAATCAGAGGGTCATGACTTCTATTACTTGGAACTTGATATGGCCTCATGTATCAAAACTCTATAAGCACTCATGATAGATTATGGGAAGGAGGTATATTAACCTATGACATCATAACCGGGTGGGTTCTCAACCTGGATTTCTCATATTACTTGTGATTTATAACTCTTTTAGGAAGGCTAGTTCTCATCCATATTTCATGTATTCTTTCCTAGATATTAAAAAATGGAGCTTGTTTTATAGCATCATCATGAACTTGGAGCTTGATAGATGTGTTTTCATGGTTTCAAATATGGGGGCTTTCTTAACTAAGGATTTATAAAGACTTAAAATTTAAGATCATGGAAACAATATATGGGGAAAACCACTCTAGTGTAAAGAGATTCCAATGAAGATCAAATTTCTTATTCAAAGGTTCTACAATAATGAACTACCTACTGATGAAAATATCAAATGAATGGGTGTGAACCTTGCCTCAAAATTATATTATTGTTGGGATCCATGATGTAAAATCACCAAACACATTTTCTTTGAAATTAAATGGGTGAAGTATGAATGACTTGAGTTTGGAAGCTTCACAAGATGGGATCCACAAGAGGCAGTGAGTAATATCTTTATGATGCGGTGGTTCCAGGGGTGGATAACTACGGACCCGAGAAAATGACAGGAGTGATTATTATTGCAGTAAGGTTTTTGTCCATATGAAATGAGAGGAATAAAGCACGTTAGAAAGGAACCAAAGGTACTAGAAAAAATCTTATCATTAAAACCAAGAGTTTTTTTCTGGATTTAATCTGTCTATGAAAAGACTGCAAGATAACTCCCTTGATACAACCACTTATTTCTCACATCCCCACATCCAACGAACACAAAACTAGACTGGGAAAGTGGGTATGGTGGTACCCTCACCATGTGGGCCTCAAAATGAACATTGATGCTTCATGTTGTATGGGACTGATATGGGTTGGTGGGGTTGTTAGGGAAATAATGGGTTATGTGGTCCTTGCCTTCAACTCTTTCATTGGAATAGGTCACTCCCTCATAGTGAAGGCTCAAGCAGTGCTCACCATTATCCTGCCTTGTATTAAAAAAAGTATCCATCTTGTGGAAATCAAACTTGATTCACTTAAGGTTTACAAAAATCTAAGTGTACATTGTCCGACCCCCTGATCTATCTAATATACTATCTAGAGGTGAAAAGGGATGATGAAAAAAATCATGGAAGTGAGTCATACATGGCATGAAGGGAATACCGTCACTGACTTTTTGGAATCCAAGGTGATTCATGGAGTGTCACTCTTTTGTTTCTTAGGTCTCAGATTTTTCCAATGGAGGGATTAAATCTTGTACATGCGGACACCCTAGGGCTTTACCACTTCAGACCCCCATGAACCTCGTTTCCTTGTTTTTTATTTACCTTTTTCCCTCTAAAAATCTTTCTACAATTAATAAAAAAATGTTTGTTTTATATTCTTAAGCAAGGTGATAGATAAGTTTACCCTTAGGGATGAGGATAGAGTAGCATACCTCCAATCAGTAGTTGTAGCACCTCCACTTCTTCAGCACATCGGGGATGCACAACTTGGGGATATCAATTGTGAGATCTTTAGTGACCAGATATCAATTGGAAGTGTTCCTGATGGATTTTATAAAGTTGGGGAGCATTAAATCATTATTTTCTGGATGAGATATGACACCAGCCATGCTATGAGAGGAGGTGATGATGAGGTTTTATAATTTCCCTTAGGAGTACATCCAGGATGGGTGAGGATGTGACAAGATCCTTTGGCATCGGGATGGGTAGCCAAGGACGTGGCAGAATGTTCTTGATTTTATCTCTTGACACCTCACCTACCAATATGTGAAGGCCTAGGTAACCAGATGGAAGTGGAAATGCGATAGTATATTTTTTCATGATGGGGATTCTGTGATCATTGAGAGATCACAATGCTATCTGAGTGATCATAAACTGACTCATCAAATAAGCCCACTTCCTAACCATATGAGAGCAGAAGCATAGTGGAGATTTTGGGATGTATGTGCATACATGGGGTAACAAAACTTCTTTGTGTTCCCTCAATGATCATTTCAGAACATGATTCTCTATTCACATCACAATTATGGAGAGAATATAGGAGGCCTTCGAGATTTAATTGTGGTTGAGCACAATGTTCCTACCTTAGATAGATGGTCAGGAAAAGTAGACCATTCAGGTTCTTGAAAACATGCTTCAGGTTCGCATGTTAGTTTTGGACCATGGATGAGAGGATCATATACCATTAGTGGATTTTTAATATAATGATAATTACCTATCCACTGTTGGTGTAGAACCATTTTAGGCCTTGTATGGGAGACCCTGTAGGTTACTTATGTACTGGCCCGAGCTAGAGGAATAGAATTTATGGGCTTAATGTTGGTGTGAGAAATGGTTTTAAAAGTTGAAATTCATCTAGGGGAAATAAGGAATACCCAGATACATCAGAATTATTATGTGGACTGACGAAATAGGCCTTTGGAGTATAAAGAGGGAGACCACATGTTCCTGTGGGTATTTCCTTGGAGAGGATTATGAAGATTTATCTAGAAAGATGGGCTATGTATGAGGTGCATAGGCCCTTTTTACAGTTGTTGTGTTTGGTTAGAGAGGTGTAATATCACTTGGCCACATCACCATAGTTATTCTGGGTTCATTGTGTTTTCCACATGTCACATCCGAGGAGATATGTGCATGACTTGTTGCATGTTGTGGACTGGGGTGAGAAGGACATTGAGGGAGGAGTTACTTTTTTGAAGTGCCCAATGGAATTTGAGAATCTTCAAGAGAAGACACTTTATGGAATTTTTTTCCTTGGGTGCATGTTTTTTGGCAGCCTGAGAACTTTTATGAGGTATCGTTAGAGTGATAGATCTAGACGCGAGCTCAATATCCTCATATTTTTAGTAGTTTTTTTTTATTTTTTGGACAAAATACTCTAAGGTGAGGAGAATATAATGACTATATTTTTTCATTCTATGAATTTGGAATATTTCAATAAATATTTTCAGAGTAAGGTGCATAGTCAGCTTAGGATTTCAGGGCCTCGGGAGCCTCAGTGATGATATATTAAAAATATTAAATATAATATATCATATGTGTTCATTTTTTCTTAAATAATACAATAAATATCAAATGGTTTCTTATATGGAGAAACCAATACCACCATTAAATCTAGAATATGGGTTTTACCATAGGTGCGACATGATTTTTGTGTGTATTTGGGATTTTGTTTAAGAGTGGGTGTGGGAGGATTAATAAATAACTTATTTATTTATTACATGGGAAAAAACCTAATCCTATCTATTTAAACCATGTTATGGTGAATTACCTTGGGATAAATGTATAAACCTATAATAAATGATTGGATGGAGAGCTCGACCAGAGAGCTCAGGTGGAGAGCGCGTTGGAGAATGATCACAAGATTGAGGATTAGGTACCGCAAGGATCACCACCAATGAAAAAGCTCTTGGATCTCACCAATGAAAGTGATGTATAAATTTTATTCTTCATTGATCAATAAAAACTTTAGGTAGGTTATTTTTTTGTTTTATCCCTTTTTATGGATTGAGACGAACACAAATTAATCCTTTCCAAATTAATTTGTGGACTAATCTCTATTGGTTTGTCCAATGCCTGCTTTATCTTCTTAGATCAAGGAATTTTAGATTTAATCTTTATTGATATTTTTATATGGATTACACATATATTTATTGGATTTATTTCAGTGATGGTCAATTGAACATGATCATTTACTGAGGATCACTTTGTGTTATGTGCTTTTATACCCCCATTCTTGGCGTTTATCATCCTAATTTGTTAACTAGTGATTTTATGATTCCTGGAAGGACCGATCACTATGCATTAGTTATTTGGAACAATGAATCATAGTAAATGGTTCAACTTTGGGTATTGGAGATGATACATATGCATGGTGATAAAAAGGGGAATCTGATGATGGACTAGGTAATAGTGGATATGTTAACCAAATTGAGAGGATATCTACGAAGGATTAATGATGGTCGATTCTGACCAATGGGTGGCCGGAATCTGATCATTGGTGTTGATGAAAATATAGTGATGGTGCAGAAGGTGGTGTTCCCATGATATGGACCACATGGAATCTGAATTTTTTCTAATCATTGATGTTTGTTAACTCTATTTTAGGTGTTACAACTATATTTTCCGATGGATCTGAAGGCTGCGACAGTGCATGGGGTGAAGATGCATGAACAGATGGGGGTTCCTATGAAATCTCGATATGTATGACATATACTGTGGAAAACAAATGTTGTGTAGTACCCTCTATGTAGTGGATAATTATTTCATGTTGAGTTAAATATCACACGTTGTGTGGTTAACCCACATGTCTTGTGACCCCTAGTCGGCCAGCTCAGCGTGTACAGGGAGTACAAACCTAGGAGGTAATGTGGCCCCACATTCCATGTGAGGCAAAGAAAAATTTGTGTACTTAAAGTGATAAAATATTTAGAATATAACATTCATTTAGTGTCAAACTTGGCCCCTACATTCCATGTGATGTGGAGTAAACCCTATGTACTTCAGAAAGTACTCAGGCATGGCTAGGTACACGAGCATGGCCAATGTACGCAGGCACATCCAGAGTACATAGGCTTCAACAGACAACACATGCCGAGTTGTAGACAATCTCTAGATTTCATCTATCCCTAGTGGACACATTATGTATTTAGAGAAAGAAATATCATGTGAGACTGTGAGACACAGGCAGTTCCAAACTCAAAGAGACACGTAATGTACCCCCTAGGACACACTTTGTACTTCTCTAAGGGAAATTTGAAGCCCCTGTTCTTCTCAAACTAGTTGTGGTATGATTTTTGGTGTGTTACCTCAAACCATATCAACGTTGTTGTGTTCCCTAATTCTGTTATTTCTAGGTGAGTTTCATTAGTTTTCCTCCATGAGGGTTTAGTGAGACATATTTTTCTTAGCATTGGACAAGATCCCCTCGGTGAACTAGAGAAAGAATCCCTTAGTCAGTCCTGTGGATTGTATCCTCATTCCCATTCCTCTTCCCTAGGTAGGGTCAGGAATCATGTGACCAACATACCCAAGCATTTGATCCACTATCTATAGGGTTATTCTTGATAGGGTATGGTATACCTTATAGGCCCCAGGTAAGATCATCTATTTATATATTGAGATCTTATGAGTTCTATTATGTACTTATTGGTAAGGCCTGACGAGCAAGATATCTCAGATGAGCTCCACCAATGTTAGAAGGGATCATGGAGTGAGTTCTCCTAGATGAGCATTACCCCTTTTAAGCCTCTAGTAGAATTCTAGATTGACAATATGGTTATGACCTTACCCTGAGAAATGGTGTCTATGTTGAGTTTATATGGGTTATTATGGTTTTTGTATCATTCTTTGATTGGAATGCCTTAATTGTGATGGGATGACTACTCTCTCCTTGATGCATTGTGTTTGGTGATTTGGGGTTATCGTATTGGGTTTATTTATACTCACCCCTACATGGGCTCTTCCATCATATGTCATATCTTATGTAGACAATAGGATTTTTGATGGAGTTCTAGGAGGACCAGGAGTAGGTGAAGCTTAGTTATTCTAGATAAATAACAGATGATTCTAGGAGTTTATTTTGGGTATCCTCCCCCTTATTGTTTGTAGGTTAGGTTCTTTTATAGTTTTGGTGGGATTGTATTTGGCCTTTTTTCTTTTGATATACTTCTTTTTGTATTCTAATGTGGGATAGTTTTTATTCATGAATCTAAAGGTTCATTTTTTTTTATCTTTTCTACATTATACTAGATTATGGAGATGTGTGCGTGTCACGACTCAGACCAAGCTGAGGCTCAAGCCTTAACTACTCCAAGCCCGCCTCCATAGGCTAGGGGATGGTAACCAGAATCAATGATACAACTAATCTTGGGAGGATTTTTACTAAGTACATGTATGAACACACACAAACATATTGATGAAAAAGTGCAGTGGGAGTAAAAGTAAAAGAAACAAAATACTAAGGGAACAACCGTGCATGAAAAATCTCTAGATAGTACAAGAGGAGAGTAGTGTAAATTGAAAAGTAAAGGGGAAAATACACGCCCAACCAGAAATATGTCCCAACCTGAAAAAATGAAAAGTAAAATTCCAAGAGATACCACCTTCTAATCTCCAAGATGCAACCACCATATGCGGTCCAAAGTGCCAGGTATCCCTAAGCTCCTCTGAAGTCAGCGCTGACCTATCCATTATCTATATAAGATAAGACTCATGTGGGTAAAGCCAATACAGGGGTGAGTATATAAATACCCAGTAGGATTCCATGAAAGATGAAGGGGGGGGGGTTGTAAGAGATAAAACGAGAAATAAAGTTAGTAGATGGTTCACATGATTCAATATATAGTGAAATAGAACAGCTCAACCCAAACCAAGAAAGAGTAACATTGTCCAAACACAAGGGGCTCAACACGGTTTGTAGATGAACTACATGTCAAGTATTTTCCACCTATAGAAGGATAATATACTAATCCAACCATGAGAAGATAAACATAGAAACCATATGGTATACCCTTCATATCTTCACATCCCAGGGAAAGAGAGTAACCAAATACAGTGGTATGGATACATGTGTATATATCTATATATATATATACTTAGTCAAAATAAAACTAATCAAGAGAGAAATGATATCTCCATATCATAACTCATCTCAGGAAGAAGATTCACTAGCAGTTCCAAAATTCCATCAATGATGTCCATCGTCTCATGTGTCTTCTCAAAAGTAACCATCCAATTCAAGCCACACCTCGTCACTATGTTGCATAGTCGAGGGGACAAAAAATACAAGTAGAATACTTGTTACCTAGTGTGTAAGGGTGGTTCCACTCTATAATTACTCATAGATGAATCGTTCCCTATCTGATAGGGGGTTCCACTTAGTAGGTAGAAGACCCACTCCCAAGATAATGGGGGGGGGGGGGTCCACTCTATAGGTTGAGGACCCGCTCCCTGGTGTGACAAGGGGTCCACTCTGGTCATTGAGTACTCACTACTTATATGATAAAGGGTTACACTTGGAAGGTAGAGGACCCACTCCCAAGCTGATGGGGGATTCCACTCTATAGGTTGAGGACCCACTCGTTAGTGTGATAGGGGGTTCCACCCTGGTCATCAAGGACCCAAACCCTCTCGGATAGGGGGTTCCACTCAGTAAGTAGTTGTAGAGGACTTGTTTCCATAATAATGGGGGGGGGGGGGTTCCACTCTATAGGAAGCCTCTGGTGATCCCTCCATATCACTATCTTCATTGGGAATCACCTTAAATAAGCATCATTCCTGGAACATTTCACATCATATACCAAAATCCATAATCGAGGGAACCATCACACTCTATACAGAAGACACTCTGGATAAACTACTCATACTAAAAAAAAGAACTAGTTAGCGGTGGTTTATTTATGGTTGTTCTCGTAACCACTATGAAATAAATTTATTTTAAAAATAATAATAATATCACAACGGTTTAGTCAAACTGCAGCTATATATTTTATTTTAATAATTAGAAGGGTTTTTCATTAAACCACCATGAAATGTCTTAAAAAAATACTATTTCCTCTCCCTCCACTATTCCTTCTATGAGACACTGACCCCTATCCTCCCCCTCCACTGACCTCCTCCTCTCCCCTCCCTATCGCGACCCTGACCCTGCAACCCCCCCCCCCCCCACTCTGACCCTCTCTACCCGACGACGATTCAGACCCCACCTCTGACCTCCCTCTTCCTAGTGGTGATGTATAACCCCCCATCCAACCTCCCTCTACCCAGAGGTTCCCCTCATCAGTGGTGATGTAGCCCCCCCCTCCGACCTCCCTCACAAAGGCTCAGTTCCCCTCTTCGATGACTCTAATCCCCTCCCATTTAACCCATGCATGCCAAGAACACCTCCCATATCTATTCTCCCACTTCCAAGGACATATAAATATATTTTTAGATATATTATTAGTGATTATTCTATGTAAATCCCTTAAGACCTCTATTTCCCCTCCTCTTCATTTTCTCCCTCTCCTTCAAACTGATGAATGGTCTGGATGACCAAGGGGTTTTTAGAACAATTTTAACATGGTTTTATTGTGATTTTATGGTTCCTCTTAGCCTTTTAAGGATTATTTTTCCTTATTGTGGTAATTTAGTGTCGCACTTTGTGGAAGTGGTAGAACAAAGGTTGGTTTTCTCTATTGTATAGTTCATTAAATTAATAATCACCAATTTATTACCACATTAAGCTAGGTTTTAGATTCCTAATGAAATTATTATATGTTTATATAATTTTATTTTTAAAGGAAACCATGTTTCACCTATTTTCCATTGAATGTGATGAAGTTTTATATGAACACATGTATTTTAAATTTATTTTTCATCTACGAAGCGCACCTAACATTTGATAAATTACTAGAATGTATTTTATTATGTGATTTCAAGACATTAAAATTTGTTTTGGTACATAAAATAATTTTTAATGGAAAATCATGAATTCCAAGGGTGTGCATGTATTTTTAAGAACCAATGCTAGGTTACCTTGAATATAGTGAATTTATGATGATCAAGTATGTTAGTTTTCAAAGGAAATTTTATAAAGAGGTTTCTAAAAGTGTATTTGACTTTATGGTTCAAAATTTTCATAAATAGTCATAAAATTTTACCATAGACCCTGACCCTTGATATATTTTGGAAAATAAAATTCTATGGCGAGTTGATTTCCCATAGGGAGTTTTCATATTGACTAGTGTTCATAATAAAATACAAGGGGATGTTTCTGAAAGGGTTTATAAAGGTGGGGGTGAGATTATATATTGAATGTTTAGCTATATTATTATGTGATAATTGATGTGTGGACTCTATTTTATAACATGGGAAGCAATGTCTAGTTTGACAAGAATTTTAGGTGGACATATAAAATGACTTAAATGGTAGAATGAAGTTTAAGAACATATAAAAACCTAAAACTTATGTGTTTATCAGTTTTATCCATCCAATAGCATGTGATTTCTAAATAAAGTATAATTTTCATTCATATTATTAAAGGGGTTCTCTTGGTCTTAGTTAGACCATGCGAAATGGTTCAGACATTGATCAATTTATCTAATTTTTCAATGGAATGAACCCTTCTTTGTTACAAAACTAGGGTAGAATACACCATTTCATTTTTCAACTATAAAAATAATATCATATATATATATAATATCAAAAATTGATAAATCTTTGTCATATTTAATGTAGTGGTTGTTTTACACACTTCCATCATTATATAAAAATTGCTTCAAGCATGTATCTAACTTTAAATACTATGTTCTTGAGTATTATTCTAACAAGTATAAATCCTTATTTAATTTTGATTATACCTGTTTGATTAAAAAATTATATCTTTATATTTGAATGTATAGGGAGAATACAATATAATACCTATGGATAAATGTTAGATTGATTTACCTCAAAATAGACCTTGGTGTTCCAAGGGAGTGAAATAATTTTTAGATTATGTAATTGAAAACCAATCAATGGATGGTTAAATAAAATTTCTATGTCCTGATGGTAAATTAAATCAATAATTGAATAGAAACGAAGTATATGGGTATTTAAAATTGAAATAGTTTCATGCTCAATATGTATATTGGATTTGGCATGGTGAATCAAATGTTAGGGAAAGTCAAAACAATGAAAATACTATCAATGAAATACAATGTGACCCAGTAGAGGATAATTCAGTTCAAAAAATGTTAAATAACTGGTTTGGTTTTCCATAATACAGTGTCAAATATTTTAATAGATCAATATAACCTTTATTTGATCCTATGTATGTTAATCATACTCATAACTTTAGTAAAAAAATGATTTTTATGAATTAGTTGAAGACGGACAGCAAAGACTGTATGAAGGGTGTACCAAGTATCCAAAGTCATATTTTTTACTAAAGTTGTATCATGTCAACTTTCTTTGTGGAATTACTGAAAAATCAACATCCATGATTTTAGAGTTTCACCATGATTCATTTAGTGAAGATAATATCCCTACATCATTCTATGAGATGAATAAATTCATCAACAAACTTGAACCTGATTATAAAAAGATTTATGCATACCCTAATGATTACATGCTTTACTAGGGAGAAGAGGCTGATAAAAAAGAATGAAAAAAATGTCATAAAATTATATGAAAGGTAATGAAAAACAATGAGAGTATAAATCAATGAAACCCCATGAAGAAATAGAATAAGAAAACTCTTGCAAAGGTATTACATTAATTTCCTCTAAAACCATGCTTGCAAAGATAATCTATGCCATCTAAGACTGCATACAACATGAAGTGGCTTGATCAGGATAGTAATAATGGCTTGATGAGACATCCAAAAGATTCAACATCATGTAAGACGTTTGATTCTCTATATCCAAGTTTTTCTTAAGAACCTAGGAATGTATGTTTGGGATTGGCTTCTGATGGGTTTTACCCTTTTGGTACTTTAGGTACTAATGATAACATTTGGATAGTTGTTTTGATCCCTTACAATATAACTCCATAGATATGTATGAATAAGAATTATTTCATTATTTCAATAATTATTCATAGAGAGAAAATTCCAGGAAATGAAATTGATGTATACCTTCAACCTCTAATCAAAGAATTGCAAGAATTATGGGATGATGTCATGGAAACATATAATGCTTCAACGAGACAAATATTCAAAATGAATTATTCTTTAATGTCCACAATTAGAGACTTTTCTATACTAGAATATTTATATATTTGGAACACTCATACTGGTTTGGATTGCCTAGTTTTAATTTTGATTTTGAACCACAATGATTACCTAATAGGAAAAAATGGTGTTTTATGTGTCATATTCGATTTATTGATGCTTACATTAATTCAATTTTGACAATACATGATTTAATAAATATATTGAAATTATAAAGTCATTGAAGGTGTTATCTAGTTCATATATCATGAGAAAGTTAATGAATTTCACTAAAGAATTTGCAAAATGTCATCAGTTTAAAGAAGGAGGGAAATGGTATGAGGTACAATATCTGAAATAGCCAGAACACAACAATGGAAGAAAAAGAGTATATTTTTCAAACTTCCTTATTGGGAGTTTAATTTTATACTTTATAATCTTCATGTAATTCATATTGAGAAGAACAGATGTGACAACATTATTTTAATAGTGCTTAACGAGTAGGGTAAATTGAAGGATCACCTTAATGCCCATAAGGATTTGGATTCAATGAATATAAAAAATGGCTTGTGGGGATGTGATAATGAAAAGTATCGTTCATCTATTTTTATAATGAAAAATCACGAGAAAGACATATTCCTTCGAGTTTTAAATAATGTAAAAGTTCCATATGGATATTCAAGTAACATATCAAGGTGTGTTGACTTAAAATATCAAAATGTTACATGGATTGAAAAGTAATGACTCACATATTTTGATAGATCATTTTTTGTCACTGTATTTTTATAATACTTTATTTGAAAACGTAATTGCAGTTATAGTTGAGTTTTGTACCCTTTTTAGAGAGATTTTTGGAAAAAATCTAAATCCAACCGATCTTGATAAACTTCATGAAAGAATTGTTTTGACACTATTTCATTTGTAGATGTTATTTCCACCATTATTCTTCATATTAATGATTTATTTTACCATTACTTTGGTTGAACAAGCTAAAATTAGTGGACCAATACACTATCGATGGATTTATGCTTGAGTGGTACATTGATATATTTTTTATTTTCATTGGTGAATTTGATTTTATCAAATCATTGAATAAATTTTTTAATATGTTTATTATTATTTTCCATCAGGTACTTAGGTCATTTGAAATCATATGTGAAGAATAAATCTCAACTAGAAGGATCTATTGTTGAAGGTTACATAGATGAAGAGTGCTTGACATTCTGCTCTAGGTATTTGAATGGAATTGAGACTATATTAAATCATGTTGGATGTAATGATGAAATCTCCACTAATTCTCATTCGGAAAATTAGTCATCAGTATTTCCATCTATTAGACGACCAATTGGAATGGGGTCTAATTTTACACTGACTAGATTGTATTTTCTATAAGCACGAAGATATGTGCTACTCATGTAAAGACACGTAAATTTCAAGGAAATTTTTTTCTAAACTTTCTTTGGAATTTTACAAGAACGCATCTTCTGACGGCACCTGATTCCGAGGCCCGGTGTGCCCGGAATCATTTTCTGAAGTTTGGCTCGGGTACGTTCAGTGAACGAACGAGTGGGTTTTTATAACTTTTGAACCGGTGCTCGGAATCAAATTCCAAGGGCACCGATGGAATCGCAACGCCGAAATTTTCTTAGAAACGCCTCTTCCGGAGTTGCATTTTCTCGGTTTTGGTTTTTAATTTTTGGGTTTTAAGTTAAGAAATAAAATAATGTTGTGCGAAAATTTTATTTTTATTTCACTTAAAGCCGCTTAAAGACCACTTCAAGCTGTTAAGCTGAGTTGATGCGAATAGGGTGCTATCCAAAAATATCCTACCCTCTTGGTAAGATATTTGTGAGGTGGGGCCCGCATGATCCCCACTGTTTCTTTTCCCCTAAGTAACGCACCCCCGAAAACCCGTTCTTATGAAGGTCAACTGACGCATTTTCTTAAATTCTTAACGCACCATTTAATTGGGTGGTTTTATTCGTTGAATTAATTCTATGAATTAATGGGCCGTTACTTATCTCTTTTTTCATTTGTTGGCATGTTAATAAAATAAGACCAACGCTTTTTCTCCTTAAGTGTTGTTCGTTGAGAGGATTTGATAGAAACCTCAAGTTCTTCATCCTCCTTCACGAAGAATGCGAAGAACGCGAAGAATGCGAAGAACGCCGACCTCCGACGAAGAACGCCGAACCTGCGCAAATCGATGACGCGACGCCGTGTGCCACGACGCCGACATTTCCTCTCCCGCGACGTTCTTCTGTGACGTTCCTTCATCCGCAACAAAATCTGCGATCATCCGTTGAGGTGAGAGATTGCGGTTATTTAAATTTCTTTGCGGATTATAACAACACTTAGATTTAATCGATATAATTAAATCTGTTGTTTCTTGGTCCTCGGAGTTCGTCGATGCAACGCCGGATACCGCGACGACGCGATGGTCCCCTCCTTCCGTGAAGAATGCGTGTGCGACGACTTGACGAGGTAGGGGTTTGTTGTGAAATAATTTATATTCCCGTGATCGTTTCTTTTAAAATAAAGAACCCGGTTTCATAAGAACAATTTTAATTTATTAAAATTGTTGTTTGATATGTTGATTATTCTTCCCGATTGTTATCGCCTAACACAGAGGGTGCGGGCCAAACGAACACGGCCCGGAAACCCTCAGCGGTTCTTCGTTGTTGTGCAGATTTGGCGGGTGACGACAAAACGTGATGCAAGGGCGATTTGATGTTTCCGCAGTGAAGAACGGGACCCGGGAGGAGCAGCGGCGCAGACTGGAATGGAATCGGACCACCGGAGCGACTCTGGTGGCCCGTGGAAGCCACGGGCGGTGCCAGCAGACCCGCGGCCGCGTGGGTCTGGCACACATAGGGCGCGACTTCACCACATCCGTTGACCAGGGCGGCCCCCAGTGGGGGCCACGGAGCTGTCACGCTGGGGCAGCGTGCCCCCCGCGTTGCTCGGCCGCTCGACCGAGCCGAGCCGGGCCAGCCGGCCGGGCCGGGTCGCGCCCTGGCCAGACCGGACCGGGTCCAGCCAGGTCAGACCGGGCCGGGTCAGACCTGGTCGGGTCGACCCGGTTCGGCCGACCCAGGGGGGGTCGGGCCGGGTCGGTCCGGGCCCAGACCCCCCATCTTCGGACCATTTGAGTCTTTTGCCCGTAACATGAGCTACGGGCCTCCGATTGACGCTCTGTCAGCGGCAACATGATCCTTGGATCGAGGCGGTCGTTTCGGTATATCTCACTCAAGGGTTTGGAATACTTTGGGTTTGGCCGGTTTGGTTCGTACACAAAACCAACCAGGCCCTCGGAGCGGAAACACTCATATCTTGAGCTCCGGACGTCCGATTGACGTGCCGTCGATTTTGGTGGATTCCTCTAAGTGAGACGGATCTTTTGGCATAATCCACCAAAGGTTTGGATGTAGGTGGAGTACGGTCGGGTTGGTTTTTCCTTAAAAACCAACCGGGCCCCTGGGACAAAAAGCCAATAACTCTCAGACCAGGCATCTGATTGACGCGCCGCCTGCGACATTGAGTTCCTGTTGACGATACGGAACTTTTGGATACATCAACTCTTGACCTTGTGTCAGTTGATGTATCAGCCTCTCGGCTTGTGGAGCGGACCCTCCCGAACGAGCTTGCTGTGTGCGGGAACCCTAGTGCTGGCTGCGACTTCGACGATGATGACGACTGTGCAGAGATCCTCGGTGGACTGCGACGATGAAGAGGGCTGGTCTTGTATCCTATGTGGGTCCCAGCTGTGCTGGTCTTGTATCCTATGTGGGTCCCAGCTTAGATGATTCTGTGCTGGTCTTGTATCCTATGTGGGTCCCAGTTGTGCTGGTCTTGTATCCTATGTGGGTCCCATCTTAGATGATTCAGTGCTGGTCTTGTATCCTATGTGGGTACCAGCATAGATGAATCAATGAAGAGTGCTGGTCTGGTATCCTATGTGGGTCCCAACTGTGTTGGTCTTGTATCCTATGTGGGTCCCAGCTAGATGATTCAGTGCTGGACTTTTATCCTATGTGGGTCCCAGCATAGATGAATCAATGAAGACAGCTGGTCTTGTATCCTCAGTGGGTCCCAGCTTAGATGATTTAGTATCTATATATGATCATCCCTTTCACCTTTTCGACGAAGTATACCTGTATGAGCTGAATCCTGTGTTACTCTCCTTTGTGGATTGTGTTGAACTATCATGTGTGGATTTACTGTTTACTCTCCTTTGTGGATTGGGTTGAACTATCCTGTGTGGATTTACTGTTTACTCTCCTTTGTGGATTGTGTTGAACTATACTGTGTGGATTTACTGTTTACTTTCCTATGTGGATTACTTTTTTTCTCCTTCGTGGATTGTGTTGTGCTTTTCTGTGTGAGTATACGTTTTTATTTCCTGTGTGGACTGGGTTGTTCTTGGGCTCGGATATTGGATCCGAACGGGAATTGATGACTTAGGTATATGTCTGGGCATATACCTAAGCAGTGTCGGTCATTACTTCGTGATTGTATCTTTCCTTTTGGTTTATCCTTTGTGGATTTCGGGAGACCTTATGGGGTCTCGGGGTCCCTACTGAGTAGCTTATACTCACCCCTGCACGGGATATGCCCGCACTTCGTTGTGTTGGTTGCAGACGACGGACAGCGCAACAGAATCATGGTGGAGGCTTGCGGAGCAGGACGGGACCTGGAGGTGGACCACTGGGCGGGACGTACTCGGAGCGGACGGCTGGTCCGAGGAGTTGTGGAGGCTATCTGTGCTCACCCTTCAGATGGGACTTCTAGAGGACGGCTCGATGCTGCGGCTTGTTGCTGTTTTCCCATTTCAGTTGTACTTTACAGTTGGGCTTGTATTTCCGGCCCCTTTTACTTTCAGCACAGCTTGTTACAGTTTTTACTTAGTGTTTACTCTTTCCGCTTGCTTACTTTGTGGGGGTTGTTTACTTTACAAAGGCAATTCCTTCCCTGTTTATCGGGATTTATGCCTTGGTGCTAGTCTCCAGCCCCTGGCCTATGGAAGGCGGGCTTGGGGTAGTCACGACACGGGCCCCGAGGACGGGTTGTGACAAATTGGTATCAGAGGTGGTTGGTTCTACCACAGACTCTGGTCTTCCTTCTATGTGAAGAAATAGTGTTTAGCATATTGGGTGTGGTTATCAGTCCAGGGAGTCCAGTGTTGGTGCGGCGACTGACGTATCCGTACACCAGGACCCTGACTTCTGATTTCCGACTTAATGCACAAAAACATTGATTGCATGTGTGTTCAAGTTTTCTTTGTGATTACTTGTGTCAGCTCACCAGGTATACAGTTCTGACAGTGGTGCACCTATTTATTTTCAGGATGGCCCCATGATGGAAGCCAGCTAGGGTTCCGAGAGTCGAGTGTGACGACAACCCACCGAGCGACGAGGCCTCAGTGTAGGGCCCTTTGTCAGCAGTGACACCGGCGGTAGCTCTACCCGCCGAGCCACCGATACTTCCAGCACCAGCCGCTGACGATGCACATCGCCTAAGTGCACTGCATGAGTTCCAGCGCCAGCGACCGCCCAGTTTCCGCGGGTTGATGGACCCCCAGGCAGCTGAGGACTGACTGGAGGCAGTAGTGTGAGTTTTTTGGTTAGTGAGGACACCAGCAGACCTCATGGTGATCCTCGCAGCGAGCCTACTGCACGCGGCAGTGGGACGATGGTGGAGCTTGATGCTCCAGGTGCACGACGAGACATCTCTTCTCTGGACGGAATTTGAGATCATCTTCCACTCAGAGTTTGTCCTAGCCACCCTCCGTGCGGTGCGCATTCAGGAGCTTCTTCAGCTGCGGCAGGGCAGCTTGACAGTGGCCCAGTACTCGGCAAGATTTACTGATCTCTCGCGCTACTCCACAGATATGGTATGGGACCCGTTCTTCCGGGCCCGAACCTTCGAGCGGGGACTGAGGCATGAGATCAGGGCTTCGATGATCTCCCTCAACATTCCGACGCAGGCAAAGGTGTTGGAGAGAGCCCTTTTAGTAGAGAGTTTCCTCGCCGAGCAGACACCAGCAGCAGGACCCTCCGCAGGACGGCCCGTAGCAGGGTCTTCTGCAGTTGCCAGTCGACAGGTGACGCAGAGGTCCAAACGGGCCAGACCATCAGATGGGAAGTCTCAGGATGAAGATTCGGTTGTGCGGGGCACCTGAATGAGAGCCAGCTACACGAGGGGAAAGAATTGCTACGCATGCAGCGGGCGAGGACACATGGCTCGAGACTGGCCGACTCGTCTTACAGATGAGCAGCAGGTGGTAGAGGGACCTCCCAGATAGAGGTTCAGCCACGGTGGTCCGCAGGGTGCAGGAAGATGAGGCAGAGGAGCTGGCCGAGTAGTAGATGGTGGGAGACACTTCGAGGTGTTTCCACCACCACCACCACCAGGAGGTCTACCCCGACCGCAGGGAGTTGGTGGACATGCGAGAGCTCAGCTTCAGGCAGCTGAGGCCTTCGATCATGGAGCTCTAGGAGCAGATGGACCGGAGCGGAACTAGTGGATACGTCCTTTGTACGTCTAGTTCCTTGTTGTTGTTGTGTAGTGTCTTTGTATTATGAGCTGCAATAGTAAAAGATGCTTACCTTTGTGATGTTTTCATTCCTGTCCTCTTTTGTGTTGTTATTAAGAGGTTCCAGTTAGACTGTTGACTTGACCCTCACTTGTGAGACATCTACTGGAGGAGACGCAGTTACCACACACTGATGCCGACAGTGTGACTCAACCCTTGGAGGTGAGAGTAACGATTGGATCTCTTGGTAGTAGCGTCGAGGCCTTACGACGTCATCTTTGGTATGGATTAGTAACATCTATGCCGGGATTGACTGTATTAGGAAAAGTAAGTGGTTCATCCAGGGGATGAGACCAGATTTCTCTTATCAGAAAAGAAGAAATCTTAGCAGTTCGTATGGGATCGGAGATGGTCCAGGTCATCCAGGAGTGGATGAGTATAGCTCAGAGCCGACAGAAGTCCTAGGCTGACAGGAGGCGGATGCCACTTGAGTTCGAGGATGGCGACCACGTCTTCATGCAGGTCTCACCTCGATGTGGATTACGGAGGTTTGGCCGAAGCGGCGAGTTGTCACCATGCTTTATTGGACCCTTCCAGGTCCTCAGTAGGATTGGCATGGTGGCTTATCGCCTGGCTCTACCACCACAGTTGCGCCGGGTGCACGAATTCTTCCACGTATCTCAGCAGAGGAGATACGTGCATGACCCGACGCAAATATTTGACCATGGAGAGCTGGTCTTTGATGATGGGGCGAATTTTGCGGAGGTCCCAGTGGAGATCGCGGATCGACAGGAGCGGGTCCTACGTGGACGATCTATTCCTCTAGTGCGCTTCAGATGGCAGCTTGGGAACCTCTAGGAGAGCACTTGGGAGGGGGAGGCTCAGAT
The DNA here is from genome assembly GCA_963277665.1 of Viscum album. Lineage (NCBI taxonomy): Eukaryota > Viridiplantae > Streptophyta > Magnoliopsida > Santalales > Viscaceae > Viscum > Viscum album. The sequence continues at coordinate 282,580,080 of OY728125.1, forward strand.
GCGTGCTCAGTACTGCCTTTGTATCCCTAAGTTTGTAGTGAAGCTTTACGGGGACATAAAGCCCTGTGGTGGGAGTAATGTAAAAACCCATAAATTTCAAGGAATTTTTTTCTTAATTATCCTTGGAATTTTACAAGAACGCAGCTTCTGACGGTACCTGATTCCGAGGCCCGGTGTGCCCGGAATCATTTTCCGAAGTTTGGCTCGGGTACGTTCAGTGAACGAACGAGCGGGTTTTTCTATCTTTTGAACTGATGCTCGGAATCGAATTCCGAGGGCACCGATGGAATCGCAGCGCCGGTATTTTCTTAGAAACACCTCTTCCGGAGTTGCGTTTGCTCGGTTGTGGTTATTAATTTTTGGGTTTTAAGTTAAGAAATAAAATAAAGTTGTGTGACAATTTTATTTTTATTTCACTTAAAGCCGCTTAAAGACCACTTCAAGCTGTTAAGCTGAGTTGATGCGGATAGGGTGCTATCCAAAAATATAATACCCTCTTGGTAGGATATTTGTGAGGTGGGGCCCACACGAGCCCCACCATTTCTTTTCCCCTAAGTAACGCACCCGCGAAAACCCGTTTTTATGAAGGTCAACTGACGCGTTTTCCTAAATTCTTAATGCACCATTTAATTGGGCGGTTTTATTCGTTTAATTAATTCTATGAATTAATGGGTCATTACTTATCTCTTTTTTCGTTTTTTGGCATGTTAATAAAATAAGACCAACGATTTTTCTCCTTAAGTGTTGTTCGTTGAGAGGATTTGATAGAAACCTCAAGTTCTTCATCCTCCTTCGTGAAGAATGCGAAGAACGCGAAGAACGCGAAGAACGCCGGCCTCCGATGAAGAACGATGAACCCGCGGAAATCGACAACGCAATGCTGTGTGCCGCGACGCCGACGTTTACTCTCCCGCGACGTTCTTCTGCGACGTTCCTTCATCCGCAAAAGAATCTTCGATCATCCATTGAGGTGAGAGATTACAGATCTTTAAATTTCTTTGCAGATTATAACAACACTTAGATTTAATCGATATAATTAAATCTGTTGTTTCTTGGTCCTAGGAGTTCGTCGACGCAGCACCGGATACCGTGATGACGCGACGGTCCCCTCCTTCCGCGAAGAATGCGCGTGCGACGACTTGACAAGGTAGGGGTTTGTTGTGAAATAATTTATATTCCCGTGATCGTTTGTTTTAAAATAAAGAACCCGGTTTCATAAGAACAATTTTAATTTATTAAAATTGTTGTTTGATATGTGGATTATTCTTCCCGATTGTTATCGCCTAACGTGGAGGGTGTGGGACAAACGAACACGGCCTGACAACCCTCCGCAGTTCTTCGTTGTTGTGGGGATTTGGTGGGCGACGACAAAACGTGACGTAAGGGTGATTTGATGTTTCCGCAGTGAAGAACGGGACCCGAGAGGAGCAGTGGTGCAGACGAGAACGGAATCGGACCACTGGAGCGACTCCGGTGGCCCGCGGAAGCCACTGGCGGCGCCGACGGCTGGAGGCGGTGGCAGCGGACCCACGGCCGCGCGGGTCCGGCGCACACAGGACGCGGCTTCGCCGCGTCTGTTGACCAGGGCAGCCCCCCGCGTTGCGCGGCTGCTCGGCCGAGCCGAGCCGGGCCGGCCGGCCGGGCCAGGCCGCGCCCTGGCCGGATCGGACCAGGTCTAGCCGGGTCGGACCGGGTCGGGTCAACCCGGTTTAGGTTGAACCGGTTCGGCCTACCCAGAGGGGGGGTCGGGCCGGGTCGGTCCGGGCCCAGACCCCCCGTCTTCGGACCGTTTCGGTCTTTTTCCTGTAACTTGAGATACGGGCCTACGATTAACATGCCGTTAGTGGAAACACGATCCTTGGATCGAGACGGTCATTTTGGTATATCGCACTCAAGGTTTCGGAATACTTTGGGTTTGGCCGGGTTGGTTCGTACACGAAACCAACCGGGCCCTCGGAGCGGAAACACTCATATCTTGACCTCTGGACGTCCAATTGACGTTCCGTCGATTTTGCTAGATTCCTCTAAGTGAGACGGATAATTTGGAATACTCCGCCCGTGGTTTGGACGCAGGTGGAGTATGGTCGGGTTGGTTTTGCCTTAAAAACCAACCGGGCCCCTGGGACGAAAAAGCCAATAACTCTCAGACCGGGCGTCCGATTGACGCGCCGTCTGCGAAGTTGAGTTCCTGTTGACGATATGGAACTTTTGGATACATCAACTCTGGACCTTGTGTCATTTGATGTATCAGCCTCTCGTCTCGTGGAGCAGACCCTCCCGAACGAGCTTGCTGTGTGCGGGAACCCTAGTGCTGGCTGCGACTTCGACGACGACGACTGTGCAGAGATCCTCGGTGGACTGCGACGATGAAGAGTGCTGGTCTTGTATCCTATGTGGGTCCCAGATGTGCTGGTCTTGTATCCTATGTGGGTCCCAACTTAGATGATTTTGTGCTGGTCTTGTATCCTATGTGGGTCCCATCATAGATGAATCAATGAAGAGTGCTGGTCTTGTATCCTATGTGGGTCCCAGCTATGCTCGTCTTGTATCCTATGTGGGTCCCAACTTAGATGATTCAGTGATGATCTTGTATCCTATGTGGGTCCCAGTAGAGATGAATCAATGAAGAGTGCTGTTCTTGTATCCTATGTGGGTCCCAGTTAGATGATTCAGTGCTGGTCTTGTATCCTATGTGGGTCCCAGCATAGATGAATCAATGAAGACAACTGGTCTTGTATCCTCAGTGGGTCCCAGCTTAGATGATTCAGTATCTATATCTGATCATCCCTTTCAGCTTTTCGACGAAGTATACCTGTGTGAGCTGAATCCTGTGTTACTCTCCTTTGTGGATTGTGTTGAACTATCCTGTGTGGATTTACTGTTTACCCTCCTTTGTGGATTGTGTTGAACTATCCTGTGTGGATTTACTGTTTAATTTCCTATGTGGATTACTTTTGTTCTCCTTAGTGGATTGTGTTATGCTTTTCTGTGTGAGTATACGTTTTTCTTTCCTGTGTGGACTGGGTTGTGCTTGGACTCAGATGTTGGAGCCGAACGGGAATTGATGACTTAGGTATATGTATGGGCATATACCTAAGAAGTGTCGGTCGTTACTTCGTGATTGTATCTTTCCTTGTGGTTTATCCTTTGAGGATTTCGGGAGACCTTCTGGGGTCTCGGGGTCCTTACTAAGTAGCTTATACTCACCCCTGCACGGGCTATGCCCGCACTTCGTTGTGTTAGTTGCAGATGACGGACAGCGTAGCAGAATCGTGGTGGAGGCTTGTGGAGCAGGACGGTACCTGGAGGTGGACCACTGGGCGGGACGTACTCGGAGCAGATGGCTGGACTGAGGAGCTGTGGAGGCTATTTGCGCTCACCCTTCAGGTGGGACTTCCAGAGGACGTCTCAACGCTGCAGCTTTTCATTTCAGTTGTTGTTTTCCCCTTTCAGTTGTACTTTACAGTTGGGATTGTATTTCCGGCCCCTTTTACTTTCAGCACAGCTTGTTACAATTTTTACTTAGTGTTTACTCTTTCCGCTTGCTTACTCTGTGGGGGTTGTTTACTTTACAAAGGCAATGCCTTCCCTGTTTATCGAGATTTACGCCTTGGTGCTAGTTGCCAGCCCCTGGCCTATGGAAGGCGGGCTTGGGGTAGTCACGACACAGGCCCCGAGGATGGGTCGTGACAACTCAATAGTGTTATTGTAGATCCATTTATTAAAGAATTATTGATATAAACAAATAGGTGGCTAAGAGGTCAAGCTCGAAATGAGATAGAATTAAAAAAATTTATTAATAGGAGCTTGTAGAATGGTTCTCCCACTATGTAAGTATATACTCATTTTCATGCTATTGACGTGTAGTTGTTTTGTATTTGTTAAAAATAACTATTTATATCTTTTTTTTCTAGATAATGAATATTTAAAGTTGAGCTGAAATATAGAATGATTTGATGTTTTTGGGTCAAGGTCCTGTAAGGAAGGCTAATAGATTAGATACCCACAATATTCATGGATTTGGGTTTCGTACAATTTATCGTGAAGAGGTCTTTAAAACTCATAATTGTGGCGTATTTACATTTACAGAGGTGGGATTCAATGGGAAGTTGAATGATATAATTTAATTAAACTATCATGGCCAGTTTTCAGTTTTCTTATTCAAATACTAGTGGGTCATCATTGATAGGGGTATAATGAAATATTCAAAACATTTTACTTATGTCAACTTCTATCAGTTTATGGATACTAGTGAGTGTGAAGAACATGATCCATTTATATTGTCTTTATAAGAGAATATGGTTTATTATGCGGATGATGAAATACATGAAGGTTGTAGTTTTTTTGTGCACTTAAATTAGAGAGACTTATATGATATGGGTGAGAAAGATAAATTGGTGCTTTGTGATAGTGAACCTCATCAACCCAAAAACATTGAACAATTTCTTCCTGAAATTATCAAAATAGTAGAACTTACAAGAGAGGGTGAAAACGGAGGACTCATCATGATAGAGGTTGATAACAATGAAGATAACGAAGATGGAGATAATTGAATTTATAAATTGGTAATGAAAATATATTACAATTTTTCATTGATAAGTGCTTGGTACATATATAAATTGTTCTATTTTTTCTATTCTTTTTTGTAAAAAACTTTTAGTTTTTGATTTTTTATACATTTAATATACCTTAAGAATTTAAAATGTAGGAATGATGAGAACAAAAAAATGAACCTAGCCAATCATAATATTGGAGCACACCACTACTACTATCATCTTATGTGGATCCTAGTGATTCTATTATACCTGATACTGCTAGAAATCTAGCCATTTCCTTAGATGTCGTTGGTAGCCCACTGCCTGATTCACCTCCAGCAATGGATCATTTCATCACCCCTCCATCTAGGGGATATTTCCAAGTTACCACTACTGGTATATATGTCATTTTTATAAAAAACATTATATTTTATTAATTATTTATTTCATTTGTCAAATAGATAAAGACAACCATAAAAGGGATACAAATATGAACATGACAGATGTATGGGACCTAAATGAATTATAGATTATCATTCCATTTGATGAGTTCGGGGTGCCTACCAGTGATGTTGTCGAAATATATTGGCAGATTCTTGGGAATCTTTCTTGCGAGATGGTGAGATTTCCCATTAACTCCCCATGTTATTTTTATTTTTAACTATCACCAACTGAATAAAAACCCACCTCTATATACCAAAAAAACAACACATATAAAAACCATTTCTCAACTATAAAAAGCACTGCTTAATGACTGTAGACCATGAAATACATGGTGGTTTTGTAACGCCCTGGCCCCAGTTACCCAGAGTTGGTGTATTATTACATAACATTGGCATGATCACAAGAAAGATCAAATCTAGAAAGACCGATTGGTTTAGTACCCTTGGAAAAAACTAGATATAATCATAAGTCTTACATTACATCATAAAAATGAAAACTATAACAACATATTTTCTTCATAGTCCACACTCATATCCCCACATACTATCCCTATAGGTCATTCATAAATTACTTCTTCACATCCGGGGAAAAATAAAACATTGAAAGGGGTGAGGTCAAATGCCAAGTAAGGATAACAATATAGCGAAAACTTTCATAAATAAGAATAAACATTTAAGGCAAGGTATAACCAAAACAAAATCCTTTTAAACATGAACTTAAACATAGTATGGCAAAAATTAAAATGAAATAATTCCATTTACTTATTCACAAGGATATTCTACTAATCGAATAATCACATGCAATATCAATAACCACTTTCATAATGATGGAATGCATAATGCCATACTATCATAATCACATAGCCAAGGCCTCGTGCCAAGACTACAAATAATATTTTGCCAAGGCCTTGTTCCAAGACACTAGTTTGTCTAATGAGACCTACCAATGCATCGAGGAACTATAGTTGGCTCCACCCGTCACATATTAAGTCCAATGCATTCCTCACATGAATAGGTTTAAACATAACATAAACATTCATCTTAAAACTAGCATACGAAATGTAAATACTTCATCCATAAACCATGAATGGTATAAAAATAACACATCCACAATCAAACATATCAAAAAACCTTCAATACAATATAGAAGTTTTGTATCATAATAAATCAACTTCAAATAAGCATAAAATTCTTCAAAGGATGTTGACATAGATGAAATCAAAACTATTTTTAGAGTAATGTCTCTTTTTATTTTGAAATCACTTAAGAGTCGTATATTTATAAAATAAACATTTTCTTTGAAAATATTCTTATAAGCTTGTAAGGTAAGCTTCAAAGATTTTATAATGGCCAAAAATAGCCGCACCCTCCGTATAAGTTAAAAAAACATTCTTACCTTAATTCTGTCGAAAAGGTTAAAATGGACCTTGTTTGGAAAATGACGGAAAGATTCCTTTATAAACCACTTATAAAAGTCAACAAGGGTATAAATGAATTTAACCAATATTCTAGTAAATAGTAATTTTTTTTAAATACATTTTTAATAAACATGGATGTGGATGATAAAGAAGTCCCAGTAGATTATTACGTATAAACAACCTCGGATAATGAAGAGATTGTGAAATAAACAATTACCTTGTAATTTTCCTTGGTTGAGGGTACATTAACCTACTGTATAATAGTGAAATAATTGTTATTAAATTATACAAGAATCATATACATTAATATGATATCATATATGATCTTTTAACATTTATTTGTTAACAATATCTTAGTATTATCGTTGTTTCGGCTGTTAACTTACCTATTTTATTATATATGTTTTGTTACGTAAGATGTGTTTGTCATGGATAGGTTTTATATTAATAATATCCATAATGATATCAAGTCTTTAGATACTATTATTAATCATCAAATGAGAATTATACTTGAATGGATACAATGGAGAATGAATCTCATCGCGTTCGTGGAGACGGTAGTCCGTACGTACGCACGAGTGACAATATCATTCTTTTGATATTAAAATAATATATAATTAGATGGTATATCATATATAAAGAATAATTATAATGTTATATTTATTATTTACATGAATTACACATAATTATTATACCCATCCAAATAATAATTTATTGAATAACAATTACACCACAACGTGGAGACGGTAAGCCGTACATACGCACGTATGGTGACATGTTATTCAAAGGATGGATATAATACTGAATATGGTTGTAAAATATTTATAATAACATCAAAGTATATATAATATAATGGAGTTATTATTTTAGAATGGTAATAACAAAGAAAGAAGAAGTGGAAGAAAAAAGGAACTTGAAAAAGGGTGGTGAAATCATTACCTCTTCTTCGGGTTCTTCCTTTTGATTTGATCAAAAGGGATCCATAAGTTGTCATTATGAATAAATTAAGGCCTCTAGGATGAATTAAAGGAAGTTGAGAGAGTATTTGGGCAGATTTTCGCCGAGCCAAATGTCTTTGAAGGTGTGAATTAATGAGAAGGGGGAGTGCCCTTCTATAAGAGGGGTGAGGTGCACATTTGGAAAAGATAGAAATATTATTTTATAATAAATTCATATTCGGTTTATAATGGCTCAAAAGTGTATTATTTAGAGGTTAAGGTTGGGATGGGTCTAAAACCACCCAAGAAATAGAATTTATGCAGGTTTGGGTCATTATATTAACCTTATCTTTTAGTTTTTACTCTTAGTTAATTAGTTTCACTTTTACAATGTCTCTTTGTATTTTTATATTATATGGTTAATAAACTTACTATATACATTCAAGAGACCCCAAAGTGGTCCATTAACGATACAAATATCATGATATAAGTCTCTTGGATGAACCTTAGATTTTTAGGAATTTAATATCAATTAATAATATAATATTTGTTTTAAAAAATCTTTTATGTCAATTTTGACACTATTGAATAATAGATTTTTTTAAAAATTATAACAGAATGATTACTTCGAACAAAGTTAATTACGTCAATACTAACATGTCATATTAACCTATAAAATTAGTTTAATTCATAAAAAGTCTCAAATTATATTTATTTGGGTATTTATAATATCAATTATTTTAATTTTTACACTATTATGGTAATTACTGCATCATCATTGTGTCATATATAAATTAAATTATTTAATGTCTAAAAATTATAAATAAAATATCATTATGTATTAAATAATTTTATCTTTCTAATGAATATTTACAATGTAATTTATCTTATGTATAACCATATATTACAAATGTTTTAGTAAATCAACTTTGATTTTAACTCTTTTAACTCTTCTTTGAATTAAATAATAATAAATGTCCAAATCTAATCCAAGTGGACCTAAATGATAATATTTTATTACTAAGGTTGTTTTTGGTCGAGATAAACTCATAAAATAGAATTTGAACAAGTGTTAGTGTAATATTAATATCATTTTTACCCTTAATTACCCTATTTACTTTTAACTGTGGTAAATAAAAGTAAAAAGTTACTATTCACCAAAAATTATTTTCATCTCAATAAACCACATTTTACTACCTGATATTAACCAGGTCTCTCGGATTTTCGAAATTCCATTCACAGAAGTGGTAAGATTATGTTTTATGAAAAATTCAGTTTTTTTAACTACCACTTAGTGGTTTCACTATTCATCAAAAATTGAAGTTTTTCAGAACAATGCCAAAATTTCAACCTAAGCTATAATTGATATTCAGAATTCAAAAATGATGTCTATTTTACAAAATTCCAAACATATAAGTTGCATTAATTAATTTCCGCTGCCACAACGAATAACGTGTTTTTAAGAAATAATATATATCAAAATATTGACAATTGTTTATGTCCAATTTCAAAGTGAAATTAATTATAATGAACACCATTGGATAAAATGGTAAAAATATATTCTAATTATACTTTAAAAACACTAAATAATATAATTTATCACTATAAATTATTTTGATTAAAAAAGTTGTTTTTAAGTATTTTTCACTATTCATAAAAATTGGAAGTTCTTAGAAAAATACCAAAAATTCAACTTAAGATAATTTCAATATTACAAATCCAAAAATGAAGTCCATTTTGAAATATAAAATATATATAATTTCAAAAAGTAGGTATTACTATTTATAATGGCTATTTTTATTGGTTGTGGTGTGTTAGAACTCGATGTTGCGTACAACACACGCTATCGCATTATTCAAAGAGAAGCGTACCGTAGAAGCTTGAGGTGTTACATGTTTACTTAACAACCAATAAATAATGTCTTGGCAGCTTAAACCACCACCAGTAGTAAAACATACACTGCATAGACCAAATGTTTTTGTAGTAAACCTTTTGTAACAACTTCTAGAACCCAGCTCCTTTGAGTAGAGAACACAGTGTAGGTGAAAGGTGGATCGGGCATGAGGTATGGTGTGACTGCATAGGTCATAACATGTAGGGTGACTAGATATGATTTGTAATAGTACACCACTAGGAAGGGTGTGATAAATCATTAATTTTATTAATCATATATTAATTATACAATTATAATTTTTAAAGAATATTTAATGATTACAAAAGTTATCATAAAACATCAACGAAATATTTATTTGTGAAATGTAGGAATTGACGCCGCATCAATCTGAGTTACAGTTTTCTTATGATGACCGTAAATATGTTTTTAGTGTTTTAAAAAACTAAAATTCACATTTAATGATCAAAATAATAACAAACGATATCGTATTGATGTGAAATCATGGGACAACCACCATTGAATTATTTTTGATATGTACAAGAAAAAAAATGATCATTCAATGTGTGGTGTGAATAGAATGACTAAATAAGAAAATTTAAAAGATATCAACATTTTTAAAACATACAAAAACAACATAAAATTTCCCAAAAATCATGGTAAAAATTACAGATTTAATTTTGAAATGTAGGAACTGATGGAACATCATTCCAAATTATGGTTTTCCCATTACGAATATAAATGTGTTTTTAGTGTTTTAAAATACTAAAATGTGTGTAATGGTGAAAACCATTGAAAACGACCTCAAATTGATGTAAAATCATGAAAATCATTGGAGAGTAATTTTTGATGTGTACATGGAGACAACGTGTAATTCCGACAAGCGATGTGGTCAAAATGATTAAGTAACCATTTCTTAAAGGTACAATAACCTTTAAAAACAAGTGTTAGGGTGTCAAAACCAGAAGAAAAAACATCTAATTTCCTTGAAATCATTGGATAATGACCTTATATTTAATTGTAAAATGTAGGAATTGGCGACATGTCATTTCGAATGACGGTTTTCCCGTTTTGGTTATAAATGCATTTTTAGTGTTTTAAAACACTTAAACATGCATGGAGTGGTCAAAACCATAGAAGACAACCTCATATTGATGTGAAATCATTTTACAACCACTAATGAGTTATTTCTAACATGTACACATAGACAACATGTTAATATAACATGCTATGTGGTTGGAATAAATCAGTAACCCCTTATTAAAGGTATAAAAACCTTTAAAAATAAGTGTCTAGGGGTCAATACTAGAAAACCAGATGTCGGATTTCCCTAAAATCAATAGAAAACAACCATATATTTACTTTTAAAATGTAGGAACCGACAGAACAACATTCTGAATGACGGTTTTCCCATTATGGTCGTAAATGCTTTTTTAGTATTTTAAAACACTAAAACAGGCATAGAATGTTTAAAACCACAAAAAATACCACATATTAATGTGAAATAATTGAAAACTATTGATAAGTTATTTTTTACATGTACATGTAGAAAACACGTCAATCTGACATGTGGTGTGGTTGAAATGACTCAGTAACCACTTCTTAAAAGTACAAAAACCTTTACAAACAAGTGTCGAGGGTCAAAACCAAAAAAACAATACCGTATTTCCTTAAAATCAGGGTACATTTACTATATATTAAATTTTGAATTTTAGGAACTAATGACATGTCATTTTGAATGACGGTTTTCCCATTATGTTTGTAAATGCGTTTTTAGTGTTTTAAAACACTAAAACAAGGATGTAATGGTTAAAACCATAGAAAATGATCTCATATTGATGTGAAATAATTGGAAACCCACTTTTATGTTATTTTTGACATGTATTCATATAAAACACATCAATTATATGTGTGGTGTGGTCGGAATGACTCAGTAACCACTTATTAAAAGTACAAAAACATTTAAAAACAAGTTTCAGGGGTTCAAAACTAAGAAAACAATGTTTTATTTCCCTAAAATCAGGGGTAAATGACTGTATATTATATTTTGAAATGTAAGAACCGATGGAACTTCATTCTGAATGATCGTTTACTCGTTATGGCAGTAAATTCATTTTTAGTGTTTTAAAACACTAAAACGTGCATGGGATGGTCAAAACCATAGACAACGACTAAAAATTAACTTCAAATAATTGAAAACCACTAATAATTTATTTTTGACATGTACACGTAGAAACAAATTCAATCCAATGTGTTTTGTGGTCAGAATGACTTATTAACCACCTCTTAAAGGTATAAAAACATTTTAAAAACAAGTGTCAGGGTGTCATAGTTAGAAAAATGATATCATATTACCCTAAAATTAGGGGAAAATGACAAATATATTTAATCGTGAAATGTTGGAACTGACATTAAATCATTCTAAATAGCGGTTTTACCATTATAGAAACAAATTCATTTTTAGTTTTTAAACACTAAAACGTGTGTGGAACTGTCAAAACCATAGAAAACAACCACAAATTGATGTAAAATCATTATAAAATCTCTTTTAAGTTATTTTTGAAATATATTAAATGTTGTGAAATCAAAGTCTTTAAAATATTTTTATTAAGTAAATTTCAAGCACACCACACATCAATTTAAAAATAAATTAGAATATTTACTTATCACTTTTCAGTTTTAAATGTTGAATATAATCTTAAATAGGTAAATTTATGTTATAAAAGTGTTTTGAATTATATATTCTTTGTTTTATGTTAAAATGTATTTTTTTTTAATTAACAAAATAACAAATTTTATATGTATCAGTCTGAATATATTCTATGTCTTTTATTTTTTTTCATTTATTTTCTTAAATATTATGGTTTTCATTGTAGGTGGAAGATGCTGGAAGTATGTAGAATGTTGACCATTCCGATCTATGATATTCTTCAGAAATTTGTGGTGATGGTTCTTAATTTATATGGTATGTTAAAATTTTATCAATTGGTCTACTGTAATTATGATTTATTATGTTTAGTTTTAATTTTTGTTTTCATTTTTATCACAATTGATGAGATGACATGGTCATTTTCAATGGAAGAGATGTAGTGGATGCATACATATGCAGTGGAGGTCATGAAATGGATATATATTGGGCATGGGTTGTTATTGGACATATGTTATATGTAGGTATTTATGATCAAGGTATCAGTTGAAAGATGTATGTGTTGACTGGGATTAAGGTTATGATGACTGTGGATGTTTGTATATTTTTTATGGATATATGATGTCTGTATGATTGTTTATCATATATTCATTTTTTATTTTATCAAGTGTCACTTTTTTTATATTTACAGTTTTTATTAAATGTCTTAAAAAAATTGATTTAGCGGTGGTTTTTAGAAACTGCCTCTAAATATATTAAATAAAATATGTTTAGCGATGGTTAGGATTAACGAAAGCTAAAACAAACCACCGCTGAACATATCAATGGTGGTTCTTTTCATTTTTTAAATATTTCTCCTAGATTTTTTTTTATAAAAAACTGCCACTAAATAAAAAATAAACCACTTATAAATAATCCAAAAATGATACACAGAAAAACCAATGTGAAATTAATGAAACCGCCGCTAAATGACTAGCGACCATGCACTACATAACAATTTTTAAATGTGACGCAATACTAATAGGAAGTATTTTAAACCACTGATAGTAAAAAAAACCACCACTACTAGCCCGTTTTTTGTAGTGTCACGGGCCAAAATCCTAGTTCAAATGAAGAAGATACGAAAGATTGAAGTTTCATGAAAAGGAACCAAGGGGTACATGGTGCATGAGGGGACCCACACAATGTGTGGTCCTGCTACTTCACCTGGTTGTGTCCATAGAGGTACATGTCTTGTAAAGCATACGTGAGTACACAACATGTAGGGGATATACCCATAATTCCCATGCCGCTCAGGGTCCCACCCGTGTGCCTAGTCATGTTCGTGTAACCAACCTGTGTCTGTGTACATTACCCCATGTCTGTGTACTTCAGTGCATGACTGTGTGCATGGTCGTGTACTCCCAAATGGGTTTTTACCATGTGTTCCTCCACACGGATCATCCATCTAGGGATGAGGTACATGGCATGTAGGAGGAATACATATCATCCCATCCTTATAAAATCTCAAAACCCTAGCCGTCGTAGCCAAGGGGATACACACCATGTGTTCATCATGGTACATGAAAGGTAGTCAGTATTTTTTACAGATTCTCATATCTTCTTTCGGTGCCTTGATTCAGTCCATTCCGCCACAAATCTCGCCTCATTTCCACCCAAGATTAGCATATTTAGTTGTCATTCATCATTTTTGTCCATTCGGTGACTAGAAATATGATTCCATTGACCCATGGGTGTTTTTCGTATGCATCACATGCCTTGGTTCCTCCCTTATCCATGGATTCGATTTCCGATCATTGAAATAGTCATCCACATCCTACAAATAAGCTAGATATGTCATCGTTCCATCGATCCATCCCTCACATGTCGACATGTCGCAATTCCGATTATCCGATCGGGATCGATACCACCTAGAAATGTCAAACTAGGACCAAGGGGTCCTCTCGATGAAGAACAAAAATAAATTTAGGGATAATGAGACAAGAATATAGGTATAACCATCATTGGACGAGCATTTTTTCCAAACAATCAAGAATGATAACAATTCAACAACCCAATTAATCAATACACAGGTGCATGCTCATGACACAATCAGTGCAGATCAATAGAATTGGATTGATACGCTCAATCAATTTAATCAAAAAGGGAATAAACCAAATATTGATGATCCATATCTAGATATTGGATCATTTTTCATTGAATAATGTGATCACTAATGATTAAAGGAAGTCATTGCATTCACTACGTCTCGATCTGTTCTAATCCATATTTTCATCGTTGACTGATGCGATTCTCCAATGGAAGGAGGGGAGGAATCTCTATAATCCTCCCATGGTATATGTGGCTAACCCTGGAGGATTTTACATAACGATATTCTTATATATTCAGTTAGGTTAAAATTAATTAATTAATTAATTAATTTAATTAACAAATTTATCCACTTAACATAACACCAGTGGGCGAGATGTTCGAACGCCACGTTCTAACCTATTTTAGGTCATGCCTAGGGTAAACAATTCATTTCATGTAATGCCCCGACCCCAGTTACCCAGAGTCGGTGCATTATTACATAACATTGGCATGATCACAAGAAAGATCAAGTCTCGAAATACCGATTAGTTTAGTAGCCTTGGAAACACTAGATATATTCATAATTCTTACATTACATCATAAAAATGAAAAATACAACAACATATTTTCTTCATAGTCCACACTTATATCCCCACATACTATCCCTACAGGTCATTAATAAATTAATTCTTCACATCCTGGGAAAAATAAAACATTGAAAAGGGGTGAGCCCAAATGCCCAGTAAGGATAGCAATATAGCAGAAACTTTCATAAATAAGAATAAACATTTAAGTCAATGTATAACTAAACCAAAAGCCTTCTAAACTTGAACTTCAACATAGTATGGCGAAAATAAAATTAAATAATTCCATTTACTTATTCCCATGGATATTCTACTAATCGAATAATCACATGCAATATCAATAACCACTTTCATAATGATGGAATGCATAATGTCAGACTATCAAAACCACATAGCCAAGGCCTTGTGCCAAGACTACAAATAAGATTTTTCCAAGGCCTTGTGCCAAGACACTAGTTTGTCTCTTGAGACCTACCGATGCATCGAGGATCTATAGCAGGCTCCACCCGTCACATATTAAGTCCAATGCATTCTTCATATGAGCAGGTTTAAACATAACATAAACATTCGTATTAAAACTAGCATACGAAATGTAAATACTTCATCCATAAACCATGAATGGTATAAAAATAACACATCCACAGTCAAACATATCATAAAACATTCAATACAATATATGAGTTTTGTATCATAATAAATCAACTTCAAATAAGCGTAAAATTCATCAAAGGATGTTGACATATATGAAATAAAAACTCCTTTTAAAGTAATATCTCTTTTTATTTTGAAATAATTTAAGAGTCATATATTTATAAAATAAAACATTTTCTTTGAAAATATTCTTATAAGCTTTTAAGGGAAGATTCATAGATTTTATAACGGCGGAAAATATCCACACCCGCCGTATAAGTTAAAAAAACATTCTTACCTTAATTCTATCGAAAAGGTTAAAAAGGACCTTGTTTGGAAATGACAGAAAGATTCCTTTATAAACCACTTATAAAAGTCAACAAGGGTATAAATGAATTTAACCAATATTCTAGTAAATAGTAAAAAAATGGTTTGAAATACATTTTTAAGAAACATGGATGTGGATGATAAAGAAGTCCCAGCAGATTATTACGTATAAACAACCTCGGATAATGAAGAGATTGCGAAATAAACCCTTACCTTGTACTTTTCCTTGGTTGGGGGTAGGTTAAACTCCTATATAATGGTGGAATAATTGTTATTAAATTATACAAGAATCATATACATTAATATGATATCATATATGATCTTTTAACATTGATTTGTTAATAATATCTTAGTATTATCATTGTTTCAGTTGTTAACTTACTCGTGTTATTTTATATGTTTTGTTACATAAGCCGTGTTTGTCATGGATAGGTTGTATATTAATCATATACATAATGATATCAAGTCTTTAGATACTATTATTAATCATAAAATGAGAATTGTACTTGAATGGATACGATGGAGAATGAATCTCATCGCGTTCGTGGAGACGGTAGTCCGTACGTACGCACGAGCGCCAATATCATTCTTTTGATATTAAAAAAGCATATAATTGGATGGTATATCATATATACAGAATAATTATCATGTTATATTTATTATTTACATGAATTACATGTCATTATTATACCCATCCAAATAATAATTTATTGAATAACAGTTACACCATGACGTGAAGACGATAAGCTGTACATACGCACGTATGGTGACATGTTATTAAAAGGATGGATATAATACTGAATATGGTTGTACCATATTTATAATAACATCACAGTATATATAAGATACTGGAGTTATTAATTTATAATGGTGATAACAAAGAAAGAAGAAGTGGAAGAAGAAAGGAACTTGAAAAAGGGTGGTGAAATCATTACCTCTTCTTCGGGTTCTTCCTTTTGATTTGATCAAAAGGGCTCATTAAGTTGTCTTTCTGACTAAAGAAAGGCCTATAGGATGAAGTGAGGGAAGTTTAGAGAGTATTGGGGCAGATGTTGGGCTGACCAAAAGGCTTTGAAGGTGTGAGTTAATGAGAAGGGGGAGTGTCCTTTTATAAGAGGGGTGAGGGGAACCTTTGGAAAAACTAGAAATATTATTTTATAATAAATTAATATTCAGTTTCTAATGGCTCAAAAGTAGATTATTTAAAGGTAAAGGTGGGTATGGGTCGAAAACCACTCAATCAATATAATTTAGACAGGTTTGAGTTACTATATTAACCTTATCATTAAGTATTAACTCTTAGTTAATTAGTTTCACTTTTACAATGTCTCTTTGTATTTTTATATTATATGGTTAATAAACTTACTATATACATACAAGAGACCCCAAAGTGGTCCATTAATGATACAACTATCATGATATAAGTCTCTCGGCCGAACCTTATATTTTTAGGAATTTAATATCAATTAATAATATAATATTTGTTTTAACAACTCTTTCATGTCAATTTTGACACTATTAAATAATTGATTTTTTTAAAACTCATAACAGAATGATTACTTAGAAAAACGTTAATTAAGTCAATACTAACATGTAATATTAACCTATAAAATTATTTTAATTCATAAAAAGTCTCAAATTATATTTATTTGGGTATTTATAATATCAATTATTTTAATGTTTTCACTATTATGGTAATTACTGCATCATCATTGTGTCATAAATAAATTAAATTATTTAAAGTCTATAAATTATAATTAAATATAATTATGTAGGAAATAATTTTATCTTTCTAATGAATATTTAAAATCTAATTTATCTTATATATAACCCTATATTAAAAATGTTTTAGTAACTCTTTTAACTCTTCTTTGAATTAAATAATAATAAATGTCCTAATCTAATCCAAGTGGACCTAAATGATAATATTTTATTCCTAAGGTTTTTTTTGGTCGAGATACACTTGTCCAATAGAATTAGGACATGTGTTAGGGTAATATTAATATCATTTTTACCCTTAATTACCCTATTTACTTTTAACCGTGGGAAATAAAAGTAAAAAGTTACTATTCACCAAAAATTATTTTCTTCTCAATGAACCACATTTTACTACTTGATATTAACCATATCTCTCGGATTTTCGAAATTCCATTCAAATAAGTGGCAAAATTAAGTTTTATGAAAAATTCAGTTTTCTAACTATCACTTTGTGGTTTCACTATTCATCAAAAATTGAAGTTTTTCAGAACAATGCCAAAATTTCACCCTAATCTATAATTGATATTACGAATTCAAAAATGATTTCTATTTTACAAAATTCCAAACATATAAGTTGCATTACTTAATTTTATAATTAATTTCCGCTGTCCCAACAAATAGCGTGTTTTTAAGAAACAATATATATCAGAAGATTAACAATTGTTTATGTCCAATTTCAAAGTGAAATTAATTCTAATGAACACCATTGGATAAAATGGTAAAAATATATTCTAATTATACTTTAAAACCACTCAATAATATAATTTATCACTATAAATTATTTTGATTGAAAATGTTGTTTTTAATTATTTTTCACAATTCATAAAAATTGGAAGTTCTCAGAAAAATACAAAAAATTCAACTTAGGTTAATTTAGATATTCCGAATCCAAAAATGAAGTCCATTTTGAAATATAAAATATATATAATTTCAAAAAGTAGGTATTACTATTCATAACAGCTAGTTTGATTGGTTGTGGTATGTTAGAACTCGATGTTGCGTACAACACACGCTATCGCATTATTCAAAGAGAAGTGTACCGTAGAAGCATGAGGTGTTACATTCTCCCATCCTTCAAATAATTTCATCCTCGAAATTTCTAGAATACTACAGCATGAAAAGACTCGGGCGGTTCTTCATCATAAGTTCCTTGGGTTCCCACGTTGCCTCTTCCATCTTATGGTTTCTCCACAAAACTTTTACCAGAGGCGTCGTCTGGTTTCTCAGTACTTGTTCTCTTGTATCAAGAATCCTGAAGGGATCATCACAATAAGACAGATCAGGTTCCAGTTCTAATTACTCATAGGTGAGTACATGCGTTGGGTCAGGCATGTATTTCTTCAATAGAGATACGTGGAACACATCGTGAACTTTGGAGAGACTTGGCGGCATTGCCAATCGGTAAGCTACAACCCCAATTCGTTCTAGAATTTCGAAAGGTCCGATGTACCTGGGACTCAATTTACCTTTCTTACCAAAATGTATGACTCCCTTCCATGGAGATACCTTCAGGAAAACATGATCACCGACTTGAAATTCCAAATCATTCCTTCAATTATCGGCATAGCTCTTCTGCCTACTTTGAGCTGCTTTGATATGGTTCTGGATTACCTTAACCTTTTCCATCGTTTCTGCCACCAGTTCTGGGCCTAAAAGTTTTCTTTCACCAACGTCCTCCTAACAGGTTGGTGTGCGACATCTCTTTCCATATAATGCTTCATATGGTGCCATCTGAATACTCGAATGGAAGCTATTGTTATAGGAAAATTCTACCAGAGGTAAATATTGATCCCACATACCCTGAAAGTCAAGTGAGCAGGATCTCAACATGTCTTCTAAGGTTTTAATAGTTCGTTCTGATTGTCCATCTGTTTGAGGGTGGTAGGCAGTGCTCAAATGAAGATCAGTATCCAAGGCTTTCTAAAGACTTTTCCAGAATCTTGAAGTAAAGCGGGGATCACGATCAGAAACAATCAATAGGGGTACTCCATGAAGTCTCACAACTTTATCAATATATAGTCTTTCTAGATGTTCTAGTGGTAGATCTTCTCTTATAGCAAGAAAATGTGTTGACTTGGTAAGACGATAAAAAATGACCCATATTGCATCGTTCCTTCTAGGAGTCTTTGGTATCCCCATGAAAAAGTCCATCGTAATATTGTCCCATTTCCACTCTGGTATGGGAAGAGGTTGCATGACTCCTCTAGACTGTTGCCTTCCAACTTTCACTTGTTGAAAAACCATACATCTTGACACAAAATCAGCAATCTACTTCTTCATGTTGTCCCACCAAAAATTTTCCTTCAAATCTCTATACATTTTGGTGCTCCTAGGGTGTATAAAGAAATAGGAACTATGAGCATCATCCAGTAATTCCCTTTTTAGATCAAGTATATCGGGAACACAAAGTCTCTTCCGGAATTTCAAAATTCCATCTTCATACACAAAGTCTCTCAATCTACCATCATTCATAGCTTTAATCTTCTTTTGAAATTCTTCATCATCGGTCTGAGAACTCTTAATCCTTTCTAGTAAAGATGGTTTGACAAGAATTTGAAAAAGAATTGATGTTTCACCTTACATGGTTATTCCCATGTCTATCTTCACTAGATCCATGAAAATTGGATCCCTTTCAATTCTCATATTGTTCAAAACTCCATGATCTTTTCTTCTCAAAGCATCTTCCACCTTGTTTTCTTTCCCGGGGTGGTAGTGTATCATACAATCATAATCCTTGAGTAATTCAAGCCATCTCCTTTGCCTTATATTGAGTTCTTTTTGTGAAAAAATATACTTCAAACTCTTGTGATCAGTATAAATCTCACATTTTTCACCATAGAGGTAGTGCCTCCATATCTTCAATGCAAAAATCACAACTGCTAACTCGAGATCATAAGTAGCATAGTTTTGTTCATGAATTTTCAACTGTCGTGATGCATAGGTAATAACCCTATTATTCTGCATAAGGACACAACCAAGTCCTTTCTTCGATGCATCACTATAAATAATGAACCCATCACTCCCCGATGGTAGAGTCAATATAAGAGCATTGACTAATCTTCTCTTTAGTTCTTTGAAACATTCTTCACACTCTTTTGTCCAAACAAATATAACCCCTTTACGTGTGAGATTCGTTAATGGGTTTGCCAATCGGGAAAAATTCTGGATGAAACGTCAATAATAACCTGCTAAACCAATAAAACTACGTACCTCAGTTATACTCGTAGGTGCTAGAAATTCTTGGATTGCCTTGGTCTTAGAAGGATCAACAGAGATTCCATTTTTAGAGACAATATGGCCAAGAAAAGAAATCTCCTGAATCCAAAATTCACACTTTCTAAACTTCCCATATAATTCATGTCTTCTCAGAGTCTTCAGGATAATGCGCAAGTGATTTTCATGATCTTCGTAGCTTTTGTAGTATACCAAGATATCATCAATAAATACCACCACAAATTCATCGAGATATTCCTTGAAAAATCCATTCATCAGATCCATGAATACAGAGGGTGCATTATTCAATCCAAAGGGCATTACAGTAAACTCGTAATGCCCGTACCTGGTTCGAAATGCTGTCTTCGGAATGTATTCCTTCTTCACACACAACTGATGGTATCCAGACCGAAGGTCAATCTTTGAAAAGTATTGATCTCCATGCAGTTGGTCAAATAAATAAACAATGCGAGGTAGGGGATACTTATTCTTTATTGTTATAGCATTGATCTCCCTGTAGTCGATACATAACCTCATAGATCTATCTTTATTTTTAACAAAAAGAACAGGGGCTCCCCATGGAGAAACACTAGGGAGAATAAATCCCTTGTTACTCAATTCCTATATTTGTTTCTTTAGTTCAACTAATTCTATAGTGGCCATTCTATAAGGGGTCTTCGATATAGGCCTTGATCCAGGAATTAAATCAATGGAAAACTCAACTTCTCATTCTGGAGGATGTCCAGGTAATTCTTCCAGAAATACATCTACATATTCTTTCACAATAGGTAAATCCTCTATTTGAACATTCCTTTCCTCACCCACAGTTATTTAATTCTCTTCCTCCCCAATAAATGAATTTAGTTGAGCTACTGGGGGTGGATCTAGATAAGAATTAGGTGGTGACAATTCTGCTCTAAAGGTAAGGTGTTCCTTATCATCATCATCAAAAATCATAACCTCCTTCTTCTTAAAATAAATATTCGCATCATAGTCCGAAATACAATCCATACCGAGGATTATATCAAACTCAATCATAGGTATAACGATGAGATCAGCAGATAAAGAACATTTATGTGCTCTAATGGGGACTGATTCACAAAACATTGTTACAATGATACTTCCCTTAGGAGTTTTAACTGACAACTCCCTTGTTAAATCAAATTGTAAATATCTAATTTTTTTATAAAACTGAGAAGATATGAAACAATGTGATGATCCAGAATCAAATAATTCATTTTCCAAACTTGAGGAAACCATTAAATTACCTGCCACCACGTCTTTCGGAGCTTCTACCTCAGCAGTAGTGATAGCATAAGCTTGGCCTTGATCCCTTGGCCTTTTCTGAGGTAAGTTCCCCTGACGCTTAGGACATTCATTTGCATAATGTCCCATCTCCCTGCAATTGTAGCACTGAACATCGATAGCTTTCTTCTTCCCTTTGCAATCACGAGCTTGGTGGCATTTTTCATCACACTTGTAACAGACTCCCGTTCCCTTCAAGCAAGTACTAGGGTGTTTCTTCCCACATTTACCATAGGATGGATATTCAACCTTTCCCTCCCCTT
This sequence comes from Viscum album, assembly GCA_963277665.1. Classification (NCBI taxonomy): domain Eukaryota; kingdom Viridiplantae; phylum Streptophyta; class Magnoliopsida; order Santalales; family Viscaceae; genus Viscum; species Viscum album. The sequence continues at coordinate 282,602,102 of OY728125.1, forward strand.
ATTTCCATTCCCAGATTGATCAACATATCTCTTCTTCTCTTGATTTACTTTAAAGTCATAATACTTAGAGAATTCTTTCTCTGTCTTGATAGCACATGAGACAATGTCTTCGTATGACGAGAAGGATTGTGAGACTAATTCTTGACGGATAAATGGTTTTAACCCATAAAAGAAATGATCAATCTTAATTATTGGGTTACGTATATAATCTCCAGCAAACCTTGCTAACCTTGTAAAGTTAGCCTCATACTTTGCGACATTCTCATCCTCCTTTTGTCTCAGACTCAGAAATTGCCTTTCCATATCTTCTCGATGGTCATGAGGAAAGTATTTTTCTAAAAAAATATCTTTGAACTCCCTCCATTATATATTTTATACTTCATCATCTTCCTTCATGTTTTGAATCAATGACCACCATTGATCAGCATCTCCAGTGAGGCGGTAAACTGCCATGATAACTTTTTCCCTTTCACTACTCCCCAAAGCCTGAAATATTTTCTCTAGGGAATTTATCCATTACTCAGCTACTAAGGGATTTGTACTCACATTGAACGTTGGTGGTTTTTGCCTCATGAATCGATCTAACATTGATCCTCCACGCTGCGGATTAGGGTGCTCCATACGGGTAACATTATTATTCATAACCTGAGTGAGTTGTCCCAGTATGGCGATTAGCTGATCGAAACTAGTTGCATCACCAGTGTAACAGCCCAAGATTTTATGAAAAATATTCTTTTTAATTTCACTAATGTCCTGTGTTATACGCTACACCAAAAGGAGCTTGCACAACACGCATCCTTGACTTTCCTTGCATTACACGCAATCGCAACCTTCCTCGATAGCGTGTGTGGTACGTAATCCTGAGTTTCACGAAACAATGATATGCTATTAAAATATTATTAAAACTAGCCGTTATGAATAGTAATAACCACTTTTTAAATTTTAGAAATTTTTACTCTCAAAATGGACTTCATTTTTGGATTCGGAGTATCGAATTTAGCCTAAGGTGAAATTTTGGTACTTTTCGGATAACATTCATATTCTGATGAATAGTGAAAATTACTAAATTATAATTAAAAACAACTTTTTTAATCGAAATAATTAATAGTGATAAATCATTAATTTGAGTGGTTTTAAAGTATATTTAGAATATATTTTTACAATTTAATACAATGTTGGTCATTGGTTGTAATTTCACATTTAAACCAGACATAATCAAATGTCAATCTTTTGATAGATATTGTTTCTTAAAAACATGCTATTTGTTTTAACAGCGGGATTTAATTATAAAATTAATTAATGCAACTTATATGTTGGGAATTTTGTAAAATAGAAATCATTTTTGAATTCGGAATATCAATTATAGCTTAGGGTGAAATTTTGGCATTTTTCTGAAAAACTTCAATTTTTGATGAATAGTGAAACCACTAAGTGGTAGGTTAAAAACTGAATTTTGCATAAAACTTAATTTTACCGCTTCTGTGAATGGAATTTCGAAAATCCGAGAGACACGGTTAATATCAAGGACTAAAATGTGGTTCAATGAGATGAAAATAATTTTTTGGTGAATAGTAACTTTTTACTTTTTTTACCACGGTTAATAGTAAATAGGGTAACTAAGGGTAAATATGATATTACTATTACCCTAACACATGTCCTAATTCTATTGGACAAGTGTAATTCGACCAAAAACAAACTTAGGAATAAAATATGACCATTTAGGCCCACTGGGATTAGATTAGGACATTTATTATTAATTTATTTAAAGAAAGGTTAAAATAGTTAAAATCAATGTTTAATAAGTAAATCATTTTTAATATGGGGTTATACATAAGATAAATTCGATTGTAAATATTCATTAGAAAGCTAAAACGATTTCCTACATGATGGTATTTTATTTGTAATTTTTAGACATCAAATAATTTAATTTATTTATGACACAAAGATGATGCAGTAATTATCTTATTAATGAAATATTGACATAATTGATAATATAAATACCAAAATAAATGTAATTTAAGACTTTTTATGAATTCCACTAATTTTCTAGGTTACTATGATATATTAATGTTGATATAATCAACTTGGTTCGAACATATAATTCTGTTATGACTTTCACAAAAATCATATATCAAATAGTGTCAAAATTGACACAAAATAGTTTTTAAATCAAATATTATATTATTAATTGTTATTTTATTCCTAAAAATCTAAGGTTCGGCCAAATGACTTAGATAAGGATATATATATTAATAATAAACAATTTGGGGTTCGTTTGGAATGTTATAGTAAGTTTATTAACTATATAGTGAAAGAAAACAAAAAGACATGGTAAAAGTTAAATTATTTAACATAGAGTTAAATCTAATTGATAAGGTTAAAATAATACCCTAAACTTGTCTAAATCTTATTGGTTGATAGGATTTCGACCCATCCCCACCTTATATTCGAAATAAGACCCTTTGGAGCCATTATAAACCGATTTTGACTTTAATATAAAATAATATTTTGAGATATTCCTAAGGTGCCCCTCTCCTCCCTTATAAAAGGACACCTCCTCCCCCTCCTCCTCACACCAATTTGAGCACTCAAGCTCGGCCAACCCCTGCCATTTTCCCTTCTCCACTTCCCTAGAAACATCCTAGTTGTTCTGGTCTTCCTTAAAGACCAATTTTAGTGCCCTAAGAGGAGGTCTCAAAGAGGCGCTTCAAAGAAGAGGTAATTACCGTTACCAATTCTTTCATCTTTATTTCTTCTTCCACTTCTTCTTCTTAGGTTGTTTCATTATGAAGTAATAACATCAGTATCACTCATATACTGATATGTTATTATAAGTATGAAACAACCCTATTTCACCATCTATCCATCCTACGGAAAAAGAAATCACTGCGCGTGCGTACGTACGGAATACCGTCTCCACGCCGTGGTGTAATCTATTTTCCACCACCACCTTACATGGATGGGTATAATGGTGTAAAGAATAACTATACATAGTTATTAAAACATCATATTGATTCTGATATATTGTATAATACACTCCAATTCAATTCAATATTTATAGAAATGATATCATCGCTCGTGCGTACGTACGGACTACCGTCTCCACGACGCGATGAGATTCATTCTCCATGTTAACCATTTAAGAATGATTATAATGTATATATAAGAAATAATAATGAAATATATGACATTATAAAGCTACTGTATTTATGTATATATATACATATGTATGTCATCTACTTACTTCCATTTCAAGACAATAAGGAAAGAAAAACAGCGTTCATGCGTACGTACGGACTACCGTCTCCATGAACAGTGTTTTTCATTTTATTTATCTATCTATTATATATATATATACTGAATATATATGATATATAAATCATATTTTATATTCTGGAAGTAAGTAAATCATGATATAAGTAATAATGATGTCAAGAACAACAAGTCAAAACACCTACGATAAATGAACCGATTTTACCCAAAACGCTTCTTTAACATGGAATTTACAAAAGAACGGGTAATATAATGTCATAAGTGAACCATATATGATATCATAACAATGAATATGATTCTGTAATAAGTCAATGACATTATTTAAATCATTATACAGGAGTTTCGGACACATACGAAGCAAATTGGACCTAAGGTAAGGGAAATATCACAATCTCATTTTTATCCGAGATTGTTTATACTTTAGTATTTACTGGGGTGTATTTTATCATCCACATCTATGTTTCCTCAATATGTAATGTTATTTCCATCCACCTACAATTGTTTAAATCCAATTTTACCCTTTGGTGAGTTTTTAGTAAAAGATATGAAAGGAATCTTTTGTCGTTTTTCGTACGAGGTACTTTTTGACTTTTTCGACCAAAGTATGAAGAATGTTTTTTTTAACTTATACGGCGTGAATGGATTTTTACGGTTTCATAACGCCTCATTTTCAAGAAGATTCCTCTACAAGATTGCATGATTATTTTCAACAAAAACCCTTATCTTTTAAAATTGCATTGAATTTTGTGAAAAGAAAATGATTTTAAAAAAAGAAAGGATATTTTTCTCAAGAATTCATTTCAAGTGTTTTATCAAAATCATTTTCCATCTAAGATAATAAAGGGTTCTGTTTTTATCCCTATTATTACATTGATTTGATTATGTTGTGATGGAATTACTTTTATGAATTCCTTTATCGTATTTGAATTGTTTATGATGTCATGATGTTTCAAGAATCCCATTTTTGTTATATGTGTTATGCGATGATGTATGATTTATGATTATGTGGCACACATAAGAAAGGATTCATTATAAGATGGGTGGGACCTATATCTCCCTCCAATGCATTGGGTAAAGATTTTATATCTCATGAGATAGACATGGCTGGAATGGTAGGTTATACCGGTTCAGTGAAACAGGACTGAAACGAGGGTTGCTCGATTCAGAAAGGGACTTTGTCCACTAAGATAGTCTTGGCAATGAGTCATGACTAACAAGAAATGATTCTCTATGATTATGTGTGTATGCCACAAAGTTCCATGTTTTAAGTTATGATTATTGTGATTACATTTCACTGCCATGATTTACCCCATGTTATGAAATTATGATCTCTTTTGCAGGTTAAGATTTCCAAAAGTTATGTGCTTATGTATATGATGTGATTGATATTTCTTTTGTTTACCCTTACTGAGCATTTGAGCTCACCCTTTTATGTTTTCTTTTCCCCAGGATATAAAGAAAGGTTTTAGGTAAAAAAAGGAAGATCTTTATGAGAGATATTGAAGATATTTCACCACGATTAGAAGATTACGTTCCGAGTTTCCAAAGACACTAAACTATTACGATCCTTGTGTGTGTGTTTTTGTTACGTACTAAGTATTCCGCAAAAGTAATGTAATGTCTTTGTACGACAAGTTTCGGGTCTCTACAGTTGGTATCAGAGGAAAGGTTTAGTCAACCTTTGGAAACTAGGATGCGAAAACGTTAGTGAGATCCCTAGAGATATTTCTAAGGTATGTCTAGGGATTCCCCTAAGGATAAGTATACGTATAGGATATAGTTCTAGAACTATGGTAACGATATTAGATTAAACCAAAGATGATAGATATTTAAGTTACTCCCCCTTTATTACGATTTTTCCATCTAACACTATTCTGTTTGGGTTTTAGAAAATGGCTGGAAACAAGATGATTCACAATAATGGAGGATATGATGGACAATGGAATGATATTCTTCATGAGCAACCAAATGAAATGGGATTTGGATGTCCAAACATCATTATTATGCCGAATCAGCAATCTCACAACATGATCAATAAAGTAAAATTTGGTAAGTTTCCTGACTCGACTAATAAGAGAAAGATGGAGTTCCATGATGATCATAGAGGAAAGAAAGTTCAATTTCCCCTATGTAAATCATGTGGGAAGAGGCATCAAGGAGAATGTTTCAAGGGAACTGGAAGATGCTTTGGGTGTGGAAAAGAAGGACACAAAGCAAGTAAGTGCAAAGGAAAAGGGTCGGTTAACACCATGGATGAGGATAATGGTATTGCTACGACATCAAAAATGGTTAAGTGTTTTAAATGTGGAATGTATGGGCATTATACAAACAAATTCCCTAAGGGAAAGACTCATGAAGAGAATCAGTATGGTCATATGGGTAGTATTTATGTGGATGATGATGAAGAGACTACAAATGATATGTGAGATGAAAGAATTTTTGAAGCTCGGTCAATGGTTTGAGAATGTAGTGGAATGATTACATGTTTATCATGTGTAATTTTGGAATAAAGAGACATCTATGGATTGTTACACTGTTGTCTTTCCTTGTGTTTTGAAAGTGTATGATTAATGTTACCAGTATCCATGAAAGGTTATTCAGATATTTTTGGAATGTAGATGATATGCGCATAATGAAGGGATAAGGAGAAAATTAAATGTTTGATAGTATTCATGAGCTCATGATTGATATAAGGACTAAGTGATATCATGGTTTGAGTATATAGAATTTTGAGGATTTTGGTATGTGGAAAGTGTTAACTTTTAACTGCACTCATGTTTTCACTAAGGTATTCAAGAGAATACACGATTAAGGACTTTGAATGTTTGGAATGTGACCAACAAGACATATCTTATGATATGTGGGGATCAACGACAGTATTAAATCTCTGGTAATCGTTGTCACTATATTATGAGAGTGGACTGCAGTATTATGTATAAGCCTAAAGATTAGACTGGATTATGTTGGACATAAGTTAGTATTGTTTAAGGATAGAAGATTTTCGATATTATTGATGGGATGTTATAGTAACGTAGTTTTAGAAAAAGGGACAACCTGCAGGATGGGCGACAGCCCATCGCTTCGGACAAGGCTGTAGGAATCGAACCCACAACCGAAGTGCGACTAGCCTTTATCGCCTAGCACTGACCTACAGGAAGTCCCTGTTTAGTAGAAACTAGTTTTATTATATTAATCAGTATGATATATGAAGTATAAGTCCATTTTAGAAACCATATGTGATTAATCTCACTATAGATCGACTTATGTATATAATTTTGCTAACCTTTTGTTTGAAACAGATGGAATGACCCGTCATTCTATCACATGATCTGCTAACACTTCACGAATAACAAATTAAACTTCATTTATTTAAGAGATGAAGTGGAAATTGTTAAAGGCACGAACAATAGTGAGATTGTACCAAAATAAAGTAAGTATTTATTCTAATTCAAATTCTTTAACTTTAGGGAAATGATCTTGAAAACCAAAAATGTTGTCCTAGTTCTCTTATACCTGATGAATCAGATGGTACCTTAGATCGTCACAAATTTATGGATTTGTGATTACTGGCTTTTCCATAGCCATGTTCTCTACCACTCTCCATCAGAACATGATGGTTATATTTCTCTTCCATATCCATATTTTCACCTATGTGGAAACCCAGTGATTAGTTTATTTGGGTAATCGTTACATTTCATACTTTAGTTTTTAAAGCCAAGTTTTGGTATTCCGTTTTACGATGTGGGTTTCTATTAAAGAAACTTTCGAATAGTAAACCATTTATAACCCCGACGAATTTCGAGGGCGAAATTCATTTTAAGGGGGGTAGAATGTAACAGCCCAAGATTTTATGAAAAATATTCTTTTTAATTTCACTAATGTCTTGTGTTATACGCTACACCAAAAGGATCTTGCACAACACGCATCCTTGACTTGCCTTGCATTACACGCAATCGCAACCTTCCTCGATAGCGTGTGTGGTACGTAATCCTGAGTTTCACGAAACAATGATATGCTATTAAAATATTATTAAAACTAGCCGTTATGAATAGTAATAACCACTTTTTAAATTTTAGAAATTTTAACTCTCAAAATGGACTTCATTTTTGGATTCGGAGTATCGAATTTAGCCTAAGGTGAAATTTTGGTACTTTTCGGATAACATTCATATTCTGATGAATAGTGAAAATTACTAAATTATAATTAAAAACAACTTTTTTAATCGAAATAATTAATAGTGATAAATCATTAATTTGAGTGGTTTTAAAGTATATTTAGAATATATTTTTACAATTTAATACAATTTTGGTCATTGGTTGTAATTTCACATTTAAACCAGACATAATCAAATGTCAATCTTTTGATAGATATTGTTTCTTAAAAACACGCTATTTGTTTTAACAGCGAGATTTAATTATAAAATTAATTAATGCAACTTATATGTTGGGAATTTTGTAAAATAGAAATCATTTTTGAATTCGGAATATCAATTATAGCTTAGGGTGAAATTTTGGCATTTTTCTGAAAAACTTCAATTTTTGATGAATAGTGAAACCACTAAGTGGTAGGTTAAAAACTGAATTTTGCATAAAACTTAATTTTACCGCTTCTGTGAATGGAATTTCGAAAATCCGAGAGACACGGTTAATATCAAGGACTAAAATGTGGTTCAATGAGATGAAAATAATTTTTTGGTGAATAGTAACTTTTTACTTTTTTTACCGCGGTTAATAGTAAATAGGGTAACTAAGGGTAAATATGATATTACTATTACCCTAACACATGTCCTAATTCTATTGGACAAGTGTAATTCGACCAAAAACAAACTTAGGAATAAAATATGACCATTTAGGCCCACTGGGATTAGATTAGGACATTTATTATTAATTTATTTAAAGAAAGGTTAAAATAGTTAAAATCAATGTTTAATAAGTAACTCATTTTTAATATGGGGTTATACATAAGATAAATTCGATTGTAAATATTCATTAGAAAGCTAAAACGATTTCCTACATGATGGTATTTTATTTGTAATTTTTAGACATCAAATAATTTAATTTATTTATGACACAAAGATGATGCAGTAATTATCTTATTAATGAAATATTGACATAATTGATAATATAAATACCAAAATAAATGTAATTTAAGACTTTTTATGAATTCCACTAATTTTCTAGGTTACTATGATATATTAATGTTGATTTAATCAACTTGGTTCGAACATATAATTCTGTTATGACTTTCACAAAAATCATATATCAAATAGTGTCAAAATTGACACAAAATAGTTTTTAAATCAAATATTATATTATTAATTGTTATTTTATTCCTAAAAATCTAAGGTTCGTCCAAATGACTTAGATAAGGATATATATATTAATAATAAACAATTTGGGGTTCGTTTGGCATGTTATAGTAAGTTTATTAACCATATAGTGAAAGAAAACAAAAAGACATGGTAAAAGTTAAATTATTTAACTTAGAGTTAAATCTAATTGATAAGGTTAAAATAATACCCTAAACTTGTCTAAATCTTATTGGTTGATAGGATTTCGACCCATCCCCACCTTATATTCGAAATAAGACCCTTTGGAGCCATTATAAACCGATTTTGACTTTAATATAAAATAATATTTTGAGATATTCCTAAGGTGCCCCTCTCCTCCCTTATAAAAGGACACCTCCTCCCCCTCCTCCTCACACCAATTTGAGCACTCAAGCTCGGCCAACCCCTGCCATTTTCCCTTCTCCACTTCCCTAGAAACATCCTAGTTGTTCTGGTCTTCCTTAAAGACCAATTTTAGTGCCCTAAGAGGAGGTCTCAAAGAGGCGCTTCAAAGAAGAGGTAATTACCGTTACCAATTCTTTCATCTTTATTTCTTCTTCCACTTCTTCTTCTTAGGTTGTTTCATTATGAAGTAATAACATCAGTATCACTCATATACTGATATGTTATTATAAGTATGAAACAACCCTATTTCACCATCTATCCATCCTACGGAAAAAGAAATCACTGCGCGTGCGTACGTACGGAATACCGTCTCCACGCCGTGGTGTAATCTATTTTCCACCACCACCTTACATGGATGGGTATAATGGTGTAAAGAATAACTATACATAGTTATTAAAACATCATATTGATTCTGATATATTGTATAATACACTCCAATTCAATTCAATATTTATAGAAATGATATCATCGCTCGTGCGTACGTACGGACTACCGTCTCCACGACGCGATGAGATTCATTCTCCATGTTAACCATTTAAGAATGATTATAATGTATATATAAGAAATAATAATGAAATATATGACATTATAAAGCTACTGTATTTATGTATATATATACATATGTATGTCATCTACTTACTTCCATTTCAAGACAATAAGGAAAGAAAAACAGCGTTCATGCGTACGTACGGACTACCGTCTCCATGAACGGTGTTTTTCATTTTATTTATCTATATATTATATATATATATATACTGAATATATATGATATATAAATCATATTTTATATTCTGGAAGTAAGTAAATCATGATATAAGTAATAATGATGTCAAGAACAACAAGTCAAAACACCTACGATAAATGAACCGATTTTACCCAAAACGCTTCTTTAACATGGAATTTACAAAAGAACGGGTAATATAATGTCATAAGTGAACCATATATGATATCATAACAATGAATATGATTCTGTAATAAGTCAATGACATTATTTAAATCATTATACAGGAGTTTCGGACACATACGAAGCAAATTGGACCTAAGGTAAGGGAAATATCACAATCTCATTTTTATCCGAGATTGTTTATACTTTAGTATTTACTGGGGTGTATTTTATCATCCACATCTATGTTTCCTCAATATGTAATGTTATTTCCATACACCTACAATTGTTTAAATCCAATTTTACCCTTTGGTGAGTTTTTAGTAAAAGATATGAAAGGAATCTTTTGTCGTTTTTCGTACGAGGTACTTTTTGACATTTTCGACCAAAGTATGAAGAATGTTTTTTTTAACTTATACGGCGTGAACGGATTTTTACGGTTTCATAACGCCTCATTTTCAAGAAGATTCCTCTACAAGATTGCATGATTATTTTCAACAAAAACCCTTATCTTTTAAAATTGCATTGAATTTTGTGAAAAGAAAATGATTTTAAAAAAAGAAAGGATATTTTCCTCAAGAATTCATTTCAAGTGTTTTATCAAAATCATTTTCCATCTAAGATAATAAAGGGTTCTGTTTTTATCCCTATTATTACATTGATTTGATTATGTTGTGATGGAATTACTTTTATGAATTCCTTTATCGTATTTGAATTGTTTATGATGTCATGATGTTTCAAGAATCCCATTTTTGTTATATGTGTTATGCGATGATGTATGATTTATGATTATGTGGCACACATAAGAAAGGATTCATTATAAGATGGGTGGGACCTATATCTCCCTCCAATGCATTGGGTAAAGATTTTATATCTCATGAGATAGACATGGCTGGAATGGTAGGTTATACCGGTTCAGTGAAACAGGACTGAAACGAGGGTTGCTCGATTCAGAAAGGGACTTTGTCCACTAAGATAGTCTTGGCAATGAGTCATGACTAACAAGAAATGATTCTCTATGATTATGTGTGTATGCCACAAAGTTCCATGTTTTAAGTTATGATTATTGTGATTACATTTCACTGCCATGATTTACCCCATGTTATGAAATTATGATCTCTTTTGCAGGTTAAGATTTCCAAAAGTTATGTGCTTATGTATATGATGTGATTGATATTTCTTTTGTTTACCCTTACTGAGCATTTGAGCTCACCCTTTTATGTTTTCTTTTCCCCAGGATATAAAGAAAGGTTTTAGGTAAAAAAAAAGGAATATCTTTATGAGAGATATTGAAGATATTTCACCACGATTAGAAGATTACGTTCCGAGTTTCCAAAGACACTAAACTATTACGATCCTTGTGTGTGTGTTTTTGTTACGTACTAAGTATTCTGCAAAAGTAATGTAATGTCCTTGTACGACAAGTTTCGGGTCTCTACAGTTGGTATCAGAGGAAAGGTTTAGTCAACCTTTGGAAACTAGGATGCGAAAACGTTAGTGAGATCCCTAGAGATATTTCTAAGGTATGTCTAGGGATTCCCCTAAGGATAAGTATACGTATAGGATATAGTTCTAGAACTATGGTAACGATATTAGATTAAACCAAAGATGATAGATATTTAAGTTACTCCCCCATTATTACAATTTTTGCATCTAACACTATTCTGTTTGGGTTTTAGAAAATGGCTGGAAACAAGATGATTCACAATAATGGAGGATATGATGGACAATGGAATGATATTCTTCATGAGCAACCAAATGAAATGGGATTTGGATGTCCAAACATCATTATTATGCCGAATCAACAATCTCACAACATGATCAATAAAGTAAAATTTGGTAAGTTTCCTGACTCGACTAATAAGAGAAAGATGGAGTTCCATGATGATCATAGAGGAAAGAAAGTTCAATTTCCCCTATGTAAATCATGTGGGAAGAGGCATCAAGGAGAATGTTTCAAGGGACCTGGAAGATGCTTTGGGTGTGGAAAAGAAGGACACAAAGCAAGTAAGTGCAAAGGAAAAGGGTCGGTTAACACCATGGATGAGGATAATGGTATTGCTACGACATCAAAAATGGTTAAGTGTTTTAAATGTGGAATGTATGGGCATTATGCAAACAAATTCCCTAAGGGAAAGACTCATGAAGAGAATCAGTATGGTCATATGGGTAGTATTTATGTGGATGATGATGAAGAGACTACAAATGATATGTGAGATGAAAGAATTTTTGAAGCTCGGTCAATGGTTTGAGAATGTAGTGGAATGATTACATGTTTATCATGTGTAATTTTGGAATAAAGAGACATCTATGGATTGTTACACTGTTGTCTTTCCTTGTGTTTTGAAAGTGTATGATTAATGTTACCAGTATCCATGAAAGGTTATTCAGATATTTTTGGAATGTAGATGATATGCGCATAATGAAGGGATAAGGAGAAAATTAAATTTTTGATAGTATTCATGAGCTCATGATTGATATAAGGACTAAGTGATATCATGGTTTGAGTATATAGAATTTTGAGGATTTTGGTATGTGGAAAGTGTTAACTTTTAACTGCACTCATGTTTTCACTAAGGTATTCAAGAGAATACACGATTAAGGACTTTGAATGTTTGGAATGTGACCAACAAGACATATCTTATGATATGTGGGGATCAACGACAGTATTAAATCTCTGGTAATCGTTGTCACTATATTATGAGAGTGGACTGCAGTATTATGTATAAGCCTAAAGATTAGACTGGATTATGTTGGACATAAGTTAGTATTGTTTAAGGATAGAAGATTTTCGATATTATTGATGGGATGTTATAGTAACGTAGTTTTAGAAAAAGGGACAACCTGCAGGACGGGCGACAGCCCATCGCTTCGGACAAGGCTGTAGGAATCGAACCCACAACCGAAGTGCGACTAGCCTTTATCGCCTAGCACTGACCTACAGGAAGTCCCTGTTTAGTAGAAACTAGTTTTATTATATTAATCAGTATGATATATGAAGTATAAGTCCATTTTAGAAACCATATGTGATTAATCTCACTATAGATCGACTTATGTATATAATTTTGCTAACCTTTTGTTTGAAACAGATGGAATGACCCGTCATTCTATCACATGATCTGCTAACACTTCACGAATAACAAATTCAACTTCATTTATTTAAGAGATGAAGTGGAAATTGTTAAAGGCACGAACAATAGTGAGATTGTACCAAAATAAAGTAAGTATTTATTCTAATTCAAATTCTTTAACTTTAGGGAAATGATCTTGAAAACCAAAAATGTTGTCCTAGTTCTCTTATACCTGATGAATCAGATGGTACCTTAGATCGTCACAAATTTATGGATTTGTGATTACTGGCTTTTCCATATCCATGTTCTCTACCACTCTCCATCAGAACATGATGGGTATATTTCTCTTCCATATCCATATTTTCACCTATGTGGAAACCCAGTGATTAGTTTATTTGGGTAATCGTTACATTTCATACTTTAGTTTTTAAAGCCAAGTTTTGGTATTCCCTTTTACGATGTGGGTTTCTATTAAAGAAACTTTCGAATAGTAAACCATTTATAACCCCGACGAATTTCGAGGGCGAAATTCATTTTAAGGGGGGTAGAATGTAACAGCCCAAGATTTTATGAAAAATATTCTTTTTAATTTCACTAATGTCTTGTGTTATACGCTACACCAAAAGGATCTTGCACAACACGCATCCTTGACTTGCCTTGCATTACACGCAATCGCAACCTTCCTCGATAGCGTGTGTGGTACGTAATCCTGAGTTTCACGAAACAATGATATGCTATTAAAATATTATTAAAACTAGCCGTTATGAATAGTAATAACCACTTTTTAAATTTTAGAAATTTTAACTCTCAAAATGGACTTCATTTTTGGATTCGGAGTATCGAATTTAGCCTAAGGTGAAATTTTGGTACTTTTCGGATAACATTCATATTCTGATGAATAGTGAAAATTACTAAATTATAATTAAAAACAACTTTTTTAATCGAAATAATTAATAGGGATAAATCATTAATTTGAGTGGTTTTAAAGTATATTTAGAATATATTTTTACAATTTAATACAATGTTGGTCATTGGTTGTAATTTCACATTTAAACCAGACATAATCAAATGTCAATCTTTTGATAGATATTGTTTCTTAAAAACACGCTATTTGTTTTAACAGCGGGATTTAATTATAAAATTAATTAATGCAACTTATATGTTGGGAATTTTGTAAAATAGAAATCATTTTTGAATTCGGAATATCAATTATAGCTTAGGGTGAAATTTTGGCATTTTTCTGAAAAACTTCAATTTTTGATGAATAGTGAAACCACTAAGTGGTAGGTTAAAAACTGAATTTTGCATAAAACTTAATTTTACCGCTTCTGTGAATGGAATTTCGAAAATCCGAGACACACGGTTAATATCAAGGACTAAAATGTGGTTCAATGAGATGAAAATAATTTTTTGGTGAATAGTAACTTTTTACTTTTTTTACCGCGGTTAATAGTAAATAGGGTAACTAAGGGTAAATATGATATTACTATTACCCTAACACATGTCCTAATTCTATTGGACAAGTGTAATTCGACCAAAAACAAACTTAGGAATAAAATATGACCATTTAGGCCCACTGGGATTAGATTAGGACATTTATTATTAATTTATTTAAAGAAAGGTTAAAATAGTTAAAATCAATGTTTAATAAGTAAATCATTTTTAATATGGGGTTATACATATGATAAATTCGATTGTAAATATTCCTTAGAAAGCTAAAACGATTTCCTACATGATGGTATTTTATTTGTAATTTTTAGACATCAAATAATTTAATTTATTTATGACACAAAGATGATGCATTAATTATCTTATTAATGAAATATTGACATAATTGATAATATAAATACCAAAATAAATGTAATTTAAGACTTTTTATGAATTCCAATAATTTTATAGGTTACTATGATATATTAATGTTGATTTAATCAACTTGGTTCGAACATATAATTCTGTTATGACTTTCACAAAAATCATATATCAAATAGTGTCAAAATTGACACAAAATAGTTTTTAAATCAAATATTATATTATTAATTGTTATTTTATTCCTAAAAATCTAAGGTTCGGCCAAATGACTTAGATAAGGATATATATATTAATAATAAACAATTTGGGGTTCGTTTGGCATGTTATAGTAAGTTTATTAACCATATAGTGAAAGAAAACAAAAAGACATGGTAAAAGTTAAATTATTTAACTTAGAGTTAAATCTAATTGATAAGGTTAAAATAATACCCTAAACTTGTCTAAATCTTATTGGTTGATAGGATTTCGACCCATCCCCACCTTATATTCGAAATAAGACCCTTTGGAGCCATTATAAACCGATTTTGACTTTAATATAAAATAATATTTTGAGATATTCCTAAGGTGCCCCTCTCCTCCCTTATAAAAGGACACCTCCTCCCCCTCCTCCTCACACCAATTTGAGCACTCAAGCTCGGCCAACCCCTGCCATTTTCCCTTCTCCACTTCCCTAGAAACATCCTAGTTGTCCTGGTCTTCCTTAAAGACCAATTTTAGTGCCCTAAGAGGAGGTCTCAAAGAGGCGCTTCAAAGAAGAGGTAATTACCGTTACCAATTCTTTCATCTTTATTTCTTCTTCCACTTCTTCTTCTTAGGTTGTTTCATTATGAAGTAATAACATCAGTATCACTCATATACTGATATCTTATTATAAGTATGAAACAACCCTATTTCACCATCTATCCATCCTACGGAAAAAGAAATCACTGCGCGTGCGTACGTACGGAATACCGTCTCCACGCCGTGGTGTAATCTATTTTCCACCACCACCTTACATGGATGGGTATAATGGTGTAAAGAATAACTATACATATTTATTAAAACATCATATTGATTCTGATATATTGTATAATCCACTCCAAATCAATTCAATATTTATAGAAATGATATCATCGCTCGTGCGTACGTACGGACTACCGTCTCCACGACGCGATGAGATTCATTCTCCATGTTAACCATTTAAGAATGATTATAATGTATATATAAGAAATAATAATGAAATATATGACATTATAAAGCTACTGTATTTATGTATATATATACATATGTATGTCATCTACTTACTTCCATTTCAAGACAATAAGGAAAGAAAAACAGCGTTCATGCGTACGTACGGACTACCGTCTCCATGAACGGTGTTTTTCATTTTATTTATCTATCTATTATATATATATATACTGAATATATATGATATATAAATCATATTTTATATTCTGGAAGTAAGTAAATCATGATATAAGTAATAATGATGTCAAGAACAACAAGTCAAAACACCTACGATAAATGAAACGATTTTACCCAAAACGCTTCTTTAACATGGAATTTACAAAAGAACGGGTAATATAATGTCATAAGTGAACCATATATGATATCATAACAATGAATATGATTCTGTAATAAGTCAATGACATTATTTAAATCATTATACAGGAGTTTCGGACACATACGAAGCAAATTGGACCTAAGGTAAGGGAAATATCACAATCTCATTTTTATCCGAGATTGTTTATACTTTAGTATTTACTGGGGTGTATTTTATCATCCACATCTATGTTTCCTCAATATGTAATGTTATTTCCATCCACCTACAATTTTTTAAATCCAATTTTACCCTTTCGTGAGTTTTTAGTAAAAGATATGAAAGGAATCTTTTGTCGTTTTTCGTACGAGGTACTTTTTGACTTTTTCGACCAAAGTATGAAGAATGTTTTTTTAACTTATACGGCGTGAACGGATTTTTACGGTTTCATAACGCCTCATTTTCAAGAAGATTCCTCTACAAGATTGCATGATTATTTTCAACAAAAACCCTTATCTTTTAAAATTGCATTGAATTTTGTGAAAAGAAAATGATTTTAAAAAAAGAAAGGATATTTTCCTCAAGAATTCATTTCAAGTGTTTTATCAAAATCATTTTCCATCTAAGATAATAAAGGGTTCTGTTTTTATCCCTATTATTACATTGATTTGATTATGTTGTGATGGAATTACTTTTATGAATTCCTTTATCGTATTTGAATTGTTTATGATGTCATGATGTTTCAAGAATCCCATTTTTGTTATATGTGTTATGCGATGATGTATGATTTATGATTATGTGGCACACATAAGAAAGGATTCATTATAAGATGGGTGGGACCTATATCTCCCTCCAATGCATTGGGTAAAGATTTTATATCTCATGAGATAGACATGGCTGGAATGGTAGGTTATACCGGTTCAGTGAAACAGGACTGAAACGAGGGTTGCTCGATTCAGAAAGGGACTTTGTCCACTAAGATAGTCTTAGAAATGAGTCATGACTAACAAGAAATGATTCTCTATGATTATGTGTGTATGCCACAAAGTTCCATGTTTTAAGTTATGATTATTGTGATTACATTTCACTGCCATGATTTACCCCATGTTATGAAATTATGATCTCTTTTGCAGGTTAAGATTTCCAAAAGTTATGTGCTTATGTATATGATGTGATTGATATTTCTTTTGTTTACCCTTACTGAGCATTTGAGCTCACCCTTTTATGTTTTATTTTCCCCAGGATATAAAGAAAGGTTTTAGGTAAAAAAAAGGAAGATCTTTATGGGAGATATTGAAGATATTTCACCACGATTAGAAGATTACGTTCCGAGTTTCCAAAGACACTAAACTATTACAATCCTTGTGTGTGTGTTTTTGTTACGTACTAAGTATTCCGCAAAAGTAATGTAATTTCCTTGTACGATAAGCTTCGGGTCTCTACAACCAGATCCACTATAATTATCATGAGCAGGAGGGCAATCCCTACATGGATTGCATGCATTGATACAATTTCCATTTCTTCCACTAGGCGCCATTTCTAAACAATGGAATAAACTAGATCAGTTTATGAATCAAAATACATAATTCCATACTTATAAAACACTTAACATAAATTGAACTATTTATGGATATAATCCATAATCATAAAAATGTTTTTTGAGTAAGTATATACTCATAAACCCTTCATAATTATTTGTAAAGAAAATGAGAGTTATCCTAAGCAAATCCCCCGGGAGTGTCGTAACTAAGAGTGCAACAAGGCCCAATGTCGTGTACTAGTTCCCGTTCGAGTCTAGCTCAAAGCAGTGTTTTCGGGTTTTACCCCTAGGTACATCTATGCCAGAGCCGCCTCTACCTGCTCGTATCCAGACAGGTTTGTATTGCTCGGAAAACTCCCAAAATCTCTACAATACCAAAATTCTAGGAAGTTCTTATATACTAATCCTCAAAGTCCATCTTAGGTCTATTAGCTCTAATTAGAGTTTATCTAAATCTAGCTTCCAAGGTTTGTACTAAAATTCCTCTTATACCAACTATAACGCCCCGACCCCAGTTACCCAGATTTGGTGCATTATTACATAACATTGGCATGATCACAAGAAAGATCAAGTCTCGAAAGACCGATTAGTTTAGTAGCCTTGGAAACACTAGATATATTCATAAGTCTTACATTACATCATAAAAATGAAAACTAAAACAACATCTTTTCTTCATAGTCCACACTCATATCCCCACATACTATCCCTGCAGGTCATTCATACATTACTTCTTCACATCCTGGGAAAAATAAAACATTGAAAAGGGGTGAGCTCAAATGCCCAGTAAGGATAACAATATAGCGAAAACTTTCATAAATAAGAATAAACATTTAAGGCAATGTATAACTAAAACAAAATCATTTTAAACCTTAACTTCAACATAGTATGGAAAAAATAAAATGAAATAATTCCATTTACTTATTCCCATGGATATTCTACTAATCGAATAATCACATGCAATATCAATAACCACTTTCATAATGATGGAATGCATAATGCCAGACTATCATAACCACATAGCCAAGGTCTCGTGCCAAGACTACAAATAAGATTTTTCCAAGGCCTTGTGCCAAGACACTAGTTTGTCTCATGAGACCTACCGATGCATCTAGGAGCTATATCGGGCTCCACCTATAACATATTAAGTCCAATACATTCCTCATATGAACAGGTTTAAACATAACATAAACATTCGTATTAAAACTATCATACGAATTGTAAATACATCATCCATAAACCATGAATGGTATAAAAATAACACATACACATTCAAACATATCACAAAACCTTCAATAAAATATAGAAGTTTTGTATCATAATAAATCAACTTTCAATAAGCGTAAAATTCATCAAAGGATGTTGACATAGATGAAATCAAAACTCTTTTTAGAGTAATATCTATTTTTATTTTGAAATCATTTAAGATTCATATATTTAAAAAATAAAACATTTTATTTGAAAATATTCTTAAAATCTTGTAATGGAAGCTTCTAAGATTTTATAACGGCGAAAAATAGCCGCACCCGCCGTATAAGTTAAAAAAACATTCTTACCTTAATTCTGTCGAAAAGGTTAAAAAAGACCTTGTTTGGAAAATGAAGAAAAGATTCCTTTATAAAACACTTATAAAAGTCAAAAAGGTTATAAATGACTTTAAAAAATATTCTAGTAAATAGTAAAAAAAAATTGAAATACATTTTTAAGAAACATGGATGTGGATGATAAAGAAGTCCCAGTAGATTATTACGTATAAACAACCTCGGATAATGAAGAGATTGTAAAATAAACCCTTAACTTGTACTTTTCCTTGGTTTGGGGTAGGTTAAAATCCTGTATAATGGTGAAATTATTGTTATTAAATTATACAAGAATCATATACATTAATATGATATCATATATGATCTTTTAACATTGATTTGTTAATAATATCTTAGTATTATCGTTGTTTCTGGTGTTGACTTACTCGTTTTATTTTATAAGTTTTGTTACATAAGCCATGTTTGACATGGATAGGTTGTATCTTAATCATATCCAGAATGATATTAGGTCTTTAGATACTATTATTAATCATGAAATGAGAATTATACTTGAATGGATACGACGGAGAATGAATCTCATCGCGTTCGTGGAGACGGTAGTCCGTCCGTACGCACGAGCGGCAATATCATTCTTTTCATATTAAAATAATATATAATTGGATGGTATATCATATATACAGAATCATTATCATTTTATATTTATTATTTAAATGAATTACATATCATTATTATACCCATCCAAATAATAATTTATTGAATAACAATTACACCACGACGTGGAGACGGTAAGCCGTTCGTACGCACGTATGGTGACATGTTATTCAAAGGATGGATATAATACTGAATATGGTTGTAACATATTTATAATAACATCACAGTATATATAATATACTAGATTTATTATTTTATAATGGTAATAACAAATAATGAAGAAGTGGAAGAAGAAAGGAACTTGAAAAAGGGTGGTAAAATCATTACCTCTTCTTCGGGTTCTTCCTTTTGATTTGATCAAAAGGGCTCCTTAAGTTGGATTTTTGACTAAATGAAGGCCTCTAGGATGAAGTGAGGGAATTTTAGAGATTATTTGGGCAGAGGTTGACCGAACCAAAAGGCTTTGAAGGTGTGAGTTAATGAGAAGGGGTAGTGCCCTTTTATAAGAGGGGTGAGGGGCACCTTTGGAAAAGCTGGAAATATTATTTTAAAATAAATTCATATTCGGTTTATAATGACTCCAAAGTGGATTATTTAATGGTTAATGTGGGGATGGATCGCCAAAACACTCAACCAATAGAATTTATAAAGGTTTGGGTTACTTTATTAACCTTATCATTAAGTATTAACTCTTAGTTAATTAGTTTCACTTTTACAATGTCTCTTTATATTTTTATATTATATGGTTAATAAACTTACTATATACATCCAAGAGACCCCCAAGTGGTCCATTAATGAAACCCCTATCATTATATAAGTCTCTTGGCCGAACCTTATATTTTTAGGTATTTAATATCAATTAATAATATAATATTTGTTTTAAAAACTCTTTTATGTCAATTTTGACACTATTTAATAATTGATTTTTGTAAAACTCATAACAGAATTATTACTTCGCAAAAGTTAATTAAGTCAATACTAACATGTCATATTAACCTAGAAAATTAGTTTAATTCATAAAAGTATAAAATTATATTTATTTGTGTATTTATAATATCAATTATTTTAATTTTTTCACTATTATGGTAATTACGGCATCATCATTGTGTCATAAATAAATTAAATTATCTAATTTCTAAAAATTTTAAATATAATATCATTATGTAGGAAATCATTTTATATTTCTAATGAATATTTACAATCGAATTTATCTTATGTATAACCCTATATTAAAAATGTTTTAGTAAATAAACTTTGATTTTAACTCTTTTAACTCTTCTTTGAATTAAATAATAATAAATGTCCTAATCTAATCCAAGTGGACCTAAATGATAATATTTTATTCCTAAGGTTATTTTTGGTCGAGATACACTTGTCCAATAGAATTAGGACATGTGTTAGGGTAATATTAATATCATTTTTACCCTTAATTACCCTATTTACTTTTAACCGTGGTAAATAAAAGTAAAATGTTACTATTCACCAAAATTATTTTCTTATCAATGAACCACATTTTACTACTTGATATTAACCGTGTCTCTCGAATTTTCAAAATTCCATTCACAGAAGTGGTAAAATTAAGTTTTATGAAAAATTCTGTTTTTTTAACTACCACTTAGTGGTTTCACTATTCATTAAAAATTGAAGTTTTTCAGAACAATGCCGAAATTTCACCCAAATCTATAATTGATTTTCTGAATTAAAATATGATGTATATTTTACAAAATTCAAAACATATAAGTTGAATTAATTAATTTTATAATTAATTCCTGCTGTCACAATAAATAGCGTGTTTTTAAGAAACAATATATATCAAAAGATTGGCAATTGTTTATGTCCAATTTCAAAGTGAAATTAATTCTAATGAACACCATTGGATAAAATGGTAAAAATATATTCTAATTATACTTTAAAACCACTCAATAATATAATTTATCACTATAAATTATTTTGATTAAAAAAGTTGTGTTTAAGTATTTTTCACTATTCATAAAAATTGGAAGTTCTCAAAAAAATACCAAAAATTCAACATAGGATAATTTCGATATTACGAATCCAAAAATGAAGTCCTTTTTGAAATATAAAATATATATAATTTCAAAAAGTAGGTATTACTATTCACAATGTCTAGTTTTATTGGTTGTGGTGTGTTAGAACTCGATGTTTCGTACAACACACGCTATCACATTATTCAAAGAGAAACGTACCGTAGAAGCTTGGGGTGTTACATTTCAGACTCAAATGTGGTTTCAAATTTCTGATTTGTGCTTCCATTTAAGAGTTATCCCAATTTCTTTAAGAAAATACACATGTGTAATATAAAATACATTTAATATTTTTATAAAATCAATTTTGGGTACATCGAGCCTCGAAATTGCACGCTGTCTCAGTGCCTAGATTTGGAAATATATGTAGAAAAATTTCAAAGTGTTTTAAGTCCAATATCTGGTCTCTAAATCATTTCCTCGTTTAATATTTTCATTCCCAAAAAGAAAAACTAAACAAAAAACTCCAGATATTGAGCCCGCACTTGGTTCTCCCACTCCCAGGAGCTCTTCCGCACGTTCCCATCTTTCCACAACACACGAACCAAGGGGATGATCCATCCATACAGGTTCCTCTCTTATTGATCCTAAATCTCCACCTGGTGATCTACAAAGGTGAATCTATCCTTGATGTCCAGCTCACCCCAATCTATGATGTGTTTGGGGTCATGCACGTATCTCCTCAGTTGCGGGTAGGGAGTGGTGGTAAGCAACCTCGTCAACCCACTGCACGATATCTAATGACCCAATGAACCTTGAGGATTTCTTGTCTCTCTGACAGAAACTCCAAAATCCTCATCATGGGGAGACTCTCAAAAAAATGTGGTCTCCCTGCTCGAAATCCAAGGTCCTACGATGATGATCTGCATAATATTTTTTCCTGCTCTGAGGCATCCCCATCCATTCACGGATGACTTAGACTTTCACCATCATCACCTACACCATCTCTAGACCCATAAGAAATGTCTCACAGATCTTTATCCAGCACAAGGGTGAAATGAAGGGTCTCCCGTATAGGGCCTCAAAAGGTTTCATGTTGATGGCAGAGTGCTAGCAGTTATTGTACACAAACTCGAACAAGAGAAAGTGATCCTCCCACCTTCGAACGTATTACAACATGCAAACCCTCAGCATATCCTCCAACACCTATATAGTGCACTCAGTCTAACCATAGGTTTGGGGGTGAAAGGTTATACTCATTATTATATAAGTCCTGAATTCCTCATGTAGGCCTCTCCATAATCGTGATGAAAATCGCATGCCGTGATCAGAGAAAATCTTAGAGTGACCACATGAAGGAGAACAACCTGCTGTACGTACAACTACCACAAACTATCCACCAAACTCTGCTCCCTAATATCACGGAAGTGTGTTGACTTCATGAGTTAGTCAACTATCACTTAGACGACATCATGACACTTTTCTATCTGTGAAACCCTTATCACAAATTCCATGGATATTCTAACCCATTTCCACTCTAGTATCTCAATCATCTACAAAAAACCTGATGGAATCTAGTGATCATACTTAACCTACTGATAGGTGAGGCACCAAGAGAAAAACTCAGCTATGCTTAATCTCATGTCAGACCACCAAAACTACTGCTAAAGGTCTCTATACATCTTCCCCACACCGTGATGTACAACTAGGGGAGAATTTTGGGACTCTCTCATCACCTCCCCTGACATCGTGTTTGGAACTATTGTCCATCCCTGAAAAAAGATAACGTGATTCCATCCTAAAAAATATTCATCTAGTGAATCACTTTTTAGTATCTAGTCACATAATACCTCACAGTCAATATCTCCCAACTTGGAATATATCACACGCTCGATAAGTATAGGAGTCTACACCATCAACTATATAAAATTTGCACCAACTTGGTCTACCTAGGTCAGCTATAAGGAATCCAATTGCTTAGAAGCCTCCTATACCAAGTGAACCTTTGACTTCTTACTAAGGTAATCAGATAATACATTACCCTTACCTGAAGTATACACTATCTTTAATTCATAGTCATGAAGGAACTATAACCAGTGTCATTATCTTAGGTTTTAGTCTCTCTGTGTGAAAATGTATCTGATACTTTGATGGTCTCAGTAAACCACAAAGCGCTCCCCCAAAAGGTAGTTCCTCCACATCCTCAGGGGAAAGACTAATGTTGCCAACTCTAGGTTGTGATTCACATAGTTCTTCTCATGGAGCTCAACTGCCTTGACCTATATGTGATAAATACCTACCACTACATCAACGTGAAACCGATCCTAGCTCATGAGGCATCACAATACACTATGTACTCCATGCGGAAGTCTCAACATATAATTACTCATCAGCCTCAGCCTCAACTCTTTTAAGGCCCTCTAACACTACTCATTCCAAGTAAATGGATTCCCTTTCCACATTAAGGTGGTCAAAGGGACTAAAATTCTAGATAATTCCACCACAAACCTCTTGTAGTACCCCCCCAAGCCAAGAAAGATTCACTCCTATGACACGCTCTTGGGCGGCTCCCAGGAAAGTATTACATCAATATTCACTGGATCTATAGCTAAACCACACTCAGAAATGACATGTATTAGAAATTGAACCTCATGAAACCAAAACTTTCACTTCATGAGTTTCCCATAAAGTTGGTGCTCTCAAAGAAAATATATAACCATCCTCAAGTTCTCTTTATGCTCCTCATTTGATGCAGAGTAGATGAGTATGTCACTAATGAAGATGACAAAAAACATGTCCAAGTATGGTTGAAAGATCAGGTTCATCAAAGCCATAAACACAACTGGGGATTTTTTCACACAAAAGGACATCACGAAAAACTCATAGTGTCCATAGCAACATCAAAATTCCAGCTTTGGAATATCAGCCTCACGAACCATAAACAAGTGGTAGTTGGACCTAAGATCGATCTTCGATAACCATGTCACGCCTTGCAACTGGTCAAAGAGGTTGTTAATCCTCAGTAAGGGTTACATTTTCTTTATCATATCCTCATCTAGGTGATGATAATCTAATCAAAGATACAATATACCATCCACATTTTTCAGAAACAACACCGTAACTGCCCAGGGGGGACACATTGGGTATGATCAAACCCTTCTCTTGAAGGTTCTCCAACTGTAACAACATCTCCCAGAGCTCTATAGGGGCCATCTAATATTCCAACGAATATATCATAGGTGATTTGGGATGAACCTCAATGAAAAAGTCCATCTTATACCTCATAGGTTGTCCAAGAATGTCCTAAGAGAAGACGTCCATATAATCCACCATGAATGAAGGACACCAGATAAATAAAGATCCTACTACACCAAGGGTTATACCCACCAAATGATGAGTGATGGGTTGTAGACTCTTACATGTAGAACAAAATTTCCCATCTATGATATCTCTCTCACCCATAAAGGTGAATCTCATCCCATTAGTGCATATACATTCGACTCATCTGTTGTGACAGTAAATCTAGGACCAGACCATGGATAACCAATATATACCTAAGATGACATCATAAGGTTCCATCATGATGAACAAAAGGTCCCATGTGAACCTCTCTCCACCAAGAGATGACTCACACTACCAGAAGATGAAAGATATAGAAGAAATTTTCCATGTAGGAACCTCAAGATGAAGTTGTTGGGATAACACCTCAAATGGGAGCTCTAGCTCTTACAATAGGAGTATAGAGATGAATGAATGACTGGAACCTATGTCTATTAATTTTAAACTAAGAGTAGAATAAAAATAGATCATGCCTCTAGTCATCTCGTGTGATGTGGGGTCATAAGACTCCAAAGCCTGTAGCTATCCACATCCCTATCCGCGAGCTCCCTGATCCTGACATGGGATGCCTGGTGTTGGTGGTGGAAAGATCTAATAGCATTGTACACTTCCTACAGATCCTCAAACTCTGATAGCTCAGGCTCCCAAGGGAAAACCCTGCCCTCGCCTAGGAGACCCCTAATCATAGTGTTTCCTTTTCTGTGGTGGTCCATAAGCAATATTTCTATGCTGATCAGCATGTCTAGTTGGGAAGTCTTGCACTATGTGACCTCATCCATCACAAGAAAAGAACCACCCCTCTCTGAGTAGCCGTGGACCTATGCATTTACACTAACCACATGTTTGAGTTAGACCATGGGGAGGTCTCCTATGTCGAGATCCTATCATATGGAATCTACTAGCCATTGCAGATGACTCATCCCAAAGATGATCACTGCTAAATCTAGCTGCCCGATGCCCCTCTGACAGAAATCTGTCTTTTACTAATGCCCACTCCAATATCCCGAAATAGGTGGGTATTCACAAGGGCACTATGTTGTCTTGGATATCTCAGATGAGTCCTTGATAAAACTTCTGTGCTCAAAAGTAGCCATCCCGAATCATGTCAAGGGAGTACTGGGTAAGGTATGTAAACCTAGTTGCATACTCACCCATCATCATCCCACCCTACTCCAAATCTAGAATATCCTAAATATGAATGATCACAAAAAGGGGGGGGGGTAGTACTCCTAACAGAATAGATTATAGAAGTCAGGCCATGAGAGTGTCAACTCATCATGCATCTGCATAAAAATACTCCACCATCACCCAGATACTCCATGGAAAAGGCTATCTACCAGTGAAACCACCTAATCCATCAATGTCTAAGTGAGCCTGAAGATACAGACCAAGAACTCTATCAAATCATCTATTACCTGAGGATTTGGCTTGTCTTGGAACCTCAATGGCCTCTGGCACTGGAAATCATAGATCACGCTAAGCTTGCATGCATCCTCAGCCCGCTCTGCTGGAACTATATACTACTCAACAGATGGGGGTGTTTATACCTTCTCACATAGAGGAAAAAACTCATGGGATAAACCTTGAACTGAGGCCTCATCATTCATCAGATCGTCATCATGATCTGAAACTAGTATCATAGCTAACTATCATTACGGAGGCATCCCGAAATTTTATCAAGATGTACCATAGCCCTATGAGGATATATATATATATATATATAATAATAATAATAATAATAATAATGATGATGATTGGGAGCTGAATCAAGACAGAAATTAAAATACTCAATCCTATATAATGCATGTATCATCAATCCTTGCAACCAATGTCTCAGTATGATGAGTTGACAAGTAGGTAGTCAATGTCCTAGTGAATAGATACGTCAGCTGCCTGTACCAACACTAAATTCCCTAGTCAGATAGATACACTTGAGACACTCTGACACTATTTACTTAATCCCAACCAAATCCTCATAAAGGGACTACTACAAACACCATCCCAAGGATCAAACAACCTGTGATACCAATCTATCACAATCCGACCCAATCCAGGGATCAAGCCGCAACTACCCCAAGCCCACCTCTATAGGCCAGGGGTAAGCGACCATCCCCAAAGGCATATCTAACATGGGGAGTCCTTTTCCTAATTACTTTTATGCACACACAATCATCTTGATGGAAAAGTGCAGATGTAGTAAAAGTAAAAGAATCAAAATACTAATGGAAAAACCATGCATGAAAAAACCCGTAGACAATACAAGAGGATAGTAGTGTAAATTAAAAATTTAAGGGAACAAATACATTCCCAACAAGAAAGATGTCCAAACCTGAAAAATTTGGAAAGTAAAATGCTAAGAGAGACTAGCTCTTGATCTCCACATTGGGACCATTGTATGCGGTCCAAAGTACCAGGTATCCCTAAGCTTCTCTCAAGTCATTGTCGACTAGTACGTCATCTCCATAAGACACGACACGTGAGGGAAAATCCCATGTAGGGGTGAGTATATACACATCTAGTAGAATTCCCTAAAAGATAAAGGGGGTTAAATAAGAGATACAATAGGAAATAAAGACAGTAGATAGTACACATGATACAATATACAATGAAAGAGAACATCTCAACCCATACAAAGAAATATTAATCTTTTCCAAACACAAGGGGCTCAACACAATTTATAAAGGAACTACATGACGAGTCTTTTCCACCTATAGCAAGAGAGTAGACTCATCTAACCATGAGATGCTAAACACAAAAGTTACGTGGTATACCTCACACCTATTTTCATCTCATGGAATGAGATTAACCAAATATAAAGGTATGGACACAGGTGTGTGTGTGTGTGAGTACTCAGTAAAAAGAAGCCCAATAGATAGAGAAAGGGGATATCCATCTCACAACTCAGCCCAGGAAGAAGAGACACCAATACTTCCAAAAGTTCATCAATGATTTCCAACGTCTCATGCATCTGCACAGAAGTAACCATCCATGTTAAGTCATGCCTCATCTTTGTTATGCATAGTCAAGGGGACACAAACTCCAAGTAAAGGACTCATAGCCTAGTGTGTTAGAGGGGTTCCACTCTATAAGTATCTGTAGAGGACCTGTGCCGAAGATGATGGGGTTTCACTCCATAGGTTGAGGACCCATGTCCTGGTGTGACATGGGGGTTCCAATATGATCATCAAGGACCCATGCACTATCTGATAAGAGTTTCCACTTGGAAGGTAGAGAACCTACACCCAAGCTGAAGGGGGGTTCCACTCTATTGGTCAAGGACCTGCTTGTTGGTGTGATAGGGGGTTCCAATATGTTCATCGAGGACACACGCCCTATCTAATAGCTGGATTCCACTCAGTAATTAGTTGTAGAGGGCTATCTCCCATACTGATGTGGGGTTCCACTTTATAGGAAGCTTATGGTGATCCCATGTGATCACTTCCATTATCGATCATCACCTCCAATAAGTGTCATGCCCAAAACATTTCACATTGTATCCCAAAATCCACAATTGAAGGAACTATTATGCTCTACGTAGAAAAACACTCAAGATAGGATACTCGTAGGACAAAACATGAGTTCAAACAAAGGAGATATGGAAGATTAAGGTTTCTTGAAAAGGAACTATGGGGTTCACGACATGTGAGAGGACCCACATGACATGTGGTCTCGCTCCTTCACCTAGACATGTCCCTATAGGTACAAAAATCTCCAAGATTTTATGAGTGCACAACATGCAGAGGATATGAACAACATTCCCATGCCACCCGGGGTTCCACCCATGTGTTTGGCCGTGTCCGTGTAACCACCCTTGTCTATGTACTTCACCTCATGTCTATGTACTTCGACACACGATCATGTTCCTGGTCATGTAATCCCACACGGGCTCCTTCCAGTGTGTTCTGTCACATATCTCATCCATCCAAGGATGGGTTACATGGCGTGTAGGAGGTCTAAACATTGTGTAATCCTTATAAAATCTCAAAACCCTAGCCGCGACATCCAAGGGGCTATGTACCATGTGTTCATCACGGTACACAATGTATAGTCGAGATTTTCCCAGATTCTTATATTCACTTCCCACACCTCAATTCAGGCCTTTCCTCCATAGATATCACCTCTTTCCTACCCAATATTAACAAATCTAGGCATCATTCATCATTTTCGGCCATTCGGTGGCCGAAAATATGATTTCATCAACCCATAAGGGTTTTTCATATGCATCGAACACCTTGGTTCCTCCTATCACCATGGATATGATCTCCAATCATTGAAACAATCATTGATGTATCATAAACATCCTAGATTTGTCCTCATTTCATCGATCCATACCTTGCACATTGATTCACAGCAATTCTGGGGGTCAGATCAGGCTCGGTACCGCCCGACAACATCAAACTAGGACAGCAGGGTCCTACTGGTGAATAAGGTGAAGAAATTTAGGGATAAAGGCACAATAAAAGAGTTTTAACCATATTTTTCCAAGAGTTCTAGGACAACGATCAAGAATGGGAAATAATTTTGGATATAAAACAATTATATATCCAAATTAATCAGTATATGGGTGCGTGCTCAGGCCACAATTAGTGAAAATTAATATAAGGAGATTGATCTGCTAAATCAATTTAATAAAAAAGTGAGTAAACCAAAAAATGAAGATCCATACTTGGATATTGGATCATTCTTCATCAAAGAACGTGCTCGCCAACTATTAAAGGAATTATTTACATTTACTGCATCTCAGTCTGCTCTGATCCAGAGTTTCTTCATGGTCTGATATGATTTTCCAACAAAAGGAGGGAAAAAAGCTCTAGAATCCTCCCAGGGTTTATGTGGAAAACCCTAGAGGATTCTCCATATAAATATTCTTATATAAATTCAATTAGGATAAAATAGATAAATAAATAAATTAATTACTTAACTAATTTATCCATTGAATGCACTGCCAAAGGGAGAGATGTACGAACGCCCAATGCCGACCTATTTTAGGTCACGCCTAGGGTAAACAGTGAGTTTAAGAATCAACTGTGGTCTAAAAGTTTTGATATGAGATTCCTTTTAAGAGTTATCCTTATTTTTTTAAGAAATTTAGTGTGCTTAATATAAAATATTTTTAATATTTTTATAAAATTAATTATGAACACACCGGGCCTTAGAATAACATGTCATATTAGTGCTTAGATCTTGAAATATTTATAGAAATGTTTCAAAGTCTTATAAGGCCAAAAACAAGTTTATACAGTTCTTGTGTACAAGTACTTTAAGATAAGCCCTCTGATTTGTGTGATATAACTACTCAACAATAGCCGCCAGCCCCTGGCCTATTAGTGGTGGGATTAGGGTGTCATTCTCATCCTACCATTAGCTATGTAGGTCCCAGTGGGTCGGGTTATGACAGAATATCTCATTTATGAGTCTTTAGTTTTTTGAGATATATACATATATATTCTAATATAAGGTAAAATCTTGATTTTATGTCTAAAGAATGTTCCTTTATTAGTCATGGTGATGAGGAGTTAGATATCTCTTATATGATGATTCAAATAAAAATATCATAAGAAGTTAAAATGTGATATTTAAAAAATGTGTCATGTATAAGGACTCATATTCAATTAAAACTGAATTTTAGAATAAAGAATTAGAGTATCAGGAGAAAGTTGATCTAGAAGCTATACATAAGCACATGAAAAAAAACCTATAGATCCCACTCCTCAAGTAGAGATGAGGAAATCTACTTGGTTGAGAAGAACCATGCAAAGGTACTCATCATACTTATGCTATTTATTATTAATTGACTGGGGAGAGATAGAATACTTTGAAGAGGAAATGTAGTTTAATGAGTCACAAAAGTGGGGTGTGGCTATAAAAGAGGAAATCTATTCTTTTCATGCTAATAAGACTTGGGAGCTCACTCCACTATCACAGGGGAAAAAATAATTTTAAGAGAAATGGATATACTAGGTCAAGGAAGAACATGATGGTAAGAAGAGATATAATACATGGTTAGTTATGAAGGTATTTTAATATAACGAAAGTTTGAATTTCATTTAATATTTCTCACTTGTAGTGAAGCTCACCACCATTCAGGTGGTTCATGGTACTATTTCATCAGAGGATTTACTTCTTGAGAAACTTAATGTAAAGATTACTTTCCTTTATGGAGACACGGGGAAGGATATCTATATGAATAAACAAGAGTTATTCATATATTTTAGAAATAAAGACCTAATGGGTGAACTCTAAAAAAGTTTATACGGGTTGAAGAAGACACCCTGATAGTATAATAATAATTTTGATAAATTTATGAGTTTAAATGCATAAAAATTGTGTGGCATAGATGATTTATATTATTTCAAGTATTTTATTTATGGATATATTATATTTATTCTATATGTGGATTTCATAATCATTGAATGATCATGCGTGCAAAAGATTTATGAGCTAAAATGGAAGATGAGCTAAAAGGGCAGATGGATAAGGAGTTTGAAATGAAAGATCTTGGAGAATCTCTAATGATTTGGGGGATAAAGATAAAAAGTGACAACATACCTTGAAGCTTTTTATTATCACTAGAAGAATAAATTTGAAAGATTATTTAGTATTTCATAATTAAATCATGTTTCTATTCCCTTAGAAGGAAATTTTATGTCATTGAAGGAGAAAACATTGAAGTCAGAAGAAGTGGTTAAGTACATGGAAAAATTTCCTTATACATTAGCTGATGAAAAATTGATGCATTCCATAGTTTGGGGGTATGTGGATGAATACTTCAGAGGTTGTGTTGACCATAAGAGGAGTACCACTGGTTACATGTTTACTTATAGAGGAATTTCAATAAGCTAGTTATCTCAGTTATAGATAGCAGTAGAATTATCTAGCCTAAAGACATGATATATTATTGTAACAGAAGTTAGGAAAGAGATGATTTTTATAAATAACTTCTTGTAAGTGCTCAAAAAAATCAAGAGTAAAATGTATTTCACCGTGATAGTGAAAGTGAAATACATCTTGTGAATAACCAAATGTTTCATTCCTAGATGAACCATATTTAGATAAAGTTCCACTTTATTAGAGACATGATATAGGCTTATCTACTGACATTTCCAAAGATTCAAGGAACTAATAATCTGGTAGATATGTTGATGAGGCCAATGATGACTGAGAAGTTGATGCACTATTAAGTATCTGTTAGACTTAATTAATTGATAGAATTTGAGAGGAAGAATATGGAAGTACACTCATTGACCATTTAAGGAGTTCAATTGTTGGATTAGTATCCAAGTGGGAGATGATTGGAATGGTGGTTCTTCATCACCCGAACAGAGTTTGGCCAACTACTAGAGGTCTGTACTAAACACAAATCTGAATACACTGATTGCATGTACTTTATTAGTGTTGACTATACTCACTTAGGGTACCTTAGCTTAGTGGACCATTGTATGCATCTAGATGCTATAACAACATGGGTTACTGTAGCACCATGTTGATTTAAGATCTCATTTAGAGATAGAGTTTCTATGCTATATTCTGGACTCCTTTAATTATGCTCCTAAAATAGTGAAAACATTCTACCTCTCCATGGATATAGGGTTTCTTCAAAAATACATCATGATCCTGTAAAGCATTCCTCTTCTAGTCCAGATAATAATTCCTCTTTGAAGTTTTATTTAGTTTATTATCTTTATTTAAATAATCATATTCTTCATGTTGTGGATGTGAAGGTCTCAACCCCTCTTCGAGCTCGACTCTCTCTTTTTACTATAAGGGTTACACTATGATTGATTTATACAAAGATGAAATTAGAGTTTTCACATCATATTATCATATTGTGCTTTTAGGCATCTTAAATGGTGGAAGAGCATACCCCTCTTCCACCAAGTGAACCTTATAATTAATAGGTTTCACTAGTTTCTTTATGGTACTCATTGATTATGATCGTGTCTTACTCTATTTTAAAGTTAGAAGTGTTTTTTATAGATGATAACAGAGAAGGTCATGGAAAATATATGGATATTGGATGTAGGATTATTGATGATCACTATATACACAAGAGGTTTTTTTCTTTTATTGTGTTGATTTTTGTGTCCTTCAAAGGTATTTTGATTCACCTCTTTTACAAAGAGGTGTTACTGGAAATTTTAAGATCACTAGGTATCCCTATTAAGGTTTATTCTTCAACCAACTCAGTATTGAGACCTTTTATCACAAGAGTATGCATTGAAATCAACATCATAGGGGAGATACCTTGATTGGTCTAGATAAAAAATGGAAAGGAATTATTCTTAAAATCAATTTTCTATGAAGATATTTCCCAATACTATCTAAAATGTAGGGTTTGTGGCCATATGAATGTTTCATGTGGTCACTCAAATTTTTCATGGAGGAAAAATCAATTCAAAGAAAACCATCGAGGAAATAATGGTTGACCCTTACTTCACTATCGAAACCAGACACTCAAAGCAGATGGTTCATGCCTCCCACTTTCTAGAAGTGGTGGTGATGATGTTCACACTTGAACATTTTGTAGGGGTGGCTCCAAGGGAGGTCGAGGTTTTCAAAATTGATTTGTTCACAGTAGGTAACCCCATTTCCCATTGTCCTTTGGCTTTAGTATTAGTTTTATAGGAGTTCATAACAATGTTTTATGTACCTTTAAACTTAAAGGTATAGGAATAGTGGAGCTAGATATCCCTAATGAAGTTTGAACTAAGTGCTTGAGGCCCATACTGAACACTAGTCTAGTGGCACCAACAACAAGTACTACATCAAAACTGAATATACCATCCCAGGAGAAATGTAGCACAATGGGACATAGTTTGTACTTGGGTATTATAGAAACACATGTTATTTTATAATTGTATAACTTTATGATATAATTTTTGAGATAGAGTTTCTATATTGTATTTTGAATTTTTGTAATTTTTCTCACAAAATAGTGAAAACATTACACCACTTTTTGGATGTAAGGATTCTTCTCAAACCATATAAATCTCTATATTGTTGTTCCTTATTTTTCTCACATTTTCTCTTATTTTTTAATCATTTTGTAGTTAAAGATCCCCATATTTCCATAATAACTAGTATTAAATATTGATTTCAAAATATTGATGTCATATTCCTCAAAGTTAAATGGTAGCTATGGTAGAAAGCATGGTGAATGGTGATTATTTTGAATGATGTGACTTATGTTTCTAGAGAATTAAAAATCAATGAGGATCTTTATTATAAAAAAATCACTTTCCAATTTTAAGTGTTAAACAACGTAGATGGACAAGACCATGTTGTAGTTACTGGATCGATAAGTTGTGGGAGTTGTGCATCTTACATTGTAAAGTGCTCATAAATAAGATTGTATTTGTTGATAATTGGTAAGATTGATACTTTGAGAATGAAGCTTTTAATATATGTGTGGATTATGAAGAGATTTAAGTGAAGTATTTCCAAGTTGAATGGTAAAAAGGAAGATTATGAAGTGGTTCTTTCCATTGAAAAACTCTTGAGGATACATTTTAAGATGAATTTATATAATGGAAAATAAGGTGAAATTTTTGTTGTATGTGAATAGACATATTCAATTTATCAATCCTTTTTGTGATGGTTGGAGAGCTTTTCTCAAAGAGAATATAGGATAGGTGTTTATGGATTAAAGAACACTACTCAAGATATGTTTCAAGGGAATTTTGAGTGATGGCTAAATGAGTAATACGGAGGGATTGTCTTTAACAAAACTAAGCTAGCCGAATTTATGAAGAATACATCCATGGAGCACCAAGCATGTAAACTAATTTATTGAGTGAAGGAATTACTTTGGGTGGTGTTTTAATGATGATTTTAAGTGATTGAGAAGGCCCATAGTTTATTTTATGATGTTTTAGGGTCATTCAATGAAATCAATAATTCTAAAATTGTAACTGAAAATTTGGCGAAGTCCATGATTTTTTCTAAGGATCATTCATGTGTGTGTAAACATAA
This sequence comes from Viscum album, assembly GCA_963277665.1. Classification (NCBI taxonomy): domain Eukaryota; kingdom Viridiplantae; phylum Streptophyta; class Magnoliopsida; order Santalales; family Viscaceae; genus Viscum; species Viscum album. Next base: position 282,637,416 of record OY728125.1, read on the forward strand.
TTGGATAAGTATAAATTTTGTAAGTATTATCTTTAACACTTTTTAAGGATGATTTCCTACTATGTGAGGACCATTCCTTTGAAAAAACTCAACCTCTATTATTTGGAAACAATTATTTAAAGATTAACTAGTGGTTTCCTAACAATATTTTTCTACTTCTATAATACAAAATTTGATTAAAAAAATTATATTCTTAACTTGTAAAACCCTTGAAAATTAATGTTTCCTAGAGGGTTTTCCCACAAGTTCTAAGAGAGCTCTAGTATCAGTAAATTTTTCTTTTATCTCCCTTTTTAGTTCCTATTTTAAAGTTTCTTTTTAGTAAACCATCACATGATCGATTCCATATTAATTTATTATTTATATTCATTGAATTACAATCCATTCGAGTTATTATGATCTTGTTTTACCTATTACCTTTCCATGTAATCATGTATAAGAATAAATCTTGTTTATCAAAACTATTATATTTCTATATGGAGGGACGTTAAAGTATTATAAACAAAATGGTTAATTTTGAGTAAGTGGCAGACCACTCTACCTCCAGGGTAAGTTTAATTTTTTTTTGCATTCTCCACTATGGCCTCCTTTATACCTAGTCTTTGACCTTTCCTTCAATAGTGTTGAATTTGATTAATACCTTGGTAATCCTTTCATAAAAACATTTTTTAAGAAGATTTATTCTTCTGTCATTCGTGTTAACAACTTTTATTAAAATCCATTTCATGTCATGCATTCATATTAGTGTGTATATTTAAGATAGATTTAACTATCACCTCATTTGTCTTACCTTATCATAACTCCTCTAATGTTATTATATAATTATGATGATGAATTTTATACCAATATCTTTCCATGTGAAATATTTATTAACTATTGAAACTTCACCGACTAAAGGAGTTTCCTTTTTTCCAAGGACTATTTATTGTGAATATCATATAATCAATTACTTGATTAAAGTGTATTCACTTAGATATCTATACCATTCAACTAAATATGAATTACTTCATTTTAAACTCACACCCCTTACACGTGGGCTAAGCATAAATATTGATCTCATGTGATCAATTATTAATACTATAATCAATATGTGAATTATGTAAATTTGTGCATTATATATCGTAAAATTTATGTAATTAGTGATCCTAGAATTATATTTTCCCCACTGCATTGAGTAGTTTTTTCTTCTACAATGATATTATGTTTGGGATATAATTATGATATTTTGACATTGGTCGGTAGGCATTCCATAGGAGCACATCATGATATTTTGACCTTGGTGGATAAATGTTTTCTTGAGACTTCATATGAAAATACGTTTATGATTCCATGATATAGGTGCATATCTTTGTTATAGGAAATCAAATGATCGTGTGTTTATGATGTCAAGTTGTCATTCAATAATTATTCACATATTTCTTATGGTCTATGATGGTATCTTATTTTCCATGATGATATAAAATGTTCTATGGAGATACCTTTTGTTCCATGATGATACTTTGTGTTCCATGAAGACTCATTTATTATTTATAACTCATTCTCATTGATTGTTTATTTCACATTTATATTATGACCTAACACAAGATGTATGGAATATTCTTCCTTTATACACTATCATGTCTATGTGATACCCTTATTGAGCATCTGAGCCCACCTTTTTTATTGAGTAATGTTTTATCTCCAATGATATTATGTATGGGATACAATTATGATATTTTGACATTAGTCGATAGTCTTGTCATAGGAGCACAATATGATATTTACTGAGCATCTAAGCTCACCCTTTTATATAGTATGTATAATATTAATAAGAATCATTCAAATAGTTGTTGTTTTATTTCCTTTAATGTAATATATTTGGTTTCCAAAGACACTAAATTCATGATTCTGTTATTTTTAAATGTATTAATTGATTATATTATGTATGAAATCAAGTAATACTATCACACCAATTTGGTAAGTAACATTTGGAGTTTCACAATTGGTATGAGAGAAATGATTAATTACTTTTAAAAATTATGAAGGAAACCCTTTATAATGTAATCCATAGTTAATAACTTGTTCAAGTATAATGGATGAGAATATATAGGATTAAAATTTTCAATTTTCTTCTGTGCAATTTGGACCTCATGATAATTTATTTTATTGATTTTTTTAAGAATGCGAAAAGAAAGGGGATTCACAGAGAAGAATGACTACCATGATAAAGATAACAATAAAACTGATGGGTGTTTAAATGTTCAACTGAATGGAATTAGATATATGGTTGAAAATAGTAAAATTATTATTTCATAAATGAAACATTTTATGGCTAAACACTATAAAAAATGAAACAAGCTTCTTCACCATGTTATATACCTTTAGTGATTAATAAATTTGTGATATAAGAACCTCCGTCATTAAATGGTCTCACATATCCACTTATGATTTAAAGGTAGATATCCTCTTTAGAGAAAATATTCACTGTAATAGACTGTTTAGGAAAAAAACCTATAGTTACAACGAATCATTTGTAAGGGGAAATGGATTAGTGGAGGCCACTTGTGAAGAATATGAAAAATAAATAGGGGATCATATCCATGCTTTTTGAAGATTTCATGAATATATTTCTTCAAAAATATTTTTCACACTAAGAATTAAGATGGAGTGGTGTATTTTGGATCTAAAAAAAAGGATGATGATTCTATTACCGTGTATAAAGATGAATTTACTAGGATAATACAATATTCCCTAGGATTCATCATTATTACCAAAAGTAAAATAAACATATTTTACAATAGATAAAATTTATATCATCGTACAGATCTATCCATACAATTTACTGGAGGATATAATGAAATTGTTTGGTGTACTGAGAAAGTAAGAAATGTAATTTTCCAATTTCTCTAGTTCTTAAGAAGTATTCAATAAGAACATGAATGGAGAACATCAATTTAAGAGTTCAACTGATAAAGATAAATATAGGAAGAAGGTCCAATATCCTAAATTTTATAAGGAAATAACACATGTGATGGTTTTCAAGGGATCAAGAGGTACTTTAAATGTGAATTGAGTGGCCATCAGGCATGGGTATGTGAGCAAGGAATGAATAATGGTTGGTAGAGTGTGTGTTTGTATTCAATTGGGAAATAATATTTTTTTTAATCATCAAGTATTATTATTCTTTGGTTGTTAAGAAGTGTAACATTACTCTAGTTAGTCAACTAAGTGAGGAATATATGATGGAAATCAATGAACAAAATTACTGAAGCGTCAAGGTTAGGATCATTCGTATGCAATGTGGAAACATCGGGAGTTACAACGAAAAAATAGGTTTGAAATTGAAGAAAAGACAGAATAAATAATCACATAGGACATAGAGATTTATGTGGTTTGGGAAATGATCCATACATCCATGGATAGACATAATTTCACTAGTTTTGGGGGTATAAAATACAAGAAGATCTCAAAATTTCACACACAAAAACCCTAGCCCACATTGGCCTAAAAAAGAAGATGAATAATGATGTCACCAACCGTACAGAAAGTCCACACTACTATAGTGAACAATGATTGGATGTCTATATCGCTACAATGTCACGGTCATCCATGTAAAAGATACTAAAGTGGCTGATGGTTGGAAGTCCACAGAGCTACAGTACTATTGTCTCCAATGTCCGACCATCTACAGTAGCAATGCCAAAAGTCCGCACTGCTACAGTGCCCTATCGAAGTCATCTGGTCAACTCTACTATAGTCGATAAAAGTTTCCACAGTGCCCTAAAAATTATGATTGGGGCCTTTAGTACCCGAATTAGGGTTGCATTACCCCCTACAACCCCCCAACAAGCTCACTGCAAAGCTTGACCCATGGAATTGCAGCCTGGTGTGCAGTATGGACTGCAAGTATTCTTCCCAACATTGTCCAATCCGATCGAGCTACACCAATCCAACAATATTTCACCATGATTATAGTGTTTTACTAACCAAAATAAGTGCTCAAAATAATTCTACTTATCTAATCAAGAATGTAATACGCATTATTTGATAATGGATTAATACATTCATTTCTTTCTTCCAAACTCAGGTGCAGATGAATTATTCACCACAAGGTTAATGGTTAATTATTAGTAAAAAATATTAATTTTGTATCTATTTCCACATAGATATTACATTCATGCCTTTTCCCTGGGACTGTGTGTTTACTGAAGTTCTCTTTCCCTACATTGTGTTCCACAACAACGGATGTAATCAACCTTATAAGGAGATGAATTAAATCCCTTCATGGACTTCTAGAGAGAGAGAAATATTGTTTATGGAGAAGTGTTGGTTAGCATTATCTTGACATGCCAAACACAAAAATTTATTAACCTACAAATTACTACTATAGTAGTGGGAGTGTGGTAAATCCCACAAGGAGAATGTGTGCCCATAGGAATAGCATCCAATTTCAAGAATGTTTAGACAGATGATGTTAAATGTCATGTTAACTAAGATTCTACAAATTTTCAAAATAAATAAATAAAATTAAGCTAAGAGAAACCATTGTTGGAGAAAGTGTAAAAGTTGGGATTTATGTTCAGGTGCGCACATAACCAATAAATACTCTCAATGTTTAAATAATTATTCATATAATCCTTAACAATTCCAAAATCTATGTTCTTATTAGGAAACTTAATATCACTAAAAAATTATCCAAATTCCTTTTCTTGGGTGTTATGAATAAATTATAAGGCATATGAAACCAAATCGATAGGTGAAATACAAAGTGAAATTTGTTACAAAGCCATGTTATTTATATTTACTAGGATCCCTAATACAAGATTATTTATCTAGTATCATCTGGGCATATGTGAATAGGAAAAACAAGAATTATTAATTTTTCAATTAATCAATTTATTGATTCTGAATTTCATAATGTGTGGATTATGAATATATCACGCATGTTATCAAATAATTAAATAAATTCTATGTTCACCCACCCGTGATTACTTATTTGATATCACATAACCACTAGAGTTTGTGTAAAAATATCAGATAGAAAATAAAAATGAAAATGAAATATGGATCATAAATGAAGGCATTCAAATACCGTAACTTTCATCAAAACTATAACATGATAAAATATTTCAAAAATGATCTAAATATAGCGAAATAAAAATAACAAAAATAGGTCACATGAGCGATTCATAAATGTTATGGTGTCACCAATGCATTTTAAACTGCATATCTTCCTCAAATCTTCATCATTATGGTCATATTCTCATCTACACCCGATACACCATCTCTTCCCCATGCTCGATCCCCCATCAATGACGAACACAATTCACTTTGTTATTGAAAGTCAATTTTTCTTAGCAGGCTCTAATCATACAACCTCAATCCATCTCACTAAATTATGTTAACCATCCTCATCAAACATGAACAACCACCAATAGAGAACTCAATACAAACCGTATAACAAACCGAAAAAACACACATCTCATACCAGATCCACCGTACAAAATAACACCTATATATGAGTGTCATCAACAATGGAAACTGACATGAGATGATAGTGTATAAAGGTGTGTGAAGATAGTGGGTTGTCATAGTGGTGGTTTGTGCGAGTGATGGTTTTGTAGTGAAAGTCGGGTGTACTTGGAGAACTGGTGCATAGGGGAGGATCCGCAGTGGTTGGTGTGAGATATTGAGGTGAGGGGGTTGCTGTCACGACCCATCCAAGTGGGGCCCCAGTAGAAACTCCCCAAGCCCACCTCTAATAGGCCAGGGGCTGGTGACTAGCACCGATTAGGCATGATATTAACATGGGAGGCATTGCCTATAAACCTATACACACGCGCACACATCTCCAAGCCCACAAAGCTGAAAAGTAAAAACTACTAAAAGGAAAAGATGCATGCATACACTAAAACCCAACCAATAGAGTATGACAAGAATGTAAAGTACAAGAAAGTAAAACCCATGTCCAAAAGTACAAGCCCACCAAAAATAGAGTCCGTAAAAAAGTCCAACCTGTAAAGAAAGGTGTTGGGACTATAGTCTGTAGCCGTAGGAACACACCTCAGCCTGTCTGATCTCACTGAGTACCGTCCGGTCCCAGTCCACCTAGAATTCTGTCAAAGGCTCACTCTTATGCACAAGGCACGACACGGACGGGCAAAGCCCGTGCAGGGGTCAGTATAACAACACCTAGTAGGACACCTTGAATCCACAAATGAAATACAACAAGGGATATATAGCACAAAGGAAAGATACAGTCATCTCTACACAGTATATGTCTACCAAACATATAACGAGAATATTTGGATATACTCATGCATGATCGACTATCGTGAATACCACCACTAGGATCCAGCTCGAAGGTTCCACTAAGAATGCAACTCGGAGAACACACTCCTAGGTATGAAGAGATAGATACAAAGTACTCATTCTGGGAGAACACACTCCACAAGTACTTTGAGAACATGATGCTCAAATGAGGATCACAACCAAGTCATAGGGTGATTCCGACAACTCAGTCCGAGCTAACCCGCTAAGCAGAGGATCGACGCCTGGGTAAAGTTGGTCACGTCAATACCAAGAACTCTACCTAGGGTTCTAAGAATGAATAGAGGATCCAGCTCTAAGTCTCACAGAGGGGATTCCAAAAACTCTATTTAAGTAGTCCTGCTGAAGGGATCATACTCCTGTATCTAGGAAATGATACCGGGAACCTTCAGGAGAAAGACCAAGGGGACAAACACTAAGGAACGTAGTCCAAGTCACAGAAGGAAACTGGATCAAGCCAAGAAGAATTGGTTACATGGCGTGTAGTATGGTTACACGCCGTGTTCCTTGACCCTGGGTACTGCCCATGTAATATCTCGTGTCATCTGTCTAGTCTTTGTAAAACTAGACTACACGGCGTGTATAAGGATCACATGTCGTGTTCCTTGACTCCGGGTACTGCCCGTGTAAACGGCCCGTGTCATCCGTCTAAGCTGTGTAAAACACAACTACATGACATGGAGAAGGATCACACGTCGTGTTCCTTGAATCCATGTACTTCCCATGTAAACGGACTGTGTCATTCGTCTTGTCAGATAGAAGGTAACTACATGAAAGTTAGAAGACTCACACACCCTGTACGAGCACCTGGGGCTCGCTCAGTGTACGCTGGCCATGTGCCCGTACACAGTCTCTGTCCGTGTCTGTGTCGCCTGCCTGTGTACCAGTACATTGGGTATCCCGTTTATCTGGCCGGGTCTGGCTTGGGAGTGGTATACATGTCGTGTCCTTGGCTGTGTACCCAAACTGTGTCTGTGTACTCTTGGAGTACACACCAAGTGATTCGCCGAGGAACACACGCCGTATAGTCAGGAAATTTTCTGAATCATCATCTTCCTCCTCACGCCTCGGCCAATTCTCTGGATCACGTTTCTCTGGTCCATTTTCCGTGAAACTGAAAATCATGGGCCGCTTCATCGTTAGGATGCCAAATCCGTGGGTTTCAGGCCTTCGATCGGCTCCAATATCTGATTCCGGCCATCTGTTCAGAAATCGTTCGAAGAACAAAATCTTCTGATCTGCTTCGATCTATCCGTCACCACCACAGCGGCACCTCCGTAGGGTTGTACCAATGCCAGATCTTCAATTTGGGATCATTGTGTCACAGAACGAATGCACAACGATCCATTGTTCATCGCCCCGTGAAGAACGCGAAGAACACGAAGGAGAGAAATGGGAGAAGTCCAATGAAACAAATTTGAGGAATGAACCTTCGCCATGGTTCATCACAGCGTTGATCCGATCCCATTAATAGGATTAAATGGAGTCGGAAAATCAACAATAAAAGATCAACATGGATTCAATCTCCCAAAATCCCCGCAAAAGTCCATCTCGCAAGAACGATCGATCCGTGGACTAATCTGTTCGTGTATTAGCCCACGTTCATCATAGAAATCAAGAACGGAAAAGAAATAACAAATTAAACATCCTACCTGGATTCGTGACATTTGTTTTTGAAGATCCAGTCATCACATCGTCGTCGCCGGCAAAGCTCGTCAAGAACATCGTCGCTACGTTGGAAGGTTTTCTCCAGAGCTTTCCAGAGCCTCCAGGGAAATTCAGGGTTATGGGAAAATGTAACCCTGATCCCCTGCAATAATATCTATTTAAAAGATAAGAGATATTTTCCGTAACAAGATTTAATAAAACATTTTAATTAAATATTTTATTACGGTTACGTCCAAAAACTGGATTTCACCACCGACCTGCGCTGACCGATGTTAGGCCTCGCCAAAGTTAACATCGCTATTCCGAATGCAACGGTGCACTCAGATTTATGATCCGAGCACCAGTTCAAGAGTTATTCCACTTTTTTAGAAGAACCGCACGTGTGCATAATTTAATTATTTAATTAAATTCAACCATTTTTTCAGGCTCACCGTGTCTCGAAACTGCACGCCATCTCAAGGTCTGGTCTTGAATTAATTCCCATATAATATTTAAAATAATACATGGAAAAATCTGGGACATTACATCAAACCAACCTTAGGGATTTTACGTCCTTAAAAGCCAAAACAAGGGCTACTCAAAAAGATGTGGGTACTGCACGCGAATATAATCCTCCCACTCCCACGTGCTCTCCTGGAGATTCCCATTCTTCCACCTAACACAAACTAAGGGAATAGCTCGAAGAATATCCTCCAGGACCTGGATGGTCCGCTCTGTCTGACCATCAGTCTAAAGATGAAACGCTGTGCTCAAGCATAACTGAGTCCCAAAATCTTCCTGCAATACTCTCCACAACCCGGATGTGAAACAAGCATCACGATCTGAGACGATCGTGGATGAAACTCCATGAAGTCAAACTATATCTTTCACTTAGAGGCATCCCAAGCTCCCTACTGAACTCTGCTCCCGTATGGCTAGGAAGTGGGTCGACTTGGTGAGTCGATCAATGATCAACCAGATGGCATCATGTCCCCTGGACATTCGTGGTAAACCCATCATGAAGTCCATGGATATCCCGTCCCACTTCTACTCTGTCACCTCAAGGGGTTGAGTCAAACATGCTGACACCTAGTGCTCAGCCTCTACTTGCTGACAAGTAAGGCACCGAGAAAAAAACTCTGCCACACCCTTCTTCATTCCTGGCCACCAGAACTGACGTCGAAGGTCCTGATACTTCTTTGCCAGGCCTGGATGCACCACCAAAAGAGATGTATGGAACTACCTCAGAACCTCCTCTCGTAACATCACTGGTACTACAATACGTCCTCTGAAAAGAACAATGTGCTCCCCACCTTCTGAATATCCATCAACAACATCACCTGTGGATATATGGGCATGCTGTGTCTCACAGCTAGTATCCTCGAGCTGTGCTTCTCTGACTCACTGTAAGAGTGGAGGGGTAACAACCATCGAATGAAGGTAAGCTCCCTCATCTATATCCACGAAGGATAACTGTAAGGAGACTAACTGCCTCGTTGCCTCATCTAGCAACTGCGAACTGGATTTCCTACTGAGATCATCTGCCACAACGTTTCCCTTCCCAAGAGTATAAATGATATCAAAGTCATAATCCTAGAGGAACTCAAGCCACTACCTCTATCTCAAATTCAGATCCTTTTGAGAAAATATATATATTATACTCTTGTGATCAGAGTAGACGATAAACTGCTCACCCATCAGGTAGTGCCTCCACATCTTCAATGCGAAGACTAACGCTGCCAACTCAAGATCATGGGTCACGTAGTTCTGCTTGTGTGGCCTCAACTGACGTGAGCCATAGGAAATCACCACTAGCCTCTGCATCCAGACACAACCAAGCCCAATTTCTGATGCGTCGCAGAACACTACATACTCGACACCCTCCTCCGGTAATCTCAAGATCGAGGTGCTCATCAGACTCTGTATCAACTACTGGAAAGCCTACTGCCATCTCTCAATCCACATGAAAGGTTGCCCCTTTCAGGTCAAAGCTGTCATGGGTGCTGAAATCCTGGAGAAATTAAGAAGGAATCTCCAATAGTATCCTGCCAACCCAAGGAAACTCCGCACCTCTGTCACGCTCTGGGGTGGCTCCCATGCTATTACTGCCTCCACTTTGGCAGGGCCCACTGCTACACCATCTGCTGAGATGACATGTCCAAGAAAGTGGACCTCCTGTATCTAGAACTGGCACATCGAGAGTTTCCCATACAACTGGTGCTCTCGGAGTGTGTTCAGAACCATATTTAGGTGTCCCACATGCTCCCCCCTCGGACGCAGAATTCACAAGGATCTCATCGATGAAGAATACTATGAACCGATCAAGATATGGATGAAAGATCTGGTTCATAAGTCCCATGAACACTACCGGGACATTCGTTACACCAAAAGGCATCACCAAGTACTCATAGTGACAGTAGCGACATCTGAAAGTGGTCTTCAGAACATCCTCATCCCAAACTTGCAACTGGTGATATCCTAATCATAGATCAACATTCGATAACCATCATTCCCCTTTCAACTAGTCGAAGAGGTCATCGATCCTCGGTAGTGGATACAAGTTGTTCACAATCACCTGATTCAAGCACCGGTAATCCACACATAGCCTCAAGCTCCTGTCTACCTTCTTGGAAAACAACACTGGGGCCGCCCAGGGTGAAATGATGGGTCTCACAAAGCCCTTCATCTGCAAATCTTCCAACTGCACCCTCATCTCACGAAACTCGGCAGGAGAAATCCGATATGATAATGCTGATATCGGTGTCGTCCCGGGTTGCAACTCAATGCATAAATCTATCTCCCGATAGGGAGGTAGTCTGGGGACATCCTCCGGAAAGATGTCCTTGTACTCAGCTACTACTACCGGAAACTAGAAACTCGTAACATCTACTGTACCAAGGGATAGGCTAGCCAACTGATGTGAAATCGTTTGTTCCCTCCTATGCACGAGTCCATCATGCGCTGCCTGGGTCTTTCTTTCACTGACAAAAGAGAACCTCATTCCATCCCTGCGGACACACCACACCCTTCGCCTAAAATAGTCGATCTGGGCATGAATTGTGGATAGACAATCCATACCACGAATGACATCATAAGGCCTTGATGCTACCACCAAGAGGTTCCAACCGAAACTCTTGCCTCCAAGGGTCAGGTCACACTATCTATAGAGGTGTGGGATTTCTGAATCTTCTCCAGTCGGTGTTTGTAAGCGTAAGGGTCGAGTCAACGGCTCAACTGGAATATCAAGGTCTCAAACAAGATAAGCAGCAAGAAAGGAATGACTAGCACCTGTGTCTATCAATACAACAACAAAAGTATAAAAGACACAGATCGTACCTCTAATCATTCCGGGGGTACCTGGGTCATAAGCCTCTACTGCCTGTAGCTGTCCCTGCCTCTTTCCACTAGCTCCCTGAGCCTGGGGTGGACCTCCTGGGGGTGGTAGTGGTAAAAGGTCAAAACGCTGACCACCTCCAGCTACTATCCCAGCTCCCATACCACATTATCCGCCCCATGGATCTGTCTGTTCCACACGTTGCCTCTGCCTCGGAGGTCCATCCACTGATCTCGTGTCAATAGTAAGGCGGGTCAGACAATCTCGAGTGAGATGTCCCCTGCCATCACATGAGTAGCATTGACTCTCTCGAGGATGGCTGGATGTGCCCTGCGAACCCTGTACGGCAGATCCCCTATCCTGGGATATCCTCTGAAAATGTCTCCCACGCCTGGGTCCCTGACGTCAGCTCCCTGCTGCTTAGGTCTCTGCTCCAGCTTGCCAACTACTGACAACTGCCGGCTGTCTCTGCTCTACCAAGAAACTCTCGACCCCAAAATCCCGCTCGAGCACCCCCAACATAGGTAGGAATTCTCATAGGGATGATGCTAGATCGGATATCTCTACGTAAGCCCCACTCAAAAGTCTGAGCTCTGAAGTACTGATCTTTGACAATATCCATCGAGTACCATGAGAGGTTGGTAAACCTCGATGAATAGTCAGCCACCATCATGGTTCCCTGCTAGAGCTGAAGAAGCTCTTGTATACATACTGCTCTCAGGGAAACCAGTGAAAACTCTTCTCTGAAGAGACGCTCAAACTCCGCCCATGCAAGAGTCGCCTCATCATGAGTCTGGATAACCAAACTCCACCATCGTCATGCCGATCCCTGTAGAAGGCTCGCTGCCAGGATCACCATCTGGTCTGCTGGTGTCCTGACCAAACAGAAGACTCTAGCCACTGCCTCAAGCCAGTCCTCTGCTTCCTGAGGGTCAGGCTCGCCTCGAAACCTGAGGGGTCTCTGTCTCTAAAACTTGTGGAGTGCGCTCAGCCTGCGCTCCTCCTCCACTGGTACAGTAGGCACTAAACACTATGCCATAGGTGGCGAAATAACTGGCACACAAACCGATGGTAAAACTGGGGGATACAGTCCCTATATCGAAGCTTCAACACTGAGGGGGTCATCCTCATGATCGAGGTGCTGGATCCTAGCAGGTACGTGTCACGGAGGCATCCTGTTAAAGAAACAAGATGTATCTCAGTTAGTGTGTATATTTGAAGAGCTGACTCAAGAAGGATATGGAAACCACAACCCATTCCTATATGATTCATGTACCATTATTTTCCCCTGCAACTAGTGTTCTCATGTTCCGAGTCGAAAAGCAAGTTATCAGAGTCCTGATGTATGGATACGTCACCGCCCGCACCAACACTGGGGTCCCTGACCTGAAATCCGAACTCGAAACACTTAACACGATTGCCCCAAACCACTCAAAGACTCTAGGTCCTAAGGTAGAACCGAACACCTCTGATACCACTCTGTAACGACCCGTCTCAATGGGGCCCGAGCCGCAACTCCCCAAGCCCGCCTCCAATAGGCCAGGGGCTGGTGACTAGAACCGAGTAGGCGTGCTACTAACATGGGAGGCATTGCCTATAAACCTTTACACACGCACACACATCTCCAAGCCCACAAAGCTAAAAATTAAAAACTACTAAAAGGAAAAGATGAATGCATACACTAAAACCCAACCAAAAGAGTATGATAGGAATGTAAAGTACAAGAAAGTAAAAAACAGGGCCAAAAGTACAAGCCCACCAAAAAGAGAGTCCGTAACAAAGTCCAACCTGTAAGGAATGGTGCTGGTACTGCAGTTTGTAGCTGTAAGAACACACCACGGCCTGTCTGATCTCAATGAGTAATGTCCGGTCCTGGTCCACCTAGAATCCTGTCAAAGGCTCGCTCGTCTGCACAAGACACGACACGTGTGGGGAAAACCCATGCAGGGGTGAGTATAACAATACCCAGTAGGACACCCCGAAACCACAAAGGAAATACAACAAGGGAAATATACCACAAAGGAATGATACAGTCATCTCTACATAGTACATGTCTACCAAACATATAACGATAATATCCAGATATACTCATGTATGATCGACTATCACAAATACCACCACTAAGATCCAGCTCGAAGGTTCCACTAAGCATGCAATCAGGAGAACACACTCCTAGGTATGAAGAGAGAGATATGAAGTACTCATTCCGGGAGAACACACTCCACATGTACATTGAGAACATGATGCTCAGATGATGATCACAACCATGTCATGGGGTGATTCCATCAACTCAGTCTGAGCTAACCCGCTAAGTAGAGGATCAGCGCCTGGGTAAAGTTGGTCACGTCGATACCAAGAACTCTACCTAGGCTTCCGGGAATGAATAGAGGATCCATCTCTAAGTCTCACAGAGGGGATTCCAACAACTCTATTCCGGAAGTCCTACTGAAGGGATCATACTCATGTATCCAGGAAATGATACCAGGAACCTTCAGGAGAAAGACCAATGGGACAAACCCTAACAAAAGCAGTCCAAGTCACAGAAGGCAATTGGCTCAATCCATGAATAATTGGTTACATGACATGTAGTATGGTTACACGTCGTGTTTGTTGACCCCAGGTACTACCTGTGTAACGACCCGTGTCATCTGTCCAGTCTGCATAAAACTAGACTACACGACGTGTAGAAGGATCACACAACGTGTTCCTTGACTCTGGGTACTGCCCGTGTAAACGGCCCGTGTCATCCGTTTAAGCTGTGTAAACTACAACTACATGGCGTGTAGAAGGATCACACGCCATGTTCCTTGACTCTGGGTACTTCCTATGTAAACGGCCCGTGTAATTCAGCTTGTCGAATAGAAGGTAACTACACAGCATGTAGAAGACTCACACGCCGTGTCCGAGCACCTGGGGCTCGCTCTATGTACGCTGGCCATGTGTCCGTACACGGTCTCTGTCCGTGTCTGTGTTGCATGCCCGTGTACCAGTACATGGGGAATCCCATGTATCTAGCCGGGTCTGGCTAGGGAGGGGTTTACACGCCATGTCCTTGGCCGTGTACCCAACTCGTTTCAGTGTACTCCCAGAGTACACGCAAGGTGATTCGACGACGAACACATGTTGTGAAGCCCACACTACTCGGAGTGTAGTCGGGAAATTTCAAGATGCGTCGTCTTCGTCCTCGCGCCTCGGCCGAATATCTGGATCATGTTTCTCTGGTCTGTTTTCTACGAACCTCAAGATCATGGGTCGCTTCGTCATCGTGATGCCAAATCCGTGGGTTTCAGGCCTTTTATCGGCTCCAAAATCCGATTCATGCCATCCGTGCAGAAATCGTTCGAAGAATGATATCTTCTGATCCGCTTCGATCTGTCCGTTTCCACCGCAGCCGCACCTCCATAGGGCTGTACCAACGCCAGATCTGCAATTTGGGATTGTAGTGTTACAGAACGGATGCACAACGATCCGTTTTCCATCGCCCCGTGAAGAATGTGAAGAATGCGAAGGAGAGAAAGGGGATAAATCCAATAAAACAAATTTGAGGAACGAACCTCCATCGTCTTTCATCACGGAGTTGATTCACTCCCATTAATAGGATTAAACAGAGCAGAAAAATCAACAACAAAAGATCAACATGGATTCAATCTCCCAAAATCCCCACAAAAGTCCATCCCGCAAGAACAATCGATCCGCGGACTAATCTGTTCGTGGATTAACCCGCGTTTGTCATAGAAATCAAGAACGGGAAAGAAATCACAAATTAAACATCCTACATGGATTCGTGGAGTTTGTTGGTGAAGATCCGGTCGTCGCGTCGTCGTCGCCGGCGAAGCTCGTCAAAAACACCGTCACAGCATTAGAAGGTTTTATCCAGAGCTTTCCAGAGCCTCCAGGAAATTCAGGGTTATGGGAAAATTTAACCCTGATCCCCTGGAAAAATATATATTTAAAAGATAAGAGATATTTTCCGTAAAAAGATTTAATAAAATATTTTAAATAAATGTTTTATTAAGGTTACATCTAAAAACTGGATTTCACCACCGACCTGCGCCAGTCAATGTTAGGCCTCGCCTAAGGTAAAATCGATATTCCGAACGCAATGGTGCCCTCAGATTTCTGATCCGAGCACCCGTTCAGGAGTTATTAAAATTTTTCATAAGAACCGCACGTGGGTGTAATTTAATTATTTAATTAAATTCAACCATTTGTTCCGGGCTCACCGGGCCTCGGAACGGTACGCCGTCTCAGTGCCTGATCTTGAATTAATTGCCATATAATATTTAAAATAATACATGAAAAAAATAGGACATTACAATTGCGGACTACTAGAGCAAAGGTTGGGTGGCACAATCTAGAGAGGGAGGATGATGGGTGGATGGTGCAATGGGGCTGGAGGCTGGTATGGTGGGACTGGGTCACTATAGTAGGGTGGGGGATGGCGATGCTGGTGGAGACAATTTTTTTATATGTTTTCCAGATTTTTTTTAAATATATGTGGGTAAAAAAAATTTGAAAATGGGTGTGAAAGGCGGTGACCCCTTAACGTCTTTTAGGAATAATAATAAAAAAATACCAGTTTAAATATACTTTTTGTATATTTAAATTTTTTATTTTATTTTGTTTTAATATATTTATATATATAACAAAACTTTTCAGTAGAATTTATCTACTATTTAATATCCAGCATTACTGTCATTACAATAATGTGGAATTCTGACAGAAACTCTCACCCAACCTCCCTTTTATAAGAGGGATTTTCCTGGAAATTATTCTGCATTTCCGATGTGGTATTCAGGTTCTCCCTTTCCCGTGCGAAACTAATAATATATATAATATGTTTTAATTAATTAGAAATTAAATAATATATAATTAATAAAGAATAATCTTAATAATAACTAAATAATATTAGTTAATTATATAATGTATTATTATTAAAAATAATTATATAATTATTAATTAATTAGAAATTAAGCAATATTTAATTACTTATTAAATTAATTTGTTAATAATTAATTAGTTAATTAGTAATATAAATTTTAATTAGTTAATAATTAATAATTTAATTATTAATATAATTATTAATTATTAATTATATCATAATTAATTATATATATCATTATTAATTATGTAATAATAAATTAGTAATATAATTATTAGTTATATAAAAATTATATATATAATTATTAATCAGTTAATTAGTAAAATAATTATTTATTATATAATAATTAATTAGTAATATAATAATTAATTATGTAATAATTAATTAGTTATAAAATTATTAATTATTAATTATATAATATTTAATTAGTTAATTAGTAATATAATTATTCATTATAATTAATCATTATAATTATTCATTAGAATTATTAGTAATAATTATAATGTCTAATTATTAAAAATAATTAATTATTAATTAATTAGTATTTAAGCAATATTTAATTAATTATTAAATTAATTAGTTAATAATTAATTAGTTAATTGATAATATAATTATTAATTACTTATTAATTAATTAATTAATACTTAATTAGTTTATATAATTAATTAGTTAATAATTAATTAGTTTATTAGTAATATAATTATTAATTATATAATTATTAATTGTATAATAATAAATTAGTTAATTATTAATATAAGTATTAATTATATAATAATTAATTAGTTAATTATTAATATAATTATTAAGTATTAATTATTAATTATATAATAATTAATTAATTAGTATTATCATTTTTAATTATATAATAATTAATTAGTAATATAATTTTTAATTATATAATAAATAATCAGTTAATTAGTAATATAATTATTAATTATTTTAACCTAGACCTATTTATATATATATATTTTTTCAGAAAACCTAAATAAAAAACAACTCGAGATATTTCGAATATATTATGTAAAATCTCAACCAACCTCCACTTTTATAAGGGTAAAATACTCTACATCTTTTCAACGTTTTCAACATGGTGTAATACTCCACATCTTTTCAAGAAAATTTCAAATCTTATAAATTATTTTTCATCAATATTTTTTACAAAATTCTTTTTATTTTAAACTATTTCATAGATGTTCATTCCATGTTTTATGTTTCATTTATATCGGTCATATATTTTACATTTTATAGGCTTCCAAAGTCACCCAATTGAAACATAAAAATATTTCAAGTAGATGAATTTTAAAGCCTATAAAACATAAAGTATAAGAACAAAAGAAATGAAATATAAAACATGGATTAACATATAATAAATAGTTGAAAATTAAAAAAAATCATAAAAATTGTCAAAAAATAATTTATAAACTTTCAAAGCCATCAAACTGAAACTTAAAAACTTTCTAAGTATATAACTTTAAAAACCTATAAAATATAAACTATAAGACCAATATAAATGAAAATTAAAACATGGATTAAATATATAAGAAATAGTTTAAAATACAAATAATTTCATAAAAAAATGTTGATGAAAAATAATTTATAAGCTTTCAAAGTCACCTACTTAAAACTAAAAAATGTTTCAAGTATGTGAATTTGAATGATTATAAAATATAAACTATAAGACCAATATAAATAAATCTTAAAATGTGAATTATATAAGAAATAGTTGAAAATAAAAATAATTTCATAATAAATATTGATGAAAAATTATTTATAAGCTTTCAAAGCCACCTATTTGAAACTTAAAAATGTTTAAAGTATGTGACTTTAAAAAATATAAAATATAAACCATAAGACCAATATAAATAAGAATTAAAATATTGATTTAACATATAATAAATTGTTGAAAATAAAAATAATTTGATAAAAAATGTTTATTAAAAATAATTTATAAACTTTCAAATTCGTCTACTTGAAACTTAAAAATGTTTCAAACATGTGACTTTGAAAGATTATAAAATATAAACTATAAAGACAATATAAATGAAACTTAAAACATGGATTAAAAATATAAGAAATAGTTGAAAATAAAAATAATTTCATAACAAATATTGATAAAAAATAATTTATAAGATTTCAAAGCCACCTAATAATTTAGTAAATTATTAATATTTATAATTAAACATTAATAGTTAATTATTATTTAATATCAATAAATATTTATTATTAATTAATTTAAAATAATTAATAATAATATATTATTAATTCTGTGTAGGAAAGGGAGAACCTGAATCCCATATCGAAAATACGGAATGTTCTGCACAGGAAAGGGAGAACTTGAAACCCACATCAGAAATGAAGAATGATTTCTAGGACAAGCCCTCTTATTAAAGGGATCCCCGAGTGAGGGTTTATTTTAGAATTTTAGACTGAAGTAATTATAGTAATTCTGGATATTGAATAACAGATAAATTTTGTTGAAATTTTTTGTTATATATATATATATATAAAACAAATTATAAATTTTAAATATATTAAAAGTATATTTAAACTATTTTTTTTAATTTTTTTTGAAAGACTAAAGGTCCCCTACCAACTTTCACACCTATTTTTGAAATAAAATTGAACTGATCATTTTTTTAAATATTTTTATCCAAAAAAATATTAAAAAAAACTCATGAAAAGGAAAGGTTGTGCAGGTTGCTGGTGCTACTTTTGGCACACGTAAGAGTAAGGATGACATTTGATGTGAGCTGCCACTACTGTTGGTGTTAGGACTGGCATGTGCAGTGGCTCACTAGAAGATTGGGGTGAGGATGCTCATGAGGGTACTCAGTTTATGAAATGGATTAGGGTAGGGTTAGGTGACTCTTCTTTGGAGAAGACGAATCCCCATAGAACACTTACACCACTCTCCTGAATTACTGTCACTGCCAATTTGGAGTCACTTTAAATCCAAATGCTATTCCAATTGAAATGATCAATTTAATTCACTTCCAATATGACTCCCTCATTTTTGTCTTCAAGCGGCATAGCCTGTCCTTGCATCTTTGTAAAAGCAGCCCAATGCCAGGACATCATGTCTACGAACAACTACATGGAATCCAACTATTCCTGAGCACCCATGCATAGACCAGTCTTTAAAAGATCCAGTATATATTGTGAATTTTACTCAATACACTGACCCCGTGAAGAGATAACAATTCATGGAAAGAATTGCTAGAAAAACCAAATTCTAGTCAACTTTCCTTCATCGATATAGTGAAAATATTAGTCATGACAACATGAATTTCATCCCAGGATAGCTCATATTTTTCCATGTTTCTGCTCTTCCAGATAATATGAATTACTTCAGCCAAAGTGCTCACCCAAAGATTCTTTATTTTTGCTGAGCCCTTGAAATTATTGTATGTGCTGATTAACTCAGTCATGTTCATGGGACAAAGAATCTATATACCAAAGAGGTATCTGACCATACTCCATGAAACCTTTTCATAACAATATCTGAGGAATGTATGCTAAATAGATTCGGAATCAACATGACAAACCATGAATCTAGAGCAAAGAGAGATGAAAAATATCTGGAGACAATCATCTGATGAAATTCATCAATGATAGATTTTCCACCACTTCTAGAATTTAGAAGGCATGAGAAATTTCAACCATTTATTATCTAACAGTAGATAATTAACAGAATAATCCTCATTAATGAAATTATACATAGAATTTCTAGAGAGAACCATTTCTATCAATCATCCAACAAGAACATCCCTATTTTGGCATAAAATTATAAGAATGCGCCCGATTGTGAATATTGACCAAGCTATCCAACTTGTTAGAGTCAACCATGTCCTTGATTGTAATGCCAATTTCAACAACAATGTCATCATAATCATTAATGATCCTACTCTCAATCAAATTTTCCTGCTAGAAACTTAAATAAGAATACATACATGGAAGACACCTCGAGTTAGAAATTATTAAATCAAAATCCTTCCTTTGGGATGGGAAGATGCCTGAATCTATGTAGAACATATTCCCTCTCATCAACCTCTTACGAACCACAATATGAACAAATATAGTGTCTTGATTATTTTTATTAATCATTCTCCACATGAACTTCATTTGGAGGGCAGTGTTGAAAGCTTTCAAGTTCTTCAACCCAAGGCCCCCTTGATCAATTGACTTGGAACATTTCCCAAATGGAAATGTAATATCCCTTCTTTCCAAAACATTTATAGAACACAAAAAATTCCAAATAACATAATTCAACTTATTTAATAACTTTATGGGCCATTGATAATTTAAAAAATAATAATCAAACTTAACAGTGATGAAATCATTAAGCAAGAATATCCTACCAGCAAAAGAGAGGTTGTTTCCCTTACAATTCTTACACTGCTCTTTAATTTTTCATGCAATATTAGAGAGATATGACTTTTGGTTTTCCAATAAAAATAGGAATAGTTAGATAATATAATGGTAAACCTCCAATCCTAATACCCAATTTATTGAAAATTTCATCTTTTCGAGTCACTGAGAAACCACTGCCCAAAAAGTAAAGGATTTGTTCTATCTTACTTTTGGACCAGTCACTTTTTCTTAATGCTCCAGAATGTTTTATATTGCATCGATTGAAGATTTACATCCATTGAAAAATATAATGATGTCATCATCATAAATTAGATGTGTTGGGGAAATTCGATTCCTCCCTGTATTAATCCTAACTAAGTCCCCTGTTCAGATTTTTGAATAATAGTCTTGCTGAGGTAGTCCTATGCAATGCTGAAGATAATGGAAGCCAAAGGCTCCCCTTGTCACATTCCTCTAGAGCAAGGAAAAATACTACAAGTTGACCCATGGAACAACACATATATTCTAGATAAGGATAAAATGATCTTAAACATGTTAATAAATACATGAGAGAAACCAACGCTATTTAGCACATTAAAGATGAACTCCAATTTCATGGCATTAAATTCCATCTCGACATCCAATTTTAAATCCCCCTTTCCAACCTTGGTTTGTTTTTTATAATATTTATAAACTCTGAAGCAGTCATGAAACATTCCTGTATTCTTCTACTATTGATGAACCAATTATGATTGGAGGAGACAACTTTATTAACCAGATTACATAATATGGATGCAAAGATCCTACTAATTTGCTTTGAAATGGTGTTGGCTAGAGATGTAGGCCTAATTTTTTCAATTTCATTAGAATTTTCATTCTTAAGAATAAGGACAGCGAACTGTGAATTCGTGCCAGAGGTATTACTCCTTGAGTAAATAAATCATGAACATTTCTCATGACATACCTTTTATAACATCCAAAATGTGTTCAAAGAACTTGATTGTGAATCCATCCAGGACTCCGGTACTTTTTGAGTTGTGATCCATGACAACTTTATGAACCTCCTTTTCACTGGGAATATTTGATGATGAGGGTTCAGTCGTGTTACCTCATTCAATATTTTCCCCTTTAAAATGTAGCACAGTGATGACCACATGGTTGTCTCATGAGAAGGTCATTGACTAAGTTGCCAAATTGTCACTTTGTTAATTTGTTTTTTTGTTAAATTTAATGATAAAACTGGGGATTTAAAATGAAATAAACAAATTTAAATGATAAAAAATCAGATTACAACTAGAAATTACTATTAGATATTTGAAATCAGAAGTAATATGGATTAAAAAAGACAAGATAATGGTAGCAGCAGTGGAGAAGCTTCAATCATCATACACTCTATTTATCATTTTCTACAAATGTCTTCCAATTAAATTATCCAATGTATACCTAAAGACCTCAAAGTATATACCTATATTATCTATACCATATTGACACCTAATGTGTGGGTTTTTATCTTCTTATAAAAGTGATTGGATTGCCCAAATAACTTCGAGCAACTGAAACTAATTGAACTTGTTGTGCTTAATGTTACAGAAAGACAGGGAGCAATGAAGTGAAAAAATGATTTACAGAAAAAAATAATAAAATAAGAAGAACATGAAACACAAAAATTTACATGGTTTGGGAAAATGGTACCTACGTACACAGAGAGGCATAATTTCACTATAGTCGGGAGAAGAAATTACAGAGTTTTTTAGAGTTCTCACAAATAGAAATCCAAGCCTGAAATGGGATAATAAGAAGGATAAACCACTATTCCACCAACCTCATAGGAATTCTATTGTGATACAATGAATGGAAGCTGGAATACCACATTGATACAGTGTTGTGACCACCCAAATCGAAATTTCTATAGTGGCCAATGGAAGGAAGTCCACAGAACTAAAGTACTGATGTCTCCAAAGTCTGACCTACTAAAATATTCATTCCAAAGTTTGAACTGCTATAGTGCCCTGTCGGTGTCGGTCGGTCAGCTCTACTACAATTGGACATAGATGCTGCATTGCCCCAAAATTTGGGTCAGGGACCTTCAACCCCCGAACCTCCAAAGCAGGGGCCCGTTTCCCCTGAAACCCCCCAATGTCCTCACTGCGAAGTTGCGACTTGGTGCGTAGTATGTGCCAGAATAATTTAGACCAAACATCATCCAAAACGAATCGAGTCACATCGATCCAACAATCCTCTACTTGGAGTCTAATCCACTATGATAACCTACTTCAGTGCCAATAACTATGAAAACTAACTTAATATGAGTTCTTCCTCTTCTTCACTCATCAATAGTTTGTTTTCAATTCACAACTTTAATTTCAAGACGATGATTCATGAAATACTTGTTGTTTTCCTTTTATGATACCATTGTGTTCTTCCTCTTCTTCACTCATCAATGGAATGTTTTAAATTATAAACTTCAATTTCAAGTCGATGATTCATGAAATATAAATTGTTTTCCTTTTGTGATTCCATTGTGTCCTCCCTTATTCCAACTCTCATCCTCCGTTCATCAGTGAAGACCAACATAGGCACATTAGTGATTCAACTTCTGTATTACCATCAGTTTCAACAACACATATGCTGGATTGTTGGTTCCAAAAATATTCTACAATGTCAGCAACTCATCTTGTATCAAAACTCTGATAAAATGATACTTCAATTGAATGTGTTTCATCCGGGCATGAAACACTAGGTTATTTTCAAGATGTATAACACTCTGACTATCAAAGTGAAATACATTCTCCTCTTGCTTTCTTCCCAACTCATCTAAGAAGTTATTCAGCCAAACCATCTCCTCCATAGCTTCTATTACATCAATGTATTCTAACTATGTGGTGGATAAAGTCACCACCTTCTGCAATTGTAATATCTAGCTTACTACAATTCCTCTATAGGTAAATACATAACCTGTGGCACTCCTTTTCTATTGACGTTGCCTCCAAAGTCAACATCCACAAACCCCTTAAATTAATTTCTTATCCCAAATAAAATAGATAACACTTTGATTCCCTTCAAATACCATAGTATCAACTTCACAGCTTCTCAATGTTGCCTTCCATGGTTATCCATGTACCTACTCAGATCTCCCACAAAATATGAAATTTCAGGTCAAGTGCAGACCATGGAATACATCAGTCTTCCAAAACATGATGCATATGGAACCTTTTACATGTACTCAACCTCTTATATCGTCTTTGGTGATTTCTCCTATGATAGTTTGAAATGTACCACCAAGAAAATAGAGACTGGTTTTGCTTTCGACATATTGAATATTTTCAGAACCATCCCAATGTAATCAGCGTGTGATAACATAAAGGTTCCAGTTGTGCGGTATCTTTTGATCTTCATCCCCAAAATCTTATCAACTTCTCCAAGATATTTCATCCTGAACTCGTCATCCAACTACCCTTTTAGCTCATTAATCATCTACATACATTATCTTGCAATGAACATGTCATCCACATATAAAATAAATATAATATATCCATCACCAAAAGACTTGATATAGCAACATTGATCCATGCCACACCTTTTTTATGCATTTTTAGTCATGAATGCATCAATATTTATGTTCCACTACATGTGTGTCTTCTTCAGCCTATACAAACTCTTTTGGAATTGGCACACAGTCTTCCATCCCAGATTAAACATATCCCTATGGCTACTGCATGTAGATTTCATCCTCTAGATCTTATTAAACTGCTCAAGATGCAAGTATTCTAATGCCACAATGCTGAGAATCACCCGGATAGTGGTAAGCTTCACCACAGGTGAGAAACTGTTAGTGAAATCCACTCCTTCTGTTGATAAACATTCATCACCAGTCTTGCTTTGTACCTCCTCTTTACATCATGTTCTTACTTCATTGGTATACCCACTTTTTCTACAATGCTTTCTTTCCTCTTTGCAGAGGTGTTAACTACCAAGTGTTGTTAAGGAAATATCCTCCTTCATAGCCATCTCTCACTTGCTCGACTGTTTCAACTATATTTTCACATGGTTTTCCATTTTCAGTCAATAATAGAAAATGTAAATATGTTGAATACCTCTGCACATGCCTTCTAACCCTTTTTGATCTCCCCAACTCCACTAGAGTAGTAGGTTCCGCCTATTCCGATGTCTCATGCTCAGGTACACCTTCAAGCCCCACTTGATCTTTTCAATCTTATTCTTTGTTATCATTTTCAACTCCAGATGCATGGAGATCCTTGTACATGAAAAATTTATTGAATATCACATTCTGACTCTTGATGACCATCTTGTTGAGATCATACAAAAAGTGATAACCAAACTCATTAGCACCATAGAAAATGAAGAAGCATGGTTTGAACTTAGCATCAAGCTTATCCCTTCCATTAGAATCAACATGAACATATGTAAAACAACCAAATACACATAAATGTGAGAGTCTTACCTTCTTACCAGATCAGAGTTCCTTAGGTAGACATTCTACTAATGGTACTAATTGGCTCTTGTTAAAGAGATATGCTTCCATGTTCACTGCATCAGCCCAAAAAGTCTTGGGTAACCCCGAGTGAAGCCTCATGCTCCTAGAAGGTGCATTCAATGTCTTATTAATCCTTTTATCTACACCATTATGCTGTGATGTTCTTGAGATAGTCTTCTCCCACCGAATTCCATTTTTGGAATAGAATTCTCCTAAAACCTAACAGTCATACTCTCCTCTGTTGTCAGATCTCAAGCATTTTAGCTTTGATCCAAACTCGTTCTCCACCACGGTATTCCACTTCTGAAACATCTCTATATCTTAAAAACATCATATTTTCTTTTCATAAAGTAAACTAATACCTTATTTATTTAGTCATCAATGAATGTCAAATAATATTGTGACCCTCCAAGGGAATGTACCGATGCAGGCCCCCAAACATCAGTGTGCACTAGGTCCACCTTCCCAGCCTCCAGTATTCTGCTTGCTTTTTCAAAAGTAACATTCTTCTACTTTTTGAAGATACAATTTTCACATAGGACAAAATCCACTGCCTCCATCTCTAGTATAAACTCTTATTTTGTGAGTTCTTTAATACCCTTATCACTAATGTGTCCTAGCCTGTAGTGACACAATTGTGAATCTCCAATAGCATTTACTGATGCAGTCATGTTCATGCAAGTCTCAATCATATTGTATAGGATACCAGTCTTTACTCTCTGAGATACGACCATAGATCCTTCGGTAATCTTTCAGACACCACCAGTAAACATGGTACTGAAGCCTGCACCATCAAGCTACCCAACATAAATAAGATTTCTTCTTAAACCACGGATATACCAGATATTTTTTAAAAACATAAAACTCCCACTGTTTGTCTTAATCCGTGCATCTACATTCCCATCCATCGTCAATAAAGATGTACCTTACCAAAATTTCTAAAAAACAAAATGTCCAAAAATCTTTTATCTGATGTGGAATGGAAAGACACCCCAAATTCTAAAATTCAAGAATCCATAGGGCTATCCACGCTTAGCAGTATCACATCACCAGTTCCTTCAACCGCTGTGTTTTCTCCACCGATTTCAAGTCTCTTCTATTTTTCGCTACACTCTTTCTTGACATGTCCTTTCTTTCCGCCAGTCCAGTAGGTAATATGATGCATGCCTATTGTAGGGCATGGCAAAAGCAATTTACATTCCTAGTGCAGCACAGTGGCTGACCAGGGTCATCTCACTTGAGGAGCTTTCTCAGTTGTTCACTCACTTAATGAAATTCACCTAAACTACTTCCTTTTGGTTATTTTTATTTAATATAAGAATGTAATGAAATAAAATTTACATAAAAGATAAAACTAACACACAATGAAAAAATTCAATTAATGAAGAAAGAACTTGTTCCTAGGGTCAGATAACATGGGTTCATTCATTATTTATTTATTGTTTTAAATTAAATTTGATAATATATTTAATGAAACATCATTAATGAATTAATTTCCCTTGATTTATTTAGTGTGTCATTTTATTATGCATCCGGAACACCAAACCACACCTCCTCCAACAGTCAAATAGGGTAACACCTCAACCGAGAATGTTATTCCTAAAGGACCCGACTCCACCATATGCTGTTTCATCTCTTATAGAAACCCCAAATCCACCGTATAAAGGGTCTGCCTAAGAGAAGGGAGGGAAAATTAACTAATCAAGGAACAAAAATGGATTTGGAAATAGTGTCGTGGTGGATGACTGTCGCACCCGTGCAATATTCCCACCTCCACCACAAATAGATTTAAAACATTTTGAATTTAAAGTGCAATAATGAAGATCACCCTAAAACCAACCCCAGGGACAAGCCTTAGGTTAGCCCCTCATTATTGAGGAAAAGAGATCACTATGGAAAGGATAAGAATAAAAGATAAGATTTAGATTATGGTTGGAAGAGAAAGGGATATGGAGGAAGAGGGAAACACTTGAATTAAAAATATGAAAATGCATTACATTAGAAAACAAAATTAAAAATAAAAAGAGAAGAAAAGAAAATTCCTATGTTAGAAGAATGTACCTAGGCCTCCTCTCCAACTTTGGTGTCAAACTATCCTTCATCATGTGTGAACTCCTCTTTATATAGGCCAATGGGTTTCCATCCTCCGGTTTTCAAATTTAGGATCTTCAAAATCTCCCTTTAGGATTTGCTGCAGATTCTCTACAACAAATGTTTGACAATGTTCGGAAAATGTAATGGCCGAATTGGGAACTTATGTGTTCTATAATGTTCTTAAAAAATATGTTTTACGTTTCCTCCCAACATTTCAGATTTATCATCCATGTCTATTATGAGATATGGATAATTAATACTGAGAAATTAATATATAGGAATGTTTCTTTTTTCATGAACCAACGTGTTAGCATCCACTGACTACCTTAATGTTGGCGAATCTTCAAGATTTTCAATATCCTAACTCTCAATTTAATTTTAGTTACATTACAATTGGAATCACATAAATTGGATGTATTTTGACCGTTTTATGATCAATTTATTGAGGTGAGGTCCAGGCGGTCTTCCAAAATAATTTTCCACCTTAATTGATTTTTTCAGACCCATGGATGGTTACATTAAATCATGGTTCAAAAACCAAACATTAAGAAATTAAATATATAAACCGAATAAAAAATGAATAATAGTAATTTGAATTATATTTTACGATATAAGCATGAATTACCAATTTGATTAAAATCTGTCAATATTTCTAAATTAAGTAGTTTTCCAATTTTAGCACAAAACACATCATAAATCCAAAATTGATGTAAATAAATCTACATATTCAATTTTTAGGGACTAAATCATTTAATTAAATATAAAAAATTATGAAAATAATATCTCTATCAATTCTCCCACACTTAAACTATGCTTGTCCTCAAGCATAAGTTCTCAACATAGAATTCAAAGGGCACCAAAGTCACCAATATTTAAATTTCACTGCAATAAAATCAAACGATTATCAATGTTCAATAAAATTTTTAGATTCCACAAAAAATATCCATTTAATTTCCCATTTTTCAAAGCAAAAATCAATTCATGCATTGTACTTTTCCCTTTTGAAAAGTGATCGAGTTTCTGCTTTCATTCATTCAAGCTGCTCAATTTATTATTATTAATCATGCCAAATCATGATCTACCTCTCTTTTGAATACTTTCTCTCATCCCTCATGATACAATTAATAGTGTAGTTATGCTCATATCATGATAAAATGCTCCTTATCCATAGGCTTGTAAAAGAACTACTTTCTCCACTTTGTAATGACAAAATGTACATAAAATCATGAGGACTTGCAATAAAGGTTCAAATGACTCTGTCGCTTAGGGTTGGTGGATAAATGATTGAAATAATTTAACGACAGAAGTAGTAGGTTTGAATCTTAAGTACAATGCATGATTAATCAAGTGAAATCATAGGATGAAACTCACTCAAATCCCTTTGAGAATGTGAAACACAACACCACCCCCTTTTAATGACATGGGACATGATTCAATAAATGATTACAAAGAATGATATCATCAAAGTTCTCCTCCTCTTTTTTTTGTAAATATCCAGAAAGGCACAACTTTATTTTTCTCTTTTTCTTAAAGCTCTAGAAAGGCACAACTTTATTTTCAATTTTATTTCACTTTTTTAAGGAGAACCGTATGAAATGAAAGAAGCATAAAGAAATGATGACTAATGCCCAATTTTCTAATAATAAATTTCCCAAAATGATGACACACACCTCACACCTCCCACAAATGATACACATCCCAATGAATGAACACAAAAGGCCCTTCCCCCACACTCAAACTTTAATAATCAATGCAAAAATACTAAGTGAGAGGGAAGGTAAGGAAATATCAGCTTGTAATGTGGCTAAAACCTATAAGGCAATTCATGGCTTCTATGGGATAACGAAGGATAAATGTAAGGTGGGTGTCAGGTAAATATGTGGCTAGACAAAGTAGTGCCTCAATCATTTTAAATGTGTTTTTGTATATTAATTGCTTTGAAAAGATTGAATACAAGTTCTAGTAGGTGGTAAATCCCATGATCACTCAAGAAATATGCTCAAGATAAAATAGGAAATATTTGGTCTAGAAATCCTCTCGGGAATGGGAATCTGATATTGGAAAATAACTCATGGCATGATTAATAATAACAAATTAATTCACATGAATTTCATAAATTCAAAGCATGAATTGTGGTAGGGAAATTTCATTTACATGAATCAATTAATTCCCTCAAAATCACGAGTCCTTATTTCAGTATTCATGATTCACTTTAATCATCCAATTATCCATTTTACTCATTCATCTCAATAACATTGAAATATAAAACATGGAATCACTATATTTCTAAGACACTCATGTCTCTTAGATATGTCATGTAAAACATAATTCAAGTGTGGGAATTCAATTCCCGTTTAAATCAAAAAAAATATATAAGGAGTTTCAATGTTTAAACATTAAAAGTGAACTCCCCTTTGAAATGAAGCTCGATTTTTTTCTCTGTTTGGGGGTTCTATTTTGTCTTCATGAACCTACAAAATAGAATTACTCAATCAAGTGAAATTATCATGTCATTAAATCTCAAAAATATAAAAGGGATTGGGCTTCATGCTAAGATACTTCTATGAAAAGAAATTGGAATATAAATTCCTAGAAATCAAGTAAAGATAAGTCTTGGTACAATCCCCCAAGTGGGCCATGTATTCTTTTAATGCCTCCAGAGGGTAGTACCAGTAGTTATCCATAATCTGATGGTGGGTGAATCTTCTTGGTAATGAACCACCACATGTTCTTCTTCCCAGATTGTAGTTCTTTGTTGTTGTTAAGGATAATTCCATGTATAGATTACACCAGATTTTCCCCCTTCACAATTTGATATAGCTTTCATGGGGAGGGTAGGATGAAGTATGGATCCTCCTCCTCTTCAGTTGCTACTTGTGAAAAGGGTTATTTAAAATCTAGTGGTTTCTTCAGATGTGCTTTATGATAAGAATAATCAAAGGGCTATTCAAAATTTATATTTGAAATATTAATTTCAAAATATTCCCTTTTAAGGTAGAAAAATTATAGATTTGGTTATTCATATAGATCCACTATTATCGTTTCTTGGGCTTCCTCAAGCATATGATCAATGTCCTTAGGGAGCTCCAGGTGTTCCTCAATAGGTGAAATTTCTCCTTATTCATCTTCCACCAAGGTGATACAAGGATTGAATGAATATAAAAATTCAAAGTCATAAGGAGTGATACTAAAATAATATATAATGAAATCAGAAAAGTTAGAGTTGAAGAAAGGATTATCTCCCTGAGATGCATCCAATTCAATCAATTTTTCCTTGATAAGTGCTTCTTGGAGTCGATCTTCACTTGATAGAGGTAAGTATTTAGGCTCCTCCATTATTTCTTCGAATTCTCCCACATGGGTGGTTTGTTCATCTTCCAAGGCTAGAGAGAGGTATAAAGGTGGTTTTTCTTCTACCTTGTATGGAATTAGGAGATCATGTTGCCTTTCAATTTCTTCCCATGCACTCCAAAATTTCTCCAAATTCACATGATCTCCCTATTGTAAATTAGTAGAAAATGATATTTAATCTATCTCCTCTAGAAATGGTTGAGAGTGGTATAATTGATCTTCAGAAACATACTCATTTACCACCTTGGGTTCTTTAACATCAAGAACCATTGGGGAAATTTCTTCCATAGCTTTCTCAGGCTCTTGCTCGGTTCAGGCTCTCACTAGTGCAGAAAACATTTTTTACGTCGGTTATTTTTTATTATTTACGTCGGTTTTTAGGCGACGTTAATACGGACGACGTTATAAATAACGTTTTTTACGTCGGTTATTTAAAACCCGACGTAACATCCCTAACATCACGGTGGTTATCACGTCGGTTCATATAATAACCGACGTGATAAATATGCGCGGGGGGGGGGGGGGGGGGTTTATCACGTCGGTTATTTTTTAAACCGACGTGATAAAATGCCTGGGATATCATTTATCACGTCGATTATGACATAACCGACATGATTAACCCTTCCCCTGGCCTATTATCACGTCGGTTTCTTAAATAACCGACGTGTTAAAAAGGCATGGGAAACATTTTAGCACGTCGGTTATCCAATAACCGACGTGGTAAATCGATTCCCAGGCCTTTTAGCACGCCGATTATATTAAGAACCGACGTAATAAAAGGCCCGGGAACGGTTTAGCACGTCGGTTCTCGAAAAAACCGACGTGATAAACCCCTATCGATTATTTACCACGTCAGTTATTTTATAACCGACGTGATAGTGATATATTTTTTTTTAAAATAATTGCACTGCTCTCACCAAAAATCAACCAGAAACCAAACAACAAAAATAACCATGCCAGCCCTCCCCCAAGCCCCAACTGAACCCCACCCTCATCTATACCCACCTAACAACCTGGCCAGCCCTCCCCCACCACAACCCTTGGACACCCCCCACCCCTTCGACAGCCCCCCCCCAACCCTCATTTACACCCCCACGACCCCTAGTACATCCTCAAACACCCATTGGACACCCCTCCCATACCCCTTGGACACCCCCCACCCCTTGGACACCCCCCCCACCCTCATTTACACTCCCAAGACCCCTAGTACAGCCTCAAACACCCATTGGACACCCCCCCACACCTTGACAGCCCTCCCAGACCCCTTGGACACCCCCCCGACCCCTGGACACCCCCTCGAGCCCTTGGACAAACCCAAACACCCCTTGGACACCCCTCCCATATCCCTTGGACACCCCCACCCCTTGGACCCCCCCACCCCTTGGACAGCCCCCCCCCCCCCCACCCTCATTTACACCCAACCGACCCCTTGGACAGAACTCCCAGACACCTTGGACACCACTCCCATATCCCTTGGACACCCCCCCACCCCTTGGACCCCCCCACCCCTTGGACAGCCCCCCACCCTCATTTACACCCAACCGGCCCCTTGGACAGAACTCCCAGACACCATGGACACCACTCCCATATCCCTTGGACACCCCCCAACCCCTTGGACACCCCCACCCGTTCGACAGCCCCCCCACCCTCATTTACACCCCCCGAACACTAGGACAGCCCCAAACACCCCTTGGACACCCCTCCCATATCCCTTGGACACCCCCACCCCTTGGACACCCCCCACCCCTTGGACAGCCCCCCCACCCCCTGGACACCCCCCCCGACCCCTTGGAAACCCCCTACCCCTTGGAAACCCCCCCATCCCCTTGGACAGCCCCAAACACCCATTGGACACCCCTCCTATATCCCTTGGACACCCCCCACCAGTTGGACACCCCCCACCCCTTGGACAGCCCCCCCCACCCTCATTTACACCCAACCGACTCCTTGGACAGCCCCAAACACACCTTGGACACCCCCCACCCCTTGGACACCCCCACCCTCATTTACACCCCCCGACCCCTAGGACAGCCCCAAACACACCTTGGACACCCCCCAAACACCCACCCACCCCCTTGGAACCTCTCCCCCCATACCAAAATCCAGACCAGAAAAACCATCAACAGTAGACCAAAACAAGAAGTAGAGAAAAATTAAACATTCACTTATATAACATTCAAAACATACACTGTCAACTTCAAAAAAAAAAAATCCAACCTAAACGACTATGAAATACACAATTACATTGACAATATTCAAAATTACATTTTACATTACAAACAACTAAAAGTCAATCAAACCTGTAAAATAATTTGACCACTCCACTTGTAAGTGTTTGATATCTTCAGCAGTAAAGGGTTGAGGGTCATCAAAAAGCTACAAAGGAAAAGGATAGTAGTCAACGTGTATAATGAATAAATCAAATTGAAATATTATGAGAAAGAGGAAATCTTACCAGGTCAAAACTCAGAACTGTCCCAGTTGTTATTATTTCATACATAAATCTTAACATGTAATATCCGCATTCGATGATGCCTTGTTGCTCATGACATTTATGTTTGAATGAGTGTAAATTCAATATATTATTTTTATGTAATAAATCAAAATGTACAAATTATAAATGGATATTTACCTTCGCATGTACATATTTGATCTTGTAATTCCTTTTCTTTGCGCTTTTTCGAAAGTGGACCCATGCCCTGTTAGAAAATAATACAAATGGGGTAAATTTAAAATTCATTATAATATATAAAACTATTGTGAAATTGAAACTTACGTTTCCAATATATTCTTAAAACTTTCTCGCACATCATCATGGAGAGAGCATATCCAATAAAGTGTTTTCTCCCTAGGGCAAAAAACCCCTAACATCCAATGATCCCTGATAAAAGGAAATTTAACGTTAGTGGTTTTTTATGTTAAAAGATAATTAACTCTTTGAGAGGGATGTGTTTCATACCTCTCACAAAAAGGCATCATCCAACACTGTGTGATTACATTCTTTTCAAATCTATCAGCAATATAAAGCATTCTTTGTTCCTCATACAATGCACATGCTTCAGGGGAAATCAATTGTGGGTCCACGAATCCATATACATTTGTCAGCTCATTCCTCTCACAAATTTTATACAGATACCTAATACAAAGCAGACATAAGTATACATTTTTAATAAATATAACGCAAGGAAAAGGTGTTAAGACTTACATGATAAAAATTTGCACCACGTTGATGCCCAACTTATCTCCAGTGACAAACTCCATGATATCAGTTTTCATAATCCCCACACTTAGTTCACGTCCACAGACATGAGCTTCCATTGTAAAGTCATAATGATCCGCCAACAAATTTGAATATCTTGACAATTTGTCAAGACTGCTAGTATCTGCATCTGATGTCATAGCTATCTATCTTTGTTGTTGTCTATACAGTATTTCTTTACCTTTGAAGTATTCCTGTAAAAATAAATTGAAAAATATATTAGTTTTCAAATGATAAAACATTAATAAAAATATAAAATAAAAGATATAACATCCATACCTCTATGGTAATGAGTCGAAGAAGTCTGGATGGCCAAAGTAAAAAATGGCTGATACTATGTCCAACTGTCGTCACCTCATCTGTAGGTAATGGTATCCGAGCTGATCTATCTATAATATCCTGTACAGTGACCCTCTGATTCTCTACCTCTAACTGTTGATGATGAACTGTATCTCCTATACAATATACCATCCCATATGCAACTATATGATGTTGAGGATCATCAACATACAACTCACAATAAGTAGGTAGCTGCGGCGGAGGAGGAGGATCAAAAATGGGGTCCGCAGGCTGAGGTGGGGGAGTGGGAGCTACTGGGAGAGGTGGAGTGGGAGCTGCACCCTGAAATTGTCTTTGCAAGTCTGCAAACATAAACTGCACCGATGCTCTAATCTTGTCCTCCATTGTCGCATTAATATTATGGACTTCAGCCTCTAAGGATTCTATTTTTTTTTATAAACTTCCTCAACGTTAGAAGTTGAGGAACGTGGAAACACTTTTCTTACCGATACACCTGCCGAATATCCTCTTACACGGCCAGGATGTTCGGGCTTTCCCAATGCCACAGATAAAATATCTTCCCTCCCAGATGGTGTAAATGTCCCCTGTGAACTCTGCTCCTCAAGAGAGTCCTGTAATAATTAATTGAACATTTCTATAATGATTGGAAATATATGACGAAAATAGTAAACTTAAATAAATAAAATAGATATATTACAATCCTCTCAACTACGAGTCTCGATTCTTCCGAAAGATATTGTCCTTTTTTGCCCTTCCGAGCTCTTTTCCATTTCTCATGTCTAGATGGAGGGGATGGAGGGGCCACCTCTCCAGAGCTTGAAGACTCAGCTCTTAGTTGTTGAAATTTTTCTGCCATCATTTGTTCTTCCAATAATGCTTAC
Organism: Viscum album; assembly: GCA_963277665.1. NCBI lineage: Eukaryota > Viridiplantae > Streptophyta > Magnoliopsida > Santalales > Viscaceae > Viscum > Viscum album. The sequence continues at coordinate 282,672,318 of OY728125.1, forward strand.
CCTCCCCGAGATAAACTATGAGGGTATACATTTTTAGATTGGATCTCTTGATGATCTTTCCTTGTTTGCTATAAATTAAGAATAATTAATCATTAACAAAACAATAATAAGATCATTTATATAAGAAAGCTTATAAAAGTTTACATTTCCCTTACCAAAAATGATTCTTTTCTTCTACTTTCAAAAAATTGTCTCCATGTGTCTTCATCTATAAAAGGATATATACGACATGGATTCTCACGACTCCTATGACCATAAATGAAATCAGATGAGAGGGTTGATTTGAAATCCCTCCATCTCCTAGCAGCCAACGATAAGCATTTCTTCCTGACTCCTCCAGTGTCAGGAATATCAAATGTCATCTGATAAAAAAGAGGTTAAAAATATTATATATACTAGAAACATTTAAAGAACAGTCAAACAATAGCAAAAGATATTACCAAAATGGTCTCCCACAGCTGAGAAATTATCGCCTTATCCACACTTCTCCAATCATCATAGAAAATTCTTACTTTGCTCTTAGCCTGAGTTGCTACAAAACCCTTAAAATCTTTAGCATTTGGACCTCTAGGAAGATCATCATCATCAAACTCCACGACTATCCTCTCCTCCTTCGTATGGGCAAGTGATAATTTTGGTAAACGTGTGCACCCACGCTTACCAACCTTTAAACTCTTTTTCGTAATAGGAGCATGTGAATGTTCCTCCCCAGATGTATGACCAATATGCTCATCTCCAGAATCATGTGGCTGATCAACTGATTGATCTGTCATTTTCCTTCAAATCAAAAAAACAAACATTAGTTCACAAATAGAAAAGTGTACTAAATTACATAATAGTAAACATTGGTAATATGGTAAGCATGTTAAACAATGATAAACATGGTAAACACAGGCAAAAGGTTGCCAAGGAGTTGGCCCAAGAAATCTGAAAAGTGGACTCACTGAGTCCACCGGTCAACCGGTGTGAGCTCACCGGCTAGCCGGAGGACCCAAGCAGTAGACTTTCCCACTGCCTGGTGCCACCGGCCGGCCGCTGGCTCACCACCGGCTGACCGGTGGACCAGACAGCCTTCCTGTCTGGTCCACCGGCCGGCCGCTGGCTCACCACCGGCCGGCCGGTGGACCAGACAGAGCCTTCCTGTCTGGACCACCGGCCGGCCGCTGGATCACCACCGGCCGGCCGCTGGATCACCACCGGCCGGCCGCTGGATCACCACCGGCCGGCCGCTGGATCACCACTGGCTGGCCGGTGGACCAGACAGGGAGCCTTCCTCTGTCTGGACCACCGGCCGGCCGCTGGCTCATCACCGGCCGGCCGCGGGTGATCCAGACAGAGAGGAAGGCTCTCTGTCTGGTCCACCGTCCGGCCGGGGGTGATCCAGCGGCCGGCCGGTGGTCCAGACAGAGCCTTCCTGTCTGGACCACCGGCCGGCCGCTGGCTCATCACCGGCCGGTCGGTGGACCAGACAGAGCTTTGCTCTGGACCACCGGCCAACCGGTGATCGACCACCGGCCAGCCGGTGCGCCCAGGACTTCTCCTCTTTACGGTTTTTATTGTTTTATCATTTTGGTTTGAAACATGTTTTAATAAGTAAAAAATTTACAATATCTAACATTATATGAAAAAACTAAATGTAAACAAGAAATAAACTTGTGTTACCTGTAATTTTAGGAATGTACAGTTGGATTGTTTTCCCAAATTCCTTCGTCGTGATCGTTCCTTATGGCACAAACCATGTCTTCAACATACTCATCATTATGTTCTGTTAATCTTTCCATGGAAGTAGGGATCTCACATAAATCAGCATCTTCATCAAATTCATCCTCACCAACATATTGTTTTTTCCCTTGTAAAACAACAGCCCACTGCATATCTGATTGATCTACTACATAGAAAATTCGTTTGACATGTGTTGCCATTATAAAAGAATCAGCTGTGTCTTCCAATCTATTCAGATTAACAACTGTCATTCCAAATTCATCGTGTCTGACACTGTTGTTACCGATAAACCATTTACAGTTAAAAACAGGAACTTTAATTTTAAAGTAATCAGCCTCCCATATGTCTTCAATCACTCCATAATATGCACTTGATGCCGAAATTGGGTTTCTGTCCTTAGCACTCGAAAAATGCATTGCTTCTGCAAACACCAATACACCACTATTCTGAACTGCACTTCTGTTGTCCTGAGATTTCGTATGACATGTATAGCCATTAATGTCATAAGCGGACCATGTTATCACATTTAAAGATGGACCACCCACTATCCATTTTAATGTCTCTGATACATCTGATCTACCAAGCAAGGTATTTTTAAACCATGGCAAAAAAGTTTTGTTGTGCTCATTCAAAATCCACATTTCTTTCTTCTTTGGATGAAATTGTTTCAACTCATTAATATGCAATGTGATATACGGTTGAACATCAGCTATGTTATTCAAGATGTATGATTCTAACTTCTTCATATGTTCAGCTGACAGTGATTTGACTTTCAAGCCACGAATCCCCTTTCCCTCATTATTAACCCGTTCATGGCGAGATGGAGGCAAACCTATGTGTTGCGCCGTAGCCAAGTAGCTCGTACAAAACTCTGCTACCTCCTCAGAAATATACTTTTCAATAATGGAGGCTTCAGGTCGATATGGATTTTTAACATATCCCTTTAATATTTTCATATACCTTTCAAAAGGATACATCCAACGAAGATATACAGGTCCACAAAGCCTTATTTCTCGAACCAGATGAATCATTAAATGCACCATCATATCAAAAAAAGTTGGAGGAAAATACATTTCCAAATGACAAAGTATAAAAATAGAATCCTTTTCCAAAATGTTCAAAGCATTCACATCAATCGCCTTGTTACAAATTGAATTGAAAAAATAACACAACCTCATTATTGTCTTTCTGACACGGATGGGAAATATTCCACGCAGTGCAACTGGTAGAATTTGTTGCATCATGACGTGACAATCATGTGATTTCATACCTATCAACTTCAAGTCTTTCAATGAGACAAAATTTTTTACATTTGAAGAATAACCTTGAGGCACTTTGATATCATGAAGACACTGACAGAAGCTACTTTTCTCCCTCTTCGATAATGTATGACAAGCCGGGGGAAGAAATGTTCGTCTTCCTTTAGGAGTGGGAGATAACTCCAAACGTATTCCCATTGATAGTAGGTCTAACCTTGCATTCAACCCATCTTTTGTCTTTCCTTTAATATCTAGCAATGTTCCGATCAAAGAATCACAGATATTCTTCTCCACATGCATGACATCAATATTATGTTTGACTTCATGATACCTCCAATATGGTAGCTCAAAAAATATTGACCTTTTCTTCCAAATATGTCTATCATTACCAGATTTCTGTGTCTTTCCCAATGTCACATCAAGATTTTTCACCCTCTCAAAATACAATTCCGGGGATAATGGTTTTGGAGCAGTATCAAATTCTTGTGAGCCATTGAATGCCTTTTTTAGTCTTCTATAAGGGTGATCCATAGGTAAAAACTTTCGATGACCCATGTACACTGTTTTCCTCCCATGATGCAATTGACAATATGATGTCTGTTGTTCGCAAATTGGACATGCTTTATGCCCTTTAACACTGTATCCAGACAAATTTCCATATGCTGGGAAGTCATTTATAGTGAATAGAAGCACTACATGCAGTTGAAAATATTCCATTTTATAAGAATCATACACCCTAATACCATCAGCCCATAACAGTTTCAAATCATCAATCAGTGGTGACAAGTATACATCAATATCATTGCCGGGTTGCTTTGGACCAGAGATCATGATACTCAACATGACATATTTGTGCTTCATACAAACTTCAGGAGAGAGGTTGTAAATTACCAATAAAACAGGCCATGAACTATGTGTGCTACTGAGGGTTCGGTATGGATTCATTCCATCTGTGCACAAGCCTAGTCTCAGATTTCTAATTTCATTTCCAAATGTAGGGTACTGGGCATCAATTTTCTTCCATTGTGGACAATCAGCTGGATGACGTATTTTTCCATCACATACCCGCTCATCAGCATGCCATATTAACCTTTTTGCATCATGTGAATTAGCAAATAAACGTTTGAAACGAGGAATTATAGAAAGATACCAAAATACCTTTGAAGGGAGCTTTGTAATCTCTACATCAGCTTGTGATTTTTCTTTCACCTTATACCGTGATGTCCCACATTTAGGACACTCTTTCAGAAATTCATATTCCTTCCTATATATAATGTAGTCATTCGGACAAGCATGTATTTTCCTGTATCCCAATCCCATCGGGCATAATATTTTTTTGGCCTTATAATGTGAATCTGGAAGATCGTTATCTTTTGGAAGAATGTATTTCATCAATTGTAGCAGCTCTGTAAAACTTCTGTCACTCCATCCATGTTTCGCCTTCAGGTTAATCAATCTTAACACCGCCGACAAAACCGTAAAATCTGTACAACCAGGATATAATGGTTTTTCGGCATCACCATATAGACGTGCAACTGTCGGTTCTATCTCAATTTGTTCTGCTACAATATCGCGAATCATTTCTTCAATTCCATAGGAGTTACCATCTTGCGATTCATTATCATCAGTGACATTCTATCCAGTTTCGCCATGCCAAATCCAAGGGTTGTAACTCGGATTGAAACCATGACAAATCAGATGATCTTTTATCTCTCTACTTTTCAACTTCTTCATATTCAGACATTTCAGGCATGGACAGAAAAAAATGTCACTACTTGGAACATTTCGTTTAGCGAATTCCAAAAAGGCATCAACACCTTCCTCATATTCATTGCTCATTCGATGTGCCGTAATCCAACTTCGACTCATTATTACCTATAACAAATAGCAAATATATATATATTTTTTAGATAAGAAAAATATATGTTTATATGAAAAAAATCATAATTAGAATGTAAAAAATTTTGAAATATAAATCAAATCGATGTGTAAACCCCCCTAGACACCCCCCGACCCCTCTGGACAGCCCCCCACCCCTCCTGGACACAACCCCCCACCCCCGACCTGCTTGGACACCCCCCTGGACACCCCCCAACCCTCTGGACAGCCCCCCACCCCTCCTAAACACCACCCCCACCCCCTACCCCCTTGGACACCCCCCTGGACACCCCCAACACCCACCCACACCCTTGGACAGCCCCCCACACCCACCCACCCCCTTGTAAACCCCCCTGGACACCCCCCGACCCCTCTGGACAGCCCCCACCCCTCCTGGACACCACCCCCACCCCCTACCCCCTTGGACACCCCCCTGGACATCCCCCAACCCTCTGGGCAGCCCCCCACCCACCCGGACAACCCCAAATACCCTCTGGAGAGGCCGCCACCCACTTGGACAGCCCCCAACACCCATCAACCCCCTTGGGCAGCCCCCCACACCCATCCACCCCCTTGGACACCCCCCTGGACACCCCACCGACCCCTCTGGACAGGCCGCCACCCCCTTGGACATCCCCCCACACCCACCCATCCCCTTGGACACCACCCTGGACACCCCCCGACCCCTCTGGACAGCCCCCGACCCCTCTATAAAGAACCCCCACCCCTCCTGGACACAACCCCCCACCCCCGACCTGCTTGGACACCCCCCTGGACACCCCCAACCCTCTGGACAACCCCCCACCCCTCCTAAACACCACCACCCACCCCCTACCCCCTTGGACACCCCCTGGACACCCCCCAACACCCACCCACACCCTTGGACAGCCCCCCACACCCACCCACCCCCTTGTAAACCCCCCTGGACACCCCCCGACCCCTCTGGACAGCCCCCCGCCCCTCCTGGACACCACCCCCACCCCCTACCCCCTTGGACACCCCCATGGAAATCCCCCAACCCTCTGGACAGCCCCCCCACCCACCCGGACAACCCCAAATACCCTCTGGAGAGGCCGCCACCCACTTGGACAGCCCCCCACACCCAGCCACCCCCCTTGGACACCCCCCTGGACACCCCACCGACCCCTCTGGACAGGCCACCACCCCCTTGGACAGCCCCCCACACCCACCCATCCCCTTGGACACCACCCTGGACACCCCCCGACCCCTCTGGACAGCCCCCGACCCCTCTAGAAAGCACCCCCACCCCTCCTGGACACAACCCCCCACCCCGACCTGCTTGGACACCCCCCTGGACACCCCCCAACCCTCTGGACAGCCCCCCCACCCCTCCTAAACACCACCCCCACCCCCTACCCCCTTGGATACCCCCCTGGACACCCCCCAACACCCACCCACACCCTTGGACAGCCCCCACACCCACCCACCCCCTTGTAAACCCCCCTGGACACCCCCTGACCCCAAATCCATGCACCTATGCCATGGTTGTGTGTGAATAAAGTAGTAACAACTGTAAAAGGGAAACCCATCCAAATGGACATGCCCCAACCCTCTCGGGGATTTATAGAAAACGATGAAAAATTAGTGAAATCATAAAATTACTCAATATTGCAAGTCGATGAAATAGATCCAGGGATGATAAATAAGATTATGGTGCCAAAACGAGTTAAAAGGGTTCGCAATCGAAGAATCTTAGCTAGTTTCAACAAAAAAGTCACAACACATTTATATATACTATCCGCGAAAAAAAACGAACGAGTGGGAGGATTACCTGAGTGCTGCGAGTTTAGATGATTGATCCGAGGAGATTAAATATGAGAAATGATGATCGCAAAACGAATCTAAACCAACGAAATGGACGAGCCGATTCGGGTTTACGCGCGAGAGAGACGAGTCGCGACTGTCGAAGGTAAACTCGCGAATGACAATCCACGGGTCTGGGTAAATTTTTAAATGATTTATCACGTCGGTTATTCAATAACCGACGTGATAATGTTTTTAAAAACCTTTATAATGTCGGTTATTGAAATAACCGACGTAAAAACCTTCCTCCGATTCCTTTTTGACGTCGGTTATTTTATAACCGACGTTATAAAGGGCTCAAAATCCGCGTTTTTTACGTCGGTTATTCCATAACCGATGTCAAAAACATCTGCGGATTCTTTTTTTACGTCGGTTATAAAATAACCGACGTAACAAGGCCTCCGAAAACTGCGTTTTTACGTCGGTTATAAAAAGAACCGACGTAAAAAACGAAGCCGCGCGATTAATAATGTCAGTTATTTTTATAACCAACGTTAAAGGTGTACCGAACACAGGTTGTTACATCGGTTATTAAATAACCGACGTAAAAAACCTCGTTTTACATATTATGACGTCGGTTTTATATAACCGACGTAAAAAATGGTGACGTAAAAAACGTTTTCTGCACTAGTGTCGGTTTTCTCAGTTTGTGCTAGAACATAGTCAAATGCTATTTGCATTTTTCTCCCCAATTCATCCTGAGTATTGCTAATCCTATCCACCCGTGCATTTAGATCTGTATAATCCACTTTGGGTTCTTGATGTTTCACCTGCGAGTATCCATCCCATGCATAATAATTTGAATTTGAATACATTATGAAAAAGTAATTTTTTTTTATTTTTTTTTAAAATAATGAAAACTATATAAAATTTGAAAATAGAAAATTTAAAGTAAACAACCAATTAGATCCTTATCAACAATGCCAGTTTTAATGCACGCCTGTCGTACGGTGTGGAAAAATGAATTTACATTCCTAGTGCAGCACACTGGCTGACCATGGTCATCTCACTTGAGGAGCTTTCTTAGTTGTTCACTCACTTAATCAACTTCACCTAAACTACTTCCTTTTGGTTATTTTTATTTAATCTGAGAATGTAATGCAATAAAATTAAAATAATAGATAAAACTAACATGTAATGAAAAAATGAAATTAATGAAGAAAGAATTTGGTCCTAGGGTTGGATAACACGAGTTCATTCATTATTTATTTATTGTTCTAAATTCAATTTGATAATTCATATATTGAAAAATTATTAATGAATTGATTTCCCTTGATTTATTTAGTGTGTGATTTTAGTATGCATCTGGCACACCAAACCACACCTCCTCTAATAGTTAATAGGATAACACCTCAACCGAGAATGTTATTCCTAAAGGAATCGGCTCCACTTTATGCTGTTTCATCCCTTATGGAAACCCTAACTCCACCGTATGATGGGTTTACCTAAGAGAAGGTAGGTATAATTAACTAATCAAGGAAAAGAAATATATTTGGGAATAGTGTTGTGGTGGATGACCGCCGCACCCGTGCAATATTCCCGCCTCCACCACCAATAAATATAAAACATTTTGAATTTAAAGTGAAATAATGACGATCACCATGAAACCAACCCCAAAGACAAGCCTCAGGTTAGCCCATCATTATTGTGGATAATAGATCATGGTGGATAGGATAAGAAGAAAAAATAAGAATTAGATTAGGGTTGGAAGTGAAAGGGAGATGGATGAAGAGGGAAACACTTGAATTAAAACTATGAAAATGCATTACATTAGAAAAGAAAACTAAAAATAAAAAGAGAAGAAAAAAAATTCTTATGTTAGAAACATGTCCCTAGACCTCCACTCCAATGTTGGTATCGAACTCTCCCTCAGCATGGGTGAACTCCTTTTCATATAGGCCAATGGGTTTCCATCCTCTGGTTTTCAAATTTAAGATCTTCAAAATCTCCCTTTAGGATTTGCTACAGATTCTCTCCAACGAAGGTTTGACCATGTTCAGATAACGTAATGGCCGAATTAGGCACTGATGTCTTCTATAAAGTTCTACTAAAATAGGTTTTAAGTTTCCTCCAAAAATATCAGATTTATCCTCCAGGGGAATTATGAGACATGGATAATTAATGCTGAGCATTTAATCTAGAGGAAGGTTTCCTTTTTTATGCCCTAACATGTCAGCATCCAATGGCCACCTTAATTTGGTCCAATCTTCATTAACATCAATATCCAAACTCTCTATTTAATTTTCGTCCCATTACCATTGGAATCACATAAATTGTATGTATTTTGACCGATTTATGATCAATTTATTGAGGTGGGGTCCACGCAGTCTTCCAAAATAATTTTCCACCTTGATTGAATTTTTTTTACCCATGTATGGTTGCATTAAATCCTGTTTCAAAAACACAAAATTAAGACAATATATATATGAACCGAATAAAAAAGGAATCACATAAATTGGATTTATATTTTAAGAGATATTCATGAATTACCAAAGTGATTATAATCTGTCAATATTTCCAAATTATGCATTTTTCCAATTTTAGCCCAAAACACATCATAAAACCAAAATTGATGTAAATAACTCAACTTGTTCAATTTTTATGGATTAAATCATTGAATTAAATATATAAATATTATGAAAATATTATCTCTATCATAGGACCATACCCCTTTGCCTTGTCTCAACTCCTTCCTCTTGATTTTTATCATCCTCTACAATTGTATCGCTGCATATATCATCATCTTACTTAAATGTTTAGAGTAGAGAATCTCTTTGATTCTCTTCTTTAGATATCCTCACTGAGTATCAGGTCCCATACATCCTTCATAACCATCTTGGTATTCCATGAAGAACTGCTCACAACTGTTATAGTCGCTTATCAACTAACTAGTAATGAAGATAGTAAAACCAATGCACATACTTCATCATCAAGAAAATTAACACCGTTACAAGTTGACTTATGATGGTATTGAATTTTTTGATGTGATCTGTGAAAATTCCCCCTTCAACCATTTTTAATTTGAACAATTTTTGCATCAAGTGCACTTTGTTTTCTACAGAAGGATTCTCGTACATATTCGAGAGAGCTTGCATCAGTCCAGTCATCATCTTCTCTACTCTGATGTTGAATGCCATGTTTTTATCCATTGTAAGGTGCACAACACCCATAACCTGTCGATTTAGTAGCTCCCACTATGAATACTCCATTTCATTGGATTTTAACCTAGAATAAGAAAATAATTTTTCTTCTGGTAAAGATAGTCTTCGATCTGCATCCACTAGTAACCGAATTCCGTTCCATCTAAGCGGTCAATCTTTACATGCCTTCTTCTATAACCATCATTCAATTTGAGAAATCTGAACTCAACCACTAATAATAATTTTTTTAGAAATTCTAGGAGAAAAGAAGAGAAAAAATTATTTTCATAAGAGTAAAAGGAAAAAAACAAAAGAAGAAGAACATAGGACACCAAGATTTACATGGTTCATGAAAATGATCTCTATGTGCATGGAGAGGCAGAATTTCACTATAGTGGGGAGCACAAATTACAGGGAGTTTTTAGAGTTCTCACACATAGAATGTCTCTCCCTAAATGGGCTAATAAACAGGACAAAGTACTATTTCACCAACCACACAAAAAGTCTGTTGTGCTACAGTGAATTTTGGTCAGAAGTTTTCATCACTACAGTGTTGTGGTCACTCAAGTCTAAAGTGTTATAGTGGCCGGAAGCTGGAAATACATGGAGCTATAGTACTTGTGTCTTCAATGTCCAACCTTCTACAATAGTTGTGCCAAAATCTGCACTGCTACAGTGTCCTATTGGTGTTGAATGGTTAGCTCTGCTACAGTTGGACATATATTCTATAGTAACCCAAAAATTTGGATTAGGGCCTATGCCCCCTAAAGCATAAGAAAATTTCCCACTGCAACACCCAAAAATCACACCGCAAAGTTGCGGCTTGGTGCGTAGTATGGACCTAAACAATTTGGCCCAAAAATCAGCTAGAATGGATCGAGCCACACCAATCCAACAATCTCCCACTTGAAGCCTAATATACTATGCTGACCTACTTCGATGCCACTAACTAAGACATCTAACTTAATTTGAGATCTTTCTCTTCTTAACTCACCACTGGCATTATTTTCATTCACAACTTCCATTTCAAGCTGAAGATTCATAAAAAATACTAGTTGTTTTCTTTTTGTCCCCCCATTGTGTCCTCCCTTACTTTTCCTCTCATCCTTCATTCAACAGTGAAGACCAAAAGAGGCACCAAAGTGCCTCAAATTTTGAATTACCATCGGCTTTATCAACATCTCTATCAGATTGTTAGTTCCACAAATGTTCTGCATTGTTAGAAACTCATCCTTTATCAAACCTCTGATTAAATGATACTTCCACTGAATGTTCTTCGTCCAGGTATGAAACACTGGGTTCTTTGCAAGATACATAACACATTGATTGTAATAGTACAATACATTCCCTTCCTACTTTCTTATCAACTCACCCAAGAAGTTTTTCATTCAAACCATCTCCTTCCCATTATCAGTTACAAAAATGTATTCTGCCTCTGTGGTGGATAAAGTCACCACCATCTGCAATTGTGATATCCAACTTACTGTAGTCCCTGTATAGGTAAATACATAACCTATGGTACTTCTACTATCGACGTCACATCCAAGACCAGAATACACATACCCCTGCAATGAATTTTATTTCACAAAGAACATAGATACCTCTTTTATGCCCTTCAAATACCTCAGTATTCACTTCACTGCTTCCTAATGTTTCCTTCTAGGGTTAGCCATGTACTTGCTCACAAATCCCACAATATGAAAAATGTTAGGTCAAGTGCAAACCATAACATACATCAGTCTTCCGACAGTTTATGCATATGGAACCTCTTACACGTATTCAACCTATTTTTCCATCTTTAGTGATTAATCCTTTGATAGTTTGAAATAGAACGCTAGAGGAATAGAGACTATCATTTCTTCCAACATACTGAATATTTTCAGAATCTTCCTATTATAGTCAGCATGTGATAACATCAAGGTTCGTCCTATGAGTTCTCTTTTGATCTTCATCCCCAAAATTTTTCTAATTTTTCTAAGATCCTTCATCTCAAACTCCTCATCCAACTACTCTTTTAGCTCATTAATCCTCTGAATACATGATCATGCAATGATCATGTCATCCACATACAAAATAAATATAATATATTCATCACCAAAAGACTTGATTTAGTAACATTGATCCATGAAACATAATTTGTATTCATTTTTAGTCATGAATGCATCAAAATTTTTTCCCACAGCCTGGGTGTTTGCTTCAGCCCATACAAGCTCTTCTAGAGTTTGCACACTGAGTCTTCCTTCCTAGACTCAATATATTCCTCTGGCTGCAACATGTAGATGTTCTCCAGATCTATATGAAGGAAATTAGTCTTGACATAAATTTTCTCATTATGAAATTCTTCTGACGCCACAATGATGAGAATCACTCGAATGGGGATAATCTTCACTTAAGGTGAGAAAATTTCAGTGAAATCCACTCCTTCCTACTATTGAAAACCTTTCTCCACCAATATTTTTTATACCTAATATTTCAATCATTTTATTCCTTGACTCGATATACAAACCTTTTCTACAATTCTTTCCTTCCTCTTGGTAAAAATGTCAACTCCCAAATGTTATTATCATGCAATGAGGAAATCTCCCCCTTCATAGACAGCTCCCACTTACTCAAATCTTCCTACTGTATTTCCTCTTAAAAAAATTATGTTTTCCACTATAAATAAATAACAGATAATGTAAAGATGGTGAATACCTTTGAACGGGTCTTATCACCCTTGTTGATCTCCTCAACTCCACTAGAGTACTAGGTTCCACCGATTCTGATGTCTCATGCTTAGGTACACCTTCAAGCTCTACATGCTCTTTGCACTCTGATTCTTTCTTCTCATTTTCATCTCCAGCTGCATGTCAATCCTTATACAAGACACTTTCATTGAATATCATATTTTTTCTCCTGATAACCATCTTGTTGAGACCATCCCAAAAGAGATAACCAAACTCATTAACAACATATTCAATGAAGAAACACGATTTGTAATTAGCATAAAACTTGTACCTTGCATTATAATCAACATAAACATATTACAAACTTCCAAACAATCGTAAATGTGAGAGTTTTACCTTATTATCAGACCAGAGATCCTCAGGTAGACATTCTTCCATTGGTATAGATGGATTTCTATTAATGAGGTATATTGTCATGTTCACCGCATCACCCCAAAAAGTCTGGGGTAACCTCGAGTGCAACATCATGATCTAGGAATGTTCATTCAATGTCTTATTTATCCTTTAAGCTACACAATTATAATATGTTATTCCTAGGATAGTGTTCTCCCAATGAATTCTATTATTGGAACAGAATTCTCTGAACTACTGAATGTCATACTCTCTACCATTGTCAGACCTCAAGCATTTCATTTTTGATTATGACTCATTCTCCACCATGGCCTTCCACTTTTGAAACATCTTAAACCCATAATATTTTCTTTTAAAAAATTAAACTCATACCTTGTTGAGTCATCAAATAATGTCACATAATATTGTGACCATCGAAGGGAAAATACTAGTGTAGGCCCCCAAACATTAGTGTGCGTCAGGTCCAGCTTCCCAACCTTCGATGTTCTGCCTCCTTTTTCCAAATGTATATTCTTCTTCTTTCTGAAGATACAATTTTCACATAAGACAACTTCCAATGACTTCAACTCTGGTATAAACCCTTTTATTTCTAGCACATTAATCCCCTTATTGCTGATGTGGCCTAGCCTATAGTGCCACAATTATGAATCCCTGAAAGCATTTACCGATGCAATCATGTTCATGAAAGTCTATTTCAGGTTGTACAAGATACCAGTCTTCACTCCCTAAGCTATGACCATAGCTCCTTTGGTAATATTTTGGACACCACCAGTAAACATGGTACTAAATCCTACATCATTAAGTTGTCCAACAGAAATAAGATTTCTTCTTAAACTATTGGTATACCTCAAAATTTCTAGAACCAGAAAACTTCCACTATTTATATTGATCCATGAATCTACTTTCCCATTCATCATCAGCAAGATGAACCTTTCCAAAATTTCTAAAAACAAAATTTTTTAGAAATCATTTCCTCATTTTTCTTTTCAATCTCTCTTGACATTCAATTTCTTTCCGCAAGTCCAGTAGGTAGGACCATCCCCCTTTGCCTTTTATATGCACTTTCCTCTTGACCTTGATCGTCCTCTATGATTGTCTAGCTGCACATATATTTATCTTCCTTCAATGTTCAGAGAAAATAATCTACCTGATTATCTTCTTTGGACATACTCACTGAGGATTAGGTGCCGTAAATCCTTCACAACTAGCTTGGTATTCCATAAATAACTACTCACAGCTTTTACAGTCACTTCCCAATTGTCAGGTAAAGAAGATAGTAAAACCAATGCATATACCTCATAATAAATTTCAATTTCCACTGATGTTAGATGACTTTTGATGGTGTTGAATTCATTTATGTGTTCTGTCACAATTCTCTATTCAACCATTTTCAAGTTGAACAATCATCGCCTCAAGCGAACCTTGTTTGTTGTAGAAGGCTTATCGTACATATTCGAGATAGTTTTCAACAGTTCAATCATCTTCTTCTCCATTCTGATGTTGAATGCCATGTTTTTTTCCAACTTAAAGTGCACAACACCCATAACCTGTCAATCCAGTAGGTCCCACTCTAACTGCTCTATGTTCATTGGATTTAAACCTAGAAACAACAAATGTATTTTCTTATGGTAAATATAGTATTAAATTTACATTCTCCAATAGCTGAATTCAGTTCCATCGAAGTGGTCAATATTCACATGCCTTCTTCCATAGCCATCGTTTAATTCGAGAAATATAAATTCAACCTATGAAACAAGTTTTTTTAGAAATTCCTAGAAAAACGAAGTGAAAAAATGATTTACAAAAGAGTAAAAAGGAGAAAAACAAAAGAAGAAGGACACGAGACACAATGATTTATGTGGTTCGGGAAATTGATCTCTATATCCATGGAGAGGAAAAATTACACTATAGTGAGGATCACAAATTACCAAGAGTTTTTCAGATTTCTCACACATAGAAACCCTAGCCCAAAAGGGGATAATATAGAAGAATAATTAATATTCCACCAACCACACAGAAAGTTTGTTGTGTTATAATGAATGGAGGTTGGAAGTTTGAATTGATATAGTGTCGTGGTCACCCAAGTCTAAAGTGATATAGTGGCGAGTGGCTGGATGTCCACGGAGCTACAATACTGGTGTCTCCAAAGTTCGACCTACTATAGTTGTCATGCCAATGTATGCACTGCTATATCGTCCTACTGGCATTGGATGGTAAGCTCTGCTACAGTCTTACTTGGATTCTGATCCACTACATTGACCTACTTCAATTCCATGGACTAAGAAAGCGTACTTAATCTGAGCTATTTTTCTTCTTCACTCAATAATGGCATGATTTTCAATCATAACTTCAATTTCAAGCTGACGATTCATAAAAAAAACATTTTTTTTCCTTTTGTGCTCCCACTGTATCCTCCCTTATTTTTCCTCTCATCTTCCATTCATCGGTATAGATTAACAGAGGCACAACAATGCCTCAACATCTCAATTACCATCGTCTTCATCAATATTTATGCCAGATTGTTGGTTACACAAATGTTCTGTAATGTCTGCAACTCATCATGAATCAAACCACCAATGAAATGATAATTCAACTGAATGTGATTCGTCTGGGCATGCAACATCATATTCTTTGTAATATGTATAACACTCTCACTATCACAGTGCAATACATTATCCCCTTGCTTTCTTCCAAACTCATCCAATAAGTTTTTCAGCCAAACCATATTCTTACCTGCTTCTGTTATAGCAATGTATTCCAGCTCTGTGGTGGATAATGCAACATCCTTATGAAATTATGATATCCAACTTACTGAAGTTCCTCTATAGGTAAATACATAATCTACGGTAATCCTCCTGTTGTCGACGTCACCTCCAAGGCCAGAATCCACATACCCCTCTAATGAATTTTCCTTCTCATAATAGAGAGATACCTGTTTTCTTCCCTTCAAATACCACAGTATCTACTTCAGAGCTTCCCAATGTTTCCTTTCAGGGTTAGCCATGTACATGCTCACAACTCCCACCTCATGAGAAATTTCTAGTCGAGTGCAGACCATGACATACATCAGGCTTCCAAAAACTGATGCATATGGAACCTGTGCCATGTATTCTACTTCTTCTACTATCTTCGGGGATTGACACTTTGATAGTTTGAAATGGACCTCTAGGGGAATAGAGACTGAATTTTTTTCCATCATACTATAAATTTTCAGAACCTTCCCAACATAGTCAACCTGTGAAAACATCAAAGTTCATTCTACGTGGTCTCTTTTGATCTTCATCCACAAACGTTTGTCATTTTATCCAAGATCTTTCATCTCTAACTCCTCATACAACTGCTCTTTTATCTCATTAATCCTCAGCATACATGATCCCATAATGATCATGTCATCCAGATACAAAAGAAATATAATATATTCATCATCAAAAGACATGATGTAGAAATATTTATCTATAGAAAATTGTTTGTATTCATTTTTAGTCATGAATGCATCAAATGTTTTGTTCCACTGCCTGGGTGTCTGCTTCATCCCATAGAAGCTCGTCTGGAGTTTGCAAACCAAGTCTTCCTTCCCAGACTCAATATATCCCTATGGCTGCTTCATGTAGATTTCATCCATATCTCCATGAAGGAAAGTATTATTGACATCAAGTTTCTCTAGATGCAAGTCTTCTGATTCCACAATGATGAGAATCACCTGGATGGTGGTAAACTTCACTAAAGGTGAGAAAATTCCAATGAAATCCACTCCTCTTATTGAAACCATCCCCATAAGACTTGTTTTATACCTCCTCTTTCCATCATGTTCTTCCTTGACCCGGTATACCCACTTGTTCTATAATGATTTTTTCATCTAGGTAGACATGTCAACTCCCAAATGTTTTTATCATGTAATGAAGAAATCTTCTCCTTCATAGCCAACTCCCAGTTTCTCGAATCTTTCAACAGTATTGCCTCTTAAAAACATTATGGTTATCCACCATCAGTCAATAATAGATAATGTAAAGATGGTGAATAATTCTAAATTGTCCTTCTCACCCTTTTCAATCTCCTCAAATTCACTGGAGTATAGGTTCTAACGGTTCTGATGCCTCATGCTCAGGTACACCTTTAACCTCCACTTGCTCTTTGCACTCCGATTCTTAGTTCTCATTTTCATATCTAGCTGCATGGTGATCCTTGTACAAGAAAATCTCATTGAATATAACATTCTGTATCCTAATGACCATCTTGTTGATATCATCTCAAAAGTGATAACCAAACTCATTAGCACCATAGCCAATTAAAAAGCACGATTTGGATTTTGCATCAATCTTGTCCCTTGAATTAGCATCAATATGAACATATACCAAACTGCCAAAGACTCATAAATGTGAGATTCATAACTTCTTACTAGACCAGATATCCCCAGTTATACATTCTTACATTGGTATAAAAGGACTCCTGGGATATGTTTTCATGTTTACTACATCACCCCAAAAAGTATTGGGTAACCCCGAGTTTACCCTCATGCTCTTGGAATGTTCATTCAATGTCTTATTTACATTTCAGTTATACCATTTTGTCATGGTGTTTCAGGGATAGTCTTCTCCCACCAAATTCCATTATTGGAACAGAATTCTCTGAAATTCAAACTGTCATACTCTCCATTGTTGTCGGGCCTCAAGCATTTCATCTTTGATTCTGACTCATTCTCCACCATGGTCTTCCACTTTTGAAACATCTTAAACACATCACATTTTCTTTTCAGAATATAAAATCAAATCTTCCTCATTGATTAGTTGATGTATGCCATATAATATTGTTATTATGTAAGTAATATTACTGGTACAGGCCCCTAAAAATTAGTGTGCGCAAGGTCCAACTTCCCAATATTTAGTGTCATTCCTCCTTTTGCAAAAGGCACATTCTTCTGCTTTCCAAAGATACAATTTTCACATATTCCAACATTTACTAACTTTAGCTCTGGTAGCAAAACTTTTGTTTCTAGCACATTCATCTCCTTATCACTCATGTGGCCTTGCATGTAGTGCCACAATTGTGAATCCCCGACAATATTTATTGATTCTATCATGTCCATGCAATCCTCTGGCATGTTGTATAGGATACTAGTCTTTACTCCCAGTGCTATGACCATAGCTCCTTTGGTAATCTTTTAGACACCACTAGTAAACATGGTACTGAAGCCTACATCATCGAGTTGTAAAACATAAATAAGATTTCTTTTTTAAACCAGAGATATACCTCACATTTTACATAACCAAAAAACCCCCATTTTTGGTCTTGATATGTGCATCTACATTCTTGTTCATCATCAACAAGATGTACCATGCAAAAATTTCCAAAAAAAAAATTGTTCTGGAATCATTTCTCCGATGTGAAATGGAAATATTACCTTGATTCTAAAATCCAAGACTTAATAGTTCTATAAATTCTTAATAGTAGCTTATCATCAGTTCCTTTAGCTGCCATGTTTTCTCCATTGGTTTCTGGTCCCTTCCATTTTTCTCTGCACTCTTTCTCGACTTGTACTTTCATTCCACAAATCTAGCAGGTAGAACCACCCCCCTTTGACTTTGCTCTGTTCTTTTCTATTGAATTTTATAATCCTCTATGATTGTCTCATTTTACATATCTTTCTATTCCATCAACGTTCAGAGTAGAGAATCTGCCTCATTCTCTTCTTCAGATATCCTCACTAAGGACCAGGTTCCACACATCCTTCAGAACTAGCTTGGTATTCCATGAATAACTTCTCACACATGTTAAATTTTTTCCCAACTGTCGAGTAATGAAAACAGTAAAATCAATTCACATACCTCATCATTAATCACAATTTCCACCAATTTCAACTGACTTATGAAGGTTTTGAATTCGTTGATGTGATCTGCGACAATTCTCTCTTCAACCATTTACAAGTTGAACAATCGTCACATCAAGTGAAATTTGTAGGTTGTAGAAGGATTATCATACATATTCAAGAGAGCTTACATCAATCCAATCATCATTTTATCCACTATGATGTTGAATGAAACGTTTTTAGCCAATGTAAGGCACACAACACCTACAGCCTACCGATCCAGCAACTCACACTCTGATTGCTCCACGTTTATTTGCTTTAATCCCAGAAGCAACAAATAAATTTTCTTTTGGTAAAGATAGTCTTCGATATGCATCCTCTAGTAGCTGAATTCAATTCCATAAAAGCAGTCAATATTCACATGCCTTCTTCTATAACCATCGTTCAATTTGAGAAATCTAAACTCAACCTCTGATACCAGTTTTTGAGGAATATTTGGGATAAATGAAGTGAAAAAACGATTAAAAGAAGAGTAAAAGGAAAAAACAAAGATGAATAAGAACACCGGACACAAAGATTTATGTGGTTCAGGTAAATGATCTTTACATCCACAAGGAGGAAAACTTTCACTATAGTGAGGATCACAAATTACCAAGATATTTTTAGAGTTATGTCACATAGAAACCCTAGCCCAAAACGGGCTAATAAAGAGGAATAAGTACTATGACACAAACCACATAGAAAGTCCATTGTGATATAGTGAATGGCAGTTGAATTCTTCATTGCTATAGTGTCGCAGTCACCCATGTCTAAAGTGCTGCAGTGGACAACAGATGGAAGTCCATAGTGCTATAGTATCATTGTCTCCAATGTTCGACATGCTAAAGTAGTCATGCCAAAGTTCTAACTGATAAAATTACCTGTCAGTTTTGGCTGGTCAACCCTACTACAATCAGATGGATATGCTATAATAACCCAAAAATTTGGACTAGGGCCTATAGCCCCCGAGGCACAAGAACATGGCCCCCCTTCAACTCCCAACAAGCTCACCATAGATTTGCAACTTCGAAGTAGTATGGGACAGAAGCATTTGGACCAAAAATCATCCATAATAGATCAGGGCACAACAATCCAACAATCTCTTATTTGGATCTTGATCCGCTATGCTGAACTACTTCGATGACACTAACTAAGACAAATTACTTAATCTGATCTATTTCTCTTTTTCACTCACTAATGACATGATTTTCATTCACAACTTCAATTTAAAGATAATGATTCATAAAAAATACTAGGTTTTTTCCTTTTGTGCTCCCATTGTATGCTACCTTATTTTCCCTCTCATCCTCTGCTCATCAGTGGAGACCAAAAGAGTCACAAAAATGAGTCAAATTGTGTATTACCATCAGCTTTGTCAGCATGTCCTCCAAATTGTTGGTTCCATAAATGTTCTGCAATGTCAGAAAATCATCTTGTATCAAACCACTGATGAAATGATACTTCAACTGAATGTGTTTCATTCAGGAATTAAACACTAGGTTTTTTACAAGATTCATAACACTCTAACTGCTGTCACACAACAATACATTCTCCTCTTGCTTTCTTCCTAACTCATCCAAGAATTTTTTCATCCAAACCATCTCTTTCCCTGCTTATGTTACAACAATTTATTCTGGATCTATGGGGGATAAAGCCACCACCTTTTGCAATTATGATATCCATCTTAATACATTTCCTCTACAGGTAAATACAAAACCTCTGTTACTCCTCCTACTATCGACATCACCTCTAAAGACAGAATCCACATACCCCTACAATGAATTTTCTTTCTCAAATCACAAAGAAACTATTTTTCTACCCTTCAAATACC
Organism: Viscum album; assembly: GCA_963277665.1. Classification (NCBI taxonomy): domain Eukaryota; kingdom Viridiplantae; phylum Streptophyta; class Magnoliopsida; order Santalales; family Viscaceae; genus Viscum; species Viscum album. Next base: position 282,692,891 of record OY728125.1, read on the forward strand.
TCATTATCCACTTCAAATCTTCCCAATATTTCCTTCCAAGGTTATCCATGTACCTAATCACAACTCCCACCACATGAGAAATGTTAGGTCAAGTGCATACCATAGCATACATCAGGCTTCCGACATTTGATGCGTATAGAACATTTGTCATGTATTCAACATCTTCTGCCATCTTTAGTGATTACTCCTTTAATAGTTTGAAATGTACCTATAGGGGAATAGAGACCATATTTTCTTCTAAAATACTTAATCTTTTTAGAACCTTCCCAACAAAGTCAGCCTTTGATAACATCAAAGTTCCTTCTGCACAGTCTCTTCAGATCTTCATCCCCAAATTTTTTTCAAATTTTCCATGATCTTTCATCTTGAACACCTCATCCAAATAATCATTTAGCTCATTAATCCTATGCATACCTGATTATACAATGACCATGTCATCCACATACAAAAGCAATATAATACATTCATCACCAAAAGACTCGATGTAGAAACATTGATCCATGTCACATTGTTTGAATACATTTTTAGTCTTGAATGCATCAAAATTTTTATTCCACTACCTGGGGGTCTGCTTTAGTCCATAAAAGCTCTTCTGGAGTTTTCACACCATGACTTCCTTCCTAGAATCAATATATACCTCTGGATGCTGCATTTAGATGTCTTCTAGATCTCCATGAAGAAAACCAGCCTTCAAATCAAGTTACTGAAGATGTAAGTCTTCTAACTCCACAATGATGAGAATCAACTGGATGGTGGTAAGCTTCACTACAGGTGATAAATTTTAGTGAAATACACTCCTCATGTTGAAAACGTTTCACCACCAGCCTTGCTTTGTACCTCTTCTTTCCATTGTGTTCTTCCTTGACTTGGTATACCTACTTGTTCTTCAATGATTTCTTTTCTCTTGGAAGAGATGTAAACTCCAAAATGTTTTTATCATGTAATGAGGAAATATCCTCCTTCATAACCAGCTCCCACTTCCTCAAATATTTCAACTACATTCTCTCTTCAAAACATTGTGGTTCTCCACCACCAGTCAATAAAAGATAATGTAAAGATAATGGATACCTCTGTATGGTCCTTCTCACCCTTTTTTATCTCCTCCACTCTACTGGAGTAGTAGGTTTTTCCAGTTTCGATGTCTCATGCTTAGGTACACCTTCATGCTCTACTTTCTCTTTATACTCTGATTCTTTGTTCTCATTTTCATCTCTAGCTACATAGTGATTCTTTTACATGACACTTTCATTGAATATCACATTCTAGCTCCTGATCACCATCTAGTTGTGATCATCGAAAAAGTGATAACCAAAATCATCAACACCATATCTAATGAAGAAGCAGGGTTTAGACTTAGCATCAAGCTTGTCCCTTGCATTAGTATCAACATGAACATATTCCAAACTTCCAAATACTCCTAAATGTGAGAGTCTTAACTTTTTTCCAGACTAGAGCTCCTTAGGTAGACATTATCCCATTGGTATAGATGGAATCCTATTAATGAGATATGCTATCATGTTCACTTCATCACCCAGAAAAGTCTTTAGTAACCCCGAGTGTTGTCTCATGCTCCTGGAACATTAATTCAGTGTCTTATTTATAATTTTAGCCACACCATTTTGCAGTGGTGTTCATGGGATAGTCTTCTCCCACCAAATTCCATTGTTGGAACATAATTCTTTGAACTATTGACTATCATACTCTCCATCTTTGTCATACCTCAAAAATTTCATCTTGGATTCTGACTCATTCTCCACCACGGTCTTCCATTTTTAAAGCATCTTAAACACATCAAATTTTCTTTTTAGAAGGTAAACTCATACCTTCCTTGTTGAGCCTTAGATGAATGTCACATAATATTGTGACCCTCTAAGAGAAAGTACTGGTGCAAAACCACAAACAACAGTGTGTGTCAGGTCCAGATTCTCAGCCTTCAGTGTTCTGCCTCCTTTTACAAAAGGTACATTCTTCTGCTTTCTGAAGATAGAATTTTTACATAGGCCAACATCCAATAAATTTAGCTCTGGTAGTAACCCACTTGTTTTTATCAACTTTATCCCCTTATCGCTCATGTGGCATATCCTGTAGTGACATAGTTATGAATCCCCGACAATATTTACTGATGTAACAATGTTCATGTAAGTCTCTGTCATCTTGTACCGGAAACCAAATTTTACTCCCTGAGCTATGACCATAGTGTAAGAGTTGGTGTCTTAGAACCAACTGGTTTTACATTGATTACATGGATATTTAATTTATTATTACATATTGTTCATTTTTCTTCATGACTATGACGTAATAATGTCCTAGAGTATTTGTTGAAATGATATGGTCAAGGCAGTTCCCCGCTATGATGAGAACCTTGAAATTCTATAACAATATACTTAAATATAGTTCTGTGGTTGGATGAAATTCTATGATGGGGAACATAACATGCATACTGTCAGGTGTGAGTACTCTTAAGAAGATTATACTTCCTCTCATAAAGTTCATACTTGGTAATCTCCAAGATAGGATATTATGAGAACAGACCCACTAGTAGGAATTCTGCATGTTTTTGTGTCCCCATATATTTCTATCTGCGAGAATTTATAACGATCATTAGACTTTAATATTATTATTAATATGTATCACGACATAAAAACTTTGATTTATTGACTAACACCATCACACAGATAGTTGGAAGGAAGTAGGGTACATTGGGTGCTTCATGAGTGGCATGTTATTAATGAATAATTCAAGGAAGGATTTTTCACTTCTATTTATGGAATTTTATATCTTGTTCCTTTTATTGAAATTGAACTATCATACGAAATTCCATGGCCATGGTGTAACGATGAGTTTATTTCAGGTAGTCAAAGAATGATGTATCAAGCATAAAAGTTGACGACACAATCATGAAACCTGCTTGATGAGATATTGTGACAAAGGGATCATATTACACAGTGAGCGTTCATATGTGGATGTTATTGTTGTTAATTTAAATTCTTTCTCTTGGGTTCCTTAACCCGTTGCTAGAAAATACTCTTGAACTTTAGGAAAATCCGCCTAATGTCAATGAGGAAGAATCCTAGAGGGTCACACACTAAGTATTTCTAGTTGTCTCGGCTAAATTCTATTTGAATTTAATTAATGAAATAAATATTATTCCTAAGACCATGGAATAATTTTATTCATGTTAAAATGATCGCATGAATAAAATAAAATATATTTGATTATTTTATTGAACATTTAATAAATATTTATTTACTAGTCTGTAAATAAAATGTTTAAGAGAATAATTTATTTATTTATTTATTCAGGTGTTCAATAAATGGAAGTGGAGTTCGAGCATACCAAGGTCAATCCGGTAGTAAAACAATTATTTGTAAGATGTTAAATAATTATTTAACTAGTTGGCACAAAATAAAATAACACCGCTATTATTTTATAATGTATAATTTTATTTATAATTCTATTTTGTGCAAGTTGGCACACCATAAATAATGACACAGTTTTATTATTAAATGCATGGGTTTTCTGTAAGTTCATGAATGTACTTAATTGTTGCTATGTAATTAAATATTGTAACTAAAATTCCATGTATATAAATAGGCAAGTAGGTCTATTGTGCTAGACACCACACCACATGCCTGGTGAATTGAGAATCGTTGAGCTAAAAAATTTCTCTCTCGAATCCTCTTCTCTCCCCTCTCAAGAACAAGATATGTTCTTCAAGGATGAAGAATAAGAGATCAAGAATGAATGACACAAGACAATCACTTCTCCACGTTAGCACTCGGAGAATGAGTGGTGTCGATCAGAGGCCATCAGAGCATGCATGGATCACTGCTAGAGGGATTCTAGTTTGGATCCTTATAAGTACAATGAGATAATCTGGAAGGGTCATTCCGGAAGATCAACATCATCAATGAAGATCAATACCAGAGATACATGTATTATTTTCTCTTTATGAAATTGATTAAATTAATTATAAACATGATGTGCAAGATCATATCTATGGTTTCAGGCCTCTTTCTTCTTTATTTAAATCTTTGATTATATTCCATTGAGACTGGCATTCATCATTGTATTGATCCTGGAATAATATTGATCATGGTAAAAATTAAATTTGGGTACCGTCCCAACCACACTTTCACTATGCCTGGAACCTTAAAGTTGTATCAGAGGGGTTACATCATAAGTTATAATTATTTAAATATTTCATTAATGAATTATGCATTTAATAATTTAGTTGTTTCAATTCAAGTTAATAATTCTAAAAATCTGAATATCGCGATATATTCCTCCTCTTTCGTTTCTCATTCACCTTACCGAAACAATGTTTTATTTTAATTTTGATTAAAATAAAATAGAGGAAGTCATCCAGAGGTGCCAAAGCTTCATGATAATACAACACCAGGACACACGACATGTATTCGGAAGTACACGACATGTAGTCAAGATTAAATGCATTGGACTGGTCCGCCAAACCAAGCCATGTGTTGGAGTCTTTCTAATTAATAAATGACTCTGTGTGTTGACCAGGAACATGTGGCACACGGTTTTCAGATTACATGCCGGGTGGCCCAATGGAAATGGCTTTTAGTCCCTTCAGGTTTGGGTTAGACCATGTACCCCATACATGACTTGCTTGGCTGGAGACCGTGTAAAGAGGAACTACACAGTGTGTTTCCCAATGGACACGCTGTGTACTCCGAAGATTTTCAAAGTATACTCACACACCATTTCCCCGGGTGTGTACTTCAGATAGATGGTGAAAAATAATACTTGTCGTATAGTTGGAACTACACGTCGTGTACTCATCCAAATTACACAGATTTATTAAAATTTATTATTATATTATACAAACCCTTGAGACTTGTACCATCGTGCTGGTATAAAGCTGATGTACAACATGTGATATGTGTTTTATATATATGTGTTTAATTTAACATCTACGTAATGTTCATTTCTACTCATTGGGAAGTTATAAATAGGAATTCACTGGTTTTCCTCTAAGGTACAAGTTACATACAAAGATAATTTTAAATGAATTTATTTGTTTAAAATTATGATGGTTGATAATCTTAAGGAAATTCAAAAAAGGGTTCAAGAAAAAAGGATTGATTAATTATATATGATAATTAATTGATTTGAGCTTGATTTATCTTAAGAAAGAATGATAAAATAATTGATTTCTAGTTTTATTTATGCGTAAATATCATTTCATGTATGGATTATCAAGAGATAGACCAAGACCTTTGTATGTGGATGGTTTCTTTTAATTTATTTATTTGAATTACATTTGTTGGACTGTGAGCCTTCTTCTTATTAATATGTTGGGCCTACATGCCCAAGGATTATTTTACATAAAACCCCTTTTTACCCCTCACCTACATGTGAGTTAAAAAAGGTATATGTAATGGATGGAACTCCCAAGATAGTGGAGGCGGTTCAAGCTGAAGCTGAGATGAAACCAATCCTAGGAGATACAGAGGTGGATAGGAGGAAGTTGTAAACATGAACCCAAAAGGTTCAAGGTGTTTCTTCCCTAGGCCAGGGTTCGTTTATCAACCAATAGATGAACTAACCATTAGAAATGTTTATGATCATGCAATTTAATTTATTTTAATTTTGTGAGTTGCATGGTTTATCATTATGGATGTGTTGTCATGATCACATAATCAATGCATTAAACAAGCATGCAAGATGGAACTAAAATAAACTAGACTTATGTGTAATTATTTTCAAATCATGGTTAATCACTTAAGTAAGTTCCACTGAATATTAACAAGTGTGTGATAATGATAATAATAAATTCACGCATAAGAGATAAAAAATCCCTCAAATAAAATATTAAGTCAGAACAAGCATTTAATTACTTGATTAAGGTCAACATCCAATAAAACTATGTGTTTGACCAACCCCTGTTGGGACACTCACTTTTATACAGGAAGCCCTTATGAAAGGTTTCAGGTTGACTTAACCATATTACATTTAGAGGAGCATCCCTTGCTAGACTTGGTGTAATATTGAAGGCAAGAGTTGAGTAAATCCAAAGTCATGATTTTAGGATTGGGGAGTCCACTCAACATATCAAGGAGTTAAAAGCCTGCAGTTGGCAAAGACCTGCCTACCTAAATACCTTCTAATAGGTTGACCAACCCTTTTTGGGGTTATGAAAAAGGGAATATGAATCCTTGCCACTAGAATGTCATGGAAACTGGACATATGGAGTTCAATGGTGAGGGCTATTAGGACTTGATAAAATATTGAGAGACTTAATAAAATTTATTATTTCTTATAAAATGTAATAAAAAAAGTACTAATGATATTCTCTTTTAATTGTAGAATAAAAATGAAAAACTCATCAACCACACTATCCCTATGATCAATTCTGGATAAAGACAACATCCTCACCAGTAGTAACTTCCATTAATGGTTTAGACACCTTCAGGTTATCCTATACCATGAATGTAAGTCTTATGTACTAGAGTCAACATTACCTAATCCACCTACCAAAGAGGAAAGTGATGAGGATTTATTGGTCTATGAGAAACATATGAACAACGCGGTCAACGTTCAATGTTTGATGCTATCATAAATGTCTAGTGATCTCATTGTAGAGACCCGAAGCCTAACGTACACGAACATTACATTACTTTTGCGTAATACTTAATACATAACAAAAATACACACACAAGGATCGTATTAGTTTAGTGTCTTTGGAAACTCGGAACGAAATCTTCTAATCCTGGTGAAAGATCTTCAACATCTCCCATAAAGATCGTTTTTTTACCTAAAACCTTTCTTTATATCCTGGGGAAAAGAAAACATAAAAGGGTGAGCTCAAATTCTCAGTAAGGGTAAACAAAAGAAATATCAATAACATCATATTCATAAGAACATAACATTTTGGAAATCATAACCTGCAAAAGAGAGCATAATTTCATAACATGGGATAAATCATGGCAGTGAAATGTAATCACAATAATCATAACATAAAACATGGAACTTTGTGGCATACACACATAATCATAGAGAATCATTTCTTGTTAGTCAAGACTCATTGCCAAGACTATCTTAGTGGACAAAGTCCCTTTCTGAATCGAGTAATCCTCGTTTCAGTCCTGTTTCACTGAACCGGTATAACCTACCATTCCAGCCATGTCTATCTCATGAGATATAAAATCTTTACCCAATGCATTGGAGGGAGATATAGGTCCCACCCATCTCATAATGATACCATTCTTATGTGTGCCACAAAATCATAAATCATACATCATTTCATAACCCATGTAATAAAAATGGGATTCTTAAAACAACATGACATCATAAAACCATTCATATAAGATAAAGGAATTCATAAACATAATTCCATCACAACATAGTCAAATCAATGTAAAAATATGGATAGAAACAGAACCCTTTATTATCTTAGATGGAAAATAATTTTGATAAAACACTTGAAATGAATTCTTGAGGAAAATATCCTTTCTTCTTCAAAATCAATTTCTTTTCACAAAACATCATGCAATTTTAAAAGAAAGAGATTTTATTAAAAATAGTCATGAAATCTTTTGGAGGAAGCTTCATGAAAATAAGGCTTTATAAAACCGTAAAAATCTGTTCATGCCGTTTAAGTTAAAAAAAAACATTCTTCGTACTTTTGTCGGAAAAGTCAAAAAGTACCTCGTATGAAAAAGCGACAAAAGATTACTTTCATATTCTTTACTAAAAACTCACCGAAGAGTAAAATTGGATTTAAAATATTGTAAGTGGATGGAAACAATATTACATATTGAACGAACATGGATGTGGATGATAAAATACACCCCAGTAAATACTTACGAATAAACAATCTCGGATAAAAATGAGATTGTGATATTTCCCTTACCTTAGGTCCAATTTGCTTTGTACGTGTCCAAATATCCTGTATAATGGTTTAAATAATGTTATTGACTTATTCCAGAATCATACATATTGATATGAGATCATATATGGTCATATTATTAGCTTCTTGTTAGTAATATTTCATTGTTACTTGTTACTCGGGTCTTTATAACTTTTTGTTCTTATGCGTGTTTTGTCGAATAAATTCTTATTCTTATCTTTAGGTTATAGATAATTCATTTCCAGAATGGTATTAGTGTAGTATATACCGTATTCATTCATTCAATTCATTTATATAATCATTATGAAATGAAGATCATGTAGAACGAGTCGCATCACATCGTGGAGACGGTATTCCGTACGTACGCACGAGTGATGATATCGTTCCTATGATCGTGGAATTGTATTGGAGTATATATATATATTATTTCAGTATCAATATTACTTAATAATAATCATATATAGTTACTCATTACACCATTATACCCATCCTTGTAAGGTGATGGTGGGAAATAGATTACACCACGGCGTGGAGACGGTATTCCGTACGTACGCACGCGCGGTGATTTCTTTTTCCGTAGGATGGATAGATGGTGAAATAGGGTTGTTTCATACTTATAATAACATATCAGTATATGAGTGATACAGATGTTATTACTTCATAATGAAACAACCTAAGAAGAAGAAGTGGAAGAAGAAATAAAGATGAAAGAATTGGTAACGGTAATTACCTCTTCTTTGAAGGGCCTCTTTGAGACCTCCTCTTAGGGCACTAAAATTGGTCTTTGAGGAAGCCCAGAACCTCTAGGATGTTGCTAGGGAAGTGGAGAGGAGAAATTGGCAGGGTTTGGCCGAGCTTGAGTGCTCAAATTGGTGTGAGGAGGAGGGGGAGGAGGTGTCCTTTTATAGGGGAGGAGAGGGGCACCTTAGGAATATCTCAAAATATTATTTTATATTAAAGTTAAAATCGGTTTATAATGGTTCCAAAGGGTCTTATTTCGAAGCTAAAGTGGGGATGGGTCTAAATCCTATCAACCAATAGGATTTAGACAAGTTTAGGGTATTATTTTAACCTTATCAATTAGATTTAACTCTAAGTTAAATAATTTAACTTTTACCATGTCTTTTTGTTTTCTTTCACTATATGGTTAATAAACTTACTATAACATGCCAAACGAACCCCAAATTGTATATTATTAATACATATATCATTATCTAAGTGATGTGGCCGAACCTTAGATTTTTAGGAATAAAATAACAATTAATAATATAATATTTGATTTAAAAACTATTTTGTGTCAATTTTGACACTATTTGATATATGATTTTTGTGAAAGTCATAACAGAATTATATGTTCGAACCAAGTTAATTAAATAAACACTAATATATCATAGTAACCTATAAAATTAGTGGAATTCATAAAAAGTCTTAAATTACATTTATTTTGGTATTTATATTATCAATTATGTCAATATTTCATTAATAAGATAATTACTGCATCATTTTTGTGTCATAAATAAATTAAATTATTTGATGTCTAAAAATTACAAATAAAATACCATCATGTAGGAAATCTTTTTAGCTTTTTAATGAATATTTACAATCGAATTTATCTTATGTATAACCCCATATTAAAAATGATTTACTTATTAAACTTTGATTTTAACTGTTTTAACCCTTCTTTAAATAAATTAATAATAAATGTCCTAATCTAATCCAAGTGGGCCTAAATGGTCATATTTTATTCCTAAGTTTGTTTTTGGTCGAATTACACTTGTCCAATAGAATTAGGACATGTGTTAGGGTAATATTAATATCATATTTACCCTTAGTTACCCTATTTACTATTAACCGCGGTAAAAATAGTAAAAAGTTACTATTCACCAAAAAATTATTTTCATCTCATTGAACCACATTTTAGTCCTTGATATTAACCGTGTCTCTCGGATTTTCGAAATTCCATTCACAGAAGCGGTAAAATTAAGTTTTATGCAAAATTCAGTTTTTAACCTACCACTTAGTAGTTTCACTATTCATCAAAAATTGATGTTTTTCAGAAAAATGCCAAAATTTCATCCCAAGCTATATTTCATATTCCGAATTCAAAAATGAAGTCTATTTTACCAAATTCATAACATAAAAGTTGCATTAATTAATTTTATAATTAAATCCCGCTGTTAAAACAAATAGCGTGTTTTTAAGAAACAATATCTATCAAAAGATTGACACTTGTTTATGTCTAGTTTAAAGGTGAAATTATATCCAATGACCAACTTTGTATTAAATTGTAAAAATATATTCTAAATACACTTTAAAACCACTCAAATTAATGATTTATCACTATTAATTATTTCGATTAAAAAAGTTGTTTTTAATTATAATTTAGTAATTTTTACTATTCATCAGAATATGAAAGTTATCCGAAAAGTACCAAAATTTCACCTTAGGCTAAATTCGATACTCCGAATCCAAAAATAAAGTTCATTTTGAAAAATAAGATTTACTGGATTTCAAAAAGTGGTTATTACTATTCATAAAGGCTAGTTTTAATAATATTTTTATAGCATATCGTTGTTTAGTGAAACTCGGTATTGCGTACTACACACGCTATCGAGGAAGGTCGCGATTGCGTGTAATGCAAGACAAGTCAAGGATGTGTGTTGTGCAAGCTCCTTTTGGTGTAGCATACAACACAAGACATTAATAAAATTAAAAAGAATATTTTTTTATAAAATCTTGGGCTGTTACATTCTACCCCCCTTAAAATGAATTTCGCCCTCGAAATTCGTCGGGGTTATAAATGGTTTACTATTTGAAAGTTTCTTTAATAGAAACCCACATCGTAAAAGGGAATACCAAAACTTGGCTTTAAAAACTAAAGTATGAAATGTAACGATTACCCAAATAAACTAATCACTGGGTTTCCACATAGGTGAAAATATGGATATGGAAGAGAAATCTAACCATCATGTTCTGATGGAGAGTGGTAGAGAACATGGCAATGGAAAAGCCAGTAATCACAAATCCATAGATTTGTGATGATATAAGGTACCATCTGATTCATCAGGTATAAGATCACTAGGACAACATTTTTGGTTTTCAAGATCATTTCCCTAAAGTTGAAAATTTGAATTAGAATAAATACTTAATTTATTTTGGTACAATCTCACTGTTGTTCGTGTCTTGAACAATTTCCACTTCATCTCTTAAATAAATGAAGTTGAATTTGTTATTCGTGAAGTGTTAGCAGATTATGTGATAGAACGACGGGTCATTCCATCTGTCTCAAACAAAAGGTTAGCAAAATTTATATGCATAAGTCGATCTATAGTGAGATTAATAATATATGGTTCCTAAATGGACTTATACTTCATATATCATACTGCTTAATATAATAAAACTAGTTTCTACTAAACAGGGACTTCCTGTAGGTCAGTGGTAGGCGATAAAGGCCAGTCGCACTTCGGTTGTGGGTTCGATTCCTACAGCCTTGTCCGAAGCGATGGGTTGTCGCTCGTCCGGCGGGTTGTCCCTTTTTCTAAAACTACGTTACTATAACATCCAATCAATAATATCGAAAATCTTCTATCCTTAAACAATACTAACTTATGTCCAACATAATCCAGTCTAATCTTTAGGCTTATACATAATACTGCAGTCCAATCTCATAATATAGTGACATCGATTACCAGAGATTTAATACTGTCGTTGATCCCCACATATCAAAAGATATGTCTTGTTGGTCACATTCCAAACATTCAAAGTCCTTAATCGTGTATTCTCTTGAATACCTTAGTGAAAACATGAGTGCAGTTAAAAGTTAACACTTTCCACATACCAAAATCCTCAAAATTCTATATACTCAAACCATGATATCACTTAGTCCTTATATCAATCATGAGCTCATGAATACTATTAAACATTTCATTTTCTCATCTTCATTATGCGCATATCATCTTATTTCCAAAAAAAATATCTCAATCACTTTGAATACCACATCAATAAATATTGCAATACTCAATGATACAACATTATTTTGGAATCCCATTACATAAACACTTAATCATTCCACCACATCGTTGTCATATTCAACATTTCCAATAGTGATCGCATGTGATTTCCCTTTGTCCTTTGCCTTCAGTGGTTGCTCATGTTGATCATCACTAACCCTTGGATTAGGGCAATTATTAGCATAATGCCCCATTTCCTTGCACTTGAAGCATTGAAGTGTTGGCGGTGCGTTCTCTGCAGTGTTTGCTTTATTCACATAATTAGAAACCCTTTTTCCATTACTTCGACACTCAGCTGCTCGATGACCTTCTTTTCCACACTTAAAACATTTTCTAGTCCCTTTTAGACAATCTCCACCATGCTTCTTTCCACACTTTGTGCATAAGGAAACATTCATCTTCTTTTCACCATTATTCTGAGATTTCTCCTTGAACTCCATCTTTCGTTTCTTGTCAAAACCCTGAGATGGATATGTAACACCAACTTCCATTTCTACCTTGATAGCACAACGCACAATTTCTTCATAGCTACTGAAGTCTCTTATAGCCAATGCCCTTCGAAGACTTGGTTTTAAGCCACTGAAAAATCGATCAACTTTACTTTCAGGTTGGATGATAATTCCAGAAGCATACCTTGCAAGTCTTGTAAAATTTGCTTCATAGGTACCAACAGATTCATCGTCCCTTTGCTTCAGTTCAAGAAACTCTTTCTCCATCTTTGTTCGAAGAATACGAGGGAAGTACTTACTGAAAAACAGGTTCTTGAACTCGTCCCATTCCATGGACTCAATTTCATCTCTTGGCCTCGTATTCTTGATAAGATTCCACCATTGATCAGCTTCACCTTCCAAACGATATACTGCTAAGATGACTTTATCATGTTCAGAACATTGAAGAACTGAAAATATCTTTTCAGTAGTACTAATCCATTGTTCAGCAACTAATGGATCAGTAGACCCACTGAAAGAAGGTGGACGTTGCCTCATGAAGGACTCAATAGAATATTGTTCCCTTCTCTGCTCATTTGGAAGTCCAGAATGATTTATAGCTTGTGTAAGTATAGCAATGAGATTTTGCAATCCATCTCCCATAACATTTGTTTGTTCAGGAGGGCAATCATTGCATTGTCCATTGCATTGATCAACACGGTTCCTTCGGGTTCCAGCCATCGTCTAAAACCCAAAAAGAATAGTGTGAGAGGCAAAAATCAAGCTAGGGAAAACAACATAGTAAAGGGGGAGTACCCTTAATATCTAACATCTGAGGTTAAATTCTAAGATCGGTATCGTAGTTCTAGGATTATATCCTATACGTATACGTATCCTTAGGGACATCCCTAGACATACCTTAGAAATATCTCTAGGGATCTCACTAATGTTTTCGCATCCTAGTTTCCAAAGGTTGACTAAACCTTTCCTCTGATACCAACTGTAGAGACCCGAAGCCTAACGTACACGAACATTACATTACTTTTGCGGAATACTTAATACATAACAAAAATACACACACAAGGATCGTATTAGTTTAGTGTCTTTGGAAACTCGGAACGAAATCTTCTAATCCTGGTGAAAGATCTTCAACATCTCCCATAAAGATCGTTTTTTTTACCTAAAACCTTTCTTTATATCCTGGGGAAAAGAAAACATAAAAGGGTGAGCTCAAATGCTCAGTAAGGGTAAACAAAAGAAATATCAATAACATCATATTCATAAGAACATAACATTTTGGAAATCATAACCTGCAAAAGAGAGCATAATTTCATAACATGGGATAAATCATGGCAGTGAAATGTAATCACAATAATCATAACATAAAACATGGAACTTTGTGGCATACACACATAATCATAGAGAATCATTTCTTGTTAGTCAAGACTCATTGCCAAGACTATCTTAGTGGACAAAGTCCCTTTCTGAATCGAGTAATCCTCGTTTCAGTCCTGTTTCACTGAACCGGTATAACCTACCATTCCAGCCATGTCTATCTCATGAGATATAAAATCTTTACCCAATGCATTGGAGGGAGATATAGGTCCCACCCATCTCATAATGATACCATTCTTATGTGTGCCACAAAATCATAAATCATACATCATTTCATAACCCATGTAATAAAAATGGGATTCTTAAAACAACATGACATCATAAAACCCTTCATATAAGATAAAGGAATTCATAAACATAATTCCATCACAACATAGTCAAATCAATGTAAAAATATGGATAGAAACAGAACCCTTTATTATCTTAGATGGAAAATAATTTTGATAAAACACTTGAAATGAATTCTTGAGGAAAATATCCTTTCTTCTTCAAAATCAATTTCTTTTCACAAAACATCATGCAATTTTAAAAGAAAGAGATTTTATTAAAAATAGTCATGAAATATTTTGGAGGAAGCTTCATGAAAATAAGGCTTTATAAAACCGTAAAAATCCGTTCATGCCGTTTAAGTTAAAAAAACATTCTTCGTACTTTTGTCGGAAAAGTCAAAAAGTACCTCGTATGAAAAAGCGACAAAAGATTCCTTTCATATTCTTTACTAAAAACTCACCGAATAGTAAAATTGGATTTAAAATATTGTAAGTGGATGGAAACAATATTACATATTGAAGGAACATGGATGTGGATGATAAAATACACCCCAGTAAATACTTACGAATAAACAATCTCGGATAAAAATGAGATTGTGATATTTCCCTTACCTTAGGTCCAATTTGCTTTGTACGTGTCCGAAGCTCCTGTATAATGGTTTAAATAATGTTATTGACTTATTCCAGAATCATACATATTGATATGAGATCATATATGGTCATATTATTAGCTTCTTGTTAGTAATATTTCATTGTTACTTGTTACTCGGGTCTTTATAACTTTTTGTTCTTATGCGTGTTTTGTCGAATAAATTCTTATTCTTATCTTTAGGTTATAGATAATTCATTTCCAGAATGGTATTAGTGTAGTATATACCATATTCATTCATTCAATTCATTTATATAATCATTATGAATTGAAGATCATGTAGAACGAGTCGCATCACATCGTGGAGACGGTATTCCGTACGTACGCACGAGTGATGATATCGTTCCTATGATCGTGGAATTGTATTGGAGTATATATATATATTATTTCAGTATCAATATTACTTAATAATAATCATATATAGTTACTCATTACACCATTATACCCATCCTTGTAAGGTGATGGTGGAAAATAGATTACACCACGGCGTGGAGACGGTATTCCGTACGTACGCACGCGCGGTGATTTCTTTTTCCGTAGGATGGATAGATGGTGAAATAGGGTTGTTTCATACTTATAATAACATATCAGTATATTAGTGATACAGATGTTATTACTTCATAATGAAACAACCTAAGAAGAAGAAGTGGAAGAAGAAATAAAGATGAAAGAATTGGTAACGGTAATTACCTCTTCTTTGAAGTGCCTCTTTGAGACCTCCTCTTAGGGCACTAAAATTGGTCTTTGAGGAAGACCAGAACCTCTAGGATGTTGCTAGGAAAGTGGAGAGGAGAAATCGGCAGGGTTTGGCCGAGCTTGAGTGCTCAAATTGGTGTGAGGAGGAGGGGGAGGAGGTGTCCTTTTATAGGGGAGGAGTGGGGCACCTTAGGAATATCTCAAAATATTATTTTATATTAAAGTTAAAATCGGTTTATAATGGTTCCAAAGGGTCTTATTTCGAAGCTAAAGTGGGGATGGGTCTAAATCCTATCAACCAATAGGATTTAGACAAGTTTAGGGTATTATTTTAACCTTATCAATTAGATTTAACTCTAAGTTAAATAATTTAACTTTTACCATGTCTTTTTGTTTTCTTTCACTATATGGTTACTAAACTTACTATAACATGCCAAACGAACCCCAAATTGTATATTATTAATACATATATCCTTATCTATGTCATTTGGCCGAACCTTAGATTTTTAGGAATAAAATAACAATTAATAATATAATATTTGATTTAAAAACTATTTTGTGTCAATTTTGACACTATTTGATATATGATTTTTGTGAAAGTCATTACAGAATTATATGTTCGAACCAAGTTAATTAAATCAACACTAATATATCATAGTAACCTAGAAAATTAGTGGAATTCATAAAAAGTCTTAAATTACATTTATTTTGGTATTTATATTATCAATTATGTCAATATTTCATTAATAAGATAATTACTGCATCATTTTTGTGTCATAAATAAATTAAATTATTTGATGTCTAAAAATTACAAATAAAACACCATCATGTAGGAAATCGTTTTAGCTTTCTAATGAATATTTATAATCGAATTTATCTTATGTATAACCCCATATTAAAAATGATTTACTTATTAAACTTTGATTTTAACTATTTTAACCCTTCTTTAAATAAATTAATAATAAATGTCCTAATCTAATCTAAGTGGGCCTAAATGGTCATATTTTATTCCTAAGTTTGTTTTTGGTCGAATTACACTTGTCCAATAGAATTAGGACATGTGTTAGGGTAATATTAATATCATATTTACCCTTAGTTACCCTATTTACTATTAACCGCGGTAAAAATAGTAAAAAGTTACTATTCACCAAAAAATTATTTTCATCTCATTGAACCACATTTTAGTCCTTGATATTAACCGTGTCTCTCGGATTTTCGAAATTCCATTCACAGAAGCGGTAAAATTAAGTTTTATGCAAAATTCAGTTTTTAACCTACCACTTAGTAGTTTCACTATTCATCAAAAATTGATGTTTTTCAGAAAAATGCCAAAATTTCATCCCAAGCTATATTTCATATTCCGAATTCAAAAATGAAGTCTATTTTACCAAATTCATAACATAAAAGTTGCATTAATTAATTTTATAATTAAATCCCGCTGTTAAAACAAATAGCGTGTTTTTAAGAAACAATATCTATCAAAAGATTGACACTTGTTTATGTCTAGTTTAAAGGTGAAATTACATCCAATGACCAACTTTGTATTAAATTGTAAAAATATATTCTAAATACACTTTAAAACCACTCAAATTAATGATTTATCACTATTAATTATTTCGATTAAAAAAGTTGTTTTTAATTATAATTTAGTAATTTTTACTATTCATCAGAATATGAAAGTTATCCGAAAAGTACCAAAATTTCACCTTAGGCTAAATTCGATACTCCGAATCCAAAAATAAAGTTCATTTTGAAAAATAAGATTTACTGGATTTCAAAAAGTGGTTATTACTATTCATAAAGGCTAGTTTTAATAATATTTTTATAGCATATCGTTGTTTAGTGAAACTCGGTATTGCGTACTACACACGCTATCGAGGAAGGTCGCGATTGCGTGTAATGCAAGACAAGTCAAGGATGTGTGTTGTGCAAGCTCCTTTTGGTGTAGCGTACAACACAAGACATTAATAAAATTAAAAAGAATATTTTTTTATAAAATCTTGGGCTGTTACACTCATGAAGTCTCATGAAAACATGGATGCTTATAGAATGCTCGAGCACCTCCACTGTCTTTACTAGGAGAGAGAAAGACAAGAAAGGTTTGAGATCTCTAAGGCACTCTTTCAGAGTAAGCTTGGAGAAGGTACCCTAGCTGGGCCTCATGTAGTCAAGCTCATTGGCTACACTGAGTGGCTAGAGGTTATAGGGTTTAAACTCCATAAATAACTGGTCACTGATCTCATTATCACATCACTCCCTCATATATTCTCTAACTTTGATATCAATTTCAATATGAACAACATTGGGAAGTCTCTATCTAATCTTCTTATCCTCATTCACCAAGTGGAAGAAGATATGAAGCGCGAAAAGCCTTCTGTCCTTATGGTGAATAAGAGGAAAGGGAAGGCAAAGATATTTAAGCCCAAAGCTTCTTCATAGCCTTCCAATAAAAGTAAGTTCAAAGGGGAGGCAAGGAAACATGAGGCTGTTTGTTTCTCATGTGGCAATAAGGGCCATTGGAAGAAGAACTACACCCAGCCTAAGAAGAAAGGGGAAGCTTTAGGTGCATTTTTTATCGAATGAAATCTATCTTTTTCTACCAATTGGGTATTAGATAATGATTTTGGTGCTCAAATATGTATCAAAATATAGGAACCAAGTAGATTCAGGAATATTGATTGAGGGGAGGTAGATCTACGAGTATCCAACGAAGCCAGACTTGTTGCTGTAGCTGTCAAGGACTGCCACCTCACATTATCAACTGGGATGATCCTGGTGTTAAATGGTTGTTATTATGTTCCTTCTATTAATAAAAACATTATTTCTGTATCCATATTAGATATAGATGGATTTGTTTTCATGTTTGGAAATGAATGTTGTTTCTTTTACAAAGATACCATTTGTTATGGTAGGGCACATTTATACAATTGGCTTTACATGTTGGATTACAAAAACCAAGTAATGGCAATCTATAACAAAGATACTTCACATGACTCATACCACACCCAACTTTGGCATAAATTTCCAGGTCATGTAAAGAGAAACGCTTGAAAAAGTTACATCAAGATTGATATTTATATTATTTCGAACTAAAACCATTTAGCGTATGTCATGCACATTTACAAGGAAAAATGACCAAATCCCCATTTAGTGGGAAAGGTGAACATGCGAAAGAACTTCTTGAATTAGTTCATACCAATGTGTGTGGACCATTTCCAGTTGAAGCAAGGGGAGGTACTCATACTTCATAACTTTTACTGATGATTTTAGAGTATATGGATATATCTACTTAATGAGGTATAAGTCGGATTCTTTTGATAAGTTCAAAGAACACAATAGTGACGTTGAGAACCATATTGGTAAGAAGATTAAGAAACTCGACTCAGAATGAGGTGGAGAATATGTTAATAAAGACTTCAATGATTTCTTACGGGAGTTTGGGATCCTATCCCAACTCACTCCTCCAAACACACCCCAGTTGAATGGTGTGAGCGAAAGGCGAAACCGCACCCTATTGAACATGGTGAGATCAATGAAGAGTCATGCAATTCTTCCATTATCCTTCTGGGGATATGTGTTATAAATATCAGAACACATACTAAACCAAGTACCAAATAAATCAATAAATGGTATTCCATATGATTTCTAGAGTGGAAGAAAAGTGATGTTTTCGAATTTACTTGTGTGGGGTAGTGAAGTGTTTGTTAAGGCCTCTTCAGGTAACAAAATCGCACCCCGAGGCACAAATTATAACTTTATAGGATATCCCAAAGAAAAAAGAGGATATTACCTATACAACCCCTTAGAAAAAAAGGTTATAGTGGAAATATGTGCCATATTATTTGAGAGGGAGCAGATATACAAAAGAGATTGTGGGAGCGAGATAGACTTTGATGAAGTTAAGGCTCAAGGTACACAAGAGTTGGGAAAGGAATAGATTCCACAAATCCCCATGGAAGAAGAATCTATTACAAAGTCATAAGTAATACATAGGAGTACAAGAGAGGTTAGAGAACCGAAATGATATTGTTTTCTAGTTATCGAGGATGGTGAATCCTTATTAGTTGATAATAATGATCCTCTAACCTACCAGAAAGCAATAAGTGGCACATACAATTCCAAGTGGCAAGAAGCCATGAATTTTGAAATGGATTCCATTTACCAAAACCAATTCTGGATTTTGGTAGATCCTCCAGTTTCTGTAAATCCTGTTGGTTGCAAATGGGTATTCAAGAAGAAACTGAACATGTAAGGGCAATTCAGTACCTATAAGGCACGACTGGTTGAAAAAGGTTTTAAAAAATGTTAAGGAATTGACTATGATGAAACCTTCTCACCAGTTGTAATGTTGAAATCCATCAGAATTCTACTTTCCATTGCAGCTTACCATGACTATGAGATTTGGGATATGGGTTTCAATACAACATTCCTTAATGGTAACCTTCAATAATATGTCTACATGACACAACCTGAAGGGTTTATGACTCCAAAGGATGCCAATAAGGTAGGAAAGTTATAGAAATCCATTTATGGATTAAAGAAATCATCTAGGTCATGGAACATTCATTTTGATAAAGCCATAAAAGAATTTTGTTTTATCAAGAATACATGTGATCCTTGTGTCTACAAATGGTTTAGTGGGAGTGTAGTCATTTTCCTAATAGTATATGTTGATGACATATTACTTATTGGAAATGAGACACCAGTCTTACAATCTGTTAAGGAATGGTTGAATCAATGCTTCTCCATGAAATAATTGGGAGAGGTAGCATATATTCTTGGGACCAGGATACATCGTGATAAATCCAAGAGATTGTTGGGCCTATGTCAAAGTACATACATTGATAAGATATTAAAGAGATTCAGTATGGAACAATCCAAGAGGGTATTGTTTCTAGATTCACTTAGCATTCATATTTCTAAGAAAATGTGTCCTCAGACACATGAGGAATAAAAGATAATAGAAAGGAATCCATATGCATCAGTTATTGGGTCATTCATATATTTTGTGCTATGTATTAGGCTGCATGTCACCTACGCATTGAGTGAGGTACGTAGATATCAAGATGACCCAGGTGACGACCATTGGATGGTAGTAAAGACTATCCTAAATTATTTGAGGCATACTAAGGATATGTTCCCAGTTTATGGAGGAGATGAGGAACTAGTCATCAGAGGAAATTCAGATGTTAGTTTCCATACTAATCATGATGACATGAAGTCATAAACAGGATACATCTTCACATTGAATGGAGGTGCAGTGAGCTGGAAGAGCTCAAAGTAGACTGTGGTCACATATTCTACAACAGAGTGTGAGTATATCGCATCTTCTGAGGTAGATAAATAAGAAGTTTGGATGCAAAACTTAATCCAGGAGCTTGATATGATACCTAGAAGTAAAGATCCTATCACACTATACTGTGATAATACTACAGCAGTGGATCTCACAAAAAAGCCAACGTCACATTAGTGGATGAAACATATACTTCAGAAGTTTCATCTCTTGATGGATTTTTCTTAGAGAGGTCAAGTGGTAGTGAGTAGTATTTTCACAGAAGACAACGTGGAAAACCCCTTGACTAAATCCTTGAATCATCAGAAACTGGTCATCATGTGGGGTCAAGCGGACTGAAAGTCGTAGGCTGATGGCTCTTGTTTAAGTGAATTTTTGTAAGAGTTGGTTTTTTAGAAGAAACTGGTTTTACTTTGATTACATGGATATTTAATGTATTAGTACATATTTTTCATTGTTCTGCATGACTATGATGTAATAATGTCCTAGAGTATTTGTTGCATTGATAAGGTCATGGAAGTTCCCCGCTATGATGAGAACCTTGAAATGCTATCACAATATTCTTAAATATAGTTCTGTGGTTAGATGACATGATATGATGGGACATATAGCATGAAAACCGTTAGGTGTGAGTACTCATAATCATATGAGACTTCTTCTCATAAAGTTTGCACTTGGTAATCTTCAAGATAGAAGATTATGAGAAAAGACCTGCGGGTAGGAATTCCACATGTTTTGGTGTCATTGGATATTTTTATCTACAAGCATGTGTAATGATCTGTAGACTTTAAAATTATCATTAATATGTGTCATGACTTACACACTTTTATTTATTGACAAAAAACATCATGCAGACAGTTGGTAGGAATAATGATACATTGGGTGCATCATGAGTGGCATGTTATTAATGGATAAGCCGAGGAATGATTTGTCCCTTCCATTTATGGAAGTTGATATCTCATCCCTTTCATTGAAATAGAACAGTAATGTGAAATTCCATGTCCTTGGTGTAATGATGAGTTTATTTCAGGTAGTCAAAGAATAATGTATCAAGAAAAAAAGTTGATGACACAATCATGAATCCTACTTGATGAGATATTGAGAAAAAGAGATCATATTACATAGTGAGTGTTCATACATGGATGTCGTTATTGTGACTTTATGTTCTTTCTCTTGGGTACCCTGACCTGTTTCTAGACAGTAATCTTGGAATTTAAGCAAGCCCGCCTAATTCCAATGAGAAAGATTCCTAGAGGGTCACACACTAAGTGTTTTTGGTGGCCTCAGTTAAATTATATTTTAATTTAATTAATTAAATAAATATTATTCTCAAGACCATGGAATAATCTTATTCAAGTTACAATGATCACATAAATTAAATAAAATATATATATTTATTTTATTGAACATTTATTAAATATTTATTTACTATTTTGTAAATAAAATATCTATTTAAGATAATAATTTATTTATTTATTTATTCGGGTGTTCAATAAATTGAAGCAGAGTTCAAGTGGACCAAGGTCGGTCCGGTAGTAAAATAATTATTTTAAAGAAGGTAAATAATTATTTAACAAGTTGGCACAAATTAAAATAACACTGCTATTATTTTTTTGAAACAGAATTTTATTTATAATTCCATTTTGCGCAAGTTGGAGCACCATAAATAATGATGCAGTATTATTATTAAATGAACGGGTTTTCTCTAAGTTCATGAATGTATTTAATTGTTACTATGCAATTAAATATTGTAACTGAAATTCCATATATATAAATAGGTAATTACAACTATTGTTCCAGACACCACACCACATGCCTGGTGAATGGAGAATCATTGAGCCAAAACATTTCTCTCTTGAATCCTCTTATCTCCCCTCTTAAGAATGAGAGATGTTCTTCAAGCCCGAAGAACAAGTGATCAAGAAAGATGGACACAAGACATTCACTTTGCCACACTAGCACCCGAAGAACGAGCGATGTCGATTGGTGGCCATCAGAGCATGTGTGGATCACCACTAGAGGGATTCTAGTTTGGATACTTACAAGTGAAATGAGATAATATAGAAGGGTCTTTCTAGACAATCAACATCATCAATGAAGATCAATACCAAAGATACATGTGTTATTTTTTCTTTATGAAATTAGTTAAATTAATTATAAACATGATGTGCAAGATCCTCTCTAAGGTTTCAGGCCTCATTATTCTTTATCTAAATCTTTGATTATATTCCATGGAGACTAGTGTTCATAATCGTATTGATCCCAGAATAATCATTGATCATGGTAAAAATCAATGTTGGGTACTGTCCCAACAATGCTTCCACTATACCTGGAACCTTCACATAGCCCCTTTGGTAATCTTTCAGACGCTACAAGTAAACATGGTACTGAAGCCTGCATTATCAAGCTTCCCAATATAAATAATATTTCTTCTTAAACTATAGATATAACTCATATTTTATAGAATGTAAAAACTCCCACTGTTGGTCTTGATCTGTGCATCTACTTTCCCCATGATCTACAAGGGTTCATCATCAGTAATATACTCCCTTCCAATATTTTCAAAAACAAAAATGTTTTGGAATCCCTTCTCCGAAATGGAATGGAAAGCTGCCCCTAAGTCTAAAATCCAAGATTCCATAGGGATATCCATGCTCAGCAGCAACATGTCATCAATTCCTTTAGCCTTCTTGTTTCCTCCATTGGTTTTATATCCCTTCTCGTACATATTCGAGAGAGCTTGCAGTAGTCCAATCGTAGTCTTCTCCACTTTGATGTTGAACGTTTCATTTTTGGCCAACGTATGGCACAAAACACCCAAAATTTACATAAATGGAAAATCAAATGACATCAAAAATATCATTGTGATCCATAATAGAGAAAGATAACATTCTCACTGGCACATATTTCTAGGAATTGTATCGGTTCTTGGGCGCTATACTACGCCATGAAAGGAAATTGTACGTGCTGGAAATCCCACTTCATGAGTTCATTTCTAAATAGGCTAATGAGAAATGAGTATATCTCTATTTAAAGCATGTGGACAATTCTATGGATTCCCAATGTTTCATGCTATCCACCAGGTCTAATGAGCTTCTAAAGCAATATGAGGATATGGATGTGCATAACATTGTTTCTCATCTTAAGGATATATATCAAGAGAAGACAAGATCAAAGAGATATGAGATATTGAATGAACTATTCACGTGAAATCATGGAGAGTTAGTGCCAACTGGGCCATGTGTAGTCAAGATGATTGAATACATTGATCGGCTAGATATCTTGGGTTTTAAGATCCCTAATGAGCTGCACACAGATCTCATTTTTTTCCTCACTATCCAAGAACATCTCCATTTTTATTGTAAATTATAATATGAGTAATAGTGATAAGACCCTTTCAGAACGTCTTACACTTATTCACCAAGTTGATAAAAAAACGGGACGTGAAAAACTCATTTTCCATAAGGTAAATAAGAAGAGGAAGAATAATGAAAAGGTGTTAAAGACTCATTAAAAGTTTAACGCTCCTAAGCATTATCCTTCCAAGAAGAAGAAGATCAAAAAGTAAGAAAATGAACAAGATACAATATATTTTGTATATGGAAAATAGGGACACTAGAAGTGTAATTTCACCCAACAAAAGAAAAAAGGGTAAGATTCAGATGCATTCATTATCGAGTGTAATCTTTCTATATCTACCAGTTCGGTATTAGATACTGATTGTGGTGATCACATTTGTATCCAAATAAAATAAAAAAATAGATTTTGGAATGTTGAAAGAGGTTAGGTGGATCTCCAGGCTACCAATGGAGTGAGGCTTACTGCTCTAGCCATTGGAGACTACCATCTCACATTTCCAACATGATAGATTTTAATTTTAAAGAGTTGTTATTATTTTTCTAGTGTTACCGAGAATATTATTTCCATTTATTTCATAGATATGAATGGAATTATATTCATATTTGGAAACAAAGGTTGTTACTTTTATAAAGATAACATATGTTATGATATGAGATAATTGAATATTGGTATTTATGTATCAAATTATGAAAAAAAATATTGGAAATTGATAACAAAACTAATATGTGCGACTCATTTGACACTCGGTTGTGAAATCACCATCTTTAAATGAGAAGAATTTGACAAGGCTCTATCAAAATGGTTATTTAGAATCCTTTAAGCTAAATCTATTTGAAAAATTTCATTATTATTTTCAAGGAAAGATAACCAATCCACCATTCGGTGGTCAAGGTGAAAGGGTCACGAATCTTCTAGAATTGGTACACACCAATATGTGTAGACCATTTCAAGTAGAAGCTAGAAGAGGATTCTCATAATTTATTACTTTTACTGACAACTCAAGTAGGTATGGTTATATCTACTTAATTAAGTAAAAGTCTAAATCCTTTGAGAAGTTCAAAGAGTTTAAGAATGAGGCTGAGTATCATCTTGGTAAGAAGATGAATCAACTTCAATCAGATCGAGGGAGGGAATATCTTAACTAAGATTTTATCTACTTTTTAGGAGAGTAATAGATTTCATCTTAGTTCAATCCTCCTTATACATCATAGTGGAATGGTGTTTATGAAATGAGGAACCATAACTCATTAGACAAGGTAAGGCCGATGATGAGTCATGTAATCCATTCATTATCTTTTTGGGAATATGCATGATAGATAACATTACACTTACTAAACCGAGTACCAACCCAAGTGGAAAATAATATTCCCTTCAAGTTATGGAGTGGAAAAAAAACTGGTTTTGTCACATGTTCATGCCTAGGGTTGTGAGGCATTTGTTAAGGCTAGATCAAGAAGCAAACTAGCACTCTGAGGCATGCAGTGTATCTTTATAGGGTATCCCAATGAAACAAGGGGATACTATCTATACAACCATTCAAACAAGAAAGTAGTTGTCATAAGACACATCATCTTTTTTAAGAGGAAACACATCCCCAAGTAGGATAGTGGGGGAAAAATTGACTTTAATGAGTTTTATTCTCAAGATTCACAAGATTTGGTACATGAACTGATTCTACAAGTCCTCATGGATGATGTTGTTCCTAAAACACAAGTAATACACAAGAGTGATAGAGAGATAAGAGAACCATAAAGATATGGTTTTATGGTCACTGATGATGGTAACTCATTATTGGATGACAATGATGAATCTCTCTCATTAAAGGAGACAATAATGATCTTAGAATCTAAAAAATGGCAAGAAGCCGTGAATTTTGAGATGAATTCTAATTCTCAAAACCAAGTTTGTGTTTTGATCGATCCACTGGTAGATGTAAAACTCATTGGATATAAATTAGTATTCAAGAGAAAAATAGATATGGAAGTTAAATTAAATACCTATAAATCAATAATAGTGGCCAAAGGGTTTAGAAAACATCAAGACATTAACTAAAGCGAAACATTTTCTCCCGTTTTCATGTTTAAATCCATCAGAATTTTGATTTCCACAGTAGCTTACCATGACTATGATATTGGAAAAAATAAATGTCAAAACTACATTCCTTAATGGAAACCTTCAGGAGAATTTATATATGACCCAACCATAAGGGTTTGTGACTAGACAATGCCAAAAAGGTATGCAAGTTGTAGAGATCCATTTATGAATTAAAGCAAAAATCCAGATCATGGAACATTTGGTTCGATAAAGCCATAAACGAATTTGGTTTCATTAAGAACAAATATGAGTCATGTGTTTAAAAGTGGTTTAGTGGGAATGCAATTTTTTTTCATAGTAGTATATGTTGATAACATATTACTAATTGGGAACGATATACCATGTAACATCCCAGGTAAATAAAGAATATGACATTTTTAAATTTATTAATATTTGTGTATTAAAAATTAATTTTACATTAAAGGGAATTCTATGTTCGATGGCCTACTTGACACACAAAAATTGGTTTCTCAAAAATCTTATGTTCTACACAAGGATGATTCATACTAAGAATAATAATAATATAATATTATGATTTTAAATGCTAGTTAATGCGTAGTCATTGTATTGGAAGGAATGAATAGATATAACTATATTATGATTGTACATGTTTTTTAATTTTATTTTCATTTATCCAATAATTCTTAGAGGCTTAAAATTATAATGAATCAAATTTTAAGCATAAATACTCTAATATTTTTAAATGGTAGTTTTACTACATTTTGACAACGAACCCTTTTTAAATATACTTTTTGTCACTTTTATATGTTCCATTTTAAAAAATAAACTTCTTCTTTAGAAGTGTGACATAAAAATTTAATTTGGGTAAATTGTTGATATTTTTCTGATGAAGTTCATTTTTTAACGAATAATGAAAAATACTGCATTTTAAGTCAAAGCTGTCTTTTCATCTAATTTATTTATATGATTACATTGTCATTTTAAATGGTTTTAAAGTATAATTAGATTATATTTGTTATCATTCAGTCCAATTTTGGTCATTGAAAGTAATTTCACATTGAAATTTGAAATAAACACATGTTTATCTTTTGGTAGTTTTTACTTATTTAAATCACACCTTTTGGTTTTGACAATGAGAATTAATTTTAAATTAATTTCTCCAACTTATGTGTTTTGAATTTAAAAAAATGGATTCCATATTTGGAATCAGGAGGTCTAAATTGTTTAAATAGTTAATTTTTATTTTTAGACTATGAATAGTAACGTCATTGAATATTTTATTTTCCATGGTTAAAGGGTAAATATAGAAAATAAGGGTAAAAAATAATATTATAATAAAATTAAATTACCCTAAAACAAGTCTTAACACTATTGGATGAGATATGTATTACGCTGGGAATCCTTGGGTAGATTTTAGGACCCCATGGATCCACTTGAGTGTGAAGATGAAATTTAATTACTTTTAATTTAAAGTTAAGGAAAATATAACATAAACATGCATATTTTACTAAATATTTTTTTATATGGGGTGATATAAGTGGTATTTTTACTATAAATTTTCATTAGAAAGATAAAAATATTTTCTACATCATGGTATTTTATTTATAATCTATAGACATCAAATAAATAAATTTATTTATGACACAATGAATATGTAGAGATTACTTTATTAATGAATGTTTTAAATAATTGAGATTATAAAATTAAAATAAATTTATTTTGAAACTTTTTATTCCATACAAGAATTTTATTTTTGATTATGACTTTTTATCTTTGAATTAATGAATTTTTTCAAATGAATCAAATTTTTATAGATTTTCAAAAATGCCACCATATGAATAGTATAAAAATTGACAAAAATGAGTTTTTAAATCAATTTATATTTTATTAAATGATATAATAGTCCTAAAAATCCATGATTTGGAAAACTGACATTTAAAATGTTAAAAATGTCATTAATGATCCATTTTTTGTCACTTTACATTTTATAGTAACTATTATAATCATATATTTTTAATGCACAAGAAGACATGGTAAAAGTTAAATTAGTTTACTAAGAGTTCAAACTAAAAGATAATGTTAATTTTATGACCTAAACATTTCTAAAACCTATTTTATTAGATTACTTCCACTCATCCTCATATGATATTCTAAATATATCACTTTTGTGTTATTATAATTTTAAAATCATTTAATAATAAAATAATACTTTTAAACATTCCTAAAGTGCCCCTTCTCCCTCTTATAAAAGGACACCACCTCTAACCCTTACTCACACCTCTCAAGCCCCATTGGATCTTCCAAAATATATCCAAATAAGATTTAAAAATCCCTCTATTCCTTCTATAAGCCTTCCACTAGGAATAAGGCAATTCAAGAGAGCCGTTTGGCTCAAATCAAAAGAAGTTACACGATTTGAGGTAACATCTTCTCTCAAGTTTCTTTACATTATTTTTTATTTTCCACTCCCCATGATATTATTATTCTTTGTTTAAATAAAAAAACCATTATAATAAATATAATAGGTTTTTTTATGATAATGATTCAAAATACACTTACAAACACCTCCGTCTAATGGGTATATAACATATTGTTTCTGTGGATGACGAACTACTGCCTCACAAAACGATGATTATTCAATCATCTCCTACCACCTCTTATGGTGGCCATTATGATGAAAATGTAATTATATATGATATATATTATAATTATTTTATCTCTATGCTTCTTTAATTTTCTATTATAACATACCTTTATGTTTTTCATGTTGTATAAATACGATAATTTCATTTGAGGAAGTGCGGACTACCACCCCCTCAATATGATACGAATCGTTCAGGCTATACATGGAACATATAAAGGATGAAATTAACGAAATTATTTAACATAGATATTATAATTTAATTATAATGTACCTATGTATCATTTATTGTTTGATTCTTTAAATATGAAAAAGAAATGAAAGTAGTGTTTATGCATAAGTACGACTTACCGTCTCCATGAACGGTGCATTTCATTTATTATATCCAACTGATATGGACTATTATAAATACATATATACTAGATATATATGATATATATGACATATAAATCAAAAATATAATTATGGATATAATGAACTTTTGACCACATGGACAGTTTATAATTATAACAAGGTCATTTTTTACTCAAGTTCTGAACATCGAAAAAATGTCCGATATGAATAAAATAATAAACTAATTGTTGTAGGAAGGTAATAAGTGATATAAAATAAATACTAAACATGGAAATGGTTTTGAAGCAATTATAAATTAACTTTTGTTTAGTATTCAAAAAATTAAAGAACGAACGAGTCAAGTCGGACATGAGGTAAGGCACTTTGTCTCAATCTCTTTTCTTTGAGCCATATTTTGATTTATACACAAATTGATTTTATATGGTGTATAAACCCCTTTTAATTTTAATTTAATTAAAAGGGAATCTTAATTCTATGTAGTGTTTTACTAAATTACAAAGGGAATGTTTCTTTTAAACATACGCAGTGACAATGACCTTTCCACCGCCGTGAGCATTATTTGATATTTGGACTCCTTAACAAGCAGTGATGTTTTTAAATGGAAAATAAATACCATATACCCTTTTTAAAAATTTTGGTATTGAAATTGGTTTTGAAAGTGGATTTACTATTTAAATATCTTGAAATTATTTCTTGTGATTTCAAATGAAATTTATGTTTGAAATGTTGATATTTGCAATCTTTTATGTGTGATTATTATATAATGGTACTTGTACATTTCATGGGTGGTTACATGATAAACCAAATAACGGGTGGTTCCATGATAAAAAAAGGATGAGTGGTTATGTTATAACCTTCAATGCATTGGGTATGGAAGTCCACTTTATGGCTATTCTATTTGTAAGAATCATTTGTAGAATTCGAGCATTTGGTTATTCCATTTAAGTATGATTATGTCCCAAGTTTACCTTTTATATGTTATGTGTCCTTTATATGGGTTTTATGGTAATATTTTGGTTATAAAAAGGGTAAGAAATGAGTTTATATTCAGTTAAGAGTATTTACTACTTCATAAAGGTTAAAATTATTACTTATGATAAAGTATTCATGGTTTACATGTTGTTTTGAAAAACTAACAGTTTTGATTCTTTGTGTATCCCTTAATGAGATTTTTATACTCATCCCATGTTTTTGAAATGATTTTCATAGGACTTAAAGTGGAATAGGGTCAAGGATGGGATCAAGAAAAATTCATTCTGTTTCAAACACAGAACTAAACATGTTTATTTAATTTTAAGAGTTTTTATTTTATGAAAAAATGGATACTGAGTAGAAGTGTCTACATGTAATATTAAAGTTTTTATGTATAATTTATGACCTAAATATCTAAATATCTAAACCTAAAAATATCCTAAATATGAATTATGAACATAATTAATGATTTTTCAATGTTTAAGGCTGGGGCCTTATATACCAGCCTTATAAGAGGGTTAAGGCATGGTTGAGAAAGTACTTCTCCATAAAGGACTTAGGAGAAGAAGAATACATTCTAGGGATTAAGATCATGTGTGATAGATCCAAGAGGCTGTTTGGGATAAGTCAAGAACCATTCATTAAGTAGATACTGAAGAGGTGTAGTATAGAATAATATAAGAGGAGATTGTTTTAGTGTCACATGGTATACAACTTTTCAAAAAAACGTGTCCTCAGATACAAGAGGAAAGAGAGACAATTAGTGAGATCTCATACACTTATGTGATATTATCTATCATGTATGTCATGTTGTGTAAAATTATTGATGTTGGATATTCTTTGAGCATAGTTGGAAAATATCAATCAGATCCAAGTGAACAACATTTGACTATTTCCAAAACTATCCTTAAGTATCTGATATGAACTAAGGATATATTACTGGTGTATAGAAGAGAGGAAGAGGTAGTAATTAGGGATTATATGGATACTAGTTTGCAGACAAATAAGAATGATCTGATGTTGCGGTTTGGATATATCTTTTTTCTCAACAGAGGAGTTGTGATCCGGAAGAGTTCAAAACAACTAGTTGTCGCTAATTCTACAGTGTAGTCTGATTATATTGTGGATTCTGATGTATCCACATAAGTAGTATGGATTCACAATTTTTTCTAAAAGCGTGATGTGGTGCCTAATAGTAATGAATCTATCACATTTTACCATTATAACACTGTAGTGGTGGATCTCTCCAAGGAGCCACGGTCACATCAAAAGAAAATGCACATACTTCGAAAGTTTCATCTATTGAGGGATTTTTATCAAAGTGGTGAAGTTGCGGTGAGTAGAGTATCCACAGAGGAAAACAAGGAGAACCCATTGACCAAGGCTCTATCTTAGAAAAGGAACGAGTATCATGTGAGAGCTAGTGGGATGAATGTTGTTATCCATTGGCTCTAATGGAAGTGAAAGTATGTTGGAGTTAGTTCCCTAAAAACAAATTATTTAGTACATGATTACATGTTTTCATTGATTAATGAAATTTTTTTATCTCATTATTATTGTTCATCTACATAACATTTATATGTGATTATGTCCTAAGAATATATATGTCACACTTAAGGGTCATAGTCATTTCCCGCTATGATGAGAACCTAGAGGTGGAACGACATTATTATTGAACCGAGTTTTATGGACGAATTATATTTTTTGAAGAGACACATATAATATGGGATATTAGGGTTAAGAGGCTTATAATATATTGAGACACTTTCTCATTTTCTTTTTCCTTAGTAATATCTAAGATAAGAGGTTATGAGAAAATACCCATTAATAGGAAATCCACATTTACATGTGTTATTAGATGTTCCTATTTTCAAACATATGTATTGATACTGAGACTTTAAGATTATCATTAATTGATATCATGACTCATTTACTTTGATGTATTGATGAAAATCATGATGAAATATGTTCACGGTGAAATAAGACACGTTGGATTCTTCACGAAAGATACGGCATTAATGGATAATGTGAGAAATGATTTATTTATTTTTTTCTTTTAAAGAAAGTTAATATTTCATGTCCATTGATGGGAATGGAACTGCATAAATAAATCTATGGTCATGGTGTTTGATAGGTGAGTTCATTTCCAAAAAGTCAAATAAAGAGACACCATACATATAGTTTGATGACACTACTAAGCAGCCTACTTGATTTGAGATATTATGATAAAACAATAATATTACATAGTAAACATTTGTAAGAGTATAGGAATAATTATGAGGTTAACTTATTTCTTTATGGATGACTTGATGTGTTTCTAGACACTAACATTGTAATTTGAGCAATTATTCCTAATACCACTAAGAAAAAGGCATTGTGGGTTACACACTAGGTGTATCAGCAATATCAGTTAAATAATAGTAATGAAATTAGAAAGTTAGAATAAATAATATTTATTTGAGTTTCATTAACCATCATAATTTAATCACAATTTATTTGAAAAAATAAGTGACTTAAATAATAATAATAATTTTTTTACACGTTTGGTGAATGTAATATTTATTATTTTTGTCATAAAATATTGCAGTGACATTTATTTATTAAATAGTAATTATTTGAGAAATGGTAAATGTCGACGAGCGAGAGTAGATAATGTTTAATGTCTCAATTAGAAATAATATAAATGATATTTACTTATAAATTCTTAATGGCGTTGCACATGTCATGTGATTAATAATAATAATAATATTATTTTTGGACATGGGATCAATTAGGAATTATAAAGATGTAAAGGGTTTAGTGTGCAATTTTTCAACCCTAACATTACCATGATAAATATATAATTATATCACTTTAAAAAAATACAATTGGTGGGAAAAAAAGGAAAGAGTGAGACTCTCTCAAGCTCTATAGAGAGATTAGGAGATATAGAGTTCTCTTCTCCACTCCTCTCTCAAGATGATGGGAGAACATCAAGAGTTATTTATCTCTCAATAAGAATTTTTATATGATTAACCATGAACTACGCAAGTGATCAGGATCAGTCATGAGGGCACCCAATGATTGTACAATGTCACTCGAAGATTGTGGTTCACATGTGGATCACTGTTAGAGGATTTCTTCAGTTGGATCCTACAGTGCAACGACGATGGGACGAGATTTATTCCACCAGATCATCATTGAAAGCGGGATTATGAGATGAGGTAATTCTATATCTTCTCATAAATTAATTATAAATTACATGTGATATCCTCGACTTTTGGTTTTGGTGTTTTAATCTAGTCAATCAATCTACTAATTTGGTTGTAAATGTTTTGATCATGTAAAGAAATGATTATGCATGATTTAAGAATAAAATAAAAATTGGTTATACCATTAAAGAATGCTTCCGCTGCACCTGAGAGCTACATGTCGCGTAATGCACTTTTGCGTTGGAGGCCCTTGCATGAGCCATGTTCCATAAATAACTATGGAAACACCTATGTTCTGAGGTCTGTGAAACTAAACCAAGTGTTTTAAGGACCTATCCTTGTAACAGTTAGCTATCCCCTGACAATTTTAGTATAGGATAATCATTCAATGAAATCTTTCCTACCCTTCCATGTGTCAGAGAAAGAATCTTTCTTGGAGGAACCTTTTTTAGGCCTACCTCCTCACTTTTAACTTTTTTATTCAATTATAAGATCATCATTTTGTTTTCACCATGATTCACTATTTTTTTTCACCCTCGTACCACTATTTTAAACTGTTTTTATATTATAAATTCCAAATTTAATAATCAATTGCACTTCTAATTTAATTAAATTGGTTAATGTTAAATAATTATAAAAGGGGAAATTTTACTTGTTTTGATTTTTACGTTGTAGGTGGAAGTGATATAGAGAGTTCTCAATGAAATTCAAGCAAAATGGGTAAAACTACAGAGAACCCAAATCACATATGTTCTCTAAATTACATATTCGAAACACTCTTCCACTTCAATTGGGAATGTAATTTTGCATGTCTATCCATCACTGTGTGGGATAAAATTCTTTAGAAGATAATGATGCCCAGTTCATCCATTTGGTGGCCCTAAATGTTGAATAATTGGAGGGAATCTTGATTGTTCATAATCATGAAGTCACTCCTATAAGTTGGTCATATCTCTAGTTCTAGACCTCCAATATTTCTAAAAAATCTTTGATGGAGATATTCAAGAGATGGGGAAACAAATGTAGTTTTTTCAAAAGTGAGATAATATTGTCTGGTCACCCAAATCTTCAAGCCAAGTTAATTTATAGATTCTATGTGCCCAAAAACAAATTTCACTTTGCCTATAAATTGGCACCATGGGAACCTCATTTGTAAGTTCGACTAAGAGGGAGTTCTATAATTTTGGAGAGTTATAGTGTTCTTCTCATCACCATAGAAGTTATAGAGCTCCCTATTTTCATATGGAGATCAAGGATGAAAACAAAGTTCCACTCACCTCCTCCTCTTGATGGCAAGTTAAAAAATGAGTGATTATTGCGAGAGAGCGACACACTAATCAAGGGAATTTCGCCACATGTATTAGTTTTTGGTTTGGTATAACTTGGGCTTGAAAACATTTAATCTAGTCCATCTTACATTATTTCATATTTTAATGTTTTTTTGATGCATGTGAATGAAATGATTTTTATTTACAACCAAATGGTGCGAAATTTTGAATGTCTGACTTGTGTTACTTCGATTGGACAACACATGAATCTTTTTCTTCCCAAAAAAATTGAGATTTAAATTTTCTTTGGAATCTCTTATACCATGCATTAGGGATGAACCTTGACTACATGACTCTTATTTCAAGGTTTTGTTCTTCTTGCATTGATATCAAGGCTTAGAGGGAAACCAAGATTCTGATTAACCTCTACCAAAGACTTAATCCAAACCTAAATAAGTTTTTAAGAACTATGAACTTGACATGTTGTGTAGTGAACTTTCAATGATCACCTTCGTCTATTTCTCTATAATCACTTTTGATTATTAATTATTAAACTATTTAAATTAATCCATTTTATTTTGAAACATCACATAAAACACCTCCTTATTTCAGTTTCCCCTTTGAAAAACTTATTTAGAATTCCCCCTTTAAACTTAAAATACTCATTGGGAAACGACCTATAGTCTACACTAGACTACATTTAATCATACAAAACCCAATTAATTTGATGCGTCATGATAACGAATTCATATTTCCTGCACTAATGAGATCTCATTAGTATCATCTTTATCCCTTTCACCGATCTCATCAGAAACCTTCCCATATTCCTTAGCCTATAATTTATCTTGAGCTCCATCCTTTCTATTAGAAATGACATGAAATTCATGTTCTTTTTCCAATCCCTTATGCCCATGTTGAGACACAACATAATTTTTCACCTCTTTTCCATTTGTAGTCTTGTCACCTATATTAGTATGGATCTGAGGATCTTCCTTACCTAGGTTTAGCTTGGAATCATTGGAAATACCAGCCTCATCATCCTCTTGATCATCCTCTACAAGATCCCATTCTTTATATAGGGGTATTATATC
Organism: Viscum album; assembly: GCA_963277665.1. Lineage (NCBI taxonomy): Eukaryota > Viridiplantae > Streptophyta > Magnoliopsida > Santalales > Viscaceae > Viscum > Viscum album. Next base: position 282,728,439 of record OY728125.1, read on the forward strand.
TTCAAACCATCTTTGGACTCAAGTTGATGAGACCTGATCTTCTGAAGTTGTGGACAGATTGGAATCTTTCATTAGAGGAGTACTCACATCTAGTTTTCCAAAATGATCACTCCACCTATCTTCATTTAAAGGGAGCCATGTGGACTGGCTGAACTACTTTGATCTTATCTCATGTGGAACAATAGTCTCACTCCCCTTATCAATAGTTTCAAACATTCCAACAATCCATTTCCCAGATAAATGCTTTGGACTCATAATTTCATTTGAGCATTTGTATGCTTGTGGCTTTGATTTCTCCATACCCCCTCCAACCTATTTCTTAATCATGTGATAGTTAGCAATGCAATGGACAACTAATTTACTAAAACTGTAAAAGGGTGGAATAAATTCAAACTCCAATACCAATTCATGACTTAGATCACCACGAAATATAAATTTTTATTACTAAGAATCTTTAAGGAGAATTGGGAAATAATAGTAATTACATATGTTATAAGTAAGAATATATAATTTCCCAACCCCACCAATTTTTTAAAGAAAATAAAAAATTTACATTTGGAAAATACATCTATTAAAATTCAAAAAAAGCAAGACTAGTATTTTTTTATGCCAGCTTCGAGATGGAAAATGATGCCATGTTATCCTCTCTCTAGATTAGTGTGGTTATTAACTACAAGTGATCTAATGTTTTTAGGAAGTCAATAAATTTCTAAGTAGAGTTGTTATGGGACATGCTTTGAACATTGCCTCAAAATTTGAAAAATCACCATTGTGTCACTCTGAACCCAGAAATTGTTCCCTCATTTTTGTTTAGCATACTTCACCAAAAAAATTATGACCCAAAGCTCATCTCCAAGTGTAATAATGTTCTTGTGGTAGTCTAAACCTTTGTTAAATCCAAGAAAGGTTCTAAAGATACCATAATTACAAGGATTTTCAAGAGCACTAAAATATTTTCCATCAACATTTACTTTAATCCATGAAGGAGGATAATGATATCATTTACGATAAATATACTTCATTTTATTATTTTGAGTAAGCATGGCATGAAGGGACCTGGTGATGGTCAAATCCTCTATGAAGTTTTTTATCAAGTGAGATTAAAAATTAATATCCAATTGAATATCACATAACACTCCCATAAAATGGGATTTGATTGAGAGATTATACCCTTAAAACATGATGAGAATTTTGAATTTCCAAATCTATTGGAAACCCGATTCAATAGCTCTAGTGAGTGGGTTATGTAATTTATCACTAATCTTTAGGTTTGTAAAGTAGTCCATGAAATATTTCTGATCACTAGAAATAGGTTTGTCATGTATAGATAGGATGAAAATATACCACAATAGTGTTTTAGAACAATAAAATCCAGAAAAATGTGCATATAGTTCTTAGACTCGCCATAATAGACAGAAAAAATTGATGAAATCTACATACTTAAAACATTGAGATAAAATCAGTTGGGAGCATGCTATTCCATATATTCTATTTGAAAATCTACCTTGATGGTTAGAAAATTTTATTCTAGAAAGGATTCATCTAATTTAGTGGCGTATCAGTTCCATCACATTGATAAATGCAATAAATCTTGGTAAAAAGTATTGTTCCCATGTAAGGTAAATACACTGAGGGTGAATTCAGGTATGATAGTTTCCTTTTTACCCCCCTCATCAATTATCTTATTCCTCTATTGATTAGGGATAGTATCACCCTCATCATGAACATGAAGCGATAAAAAAAATGAGGGACACAATATATTTTACTTTGGTTCACCCAAACTGGGCTAATCAAAGGATCATGCAACGATGATGTATCGATGAACATAAAACACTAAGCACCAAGGTTGTTTTTTACAATTTGAAGCAACCACACTGACCTTATAGGTTTACAACCTTCATAGAAAACTGAAAACTCACTGCTCTTACTCACTTAGATTTCTCATTTCTTCTCCAAGAAAAAAATAGTTATGAAATCTACAAATCAATAATGAAACTACACCATCAACAATGTATCAATATGCTCCACCATCACTAAAGTGATGAACCCATTAAACCTCCAATGAGATGACCTAATGGATCTCCTTTCTTACTTTTTAGTTCATGTCCAGAATTTCTCTTTTTCTATCTCTTCTCTCTATATCTCACTCTATGGGAAAATACCTTATCTTCTATGTTTCACAATGCTTCACAACTTTTTCAGAACTACCATAGATAGTTGAACATGGATAACTTCCATGCCCTATGTTGTGGTTGATGGGAAGTGGGAATGCAGCAACAAAACAACCACAATAGAGAGCATAATGACTGGTGTTGTGCGTAGATGAAGTGAGAACCAAACAATCAATAGAAATAATGCAAGAAAGACAAGGAACACATTATTTTTGTGATTCAGTCCCTTTGGTACCTACTGCATGGAATGAACACCACCACACACACACCTTTTATTACTATGAAAAAGAAAACTAGAATTACAACAAATGGAAGAATCCAATAAGGAATGCACCAGAAGCAAACAAGAACATCACAGTGACAAAATCAAAAAAATGAAAATTAATTACAATGCTAGAATTGTTTATACCCAACTGTCCAGATCGCTTCACATCCAGATCACTTCATATTTTTATAACTAGATCTCCATCATCCAGATATTGATGAAGAAGTAGTGTCTTGTACTCTGAGCAGCTTTGAAACTCATCTCCAAAATGATCATCTTCCGTCAAGGAAGGATCATATCCTCCACCACACACTAATCACCAATCAAAGGGACCTAGGTAGAGTGAAGGGAAGAAAATGAGATATATGGGAGATGATAATTGAGTGAAAAACCAAGAATCTGATGACTAGGGTTCACCGAGGAAGAATAAAGACCACCACTGTAGAGGAGTCCAGAGTGCAAGCACACACATTCCAAGCAGCCGTAGTAGGGGTGATTAGGCCCCATGTGAGCGGTGGTTTTTCCCAAACAGAAATCCACAATCAAGGGCTACCACGAACCACAAAGTGAGAACTAAAATCTGAACTGTAGCGAACAACCTAAACAACAATCCATAAGATGGAGAATCTAGAATTTTCAGATGGTGCAAAAGATCAACGACGAAAACATTGACCCGCCAAACAAGAGGATTTCTAGCCTGCAACTGGTATATTAAAAGAAAGATGATGCAACATAAATGAAAAATTTTAATATTAAAATAGAATAAGTGAATTAAAAGTAAATAAATTAATTCAAAAAACACCACAATTTTCAATTAAAACTTTGTGATGTTCTTTCACATAAGGTTATAGAATAGGAACCAAGTTCATTCTATCTAAACAAAACATGAACATAGATGAAACCACAACATTAGTCAAACTTTCAAATGGGTTTTTATCAGCATGTATCTTATTGAAATACACAGTCCCTTGTTATATAACATCTCTAATAAAATTTAATTTAAACTCTATGTGTTTTGATTTTCCATGGAAAACTAAATTTCTTGATAAATAGAGCACTGATTGACTATCAGAATAAAAATAAATGGCTGAATTAAAATTTTTGAGTTCATAAGACAAGAATTTAATCCATAAGGAATCCTTTACCACCTCGATAATGGCAATGTACTCGGACTCTGTGGTTGAAAGGGAAACCACAAATTGCATGTTGATCTTCCAAGAGACAGGACCACCACAAGCAGTAAACATGTATCAATTCAATGATAATCTGCTGTCAATATTACCTGCATAATCAGCATCTACAAACCCCACGAAAATATTAGTAGCATCTATATTTGTACCATAGAACAAGGAAAAATTAGATGTATATGAGAGATATCTAAGAAGCCACTTAAGGGATTTACAATGTGAATTCCTAGGTTCGGCCATAAATCTACTTAAATCGAAGATTGAAAAGGCAATGTCAGGTGTGGTGAAAATCATAGAGTACATTATACTACCAACAATGTTAGCATATGGAATTTTAGACATAAATTTTATGTCATCATCAGCAGTTGGTTCTTGTGTTAAAGACAACTTAAAGTGTTGAACAAGAGGTACAATAACAGGTTTGAGAGATTCAAACATGTATCTTTTTAGGATATTTTAAATATAAGCATGATGTGACAAAAATATATATATTTTGGTCTATCTCTAATTAATTGAACACCTAATATCTTCTTAGCTGCACCTAAGTCTCTCATCTAAAAATTTCCTTTTAATTGGTATTTAATATAAGTGATAAAACTCATATTCTTACATATGATGAGCATGTTTTCAATGTACAGTAGCAGATAAATCATAAAACGTTGAATTGATTTAATGTAAACACATGAATCATATTGAATCCTTGTGAATTGGATATTTAACATAAAAGAATAAATTTTTTATACCATTTACTATACGCTTGCTTTAAACCATACAAGGACTTATTTAAAAGGAAAATATGGTTTGGCTTGAATTCTTTAGAATAACGATCAAGAGGCTTCATATAGAGTTTTTGATTCAAATACCCATGTAATAAGGCAGTATTAACATATATTTGTTCGATGTGTAGATTGAGATAAGAATCAAATGCTAATAAGATCATAAGAGATGAGTGCTTGACAACGGGGGAAAGATTTTAGAATAGTCAATTCCTTCTCTTTGAATGAATCCTTTGGTGACTAGCCTTGCTTTAAATTTAACTTTATTTCCCATGATGTTGTCTTCCTTTCTCTTATAGATCCACATAGACCCAATCACCTTAGCATTAGGTGGCTTGTTGACAATGGTACAGGTGTGATTTTTCTTTAGAGGTTTCGGAACCCTCCTTTTCCTATCTCGAGTTAGTTAATAATCCTCTTAAGTGGTAGAAGGTCCAGAATTAGAATCTGAAGCAGAACTAGACTCAGAATCAGCCGCATGAGTGGGATGGCAAGAAGGAGGTGGAATAGGCTAGACATTAGTCTCAACATGAGTTGGTGGTTCATGTTCATCAGAATTATGAAGGCCTAGTCCACTACTGCCAGGTGTGACAGTCCTGGTCTTAGGGGCAGAAGATTCATGAATGACCACATCCCTACTAATGATGCACATTTGGTATCCCAAATTATCTTCCTAGAGTTTTTATCCCTTATATATCTCAGGATAACCAAAGAAATGCATTTGACGAATCTAGGTTCTTGTTTATCCGTCTTGAAATGAGCATAGGCTGTAGACCCAAAAACCCTTAAGTAGGAATACAAAGGGGGATTGTCGAACCATAGTTATTTAGGAGTTTTGAATTTATTTGAAAAAGAGGGACACCTTTTAATCAGGTACACAATAGTGCTGGTGCCCTCATCCCAAAAGGATTTGGGGAGGCTTAAGTATGAAATCATACTACAGACTCTTTATAGTATAGTCTGATTCGTCCTCTCTGAAAGGCCATTCTGTTGGGGAGTTTACCTAACAATTCTATGCCTTTTAATTACTTCAAACTCACAATATGTAATAAACTCAGTGTACAGGTAGTCAAGCCCATTGTTAGTTCTCATGGTCTTAATTTTTTCCTAGTTTGGTTTTCAACTGAATATTTCCAAGTGTTGAAATTTTAGAAAACGTCCTATTTATTCTTGGGGATTTAAACCCAAACCTTCATGGAGTAATCATCAATAAAGGTGACGAAATAGGATCCTTCACCATGTGAGGTGATCCTAGCTGGCCCCCATAAATATAAATGGATATACTCAATTGGGGCGACATCCTTGAAGGAGGACCTATTGGAACTCACCCTTTTGGCCTTACCCATCACAAAATATTTGCAAAATGGAAGGTTTGAAGGTGTGATTTCACTCAACAACCCATGCTTGTTGATTTCTTCTTGCCCATTGGAGCTTACATGACACAACCATCTATGCTATAGCATAGTATTGTCAGTGTTTGTACTGTAAACACTACCCAACTTTATCAAATTGGTATTTCCATTCTGGACATACAACCCATTCACAAGAGACCCTCTTAAGATGGTTCTAGATCCCTTAGAGAATTCCATAGAACCCGATTCTGATCTAAAGGTGTATCCCTTTTGATCAAGGACTCTTAAGGAAATCACGTTTCGATACAAGTTGGGGACCCACCTCACATCAAGTAGGGTAATGACTTATTGATCATAAAATTCTATCAAGATAGACTCTCTACCCTAAACCTTTCATTTCTTGTTGTTTCCTAATAGGACATCCCCTTCAACTTTCTCAACAAGCTCTAAAAAATACTCTTTATACAGACACGTGTGGAAGGAACATCCAGAGTCTAAGACCCACTCAAAATCGAGTGTATGGATGGAAACATTAAAGACATTAGTAGTGTTGTACCCAGAGTCCACAAAAAGAGACTGGTCAGTGGGTTGTGTGCATTCTAACTCACGCTTAAGATTCCTACACTCAGGATTAGTGTGCCCAGGCTTCCCACAGTGGAAACATGTGACTTTTCTATCTTTTGAATTACCCTTAAACATTGGTTATTGTCTAGGTTCTTTACTACCTTTACTTTTTTCCCTATTAAACTGTTTCTTTTTACCTTTACCCTGAGGTCTCCCCCTAGTAACAAACTATCAACCTCGCCTTTAGCTTTAGGTTTAGAGTGAAGTTATTTTGAAAGAAGGACAGACTTGACATCTTCTAGAGTCATGGAGTCTCGACCATACATCATGGTCTTAGCAAGAGTAATATAAATATGGACAAGAGTGATCAATAGAATAATGTCTTGATCCCCATCATCTATAGAAACATCAATGTTGGCTAAGTCCAACATGATTTTTTTTGAATTCCTCTAGATGGGATTTTATAAAAGTACTGGGTTTCATCCTAAAGGTGAACATGCAGTGATTTTTATAAAGTCTTCCTACTAGGTAGGTAGTCATGTATAACCATTCATGTTTTATCCATATTCTAGTAGTGGTAGAATCATAGGCCACTTTCCTAAGAACTTTATCTTATAAGGAATGTAAGAGTGAACTATGGGTTTTAAAAAGAGTGTCAGGGGGGACAGGTTGGAATTCTGTAATGGTTTGAACATTTTCATTAACAATTGAAATGGGTTTAGTAGGCCCAAATAGGGCATCAATAAGGCCTTGTTGGACTAATAATTCCCTTGTTTTTATTTTCCATAAATTTAAGTCATTGTATCCATCAAACTTGTTGATTTCATATCGCATTGTAGACATGTTTATCCAAATGAGTAGATGCTAAATGATTGGGGAAAATGATAAGATTATGCCCCCAAAAAATGATCGATCTCACTGGGTAAATGTGTACCGTGAGATATGAAGGAGAAATGATTCGGTGAATATAATGATTTCACCTAAAAAGAAAGAGAAAAACAACAACAATATACATGCAGAATTTAAACAATGCTAAAAATGGAAATCAAATAATGAAATCCAAACTAATGAATTACAAAACTAGGTACTATAAACAGTAATCAATATACAACTTGTAAGTGTGTGAATATTCTGTAAATAGGGTAAAAAGAGGCTATCAATAGAATATTGGAAGGCAAGAGGCATAAATGAGTATAAGAAAACAATAAAACTACTGCACAGGTATGTCGGGAACATGAAACAATTGTAAAATAGGATGTAAACAAAGACAACAAACATGAAGATTATCAAACTAATGGTAGAATGAAATTTTCTTGGTAACGAACAGTTGTAAACAAAAAATACAGTAAGAAAATCACATAAGTACAAAGTGCCATAGGATTAATTTAATCAAATAAATAAATCTCAAGGCACATCAGCCATGTTTTCTCAGATACCACATGTTGTGGTTGATGGGAAATGGGAATGCAGCAACAAAACAACCACAATGGAGAGAAGAATGAATGGTGTTGTGCTCAGATGAAGTAAGAACAAAACAATCAACATAAATAATGAAATAATGATAGAGAACACAATATTTATGTGCTCTGGAAACTTTGGAACCTACTTCACATTAAGAACACCACACACACGCGCCTTTTATTACAATGAAAAAGAAAACCAGAATTACAACAAATGGAAGAAGCCAATAAGGAAAGCACCGGAAGCAAACAAGCACATCATAGTGACAAAATCAAAAAAACGTAAAGTACATACAACACTGAGATTGTTTATACCTGAATGTCTAGATTGATTCACATCCATATCATTTCACATTTTTAGAACTAGATCACCATCCTCTAGATCTTGATGAATCTGTGGTGTCTTGTCCTTAGAGCATCTCTAAAACTCATCTCCAAACCGAACGTCTTCTATCAAGGAAGGATCTTCGCCTCCACCACACAATAATCACCAATCAAAGGGACCGTTGAAGGGAGAAAAATAAGAAAAAAGAGCTTCAAGAGAGGAGCATTGAGCACTGAACCAGGAATTAGATCACTAGGGTTCTACAAGGAAGAATGAATACCACCGCTGCAAAATAGTCTAGAGGGAAAGCACACATATTCCAAGCAATTGTAGTAGGGTTGATTAGACCCCCTATGATCACTGGTTTTTTTCCAAATAGAAAGACCCAATCAAAGGCTACCACAAACCATAGAGCGAGATCCAAAATCTAAACCGTAGAGAACAGCCCGAACAACAAGGCATAAGATGGACGATCCAGAATTTTTAGATGATGAAAAATATCAACAACCAAAACATATCCCCACCAAACACAAGGATTTACAGCATGTAACCGGTATATCAAAATCATGGTGAAACAATGCAAATGAAATAATTTAACATGAAAATAGAATAAGTGAATTAAAATCAAAAAAATTAATTCACACTCTGCCTTCAAGGGTGAGGATCACACCTCATTCCTCCAACCTTTTTTATCACACCATGTGTCCCACATTATTTTAGTGTGGTAAAACATAGCTCTTAAACTTTAATAATCACACTAAATATTATTAAATGTTTTCCATATTCTTATTCAAGATGTTTATTTTATTTTCTCTAGGCTCTATTATACCAAGGAAAGGTGTCATATAAAATGCTCAATTTGGGCTCTAGATCACCCATGTACTGTTAACTCCATGACACGATCTCCTTATCTTTGAGTCATGTAGTTGTTTTAATCCTTGAACACAACCATCTCAAGACAAAAAATGATGTGGTTCAGTGATAACCATGGTATAATTATTCTCTAGGAAAAATTCCCTTCCAAATGCTTAGAGCCATGCATGCTTTCATGTTTTCCTCTTTAGTTACAAAGGATCAATGCTCAATATGCCTTTGGCCACAATTCATTGGATCTATAGTATCTCATTTAAATTTTCTTATATGAGTCATCTATGATAGTTGAAACACCTATAGTAAGTCTCCTCATTTCTCATAGAGAATCTAAAATCTATTTACAACATCTTCCACAATGTGGTTCTCCATTAGTTTCCTATTTTAATTTTCCTTTCACATGGGAAATAAGAGCCTTACATTCATGACTTTGTTGCATTTCCAGTATCCAAAATCATAAACAACTCCTCAAAAATGTTACATATATGTGGAAGACCATTCCGTTTCCGCATTCTATAAGAAAAAAAAGATCTTACATATATAGGGAGTGACCCTCTATTTTTTATTTTCCCACTAAAATTTCTTTAACCATGACCTCTATGACACCCATGTTTCCACTCTCCATTTTACAGAGGTATACTTTCAACACAAATTTCCATTCTCTATAGCATGGTTTAATACTTCTCCCCATTTAATAACCATCAAGACATGGTTCTCTATCCCATTACTTGGATGATACTTAACCATATCCCCAAAGACCACAAGATGTTACTCTTACATATTACTTACCTTTTCCATTTTTACCTCTGATAAAACCTCCTCCACAACGTGGTCAAGAATTCCATGGAGTTATACTTGGCCTATGGGTATAAATTCTTCAAACACTTTCCAGCTTCCTCCAACAGTTCTTTAATACTCATTCAAGATTTTCCCACCACCTCATAAGCTTTTTTTAAAGTCTAAAAACTTACTTTTCAACAAACCAAATCCCAAAAATTCACCAACAAGATTTGTTCTAAAAATTTCCTATTTGTGATTATTAAAAACCCTTCCAAAATAGATTTACCACTTTATCATATGAGAACTTCAGAGTAGATCAGATCCATGGTCTGGAAAATCTTGACTTTACATAGTGCCTTAATGATTCACTAGTCATCAACTCTAACCCCACACGAGTCAAGATCATCACGATAAAAATGAGTTAAGTGAAAATATCTTCATAAAAACACTTCCATGATTTCCATTATTTTCAATATTATTCAATTTTACAGCTTGTCCTAAATAAATATTCAAGAACCCCCCCTTTCCAATAGGAAAGAACATTTCATCTTTATATATGATCATAGATAACTTCTTCCATGTAACTTATGGATAATTTATTCCCATATGTCAATGAACCTGAAGAGAACTTCTCTAAAAGTTCAAAAAGGGAGTTAGAAATCCAAGCATTTAATTCAAGAGAAAGTTACCATACTTTGGTACAAAAAATGAATCTTATTGAGGAGTGAGGGTCCCTTCTCCAAACTATATATTTGTATGGAGAAAGTTGGACTCCAAGAGCCAACCAATGGCTTTCAAACACAACCTTGGGTAGTTTCTTCATCATGATATTTATAATTTTATCCGATGTTGACATGTACTTTAAAAACACCGACCCTTGTTCGACTATCTCCTTGATGAAATGATACTTTTTATCAATGTGATTTTTCCTTGAATAATGGGTAAGATTTTTTCTAATATTAATAACACTCAAGTTATCACACCAGATTGCAATATGTGATTTCACATCCAGTCCAACATCCTCAAGTTGCTGCTTCATTAATAGTATATAAATAAATACTTGAGTAGATTCTATATATTCATAATTCATAGTACTAAGTGAGATTCAGTCTTTCTTCTTGCTCAACCAAGAAATGCACAAACCTTCAAGATAGAAAGAACAACCTGATTTTGATTTGTGATCATTCATTGAACCAACCCAATCGGTATGAGTGTATCACAATAACTCCTTTTGTGATGTTTTATGATAAAACAATATAAACTCCATCATGATATTGATATAATAAAGAATTATTATTTTGTAACATGTGGGTTTCCTTGGAACAAATTTGGTACCTTGTGGATTGGTATATAGAAAACACAATGCTAGTTTGTGTCGTTGTTAGGTATAATAAGTTTCCAATTATTTTTCTATATTCCATTACATTGATCCCATTTCCATATTCATTTTGGAGAACTTCATCTAGGTTGCCACCGATTTTGTCATCAACTTAGATGTTGGATTTGTTTCCCTAGAACCAACTACCATGTAATTTAGATTTCTTGTATATTTATAAAACTTAATATCAATAAATAATTAATCACATAATGATTATTCTTGCATGTAAATTTAACATGATAATACCCTAGAGTATTTCTCACATTGAGTAAGTCTTAATAGTTCCCTTTTATAATGAGAACCATGGGATTCTATGAATATATCTCTTAAATGACCAATCCTATGGTCAGAATGACATTCTATGATAAGGAACATAGTATGTTGATTTTCAGGTTTGGATACTCAAAATAAGATGAGACTTTATCTCATGAAGTTTTCACTCAGTGATCTCCAAGATGGTATCATTTTAAGTACATACACATTAATAAGAATTCCATATGTTTTCATGTAATTTAAATTCCTATCTATGAGTATGTGTAATGGTTCTTAGAATTTATGATTATTATCAATGCATATCATGACTCATGCAGTTAGATGTATTACCATAAATTGTGTCACTATATGATCATAGTAAAGTTAGGTGTGTCACGAATGATATGTTATCAATGAATAAGTCAAGAAAAGATTTTCCCCTTCTATTATCATGTAAGTTCATATCACACCCCTTTTATTGAAATTGAACTTTCATAGAAATTTCAGGATGACGGTGTATTGACAAATTTATTTCATGAAGTAAAATAAAGACGTATCAAACACATAGGTTGATGACATGAGTATGCAACCTGCTTAATGATATATCGAGAAAAAGAGATTATATTACATTGAAAGAATTTGTATGTGGTTGTTGTCATTATTACTTATCTTCAACCACTGTGGGTGCTTTGACTCGTTACTAGATAGTAACCTCAGGCTTTAGTAAATCCCACCTAATGTCACCGAGGAAGAGGCTGAGAAGGATTCACAAAAAGTGTTTCCATTTTTTTTAATTTAAATATTATTTATATTTAAAAATTGGAATGGATATTATTCTCCAGACTAAGAAGAAATATTTATTCATGATTTATTGATTGCAAATAATAAATGAATATTAATTCACTAGGTAATTGTTTAATTGTGCAGATATACAATATTTATTTATCTCTTGTTATTTATAATGTAATGAAACAATTATTTATTTATTAAATAATTTTTTAGTTACGTGAATATTAAATAAATTTTTATTCTCTAGAATTTTAATATAATATTTATTTATTTATTTTATAAATAAAATATTTAGTTAATAATTCAATAAATATCATGGAGGATGAACAAATCAAATTTTGGCTAGTGATGAATATTTATTTACCGTACCATAAAATAATATTTAGCATTGCACGGGTTAGCACATGCCATAAAATAAAATAATAATATTAATATTTTACATGGCATGTGGTCATTTATGGGTTTAATATATTATTAAATGTGTATGTGAAATTAATAACTATTTAACCCTAACTATGAGTTTATAAATATACTGCTATATCATTTGTGAAGAGGTTAATCATTATGCACAAAATTCTCTATCGAGATAATTCTCTCTCAGAAATAAATTTCTCTAGGGTTTTATATCAAGATTGAGATGACTTATTCATCCTCTTATATTCCTCTCAAGACTAAGAAAAATAAGAGAGATTAATTTTATCCCAAAGAATTGTGAAATGATCATGTAGAACAATGAAAGACAACCAATCAACCATGCTAGCACCCGACATTTCATCAACATTATTTGGAGATCAAATGAGATGTGTGTATCACTAATAAAGGAGTTATTCTTTGGGTTTTCACAACACAACAAAAATACACCAAATGAGTTCAAATGATAAACACCATCAATGAAGAAAGAACTTAAGACTGTGACAATATTTCTTTTTATATTTTAAATTAATTATAAATTTAATGTGAAAAATATCCCATCATGGTTTTAGTGTTATTCATAAATATTATTTAAAAAAATTTCATTGGTCATGAAATTCACCACCATGTACATTGTAGACTATCCATTGAATCTGATAAGAAATGAGTTAGGACAGGCTCTAATAGGTGCTTCCACCGCATTTGGAATCTATAAGTAATATCAGTGTAGTCATGTTTAAACATACATTTATTTATTTATTGTTAATCATTTACATGTTTAAAAGTTATTATTAATTTTAAGAAATTCATTATTATAATTTTATTATTGAGATATATTCTCCCCCTCTTTGTTTCACACTCATATAACCAAGAACTATTTAATAATAAATGAAGAAAATATTAAGAACCCATCCAAAGGTGTTGGAGATTTTGGTGAGATAACATAGGCATACACGACATATAAACTAAAGGTACACATCATGTATCCTAGTAAATTTCACCATGATGAAATACACATTCCATGGTTCATCATGCATTAACTACACACTTATGTATTGAATACAAAATATTTGTTGACTAGAATAGTATGACATAAAAACTTTCATACTACACATTGTGTAACTAGAATACACACCTTGCAGTCTATGTGTTTTGATGGTGGAAAATTCATAGTCAAATAAACGTCGTGTATTAATTACGTGAAACATAAGGATAGATAGTTGTGTAACATGGATGTTACATGGTGTGTACCAACTGTACACATAGTGTACCTACGAAATGTCCATACCAAAATATAGGTCTAGTCCATAGGCATGTATCATAGACATATGAAAAGTAAGATACACAATATATAGATGGATATACATGAAATGCACCCAACCTGTTTATGTGAAAATTTAAAAATCAATTTATTACTTCACTAAACCTCATTATTACGCATCTATGTGTAATTTATTAAAAATCCATTCTATACTATATTTTTTATATGATATTGAATTCTTACTTTATTTCCACATAATATTTGGAACTACAAGTCTTGTATGATCATTATATACTAAATACCCCCACATGATTAAATCAATACAGATAACATAATTTTCATGTGTCATGTGTTTCATTTATTAATGGTATATACTATGAAATTATGTCACATGTAGTGTACATGATATGCCACATGGGTGTATTGTATGCAATAAAGACCATGTCAATTAGTTCGAACTAGTACTCATTGAGTTCCTTCCAAGTACAAGTTGTGCACTTGTTTAAATAAAATCTAAATAAAATTAATTTATTTAATTTATTTAAAATCATAGTGGAAGGGTATATCCAAGACAGATTGGATAAAAATCAAGATAAAATGAATTAAGTGATCAATCAGATGAATTTATGTGTATTATATCTTAATAAAGAACTAATTGAAATGATTCCAAGCTTGTTATTAAATATTTAGTTGATAAGTATATTTCATGCATACATTTTAGAGTATTTTAATGTGTTGAATTATTGTATTTTATTGATAATCATGACAATTTTGTATAGAAATGACTTTTGTTATGTTTTATGGAAAGAAATGATGAATTTGTAAAAAATTAATGAAAAGGTGTGAAAATTCAAAATGCAACATCAGATTTTTGAGGATGTTTGAAGCTAGAAAACTAGATCAACATGATTACACATCATGTAATTTCATTACAAGTCGTGACTTCATCATGTGAAGAAGAGCCACATAGAACAATTCATGAGTTGATTACAAATCATGAAAGAAAATTACACGACATGTAACTCCATTACCCAATGTGACATTTTTGGTGACAAGTTTTGGAGGAGAAATACAATGATATTCCTGGGATTTTAAGATTTAAAGGTTACACATTATGAAGTGAGTCAAAGATTCAAATCCATGTATAATATTTGCACGAATTCAGAAATCAAGGAGGAAAACTCAGATCTAGATTACATGATGTGTAATCACATTACATGTTGTGACTAGATTTGGGATGGGCCCGTCTACAACCTATAAATATAACCCTTGTCCACACCATTTGAAATAATTTTGGAGGGAGATCGACGAGGGACACCTGTCGGATGATGGCGGACCTACTGCTGCCGCCACATTCTTTAGGATTTTTATGTATTTATTTTTCTACACCTACTCATGGTTATCATGATTGGGTGATTTCTTCTTATTGAGGTGTGCATGATGAAGGGGAGTTGAATGTATGATGTATTTTATGTTTGAATGTAATTATTTTTGGGATTTCATATTCATTCTTCAGTTCTATCTCATTCTTGATACTTCTTGTGTGACCATTGTGAGAGGGGTTAGGAATTGAGTTTATGTTCATTATTTCTTTTAGCACGACCATTTCCCAAGTATAATAAATACCATTGTTTAATTTTAGGTCTAGTGTTTATATTTCCTCCATGACCATTAAGTTTGTTTCCTACCTATGTTTAAATCAGCTATCTGGTTACCCATCATTTATAATCCGAAGTAATTGACCATGAGAAAAGGATAACTTAATATGGAGAGAGTTTTGTATGACCATTGTACATGTTAGGACCTGATTTTGATGACTATATAATTGTTAATTGGTTATTTCATACCTTGTTATCTCATTAACCTGGAATCATTGTTTCCAAACACTCATTTTATATTTTCTTCTACCAATATCTTCACCAATCCAATGATCGATAGCTTAGATTTAATTACTTTAATTCATAATTAGTTTAGGTATTTATTATTTAATTAATATTTTCTCTAAACCCGTCTCTGTGGGTTTGACCTCAGACTTTCAATTCCTATACAACCCTATAGTTAAGTGTTTTTTCTACTTCATGTTATAAATTTCTAAATTCGGAAACCCAGTTGGAATTAATGACACTCGTGGTGCTATCATTAGTCCTTTAATATATGTGAATAATCATGATCATATACCATATATATTTATGTGTTGTTTTTTTTAATTTAATATTTATTGTGTGGTTTTGTGATAATTTATCATTAAATTAAAATTGGGGTCTGCGTATCATCCCTCCCTCCTTCATTATATAGAACCTATGTATCCAAGGTTGTTTTATGTAAATTTCTCTTTACTAGTCCTTTATCCTCCTCACTAGAATGTGAGTATAAAAAATATTTAATTAAATGAGCATGCGAGGGGCATGGAGTCAGTTCAAGATGGATTTAAGTAATGGAGATGAAACCAACCCAAGCAGTATATAAGAAGGTAGGTGGAATACTACAACTCATTCCTAGACTGACACAAGAATTTTTTCCCTTAGGTTCATATGTTGATTTTTTTTCCTCTGAATAAATCAACCATTAGATAAGATCATGAACAATTCCTTTTTTTATTTTATTTTTTGGATGCCAGTTTGCAATCACATAAACAAATGGACTAACATGAAAAGATGGAATTAAAATGACAGGATTATATAGAAATGTTTTATCAAACATGGTTAATCACTTATGTAAAATTAACTTAATATAATCAAGACATGTAAAAGGATAAAACTAGAAAAAACTATGCACAATGAATTAAAATTCATCAAAATTTTTTAAGTCAGTGTAATACTTCCATTACCAGAGTTAAGATAAAACCATAGTTATAGTGTTGATTAAGTACTTTATTAGGGGTACTTTTAATTATCAGGGAGTCTTAACAAAGATGATGGGTTGAATTAACAAAGATTGTATTTCATTTAATGGCATTTTTTATGTTCATTAAAAATTTAGAGGCAATCATTGGGGAAATATGAGTAAGGGTTTTAGGACTGGGGAGTCCACTCAATGGATTAATGAGTTTTTGGTTTGTTGTTAGCAATACCACGTACATAAAAACCGTCTTATGATTTACACTATAGAAACCCAAAATCCAGTAACCCAAATAGAGTGTTTAATTTTTTAAATTGGTACAATATACAAGGAATATCACAATGCAGGATCAATTAGTTTAGCAGTCTTGGAAAACTAGATAAATACATGATTCCTATATTACAGTGGAAATATAAAAAAATGGAATAAGAAACATGATTGAATAATTGATATAATTTTATTATATCATTATTAAAATCTTGGGAAAAGGAAAATAAATAAAGGGTGATATCAGATGATCAGTAAGAGTTCTGTATAATAGAAGCTATCATGAGTAAATACGGAATAATTAACATGACAAAGTGGATAATCAAAACACATGCCATTAAATCAACAACTAGAGTTCAATAAACATTCATGGGTGATATCAAAATAGAAAACACATGTATAATGAAAACGAAATTCTTAGTAAATGAAATTCATAATTATGTACATTCATTATTAATGACTCTCAACCAAGATATCATGAATCTTACCATCATAACATCTCAACCATCCCATCATTCATAATAAATGGGATGGTGTATATCAAAAACATATTTAAAATGGAATGCCTATTATTTTATATCATGCCAACTGCTGATGCATCAAGAGGATATCTATAACTAAGGTCCACCCATCATTTTCACACCCAATGCATTCCTTATATTTTGAATGATTAATAAATTCATTCTCAAAATATCTTATATGTCAAAAATTATCTTTATTAAATCAATAATTCATACCATCAATATTTAATCATCATAAAAAACCTAGATAAATAATAAATATGGAATCACTAGATCGTATAATACAATAACATCAATGGATGTTTTCGTAGATGAAAATTCATTTAAATACCACTAGAATATATCCTAAGTGAAATAACCTTTTCATTTTAAAACCACTTATTTAAAATCCAAGAATTTCCAATATACAAGCAAAAACATTTCTTTAAAAAGAACCATGGAAACATATAAGTTCTTCTTCAAAGTAAAGAGTATTCATAATGGTTGGAAAGTTCATCAATGTGCTGTATGTTAAAACAAATATTTTTTTACAATTTTGGTAAAAAGTAACTCATTAAGAAAATGACAAGAAGATTTATTCTAAATCTTTTTATAGAAAGTCAAACATGGGTAGAAATGAATTTAAACAATCATAGGAGATCAGTAAACACTTTCTTGAAAACCTTTTAAATAAAACTTGAACATGGAAGAAAATGTTTCCCAACTAAATAAAAATTGAATTCTATTTTTCTTAAAATCAATTTTCTTGAACATTTTAAGCACCAAAGATGGAAGAATGACACTATTACATAAAAATTAAATGAATAATCAACGGATAAATAAATGAATGGGTTTTATCAGAAAAGGAACATATAATTTCCCTCAGTTAAAATTCAATCATAAACAATACTAAAATAAAATGATATTTTAAAAGAAATATCTTACCTCAAGTTCAAATTTCCTCATAAGTGATTTTAACCACTTGTTTAATAAATTTAGATTTTTTATAGTTATATAACAGAACCATGTATATAATTTAAATTTCATGACCTGACCCACTAGGTCCACCAGGCTGGTTATATGCTGAGTGCAACTACCCTAAGCTCACCTCCAATAGGTTAGGGGATGACGACCAGTGTCGTGTAGGCATATCTCACTCATGGGAGGCCTTAGCCTATGGTACTTGTAGACCTGCAAGAAAATACATCTCTATGAAATAGTGAAGATATAATAATATAAATTATACAAAAAATTCAAATATATATATATATAGATATTTCCCACAATCAGTGTATAAACAAATTATTAGAAACATGAAATTGAAAAATACAAGCCCACCAAAAATTGATAAAAGTGTCTAACCTACTCAAAAGGAGTGGACTATTGTCAAAGGAACCCATTGATACACACCTCAGTATATCTATCTCACTATACCCTATCTTCTTTGGGTCCTCCAAAGAGTTTGTCAAAAGAGTTTTCATTTTCATAAGACATGACATGTGTGGGTAGAGCCCATGCAGGGGTGAGTATAAAAACACCCAGTAGGCACCCTAAAAACAAAAATAAAAAGGTAGAAACTAAAATGCAGTAGTCTTTTAGACCCATATCCTGAGGGTGTTAAAATCCCCACTGAAATAAAATAGAAATATCCTTCTCCACACGTTATTTATACATGACTAGTCATTTCATCACCACCTGGAATGTGAATCAAATATGATACATACTGAAAAAAATCCCAGAATAACCAAGATATACTTGTCTTAGTCTCTGAGTATCATGCTCACAACATTATATCCTTTCACAATATTCTACTTGAGTCCTAATGTAATGATATTTTGGGAGTACTCACTCTATAAGCCTTACCATCCTTGATGGAACTCATCCGAGAGATCTCACTCATCGGGTATCACTAAGATGATGGAATATCACCGCCATCTCTGATGTCATCCATCAGAGAGAACATGATCATCGGGCCTAGCTATGAGGAAAGTCATGATGGATCATAGTGGATCTCGATCCTTGGGTAGGGTTTTTTGCCTATGTCTCATGGGTAATTCCGTGAACCCCTCTTGAACTCAGAATATCTTAACTCACAAATTAGGGATCACACCCAGGACCATTGGGGGACTGTTTCCCTTTGGAATTGGGGATGACATCATTGATTTAAGGTTCAAACATTCCAAGTGGTTTCTAACAGGTTTGTTCATAGAACTAGAAACATCCAATGATTCCATATCCATTTGAACCTACTTTCCAAAGGTAGGTGCTCATTAGTTGTGGAGTGATGAGCCTTAGGAATTCACATTGGTCGAGAGGATGGGAGTTCGGACTCATCACACCTTTTTTGAGGGGAATTATTGTCTACTCCATGACTCTCTTTATAGATTTAAGTTATGTTCTTGAATCCTTATTATATTACCAAGTATAAATTGAGCTTTATTTTCGATCTGACAATCAATGATTGATATGTAGGAAATTTAGAGAATCTTTTATATGTATTTGAGGTTCTTCATCGATAGATAATCATCTATATTTGTTAGATATTCTTAGTCAATGGTATCCATTGATACATAAATGTCTCTTGGTCATTATGAAGATCATACTGGTTTTAAAGCCACTCAGTGGGGCACTTGAATTTTATTGTCATTCAGAAGGACATTGATTATTTCAGAGTTAGGATCGTACCCGCAGATGGGCTACCTAAGTATCCTTTTTTTGGAAAAGGAATCAGAACCCACGTAGTTTGAGTAAGGGAGTATGATGTTTATGCATGATTGATTGCTCAAAGAATGATTTCATGATTACTTTTACACGCTAAGCTCACGTGATTCATGCTCGGTGTGAGAAACAAGAGGTATTTGTGAAACTAGACAATTGTTCCATGAAAGATGCAATGATGTGGGGCTTATGTGTGTATGACTGCCCAAATAGATGAGAATTAAAATTTACTTCATGAAAGAAATCCAGGAACATGGTCCATAATGGTATATGTGCTTAATGGAGATTTGGATACTCTAATCTTGGGGCTTACTCCTAAGGAAGATGCCCAAGTTAGGAGGGGACTTATGATTGGGTTTTACTCCTAAGAAGGAAGCCTAGATCAAAAAAAATTAAGACTGGGGATTTCCCCTAAAAAGGAATCCCAGGTTAAAGGGATTTGAAAATTAATGGGACTTGGGGATTACTCATAAGGAGGAGGCCTATATTTGAGACTAGGGATTACTCTTGAAAAGGAAGCCCATGATAAGAGAATTATGGTTGGGGATTACTTCTAAGGAGGATTCCCATATTCGGGAATTTTAAGATTGGGGCTTACTCCTAAGGAGGATTCTCAGATTTCAGAATTATGACTGGAGATTATTCCTGAAAAGGAAGCCCAAGTTAAAGAGGACTTGGGGCTTACTCCTAAGGAGGATGCCCAGATTTGAGAATTATGATTGGGACTTATTCCTGAAAAGGAGGCCCGGGTTAAAGAGGAATTGGGGCTTACTCATAAGGAGGATGCCCAGATTTGAGAATTATGACTAGGAATTATTACTGAAAATGAGGCCCAGGTTAAAGAGGACTTGGGGCTTACTCCTAAAGAGGATGCCCAGAATTTAGAATTATGACTGGGGATTATTTCTGAAAAGGAGGCCCAGGTTAAAGAGGACTTGGGGCTTACTTCTAAGGAGGATGCCCAGATTTGAGAATTATGACTCGGGCTTATTCCTGAAAAGGAGGCCCAGGTTAAAGTGGAAATGGGGCTTACCCCTAAAGAGGATGCCCAAATTTGAGAATTATGACTGGGGCTTATTCCTGAAAAGGAGGCCCAGGTTAAAGAGGACTTGGGGATTACTCATAAAGAGGATGCCTAGATTTGAGAATTATGACTGGGGCTTATTCCTAAAAAGGAGGCCCATGTTAAAGAGGACTTGGGGCTTACTCCTATGGAGGATGCCCAGATTTGAGTATTATGACTGAGGATTATTCCTAAAAAGGAGTCCAAGTTTAAGGGGTTATATCATCTTAAAGGATGAGGTTTAATGAATGAAATCTCAATTTTTAGTGACATAAAGATGTGTAAATAACTAGGTTTTGAGAGATATTCCAAAGAATTTATTTAAGACAAGGAACTTAGTCAGGAAAACATGCCATAAATGGAATTGAAGAATGAATTGAAGACTGAATCTTGAATAGGAGAGGTGGAATGGTATAAGAGGGGTTAAATGGGCAAGAAGGGCACCCAAAAAGGTAGGGGCGCGCACGTCCTGGTAGGCGCACAGGTACTGAGTGGGCACGCTAGTCCTGGTCGCGCATGTATACCTGCGCGACACATGGGTACTTTCGCGATTTTTAACTAGTAGGGTAAAACTTGGGCAATCCTTGACCAAAGACTTTAGAATTATGCTGAGGTACTTCTAGAAGAGAGGCACGCAAGTTTTGGTGAAGTAGTAGGGCAGTGTGCAAGTATGTTCGTTTCCCTTAAGGGTAAAACACCTTAGGCGTGCAAGTGTTAGTGAATTCTAACACTTAGACCTTACTCCTCTTGTTTAGACCTTCCATTCTAGGTAAAGAATTTCTTTAGAAGTGTTCAGAAGACCTGAAGAAGAGACCTGGGCGTTCAGAGCTCTATATATGAATTCTGGAAAAATTCCCCTCCAAATGGCGGGCCCACTGGGGGTATTTATAGGCTGGAGAAGACCCCGGGTGGTTTTCAAAGAGGGCACGCAAGTCACTTGCACGACTATTAGGTGGCACGCAAGTGTAATTGCGCGACCATGAGGTAACTTGTGCGACCCAACGTCCTTTGACTCCTTTTTCATTCCCTTGTTGATTTTTGGTGTTTTCTTCAAAGGATGAATCAATTTGGTTTCAAGGTATTTCCCTTTACATTCCTTTGGAATGTGTGACGAAAAGGAGCGTCAACAAAAGTCCCCCCTCAGAGTTGGATCCGAAAGAAATGAGGATGTGACTCTGAGGAAAATAAGAAAACTAAAGGAAAGGTGGCGCGAAAGTGTTGATGGCACAGAGGGCGGCGCGCAAGTGTTGAGCGCGCAGGCATCGACGTGCAAGGGTGCGTCCTGGCCTATAAATATGCGGCCCCATTTCCATACAAAGCATCCGGATTTCAAACATTCGAGCTCTTGCCACGCAAGTTGCCTTTGCCGTGCATGTTGCTCTATTTTCCAATGTTTCTTTGCTACCGTGCTGTGGTATAGGTATTTGGACTTGCGCGGTGATACTTGCGTGCCAAAAACTTTCGCAGCACATCCATATTTGCGCGTCAAAATTAGACTTTCGCGCCTTAATGCCTTAGCCATTTTTTTCAAATTCCTTCACATATTTTATGAAAAATTAACATACTTTAAGAGTTAATTACTCAAATTTTCTGCAGAACCAATGGATCCCAAGAGAATTGGAATGGATGATGAATTGGCTAGAAAGTGGATATATGACATAATGAATATTGTTGGCCATGATTACTATGATATTTGTGACAACACTCTTCCAGATTTGGCTATGTACATGAAGAAATATCATCTTAACTTCCAACAGAGCACCTATCTACCCCTATATGGTCATGGTCATCTACAAGGAGTCAATGTTCCAGATGCAAAGAACTATATGGATGAGATGCAGTTGCACTGCTACTCCTCTATTTCAGTTATGCTGTGCATTAAGAGAAACAACATTGGCATGAGGTTTCAAATTTTTCTTGCATGCCATTTCCTTGCAGATATGAAAAAGGAAAACCCATAGGCTGAAATGTTTTCCACTGCCGGTTGGTGGAGAGAAGACAAATATGGTATTAGAACAATATCTAAAAATATTACTCTCTCCAATTGGCTCTTTAATTTCAATGTTTCATTATCAAATCCATGTATCTATCTTCCATGTCTCTTGGACAGAAAAAGAGTCACTGTTTGATCAGCATAAAATTTTCTCAAACCACACTCAAGAACATTCTTTTACAATTGTTCCAAGAAGAGCTGGTATCAATGAATCTCTTATGGTATCCAGTTGAATGAATGAATTCTAGGTGGCTGCTGATGAAGCTCGGGATGCCGTAAATCAAATGAAGAGTTATGTTGAAAGTCTTTTGTAATTCTTGAAAAAAGAGAAGAGACTCCAGTATGTGGATGTCCTTCTAACTCTTTTGCATCAATGAAAAACACTTTAAACTTCAATCATTTGTACCTGCATTCTCTTTTGCTATCTGCTTTAAATTTACTTAATAAAATGGTCCTAGTAAGAATAGTTTGATTTTCACTAGGATTAATATAAATAAACCTACAAACTTTGAATCTCTTAATTGGTCAGTACTACCTAAATCATACAAAATGTATGTTTAGTGAGATGGAACATGACTTTTATTCAGAGTTCCTCTGTCTTTTTTAGGAAGTTTAAAGTCATGCACGTCGGATATAAAGAGGATAATTTTTAAGGTCAAAATAGCTTTGATCGAATGAATTAGAACCGACTCAATTCCTTGACAATTCATCTGAAAATATATTACCATACTCAAGTATGAGGGAAAATATGTAAACTATGACTTAATAATATTTGAATATGAGGAATGATATGAGAAGGATCTAAAAAGGAATTAGAAGAAGTAGTTCCCAAGAATGAAGTTACCATTATTTAACAAACCCGTTAGGGGGTTGAATTATGCAGGGGAACCTAAGGGCATTGGCTGCATAGTCAAATAAATAACATCTTTTGGCTAATAGGTCTGTTATGTAGACTACTTATGCAAGGCCACCTAAGGTCACGTGCTGAATAGTCAGGAAAAATATCTCTCAGAAATTTACTTTCCTAGTGCTAAAAGCCAGTGAAAGTTTATGGAGATTCAAAAATTTTCAAAGTATAAGGTTTGCTGTATGAAAAGAGGTACTTGAATATGGAGAAGATATTTCCAAACAAGATTATTAAAGAACTGGATGGATATCACTCCTACGAAGGTCTGACCCAAACGTAGGGAAGGAGAATATAAATCATAGACTTGAATACTTTCATATCATAAAAAAGTATATGGAACAAATATGTTAAGGATGGATATTTTTGCGGATCCCTACATATTGTCATTTAAGAAAAATAAGGACAAAATAGGTTTTATTCCCAAGAATGAAGTTACCAGTATCCAACAAACCTGTTAGTGGGTTGAATTATGCAGGTCCACCTAAGGGCATTGGCTGCATAGTCAAATAATAGTATCTTTTGGATGAAAAATCTGTTATAGAGACTGCTTATTCAAGGCCACCTAAGGGCACATACTGCATATTCAGGAAAAAGAACTCTCAGAAATTTGACATTTTTGTGACTAGAAGTCAAGAAAAGGGTTATAAATATCTGAAAATATTTAAGGTTAGGATTATGACACATAAAGATGGGTATTGTCCAATGTATGCAGAGATACAAAGATCAATGCTAACTATAATCATGTTGTGGCTGGGTCCTGAATTGAAATGTTGGACTCCACTATGTATCCCATAAAGATGGGAATCAATCCATACGTAGTTCTTAAACTACAGTTTAACGTTGTGCGAGACAAAATAATTTGAGATCTTAGTTTAGGTTCATAGAGCTCGGACCATTATAAGAAATACACAGTGTGTGTTTTCATGGGGACTTTTCAGCCAAGGGACTGAAAGTGGAATTTGGGGTTAGGCCCAAAGACTTGGGGCTGGATTCGAGGGACACTCGAACATTCCTACGTATACCATAAGGATGGGAATCAAGCCCAAGTAGTTCTAGAACTACCCTCTGTACAAATTTGGTTCGTACATGTGAAGGGTGAAAGGGGACTTTAGTGCAATGATGGTTTAACCCAAGATAAAAGGTTTGGGAATTGCCATGTATGAATATAGTCTTTGGAATATAACATGATTTAAAATCAATGTAAATAATGATTCCCTCTTAGGTGAGGGTATCAAAGAATATTGTAGTTTATTTTCATACTGGACAAAAGTGTTGTATAGTTTAATGTCAAATAGCAAGGACGAATGTGAACCAATTTAAAGATATTGATTCTAGGGGAGGTTTCATGAATCAAAATTGTATGAGATATAGGTGAACCGATGTGAAGAAATTGGTTTTGGGCTTGAACCTTGGGAGGTTGCCTACGTACCCAGCCTAGAAGGCAAGGATCAATGTCCGCGTTATTAAATTAAAGAATGAATTAGTGATCAAGCTGTCATTGGGGAAAATGATCTAAAAAATAGTGTGGCGACTTACACATGGTTAGTATCCCAGATACACTGTTATGGTTGAAGTTTTCTCTAAGCTCACGCGAGTCATACTTGGTGTGAGAAATAAGAGGTAGCAACAAACCTAACAATGCACAACTTAATTACATGTAGGACATATGAAGGGACTATGTAGTTTAAATTCTTGCAGTTAGGACTATTGGTGCTACACAGTTTAGTGTCATGTAGTAGGGACGAAATACAGTTTAACGTCATGTAGGACATATTAAGGGATTTCTGTACAGTTAAGTGTCATGTAGTTAGGATGATGGGGACAATATAGTTTAATGTCATGATGGACAAAAAAGGAATGTGTAGTTTAGTGTCATGTAGTAAAGAGAAAAGAGTACACCATTTAACGTCATGTTGGACGTATTAGGCACTTTTTCACAGTTTAACATCATGTTGGATGAAAAAGGGATGATACAGTTTAGCGTCATGTTGGACGTAAGTGAAAATAGTTTAAGGTCGTATGCATGGACCGTTGGTTATGTAGTTTAACCTCTTGCTAGACATAAGGGTCTTCTATATAGTTTAACATCATATAGCAAGGACGATGAAGGGGGACATAGTTTAACATCATGTTGGACAAAAGTACGAATAGTTTAAGGTCATATGTATGGACCGTGGATGGCGGAGTTTAACATCATGCTAGACATAAGGGAAGTGCAAATAGTTTAAGGTCATATGCATGGACCATTGGTTATGTAGTTTAACGTCTTGCTGGACATAAGAGACTTCTGTACAGTTTAGCATCATGTATTTAGGACGTCATAGTTTAACGTCGTGTGCGACGAAAGTGCGAATAGTTTAAGAATATATGCATGGACCGTGGATTATGCAGTTTAACATCTTGCTGGACAGTGGAGCATTTTAAGGTCATACTAGACCATTGATAATATATTTTGTGTTTATAGAAAATACTTCTTCAGAAATCTGGCATTGGTTGGAGTAGAGATGAGTTCTCCATCCATCGAGATTAATGAATATGCTCCATTGGAGTAGACCTTATGTATTGAATAAGGTCCTTCCAATTTTGGATCAAGATTGAGAGGTTTCTTTCCTGGTATCATTGGAGTTCTGAGAACTAATAACAATTCTCCCAGAATGAATGAATGAAGACTAACTTTTTAGTTAAAAGCTCGTGCTATTCGATTCTGATAGACTTCCAAGTGGTGAAAAGTGCACAATATTTTATCATCTAACCATTCCAATTCATTCAATCACTTTTGATATTATTCATCTATAGATGACTGATCATAAATGGATACTCTGAGTGAGGGTAGTTGAACATCAATGGTAAAATGGCTTCTGTTCCATACACCCGTGAATATGGAGTTGACCGCATTGCAGTGCGGGTGGTGGTCCGATAAGCCCATAAAGCATGGAAGAGTTTATCAGGCCCTGACTTCTTATCTTTATCCAACATCTTTTGCAGTATATTTTAAAGAGTCTTGTTGAAGGATTATATTTGGCCATTGTCCGCTGCATGATACCGAGATGAATGGCTGGATTTGATGTTGCATTCTTGATACAACTTCTTCACCTTGGATGAACAGAAGTTGGTGCTATTATACTTCAATATGGTATGAGGGACACCAAATCTGGTAATTATGTTAGACTTGATGAATCTAACAAAGCATTTAGAACTAACTTCCTTAAGAGGTATTACCTCTGCCCATTTGGAAAAGAAATCAGTAGCAGTAAGAATATACATAAACTGCTTGGCTGTAGCTGAAGGGTAAGGTCCCACCACATCCATTCCCCATGTGGAAAATGTCCACGAGTATTTAGCTATATGAAGTAACTCTGGAGGTTGATGAATGAAACTGACATGTACTAGGCATGAATGATACTTCTTTGTGAAGTCAACACAATCTTGTATCATTGAAGGCCAAAAGTATCCAAGCCTTCAAATCTGATCAGACAGTCTATGTCCAGACTGGTGGGCACCACAGACTCCTGCATGCACTTCTTTCATGACAGCCATTGTCTCTTCACCATCAATGCATCTGAAGAGAACTCCATCAAAACCACATTTGTAGAGAATTTTCTCTAAGTGATCTGGGCTATCATAAAGAGTAAAATTGACCACACATCACAAGATTTTTTCTTTCTTGGCTCTATCAGGTGGAAGGGTTCCATTTTGAAGGTATTCCCTGATAGGTGACATCCACCCTATTGTATGACCATACGATTCAGGAATGGGACTAATTTCATTAATTTCATCTGTTCTAATTCAAACATAAGGTGAAATTACATGACGGTGGGCAATACTGATGGTTGTCTCGTCCCGATTTGGATCTGCCAGAGCTGTGGCTATATTAACTAGTGCATCATCTTGAGCATTTTGTGATCTTGGGATGTAAGAAAATGTCGGTTCCATAGGAAATTCTGCCATTAACTCTCTGAAATAATCATAAAAAGGGATGAATTCTTCTTTTCTGATTACATAATCCCCATTGACTTGTTTGATTACCAGGTCAGAATCACCTTTCACCTTTATGTGACTCACTTGTTCTTGAAGCGCCAATTCCAAGCCTACGATGAGAGCTTGGTATTCTGCTTCATTATTGGTACCACCTTCCCACAATAAGAAGGAATAAGGTAACACTACCTTTTCTAGAGAAATGAGAAGAATTCCTAAGCCAACTTTGTTGAATTTAGGATTTTCCATTTTCCTCCCTGTTGGACTTCGGGAAGCACCATCAAAATACATTTCCCATGCCTGAGGACTATCCTGAATAGAGAAGACATCCTCATCAGGGAGTTCAATATCTGAAGATATATCTTCTACTGAAGGATGTTCAGTAAGGAAATCATCCAGAGCTTGGCCCTTTATTGCCTTTTGAGACAAATACTAAATGTTGAATTGCTGCAAAATAACTCCCCACCTTTCCAGACGTCATGTAAGCATTGGACGAGTAAAGATAAATTTGAGCGGGTTATTGCGAGATACCAATTGGACCTTGTGATGTTGCAGGTAGTGTCTCAACTTCTGAACTGCAATTATTAATGGCAGGAAGCACTTCTCAATACTTGAATACTGGGTTTTTTCTTCAAGCATAGTCCGACTGAGGTTGTAGAGGTTGTTTTCATTCCCTGCATCATTCTTCTGAGCAAGAAAGGCACCCAATGATCGCTCTAAAGATATCATTTAGAGGATAAGTGGTCTTCCTTCAACATGTGGCATGAGTACCGGTGGACTCAAGATGTATTTCTTGAGAATATAGAATGCTTCTTGACATTCTTTAGTCCACTGGTAAGTGACTCCCTTCTTCATCAATTTGGTGAAGGGTAAACTTTTGCTTGCCAAATTGGCGATGAAACTCTGAATATATGCTTAGTGTCCTTGAAGTCCTCTTAATTATTTCAAATTTCGAGGAGGTGACATACCATGGATTGACTTTGTCTTCTCAGGATCGACTTCAATACCACGATGGCATACAAAAAAGCCGAGAAATTTTCCTAAGGTTACCCCAAAGCACATTTTAAGGGGTTCATCTTCAAATTATATTGTCCAAGCTAGTGGAATATGACTTAAAAATCAGCCAAGTGATTATAAATTTGTTTGGATTTAACCACTAAATCATCCACATAACATTCAACAAACTTCCTTAAAAAGGGTTTGAAGATACGATGGATGGCACGGTGATATGTTGTGCCTGCATTCTTTAAGCCAAAGGGTATTACCCGGTAGAAAATCACACCCTGAGGGGCTATGAAGGCCGTGGATTCCTCGTCTTCTGGGGCCATTCAGATTTGATTATATAATGAATATCCATCCATGAAGGAAAGTACCTCATATCCAGCTATTGCATCAATTAAAAATTCTGTAATCAGAACTGGGAAATCATCCTTAGGACAATGCCGATTAAGATCTCTGAAATCGACGCAATCTCTAATTTGTACATTCTTCTTCTTCATAGGGAAAATATTATCCAACCACTTGGGATATTGAAATTCTCTGACGAAGTTAGCTTTGATAAGCTTATCCACTTCAACTTCACCTTTGGAAGCATAAGTTGGGTGTGTTCTTCTCGCTGCTTGCTTAAATCCTCGATGTTCTTCTCGTAAACCCAAATTATGAGTAGAAACATCAGGATCAAGCCCGAGAATCTCTATATTGTTCCAAGAAAATATGTCTCTATTTTTCTTTAAAAAGGAAATATACATCTTTTTCTCTTCAAGAGTCATGGCCGCACTGATTAAAGTGGGGCATGAATCTTCTTTTGTAAACAGATTTATTTACTTGAGTTCATCCATGGTGGTAGA
This sequence comes from Viscum album, assembly GCA_963277665.1. Classification (NCBI taxonomy): domain Eukaryota; kingdom Viridiplantae; phylum Streptophyta; class Magnoliopsida; order Santalales; family Viscaceae; genus Viscum; species Viscum album. The sequence goes on from OY728125.1 coordinate 282,758,388, forward strand.
CATACCCTCTTCAAATGCTGGAGGAGCATCTATGAGATCTTCCTCTTCTTCTTCAACATGTGTTACTTCTTCTGTTTCTACTTGCATTGTAGATGATAAAGCAGAATTTCCATGATCAGAAGAGATGTTAAAATTTAAACATCTTAAAGATGAAGCTTCCATTTCTGACCCAATTGATGATGAAAGGTCTTCCATGAGTAATAAAGAGAAGATGATGGATTGAGAATAGACATCATGATTCACCTCTAGCACTGCTATAACTTCTTCTGGCTTGATTGGCGAAGTATAGACTTGCTGGATTTTAGTGGATGAAATTAATACATCTCTATTTGGGCTTTCATCACTGCTTGGTGGCTCACCAATTTCTCCCATGTTTTCTGGCTCGATTTCCGTAATTGAAATTATGGATCTTTCCATAAGAATATTTTTATTTGGGTCTATCTTGTCATTTTGACTGATAGGAAACACATAATCTGTACTCACATGTGTAAATGGATTTACTGTAATCTTCTCCAAACCATATGGAGCATTAACTTTGGTAATCTATTTTGCTGTGGATTTCTCCCTTCCTTTCATGTGATAGAATTCTGCCTCAATGTATTGAGATTCACATGTCTTAAACGGGGCCTTATCACCATATAATGTCCCCACTTGACCATAGAAACAATATTTGAGACATTGATGGTATGATGAAGGGATAACCACATGTTGATGTAGCCGAGGTCCTCCAAGCAAGATGTTGAAGGCTGAATCTTGATCAACAACCATGAAATCTGAATTAGATACAAGATCTCCAAACTGAGTTCTGAGTGTAATATCGCATAGTGGTTCTTGTTAATTTTTATAATATCCTTATAACATCATAGTGGAAGGAGATAAATTAGATTCCTTGAGGCCCAATCGTCGAAGTGTACGAATGGGCATGAGGTTGACTCTTGAACCATTATCAATGAAAGCTCTTCGGATGTCTATACCATTGACCTTTCTAGATAAATACAGAGGTCTAATATGTCCATGCATGACATCATCTTCATCTTCATCAGTGATAGATATCACTGCATGGCATTCCGTAGGATTATTATCTACGTGATAGACTTCAGCTGCAACAATTTCAGTTTCAAACTCCTAAGGACTTGACAAAGCCTCGAGGAGTGCCTCCCCTAGATCCTTTGATAGATTAAAAGAATCTATAATTGATAACATGGCCAGTACTTGGGACAGGTGTTTCAATACATCATACTTCTGATCCAGAGGTATGTGTTTCCCGACAGGAACATGTGGTTTAGCAGGTTACTTGGAAGTTGATGCTTTGGAATTTGATGTATCTTGTATCAGGATAGGAGTTAGAAGAATTCCTGGTTTTGGAATATTAGACCGATTAGATCCATTTATTTGTTTAGAGGATGAAGGTGGAACCCCCAACCGATCCTCCATAATAACAATTCCAGGACTGAATTTTCTATTCGTGGAAGAACTTGCTTGTTCTTGTTGATCTCACTGAAGGGCTCTGCCATGAGTTTCTGCTGCGTACATAGTTCTAGCAGGAGTAGAATTGGAATAGTGGCCTCTGAAAGATCTACATCTTCCCCTGTATCCTGAGCCTCTGGAACTTCCTCTGATTCCTGTGTTTGATACGGGGAATTCAGGATCATCAAAATCTAAACTACAACTGGCGTATGGTTTTGTTAATTGAATCATATTAACAGAACCGAAGATCAACTCTTCATCCGATGAAGACTCTGCTTGATTAACCTGTTTAGGTTGTTCCGTTTGGTGGTGCAGTGCCCATGGCTTTGAAGTAGATGGCATGAAATCTTCCAAGGTCAAAGACAACATAAGCTTTGACACATACTCATCTTCTTCCGATTGTTCCTTTTTCTTGGAATTATGCCGCCCTTTTGAGGATTTTCCATCCGAAGAGGATTTTGTTTTGGCATTCATGGCAGAAGGAACAATTAGTTTCTTCAATTGTGTTCGAAAAATAGTATGAGTTCGGTTGATCGCCTTTTTGACCATCCAATCATCATATTTCTGCACATTTTTTCTTTTGAATTATTTCCACTCACCTTCCTCCTCTAGAATTGTAGAAGTAACACATGCTACCTGAGATGAAGAACATTTTAGTTTAACTTGTCCCAAATCGACCATTTTTTGCAGGAGGTCTTTGAAAACAAAACACTCCTGGATGGGATGTACCAACATCTGATGAAATGGGAAATAATTGGGATGGTCTTCATCTCCTTCCTTGTTTAGCATCTTGGGCCTCGGTAACTGTACCAAATTATTCTCTAGGGATGAAATAAAGTAACCAGGAACTTGTTCATTTCGGAAAGAATAAACTTTACTCTTCAACTCATCAAACTATTTCCGTCTTTGATCTCTTTGATCGTCTTGATGAAACGGCCTTTTTTGTTGACGCTCAGGAGGTCAAGCCCTTCGAGAAGATGAAGGTTTTGAGGTAGAAGCAGGTACAGGTGTTTGTTTAAGCATAACTGTTGCAGTATCTACTTTACCCATTCTCCTTTCTGGAGCCAATGGAATTACACGAGATTTTGCCTTAGTCTGTATAAGAGAATATTCAATATATTGAGCGATTGAAGTAAGGTCTCGAAACCCTCCTGTGTATTTCAAAGGGATCGGTGGTGTGCGTAATTTGTCACGCAGATTTTCCACAAAGATTGACAACAATTCCTCTTGAGGGAATTATATTCTCAGGGAATATGTTAATCCCTTCCAGTGAGCAATGAAATTAGAGACTCTTTCATTCTCTCTTTGATTACAGTTTGTAAGATCGAAAGCTATTGTCTTTGGAAAATTTGATCTGAATTGGAGAAGAAATAGTTGACGGAGATCTTCCCATCCGGTAATTGACCGGGATTGCAATCTTGTGTACCAGACAAAGGCTGGTCCTTGCATGGTTCGCACGAAGCATCTAAGTTTCACTACTTATTTCTACTCCGGAGTTCCCATCATAGGATCACAACAAGACACATAATGCATCAAATGCTGTCTAGGGTCGCCTGATCCATTGAAAATAGGGAATACATGGTTTCCAAAACTTGATGGGGAAGAGATTGAATCTACCCATTCAGGGTAAGCTCTCTTTTCAGGTTGAAACTGCGCACGCTTGCCTTCCATAGTCTCTAACTAAGCTGTTAATGACTCAATGGTAGTTATTAACTTTTGAGAAACATCCGGTTGAACTTGGACTTGGGTAGGTGCAATAACTGGAGTTTGGATAGGTATAGTGGTTGGTGCTGCAACTGATGGTAGAACCGCCAACTGTTGTTGTACTTGACCCATAGGATTAGACCAAATTTCGCTGAGGAGGGGATTGATGATTTAAAAAAGTCCCCAGTCCGGTGGACTGGGGCTGTTCCTACTATCTTTTCTCAACTCCTCGAATCCTATTTATTGATTCTGAGGGTTGGTTTAAAAGAGTCCCTAGCCTGGCAAGCTGGGGTGGCTCTTGACATGCTATGTCTGAGAATTTCTTAAAATCTCTCCTGATCTTGCGGACCTTGGTCCAGAAATTAGATAGATGCATCAATCAACATCCACTTTTATCACACGGCTCGAAAGACCATTGAATGACATTTGAAACTTCTTTAACTTGATGATGTGCTTTCTCCATACGAGAGCCATGTTCAATATTATTGTTTTCTTGATGCAGGAGTAATTCAACAACTTGTTCTCTGTATTCTTGATTTTGAGAGGAACTAGTTGAAGCCAGTTCTTGGTAAAGCTTTTGATTACAAACAAATCCAGGTATTTGTAGCCGGCCATGGGCAATAACATTGCATGAGACCATTTTCGGCGGGCATTGATGACTGGAGAGCACCGTGGAATGCAGTGATCCTTGAACACCCCATCCTCTAACATGAATACCAGATGGGCCATTGGCAATTAACTAGCGCAATCTCCTTAGTGCGCCAAGGCATGAACGCTGAAGGGCTCTCTACTGCTTTTCAGCCTTCAGATATCGAGAGACTAATAGAGATGCCAAGTCAATTTGACGTTGTAACCCTTCTATTCTCTTAAGATGATTTTCATATTCATCATAAGATAATACTTTATTTTTCAACTGACAAATATTTTTCCATATGTTGAGACGAATATCATGAATTCCATCTTCCATCAACATCTCTAGAATATCATACTGAGAGTTAGCCAGAGGCCAAAACATGACTGGAACTTAACCATTCTCCAGTTGTTTTCTCATGTTCAGCATTTCCTCTTTATCATTCAATAAATATTCTTCTACCTAATTTGACTAGAGCTCGTGCTTTTTTGTTGCTTCATCAGATTCAAAAAGATTGGTAGAGAAATCACTGATCAAACTAGAAGATGCATGACTTAGGGGTGGTTCTTAGAAGGACCAACAATCTGGGATATCTTCCGATTGAGAAAATATTTCACCTGCTAGAGATGAAGCATCAGTCATGAATGGTTTCACATTTGCATGTGCCTCAAGATAAGAGGGCTTTCTCGGCACTATATTGTCCGCTGGAGCATTTTACGGGCAATGTGCATCACTACTGCGGAGAGGACTTTCGCAGAGAAATTCATCATCATGGGGAGGACCACCATGGTGGGTTACAACAAAAGATGAGATCCCTTGCTCCTTGGTCTTTTGACCACACAAAGGATTCCTGTGGCTCTCATCTGAAGATGAAACTTCAAGATCGACCGAATTGTCATGAAGCAATCTTTAATGAGGAAGTGTCTCTTGGTGACCATCGAAATTAATGTTCCCACTATTGGAAAATGAGGGAGTAGAATCTTTAATTCCAACAAATAACTATCTGAGGGCTTCAAGAACTCCAGAATCGAGCAAGGCCTTGCTACAGATTGTCTCTTGATCTCTTGACTGTGCTGGGTGGGTTTTCTTCTTAGATGCCTTCTTACTCGACTTGGAAACCACTTATTGACGAAAGTGGTTGCTCTGAGCATGTGTACATGCCTGATCAAGAGAGATGACCAGGTTAGGCTGATGATCTCTACTCAAATCAGGTGTATGTGCCTCACTTGGTTGTCCGTATGATATGGGGGAGTATGCCCCACAACCCACATGGACTGGAACAGATGTGGGTATCTACTCCGGAGTGAACTGTTGATGTGTCACTCCACTGATTGGGAAAGATTTATGTGTCTTTCCCTGAGATGTTGCTGAAGCTGTTATAATATCCTGGAAAGCATCCAGAATATGAGCAGGGATTTGCTTCTGCTCTTTCACCATTGATAGAATATGCTTGGCGACTTCAGCTGCTGGAACAGGGATATACGTCCATTTCGTGCTTAGAGTAGGTGTATGTGCCTTCTCTTGTCCCCCTTTTCCTGTTAGTGAATCCTGACAGTACTCAAGTGTAGGGGAAGAGAGTTGAGTCTGCCTTCTTTTTGCCGTCAGAGCTTTCCGACTGACTTCTCCGAATGCTACAAAGAGAGACTATTGGTAGGCATGATTAGTACTAGCTGGTGTATGTGCATGCTGATTGCACTTCACCGAATGTGGTTGACGAGCTCCATCATATGTAGTCAGACGAGCCTGGTGACTAGCTGATGATGTATTAATAGGTATATGTTCCTGCCTATAGTACTCCACCGGAATTGCTTGGCGGGATTGGCGTGATGCTGCCAGATGAGTCTGACGGATAACAGAATTAAAACGGGCAGGTGTGTGTGCCTTCTCATTGCTTGCCACCAAGTTAGGTTGGTGGACTTCTCCAGAGATGGAAGAGATGAGAACATTCTCACTGTTAACCAGATTTCGCCTCTGGCGATTAGTCTTGCCTGCTCGGGTTCGAGGAACCTGAGCCGAACACCTGGAGTCGGTACCCTCATCATGTTGAGGGCGCACTGCCGCACGAGTCTAGCGGAAATTGTTGATATTATCCCTTTGAAAGAACTCATGTTTCTTTATATTAAGGCCATAGGGGACCTGCTCATTCACCTCCTTAGAATATGGAGGTGAATGGTGATTGCGTTCCGGGGATAACGACCCAAAATAGTTGGAGACGGTGGTTAGCACTGCCTACTTCTTGATCACTGGTCGTCATTGTCCAGACGACTTGTGTGAATTTTACACTTAGAGGGATTTTCGGGCAGCCTCCAGAGTTGGAATGGTACAGTGTTGACGGTACTCTTTAACCAGCACGTTTGATACCTAGCGTTGAAGACGCTGAGTAGGTGATGTCATCCTCAGAGCGGACGATGATCCAGCAGGAGCAGCAGCAGTGGCATTCGCAGCAGCGGTATTCACAGGTGTGAATTTAAGAGTAGACATTTATTAGAATGCATAAAATCTTGGAAAAGAGTGCCTATTTGATATAACAGATGTAATCAAGATAAATTCATCCACTAAATCTTTTGGATGAGAACATATGTCAATGATTGTTTTTGTTGGCCCTCTCATTTAGTTTTGAATAGGGGCCTAACAAATAATCAAAACATCATTTTAACTTGGTTAAGGATTCACGTTGGGTTCACTATTTTTTGTTTCCCTTTGGAATTGGGGATGACCTCATCGATTTAAGGTTCAAACATTCCAAGCGGTGTCTAACGGGTTTGTTCATAGAACCGAAAACATCCAATGATTCCATATCCATTTGAACCTACTTTGCAAAGGTAGGTGCTCATTAGTTGTGAAATGATGAGGCCTAGGAATTTTCATTGGTCGAGGGGATGGGAGGTCGGACTCATCACACCTTTTTTAAGGGGAATTATTGTATAATCCGAGACTCTCATTATAGATTTAAGTTATGTTCATGAATCCTTATTATATCACCAAGTATAAAATGAGCTTTCCTTTAGATCTGACAATAAATGATTGATATGTAGGAAATTTAAAGAATATTTTGTATGTATTCGAGGTTCTTAATCGATAGAGAATCATCTGTATTTGTTAGAGATTCTTAGTCTATGGTATCCTTTGATACATAAAAGTCTCTTGGTCATTATGATGACCATAATGGTCTTAAAGCCACTCAGTGGGGCACCTGAAGTTTATTGTCATTCAGAAGGACATTGATTATTTCAGAGTTGGGATCGTACCCGCAGATGGGATACCTACGTATCCTTTGTTTTTGGAAAAGGAATTAGAACCCACGTAGTTCGAGTAAGAGAGTATGATGTTTATGCATGATTGATGGCTCAAAGAAAGATGTCATGATTACTTTTACACTCTAAGATCACGTGAGTCATGCTCGGTGTGAGAAACAAGAGGTATTGGTGAAACCAGACAATTGTGCCATGAGAGATGCAATGATGTGGGGCTTATGAGTGTATGACTGCCCAAATAGATAAGGATTAAGATTTACTTCAGGAAAGAAATCCAGGAACAGGGTCCATAAAGGTATATGTGCTTCATGGAGATTTGGATACTCTAATCTTGGGGCTTACTCTTAAAGAAGATGCCAAAGTTAGGAGGGGACTTATGATTGGGTTTTACTCCTGAGATGGAAGCCCAGATCAAAAGGAAATTGAGAATGGGGCTTACTCTTGAAAAGGAAGCCCATGTAAAAGGGATTTGAAAATTAAAGGGACTTGGGGATTACTCTTAATGAGGAGGCCCATATTTGAGACTGGTGCTTACTCTTGAAAAGGAAGCCCATGTTAAGAGAATTATGGTTGGGGTGTACTCCTAAAGAGGATGCCCATATTCGGGAATTTTAATATTGGGGCTTACTCCTAAGGAGGATGCCCAGATTTGAGAATTATGACTGGGGCTTATTCCTGAAAATGAAGCCCTGGTTAAAGAGGAATTGGGGCTTTCTCCTATGGAGGATGACAAGATTTGAGAATTATGATTGGGAATTATTCTAGAAAAGGAGGCCCAGGTTAAAGAGGACTTGGGGCTTACTCCTAAGGAGGATGCCTAGATTTGAGAATTATGACTCGGACTTATTCTTGAAAAGGAGGCCCAAGTTAAAGAGGACTTGGGGCTTACTCGTAAGGAGGATGCCCAAATTTGAAAATTATGACTGGGGCTTCTTCCTGAAAAGGAGGACCAGGTTGAAGAGGACTTGGGGCTTACTCGTAAAGAGGATGTCTAGATTTGAGAATTATGACTAGGGCTTATTCTTGAAAAGGGGGCCCAGCTTAAAGAGGAATTGGGGATTACTCCTAAGGAGGATGCCCAGATTTGAGAATTATGACTGGGGCTTATTCCTGAAAAGGAGGCCCAGGTTAAAGAGGACTTGGGGCTTACTCCTAAGGAGGATGCCTAGATTTGAGAATTATGACTGGGGCTTATTCTTGAAAAGGAGGTCCAGGTTAAAGAGGACTTGAGGCTTACTCCTAAGGAGGATGCCCAGATTTGAGAATTATGACTGGGGCTTATTCTTGAAAAGGAGGCCTAGTTTAAGGGGTTCTCTCATCTTAAAGGATGATGTTGAATGAATGAAATATCAATCTTTAGTGACATAAATATGTGTAAATCACTAGGTTTTGAGAGATATTCCACATAATTCCTTTCAAATAAGGAAGTTAATCAAGAAAAGATGCCATAAATGGATTTGAAGAATGTCTTGAAGACTGAATCTTGAATAGGAGAGGTGGAATGGTATAAGAGGTGTTAAATGGGCATGATGGGAACCCAAAAAGGAAAGGGCATGCAAGTCCTGGCAGGCATGCAGGTACTGCGTGGGCACGCACGTCCTGGGCGCACATGTATACCTGCGCGACACATGGGTACTTGCACGATTGTTAACCAGTAGGGTAACACTTGGCCAATCCTTGACTAAAGCCTTTAGAATTATCCTGAGGTACTTCCAGAAGAGAGGCGCACAAGTTTTTGTGAAGAAGTAGGGTGGCGCGCAAGTATGTTCATTTTCATTAAAGGGTAAAACACCTTAGGCACGCAAGTGTTAGTGAATTCTAACACTGTTAGGACCAATAGGGCCTATATACCCTGAGAGGGGGGGGGGGTGAATCAGGGTATGGATATTCTTTTTCAAAGTACTTCCTACACCACTGGATCTTGACCTCTTTATTACAAGGGTCACTTTGTTTGCTCTTGTGTGTAAACTATGATCACTTCTTTACTTCATTATCTAATGACAATTCTTTGAAAGAAATGCAGGGAAGAAAAGAGGCAGACACATATATTTTTACTTGGTTCACCCTCATTGGGCTACGTCCAAGGAGCATACACCGACAAGTTTTCGGTCATACCAAATTACACTATTCTTCACTAGATGTGGATACAAATTTCGGGCTAGATCACTTCTATTCCCAGGATCATTGCCTTTACAATGTTTAGGGTTAGCTCACTGCTTCCCCAAGGGTCACTCCCTGTTTCTATATCTCTGGCTCACTTCCGGTGGAGAGGATCACCTTCTTTCTCTTCCTTTTCTCACTGCTCTTGGAAGGAATCCACTCACAGTTTATAGACCTGTAGGTCTCTTCATTTGCATGAAGGAATGCATCTTCCTCTGTAAGTAGATGCTCTGTTGAAGCCCAATTTTCACCCGTAGATGAATTTCTCTTTGCACCGAAGGTATTGGGAAAACTTCCAGCTTCCACGTAGCTCAAAAAACACTGCTGGAAATAATCCTTACTTGGCGCGCAAGTAAATCTCGGCGCACAAGTACCAGCACACAAGTCACAACGGGCGCGCAAGTCCTCCTCTGACACTTGTGCGACTTAAGCTTCCTCAACTTCAAACCTGCGTGACTCACTTCCTTTTATTCCCAATCCAATATTGGCGCGCAACTCCACACTGGTGGGCAGCTTCAAACACTGGCACGCAACTATCACCCTGGCGCGCAAGTCCCACCTGCACGACCACACACACCACTTGCGCGACCACCACACCTGCGCGACGAGAGATATTATTTCTCAAAGTGTTGAACTCCGGTTCAGAATGAAGAGGGGTGGTCTAGTATTTATAGGAAAATTGACCACCCTGCGCAATGGCACGCAAGTCACCTGCGCGACCCAGTCTCGGTTCGCAAGTCTTCTGTCCTTTTAGACACTTGCGCGACCAACACCCAAACTTGCGCGAACCTGTTTCCTTAGCCATATTTTGATCTTCTGATCTTGAAAAATATATGGCGCACAAGTTTCCTATACTCCAAGTCCTCAGCGTGCAAGTCCCTTTTCCAAAAACACTTTTCTTCATTTGTCGATTTTTAGGCCAAAAAATTTGGCAAACAATGGAAAACGGCGCCACCTTGTATCTGTTCTTTTTTACCACCTCCAGATCATTCATTCCTTTTGTCGACGTTCTTGAATTAAACATGGATCGTTGACATCCGCTCTTGAACTCAACATTCCATCATGAAATACTCTTTGTCAAAAAATTTGTATGTGATTGTTTTTCTTTGTCAACAATCACTACTCAGATGTCCACTTTGTCAACAAACAAAATCACCTCAAAAATGCTTCAATGATACCTTGAGGTATTTTTTCCCAACAATCTCTCCCTTGGGTTTGTTGACAACTCTTCTATAAAAATATAGGTCGTTGATTCTTCAGCCACCATTCGCCTCATTGCGGTTCTGATAGAAATCAAGGATTTACTCAACACATACTCTAATCCCACATGAGCAATGATCGGTGTGAGAAACAAGAGGAAATGAAAATTTCATCAATGAATCACTTCATCTCTGACTCCCACTGTTGACACCAAACTGATACCAATTTGTACTAAACGGTTACCAATTATTGAAGGACTTGTTGGAAGACCAATGTTTGTTTGGAAATGTTTTTACCACATTCCAACACTTCTCTTTTGCTTTTATCACAATCCTCAGTTGTCGTGATATCTATTCATTGATTGAACACTTCAAGCATCGTCAGATTTATACGCTCCCCCTTTCTGCTCACAGCATCAACACCTATTTAGCCCTATTTCCGGTGTTTTCCAAGATAAGCTCTGGCTAAGAACATTCAACAAGCTTCAACTCCCCCTATCTGGCTGCTCCACCGGTTAGCTTCTCCCCGTATCAAACATGATTTATCAAATTGCCACATTATATCCCCCTTGAACAATCACTATTTTCTCCCCCTTTGTCAATGAACCCAGAGGACACTCCTTTGTAGTCTGTAACATAGTAGAGAACACATATCAGCACATTAGGGAATGATAGATCATACCTCGGGGAGTGGGGGGGTGCTTCCACATCCACACTATTTCAAGTGTGGGGAATCGACTGAACTCCCAGAGCCAGTCGATGCCTTTCGAATGCTTCCTTTGGTAAGGCCTTAGTTAGAATATCTGCAACCTGTAACTCTGTAGGCACATACTCCAACTTCACAATCCCTTGCTCCACTTTCTCCTTGATAAAATGATATTTGATCTCAATGTGCTTTTTTCTTGAGTGATGAACTGGATTTTTGCTAAGATTGATAGCACTTGAGTTATCACACTAGATTCCGATCAGAGACTTCACTTCAACTCCCATATCTTTAAGCTGGTGCTTCATCCACAATAACTGTGTGCATGCTTGAGTGGCCGCAATATACTCAGCTTCTGCGGTGCTCAATGAAATGCAATCTTGCTTCTTGCTAAGCCAAGAAATACACAATCCAAAATATAGAATGCACCACATGATGTTGATTTTCTATCATCTGCTGAACCGGCCCAGTCGACATCAGTATATCCCAATAACTCTGTCTGAGATTTGTCAGTATATGTCAAGCTGAAAACCACTGTACCCTAGATATACTGAAGTATTCTTTTCACTAAAAGCATGTGGCTTTCCTTGGGATTACTCGGATATTTCGCTACATGGAATGTGTTGAATACAATGTCAGGCCTTGTTGCATTAAAGTATAGAAAGCTTCCAATAATATGCCTATATTCTGTAATATTCACTGCCTTTCCATCCTCATCTTTTGATAATTTCATCTGGGTAGAAACCGAAGTCTTCATATCTTTGGAATTATCCATTCCAAATCTTTCCAAAACCCCCTTGACATATTCAGATTGAGAAATTAATGTTCCACTCCTTCCCTGTGTCACCTGTAGACCAAGGAAAAACATCATCTCACCAATCATAGACATTTCGAACTCATGTTTCATGGATTCAGAAAAATGTTTGCACTATGCTTCATCTGATCCGTTCATCAGCCGAAAAACCTTGTTCTCATCCTCATAAATGAGAAAACCATTTGGCTACTTAACATACACTTCTTCCTCCATAATTCCATTCAAGAATGCGGATTTGACATCCATCTGGAACACTTTGAACTTCTGTTGCACTGCAATGGCTATGAATAATCTGATTGTCTCCAGCCTTGCTACCGGTGCTAATGTCACATCAACATATATTCCATCTATCTGGGAGTATCCCTTTCACACTAGCCATGCTTTGTTCAAAATCACTATGCCATATTCATTCATCTTGTTGCGATAGACCCATTTAGTCCCGATGACATTCTTGTATGTTGGCCTCAAAAAAATCTCCCATGTCTGATTCTTCTCAATCTGATTTAGCTCTTCATTCATGGCCTGAACCCAGTTTTCATCTTCAGCTGCATCAGCAAAGCATTTCGGCTCAACCTGAGATAAGAATGATGTTATCTGTAGTGACTTCATTATTCTATTCTGAACTGGAGCTGCCTGATCAATAATGATATTCTATCTATCAGTTTCAGCTTAGCTCTTGGGCTTCCTTGTAGACACATACTTGAAACATTCTTGTTCATCATCAGTGTATTCTTCTGAATCAGCCTCAACCACTTCTTATGTGTTTCTTTCATCCTCAACACTTTCGTCAGGAAATTGTTCACTGACTCATTTTTCAATGGATTTATTTCTTTCAGCTACTTTTATCTGTGTCATTTTTCAATGACGTCATTTCTTTGAACATCTTCTCTCAAATTTTTGTTGACACACCTTTTATTTTCTCTCGCAGCTTCTTGGTATCCTAAAAGCAGTCAGTTGATACCACATTTTTAGAACAAAATAGATAATCATGAAAACCTATGTGTTGCTGCTTTTCCACCAATCATTCTTCATGAGCATAAACATTCATCCTTCATATCATATTGAGATCATGCATCTGATTAGGATATAGAATTCTCCCACTGTGTTATGCAACTCTTCCAGTTGTTAGGCCCAATAGTTTAGACCCATAACTATTCTTCTCCTCATGCAATTTTTTTTTCATCTTCCACTTGGAATTAAGACATTAACAAAATCACTAAGCCTACTGAGTTGGAACTCGGTGTAGGAAACAAGAGATAAAGTTAATAACAAAAGCACTTCCTATTGCACTCTTTTGCTCCATTTCTTCTTCGACTTTGGTACCTGATTTGAGTCAATTGAAACTCTGAAGCATATTACATCTCCACTTTTCATCTTTAGATACCACTTCCCCTTGGATCGTATCTCCCTAAAAACTGAAACACTTGAATAATCAGTTAACAACCTTTATACACATAGGGAGAGAGGTTTCGTCCAGACTCCTCAAGATGAGGATTGTGGTTGATCCTAATGGGTCAACCCTTTGATTCTTTCTTGTAGATCATCACACTCCTTCTTAGATTATTATAGCTGCCTAGACAACTTCAACTTCTCTGGACATATGACTAAGAATTCTTCACTAGCATGCTGAGTCTTTTTCTGATATGAAGATTCTGTAGGCCTGGCCTTTCTCGCAATTTGGGGTTTAAGAACACTAGTACACATTTCTGTCTTTGATGTTCTACCAAAGTTCCATTTTCCTTGATTATTTCTCTGAGCAGGAATCTCTTTTCCATCCATCTTCCCTTGCTTCTTCCACCATTGCAAGGACCATCCCCTTTTCTACACTTCTAGTTGTGGCACACAACATGCAAATTTTTCAATGCATTGTTTGTTTATTTTCCTCTTATCATATTTCTATGTCACCACACTATTTTGCATTGGTGGTGGGTCCACTACTGAACGTACATTCTTCTTACTCACAACTGAAGCATTTCCTCCCTTTTTCTTCCAGATTTGTTCATGTTCTTTCTTAGAGGGCGGTTGTGAGTGTGAAAGAGAAGGTGACTGATACACCTTTCGATTGGCTCCATGCGATTCCCCTGAGGCTCTAAGCATATTCTTCTCCTTACCACGTTGTCTCACAGTGTAGAATTTCTTGTTATGCATCACTGGAGTCAAGAATCACCTTTCAAATTCATTTTCCTTTCTTGCGTTCTTCCTACTGCAATTTCGTGCCAAATGCCCATAATCTGAACATGTAAAACATCTTCCATCAAGGACACACCTCGTTTCATCATTTCTATGTCGAGATGCTGATACACATTGAGTTCTTCTTCTGACACGAGGCTCTTGAGGTTCTTGACACATACTCATGGTGTGTCCCATTCTTCCACAGTAATAGCATTTAGAAGATGATTTCCTCTGAGAGATTATTCTTTCTAATTTCTCATGAAACATCTTCTTCTTCTCAGATCTAGTAATGTTTCTATTTTCACAGCCTGAGATGTATTCCTGTGCCTCTAAACAGAAGCTTGATGTGTGGACATGAATCCCGCAGAAATGGAACATATCTTCACTACTTCTTGGAACTGTCCTCTTAGGCCTATCTCCAGCACCTACAAGATTTTCTCTACTTCTGGAACTATTCATAGCTCTCCTTCTATCAAGCACGGGAGGGGATTCATCAAATCCAATGCCAGATTTTCCCAAACTATATGGTCTTTGAGCTGAGAAAATATTTTGTTGTTTCTCCTCAGAAATCTCATACTTCCTTTTCATTTAATCATCACCTTCCGAAGGACAATCGAATAGTAAGTGTAGTGCATCCTACAACTTAGGTTTATCTTTGGATTTAGACTTCTCCATTTCTTTCTTGACTAATTCTAGCTCTTCTTCCAACTTTTGAATCTTCATATCCCTTGATTCAAGTTGGACATCAAGTTATCCATTGAGAAGCTTCCCTCTACTCATCTCATCTTCCAATTCATGTGTCAGCTTATCAACCATGTCACTCTGCTCCTTTACTTTACATTTTTCCTCAGAAACAGATTCAGTGATAGATTCATTCTCTTATTGTAGCTTTTTATTCTTCTAAACTTCTTCAGACAACTGTGTTTCTAGATCATCATTTCTAGCTTTCAGATTTTGAACATCATCTGAATTTTGATTCTCTTCATAATCATCAGCCTTTTGTTTACCTTTCATTTTAGCCATATTCTGTAGCTCTTCGGCATTTGAATCATTCTTCTCTGTTAGGTCAGTAACTATATCAATAAGCCTTTTATTTAATCCTTTTAGCTTGTTGACCACAATTTCCAATACTTTGATCTTGACATCTTTAGATTTGACTTCTTCATCCAACTTCTGGTCCACTACCTTTGTCATGTTGACAACATCTATTGGTGGCCTCCTTCTTGAAACTTCATTATCATCAGTTATTCTGACATCACTTTTATGTTCATGTACTTCACTCATTCAAACATCTTGAATAAGTGAATCAATATTTCCCTGTCTGATTTATCCAGGCCTTCCTTCAGTAAGCTGTTTGATTATTTTAGTTAAATCACACTTTTCCCATAAACACTTCTACACTGAGGGATACCACCTGACTTCTAATTCTTCTTTGATGTTTTTCCCTTCGCCATGGCACACCGAGATAAGAGCAGACTGATTATTTGACAACACAGATCGACTATACCAAGTCAGAGCAAACAAATTTGACAACAACAACCTTCCCTCTGATACCAATTGTTTGGACCAATAGGGCGTATATACCATGAGAGGGGGGGTGAATCAGGGTATGGATATTCTTTTTCAAAGTACTTCTTACCCCACTGGATCTTGACCTCTTTATTACAAGGGTCACTTTGTTTGCTCTTATATGTAAACTATGATCACTTCTTTACTTCTTTATCTAATGACGATTCTTTGAAAGCAATGTAGGGAAGCAAACAGGAACACACAGATATTTTTACTTGGTTCACCGTCTCTGGTCTTCGTCCAAGGAGCATACTCCGATAAGTTGTCGGTCGTACCAAATTTCACTATTCTTCACTAGATGTGGATACAAAGTTTGGGCTAGATCACTTCTATGCCCAGGAACACTGCCTTTACAATGTTCAGGGTCATCTCACTACTTCCCCAAGGGTCACTCCCTGTTTCTGTCTCTCTGGCTCACTGTCGGTGGAGAGGATCACCTTCTTTCTCTTCCTTTGCTCACTGCTCTTGGAAGGAATCCACTCATAGTTTATAGACCTATAGTTCTCTTCATTTGCATGAAAGAATGCATCTTCCTCTGTAATTAGATGCTCTGTTGAAGCCCAATTTTAACCCATAGATGAATCTTTCTTTGCACCGAAGGTATCGGGAAAACATCCTGCTTCCACGCAGCTCGAAAAACACTGCTGGAAATAATCCTTACTTGGTGCGCAAGTCAATCTCGGCACGCAAGTATCAGCACGCAAGTCACAACGGGCGCGCAAGTCCTCCTCTAACACTTGCGCGACTTAAGCTTCCTCAACTCCAAACCTGCGCGACTCACTTCCTTTCACGTACAATCCAATATTGGCATGCAACTCCACACTGGCGCGCAGCTTCCAACACTGGCGCGAAACTATCACCCTGGCGTGCAAGTCCCACCTGCGCGACCACACACACCCCTTGCGCGACCACCACACCTGCATGACGGGAGCTCTGATTTCTCAAAGTGTTGAACTTTGGTTCAGAATGAAGAGGGGTGGTCCAGTATTTATAGTCAAATTGACCACCCTACGTGATGGCGTGCAAGTCACCTACGCGACCCAGTCTCGGCACACAAGTATTCTGTCCTTTAAGACACTTGCACGACCAACACCCAAACTTGCGAGAACCTTTTTCCTTAGACATATTTTGATCTTATGATCTTGAAAAACATATGGCGCGCATGTTTCCTATACTCCAAGTCCTTGGCGTGAAAGTCCCTTTTTCAAAAACACTTTTCTTCATTTGTCGATTTTTAGGCCCAAAAATTTGGAAAACACTAGAAAATGGTGCCACCTTGTATCTGTTATTTTGTATCGCCTCCAGATCATTCATTCCTTTTGTCAATGTTCTTGAATTAAACCTGGATCATTGACCTCATCTCTTGAACTCGACATTCCATCATGAAATCCTCTTTGTCAACAAATTTGTATGCCATTTTTTTCTTTGTAAACAATCACTACTCAGATGTCCACTTTTTCAACAAACACAATCACCTAAAAAATGCTTCAATGATACCTTGAGGGATTGTTTCCCAACAAACACTTAGACCTTACTCCTCCTGTTTTGGCCTTACATTCTAGGTAAATAATTACCTTATAAGTGTTCAGAAGACCTGAAGAAGAGACTTGGGCGTTCAGAGCTCTATATCTGAATTCTGGAAAAATTACCCTCCAAATGGGGGGCCCATCGGGGGTATTTATAGGTCGGAGAAGACCCAGGGCGGGTTACAAAGAGGGTGCGCAAGTCACTTGCGCTACCATTAGGCGGCGCATAGGTGTACTTGCGTGACCATGAGGGAACTTGTGTGACCCAAGGTCCTTTGACTCATTTTTCATTTCTTTGTCGATTTTTGGTGTTTTCTTCAAAGGATGAATGAATTTAGTTTCAAGGTATTTCCATTTACATTCCTTTGGACTCTGTGACAAAAAGGAGTGTCAACATGGACACCATGAACCCAATATAGAACTTTAGATATCTCAATTCTTAGATAGAGGACCACACCTGAGACATCTAGGGGACACCAAAAACCCTATCTGCAACTACCCACAAAGTAAGGGATCATATGCATGATGACACCATGAACCCTATTGGAACCACCTGCAAAGTAGGGGATCAACACCCATATATGTTGTTAACACCAATACCAAAAACCCCTCCAAGGGAAGATGATGCGATGGAGGATCCCACCCCAAGAATTCTCAGAGGGACATGAACTCTATCCGAACTAGTACCATAGAGGGAATAACAATCCTATGATTATGATATAATACCACACCGTACCCTCAGAGAGAGATACTAAAGAAATACACCCATCTTGTACTAATTTACACATTGTTCGTAGAATCATAGCATAAGTATCACCTCATGTCGTATTTCTGATTCCAAAATCAGGGCCACCATTACATTCTTTGTGAAAAAAATACTTGGGATAGGCTACTCATGGTCCTCCATTTGAGTCATGAATATGAAGATTCATAAGGGAGAAGTATTATAGGGGAGTACATGGTGTGTCTCTCAAGGATGAACCCTGGTTGTGTCCCCTCACATTCCTCAGTGTGTAGTAAATTACATGGAATGTACACAGGGTTACATGATGTGTGACCCCACCTAATCACATTGGCATGCCATTACCCACACATGGTCTCTCAATCCATGTCACCCTACATGACATGTACACTAAGTATATGAAATGTTCCTCTTTTCCAACCTAATCCCATGTCCTCAGTCTTTCCAGTGTATAGGAGCTCGTTCCCCTGTACCATGGGTCATGACCATGTACCTGGTCATGTCCTTTGTCCTGCATACACCTCATCTCTAGTTGTGTACTTACACACAACCATGTCCCCTCATATGATGTGTATTACCATGTCCTTTTACACCTAACCAAGATTCACCACATGATGTGTACCCCCGATACACAACATATAGTTCCAAAAGTTCATATTCATTGAACCGGAAGAAAACATGACATGTGCTCCTACACTACATGTTTTTTGACTGGGATTTCCAAACCGAAAATCACTATGATCATACTAAACCCCCCTATTTTCATCAATTTCATATAGATTAATCCCAATAGATCTATAATAGTCATAATAGGGCTCTAAATCCTTAAAATAATGAATAAAATGGGACCAGGACATAAATCTCATAAATTTACCTACCTTATAGTGAAACACAAAAGCTTCAGTTTCAACACGATACCCAAAACCTATTGCAACTTGATACAGTGTCGATCGCTATCAAGAATGGTGTTTAGTTGCGCCTCCTCTATCACTCTGTTTGCCCATCTATTGCTACAAGGGAGTTCAACCCTTTCATATATGTGTGAGAAATTATACAAATTGTATGGGTAGGTTTTAGGTTTATTAATTAATTTTTTTAATTAATAAAAATCCCATCATTTAATACCCCACCAACAGTTTCCTCCAACCAGGATCTCGATTATGAAAAACTTTATGTCACACCTAGGTTAAAATCTAGGCTCCAAAATCAATCACGGTATTAGATTTTTGATAAAGACTCTATTATGAAGTTATGCCACATTTATTGAAAAACTGCATGTGCAGGATATAAAATATTTAATATTATTAATATCATCATAATGAGGTTCTCTAAGCTCCATAATTCCACCCCAACTTAGCACTTAACTTATGAAATATTCCTAAAAATATTCTAAATTTTTACATAGACAAATAAGAGTCAACACACTCTTTGAACCTTCAAGGATTTTCTCTCAAAAAGCGAAAACCTATGCATAAGGGGGAAAATAGAGCTCTCAATTGGATCTCCCACACTAGAGATATCTCCAAAGGGTTCTCATGCTGTTAGAAAACATGCACCCAAGAAAATAAATTTTCAATTAAGGGTCTTATCTGATTGGATATCAAACACAATCAGGTACCCAAAAAGGAAACTCCACACTCAACATCTAGCTCACCCTGGTCGAAATCATGCAACACATCTTGCACGTCTCCTCAGTTGCAACAAATATAAAAACACTAATCACCCAGCCCAACTATGGTCACAAGGTCTAGAATCATGCCACCTTGATAACTCAACAAAAAAACTAAATAAAGGGTCTATAAACTCTAGAGATATCCTTCTATCCCATCTAACTCTCTATGAAACCCTCAACGAGACGATATATCCAGGGACATATGATCTCCTTGTTGAACTCAAAAGTCCATTGTCATCGGTCTACAAGGAAATATTGACCTGTCTTGGTAGTCATAATCCACCCCTAGATGAACTGTGCTCTTAAAAACCATCGATAGGCCCATAAAATTTGTCTCTCACTGGCTTCAACCAGTGTAGAAGTGACCTATAGGGCCTCTAAAAAATGGCCTTGAATCAACCTAAAAAATCAAAGCATGTCCTCCAAAACCTAAATGGTCCTAATTCACCTGGCCCCCTTCCTAGGGTAAAACACTGAGCTCAACCACAACTGAGCCCCAAAAGCCTCCTGTATGCATAGGCATCCCAAGCTCTCCACTAGGCTCTGCTATCAGATGGTTAGGAAGCAATCCAACCTGGTGAGTCAATATACAATCCCTAAAATAGTGTCATGGACTATAATTGATCATTGAATCCCCATAAAAAAACCGTAGTCTCCATCCCATTTCCTCTTTCATTTTGGAACCTCAGTCTCTACCTACTGATAGGTGATCCATTAAGAGCTAACCCAGTAACAAGCCACCACATCCATGGCCACCAAACAAAATTCCAAAGGATTTGGGTAAAACCAACCCTCTCCTTGGTGTAATACTAAGGCAAAGAAACCTCCTTAGTACCTCATCTCACAACATAATTGGTGTCATTGTCAAACCTTGAAAGGTTTACATACTTAGCACCTTTGTAAAATCCATCAAGAATTTGTTTAGTGGATATATAGTCATGAGATACCTCATGAAGGATATCCATAAGCTGTGCCTCCTTGCCTTGATGTAAAAGAAGAGGGGTAAAAACCATCAAATGGAGATACGCTGCACCTTCCTCACCCACAAGGGTCATATGTAAAGATATTAACTTCTCAGTTACCTCACTCAAAAACAATAAACATGAATTCTTCTATGAGAATATGATTCCCCAACCACACCCTTGGATGGCCCTCAAGATGGCATGACCATAAACACTGTTGGGTCCACTATTTCTATCATGTCCAAGAGGACATATAATAAGAAGTGGACCTCTTGAATCTAGAATTGTGTCTAAGAGATCTCCATATGAAACTATTGTTCTTAGAGCATGTTTATAACTACCCTCAAGCGTCTCATTTAAAAATTTGATGCTGATAACATGAGGGTTCTAACAAATAAAACTTCCAAGAACTGGTCTAAAAGAGTTAAAGGAACCGGTTGTCAGGCCTCTCATTCGCCTCCTTGTTGAACAACACAAGGATTCCCAAGTGAGAAAAATTGATCTTATAAGGCCTTTCATTTACAAACCTCCAACTACACCTCAGATCATGAAGCTCTATTGAATCCATTCAATAATCTAGAGAAAACATTGAACTGATCCTTGGTTTCTATTCTACGTAAGAGTCTTACTCTCAGTGTGGAGGTAAACTTGACACACCCTTAGGAAAGTCATCCTTACACTCTACCACCACTATAGGAAAATGAAATCTCATAATATCTACTACTCTAAGGGTCATAATATCAAACTGATAAAAATTCAGTTATATTCTCCTACACATGATCTCATTCTTCTCGGCATGGGATCACTCATCTTCAAAGGATGAAAACTCCATCCCATAAGATAAAAAAACCACCACACCCACTAGTGGCATCCAACTGAGCATAGATGGTAGGAAACCAATACACACTAAATAAAACATCATATGGCATATCTTGGACTAAAAAAAGGTTCTATGAGAGGCTCTCCACCCATAGTTAGGTCAAACTACCAATAGGGGTTCATGAAATACGATCTTATCTTCCAAATCCTCAAAGAATAAGGGTCAATAAAAAGTCTCCACTGGTATTTCTAGACCTTGAACATGGGATAAACACATAGAAAGGTGGCTAATTTCTGTTATAACAATAGATGGGGTAGTAAATTCACACGTTGTAACCCAAACCACACTCGATACACTAGGCTATAATATCTTTCCCCCTAAAGCTCATCATTTCCCTTTCCCACCTATTCACCATAACTAGGGCCTACTACAACACCTACAAATACAATCTTTACCTGAACAAACAAGTCAAAGGAAATATTCTACCAAACCTAGACACTATTTTCATTGGGTAGCAATGACACATCCACACAATTTTGGATCATTCCATAAGAACAAGTCTCAGTGGGGGAAGAATACCTCTTTATCATGAGTATTATTCCACATAAAACAACACGATAATATGGCTCCACTGATTCCCCACATCACCTAAGTAAAGCATGAAGTAGAATTGGACAGAAAATATTATCTCACACCTGTGTCTAACAATACTACTAGAAAAGTAGAAAGTACATATATGATACCTCTAATTATCCTTGGTACCTCTGGGTAATAGGCCTCCATGACCTGTAGCTATCCTCACCCCTGTCCTCTAGCTACCTGAGCCTAGCGCGGACCACTTGAGGGTGGTGGTGCCAATAGGTTGAAATGTTTTCCACCACCTAATACTCTCCCAACTACTATACCATGTCCGCTGTCATGCAGAATTCCCAACTATTTCCACCATATTTTCCTGGGTAGTCCATAAACCATCTCCGTGTCAGTAGAACAATGGGTCCGACAACCCCACATGAGGTGGGTTTTTCTATCACAAGAGAAACAACACCTCTATCATGGCTGACTAGAATCGACCTGAGATCCCTAAGCCACAAACCCTCTATCTTGGGATCATCTCTTGTAGTTTCTCACACACCCAGATCCCCGAGCCTTCCATCAGCTTCCATCTACTGAGGTCTCAACTCTTATGTTCCCAACACCAATAGTAAACATCTTCTCAGCTAGAAATCTGTCAACTATCAAGGCTCACTTGATCACTCCAACATAGGTAGGAATTCGTAGAGATATCACTGAAGCCATGGTATCTTGAGGTAAGACATTCTCAATGGTCCGTTATATAAGAAATAGGTCTTGAACTATATCCAAAGAGTATCTCAATAGGTTGGTGAACCCCACTGAATACTCTACTATAGTCATTATACCCTGTTGATGATTCAAAAGCTCTTAGATATGCACCAAAAACAACATGGAAGGATACAAATCTTTTCTTTAAGAGTAGTTAAAACTATATCCAAGTGAGAGTCATATCATCTTGTGTCTTCCTTATTAGATTCTACCATCACCCCATAGTGCCCTGAAGAAGACTCACTACTAGGACCACCATATGATCTGGATGTATCCACATATGGAGGAAAATGCATGTGATTGCCTCAAGCCTGTCATCAGCTACCTGAGGGTATAGCTCACCATGAAACTTGGGAGGTCTCTACCTTTGAAAATAATGCATCACACTCAACCTAAATGCATCCTCTACCAGTACTATTAGTGCTAAATGCTGTTCTATGGGTGGTGGCATGAATGGAAGACAACATGGAGGTATCACCTTCTATATATACCCCTACACTAAACCCTCATCACTAGGTGGATCATCATCCCAGTCCTTCCATGGAATATTTGATGGATTTTATCATTAATGTATTTTGAAATAATCATGATGTACTATGGTCAAATAGTATATCTGGGGAGCTGACTGAAGAAGGACACAAGAACCATAACTCATTCCTATATGATGCATGTACCAAAATTTCCCTCACAACATGTGTCTATATGTTACAAGTCAACAAGTAGGTTATTAGAGCCTTGGTGAATGAATACATTGGTTACCACACAAACACTGGAGTCCCTAGACTAAAAGAAGAACCCGAAACAAATTAAAAATGTTTCCATAAATCTCAAACCAATTTCATAGATAGATAATATTAACAATTTTATCCGAAAGTGAAACACACATTGATACCACTATGTCACGAACCAACCCATCAGGGCCCGCCTAGCCAAAAAAAGAGGAATGCGACTACCCCAAGCCCACCTCTAATAGTCCTAGGGTTGGAGACCAGTGTTGAGTAGGAATATCACACACATGGGAGGCCTTAGCCAATGGTACCTGTACGCATGAAGACACATCTATCTCAATAACATAACGTAGATATAATAATACAAGTTATACAAAAAATGCATGCATACATAATCCCACAATGAATGTACAAAAAAATAAATAGAAAACATTAAAGGGAAAAATAAAATACCACAAAAAAATGATAAAATCATCTAACCTTGAAGGAGATGACCACTGTCAAATGCAACCACCGATACACACCTTAATCTATCTAGCTCACTATGCTCCATGTACACTGGTTCTTCCTAAGACTCTATCAAAAGGATTTCCGTCTATACAAAGCACGACATGCATAGGTTGTTCCCATGAAAGGGTGAGTATGAGAATACCTAGTTGGTTCCCCTGAAACCCAAAATAGAAAGGTAGAAACTTACAGGGAATGAATAGATTGACCGATATCCCAAGGGTACATAAATTCTTACAAAAAGAAAAACAAAATATCCATCTCCACACCTCGACTATACCTGACTAGTCAGATCATCACCACCTGTTATGTCATTAAAATATAAGACATATTGAAAGGATTCCTAGAATAAACTAGATATACTCATCTGAATCTCTCAGTCCCAATGTCACAACCTTACATCCTGCCACATGATTCTACTCATGGCTCAAGATAATGATCATACAAGAGTAATCACTCCATGATACCTTCTATACCTAATGAAACTCATCTTAGATATGTCACTCATTGGTTATCACTAAGATGAAGAAATATCCCTTCCATATATGATGACACCCATCTGAGAGAACATGATTTTCAGGACTAACCATGACTAAAGTAAAGATGGAACCCAACAGATCTCGATAGTTAGGTAGGGGATTCCAACCGTATATCATAAGGAATTCCATGAACCGTATTGGATCTCAGAAGATCTCAACTCATATATAGGGGATCACACCTAAGGCTAATGTGGTACATCACAAACTCAATTTATAACTCCAAAAATCTCAACAATTAGATGGGGGGATACACACAGGACTGCTGGGGAATGCCCAAAACACCATCTTGAACTCCCCTCCAAGTAGAGGATTGTATGTACGATTATAAAAAAAACTCTATTGGAACCACCTAATATGTAAGGAATAAACAACCATATATGTTGGTCATGATGATATAGTAAACCCCACCCAGGAAAGATGATGCAATAGAGGATCCCACCCCCATGCTTCCTGTAGGGATACATGAACTCTATATGAACTAGTCCCATCAATGGGATCACAATAATATGCTTAGGATGTAATGACAAACTATACCCTCATAGCGACTTACCATGGAAACACACCCATTTAGTTATGATCCATGCATCGCTAATGGAAGTTTCCCACACGAATTACCTCACATTGCATATATCACACCAAAACCATTGCCACCATCACATTCTTCATGGAAAACTACATGTGATAGGAAACTCTCAGGCCTTTATCAGAGTCTTAAGGATGAATATTCACAAGAGATAAGTCTCTGAGGGGAGTACATAATATTTCCTCCTAGGGTACATGTCATGTATCTTGAGTCTAACCCCTAACTGTGTACAATTATAGCACTTACCATGTAGCAAAGTATATGATGTGTACATGGGGATACACAACATGTAACCGCACCTGATAACCTGGGTGTGATCTCACTTGCACAAGGTCTGGGTAGCCATGTCACCCCACTTGACATGTACACTAAGTACATGGCATGTTCCTCTTGTCCCATCATATGCTCATTTCCTTGGTCGTACCTATATATAGGATCCAATGCCTATATACAATGAACCATGCACATGTACCTAGCTATGTCCTCCATCTTGTGTACACCTGAGGTCTGGTTGTATACTTCCCAATGACCATGTCTACTCACATGGTGTGCCTGACCATGTCCTTGGAAAACTGGACAAGCCTCACTACATGACATGTACCCCAGGTACACAGTGTGTAGTTATAAATGTTCATCTTCCCTGAATGGGGAGAACTCATGGCATGTTCTCCTACATTGATCAGTATTTTCAAAATGGAAATCATTAAGATCCTCCTAAAACCCCATATTTTTACCAATTTCCCACAGATCTACCCCTATGGGAACTCTAGATATTGTAATAGGTCTATAAAACCTTAAAAGAAATTCATAAATAGGGATCATGAAATAAATACCATAAATTCGCCTACCTCATGGAAAAACGTCAAAGCTTTCGATCTAGCGAGATGCCTAGAACATGCTATACCACAATCCGGTGTTGATCGTCGTCATGAGTGGAGTTCAGTGGTGACTCCTCTATCCATCATTTTGTTTTTCTATCACTTCAATGGGGTTATCCCCTTTCCTTTACTCATGGTAAATGATATAAGTGGGAAGTTATGTTTTAGGTTTATTAAACTAAACTTCATTTAATTAATAATCCTCCACTATTTACTACCCTGCTAATGGTCGAATCCCACTAGGTTCCCAATGCCGACACAATTTATGTCACACATAGGGTAAAACGCATTCTCTAAACTCAAACACACTCTTAAATTTCCAATACGAGACTATGTTTGAGAATTATTAAAAATTTATATAAAAATTTCACATGTAGTATATAACAAATTTTATAGTTTTAATATCACCATACCGAGGCTCTCCGAGCTCTAGAATTCCGCACGGACTCAACACTTGGATTTAAAAATATTCCAAGAAATATTAAAAAATATTACATGGAAAAATAAAATTCATCACATTTAATACCATATATGATTCACTTATAACATCCAAATACCCTTTATTAATAATTATTTATTAAAATTGTTGTTTTCAGGTGTTAATTATTTAATTTTTCATGTAAGATTTAGTTTAGTGGTTTGGGTAATTTTTTTGTTATCATGGTTACATTATCTAAAACATGTTAATAATGATATAAATATCATATATATTAACTATTTAAATATTTACAATCATCCATGAAAGGTGAACATTAAAAATGGATCACATCACTTCGTGGAGGTGCTAGTCCCCACGTACACATGAGTGACGTTATCGTTTTTATTGAGTAAAAGGATAAAAGGTAAATGATAAATCATATTTATGGAAATATAATTATTTCATAATTATGATATATATTAATTATTTATATCTTTATAACAATCCAAGTAAAATGGTGATGAAAAATGAATTACACCACTATGTGGAGATGGTAATCCTTACGTATGCATGTGTGATGTTTTTGCTTTCTATAAGATGAAAAATAGGTGGACATGGATGTAACATAATCATAATAAAATATAAGTATATTGATGATAATTCATTCATTATTTTAGTACCCATATAATATATTTAGTGGAATCATAAGAAGAAATTTTTTGAAGGCACACAGATAAGAGTTATACCTCATCATTGAGAAACCTCTTTTGACTTACACCTTAATCCTTGAAAGAATAAAATTCCAGAAATTCTATAATCTATAGGATGTGGTGATGGATTATATGATGGTATTATGTTATAATTGGACGATATATAGTTCTCAATATTTGTTAACAATGGAGGATATGAGGCTCCCTTTAATAATTGGGGGGGAGACACCCTTGGAATTACTTAAATTATTAAATTAATATAAATTAATTTTCTGGTTCAAGTGGATAAAAATTTATATACATATAATATAAGATAATTATAAGTATAAATCCTCCACTAAAATTAAATAAATTCAATTTTAGTTTATTTTTTAACACTTATCTCTAAGTTTTGACCCTCCGTTAACCCTTTTGACAATTATCATGATATCAAAGTCTTTTACTCTTTAAGGGTCAAGAATTATAATATAAAATGAAAAGTGACCCATAAATGGATAATGGTTTATATTCTTGAAAATATCTCCTTAAATTTTCTAAATATAATATTTTTATGAATTTTAATTCATTTAATAAAATATTATTTAACATGAGATACTATTAAATTGATTTTCGAGACTATTCACATAATTTTACATTAAAGATAAATTGTTTGAAAGGAGTTGAAATATAAACCATTAACACATAACTTATATGTTATATTTATCTAGATTTTTTTATCACAATAATTATTCCAAATTTTAATTTTTTAAAAAAATTTTAAAATCATTTATTATATTTTTCTATTGCTTGAACAAATACTTAGTCGGTATTGCGTAAGAATTTAAGGCAATTAATTCATCAATAAAAAATAAAATAAAATTACCATAATAAAAATAATTAATTCATAATTCTAATAAAAATTTATGACCGAGCATAATATCTTCTCTTCCTTATGAAAAAATATTAGAGATATTAAAGTCAAGTGAGTGACATTTTGTAACCTTTCTTAAAATAATATAAAGGTTATAATCAACGAGAAATGAAACCCAGTTTCCATATTTTATAAAATTATATGAAATAAAAAAAATGATTCATAAAAAAGGATAAAGGAATTTTTTTATAAATTTAAAATCCTTTGCCCAATGTTTTAACCCTGCAATATCTGTTTTACTCTTACTGAGGTGACAAAGATTTTCTAAGGATACTATTCATAATGACCAGAAATACAAGTGAAATATTTACCAAATTTGATCCTCTTAATTAAGAAAATGGTATCCATTTTTTATTATTAAATGTAAATAAGTATTAGAAATAATTTTTAATATAAATTTCAAAAACACAACTGCGAAAAATAGTTTTTAGAAAAATACGTTTTAAGCACAAAAAATAACTTATATCCAAATAATGAATATTGATGATTGAAATGAAATTAATAATATTATTCTAAATAGAATTTATCATATGTAACTTTAAAACCAAATTCAAAATAATATTATACTTTTAAATTACTTGATTTAATGAATAGAAATGAAAATATTTGAAAAATTAGTATTTTTCACTATTCACTAAAAAATCAATCATTTTAGAAAAATACCATAAATTAACCATAATAAATAATGATTTTATGATTTAAAAAATGGTATGATTTTTATAAAATTCAATTTCTAAAATTTTAATAAATTAATTATACTGTCCATGTAGAGAATACAATAAAAACCATTTTTGATGAAAATATATATTGAAGAATAAAATAGATTTTCTAAAAGTTGAGTACTTATTTCCTATGAATTAATAAATGTATTTTAATTAAATAAAATATTTATACATATTTTTCAAAATTTGGTTAATCCTATTCATATCCATTAGTCTAACGGTTTGGAAATAACTATCACATAATAATATTTCAATAGTATATTGTAGTTCGTTTAAACTCAATCTTATATGTAAATCAAGATATCAAAGAAATTAAATTTATTTAAATATACATATATCATAAAATATCAGGTTGTTACATACATAGATGTTTTCATGATCATAATAAAAGAAATATGGAGCCTTTCCACTAGAATATTTACATGAAGAGACATTCTGATTCCAATGGTGATGGTTTTTGGGACTTTATAAAATAGTGGGAGAACAATAAAATAATTAAAATTATTAAATCTCATAAAATTGATAATAAAATAAAGTACTAATAATTTTCTTTTATATTATTTTTGTAAAATGGAAATTATATCTACCATGTTATCCTTGTGATCAATTCTGGAGAAAGACTATGTCCTCACTGTTTGTAACTTTTGGGAATGGTATCGATGATTACATATTATTTTGTGCCATGGAAAAACGTCTTACATGGTACAGTAACCATTACCTGATCAACCCACTAAGTAGGTGAGTGATACAAAGTTATCTGCATATGAAAAACACATGGATTATGTTTTATGTACACCATTTGATGTTATCATCCATGTCTGATGAATTTATGAAATCTCCTGAGAGCATGGATGCTTAAAGAATATGCAAGAATATATGTGATTTATATTAGGAGAGAGATAGGCATGAAAAATTTGAGATATCCCAGGATCTCATCACTAGAAATCTCAGAGAGGTTTTGTTGACTTGTCCTCACATTGTCAAAATAATTTGATACCTTAAAAGAATCAATATTCTTGGGTTTAAACTACTCTATGAATTGGGCATTGATATCATTATTTCAAAAAACCTCATAGATTATCTAGATTTTTTGGTTAACTCTAACATGAACAACATTGATAAGGATCTCCCAGATCTCTCTACTCTACTCCACCTGGTAGATAAGGAAAAAAAGAAAAACAATCCTTAAGTTATTATGGTGGGAGAGAGGAATGGTAATGGAAAGAGACCTAAGACTATGACTAAGTCAATGTCAGCTATGATGTGATTGACCAAGATAAATATAATCAAGGGTAAATAAAAGTAGCATGACGTTATTTACTTATCATGTGGTAAAAAAGGACTTAATAAGAAAAAAATGAAATGAATCGAAGAAGTAATTGGTTATATCTACTTTAGGTATATTTATTATTATAATTAATACTGACATATTATTTGTTTGGTTTTAAATATGATGAATTTTACATATATGAATTGAAATACAATAACTAATTAAGTATATAAAAGATTAGTAGAATCTAGATGTGTTCTCTAAGGAGTTAAAGAAGAGTGATACCAAGATCACTGTAGAGTAATACATAACTTTATATTTTCTTGATGGATACAAGTTGAACTAATGATTAGTATTATTAAAAAAAAATTATCTCAACTCCCATTTGGAAAAAATGAGACATTATTTTACTATGTAATAGATCTTGTTATGGTATTTTCATACTCAAATAATTGTTTCATAATTCTTGAATCATAGATGTTTTAAATCAGCAATCAATGATGAATATAAATATAAGAATAATAATACCTCATTGTATAAATATTATTCTTTGTTAATAAAAAATGATATTACATGAAAATTTTTTATCCATAAGAGTGTTCTAGTATCATTTGAGTTAAGAAACTAGGTAAACTAACAAAATTACTATAATTTTATTTATAAATAAACTTTTATAAATAAAGGTATTATGCAAAGTTACTTGATGTAGTTTAGTAACACTACATAAAATATTATAAAGATATAAATAAAAGGTATGTTCATATACTTTATGAGATTTAATTAAGAGATTTTATGAGTGCTTAGTGAAGAAATAAACACACTTGGTAAAAGATACCCGATCCTATGGGCTAGATTGTTGGAGTGTATCATAAACAAGTATTTATTGATCATTAACATGTCTAGTGAAGTTAAATAACAACCTCACATTACCTTGTACATTAATCTTTTGACTATAGTAAAAGGGGAACAATTAAATTTCTTATATGTATTTCAATTCTTCCATAATTTATTCCAAGGAATGTTTCGTAAATAGGAACAAAATCACTAACAATGTGCCAAAATTAGTTAACTAATGGATACCATATTAACCATAATATGATAAATAATCCATTAGTTATAATTACTAGCATTTAATGGGAATTGTTTGTGAAAAGATATCATAATCCACAAATTAACATTAATGAAACACTATGTGAATAACAATTAATTTACCTATGTCCATTAAGGATATTAACTTACTAGTATAGACTAAATATATTTTTCTATAAGTTTGATGCACATATTTTTTAATATAGTGTGAGAAGGATTAACTTAAATTAAGTCTAGGATCCAGATGTACAGGAGTTAGCATAGGAACACATGCTTTAGTAAGCTTAGTGGGAGGAGTGGTTCCAAAGACACATACTATCTAAGAAATTAAAACAAAAGAAGTGGTCTATATTCCCTGCGAAAGGTGATATATATAAATAAATGAATGTTTATTTATGAATAATGAGTCTTATAATGAATTAGTAAGTTAAACATGCCTATATTGACAAGTACATATGAATTTAGTAATCTAATCCATGTACCCAAATTTAGAGGCATCATATTTTTGAATGTTTCGAGACTTGATACTTCAAGTGCGCATTCAAGAGAAACTATTTATGGGTGGTAAAAAATAGTACCAATAAATCATGACTTATTATTAAAAGGTTGTGTAATATATTATCTATTACAAAACCTTTACTTAAATCATTATGATGAAATCCATTTGAATTCCACTTATCATAAAAATATTCTATGATCAGTATATTGGGTAGTTGGATGTTAAGGATAGCTTCCTCAATGGAGACCCTATGGAATGTGTCTATATAACATAATCAAAGGGTTTAAAAGACTAATTGTTTCGAATAATATAAGAAAATTTCATATATCTATTTATGGATAAAAGTAAGAATAATGGTCATGGAATATTCGATTAGAATGAAATAAATCCTTGTGCCTATAGGAGGTTAGTTGGAGTTATACTATTTTAAAGATAAATATGTTTAAAAGATATAGAAAATAAATAATTAGTATTATGAGTTTTCTTCAGAAAAATTATCTATTTTTATAATTATGAACTTGGATTATAATAAGGATGAGTTACCAAGAAAGATAAACTTATTATAGCCTATAGTAGACATATCTATATTAACCAAGCACACTATGGCTTATAATGCATCTTAAGAAAAGGATTAGTAATTATTTTTTCAATTTTAGGTTATACCAAAATACTAAAAGTATTATCATTATTATGATAAGCTTTGACTATGGTATTATCTAAGATGTCAGTTTTTTGATAAGGGAACAAGAAGTGGATACTTGGGTATATTATAAATTAATGGGTTTTATAGAAGTAGTAATGTCACTATAAATATATTATACATATAGACATGTGTCTATACTAAACCTAGCCACAAAAACTTTATATGATCAACATATATAACTATACTTGAAATAAGCATGTTTAAAAAGTGAGAACTAACTGGTCAGCTAGTAGTTATCTATAGTGAAAGGGGAGTCTATCAGAGTTGGTTTCTTGTAACTAACTACATTGTAATTTATATATCCTGTATATTTATATACTTGAATAATAATAAATACCCTATCACATAATGATTATTCTTTTTCAAATCCTTAATGTGATAATTTTCTAGAGTACATGTATCTTTGGATATGTCATATCAGTTTCTTACTAAGATGAGACCCTTGAGATGATATGACAATAAATATTAAGTAACTATCCCTACGATCGGGATGAAATTATATTATGGGGAACATAGTATGTTGACAGTCAGGTGTGAGTACTTATAAGTGCATGAGTCTTTTTCTTATGATTTTTCACTTGGTGATTGCTAAGAAGGGAGTATTATGAGAACATACCCACCAATATGAATTCTACATGTTTTCATGTCATTGTAATT
The DNA here is from genome assembly GCA_963277665.1 of Viscum album. NCBI lineage: Eukaryota > Viridiplantae > Streptophyta > Magnoliopsida > Santalales > Viscaceae > Viscum > Viscum album. The sequence goes on from OY728125.1 coordinate 282,791,337, forward strand.
GATATCTATGAGTGTGTGTAATATTACTTAGACATTAATATTATTATCAATTCATATCAATACTTTCATACTTAGATGAACTATTATATATCATGATGTTATATGATCCCAATAAAATTTGGTGCATCATGAATGATACGTTATTAATGAATAAGCTAAGAAAAGATTTATATATTACATATTCTGGTAAGTTGATATCTATGGCCTTTGATTGAAATCCAATCATCGTAATAAGTTCCATGACCATGGTGTATTGACGAGTTCATTTCAAGAAGTTAAAGAAATATGTATCAAGCACATATATTGATTTCATGAGTATGAAAGCTGTTTGATAAATAGATTATATTACACAATGAGCATTAGTATGTGGTTTTTATCGTTAGAACATATATTCTTCCTCTCTGAGGTCCATATACTACTTCTAGATAACAATCTTGGTGTTTAAGAAAACCCGCCTAATGCCATTGAGGAAGAGGCTTAGAGGGTTACACAAAAAGTGTTTATATTTATTATAGATAAATATTATTTATATTTAACATTTTAAATGAATATCATTCTCCAGACTAAGAATTAATATTTATTTAGGATTTATTGATTGAATATAATAAATAAATACTAATTTACAAGATAGTTATTTGATTTTTTGGATATATAATATTTATCTATCTCTCATTATTTATAAAGTAATAAAATATTTATTTATCAAGTGAATAATTTATTTAGTTACATGAATATTAAATAAATATATCTTAACTAAATTTTGAATAAAATATTTATTTATTTACTTATTAAATGAATAAAATATTTATTTGAGAATTTAATAAATATCAAGGAGGACGATATAACCAAATTTTGTCCAGTTATAAATATTTTTTTTCTAGGCAATAAAATAAAATCTATCATTGTGTGGGTTAGATAATTCCATGAAATAAAATAATAATAATATTATTTTACAAGACATGGTGTATTTATGAGTTTAATATATTATTAAGGTCCCATGTAAAATTAATAAATATTTAACACTAACATCAACACCATAAATAGACTTCTATGTCATTTGTGAAGAGTTTAATCATTGTGAACAACATTATCCACCCAAATAATTCAATCCCAATAATTAATTTATCTAGGGTTTTCTCTTAGTTTAGAGAAAACCTTCCCCTCCCCACTCTTCCTCTCAAGACTGATAAGAACAAGATAAATTCCTTCAATACCAAAGGAACATGTAGCAATTATGTTGAACAATGTAAAATGATCAATAGATTACATTCGCACTTTTAATTTCATTAGGATTGTCTGAAGATCAATGTACAATGTTTTGATTTCCACTATCGGGGGACTACTTTGGGTCTTCTCAACATAATTATGATACACCAAACAAGTTTCAATGATCAACATCATCAATGAAGAAAGAACTAAAAACCATGATAATATTTATTCTCATGTTTTAAATTAATTATAAATTTAATGTGAAAAAGAAAACCCCTCTTGGTTCCAATGTTATTTATAAATATTCTTTAGAAAACGTTTATTAGTCATGATGTTCACTACCTTGTACATTGTGTATTATCCATTGAATCTGAGAAAATCCAAGTTGGACGGGGATCCAATAGGCACATACACTGCGTTTAGAACCTATATTATAATCCTACATTTATAAATTATTAAGTATATCTTTGGAATATGGTGATTGAAATATAAATTCTCTGTGCCTTCCTAGAGTTACCTATAAACCAAAGAAAAATTTTAACTCCCTAATCATGGACATTTCAAAGTTGTACCTCATATATTTTGTAAAAAAATTCCATTTTGAGTCATATGATCCTCTAGAGATTATTTCATCCACATAAATTTGTTATAATAATCTTTTATCATTCCCTTTATTGATGTAAAGATTGTGATAAACTCCACCTCATTGGAATCCAATACTTCTCAAGTGTTGTTCAATCCTAGAATACCAAGCTATTGGTGTTTGTTTTAATCTGAATAATGACTTATTTAACTAGAATAATTTGATATTATCTTCATAAAAAATAAATCCATATGGTTGTTTTATATGTACTTAATCATCATGGACTCCATTTAGAAATGATGTTTTGATTCTCATTTGGTACACCCAATACCCTTTTTTCACTGACATTTCCAAGAAATGTAAAATTTTGTCCAACCCAGTTGTGAGAGAAAATGTCACATTAATATCAGTCCCTTTTTATCTAATAATATCCCTTCCACACCATCCTTGATTTATTCCAAGTTACTTTTCATTATTCATTGAGTTTGTTCTATAATACCTACTTAGATCTAATGACATTCTTGTCTTCCAGCCTTAGGAAAACTTCCCATTCTGTTATTTGAAATTTGGTCAAGTTCTTCATGCATCACTTAAAAATAATTGAAATTATTTTAAACCTCTTAAAAATAGTTAATATCTACTTGAGATAATAGAGATGTTTTTTTTCAGAGTCCATACTTTATGTTTCACTAGAGCAGTCTGATAAATAATGATATTTTGTTCATTGATTTCAACTCTATTACATTCTCTCGTTGTAGCTACAGAACCTGATTTATATTCTTATAAAAGGTGTATTCTTCTCAGTATTCTATATCCCCATGTTCTCCACTAGGATTATTTATTTATCATCACTCTCCTATGATATCACATTGTTATTTTTTTTTGAAAAATACTCCCTGGATTGTGAAAACTTCTCATTTTTCAAAACCATTATGTGTCTAATTTCACATAATTTCAAAATACTTTTGTTATAGTAATTATATTACATGATTTTTGATGAATATATAAGGAAAAATATTTTTTACAATGTGATTAAAACTTACAGTTATTATATTATTTGAGAATAAATCATTTACTTATTAAAAATAAAAAAGTGATTTAGTTTTTAATTCTTATCATACCACATCTCATAGGGTGTATTCTCTTCATTAAGATACAAAAAGGCCATATTAATGATATAAAATGGTGAAAGAACTTATTCCTTCCAATATGTATCTATTAAATTATTCTCAATGATCATCTCTAAAGCCATATTGTTGATGATTAAGTTCTTCCTCGCAATGGCTCTATTTTATTAAAGAGTTCCCATTACTATAACTGAGTTCCTTATCCCATGATTCCAAAGATATTATTACACCTAGTGATTGGTGAATTCTATATTATTATTATAACATAACTTCTATTTTTTTAATCTAAGAAATTTCTCCCCCAACATCTGTTATCATATAATACACTTAAAAACATCAGATTTTTTATAGATTACCATTATCCATTACATCCCACACAATACCTTTTTCCATCAACAGATCTGGGTGATATTGAGCCACCACATCAGTTTGAACCATCTCAAGAAATCTTATTGACATCCTATCCATTTGATTTTATGTATTCTAAATAATTTTCACTTTTTGACAGGTGCCACACATGTGTTTGTGATCACATGAAATTTTATGGAAACCATGAGATCCATCATTCTTGACTAAGTATTCAAAGTAATTGTGAATCAGGTGTGAAAGAATTATATTATTCTAAAAGTTATTAAATTCTCCATTGGATAAGAAACGCCTATATTTTTCTCCTCTAATGTGGTAGATATTCCCATTGCATAGCTCCCTTGAATCAATATTATACGATATCTTCCTTTGATGATACAAGCATTCTTGTTTAAATTTACCACATGGATCATGTGACATAATAAACTTACACATATTATATTGATACAAAGTCCTTCTACCATCAAGACATCTATGTGCCTCAATTATTTTCTTCATATCATACTTTTTTGGATCCAATAATCTTTATACCTTTATCATTTCCATAAAAAATGACATATTCCTCATCTTATTTTATTCCCTTGACATGATTTTGGTTTCCCATAATATATAAAATAAATCCAATATCAATGATATAGACTCCAACATGATATATTTCTATCAAAGAAACCTATGAAATATTAAACTTATTAGATTTTTCCTTCTTGGTCCATGTCTTTTGTCATCCTTCGTTTGGTGTGGAATGAGATTGTTCCATCTCCATCTTTATTGGATCATCCTCATCTTGTAGAGATTCAAATTGATTATGAGTTTTCATCCATTTTATAATGATTATAACTACAAAGATCTCCTCCTTAAATTCTTATTTGACATACTTCTTTATACCCTTGATAATTATTTCTCAATTTTGTGTCCATAACCTTAACACAAAAAGTAATATCCTTTGAAAACATATCTATCATAAGAATTATTTCTCATATATTTTTGTTTCTCTTGATCCTTGAAAGTAATTTTTTCTATAGAACACACATATTGTGTATTCGACATCTATCCAAAAAAATAACTCCATATTTATAGTGTATTATTTTATTCCTTCACTGATTTTCTCATATATTTTTGGGTCTATTATGAATCACCCAAATAGACATTTTTCAAGGTGTGGGTGCTTATTATTTCACATCAACTACCACTAGTTTTTTCCTTTAATAAAGCCCCTCAACAAATTTTTCTTTATCTTTGAAATGATAAACTTATGGGAAAGTATTTAATTTTCCATCATCTCCCCATGTTCCACGTTAGCTTCTTTGGAATCCCATACACTTGAACTTCATGATGTCATGCCAAGAGTTATAAGTCTATCTTGGCCATCGAGCTATCGTCACATATTCATGACATAGGGTTCAGGATCTGTGATCCTTTTGGTATGATGTTTCCTTCAATCAGCCAAGACATCAATAATATGGTCCTTATATTTAATATTTATCTTGATTTCTACTTCCTTATTTGATTTTTTGGTATTTCCAGATTTTATTCTTTCAAATTTTGCTTTCAAATTGGATTTTTCTTCTTCTTGTTGCTACATATACATTTTGGAATCTTATACCACCCCATTATAATTAATTTTTATCCCTCCATACATCATTTTATTTAATTTTAGTTTATAGTTCAAACTATAGATATACACTTCCTTAAATTTTAGCGATTTAATTATCACTATTCTCTAACTATGGTTTGTTTAGGAAAACCAAAATTACTTCCTCACTATGGCCTTTTCATTCCTTGACTTTATCCATATATGTATACTCCAATTTGACTTGTTCTTTGAAAAAAAGTCATCCTTTTGAACAATTTCTATTATAAAAACCTTATTTCTTTCACATCATTAGATAATTTCATTATGGGTTATTTGTATTCACCATTATATCAAAACATATTTAGACATCTTAATATAACATGAACCACTTTTACACATATAATGAAAGAAAGTAGAATATTTCCTTTAAATCTTCCTTTTCCCTGTTTGATGTTTGAGGAAAGGAAAGACATCACCCCATCAATTTCCCTTTCTTCAAGACCATCCTTTGTTGAAAGTTTCTTTATCACCTTGAATTACACTTACTGAGAGTTCTCTATCACAAGGACCTGTTATCACTATTCCTTATCTCACATGCAATGATAATATTATGAATACTATCCAACATATCATATTTTAGGTATTTTTGTTCGAGCACTGAAATATTTACATTGAACCATGATGATAATAATATCTAGATCCTCTTTATGATCTTACCACCACTGATATTATTTATGCCCACGTATGCCTTTCATAATTATGTTCACCCAACTAAATAATGCATTGATAGACTCAATTATATTTATCATTAGATCCTTTTACTTGTTCTAAAACACTTAAAATTTCACTTTACATACCTTGGAATTACATTAATAGATATTAATAACTTTTTCACATATGGAATGTAATAATTTACTTGAAACCACACTCATTTATTTTACATTAGATCATGATCATACCAATGCGTTGATTTATTTGGAATCAATATCAAGGACCCATTGATATTTTTCTAATAATGCTCCACTCTCTATGTTGATTGAGATCCCATGTATGATAGAACTACAGAAATCCATTCATAAAGATCAGAAGTTGTGTTTCATTTCATAACTAAATTTTATTTCCATTGAAGATAATAATACCCTTATAGTTAAAAATCTATTAAATCTTCATAGTGATAAAATATTTACCATTAAAATTCGGCTATGATACCACTTGTTGGCCTTAATTATGATTAATTCCCTAAGGTGGGGGGATCAAGGTATGTTGATTTCCTCTTTATGACCCTCTCTAAGGATCATGATACTATTTTTTTTAGGAGCTCTCTCTACCTTACTGTGAATATGAATAGATAAAACAAAAAAGGGACACAACATATTTTAATTGGTTCTTCCAAACTAGGATAATCCATGGAGTATGAAAAAATATATGTCAGTGAATCTAAAACAAAAGTTTAAAAAACCAACCCAGCCGACCCCTGAATCAGTGCCTGAGCCGATACACCACAAGGACCAAAGAACATTCTTGATTTTCATGGGTTCATGAGAAGAAACAAGGTATCAAAGTACAGTAAAGTGGTAAAAGTTTAAACCATGTATAATAATAAAAAAACAACACATATCTTCCAAAAATCGAACATAGTATTTTTGTAAATTGGAATTCTATGATATAACATGAAAAAATACAAATAAAAACCAAACAGATAGGTCATAACTTACATAAATTTCTTAATAAGACAAAATTAATATAAAAATCCAAATTATGTATATTGAAATACAACATCAGAGTAAAATTTAGCAAGATATTGATGTAAAGGAGACCAAAAATATAAATACAACAGACACGATGAATTGGTCGATAGATACACATCCCAAAAATAGAATAAAACACAAAAAATAGTAATACACCCCTAAGTGACCCATTTTTACATGCCACATCAGAACATATCCATAAAAAAACTAAATGAATTATATATAAAATAATATCAGAACCTCATAACCTATATAAAACATAAAATTTACACACACACACCTGAGTGTATATGTATGGTGTGATGTAAAAATTACCAAAAGAGGACATTTTTTATTTTTTGAAAACAAAACACAGTCTTTTACTCATTTTAAAAATTTCTCAATGTCCCATACAAGAAACTAACATTTCATTTTTATTTGAATCATCATTTCAAATCATCATTTGAAAACCAATTATAAAAAAACCAACCACGAAGGAATAAAAATGTAAACTCAAGTAGGATCCACTATATCAAAGAAATATAACAAGAGAAACAATGATAGTATAGATGGTGCCAAAAAAAATATGATCATAAAGGTATGAAATAATGTGTGTAGTGGTAATACCTTATATAATATCATCAAAAGTGAGAAGTTTCATATGAAACTCCCTAGGTGCTAAAATGAGACAATCCTAACAATACTTACATAGAATTAATTGCCAACCTCTGTTGCATTCCTAAACATATAACCACTCGAATTAATCACTACATCCTCATCAGGGAACTAACTTATAAAGGGTTATAAAATAAAACTAAGGGATACTATATAGTGATATCATAAATAAACACCTATCACTTAGCTAATTGGAATATTAGGAAATACCCAAAGTAGAGATGAGTAAAAAATCAAGTAATGATCATCACATTCATTAATAAAGCATAAAAAATAAACCCCATATCACCTATAATACCCTTGTAAAAAATATACATTTTTTTCATCATACAAGCATTACATAATAATCGTATCCCATCAAGAGGGAAAATTATATACAAGACTTATAAAAGGGGAACAAATAGGGTATCGAAAATAATAAAAAATATTATGTTTTAGGTAATAAATGGGCCTTTAAAACCATATCAAAATTTCTAGCTATATAGTAATCCTTGTTACACACCAAAGAATCATTTTTTTCATGTTCTAATACTATATTTCTCTGATCATTTAGGATCACTAAGAGTGGTAGGGGTGAATTAGTGATCACTTTTCTTTAATAATAATTTTTCTTAACTTAGTAAAGAATCTTTTACTAACCACTGTAACTTTTTTGTGTTATGATCCACTTAAATATAAATATAAACCTAAACATTAAAATGAAAAAAATATAAATAGAGACCAGTAAAAAATATTTATAAGGTTTATTAAAAATACTTACTACTTTCTATATTGGTTATCCCCTCAACATGGATTCTTTTACTAACTCAGTTTAGGAGTATAAAGGCATAAGTTGAAACTAGTTCTACACCATAGTATCATTTCTCTAGATAACCCTAGTTTTACCCACCAATAATTATATCTTATAGAATAGTTGGTTATACCCCCCAACTATGATAACTATATCCACTTTCTTTATAGTTAGTTGTAACCCCCATCCATAAGCCTTTTCAGTAACTGGTTATGTCCCCCAACTATAATATATTTCCTCTATTTTTTCTGATCCACTGTAGATATATAATATATTTCATTTTATGTTTCTCCATAAGTAATTTGGATCACCTTAACTTATGTACAATATTCAAGATCTTAAACAACTCTTTTAAGAGTTTATTGGCCTCAAAACTTCCTCCTAATCTTAGGAAGACCAAGATATGATCAATATAAACTTTTCTTGAACTTGTTCGAAAAACATCCTTAGAAATTTCAATATGATCGACCTATATTTAGTATACACACCAACAGATTACTCCATCCGGTGTGTCTCTATGCAATTATTCCCAACAATGAAGTTCATTATGGCATGCTCTATTTGATGTACTTCCATTAAGTGAATTAATTTGATGATTCTCTATCTTATGAATCTATTTTAGTTTGATGCATCTCCTTTTTCAACTGAGGAAACTCAAGATGAGAAATATTCTTCAAATGAGTAGGAAATAAATAATATGATATCAACTTTATCTGCTCTTTATCCAATGAAACTCATTTTTATTCCACTCTTCTTCAACCAGGTAGAAAATATGATTGAAAAATCTTACACTGATTCCTCATCATATGATGATTCTTGATCTACTGCAACATCCATTTCTTTTGATGAAACTTGGTCTGATGTAACTCTTCTTCATCTTGGTAGGAACCTTAGTTCGATTCTCATGACACAAATCCTTTATCACTTCCACTCCTACACATGTATTAATAGTGTTTCAAAATGTTTTTCATACAATTTCACCCCTTTATATAGGTATTCGTCCAAAAAAAAATTAGTAACTGAAATGTGTTTTCCTTCCCAACACAAATTTGGATTTTGAACTTATCACTTATTTCAATTTCACTGGATGCTTTTTAGATCTTCAAAACATTAAATATGTTAAAAAATTTCCTTTAAATTCCTTAAACTTTCTAGATAAACTGATTTTGAATGAGAAGCTCAATATTGTTATTGTTATAGACTTTACATAGTTTATGTAAAGCTTTTTAGAACTTATCTGTTTGATGAAACAACTGTAGCTTCCTCTTTCAAATGGTCTCAGAAACTTTCATCATCCGATGGACCTTCATTCAATTTCCCTTTGTTGGGAAACCTTTTTCAAATGTACTTAGAATGTGTTTATCTGAATAAATCATACAAAATATAACTTTTATTAATTATAGAAATGAGAACATTCTAGGAAAAAAGTTCATTAGGGCCTAAAGAAATGGCAGCCAAGAGAATCCCTAATAACAATGTTAATACCACATGGGGGAGGGAATTAATACTAGAAAAATCCATGAGAGAAAACTCATGGGAAGATTTTGTGGGTATAAAGTCAGCAACATGATTATCTTCACACCACATTTGAAGAATCTCAATACCATTAATATTAAAGGCCTTGTATTTTTGGATGATATAAATGATTTTTTAGGGTGTAGAAGTGTGGCCTTTGAGGGAGCTCCGTATGATCTTCATCTGTTATATATTCATACTAATCTATGATTGGTGAAAATCAACTCCATTTTAAACTTCATACCACATTTATAATTATCCATATGATGACATCAAAAATCTCTATCTATTGGATATTTAAATTTTTAATCCAGTGAATCTTCCTCAACCATTACAACACCATATATTAATTTCCATACATACATAACTCAACCCTTATAACTCGAACCTATATTCTATAATAACTTCTCAAAATACTCCATCTAATATGAACTTCTCTGACTCCTATATCTAATAATTCTACATCTAGTCTCTCTAAGATCAACCTTTGTACAACCACACCTTATAACTTTGTAACATAGACTACATATATCTCCATCTAATTACAACAGGTCTATCTGCCTAATAACATTATTCACCCTCAACATTATACAACCTTTGACTTCTCCCACTATGTAATTCTCCCAATTTTCACTTCTTTCACTTTGCTTGAATCATTATTACATTAAGTTGGTTGGAACTTGAATATCGACACAACATAATATGACTTTTTATGTAAATATTCCTCAAACATTTAACTAAACTTTTTTTACACTCAAAAAAGAAATTTACTTACATGAATCCAGTGACATATCTTCTGTAAAACATCTTCAATTTTCTTAAGTAACATTATCATAATAAATATATTGATATATTTAAAAAATGTAACCAAACTCACTTTGGAATAAAAATTTTACCCTTTGTATTTGTTGTCAATATTCACTTCAACTTCAAACATCTTCCAAGTCAATATGTGTCCTAAAAATTTATCCCTATATGATGTTTGAATTTTCTGGCTCCACCTATGTTATTTATCCCCCTTAATGGAAAAAAATGTAAAGGGTAAAATAAAAATCATCTCAACTCACCGTCTATTATCTTAGAAACTTGAAACATTTTAGGAAGAGAAAAATAATATCACATGAGTTTCTTAACAAATATACTTTAATTAAATAACTCTAAATCTACATGGGAAACCCCGGTGTAGAAAAAAAGGGTGTATAATTAAGGTGTTTAATATTTTCTATTACACATATATCATGTTAAAATTTCCTCAATATCATTCCAACGTCATTATATCAGGGGAAGTATTAGATTTTTTAAGATGAATCCCACACATATATCAACAAACATATAAAAATAGTTCAAGGGTATAAACACAACTTCCCCACTAATCATCTTTCTTAACATCACTACTTATTCTTTAAGAAAATTATGATACTCATATCTCAACTTCAGCTTTGATCCCCCTTAAGGGTAGCCATATATTCTTCACTATGGTTGGAAAATAATACATAATGGGTGACTAATCTAGCTATAATACACATACATCACAGATAAATATTCCTTATCTCTTCTACTTTAATTCCCTATAAGATAGTATAAATAATCAAGTATATTACGAATAAGGAGGAACCTCAACATTATTTAAAAGAATCAATCAGGTTGATAATACTCTCTCAGTATCAACTTATTATTATTATTCTTATATCTGAACTCAGATGTGATTTACTTAATCTCATCAGTAAAATCTTTCAATGAAGCTATCATCTTCTATTTATATTTTATAACATATTTATTACCTTGAGTGTGTATAATCATTTTCATGCTTTATTATAGGGATAACAATATAGTCAAAAATTATTTGTAACATGCCCATATTTTCACACCTCATTCATTTATTATAAATATTTATCTATTAATCTATTGATAACTTGTTATCAACTTTGTTCCCATTTTATAAAAATTGTTTCTTCCCTTTTTCTTCAGAAATGTTTTGTGTTTCCTCCATATTTATAGCCATGGTTATTTCATCTTTCCAAATAAATAAGCACTCTTTCTTTCCCTACTCAACATTCATAACTTGATAAAATTTCTTCAACTTCTTTCCTTTCTCAACCTTCTTAATCTTTTCATTTGTCTCTATTGATTCTTTAACATTATTCACCTTCTAAATTTCTTTTCTTCCTCAAAAAACATTATTTAAAACTTTATTCTTATATACCCATTATAGTTCCCCGTTAATTCATAAATTTTTATTAATAGATACAAATTATAATAATATGAATATTATTTATACTTTAATACTTCACAACACTAGTAGTTATCTCTAAATATTGATCTTTCATCTGATAGTAGTATTACTCTAAAGTTTGTTATCATTGTTTCTTCAAAACAATGGAAGAAATCATTTATGGAGATAATTTTTTAATTAATTATACTCTTTCTTAATGGATTTTGATTTCTCAAGACTCTTAACTTTTGAACCTATATTTTTAGTAGAAGTAGATTTTAATTGATATTTTTTAGTAGTAAATACAACCTACTTTAGTGAACCTATATTTACAACTTCTTGAAATCATTCACCTTTAACCTTAACCTATTTAGAAATTTATTATATAATATCTTTTTAAATCACATTGTTCTATTAGAAACATTTAATGTGTTTCTGATAACTCTTCATCTTTATCATCCAAAATTTCTTTAAGAACAATCTATATGTTTTAAAATTCATCCAACTTCAATCTATTATACTTAAATTCCTCAACAAGTGTTGTTTATACCATGTTGATATTCTCTTATTTAGTTGATGTTTCTTCACATGATTTTAATTTCATTTCAAGCTCAACCACTTTCAGTTTATGAGCTCTAATCTCATTAAGTTTTATTATATCATTTTTTTATGCTCATTATTCTGAAAATTTATCTCCTTAACTTTATTTTTCAACTTCTTCTTTTCCTTATCGAGTTGTGTAAGTTTCTTAAGAGTATCATCCGTATTTTATTTAAGAATAAACTCATTTTCTACTCTCTATTAACCATTATCATCACTATCTTATGAATCACTTCATCTTCTTACATGAGCTAAGTAGCTTACATGACAATCGGATTCACTACTGGATGAAGAATCATCCCTCTCTCTTTTACTCAATAATATTTTCTTCTTATTTCAAGGTAATTTTTTTATTATGTTTCTTACAAATTTTTATGATAATTCTTATCTTATTATTCCAACTAAAAATATTTATACTTATTCTTAGGAAAATATCCTACAAAATGGTCTTTATCACTAAAATTCCAATATTTAAGAGAATTTTACCTTTTCCTTTCCATTTTTCATTTTTTGTATCATTTTGAAAGAAGAAAAATGATTTTGTTAAAGTAATCTTCTTCTTCCTCTACATTAAAATTAATTTATTCTTCTTCCAATTCCTTATTTTTATACTTCCCTTTAAGCAATGCTTCAAAATCTATTTATTTCATAGCCTTCTTCTTAAATATTGTAAATTATACCATTTCAAATGGATGGAGAATTGTCTAAATTTTATCTAGAGATAAATATTATTTAAAATTTAATGCTGGAACTTTGGAAACACATTTTTCTAGAAAGTTTCACATAAGTTTTTTAATAATAGTATAATCTTATATCTTCTCACCAAAACCTCTGATATTTCAAAAAAATTTATTAACTCTTGTAAATTATTCATCATTACTTTCCTCATTAGCCATATTAATATCATCAATCCTAGTCCTCTATATTAATAGCTTAACTTACATAACTTTTTCATTTCCTTCATAGTTACTTCTACAATTATCCCAAATTTGTTTATCCATTGGAAAACCCATAATCTTTTTATAAAAATTCTATTTGAGAGATATCAAAAGATCATTTTGATATTTTCAATCAATTATTAAATTTCTATAATCATAAAAAATAATAATAAACTCCTTAATGGGAGGAAATATGATGGTTTCAACATCTATAACTTTATTTCCAAGAGATAAAAGAAAGGGTAACATCCTATTCTTCCAGCTGTGATAATTTCTACCGTACAATACCGGAACACTTCTTTTGTTCACTAAATTTATATTCTCAATCCTCATTAGATATTTGGATCTTTCAGAGGGAACATAGTCTGATACCTATTGAAGGTAATTATCATATAATATAATTGAGATGGGTGGGGGATGTTAATCCATGATCACTTTTATTTTATAGGAAAATTTCTTAACATGGTAGGGAAACTTTTCCTAAACTATAAAACTTGTTATAGTTATGATCCACTCAAAAACAAATCTCAAACACACCTTTCATATAAAAAAATATAAAGAGATATTAGCATATTATATTTATAAGGTTTTGTAAAAATATCCACTCTTTTCCATGTTTCTTATCCCCCCAACATAGATTATTTTACTAAATTCTTTCAAGAGTAAAAATGCACATAAAATAACTAGTTCTACACCCCAGTAATCATTCCTCCAGCTAACCATGGTTTTAACCCCCCAACAATCAATTATTATTCCATAGTTTGTTATACACCCATATTTCATAACTGTATCCAATTTATTCATAGATTTTTATACCCCCTAGCCACACACCTTTTCAATAAATAGTTATACCCCAAGTACAATCTATTTTTTTCTTCTTTTTTGATCCACTATATAAAGATCTTTTTCTATCGAATCTCTTTATCCAAAAGTAAGTTGGATAAAATTCACCTATATGCAATATTTAAGATCTTAAAAAAACTTTTATGTGAATATTTTCATTTAAACTTCCTTATGATATTAGAAATACATCGATATGTTCAATGACAACCTTTTTAGAACTTATTTAGAAAACATTTTTATAAATACCCATCCAATTGAACTCATTTTGGTATCCACTCTATCCGATGAATCCATCTAGTATGTCTCCATATTATGATTATTAGAATGTTTTTTAGTATTATGTTCTGTATTTGAAGCAACCCCATTTGAAAAATCAATCTGATGCTTCTCTGTCCGATGAAACAATCTTGTTCTGATGCACGTTCTTCTTCGAATGATGAAACTCAGGTTGAGAAATCTTCATCAAATGAGTAAAAATTCAGTAAGATTATATCAAAATTATATTTTATTTATTTAATTAAATTTTCTATGATTTAATTATTCTTAAACTAATAAGAAACATTGATAATAAACTCACACACTGATTCCTATTCATCTGATGATTCTCAGTCTGATGCAATTTCTGCCCTATCTAATGAAACTTGGTCTAATGGAATTGTTCTTAAACTAGTTAAGAACCTTGGTTGTATTATTAGGTCACAAATACTTTAACACTTATGATCCTCTACATGTAAGAAATATGTTCAACTAATTTCCCCTAATGTTTCACCCCTTTATATTAGGGCACTTCTAGGAAAAAACACAACAACTCAAATGTGTTTTCACACCCAACTCAAATTTATATTGTTAACTTCCAACTTATTTTAATTTCACTAGAGGATTATGAAATATTCTATAAAATTTGAGACATTAAACAACTTTCTATAACTTCCTTTACCTCAATAGATAAACAAATTTTGTTTATTATCTCAGAATTATTAATTTTAATAAATTTAAATTGTTTATGTAAATCTCCTTAGAACTATTTTTGATGAAACAACTCCAACTTACTCTATTTGATGGAATTAGAAAATTTATTCATCTGATGGAACTTATTTTGATTTTCCTTTTTAGTAAACCTTATTTTTATGTAATCAACATATGTTTTTCTGATGACATCTCATATCACCATCCAGTGGATCTTTATAATACTCTCCGACTAGTGCACCTAAACTCAATTTCGAACATTGTACCATATGGATAATTATCCATATAATAAAATCAAAAATATCTATTAGATCTTTCAAGTGTTAATCTAATGAATCTTCCTCAACCAATTCAGTATCATATATTACTCTCCACACAAATTAAAATTATCCCCTGTATCTTAGACCACTATCTGATAAGAACTTCTCTGACTCTTCCATTTGATAAGATCTTCTTTGACTCATCCATTTGATCATTTTTATATGGTCTCTCAAATATAAAACTTTTTAAAACTATATCATATAACTTTGTAACATAGACTATGTATATCTTTGTCTGATCACATTGGCTCTGTCTATCTGATAACATTATACACCCTTAACATTGTAAAACCTTCAACTTCTCCCACTATGTACTTCTCCCACTTTGAATTTCTTTCACTTTTTGTGAATTATGATGAACTTCATGATATTATGAACTTGAATATAGGCACACAATCATCCGATTTTAGATCATGTTTCTCTAACATAGTTAAGTAAACATTTATACACTTTGTAAGGAAAGTTCCTCACACAAATCCAACAACATCACTTCCCTCAAACTTCTCCAACTTTCTTAAGTAACCTTATCTTCAAAAATATATTGATATATTGAGAAAAATTAACCAGACTCACTTTGAAAAAAATGTAACAACCCAAGTAATGTTAAAAGTAAATAAATTTCATTCATTATTAATAATCATGAATTTGAATTTATTGGGTAATATCCATTATAATAATATTAAGTAAATTTTTAATCAAATAGAAAATAGTTTTATTCCATCTAAATTTATTTAAATTTATTATATGGTTTTCTTTAAAAAATAGAATTATATATTTTTTAATTTTAATATCATAAAAAGAACTTATTTTTTGATATCATTAATTCATAATTATTTTAGATTTATTTTTTTGATAATTTTCAAAAAAATTTGATTTTTGGGTAAATAGTATAAAATACTTATTTTTAAGAAAAAAATATTTTTATTTAAAGTACTCGCATAGTCTCATTTTGTTTTTTACTGGTTTTAAAATTTCATTAGTTAATTTTTATTAAAAAATTATCCATAAAATGACATTAGAACCATCATTTGTAATGCCTCGGTGTACGAACAAGCCTTGAGGATTGGGGAAATCTTGAATTTTGGGTATGGTGGACGTGCTATTCTTGGAATCAAGTGTTGGATTTAGAATTTTAGATATGAAAATTATTAAATATATATATATATATATTTGGATTTGGTTTGAGGCCCAACCAATACCTCTATTGATCATATAATTCTCTAGAGTTTTGGGGTATAAAATATCAGTTCTAGGGGAAACAACCTGGGGTTTGTGGTTAACACGTAGTTAAAGCTAACCATGAAACCCAACCATAAAAATTGTTTTTAATGGGAACATGGTTTTCTAAACCATGTGAGGGGATAAATAAAACCATGAAAAATATATAGTAATTTGTAGTGTCAAGTTCATGGTTTTTGCATGGTTTGTCAAACTATGCACACTACCCATACGAGGTGGTGTGCCTCAGAAAGTGAGCACCTCACAATTGGTTCACTATTTGGAAAACCATATGTCCAAACCATGTGCCTCATTAAAATTGGAAAATTACACTTCCCCCACATCAATATTTTATGTTTTAACGCATTTTTCCCTCCCCTTTGTCCATTAGATCCTCCACGTGCACCTCCCTCCTTCTCCTCTTCTCATGGGAGGATATACCTCATTCCTTGCCCAAATTGGATGCAATCACTAATTTTAGAGAAACTAAGGTAAGAATAAATCTCATCTTACTTCTATTTTGGTTTTATTTTACTGTCAAAAGGTTCTCTATTATATTTAGATAATATTCTTGATTTTCAGGTCATTTTTCTAAATTTTTATTTTCTTCCAATTCAGGCTATACGAATGAATGATTTTGGAATAGTGGGATTCTCTAAAAATGTGGTAGGTGGTCCCTAACTCTAACCCATAGTCTTTTTTAGAAGTTATGTAGTTGTACAATCAATCTGGTCATGCCAGATCTTTAATTTGAATAATTCATATCTTTTTATTTGAGTTTGGCTTAGTTAATTACCCTCTTTAGTATGACTTGAACCATAGAAAATGTTAGTTCCATATGGGATGACCTCCATTAGTATTTAGACCCTAAATGGGCATGGGGTGAGGAATTTTTGTCTAATCCTAAAGGGAAAATTAGTTTTTATGTTTGGGATCGATAGTTCTGAAATGCAATTTCACAACTATCAATAATTTGATAACAAGTTGAACATTAAAATTTGATTTATTAGGTTGTGATCATTGAATTTTAAATTGTTTTAGTCCCTTGAGATGATATTAAGGGAGTTAAATGTGCGGTTAGTATAATTAATGAATTATTCTTGAAATGTATTAAGTGAATTGAATATGTTAAGTAATGGAGTTGGTTATATAGAGATCCAATAAGTAACCTAAAATGTTTTTTGCTTTATATATTGTGAATGGTTACCTATTAAACAAATCCATGGGTAATGATAAGGTTTTATTAAATGTAAAAGATATTATGTAATGAAATTGGATTTAATAATGGCTATAATTTTTGGTAAATGAGATGTTTCTGTGAAATTTTTTTATTGGGTAAAATGCCATGGGTGTCATTCCTTGGATTTAGTTTTGAACATTTAATGGGTGTAACTCTTTGAGTGAGTGAGGATTATATAAGGGGACTCACTTATATTGCATAATAGTATGCCTCATTGGATTCAAGGATGTACAAAGCTAAATAATTCCTGAGCTACCTTGGATTCCTAACCGATTCATTACTGCGGTTTCCATGGGGGTGGATCCCATGTAACGTATAATGAATTGAATTCCATGGATTAATGTAATGAATTATATTTTCAATGTATTTTTTTTGGATAATATATGGATTATTTTCAAGACCAAGCATTGAGAAAACATGTGATTCTAAGGCGCGGTGTGCCAACAACAAATGTTTGAATTATATTAAATATATTAAATAACACGCGCAAGCAATTTTATATAACAAGTTGAATAAATATTGAATATATACTTGAATTAGAAATATAAATGAACTGTTGAGTTTAGAACATGGGTTTTACCTTATGCGTGACATAATCTTTTTCGATGTAGGATGTTTGTGAAAAAGTCACCATCGGCACAAATTTTTTAAAATAAATTAACTAAATTGTTTTAATTTATTTTATTTAATATTGGGACCATTTATTATTTATATATATGGTTATTAAGCTTTTATTAGGGTTGTATTCTCAAACCCTAGAGATCTAAATGACCATTGGAGTGCATTCTTGGCGAATGATGATGGATCAGAACCGGATCGAGGATCATTGCGCCAATAGTGTTCATGGATATCATCAATGATGGAAGAAAAAAAATTATTTTTCAAATATTGATCCAAAATATAGGTAGAAAGTCTTATTTTGTGTTTTCCATCCTGTTCTTTAATCCGTAATAAAGGAAGATCAATTACATGAACTGAATTGATACACACATCGTTGATAGATTTACATTGATGGAATTATATTTGTTCATTGTGTTCTATTCCTATTTATTTTTATTTTTCTACAATAATAATTTGATGATGAAAAAAATACTAAGGTTCATTCCTCAAGTTTGATGGATTTTGAATTTATTCCCCCGTTCTTTTTACATTTTTCGTAGGCATTTCGTTTGGCCCATGGTTCGATGATTACCCAATATTTGATCACTATGTGACCATTATTAAGTGCAAGGTATCAATACTACATGTAAATTTTGTGATTGAGGTTGTGATTAGAGGATAGACAATAACTGTGGATAAATTGAGGAGGAACAAGACCAATCTTTTGGGATTTGTTTTTCCCAAGTGACATAGGGTATGACTACAACTAGCATGAGCAGATGTTTCCCAAGAAGATTTGAGACCCATATATGTGATATTTGATTAAAAGAATTGTATGACCTAATATCTATAGATTTTATTGAGGACATTGCTTCTAGAAATGTGGTGGGTGATGTGGATAGATAACCTAAGATTCTTGAAAATCCTGATACAGACAATGTGTATTTTGGGATTACACATTGTGTGGGACCCCCTGCCTACAACACTAGGATTTTAGCTAGAGTTAAATATCACATGACGTGTAACATGATCACATTATATGTGATTCTTCATTAGTGGCTTGGTGTGTATGAGCACACAAACATGGACAAAATCACATGGGCTTGGACATACTATGTTTAAGGAATGTCGTATACTCATACACATACATGGCCACAGATACATATGGATTGCTAGATGACCTGGGCAGGTGTCAGAAAACCTCTACTCACTTTTTGTTTCACTCAAAAACTTTGTATATTGAGATTTATATGTCGTGTGAGGCATTACCACATGGGTAGACTTGAGGATAGCTAGAAACACCGAGAACCCTCACTATAGGACATATACCCCCTTCAAGGGTGTTTTTAGCCATTTTTTATTTAGTCTCAGCTAGTATTGGTTGAGTGTGTTCCCTTGGCCCATTACCTCAAGGGTATAGTGTAACATTACATCCAAATCATGGGATTGTGATCCCCTTTAGTGGATGAGTCTTAGATAGAGTTCATAGTTTTCCTTTTGTGAGAATGGAGTGTGATCCTCTATCATCTTTATACCCTAGGTGGGGTTTGTGGAATCAGTGTGACCTCCTTGAGCAGGGTGTTTCTCCTCTATCTCGAAGGTTGTATCCATAGGGTTCACGACATCATTGGTATACGATCCCCTATATAGAGGGTTGATCTATATTGGGTTCATGGTGTCCCCCAACAGTTCTCAGCATGACCCCTATCTGATTATTTGGTTCATATGAGACCAATGAGTTTTATCTGGTGGGAATTGATGATATAGAACTCTTTAAAGAGTTTCTCCAGTGACAACATGGCTTTTGGAGTGGATTATACTATAATGATAATTGCTTCGAGAAAAATTCTATGATCGGTAGTTGGTTGTGATTTTCTAGTGGCACGATGTCCTTCCTAAGTATATCTGGTTATTTTATGCTATACATTGATTGTTATATATTGTATTGAGATGACTTTACTTGAGGCTTACTATTTAGTATTTTTAGGGTGTCATATTGGGTATTTTTATACTCACCCCTACATGGGATCTGCCCGCATGTGTCATGTATTATGTAGATGATGACCCTTTTAACAGAATCTTAGGAGGATGTAGAGTAGTTGGAGCATAGCTTGATCTAGATAGACCAAGATGTTTTATGAGAGATTCCATTTTATTTTAATCCTTTCCCTTTGAGAATTTTGGTCTCTTTATAGTTCTATTGGGCTTTTTTTTGGACCCTTTTCCACTTTCATCACTTTTGTATCATACTATGGTTGGGGGATTATAGATGTATGCATGCATTGGTTTTACTTGTTTTAAATTCTAGCATTGTATGGGCTTTGATATATGTGTGTGTGTAGTTAAATAAGTCTAATGCCTCACATTTCTGGGATATGCCTACTCATCATTGGTTTCCAGCCCATATCTTATTGGAGGTGGCCCTGGGTTTGTCACAGGTCAGACCTCGGTGGGTCGGGTCTTGATAGAGTGGTATCAGAGTTTTCAGTTCCACCTTAGGACCCGAGTGGATGATATTGGTTTGGGGTAATAGTGTTTAGTGTTTTAAGTTATTCTTTAGAACCGGGACACCAATGTCTGTCTAATGGTCAATGTATCCATACACAAGGACTTAGATGCCTTTCGACTCAATACATGTAGTCATTGGTTGTGGGGAAATCATTGGTACATGCATCATATAGGAATTGGTTTTGGTTTCCGTGTACTTCTTAAGTCATCTCCCTAGATATAATCTTTGACTGTGGTATATCTTGTTTTATTCTAGAATATCTCTGTAAAGATATCAAGTTAGGATTTTACTTTGTGATCATGATGATGATCCGCCAAGTAATAAGGAAACGACACAGGAACCTTTACCTGAGATAGCATCTCTGAGTGGTTTACCAGCTATACCACCATCCATTAAGTAGAATCTATCACCAAAAGTTCTATATGAGGATGAACATAGGCTAATTTCACTACATGAGTTTTAGTGGCAGAAACCTCCTCAGTTTTGGGGTGATTCATACCCCTTAGTGGCTGAGTAATGGCTATAGTCAGTCACTCACATTTTTTGCCTAGTAAGGATGCCTACTAATCAGATGGAAGTCCTCATGGAGTGTCTTCTTTTGGGAACTACTAGGTGAGTTTGGAGTTCAGTGACTTAGTCACATGACAAGAAAACTCTCTTCCGGTCAAACATTGAGCAGCTCTTCAGGGATGAGTTCTCTCTAGATACATTGTGATCAATGCATATACAGAAGCTTTTAAATTTGTAGTATGGTAGTGTGACTATGGAGGAGTACCTCGTGAGGTTTACAGATATATCTAAATACTACATGTATATGGTTTATGATCCATTTTTCATAGCATGAACCTTTGAACATGGATTACGCTGGGACATCAGGGCTTCAGTGGTATCCATTTTCATTCCCACCTATTATAGGGTTCTTGGGGGGCCTTGGTAGTGGAGAGATTCCTAGAAGAGTAGGGAAAAAAAGTTGGTGTTGGTACTAGGTACCCAAAAGTTGAGACTGCAGTAGCAGGTTTCCGATGATAATCATAGGCATCTAAGCATATGAGATGCTTCAGGAGATGACCCCATGACACAGATTCGGCAATGAAGGGATCTCAAGATGGCTTCAATTAGTTGAGGGATAAAAATCATTTCTCATTTGATAGTTTGGGAAATATGGATTAGGATTTCCCAACCCATTACACAAATGACCAATAGATGGTTGAGAGACCATCGAGGTAGAGATAGTGGTAGGAGAAGGGTGGTCTGTAGGGAGGTGGATGTGGAATAGGGGATGAAAGTGATAAAGTGGTTAGAGGTTCAAACTATTACCACCACCAACCCTATGTGGTCCACACTAGGCTTATAAAGATGGTGGATAGAGATGAGGTTAGCTTCAAGCTATGGAGGCCTATGACCCAGAGGCTCTAGGTATGATACGATGTATGATCTATATCTTTTCTACTTTACCTACAACATTGATAGACATAGGTGTGGGTCATTACTTCCTTTCCACTTCTTTGGTTCTAGTATTAGAGATTTCGATTGAGCCTTCAGCTTGAGTGTTATGGTTGGAGACTCTAATAAGAGGTGACTCGGTGATTTCACACTTGTGACAACTGTTTGATCTAACACTTAAAGGTGAGAGTTTTATATAGGATTTATTTATACCAGTGATGAGGTATTATGACATTATCTTATGTATAAACTGTTTATCCATAGTTCAGGCCCAAATTGACTGTTCTAGGTAGAGGATGATTTGTGTCCACAGTGATGGGATGTATTTATTCTTTTTTAGTGAAAAGGAATCTTTGGCAGAGCAAGATGGGATCAAGCATAGGAGAGTTCAATTGATTACTCACTAGTTAGATAGAATGACTCTTGGAGTAGTGGATACTATTGCCTATCAGTTCTCTATAGTGGTGGATTATGAAGACGTCATCCTTGAGGATGTGCCAGGTTTAACTCCCTATTGAGATCTAGACTTTTGTATTGAATTGCATAATGGTACAACCTTGATATCTACACCAGCACATCATATAGATCTTGTAGAGTTTCGTGAGATGAGGGTGCAATTATAGGACCTATAGAAGGATTTTTGATACCTAGTGTTTCCCCTGGTTATCCCCAGTTATGTTCACTGAAAAGGTGGATGGGATCTTTAGGTTATGTGTGGACTACCAGAGATTGAACCAAATGATTGTGAAGAATAAGTACCCACTACTAAAGATCGAAGAACACTTTAACCAATTAAGAGGGGCACAATTATTTTCAAAGATTGACCTCAGATCATGATATCACCAACCATGAGTGTTAGATGAGGATATACCGAAGAAAATATTCATATGTCACTATGATCACTATGATTACTCAGTGATTCTATTTGATTTGATAAATTCCCTTGTAGTGTTCATAGGACTCATAAAACAGGTCTTTCATCCTTTTTTAATTTGGTTCATGGTGGTCTTCATTGATGAAATCCTATTATACTCAGTATCCAAGGAGTATCACATGATACACTTGAGGATGGTCCTAGACACACTCCAAGAGCACAATATTTTTGAGAATCTCTCAAATTGCAAGTTTTGGATTCCAGAGGTCCACTTTCCGGGACATGCCATCATAGCAGAATGAGTAGAAATGGACCTAGTGAAGGTTGAGGTAGTGATTTCTTGGGATCCACCCAAGAGTGTTGCCGAGGTGTGGAGTTTCCTTGGGTTGGAATTTTACTATCATATGTTTGTACCCAATTCATCTATAGTGGAAGAACCCTTTACAACTTTGACCTAGAATGAGAATCGTTTTGTGTGGATGGAAATGTTCTAGAAATGATTTTAGGAGTTGAGGTAGGGATTGATGTGTGCTCCCATCTTGAGATTTCTAGAGTAGGGTATTGAGTACATAATATTATATGATGCATCAATGACTATTCTTGGTTGTGTTCTGATGCATAGATAGGTGGTGATTGCTTATGGTTCGCGTAATTTAGTACCACATGAGAAGAACAATGTTATCCAAGATCTTATGTTAGCAGTGGTATTCTTCGCCTTAAATATGTGGCAATACTACTTGATGGGTGAGTGATTTATCATTTACTAGGATCATAAGAGTCTCATGTATATATTCTCTTAGAAAGATATTATTTTGAGACAATGGTAATAGATAATGTTTCTCTAAGACTATGAATTTTGATATTATATATACTCCTAGAAAGGGGAAAGTGGTGGAAGATGCTCTCATCAAGAGATATTGTTCTCATTTGTTAGCCCATGCATCAAAGAAGTTATCCTTGTTGCAGTTTTCCTTTGTGGACAAGGATGTTACTTAATATCTTTAGTCAATGGTTGATACCCCAATACTTTTAAAACATGTTAGGGATTATTAGTGTAGAGATACAGATCATGAGACTGTATGTACTTAGATATCCACTAGATGTGCTCCATATGGATATTATGAAGGTGCGGAGAATACTATACTTTTTAGAAGGTGAAAGATGGTAGCTTTAAAATTGTAGTAGGAGGATATGTAAGAGTTTCATAAATACCCTTTTATGATACATCCAGGTGAAGAAAATATGTAATAGGACCCCCTACATCAGTTTAGGTGGATATACATGGATAAAGGTGTTGAAGAGTTTGTCTCTCGACGCGTCACTTGTTAGAAAGTCAAGGCTATGCACAAGGTTCCAGCAGGTTTAGCTCAACCCCTTGAGGTTCCAGAGTGGATGTGTGATGGGATATCCATGGGATTCATGATTAGGTTACCACATATGTATTTTGTACAAAATTCCATCTAGGTGATTATAGACTGACTCACCAAGTCAGCCCACTTCCTGGCTATTCAAGAGAGGATTTCATTAGAGATATTAGGATGACTCTATGCACAAGAGATAGTTTTACTCCATTGAGTTACCTCAATGATCGTTTTAGTCTGCAATGTTTGATTCACATCATAACTACGGAGAGGGTTATAGGTAGATTTTGGGACACAATTATGATTGACCATAACATTTCACCCCCAAAGAGTAGACCATTATAGTCTTGGAGGAAATGATATGAGCTTGCATGTAAAATCTTGGTTGTATTTAGAAGGATAATATACCCTTGGTTGAGTTTGTGTAAAATAATATCCACCATTACACAATTATTATGGCACCATTCTAGAATTTTTATGGGTGACCATACAGGTCACCACTTAGCTAGACTGATCCAGGTGAGTCAACACTCATGCACCCAGAGTAGGCACGAGATACTGTAGAGAAGGTGTAGATTTTATAGGAGTAGATGAGGACTGTAAACGGCCTTCAAAATTCTAATGTGGACTGAATAATGAGACCTATGGAGTTCAAGGAGGTATACTATGTGTTCTTGAGGGTCTCACCTCGACCTGGATTATGAATATTTGTCCAAGGAGGAAAGTTATCTCCAAGATTCATTGGTCCTTTCTAGATACTACCTAGAGTTGGTGAAGTAGCTTATAACTTAGTTCTACCACTGTAGTTTGACCGGGTATACAATGTCTTCCATGTATCACAGTTGAGGAGATATGTGCATGATCCATCGCATGTTATCAAATAGGGAGAGCTAGACATTGAGGATGGAGCTACCATTTCTAAGTACCGAGTGGAGATAAAGTATTGATGGGAGGGGATACTTTATGGGAGTTCAATTCTCCTAGTGCATGTTTGGTGGTAGAATGAGAGTCTTTAGGAGAGAAACTAAGAGTGGGAGACCCAAAAGTGAGCCCAACACTCACATCCTTTTGAGTAGGTTTTATCACTTTTCAAAAAAAACCCTAAGATGGGAAGGATGCAATGATTTGGATTTTCCATATATTACTTTGGGATATTATATGGATTATTTTTTAGAACAAGCGCTAAGACAAAATGAAATTTTAAGACCCGATGTTCATAGAATAAATGCTTGAAATATATTAAATATATTAAATAAAAAACAGGTGAAAGTTTTCTGAAAGAGTGGAATAACTCCTAAACAGAGGCCTGAATCAGAAATCTGAGGGCATCGTTGAGTTCAGAACATGAATTTTACCCTAATTGCAATGTAATCTTTGTCGGTGTGGGGGTGTTTGTGAAAAATTCATCATATGAGTAGAATTAATAAAATAAATTAACTAAATAGATTTATTTTATTTTATTCTACACAATGATTAAAAATAATTTTAAATATATAGTTATGTGGCTTTCCTAGGGTTTCCCACTGAATCCCTAGAGATCTAGAAGACCATTGGAGATTATTCTTGGAAAATGATGATGGATTGGGGCTAAATCAATGATCTTTATGCTATTAAATTTAGTGTATCTCATCAGTGATGAAAATATGAATGTTTTATTCATCAAATGTAGATCCAAACTATAAGAAAAATTTTTGATTTTGTGTTTTACATCACGTTATTTAATCCTAAATGAAAGAAGATCAATTACATGAAATGAATTTACATGCACATCATTAATAGATTTAAATTGATGGACTTATATTTGTTTTTTGTGTTTTATTCATCTATTCTCATATTTTTCTACAAAAACAAAATTGGGGTCAAATGAACAAAGGTTGTGGTTCATTCCTCATATTTTATGGATTTTGGATTTCTTCCCCCATTCTTCACACATTTATCACGAGTGTTTCTTTTGGATTGTGGCTCAATGATTACCCAGTATTTGATCATTGCATGATACTTCTTCATCAAAACAGATCAATAATATATGTATGACTTGTAATAGATGTTTTGATTAGAGGATCGACAATGATAGTGGAATAATCGAGTATGAATGATACCAGACTAGTGAGATTCATTTTTCTTGAGCGAAGCACGATACAACTACAGATTCCATGAGTGTACATTTCCTGAGTAGATTCAAGGACCGAATCAATGATTTCCAGTGATAAGAGGCTTGGAAAAACCCAGATCTATAGATCATGGTGAGGATGGTGGTTCCATAGATACGACGAACGATGCTGATTGGGCGACTAGGATTCTAAAAAATCATGATAAACACGAAATTTATTTTATAATTATACACCATGTGGGACCCCATGACTATGATGCATGTGTTTTGTATGGTATACCCATTTCTGTTAAAGCATGTGAGTTGTACCTATCTATTGGATGATTTATTTATTTATATGCGATGATTATTTGGTCAAGATTATATGATAGTTATTATTTCTACTGTTTTCCTACTCTAATATGAGGGTATAGTCTCCCCAAAATACCACCTTATACTCATACTGCTAGTCCACAACCTATGGAATACACCAAGGTGTGCTTGAGGACATGTGGCATATCATTCGGGGGCACTGGTTTAGTGGCTTCTAGGGAAGGGTGTTACGAAGTGATATTAGAGTTTTTTTCCTTTTGTCTTACTATTTTGGCATGGTATATATAAGAATAAGAGTGTTTTTTGTCTTGGTAATAATATTATTCTTGGGAGTGACCACCACACATATGGGGGAAAATCCCAAGTTACTAGGTATGGGACATGCTGCTTTTGGATATTACGTATTACAGTCGTATTTTATTTTCACCTTTTGTGAGCAATATGGTGTGTGATGTTATTGGTTGATGTGATTTATACTCTTGTTCTGGTATGTAAAGAGGGTGTGGATGTGTTTATACATCATTTTAGGAATTTAGGGATTCACATGACATGTATCATGCTAGGGACATGGGTTTTAGATGTCGATTGCATGCTGCTTGTGATTTATAATGGCTTGTGTTTATCTGTGCCTGATTATATCTATTTGATTTATGTTTTCCTATGGTCTATATTTACTAATAACAAGGGGTTAGGTATTTAAAATTTCTTATAACATCGTATATAGTGTTTTCCATATATGGATATAGTGGCATCTTACTTGACCAATTCTCAAGATTATTTGTTGATGCATATTCAGATATAAATGGATTGATGATGGTATTAATTAAATAAGGTTTCTCTAAGCATACTATATGGAATTTTCCTTCATAAAACATGAATTTAACATTATTTAATCATGAATTATACCCTTTAAAGATTGTTAGAGTCTAGGTATAATGAAAGGGTAAACTTTAGAGTTTGTAAGGAATTTTTAAATGATGACATTGATTAAATAGAGTGACTATAAACAACCTATAAGGTTCATTCCTCTATAGCCTGTGAATGAAATTTTATTTAATCGACCATATTTTGTGGATATTTTAAATGGAAAAAATTAATAATGTAAACTTGTAAATTTTTGAACCTTCATAGGGTGATGTGATCTAGAGACCATATATGCATATCTTGACCCAATGTATGGGTAACAAGACTGTAGTGAGTGCCTCATTTATGTAGTTTTTGTGTTGTGAGTTGAGGCAGACCCTATGGCGGTGGTGTGACCTAGTGCTTGATGTGGTGACCCTGGTGAGGGTAAAAGGGTCTAGAGAGATACCCCTATCTATAATAACCATAATTTGGGTGTTTTTACAAAAGATTTCATATTGATAAAAGATGAGGACAAGTGTTGTCCCGTGAGCCATGGCATTATTGAGACCTCAATTTATGGAATAGATGCGAGAACCTAGTGAAATTTTAGTTTGGGATCATACATTTTAGTGAGTAGGGTCACTAATGAGAGGGGAAAAATCAATCTTGTGAGATTACTATCAAGAGGTAGATCCTAGGTAGATGCTTTGGATTATGTGATCAACGCATGTTTGGTTCTGATTAGTTTAGTCGTAGTTATGGTTGATCACCCGTAGTATTGGTGAATTGTGTTTACAATGGGTTTTAAGGGAAGGTCCATTCAAATTTTTGACTATGGTGGTTGTGGATGATTTTTGGGAATGAAATTCCCACATGGGTAAGTGATGTTTTTGAAAAAACACTCAGGATAATGGATGGACTTGTGCTTGGACAAGACACATGTAGGGTGTTGGGATTATTCTATAAGGAAATCTATGATACCTTTGGTTAGTGGAAGTGAAATTATAGGAGCATTGTATATTTTTTTAATAAGTGCATGATCCTATAATAAGTGGTACTCGACTCATGGGAGGGTGAGTTAGGTGTTGTAGATCAGTCATGCTAGAGTTGTGACCTTTGGATATTGATGGGATTAGTGGTGAAAGAGTGAGAACTTGTTGTTTAATATGAATTTAAGTTATCCTTGTAGCTTGGTTGGTGCATGTGAAATGTGATTAGGTGGATAGAATTGATGAAGTGGTTCATTGGGAGGTTAAATGTGAAATACCCTAGGGTTCCAGTGCTCGGTATCAAGGTTGGGTGTTTGGGTCAAGACTGTTTGAGTGCCTAGCCCCGTCGAGTTTGAAGTACACTTATAGTAGATGTATTCAAGTGGGGATGGATGCTTGTATTTTTGGAATAATTCCTATTGGTGGATGGTCATGTGGTGAACCTTGACACTATTGAAGTTATTATTTTTGAAAAATAGTATCAAGGGTACTCCAGGTTAAGTAAAACAAACCCATGTGTGAGTGTGGTTAGAGGTTTAGGTGTACAATCTCAGATTGGATATTATGGGACTCCAGGGAGCCTAAGTCAGGATATGTATTTAATGGGTTTTGGATTATGCACCCATTTTTATTGAATGAATCAATACAATTCATGATGGTAAGAACACTTCCTATTAATCTATGAGTTGGCAAGAGATCTGGTGTTAGCCAGGGGATGATGACCTTGAAGAGACATTATGGGTATGGATTCATAATTTTTTTCTAGATAAATTAATGACCCTTAGTTTAGAACTGAGGTGTTAGTTTATATTGGGTTATTGTTACATGGTCGATCTAATAAATAAATCCTTTTTAGGTTTTTATAGGTTGGTGAGTGTGGCTTGGGAAGAGAAACACACATGTGGTAGAGACATGACTTGTTGGGATCGATGCTCGAAGATCATTATAAGGAAATATGTTTAGTGAGTAGATCACCATAAGCCTTTAAGGGAATAATACATTATTGAATGAGTCCCAACAAGGATTTATGATGGTTTTCCATGGGAAAATAGTGGTTAGTGTTCGAATATTGAGTCATTACTCTAGAGTGAGAAAGTTGGGCCATGATCGACCATTGTGTTCACTAACCGAGAGGGTGTAGGATACTAATATTGATGTTTTATCCCAATGAAATGATGAGTAGGACAATCCTATGGTGGGGAGTGTTGTAAAATAAGTGAGCATGGGACCTTTGTTTTGGAAAAGGTTTTTGGTGTGCATGAATAGTCTTTGGGAGGTCGTAATGGAACTAAATGTGACTTTGATGTAACCTAGATTCCTTGTGGGAATGTGAGATGACAATATCTTGGAGGTGATGATTGGAGTATGAGTGGTTTTTTTGGGCCTAACAAAAAATGATGATCCAAGTTTGGTGTGGTGTGGTGGCACGCTAATGATTAGGTGAGAGCATGGGGATTAGTGCGTGTGATTGATGCTTTGGTTGTGGAATCACATTAGGGGTCAGGATAAAACTTGATGTATTAGGGAAAGCATGGGATGCTTCCAGTGAGAAAGACATCATGATCTAGAAATTTAAAGGAGTATTAGTGGATGAAGTTGAGCATTCATGGGTTTGGTCAACTAGAGTTTTAATCTAGAAATGATATCAAGAGTTGGATTTGGACTATGATGTGCATGTTTGGGAGGTTTTGGTATTCCATGAATGTTTGGAATCAAGATCCATAAGCAATGTAACATGTCAGTGGTAGATGAGATTCTTGATAAAGGATGGCTGGATGATTTTCTCATTGTGCTATCATGTGAATCTGGATGCAGTGAATTAGAAACCAAATCAGGAATGTTATTTTCAGATTCAATAACCTTTGTTCAGGTGTTGGTTGAGACTTCTCAAACAAGATCAAGTTTGTTTGGGTTGTTCTTGAATAGTAAAGGTACATTAATTTGGAATCAAAGTTAGAAGTGAGAGTAGTGCATTAATCGATTATCTAGTGTGTGTTGAGTTACGGTGCATTGAGAACCATGTTGAGTAGGTCATTAGATTGATGAGATCATGTTTCCGGAGGAAAATTCAAAATATGAAAGAAACCAAGAT
Organism: Viscum album; assembly: GCA_963277665.1. Lineage (NCBI taxonomy): Eukaryota > Viridiplantae > Streptophyta > Magnoliopsida > Santalales > Viscaceae > Viscum > Viscum album. Next base: position 282,822,375 of record OY728125.1, read on the forward strand.
TTAGAATTGACCTTATAAGAAAATACATATGTTGGGGAGTATCATTGGATAAAGAATTAAACTGGATAGAAACATAGAAGTGTATTTGGTTAGATGGGAGTTTCAGAGCATTATCTTGGTGCTCAGTGAGTAATATGAGTGTTGACTCGGGATTAGGTGACCGCATGTATTTTTTTGGAGCTAAGTTTTAGGAAAGTGCTGAGAATTCAGGTAAGAAAACTGATATTTGGAAACAATTTCACTATTGAAATAGTTCATGTGATGCTAGGATGAACACTAGGGATTCATGAGGATGAGAACCATTATGGAGGGGGTGTTAATAACTCCCGAGTGTGTGGACAAGCATTGAGGTTTCGGGAAATTTTGACTTCTGAGTATGGAGGATGGGATATTTTTTGGAATTGAGCATTGGATCAAGAATTTGATGGTTGGAACATCTTAAAGAGTGGTATTGGGATTTGTATTGAGGCTTAATGGGTTACTTGAGTTCTTGGATAATTATCAGGTGTTTTTGGGTTTAGAATTTCAGTTTCAGGGGTTACAACTTAGAATACATGATTAGCATTAACCATACACCCCAACCGTGCTGATTTTTTTGAATAAGAACACAGTTTTTTAAACTGTGTGTGGGGATCTATCACACCATACAAACTCTATAATGAATTATATATTCATACAAACAATTTGTGTATGTTTTGTAAAACTGAGTGCACTAACCATGTAAGGTGGTGTTCTTATGACAATGTGGTATGCATGGCTGACACAAAGTTTGAAAAACCATGATTCCAAACCATGATAATAAAGAAATGTTGTCAAATAACCATTTTTACCCACCCATTTGTTTTTTCTAACCCATTTTCCTTCCCATTTTTCCAATACCTCCCCTGAATGTGCCCCCTCCTCTTCTCCTGAGAGGATCTCCCTCATTACTTAGTTGAATCAGATGTAATCACTTTCATTGGAGTGACTTGGGTATGTCTACCTCTCTTTATCCTTTTATTTTTGATTTCCTTCACTGTTAAAAAATACATACTTTATATTTATCTAATATTCCCTATTACTAGGTTTTTTATAGTTTTCAATTTTCTTCAAATTTTGGTTGAACCAGAAGTCGATCCTGGATGAGTGGGATTCAATAAAAATGAGTTCGGTGGTACCTAAGCCTAATCCATAGTCTTTTTTTCAAAAGTGATGTAGTTGTGCAGTCAAGATAACCACAATTCACTTTGACTTTTAATAATTTAAATGTTTTTATTTTGAGTTTGGCTTAGTTAATTTCCCTCTTTAGTATGCATTGAACCTTACAAATGTTAGTTCTATATAGGATGAACATAGTTGGGTTTTAGGATATGAAAAGGATTTTGGTAAGGAGTTATTCTCTAATACAAAAGGGTAAATGAGAGGTTATATTTGGGATCGATGGTTTTGAAATTGATTTTCACAACCATTAGTAATTCAATAATGGGTTGATCTTTAGAATTAAATTTACCTAGTTTCAAGCATTGAATTTTAAATTGGTTTAGGACCTTGATATAAGACTAAGGGAATGACACATGTGGGTCATATAATTGATGAATAATTCCTGACACAACCAAGGTGAATTAAATATGCTAATTAATGATTTTGGTTATATAGAGAGAAAGTAAACAACCTAAGAGGTTCTTGAACTTATATATTGTGAATGGTTCCCTGTTAAACCAATATTTGTGTAATGATATGTGTTTATGAATTAGAAGAGATATTATTAAATGCAGTGGAATTTAATGATGGTTACAGTTTTTGGTAAATATGTTATTTTTGAGTAAATTCTTGTATAGGACAGAATGCCTTGGGTGGCATCTATTGGATTTAGTTCTAGATTTTTAATGGTTGGAATTACTTGAGTGAGAATAGATTACATTAAGAGATTCACTTGTATTCCCGAAAAGGATGCTTCATTAGATACAAGGATTTCTAAAGATAAGGAATTAAATGAGCTAATTTGAATTCCTCAATGATTTATTACTATACACATCTCAGGGTGGATCCCATTGGATCGAGGTGATGTATTATGTATTGAATTACATAGATTAATGTATTGGATTCCCTTGGGATAACCTTGTGAATTCCATGAGATGAGCTCCCTAGTTTTAGATTGAATATATGAGATGGAATGCCATGGGTGTTGACATGGATTTCACTTAAGATAGATACTTTGAATGCCTTATATTGGCGGTTCCTTGGGTTCATTTTAGAGAATTCCAAGGTTGGATTTCCTCAAAATCTCTTGGATGGAATGAAGATTAATTTCATAGTCTAATTCCTCAGACTTTGGATTGATTTGGTATAAGTGGAATTCCCGGTTGATCTATCATAGAATCTCTTTTGTTTTCATGGATATGGTTTCATTGGTTATGAACCCTAGAATCAACATGAGTTGTGAGATCCATCTCCTTGATCATAGATACATTGATGATGAATGATGTTGGTATAGGCCGATGTCGAGTGTCATAATAGATCCTAAAAATAATTAGTTTTTTTGCTTCCTTTTTATTTAGGATATTAAATTATTAATTATTTAGAATATAAATTGTTAAATTATAAATGATAATTCATTATTTATAGTACTACTTCATACACTCTTTTTGGACTAGCTATTTTAGGGACACCACTAGTGGTGGCGTACTGAGTTTTACTCACACCTTGTATGGGTCTCCATGGAACTTGGGTACCTAAGAAGAAGGATACATGCTCTTTGTGCTTAAATAACCCCCAAAATATATATTTTTAAATACAATATATTCAATAGCTTGAGGAACACGTATCCCTGAGTCTAAATAAACTGTAATATAGTGTCCCATTACAACCTAGACATTAAATTTTTTGGTGAGAATATTAATAAATAAATTATGAAAATTATATTTATATATATAATATATATAAAATAAGAATCATTTAAAATAAAAAGAAATGTTCTCTAAAAACAGTATTTTTCTAAAAGGCTATTCAATCTCTCTTTGAACGCATAATTTAAAATTAATTTTTTCTAGTTTTAGAAAATTTATTTGATAAAATTAACTTCATTTTTTATATAATAATATCAAAATAATATTAAGTTTGTTTTGTTTGTATTTTCTTGAAATGTTTCGTTTTTTGACGAATAATAAAAAATGCTGATGTTTATTGATAACTATCACTTAGTTTAAATAATTAACATGGTTATGTTACATGTTGAATTAGTTTTAAAGTATAAATAGTTCAAATATATTATAATTAAACTATTTTATTTCATTTGAAGTAATTTTATATTGAATTTGGATTTTAAAATATTCCATAATTATGATAATATTTATTTTCAAAAACCCATTTTTTCATTGTGTTTGTGGGTATAATTTTAAGTTGGATTCTTCCAATTATATGAATTGAATTTAAAAAAATTGAATCCATATTTTTAATTAGTTTAATTTTTAATATCTAATTTTTTCAACTTAATTGGTGGCCATTATGAATTTTAAAAGTAGTAAAAATTAATTGTCACGGTTAAAGAACAAGCCGATTTATTGGGGGTTAATCTAAAGAGATAATGGTTAAAAATGACCCAATAAAATTTCAAAAACACATTTTTTGGAACTATTTAAACCTTATTACCTATAAAGATAATTTAGTACTCACTTCATAGTATTTTTAAATGATAAAAACATTGGTGTAATTGATTCTATTAAAAAATTCCATGTTTGTCCTCTCCTCCACTTATAAAAGGGAACTCTCTCTCTACCCCTCTTCACACATAGGAAGACATTTTGATCTTCCAATAACTTCCTAGATAACTTCTTTAATCCCCTTAAAAAAATTATATATCTATTTTTTAGTCATAAATCCATATTAGGAAGGCTTTTTATTTAAACTGAAAGAGGTCATTTGAAGAAGAGTTACCAATCTTAAACGAGCATTTTTATTTTGTTTCTTCTACCACCTATTTCTGATATTATTAAACCATGATTATATCATAAACATAGTATATTACATATAATGATATGTTAATATAAGTACCTTTATCCATCCCCTATTACATCAAATTGGTAACAAAACCTTTGATTAAGTGTACGATAATCTACGACATCCAGAACCGATATAATCTATTTTCCAATACCACATTTAAAGAAAAAATATAATTAAAGATTTTAAACAATTATAATATATTGATGATACTTTTATACTTATTAAATTATAATATCACATATAACTTCTTAATTTCTATTATTTTAATATATGACAGTGTTGCTCATGTGTGTGGTGAACTACTACCTCATGAAGCAATGCAATTTTTTTCACTTATCATTACATGGAGAGTAATAAGAACACATTTAATGAATATATGTGATGTATATGAGATAATATTTATTCTTTAATATTAATATATCACCCAATTTTATACCCTTTCATTTTTTATGAGAATGTTATCGCTGCCCATACATATGAATGACCTACCATCTCCACGAAATGACGTGATTCCTTTTCCATGACCAACCTTAAAGAATGATTATAAAAATGTATATAATGAGTTAATATGATATTTATAAAATTAATATATTTTGGTATATTATGTATCTATTTCATATTCCTAAGAACCATAAATTTCATGGAAAATAATGTATAAGAAAATAATGAAATTAACACTCAGAATAATGAAACTAATGAAATATTTTTAGCAAACGAGTGGTAATTTTTTAAGAGTATAATATATGATATTATAAATAAAAATATGGTTAGGGTAAAAATTAATAACATTATTGAAACAATTATATATTATGTTAAATAACATTCAACCAATATGAAGCATGAGGTAAGAAATTTCGTCTAAATTTCCCTTCATTGGGTCATATTGTATTATTATGCACCTAATGAATTCAATATGTTTTATACACTACCCTTACTTATAATATCATGGATTATTAAGAATTACATGTATTTTATGTTTAAAATTTACTTGTTTCTTCAAAGGGGATTTTAATTGAAAATTACCAATTGATAAATAAATTCATAACTCAATTTATTTTCATTAGGTTATATTACTTATTTATTTTATTTTACATTATTAGATTATGTGTGTAATTAATTTAGAATATATTATGTTTTATTTTAAAATGTTTTATGTGGATTTAATTTTCAAACAAAAAATATATTCATTGGTTAATTTTCACTTCTATTTTATGATCTTTTAATGGTTTATTTTACAATATCATTTTAATCATGATTTTTTATTCTTTAATTTCCATTAAATGAAATTATTAGATCATTGGATAATAAAAACCTATAAATTTCTTATCCTAAGGTAATTAATGATGTTTTAATGTAATATTACTAATTTTTATACTCTTTGGTACTTGAAATTATTGTGAAATAGTTCCAATAAATTCTTAAATCATATCTCCCTTCGGTCGAAAATAAATTTTCTTACAAATCCATGTTTTCAGAAGATGTTTAAACATTATCAAAATGATTTATTATAGAAATTTTATTTACCATATTATAATTTTTATAAATTGTTTTTAAATTTTTCTTATTATTAATTTGCAAATGACGATCTTTTTACCCTTTTAAAAATAGTGTGAAAGGAATGTTATTTAACTTATAAAACATGTAAAGTGTTTTTTCCATCATGAACTCTAAATTATTTGAATCTTACTTTACACGTTTAAAAAATTAATTTCATTTTTTATATTTTTAATGAATTTAATTGTTTTAAAAAGTGATTTTAAATTTGTAATGGTTATTTTCTTCATTAATCATTTTAAATATATTTTATTGGTATTTAGTTTCATCAAAGAAAAAACTCCTTTATTTTACTTATACTCCACTAGAGATATGTTACATTGATACCATCCTTATTCAATCTATGGATGGTTTATGAAATATTTTTCCAAGGAATGTATTGAAATTAACTATCTTGATTCATCTTTATAGTCATTATCTTTCACTAGAAATATCAACTTTGATATGATCGGTGGACATTAAAATTATCTTAAATATCAATAATATTTTTCATGGATATAAATGACTATTAAAGTATATATCATATTAACATATAATGATTTACATTTAATTTTATTTTTTTATAGGGGAAATATTTGTAAATCTATATTCTTTAATTAATTTGTATATTTTTTGATAAGACATATTTATCATGAATTCAATCTATTATTCAATATATGAGGACTACTTCAGACATAAAAAATGGGTGGGTCCAAATTATAAAGAACCCCTCGATGAATCTATAGTCTCATGAGATGAATCAATCATCTTTCCTTAGTTAAATGGGTTTCTAGTGTATACCTACCCATTAGTTTTGAAATTTCTTGTGAATGGTATTAATAATAGATGTTTCATGATACCTGCGATCATGAACTACTAATTAAGAATTTACTTCATAAAAAATTTAGTTATTATTATCCATTATATTTTCACAATGTTATTATCTCATGATTCATTTAATTATTAGTTTATTGGTCAAATGTAATGTGTTTTCAATTATTAACCACGTCATATTGATGATGTCTTATCTAGTTATGACAGTTATGTTTTTGATTAAATGATATGGGTTTTTATTTATATACATTTCCCTATTAATTTTTCTAGTCAAGTCATTTAAATATAATGTGTGTTTAGTTATTAACCGTTCCATTTTTATTATGATAATAAAATTATTTAAATGACATGTGTGTTCATTAATTTACCTTTCCTTGATTAGGATTATTAATTCATGATAAAATCCATTATAAATAAACCTTATAGATTATTTAAATTCACCCTTATTTTTTTACTTTCCTAAGAACTGAGGAAGTGTAATAAGAATTATAGGAAATATTATTCTTGAAGGAATAATGATATTCTGAAAGAAATGTAGTAATTCATGTTTTAAAATGTAACATGCGAATCAAGTATATGTATAGTTTATCAAGACTACTAAACTATTCAGTCCTTCAGGACATGATTCCCTAAATCTTATGCTAATGTAATATTGTAAGTCACCAACTCTAGGTTACTCGATTTAGAGTCATTTCAATTTCAAAATGTTTTTTAAAATGGGGTTTTAGATTTGTTGTAAAAGGAAATATGGAAAGGAATAATTGATTTATTTTTGTCTATTTGAACTTATAAGGGTGATACTATATTTCCCAAATTGTGTGTCATTTGTGTGCTTCCTGTTTGTAATATTATATAGATTATATTGATTCATGATAAATAAAGTTATTTTTTATCCTATGAAATTAGTTTTGGGTATCAAATTAATGTTTAGGATGAGGTGACATGTTTGAACCCTTAGAGGGGAGAGATGGGGTTACGAGGCCCTAATTGATTACTGGGGACATTATGATCAGAATGATGGGATGTATTTGAGATATAGAAATGTGATAAAGCAGCCGATGTACGGGTCACATACTATGATGAGACCATATCGACTTTGGATGATGTCACAATAATATTTTAACTCTCTAGAAAGTTGGTCTGGGGTATTAGTAGTAATGATTATAACTGTCAATAAAAATCCAAGATAATCTTTGTGTGATCTTGAAGTGGATCCACTGGAGAGGATATGACCTGAACATTATAGTATGACCTCAAACATTTGTGATGGGTTTTGGTGGATGGCCAAATATATACTACACGTTAAGAGGTTCTAGGAATAAACTATGTGTCAAGTGTGTTTACTTTTAAATATGTAGATGATAATTTAAAAATGGTTATAGGTTGGGATACCCTAGGTGAACATGGTATTTGGATTTGAGGAGCTATGGTCCCCGATTATATGCATTTTATATCTTATATATGTGATGTGTACAAATATTCTTATTTGAATGGATGACTATGGTGTTAGGTGTAAGAGCGAGCATGTGTGTTTGGATAATTAGGGCATGATATATGTTCTAGGTAGAGGATGGAACCCCTTAGGTGTATGGTGGATTATTGTTCCAAAGATATGGTATTCCCCAAATGTATATTATATATAGAATCAGGGTGAGACACCCCCTAGGTATGATATTGTTTCTAGTCATCCATGATTCGTGGTGGATGAAAATTTCAGGATAAAGGATTCTAGAGTGCCTTATCTTGTTATGAGTATGGGTATATTTCCATATATTATTTCATTATATTCTAGTTATTGGTATATTTCTCCTATGTGATTAATCATGTTACGAAAAACTCTAGTACTATCCGAAGAAGGTACATTTAGGGATTGAGATTGTCTGGTTGACAACTAATGAATTGAAATGTCTGTTTGATGTGAATTTCATGTCATGTTTCCCAGTGGGTGTATTTTATGAGAATGAGAAAACATTATATTTAGGTATATCATTCATATCCATTTGATCATAAAAACACATAGTGTCATTGAGGCTTTGAGGATTCATAATAGGCTGTTGAACTCACCCCTACCAGTGTAAATGGAATGTGTTTCGATGTACATGGGTAGACCGTTGTGTTTCCTCTCAAGGAACATGTCCTAATTGAAAATGTACATATGGTAAAGGTTTAACAGGTTATACACATTCATATATGACATGATTTTTATGTTATTTGGGACAGAGGATAGTTTAATTTTAGTTATTGTTAAATATGTACAATGTTTAATGCTTCATTATTTATATCTGATGCCTATTGCACCATTTTTATTATATAATTCTCTGTTATGTACTACTATATCATATAAATAGTTTTTACAAATTATATCATAGACCACAAGTGACCTCTTGGATTTCTATTTTATGTTTGTAGGTTTGGGGTTATATTTTATACAAACGGGTCATTATAATTTTTGATAGATTCATGCATGACTATCTTGGTTATTATTGAGGGAATATTCCCCCACTAGATTATTTTAAACCCTCATTACTAGTTAGGATCCTCAGTATATCTTGGATGAGGTGTTACAAAGTGTAATACCCATCAAAAAATATGACTCAATTAACTAATTATTACTAACCATTTAAAAAGGTGTACTTTTATTTTTCAGAGCTTTCTTGATTATAATTCTATATTTAATCATACTTTTCCTAGAGTAGTGTTAGGATATGTGACATGTTGGGAATTTTCTCAAGGTATTTTTTACTAGGGACAATGAAAAATAAAAAAACACATGTTGGAATATAGGTATAACCATTAATTTGATAAGTGAACCCACAAGTAATAAAAATTAGTGTATTTGGAAGGAAACCAAGGTATTATAGGAGACCCATGGGCCAGATGACTGGTCCATAACCTAGAGAGTTAAGTTCATGATAAATGGTATCATTTCCAATACATATCCTGAAGTGTAGTGGCACTAGCCATGTTTGAGTTTTGGGATGCATAAAGATGGTGTTATGATTTAGAGGGGGGGGGGGTGTAACACCCTTGGAAAAGTGAGAGTTAATATAGTAAATATTACTACCCACATCAACAAGATATACCTTTATTTTTTCTATTCTACCATATAATAATTCCGTTGTTAAGCATGCATAGCCTAGAGTAGTGTCAGGATGGGTGACCTCTTAGGAAGTTTCTCAAGGTGTGTATGAGTGAGGAAAAAGAATACTGAAAGAAAATGGGTTAGATTCTGGGGGAAAACATTTCTGTGATAAGATACCCAAGTGGGAAACAACATGTGGAATTCTGGGAAATAAACCTAGGTATTAAATGAGACTAATGGGGTCATATAAATAGGTTCATGGTCTGGGAGGTTGGTTTATGACATTATTTCTTTACCCTCATAATATACACTTATCCTAATAGTCACATTATAACTATCATATAATCAATGGTTATGATGTTGAGAGATCATAGTGACCAATTATCATATTGTTAAATGATCATAATGAATTATTATAAAATAATACCCTCAAATAATATTTATTTTTTTAGAAACTTAATTTTATCATAATGTATATTCAGTAGATTGTATTATATTTCTTTTTTATTGTGTTAGTTAGAGTTTTTATTTTTATTAAATAATACAAACCAGAATACATTTACATTATATGCACATTATTATTTTTCTATTATTTGAAATATTAGTCCTAATAAATATGTATCTTTGATTTATATTATATTGTTTATAATAGTGAAATATTTATTTTTATCAATTTCTTGAGTATAACATTCTCCCCCATTAAGTATTTCATCTTAAAGAATTTAAATTGAACATGATTAAGTAAAGAAATATGGGTACTTAAACATCATGATTTATTCATGATTCCATATTGTTTTTAAAAACATATACTTCCACAAAAGTACATTCCACAATCTAGTTAAATTTTGTTTCACTTTATCCCTGAGATCAAGAAAAATAATATGACCCTCTTTGTATGATAGATCAGGTAAAAATTGTACCAATTATATATAATGTATATATTATGGTCCTAAAATATACTTCTTCAATAGTAATACATCAAATATATTATGTACGTGGAAATTATTTATTAATAAGTCCAATCAATAAGAAACTATTCAAATTTTATCCTATATTTCAAAGGGATCAATACACACCTAGTTTTCCATTTCTTCAATATCTAAGGATTCCTTTCTAGGGTGATATCTTCAAGAATACATAATCACTAAAATAAATATATAAGTCTACATATTAGTTTTTATATAGACTGGTGAGTTACTTTGAGTTATTTTAATGTGTTGTTGGTTAAAATTTATATTCTCTGGGGTATCTTGAATCAACTCTCGACCCTATGACTACTACTATCAGACTTCATCTTATTAGAATGTCATTTCACATTTATTCCCATAGATATCCACTTATGTTTCTATATTAATGTTTGTATGATAACTAATATTTTAGGAAAATTACCCAAATGGATGTTTTGATCTCATTTACTTGAAAATCACAAAGTCATAAACATAAAATATCTTTTAGTGTATTTATATCCCTTTAAAATTTATATAAATCTAATGCTGGTAAGATATTCTGGGATGGGATTCTATACGTAATTCTCATTGATTAATCCACCACAGAATCATGGTTATATTTGGATCATGACTAAAGATAATATAGAGAAGTGAACTATGATTTCCTAACACTTTCATTATTTTAATCTTATCAAGTTGTTCGAGGGAATTATATTTCCTTAAGGATATGAAATAAATAGATATTATTAATAAAATCAACCACAACCCAAAAAACATTTTGTCATCTAATTTCCTTGGTATACCTATTAAAATATCCATGTTAATAATACCAAACTTATATATAGGTATTATAAATGGATTCATCATTTTTTGGGTAATATATACAAATATTTGACTTACCAAAACACATGATATTATAAAGTATAGTCCCAAATTTAAAAATTTCTGATATACCAACAATATGTCTCCCAAATATCCATATATATCTTAGTTATCTTAGGATGTATTGAGAAATATTGGATGTATGAATCTTCTTGTAATTCCTTCATCGGACTATGTATTGATGGAACACAGATTCTCTCACTGAATTGAAGGACTCGATCCCTATCTTTATTATACTCATGTAACTTCTCATCTCACAATAATTCAATTATTTTCAAAAACACAATATCATTTATTTGAATTATATTTATCTTTCCTAGTAATTATGGTTAATAAACTATATAGGACATGTATGAGGCCATATTTCATTTATGATTTTATAATATAAATTTACTAAATTATTGATTGATTTGTTTTTCTCTATCCTTGGAATAGTGATATTTCTATAATCCTTCCTATAGAAGGAATCAACTATATATTTTTCCTAATGGATGGTGCAATAATAATCATTAAATAACTCCATAAATCTACAATACATCATGTTTAGAACATTTTCCATGAATATATATTTAATAATTTAATAGATAATTTATTTAAACTCTATGGTCCATGTAAACTTAACCCCTTTACAAGTACATTTGGTCAGTGGGTTTCCTATTCAGGAGACACTATTCAAAATTTTTTGATAGTACCCTTATTGACTAAGAAATATATATATCTTAGTCAGAAATAAAGGCCTCTTAAACTCTTCTATAACATTAGTCCTGGAATTCCCAATTTAAATACATTCACCAATGAAGACATGCCCTATAAATGCCTCTTGATTCAGCTATAATTCACACGTACTAAACATGAAATATCACTTCTTTATTCACATTTTTTGTAAGAAAATAATAAAATTGTATTCCTGCTCAGGTCAACATTTGGAATCAATTATAATTTATTTAATAAAAAATAAAACAAAATTATTGAGGTAATACTAAAAGACTCTATTCATTACATATATAATAATTTATAAAAAATGAGTTAAACCAAAGGGAATTATGAGAAATTTATATTATCCATCCATATTTTAAAAGAAATTCATTGGAATATATTCCTTTATAAATTTAAATTTATGATATCTATGTATTATTTTAATCTTAGAGTAATAAAAATAAGTAAAAATATGATCAATTATATCACATATTCATGGAAATGGTAATTTATCCTTAATTTCAATGCCATTTTGTTCACTATAACCAATACATAACCTCATTGATCTATCCATCTTATTGAAAAATAAAATAAGATCACCCTTAGGAGGCATACTAGAATATATAGACACCTAGTTCAAGAGATCATAATGCAACTTCTTTAACTCCTTTGGATCAACTAAAGATATTTTATATATAAGATATCATATATGAAGAGATACAAAGACTATATTAATGGAAATCCTTATATACAAACATAAGGGAGGTCTAAGAATTTTTTTAAGAATATATCAATGAATATTTGAGCAATGGGAATATACTTCATCATTATATTCTAAATTTTCACCATTATTTGGGAAAACATCCACACCCATCCCTTCATAATAGTTTTTCATGTCTCAAGAAGACATTAAATAATGATTTTAACTACCCTTATTATAATTAAACACTAATTTGGGTTGTTTTAATATATCGATGGTGATAATTAAATCAGGAAAATATATATTATCCATGTATGTTGGGAGATTTTATATATAAAGAATAATATTTAATTAGGCTAAGATAAATATATAAGAATAATTGTTAACACTTCACAAAAAATAATAATAAATAAGTCACTTAATATCTTCGTAGTAATCGATGGATAATTCACTATCACCATATATAAGTCAACCATTAACCTATGTGGAGAGGAATTTATATAAAATAAGAACATTTATGTTATGAATTAATGAATTGGTCAAGAATATGAAATCACAGAATAAATTCTTGATAAATTTGATAAACTACCTAGGAAAACATTTCTATGTTGTTACAAACCTGATAATGTGATTGGAAATTCATGATTTTGATCGTAAGGCCTTGAGGATGTTGATTTTCTTTCTTTATCCTTGGATGCAAACATTCATTTACATAATGGCCCATATAATTACAATTAATTCATAAAACTAAAGGATATATTTTATGTAAATCCTCCATTTATCCTTCATTTCTCCTAATAAAAAAATTTAAAAACCCTTAACTCATTCCTAATCTAAATTTATAGGCTGAATACCCACTCTTTCTACATTAAAAACACCACATTTTCCCTTTTAGACAATCACCATAGTAATTACAAATATATTTTCAGTTTGTGGAATGTTATAACTTCTAATTTTCTCTCTTTTATCAGATAAAATATTAATATGATACTCCACATCATGCTTTTTATAAAAAAACTCCATGATAAAACTTCTTATTCCAGAATTCCATTTCATCCATTTAGATATAACAAACAATATACTAATAATCATTTTACTCTCACATTAACAAAAGATTTTAAAGTCTTGTATTATACATATTATAAAATATATCAACCCTATGTTCTAGATTAATGGAAATCATAAAATCATAGCTTCCTATATGAGTAAATTTATATCTAAAACTAATAATGTAATCACCATCTCATTGCACTATCTAAAAGAAATAAATCTCTATATTAATTCATATATTCCAAGTTAAATATTTCTCAATATATCTTATTGAAATCACTATATAACATGTATTTTTATCTCCTCCTCATTCATTGTATTCATTATTAATATTCCCCATCGATCAACTTATCCTTCAAGGCAACAAGTGTCCATAAAAACTCTCTATTATTCAGATCATTCCACTATAAAAAATATATTTTCTAATGATGATACCCAAAATTCTCCCAAAAGTATATCTATAGACACAAAAAATGATCGATTTCATAACCTCCCAATTTTTCCAATTATTGAAATATCACATGATTGTTATATAGGTAATTATTTATATATATATATAGTTATAAATCAGAACACTAGTCATTTGTTTTAATATAGCGATGAAGTTTTTAACATTATATAGTATAACGTTTGGTTGAATATTATGAAAATTATGACATTGACCCTTTTCTTTAGGATATGAATTATTATAAGCACAACTCCTTAATCTATCAATCATAGAAATTTAAAAACAAATTAAGATAATCACAATATAAATATTGTGGAATATGAAATTTTAATCCTATATGCTTATACTACATTCTTATAACTATGGGTTTTATAAAATGGTTTTCATTATAATTCAAAAAAATGGTTCCTTTATTCAAATTGAAACTCCTTAGACCCATACTCTAGAATTTGGTGATTTTATTACCAATGTTTTTTATAAAACATTAAAATTAATATATTTAAATGGACATAAGAAACCTTATGTTTAGTATCTTTCATAAATAATACATAATAAATGAAAATTAACGCACCAAAATTTATATAATCATTTACTAGATATATAATTTAGTATATAGTATTTATATCCTCTTAAATTTAATTTTATTAATATTAATTTGGAAATAATAAGAAAGTGTGAGATCAAATGCTCTGTAAGTGTAATAATAAACATGGTAGCATATCACAAAAGATACATTTTTAATATGTAAACATAAAAAATGATAAATATTATTTTAACAATAGAAAACATGATGCATAAGTAATTCATGTAAACTATTAAAAAATAAACACATGGTTAAAGATCATTGATGAAAAAGATACCTTACAATGTAAAGGTATAACAATGTATTTGACGGAAAGGATACCCACCAAAACCATCATATAATTATCATTCCAAATACACAGTTTTCCTAGAGTTGAAACATTTCCCAATACATTATAAGAAAATATAACCATCCCACCCATATGAAAACACGTTTATTATATAATAAAAAACTTAAAACATATATTCATAGGAGTATAAACACAATACATTTATAATATATATAAACACTAAAAGTTAAACCATGATAAATAATTATAACTTTTATATTGTAATTCTTTAGTAAAATAATGATAGTGGTTTCTTGGTGAATATCCATCAATAAAAATACAGAAGTATAAGGAACTCATAATGTAGATTATATGCTAAACGTATCATCTAAAATAATTTTTATAAAGGATTATATGAATCCATTTTCAATGTAATAATGAAATGTATCAATAGATAAAGAGAATCCAATTATATGGATCTACCAAGGCCCTATTGGAGAATACGTAGGGCATGTGATATTTCAATGTAAATCCACAGAGGATGAGTGACCCTCTAACTTATCTAGAATTACCATTTTGAACTGTAATCCTCCAAATTTCCTTTATAGGGTCAATGTAAAATAGGGATGATAAGAAATTTTCATATGATATATGTATATGGAATGTTTTTGGAAAAAAATTCTTGATATGAATATAAAATAGAGAATGCGATGGATCAAACCCTTCAATGAGATTTCATCTTTAGAGAATTGTGTATATAGGAACTTGAGTAATGAAGGATAGTTCACATAACCATTTTGGGATAGTAATTTATAATGAGAAGGGTTTAATTAGAAGAATTGGGAAATATATCACTGATAATAGATTTATAGGATATTAATATACTGTATATATGATTTTATAATTATAATATATTTTGGTAATGAATATGAATCTATTATTTTTACATGATATAATGTTTTAAAATGGTACAAATAGAGAAAATAGATTCTCCCATATTGATAAAATATTAATGAAGTGATAATACCATTTAATAATAATAATGGAATCATATGATGAATTATATTAAAATATTTTTAAATAAATCAATTTTATTCGGAAAGAAAAGAGGATGATTATAAATTATTTTCATCATCATGGTAATCGTTTAAGAAAACTAATTAACGCGAGTGAATGAAAAATCACTCATGAAAAAAAATCAAATGGAGTATAATAGGATGAATTATATGTATAAAATCAAATAAAATGATAATTTAAAGAATATTTTAAAACATCAATCAATATATAAAAATGAAGAAGGGGGAATAATAACCCTTACCTTACATATAACACTTTGATTATAATTAACCATTGCAACCAATGGGATTAATTAAGAAATATTTTATTATTAAATTATCTTTAGTGATTTGTGACTCATGAAGTTCCCCATAATCTCCCGTATTTCTCTAATAAAATTCCCATTACTAAAATTAGTCCCAGATCACCTCATTACATGAATTTACTCATTCCAACATATGTATGATGTTATATTTATCAAATATTACCATAACTCAATTTGTTTACTATATTTTACTATTTTAATAAACAATTTAAAATTTCCTCCCATTACCTAATTTTTATACCTTGATTTAAAAATATAAAAATCATTTTTATCAAATATATCATATTTTTATTTTAAATTTATCATTTAAAATATCTAATAAAATTATAGAGTGAGGATAAAAATCATTCTATTACTACAAGGATTTATTTTTTAATTCCATATTAAACCCTAGATGCATAAACCTTATTAAACCCACCTAATACCCAAGGGTAATGTGTGAAATGGTGGTATTTTTATGGGTTGGTTCATCCAAAATTTATCTAGTAATGATTTCCACCAATTTAGACATCTCTTATAGAAAATTATACTTTAACATCAATTATTGAAGTATAAATTAATTTTGGTTTTTGGAAAACCCTAGTGATGCTACCTCCTTCACAAGATACAATAAATTATCCTTATATGGGAAGTTCTTACTCATGGAATCAATGGTTTCCTCATTTTTTTGAAAATTTAGTGCTTTAATTAATCTCTTAATATACACTAATCTTAGTTGTCAAATTATAACTAAGGTATAATCAATGCTTATAATGAATAATGATAATAATGACCTATGAGAAAAAATTTCAATGGACATAATGAATTCTTATAAAATCATACCATGAAATAATAATTCTTATTATGATACTTAATTATGTTACAATAACTATTTTTAAGCTTTTATTTATTTTATTTTTTACCATTCTTGTAATAGTTTTTATGTTTATTTGAGAATAAAAGTCAGTAAGTATTTATATTACATTATATTATTTTTTTGATTATTTTATATTCATTTTAAAAAACAATATTTATAAATTTTTATATTTTATTTTTTTTGGGTTAATTCAGTTATAAAATAGCCTCGAATCTTAAATATTAGCCTAAATAATATAAATATAGTATTAATATTCCATATATCAATTCTATATTTCTCTACACATATCGATAAAAATATTTCAAATAATAACTCAATGAAACTTTTTCATCCCCCCTTTTCCCATATAAAATATTTTACGACTCTAGAAGAAAATAATTAAATGTTTTTATCTATGTTATTATCCCAATTTGAAAATAATAACACAATTAAATTAGGAAAGTGTAGTTATAAACAATTATTTAAACTTAATTTAAGATTAGTTGGACAAATATTATCTACAAAAACCCTTCTATAAACAACCCATAAATTACATGATTTAGGGAATATATTTCATCAATTATATCTTAATGAATTTTATAGGTTTTGAGTTTTAGATAATTAGGAAATTCATTACATTAAAAACCAAATATTTCTATAAATTTTCCATTTTCCCCACAAGACACGTTCCTTTTAATGACACACTTTAATTGCTAGAAGTAACTCCCATAATTGGAATGATAACATTAGTAAAATTCCTACTCATCCTTAAGCCCAGTGGAAAATATTTTAAAAATTGGGAATAGAAAACATATCTTAGTAAGTGTCATAAAAGAAAAATAAAACCTATAAGGCTATTTTAAAACCTAGAAACCCCATAAGAAAGATTTATTTTTATTAATAAAAATTTGATATAAAATATCTATTTACCTTTACTTGAAAGAAACTTAATTGATCAATATGTTTCAAAAAATATTTTATATGTAATCATAAAGGAAAGATAATAAAAACAAGTGTTTCTTGGCAAACATGAAAACTAATGGATACCTTTCATTAAAAAATAACCATTTCAACAAATTTTAAAAGGTCTTAAAATATCCTTAAATCATTATCTCATTTTATTTATCTTTTAAAATTATAATATTTACTTTAAAAACCATTAAAGGAATATAATGTATGCACCTTTCCAAGTAATCCTTACATTCACCCTTATAAGAACACTTATAACGGGATCACCTAACTTGATAATTACAACATATCTTAGGAGTAACCTATCACCAGTAAATTCTATAACTTTTCCCAATGCATTTGAAATATATATCAGACCCACCCATCATCAAAGCTATATCAGGCTCACCATTCAATAATATAATATTTACAAAAACAATTGCATGAATAAAATACATATATTTTTAACTTCAACTATAAAAATAATTTTAATTATGATTCAATACTATAAGAAATAAAACTTCTACTTACCTCATATATATGATAATTGTTTTTGGTTTTGTTAGAAAATATTTTTAAAAATATTTTTTTAAATATCATTAATATAATATTCTTTGAATTTTTTTTACATTCAGAGTATGATTAATAATTAATAATCGTTAAAATGATGGGAAATAACGGTCAAGTCATATACATTGAATAAAATTCCTTATATACTTTTTTAAAAAGTTCAAAAATAATCCATATGGAAAACATTTAAAATATTCCTTTTCAATACTTTATAAATAAAGTAAAAAATATTTGAAAATTAACATTAGAAATATTTTAAAAAAAATAATAAAATTTATGAAACATTTAAAATAAGATCAACATGGAATAAAATTATTTGAAAGAAAAACATTAAAAAAAGAGGTTAAATAGAAATTTCCTTACCTTGAGTCTTGAATTGTTTCATTCATATGTCTACCATCGAGAGTAATAAAATTATATTAGTTTTAAAAATCTTAAGAACGTTTTTCATTTTCAATCAATCATAATTATTCCATTTATATCATTAGTTACTATGGATTTATTTTATTAAAATGGTTAATCTAATGATTTAATTTTGATCCACTATGAGTATTAGTTTTATCTTTTAGTTGCTTCTTTTTATTCATCGTTCCTTTAACAAAAAAATTTAATTTTTAGTTAGCCATGTTTGATTTTTGATTTGTAAGTCGAAAATGACTTTGGTAGGTGGAATATGTTCAAATGGATCATTATTATATCATATCCATAATCCTAACCATGAAAAAATAATTATTTTTATAGATTAAAAACAATTTTATAACTATCCATGAAATGAGGACTTAAAAAATGAATCACAACACTATACAAAGGTGGTAGTCCTCACATATACACAATCCCCATTATATATTATCAATTGATATAAAGTCAATAAATTTAGTAATATATTATCTTTAAAGAATCATAAATATGTCATAAATATCATATATACTAATTTTATTCATCTTTTTAACTATCCATATGAGCCGGTGATGGAAAATGAAACACATTTCTTTATGGATGTGGCAATCCACCCATACGAACGAGAAATGTTATAATTTTTTATAGGATGGAAAGGGCGATTAAATTTGTAAGTCTCATCACCATAATAACATTTACATATATTAAAGACACTGATATATTTATATCAGCATGGTTATAAAAGATTTATAGGAGGTGGAAGAAGAAATAAACATGAAAACACTAAGTTAAGAGTTTTACCTCTTCCTTGAGAAACGTCCTTCAGATTACACATTAGGCCTTATAAGATGGTCTTTTAGTGTGTGAAAACAGCTCATAAATGTGGTGTAATTTTGGGACGGTAATTTTTTTTGAAATTTGTGCTGTTAAATAATTTAATATGTGTGATTAAGAGAAGATAAGAGGTTTTCTTTAATAAGGGAGGGGAGTGTAAATCTTAAATATTTTCAATGTTTTAAACCAATATAAAGTTTTATTCATGGGAATGTGGAACTAAATTTATCCAACTATGAATATAAGATTATAATGTTCAAATTAACCTCATATATTTACATTTAAAATTATTTTTAAACCTTATAACTTATTTTTAATCTTAATTAACTTTTTCAACGTTTACCATGGTGATAAGTTTTTACCATGGTTAATATTCATTAGGACCAAAACTGAAATTGAAATAAATAAAAAAATTGTTCCAAATATTTTCAAATAAATAATTTATTTTTCAAAATTTAATTTTTATAATTGGAAGATATTTATTTTAAGATAAGGGCAAAAAACTAAATGAAACATATCATTTTCAAAAATGCGTATTTAAGAAACAAAAATGAATTAAAACAAAAATCAAGAATAATACTGATTATTATGTAATTAATTGGAAAAATTTTGTTAAAATGGGCTTAATTATACTTTAAAAACCATCCAAAATATAATTATTATTTTTAAATACTTAAAAAAATAAAAGTTTTTACATATATCGGTATGTTTCTCTATTAAGAAAAAATCAATATTTTTTTTAGAAAAATCCATAAAAGTCACTCTAATATATATTTCCAATACTGAAATAAAAAAATATTTCTATTTTATAAAATTAAATATCTAAAATTTAAATATTAAACTTTGAAATAAATCCATATAATTCATTGAAAACACATTTTTTTGAATAAAATAATTTATT
Source organism: Viscum album (assembly GCA_963277665.1). NCBI lineage: Eukaryota > Viridiplantae > Streptophyta > Magnoliopsida > Santalales > Viscaceae > Viscum > Viscum album. The sequence goes on from OY728125.1 coordinate 282,843,241, forward strand.
ATTCATTTGAAAATTCATATAAAACTATTTTAATAAATATGAAGCCATAAAATCTAATGATGAATATTAATAAGAAATATATTTATTTTTTATTAAAATTTCTTTGGTCTTCACATTTTTCCCAACTTAAAGAAATAATTCCTTCTTAGGTTTATTCTATAGTTAAATTGGTATGAATAATTTTCCCTCATTGCCTTTTTAGGTTCCCATGTTCCTTCTTCAATCACACTGTTCATCCAAAAAAATTAATTAGGTGAGTTACCATATTTGGTAACACCTAAACTCTATAATATATAATCAACACTATATTTTCCTCTTAATAAATATTATCTTCCAACTATACCACTTTAGAGATCTAAACATGTGATTTATCAGATATATATATTTTTTAAAAATAAACATGAAACACATCTTGTACCTAAGATAAGCTCAAAGGAAATGATACTCGGTAAGAAAATGTTCCAAAATTATCGAAAATTTCAAAAAAACTAACAAACCATGGGATTAACCTTTTTTTCTAAAACACATAACACCTTTCCAAGGAGATATTTTAAGAAATATGTGATCTACTACCTCAAATGAATGATATTTTCTTCTGTTATCTGTATAAATATTCTACCTGCTGTAAGATAACCACAAGTTCTACTGAATTTTATTTACATTATCAAAAATTTATTCCACTAGATCTAGTAGAAATTAATTTATTTCACTACCATCATCCCAAAATGCAAGCTTTTAGTATTTATTTCCATATAATTCCTCAAGATGAACAATATATACACTGGAATAGAAAATATTATTAAAATAAAACTCCACCAATGTGAGATGTTTATCTTAACTTCCCGAATAATCCAATAATCTGTCCTGAATAATATCCCACAAAGTATGATTTTTTATCTCAATATCTAGTAGATTCAGGATAAATGGTTTAAAAAAATTTAATTCAGTACCTAATTCCTTTTGATATTATTTTTAGAAATTAAATGTAAAATTGGGATCACAATCAAAGAAAATAGAGAGATGGACTCCCCATAATCTAACTATATCATTATAGTAGTGTCTATAATGATGATCCAAAGTCATATTATCTTGAATAGAAATAAAATACATATATTAAGTGAATATATAAACAATAACAAAAATACCATAATTTTCTAGAAAATTTTTTGGTTATCCCACCATGGAATCGATGGATATATTCTCTCATTTCCACTCAAGCACTGGAAAAGGAGGAATAATCCCCTTTAGTACTTGTTTCTCATATTTAACCTATTTTAATGTAAAAATGTTTATGGTAAAACTGGTAATATATATATTTATTCCTCCCCACAAATAATATTACTGATAGTCTCTATATATATTAGTGCGACATGGATTAATAGAAAACAAGGAGCTTTGGGATTTACACAATAATTCCTACTTCCACTATGGTTCACTTCACACACACAACCTCTTTATAAATATTATAACACCTTCTTTGTCAATATTAAATTAAATAAACATTCTTTTAATTACCCAATACACACCTTTTTGAAAACCTCTCTCATCTTTCTAAAAATGACTAATTCTTTCAATTGGGGGATTACTCGAGTGGTAAAGGTTCCCTATAATCTTGAATTTGACCCAAGATCAAATATGATGGAGAAAATTTACTTCAGTAGGTGGTGATGTAGGCATGATGCATGATGCTAGTAGGAGGTTACGCAGGCATGACACATGTAATATGATGTGGGTATGATACAACACTGGGCCTTTGGGAAATGTAATGGTCTTCATGCCCACTGGGTGTAACACCCCAGGTAAATAAAGAATATGACATTTTCATATTTATCAATATTTGTGAATAAAATATTAATATGACTTTAAATGGGACGCTATGCTCGATGGCGTACCCAACACGCAACAACAAGTTTCTTGGGAATCTTACGTTGCACTGAAATAATAAAATAATATTATTTTAAATGGTAGTTAACATGTAGCTGTTTTATTGGCGTTAATGGATAGAAATAACTAAAATATGATTATATATGTTTTTAAATGTTTTTACATTTATCCAATAAAATATAAAGGCTTAAAATACGGAAAGAATTCAATTTTAGGCGTATATGCCCTAGTTTTCACTAAAAGTTCACTTATCGCCTTTTGATGGAGAACCGTCATTAAATATAGTTTTGTTCACTCTTATACATTCTATTGGACCAAATAAAACTCTTCTTAAGAATTGGGACATCAAAATTTACTTTGTGTAAGTTTTTGGTATCTTTCCGATAAAGTTCATTTTTTTAATGAATAGTGTAAAATGTTGTATTTTAATTCAAAACCTATTTTTAATATAATTTATTTATATGATTATATTATCTTTTGAATTGGTTTTAAAGTGAAATTAGAATATATTTTTACCATTAAATCTAATAGTGGTTGTTGGAATTAATTTCACTTTGAAATCAGACTTAAACTAGTGTCAATCTTTTGATACTTATTGTTTCATAAAAACACGCTATTTTCTCTGACAGCGGGAATTAATTATTAAATTAATTAATTTGACTTATATGTTTTGAATTTTGTAAAATAGACTTCATTTTTGAGTTTGGAATATCAAATATGGTGAATTTTTGGTATTTTTCTGAAAAACTTCAATTTTTGATGAATAGTGAAACCACTAAGTGGTACTTATAAAAACTGATATTTCCTTTTAAATGAAATTTGGCCATATTTGTGTTTTTAATTTCAAAAATCCAACATACATGGTTGTCATTAAGAAGTAAAATTTGGTTCAATGGGAAAAAAATAATTTTTTGGTGAATAGTAACTTATTATGTTTTTAATCGCGATTAGAGATAATTATTGTAGTTTATGGTAAGAATAATGTTTTAATAAAATTAAATGACCTAGACACATGTTCTACCCTCATTGGATGTGTCATGGCCGACCAAGAAAATCCATGGGTCAACTTGGGGACCCCATGGAGCCACTTTGGTTGGAAAATGACATAAATATCTTTTTATTTAATGTTAAAGTAAAAATGACACAAACATGAGATGTTTTAATAAAACAATTTTTACATGAGGTTATACAAGTCATATTTTTGAATATAAATAGTCATTGGAAAGCTAAAAATATTTCCTACATCATAGGATTTTTTTTTAATTTTTAGACATTAAATAAATTAAATTATTTATGACATCATGATGATGCAGCGATGACCTCATTATGTAATGATTTAAATAAAATGAAAATATAATGCAATATATAAGACCTACACATGTCCAAAACCTATTGGATGATTGTATTTAGAACCCTTATCAACTTATCCTCGAAATACATCAATGTGGGACCTTTAAAATCTGAAACTCTTTTGAAAATAAAGTAACATTTTGTAACTTTACAAGAGTGCCCCTCCTCTCCAACCCTTAAACTCTTTTTATTCATTTATTTTGTAACAAATCCAGTATCTTAAATATACTAGGTTGTTTTTATAAGAAGTATTTGGGCTACACTTACACACCTACATCTAATGGTTAAAGAACATACTGTTTCCGTGGATGGTGAATTTCTGCCTCCCGAAATGATGATTGCTCAACATTATTATAACACCTTCAAAGGTGGCCATTAAGATGACACTATATTTATATATGATATATAATATGTATATTTTCTTACTTAAGCTTCTGTATTTTTCATTTATGGCGTACCTTTATGGTTTCCATTATGGGTAAACGTGATATCTTCATTTAAGGAAGTGTGGACTACCGCCCCCTCAAAGTGATTTGATTCGTTAATACCATATGTGGTACGTATAAAGGATATATTTAATGATATTATATATGATACCATACTGGAATTAAAATAATATTATGTATCATTATGTTTTATTTTCATTAAATATGAAATAGAAATGGAAGTAGCGTTAATGCGTACGTACGGCTTACCGTCTCCATGAACGGTACATTTCATTTCTTATCTCAAAATGTTATGTAATATTATAAGTACATATATATAATGGATATATATGTAATAAATTACATATAAATTATGGATATAATTCTAAAATTATAACACATATATATCTCTCTCATTTTGTTTTAATTCCATTAATATGACAAAAAATAAAAGTAGCGTTCATGCGTACATACGGCCTACCGTCTCAATGAACGGTGATTTTCGTTTTTTATCTCCAAATGATATAGAATAGTATAAAATGAATATTTACTGGATATATATGATATTTTATTCATTAATACTATTCTGGAAATTATTTACTTATAACTACGTGGGCAATATTTTTTCAAACAAGTTCATTTTTGACTCATGTACCAAACATCGACCAAAACGACTGATATGAACTAAAATTATTAAACAATTATTATAACATTATAATATGTGATATGACCTGAATAATAATATCTAAAGGAGGTAATTAGGCAATTATTAATTGACCAAAGTATATTATTCAGAAATATAAAGAAACGAACAAGACAAGTTGGACTTGAGGTAAGGGATCCTACTCCTCTCTTTCTTTTTAAGTACACTCTTTTATGTCATTCCTTTTAAGCTCATATTTCTTATGATTGGGAGGTTATCTTATATTACTATTACTGTATGTTTTATGTTCATATGATAAGAGTCCCCATTCTCTCTCATCAATCCATTTTGGAAGTTTTGAGTGGCGCCGTTAGGCTGCCGAATTTTCGTAAGAGATTTAACCTCTCTCTTTCTCTTTAAGTACTCTTCTTTATGTCACTTATTTTTTCCTCTTTGTTATGATGGGGGATGTTATTTTATATTCCTCTTGCTGTAAATTTTATTTTAATGTGATGAGATACCCTATTTTATCTCATCAATCCATTTTTGGAAGTTTTAAGTGGCGTCGTTAGGCTGCCGAGTTTTCGTAAGGGATTTTTCATCTCACTTTTATTCCCGTGAGATTTATGCTAAATTTTCCACAATTTCCTTTGAGTGGTGTATTTACTGACCATTATTTTACTCATTGTGTAATATTCTTTCATTTATGAGTATTTACATCAATGTTGTATTGTCCTTCTTTCACGGGGCGTATGTTTCGAAAGATACCCATGTCGGTAAGGGAACCTTTCACCCTCCTCTTTTTAAAAGACTTATTTTGTTATGTCTTTTAATTCACAAAATATTATTTTGGGATATGTTCTTCTATATCCTTATTGATATAAATTTTATTTCCAAGTGATGAGATACCTTTTTTTATCTCTCATCAACTCTTTTTCTGAATTTTGATGTGACGCCGTTAGGCTGTTTAATTTTTGCAAGGGAACATCTTAACCCAAATTTCGATTCTTTGGGATAAACTTGTACACCTAGAATATGTCATTCTATGATTATGTGTGAATGTCCGCTGATTTTTTTACACTTAATACCCACTTATATTTCATGTATTCGTTTGTCACACATAGTTATGTAACTGATTTATCCTTAATCCAAGGATACCATCTTTGTATGGGACTTCATCTCAATCTCCTTACATTGAGGCATATTTTGTTTTATACACAACTTTTTTTATACGGTGTATAAACCCCTTTGAATTTTACGTTTATCCAAAAGGAATCATCTTATACGAAGCATTTTACAAAACGACAAAAGGGAATGTTTTTGTCGTACGTATACGGTGACAATGACTTCTGCGCCGCCGTGACCATTATTTGAGTTTCGGATTCATCTACAAGCCATACCTTTTTTAAAAGAAAAATAAATACCATGTTTTCCTTTTCTTTAATTTTGGTATTGAAAATGGTTTTCATAATGTTTTTATATCAATGTGTTGTATTGATATCTTGTGATTGAAAGGTGGAAATGTTATGTTTCCTTTATGCATATTTTATGTGATACGATTATGTTGAGGTTCTTGGGCATTATTATGAAGACGGGTGGTTCCGTGATAAACTAAGGGCGGGTGATCCCGAAATAGCTCTACAATGAAATGGGTAACACGAAGGAGTGAAACGTTAAGGTTTCTCCGAAGAGATTTAGGTAATATACTGTGGTGGGTATTCCAATCGTAACCAAGAGGGTTACTCCCTAAGTAAGAATGTTATGAATGCCTCATGTTACCTTTTATGTCTTATGATTTCTACGATTTATTCATGATTTGATGAGGTATGTTAAAGTGACTATGTTTTATGGGTAAAGTATGATTTCATTCTTATGTATATATGAACTCATGTTTCATTTCCATATTTTTATAACCCTTACTGAGATTTTTATGCTCATCCCAAGTTTTTGAAATGTTTTTCACAGGTCAAGGGAAAGGTACATGATGTGATGATAGTGTCAAGAAAGAATCCATGTTTTATTTTAAATGTGTTTCCATTGACGGGAAAAATGAATACTGTCTTTTATGTAACCACTTTGTTTAAATGTGGAATGTAATTCAAGTTTCATGATATAATTCTCTAAAACTCTAAACCTGAAAAGATCCTCAATGTGTAATCTTTTAATAACTCAATATTAAGTAAGGTTTAAGGATGGGGACTTATAGTTGGTATCAAAGGTCGGTTTAGATAACTTTGGAGGTTAGGGTATTCTTTAAGAAAAATTGGCATTACCATAATGGTTAGGATTTCAGAAAGAGTCCTAGTTTTATATAAAGTGAATGAGTAAGTATATCTTAGTGTTTATCTTCCTCATTAGTACATGATGGTTTTTTTGATATACTCACACTGACCTTTTTGGTTTTAGTAAATGGCTGGATCTAGCAAGCACCAAAGTAACAGTGGATGTGAAGGAAACTGTGACAGTTTTTCTGAGCAAGCAACTGAATGATATGGGAGCTGCAATGAGAACTCTTGTGATTATCCTCAACCAACTATCTGGAGTCATGATTGACCACCTAAACCTTGGTGATTTCTCTAAGGAATAATATATGCGAGAAACAAATCCCTACAGAAGTACAAGTAATAATCATAAAGGTAAGTGTGTTAAAAAACCTATGTGTCAAATATGTGGAAAGAAACACCTAGGAAAATTTTTCAAAGGGAAAGAAATATGCTATAGATGTGGAAATGAAGGTCATAAAGCAAGAACCTGCCATGGAAAAAGGAAGCATCCAGTTGAATCGAGGGAAGGGAAAGAATTTCTTTCTAAGGGATCAATTGAATGTTTTAAATGTGGTGTGCATGGTCATTATGAAAACACATGTCCTATGAAGAAGTTTCGTGAATGGGATCACCAAGAACGTACAAGTGTTCGTTTACCAATACCTAATGCCATTCCGATTGAGGATGAAGAAACTGACAATGGACAATCAAAGGTATGTATTATTTAATGACTATTTTTTTCCTATTTTGGAATCTTAGGTTATGATTCTTGATTTTATTGTAGGAAAGAGGTATTTCGGAATAAGTTGGAATGGAATGGTTAATGGATCATGAAGAATGTTGAAAGACTAAGATGTAAACATATAAGGGCTTCAAGAGTTATGGTGAAATTATTAAGAGTATTAAGTCTCTTTTGATGATGGGGTTACATTAGAAGACTTTTTATATTGTGTGTAACCCTGATGTTAAATATATGCAAATTTTATTCAAGGAATAGTTATCTTTTCTTTTGTGGACATAGTTATAAAGAACCATTTGGGTTTATATGATCTTTACTTTTGATGTAATTATGGGTTACTATATGTTATGATTGAAGTGAAATACATGAGATAAAATTGAGGTTAAATTATGTTATGGTTATTTTTTTTGGGGAATTATTTGAGAATTATATAGTTTTGCAAAAAGGACAACACACAGACCGTGTGACAACCCGTTGCGTCGGACAAAGCTGCGTGAATCGAACCCACAACCAAAGTGCAACTGGTATTTATCGCCTACCACTGGACTATGTGAATTCCCTGGTTAGTTTGACTGATTCTTTTTAGTTATATGATTTTATGAATTAAGAGTAAGTTGATTTTGGGTTATTTATGAAAATTATTAACCTATCATGGAGGATATGTGATTAGGTTAATTACTTTTCAATACGAGACTTTAGGAGCAACTGATGTTGTTTGGAGATAAATGTTACGATTTAACTTGGAATACTATGTGACTAAATCCTTCAAATATTTGGGTTTAAATCTTAGATTGGTTTAATTTGAAGAATTTTATGGACAAATTGTTTATCGGATGGTCCTCATTGAACTTTGGGTTTTGTTGGACAAATTTTGGAGATTAAGAATAGATTTTATTTTTAAAGGGTTATCCTTTTCTAGATTATCTGACCATGTACTAACCTTTCTGGTTTTGGTTTTGGTTAAAGCCTCAAGACATGGGAAGTTTTTAGTTCTCTTTGGTGAATTCGGTGATTCTCTAGAAGTTGATTATAGTACTCTTAATGCGAACAAGTCTCCCTAAATACTCGTCTTTTGGAAAAAAAAATATGAGTTTGATTTAGGAATCTAGTAAAAGTTGAAAGTCAACATGATAAGTGATTATGTTTCCTTATGAATTAATTCCTCAATAAAAAGTAACTTAAAACAAAAATGTTTTCTATTAACTTTTCCTACTGGGGAATCGAATACCGTTTAACCCATCACAAGTTTGTGATTTTTTTATGGTTAACTTTCTCCTAGACATGTTTACTATCACTCTCCCTCAAGAACATGAACCTTTGCTTTTTCTTCCATGTCCATGTTTTTTTACATGGAATCCTAGTATGGGTTAACTCGGGTGACCTCTGTACATATATTCCTTTATTTTAAAGTGATTGTTTTACCGACTCTTGTTCCGATGTGGGACTTTCAAGGATGTTTCCAAGCTCAATTTTAAAAATTGCGAGGATGCAATTCTCAAAAGGGGGGAAGGATGTAACACCCCAGGTAAATAAAGAATATGAAATTTTCATATTTATCCATATTTGTGAATAAAATATTAATATGACTTTAAAGGGGATGCTATGCTCGATGGCGTACCCAACACGCAAAAATGAGTTTCTTGGGAATCTTACGTTGCACTCTAATAATAAAATAATATTATTTTAAATGGCAGTTAACATGTAGCCATTGTATTGGCGGGAAGGGATAGAAATAACTAAAATATGATTATATATGTTTTTAAATGTTTTTACATCTATCCAACAAAGATAAAGGCTTAAAATACGGAAAGAATTCAATTTTAGGCATATATGCCCTAGTTTTCACTAAAGGTTCACTTCTCGCCTTTTGATGGCGAACCGTCATTAAATATAGTTTTCTTCACTCTTATAAATTCTATTGGACAAAATAAAACTCTTCTTATGAATTGGGACATCAAAATTTACTTTGTGTAAATTTTTGGTATCTTTCCGATAAAGTTCATTTTTTTAATGAATAGTGTAAAATATTGTATTTTAATTCAAAACCTCTTTTTAATCTAATTTATTTATATGATTAGATTATCTTTTTAATTGGTTTTAAAGTGAAATTATAATATATTTTTACCCTTAAATCCAATAGTGGTTGTTGGAATTAATTTCACTTTGAAATCAGACTTAAACTAGTGTCAATCTTTTGATACATATTGTTTCATAAAAACACGCTATTTGCTCTGACAGCGGGAATTAATTATTAAATTAATTAATGTGATTTATATGTTTTGAATTTTGTAAAATAGACTTCATTTTTGAATTTGGAATATCAAATATAGCTTAGGGTGAATTTTTGGGATTTTTCTGAAAAACTTCAATTTTTGATGAATAGTGAAACCACTAAGTGGTACTTATAAAAACTAATTTTTCCGTTTAAATGAAATTTTGCCATCTTTGTGTTTTGAATTTCAAAAATCCGACATACATGGTTGTCATTAAGAAGTAAAATTTGGTTCAATGAGATAAAAATAATTTTTTGGTGAATAGCAACTTATTAAGTTTTTAATCGCGATTAGAGGTAATTATTGAAGTTTATGGTAAGAATAATGTTTTAATAAAATTAAATGACCTAGACACATGTCCTACCCTCATTGGATGTGTCATGGCCGACCAAGAAAATCCATGGGTCAACTTGGAGACCCCATGGAGCCACTTTGGTTGGAAAATGACATAAATATCTTTTTATTTAATGTTAAAGTAAAAATGACACAAACATGAAATGTTTTACTAAAACAATTTTTACATGGGGTTATACAAGTAATATTTTTGAATATAAATATTAATTGGAAATATAAAAAGATTTCCTACATCATAGTATTTTTTTATAATTTTTAGACATTATATAAATTAAATTATTTATGACATCATGATGATGCAGCGATGACCTCATTATTTAATGATTTAAATAAAATGGAAAGATAATGTAATATCTAAGACCTAAAATTGTCAAAAACCTATGGTATGAGTGTATTTCGAACCCTTATCACCTTATCCTCGAAATACATCAATGTGGGATCTTTAAAATCTGAAACTCTTTTGAAAATAAAGTAACATTTTGTAACTTTACAAGAGTGCCCCTCCTCTCCTCTTATAAAAGGCCCCCACCTCTACCTCCTTACCCACACTCCCAAAGCCTTTGGCTCGGCCAAACCCTGCCCATTTTGTCTCTCCACTTCCCTATATTACTACTTGAAGCCTCACTTTGGGCAGAAGTCTTTCCAAGGAAGCCTTTGAGCTCAAACCAAAGGGAGTTACCCGATTTTAAGGTAATGTCTTCACTTGTGTTCTTTTGTTTAATTTTGCTTCTCCAACCCCCTAAACTCTTTTTATTCATTTATTTTGTAACAAATACAGTATATTCAATATACTAGGATTTTTTTATAAGAAGGATTCGAGATACACTTACACAGACCTACATCTAATGGTTAAAGAACATACTGTTTCCGTGGATGGTGAATTTCTGCCTCCCGAAACGATGATTGTTCAACATTATTCTAACACCTTCAAAGGTTTCCATTAAGATGACACTATATTTATATATGATATATAATATGTCTATTTTTTACTTAAGCTTCTGTATTTTTCATTTATTGCATACCTTTATGGTTTCCATTATGGGTAAATGCGATATCTTCATTTAAGGAAGTGTGGACTACCGCCCCCTCAAAGTGATTTGATTCGTTAATGCCATATGTGGTATGTATAAAGGATATATTTAATGATATTATATATGATAACATACTGGAATTAAAATACTATTATGTATCATTATGTTTTAATTCCATTAAATATGAAATAGAAATGGAAGTAGCGTTTATGCGTACGTACGACTTACTGTCTCCATGAACGGTACATTTCATTTCTTATCTTAAAATGTTATGTAACATTATAAGTACATATATATAATGGATATATATGTAATATATTACATCTAAATTATGTATATAATTATGTAATTATAACATATATATATCTCTCTCATTTTATTTTAATTCCATTAATATGACAAAAAATGAAAGTAGCGTTCATGTGTACGTACGACCTACCGTCTCCATGAACGGTGCTTTTCGTTTTTTATCTCCAAATGATATGGAATAGTATAAAATGAATATTTACTGGATATATATGATATTTTAATCATTAATACTATTCTGGAAATTATTTACTTAAAACTACATGGGAAATATTTTTTCAAACAAGTTCATTTTTGACACATGTACCAAACATCGACAAAAACGTCTGATATAAACTAACATTAATAAACAATTATTATAACATTATAATATGTGATATGAACTGAATAATAATCTATAAAGGAGGTACTTAGGAAATTATTAATTGACCAAAGTTTATTATTCAGGAATATAAAGAAACGAACAAGACAAGTTGGACTTGAGGTAAGGGATCCTACTCCTCTCTTTCTTTTTAAGTACACTCTTTTATGTCATTCCTTTTAAGCTCATATTTCTTATGATTGGGATGTTATTTTATATTAATCTTACTGTAATTTTTATGTTCATATTATGAGAGACCCCATTCTCTCTCATCAATCCATTTTGGAAGTCTTGAGTGGCGTCGTTAGGATGCTGAATTTTCGTAAGAGGATTAACCTCTCTCTTTCTCTTTAAGTACTCTCCTTTATGTCACTTCTTTTTCCTCTTTCTTATGATTTGGGATGTTCTTTTATATTCCTCTTTCTGTACATTTTATTTTATTGTTATGAGATACCCTATTTGATCTCATCGATCCATTTTTGGAAGTTTTAAGTGGCGCCGTAAGGCTGCCGAGTTTTCATAAGGGATTTTTCATCTCACTTTTATTCCCATGAGATTTATGCTACCTTTTACACAATTTCCTTTGAGTGGTGTATATACTGACCATTATTTTACTCATTGTGTAATATTCTTTCATTTATGAGTATTTACATCAATTTTTTATTGTCCTTCTTTCACAGGGCATATGTTTCGAGAGATACCCATGTCGGTGAGGGAACCTTTCACCCTCCTCTTTTTAGAAGACTTATTTTTTTATGTATTTTAATTCACATAATATTATTCTGGGATATGTTATTCTATATACTTATTGATGTAAATTTTATGTCCAAGTGATGAGATACCCTTTTTATCTCTCATAAACTCTTTTTCTAAATTTTGAAGTGACGCCGTTAGGCTGTCTAATTTTGGAAAGGGAACTTCTTAACCCAAATTTCAATTCTTTGGGATAAACTTGTACACCTTGAATATGTCGTTCTATGATTATGTGTGAATGTCCTATGATTGTTTTTCAGGTAATACCCACTTATATTTCATGTATTCGTTTGTCACACATAGTTATGTAACTGATTTATCCTTAATCCAAGGATACCGTCTTTGTATGGGACTTCGTCTCAATCTCCTTTCATTGAGGCATATTTTGTTTTATACACAATTTTCTTTTATACGGTGTATAAACCCCTTTTACTTTTACATTTATCCAAAAGGAATATTCTTATACGAAGCGTTTTACTAAACGACAAAAGGGAATGTTTTTGTCGTACACATGTGGCGACAACGACTTCTCCGCCGCCGTGACCATTATTTGAGTTTCGGCTTCCTCTATAAGCCATACATTTTTTAACAAAAGAAAAATTAGTACCATGTTTTAATTTTCTTTTATTTTGGTATTGAAAATTGTTTTCATAATGTTTTTATATCAATGTGTTGTATTGATATCTTGTGATTGAAATGTGGAAATGTTATGTTTCCTTTATGCATGTTTTATGTGATACGATTATGTTGAGGTTCTTGGGAATTATTATGAAGACGGGTGGTTCCATGATAAACTAAGGGTGGGTGAGCCCGATATAGCTCTCCAATGCATTGGTTAACGCGAAGGAGTGAAACGTTAAGGTTTCTCTGAAGAGATTTAGGGATGATACTGTGGTGGGTATTCCAAACGTAACCAAGAGGGTTACTCCCTACGTAAGAATGTTATGAATGCCTCAATTTACCTTTTATGTCTTATGATTTCTACGATTTATTCATGATTTGATGAGGTATGTTAAAGTGACTATGTTTTATGGGTAAAGTATGATTTCATTCTTACGTATATATGAACTCATGTTTCCATTCAATATTTTTGTAACCCTTACTGAGCTTTTTATGCTCATCCCAAGTTTTTGAAATGTTTTTCACAGGTCAAGGGAAAGGTACATGATGTGATGATAGTGTCAAGGAAGTGTCAAGAAAGAATCCATGTTTTATTTTAAATATGTTTCCATTGATGGGAAAAATGAATAATATATTTTATGTAACCAGTTTGTTTAAATGTGGAATGTAATGCAAGTTTCATGATCTAATTCTCTAAAACTCAAAACCTAAAAAGATCCTCAATGTGTAATCTTTTAATAACTCAATATTAAGTAAGGTTTAAGGCTGGGGCCTTATACTGGGCATCTGGATCATGTATTGTATAAATAAGGATTAATGGGTGGGATAACCCTTGGGGGGCTATGGCCTACCTTGCTAGCATGTGTGTGTGGTGTGTGTGTTTTAAATGCAATTTCCCCCCAATCACCTCATATTTATATATGCTCAATTATATCTAACAAGAATGACTTCTTGGACACATGAATGAAAAGTGTGGGAGTTCTTGAATTCAAAATGAAAAGGGGAAAATTAATTAAATTATTAACCGATGGATCATTTCCCAAATGTACCATTTTTAATGATGCATTATCTTTTTGGATCAAGGTATCCACTGCCTTATTTTCATTACATTGGTGATAGTGAACCACTGAACCATAACTGTATTAGTTCAAACCATCTTCAATACCACATAATAAATAATTTTGGAGTGAATGTATACTTTAATCCTTTATGGATAGTATATATTTCATATTTAATCTAGTATAATATAATTCTATATATTTTTAAATAAAAAACTACCCCAACAAATCCAAGATGATTCATACTGTAATTTGGTTCAAGAAATTTCAATAGGCATGATTTATATTTAATTACTCAATCGTCTTCATCACGAAACAACCATGGTCTTTCAAATAAGAATCACTATATATAATAAAATCTCCATTTCAGGATAAAAAAGATAATACTAGAGAATAAACCATTATTCTTTTCAATTATTGAAAAAATTCATCACATTCTATTTTCCTAATAAATTTATCTCTTTCTTGAGTTAACTTAGTTTGTGGGATTGAAAACTGAGGTATGTTTTCAACAAACCGTCCATATTAACCTATTAATCCAATAAAACTTATAATCCTAGTTACATTTTTAGGTCTTGGTAACTCTTCTCAAACCTAATAGTTTATCATGAACAACTATTATTCCATATTCTAAGAGAATATGTCTAAGGAAATAAATCTATTTTAACCAAAATTCACATTTACTAAATTAAAAAAACCTATTTTATTTTATGATTTTTTCAATAATCCTTATATTTCATTCATGTTCCTCAAAAATTTTAATATAAATCAAAATTTCAAAATAGACACAACAAAACATTTATCCAAATATTCACATAAAACACTATTAATATGATCCATGAATAAAACTAGTTAATTAGTCAACCCAAAGGGAATAACTACAAACTCCTAATGAACATATGTACTATGAAACAATATATTTTTAATGTATTCCTCCTTCACTTTCAATGGATGATATCCAAACCTTAGATAAATTATGGAAAATAATTCTCTCCCTGAAGCTAATCTAACAAGTGTTTTAAATAAGGAACCTAATACATGTTATAAACATTAATGTTTCTTAGTCATTTATAATCAATTCACATCATTGTTGAACCATAATTCTATTTATCAAATATAATTGTATCATCCCATGGTGATCTACTAGGATGAATGAAAACCTTTTCATGTAACTTTTGGAACAAATTTTTCAATTACCATAACTCCAATAGAGCCATTAGATAAGGTGGTTTTGAAATTGTATTAGATTATAAATCTAAGTAAATAGTGAATTCAACATCACTATCATGAATGAAACCCGAAAATTAATCAGGAAGTATATCCACAAATTCATTTACTATTACCATGGAAATAATATAAGAAACTTATATCCTTTAAAAAATATGAGAAATATAACATTCACTAAAATATTTAATCAATGTCCCATCTCCATGATATGTTATGATAGGTCTGAAATCATTTTATTTAAAAATCCATACTCACTTTGATAATTAAATGTAACTTCCTTAGCTCTACAATTTATCTTAGCCTGATAAAAAAAGGAAATCCATACCAAAAAAAACATTAAACTCAACTATATGATTGACAATAATACTGTTAGGAATGTAATTCCACAAATAATTATAAAAAGATTCCTAAAAATAAATATTTCCTTAATACTTCCACCAATAATTTTCACTGAAAGTTATTTGTCTACTTTTTGAGGTAATATTTCCATTTTACCAGTAAATTCCCCTAGAATGAATGAATGTGTAGACCTAAAATCAAATAATACTTTAGTTTAATATAAGGAAACAAGTATTGTACATATCAACACTTCATTTTAGGGTCTTGGATCCTCCATGTTTTTCATAAATGACTTTTCCACACATATCAAATTATGGTATTTATGATTACCAACATTCATGATTTTCTTTAGACACATATAAAAATAATGTACCATCCCATTTTATTTAAAACATCTCACTACTTTATTATAATATTTTTGTCAACTATTACCATGATTCATTTCCTTTAAATCATGAGAAAACTTTTATAGAACATAATATCAATAACACTATCAAGATTTCATTATACACTACCTAGGATGTTTCTAAACACACTTATCAAAAGAGGGAAATTTATACCACTAAAATTTATATTTCTTCAATGGAGTATTTCACATTTATTTCCAGAAGTACCACTTACTATATGTATTGTTATAAAAGTGAATAAAATCCATCTTTACCTTTTTAGTAGTCCATAAATATTCTCATAAATTTTAAAATCATGGTAGGAAAAATATTTTCATAATATTAGTTTCAATCCTAAGTAAAACCTATCAATATTACTATCATGGTCCAAAATGAAATTTATTTCATACCCAAACAATCTAGTAAAATTGGATTAATATGCAACATGATAGTCCTTCCCCTTTTGATTCAGTTTTAAAAATTTTCTTCTCATTCTAGTTTGAACAACTATATAAAAATACTTCATATGGAAATATTATTAAATGTTATCCACTCCATGGAATGAATCACACCATTTTCATTGATATTATTAATCGAAGTCCACTACTGATCTAATTCACATTAAAAAATAAAAAATGGAAATAATTACCTTCCAATGTTTTGAAAAACAAAAAAGGATGAAATAATTTTCTAGTGAATTGATCCATCCCTCAGGTACCATTAGATTACAGGATGCACCAAATTCCCAAGGGTTATGTTTCATAGAATAATCCACTATATAAATGTTCTTATATTGAGAATACGGTAACTCTCTAGCCTGGTTTCCACCACTAAAAACATTCTTTAAATGAGTTAAGAAAACAATAATTTTTTGTATTCAAATTTCAACGATTCTATGTTGTTGATTCAAAAGGATATTATCTGTCTTGTAACATTCCACTTCATTCACCTTGTTTCATTTGTGGGAAACCATTATTAAATGAACCAAATTAGATTAAAAACATAGAAACCATAAATTTTTTCTCATTATATATATATATATATTCACATAATTTAATTTTATTTTCTTAAAAATGTCCAATCCTATAATGTTATATAGACATTTATCTGATATCAACTATTAAAACTCACACTTATAATCAAAACATAATTATGAGTTTAATATAAATTAATTTTATTTTATTACATTTCCATTATAATTTAATTTATGATTATTAGATAATTAGTAAACAAGATAAATTAAAAATTAGATATTTCTTCATAGTTTCCATTTTTTCCACTAAACATGTTCTTTATAAAGGCACACATTCATTATTTAAGGTATCTCCCATAACTAGAACTCTTATTTTATTAAAAAATTTCTCCTCCTTAATACCTATGAAAAACATTTGATATTGAGGGATGAGAAAAGAAAATCTCTTTATGGGTAATAGAAGAAAATAAATCATTCTACTGCATTTTTAATTCTGAAAATTCCATAATAATGTTTTCCTTTTTATAATGAACATTTGAACACAAATATATAATTAATTTTCAATGATAAAACAAAATTTCTCAATATATTTATTATGTTATTTCATATGAAATCATATATTCAAAATTTTAAACATTAGGGTTTCTTGAAAACCCTAAAAACTCATGAATACATTTCTTTGAGAATCAATTATTTCACCTTTTTTTAAAAGGTCATATAATTTCATTAAAAACAAATATTTTTTTATTACATTATTAAATAAAATTATTTACTTTTGAAATGATTTCAAGAATATCATATAGGTACCTTGTAAAATTATAATTACAATAACACTTTAAAAAATTATTAAAAGTTAATCACCTGTGTAAATAATTCCCACATCTCTTAGAAGTAGCATGTCATTGGAAAAGTCTATCACTTTACCCAATGCATTGGAGAGCTATATCAGGGTCACCTATCATCAGAAATATATCAATGTCACCCATAATTCATATAAAACGTAAAAGAACCATAACATGAATAAAACACTTATATCTGTTGCATTAACTGGAAAACTCATTTTTATTAGCATTCATTCCAATAAACAATAATACTTTTATTTATCTCACAAATATGAGAAGAAATTTTGTATCATTAGATTTTTAAAAAATATAAATTACTAGAAGTGTATGAATGAAATATTATTTAAATAAAATTTTAACTCATGAAGTAATATTTATAACTAATAACAACTATTATAGTGAAAATGTAAGTCAATCCCTATATCTTAAAAAAAATTATTTTTTTATGTTTGCAAAATGTAAAAAACAATCCCTACAGAAAATGTGGAAAATATTGATTTTAACCCTTTTTTAAAGAATGTAAAATATATTAAAAAATAAAATTTATAAATACTTTTATAATTAATGATAATGAACTTGTATAATTTAAAATATTCTCAATATGGATGAAAAGTGTTGGAAGGAAAATTTTAAAACATGATTTTTAAAACCAAGTCCCTTACCTCGATTTTCTACTCATTTAATTCAGATGTATACAATCTTAAGTAATAAATTAATATTAATTTTAGGATTTTATAAGAAATTTTTTAATTTTTATTAAATTCTCATTACTCAATTTATTTTAATTGTTATAATATTTTATTTAGTCACTAAAATTGTTATGTTCACATTTTATGTTTTAAGGAAGTTTGGTTTGTAATTCAAAAAGACTTAGGTAGGTTAAATATGGTCCTAAAGATCATTTTTCAATCATCTAAAAAATATTAATCATGAAAAAATTATAATTTTTAACATTTAAAACATTTTTATAACCATCCATGGAAGGTGGACACCAAAAATGAATGACATTGCTCTATGGAGGTGGTAGTCTACATATAAGCGTGAGAAATGTTACCATTTTAAAATTGATGCAAAGGTTATAAATTAAGTAATAATATATCTATATAGAATCATAATTAATTCATAAATATCATATATATTGATTTTATTATTTATTTTTAGTATACATATGATCTGATAAAGAAAAATGAAACAGAACTCTTTGTGGAGGCAGTAGTCCACACATTTGATAGAGTGTTTTTTTCATTTCCCATTTTCCATCAAAATAATAAAGTTTTAGTATATAGTACCTACTAATGTTTTTATATCAACATTGTTATAAAATATTTATATAGATGGAATGATAAATATAAATGAAAACACTTATTTAAGAGTTATTTCTATTCTTTGAGGAACTTCATTTTGCTTACACCTTAAGCCTTCTATGTTGGCCTTTTGTTGAGAACAAAATCTCAAGGACATGTGGAGAATGTTTTGGAATTTATTTGGATAGATATTGGTAGATATAAATGGATCAAGATGTGTGAGGAATATAGCAGAGGGAATGGCCTTTTATATGCCAGTGGAGAGGCCTTCTTGTAATTTACGAAATAAAAAAATAATATAAAGTCTTATTGATAGGAAAGATACACTAAACCTATCCAAATTATAATACCAAATGATAGGGTTCTAAATAATACCATAAAATTATATTTAAGATGACATTTTTTGACCTTATCAGTTATATTTAACCTTATTTAACTAGTTTTACCCTTTACTAGGGTGATAAATTCATACCATGGTTACTTTTGATTATAAATAAAATATTACATTCAAATAATTACTAAATTAGAAACTACCAATTAAAAATATTTAATCTATTTTTCCAAGAATAAATTTTTGTAATTTTTAGAAATTAATTTTAATATAAGCACGAAACATTTAATTAAAACCTGTTTTAAAAAATTAATTTCTAAAGCAGAAAATGAATTCACACAAAAATAAAGTATAATTATGATTCCTATAGAATCTATTGGATTATATTTATTCAAATGTGACTAATTTTAATTAAAATCAAATCCAAAATAGTGTTAATCCTTTTAAATACTTTAAATGAAATGACATTTCTTATAAAAATCGTTATTTTCACTATTCACTAAAAAACTTTTCTTTTTAGAAAAATCCAAAAAATTCACCCTAATATATTTTTGACATGATGATATTAAAAATAAATTCCATTTTATTAAATGAAATTTCAAATATTTTGATATTTTTATTGTAAATACTTAAATATAATACATGAAATACACTTAAGTTAGAATAAAACTTTTTATTTTTCAGTTTGAGAATTCATATAAAATTATTGCAATAAATGTGAATATATAAAATATAATCATTAATATTAATAATACATGAAATTGAATTATAACTAATGTAACCTAGGTTTTATCATTATAAACCATAATTTGTTAAATTCATCCTTCTGAATCAGTTTTATATAATTATCTTCCATGTTTTCCATTGTTGAAACAAATTATAGAGTTAATTATAAAGTTAAATTTGATATTAATGTGCATTGAGAGAGAATAATAAATATTTTTTAATATATTCATATTAGTTTCATTTTTATAACCAAAAATAAATGTAGATTCCTTTAACCATAATAATCTTCATATTGAGACTTCATTCTCATTATTTGTGTTGTTTATTGAGTTATAGAAATGTATTAATCTTTATAAATACTTAATTTTAAATAAATTTGGATCCATCTATACTATGATACACACCATTGTTCTATGTGGAAAAATCATTTTCAGGATACATTTTGACCAATAACATTTCAAACATTAAAATACAATTTGATATAATGAGATGGGATTGTTTGGGTGAACTTTGGAAGTAATCACAAAGCATCAAAACAAAGAAAATTTCAATCATTTTGTTATTTATGTATATGAAAACATCAACTATTATTCTATATATAATTTTATTTTCTTCATTGAAGTAATCTAATTTTTAAAACATAGTTCCCACTAAAAATGGATTAAAATTTTCCTCTTCACCATCCATTTCATAATTTATTATTAGCTTATGGACATACTTATATTAAGTTAATAAAACATGGTAATTTTAATAGTTAATTTTAAGACCTATGAAATTCTCCCTTGAACGAGTATGAAAATCTGATGAATATTCTTCATTTCATATGAAAAATTGTTATATATATATGTATATTTTTCAAGAGAAAATTTATATCTTCCAAATAAATGATAACAATAAGAAAAAAATTTATATTATTCTTTGATGTACAAGTTATTTTATACTACACCTTTATAAAAAATGAAAAATATGAGACATACATCTGATATGGAATATATATTTCTTACGAAACACCCACTTTGCACTAATAGTCCTCATATTCATTATATTTCAAATCATATACCATATGCATTTCTTATCAATAGGATTAAATTTCTATTTCATTTCATTAGTCTATTCCTCTATGTTACATACTTTGTTCATAATGCTCAGTTCAACATGAGATAACAAATAAGGGTGAGTTTATTTCTTTGAAGATATTTTTCTTTAAACATAAGATCCACATTCTATAATCATGTTTTTCTACTACACTTGTTTACCCAATCATGGATTAACTAAATTATATTTATATTCAACACTAAATAAAGTTATATAATCACCATCACGTTTTTTAACATCTTAAACATTTATATCTTCTGATATATTAGTTGTCCTTTCAAGAATTTCAACATAATCAGATTAAAATCAATGATCCATTATTTATAGACTATAATTATAAAACCGTATTCAATAAAATTTACAATATTACTATAAATGATATTACGTAGTTATTTATTAAACTTGTTATAAACCTTTTGATTTTTTTGATATCTCAAGATAATTCCATCAACACCTCACAGGTCAAACATTACCATGTTTGAGCCTTTAACATTAAAAATAAACAGACTTATAAAAGCTCAAAAATATTTCAAAATTGGTGTATTTTTTAATAAATAATATAAGGTTACATACCCTAATCAAGATAAAATAAAAAATTATTTTTATTATGTACATTAATAAAAATTACATTCCACTAGAAGAAATGTGATAGGCTCAACTAATATCATGTGAGTTGTCTCAACCAATCTTTAATTATTACAATTAAAACATTATACTATTTTGTAGTTTATAATGAATTGTACTCATGTATAATATTTTTATCATCATATTATGTTGTAAAATTTAAAAATTGTAAACTTTCATTTACGTTTTATTTATAATATTCTTTTATATTTTCACTATTTTTGGCCAATTACCAACTTTTTGATAATTTGTATTAATTTTGGATTATATATTATAATTGATTAGTTCTATGGATTTAATATTTTAATTAATTTAACTATTTAAATATTTAAGTTTAACTATTATTTATTGGTGTTTTTATGATTTTCATGTGAATGAAACAACTATATATTATTAATTCAGGATTTTTCTATCCATGATTGAATAAAATGTTTCTATGTAAGATTAATGGATCCATGTGATAAAAAACTCCAATGTGATATACCTTTTATGGTATTAAACCCACAAAGATCTTTATATGATTATAAATTGAGGCCTAACAACTATGTCAGTGCAACCTATATGATTGGGATGTCATGTAAGAATCAAATCACATCAATAACCATTGTGTAGGTGTAAATTAGGCAGAACCCATGAGTTATACGAATTAATTGAATAATTATAAAGGCTATATGACATTAAAATTTTATATAAGCTCCTATAAAAGGGGTAAATTAATATATTATGAAGGATATATTTTTGATTATGACTAAAGTAGAAAATTGGAAAAATCTAGTCATATTATATGACTCCACCACATCAAAACTAGGACCAAATCTTATCATTCAATTTCTACATATCAAAACTAGCCTACATGGAAATATTTTTCAGTTTAAAATATATTCCTATGTATATGATTCCTTCCAACCATCATGCACAAATTTGTGATCATTTTAGATCATCAAAAAGTCTTGTTGAATAATTTATAGAGTTTATGGATGTTAATATATTTAAAAATGTCCATATTAAGTCAAAATATCAATATCCAAAGAATATTATAAAAATAGTTTATAGATAAATATATAAAAGGTAATTGAGTATGTAAAGACCCATAAATTTCAAGGAAATTGTTTTTCTTAATTTTCTTTGGAATTTTAAAAGAACGCAGTTTCTGACGACGCCTGATTCTGAGGCCCGGTGTGCCCGGAATTAATTTCTGAAGTTTAACTCGGGTACATTCAGTGAACGAATGAGCTGGTTTTCCTAACTTTTGAACCAGTGCTTGGAATCGAATTCTGAGGGCACCGATGAAATCGCAGCGCCGGTATTTCCATAGAAATTCCTTTTCCGGAGTTGCGTTTTCTCGGGTGTGGTTTTTAATTTTTGGGTTTAAGTTATGAAATAAAATAAAGTGGTGCGACAAATTTATTTTATTTCACTTAAAGCCACTTAAAATACACTTAAGCTAAGATAAGCGGATAGGGTGCAATTCAAAATATCCTACCATCTTGGAAGGATATTTGTGAGGTGGGGCCCGTACGAGCCCCGCCATTTCCTTTCTGCTAAGTAACGCACCCGCGAAAACCCTTTTTAATGAAGGTAAACTGGGGCGTTTTCTTAAACATTTAAACGCTCATATTAATTAGGTAGTTAAATCATTACAATTAATTCAACGAATTAATTGTTCGTTTCTTATCTTTTGAATTTCAAAAGCTTAGGTCAATAATAAAATAAGGGTTGAACTTATTTTATTTAGTTGGACTTGTGGCGTGGAGAGAATTTGGAGGAAAGTGTTCTTCTTCGACAAAGAACGCGAAGAACGCGAAGAACGCTCCGACCTCTGACGAAGAACGCCAAACCCTCGGAGATCGACGGCGCGATGCCATGTACCGCGACGTCAATGATGCTTCTTTCGTGACGCTCCTTCCGTGATGCTTTCTTCCGCAATGAGAAAATCCGTGATGAACCCTCGCTCGACGACGCTTGAGGTAGGGGATTTTATTTTGGTGTTCTATTATCTTTTGAGAAAAGAATGACGAGCGCGGACCAACCAATTCCAGGTTGATCCGCGGATCGTTCGTTCATGCGGATTGATGTTGAGGATTATTATTTAATTTGTTTGTGATTATTACCTTGATGATCTTCATGAAATATGACCATTTGCTATCAATTAACGAGAGGGGGCCGGACCGCACAAACACGGCCGACCCTCCTCCTTATCCTTGTGGGTTTCTTTTTTGTGGATTGAAACGGGGATGGCACGGTGCTGTCGCACTGCATGGAACGTGCAGCAAGGAATGCGCGCCGCCGTCGCACCGTGTCATGAAAACAAACAAGGGCGCGATGCCGTCGCACCGCATCGTAGAAACCCGAAGACATCCGCGGATGGAGTCGGGCCATGGGGAAGGGGCGCGGTGCCATCGCGTCATGCCAGAGAACCACGAAGACGACACGTTTTGTTAATTGATGTGCGGATTGTCGGGCGACGACGAACGGGGCCGCAAGGGCGATTTGAGGGCCTTGCAATGAAGGACGGGTCCCGGGAGGACCGTTGGTGAAGACGACAGGAGAAACGGACCACCGGAGCTCGTCCGATGGTCCGCAGAAGGCGGTGGCACTGAGCCACGCCGGTGCGGCGGCACCGGCGACCAGCGGCAGTGGTTTCCGCCGGCCTCAATTAGCGGCGAGGGTGGGGGAGCCGCGCCCCCCACCCATGGCTTCCATGCGGCCGCGCTGTCCAAGCCGCGGCTGGCCGGCCGGGCCGGGCCGAACCGGGTCGGGTCGCCCGGTTCGGGCCGACCCAGGGGGGTCGGGCCGGGTTGGTCTGGGCCCAGACCCCCCGTTTTCAGACCCTCACGGTCTTTTTCCAATATCATGAGTTGTAGACCTCCGATCGACGCACCGTTAGCGGCGATGGGATCCTTGGATCGCGACGGTCGTTTCGGTATATCGCACTCAAGGTTTCGGAATACTTTGGGTTCGGCCGAGTTGGTTCGGATATGAAACCAACCGGGCCCTTGGAGTGAAAACACTTATATCTTGAGCTCCGGACGTCCGATTGACGTGCCGTCGACATTGTTGGATTCCTGTAAGTGAGACGGATCTTTTGGCTTACTTCACTCAAGGTTTTGATGTCGTTGGAGTGCAGTATGGTTGGTTCGCTCATGAAACCAACGGGGCCCCCTGGAACCAAAAAGCCAATAACTCACAGACCGGGAGTCAGATTGACGTTCCATCTGTCTCGTTGAATTCCTCTTGATGAGACGGAACTTTTGGCATAATTTTCCCAAGTTTTGGTTGCTGTTGGATTGTGGCCTGGTTGGATTGTACCTGAAACCCAACCAGACCCTCGGAACAAAAAAGCTGTTTTCTTTCAGACCAGACGTCCGTTTGACGAAGCGTCAGTGGCGTTGATGATCACGTTGAGAAATGGTCCCTATGAGTATACCCTATGAGATTTCAGGGTACAGTTGAGATATGGCCGGATTGGTTCGCTCATGAAACCAACCGGGCCCCTAGGATGAAAATGCTAATAACTCACAGACCGAGCGTCTGATTGACGCGGCGTATGTTGCATTGAGACCCCTATGACGAGGTGGTCCTTTGAGTTACTTCTTCGTGGAACTTTGTGATAATTGTAGTATCGACCAGCAGCTCGTGGAGCGGACCCCCCCCCCCCCGGAGATGAGCGTGCGGAGTACGGAGACTGTGTTGCCGGCTGAGACCTGACGACTGCTTGACCGATCGACTCGGTGTGTTTCGGATAGCCTAGTGGGGAGCGCTTGGTTGTAGAGGCAGACCCACGGCGGAGGAGTGCTTGGTTGTAGCGGCAGACTCGCGGTACTCAACAGAAGGAGTACCTCTGGAGGCTATAAGGGGGAGCGCTTGGCTGTAGCGGTAGACCCACGGCATAGGAGCGCTTGGTTGTAGCGGCAGACCCGCAGTACTCAACAGAAGGAGTACCTCTTGAGGCAATGAGGGGGAGCGCTTGGTTGTAGCGGCAGACCCATGGTGGGAAGTGCTTGGTTGTAGCAGTAGTCCCACAGTACTCGATAAGAGGAGTACCTCAGCAGTCATAAGTCAGTGAGCAGTACCTCGGAGTCGTGATAGGACCACTGTACACTCCAGAGACGGATCTCTTCAGCTATTACGATTTCGATAATAAAAAAAATCATGGTTTGAGCTGAGTCTATGACCTTTGTGTTTCCTCATGATTGAGATGGGTCACTTGATAACTTAGGTAAATGTTTGTGCATATACTTGGGAAGTGGTTATCTATTTATTTCATAATCTTTATGTTACCTCATGTTTGAGATAAGTTACTTGATAACTTAGGTATATGTATGGGCATATACCTAAGTAGAGGTTATCTGTTGAGATATTATTTGTGGTTATCCTTATTGTTTTTAGTGAGACCTGGAGGGTGTCAGGGTCCCTACTGAGTATCGTTATACTCACCCCTTCATGGGTTATGCCCACACCTCGTTGTGTTGGTTGCAGACGACGGACAGAGCTGATGGAGGCTGAGTATTCGAGGACTAGACGGTACCCGGAGGTGGACCACACGACGAGTCAGTATTCGGAGGTGGACTTCACGGCGAGACGAATCTCGGAGGGGGTTGATGGGTGAGAACATTGAAGAGTTGCGATATCTGTACCTACCGTTCAGGTAGGATCCGTGGTGGACGATCTAGGAGCTGCGCTATCTGTACCTACCCTTCAGGTAGGATCCAAGGAGGACGACCTAGGAGCTGCTTCCTTTCTTCTAGTTGTTTGTCTTTTTCTATTGTACATTCGTTCAGTTGTAGCTGTACTTTCAGTTGGGTTTATATTCTGGCCCATTTACTTTTCAGCACTTCTTTTTTTGTACTTAGTGTTTTACTTCCACTTGTAATCTGTGGTGTTTGTTTTCTTTTATAAAGGAAATGCCTTCCCAGTTATTGGGATTTACGCCTTTGGTGCTAGTCACCAGCCCCTGGCCTATGGAAGGCGGGCTTGGGGTAGTCATGACACGGGCCCCAAGGACGGGTCGTGAAAAATTGGTATCAGAGGAGTCGGTTCTACCGCAGAACTTATAACTCTGGTATTTTCTTTCTGTGAAGGGATAGTGTTAAGAGTACCAAGTGTGGTTTTTAGTTCAGGGAGTCGAGTGTTTGTGCAGGCGGCTGACGTATCCATACACCAGGACCCTGACAACTGATTTCCGACTTTGTGCACGAAAACCCAGATTACGTGTGTGTTTCCAAGAGTTTTTAAATATCAGCTCAAACCAGGTCAGCTCACAAGGTATAATTGTTTGACAGTGTCACGTTGTTTCTTTCAGGATGCCTTTTCTCGGACGACCAGCTAGAGCCCAGAGGCACGTGCATACTGACAGCTTGCTGAGCGATGAGGCTTCGGTATAGGTCCCTCTTGCAGTTGAGGCACTAGCGGAGGCACCAGCGGTACTACCATACGTTGGGCCACCAATGCCACCAGCCCCAGCAGTAGGCGATGCACGCCACTTGAGCGCACTGCACGAGTTCCAGCGCGAGAGACCACCTAGGTTCCGGGGAGAGATGGACCCGCAGGCGGCTGAGGATTGGCTGGAGGCTGTGGTGAGAGTCTTCAGGCTAGTGGGGATGCTGGCAGACTTCATGGTGATCTTTGCTGCCAGCCTTCTTCAGGCAGTAGCTGGCAGGTGGTGGATTCACTTGTTCTAGTTTTGCGATGGGATGTCCTTTACATGGGAAGACTTTGAGATCTTCTTCAGGGTGGAGTTTGTGCCAGTAGCTCTACACCCCAAGCGTGTTCAGGAGCTGCTGCCTTTGCCACGTGTTTTTCGATCATTAGCCGAGTCATCTATGGGAAGTAGACAGATGATGCAGAGGTCCAAGAGGGCCAAAGCCAGCAGTACAAGGAGCAAGAAGTGTTATGAATGCGGTGGAAAGGGTCACCTATCACGTGACTGTCCGACTCCTCGTACAGTTGATCCGCAGGCTTTGGAGGAGCCATCGAGGCAGAAGCAGCGGCGGGTGCATGAGAAACAGCCGAGTAGTGGACAAGGCAGTAGAGCTCCAGGAGCAGGTGGACAGGAGTGGAACTAGTGGATACGTCCCTTGTACTTCTAGTTCCATTTTGTTGTTGTATTCGTGTATTTGTATAATGAGCTGCAATAATAAAAATACAATTATCTTTGTGATGTTTTCTTTCCTGTCCTTTTTGTTTGGTTGATACTGAGTGGTCCTGGTTAGGACTGTTGACATGACCCTCACTTTCGAGATTCTTACTGGAGGATACCTAGTGACCTCACACTGATGCCGACAGTGTGACTCGACCCTTGGAGGTGAGAGTGACAGTTGGATCTCTAAGTAGTTATGTCAAGGCCTTACGATGTCATCCATGGCGTGAATGTGTTATTCATGTCAGGATTTACTATATTAGGCAATGGGCGTGGTTCATCCAGGGGATGAGACCGAGTTTCTCTTTTCGGCAATGGAGAAATTTTAGCAGCTCCTTCAGATCATCCAGGAGCGGATGAAGACTGCACAGTGCAGTAAGAAACAGGAAACCAGCTCCAGTCTTAGAGACTCGAGCGTGTTAAATGTTTAAAGAAGAGGAATCATTAAGGAGAGATGAGTCTGTGGAGCAGAAGGAGGCAGAGCTAGGAGAGCAGCATGAGGTGGTGTACATCTTAACATGATACAACCACCCGCCTTAGTTATCCCTGCTGGGCTCAGGGAGCTAGAGGTCGGAGGAAGAGTGCGGCTGCATGCGGTCAAGGAGTGTGACCCAATGGCTCTAAAAATGATTCAAGGGATAGTCTGTGTCCACTACTAGCTGCTGTAGTAACAGACGTCGATATGAATCATTCCTCGCTTTCAAAAATCTTGTACCAGACCTAGAGTTTCCGGAAAGATGTGGACTTGACCCTCACATCTAGAGATACCTTGGGAGGAGACTCGATAATCACACTTACGCCGACGGTGTGGTCAGACCCTCAAGGCGAGTGTTTCGGTTAGAATCTCTTGGTGGCAACGTCAAGGCCTTACGACGTTGGTTTGATTATGGACTGGGAAATCATAGTTCACACACAAATTGATGGTATTAGGAAAAATGGTTGTGGTTTAACTACGATGTCGGGATGGCTTTTCCTTGGTCGGCGAAAAGTAAACCCCAGGCAGCACAGGATAAACTCATGCTCAGGAGGGTGCGACCAATCACTCTTGAGTCGGTCAACCGTACCCTCGTGGCAGCAGTCGTTTTGAGTTTCAATTCTAATAGGAATTGGAGGCCTCATGAGTTCGAGGATGATGATCACGTCCTTATACGGGCCTCACATCGACAAGGTTTACGGAGATGTGGCCAAGGCAGAAAGTTATCTCTGAGGTTCAACAGACCTTTCTAGGTCCTCAGCTGGGTAGGCAGGGTGGTTTACCACTTGACCCATTCACCTCAGTTGCACCAGGTGCACGACAACATCCACGTATCTCAACTGAGGAGATACGTGCTCGACCCTTCGCATATCATCGACCATGGGGAGCTGGACGATGGTGATGGGGTGTCTTTCACAGAGGTTCCAGTGGGGATTGAGGATCGACATGAGCGGATCCTTCGAGGACGGCATATTCCTTGGGTGTGCTTTCACGGGCAGTACAGGAACCTCCATGTAAGCACATGGGAGCGGAAGGCTCAGATGCGTGCTCAATACCACTTTTTGTGACCCTAGTTTGTCTTGAAGCTTTACAGGGACGTAAAGCCCTAAGGTGGGAGTAATGTAAAGACCCAGAAATTTCAAAGAAATTTTTTTCTTAATTTTCTTTGGAATTTTACAAGAACGCAGTTTCTGACGGTGCCTGATTCCAAGGCCCGGTGTGCCTGGAATTAATTTCCGAAGTTTAGCTCAGGTACGTTAAGTGAACGAATGAGCGGGTTTTTCTAAATTTTGAACCGGTGCTCGGAATCGAATTCTGAGGGCACCGATAAAATCACAGCACCGGTATTTGCTTAAAAATTCTTTTTCCGGAGTTGCGTTTTCTTGGGTGTGGTTTTTAATTTTTGGGGTTAAGTTAAGAAATAAAATAAAGTGGTGCGACAAATTTATTTTATTTCACTTAAAACCACTTAAAATCCACTTAAGCTAAGTTAAGCGGATAGGGTGTAATTCAAAATATCCTACCCTCTTGGTAGGATATTTGTGAGGGGGGGCCCGCACGAGCCCCGCCGTTTCCTTTCTGCTAAGTAACGCATCCGCGAAAACCCTTTTTAATGAACGTCAACTGAGGCGTTTTCTTAAACATTTAAACGCTCCTATTAATTGGGCAGTTAAATCGTTACAATTAATTCAACGAATTAATTGTTTGTTTCTTATCTTTTGAATTTCAAAAGCTTAGTTCAATAATAAAATAAGGGTTGAACTTATTTTATTTATTTGGACTTGTGGCGTGGAGAGAATTTGGAGGAAAGCGTTATTCTTCGATGAAGAACGTGAAGAACACGAAGAACACGAAGAACGGTCCGACCTCTGATGAAGAACGCCAACCCCTTGGAGATCGACGGCGCGACGCCATGTACCGCGACGTCAATGACTCTTCTTCTGCAACACTCCTTCCACGACGCTTTCTTCCGCAACGAGAAAATCCGCAACAAACCCTCTCTCGATGACGCTTGAGGTAGGGGATTTTATTTTGGTGTTCTATTATCTTTTGAGAAAATAACGACGAGCGCGGACCAACCAATTCTAGGTTGATCCGCGGATCATTCGTTCATGCGGATTGATGTTGAGGATTATTATTTAATTTGTTCGTGATTATTACCTTGATGATCTTTGTGAAATATGACCATTTGCTATCAATTAACGAGAGGGGGTCGGACCGCACAAACACGGCCGACCCTCCTCCTTATCCTTGTGGGTTTCTTTTTTGTGGATGGAAACGAGGATAGCGCGGTGCCGTCGCACTGCATGGAACGTGCGACAAGGAATGTGCGGCGCCGTCGCGCCGCGTCATGAAAACGAACAGGGGCGCGACGTCGTCGTGCCACATCGGAGAAACCCGAAGACATCCACGGATGGAGTCGGGCCACGACGAAGGGTCACTGCGCCATCGCATCGTGCCGAAGAACCACGGAGATGGCACGTTTTGTTAATTGACATGCAGATTGTCGGGCGATGATGAACGGGGCCGCAAGGGTGATTTGAGGGCCTTGCAGTGAAGGTCGGGTCTCGAGAGGACCGTTGGCGAAGACGGCAGGAGAAACGGACCACCGGAGCGTGTCCGGTGGTCTGTGGAAGGTGGTGGTGACGCACAACGCCGGCGACCGAAGGCGACGGCGTGCCGCCAGAGGGCTGGCGGCGGCGGTTGTCGCCGGCCTCAATTAGCGGCGAGGGTGGGGGAGCTGCGCACCCCACCCGCAGCTTCCGCTCGGCCGCGCTGGCCGAGCCGCGGCTGGCCGGTCGTGCTGGGCCGTGCCGGCCAGGCCGGGTCAGGCCCACATGGGTTAGGTCGACCCAGTTTGGGCCGACCCAGGGGGGTCGGGCCGGGTCGGTCCGGGCCCAGACCCCCTATTTTCAGACCCCTCACGGTCTTTCACCCATATCATGATCTGTAGACCTCCGAGCGATGCACCGTCAGTGGCGATGTGATCCTTGGATTGAGACGGTCGTTTCGGTATATTGCACTCAAGGTTTCAGAATATTTTGGGTTTAGCCGAGTTGGTTCGGATACGAAACCAACCGGGCCCTTGGAACAGAAACACTTATATCTTGAGCTCTGAACGTCCGATTGATGTGCCATCAACTTTGTTGGATTCCTCTAAGTTAGAAATATCTTTTGGCTTACTCCTCTCGAGGTTTGGATGTCGTCGGAGTGCGGTTGGGTTGGTTCGCTCACGAAACCAACCGGGACCCCTGGAACGAAAAAGACAATAACTCACTGACCGGGCATCCGATTGATGCGCCATCTGTCTCGTTGAATTCCTCTTGATGAGACGGAACTTTTTGCATACTTCGCCCAAGTTTTGGTTGTTGTTTGATAGTGTCCGGGTTGGATTGTACCCGGAACCCAACCAGGCCCTCGGAACAGAAAAGCTGTTATCTTTCAGACCAGACGTTCGTTTGACGAACCGTCAGTGGCGTTGATGATCACGTTGAGAAACGGTCCCTATGAGTATACCCTATAAGAGTTCAAGGTACAGTTGAGATACGGCCGGATTGGTTCGCTCACGAAACCAATCGGGCCCCTGGGACAAAAAGGCTAATAACTCACAGACCGGGCGTCCGATTGACGCGCCGTCTGTTGCGTTGAGACCCCTATGACGAGGTGGTCCTTTGAGTTACTTCTTCATGGAACTTTGTGATACTTGTAGTATCGACCAGCAGCTCATGGAGCAAACCCTCCTAGAGATGAGCGTGCGGAGTACGAAGACCGTGTAGCCAGCTGAGACCTGACGACTGCTTGACCGATCGACTCGGTGTGTTTCGGATAGCCCAGTGGGGAGCGCTTGGTTGTAGCAGCAGACCCACGGCGGAGGAGCGCTTGGTTGTAGCGGCAGACCCACGGTACTCAACAGAAGGAGTACCTCTGGAGGCTATGAGGGGGATCGCTTGGTTGTAGCCGCAGACCCACGGCGGAGGAGCGCTTGGTTGTAGTGGCAGACCCGCGGTACTCAACAGAAGGAGTACCTCTTGAGGCTATGAGGGGGACCGCTTGGTTGTAGCGGCAGACCCATGGTGGGAAGCGTTTGGTTGTAGCAGAAGGCCCAAAGTACTCGATAGGAGGAGTACCTCAGCAGTCTTAGGTCAGTGAGCAGTACCTCGGAGTCGTGATAGGACCACTGTACACTCCAGAGACGGATCTCTTCAGCAGTTACGGTTTCGATAATAAAAAATCCTGGTTTGAGCTGAGTCTATGACCTTTGTGTTTCCTCATGATTGAGATGGGTCACTTGATAACATAGGTATATGTATGGGCATATACCTGGGAAGTGGTTATCTGTTGATTTCATAATATTTGTGTTACCTCATGTTTGAGATGAGTTACTTGACAAATTAGGTATATGTATGGGAATATACCTAAGGAGAGGTTATCTGTTGAGATATTATTTTAGGTTATACTTGTTGGTTTTAGTGAGACCTTGAGGGTCTCGGGGTCCCTACTGAGTATCGTTATACTCACCCTTGCACGGGCTATGCCCGCACCTCGTTGTATTGGTTGCAGACGACGGACAGAGCTGACGGAGGCCGAGTGTTCGAGGACTAGACGGTACCCAGAGGTGGACCACACGACAAGTCAGTATCCGGAGGCAGACTTCACGGCGAGACGACACTCGAAGGGTGTTGATGGGTGAGAACATTGAAGAGATGTGTTATCTGCACCTACCCTTCAGGTAAGATCCGTGGTGGATGATCCAGGAGCTGCGCTATCTGTACCTACCCTTCAGGTAGGATCTGAGGAGGACAACCCAAGAGCTGCTTCCTTTCTTCCAGCTGTTTGTCTTTTTCTGTTGTACTTTCGTTCAGTTGTAGCTGTACTTTCAGTTGGGTTTGTATTCTGGCCCATTTATTTTTCAGCACTTCTTATTTTGTACTTAGTGTTTTACTTCCTCTTGTAATCTGTGGTGTTTGTTTGCTTTTATAAAGGCAATGCCTTCTCAGTTATTGGGATTTACGGCTTTGGTTCTAGTCGCCAGCCCCTGGCCTATGGAAGGCGAGCTTCGGGTAGTCACGACATGTGCCCCGAGGATGGGTCGTGACAGAGTAACTCAATGTTTCATTAATATAAGAATAAATCATCTCAAGGGATCATGTGAGTCAATGTCACCTAAAATGAAGCTAGTTGTATATTAAAATAACATGGTAGAAGATCCTAGATTCCAAAAAATGTGAAATAATTTTAGGAAATATGATTCATTGTGGATACCATCAAGGACATGAAAGGATAAGCTTAAAAACCTTTGATTAATAAGTATTAAATGGGAACTCAACCAATTTGTAAAAGTCACTAATTAGGAATAAGTTTAGTAGTTCTTTTATATAATTTACCACTTTTTATTATTAATATTAGTCCTCCTTTTTCTTGATTAATTTTTATTCCCCTTCACAATATTTAATATTCATGTTTATGGAGAACTAACATGCGGGTTTTCACCCAAGGGATATTACATGGGAATCATAATCCCATCACATAAATTCCATGATGTTTTATTCCCATTATTGATTTAGTAGTGGGTGGAAGAATAAGTTGATAGATGGTTATAATTTTCTCCAATTAAAAATCTTGTAAATGTTCTTTCTTTTATAACATATTTTTTCTACATCTTCTCCTTATATTATCTTAATATACTGTAATTGTTCATGTAAGATGATGAACTATATATTATTGTATGGGGTGTTTTGAGGGTGATATTCCAATGGTCCTGGAATTTTTACTTTTCTACATTATTGATGGGATGGATCTTGGTGTACCAATACGGTTTTCAGGTATAGTAAGTAATATAATTTAGATTAAAATTAGTTGACATATATCAGTATTGATATGGACTTAATATGAATTTATAATAGCTTTTTGTTAATGATTTAACCATTGAGTTTAACTAATGGATACCTCCTCTCAAAATAGAATTTTCTTGAATTAGTTTGATTATTTTTCCAATTTTAATTTTTTTTCCTAAAATACTAATTTCATTATTCCAAAAAAGAAAAATTATCTATAATGTTTCAGAATGGTGATTTTTTAGGGTTGGTTCCTTGTATACACACTTTTGGTCAACTCTATAGATACATTCACAAGGGATCTAAAAATTCCATTTTATGAAAAAACCCATTAAAAAGATTTTGATCTAATCATTATAACTCATTTTATTTAATTTTAAATCACGAATTTTTTTAATGTTTCTTTAAGATATTACAATTTCTTTTCCTATAATATTGAAAAAAATCATGAGCTTGTAAAAGAAATCTAATTCTTTCTTCTTAAATATTGTAGATGTATTGAGAAAAAATTCTTAAATTCTTGAGATAAATTAAAAATCTCCATTTTGTGACTAATTCTTCATGAGTGGACATATATTAATGTGAACATGCTCCAATGGTTTAAATTTCAAAATATATAGTGTCTTATGTGAATAATTCATTGTATTACCCTTTTAACATATGTTTTAAACAATCCTTATCTATATTTTAAAAGTTTTGGAATCATAGAAATTATCTTTATGGGATATATTATCAATTTAATTTTGACCAATGTGGTTTATCATTAAATATAAATATATATTATTCTCTTTTATTCTTAAGACACATGAATTTTTAGTATCATCCTTTTTAGAAATACTAACTCTTATTTATTGGAATTTTTTTAATAAAAAAACATGTTTAAATATATTCTCTATCTATTCATCATTATGAATGATAATATCATATAAATTATCATATTATTTTGATACACTAATTATGTTATGCTTCAAATAATCAATGAATGATGTTTTATTTTACTTAATTCTATTTTCTATGATTTTATAAGATTCATATCCATTAATTTTATGCGATCAAACATTAATAAATGCAAATAACCTTATATTAATTTCATAAATATTTTTAACATCTAATTAATTTTCAAATTGGATGAAAAAAATATCCAATATCCAGGGATATTTTTATGAATCTTTCTATGAAACATATACAACGTAAAAAGAAACTTTTCATTTCCTCTTATTCAAAATTATTTGAGTTTAAATATTTATATATTATTAGTAAATAAATATAGAAATAAAATATCAATAAATTTTAACACTTGGTAACATATTACACAAGAATCATTCAATAACTAAAATCTATTCTCCAATAACACATTTGAATTTTCAGCTGGACATGTAATTTATTATCTTTATATAAACTGTTTTCCAAAAAAAGTACCCCTTCTTGTAATTATAAGATTATAACAGGATCATATGTTAAACAAAACTAAATTTTATATATTCTCATAGAATTTCCTATAACAATATTGTCCATAAACGATAACCCTTCTTTTATACCCTTTTTATTGTCTACTTAAAGTAGCTTGTTATTTTTTCATTTTTGATCATTATATTTGTATTCTTCTTATGAATACAATTTATCATATATTTTAATATTATCCATTAGTATAGTGAAAATAATTACCTAATATTTTCCTTTTAAATTTATAATACCATCACCTTAAATTTGAAATTTATAGTTAAATAATATATATAGATTTCATACAGTAAGAGAAATAATACATTCACTTACTTCTTATCATGTTTAATAATTTTTTTAATATATATATTTATACCCAAGATCTTTTTTAGTTTTTGGTTGAGGTTTTTGTTATGTAAAATAATCATCAAGGATATTATGAGCTTCAAAAAAATTAATATTTTTAACATTCCATGGAATGGTATTAAACCACATAGGTGAGTTGGGAAATTATACAGGAAAACAAAATCCACACAAACTAGAATAAAGGGAATACTAAAATCCCTGGGGTTGTTGTTACATTAATTAGATTCCACGTTAATATAATAAATATATAAACATCCATAACATTTCACATTAAAGTACACACATGGAATCACAGTTAATTTCCAACCATATAGAATAAAATATAAAAATGTAATATAATATTAAATATATTATGGCCTGACCGACCAGGATATTCTTGGCCAGTTGTAAGAAGATAATGACACCCAAATACCACCTCCAATAGGCTAGGGTCTAGAGACTTGCACTAAGTAGTCATATCAAACAAATGAGAGGACTTATCCTAATGTAACTTCACATGTGCATTCATCTCCACACAAATGTATAATGTAAAAGAAAATATGAACTCATACTACAAATTAATTCATAAAATACATGACACATCAATGTAAAATAAGTTATATAACCAAAGAAAAATGGCCAAATACTAGCCCACTGAATACATTAAAATAATCCAACATTATGAAAACACCAGGGGAGCTTCTGAAAAGTATTTCTTGGATGGATATAAGGTTTTCATAACATAAACATGAGATCCACAAACTCCTGGTCAACCTAGGTACCCAATTAAAGGGATGTTGTTTGCATAAGATATGATATGGGTGGGTAGATCCCATACATGGGTGAGTACATACATACCCAGTAGGAAACTCCAAAATTACCAAACACAAAGCATCTATGAGAATATTCATTTCCTCACCATGAAGTCATGATAATTAAAATATGAGGAAAACCCATTACAATAACAAATCAGATATTTTAAATGGTGGACACTAAGTCTCATGGTGATAAAATGTCCTCAATTTCATCCTTGGATTCTAAAAGTGGATGAAAGGTAACATCCTCCTCAGGGAACACACCCATTATGTCTCATTATAATAATGGAATTAATCTTAGAGAACACTCTCATTAGATCTTACCAAACTAATGAAAATCATATGAGAGAACATACTAATCAGGCCTTTCCATGGAGAATCTCCAAGGAAACTAAGAGGGATTATCCGAGATACTCACTCAACTAGACTACAACTCACTAAAATAGAACATATGTCGATACATATTTAGGGGATCAATCCCAGGGCCAATGGGTATACGCAAACCTATATAGAATAACCCACTAGATAGGTGATCACAGCCATGTATGTTGGTCACATGATTCCTAAAACCCTACCTTTGGAATAATATGATGGGAATAGGGATACAACCCTTGGTATTCATAGAGGGAATCCTACTATAGTATACCAAGGAGATCTTTTCCAATGATCTGAATAAAATACTAAATT
Organism: Viscum album; assembly: GCA_963277665.1. Taxonomy (NCBI): domain Eukaryota; kingdom Viridiplantae; phylum Streptophyta; class Magnoliopsida; order Santalales; family Viscaceae; genus Viscum; species Viscum album. The sequence continues at coordinate 282,880,885 of OY728125.1, forward strand.
GAACCCTCATAGATGGGATTGAAAAAATATCACTCTAGAATAACAGAAATAAGTACCACACCTAAATATATACCATTCAAGGGAACTCACCCAAGCTCATACAATAAATAGTCTAAGAAGATTAATGTCTCAAAATATCCCATTATAGAGTACACAACATTCACCATGGCATATATGATGTCTCTCTCTAAGCCTATAACTGGCTATTACCTATCAACCCATATAGAGATCCTTTCATCTAATACATGGTGTGTCCTTATAGGGTAAACAATATGTAATGGTTGGTCTAGTACTCGGTGTGTGTTTTCTGGTCATGACTGTGTACAATTTCCATGCCAATGTACACTAGTCGTGCCTATGTACACTAGACAAGCCCAGGTCAATGCCCATGAACTTTCCAAATTATAAAATTTTTCCCTTCTATATGAATGTTGAGCCACATGAATCCATAAGGGTATACTCCATGTACATGCTAATTCATTCAAAAAGTGTTACATGGTGTTTGATTTCACCAAATGACATGTTGCAGTACATGGATTATTTTGTTTGTACTCCCAATATAAACCAATCCACCTGACTAACGATCACATGATGTGTGAGTAAATAAAATAGCGTAAAATATTTAGCTCAATGTGAAACCCTAGCCACCATTTATAGGGGACTACATGACATGTGTTCTTCAGACTAAACACCTTGAAAGTTAGGTTTTCATTGAAATTGTTGGTCTCCACATTGTCTTACTCATGCAAAATCCTCCTTTTTTCAATCTAAAAATCCTATCCAAAAAACATGGATATTGAATTTTCCATGCCTGGTCATTGCTAGGGGATAGATTCCATCTACACCTTTTTCTTGGGAATCATCCACCATCTTACCACACCACTAGAATGAAAAATCTTGTAAATATGTGGAACTCTAATCCATCCTTGATCCACTACCATCATTATCATACCTTGATCATGTTGTTTATTCCAAACATGATCCAATGGTAATGATAAATTGTGCCAAAGAATGAATTATTAATGATCATCTACCTGATATTTGTAAAACTGCAGGCCAAACAAAACACAGACAATGAATGTGAGAAGAATGATGGGAGAAATGAACAAAAATGAATCTAAAGAAAAATCCCAGACCATTGTTTGGATTGAAGTCAATAAATTTTTGTGGGGTTAAAGTTGGAAAGGATAATCATGAATTAAAAAATAACATTAATTTCTAATTCTAGGAAGATAAAATTAATTATTAAAAATCAATGGTCGACCCTTGAATCAATTTTTTAGAAAAATTAATTCATGTTTGATATGGGATAATCAACAAGAAAGTACCAAAATAAAAAAATGTCATATCTTGAGTTTGGTTGGATCACTGATGATGAACGGTTTCACATCATTTTCATTGGTGATATCCAAACACTTTTCTGGTGTAGATGATCCTTTTGATGTAAATCATTGAACTAAGATAAATCTATGCCATATGCCTAACCATTATGAGACTTAAAATACTAATAAGTTTATGTGTATAACTCTAGAATTTAGTTATTACAAGGATTTTTTAAGATATGATTAGGTAATGATAGTTAAATACCAAATAAATAAATAAATTTATTTATTTTATTATTTTCACACATGAATACACTTGAACAAAACACCTCACACAAACTTTTTTTGTCCTATGTAGGGTGAAACCTTAATTAAATATTCAATAGTTGTCTCAAATTTCCTGTTCAAGTATCAATTTTTATTTGTTATAATATTTTGAAAAACTCAATTTATGTGATATAATATATTTAATATTTTTAATATATTCGAACCAATTCTCTCCAAGCCCTAGGATTCCATGCTAATTTTGAACCTAACACCAAAAATATTATTTAAAATATTTTAAATTGTTAGAGGAAAAAAGTCATTACATTCTCCCCATAAACTAGGATTTTTCATCCTAAAAAGTGAAAAAATTCTCATATTTGAGGATACTGAGCTCTCATCATGGTCTCCGACTCCAAATATCTATATTGATGTTTCTAATACAACCAATAGACTATAACCCAAGGGAGACACATGGAGATGAAGGGTATTCTCCTACTTGTTCCCACCTACCACTAAGCACCTTGAGTGGGTTACTCCATTCTTTATATCCATATAAACATGATTGATATCATACAATAATTCATGAAAACATGTCCTCGACTATGATTGAAGGAATACATCACATTCCCTTTCCAACTTTGGTGGTAGAGTTAAGTGGTACACCACCACACTATTCGAACACAGTAACTAAAAAAGGGCATATGAACCTTCGAGATAGCCTACCTCCCTTACAAAATATCCTTAATCATTAGAAAGGAAATATCTCTTAGAAAATATGATCTCAGCATCAAACATTAAATTCCCCTTTCACTGGTTTTAAAAGGACTCATGATGATTCTAGGAAGTCCTCATCTTCCCCTAGATGAACTACAACATTACAACCATCACTCACACCAATTGAGGCCCATAAGTTCTATTCCTCTAGATCTAACCACTATAGTGGTGACCTATAGGGTCTCCCATATATGTACTCAAATGGAGCAACACTAATTGTGGAGTGATAAGTGTTATGATGCAAAAACTATACTGATATTTAACGATCCTCCCACCTATATCCAAAAAATAATACATAAACACGAAGTGTGATCTCTAGAACATGAATGGTGTAATGAGCCGATGTTTTTCATTGGAAATTCCCTTCTTATAAATATTTCATAAAATCACATGAAAAAACTACATAATGAACCACTATGTTTTAAGAGACCTTTAAACATAAGTTTCCCCTTCTATGTTTGGAATTTTGAAAATCTAACATACATGGTGGCAATCAGTAAGTTATTTGGAGTCTAATAAGAAAAACATATTTTTTGGTGAATAGTAACTTACCCTTATGAATAGTAACATACCCTTATGATTAGTGATATACCCTAATTAATAGTAACTTTACCTATGATAATATATAAATAATATTCAAGTTAAAAGTATGATATACCTATATTTTAGAATAAGTGAATGAACATTTTAAAACTAATTTCTGATAATAATTTATGATTTTAAATAAATATTAAATAATTAATATTTAGAAAATTATTTTTGAAAAATTAAATTCATTTTTGGATGCTACACATTGAAAAATGGCTGGGGTGAATTTTTGGAGTTTTGCTCAAATACATGAATTTTTTATGAATAGTTAAATACCATAAATTAAAAAATAAGCTAAATAAGCTATTGAATTTTATATTGAGAAGTTACTTTTGTTGGTCATGGAAGACTCAATATTCCTTGTATTGTGGGGAAATAATAAATTAATGAATTTTATGTTGAGAAATCCTCCCTCCCCTCCACTATAAATACCACCTTTCACACCCTCATTTCTTCACACCTCTCAAGCTTCAATCTTTGTCTAAACTCTACCGAATCATATTTCCGAGACCATTCCCCAAACCCAAGAGCTCCTAGTGTCTTAAAAAGACCAAGCCTAGGTCCCTTAAGGAGGATCTCAAAAGGAGGATTCAAGAGGTAATTTCCCATCCTCTTTCCTTTAATTTCCTTTAAATTTCAAGTTATTTTCTTATTATCTCCCCACCTATCTTCATATACATGGTATAGTAACTCCATTATCATACATATAATGAAATTTAAAAAACTAATGGATATTATACCATCCAATCCCCTTCTCCTCTTCCTTTTATCTTATAAAATAAAACATTGTTCATGAGGTGTTAATCTATCACATTCAAGAACGACATGTTTCATTTTTTCCATTTCTACTTTCATATATGGTCATGAAACCATTTTTATGGTTGAACCAGAATATTTTATTTTTATTATCTCCTATTTAATGTTCTGGAACTAAATTATGTACATATTACTAAATGATTAATCAAAACAGGTTCGTTGTGGTCTAAAAACCACCCAAATTAACTCAAACAATCATCATTTAATTATTATCTAATGATTCATCCACATGGTATATATTATAATAAATTATAAGATCATTTAAGCTCTTGTAATATAATTAATAACATTTAATATGAGTTCTTGTTGTTTACCCATGTTCTACCTAATGTCCAATTTAGGAATACAAGTGAACTGCTCATGAAAAACCATAACAACAAACATTCCCGAACAATGTTTTTAAACTCTATAAATAATCCAAAGAAACAGAAAATAACTTAATGAAACCATAATTTTCCATATTCATGTAATAAATGTTCTATAATTGTTAATTAATGAATCTAATGTGGTTATACAGGACATTAAAGTGAAGTAAGCATTCAGATATAATGTAAGGGGAAAATCTCAAACCCAACCTTCTTTCTTCAGGTTATCCCTCTTTCACTACATTTTTTGTATGGTAACTCTTTAAAAATCATTTTTTCATCATTATCATACCTTTTTTGGATATAAATGTTTTCTACTAAAGTTTATTTCAAACAAATGTTTTCCAAAATAACTCTTCTTTCAAAAACACACCTTTTACTTCTCATTCAAGGTTGACGGTTCTTGTAACATGTATGTTATTCCCTCTTTATTTAGGGAACCCAATGTATATGAATGTGTTCTTATGAGATGAAACCCATTCCTTTCAATGGGTTTTTTTATTTTCATTTTTTATATATGTTCACTGTGGCATGCATGATAAATGACAATGTTATTATGTGACGGGTGCAACCAGAATTATATAGCGCTATATGAATGTTTCAATGTGACGGGTGTGCCTGGAATTATACTATGCTCCAATGCATTGTGTAAAGTGATGAATATCAAGATTTAAGTGAAATTTTGTATGAACAAGATTCTATATTTTTTCACAAGTATGTGTGGTATTTAACCACTAAGACTTGTTGTTTCATTTTGTTTATGCATTGACACATTTCAAGTCTCTTATTAATATTTCCCCTCATGTTCATGATTCTTTGCCTATGTTATGGATACAATCACCCATTGTTATATTTTTATTATCTTTCATATTACTGGGATTTTAGCTCACATCTTTTTACATATATCCTCAGGTGACTACATGTACTAAGGAGAGGTCAAGTACTAATAATAATCTTGAAAAGAAGGAATTAAATAAATGTTTATGCATGATGTTGTAATTGTTATGTATCGTCCATGTTTTCCTAAGAAACTAAACCTTAAGATCCTCTATGTGTAATAATATTATGTTTTTTATCATTAAAATGATGTAATAGTAATGTAAGAAAATTTTGGGTCACTATAAATTGTATCATAGGCAAGGATTAGTTAATTTGGGAATTAGGATTAGTGAACCCTAGAGAAAAGCTCTAGTATGAGACTAAGTAAAATGTGCATTTAAGAAGATTTACATAGGGACCCCATATGTTCTTATTTTAGTATAAATTGTTCTAATGAATAATTTATTCATGACTTTTTGACTTATGTTTTGTTCTAACATTTTTTATTTTATAAAATGGTGGGAACCCGGAGAAACCGGTCCAATAACTCATGTGAGGGACAATGTAACAATTCTCCAAACGAAATCCCCCATTATTTTGGAGGTGGAGTTAAGAACTTCATGGTGATTCTTACCCAACTATCTCATGTTATTAATAATAACCATAATAATGTAGAACATTGTCCTTCACTAAATAGGGTGAAATTGGATATCAAATGTTTTATGAGGCAACGACCACCAACGTTTAGTAGATCTTTCGATCGACTAGTTACAGAACACTGAGTCAAATCTGTGGAGAAGATCTTTTCTGTACTCCACTATTCTGAGATAGAGAAGGAGAATCTACCCATTTATTGTCTAGATTGAGAGGCTAATCAATGGTGGGATTTGATTAAGAAAACCAATCCAAGGGAAGAAATTGAAGAGATAGAATGGGAAGACTTTAAGATAATGTTTCTTAACAAGTATTTCCCAAAAAATACTCACCCAAGATGGAGAGAGAATTCATAGAGATCAAGAAAAAGAATGAGAATCTATCACATCCTATAAAGAAAATTTCACAAGGATTTCTAGGTACACTTTAGGTTTCTTATCAACAATGATAAAAAAATTGATAGATTCTTCAGTGGATTAAAAACATACCTTTGAAAGGCTCCTGTAATTAGAGACTTTGGGAGTTATGAATAAGTTGTTTGGTGTTTTCTCAAAGTAGAGATGGAGTTTAGAGAATGGCCCCATGGCTATGGGGATAAGAAATGAATTATGGAGTTTCAAGCTGTAGGATCTAATGAAAAAGGTGGGAAGAAATCTCAATGACCTACATGCCAAATGTGGGAAGTTGCATCATTGGAACTGAATCAAAGGGATGAGGAAGTGATTCAAGTGTGGGAAAGAAGGAAACCATGCTCAAGAGTTTCAGAAAGACATAAAAAGGAAGGATAATGTTGCTGATAAAAGGAGAGAACCACCCATGGTTCAATGCTACAACTGTAGGGAGATATGGCACTATGCAAGCTAGTGCACTAAACCTAGAGTTCTTTAGGGTAATTAGCTTCAGTAGCCACCAAATCCCAAGAAACAAGGGAGAGCTTATTCCGTCACTAATGTATATGTGGATCAAGATAATGAAGTCATAAAAGTTATGCTTTCTCTTCACTCAATAATGGAAAAAGCCTTATTTGATTCTGGTTCTACACATTTCTTTATATCTTGGAATTTTTCTAGAACTATAGAATCAAAGCCGTAATACCTTAATGTAGAGATATTTGTAAAAACACCAAGTGGTGAAATTATTACAACCCTTGGGTTTGAATCATGTTCTTTTGGCGTATGTGGGAAGATTCTTCTAGCGAATCTTGTAATACTTCCCTTGGTGGAATTCAATGCTATAATGGGAATGGATTGGATCTTGTTATATAGATCATGTATTAACTAACAGTAAAAGGAAATATCTTTTCATATTTTCAACCATCCCATGCTTTTATACAGATTCAAGGAAGATCATTAATCTCCTTTGAAAAATCCTTCACATATGTGGGTGTTGATTACCTATGAAGAAGAATACCTCTCCCAAATGGTTGGGTCGAAGGAAAGTTACTACCTTGTAGAAACGCCCATCGTGAGGGAATACAATGATGTATTTCCCAAAGAGTTACCCAGACTTCCTTAGGATCATGAGGTAGAGTTATCAATAGAATTCATACGCGGAGCTACTAATATCTCAAAGTGTCTCTATAGGATGGATCCCATCGAACTATAGGAGTTAAAGAAGCAGTTGTAAGAGGATATAGACAAAGGGTTCATACCCACTAGTGCATCACCTTGGGGGTGCTTTGGTGCTCTTTAGGAAGAAGCAGGATGGAATAATGTGGCTATGTATCAATTATCAGGAACTCAACAAGATCACCATAAAGAACAAATATCATCTTCCAAGGATTGACTACATGCTCAATCAGTTAAAATGATCTCAATACTTCTAAAAGGTGTATCTTAGTTCTAGATATCATCAGTTAAAGGTGAAGAAGGAAGATATTCAGAAGGCTGCCTTCCGTACAAGGTATGAGAACTATGAGTTTCTGGTGATGCCCTTCAAAATTAATAATTCCCCTACAATCTTCATGGATTTGATGAATATAGTCTTTATAAATCACCTTGAAAAATTTGTGGTAGTGTTTATTGATGATATTCCCATCTACTTAAAGACAAAGGAGGAACATTAATAACATCTAAGACTTGTTTTGGCGACATTGAGAAAGGTGATGTTGTACGCCAAGTTCAGAAAGTGTGACTTTTAGATGAAGCAAGTCACTTTCTTGGGACATGTGATCACAATTGATAGAATTTATATGGACCCTTCAAAAACAAAAGTGATTTTGGAATGGACCATTCCCTTTAGTGTCACAAAAATCCATAGTTTTCTTGGATTAACTAGTTACTACCGAAGTTTTGTGAGAAATGTTTCACTATTTTCAATTATGCTAACTAAATTAACTAGGAAAGGGGTAAAGTATGTCTGTATGGAAGAATGTGGGGGATGCTTCAAGGAGATAAAGGAAAGTTTGATCACTGCACCTGTACTCACACTACCGAAAAGTGGAGAAAGTTTTGTGATATACAGTGATTCTCTAAATAAAGGATTGGGTTGCATACTCATGAAAAATGATAATGTGATAGCCTATGCTTCACGGTAGTTGTTGATCCATGAGAAAAACTACCCGAAACATGATCTAGAGCTGGAAGCTGCGATTTGTTCCTTGAAAATATGGCCACACTACCTTTGTGAGGAGAAGTATGACATATACACCGACCAAAAGAGCCTAAATTATATATTCACACAAAAGGAGATCAACATGCATCAAAGGTGATGGTTAGATATAATAGAGGATTATGATTTCTCTATTCACTACCATCCTAGAAAGGCGAACAATGTAGGTAATGCTCTAAAAAGAAAAGAACCTACTACTCTCTCCATGTTATGGATTGGGAAAGACCCTATCTTCTTGGAAATGCAAAGGATGGATTTAGTAATCATATTGGTAGGGGATACATCCTACTTTACGCAAATTATTGCACAACTATCCATCTAAAAGAAGATTAAAGAATCATAAAGGGATGATGTGGAGATACAAAATAGGGTGAATGAAGTAAAAAAAGAGAAGATGAAAGAGTTCCACATCGACAGTGATGGTGTGATTCGGTTTGGAACACGACTTTCTGTTTTTTCATCACCCAGTATAAAGAAGGAGCAATTGGAAAATGCATATAGCTCAACATTCTCTATCTATAATGGGAGTAACAAGATGAACTATGATCTCTAAGAACACTTTTGGTGGGATAACATTAAAAAAGAAATCACGGAATATATCTCAAGGTGCTTGGTATATCAGCAAGTTAAAGTAGAGTAACAAAAGTCCAAAGGGATGATGTATCCGTTGCCTATAACCATGTGGAAATGGGAGAATGTTACTATAGACTTTGTCATGGGTCTCCCAAAGACGTCATAGGAAAATAATTCTATATGAGTTTCGGTTGAAAGACTAACCATGAATTCTCATTTTATCGCTATTCAGGAAGATCTATCGCTTTAACAACTTGCAATGATATATATGAAGGAAGTGGTGAGACTGCATGGTGTTCTACTCTCAATTGTTTTTTTATCATGATCCAAGGTTCATATATAAATTCTGGAGTAGCCTTCAACATGCTTTGAGTATTGAATGAAATTTTAGCATGACCTATCACCCCCAAATAGATGTCTAATCTGAAAAGACTATTCAGTCATTTGATGATATCCTAAGAGCCGGCTCTCTAGAATTAAAAGGTGGATGGGATCAGCATCTCCCATTGGTTTAATTCTCATAAAAAAATATCTTCCACTCCAGTATTCAGATGGATCCTTATTAAGCTTTTTATGGGAAGCAATGTGGATTCCATCCTATTACGATGAAGTTGGATAAAGAAAGCTACTTGGACCCGATCTTGTGCAAGAGATGACAGAGAAGGTTCATGTCATCTAGAAAAACATCAAAGCTGGTCAGTGTTGGAAAAAGAGGTATGCTGACAACCATCAAAGGGACTTGGAGTTCAACATTGGAGATAAATTCTTCCATTGAATATCTCCATGAAATAGAGTCATGCAGTTTGAAAAGAAATGGAAGCCAAACCCAAGGTACATTGGCCCCATTGAGAACCTTGACCGTATAAAAGTCGTGTCCTATCAGATTGCACATCCACCAAATATGGCTTAAGTTCATGAAGTGTTCCACGTATCACTCCTATGGATGTACGTACCAGATCCCTCACATGTAATGAACTTAGAGGTGGTACAACTGGAACATGATCCCTTCTCTGAGGAGTAGCTAGTAGAGATTCTGGATAGGAGAGATAAGGTTCTATGAAAAAAGACAACCCACCTTATAAAAGTGTTTTGGAGGAACCATAAGATTGAAGATGCTTCGTGGGAACAGAAAGAGGTGATGAAGGAGAGGTACCCTTACCTGTTTGTGTAAAGTGAAATTTCAAAGGCGAAATTTTATAAGGGGGGAAGAATGTAACGACCCAATTTTTTTCAATGGAAAATCCCTTCTTATAAATATCTTATAAAATCACATAAAAACACAACATTATGAACTACTAAGTGCTAAGTGACCTTTAAACATAATTTTGTCCCTTCTCTGTTTGGAATTTCGAAAATCTGACATACACGGTTGCAATCAGTAAGTTATTTAGAGTCTATTAAGAAAAACATAATTTTTGGTGAATAGTAATCTACCCTTATGAATAGTAACATACCCTTATGAATAGTGATATACCCAAATGAATAGTAACCTTACCTATGATAATATATAAATAATATTCAAGTTGAAATTACGCTATACCTATATTTTAGAATAACTGAATGAAGGTTTTAAAACTTATTTTCGATAAAATATTTTAATTTTAATTAAATATTAAAATATTAATATTTGGAAAATTATTTTTTAAAAATGGACTTCATTTTTGGATTCTACCTGTCAATAATTGGTTCGGGTGAATTTTTGGACTTTTCCTCCAATACTTTATTTTTTGATGAATAGTGAAATACCATAATTTACAAAATAAGCAAAATAAGATAATTGTAGAGTCATGCATGATGTTTTGCTGATGTGAGCCCAATTGGTTTGGGTTCACATGATAAATTTATTATTTTTGGTCATGGAAGACTCTCTATTCCTTGTCTTGTGGGGAAATAATAAATTAATTAATTTTATATTGAGAAATCCCCTCTCCCCTCCAATATAAATACCACCTTTCACACCCTCAATTCCTCACACTTCTCAAGATTCAAGACTTGCCTAAAATCTACCCAAGGATCTTAACTGTCCCCTTCCCCATGTCCAAAAGCTTATGGTCTCATCAAAAGACCAAGCCTAAGTCCCCTAAGGAAGATCTCAAGAGGAGGATTCAAGAGGTAATTTCCCTTCTTATTTCCTTTAATTTCCTTTAAATTTCAAGTTCTTTTCTTATTCTCTACCCACATATCTTCTTCCACATGGTATTTTGACTCAAATATCATACATATAGTGTAATTTTATGATAATAATTGGATATTATACAATCCAAGACCTTTATCCACTTCCCTTTATTTTATAAAACAAAACGTTCTCCATGAGGTGTTAATCTATCACCTTCAAGAACACCATGTTTTATTTGTCCATTTATACTTTCAGATATGGGAATTAAACCATTTTTATGGTTGGAAAGGAATGTTATATATGTATTATGTCCTATTTAATGTTCTGTAACTAACTTATGTACATATTACTAAATGATTTACCCAAACTAGTTCATTGTGGTCAAAAAACCGCCCAAATTAAACCAAACAATCATCATTTAATTATTATATAATGAATCATCCACACTGTATATAATATAATAAATTATAATATAATTTAAACTCCTGGAAGATAATTAATAACATGTAATATCAGTTTTGGATTTTTACCCATGTTCTACCCGAACTTCAATTTTTGAATACAAGTGAACTGCTAAAGAAAAACCATAAAAACAAACATTCCTGAACAATGTTGTTAAACTCTATAACTCATCAAAAGGGACATAAAATAACTTAATTAAACCATAATGAACCATATTAATGTAAAAAATTTCCTGTAATTTTTAATTAATGAATCTAATTTGGTTATACCAAACATTAAAACAAAGGAAGCATTCAGATATAAGGTAAGGGGAAAATCTCGAACCCAACTTTCATTCTTCGGGTACTCCCTCATTCACCCCATTTTTGGTATGGTCACTCCTTAAAAAGCATTTGTTCATCATTATCATACTGTTTTTTGGATATAAATATTTTCTACTAAAGTTTATGTCAAACAAATGTTTTCCAAAATAACTATTCTTTCAAAAACACACCTTTTACTTCTCATTCAAGGATGACGGTTCTTATAACATTTATGCTACTCCTTATTTATTTTAGGAACCCAAATATTATGAATGTGTCATTATGAGATGAAAACCATTACTTTACATGGGTTTTTATTATCATTTTTGATATATGTTCATTGTGGCATGCATGATAAATGATAATGTTATGATGTGATGGGTGCGCCTAGAATTATACAGCGCAATATGAATGTTTCAATAAAACTGGTACACTCGGAATTTTACAATGCTCCAATGCATTGGGTAAATTGATGAATCTCATGAGTTATGTGAAATGATGTGTGAACAAGATTCTATCTTTTTTCACAAGTATGTGTGGTAGTTAATCCCTTTGACATGATGTTTCATTTTTTTATGTATTTCCACATTTCAAGTCTTTTATTAATGTTCCCTATCATGTTCATGATTCTTTGAATATGTTTTTTCTATGCTCACCCATTTTTTATATTTTTCTTATCTATCCTCTTAGTGGGATTTTAGCTCACCTCTTTTGATGTATATCCTCATGTGACTACATGTACTAAAGAGAGGTCAAGTGCCAATAAGAAACTAGAGAAGAATGAATTAAATAAATGTTTATGCTTGATATTGTAATAGCTATGTATGGTCCTAGTTTTTACAAGACACTAAAACATTTTATTCTATATATATAATACTATTATGTTTTTTATCTTTAAAATTATGTTCTAGTAATGTAAGAAAATGCTGGGTCACTATAAATGGCCCACTACTCCTAGCTACCTATCTGGGGGTTTAAGTGTCATGATCAATCACAATTGTGTCCCAAAGGACTCATATATCTTATACATAATACTGAAAAAAAGTAATGATTATGGACTATAATGATCAATGAGGGAACTCCATGTAGTCATACTACCTCATTCATGGATTGGTGTTCCAAAATCTCTACTAAACTATGGCCTTGAATAGATAGTATGTGGTAAAACATTGTGAATTTGTATATGATCACTAAATTAGTGTCATGTACTATAATTAATAATGGAATCCCCCGTCATTATAATTAAAAGGATACCATCTCATTTCCACTTTCATACAGGTACCTTGACATTCACCTAATGATAGGTAAGGCCTTGAGAAGTAAACTCAAAAATACACTATAACATCCTTGGCTACCCAACCCAATATGTAAGGATATTTGTACATCCTCAACTATCCTATATGTATTACTAAATTAAATCATGAAACCTCCATATAACATCCTCTCAGAGCTTGAATGGTGTTACCACCCATGATTTAGATAGGATGATGTGATCCCCACCTTCATAATATCCATCTAGAAAAATTCAAGTTGATATTTGGTCATGCATTATCTCACAATAGATATCCCCAAGTTGTGACTCCCTTCCAAATTGAATAAGTGGAGGGGAGAAGACCATATATTCGATATACATTACACCTTCCTCATATTTAAGGCACAACTTACAAGATGTCAACTATTCCATCATTTCACTGAAAGAATTGAATAAAAACCCGTATTTTGAGAATCTTCCATCACTAAAACTCTAAGTGGTGGTTCTGATGGTTGAACTTCCTTAACCATTAATAGTTCCACTATCACTCCCATGCATGAGAAACCAAATCCCATTAATTGGACCTCTAGAATATTGAACCAACACTTTGATATCTCCCCATAAATATGGTACTCTCCTATCAAGTATAGTGCCATCCTTTAGTGTCACACATGATATAAATATGAAATTGGGTACACATGGATGTCACTGAATAATTACATGATGAAATGATATAATAAGTGTTACAGGATATGATCTATAAGTCCCACAGCACAACAGGGGTGTCCAACACATTGAAAGGTATCACAAAGAACTGAAAGAAACTATAGCAGCTCTAGGAGTCCACCCATGGTATATACACCCTTAAAAACTAGAGCTAGTGATAACCCATCCTATGTTTAAAATCTAAGAACCACTCTACCCCTAACAGTAGGTCAGAGTAGTCATAAATTCTTGTGGGTGGATACTCTATTCTTAGAGTCAAATGGTTTTGGAGACCTTAAACCATTCGTGTAATCATGATCACATCCTCCTCCTTTGTGAATAAAAAATGGTGCTAGGAAACAGACTAGGTTTAATAAATCCACTACTTCATAGATCCTCTAACCATACCTTGATCTCACATTGTCACATGGGGTCCCCTGATAAACTGGTCAAAATATCAATCTGTCCTTAGGTGCAGGTCTATTCATAAGTCAAAATTTCATTGGGGAGTTATGTATATATATCATCATGGAATATGAATTATTAATCCAAAAAACCATATAAAACAAAAATATCATAGTATTGGCTACACCAAGGGTTATACATTCCAACAGATATGAAATTGGCTATATTTTTCTCCTCATGGGACTATACTCATATATCCGGGATTCCTTTTCACTAAGAAGAAAAATCGCATCCCACTAATTTGGATACCCCATAAACCAGACTTATAATAGTTAACTGAGCATATATGGTAGAAAAAAAACCATACAAAGGAAAATATCATAGGGTATCAATACCTCTACAAAAATATTATATGTGATGATCTCTACACTATAGGGTCAAGTTACACTATCAGAAGAAGTGTGTGATCACCAAATATTCAATTTTGGACCCACCAAACACAAGGGTCCAGCTAAAGGATCCACTATCATTTATAATACTTGAATAGGGGATAAATTTCGGAAAATATGGATTTCCACTATATACTAAAACATAATATGGAGAAGATAAGACACATTTCATACCTAAAACCACACTTGAAGACTCTAATGCACAAGAACCAACCGCCTGAAGCTATCCATTCTATTTCCCTTATATCTTCCATAACCAGGGCTTGGTCTAAAACCATAACATTAAAAAAAATACCAAAAACCTATAGGTAAAAGGGAATCATATACCACACATCCACACTATCAGGTTTTGGTGGCACTAACTCCCATGGTTTTAGATATCATCATAAGAATGCATCTTGGTGCGGGATGTGCACCTCTTCCTTTCATGCCTGAAGTCACATCGAACATAAACAACATAACTCTAATCTAACACCCAATTTAACCATAGATAAGTATCTCTAACAATAAAATCATTATTTGGTGTCCTAACCAAGTGTAATACTCGCACTACTCTCTCATGTTAGTCATCTACAACTCGAGAAGGGGTTCAGGCTCATCACGAAACCTAGGAAATCTCTATCTATGAAACATGAGATTCAAAATCATCATAGTTTCATCATATAATGATACCACGAGAACCAACTGATTCTCAACATAATAAGGAGCATCCACTTAAACAAACAATGGTGGGCCAACATGCGGCTCAATGGATGGAGACATCGCTCTATATGCACCTAGAGGAACCCGCTCCTACACAAGTCCATAAAATGAAAGATCATCGCTAAATGAATAATTATATTTTTCCTAATTTAGAATCTTAGATAGTTGTCATCAAGGAGACATCATGTGATAGGTGAATCACCCCATAGTAAGAATAACATATCTGGGTAGCAAACTCAATAATTAAATGGAAAAACAACCAATTACTATATGATTCATGTAACAATGTTTTCCATAAAAATATTTTCTACATGTGCATATTCAACAAGAAAGTTATCAGATTCATAGTCAATGGAAATGCTAAACACTATAATAACCCTTGGTTCTCTATCCTAAAACTGAACTTTAGGCATGTTATCACTGTTTCCCTAATTCCCCAACCAGTCCTCACAACAAGTCAATCTCCAAAATCTTGTCCTAAGATGACCTCAACTAATGTGACTATGTCATGCCCCAAACCACTAGGGCCCTCCCTGCTAATAAAAATCTGGAAATTACATCCCATGATTTTCTCCAATAGGCCAAGGGTAGGCGATTAACATTGAGTAGGCATATCACAAACATGGGAGGCCTTATCCGAAAGCACCCGTGCACACACACACAACTCTATACACTAGTATAATGTGGGATGACAATGAAATCAAACTAAAAATTCATTCATAAAAACTATCCCACATCAATGTACAACAATTAGTAAAAAATGTAAGATGGATAAATACAATTCCTTGAGAGACTTTAAAAGAACCCAACATGGTGACAACATGGAGGAAGATACCCAAATGAAACTCCTTGATACATATGAGGTCTTTCTATCATAACTAAGCTCCAACTATGATTTTCATACTCCTATTAGAACTATGAATCCAAATTAAGACTTACCATTTTAATAATACATGACATGTGTGGTCATAGTCCATGAAGGTGTGAGTATATGTATACCTATTATGAGAATCCAAAATCACCAAACACAATGCATCAATGAGAATATCCAAATCATCACCATGAAGGATTTTCTTTCAAAATATGAGGTAGAAACCATAATAATTAAAGCCTAGTATTCTAAATAGTAGACACTAAGTATGAAGGTAAGGTCACATCCGCACTGCCATCCTAAAATTATATAAGAGGCTCAAAGGTAACATCCCACAAGAGAACACACTCATCAAGTCTCAGTATACTTATGGAATTCATCTGAGGGAACACAATCATTAGTTTTTGACACATTGATGGATCTAATAAAAGAGAACATACTCATAATTTCTTTACATAGATAAGTACCGAGGAAATTGAGAGTGTTCATCAGAGATGCTCACTCAATAAGACTACAACTCACTATAAGAGAACTAATGTTTATATAAAGATAAGGGATCAAACCCTAAGCTAATGGGACATACCTAACCCAGTATGGAACAACATGATAGATAGGGGATCATTCCCACATATATTGTTAATGTGATTCCTTAAATCATACCTTGGTAAGAAGATAATTGGAATAATGAAACAACTCTCCCTAAGCCTTACTAAGTGATTCAATGTATATTCCAATAAAGTGATATTTTCCAGTGTTATGAATAAAATTCCACACTAAAAAATCATGGAGGTTGAATGAGAAATATCAATACATAAAAATACTAGTATGAAATACATACACATAGATATGGTTTAAGGGATCTCATCTAAAATTATACCACAACTAGTTTGAGAAGAATAAGGGCTCAATATTTCCCTTTATGAAGCACACAATGTGTCCCATGGGGTACATGATGTGTCCCTCTTAGCCTTTCATGGACCATGATCTATTTTCTCATAGATAATATATTTCTATTGATACATGGAATTTCTTTCTAGGGTGTATAATATGTAGAGGTCTTTATGACACTCGACATGTGTCATCTACTCAAGCCTATGTACCATGGTCTTGTCCATCAACATTAGCCATGCCCATGTTAACATTCCATGCTTGGGACCATTACCATATAATTTAAAAAGTACATGGTGTGTTATCCAATATACATAGTGTGTGGGGCCACACAGACACCTATTCATAGACTCTCGGTACACGTCGAGTTGTTCACCAAGTGTTACATTGTATGAAAGTTCACCACAGAATGTGTTGTGTTACATGGTTTCTTGGGCATGAACTCCATGTGCATGTTGAGATGATTGACTAAGAATCACATAGATTGTGAGTAAATAACATGGAATGTGATATTTAAATCAATGTAAGACCCTAGATACTACATAAAGGGGACTAAATGACATGTGTTATTTGAACTACACCCCATGTAAGCTAGGTTTTCATCGAAAATGATGGTCTCCACCTTGTTCTTCTCACACCATTTATGTAAAGACCCGTAAAATTCAAGGGAATTTTTTTTTCTTAATTTTCTTAGGGATTTTAAAAGAATGCAGTTTCTGATAGTGCCTGATTCCGAGGCCCGGTGTTCCCAGAATTAATTTTCGAAGTTTAGCTTGGGTACGTTCAGTGAATGAATGAGAGGGTTTTTCTAACTTTTGAACCGATGCTTGGAATTGAAATCCGAGGGCACCGATGAACTCGCAGTGCCAGTAATTGCTTAAGAAGACCCTTTCAGGAGTTGCGTTTGCTCGGGTGTGGTTATTAAAAATTTTGGGGTTAAGTAAAAGAATAAAATAAAATGGTGCAACCAATTTTATTTTATTTAAGGTAGTTTAACCCAAACTAAGTTGTTGGAGTGGGACCCACTATATCCTACTCCACTAGGTAGGATATTTGTGGGGTGGTGCCCACACGAGCCCCACCTTTTCAACTTCCACAAAACCCTCACCTTTAATTAAGGAAACACACCTGCAACCCCCTTTAAATGTAAGTCAACTCTTGTGTTTAAACTAAATATTAAACGCCTCATTAATTGGGCCATTTAAACATTGAAATTAATTCAATTAATGGAATGATTCAATTTTTAATTGATAAACATTTGGCTTGTGTGTTAATAAAATAAGACAAGTCTCATTTTCTTAAGGGGTTCGTTGTGCGAGAGGGCTTGGGAGAATTACTCAAAGCCTTGAAACACTCCTTCCTCGATGAAGAACGCGAAGAACGCGAAGAACGCAGACCTACGATGAAGGTCTACAAGAACGCCGGATCCTCGGAGATCGACAACGCGACGCCGAAGAATCTTTTCTCCACGACACGACGATCCTCCTTCCACGATGCATTCTTCTACGATTTGCAATCCTGCGACGAGCCTTCGTTCAACTACGCTCGAGGTAGGGGAATTATATTTGATTTTCGCTTATCTTTTGAGAAAATGACGGCCAACGTGGATCAATCTCTGCCTGGTTGATCCGCGGATCGCACGTTCTTGCAGGTTGGTTGCGGGGTAAATAATAGGGGGTTTGGTTTAATTTATGTGGACTATATCCTCAGCCATTAATTATTTTGTTGATAGTTGTTGATCCACCTGTTATCGTAATTACAGTAGGAGGTCGGACCGCACGAACACGGCTGACCCCTTCCCCTTTTTATGATTGTTCTTGTTGCGGCACGAGCAAAGGCGGCGCGGTGCAGCAGCACCGCGCGGAAACAATAAAGAAGTGCGGTACCATCACGCCGCACCGTTGCGGCATTTCAAAGGCTCTATAGATCTTTAATTGATGGCGGATTGTCAGACGTTGTCGGAACAGGCCGAAGTGGTGTTTTGAAGGCTTAGCAGAGAGGTGCTGGTCCCGGGAGGACCGCCGACAAAGACTGCAGGCAAAACGGATCACCAGAGTGCGTCCGGTGGTCTACGGAAAATCTTGTCAGCGCCGGCAGGTGGCCGGTCCCGCGGCGGCCAGTGCCGCATTGCTGGCCGGGAGCGGCCCCCACGTGGGGGTCGTTGCTTTATTCAAGGGGGGGGGGGAACTGCACCCCCCTGTTCCGCTCAGCCGGACAGTCGAGCGGCCAGGCGGCCGCGCTAGCGCGACAGGCCAACCAGCCGGGCTGCCTAGGCCGAGCAGGGCCGCGCCTCCCAGGTCAGGCTGGACCTGGACCCGGTTCCAGTCGACCCAGTTCAGGCCGACCCAGGGGGTCTCGGGCCGGGTCGATCAGGGCCCGAACCCCCTATTCTGGGGAAGCTTTTGTTCAAACGCCCATATCTTGGGCTGTAGACCTCCGATCGATGCACCGTCAGCTGCGATGCGATCCTTGTATCAAGACGGTCGTTTCGGAATTTTACTCTGATGGTTTCAGAGAACTTGGGGTTCGGCCGGGTTGGTTCGTACACGAAACCAACCGGGCCCTCGGAGAGGAAACACTTATAACTTGAGGTCCAGACATCCAATTGATGTGCCGTCGACTTTGTTGGATTCCTCCTAGTAAGACGGACATTTTGGCTTACTCCGTTTGAGGTTTGGACACCATCAGAGTGTGGTCGGGCCGGTTCGCTCACGAAACCAACCAGGCCCCTGGAACGAAAAAGCCAATAACTCACAGACCGGGCGTCCGATTGACACACCGTCTGTCTCGTTGAATTCCTCTTGATGAGACGGAACTTTTGGAATACTTCGCCTGAGGTTTGGATGCAGTTGGATAGTGGATGGGTTGGATTTTTCCCGTAATCCAACCGGGCCCCTCGAACGGAAAAGCTGATAACTTTCAGACCGGACGTCCGTTTGACGAACCGTCAGCGACGTTGGTGATCACATTGAGAAACGGTCCCTATGAATATACCCTATGAGTGTTTGGGGTAAAGTTGAGATATGTCCGCGTTGGTTCGCACACGAAACCAATCGAGCCCTGGGGACGAAAATGTTAATAACTCACAGACCGAGCGCCAGATTGACGCGTTGTCTGTTGCGTTGAGACCCATATGACGAGGCAGTCCTTTGAGATACTTCTTCGGGGGACTTTGTGATACTTGGAGTATCGACCTGTACCTCATGGAGCGGACCCTCCCAGAGACGAGCGTACGGAGTACGGAGACCGTGTAGCCGGCTGAGACCTCACGACTGCTTGATGGACTCGACTTGGAGTGAGTTGAATAACCTAGTGGATGGAGTACAACTTTTTTTGGGTGAAGAACTATTGTGGACGGAGCACTACTGAGTATGGGTGCAGACCCGCGGTACTCGTCCGGTGAGTTCCTCTGCAGGCTATTAGGGGGGATGCACTACTGTGTTTGGGTGGCAGACC
Source organism: Viscum album (assembly GCA_963277665.1). NCBI lineage: Eukaryota > Viridiplantae > Streptophyta > Magnoliopsida > Santalales > Viscaceae > Viscum > Viscum album. The sequence continues at coordinate 282,901,281 of OY728125.1, forward strand.
CCGGCGGTAAGCACTACTGTGTTTGGGTGGCTGACCCGTGGTACTTGACAGGAGGAGTACCTCAACAATATTAGGTTAGTGAGCAGTACCTCAGAGACGTGACAAGATCACTGTACTCTCCAGAGACGGGGCTCTTCAGCAGTTACTGTTTTGATAATAAAAATCCTGGTTTGAGCTGAGTCTATGACATTTGTGTTTACCTCATTAATGAGATGGGTCACTTGATAACTTAGGTATATGTATGGGAATATATCTAAGTAGTGGTTATCCGTTGATTTCATAACCTCTGTGTTTCCTCATGATTGAGATGGGTTACTTGATAACTTAGGTATAAGTATGGGCTTATACCTATGTAAGGGTTATCTATTGAGTTTCTGATTGTGGTTATCCTTGTTGTATTTAGAGATACCTTGAAGGTCTCGGGGTCTTTACTGAGTATTGTATGCTCTCCCCTGCACGGGCTATGCCCGCACAGGTTGTGTTGGTTGCAGACGACGGGAAGTGCTGACGAAGGCCGAGTGTTCGAGGACTGGACGGTACCCAGTGTTGGACATCACTTGGAAGAGGTTGACGGGTGAGAGCCGTGTTCAAGGATTGGATGGTACCCGGTGGTGGACTTCTCGACGAGACGATACTCGGAGGAGGTTGACGGGTGAGAGCGTCGTGGAGGCTATCTATACCTACCCTTCAGGTAGGATCCGTGGTGGATGATCCAGGAGCTACGCTATCTGTACCTACCCTTCACGTAGGATTCGTGGTGGATGACCCAAGAGATGCTTCTATTCTTCCAGTTGTTTGTCTTTTCTATTGTACTTTCATTCAGTTGTAGTTGTACTTCCAGTTGGGTTTGTATTCTGGCCCACATACTTTTCATCACTTTCTTTTGTACTTAGTGTTTTACTTCCTCTTCTACTCTGTGGTGTTTTGTTTAATTTTATAAAGGCTATGCCTTCCCAGTTATCGGGATTTATGCCTTTGGTGTTAGTCGCCAGCCCCTGGCCTATGGAAGGCGGGCCTGGGGTAGTCACGACACGGGCCCCGAGGATGATTCGTGACAAATTGGTATCAGACGAGTCGTGACTAATTGGTATCACCGAGTCTGGTTTTTAGTTCAGGGAGTCCAGTGTTGGTGCGGGCGGCTGACGTATCCATACACCCCGACCCTGAGTACTGATTTCTAACTTTGTGTACGAAAACACTGATTGCATGTGTGTTTCCTGATGTTTTTAAATGTCAGCTCAAACGAGGTCAACTCACCAGGTATAAATCATTTGACAGTGTCACATTGTTTCTTCAAGATTCCTTTTCATAGACGACTAGCTGGAGCCCAGAGGGATGTACGTACTGACAGCCTTCCGAGCGACGAGGCTTTGGTACATGACCCTCTTACAGTAGAAGTACCAGTGGAGGCACCAGCAGTACTACCATACGTTGGGACACCGATTACACCAGCCCCAATAGCAAGTGATGCATGCCACTTGAGCGTGCTGCATGAGTTATAGTGCCAGGGGCTACCCAGGTTCCGGGGAGAGACAGACCCACATGCGGTTGAGGATTGGCTGGAGGCTGTGGTGAGAGTCTTCAGGCTAGTTGGGACGCCAGCAGACTTCATGGTGATCTTTACTACCAGTCTCCTTCAGGTAGCATCTGAGAGATGGTGGAGCCACTTTTTCCAGTTTTGCGATGGCATGACCTTCACCTAGGAAGACTTTGAGACCTTCTTCAGGGTGGAGTTTGTACCAGTAGCTCTACACCCCGAGCGTGTTCAGGAGCTTCTGCCTTTGCCGCAGGATTTTCCATCAGTAGATGAGTCATCTGTATGCAGTAGACAGATGATACAGAGGTCCAAGAGGACCAGAGCTAGCCGTACGAGGAACAAGAAGTGTTATGGATGTGGCAAGAAGGGTCACCTGGAACGAGACTGTCCGACTCCCCGCACAGTTGATCCGCAGGCATTGGATGAGCCACCAAGGTAGAAGCAGCGGCAGGTGCTTGACCAACATCCAAGCGGTGTACAAGGCAGTTGGGCTCTGAGAGTAGGTGGATAGGAGTGGAACCAGTGGATTACTTTTGTTCTTGGTACTTCTAGTTCCATGTTTCTTTTGTTTTTGTGTCTTTGTACTATGAGTTGCAGTAATAAAAAGACACTTATCTTTGTGGTGTTTGATTTCCTGTCTTTTTGTTCATTTGATACTAAGAGGTTCCGGTTAAAAACTGTTTACATGACCCTCACTTTTGAGATTTCTACTGGAGGAGACCCAGTGACCTCACACTGATGCCGATAGTGTGACTCGACCCTTGGAGGTGAGAGTGACAGTTGGATCTCTTGGTAGTTATGTCGAGGACTAATGGCATTATCCATGGCATGAATACGTTTTTCATGTCAGGATTGACTGTATTAGTAAATGGGTGTGGTTCATCCGGAGGATGAGACCGAGTTTCTCTTTTCGGCAAGGGAGAAATCTTAGCATCTCTTGTAGATCGTAGGCAAATAAGGTGAAGATCATCCAAGAGCGGATGAAGACTGCATAGTGCTGTAAGAAACAGGAAACTGGCGCTACTCTTAGAGACTTGGGCATGCTAAATGTTTCAAGAAGAGGAAGCTTTATAGAGAGATGAGTCTGCAAAGTAGAATACGTGGAGGCAGAGCTAGGAGAGCAGCATGAGGTGGTGTACATTTTAATATGCTACAACCACCCGCCTTAGTTTTCCCCGCCAGGCTCATAGAGCTGGAGGGCAGGGGAAGAGTGTGGCTGCATGCGGTCATGTAGTGTGACCCAACAGCTCTAAAAATGATTCATGGGACTCTTTGTGTCCACTACTAGCTGTCGTAGTAATAGATTTCGATATGAATAATTCCTTCCTTTCAAAAATCTTGTTCCAGACCTAGAGTTTCCGGTAAGTCATAGAATTGACCCTCACGTCTGGAAATACTTTGGGCGAAGACTTGATAATCACACTTACGCCGACAGTGTGGTCAGACCCTCGAGGCGAGAGTTTCGGTTGGAATCTCTTAGTGGTAGCGCCAACTCCTTATGACGTTGGTTTGAGTATGGACTAGGCAATCACATTTCATATGCAAATTGACGGTATTAGGAAAAAGGTTTGTGGTCTAACTACAACATCGGGATGGGTTTTCCTTGGTCGGTGAAAAGGAAACCCAAGGCAGCATGTGATGAACTCATGCATAGGAGGGTGTGGCCGAACACTCTTGAGTTGGCCAACCTTACCCTCGCGGCAGCAGGAGTTTTGAGTTTTAGTTCCAAACAGGAATTGAAGACCTCTAGAGTTCGAGGATGACGATCACGTCCTTATATGGGTCTCACCTCGACGAGGTTTATGGAGATGTGGCTGAGGTGACAAGTTATCTCCGAGGTTCAACGGACCTTTATAGGTCCTCAGTAGGGTAGGCAAGGTGGTTTACCGCTTGACCCATCCACCTCAGTTGCACCAGGTGCACGATGAATTCCATGTATCTCAACTGAGGAGATACGATCACGAACCTTCGCATATCATCGACCATGAGGAGATGGACATTGGCGATGGGGTGACTTTTGTGGGGTTATAGTAGGAGTTGAGGATTGACAGGAGCGGTCCTACGAGGATGGTTGATTCCTCTTGTGCGCTTTCATTGGCAACACGGGAACCTCCAGGTGAGTACATGGGAGCAGAAGGCTTAGATGAGTGCTCAGTACTGCTTTTGTATCCCTAGTTTGTGTTAAAGCTCTACGAGGACATAAAGCCCTGATGTGGGAGTAATGTAAAGACCCGTAAAATTCAAGGGAATTTTTTTTCTTAATTTTCTTTAGGATTTTACAAGAACACAGTTTCTGACAGCGCCTTATTCTGAGGCCCGATGTGCCCGGAATCAATTTCCGAAGTTTAGCTCTGGTACGTTCAGTGAACGAACGAGCGGGTTTTTCTAACTTTTGAACTGGTGTTCGGAATTGAAATCTGAGGGAACTGATGAACTCACAGTGCAGATAATTGCTTATAAAGACCCTTTCTGGAGATGTGTTTGCTCGGGTGTGGTTATTAAAATTTTTGGGGTTAAGTAAAAGAATAAAATAAAATGGTGCAACCAATTTTATTTTATTTAAGGTAGTTTAACCTAATCTAAGTGGTTGGAGTGGAAACCACTATATCCTACTCCACTAGGTAGGATATTTGTGGGGTGGGGCCCACACGAGCCCCACCTTTTCAACTTCCATGAAACCCTCACCTTTAATTAAGGTAACGCACCCGCACCCCCCTTTAAATGTAAGTCAACTCATGCGTTTAAACTGAATACTAAACGCCTCATTTATTGGGCGGTTTAAACGTTGCAATTAATTCAATTAATTGATTGATTCAATTTTGAATTGATAAAAGTTTGTCTTGTGTGTTAATAAAATAAGACAAGTCTTATTTTCTTAAGGGGTTCATTGTGCGAGAGGGCTTGGGAGAATTACTCAAAGCCTTGGAACACTCCTTCCTCGACGAAGAATGCGAAGAACATGAAAAACATGAAGAACTCCGACCTCCGATGAAGGTCGACAAGAACGCCGGATCCTCGGAGATCGACGATGCGACACCGACGAATCTTTTATCCACGACGCGACGAGCCTCCTTCCGTGATGCCTTCTTCTGCGATGTGAAATCCCGCGATGAGCCTTCGTTCAACTACGCTCGAGGTAGGGGAATTATATTTGATTTTCTATTATCTTTTGAGAAAAAGATGATGAGCGCGGATCAATCTCTGCTCGGTTGATGCGCGGATCGCACGTTCTTGCGGGTTATTTGCAGGGTAAATAATAGGGGGTATGGTTTAATTTATGTGGATTACATCCTCAGCCTTTAATTATTTCATTGATAGTTTTTGAGCCTCCTGTTATCGTAATGACAGGAGGTCAGACCGCACGAACACGGCCGACCCTCCTTCCCCTTTTTATGATTTTTCTTATTGCGGAACGAGAAAAGGTGGCGCAGTGCAGTGGCACCGCGCAGAAACAATGAAGAAGCGTGGTGCCATTGCGCTACGCTGTTGCGGCATTTCAAAGGCTCCGCAGATCGTTAATTGACTAAGGATCGTTGGAAGTTGTCGGAATGGGCCGTAGTGGTGTTTTGAAGGCTTAGCAGAGAAGTGCGGGTCCCGGGAGGACCGCCGGCAAAGACCGCAGGCAAAACGGACCACCCGAGCGCGTCCGGTGGTCCGTGGAAAATCTTGCCGGTGCGCCTCGCCGGCACGGTGGCGGCCGACCGGTCCCACGGCCGCGCGAGACCAAGGGGGATGCGGTGGCCAGTGCCACGTCTCTGGCATGGAGTGGCCCCACGCGAGGGCCGTGGCTTCATTCAAGGGGGGTGGCGCAACTGCACCCCCTGTTCCGCTCAGCCGGACATCCAAACGGCCACGCGGCTGCGCCATCGCGTCAGGACAACCGGCAGGGCCGCGCCCAGGCCGGGCCAGGCCGCGCCCCCCGGGTCAAGCCATGCCCTATTGGGCCGGACCCAGACTCGGTTTGGGTCGACCCGGTTCGGGTCGACCCAGGGGGTCTCAGGCTGGGTCGGTCTGGGCCCGAACCCATATTCTCGGGCAGCTTTTGTTCAAACGCCCATATCTTGTCCTACAGACCTCCAATTGATGCACTGTCAGCTGAGATGCGATCCTTGGATTAGGACGGTTGATTCGGTATTTTACACTCAAAGTTTCGAAGAACTTTGGGTTCGGCTGGGTTGGTTAGAACACGAAACCAACTGGGCCCTCAGAGCGGAGACGCTTATAACTTGAGCTCCGGACGTCCGATTGACGTGCCATTTACTTTGTTGGATTCCTCTTAGTGAGACGAACATTTTGTCTTACTCCGCTCAAGGTTTGGACGTCGTCGGAGTGTGGTCGGGTTGGTTCGCTCACGAAACCAACCGGGCCCCTAGAACGAAAAAACCAATAACTCACAGACCGGGCATCCGATTGACGCGCTGTCTGACTCGTTGAATTCCACGTGATGAGATGGAACTTTTGGCATACTTCGCCTGAGGTTTGGATGTAGTTGGATAGTGGCTGGGTTGGATTGTACCTGAAATCCAACCAGGCCACTCCAACGGAAAAGCTGATAACTTTCAGACCAGACGTCTGTTTGACGAACCATCAGCGGTGTTGGTGATCACATTTATTAAAGGTCCCTAAGAGTATACCCTATGAGAGTACATGGTAAATTTGAGATACGGATGGGTTGGTTCGCACACGAAACCAACCAGGCCCTGGGGACAAAAAGGCTAATAACTAACAGATCGGTCGCCCGATTGACGCGCCGTCTGTTGCGTTGAGACCCCTATGACGAGGCGGTCCTTTGAGACACTTCTTCGTGGGACTTTGTGATACATGGAGTATCAACCTATAGCTCATGGAGCGGACTCTCCCATATATAAGCGTACGGAGTACAGAGACCATGTAGCCGGCTGAGACCTGACGACTGCTTGACCGACTCGACTTGGAGTGAGTCGACTAGACCAGTGGATGGAGCACTACTTTGTTTGGGTACAGACCCATGGCAGACGGAGCACTAATGAGTTTGGATGAAGACCCATGGTACTCGTCCGAAGAGTTCCTCTGCAGGCTATTAGGGGGGATGCACTAATGTGTTTGGGTGGCAGACCCCGGTGGGAAGCACTACTGTGTTTGGGTGGCTGACCCGTGATACTCGAAAGGAGGAGTACCTCAGCAGTCTTAGGTTAGTGAGCAATACCTCAGAGACGTGACAAGATCACTGTACTCTCTAGAGACGGGGCTCTTCATCAGTTACGGTTTCGATAATGAAAATCCTGGTTTGAGCTGAGTCTATAACCTTTGTGTTTACCTCATGAATGAGATGGGTCACTTGATAACTAAGGTATATGTATGGGCATATATCTAAGTAGTGGTTATCCATTGATTTAATAACCTCTGTGTTTCCTCATGATTGAGACGGTTTACTTGATAACTCAGGTATAAGTATGGGCTTATACCTACGTAAGGGTTATCTGTTGTGTTTCAGCTTGTGGTTATCCTTGTTGGATTTAGAGAGACCTTGAGGGTCTCGGGGTCCCTACTGAGTATTGTATACTCACCCATGCACGGGCTATGCCCGCACCTCGTTGTGTTGGTTGCAAACGACGGGCATCGCTGACGAAGGCTGAGTGTTCGAGGACTGGATGGTACCTGGTGGTGGACATCACTCGGAGGAGGTTGATGGGTGAGAGCAGTGTTCGAGGATTGGACGGTACCCGGTGGTGGACTTCTCGATGAGACGATACTCGGAGGAGGTTGATGGGTGAGAGCATCGTGGAGGCTATCAACACCTTCCCTTCAGGTAGGATCCGTGGTAGAAAATTCTGGAGCTGCGCTATCTGTACCTGCCCTTCAGGTAGGATCCGTGTTGGACGACCCAGGAGCAGCTTCTATTCATCCAGTTGTTTGCCTTTTCTATTGTACTTTCGTTCAGTTGTAGTTGTACTTCCAGTTGGGTTTGTATTCTGGCCCACATAATTTTCATCACTTTCTTTTGTACTTATTTTTTTACTTCTGCTTATACTCTGTAGTGTTTTGTTTACTTTTATAAAGGCAATGCCTTCCCAGTTATCGGTATTTATGCCTTTGGTGCAAGTCGCCAGCCCCTGGTCTATGGAAGGTGGGCTTGGGGTAGTCACAGCACGGGCCCCGAGGATGGGTCGTGACAACTTAATCTTTCATTATAGCTTCAAATGAAACCAATGAAATTAGTATATAGGCTTCATTGAGCCTATCCATCATTGGTGGTAAGATATCAGCCACCCCTTTTGCTCAAGAATCATCCATCATTACAATGTATCACTGAAACACCAAAACCCATTAATACAATGACCTATGAAAGATATCTATTACTATATCATCATCATTACACATTCATGATGACATAAATCTTAAAACTGAACCTATGGTAATGATCTGTTGTTACAAAAAATTATTATGAAACAATCATCTACCTGGTATTTGTCAAACCACCAGAAAAAACTGATGATAAACATGGAAAGAATGAAGGGAGAAATGCACAAAAAAACATGAGGAATGAACCTAAACTATTTTTTAGGTTAGAATCAATCCATTTTTGTGGGGGAAATTAATGAGATAATAATCAAGAATAAACAAATAATAAAAATTCCTAATTATAGGGATATGAAATCAATGAATTCAAATGAATGATCAAAATAAATCAAATTTAAGATGGATTGATCCATTTTCAACATGAGATAATTAATGACTAAGGAAACAATATAAAAAAAATTCCAACATTGATTTTGGATCGATCGATGATGAATAATGTTTCTACACCATTTTCATTGGTGATATCCATGAACTCTTTTGGATTTGAATATCCTAGTGATATGATCATTGGACCATGATCCATCAATTCCATAAAGATATTCACCATGGAAATATTCTAGGGTTATACAAAAAAACCTTATTTTCAATATAACTTGGATTTTTAAGAGAGTATTAGGATACAAAAATTAAATAATAAACACACAAATAAATTTATTTATTTTTTAATTTCTGCAAATGGATCCACTTTAACAAATATCCTGACACCGACAAAGATTATGTCACACAGAGGGTGAAACCCACATTCTATATTTAATGTCAGTCCCAAATTTCATATTTGAGACTCTATTTTGGAGTCATTCCATTATTTTAGAAAACTATACATGTGGGATATAATATTTTTAATTTTTTTATATATCTACACAAATGTTACTTGATCCTCCAAATTCCACATTAATTCTGTAACAAACACCAGAATTATTACTTAAAATATTCCAAAATATTTCAAGGATGAAATAGAGTCATTAATAAACTGATTTCATTTCATATACGTTATACACTAAATCAAGTTTCCTCAATTGGTTAATCATATGCATAGCGGTATAAAAAATGGACATGAATACTCAATTGGTAAAAGGTCCTCAACTTTTCTATGATACTGTCTCTACCACCCTATTTTGACTCTCAAGGTTATCTAAATTTTATAGACCCCTTAACCTTTCCAACATTAAGGATCATGAGTTTTTCATGTACTCCAAGGTGTTCATGAAGGATTTGAGTATGAAATATAGCAGTATGGTACCATCAAGCCCTTAATATATTCACAGTGTATACATATAAGAGTATATATGTTTTAGTATGAAACCTTTAATTCCCAATATATGAAAAACATGACCAATACATCCTAATTCAACCAATACTGGCTAACTATACCTATATTATCATTTCCAAGTATAATCCACACCTTGGATGACTTAAAAACATGTTTTACCCCTTTATCTTGATAAATAATTTATAAAATAGGGTGAAATGACATACAACTGGCCGCTTTCCTAAGTAAAAATATATAAAATGGGGGTACCAAGACTCATGTTGATCCCCAAAACTAATTATCAAACCATACTATGGGGAACCAAAATATATGTTTGATCCCTCTGTCTTGAAAAAAAATACATCATAGAGGCACCACAACTTATGTTTATTAAAATAACTTATGTAACATATACAAAACATGGGACTACCATATAAAACTACACTTATAACCTAAAATAAATGAACATCATTGGGGTATTATGTCTCATATCAGCTCGCTATCCTAAATATCAATGTAATGAATATCACATTTCATGTTATGATAAAGTAAATAAACTCCATAGAATCATAAAAACCCAAACCATAACCCTTGGAGATACCACAAAACATATCATATGTCATGAATCTCAGAAAACCCTTCTTGGAGCCTACTTATCCCTGATACACATATGTTTCTTCTAAAATGAGGTATCTAACTCTAAAGTCTCCATATCTAAACTGATCATATGTGAAGGGATTAAATCATATATACTCAATTGAGATATATCAAATAATTTTTAGATACCACTATTTATCAATGGAATCACCAATTGATATTCCACTATAATTTACCTCTCTACAATCTCAGATAGTCCCATGAATCATGGTGTTAGATTTATTTTTTGCCTGAAACAATGATGTACCAGTCGAGGAAAACCTATAAAAAAAGAAAAAATTATTTTCAAACTTCCATAAATGGTGTATATTGTATGAATAGTACCACTATCAAATCAATTTTATACAAAACCATTACATAATTAATTACACCCAATCTATAGTTACTTATATGAAACTCATCTTAATAACTACTAAATATAATTCCTCCATCTTGAAAAATGGGGAATGGTACTGACTATCAAATAAATCCTTAAATGATATCAATTATATCAATTCCTGATAATTTTAGTTGTGGGAATACTATGCTAAATCCATATAGTCCTTCGACGCCCCATCAAATCTAAGAAATATTCCATTGATATATCCTCCAAGATCTAAATACTTAAGTTCGACTATACATCCTAATAATGGTGAAATGTTATTCTAATTTTAAATATATTTGTAACTAATATCTCAAACCTCTATATTAATTGATATATAAAACTCCCATCTATATTTGATATCATGCACATTGACACATTATCTAGTCTTACCACTTTTATCCTGTTTCGACTTCCCAGCTTATTATTGTGGATAAAAGAAGTGTGTGGTTGTTTTTTTCATTAAATGTCAAGTCAATGATCATGTAAATAATGAGTAATTGGGTGGAGAAGTGAGTATTCACCCATGAAATAGGTTGTATTTTCTGATACTGTGTTTCCATGGAAAAGAAGAAGAGAAAAGGTTCATGGAATAGCTGTCTGGAAAGACTCTATAGGCCAATGCATCTATAAATTATATACACTGATATTCATGGATGAACATGTCAAGTGATTATGGAGATGTTCCAGTACTATCTGCAATAAGTTAGAGAAAATGAGTTTGTTGTCTATAGAATATGTATTGTACTTATTTTATAAGTTGTATTAACAGGTCTTTAACAGTCCCAACATTTATGGAGGAGTTTTCTTAAGATATAGGATCAATATAAGGTGTAACTTACATTCTGTTTCTGTAAATAAGAGTGAAACACGCTTTAGATGAAATATGATTCGATTAGATATGGATTTTAATTGATTTGAGAAAATATAATCACATGATGGTAGAAGAGTTTATTGAAATTCACTATTTTATGTATTTTAAATGATGAAACACTGTAGAAATGTGATTTATGTTGTTTGGAATTATTTTAAAAAATTTTACAATCATTTGAATATATTTTGAGAAAATGTTAAGTGGTTTGTAAAGTCAAGAAAATAGTTGATGTCGACATAATCTCATCTGTAAAAAACTAAATTTCTTATACCAAAGTTCATTCCCCCTCCCCACAATGTGCACCCCTTTTGGGATATCAATGTGAGAAGAGAGATAATGACCCATGAGTACTACCTCCAATAGCCACTAGGTTGGCAACTAGCACTGAGGGTATAATAAACACTCAAATGTGATGAACTACCCTTTAAGAGAACACATTCGACTGAGAAATATATAATAGACACCAACCAAATACTGCTCAGACTACAATATAAAACAAATAGAAAGTAAATATATGTAATGTCATTCAAGGACTAGTACAATTAGAAGGATAACTACAAGTACAAAAATAAAGTAAAATAGTAGCGACCCTAAAGCACAATAATCACTTCTAAATACCAAAAGATAGTAGTAACCGACATGATCTCCATCCAGCTCAATGTGACCTAAAAATAGTCTATATAACATAGGGTGAGTATAATAGTATACTGAGTAAGATACTCCCTAGAATATCTCATGAAAAAGTAAATAAATCATGCTAAATCATAGTGAATAACAAGTGAAAATAACTCATCATCTAAATAGGTATACTAAATTCCTAACCTCACCTTGGTTACTCTCACCAAGTACAGCATACCTGAGTACATAATATAATAAATAATATCAAGAGTACCTCTAAACCACTTCCCCACTAGTTTTCCACTTTTACCCAATATCACACGTCCTAAGCATATCTATCCAAAAAGGCTTTGCCACAGACACATGGGTGAAGCATCACAACATGGACCTCGTGCAACACAAAATATTTCCTGCATACACCTGGAAAAATCACCACACTTTCCACACAACCAGAAGTAACCATGTATTTTTCATGATCCACCACATTTCACATAATGTGTATCATACATAAGGTATTATACCTCAAGCCGTTACATCCCATACACCAAGTAAGGATCCTCATTCCATCACAACCAATACATGTTATAGCTATGGCAGACTATATGAAACTATATCTGTAATATATGTGTGTGAAATAGACACAAGCCATTACATCCTTCTACACACAAATATGGGGAAAAATAATTTTCAGGCATACCCGCACAATAATGTACCAAGAGAAGAGATTTGGGCCAATGGGGGAAGTCAACCATCCATCCTACAACCTGAATATTGCGGAAAGCACCTCATAGGGATCAGAATTCCAAAGTTATTAGTCTCCCTAAAAAACTTGGTGGGGTATCATATAGAACAAAAAAGGTACATGATATAATATATTTCACAACCACACTATGGGTATAACCTCGTCTTAGACCCAACTGCAGATAACATCTCTTGAACTCCTAGATTCCATTGTTAAAACTAGATATCTAATAAGCACACAACCATTTAAAGTGATTTATTAGATAATGTTATCCCTTTTAATCAATTTAAATTTAACTTTATTAATTCTTTAACCATTAATTAACCATTATCATTTCCACATTAAATTTTATTAGCATCAAAAAAAATTTCCATGCCCTATTGTCATAATTAATCATAGTCCACATATTTTCAAAGTCACAACCTAAACATTGCATCCCACTAAGCTCTTACCCCATGGGTTGAACATCATTTATTAGTTTATTTTAACAACATTATCACTTTCCATATTTCCATATTTTCTAGGATTTCTAGAAAAAATACTATTATTCCAAATGCAAGGGGGTAAACACGGTGAGTAAATGAACTACCCATAAAGTCTTTTCCACTTATAACAAGAGTGTTGACCCATCCATCCTCGAGAATCGAAACCCAAAAATCATGTTTCATACCCAATAATTCTTTAACTATATTGGAAGAAGGGTAAGAAAGACAATCTGCCTCAAGAAATGTGGAAGTTAAAATAGAAAAACAACCAATAGGTTAAAAAAACTACTTTCATATCAATGCGTAAGCCCAACTTCATCCAGTTTCATCATCTCTAGTGTTCTTCCCGACACCCACTCATAAACCAATGCGTCTTTCCACTCTAGGAATCATCTAATACCAAATATTCTGGGACTCCCTTCCCCCACATACCACAATATCCATCTAGGATCATCCATACTAGGATCACATCACATCCAGACCTCCCTACCCCCACAACCAAAAGTCTCGTATCCAAATCACATCACATAAAGCATGAAAAAACATAGAAATAGGTTCTTAGCTTAAAAACAAGGCATCCAGACTTCACACACAACATGCTCTCAATGTTCTAAATCATAAGACACTTGTCCTTTAGAAGAAAGTGGGAAACTCAAGCCCTACAATGCATTATCTTTATCACACAACTAGTTCTTATTCCATTTTGAATTAATTAATTCATTATTAATAGGTTCCAAATATGGGAAACCTAAACAACTATATATCACCAAATTTATTCAAAAATTAATTTATCATCCCTTTAATCATTTATCAACATGAATCAATGTGCTTCAGGTTCATTATCAAATTCTATTAAACTTTCTCACTATCATCAATTGGATTATCATTAACTTACAACAACAAAAACCAGAGTCATTGCACATGCCTCTTTATATTTTATCTAATTAATTAAAAAAATTAAAAATTTCTTAATTTTCTTTACCAATTTCCCTCAAGAACGACATGGTAAAAAATAAAATCATAGATATCAAACTATCTATAAAATCAATAGGGAAACCATTATCACAGTATAAAAAAAACTTCACTATGTGATCGAAAACAATTTCTTTAATCCAATTCATATTATTATTAGGTCAATTACATTTTAATAAAAGGGGATAAACCATGATAACTTGATGATTGTACATAAATAAAATAGATATGAAACGAATCCCCTACCTCAAATGGTTTTTAAAATTCTTCAAATGAGAGTAAATCAAAGCAATGGTTCATGATCAACTCTCCCACATAAACTGCATCCACCTAAGGATTCTATGACACAAACATTCCAAACAATGACCAATAAAACTCCTTCATAAACATGAAGATCAAATTCTATCACATGGTAAAGAAAAACAAGAAGAAATAGATTGAATTAACCTTAAGAAAGGAGGTAGATCATACCATATATCAAAGAAAGATCACCACAGATTGAAGAAGGGAGTGAGGGATTGTTCCATGATAAATTAATTCCCAAAACAATGAAGATTGGTTCATCATGTCACTTGGGGTTGAGTGAGAGTAGCTGAAACTATAGGTTTCACAAAATTCAGTGGCTGGAAATGTTTTAAAAAACATAAAATGTTAGGGAATTATATGACGCGTAATGCATTTTCACATTGTGTAATGCCTCAAGGTTGTGTTTCATTGAAAAACAAGTCATTTCAGCATTTTATTTATTTTTCAAACCCCAAAATACTTCAACCTATGTACCCCTATTTCATGCCATGAAACAAATCATGAAGCAGAAAATCACATTGTGTAATGCAGCTACACGACGTGTAATCACCCCCCTTTTAGTTTTACTTAACTAAACTTCTCGAAACATCTTATGAGCCACCTCTGAGCACATCAGTCTTTGAAAACAAGAAAATGGTCTATCCATGTATATTCAATCCATTATATCAGATACCTATCAAAAAATTATCATTCTATAGAATCGAAAACCAACCCAGATAGGAAATAGAAAAGAAAGGGGTCATACGAATAGCCACCCCATGAGATATATCTCAAATATCTCGCCACCAAAGTAGCCAAACCAATTCATAAAAGTATCAATGAAAAACCATACAAGAACAAAAAAAACTCATAAACACACTCCTAGGGGATATACCTCTCAAAAGATAGAAGGTCACAACAAGAAACAAGAGAAATCCATCCAATAAAAGAAAAGGTCAATAAACACAAAACAAAAAACCTTACAAGAGAAGGGATAAGAATCAAATAGCTCTGGGTATTGAGCATGTATCTATGACTCACATTCCCAAGTACTCTCCTCCAAACCACTATGACGCCACAAGACATGAACCAATACGATATCATGCCTATGAGGCACTTTCTCCTAGTAGTCCTGGATCTCTACTGGACACTCCTCAAAGGTTGCATCATCATCAACATCGATCTCGACCAACTTGATAATGTGAGAGTCATCATGAAGATAACGAAGAAACAATGACAGGTGAAAAACATCAAGTGTCCTACTCGTATGTGGGGGAAGTTCTACATAATACGCCACAACTCCAAAATGAGTTATCACCTTGAGAGATCCAAAAAACATAGAAGAAAGCTTACTCCCATGACCAATCCTTCGCTACCCACAATGGAGAGTCACCTTCAGAAACACATGATCCCCAATGATAAACTCCAAAGCTCTCCTCCTATGATAGATATATTATTTATAACAATCCTTTACTTCCTCCATGCTCACATGAATCACATGAACCATCTCTTTCATGTTTTGTACAAGTTATGGCCTAATAATTATTGACTCTCTGACCCCAGTCCAATACAATAGAGAATGGAAAGGTCAACCATACAAGGCTTCAAATGAATAAATACCAATTTGGTGTGAAAAATATTGTTTTAATAGAACTCTACCAAGGGTAAATGCCTCATCCACGAACCTCTAAAATCCAAGACACAAGAGCACAACATGTCTTCAAGATCTTGGATGGTATGCTCTATCTGATTGTCTATCTATGGATGAAAAGCAGTGTTAAGGCATTACTGAGAACCAAAAGTATGATGGATAACTCTAAACACCTTGGAAGAAAAATGAGGATCTCGATCAAATATGATCATCCTCGAGACTCTATGGAGTCTCACCATGTCCTCCAAATATTTCCTTAACAAAAATTCCAATGATATTGACACCTTGATCACAATAAAGTGTGCTGATTTCATAAAACAAGCCACAACTACCCATATAGATTCATAACATCCTCGAGCTCGAGTTAAATTGGTAAAAAATTGAGATGTCCTCCCACTTCCACTGAGGAATATATAACAGTTGGAGAAAACCACCAGAAACACGATGCTGAGCATTCACCTTCTGGTATACCAAGCATCAAGACACAAACTCAATAACTACATACTTCAAGACAAGAAAAAAACTAACCCCTTAAATTATGGTACATCTTTTTCATGCCAAGATGCACCTCTAAGAGAGAAATATCGAACACTTTGAGAACCATCTCATGCCTCTCCAATGGAATGAAAACCCTTCCCTGAAACAACATCTAATGTCATTCATCCTCAGACCAACCATCAGGGGCCTCACCATAAATAACTCGGTCTCTCTATAACTCTACCTAAAGATCCCCCAACTGGGATTCCACAACCTGCTACATGAAAAATGACTTTACCGTCATCTAGAAAATACAACCTATTCTCCAAAATTCTCCCATGTTGAGATGTAATACTGAATATTCTTCCATTACTCTCCCAGAATCACCTGATTCACACACTACATCACTATGACTTCCCTCTCAGTGAATCAGCTAAAACATTCCCCTTAAAAGGTGTATACAAGATTAAAAATTCACAATCCCTTAAGAACTTCATCCACCGAATCTATCACATGTTCAAGTAACACTATTAGAAAAGATACCTCAAGCTCTTATCATCGGTGAAGTCAGAAAATACTTACCAATGAGGTGACCTCTCCAAAAATTCAGAGAAAAAACCACTACCACTAACTCTAGATCATGGATGGAATAGTTATGTACATAGGAGCATAACTATTGAAACCCATAATAAATGATCGATCTTTAATGTATCAAAACACATCCTAACCCTAGAAATAAAACATCATAGAAACCTCAAACTAAAATACTTCTACCAATATATAATGAACCAGAGCCTTAGCCAAATTATTTTTCAGATAATGAAATGCTTCTTGACCTTGATCAGTCCACATGAACTCTAGATCCTTTCTGGTCAACACATTCAAAGGAGTCATAACTCGAGGGAAATAGGATATGAACATCCTGTAATAGACTATAATACCAAAGAAACTTCGCACCTATGCCACGATCTTGGTGGTTTCCCAAGATAAAACAACATCTATCTTTGATGGATCCACAAATAATCCCTAATGGGATACAAATTTCCCTAATAAATAGACTTATTGAGGTAAAAAATAACACTTCAAAAAAATCCCAAACAGTTACTGTTGATAAAGAACTCCTAAAATGGCACACAAATTCACTACATTATCCTTCTCGAATGTGGAGTACACAAGGATTACTTCAATGAAAACCACCACATATTTATCAAATAACTCAAAAAACACATCATTCATCAACCCCAAAAACATAGTTAGATCATTCGTCACACTGAATGACATCCAAACGAACTCGTAATTCCCATGATGACAATGAAAATTAGTCTCTCGAATATCCTCATCATTAAAATGCATATGATGATATATTGATGAAAAATTGATCTTCGGGAACCAACATTGTAACGCCCCGACCCTAGTTACCCAGAGTCGGTGCATTATTACATAACATTGGCATGATCACAAGAAAGATCAAATCTCGAAAGACCGATTGGTTTAGTAGCCTTGGAAACACTAGATATATTCATAAGTCTTACATTACATCATAAAATGAAAAACTACTACAACAACATATTGTCTCCATAATCCACACTCATATCCCCACATAATATCCCTCCAGGTCATTCATAATTTACTTCTTCACTTCCTGGGAAAAATAAAACATAGAAAAGGGGTGAGCTCAAATGCCCAGTAAGGATAACAATATAGCGGAAACTTTCATAAATAAGAATAAACGTTTAAGGCAATGTATAACTAAAACAAAAGCCTTTAAAACTTGAACTTTCATCATGGTATGGAATAAATAAAATAAAATAATGTCATTTACTTGTTCACATGGATATTCTACTAATCGAATAATCACATGTAAAATCAATAACCACTTTCATAATGATGGAATTCATAATACTGAACTTTAATTTCTTTGTCAAGGCCTCGTCCCAAGACCTTGGGGATAACTGTAACCGGAACCCAACTCGGAGTGCCTCTAATAATCGGACACCAACCCGGAGTGCCCCTAATAACCGGACACCAACCCGGAGTTCCTCTAATAACCAGAGACCAAACCGGAGTTCCTCTAATAACCGAAGACCAAACCGGAGGGCTTACTTTTACCGGTCCACAACCCGGAACATACTTGTCTAACACATTCATCTGAATGAAAGGTTGAAATACAACATAAACATTCGGATTACAAATAACTTATGAAATGTCAATACTCTAAACAAAAACCATGAGTGACATAAGAATAACTTATCCACAGTCAAAAATATCACAAATGCTTCAATAAAATATGGATGTTTTGTATCATAATAAATCAACTTCAAATAAGCTTAAAATCCATCAAAGGATGTTGACATAGATGAAATAAAGACTATTTTAGAAAAATATCTCTTTCTATTTTGAAATAATTTAAGAATATTATATTTATGAAATAAATTTTTTTTTTAAAAATATTCTTATTATGTTGTAAGGGAAGCTTTGATGATTTTATAACGGCGTAAAATAGCCACACCCGCCGTATAAGTTAAAAAAACATTCTTACCTTAATTTTATCGAAAAGGGTAAAAAGCACCTTGTTTGGAAAATGACAGAAAGATCCCTTTATAAACCTCTTATAAAAATTAAAACAAGGGTATAAATGACTTTAACCCATATTCTAGTAAATAGTAAAAATGTTTTGAAATTCATTTTTAAGAAACATGGATGTGGATGATAAAGAGATCCTAGTAGATTATTACGTATAAACAACCTCGGATAATGAAGAGATTGCGAAATAACCCTAACCAATTTGGTAACTTATGAACCATACAACCCATTAAATAGGTATCATACAATGAATATGTAAATACACATAAATTAGAGTGTATTACACAAAGAATATAATTATGGGCAGTACATACACCACACAAAAGGTGATGGTGGCAATATGGCATGAATCTCACGGGAATAAGGAGTGAGATGAAAACCCCTTACCTTGTACTTTTCCTTGGTTGGGGTAGGTTAACCTCCTGTATAATGGTGAAATAATTTCTATTAAATTATACAAGAATCATATACATTAATATGATATCATATATGATCTTTTAATATTGATTTGATAATAATAACTTAGTACTATCGTTGTTTCGGGTGTTAACTTACTTGTTTTCATTTATATGTTTTGTTACGTAATACATGTTTTCAATGGATAGGTTGTATATTATTCATATACAGTATGATATCAAGTCCTTAAAAATCATTTTTAAATCATCAAATGATAATTATACTTGAATGGATACGATGGAGAATGAATCTCATCGCGTTCGTGGAGACGGTAGTCCGTACGTACGCACGAGCGACAATATCATTCTTTTGATATTAAAATAATATATAAATGGATGGTATATCATATATACATAATCATTAACATGTTATATTTATTATTTACATGAGTTACACATCATTATTATACCCATCCAAATCATATTATATTGAATAACAATTACCCCACGACGTGGAGACGGTAAGCCGTACGTACGCACGTATGGTGACATGTTATTCAAAGGGTGGATAGAATACTGAATATGGTTGTACCATATTTATAATAACATCACAGTATATAAATGATACTGGAGTTATTATTTTATAATGTTAACAATAAAGGAAGAAGAAGTGGAAGAAGAAATGAACTTGGAAAAGGGTGGTGAAATCATTACCTCTTCTTCAGGTTCTTCATTTTTATTTGATCAAAAGGGCTCTTTAGGTTGGCTTTATGATCCAAATAAGGACCCTAGGTTGTAGTGAGGGAAGTTTGGAGAGTATTTGGGCAGATTTTGGCCGAACCAAAAGGCTTTGAAGGTGTGAAAAATGAGAAGGAGGAGTGCCCTTTTATAAGAGGGGTGAGGGGCACCTTTGGAAAAGCTAGAAATATTAATTTATAATAAATTCATATTCGGTTTCTAATGGTTCCAAAGTTGATTATTTAAAGGTTAAGTTGGGGATATGTCGAAAACAACTCAACCAATAGAATTTAGACAGGTTTGAGTACTTATATTAACCTTATCTTTAAGTATTAACTCTAAGTTAATTAGTTTCACTTTTACAATGTCTCTTTGTATTTTTATATAATATGGTTAATAAACTTACTACATACATCCAAGCGACCCCCAAGTGGTCCATTAATGATGCAACTATCATGATATAAGTCTCTTGTCCGAACCTTAGGTTTTTAGGAATTTAATATCAATTAATAATATAATATTTGTTTTAAGAACTCTTTTATGTCAATTTTGACACTATTCAATAGTTGATTTTTGTGAAACTCATAACAGATTTATTACTTCGAACAATGTAAATTAAATGAATCCTATTATATCATATTATCCTATAAAATTATTTTAATTCATTAAAAATTTCATATTATATTTATTTGGGTATTTATAATATCAATTATTTTGATTTTTCACTATTATAGTAATTACTGCATCATCATTGTGTCATAAATAAATTAAATTATTTAATGTCTAAAAATTATAAATAAAATATACTTATGTAGGAAATCTTTTGATCTTTCTAATTAATATTTATAATCTAAAATCCAACATATATAACCCTATGTAATAATTGGTTTTCTAAAAGATATATGCTTGTGTCATTTTTGTATTCATTTTAACTTAATTAAAATAAAGTGTCCCTATCACCTACAAGTGGAACCATGGGGTCCCCAAATCGACCCAAAGATGCCTATGGTCGAACATGTATCAACCAATAAGGCTAGGACACGTTTTAGGGTAATTTAGTATTATTATAATATTATTTGTAACCCTTATTTACCAGATTTACCCTTGACCATGGTAAATAAAATATTTACCACAGTAATTATTCAAAATGTCTAAAAATAAAAGTTACCTATTTACACAATTTGGACATCCTGATTCCAAATATAGAATCCATTTTTCTAAATTCAAAATAGAGAAGTGGAAGAAATTAATTTAAAATTAATTCCCGCTGTCAAAACAAAAAGCATGTTTTTAAGAGATAATAAGTATCAAAAGATTGACACTTGTTTATGTTCGGTTTAATTGTAAAATTATGTCCAATGACCAAAATTATATTAAATGGTAAAAATATATTCTAAATATACTTTAAAACCACTCAAATTCATAATTTATCACTATTAAATATTTTGATTAAAAAAGTTGTTTTTAATTAAAATTTCGTAATTTTCACTATTCATCAAAATATGAAAGTTATCCGAAAAGTACCAAAATTTCACCTTAGGCTAAATTTGATACTTTGAATCCAAAAATGAAGTCCATTTTGAGAGATAAAATTTCTAAAATTTTAAAAGGTAGGTATTACTATTCATAACGGCTAGTTTGATTGGTTTTGGTGTGTTAGAACTCGAAGTTGCGTACAACACACGCTACTGTATTATTCAAAGGAAAGCGTACCGTGGAAGCTTGGGATGTTTTATTTTAAATTTTTGATGTCCCCATTTAGTCAAAAAGTTTAAAATATTGTATTTAAAAAGGTTTCACTATTAAAAGTTGATAAAAGTGCAATACTGAAAATGAATCTGTTCTTGCATTATGTCTAAGAAACTCATAATATGGAATCTAAAATTATAAGGATTATATAATGTTTAAAATTTAGTTAATACTATTCATAACCTCTTTTGAATGAATCTTTTTTTGGTAAGTCATGGTGTGATTGAACTCGGTGTTGCGTGTAGTGCAAGTTATTGAATTATTTTGAAGCAATAACACACTATGAAATCTTGGGGTGTTATATTCTCCCCTCCTTCAATAAATTGCGTCCTCGCAATTTGAAATTATTCTTCGAAAATAAAAGGTTGAAAATAGAAAATATATTTGTGTGAAAACCCACATCGGAAATTTTTTTACTAAAATTTAGTCTTAATATGAGGAAAAGAGAAATGAAAGGGTCACCACCAAATTATGATCTCGATTAGGAGAACATTGGTGGCAATTAGAGACATATAATTGGAGGAAAAATGTAAATATTTATAGGTAGTGATTGAGGTCATCAATCACAAAAAGTATAAAATTGAGGTCCTTAAACTCATCAATCTATGATGATTTGAAATACCATCGGTTCAACAAAACATAGGGTATTGGGATAAAACATTTTTGACGTTTCAAAATATCTTAGTTGAAATCCCACATCGAAAAATGATTTAATGAGGCCACTATTTAAAATAAAGAGTGGAAAGTATGAAGATTACCGAAAATAACACATACTAGGGTTCCATGTAGGAAAATATGGATATGGAAGAGAAATCTAACCATCAATTATCTGATGGAGAGTGGTAGAGAACATGTCTATGAAAAGGCCAACAATCCCAAAGCCATAAATTAGTGATGATTTGAGGTACCATCTAGGACAACATTTTTGTTCTAAGTTCCTTTTATTAATGTTGAGGAATTTATTTATGAGATTGGCTAAGATCATAAGGAGATATACTTACTTTATAATTAGAGTTTTATCCATTAATAAATTTCTACCAAAAACTCATCTTTCACTCTAAAAGATAATAGAATGTAAAAAAAAATTCTATTTATACTATTCGTACAGGGTTCCAAAATAAATGAATTTATAATTCATCTACCAGATCTTTAAAAAAAACTACATTATTTAATCCAGGACATCTCGTGGGCCAGTGGTAGGTGATACACCCTTGTCGCCCTTCGGTTGCGGGTTCAAGTCTCGTAGCCTTGCCGGACGCGACGGGTTGTCGCCCGACCTCCGGGTTGTCCCTTTTACGGTAATCCAAAATAATCCAAACTAGAACTATCCAAAATACTTCTATTCAAACTCAGAGTCCAACATTTATAAGGAAGGTAAACATAATGTAGATCATTTTTACCCCATAATAGCATATGAATACCATCATCATGTATTCTTTTGATACACTGAAACATCCTGAATTACCATATTCCTTATTGATTACATTCCTTCTCCCTTATTCCATATAGAATTCTGGATATACTTCATCAATCCAAAAATGTTTTAAACCCCAACAATGATGGAATATACAAATCATTAATCAGTTCCAAAGTAGTCAAGAATATCCAATATAATTTATCCAAATCAATCATGTATTATTCCAAAATCACTACCTCGGTATCAGAACTATATTATGGTTTATCATTCTCTCAACCATATATTTTCCAAAAATTTATCCTGCTATTGAGTCACTTTTCTTTGTTCCACACAATCTCAAGTCTTTAATGAAATAGTACTGCTGTACAATCCTTATATACTCCATAATTATTATAACAAGTACATTGTTGATACAACACTCAATTGACATAATCAACATAAGAACTCTAATCATTCCTCTTCATCTGTGGTAGTATCATAACTTGATTATTATCCAATAGCATCATTTGCGGCATAGTCTGATGACTGGGACATAGGTTCGCGTAGTGTCCAAACTCCTTGCAAATGAAGCATTGTACATTTGAAACCATTTTCTTACCCTTGCCGTCACGTACTTTGTCCCCTTTTCCTCCACACTTATAACAAACTCCTATTCCTTTCAGGCAAGTTCCAGGGTGTTTCTTTCCACAGTTATCACATATGGGAAAATTCTTCTTTTCCCTCTTCCCTTTATCCATCTTTCTTTCTTCCATCCTTTTCTTCTATTGCTTCCCTTCAAAGCCATAGGACTCAGTAAACTCTTTACTTATCTTATCAACACATGATATTATTTCTTTATATGATGATAATACATGTGAGACTATTTTTCTTGTAAATTCTGGCTTAAGACCATAAAATATATGATCCTTCTTTCTCTTTGTATCATGTGCATTGATACGGTTTCCATTTCTTCCACTAGGCGCCATTTCTAAACAATTGCATAAACTAGATCAGTTTATGAATCAAAATACATAATCCCATACTTATAAAACACTTAACATAAATTGATCTATTTATGGATATAATCCATAATCATAAAAATGTTTTCTTTGAGGAAATATATACTCATAAACCCTTCATAATGATTTGTAAAGAAAATGAGAGTTATCCTAAGCATATCCCCCGGGAGTGTCGTAACCAAGAGTGCAGCAAGGCCCATTGTCGTGCACCAGTTCCCGTTCGAGTCTAGCTCAAAGCGGTGTTTTTGGGTTTTACCCCTAGGTACATCTGTGCCAGAGCCGCCTCTACCTGCTCGTATCCAGACAGGGATGTATTGCTCGGAAAACTTACAAAATCTCTACAATACTAAAATTCTAGGAAGTTCTTCTATACTAATCCTCAAAGTTCATCTTAGGTCTATGTGCTCTAATAAGAGTTTATCTAAATCTAGCTTCCAAGGTTTGTACTAGACTTCCTCTGATACCAAATGTAACGCCCCGACCCTAGTTACCCAGAGTCGGTGCCTTATTAGATAACATTTGCATGATCACAAGAAAGATCAAATCTCGAAAGACCGATTGGTTTAGTAGCCTTGGAAACACTAGATATATTCATAAGTCTTACATTACATCATAAAATGAAAAACTACTACAACAACATATTGTCTCCATAATCCACACTCATATCCCCACATAATATCCCTACAGGTCATTCATAATTTACATATTCACTTCTTGGGAAAAATAAAACATAGAAAAGGGGTGAGCTCAAATGCCCAGTAAGGATAACAATATAGTGGAATCTTTCATAAATAAGAATAAACATTTAAGGCAATGTATAACTAAAACAAAAGCCTTTAAAACTTTAACTTTCAACATGGTATGGAATAAATAAAATGAAATAATTCCATTTACTTGTTCACATGGATATTCTACTAATCGAATAATCACATGTAAAATCAATAACCACTTTCATAATGATGGAATTCATAATGCTGAACTTTAATTTCTTTGTCAAGGCATCATCCCAAGACCTTGGGGATAACTGTAACCGGAACCCAACCCGGAGTGCCTCTAATAACCGGACACCAACCCGGAGTGCCTCTAATAACCGTACACCAACCCGGAGTTCCTCTAATAACCGGAGACCAAACCGGAGTTCCTCTAATAACCGGAGACCAAACAGGAAGGCTTACTTTTACCGGTCCCCAACCCGGAACATACTTGTATAACACATTCATCTGAATGAAAGGTTGAAATATAACTTAAACATTCGGATTACAAATAACTTATGAAATGTCAATACTCTAAACAAAAACCATGAGTGACATAAGAATAAATTATCCACAGTCAAAAATATCACAAATCCTTCAATAAAATATGGATGTTTTGTATCATAATAAATCAACTTCAAATAAGCTTAAAATCCATCAAAGGATGTTGACATAGATGAAATAAAGACTATTTTAGAAAAATATCTCTTTCTATTTTGAAATAATTTAAGAGTATTATATTTATGAAATAAAACATTTTTTTTAAAATATTCTTATTATCTTGTAAGGGAAGCTTCGACGATTTTATAACGGTGGAAAATAGCCACACCCGCCGTATAAGTTAAAAAAACATTCTTACCTTAATTTTATCAAAAAGGTTAAAAAGCACCTTGTTTGGAAAACGACAGAAAGATTCCTTTATAAAACTCTTATAAAAAGTAAAACAAGGGTATAAATGACTTTAACCCATATTATAGTAAATAGTAAAAATGTTTTGAAATTCATTTTTAAGAAACATGGATGTGGATGATAAAGAGATCCCAGTAGATTATTACGTATAAACAACCTCGGATAATCAAGAGATTGTGAAATAACCCTTACCAATTTGGTAACTTATGAACCATACAACCCATGAAAGAGGTATCATACAATGAATATGTAAATACACATAAATTATAGTGTATTACACAAAGAATATAATTATGGGCAGTACATACACCACACAAAAGGTGATGGTGGCAATATGGCATGAATCTCACGGGAATAAGGAGTGAGATGAAAACCCCATAACTTGTACTTTTCCTTGGTTGGGGTAGGTTAACCTCCTGTATAATGGTGAAATAATTGTTATTAAATTATACAAGAATCATATACATTAATATGATATCATATATGATCTTTTAATATTGATTTGATAATAATATCTTAGTATTATCATTGTTTCGGGTGTTAACTTACTTCTTTTCTTTTATATGTTTTGTTACGTAATCCATGTTTGAAATGGATAGGTTGTATATTATTCATATCCAGTATGATATCAAGTCCTTAAACATCATTTTTAAATCATCAAATGATAATTATACTTGAATGGATACGATGGAGAATGAATCTCATCGCGTTCGTGGAGACGGTAGTCCGTACGTACGCACGGGCGACAATATCATTATTTTGATATTAAAATAATATATAAATGGATGGTATATCATATATACAGAAACATTAACATGTTATATTCATTATTTACATGAGTTACACATCATTATTATACCCATCCAAATAATATTATATTGAATAACAATTACCCCACGACGTGGAGACGGTAAGCCGTACGTACGTACGTATGGTGACATGTTATTCAAAGGGTGGATAGAATAATGAATATGGTTGTACCATATTTATAATAACATCACAGTATATAAATGATACGAGAGTTATTATTTTATAATGGTAACAACAAAGGAAGAATAAGTGGAAGAAGAAATGAACTTGGAAAAGGGTGGTGAAATCATTACCTCTTCTTCGGGTTCTTCCTTTTGATTTGATCAAAAGGGCTCATTAGGTTGGCTTTCTGATCAAACTAAGGCCCCTATGTTGTAGTGAGGGAAGTTGGGAGAGTATTTGGGCAGAGGTTGGCCGAACCAAAAGGCTTTTAAGGTGTGAAGAAATGAGAAGGAGGAGTGCCCTTTTATAAGAGGGGTGAGGGGCACCTTTGGAAAAGCTAGAAATATTAATTTATAATAAATTCATATTCGGTTTCTAATAGTTCCAAAGTTTATTATTTAAATTTTAAGGTTGGGATAGGTCGAAAAAAACTCAACCAATATAATTTAGACAGGTTTGGGTACTTATATTAACCTTATCTTTAAGTATTAACTCTAAGTTAATTAGTTTCACTTTTACAATGTCTCTTTGTATTTTTATATAATATGGTTAATAAACAAACTACATACATCCAAGCGACCCCCAAGTGGTCCATTAATGATGAAACTATCATTATATAAGTCTCTTGGCCGAACCTTAGATTTTTAGGAATTTAATATCAATTAATAATATAATATTTGTTTTAAGAACTCTTTTATGTCAATTTTGACACTATTCAATAGTTGATTTTTGTGAAACTCATAACAGATTTATTACATCGAACAAAGTAAATTAAAGGAATCCTAATATATAATATTATCCTATAAAATTAGTTTAATTCATTAAAAATTTCATATTATATTTATTTGGATATTTATAATATCAATTATTTTGATTTTTCACTATTATAGTAATTACTGCATCATCATTGTGTCATAAATAAATTAAATTATTTAATGTCTAAAAATTATAAATAAACTAGAATTATGTAGGAAAGCGTTTTATCTTTCTTATGAATATTTATAATCTAAAATCCAACATATATAACCCTATGTAATTATTGTTTTTCTAAAAGATATATGCTTGTGTCATTTTTGTATTCATTTTAACTTAATTAAAATAAAGTGTCCCTATCACCTACAAGTGGCACCATGGGGTCCCCAAATCGACCCAAAGATGCCTATGGTCGAACATGTATCAACCAATAAGTCTAGGACACGTTTTAGGGTAATTTAGTATTATTATAATATTTTTTTTAACCCTTATTTACCAGATTTACCCTTAACCATGGTAAATAAAATATTTACCACAGTAATTATTCAAAATGTCTAAAAATAAAAGTTAACTATTTACACAATTTGGACATCATGATTCCAAATATGGAATCCATTTTTCTAAATTCAAAACACAGAAGTGGCAGAAATTAATTTAAAATTAATTCCCGCTGTCAAAACAAAAAGCGTGTTTTTAAGAGATAATAACTATCAAAAGATTGACACTTGTTTATGTTCGGTTTAATTGTAAAATTATGTCCAATGACCAACATTATATTAAATGGTAAAAATATATTCTAAATATACTTTAAAACCACTCAAATTCATAATTTATCACTATTAATTATTTTGATTAAAAAAGTTGTTTTTAATTAAAATTTCGTAATTTTCACTATTCATCAAAATATGAAAGTTATCCGAAAAGTACCAAAATTTTACCTTAGGATAAATTTGATACTCCGAATCCAAAAATGAAGTCCATTTTGAGATATAAAATTTCTAAAATTTTAAAAGGTAGGTATTACTATTCATAACGGCTAATTTGATTGGTTTTGGTGTGTTAGAACTCGAAGTTGCGTACAACACACGCTACTGTATTATTCAGAGGAAAGCGTACCGTGGAAGCTTGGGATGTTTCATTTTAAATTTTTGATGTCCCCATTTAGTCAAAAAGTTTAAAATATTGTATTTAAAAAGGTTTCACTATTAAAAGTTGATAAAAGTGCAATACCGAAAATGAATCTGTTCTTGCATTATGTCTAAGAAACTCGTAATATGGAATCTAAAATTATAAGGATTATATAAAGTTTAAAATTTAGTTAATACTATTCATAACCTCTATTGAATGAATCTTTTTTTGGTAAGTCATGGTGTGATTGAACTCAGTGTTGCGTGTAGTGCAAGTTATTGAATTATTTTGAAGAAATAACACACTATGAAATCGTGGGGTGTTACAAACATTCACCCTTTATTTGATTGAAAAAATAATCAATCCATGTAAGAGGATAAAAGTACTCTAATTTTAGTCAATTCAAGTGACAATAATCAAAATGCACCAACAATGTTTTGTTA
This sequence comes from Viscum album, assembly GCA_963277665.1. Lineage (NCBI taxonomy): Eukaryota > Viridiplantae > Streptophyta > Magnoliopsida > Santalales > Viscaceae > Viscum > Viscum album. The sequence continues at coordinate 282,930,365 of OY728125.1, forward strand.
GGATTCTTTATGAACAAAACTGTTGCACCCCATAGTGATACACTTGGTCAAATAAAATCACAATGCAATAGGACATCAATATATATACATAGCTATTTCAAATCAAAAGTCACCATCTTATACAGAGACATCAAGATAAGAGACACGTCTGACTAAGGCTCAATCCTAAACTCGATCTTCTATTGAGGGGGTAATGCTACAACCTCTTATAAAAATACATCAACGTACTCTCCTTTGACCTTAAGAAACTCCAACTACCAAACCTATGATGAAATCATCATCAAATTTTCCATAGAGATGGATAAGGATATAAAATGACTCTGACCCATCCGTGGGTCTCACTTGACAACAAAAAACACTAGCTCTCTATCAGTATCAAAGATCACCACTATCCTCAGGAAGAAATCCAAAATATACTACACCGAATACAACCAATCAATACCGAGGATGACATCATATGGTTGTATCCACACACATAGGAAAAATCCCTAAGAGTGGTGTTTCCCCAACACTAGCTCACAGTCTCTACATACTTGAAAGAAGTCATCTCAACCTCCAACCTACATAGTCAACACCAAGGGAAACAAAAGCCTCTCTAAGTCAAGTCCCAAATAATAGAGAATGGTAGGTTATATTAAGGAGTGTGTCATTCTTGAATAAAACAAATCATGCAACCCATGTAGAAAAAATAGTACATCAAATGACATCTGGCTCACCTGGAGCTGGAAACACTAACGTATGAAGCTGACCACAACCTGCTACATGGCCTCTCTGACCTAGATAAAGACCAGATCCATGAAAACGCTCTTCTATTTGAGGACATGAAGCATCCCAGGGTCGTCCTTGGCCTACCCAATCTGCTCTCTGCTAATCCAAAGCCGGTGAAACATACTGCTACTACCTAAGCTGGAACTGCCTCAATGGAGGAAACTGGAGTGGAACACCTAGAACACACTGCTTGTTTAGAAAGGTTGGTCACTCTCTCTACAGATGACCTCATCCTCCATAAGAAAAAAACATGCCTCTGATCCCTTGGAAAAAGTATGATACCTTCCACCCCTGGAGGAATGAGATATTGAGGGATGGGACCTACCCCCATCCAAATGGGAACTCTTCTTCCCAAAAAATATGGATCCCTATACCACAACTATATTCCATCAGTAATTCTAGTGACTCCATTATTATGATGATCTGGTTCTAGCTAATGTCCTCACCATGACCTCATCCCTTACTGGCACCTCAAGATATTTCATCATTATAAACAGGGTGACCTGGCACTAGACCTTTGGATGGAATGCCTCCTTGAAATGCCTCACTCTATCCTCCTCATCTAAAAATAGGCCCGAATCCTATCACAAAAGGTTCTTGAAATGGATCCAAAAATCTCATACATTTTAGCTCCCCTATCGATGGGTAAGTAGATTCTAGTGATTGGATTCATTCACAATAGAAGAAATAAACATTGCTCTGAACTACTTTAAGAACTTCTCCGACAAGACTTACAACTCCCCATGATCCCCAAGGAACAAGATCCACCAATGCCTCATTTCCTCACACAACATCATCACAACCAATGAAACCCAGTTCTTCTTCTGAGCACATATCAAACTGAAATCTATCTCAAACTCCTACAAACATTTTTATATGACTGAATATAAAATGGTGACCTCATACTTTTTTAGACTCTAGAACTGAAATTCTCAAAGTTTCCACCTCTAAGGGTCATTGTCATCAACCTCTACTCTACAAGGATCTACTGATGCAACCTATTGAACATCATCAATGCGAATCTGAGAAGGATGCTGAATTGGATACATAATTGAAAGAGAAAAAACATCGAGTGATCCTTAACCTATAATATGTAAAACCTTAACATTAATTAATTATTTTATTTTATTATTTTTATGTTAATATATCCCACATTATACCGATTCCAGAATAGAAACCAAGATGAATAATGCATGATACTTTCCAATGTATCTACCCTACAAACAATATAACTTCATTTATTATCCACTAAAAACATAAAGGTCTGTGAATTAGATCACAAGGGGCACTAAATACTTATGTCTTAGATAGTACCTAGTGTTTACAATGATTTCTAACTTATCTGACACCATTTCCATACCAACCCATGAAGCCTCACTTGTACCTAACTCTAAACTCCATCTTATCCCTCAGTCGGACCTCTGATACAAATTTGTCATGACCCCCTCCCCACAATGTGTACCCCTCCTAGGCTAGAAATGTGAGAAGAGAGATAATGACCTACGATTCTCACCTTCAATAGGCCCTGGGTTTGCAACTAGCACCGATTGTATATTGAACAGACAAAAGGGAGCCATTACCATCTTAGAGAACACATGTGGAAGAGAAAGATAATATATACAAAAACCAACTCCTGGTGAGACTACAATATAAATGAAATCTCAAGTAACCATATGTAATTTCATAAAAATACTACTATTAGTAGAAGGAAAACTGTATGTACCAAAATAAAGTAAAATGACAGTGAACCCAAAGACTGAATATCTCTGGCAAAACCCTCAAGCTAGAAGTAACAAACCTGATCTCTATACTTCTCGATGTGACCTGAAAAATAGTTTATATAGCATAGGGTGAGTATAATAGTGTACTCAGAAGGATCCTCCCTTGATCCTATCATGGAAAAGTAAGGAAATCATGCTAAATCACAATGAACAACAAGTGAAACAAATTCATCACCTAAATAAAAATACTAAATTCTCAGCCTTACCATGGATACTCTCACCATGTATCACATAAAATAGTATATAATGTAATAATGAAATTAGGGGTACCTCGCTAACACTTCCCCACTGTTTTTCCTCTTTTCTCAAACATCGCACATCCTAAGTATCATTTTCCCAAAAGGCTTTCCCACATACACCATGGAAAAGAAACTCACCATCCACAAAACCATAAATAACCAAGTAGATTCTGAGATCCACCATACCCTGCATAATGTGTATCATACATAAGGTATTATAACTCAATCCATTATAGCCCATACACCAAGTAATGATCCTCAATCCATCACAGCCTATACCCGTTATACTTATAGTAGTCTGTAGGAAACTATATCCATAATATATGTGTGAGAAATAACAACAATACATTATAACCCATTACATACATATATGGGTAAAACTAACCACTTTGTATACTAGCACAATTAAATACCAGAAGAAGAGTGTGGGGATAAAGGGGGGAGTTATCCATCCATACTCCATCCAAGATATTGGGGAAAACAATCCTAGGGCTCCAAATCCCTAGGGTGTTATTCGCCCTAATTGACTGGGTGGGGTAAAATATGGAACAAAAAAATTAAATGATATAATATTGTTCGCAACCACACAATGGACATAATCTAATCTTAGATTAAACTTCATCTAACATCTCTTAGAATCCCAGATTCCATTTCTATGACTAGATATCTTATAAATAGAAAACCATTTAAAGGGTTTTATTAAATCATCTTATCAAATTTTATCAATTTCACATTATGTTAATTAATTCTTTAACCATTACATATCTATTATAATTTCCAAAATAAATTTCATTAGAATCACAATATGGTTTCATGCCATCTAGGAATATTCGTAATGAGTCTATGGATTCTCAAATTCACAACCTCAGCATGGCATCCCAGTAAGCTCCAACCCAAGGGATAAATATCATTTATTCATTTAGTTTAACAACAATATCACTTTCCATATTTCCATAATTCCCAAGAATTATAGAAAACATTCTATGATACCAAACATAAGGGGATCAACCTGGTGAGTAGATGATATACCCATCGAGTCTCTTCCACCAATAGTAAGAGAGAAGACTCATCCATCCTTGAAAAGATAAACATAGAAAGCACAAGGCATACCTTGTGCATATTTTCCTTTTTTGGAAATAGGGTAAGAAATACCATCTACATCAAGTAGTGGGGAATGTAAAAAAAATAAAAAAAACAACATGTTTAACAATAACCACTTTCATATCAACGAGTAAGCCTAAAATCAACCGGTTTCATCATCTATGGTGTTATCCCCAACACCCATTCATAAACTAATGCATCTCGCCACTCTAGGCATCAACTACTACGATAACCACTGGGCCTCCTTACCCCCACATACCAGAATATCCCACTGGGCTCAACCATACCAACATCATGTCACATCACAACCTCTATTCCCCCACAACCACAAGTCTCGTATCTAGAGCACATCAAAAGTATTTGAAAAAACATAGGAATGTGCTCTTGACCCGAAGATAGGGCATCCAGCCTTCACACACAATGAGGTCTCACGGATCCCAAGCATAATATAGATGAAATTTATATGAAAGTTGGAAACTCAGTACCTATATGGAATTATCTTTATCACACAACTGGTTCTTATTCAAACATGAATTAACCAATTCAGTATTCACTGGTTCCTACTGTGGGAAAACTAAACAACAATCTATCAGAAACTCTCACGAAATTAATTCAACAATTAATTTATCATTTGCTTAATCGTTTATCAACAAGCATCAACCTAGTTTAGTAATAAAAGAAATTTAGGCTATAACCATAGATCTATAGCAAAAAATTTATTAGTATGTGGATATAGCCTCTTTATAGCCATGGTTTAATTAAAAAACTATGGAAACCTATTTATTTTCTATATGTGTTGGGCTTCTAATCCTCCCCCAATCCACAAACCTCCTCATCCCTCGACCTCTATGTGCCATCATCTCCACTGAACGCCACTTCTACCCATCATTCCCTCCCTCTCCTCTGGTCGTTGTCATTTACAGCGGCATCCTCTTCATCTAGATGACGCTGTTCACGGTGGCCTGTCCGCACCCTCCTCCTCCTCTGGTCGACACTGTTCATGGGGGTATCCCCTGACGCTACCACCCAATGCTGCCACCCCACTTACACTACTTCAAAAAAACCTCGCCACCTCCTCTTCTGGCGTACCTCAGATGTGTCAACCCCAACTCATTGGGATCCAACTTCTCTGACGCAGGTTTAATATAATTAATTTTTTACTTAATTGAATGAACTAATTGTTTCTTAATTATTCGTTGAATTGAATATTTTGATATTACTCAATTAGATATCCTTCGTTTCCTACTAATTTTATAGATTAATATGTTTAATTAACCACAAAAACTCTTTTTTAAATCCACCATAGAAATGATGTTGGAATTCTATAGGAGCCATACCTTATAGTGTTAAAAATCTATTTGTCACATGATAAGTTAGTTTTTACATAACGAGTTTTCAATTATAATGAACTATACATCATAGAAAATATCCGCATGGTTTAATGCCCAATATACTTGATAAATAAAACAATAATGTAACATCCCAAATCATACCCTCCATGATTCAATCCCTTCCATGGTGTAGAATAATTCCTTTCCATCATGTCTATGGTGTATTATAAATCTCCACGGTGTAAATTCATCTATAATTACAAAAACACAATATTTAAAACATATAAATGCACACCCCTAACATCTCATTAAATACAATCCATCATTGAAATTTCCAAATGTCTAGTTTGATTGAAAATAATTCTATCCATCTATGTAGTGTAACCTATTCCTCTACAATATATAAAAAAAATATTACATATGTTCATTGAAAAAACTATATTATGTAGTGTGGATTTAGTCTTGTGACATGGATTTTAATTCTAAAATCCCATATTGATCTTTCATTTGGGTAAGGATTTATTCATTACCTTATATATGATATCCAATCACCATAAAATTACTTAGGTCCCAACAGGTCCTTGTAGGTCACCGTGCCTCCCAACATAGATATATTATCCACAGTTACAACCTATTCTATGAAAATTACTATTCATTTAATCTTATTATGTTAACTTCTTTTTATATATTTCTTGTAACTATGGTTGAGCTCGGTTATTTATCATGGTGGTGCCTTTCTCCTACAATGTTGTAATGTTGGATAATTTTTTTAAATTTCAAACAATATGGTAGCATGTCTAGTGGGATCATGATAAATATTTCATAACCATTACATGTGAGGGTAGACCATGCATGTGGTAATGAGTGAGTTTCTAGTTATTGAAAATGTATTGTTCTTTTATTATGTGCCTCCCTTGGGCAATTAATTTTTATTATTTTAGTTGTGAAATGTTATTGGTATATATTCCTTGTTTTATTATTCTATTAAGAGATACGTGAGGTACCCATCATTTGATATTTTGTTCAATTATGAGGCATTTTTCCATTTCACTATGTTGATCCTAGGGCCTATGATGATATAAATATTTTTCAATGAGACAAATGACATGTGTTAATTTTGATAATGTGTTTACTATCTACATGGTGTGGGGAATACTTTCTATATTCATCACGAATCTTGATATGGATTTTTTCCTAGCTATTTCCTATCACCCACTTATTGTGTGATGTAATTCCAACCAATTTGTGGAACATAATTCCCATGTGGACTTGCTAATGATTGTAGTGGCCTGTAATTTTTTGATATTTATTTTTTCTTTTATATGTGGGCCCTCATTCCCAGTTTCACCATGATGTTGTGTTATACTCCATGATTAAAACTCAACAAAGGAATGATATCCTTCAAAACACTATGGTATATTTGTGTCCTTCTACACACTATGGTATATGATATGGTTTTAATTTTCAAAATATCTCTAAATTTCAATAAATATCTTTAGAATTAATAGAAAACATCAAAACTCATTTTGAATCCATCCAAAAACTGTTGGGAATTGATTATTATTATCTATTAGATTTCATATAAACCATTTTTATGATAATAAATTCTTATTATTGGAACTTATGTGTGACTATTCATGATTTTTTTATAATTTAAAACATTTATGAATTCCTTAAACCATAATTTTAATATATTTGGTATGAATTTTTTATTAACATGTTATTGATGATTACTTATTATCTTATGAAATAATTAATATATTTTTAATTGATTTTCTAGATTAGTTACTTAATGTATGATTATATTCCTCAGAATGAATTGATACTATATGTACAAAATTAATTGGACCACTGATGAATTTCTGAAAGAGTTATGATATTTTTTAGACTTTTCATTCACTAATGATTTAGATAGTAGACTAATTTAATGCTCCTGTATTGATTATGTTGGAAAACCATGGTTACATCATGAGGAAGTGAGTTATCATAACTAAAAATGGTTTACAAAAAAATTATAATGTGTGGTATCATAATAGAGAAAAAATTTAAGTGGTGAATGACATCGATTCAATGGAAAGGATTGGTATAAAAAATAAGATTTTTTGTTGGTTTCCTTTTTTTTGAAGCCATTTCCTCATGTAGTCCAGTGCAAGAGGAAATGAATAACAGAACATAGTTTTCATTTATTAATCAAGATGATGACATTGAGAGTGTTAGAATGATGATGGAAGATGAAAATACCCCATTATATCAGGCATGTGAAAAAATGAGAAAACTTGTGTTTTAATGTGATTATATCATGGGAAAACAATGTTTACATTTAGTTATATTGTGGTCGGTTATCTACTTACATTTATTAAGGATTTACTAACTGATGATTCATGTATTCTAGAAAATGATTACATGACATCAAAGATGGTTGAAAAAATTGGATTTTAATCTCTTAAGATTCATTATTTACCCAAAGATTACTATCTATTCTAGAAGGAAAATGAAGAGTTGAGTCAGTGAAAATAGTGTGGCACATCAAGGTGGAAGACTAATAAATACTGAACTAAATCTCGCATACCAGATAAGGTAATGTTTCACTTCCCTTTAATTCCCAGGCTTCAAAAATGTTTTATGTCAGAATAAATGGAAAGGAATATGAGACGACATGAAGATTAATGAAATAATGATAATGATGAAATAATCCATCTTGCAGGTGGGTCGTCTTGGAAGAAATTTGATTGGTTACATCTTGATTTTGTAGATGACCCACAAAATGTTAGATTGGGATTATCCTGTGATGGTTGAACCAATTTCTCCAAATGCATACTGCACACAGTACATGGCCTATTTTCAATCACATTTATAACTTTCCTTCATGGATGTGTATGAAGAAGCTGTTTAATATCATGATTATATTAATATGTGGACCCAGTGATCCTAGAAATGATATTGATATATACTTGCAGCCATTAATAGAATTTTTAAGAGATTTGAATTGTTTGTGCATAAGAATATGATGCATTTAGGAAGGGGTACTTTATGTTTCATACAACTTTATTATGGATGATAAATTACTTCCATCACTATAGAATGATGTATGGTTGGGATACTAAATGGAAATTATCGTAAACTATTTGTATAAATAATACATATTCCTAGAGATTAATGTTTCGACAAAATTTCAGCTTCATAGGGCATTGATGATTTATACCGATGGATCATCTATATAGGAAAAATTGGAGACAGTTTGATAATTCCATCAAGATAGATGAGACACCTCAACAAATGTTAGAGAATAATATTGTTAAATAATTTGATAATTTGAATTATGTTCCTAGATAAATTCAATCAAACATTAAAAAGAAAAAACATGTTAACCCGAATTCCAATAGAAATTGATGAATGAAAATAATATTCTTTGAGTTTTCATATCAGTCATCAAATTTATAACATCATTTTTTGGATGTAATAAATATCAAGAGAAACATTTGTGAGATGTTGCTTTTTACTATTTTAAATGTCAAAATAAAAAAAAGATGATTTTCAGTCTCATCATGATTTTATGGATTGGGGAATAAGATGAAGACTTCATCCAAAGTTAATTGGAAAAAATCAGTGGAAAGTTCCTTTTTCATGTTATTTGATGACAAATGTGGATATGAAACAATTTCTTCAGGTCTTGGAATGTGTGAAGGTTCTAGATGGTTATTCATGTAATATTTTTAATAGGGTGAATACACAATATTTGAAACTAAAATATCTTAAAACTCATGATAACCATATCTTGTTACATGAGTTGACTCCTATTTCCATTCATTATTTACTTTGACATAATGTTAGAGTTTCTATGATTTAGTTATTTTATTTTTATTGAAACCTTTTTTGTCAAAAGACTGGGAATAATTGTTGTTCATAAATTGAAGAGAGAAGCGCTGACTATTCTTTATGACATGGAGAAAATTTTCCCACCATAATTTTTACATGTATGTTTCATCTGACAATGTTACTTCACATAGAATTTTTTTCCAATGGTCTTGTTTTGAGTCAATGGGTGTTTCGTAAAGAAAGAATGATGTTTACATTGAAATATTATGTGAGAAATAAATATCATCCTTGAGAATATATTGTCAAATTCGATCTAGCACAAGAATGAATGGATTTATTTTCATCGTATGTGGCTAATGGAAATACGAGTTATAATAGACTAATGGGAACTAATGATGAACAATATCATCCCATTGAGCATGCATTTCCTTCACTTCCCCAAATCTGGGGATATTTGGATCGTACTCATTGTGTAATTTAAGCAGCAAAGAGTGGGAAATGTATCATCATATAGTATTATTCAACTATGGTTTGCTTAATTATTAGATCTAGTGTGTAAACTAGTAAAGATTCATTTTTTTCATTGTTGGACTTCATCATCTATTCAGACATTTTAAAGATTTCATAACTATTAATAAAATTTAGAAATTATAAAAAAGATACGTCACACTCTATCTATTAAGAGGGTGGAAATGTTGCACAACAAAGAATTTTATTCTTGGATAAAGTCAAAGGTATAAAATTTTGTTTTTCTTCTCATACCATCATCAAATTTTTATTTAATATTTGATGTTGGTATCTTTTAGGTTTTAACTCTACCAATGAATGAAGTATCAGATAAATTAATCTCATTTTAATTTTGTCTAAATGACGTGGTATGTGATTTTATGGAAATGGTTGTCAATTGATTTAATTTTTTTATAAATAGATTTTAAAAAAATTGGAAACACAACATGACAGTTTCATTATAAAACCACAACAGATTTTTATGTGAGTGGATCAGACATACAACATCGATAAGAAAATATATCATATTATGATGTTTTTGAAAAATTAATTTTATTATATTACTGTGTACATGGTCATGGTGATACGATGAAATGAAGGTGGTTTCATTTAATGACAAGATAATGAATTCAAACTGATAACTATGGATTTAGAGTGATTAATATGAGCTTTCAATTTCATACCAATGAATCTTTTATTCTTGCGTCATATACTATACATTGGTTTTATGTAACAAACCCATTACAACAACAATTTGGTGTTATTTTTGATGTAATTCCTAGACATATTTTTGTAAAAGACATGGATGAAAATGATGTTGTGGATGAACCTGTCGGTATTTATTCATTTGTTTCATTTGATGAAGAAACTGATTGAATTGTTAGAATAGATTGGGAACAAAAAAATTTATTATTTAACATTTTTTTATGATACAACTATATTATTTAACATTTTGAAATATTTTTATTTATTTTAGAATATTATTTTAGATTTCTTGGTAAAAATGTTTGATTATGCTGATACTAGAAAAAATTTTAGAATATAGAGAAATGAAAAACATGTCTCCCCATGGAAACATTGTAAGTACAATTTATGTTTGAATATTATGGTATTTCATATTATTTATCGTGTTATCATTCATTTTATTTTATCATATATGTAATTTTAGGCTACGTCATCAAGGTGATGGATGGATTATGCTACTAAGGCTGATAGTATGTGGGGGTACTAATTCTACAGTTCAACCTACTACTGTGTCGCTTGAGTCACCAGGAGGTCATCCTCCCATTATTCAACCTCTATATTATCCATACAACCTTTTCCATATCCCTTTATACCCACACCCACATCTGATGGTAGTTCATAGACATCCATACCTCCTTATTTTGTATTCCCACCAACCACTTTATAGGGCACTGCACCCCCATATATCCCATCTCTATATCCATATCCATATCTACCATAATCTGTGTAGGGTTATCCATCATGTTTTATTCCTCTATAATTACACTTATAATCTTATACTATACATAATACTCTTAATATAGATATCCCACCTACTACAGAGGCTACTCCCCCTCTAGATACAACACTTCAGGGGTCAACAGATCCCCCATCTACTAGAATGTTTTTAAACATTACTGTTAGTGATTAATGTTAAATTCATATATGTTATTTTACTTTATTATTTTTTCATGATTATCTATAGCCTTTACTAGATGAGGAGGCTGCACAAAAATGCAATAGGTTTGGAATAGACAAACACAAATCATGGTTGAATAAAATTAGTATATATCTACAATTAAAAAATTGGTATGGAATATAAAATATTAATGGGAACACTTTCCAGAAACAATAATATCATTCCGGTTCAATCAATGAGTTGGAAGGAAGTTGGAGAAGAAATAATGAAAAATGCATGGGTAGAGATCTGGGTAAGTAATGTTAATCACCTTTTATATATAATAATTCATAATAATTTATTAACAAATTTTTTCCATTGCAGGTTTGATATAATTTTCCTAAGGGTAAAAATCTAGGGCTACAAGGTTAATAGAATTAGGTAAAATGTGGGGAGTTTAAAAGTATGACTTATTTCTTGGATGAAAAAATATAGTTGGTGTAGATCTTGAAGAAGTATTGATGATTCATGATTTCCCAATATTACAATATAAAGAGATGACTGTCTGTTGGAAGAGTATAGAGTTTAAGGTACTTGTTATATATATATATTCATTTATTTATTTGAAAACAAATTTTAAAGTATAAATTACAAGTTTTATTTATGTTAATGAAATTATATGATTATTTTTATAGGCTAAATCAGACAGAAATAAAATAAATAAGAGTGGAATGAAACATTTTTATACTCGTGGACCCACTTCACTCCCAAATCATGAGAAACGAAAGGTAATTTAACATTTAAAATATTTATCTTGATTTTTGGGTAATTTATTGACATCTAATTTTGTTTTATTTCTTTGTTTTTTCCAAAATATTACATTGAATATAGAGGGTCACATTCTTTTCTCTAATTTTTTTTCCACAAGAAGAAAAAAGAAAGATGGTATTGTGACAAATACTGACACAGAGAAGGTGATTGTAAGCATATTTAAATTTCATTTATTTTTACTGAATTTAATTCCTTATATTATTTTATCGTTTTAATTTATGTTATATTTTAATCAACAGAATGATTTGGAGGCATTGGAAGGAATAGAACCTTTCAATTTGGGGCCAAATGATTTTCTACATCAGGTATTAGGAGATGAGAATTAGGGAAGAGTGCATTGTTGACCTAAGAATAAGGTTGTATCATCTCGATATTGGGCTTTCGGCAACATTTGTTCATGTACTGGTTCTGGTTTGGTCATAGTGGAGCAAATTAATGTCTCAATCAAAGAAGAAACTTATAAATCAGAAAAAGTGATAACAGAAAATACGATGAAAGTTTTGTCGACCCATTATTCTACTATTACACTAGAAGTAACTACAGTAGTTGATTCTTGTTTGATGTTTATGTGTTCTCCTTATGTATATTCTTCTGTCGGAGCCGGAGGCAGAGCCGGACATAGAGCTAGTGTCAGTGCCTATACCTATGCTGATGCCGATGATGATGTTGGTGGTGTGAGAGGTGGTGATGGTGTTTCTATAAGAGGTGTGGATGAGGCATATCATGATTCTAATGATATTGATATTGAGACTCACTATTGATGTATATTATATTTGTTGAATGTTAATATTGTGGAATTTAATTATGTAGTAATGTTTGATTATTGTAATATTGAATTGTATTATAGTGTTTCTATTTGTTTATATATATATTGAATTATTGTATTGTGATGTTTTTTGTATATGTAGTAGTTATGTTTTATTATTATTATATTTAATTGTATCCTCATTTGACAGAACCATCGTACCTCCTCACCGATGCTGCTCTGAGGTAGCCCCTCTACCTTCTCTAGCACACCTCCAACGGTATGTAGTCCACTTTTACATTTTTTACATATATATTTTTCATTCTAATATTAGTTTAACCCCCTCATTTTTCTTATCTTTTAAATTTATTCTATAGGTGAAGTCATTCCATCGCACCTCCGATGGTAGCCTTTAGGCATTCCATAATTATATATGATTTTTGTTCCCATTTGATTACGTTTATCTTTATAATCTTTGTGCATGTCATTTTGTAGGTGGGGTGTAAGGGGGGAGGGTGAACAGGAGGTCTGAAAGGGAAGGGGTAGGGGGGAGGGTGAATGGGGGTCATCAAGGGTAGGGGTAGGGACTGGGTAATGGGGTATGTTGTGGCAGGGGGTCTGCAGGGGAAGGGGGGAGGGGGGAGGGTGCAGATAGGGTGCATTGGGGGAGGGGTGGGGTAGGGGGTGGAAGGGGGACTATATGGGTAGGGGGTTCTGGTGCAGGGGGTGCTAGTGAAAGGTGGGGGGCTAGTGCAGTGGGGTAGGAGGGGAGTGATGGGGGAGGGGGAAGGGTCAGGGGGAGTGAAAGGGAGGGGGCTAGGGTGTGTAGAGGAGGCAATGCTGGGGGTGTGTAGGGGGCATTGTGAAGGGGGGGGGGGGGGTAAATATGTACTGATTCACTATAGATATACTTTTTATTCATATACTACGTGTTCAATGTGTAAGATGTCTATTTTTCATTGAACAACACATACACTTAATTTTTAATATACATATATTAAACATTCAATTATTATTATTAATACATTGTGATAAGACATAAACATAATATGGTATTCTCTTATCTAACACATTGTCATATGAAATATTAATCTCCAATGACTATCATCAAATCACTACTATTCCATATAGAATATGTCGAAATTTCATACATTGTATAAACTACATCAATAAAATCTTATTTGATTTTGTAACCATTTTATTTCCAACATGGAAGGTAAAGAAATTATTGATGCACATTATTATTTCATTCTAAAATTTGGTTAATGTGATGAATTTTGAATGTTATAAACCAGGAATAATATTTTTCAGTCAAATATATATTTTCTATTAACCAATGAATAAAACATTTGAACTAAATGATAGTTTAAAAACATCTAGAAAATTTTTATGTTATATTTTCTTTGGATACTAGATAGGGGTGTGATGAAAAGTTCAAGGTGGATTAAGAGACACTGAGAAATTGAAATATATTATGGTTGTCATCACCTATAATTTACAAAAAATAACTATTTTGTAAATAACATTGAAAAGGTAATATGTGATCATCAGAGTTTTAGATTCACTTTTATGGTTAAGGATGCTCATATCACTATTATCCTTTCACTTATAAAGGTACATTTTTTATCTTTCCATAACTTCTTTGTCGATGACACAATTTGTAAATTCATAATAGCATATAATTGTGTGTTTATGGTGACCATGTTAAGATATAAAAAAAGTGGTAATAAGTTATCATAAATATATCAATTTTCAGTAGTTCCAATCATTTATATTGCAGGTAAAAATTTCAATGTTTTATTGGTGATGATTTCAAAAGAAACTATTTTGATGCCCATTTATACTCGGATTCAGTTTATTCGTTTGTTTTGTTATTTAGTTCCTATTTTCATTTTTTAATTTTAATTTTTCATTTGGTGATGTTTTCTTACCTTTTCTTCAATATTGTTCATTATATTCCTTCTGTAACTATAATAGCTGGTAATTTTTATATTATTTGTTTAATTTAAATATGTTACACATGTACCACTTTAGATGAACAATAACCCTAACACATCATCCAAATTAATTAAAACATAACCCATGGTGTTACATATCCTCCCCATTTTTCATCATATACCTAAAAAAATCTATCTCTGTCCTTTGATCAAACCATGTGTCCTTTATAGACATCACCCTTCATGGATAAATCTCATAGGCATCATTTTTTTCTTAAATATGATACTCCTTAAATAAGTGGTTTTCAACAATAGGAGGATATAAGGATAGATTGTGGATGAGATCTGATCCATTCCTCAGTATTTCATAGATAGATAGATCAACATCACAAAGAGAATGCACACAAGGTTTACCGCTGCTTGGTACTATGTTCATGCTAACTTCATGAAATCATTAAATATAAAAAAGGTAATTTATATGAGCGACTAATTATGCGATGCAATTTTTGACTCTTGCATATTTATATAAAACAAAACATTACATAGTAAATTTACTTATGTTTTCTAATCTACATTTCTTTCATCAAACATTACTATAGATTATCAATTACTTTTCCATTTTATTCATTTTCATTATTACTTTGTTGACTATTATGAATGATGTGTAATATTGGGGAAGTAGCAAGGGGATACAAATAGGTCTACAATATGAAATGTTAATTCTTTTATATATCTCATTAAAACAATACATGTCACGACCCCCTCCCCACAAAGTGTACCCCTCCGGGGCCGGCAATGTGAGAAGGGAGATAATGACCCCCGAGTCCCGCCTCCAGTAGGCCCCGGGTTGGTGACTAGCACCGAGGGTATAATACACACACAAATGGGAGGCATTACCCTATAAGAGAACACATGTGGAAGAGTGAGATAGAATAAACTCCAATCAACTCCATCTTTGAACTGAGATATAAAAGGAAACCAAGTACATATATGAAATGTCATGCAAAAGTGCTACAACTGAATGGGGAAACTAAAAGTACCCAAAAGAAAGTAAAACGACAGCGACCACAAGCCCGAACAGCTCCTCCTCCAACCACAAGCTAGAAGTAACCAGCTTGACCTCCAACCTGCTCCAAGTGACCTGAAAAACAGTTTATAAATACATAGGGTGAGTATAACATTATACTCAGTAGGATCCTCCTCAAGCCTCTTGTACAAAAGTAAAGAAAGCATGCTAAAGCCCAGTGAACAACAAGTGAAACTAACTCATCACCTAAACAGGTATACTATGTTCCCAACCTCACCATGGCTACTCTCACCAAGTAACGCATACAAGAATATAGCATATAGTAAAGAATATCAAGGGTACCCCGCTACTACTTCCCCACTGGTTTTCCGCTTTTCCCCAATGACATATGTCCTGTGTATCTCTCTCCAAGGATTGCCCGCAGCCACCTGGGCTAAGCTCTACACTGTCCTCACAACCAAAAGTAACCAGGTAGTTTCCGAGAGCCACCACAGCCCGCATAACGTGCATCATACATCGGGTATAATACCTCAAGCCATTACATCCCATACTCCGAGTAAGGATCCTCAAGCCATTATAGCCTATACACGTTACACCTATAGTAGTCCATAGGATACTATATCCAGAATATATGTGTGTAAAATAAACACAAGCCATTATAGCCCTCTACAAACATATATGGGTAAAACTACCACTGTGCCTACCAGCACAAAGATCTACCAAGAGAAGAGAGCGGGGCCAAAGGGGGTAGTCAGCCATTCAACCTCCCATCAGAATGTTGGGGAAAACACCCCCCAGGGCTCAGAATCCTCGGGGTGTCGGTTGCCCTTACCGACAGGGTGGAGTAGCGTATAGAAACACAAAAGTACAGAATATATAAGACTCACAACCACACTATGGGCATTACCTAGTCATAGGCACAAATGCAGCTAACATCTCTCAGACTCCAGGCTGCTACTTCTAAGACTAGGCATCCTATAAGCACACAACCATTTGAAGAGCTTTATTAGATTACTCCATTCTCATTTTATCAGTTCCACTGTACGTTAATTAATTCTTTATACATTAATTAACCATGAACAATTTACCACATTAAACTAAATTGGCATCACATTCAAAAACTTCTCCTTTTTAGGATTCGCATCACTATTAAATTCCATTTTCTCCATCCCCGTGGATTATCACCATTTAAACAAACATTCATTATGGAATTACTTTACCATATTCCCAGGCATTCTAGAAAAGCATCCTATGCTACTAAACACAAAGGGGCTCAACACGGCGAGTAGATATACTACCCGTCGAGTCTTTGCCGCCTATAGCAAGAGCATAGACCCATTCTCCATTGAGAGGATAAACACGGAAAGCACGTGGCATACCCCGCGTGTCTTCGCCTCCTTCGGAAAGAGGGTAAGCAATACCAGCTGCCTTGAGCAGTGGGGAAAATTAAAGCAGATAAATAACCAAACCAAACCACCAACATCAAACCATCACATTCATCTCATACCTGTTGGACGGAAGAAAACAAGGGAAGGAAATGATGGCAAGAGGGGGGGTGAATTGCCTTTTAAAAAATTGATGAACAAATAAAAATCAAAGTAAAAATGCAGCAGAAATAAAGAAGGCAAGACACACAAAATTGATAACGGAGTTCGGCCAAAACCCGGCCTACGTCTCCGCTCCCAACTCAACCGTTGAGAGATTCCTACCGCTTGCTTTTCAATGGTTTTAGCAAGAAACCCACTAGGCTTTGAGGTAGCACTAGGACCTATTACAACTTGCTTTTATGGTTGAGCAAGAACCCACTTGCTTTTAATGGTTTAGCAAGAACCCACTAGCCTTTTTAACGGGTGAAGGCTAGCTCACCGAGACACAAGCCTTTTAAAAGGGAAGGCTTGAAGAAACCTCTTCACACCTTAGTGGTGGTGTGAAACCCAAAAGAAAGGGGGATAAGAAAAGAGTTTGGGGTTTGTAGGCACAAACCCAAATTTAAAGCTCAAAATAAATATACAAAGAAAAACCGTAATTGAGGAAGTCTTGGGCGCCTTTGATTGATTGGAGATGTTTGAAGGCCGCTTCCAAGCTTCTTGGGTGGAGCTCCTTGGATGTGGAATTGGATGGAGCTAGGTGGGTTCCTTTGAGGAAGTCCGCCGGAGGATTGCCGAATGATGGAAAATGTGTCCGTTGGCTTCGTAATAGTTCCGGGTGATGTCCGGGGATTCCTTGGCCTTTATTTATAGGCATGGAACCCTTGGGGAGGCTTCGGAGCCGTTGGAGCCCAAAAGAGGGTTGACTGGTCAAAGCCAATGGCTAGTTTGACTTGTCTACCGGCCGGCCGGTGCAGGGCCACCGGCTGGCCGGTGCCTTGGAGTTGAGAAGGCCTTTGGTCCAGGCTCTACCGGTCGACCGGTGGAGGAGCCACCGGCTGGCCGGTGGCAAGACAGTAGCAAACACTATTTGGGCTGGATGCCATAGGTCGACCGGTGACAGAGCCACCGGTCGACCGGTGGAACCTGGCAGTGGGCAATGCCTCTGCCAGTTCCACCGGCTGGCCGGTGCTATCACACCGGTTGGCCGGTGGACTGAATTTCAGTCCATTTGATGTCCATTCTTGGGCCAACTTCTTGGCAACCTTGTGCCTTTCAATCAAAAACACTTCAAACAATGTTAGATAAACATGAAAGTGATTGTGATCATGAAAATTAAACCACGAGGGGATACGAGAGGTACAACAATCTCCCTCTATTTTGAAGATCACAATCACCGAAACAATCAAAGTAAAATACTGAAATTGAAAGGAAATGCAAAGCATGATGAAAAAGGATTCTCCCCCAATCAATCAAGAAATTTCTCCCCCTTTGTGATTATCAAAAAAGAATGGGGCATAAAACTTGATTGAGGGAAAACTTTGAAAAACAAGATAGAGATTTGAAAATCAATTGAAATGAAAAATTGAATAACAGTTTGAATGAAAATTGAATAGAGAATTTTGAATTGAAAAATTTGAAACCAAGAGTTGAAATTGAAGGTTTGAATAGAATGTTTTGACAAAAACAAAGCTAACTCCCCCTAAATAAAAACAACAAATCACCGGGGAGAGGGATTTTGAAAAGAGACAAATTTTGGCCCGGTGAGACTCGCAAGAAGGGATTTTTCAATCCAAACTTGTCTCATAGCGGGTCTTCTCCTATAGAATTCGTCCGAAAAGAAAAAAGACTTTGGTTGGCCATACCGGGCATTTTTACAATTACACTCATAAATGAGGTGCCCGGATTTTTTGCAATAATTACAAAATTTAAAGCTAGAGCTCCCCCTTACAAAAACAGTTGGAGCATGGGAGGAGGAAGCTTGGTTGGAGTATCCTAGCCCTTGGGTGGTTCTTGAAATTCGTTGAGAACCTAGGAGATTGTTCAAATTTTGTTCCCCTTGGGTGAACTTAGCTATGGTTTCTCTAAGGTCTTTGATGGTTGATTCCAAAGAATCAGCATTTGGGAAATTTTGGATTTTGAGGGACATCTCCTCCTTCTCTTTGAGAAGTTGTTCTTTTTCGGAGGAGAGTTTTTTGAAAGACTTTTTCAAAGCAACGAATTTTGAAGAAAGCTCGTGAAAACCTTTTTCTAATTGGTCTCTAGCATGTGAGAGTTCTTCATAGGATAGATGATTTAAAGAATTTGAATTTGAAGAACAAGAGGAGGAGGAGTCGGAAGATGTTACCTCATGGAATGCCATTAGGCATTTTGTACCATTGTCGCTCGAGGAGGAGGAGGAGGATGATGATGAGGAGGTGTCACTCCATGTCGCCTTGAAGACTTTTTTCTTTCCTTTCTCCTTTTGCGTGGCCCGTTTCTTGTTGAGTGGGCAATCGGGCTTGTAATGGCCTTTCTCGCCGCACCCGTAGCATTTCACCTTGGGCTCCGATCTTGTGGTGGGTTCTTGCTTTCGGTGCTTGCGGGATTTCTTCTTCTTCTTATGCTTCTTCATGAACTTGTGCATTTGGCGGGCGAGATTTTCCATTTCCGAGTCGCCGCTTGAAGAGGATGAGGAAGATGAAGATGATGATGAGGAGGAGGAGCTTACTTCTTTTTGTACCTTGAGGGCAATGTTCTTTGGAGTTTTGATAGGGGTGCCCTCCTTTTGTGCTTGCCTCCTCATCGTGATTTCGTACGTCATTAGGGATCCGATGAGCTCCTCTACCGGCATATTTTTGACGTCCTTAGCTTCTTGGATCGCCGTCACCTTTGGTGCCCATGAGCTCGGAAGGACCCATAAGATCTTCTTGACCATCGTCTCGGCTGAAACATTATCACCAAGAGATATCCTTCCATTGCAAACGTCAGTGAAGCGTGTAAACATTTCAAAAATGGACTCATTTGGATGCATGGAAAAGCTTTCAAAATCTTGCCTATACATGTCTAACCGAGTGTCCTTGACTTTATTAGTGCCCTCATGAGTTACTTCTAAAAGTTTCCAAATTTCATGTGAGGAGGTGCAAGTAGACACTCGATTGAACTCATTTCTATCTAAGCCGCAATGGAGAGCGTTCATGGCTTTGCCATCAAGCTCAAAGTTTCTAATATCGGCGGGGGTCCATTTGGATTCATCGGGAGAAGATAAAGAATAACCTTGCATGACAATTTTGTAAATTGGATAACCTATGCTCCTAAGGAAAGTAGTCATGCGGGTTTTCCAATAATTGTAGTCGGTCCCATCAAAAAATGGAGCCCGACCCAATGAGTAGCCCTCGGGGTCGAAAGAGGTAGATGCCATCAAAAAAAGATCTTAACTTTGAAACCGGGTTAAGTAATTACTCAAAGGTCCCTCTGATACCGATTGTTGGGTCGGAAGAAACCCCGGAAGGGAAAAGATGGCAAGAGGGGGGGTGAATTGCCTTTTAAAAAATTGATGAACAAATAAAAATCAAAGTAAAAATGCAGCGGAAATAAAGAAGGAAAGACACACAAAATTGATAACGGAGTTCGGCCAAAACCCGGCCTATGTCTCCGCTCCCAACTCAACCGTTGAGAGATTCCTACCGCTTGCTTTTCAATGGTTTTAGCAAGAAACCCACTAGGCTTTGAGGTAGCACTAGGACCTATTACAGCTTGCTTTTATGGTTGAGCAAGAACCCACTTGCTTTTAATGGTTTAGCAAGAACCCACTAGCCTTTTTAACGGGTGAAGGCTAGCTCACCGAGACACAAGCCTTTTAAAAGGGAAGGCTTGAAGAAACCTCTTCACACCTTAGTGGTGGTGTGAAACCCAAAAGAAAGGGGGATAAGAAAAGAGTTTGGGGTTTGTAGGCACAAACCCAAATTTAAAGCTCAAAATAAATATACAAAGAAAAACCGTAATTGAGGAAGTCTTGGGCGCCTTTGATTGATTGGAGATGTTTGAAGGCCGCTTCCAAGCTTCTTGGGTGGAGCTCCTTGGATGTGGAATTGGATGGAGCTAGGTGGGTTCCTTTGAGGAAGTCCGCCGGAGGATTGCCGAATGATGGAAAATGTGTCCGTTGGCTTCGTAATAGTTCTGGGTGATGTCCGGGGATTCCTTGGCCTTTATTTATAGGCATGGAACCCTTGGGGAGGCTTCGGAGCCGTTGGAGAGGCTAAAAGAGCCGTTGGAGCCCAAAAGAGGGTTGACTGGTCAAAGCCAACGGCTAGTTTGACTGGTCTACCGGCCGGCCGGTGCAGGGCCACCGGCTGGCCGGTGCCTTGGAGTTGAGAAGGCCTTTGGTCCAGGCTCTACCGGTCGACCGGTGGAGGAGCCACCGGCTGGCCGGTGGCAAGACAGTAGCAAACACTATTTGGGCTGGATGCCACAGGTCGACCGGTGACAGAGCCACCGGTCGACCGGTGGAACCTGGCAGTGGGCAATGCCTCTGCCAGTTCCACCGGCTGGCCGGTGCTATCACACCGGTTGGCCGGTGGACTGAATTTCAGTCCATTTGATGTCCATTCTTGGGCCAACTTCTTGGCAACCTTGTGCCTTTCAATCAAAAACACTTCAAACAATGTTAGATAAACATGAAAGTGATTGTGATCATGAAAATTAAACCACGAGGGGATACGAGAGGTACAACAATACCATCATCCTTGGTGTCCTCCCCGACACCCACATGCATAAACCGATGCATCTAGCCACACTAGGCATCATCCGCTGCCACAACCACAAGTCCCCATACCTCCACATATCACAACAGCCATCCAGGCTCACATCAAATCACAAGCAGCAGGAAATCAAAGATCACAAAATGGGCTCTCGGCCCTTTAACAAGGCATTCAGCCTTCATACAAAATGAGCACTCAGAGCTCCAAACCACAAGGCATTCAGCCTTACAAGCAAGTGGGTAACTGAAAACCCTTTCGAATTTATCGAACTAATAGTACTTTAATCCATCTTGAATTAACAGATTCATTAACATGCCTCTTTATCTCTAGCCAATTATTTAACAAATAATTCCGGCTTTACGTTCTTTATCAATTTCCATCATGAACGAACAACAAAACAAAGAAAACATAGATATCACTATATCGAGGAAAACATGAGGCAAACCGTTACCACAGTATAAAGCAACATCATACGATCAACCAATTCTTTTAATCCGGTTCAAGTATTTAATTAGGTCAATTTCATTGTGATCCAAAGGACTAAATCATGCTAATTCTATGATTGCACATACACAATTAGAGAAGCCATGAATCCGCTACCTCAAACAGTTCCTCACATTCTTTATCCACACAACAGGTCACGATCCTCCCCTCGCGGCAAGTGCATCCACCAGAGGATGCTTATATCGAAGATTGATCGACACGGCTCGGTTGCATCCAAAACAGAGCAGAACCAATCCTAGGAGTAAAGATTGATTATGCAACTCCTACAGAAAGGATTGAACGGTTCTAGCTTCCTGCATATGAGAACCAGGACGAAGAACAATGAAGAATGATATCTCATTCCTTTTAAAAAAATTAGAGAGGCGACGGTTTAAGATCTGTTTTATTCTCCATTAAAAACGGATCACATTAACTCACGCGGTTTGACCAAGTAAAAACATTTCGGCCTTAGGAATAATTAATATAGAATTTATGGCCTTTGAATCGGCCTTAAAGTCCTTAAAATGAGGTTTTAAAAAATATTTTACGTCAAAGAAAGCGTCAAATTTACGAAGCTAGAAACACTGTTCACATACTCAAAATTTGGCAAAGTATGGAATCGGTAGCTCTCATGAAGTCTGGAAACACTATTCATTCGTGAAATTTGGAAAAGTATGGAATCGGTAGCTCTCATGAAGTCTGGAAACACTGTTCATTTGTGAAATTTGGAAAAGTATAGAATCGGTAGCTCTTAGGATTCTGGAAACACTATACAAGTCCACCGATAGAAGGTCACCGATAGAACCTCACCGATAGAAACACTGTTCAAGTCTACCGATAGAAGTCCACCGATAGAACCTCACCGATAGAAACACTGTTCACTGAACCTCACCGATAGATGTCCACCGATAGAACCTCACCGATAGAAACACTGTTCACTGAACCTCACCGATAGAAGCACTGTTCACTGAACCTCACCGATAGAAACACTGTTCACTGAACTGGAAATTTGGCAAAGTGTTAGCCGAGCTACTGCTAGACTGCGGCTACCAGTATACCGAGCTATCAGTACGCTGCGACTACTGGTAAACCCAGCTACTGGTAGGATGCGGCTACCTGTAGACCGAGCTACTGGTAAGCGGCGACTACCGGTAGACAGCAGCTACCGGTAGACCGACTACCGGTAGGCAGCAGCTACCGGTAGACAGCAGCTACCGGTAGGCCGAGCTACTAGTAGGCAGCAGCTACCGGTAGACCGAGCTACCGGTAGGCAGCAGCTACAGGTATAACGAGCTACCGGTAGGCAGCAGCTACCGGTAGACCGAGCTACCGGTAGACAGCAGCTACCGGTAGACCGAGCTACCGGTAGGCAGCATCTACCGATAGACCGAGCTACCAGTAGGCAGCAGTTGGGGGATAAGTCACCTTGACCTCCCATAACACCTCCGACACCACATTTTCACAAATTAATGGACCAGGGAGGTCCGGACCATTACATTAGATACCTCTCAAAACATTCTCGTCCTCGAGAATTAAAAACCAACTCAGAGGAACAGAGGGGTCCGAACAACCACCCCATAAGATACCTCTCAGGGGAAAACCACCATGAGTTGTTCGAAAGCTTGAACAAGACTACGACATCTGAGAATATGGAAACAAACAATCCATATCCAAACAATTCAATCAATACAACACAAAAAAAGGTACATAAATAAAACATGAAAGGTCTAACCATAAAGGAAACGTCATTACATGAAAAGAGTTAAACATTAAAAAACTCTGGGTACTGAGCACGTATCTGTGACTCACGCTCCCAGGTATTCTCCTCCATGCCACCATGTCGCCAAAAGAAACGAACTAAAGGAATAGAACGCCCACGCAACACCTTCTCCTTACGGTCTTGGATCTCCACAGGTCGCTCCTCGAAGGTTGCATCATCGTCAATATCGATCTCTCCCCAATCGATAATATGAGATTCATCATGAAGATAACGATGGAGCTGTGATACATGGAAAACATCATGTATCCGACTCATCTGAGGGGGAAGTGCCACTCGATATGCCACAGCTCCAACACGAGCCAACACCTCCAAAGGCCCAACAAACCAGGGAGAATGCTTACTTCCACGACTAAACCTTCGCTGCCCACGACGGGGAGTGACCTTTAGAAACACATGATCCCCAAAATTAAACTCTAAGGGTATCCGCCTTTGATCAGCATATGATTTCTGATGATCCTGTGCTATTTTCATCCTCTCACGAATCACCTGAACCATCTCTGTTGTATTCTGCACTAGTTCTGGTCCGAGAATTGCTGACTCTCCGACCCCAGTCTAGCACAACGGAGAACGGCATGGATGGCCATACAAGGCTTCAAACGGCACCATACCGATGGTAGAGTGGAAAATATTATTGTAAGAGAACTCTACCAAGGGTAAGTGCTTCATCCATGAACCTACAAAATCATGAACACAAGAGCGCAACATGTATTCAAGAGTCTGGATGGTTCGCTCTGTCTGACCATCTGTTTGAGGATGAAAAGCAGTGCTAAGGCACAGTTGAGAGCCAAAGGCATGCTGGAGACCTCTCCACACCCTGGAGGTAAAACGAGGATCTCGATCAGAAATGATCTTCCTAGGTACTCCATGGAGTCTCACCACCGCCTCTAGATACTGCCTCGACAAAACTTCCACTGAGCTCGACTCCTTGATCGCTATAAAGTGGGATGATTTTGTTAAACAATACACTACCACCCATATAGCATCATGTCCTCTAGGAGCTCGAGGTAAACCTGTAACAAAGTCCATTGAGATGTCCTCCCACTTCCACTGAGGAATCTCTAAGTGCTGGAGAAGACCACCAGGAACACGGTGTTCAGCCTTCACCTTCTGGCAGACTAAACATCGAGACACACATTCTGCAACTGTACACTTCAGCCCAGGCCACAAAAACTGACTCCTCAAGGATCAGTACATCTTTGTCACACCAGGATGTACCACCAAGGTTGAACTATGGAACTGTCGGAGAACCGTCTCTTGCATCGCCAAGGGAACAAAAAGCCTGCCATGATACAACACACGGTGTTGTTCATCCTCCGACCAACCATTAGGGGCCTCAACTACCGGTAGACCGAGCTACCGGTAGACCGAGCTACCAGTAGGCAAAGCTACTGGTAGGAAGTAGCTACCCGTAGACCGAGCTACCGGTAGGCAGTAGTTGGGGGATAAGTCACCCTGACCTCCCGGAACACCTCTGACACCACATTTTCACAAAGTAATGGACCGGGGAGGTATGTACCATTACAATACATTACTCGATCCAACTTTATTTGTCTTCCAATTGGTTATTATTTTAATTATGTTTAAAATACTGAAGGGTTTGGGGTGAAAGGGAAGTTGGGTGAAGGTGGGTGGCTTGGGATGTGGTGTTGAAGGTTGGGCGGGGGGGGGGGGGGTTGTAGGGGAAGTGGTGGGGGAAGTAGGGGTGTAGGTGGGGGGTGGGTATAGGGGGATGTGGAGGGGGTTCTGGGAGCAGTAGGGGTTAATGGTGGGGTTTCATGGGGAAGCAGGTGGGGGCAGTGGTTGTGCAGGTTAGGGGTAGTGGGGGTGCAGCTTTGGGATGAAAAGGTATGTTGGGTGCATACACAGTCACATATACATTATAGATTATATAATTAGGATGACTACTTTGTGTTACTTTTTGATTCTTTATCCATAAAAGAGTTGAAATTGTCGTATTTACTATTTATTAGACAACTATCTACTTGGAGGATGACTTTGTTTATTATAAATTTGTCAAATAGTTGATTCCAATTATCTTATTGTTCACACAAATTTGAAGGGTTATTTTTGAGAATCTTGTTTCCCTTTATATTATATTCATTATGAATATAATATGTCCAACATATATATATATGGAAATAGGATAACATCTATTGAGACTGCACTCAAAAGGGGAAGAGATGGAGGGAAAACTGGCTGCAAGTGGGGGGGGTGTGGGTATAGAGTTGGTGGGAAAATTGGTCTGGGGAACTAGAAGGGTGTAGAGAAGTGGACTGATAGGGGTGGGGGTGGTTGGGGGGGGACTGGTTGGGGTGGGGTGGGGGATTTCGAAAGGTGGGGACCTAGCAGGGGTTGACTGGCATGGGTGGGGTGGGGGAGACTGACAGGGGTGGGGGTTGGGGGGGACTGTTTGGGTGGGGGGGACTGGAAGGGGTGGTGGTGGTGAGGGACTTACAAGGGGGATATAAGGGGGTAACTAGAAGAGGGTGATACTAGAAGGTGGGACTGGTATGGGAGATTGGCCGGGGTGGGAGGCTGACAGGTGGGATGGAAAACTGGTAAGGGTGGAACTGGTAGGGGGCTGGACGGGGGAAGGGGAAACTGGCAGGGGGGACTAGTAGGGGTTGAGACATGGCAGGGGGATACTGGAATGGGTGGAGGATGAGGAGACTGGCAGGGGGTTCAAGGGGAAGAGAGGGGGAGGCATGGGTGAAAGGGGGGAGGGTGCAGGTGGGGTGCAAGGGGTAAGGGGTAGGGGTGTGTATGGTGAGGGGGAGGGGGAAGGGTGAGGGTAGATGGGTGAAAGGGGGTGTGCAATGATGAGGGGGTGGGGAAGGGGGTGTTTAGTGAGGAGGGGATGGGGAAGGGGGTGTGTAGGAGGGAGGGAGGGTGTATATGGGGTATGATGCCGGGGAGGGTGGGGTTCAAGGGTGTGTTTAGTAAGGAGGTGGTGAGGCAGGGGGTGTACATGGGCCGATGGTGCAAGGGGGGGTGGGGCAGGGGGAGGGTGCAAGGGGGTGTACATTGAGGAGGAGGAAAAGTGGTGCAAGGGGCAGGGGGCGGGGTGCAAGGGGGTGGGAAAGGGGTTGGTAAGGGGGTGTATAAGAGCAGGGGGTGGGGGTGATGGTATAGGGTTGGGGGATGTGGGTAAGGGAGGGGTAGTTGGTAGTTTCCTCCCAATAACTTAAACTGTTAACCATTATGTTGTTTATGAAATGGGAAGGCCTATAGCCACAATTTCAAACCATGGCTATAGGTATTTATCCATAGTTTGAATCCGTGGATATAGTTCTTGTGTGACTAAACCTTATTCCACAGTTTCAAACCGTGGCTATAAGCTCTACCCTATAGCCATGCCAATTCTATCCTCAGTTTATCAAACCATGGATATAACCTATAGCTATAGATTTTGGGCCTATAACCACGGTTTAGAACCATGGATATAACATTATTTTTTAGTAGTACATGTTAATTAACCAATTCCATTAAACATGATCACATATATCAATTTGATTATCATAAAATTACTAAAAACCGCAACCAGATTCATTGAACATGCCTCTTTCTAATTTATCCAAGTAATTAAACAATTAATTTTGATATTATGTTCTTTAATAATTTCCATCCAGAATGAAATAATGAACAAGAAAAACATAGATATCACACTATCTATAAATTCAGCATCCAAAAAGTTATCACAGTATAAAACAACAAACATCGTTATAAAATCAGTACCAATTTCTTTAATCTTGTTCATATAATTAGTAGTTCGATTTAATTAAGATCCAAGAGGATAACCCATGATAACTCTATGATTAGACATAAATAATATATAGAAGTAGCAAATTCCCTACCTCCAAAGGTTATTGACATTATTTTCATGAGAATGAATCAATGAAATGGATCATGATCACCTTTCCCCCAACAACAACATCCACCCAAGGACACCATGGCCCAACCACTACAACCAACCACTAAGAACACTCCATTAGAAACATGGAGATCACACTCCACTTAAAAAGAGAAAAAAATGGAACATATTAAACAAAACTCAAGAACGGATGAATATGATACCTTATATCGATAACAGCTTTCTATGGATTGAATAAGGGAGTGAACTATTGTTCCTTGATGAAGGAATCCCCAAAACACAGAAGAGAGGTTGGTCAGGTCACTTGGGGTTGAGGGAGAGCCACTAAAACCATAGGTTTAAAAAACATGAGTGACTAGAAATGTTTTTAAAACATATATTTTCAGTTCATTACACAACATGTAATATATTTTCAGGACATGTAATGCCTTGAGTTCGAGTTTCCCCAAAAAATATGTCACCTCGACATTTTATTTATTTTTTAAACCCCTAAATACTTCTCCCTATGAACACCTATTTCACACCTTGAAACAAATCATGAAGCATAAAGTCATGTCGTGTAATGCAGTTACATGATGTGTAATCTTCCCATTTTTAGTTTTACTGAACCAAACTTCTCCAAAAAATTTTCAATCCACCATTGGGGAATTCAATCATTGAAAATACAGAAAGGGTTGATCCATGAGGATTTAGAACCTTATAGAATATATGAGAAATTTTTTTTTATTTTGATCTATCTTCCTATGAAATTTTGGTACAATTTTTTTTCACTTTATAAGAGTTTCAAACCAACTAAAAATATTTTACTATGTGAAGTTTATTAGGAATACGTGTAGAATGTTTTAGAATTATAAAAGAAAATTATCATATGTGGGCTACATCGTATGTTATTTAAGGAACAAAAGCTAAAAATATAATATTTTTCATATAACATATTAATTTTTAGAGTCCTATAATATTTCAAATGAAAAATTTATACAACATTAATTATTTGGGCCACCAATATGATATCTTATATAAGCATGGAAAATTTAAAATTTGAAAAGGAAAAAATAATATAGTGAATAATATTTTATTCCACATAAGATATCTGTGTGGGATGAAATATTTCAAAGAGAAAAGTCATATTGAATATTAAATTTAAATAGCCCATAAGATATTTGAAGCATGTATGATATTCATCTACGATACAATATTTTAATTGACATACTTTTTGAAGTTTCCTATAATCATTTTCTTTTTAAAAACCGGATTTCTATAATTTATACTTTGAGGAGAGATAAAAAGGGATGATTTTTGAGATGATCATCACTGTTGAAGCATCAATATTAAATTTCATTTAAGTGAAAATAATATGACGATGTTATCTTCCAGATAATAGTGAATAAAATCATATAATGAATATTATTTTCAACATCAAATGCGATGAAATGAATATATAATTTTTTTAATAATAATGTTGATATTATTGTGATTAATTTTATATATCTGTCATTTATTTTATTCATTTATGAAGAATGTTTTTTGATAAGAAGAATTGTTTTTATAAGTTAATTATAATTCTATAGACTCAAATAAACTTCTATACTAGTTTCATGTGAATTTATCACATTTTAAGACTGAGTTCCATGCCACAATCATGTGTTATTTATATTTTTATATAGTTGTGAAGATTGATATATGTACATCAATGGTAGAGAAACATTGAGTTATTAAATAAAATACAACAGATTCAGTGGCATAATTAATGAAAAATTAAATCATATAATTACATGAATTAAATGTGGTGTATTTAATTAGGTATATTTATAGAATACTCTTCGTGTTGAATATTTTGTATAAGGAAAATCATGGGAAACCAAATTAGGGTATATTATAATATTAATTTTCGGTAAGCGGGTGTTTTGGCCAACATGAACTACATTTATGGACATTTGAAATAAATGGTTCATTTAATTAAGAAACCCATGCATGTTAAAAGATGATAATATCAATGAGATTAAAATATTATAGGAAGAAGAAGTCAATATTATATGGTTCTTGAGAATATAATAACCTGAGATTGATCTGATCACTCTTGGAGAAGAAGAAGGGGGATTAAATATGATACATACTGTAGTGATGAAGGTAGAAGAATATAAACTGTTTTTTAATCTATACACCGATAGGGTGTGGATAATTTATATGGATGAAACTGAAGTGGGTGGATCTGAAAATATATCTTTTCTTGAGTTTTTATTATTCGATGAAGAATAAACGTATAAAATAAAAGGGTTATGATTTTAGTGAATTTAATTGATCCTAATTTCTTAATGGTTATCGAAAATACATGAAGGTATTTTAAGAATTTTAGGTGAGGAAGAAGATCAATTTTTATGGGTGTAGAGAAATCCCAATGCAGTACTGTTGATCTACCTCAAGAGGGTAATAAAGTGTTGATGAGAAATTGGTTAGACTCTAGTATAAACAAGTGCAAGAAGATGATTCTTTGATAACTTATGTAATATTGCGATCCCATAACTTTTTAATATGATGTTTTTTATCTCATGGTGATTCTAAACCAATACCAATTATATTGGCGATTCGATTTATAGTGGATAGTACATGAATTCTACATCTCAATCATGATAAGGAGTAGTAGTCCATAGAAGGGATAGACATTGTAAAAACATCTGTGATGATTTAGTTTCATATAAATCATCACATAACGGTTTATTCTAGGTTAAACATAAAAATATCTAACATTATCAATGCATAATAGTGGTTCAATCCTAAAAGGTTATGTATAGTTTTTGAAAAGAAACCCGGTCTTGGTAAAATTTAAAAACACCTAATTCTCCAAATCTCCCCAATGTATCATTATAGTCCACCAAGACACAAAACTTATAAATTTACTAAGTCTACTATATAAATATGTATTGAGATTCCTTCTCTTGTCTATCAATTTGGAGCTAAATTACGATTTTTTTGTGAAATATGAAAATATCAATCAAGAATCCCATCATGACCTCATAATATTTCTATAACATAATATAAAGTCATTATATTTTATTAATGTGTATATAGTTATTGGATTTTAGTTTCTAATACATGACGGTCCACGAAACATAGGTTATTATATCCTTCTTTGTATATGACTAAAAAAATCGATATTGAATATCATGATACATCATTATCAATCTAAGGTAAATATCTCATCAAGAGGTGATATAATTTTATAAGACATACTTTTTCGTACAAATTGTGACAAACACTATTATAAAAAATATATAAAAATACGCCTGTCCCTTAAGTTTAACTAGAAATTTACTCCTCACCATATAAAATCTCTTACCTAATTTAGTAGAAAGTAACTCATGACTATCCATTAAATTTTCTAATAATGAATTGATGATGTATATATGGGATGATGAAGTCATATTATGGCTTTATATCACATCCATGTTCTACTCTATGAAGAGGCATATCAGTTATCACTCTTCTTTTGACTCATAAATTACCCTATACTGCATATTATCTCCACGTGCATAAATAATTATATTACACATTATAGGGGTATATAATATGTCAATGTTAAGTGAATCAAGGAGTTCAACCCATATCATCTTCCATCAATTTAGGTCATAATAGTAAATGATATATTTTAGGATCATATGGTCAGTATATATCATAAAATAGTTTACAAATAATAAAGATCCCAACACTATAGATCATGAATTATAACTTCCTAAATTTAAACATGATTCGTGTATTTTTTCAGATGAGGAATTATATGTAATTAACCATAAGTAATAACACAATAAACCTTTATTAAGAATTAAATAAAGACAATCCAATACACATTATAACATATAATATAACTCTCACCTGACATAGGTAAACTAAATATAAGGTATAATGAGAGTCTTTATTTTAGAACTTGAAAAACTACCTCACATTATTCATCTAATTCATATTTTATCTCTTTTTTAATAAGGGTTGACATTAGCACTACCAATCAAGAAAAATCATGAACGAATCAGTGATAATATCAAGGCAGTCGATCGAAACACCTAATAATGAAATTTTTCCTATGTATTTCACATAAAATCATCATATATAACTTCATAGAATCAACTATGATACCCAAATCGAAAAAATTGTTTCCCATGAATTTAACCATCCTAATGAAAAGTGATATATTATTAGTTTTAGTGAGATTATTTAATCTAATAGTGTATAAAACAAACTCTTCAAATTCCTATTATGAACTTTTTGTGTATTAGAGTATAATATTATGTTATGAAGAAAAATAACCACGAAAAAGTAAAAATATATATGGATTTCAAAATAATTAAGAGAATGAACATTTCTAATATATCTTAAATCCTAACAATATTACCAAAATTTCATATAATCCATATAGACTCTTGAAATATATCCATGTATTTTCATTACCACACATTCAAAGAATATTATAACACAAAAACTAATCAATATGGTATAAAAACAATGTTCCCCTAAAATAATCAAATAGTTTATCTATCCATGGGAGTAGACAAATGTTCTTGATCATCACCTAATTCAGCCTTTGTTATTGTAAATATAATTATATTCTCTCTCAACCCTTGTTTGTGAACAAAACTATAATACCCAATGAAAAAATTCATTTTTTATTGAATCATATATACACCAGTCCCTAAATAATGATATTTTGCAATTTCAAATCATTTAGTGGAATGTAATATGAAGTTGTCATATGGTTTCTATGCTTGACTATAGGTTGATTGTGAAACTGAACTCCCATTTAAGTGTTATTCCATTGAAATACTAAAAAATATATGTATTGAAATAGATATACTATTAGAAGAAGGAAATTTATACCAATATAATGAACAAAATATAATAAACACATAATTACATCTGATTTACATAAAAAATTTATATAAATAAGACATATCAAATTTTTATATGATATTAAAAAAATACTAAAAAATTTTAAATAAAAAAATATAGTGTTTATTTATTTATTTGAAATATGATTATAGATATCATTGTTCTCCTATCATTCCATGGTATACCAAAATTAATACATAAAATAAATGGCTAGAAAAAGAGTCTTACAAGTGGATAATCAGAATACAAATAGATTGATATATCAAATGAGTTAATACAAATACAATAGAATAACAAAAATAAAGGTATTATTAATCATCAAATGGTAAAATAAAATAAGAGAAATGGTATTGTAGTAATATGGTAATAATGGGATTCATAAAGAAGTATAATACGAATTAAATGTGACACTATAAATATAATTTGAGTTTTATTTGGAATAAGTCATAACATACCGTGTTAGGATCACTATCCTTGAACCATACATAATACCTCTGAATATGTAAGAATTAATCAATTAATTTAGAGAAAATATATTTATATTATTTCCCACCACATCATAATATTCTATGAAAATTTATTTTATATAGGAAATAAATCATACAAAAAGTATAAAATAAAAATACCATGAGAAGGAAATTGGTTATTTAATAATTTGGAAAATAAATAACATTTTAAGTATGATATTTTTTCATAAGGAAGGAACATATTATGGAATATATGTTGTTCATAAGAGAATAATGAAGCATAATTTATGAATCATGATATACAATTTATTGAATGATAAAAATATTGAATAAAGGTGATGTTATTGAAATAAACACAATTATCAAAATTTAGATAGGTAGCTAAAATAACATTTAAATATAATAAAAGAATATTATTTTCAAAAAAAAAATAAGAAAATAAATAACATACTGGATTTAAAATATTTATGTTTAGAAAGTCATGAAAGTAGAATATAATCATTATAGAAGGTATAAATGAATATAAAAGAAGAGAAGGTTTCCTTTATGTACATTACATTATTTGAAATTGAAGAAATTATTTATAATAAAAATTAAAAGACATCTATATACCGTAAAA
Source organism: Viscum album (assembly GCA_963277665.1). Taxonomy (NCBI): domain Eukaryota; kingdom Viridiplantae; phylum Streptophyta; class Magnoliopsida; order Santalales; family Viscaceae; genus Viscum; species Viscum album. The sequence continues at coordinate 282,964,270 of OY728125.1, forward strand.
AAATATAGTAAAATTAAATAAATAATATTAGGAAGGTATTAAAATAGAATAGAAATGAAATCATAGGTAGGAAAGAGATAACATGCCAGTATGAACTAAAATATTGAGGGAGTGGAAATTGCCCCCTTACCACAAGACCTAACTGGATTTTGGTACTCCACTATCCTATAATGTTACCAAATTACATATGTTAATTTTAAATTATATAACCCAAGTAGTGTTCATTTAATTATTATCAATAAAACATTTATGAATTATTTTCATTTCTCATTATGGTTTGAAAATTATTGGATCCATAGTTTTAAAATAGTTTTAGTATAATTTAAAGGAAAATAATTTTTTATAATGGCTTCATTATCTATATAAGTGTATAGATAGAAATTTTTATCATTATAGTATAAAAAATGTTTCATATTCTAATTGGTTCTCTAAAACTATTTCAAAACATGAAATGTTTCTTAGTCACTATTTTTTACAAGATTAAATAATAATTTCATTAATTATTAATATATTCAATATTATACATATTTTATTACCCAAAAAATCATTAACATGAAATTATGTTATTATTATAATTATATTTATACTTGAAATATATTTTTAAAACAACCATAAATGGTTGATGTTAATGTATAACATCATAATTAACTTAGGAATATAAAATTACTATGGGTGAAATATGTTTTTCAAAGACCTTAAAACGAAATAAAAATAATAAATAAACGAGTTTAATAAATAAATTAGAGTATAATTATAATTTTTTTATTTTTTTTATAATTATAATATAGATATTGATAATTTTTAATAAGATAAACAAAATGAACACACTATGATTTGAAAATATTATATTTCACTTTAAGATGCCTCCAATGGTATAAATCTTAAGGATTTTAGAAATTGTATTTTGGAAAGACTCATCCATCCCCAACCTGGATTAGAGGGATTAGGGAGACTATTTGGAAGATATTTTGAAAGGGAAGATGTCTTTAATGTGAATAAAAATGGGAAGTGAAGGATGGTATTTATAGTTTAAGGTAAGGGGTTATTTTTGAATAATATATTGATTAAATTATTTTCCTATAGACTATGAATAATATTTATTATAAGGACTAATAAGTAAATTAATGAATTTAATTCTAATTTTTTTTCTCACATCATCTATTATGTAACCAATCATGTATTGAGAACATAATAACAAATATCACATTTTACTATATTTCACTATTCACTTCTACATTTCACTAATTTTTAATATGAACAAAAAATAACCCATACCTAATTAAAATGTTTTTATTACCAAAAATAAAATATAATTTACCAAATTAAATTTACAATTTGCGTAATTTTAATATTTTATTCTTGAAGGAAAATATGATTTTCTATTAAATAATGCAATTTTTTCTAAAAATGTACACAAGAATTTATATAATAATAAATGGATTGAGTAATTATTTTATTATATTTTGATACTAATATTTACATAATTTACTCATAGTAAATGATAAATATATGGTTATGTTATGAGTCACTATATTAATTATTTTAATATTGAAAATATTATGGGACTATTCTAACAGTCAATTTTCTATTCTAATGGTTACATTTCTAATGATTATGTTACCCATTTACAATGATCATATAGAATATATAATTCTAATATATATCAATTAATTTCATAAATTCCATTTTTATATGTTTCCATCATTTTTATTAAAATAATTATATTATTTATAATTATTTTATTCAATATTTTGGTTCAATACTATGGTATTTATAGGAGACTATGAACCATTGGATTTCAAAATTTACTTAGTTTTAAATACATGTTTTTATAGTCTAATTATAAATTTATTATTATTAAGTGTTATATTCATATTTTGTTTTTAATATTGTATTATGAAATAAAATGAGTTTTACTTTGCAACATGGTGTCCTTCATAACACACTATATTTTTTAAGTAAATAATATAACTATAAATCTTAAATACTTATTTAAGACACATTATTATTAAAAAACGGGTTATAAATTGTTACCCATTTATAAATCCATTCATTGTAATTTTAATTCAATATCAAACAAGAAATATATGAGGGTAATTTTGTGTCTTTATATACATAGGTTCTTATATTTTCTATTTGTAATTATTATTTCTCCATAGTAGTTTGAAAAGGCGAGTTATAATCTTTCATAGAACATTATTCCTATAATCCATGATGTTCATTGTGTTCACTATACAATAGAGATTAATTTCAAACACCACCACGATGAATTTCATACATTATAGTGTTCTGGTATGTATTCCTCAAGATGGATAAATAGAACACATTGTATTCTAGAGATATTCTTAGAGGATGTGGTAGTTGATAGGCCATAACTCTAACATGATCTAGAATCAAAAATAGGTATATATAATAAGGCCTTTTATTTTCATCTCACATATCTTAAATCAGTTCCATATAGTTGTTCAAAATAAGACATTATAAAAAATATTAAACTCAAAGTCTCATTAATGATTATCAACCTATATTTTCTATCAACTCCATACTACTCTAAATTACTGTTGAATGTATTCAAACATTTTTATCATTTAACCAACCTGTTTTGGCCCCAATACATTTCATTCTCACAACTTTTCTTAGAATGTTGAAGTTTTTCATTTATTTCTATAGAGACCCACAAATAGGGTCATAAGAATTCTCGACTGACACCAATTATTATATGAGAATTATATCTATGGAACATGTTTATCCCAACTTCCATTAAATTAAATAGTGATATATTTGAGCATGAATTATAGAGTTTTATCGATACTTTTTTGATTTTCCAAAGTTCTAATAGTAATATTTCATAATAAATTTGAAATATATGTTTAATTCCTTTTTATGTATCCTCTATAAATTTGAGATAAACCCAATATCACGATCAAATATAATTAATAAGGGAATTCCATTAACCCTCACCACTTATCTAATTTATAGATTCGAAAGTTAATTGAGTGACAATTTATCTAGAATGGAAATGGTGTGGGAGATCATTATAATACAATCCACTATAACCTATATGGAATTTTTAACTTATTATCCTTCGTAGAATCTTGAAAACAAATAGTGATATTCTTCCATTTCTCTATTAATATGATTAATGGTTTCATTATTACCTTAGAGTATTGTGTTCTAAATCATTAAACTATATATCTATCAATATTTAACATTGATATTTTCATATTATTTATGATATACACCTTTTTTGCATCTATATATTAACTATTTTTTCTATTATGATCTTTACCATTACAAATATTCCAGTAATCATTTGAGAAAAGTAGGATATTGTTTCTTCTTTAGGGATTCCCTTGTCTATCCTTTTAATATCTCTGAATATTGGATCCACTAAAATAATTTACATGGATGTGGTTTGAATACCATTTCTACTTAGATTATCTTCGACATTGTTCACTTTTATTTGAAGGTAACATATCTCATAGTCAAATATCAAATATAACAATATTTGATGGTATATGTTTATCTTTGTTGTGTGAAGACATAAATTAAAATTTTATTATTTATATATATCTTACTACTCACCATAAATATAATTATTTATAAAATTCAATGATATGATTCCAGATGTTAATTATTGTTCATATTTCGAGTAATTATATTTATGGGTATCTAACTCATCAAAGGAAAGGGCTATAAATTTATAATTTTTCATGATAACATACCCCAATACATTATATAAAACCTAGTTATATATCACAAACCCTTCCTCATTTTGGGGTAGAGTGGGTGAAGGTGTAGTGACTAATCCATTCTTCCACTATATGAATCTCCCATCAGATTTATATTTCTATAAAATTTTAATCATTTTATATGTCACCATGGTTAGTTGACTTGAAAATCCTTAGGAAATATGAATAAAAGTTTAACTATACCCATCTAATTTTTAGAAACAATATATCTCCATCATAGATATTTTTCTCTTCCATTCTTAAATCATCTCTATATTTTAAAAAACAAGATATATCCCATTTATTATGATTTTATTTCCTAGGAGTTTAACTTACACTGTATAGAAATCATATTAATTACACTTTTCATACAACCGATGTTGTCATGCATGTCCTGATGATGAAATCCAGATATAACTCATATTTTTATGTTATGTTGGATTTTTTATCAATGGTTGATGAAACCATTAAAAATTTATGATTATAAATATGAAATATTTGTAATACATCAAGTTTCGTAATATAATTTAGAGTGATTTATATGTGCATGAAATGTTAAATTTTTCATGGAAGATATTTTTTAAATAATTTAAACATTATCTGAGTTAATTATAATTAATGTAACAGTATATTATATAAAAATAGCACTTAATTATTCCAAAAACGACTATGGAATGATTAAGGGATAATATTCCATTTACCTATGAAAATCAATGAGTATATTTGAGTCATATGGTTGCCTTGGTTTAATCATTTAATAGATTCATGAAAGGCCACATGGAGTTTTTCTAGAATAAATTCATTGAAGATCACATACCTTGAAAATCCTACAGAAAACTTTTGGATAAATGAATATTCACAATGAGTAAAAAGAACAAGATATATTATTTTCTCTGTGTGAGTATCAATAATGTGTTCATTGGTTACATAGTATTAGGTTCAGTGATATTTGTAGATATCTCACAAAAATAATCTCATCAAATGGCGTGACAACATAACCAATCTAATAATTTTAAACATAGATTCTAATTTATTAATGTGAAGTTCATTAAAAGAAAATTTATTTCACATATATATGTTTTATACTGTGGTATTAAATTTAATCTTGAGATTATATTGATTTTATTAGATTGAAAAATAAAATATCACATACATTATCACATGAAAAAAGATAGTGAAGATAAATATTAAGGATTTAGGTGAATGGAAGATCTAGAGATGAAATGTTAGTATCACAATGGAGATATTAGAAAATTATTACTATTGGAGAAGAATAGTGTATAATTAGTGTCTTGAACATAGATAATTTTCTGATTTGGAGAATATCATGATTCAAGTAATATCCTTATGACGTGGTCAATTGATAATGATTAAGAATCTATTATTACATTGATTCCTCACAATATAATTAAATTGGTAGTATTATAAAGATGTAGAGGTGACATAAAGTCATGAAGAGGATAATGAAGTCACAAAATGAAATATTTTAACCACAACACTTGATGTTGGAGTTAATAATATTCCACAATAATGAGTATAATATGAAACAAGAGGGGTCCTTCCATAACATCCTGGTTACACTATAATGATAGTGTTAGAATAAAGAGATAATCTTATACAGGATAATTGCACCACTAAGTTAATATAAATTAAGAAATGTGTAAATTCAATGTGAATAAAATTATTCTATAGCCCTGATAATTATAGAGTAATCATTCATCTATAGATATATAGAGGATTAAAATACCCCATGAAGAAATTTTGGGAGAAAAATACAAAGGACTAGTTTGAGAACCATGATGTCTGGTGTTTTAACATAATGGTTCATTCCACTAGGACTTTTAAATTAGTGAATATAACTTTCCAATATAGTAATCCATTCAGTAAAAATATTTGTTTTGATAATTCAAATAATCATTGGTTTTGGAATTTTCAGAGACACTATGATATGAAGATCATGCTGCATAGTAGTTTGAGGCTCCTATATGGGGAGATACATTTGTTATGTCATAGGGTACATGATCAGACTTCAAGACAATCGTATATTTAGGTAATATTACAAGATAATTGAAATGAGATTTTAAATCTAATTTTTGGATATGTAGTTGTACTAGAACCTTAACCATGATAAAATATATTGTAACATGACATTGGGCACTAAAATATACTTTTGAGTTGTCACATCATTATATATTTATTTTCAAAATAATCAAAAAGGAAATATTCAAAATCTTTTAATTATGATAAAAGGACTCTAAATAGGAAATTTAATCCATCAACTAGACTACTTTTAATGGGGTTTTAGTAAATTTATCATATAGAGAAATATAAAGAGATCTCAGACTCTTGGATTACTTGATATTTCCCATGAAGATATAGAAACATGAAATATCTCAATAAATTGATCACCCGCTCTATTGGAGATAAAAACATTGAAATTGATGTAGTATTTTATTTGAAGAATTTTTAGGAGATCCATCCATCAAGGTCTATCATGTAGGAAGAACATGGTTGGCACTTAATCCAAAGCATATAGAAAATTGAGAAGGAAAGACGAAGGATCAAAAATGACAATGATATTTATTCTTCCTAAACTATTTCCATTAAAATTTTCTTTGAGATTATTATAAGAGTTAAATTTTATCCCATTTTCCCATCCATTGAGTTATTCATTATTGATAATAAGGTAGTTAAGTGGTCATTGAGATGATGATCGGTGATTCAAAAAGGCTGTAGCAACTTAATGAAAAGTGTACTATGAACCTTATAGTCCTATGTGCCTGAGTTTGTTTGTCTCTCTCCTCAAAACATAAATACCCTAATTTTAATTAGTTTTATAGTTTAATACAAGAGCTTACTAGAAACATTGTCAATTATCATTGAATAGAAGTAATATAGATAAAAGTTCTTATTGGATTTCGACCATTTAGTCACCCCTCTATGTGGTCCACAAAACCCTTCATGGGTCTAAAATTTGGTATCAGAGTAGGTTCAACGACATGGATCACATCAAACTCTTTTTATATCATATGTATGATATTAGAGTTAGATAAATTAAGAGTATTCAAAACTCTCTAGATAATCAAGGATAAAGGTCCTCAATAAGACTATACAAGACCATCATACTTTACTGTAATAGTGATTTAATTATTTTTCTTTATATCTATTCATTGAATTAATTAATTATAATGTTCTTTCACCTATTAAATTGAAAAAAATTGGTTTATTTTTATGTTAGAAATTATTTGGAGGATTTATTTAAATATAGCTATTATTGGAGATATCCTAATACTAATTATTTTATCCCTCTTTAACAAATATTTTTTTGTTCCTCTCCTATATCATGAAGTGAAATTTCAATGATATTTCTTGTAATTTTTTTAGAAAATGTTCCCAATATAGAATTTTAGGCTATTCAAATAAATACATTTAGTAATCAACCATAAATGGTGGTAAATAAGGTAAGAGACATGATGATTACTTCCAAAGATTCTCAAGTGACTAAAACTAAAAATTTTACAAATATTGAGAAAGAAAACAAGAAGATATGCACTAAGGTCTCAATTTTTATCTGAATTCTTGATTTGGATTAAGGAGGTTCATATTTCAAGGGTATATATGCCTAAATAATTTAATATTTATTTTATTGTTATAAATTTGAATTGATGGTTTACAAATCCATTAATAAATAGTTATGGGATTAACTTAAGAAGGAAAATACATGTTTAGGAAAATATTAAAAATACATTGTATAATTTCTAAACATTAATTATATAGAGTCAAATGGTATAAATTCCAAAATTTTAGATATATATGTTCATGGATATTTAATATTTTATTTACAATTGGATCTTGTTGATAAGACTCTCAATAAGAAAAAAAGTTTACATTGGTTATTGAAACTAAGATGTTATTAAGAGTAAATAAGAAATGTACATATAAATGGGAAACTCTTAAAAAATCATTAATATTTCCATATAGAGGAATAATTTTTGAGTCAAGTTGGATTTATTCTAAATTGGTCATTTGAAAGAAGGAATCCTAGAAGTAATTTGTTGTGAAATAGGAGATATAGAATTTGAGAAGTCTCATTGATATACATCAGGAGTAGAATAAGATAAAAGAGAATGCTAGGAATCAAATCCTATCATAGGATGGGAAAGAGACCAGGGAGACTCACCCATAATGAAATATATTATTTGATGCCTTATTAGATAATAAAGACACTACTTTGGAGGAATATAAATGATATGGAATGGAACTATTTAAATTAGAAGGAAACACTTATCCTCTATCAAAATAAAATATATAAGGTTGTTTCCCATAGTGTGTTTCACTGGAAAATAATTATGGAATGATATTTTAAAAAATAAAAAAAAAAAGAAATCAAATAAAAAGAATATAGTGTTGTTGTTTGATGATAAAAAAGTGTCTACGAATCATAGTACACCAAAGGATACTTTTAAACAGTGAAAAAAATATTGAAACATTTCCAAAACATGTCTCAAATTTATACTAGATAAACTGGATTTTGATGATGAATCTAGTCCCTATATGGAGTGGATTTATAATTATAAGAAACCATATCTTCATTTCAAGTATAGATCTTTTTTAGGTGTTTTTGAAGAAAAAGGGGATATTTTGAAAATTTTAGAAGTACACGCCATGCACTTAGGATTACATGTAGTGTACCCTGTTTCCACGTATAGACACATCTTGGGCATGTAACAGCTGAGAAATGGATGTGTGGAGTGATGAGAAAGACTTCTAATGTCAGGGGTCGGTTGAGGCAAATACACAGCGTGTTCATTAATAGTAAACATTATATACGTTTTTTTATTTTACGTATCGGACCAGGGTCACGTCTAACCTTCATATCCATCTTATTCTAGACTTGGTTTGTCCAGGAGCGATGATTGTTCTCCTATCCACCAATCTGTCATCTGTTCTACGAATCGAACTCCGACATGTGCATTTGATTCCCACTGATGAGTCTTTACTTCTAATAGAGCCTCTCCTCTTGATTTATTCTATCTCTAGAGTTATTCAAGGTTGAATTTTTTTGACATTTTTGTAGATCTACAACATTCTAGGTCAATTAAAATGATGAGGATCAACTATATCAATTGTACAATGTCAAGGTTCATGGTCTGTTTCCTTTTATTGTTTTTCTTTGAGTTTTATATGCTAATGTGTCGATTACCCACATTTTGGGTATTTCATGTTAAGGAATTTGAACCCTAGTTTATATGCCTTAGATTTTTTCTTGGATTAAGGGTTTTTTTGTGATGTAATGGGAAATTTAATAATTGAAGAACACCCCATGGGAGAGTTTTATTTTTGAATGTTTAGGACTGTTTGGTCCAGGTTGCCTATGAGGCATACCTTGTTTCCTTTCCTTGCTTGATTGTATAGAACAAATCACCTTTTTCGTATTGTTGAATGCTTGTGATATGAATTGGAATAGTTTATCCACGAAGTAGATGATATTACAATGGGATTCATGATATAATTTATGCATGATTGAATTGGACAGGGCTGTGTGAACCTGGTGTAGTTAAACCATAGATGGAATTGACATTGAGTGCTTCCTTAGAGTGTCTGGTATATTTCACGCTATGAGACCACAAGGGGGATTGACAGTGAGTGATCCCTCAGAGTGTCTATAGTTTAAATTATAATACCATAGAGGGAATTGACATTGAGTGCTTCCCCATAGAGTCTATAGTTATTCAAGAATGACCATTAGGCGAATTGAAAGTGATTGCTTCTTCAGAGTGTCTTTTCATTTTTATTTCATTAACTGGACAATGGGGTTAGACTATGGGAGCTACCAAGAGGGTTAATATAAATATTTAGTATTTGTGAAATGTTTTCCAAGAACAATCAAAATATTTGATTCGGTCCTATTAGGTAGTCTTTTGAGATACCTTCCATGACACTTTATTAAATAATGAAAATTGAAGGCTAATGAATGTAAATAGAAACTGTTGGATTTGGTTACATTTGTGAACTACTTGTTTATTTTCTGTATTTTTATTATTACCTACTATATATACTCACTAATAGTTTGGTAAAGATCCTATGGTGGGTTCTTACTAGGATTTTTCTAGGACCCTGTTTGGATCATGCTTTTAGACCCAAACAGATTATATGGTTGCATGTGTAGATAAGGGAAAGCACCCTTCTTACTTAGGTACTTGATTGATGTGGAGATGGAGAGCATGAGACCAAACTGAGGCTTACAATGCTGCTGGAGTGTATTTGTTTCTTTTATACATTGGTTTAGTACTGTATTTTCCATAATTGTGACTTGGTTGGATGTTTTCCAAATTATATGTGACATGAATCATTTATATATGTGATCAAGTTGTTTATTTACTTTTAGTATTCCACTATTTACTTCTGTTTTATGGTATTACAATTTCTGAAATTTATTATTATTATTGTTTGGATGTGTTTCTCTACTAATTAGGTCATAGTTTACCCACTATCACACCCAATCCCCCCGTTACTAGTCGGCAGCATATTACGTTCTCAGAAATAAACTTGAGGCCATGTGACCAACTGGGTATGAGGCACCTTTGGGAGGCACCCAGAACTGGGACATTACAAAATTTTATCATAGGGGTTTCTTTTCTTCTTTGACTTACTGTTTGGAGCCTATAGATAGAGATATGAAGGAATAAATAGTTGGTAATAAGTTGTATCCAAGAGTAGCTAACCTGTGTACAAGGAAAATCGAATTTACCATGATTAATCCAATTTTTAGGAATTTTCAATTGTTATAGTTGATTTGATTTCACCATTGGGTGATTTACAAGACTTGTTCTTTTATCATTGATATTATTGGGGTTATATTTATGTCACAACCTGATGAGATGAGGGTATTCCATCTTGTGAATCATATAGTAACTTGATAGTGATCACATGTCATGAATTCTTATCATGCCATTTGGGGTGAATTTCTGATTGCATGCTGTTGTAATAGATTTTGTGCAATACATTCATGTTTTTAAGATATATTACCAGAAAAGATCAGTCATAGGTAAGCCCCTAACCATTTATTAAAAGAAATGAAAAGTACAACAAGTAGTTACAACAAGGTAAAAGAACCAACTACATATCATAAAAGTCAGACCCGTCACCACATCCATAATAATGTGATTCCTCCTCCGTAGCCGATTCCCACTTTTAACTATCATTCTGCATCAAAATCTTGGCATACTTTCTTCTAAGATTCATCTTCTCCAAGGAAAGAAACTCCTTAGAAGATTTCGATGCCCATCTATCCTTCCTGACAGAAGACCTGGTGGACATTGGCTTTGGGAAGTAAGAATAATCATTCCTTATCATTCTTCATGGTGGGGCAGTCATCACTTCCTCATGCATTGACACCATCGTTTTTCCACCCTACACAAAATCACTGTATGAAGGCCGAGGCATGCCACCAGTATTTTCCTATCACTATCATTGCAATCCCCCCATTGTCCAGAGATGTGCATAACATAATAACCCTCCTTCACCTCCCATTCCTTCTAAGATCGACTGTTAGTGTCCATCACTGCAATAAAATGTGAGTGATCCACTGATAGAGCTCTGTCGTGGGTGCCCTCAAATGATTAATGTGATTTTGGGGTACTTAGGAGCAGCAGAGTGGCTGACCAAGGTCGTCTCTCAAAGGAGGAAGTTAATTTAAAACAAATTTTTAAAGGTATTCTGAAAATAAAATAAAAGAGAATAAAAACACTACTTGAAAGGATGGGGGTTTGTTAGAGTTTATGAATCTAGAAGAAGTTTTCAGGAAGAAGATTGTATTTTTTTTTTGTTTTTAGTTTTGAAATGAAGTTCGATTAAAATGACACAACAAAAAGATGTTTTTTAGACAATATTTAAAAGGCGTAAAAAATCTAACTCTACCTATTCAACCATTTATTAATCATTATAATTTAAATTAATATTCACTTAATTATGATCCATTAATTTGTTACATCCCGAACCCTATGAGAATTAACTTTACCACGAAGATGAAGTGACTTTAACCTTAGGCAAACTTCGGAACATGCAATCGCAACACCCTGATTTGATTGATGTTATAAGATTAGCTTATGGTCAGTGGTAAATAAAGGCACATAACCACTATGGAAATGAAGATTAATTGAGTTTAGGGATTGTATTTTAACTCTAAAAACTGATCCTGTGTGGTTTTGAATTACCGGTTAAGGTTGCGCTCTCACAGTTCACACAATTCCTGACCTCACGTGTTTTGTGTTAACTATTCAACTGCTTGCTTAGTTTAATTTAAATTAAAAACTCAATTAATAGATCATAAAATGTGAATTACAGTAGCTCACTGATTCAAAATAAATGAATGAATAATGATAGAGGTTGATCGATTACTAAAAAGAACTACTCTTTCATGGGTGGCGTAATCATCGTAGAAGCGTTTTGCATGTGCAAAGGTTTATAATGAGTATAACCCAATAAAGCTTCTACTCAAGAATTCCAGCCCAAAGAGGAAGATTAAGAGAAGAATAAATTTAAACAAAAAATAAGAAAAGAGAAGAAATAACAAAAGAACAAAGATGTTTATTACACAAACAAAATCATTACAATGTGAAGGAGAAGAAGAAGGCATCGATGAGGGGATCCTTGCTTCAAGAGATACCCCTCTTACAATGGTTGGAGAATTTGGGTGAAAAAAATTATCCTCTGCCTGAAATATCCTAATTCACGTCCCCAACCCCACCAAATGTGAAAAACACCAATTTATAGAGTGGTGGGGAGGCTAGGTTCATAGTGGTTTCAAGTGTGAATGGGGAATCTCGTCCAAATATTTTATGCCAAATTGAAACGCCCATTTGACCACCAAAATGCGTGAATTGGCTGGCCTTCCAGCAGGATAAAATGTGTGGATATGGGTACTCTATCTCCACTAAATATTGGGGCTCAATAGAATCCCATATGAAGGAGTTATGGCCGAAATAAAGAAGCTTCTCCATTCTGGAGACTCCAGCCCAACTATGAATTCATGAACTATTTTCAACAACTAAATTCACTATTAAGCTCTAGTGTCCTGAATAAAAGTTGTAGATACATAATTTGGGAACACTATTACAAAATTGAAAATTCAAATAATAAATACAAAAATATTTATCTTCGAAATACTACAGTGAACTATAAAGGATAAAACTGGAATTTTCATCAAATATTCAAAGGAATGATCTAATCCCAAATACTTTCTAATTAAACATATTTAACACAATTTGAGGAAATTATATCATTTATAATCAATAACATATTTAATAAAATAGAGTTTTATCAACTCCCCCACATTTACCCTTTTGCACTCCTGAGCAAAACCTCACATCAAGTAAACATCAATATCAAATCAAAACCAATTTTAAAACACATATCCTTGAGATCAATCAATTTCACACCAAGAATCAAAAGATATCATTCCTCATAAAAAACCTTATTTCAAGTTCTCCATTTATATCATTCAATATATTTCCACTTCATTTATCCTCTCATGCACAAAACACTTACCTCGCTTGAATATTCTCTCATCACTCAAATATCAATTTTTTTCTGCAATGTCTTTCTCATATGAACTCATACATGGGTCACCATAGGATTGATAAATTCCTACATCTCCACCCAATATGAGTCAAGGTCATATGTTTATCATGAGGATATTTCAGGGTTCTTCTGTGGCTTTTGGTTGGTAGGATTTAGTTGTGAAAGATTCTAAGGCTGAATGAGGAGGGCTTGACTCTTTTTGAAGCAAAATTTCATTAATCTAATTTTCACTTAATTATGGTCTTCTCCTCAATCCCCATAGTATCAATTCTGCTCCATCATCATGAAAAGTCATGAAAAGTTTACATCATTCATCATTTCAACATAAAAAATTTCAATATTTTCAAACTTGATTTTCTTGAAAGCTACATATAGGCATAACCTTCCACCTCAATTAGAAGCTCCAGAAAAGGCACAGCTTCACTTGTCATGAAAGCTCTAGAAAAGGCACAACTTTCAATATAATGACTTTCTACAATAGAAAAAATATCTCCTCAGAATTTAATTTTCCACCCAAAGTATCACAGAATGTTGTAGCACAACACAAGATAGATTCCCCCACAATTAATCTCAACTAGATTATGAAATTTCACTTCAAGAGTTGGTTGGATAGGGAAAATAGGCTTGTAATGTGGCTAACCTAACAGGCTGTGCATGGATTCTAAGGGGTAAAAGGATTAAATGTTCAAGGTAGGCCATTATAAAAAAGGATTCTTTGAAATAGGGGCTTTAATACCAAACAAATGCCTAAATCATTTAAACATAATTACCTCAAACCCTCAAGTTTTGACAGGAATTGATCAAAATCTGGTTAAATCAAGCATGGTTTGGTTATATAAAGAAGTGAGGTGAATGTAAAGAATATGAAAATAATAGTTCAGAAGCCTCACAAGAAAGTGATTTCAAATATAAAGGCAGTGAGATGTAGAATGGGATTCAAAATTCAGTGTACTTTTCATGAAATTACTAAATATTTGAAGTTGAAACAAAGTCATTTTAGCATTCATTTAAGCTAAGTTTATTGGGATAAATTTTTTAACTCATTGATATGCATTTCAAAACTGTGATGAGAATCATTTAAGCTAAAAAATTTGGAAAACACAAATAAAATTGAAAAATAAACACACAAAAGTTTAAAAAGACATAATTTTTTTTGTTTTTTTTAACAGGAAAACAATTGAAATTACTATACTAAAAGGTTCCCTCCCCCACACTTAAAATATTTCATTGTCCTCAATGGGAACCCATGAGATGATATATGCACATGAAATACAGAATTTTTAAATATGACAAATAATATAAAAGTGAAAGGGTTAGGAACAACCTGATGTGCTCAAGTGATGATGGGGTCATGCAGTGTGATAAAATCCACTGCATTAGTAGGAAGTCCCTCAATGTATCTCTTCAAACGTTGACCATTGACTATAAAGCTCCGTCCAATTTCCTCTTGTGTGATATCCACTTCACCAGAAAGAAAAACATTAGATACAATATAAGGACCTAACCATCTGGAACGCAACTTACTAGGCATCAGCTTCAGTCGTGAACTGTAGAGAAGGACTTTCTCTCCAACATGAAACTCCCTTTGTTGGATCATTCTATCGTGAGATGATTTTGATCTTTCCTTGTAGATCCTTGATTTCTCATATGAATACAATCTAATCTCCTCATGCTCTTGAATTTGCAGCTTCCTTTGGATTCCATCTTGGGCCAAATCCATGATGCATTTCTTTATAACCCAATAAGCCCGATGCTCAACTTCCACGGGGAGATGACACATTTTCCCAAAAACAATCTGAAATGGAGACATACTAATGGGTGTCTTGTATGCTGTCCTATAAGCCCACAATGCATCATCCAAGCGCTTGCTCCAATCCTTCCTATTTGGCTACACAGTTTTCTCTAATATTTGTTTCAACTCACGATTTGAAACCTCAGCCTGACCATTTGTTTGGGGGTGGTATGGTGTTGATGTTTTGTGTGTCACCCCATACTTTTGAAGGAGGGAAGAAAAATTCCTATTGCAAAAGTGTGTCCCTTGGTCCCTGATGATGGACTTTGGTACTCCAAACCTGCAAAAAATCTGTGCCTTCACAAAATCCACAACAACATGAAAATCATTAGTCCTGGTGGCCTTGGCCTCCACCCATTTGCTCACATAATCAACAGCAACCAAAATAGACAAGAAATCATACGAACTTGGAAAAGGACCCATAAAATCAATGCCCCACTCATCAAAAATCTCACAGAATAGTATTGGTTGTTGGGGAATCTCATGTCTCCTAGAAATATTCCCACTGTGTTGAGAACGAGAGCATGACCTATAAAACACATGGGCATCATGGAATAAACTAGGCCAATATAATCCAGAGTCCAAAACTTTTCTAGCTGTCCGTTGGGGTCCAACGTGTCTACCACATGCAAGTGTATGACAGAATTGCAAAACAGACTCAAACTCATGATCAGGAATACACCTCCAAATAACTTGGTCACTACATATGCGCCATAGGTAAGGATCATCCCACACATAAAACCTAGACTCACTTTTTAATTTTTGGACTTGATGTTTCTTCAAATTCACTGGGATTTCAAAGGAAACAATGTAATAAACTAAATCAGTATACCAAGGATGCGTACCTGAGATGGTATAGAGATGCTCATTGGGGAAAGTGTCCCCAAGTGGTACCTGGTCCATGGTGTCACCCTCTAGTGTGTGAGTAAGCCTACTCATGTGGTCCGCCACCAAGTTTTCTGCCCCCTTTTTTCCATTTATCTCAATATCAAATTCCCAAAGAAGGAGAATCCATCGAATCAGCCTGGGATTTGCATCTAGCTTCTTTACGAGGTACCTCAAAGCTGCATGGTTAGAAAAAAAACTACTTTAGAGCCCAATAAATATGAACCAAATTTATCTAAAGAAAATATGATAGCAAGAAACTCCTTTTCTGTGGTAGTGTAGTTTGATGGGGCTGAATCCAATGTCCTTGATGCATAGGCAATCACATTTGAACGTCCTTCCACCCTCTGAGATAAGACAGCTCCAACCATAAAGTTGGCGGCGTCACACATAAGCTCAAAAGGAATCTCCCACCGTGGGGGCTGTATGATAAGTGGAGTGGCCAGACGTTGTTTTATATCATCAAATTAATTCTTGCATGAAACATCAAACACAAAATCATAATCTTTTTGAAGTAATCTTGACATAGGAAGAGAAATCTTACTAAAATCATTGATGAAGCGCCAATAAAATCCTACATTCCCTAGGAAAGATCTAACATCACAGACACATGAAGGATATGGTACGGATGAAATAATATCTACCTTTGATCTATCATCCTCTATCCCATGTTTTGACACTACATGCCCTAAGACAATGCCATGATCTACCATGAAATGACACTTTTCAAAGTTCAGGACCAGATTCTTCTCAATACAACAATTCAACACCTTTCACAAACTAATTAGACATTCATCAAATGAAGACCCATACACTGTAAAATCATCCATAAATACCTCCATGCAGGTCTCAATAAATTCAGAAAAAATACTCACCATGCATCTCTGGAAGGTACCTGGGGCATTGCAAAGTCCAAATGGCATCCTTTAGTAGGAAAATGTGCCAAAGGGACCGGTGAATGTAGTCTTCTCCTAATCCTCCGGAGCTACATGAACCTGAAAATATCTAGAAATTCATCAAAGAAACAATAGCGTGTTTTCCCAGCTAGTCTCTCAAGCATTTGATCAATAAATGAGAGGGGGAAATGGTCCTTGCGAGTGGACTAATTTAGTTTCCTATAATCAATACACACACACCAACTGTTTTTCACCCTCATTGGAACTAATAATCATTCTCATTTATAACAATAGTAACACCACTCTTCTTAGGCAGAACCTGAATTGGACTTACCCACAAAGAATCTGAAATGGGAAATATTATACCTTCCTCGAGAAATTTCTGAACTTATTTTCTAACAACTTCCAGGAGGGTGGGATTGAGTCTCCTTTGTGGCTGTCTCACCGGTTTAGCCCCATCCTCCAAGATAATCCTATGCATGCAAATGGAGGGGATACTACATGATATGTCTGAAAATGTCCAACCAATTTACCTAATGTCATCTCTCAATATATTCAAAAGTTTTTCCTCATGTTCAAAAGAGATACTGTTAGAAATGATAATAGGTAATCTATCACCACTCAGCAAGTATGCATATTTATGATTTGGGGGCAATGGCTTGAGTTCTAATGTAGGGGGTGATGTATGGATGAAGAAATTGATGCAACAGACATATCTGCACAATGAACATCAGTATTAGAATAGAAATCATCATAATCAGAGAATAAAGCACCAAGTCCATCAGCATACTAAATAGCCATGTCATAATCAGAGTTCACATGATCAAGATCAAAATATGAATCCATTTCAAAATCAAATCTTAGAGAGTCTTGTTCATTAGAAACAAGTGTGGAAGTTCTCTTAGACATTAAACCAGAACCAATACTCATAATCTCCCTAATCATAGGACAATCAAAATCCATTGAGTTTTTACTTGGTGGATCAAAATGGGAGATAATAGAAGAAGAATGGTCCTCATAGGGGTACTTCATGGAGTCCATAACATTAAATATCACAACTTCATCCCCATATTCCAAGGAAAGTGTACCCTTATTGACATTTATGATAGTTTTTTCAATTTTGAGGAAGGGCCTACCTAAGATAATGGGGGCATGAAAACATACCTAGTCGTCCTCCATGTTAAGCATGTAGAAATCAGCTGGGAAGATCATGTCTCTTACTTGGAAAATTACATCCTCAAGGACTCCTACTGGATATGCCGTAGCTCTATTCGCCAGTTTCACCACCACTCTTGTTGGCTTCAACTCACCAACCTGTAAAGAAGAGAATACAGAGTGAGGCATCACATTTATTGAAGCTCCTAAATCACAAAGAGCATCAGAGAAGTGAAACTCCCCTATGGTACATGGGATGGTGAATGTCCCAGGATCCTTGGTCTTTGTTGGCATTGCTAGAGTTGGTGTAATGAGTGCTGAGACATTCCTTCCAATGTTGATCCTCTCATTTCCCTTGAGCACTCTTCGATTGGTACAAAGTTCTTTTAAGAATTTTGCATACCTTGGAATTTGCTTAATGGCTTCAAGTAGAGGAATGTTGATCTCCACACGCTTGAATGTATCCAAAACCTCTTTTTTCATTGCTTCTTCAACCATATTATTAGTTTGAACAACCCTGTTGGAAAAAGGAAGGGGTTTAGGAAGAACATCATCAATATTTTTCTTACCTTTATCTTTCTCCTTGGGTTTCTCATCAGTTGGTTTGGAATGCGGCTTCTCCGGAGTTGAGGTGATTCCCAGGGAATGGTAGGTCTAGATGTATTGTTCATTTGCTTCCCACTTTTCAATGTGATGGCATTGACATTCCCCTTTGTATTTGGAGTGGGTTGGGAAGGTATATTTCCAGAATTTTTACTCAAAAGTTCATGGAGGGTGATGGCAATCTGGCTCATTTGAGTCTTCAACTCCCTCAGCTCCGAACTTTGACTCTTCAGCTCATTCTGTTGATTAAGAACAATTTTCTTGAAAAGATCATCAGTATTAGAATATACCTTTGATGTAGGATTCTTTTTTTGCTGACTTGTTGATGTTTGAGCTTCAAATCTCGTTTGTGGTTGTTGGATACCATATTGGTAAGGTGGAGGCTGCTGGAAGTTTGGTTGAAAAGGGGACCTTTGTTGTTGTCCAGAGCCATACCTCATGTCCGGTTGATCTTTCCACCCTTGTTTGTATGTTGGAGCAAATGAATCAAACTTATTTTGTTGATATGTTTGTTGTTGCTGCTGAAATGGTCTCCTTGGGAATACTGCTGCGCAATCCTCTTTCTCTTGTAGTTTTGGGAAAAAGTCAATTGGGTGGCTTGTCTAAGTGAAAATGCCACAAGGCCTTGAAGGAGGGGGTATAGATGTCTTTTGTTCCAAATAAATTTGCCTCACCATAGTTTTCAATTATTCTAACATGGTATCAATGAAATGACTCTCAAGAGAAGAAGGACTTACCTGATGTACTCCCCTGATACGTGGTGTACCTCGATCACCAAAGTTTTGGGAGTTTTGGGCCATATTTTCGATCAATGCACGTCTAGTTGCTGCTGTCTTGTCCACCAATGCTCCTCCAGCTGCAACATCCACCATGCTCCTCTCCATGGGTGTGAGTCCTTCATAGAAGTATTGGATGAGAAGTTTCTCACTGATTCGGTGACGTGGAAAGCTTGCACACAACTTCTTGAATCACTTCCAGTACTCATACATTGACTCCCCTTATGCTTGCTTGATCCCTGAGATCTCTTTATGAATGGAAGTGGTCCTTGATGCTGGAAAAAATCTCTGCAAGAAAAGATGTTTCAAATTTTTCCAACAAATTACATCTTCGGGTTGTAAATAATACATCCAATCTTTCGCAGCTGTAACGCCCCGACCCCAGCTACCCAGAGTCGGTGTATTACTTCATAACATTGGCATGATCACAAAAGATCAAGTCTTGAAAGACCGATTAGTTTAGTATCCTTGGAAACACTTGATACATTCCTAAGTCTTTCATTACATCAAAAAGTAAACAAACTACAATAACATGGTCTTCATAGTCCACAATCATATCCCTTTCTGACTACCCCTGTAGGTCACTCATAAATTACTTCTTCACATCCTGGAAAAATATTAAAACATTGAAAGGGGTGAGCTCAGATGCTCAGTAAGGATAACAATAATGCGGAAGCTTTCATAAATAAACATAAAAATTTAAGGCAATGTATAACTAAAACAAAAGCCTTTTAAACTTGAACATCAACATAATATGGCAGAAGTAAAATGATGTAATTCCATTCACTTCCTCACATAGATATTCTATTGGTCGAATAATCACATGCAATATCAATAACCACTTTCATAATGAGGGAATGTATAATGCCAAACATTCTGAAACATTTTGTCAAGGCCTTGGCCAAGACGTCTAAAATGATTAAGGCCTCGGACAAAACCATAAATCAAATTGGGAAAGGGCCTCAGCCAATTCCATCCCTAGTTGTCTCATGAGACCTACCGATGCATCGAGGAGCTATAGCGGGCTCCACCCGTCACTTATTAAGTCCAATACATTCCTCATATGAATAGGATTAAACATATCATAAATCATAACATAATTGTATCACATAAAAATGCATAAAGGAAACATAACATTTCCACATTTCAATCACAAGATATCAATACAACACATTGATAAAAACTCTTTCAAAACCATTTTCAATACCAAAATAAAAGAAAGTTAAAACTTTGTATTTATTTTTCATTAAAAAAATGATGGCTTGTAGAGGAAGCCGAAACTCAAATAATGGTCACGGCGGTGGAGAAGTCGTTGTCGCCGCATAAGTACAGAAAGAAAAACATTCCCTTTTTTCGTTTAGCAAAACGCTTCGTATAAAAAGATTCCTTTTGAATAAACGTAAAAGTCAAAGGGGTTTATACACCGTATAAAAGAAAATTGTGTATAAAACCAAATATGCCTCAATGAAAGGAGATTGAGACGAAGTCCTTAAAAAGATCATTTTTAAAATAAAATAGATCTGTTATGTGTATTCACTATAGGTACACATAAAGAACGTAAAAATACAAAATATGACATAATAATATCATGACATAATTTGAAAGTAGGAGATTAACCCAAAGAATGGATGTTGGGTTAAGAAATTCCCTTACCTCATGTCCGACATGACTCAACCGTTCTTTAACCTCCTGAATAATAAACTAGAGTTAATATCTACCTTATTAAGAACCATTTTCAATTTCATTATCCTTTTTATATCACTTATTACAATGTTATGAATATTATGTAATTATTCAAGTTAATAATGATCGTTTTGTCGATCTTTGGTAACTTGAGTCAACAATAAACTTCTTATAATTACAAGTTGTTCATGTGGTAGAATATCCATTATATCCAGAATTATATTCATGATTTAGATGTCATATATATCTTATATATCCAGTATATACATTCATTTATAATATTACGTAACATTTAGAGGTATGAAATGAAATGCACCGTTCATGGAGACGGTAAGCCGTACGTACGTATGAACGCTACTTTCATTTCAATTTCATATTTAATGGAATGAAATCATAATGATATAAATGTATAATATAATTCCAGTATAATATAGTGTATAATACCATTTAATCCATCCTTTATACATCCCACATATGGCATTAACGATTCAAATCACTTTGAGGGGGCGGTAGTCCGCACTTCCTAAAATGAAATTATCGCGTTTTACCCATAATGGAAATCATAAAGTATGCCATAAATGAGAAATACAGAAGCATAAGTAAAACATAAACATATTATATATCATATATAAAAATAGTGACATCTTAATGGCCACGTTTTAAGGTGTTATATGAGTGTTGAACAATCATCGTTTCGTGAGGCAGAAATTCGCCATCCACATAAACTGTATGTTATTTAACCATTAGATGTAGGTGTGTGTAAGTGTAGCTCGAATCCTTCTTATAACAACATCCTAGTATATTGAGGATACTGGTGTTGTTACAAAAGAAATGAATAAAAAGACTTTAGGGGGTTGTAGAAGAAAAATAAAACAAAACAACATTAGAAAAGACATTACCTCAAAATCGGGTAACTCTTTTTGATTTGAGCCAAAGGCTTCCTTGGGAAGAGTTCTGCCCAAAGTGAGGCTTCTAGGAGTAAGTTAGGGAATTTGGGAGAGTATTTGGGCAGAGTTCGGACGATCCAAATGGCTTGAATGTGTGAATAAGGTGGGAGAGCTGGGGGCCTTTTATAAGTGGAGAGGAGGGGCACTTTTGGAAAGATTGAAATGTTATATTATTTCACAATGCTTTTCGTATTATAAAGGTCCCACACATATATAATTCGAGACTAAGGTGATAAGGTTTCGAAATCTCCTCATCCAATAGGCTTTGGACAAGTGTATACATTGGATTTTGCATTATCTTTTCATTTTATTAAAATCGTTAAATAATGAGGTCATCGCTGCATCATAATGATGTCATAAATAATTTAATTTATTTAATGTCTAAAAATTATAAAAAAATTACTATGATGTTGGAAATCTTTTTGTCTTTCTAATGAATATTTATAGTCAAAATTTTGACTTGTGTAACCCCACTTAAAAACTGTTTTAGTAAAATAACTCATGTTTGTGTCAATTTAATTTTAACATTAAATAAATATATATTAATGTCATTTTCCAACTAAAGTGGCTCCATGGGGTCCCCAATTTGACCCATGGGTTGTCTTGGTCGGCCATTACTCATCCAATAGGAGTAGGACAAGTGTCATGCTCATTTCATATTATTAAAACATTATTTGTACCTTAAACTACACTAATTACCTCCAATCGCGATTAAGAACTTAAAAGTTACTATTCACCAAAAAATTATTTTAATCTCATTGAACCACATTTTACTTCTTAATGACAACCATGTATGTCGTATTTTTGAAAATCAAATCACATAAGTGGTAATATTTCATTTAAACGAAAAATCAGTTATTTAACTACCACTTAGTGGTTTCACTATTCATCAAAAATTGAAGTTTTTCAGAACAAGGCCAAAATTTCACCCTATGCTATAATTGATATTCCAAATTCAAAAATGATGTCTATTTTATAAAATTCCAAACATATATGTTTCATTAATTAATTTTATAATTAATTCCCACTGTTACGACAAATAGCGTGTTTTTAAGAAACAATTTATATCAAAAGATTGGCAATTGTTTATGTCCAATTTCAATGTTAAATTAATTCTAATGACCACCATTGGATAAAATGGTAAAAATATATTCTAATTATACCTTAAAACCACTAAATAGTATAATTTATCACAATAAATTATTTTGATTAAAAAAGTTGTTTTAAATTATTTTTCACTATTCATAAAAATTAGAAGTTCTCAGAAAAATACCAAAAATTCAACATAGGCTAATTTCGATATTCCGAATCCAAAAATGAAGTCCATTTTGAAATATAAAATTTCTATAATTTTAAAAAGTGGTTATTACTATTCATAACGGCTACTTTGATTAGTCGCGGTGTTTTAGAACTCGAAGTTGCGTACAATGCAAGCTATTGCATTATTGAATGAGAAGCATATCGTGGAAGCTCGGGGTGTTACATTCTCCCCTCCTTCAATAAATTGCGTCCTCGCAATTTGAAATTTTTCGTGGAAAATAAAAGGTTGAAAATTGAAAATACCTTTTGTGGAAAACCCACATCAGAAATAAGGTTAATAGAATTTAGTCTTAATAAGAGGGAAATGGAAATAAGAAAGTCACCACCAAATTATGATCTCGATAAGGAGAACATTGGTGGAAATTAGTGACATATAATTGGAGGAAAAACGTAAATATTTGTAGGGAGTGATTGAGGTCATCAATCACAATCAACTGTCAAATTGAGGGCCTCAAAGCCTTCAATCTATGTTGATTTAAAATATCATCAGTTCAACAAGACATAAGGTATTATGATAACACATTTTTTTGTTTTAATATCCCTTTACTAAAGTTTAAGAATTAATTTATTCATTGAATAACAGATAGGTATATATATATTTATGCTTGACAATTAGAGTTTCAACCTTCAACTCATCTTTCACTCAAAAAGATAATAGAACTCAAAAATATTATACTTATCCTAATTGTATAAGGTTCTAAATGTTAACACATACCATTTAGATTAGTAAAATTATTTTGTAATAACCAGGGACTTCCTGTAGGCCAGTGGTAGGAAATAAAGGCCTGTCGCACCATGATTGTGGGTTCGATTCGTGCAGCTTTGTCCGACGCGACGGGTTATGCCCCACCCTGCAGGTTTTCCTTTTCCTAAAACTATAGTATCATAATATTCAAAAAATAATCATCATAAATTTTTTAACCTTAAACAATACTATCCAAAGATCAACTTTATCCACTCCAACCATTGTAGTTATCCAAAATACCTCTGTCCAGACTTTCTCTAAAAGGTCTCTTAATTCCAAAATCAATTTATCAGATTCCCCAAACAAAGTAAAGTTTCTCTTATTGTCACATTCTAAAAATATAATTAACTTCATCATATTAAACCTTACTGAAATCAACAAGTACTGCAGTACAATCCTTATATATATATATCACATTATTCTAATAACCAGAATATAATCCATGAGTCCAAAAGCACCATTACATTAGTTATTCTACTTCAACTGTAGTAACAGCATATGATTGTCCTTGATCCCTTGGCCTTTTCTGAGGTAAGTTTCCCTGATGCTTAGGACATTCATTTGCATAATGACCCATTTCTCTACAATTGTAGCATTCAACTTTGATAGCCTCTTTCTTTCCCTTGAAATCACGAGCCTAGTGACCCTTTTCTCCACATTTATAACAAACTCCCATTCCTTTTAGGCAAGTACCAGGGTGATTCTTCCCACAATTATCACATAATGGAAAATCCTTCTTTCCCTTTTCCCTTTATCTGTCTCTTGTTCCACCGTTCTCTTCTTCTCTTGCTTTACTTTATTGTCATAAGACTTAGAGAATTCCTTTTCTGTCTTGATAGCACACGAGACAATATCTTCGTATGATGAGAAGGATTGTGATAATAAAGCTCGATGGAAAAATGGTTTTAACCCATCAAAGAAACGATCAATCTTACTCCTTGGGTTACGTATATAATCTGCAGCATACCTCGCTAACCTTGTAAAGTTGGCCTCATACTTTGCGACATTCTCATCCTCCTTCTTCCTCAGACTCAAAAATTTCCTTTCCATATCTGCTCGATGGTCACGAGGAAAGTATTTTTCTAAGAAAAGCTCTTTGAACTCCCTCCATTCCATATTCGACACGTCATCATCTTCCTTTGTGTTTTGAATCAGCGACCACCACTGATCGGCATCTCCAGTGAGGTGGTAAACTGCCATGACAACCTTCTCCCTTTCACTACTCCCCAAGGCATGGAATATTTTCTCTAAGGAATTTATCCATTGCTCAGCTACTATAGGATTTGTACTCCCATTGAAGGTTGGTGGTTGTTGCCTCATGAAGCGGTCTAACATTGATCCTCCACGTTGCGGATCAGGGTGCTCCATATGAGTAAGGTTATTATTCATAACCTGCGTGAGTTGTCCTAGTACGGTGAGAAGCTGATCAGCACCAGTTGTATCACTAGCTCCACCATAATTATCTTGAGCAGGAGGGAAATCCCTACACGGAGTGCGTGCATTGATACGGTTTCCATTCCTTCCACTAGGCACCATTTCTAAACAATGGCATAAACTAGATTAGTTCATGAATCAAAATACATAATTCCATACTTGTAAGATACTTATCATAAATTGAACTATTTATGGATATAATCCATAAAAATGTTTTCTTTGAGGAGGTATATACTCATAACCCTTCATAGTCGTTTGTAAAGAAAATGGGAATTATCCTAAGCATACCCCCCGGGAGTGTCGTGACCAAGAGTGCAGCAAGGCCCGTTGTCGTGCACCAGTTCCCGTTCGAGTCTAGCTCAAAGCGGTGTTTTCAGGTTTTACCCCTTGGTACATCTGTGCCAGATCTGCCTCTACCTGCTCGTATCCAGACATGGATGTATTTCTCAGAAAACTCACAAAATATCTACAATAACAAAATTTTAGGAAGTTCTTCTATACTATTCCTCAAAGTCTATCTTTGGGCTATGTGCTCTAATCAGAGTTTATCTAAATCTAGCTTCCAAGGTTAGTACTAAACTACCTCTGATACCAACTGTAACGCCCCGACCCCAGCTACCCAGAGTCGGTGCATTACTTCGTAACATTGGCATGATCACAAAAGATCAAGTCTCGAAAGACCGATTAGTTTAGTAGCCTTGGAAACACTAGATACATTCATAATTCTTTCATTACATCAAAAAGTAAACAAACTACAATAACATGGTATTCATAGTCCACAATCAAATCCCTTTCTGACTACCCCTGTAGGTCACTCATAAATTACTTCTTCACATCCTGTAAAAATATTAAAACATTGAAAGGGGTGAGCTCAGATGCTCAGTAAGGATAACAATAATGCAGAAGCTTTCATAAATAAACATAAAAATTTAAGGCAATGTATAACTAAAACAAAAGCCTTTTAAACTTGAACATCAACATAATATGGCAAAAGTAAAATGATATAATTCCATTCACTTCCTCACATAGATATTCTACTGGTCGAATAATCACATGCAATATCAATAACCACTTTCATAATGAAGGAATGTATAATGCCAAACATTCTAAAACATTTTGTCAAGGCCTCGGCCAAGACGTCTAAAATTATTAAGGCCTCGGCCAAAACCATAAATCAAATTGGGAAAGGGCCTCGGCCAATTCCACGTCTAGTTGTCTCATGAGACCTACCGATGCATCGAGGAGCTATAGCGGGCTCCACCCGTCACTTATTAAGTCCAATACATTCCTAATATGAATAGGATTAAACATATCATAAACCATAACATAATCGTATCACATAAAACATGCATAAAGGAAACATAACATTTCCACATTTCAATCACAAGATATCAATACAACACATTGATAAAAACACTTTCAAAACCATTTTCAATACCAAAATAAAATAAATTTAAAACTTTGTATTTATTTTTCATTAAAAAAATGATGGCTTGTAGAGGAAGCCGAAACTCAAATAATGGTCACGGCGGTGGAGAAGTCGTTGTCGCCGCATAAGTACAGAAAGAAAAACATTCCCTTTTTTCGTTTAGAAAAACGCTTCGCATAAAAAGATTCCTTTTGAATAAATGTAAAAGTCAAAGGGGTTTATACACCGTATAAAAGAAAATTGTGTATAAAACCAAATATGCCTCAATGAAAGGAGATTGAGACGAAGTACTTAAAAAGATCATTTTTCAAATAAAATAGATCTGTTTTGTGTATTCACTATAGGTACACATAAAGAACGTAAAAATACAATATATGACATAATAATATCATGACATAATTTGAAAGTAGAAGATTAACCCAAAGAATGGAAGTTGGGTTAAGAAATTCCATTACCTCATGTCCGACTTGACTGAACCATTCTTTAACCTCCTGAATAATAAACTAGAGTTAATATATACCTTATTAAGAACCATTTTCAGTTTCATTATCCTTTTTATATCACTTATTACAATGTTATAAATATTATGTAATTATTCAAGTTAATAACGATTGTTTTGTCGATCTTTGGTAACTTGAGTCAACAATAAACTTCTTATAATTACAAGTTGTTCATGTGGTAGAATATCCATTATATCCAGAATTATATTCATGATTTAGATGTCATATATATCTTATATATCCAGTATATACATTCATTTATAATATTACGTAACATTTAGAGGTAAGAAATGAAATGCACCGTTCATGGAGACAGTAAGCCGTACGTACGCATGAACGCTACTTTCATATCAATTTCATATTTAATGATACGAAATCATAATGATATAAATGTATAATATAATTCCAGTATAATATAGTGTATAATACCATTTACTCCATCCTTTATACATCCCACATATGGCATTAACGATTCAAATCACTTTGAGGGGGCGGTAGTCCGCACTTCCTAAAATGAAATTATCGCGTTTTACCCATAATGGAAATCATAAAGTATGCCATAAATGAGAAATACAGAAGCATAAGTAAAACATAAACATATTATATATCATATATAAAAATAGTGACATCTTAATGGCCACCTTTGAAGGTGTTATATGAGTGTTGAACAATCATCGTTTCGTGAGGCAGAAATTCGTCATCCACAGAAACTGTATATTCTTTAACCATTAGATGTAGGTGTGTGTAAGTGTAGCTCGAATCCTTCTTATAACAACATCATAGTATATTGAGGATACTGGTGTTGTTACAAAAGAAATGAATAAAAAGAGTTTAGGGGGTTGGAGAAGAAAAATAAAACAAAACAACATTAGAAAAGACATTACCTCAAAATCGGGTAACTCTTTTTGATTTGAGAGAAAGGCTTCCTTGGGAAGAGTTATGCCAAAAGTGAGGCTTCTAGGAGTAAGTTAGGGAAGTTGGGAGAGTATTTGGGCAGAGTTTGGCCGATCCAAATGGCTTGAATGTGTGAATAAGGTGGGAGAGCTGGGGGCCTTTTATAAGTGGAGAGGAGGGGCACTTTTGGAAAGATTGAAATGTTATACTATTTCACAATGCTTTTCGGATTATAAAGGTCCCACACTTATATAATTCTAGGCTAAGGTGATAAGGTTTCGAAATATCCTCATCCAATAGGCTTTGGACAAGTGTAAGCCTTGGATTTTGCATTATCTTTTCATTTTATTAAAATCGTTAAATAATGAGGTCATCGCTGCATCATAATGATGTCATAAATAATTTAATTTATTTAATGTCTAAAAATTATAAAAAACTACTATGATGTTGGAAATCGTTTTAGCTTTCTAATGAATATTTATAGTCAAAATTTGGACTTGTGTAACCCCACTTAAAAACTGTTTTAGTAAAATAACTCATGTTTGTGTCAATTTAATTTTAACATTAAATAAATATATATTAATGTCATTTTCCAACTAAAGTGGCTCCATGGGGTCCCCAAGTTGACCCATGGGTTGTCTTGGTCGGCCATTACTCATCAAATAGGATTAGGACCAGTGTCATGCTCATCTCATATTATTAAAACATTATTTGTACCTTAAACTACACTAATTACCTCTAATCGCGATTAAGAACTTAAAAGTTACTATTCACCAAAAAATTATTTTAATCTCATTGAACCACATTTTACTTCTTAATGACAACCATGTATGTCGGATTTTTGAAAATCAAATAACAGAAGTGGTAATATTTCATTTAAACGAAAAATCAGTTATTTAACTACCACTTAGTGGTTTCACTATTCATCAAAAATTGAAGTTTTTCAGAACAAGGCCAAAATTTCACCCTATGCTATAATTGATATTCCAAATTCAAAAATGATGTCTATTTTACAAAATTCCAAACATATAAGTTGCATTAAATAATTTTATAATTAATTCCCACTGTTACGACAAATAGCGTGTTTTTAAGAAACAATTTATATCAAAAGATTGGCAATTGTTTATGTCCAATTTCAATGTTAAATTAATTATAATGACCACCATTGGATAAAATGGTAAAAATATATTCTAATTATACCTTAAAACCACTAAATAGTATAATTTATCACAATAAATTATTTTTATTAAAAAATTTGTTTTAAAGTATTTTTCACTATTCATAAAAATTAGAAGTTCTCAGAAAAATACCAAAAATTCAACATAGGCTAATTTCGATATTCCGAATCCAAAAATGAAGTCCATTTTGAAATATAAAATTTCTATAATTTTAAAAAGTGGTTATTACTATTCATAACGGCTACTTTGATTAGTCGCGGTGTTTTAGAACTCGAAGTTGCGTACAATGCAAGCTATTGCATTATTGAATGAGAAGCGTATCGTGGAAGTTCGGGGTGTTACAACAGCTCCATCAAGTGATAATGGAAATGCTCTTAATTTAATTTGATCTTCAGAAACATTTCTTGGTTTTAAAGTTGAGAAAACCACATTAAATTCCTTAAGGTGTTTGTTGGGATCCTCACCAGATAAGCCATGAAACATTGGAAGAAGGTGAATTAATCCAGATTTCAATTCAAAGTCTGATTCGAGATTTGGGTATGCAATACAATTTGGTTGATAGTAGATATCTGGTACAGCCAATTCTCGAATGGTTCTATTAAGTTCATTTCCATTATTTCCAGCCATTGGTTCCTCTTTTATGTTTTAATTTTAATTTCTTCCAATTTCAATGTTTCTAGAATAGAGGAATTCACCAACTAGTAGAATATTAAAACTTCCCAAAGACTGAGAATGTCGGATTCGAGCCCTAAGACTACGTTCAATCTCGGGGTCAAGATATAAGAGATCCTGAGGATTAGTTTGTGTCATAAATCATATAAAATGAAAAGAAAGAAAGTGGGCCATAGTAAAATAAAAATTAGAAGTTTGAGATGATGGTCTAAAAAGAAGTAGAAGGAAATAAAAGAAGAAGGAAAAAAATCAGATTGGGTAAAGACGGAAGAAAGAAGAGAGGAAGAGAATTAAAATGTAAAATAAAATAAATACCCCTGATTGGTTG
This sequence comes from Viscum album, assembly GCA_963277665.1. NCBI lineage: Eukaryota > Viridiplantae > Streptophyta > Magnoliopsida > Santalales > Viscaceae > Viscum > Viscum album. The sequence continues at coordinate 282,994,820 of OY728125.1, forward strand.
AAATAATTACTTGCCTCCCCGACAATGGCACCAATTTTATAGAGCGCTATCGTGGGCACCCTCAAATGATTAATGTGATTTTGGGGTACTTAGGTGCAGTAGAGTGGCTGACCAAGGACGTCTCTCAAACGAGGAAGTAGATTTGAAAAAACTTTTTAAAGGTATTCTAAAAATAAAATAAAAGAGAATAAAAAAACTACTTGAAAGGATGGGGGTTGGTTATAGTTTATGAATCTGGAAAAAGTTTTCTGGAAGAAGATTGTATATTTTTTGTTTTTAGTTTTGAAATGAAGTTTGATTAAAATGACACAACAAAAAGATGTTTTTTAGATAATATTTAAAAGGAATAATCGATATAACTCTACCTCTTCAATCATTTATTAATAATTATCATTTAAATTAATATTCACTTAAATATGATCCCTTAATTTGTTAAATCCCGAACCCTACGAGAATTAACTTTACCACGAAGATGAAATGAATTTAACCTTAGGCTAACTTCGGAACATGCAATCGCAACACCCTAATTTGATTGATGTTATAAGATTAGCTTATGGTCAGTGGTAAATTAAGGAACATAACCACTCTGGATATGTGGATTAATTGAGTTTATGTATTGTATTAGAACTCTAAAAATTGATCCCATGTGGTTTTGAATTACCGGTTTACGTTGCGCTTTGTGCTCACAGTTCACACAATTCCCGACCTCGCGTGTTTTGTGTTAACTATTCAATTGCTTTCTTTGTTTAATTTAAATTAAAAAAATCAATCAATAGATTATAATATGTGAATTTTAGTATCTCATTGATTCAAAATAAATGAACGAAGAAGTATATAGGTTGATCGATTACTAAAAAGAACTACTCTTCCATGGGTGGCGCAATCATCGTAGAAGTGTTTTGCATGTGCAAAGGTTTATAATGGGTATAACCCAATAACGCTTCTACTCAAGAATTATAGCCCAAAGAGGAAGATTAAGAGAAGAATAAATTTAAACAAAACAGAAGAAAAGAGAAAAAATAAAAGAATAACAAAGAATTTTATTACACAAACAAAATCTTTATAACGTGAAGGAGAAGAAGAAGGCTTCGATGAGGGGATCCTTGCTGCAAGAGCTACCCCTCTTACGTTATTTAGAGAATGTGGGTGAAAAAAATTCTCCTCTTCCTCCAATATCCTAATGCACGTCCCCAACCCCACCAAATGAGAAAAACACCAATTTATTGAGTGGTGGGGAGGTTAGGTTCAAAGTGGTTTCAAGTGTGAATGGGGAATCTCGGCCAAATATTTTATGCCAACTTGCAACACCCATTTGACCACCAGAACGAATGAATTGGCCGGCCTTCCAGAAGTCTAAAATGTGAAGATATGAGTTATATATCTCCTCTAAATATTTGGCCTCAATAAAAGGACATATAAAGGTGTTATTGACGAAATACAGAAGCTTCTCCATTCTGGAGAGTCCAGACCAACTTTGACTTCATGGCCTATTTTCAACAACCAAATTCACTATTTAGCTCTAGTGTACTGAATAAAAGTTGTAGATACTTAAGTTAGGAACACAGTTAAAAAATTTAGAATTCTAATAACAAATATAAAAATATTTAGCTTCGAAATACTACAGTAAACTATAAAGGGTAAAACTGGAATTTTCATCAAATATTCAAACGAATGATCTAATCCCAATTACATTCTAATTAAACATATTTAACACATTTTGAGGAAATTATATCATTTATTATCAGTAAAATATTCAATAAAATAGTGTTTTATCATCCACGAACTCATGAATAACATTTAACCCAATCCTAACACCATCCTCTTGGGCTGCATCATTAACACTCTCCACTTCTTTTGAGCAGTTTTCATTATAAATAGTCACAAGAACTCCATCCCCAGCATCCTGCTCTTAAAAACCGGCATAGAGTCCTGGAGCTACATCACATTGATCCCCAAGAGCAATTTCACTCAAAGGAATAACCCTATCATGGTCTAGAGCCGAGACATCATCCACTAATATAGCAAAACGGTTACTAAGAGGAATGCCAGCAGCCTGCTTCGCAGAAGCTAACTTCAGCCCAGCTAAACTCATCACCTGTACACCATCTACATTGACAACCTGCTTTAGAGGTATGGTAGTATCTTCTTGAACTAGTCCTAGGTTTCACTATTGGCTTGTCCAGCTGAAGCCTATCTGTAACTGCAGATTGGCCCATAGGTTCTGAACACATGTGAATTTGCAACATAGAGGAACCCTCAACCATAAAAGGCTCATTAGATCCCCACTGCAACCTTAGGCGAAGCAGGAAGAGCATCATGATTTCCATTGCCACTCATAGAACCATCCTCCCCCAAATCCCACAACAACTAGGTGAAGACATCCTTGACCCTATGCCTAGGAGGCACCACACTTGACTGTTTTGGAACATCTCCCTCACCACTGACCATGACAACCTCCACCCATGGCTAGGGTATCACGTGTTGGTTTTTCATCCCTCCATCTGATTGAATCATCCCATGCAGCTTTAGAGACTCCCCAACATAACCATCACAGAAAACTAAAACATCAAATCCCCACCTACGTATCTGCCTGCTCAAAGAACCATTCTGGAAAGACGTAGCAAAATGACCCAACTGATTACATGAACTACAAAAATCTTTCCATGACTCAAACATGACAGCTTTCCTCCACCATAAATCTTTCCCATCAGTAATCCACCCCCAATAAACTAGGGGATTTGATACATCAACCTCCACACATATACGAGTGAATATTGGATGACATACAATGTTAGTTTTTGAATCATAACACAGGTAACGACCTATCAGATTTCCAAGGAGAGGGAAAATAGAAGGGTTATGGAAGGGAAGTGGGAGACCGGGGAAACATACCCATATTGCTATGCTCGGGCTATCTCGCTGCATATGAAATTCCAAGTTCCACCAAAGAATATAGAAATATGAACCACAACATCTTCGAGGGGCTTTAGACCACGCAGTGACGAGATCATCTAATGACCCAAACTAGATCATGATATGCCTTCAGTCAAGGAGACCAATAACCATCCGATCATGAAGATCCCAGGATTCGAAGACCAAACGGTCAAACACATAGACCGTGGGTCTCCACTGATAAAATCGAGCCACCAATGTTAGCTTGAACAGATCCGAGGCAGAGTTGAACTCCGAAGGTTCTAAGGAGAGATGGAGTGAGCCACAGTACAAATCTGAACCTTTCGGGAAAATCAGGATCCGTAGAAATGATGGCAGAAACTCAGGATTTGAGAAAGGAACAATGGGATGGATCATCTGTGATAATGGACAAGAATGAATTCCCCCCTCCAACAGGAAGGGGGGAGACATGATCCCGATTTCCAAAACTAGTTTATCATCACACACTTAGGATATATTACTTGATTGAATACCGTCTATTTTGATAGGGTATTAAAAAATGTAATGTTTCATTTGAACGGATGACAAAATTTGGTCCCTAAGGTGTTATGGGCCCTAATGGATCGGAATTTGGGGGATCATACGATTGATTGTAGAGTTATACTTAGTGATATATATGAATATGATGCCAAGATTTGATTCGTGGGGACCCCACAGATCTAAATTTGACACTTTAATGCTTGTTTCAGTGTTTTATGTGGATTCAAAGTAGTTTCTGAGGCTTATTGTCTAGAAAATACAATAATACACGACATGTAATGATGAATAAATGAAATGTATACTTCATTTCGAGAAGAAAATATTTTTCTTAAGTAAAACACTGCGTACTATATATACACGATTTGGAGTCCATGACCATGTGTCTGGCTTTGTGGGATGAGACATAGGGCTGGGAAATGATTTGTGACACATGTTATGTACTTGGAATACACGCCATGTTGTAAGAGTTGTGTATCCATCTGTGTGACCAATGACACTAGCAGATGAAACCCATCTTGTACATTCCTTGTAGAGTTGACCCTGTCACAAACTGTGTGATTGATGACACAAGTGGTTATAATACAAGGGATACATGCCGTGTCTAGGGTGAACATGCCGTGTAGTGTCACCTAGGAAAGAACTATGTGTTCATCCATATAGAGGAACTCAGGAAGGGTGAAATGATTCAAGTACACACCGTGTCCCAAAGAGAACATGTCATGTGTAGGGGTGTTACATGACCGGTTTTCTCAGGAGTACACACCCATGTTAAACACTTAAGGGAACACACTGTATATGGGTTATATACATCATGTACCCCTATTTTTTAAAACTTGATTGTTTTCCTCTTCTACTCATTTATTTCTATTCTATGTTTCAGTCCTTGATAATCATAAATAGAGATGTGCACTTGACCTTGCAGAGTCATGGCCTTGTGACATCCTCCGGTTGTAAGCCAGATACTGGGAAACGACAGACACTAGAAATGGTAAATCATGGACTACCAACCGATCCTCCCATCGTGCTAGTCTATACACCTATGGTTATATCATACATAGGTGCTGATATATAGTTTGGATAAGGCTTCATTAGGATTATGAAGAACATAAATGGAGAATCACATCCTTCCCCTTATTGGGTATATTTGACACATATTTTTTAGCTGCAACATCCTCCCACTTTCTCCGGGGATGGAGGACCTAAGGCTGCAGAGTCATGGTTAGAAGCCATGCTATCTTTCTTCAAGTATCTAGATACACATACATAGAGGAGAGTGAATCTATCTATATACATGCTACATGATTCCACCAAGAGATGGTGATATGTGATATCATAGGCTGGACACCAGCAGGTTATAGCTTGACATGAGTTCCAATGTACTTTCTATGACTAATGCTTTTTGGATACCTTGATGTCCGATTGAGCTTGAGATTTCAGGATTTTTGAGTAGGGTACTCTCTTAGTTATGGATTATTATTCTAGCTTCACAGAGCTGTAGTGGTTTACACCCATTCAGGGGGGGGGGGTGATGAGTAATTTATGGTGAGGAAGTTTGAGGATGGTCTCAAGAATGGAATTCAATCTCATGTGAACATATTCAAGTTGAATTCCATATCATCTATAGTCAACCAATATCTGATCACCGAGGGAAACTTGAGGGATTATGAAGCTATGGGATAGGGTGATTTATCATCCAGAGATGGTACTCTTCCGACTGATAGTAGGAAGCATTGTAGGGAGTCCACACGCGGACATCTGACTAGGCGTGATTTTCTTCAGGTAGCTATGTGGTGTGCTACAATTAGAGAAAGGGAGGAAATAAGAAACCTCAGTTCCCAGGAGACCTAGTCGAGTGCGATCATGTGAAAATATGGGACAGATTCAGTGCTTTTTCAATTCTATCCTTCTAGCAGCTAGTGAGGGAGGATCTATTTCGACACCTCATACTGGTGTAGGACCTCTACTCCCACACAAGACTAGGGGTTGGAGTTCTTCAGGCCGAGGTGGTGCTCATGGACATAGTGGTAAGAAACAAAGTTTTTGATAGCTGTAGGGTGGATCAACTCAGGGATCTGAGACAGCTTTACATGGCCATGGTGTAGGTCAGAATTTTGTGCTGGAGCAGATCCAGCAAGTGAAGGATCTCAGACCCTCTACATTTAGGGTTTACAATATTGGTTACCTTAGTTTTAGCTTCTATTATTTTTTGATACATTGTTTTCCCATAACTTTATATCTGTGCATGTTGTGGAGAGACTTGGCCTCTATATCTTCAATTCGGATGATATCATGATGCAGGACACTCTGTTAGGGATTAGAATGGCTAGTGTATATCAGTGCAAGGGGTGACCTCTTGAGGTTGGTGAGTGTCACTTCTTATGGGACCATTATATCTTATAAATGACGGGCTATGATGTTATTCTCTGAATGGGTGGGTAAGTTACCTTATTAGATGTTATTGATTATTATCGTCATGGGGTGAGAGGTGTTACAACTCAGATTGCCAGTTTGTGTCTTGATGACTAGGGGAATTCATATATAGGCCTTCCTCCAATGGTGGATCATTCAGGGGATGTATTTCTAGATGAATTTGCAAGTTTACCTCCAAAACAAGAGGTGGAAATTTCTATTGATCTTGTTCCAGGGGAAACACCTGTGTCCATTCCTCCTTATACGATGACTACACCTGAGTTACAAGAGCCCAAGAAGTAATTAGAGGAGTTGCAAGAAAAGGGATTAATCCAACCCAATACTTCTCCTTGGGGTTCACCATTCTTATTTTCAAAGAAGGGGGAAAATACCCTAAAGCTTTATGTGGATTATCAAAAGATGAACCAGTTGATGGTTAGGAACTGATATCCTTTACTGAGGATTGATGATCTCTTTGATCATATTCAAGGATCCTGAGTGTTCTCAAAGATTTTATCAAGATCCGGTTATCATTAGTTTCATGGTATACCATCAGATATACGTATTATAGCCTTTTAGAGGAGGTATGGTCTATACGAGTATGTGGTTATGCCATTCGGTCTCGTGATTGTACCTGTAGTTTTTATAGAACAGATGAAATGTGTGTTCCATCCATACTCAGACTCTATTGTGGTTGTTTTCATGGAAAATATCTTGGTGTACTCTCACACTCGATACGACCATGTCGCACATCTTGAGATCATTTTGTGTACACTGAGAGAGAATTAGTTAACCTAGAGAAAGTGAGATCATTAGATTCATGGCAGCATTTAAGGAACATCTTTGAGGTATGTAGTTTTTTGGGGTTGGATGGTTACTATAGATTCTTTATATAGGACTTTTCTTGCTTAGAAGTTCCACCAACAGGCCTGACTAAGAAAGGTGAAAAGTTCTTTTGGATAGATTCTTGTGATTCATCCTTTCAAGACCTGAAATGGAGGTTGAATTTAGCATCAATACTAGTTTTTCTAGATATGGGAAAGAGTTACAATATTTACTATGATGTGTCGGGTATTGGGCTGGATGCAATGCTTATGTAGTGAGAATAAGTCATTGTGTATGAGTCTAAATAGTTAATTCTATATGAGAGGAATTACCTGATTCACAGTCTTGAGTTTGGTTCATTTGTTCATGCTTTACATTGTTAGAGACATTATATTTTAGGAGAGCATTTTATGGTGTTCAATATGCAAAAAAGTCTCAATTATATCTTTACTTAGCGTGATCTGAATTTAAGATAGAAAAGGTGGGTTGAGTACCTTCAGTCCTTTGACATTGATCTTTCCTACACACCTGAGAAATGAAATGTAGTGGCTGAGGTGTTGAGAAGGAGGACTTAGATATAGAAAGTTCAGGAGACCATTAGTGAGTGGTATCTTATGGCTTTATTATTTGAGATTAATTGGAGGTGCACAAAAGACATGAGTAGACTCTTCTTTCTTTTGTAGTCATTACCTCTACTCTTCTAGATCGAGTTCGAATGAGGAAGCTATCAGATTCCAAAGTCCAAGTCTAGTGGGAGAGTTTGTGAGGTGAGGACACTTCTCCTGGGTAGACTGCAGGGAAGGATGAGATCTTGCGCTTCCATGGATGCATATGGGTGTCAGCAGACACACATGATGTTATTTTGTAGGATTTTCATTCCTCATCTTGGGCAGTTAATCCTAGTGTCACCAAGATGTATCGTGATCTATATCATCAGTATTGGTGTCCAGGTATGAAGATAGATGATTTTTGTTTTTTAATGAGATGTTCTACCTATTAACAAGTGAAGGAAGAGCATTAGTGACTGACATGGATTTTACAGCAGTTTCCCATTCCCGAGTGGAAGTGGAATGATGTGAGGATGGATTTCATGATGAGTTTATTGAGGTCACCTAGAGGGAATCAAATAGTTTGGGTTGTTTCTGATAGACTTAAAAACGTTTCAAACTTATTACCAATAAATTATACCTTCAGTTTTGATGATCTTGTAAGGTTGTACATTTGAGAGATCGTATGTTTGAATTGGGTTCCATGCTCCATTATTTCAGACGGAGACACCCACTTTACTTCTCGTGTCTGACAAGGATTATAGAGAGCTCTGGGTACACAGGTACTTCTGAATACAACTTACCATCCCCTAATAAATGGCTTGTCTGCACGCACGATTCAGGTGCTGGAGGAAATTTTTTGAGCTTGTATCCAAGATTTTGGAGGTTCATGGGAGAAGCACATACCTCAGATGCAGTTTTCCTAAAAAAATAGTTTTCAGGAAACAATTTAGATGGAAAATTATGAGGATTTGTACAGTAAGCCATTCCAATCACCCCTATATTGGATGGAGGTAGGAGAGGCAGCTATGCTGGGATCTCTGGTTGTCCAAGAGACCATAGAGTAGGTGGATTTCATTCAGAAGTGTGAAGATACTGCGCTGTCATGGAAAATGTCTTATGTTAATAGACGAATATGACCTTTGGAGTTTGAGGTTAGAGATCAAGTATTCTTGCGTGTCACACCAAGGTTGGGGAATAGGAGGATTAAGAGATAGGAGGAGCTTTCAGTGAGATCCATCAGGCTGTTTGAGGTTTTGGAGAGAGTTGGTCCAGTTTCCTATTGGATGCAGTTACCTCATTGGTACCGGGTTATGCAAAATGTTTTACACATTTCTTAGCTATGACGTTACTTCTCAGACCCGTCTCATGTTTTTCAACCCGGGGAGGTTCAGTTGGAGGTAGACACATCATTCAAGGAGCATCCTATCTGGATTTTGGATCCCAGTAAAATGGTTCTTCATGGATGGTTTTTTCTACTAGTACGAGTGCTATGGCAGCAAGGGAGAGTACGAGACAAGACTTGGGAGAGGGAGACCGATGTACAATCGTAGTGGCCGGATCTGTTCGAGGATTCTTCTTCACCACCTTGTTAGGGAAATTTGGGGATGAATTTATTTATGAGGGGAAGTTTATAAGAAACCAAGTGTTTATTTCAGGTATAGATCTTGTTTTTGGGTATTTTTGAGGAAAAGGGGAGTTCTTTTAAATTTTAGAAGTACATGCCCTATACATAAGAGTACACACCATATACCCGGTTACTGCATATAACCACATCGTTGGCATGTAAAGAACAATACGTGGCCGCATGAAGTGATGATGCAGATTGCTAATGTAGGGGGCCAATTGAGTCAAATACACGGAGTATTCAGTAGTAGTATATTCCATGTAATTTTCTTTTTATTTGACGTATCAGACCAGGGTGAATCTAACCCTCATATTCGTCTTCTTCTAGACTTGGATCATCCAGGTGTGACTGAGAGCGATGATTCTTGTCCATGCCACTGATCCATCATCTTTTCTCAAAATTAAACTTATAAAGGTGAATTGGATTCCCACTGTTGAGTCCTTACTTCTTATATATCCTCTCCTCTCAATTTTGTTCTCTCTCTCTTGATTTTTCCAAGGATGAATGTTTTCTACTTTTTTGTAGATATATGACGTTATTAGTCAAGTCACTGGATAAGTTTCAACTATAACGATCATTCATTGTCAAGGTAGGTGTTTTGTTGCCTTTAGTTGTTTTTCTTTGAGTTTTATGTTCCAAAGTGCCGATTACCTACACTTCAGGTATTTCAGGTTAAGGAATTTGAAACCAAGTTTATTTGTATTATATTTCTTTGTTGGATTATGGATTTGTTGTTGGTATATTATGTGAAATTGCGTGATTGAGGAATAACCCAAGGGTACATTTCCTTTTTTAATGTTTAGGACCATTTGGTCCAAGTTTCCTATGAGGCATAACTTGTTTCCTTGCCTTTCTTGATTGCTTGGAATTGAGAACCTTTTCCTACTTGTTTAATTCTTGTAATATGCATTAGAATTATTTAGACATGTATTATTTGAGACTACTTTGGGTTTCTTGATATCATTTATTCACGATTGAATTTCATTGGGATGTGAGATCCTAGTGTAGTTAGACTAGAGGGGAATTGACGTTGAGTGATGCCTTAGAGCATCTTTTATATTTCACGCTACGAGACCACATTGGGGATTGATAGTGTGTGCTCCATTAGAGTTCCTATAGTTTACATTATGATATCACAAGGGGAATCAAAATTGAGTGTTTCCCTAGGTAATCTATAGTAATTCAACGAATACCATAGGGGGAATTGACGGTGAGTGCTTCCTCAGAGCATCTTCTTCTTTTTATTGCATTACATGGCTAGAGGGGGTAGACTATGGGAGCTACCCAGGGGGTTAGTATACATATTGAATGTTTTCTATTCTTCTTCCAAGCCAAAGAAATTTTTTGGATTATGTCCATTTAGGTATTCTTCTGATATACCCATTTTGATACTTGATTAAATGACGAACATTGAATGCTAATCAATGGAAATTGAAACTGTAGTATTTGGTTACTTTTTTGCACTCCTAGTTTCTTTACTGCATTACCACTATTACCTACTATATATAATCAATAACAGTTAGGCACAAATATTGTGGTGGTTTCCTACTGGGATTCATCTCACACCTTGTTTGGGTCATGATTTTGGACCAAAACAAATTATATGGTTGCAGGTGTAGATAAGGGCAAGCACCGTTCTTCCTCAGGTACATGATTTCTATAGAGGTGGAGAGCACAAGACCAAGATGATGATTTCAATTTTTCTGGAGTTTATTTTTTTATTATATATTTTGTTTTAATATAGTATTTTCTCGCATTATGACTTGTTTGGCTATTTTCCTAGACATATGTGACATGCATAATTTATATATGTGTTCAATTTGTTTATTTATTTTTACTCATCTACTATTTACTTCTGTTGTATGGTATTACTATTTCCATTGTTGTTTATTATTATCATTCCACTATATTGATCTATCAGTGAGGGCATAGTTTCCCCACTATCTCACTTAATTCCCTTGCTTCTAGTTGGAAGCCTCTAGTGTTCGAGGAAATGCGCTTGAGGCCATGTGACCAACCTCGTATGTGGATCCTTCAGGTAGCTCCTGGAACCGAGAAATTATAATAATGATGGTCTTGTAGTGGTTGTTATGGAAAAGAAACAAGGGATTATGAAATATATAGTGGGCCACATTGAGAATAAAATTATTCTAACTAAATTATTTTTTTGAAACATTTCTTAAGGTTTTATGTTCTCCAACTTCTTTAAAGGAGTAATGAGGATCTATTGAAAATATATTTCCATCTTCAAAATCCTAAACATCTGTTGAAATAACCTCAACCATAGAGAGAGGCATTGGAAAATCTCAAAATTATGAAGCGATAAATAAAAAAAATATTATTTTTGGAATGGTCAAATAAGGAATTTAATAGGCTAATTATATTCCCAATGAATCAAACAAGAGGCTTGAATAATAATGTGGACAACTTATAGTGAAAAGAATCAAAGAAAAATTTGAAAATCCATTCTCCTCCTTTAAAAAATATGGTGTATAACTAATATAAAATTTTAAAAAATACATAATGGTTTTAATGCCAGTTATTATATAATCGATGGTAAAAAACTTAAAATTTTTGGTTTTAATATCGGTTATGTTCATTTCTCAAATTAAAATCCCAACAATGAGTGGTATTTAATATTTATTATAGGGATAAAAAATGATAAAAACCCTCCTGTCTTTGGAAATTGAATCATTTATTCTATAATAGGTGTTAAAAAATGATTTAACAGAAATTATATAAAAATACATGTTAAATCCCAATGACATAGGGGTTTTAGAATTGATTATTCCAAAAAACTATGTTAAAACCCATATAAAAAATTAAAATATAATATTCTTCTTTTTCTCCTCACTTTTTTATACATGGTTTTCAAAAAAATAACTTTTATGACTAATAAGATAACTCATGTCACTATATTACTATGTCTTTGGCTTTTTTTTACTTTATCCAGTATGTTCTACCACCCAACACTATATTTTTCGTCCCAAAGCTATGTTTCTCCACCCAAATGTAAATTTTACTAATTTATTTCGTGTTCCACCACTTATATCCACCTATCAACTTCTTTTGTCGTGTTCTACTACTAGAATATATATTTTTTCATGTGTTTTAAACTATTGTTTTTTATATTTAGAAGTTTTATTTATATTGAACAATGATTTAATTTAGGTATAGTTGTTGGTAGATATAAATATGTGATTAATTGTTTATATATATTCTTATAAGTCTATAAATACTTTTAGATATTTTAAAATGAATATATGTTTATATAAGTTTATTTAACTATAAATGTTTAAATGTTTATATATATATATATATATTTGTATATAATTATATGCTTTTATTTTCTTACGATATAGACATTGTATATTTCTTTATGTTGATATTTTATTTTGGGTGTATATATATTTTTTAAATTTATATATAAGTTAATATATATTTAATTTTTGGAAATATAATTATTTATATTTTTAATATTTATTTATTATTAATTTATATTTAAATGTTTATTTGGATTTATTTTTTATACGTTTTAAACTTATATATTTAAAATTAATATATATATTTTTATTTATATGTTTGATTATTTTCAATTAGTGTATGAATATTTTTTTAATTTATATCTTTTGTGTTTAAATTTTTGTATTTGTATATTTATATTTTTAAATTTATATGTATATTTGTTTATATGTATTATATCAATAAATTATTTTGTTAATATATATAACTATTTTAAATTTATACATATTAAATTTGTATGATTATGTTATTGTATGCCTATATATTCTTATGTTTTTAATTTATATGTAAATATATATCTTTAAATGTCAAAATGTTTTAATATATTAGTATATTGTATTATGGGATTAGGTGATTAATATATTTTAATTCATAAATTCATGAAGCAATAGTGATGAATATGAAAAATGGGTTGAAATTTCTATAGAATTTAGAAAACAAATCTTGTAGACAAAGACATAATTTCATACCAGTTTATGAAGTTTTGAAAGTGTACCATTCTAAACATAACATTAACAGAATAATAATCTCACTATTTAGATTATACATGTCACAAATTATCACACAACACAAAGAACTAATTTTTTATTGTCTTAGAGACTAGATACATGAAATATTATTTACAAAACTTAAAAACATTCCTACATAATCATGTTCTTTTATACCATTTCTAGTAATCTCATATGAGATATTCATATTCCAAACCTAGAGAATGGAAAAATTAGAAATGGGTGATCTTAGATGCTTAGAAAAAGAACAAATATCATAACATGAAAGAGAACATGATCAAGACATAAATATCACAATTAAATATCAAAATACCCCATATGATAATCGTGAAACACGTTATAGTAATATAGGATCATAAATAGAACAATAAGAGGGAATAAAAATATTACAATGCTCAAAAAACATCTCACCAATCACATAATATGTAATCATGATATAAAATTGTAAAATATTTTAATAATAAGGTACAATCATGAAAAAAAAACATTTCATGAAAATGGGATGTATCTTTATATTTTTTTTCAAAACATGATAAAAAACATTGGAATGTGTAACTACCATAAATATAATAAATCCATGGTGAGAAAATTCATTATTTGAACGCCTATGTAAATAAACTTATACGTTCACACAAAAAAATGTGAGAAAATCCATCTTAGCCAAACTAGTGTGAACAAACTCATTATTTCCATGTATGAATATCTCATTAGATATAATATTAAACCAATTCATTGGATGGAGATATAGTACCCCTCCAATCATCATCCATGAATACATGTGGCACTTTAAATCAATAATAAAAATATCTTAACAAATCCTAAATAAATGGGTTTTTAAAAAAAATAACGTAAAATAAAATTAAAGGATCATACGATATAAAAAAATCATTTTACAAAGATATATTATCATAATAAAATAAAAGTTATGATTTAATCATCACATTATGAGAGATAAACGATAAAGGAAAAATAAAAATGAAACAGTAAAAGTGTTTATAAAACCTTTCAAACATTATTATAAAAGATAAATTGAAACATGCATTTGAATTTTTTTGAGAAGGGAAATATAGAAATTTTTAAAATATAATTATAAAATATAATAATACACTTGAAAATACATAATGCTTATAAAATTTTTTTGAAGTGGAAGATAAAACACTTGATTCTGAATGGGTGAAAAAACCATTTTTATTAATATCCTGAAATTTATTTACCCATATTGTAAAAAATAGAATTGAAATTAATTTTGAAATAGGGTAAATATAATTATATTTTTTTAAAAAAATTAATCACTATTATCTTTCATAAAAATGGAGGAGAAAATTGGTGGTGATTAAACAAACAAATATAGAGGAAAATCCATTTAATCAGATGGGAATGACACTTAACAAAAATGAATTTTAATAAAATAATAGAATCCTAAATGAAGTAGAATTTTATATGAATCATTATTTAACCAACACAATGTTTAAATAAATTCTAAAATTATCACATGTTATAATGTAATATTCTTGAAAGTTAACAAATAAAGAAGAGTGATTATGACATAAGGAATAGATTTTATTCATGAAAACCTCTTAAAAATTTTCCCTCTTAATCAAGTGTTCTATAATATATATAAAACCATAACTATCATTATATAATATTTCAAAACACTATTCATGCCGATCACTATTTATAATCATTATCTACATGTATATTAGTCATTTTTGTGTATTTACCCTCATTTAGTGTTAGTAGTTCTGACTGTTTATTGTAGTCTCAAATAAGATGTTAATACTAATTATTATTACAAAGTTAATAATTAGATGTTATTATTTATAATATAATGTATTAATTATAATAAATAATGAAGTTTAAATTTCATTTCCTGATCACTTTATTCTTTATCCTAGAATATAAAATCGACAATGAATATTTTTCTTATTTTTTAACCAACTAACGGTGTTTTCATAATTAATATAATAAATATTGATGTATCCTTTCAAAAAAAAATCACAAACTTTTATATCATATATTACTATTAATTAAGTTTTCATAATCTTCTAGGATATAATTTCATAACATTGTTCAGGTAGATGGTCAAACTAACCCAATTATTAAAAGACTTTTATTTTTGATGATTATGAGGTGATTTAGATATAATATAAATACACTATTAGAATAATGATATTATTTATTTTTTACTAATATTATATATAAAAATTATAAATTTTTAAGAATAATGGTTAATTTATATGAAAGTACTATATAATTTGAATTAATGTTTTATCTCTTAGTATGATTGTTTTAAACGATTGAATTTACTATAATCCTTTATTGATCATATCATTAATAGACTCTTAAATTTCTCAAAAAAACCTAATTATATCATAAAAATAAAAATTTATCCATTAAAATAAATCTCATGACTATCCATGCAAGTTAGTGATTGAAATGAAATATGAAAAATTGATCATTCTGTAGAGGTGGTAGTCTACCCGTACACATGGGTGGTGATTTTGTTTTTAATAGAATTGGGAAAATAAAAAATATGAATTTTTATTCCATAATATAAAATAATTTATTAATAAAATAAATATATTTTAATTTTTCTTTTAGTACCAGAATTTTATTTTTGTCATGTAAAATGAAACACATATCATCATGGATGCAGAAGTCCGCACAATGCACAATCCATGTTTTTGTTTTTATTAATAGAAAAGTGAGGATTATTATTTTTTATAGCTTCATTATAATAACATAATAGTATAATATTGATACTAATGTTATCATTTTAATTTGTTGAATTTAAATTTGTTGAATAATAAATACACATAAATAAGTATAAGAGGTAAAAAGATACTAGAAAATTATTCCTCACTTCTTGAATCAACTCATTTTTAAAGGGGATTAAACCGTTAATGGATGATATTTTGAGTATATAAAAACCTAATTAAGGTGAAAAATAGTGTTTATAAGTAGTTTCAATAGTGTTTGGATCTAAATATAGGCATTTTGGTGTGACAAAAGTGCGGATAGGAGTTCCCCTAGTATAAGTGAAAGGGGTGATATTTTTTTAATTACTCAAAAATTTTCAATAATAAGAAGTCACTCTCAAGGAAATTTTATCCAAAATTAATAAATAATAGAGTGTATATGATTAATGTTTGATTCATACTACCTAAAATCAATTTAAAACACGTCTTAAACATTTTTTCCCTTTTTCTATAGGGTTACTCATTTTTACCATTTTTGGTATTAACCAGTGCAACTAGTTTTTACCTATGTAATTTATCCTTTATGACATAAAATAAAATTGTCCTTAATTTATAATTTGGATATAATGATTCCAAATTTTAAATAAATTTCATTTGATTCAATTTTTAAAAGAGGTAAAAGATAATTTTAAAAAACAAAATTTATAAGGTTTTAAAATAATTTTCTGAGAAATAAAACCTTAATTCTATAATGTCAAGTATGGATTTATAAATTAAAAAAATAATTTTAAAAATTATAATGAAACCTAGAAAATAAATATTTTACATTATATTTTTTTGATAAATTTCCAATTCATACTTATATAGCAATAATTTCATAAAGTAATATTATTTGTCAAAATGTCATTTTTCACTTTTCAATTAAAGGGAAATATTTTTAGAAATTTCCTTAAAAAATCATGTTAAAATTTTATTTCTATGATATATTTAAAAATTAATTTATTTTTTTTAAATTATTATCCAAATATTTATAATTTTTTAATTTTAAAATAAAAAATATTTTGAAAAAATGTTTTTATCATGAAATCAATTTTCACATATCCACTATTATTATTCTAATAAATTATTAATTAATATAGTGTAAATATATTATTTCATTATACAATAAAAATTACCATATTTTATTGAAATTTAAAACAAATTTCTGAAAAATAAATTTTTAAGCATAATGTGAATTTTTAATAAATTGCTTTTCAAAAATTATACAGGTGTTTTCTGGGCCAGAGGTTTAAATTGCCGAAGATCCACTATTGATCTTGGAAAATCTGAAGGTGGGTGTGGATGTAGTGGTAAAAGAAGATTTATGGGACCTCATAATTCATTTCAAGGATGAAATGATGGATACAGTTCTGATTATTCATACCTCCAAGAAGGATGTAGAGAGGATGAATGGGAGACCAATTCAGGTGGATACCAACACTGAACCAAGTTATTGGATTAACACACAACATCTAATTTCGAACAGATGCTACAATGAGAATAAGATAATAGTTGAGGACTTCTGGAAAGCATGGGACAAATTGGATTCTCATTATGAAGTGAGTATCATAGAAGAACTTGATATAAAGGTAATATATTTGTATTGGAAACTATTTAGGGATGTTGCGTCTAATTACGTGGTTGGTCTTTAAGAATTATATTATATGATTTAGTGTCTGATGTCTATTTTCAATATTTTGTTTCTCATTTTCCCACAAAAGTGTTGTTTTAATAAAAATTTACCTTTAATAGTAGTAGTTTATAATATCATAACCACTTATGATCTCCATGTAATAACTAAGCATTAGACATGTTTTGGTTGCAGTTTTTGATGGTTTTTTAGCTAGAATGGATCCCATGAGAGTATCCATGATCTTGAAATTCTCTAATATATTTTTTTTGTCAAACAAAAATTGCTCAAATTCGACTTTGGGTTACTAATGGGAAAAACCCAGTTAATATTCCTCCTAAATGAGTTCATAAAAATGTTATTTGTAAAGAAGACTTCTACTTCTGGGTTACATTTATTATTACATTTTTGATTTTATGATATAGTCCCAAACATTTATAAAAACTAATATAATGTATATGTTTTAATATTTATATTTTATATTCAAAATATATAACATTTTTTTTTCATTTTAGTTTAGTTTTTATTGTTAAACATGGTATTAGAAAAATTTTTATTTAAGGATAATATATAGTGAAATATCATATTGTTCTAATCTCCCCCTTAAATAAATTTCATCCTCCCAATTTTAATTATAACATATTAGTTAGGTTTTATAAGCGTATTTTTATGATGAATCGATATATAATTTTCTAATTAGATAGTAGTCACCTCAAGATAATTATAATAAGCATAATCCTCATAATTTGTTACTTCAAAACCATTTGAGTTAAATACCTCTCATATTTTTGTGTTAATACCAATTTTATATTTATTTTGTATCATAGTTAAGACCAATATTGACATATTATAATAAATTAGTTTTAGGTATAAAATGTCATTCCTAAATTTTATAATATCTAAATAACAAAAACCTATATTTTTTCCCTCATTTTCACAACATGGTGGTGCCAATAGGAATTTTAGTTAGAATGATTATGTCAGCAAATAATGAACCTTATACTTATAAGGATCATTTAAATCCACATTTAAACCCCTTAATATAATTTCTGGAGTAGGCGTCTTCAGAGGACCAACCCACACCCTCTCTTTCTTATCCCCCCTCTTTGATGCTATCACAAAACAACAACCACCCATCTCTTCACCCCCTTTTTTTACAATTCCATAAATCACTCACTCCATAAAACCCCCTTGGATAATGGTTATTAGGGGATGGATGGATCTTTATGTCTGCTCTGAGTGGAATTTCTTACCTCTAAATAGGACCTTGCCAAACCTTTACAATTTACCACAAATTTCATATGGATTCACATGCTTCCATGCATTAAACCCTATTCTCGAACTACTTCAAGGCCTGAGGTCATTAGGAAGCCTCATTTTTCAATTGACCACCATGTAATATGGAACTAGTGGTGGAAGAGGGGGACTGTATTCTATATCCAAAATTGGCATGATTCTTTCAACTTGATTGGAAAGATCGATTCCTACACAAGGAATTCGTGCATTGATGGATGACGATGAATAAGATTAGTTATAGGCATCTTAAATTGCAGTGATGTAAATATCTATCTATATTAGCTGCTAGTAGTTGTCTCGACCAAAATAAATTTTTAATAATGAATATTTTTTGGGAAATCTAACCATGATTAGTAAATATTTATTCAATTTTTAAATAGAGAATCAATTTCATAAAATCTTTCTAAAGGAAACATACTAAGATTAATATTCTTAGAAACATAAATTTTGAAATGAAATAATTAAACAACTAGATATTTTATTTGGTATATAATAATTTTGGTTGTGTACTTAAAACATATTCTTGGAATATTTCAAGGGATAGAATAAAGACCCCATATTAATTATTAAAATCCACCTCATTAGATGTCATTAAACAAACTCCGCCTTATTCTTTTGATTTTAGTTATTTTTGAAAACTCTCATAATTATCATCATTGAATTTATGAAACTAAATTGGTAAATTTCTAATATTTACAAACATAAGGCATCAGATCGTTAGTGGTGATTTTGGATAAAATTTCCCACTCCCGTCATACTGATCAAACTCATCTTTTTTATAAAGAATTTTGATACTTCATGACTCCCTCTTACACAAGTAAACAATCTACCAATACCCTTAAGGTAATTCCCTTGGTACTTCATCAAATATTTTTTTACAGACAATAAATTTATTTTTCCCTTCCTTTATCACCTTCATTAATTAATATTTCATGATACTCCATCCCTATCTCCTTTTTTGTGATTGGAAATTTGATTATGTTCCCATTTTTAATATTATTTTGTAATAGTTTGTTAGGAATAATTTGAAGGTTTCTCACTCTAGTTCCCATTATAAAGGGTTTTAAATTGAATTAATATCTTAATTTCCTCTCACAACCATTTTTCTATCTAGTTCCATCGATTAAATAAACCAAAAAGCTTGACATAATTGGTGAAAGAATAATAATATGGGGAAATTATGCACAAAAGGAATTCAACTATAAAAAATCGTGCACTTTTACATTATCATGTTATCCTGTAGTTGCTTTTCTTCAACCTATATAAATCTTAGTTTGAGCAAGGATTCATTAATTTTTATTATTTTATACTCCTTAAACTAATCCATCAATGTAACATGGAAATAAATCCTTCATAGCGGTTTGTAAAAATAATACGATTAAATAAATAATATCTCATGAGAGTGTCAAATAAGGTGTATAGTTTGGAATCTCTATAGTAAAATTAGTTATGATCAAGTTAATAACCAATATTAAAATTTTTAGGTCCCCCCATAGGTACATATATTTCAAAACCTACATACACATATTGTTTATAGTCATTGATTAATTTCTAGGAAAACAACATACTCAAAACATTACCAATATTTCAATATATCATCCTATATATAGAATCATATCTAGGGTTTTCACTAAGGTTATCTAACCCTAACAACAATGGTGGATAAAATAATCTCCTAAAAATAGGTAAACCATAATATGATACCAACTAAAGTGAAAAAATATAAACATAAACTAAATAGAACCATAATCTCATGAGTTAGATAATACTTCCCAAAAATAGTCGTACAACCCAAAGAACTAAAGGTTCATAATCTTTGATATTAGAGACAAAGCATCTTATTTACAATACTTGAAAAATTAATTCATAATCATGATCATCTAGACCATTTTCGATACATGTCACATGAGATATTCATCTTCATAACATGGTGGATGGAATCATAATAAATGGATGAGATCAGATGCTTAGGAAATGAAGAACATATGATTACATGAGGAAGAACACAAGAAAGATATAAATATCGCAATAAATGACAAATAAAACTTATTTGATTATCATAACCATGTTAGAGTAACATAATATTATATAAAAATATTTTTAATGAAGAATAAAATATTTAAAATGGATCAAAACACATCTCAATAATAATATAACTTGTTAGCATGATAAAAAAGTGTGAAAAAATTTAAAAATAAGGTGTAATCATGAAAACCTAAAATTTTATGGAAATTAAATGCATCATGAAATTTTTTCATAAATTGATAAAGAAATTGGGAATATGGAACAACTATAAGAATATGAAAACCTATGTGATCAAACCCATTAATCCCATGTTTATTTTAACAAACTTAGTATGTCTTATATATAAAAATGTGAAGAAAACCATCATACCAAACTGACTCATTATATTCATGTCTCACTATATCATGATATATAAATATAAAATAAAACATATTAGGTTGATATATAACCCTACACATCTTCATTCATATATATATGTGTGACATTGAAAATTAAAAATGAACATTTCTTAATGAACCCATGGAAAAATAATGTGTTTCTTGAACGTTCCAAAGAAATCAAATAACATAAGAATAAAGGATCAATGGATATCAATAATCTCATTTTAAAAATAGGATTCATATCATAATAAAATATTTGAGTTTATAGGTGGAATATAAAACATGAAGGCTCTTGAAAATATTTAAGAGGATTAGGGATTTTACATTGATTGATCATTTATAGCACATCAATAGAAGAAATGATCACAATGCGAGTCTTTAAGGATACAAAGAATGATATTTATACACTTCTAGAAATAAGATCTATACCAACGATTTTGGGAAAACTGTTGGTATAGTTCACTTTTATGGACCTCGCAAACCGTTGGTATTGTTCACTTATATGGACCTATACAAACAGTTTGGCCAAAAAAATTGGTATATGTAACTAATTTGGACATATAACAATGGTTTTGGACAAACCGTTGGTATAGGGGGGACCTATACCAATAGTTTTGACAAAACCATTGGTATAGGTCACTAATTAGGACCTATACCAATGGTTTTGGAAAAACCGTTGCTATAGGTCCATAATATAGACCCCATACCTACAATTTTTCCCAAACTATTGGCATAGGTCCCCCCTATACCATCCATTTGTCCAAAACCATTGCAATAAGTCCCAAAATCATAGAATCTATACCAACAGTTCTCAAAACCGTTGGTATAGACCTATTACAATGGTTTTGAGTACCGTTTATATAGTTACATGTATTTTTTATGGAATCCTCTTACAAAGAACATTAAATAAATCAATATTTAAAATATTTTTGATAATACACACACACACACACACAGATATATATATATATATATATATATTTAAAATATATGTTCACAAAAGTCAAGTTAGGTTAGTGGTTTTGTCGTTTAATCCTAAGCTGAAGGTATATTGATCAAAACCAACAAAATTCTTCTTTTTTGAAATACATATACCAACAGGTGTATGGAACCGTTGGTATATATTTTTCATATTACTTATACCAACGGTTTTGAAAACCATTGGTATAGGTCTATAACAATGGTTTTACAAAAACTGATGGTATAGCCCATTCCCCATAGCTTACTATCCCACAGTTCTCCAAACCGTTGGTATATGATATACCAATGGTTTGGATGCCTAAAAGAATGGTTTTAAACCGTTCATATAAGGTATTTTTCTAGTAGTTATAGTCTAAAAATTTCTTGAGAAACAATGGGATTTAAATGGGTATATATAACCTAGAATAATATTACATGATGGTCCTTTTCATCAAATTGAAATCATTATTATTAGACACTTTTTTTTACAACAGGGTACTCAGTATCCTACAAGCAGTAGCTGGTGGGATGCTCATAGGTAGTGGATGCTATAGATCCTCCACTAGTGAGCTGTCCATCAGTTGAAAATATCCTCTAAGAAGAAACCTTCTTCACTTGATTAGCCACCAGTTATCCAGTTCTCCTATCTGAGGTATTAGGTGTTGATACTTCCCATCTAGCTTGCTACCACCCTATCATCGGGTAGCTGATGCACTTCACTATGCATAGAGTTAATTATAGGCTGATACACATTGAAATAGATCCTCCCCCACTTTGCTATGATGTCTTATAATGTTATTTTATATTTATTTAAAGACGTTAAAAAATGGAATGATATGAATAAAATATTTCATCATGAATTTAAATATACTTGAATGTTTCTCGTAATTCACAACTTTTAAATAAATAAAAATATTCAAAATCATTTAAATAAAAATGTTATAAAGATTGGAGTGTATTCATTATCATGAAAACAATATAAGGGAGACCAGTTCAACAATATCCCTTTATTATAATAAAAAACAATTAACATAAAAAGATAAACTAGTATAGATCAATAATAAAAAATATAGAAGTTAAATTTAAGATATTAGCAAGATATTCAATGAGAATAATAAGTAAACATAAAAAGAATGAAAATAAAAACTAAAAAGAATAATTTTATGATAATTTAAAACCATCCCTTTATAAAATAATTTAATAATTGTTTTGAGAAAAATAATACAGAATAATTCAGATTTTATTAATAAATAATTGCAATTACCTTTTTGGAAAAAATCAGGAATAAATAAAAAGAGAACTCTATCCCTTTAAAAACAAATCTTTCAAGGAAATATCTTCCCCTTTGTGATTATTAAAGATAAAAAAATATAAAAAATATAAAAACAAGTAGAACAAAGAGAAATAATTTTTAGAAAGACTCAATGAATATTTTTGAAAAGGAAAAAATATATTTTAGAACTAATTTTTAAGAGAAGACAATATTAAAGAATAAAATTTTAAAAAAAATTAAAATATATTTGAGAACACATTTTAATTTACAATACTAAAAAAATAATGTAATTATTATAGAGATAGAAAAAATAAAAGGGAAAAAAATAAAAATATAAATAAGAGAATTTGTAAAAAAACTATATCTTACAAACATACTAAATTATAGGAATTAGAGAGAGACAAAGTAAGGACATAAGAAGAAGAGATAAACGACATAATAAAAAAGTCTAAAATAAATTATTAAGTCCCCAAAATCCCTTAAAATATGATTATTATATAGTGAGAGAGGATAATTAAGAAAATATGTTTATGATATCATTGGAAAGAATATAAAAATAAGTGGATTGAAGGAATAAAATAAAAGTAAGAATAAAAAATTAATGAAAATAATGAAACATAAAATTCATATATAACACTTTCAAGAAATTGTTTTTACAAAAAATCAATTCTCCATTGTGATTGATTTCTTATTTTAAAGAGTCTATAGAGGCGAATCCTTTGAAGTGTATCCATTAATTGAACAAATGTCCCTGATTTTTCATTTTTCTAAATATTACTCAAGTGAAAAGTAAGATAAATGTATAAATAAAATATGTTTACTACTCAATAATATCCTCCAAGATTGATGAAAATAAATTTTTAATTAAAAGAGTATGGATATATATGCTTTTAAAAAAATTAATTTTCAAAAAAAAGAAAAAGAAAAACAAAAGTACTACAGATAAATCTATTGTATGAGAGATATTTTTTAAAAATAATATTAAAAAAATACTTTATTTTGAAAATAAGATTGGAAATAGAAAATTAAGCCGTATATAGTTTGAAAAGTCAAAATTAATAAAATTTATAATGAAATATATCACTTAATGAAAATTTCTTAATTAAAAAAAACTATCCCCCAAAAATGATTATATTTGTGATGTAAATGGATCATATCCATTAACTAGTAAATTAAATAAGTTAATTATAGTTGTGAAAACATGTTTTATAAAAAGATTTTAAAAAAATAGTTTAGAAGGGAACTAAAGATAACCATAGATAAAGTGAATAATTTAATATGTGAATCACTCCTAATTATCATTTAATTAATTTGAAACAAAAAATTTCTGGAGGATTAGTGAAAATATCTTCTAGTTTATATTATGTCATTATAAAATCCAATAATATATCACCATTTTGGAAGTTATATCTTCTGAAATAGTGTTGAAGGTCAATGTTTTTAGTGTGAGAGTTTTTGATGGAATATTTAGATATATTTAGGGAACTTATATTATCACACTTGATATGGACATGGTTAAATGTTAGTCCAAAGTCCAAGAGAGTTTGTTTGATACAAATTATTTGAGTGAAAAACTCCCAATGACTATGTATTTCACATTGGATTTATAATGATAAAATGAATTATCTTTCCTACTACACCATGATATAATGGGTTTTCCTAGTTGGTGGAATGTTCGTATAATATGTTTCCTATATATATGGCGTCCACCAACATCTGCATAAAAAATAAGTTAATCCAAAGAGTATCCTCTTAGATGAAATAATCCAAGGGTTTTGTATCCTATTAAATAATATTTTTATGGATTTAAAATAATATACCTTTGAATTTTATTGAAAATGATCACATAGACAAACACTAAACATGATATTAGAATAGGTTGTAGTAAGGTAAAGTAGGATACCAATCATACATCTATAATTCTTGTTGTTAACCATTTTATTGTATTCGTCCATTGTTAACATAAAATCTATACTCATGGGAGTGATATTTTTCTTCAGAATGATCCATTATGAATGATTTTAGACATTCATTGTTTTATTTTCTATAGTTTAAAAAGATTCCATCAAATGAATAAAAATTTTAAAATAGAGAATGTCTTCTAGTTTTCCCTAAAGTCTCTTCTAATTTTTTTTTTCACTAAAAAAAAACAAAATATAGTTCTTCATTGGTAGATATTAAAAAAAATCATCAACCAAAAATTTTATGATTATAAAATATTTTTAGATTTATTTTAAAAAGTTATTTGAATCAAATTTTTCTATTTTAAAAGCATTTAAAATAATATAATCTGAAATATTTAAATAGAAAAATATATTGTATATTTTAAGCCATAAGGATCTCTTTTAAGCTTGAAAATATATTCTGGAAAAAAGGATTTTATAAAATCGGTAGTTTTTCCACAAAAAAATTTTTAGAAATAAAACAATTTAGAAAGGTAATATTTGATATCCATTAGATATGGTTTGAAATTATTATTATAGGAGAATTAAAATTTTATTATTATACTTTTTATCAAATTTATTGGTGCAATGATTTCAAAATTCTTGATTATTTCTTATTGGTTATAACATTTGACAACTAAAAAAGCCTTGTGTCCAGTGATATTTCCATATTCATCTTATTTATTTCAAAAAACACATTTAGGTCCTATAACTTGATGATCACAGGGTAATTCCACAAGATAACATACATCATTTATATTCAATTAATTAGGTTCTTATTTCATGAAAATAATATAATTTTAATCATTAATGGAATCATTTGTGTTTTGAGGTCCATGGTTAAAGAAATGGATATATTTTAAACCAAATTTCAAACCAAACTACGAGTAAGAGTTCCTTAATATAAATTGCTATTTATATTTTCAATAGAATCATATTTTTATTTTTTGAAAACTTTTGGTAAATAATTTAAAGATTACTATTATTCATGTTCATGTTCTTTGGTTTAATTATAATATGAGTTTTATGAACATTTTGGGAAAGAGGATTTGGAAATTTTTATAAAAAATAACAGGGGCCGATTCTTCCACAACTGTAGAACTTTTCCAAATGAAACATTATGATATTATTAAGTCGGGACCCCCAAGAATGATACCTTTACTATATTTAGAATAAAATTTACCAATATTGTATTTAGTGTTAAAAATAAAAAATTTGTTACAATAAACATTGAAAAATCCCACTATAGGTTTTTTATCATGCTATGTTCATAAGTAGTTTAATTAAGAAAAGACCTAATGAGAACAAAATTAAGGAAATATCATTTAGTATTCATGACCTCAGCCCAAAACTATTTTTCAACAAAAAATCCATTTAAAAGAGTTCAAGTTATTTATTGTATTAATTGATTTACCCTCACTACTATCTCAATTTATTGAGGTGTTTGAGCAGAAGAAAAATAATTATTTTATCCTTAAAAATAAAAAAATCATAAATTTCCCTATTATAGAATTCCCCATAATGATCAATTATATTTTAAAAAATATTTTTTTTCTGTTTCATTCATTTTTGAAAACTTGATGAAGGATTTTCAAGCTTCACTCATATGATATAAGAAATAATTCCATGTGAATGTTGAAAATTATTAAAAATTATGACTGTATTGCTTTTTCCTTCTATACATTCAATCTTATTATGATTGAAAAGGTTATGATGTAAAATTTCATATGATTTTGAATAATAATTACAATTTGTATATTTAAAATAGAATTTTATTTGTTTATTATTTTTTCATACTTCACAAACCATGTAATTTATAAAATTAAATTTTGGAGTTTCCCATACTAGTTGGTATTAATTGACTTTTAGGAGAGAGTGAGTGCAAAAACGACCAAAACATTAGTTCGAAATCGAAGAATCACTGACTTTATATTAAAAAATTTTACATTTTGGAAAATAAGAGATTTTAAATTAATTATATAAAATATTTTAAATCCTGAGGTAGTAAATAAAATTTCTCAATTTGAATTAAAACCATTAAAAAACAATTTCTAAAAGATATTTATAATCCTTTATAAAACATTTTTGTATACTTCATAATTTTTTTTAATTTTTTTGAATCAAAAATTTTTAATTAAAGAGGAGTTACAAAAACCGATGGTACCTTAACAAATTATCTTACCCATAGAGTTGTCAGTGAATGTGACATGACCTACTTCAATTTATTTTATTTTATTGAATTTGGATAGGAATTCACACATGTTTCATGAGACACCACTACCAAGTTACCATAGTTATTATTGGTTTTTTTGAAGAGAAAATTTTACAATAAAATTAATTGATTAATGACTTTGTACCCACACAGATATGGGTGCACTTATTTTATCAAAAAATTATTTTAGAATCCATATTTTTATAGAAGTTTTTATTTTGGAAAGGATTAATGATATATGAAATTAATTTTATCATCTATATCAAGTGTTTTTTCAATCAAATTCATTGATTAAATAACAAATATTTATGAAATAATTACAAAATATTTGTAGAGAAACATGTTTTAAAAAAAATTATTAAATTGTTTTTAAGTAATATCATGACTGGAGTTACCAAATATGAAACATTCTTTTCAAGGTTTTTGAGATCCTAAAGTATTATTTAAATATTCTTCACTTTATAGAAATTTAAATAAAGAATTTTTTGAGTTCTTTAATTATTAATTCAAGATTATTTAAATGGGGTAGATTTTTTATTTTATTAATGATATATTATTATTTTTATATTATGAGATCTTTTTATATAACCAATTGATTATATTTCTTCTTGATTTATATGTGTAGATAACCGGTATGATGATAACCATTTTTCATGTTGGTTTAGGGGAAATTTTAAATCTTCCTAATTTAGGTGACTATAGGATGAAAAAGAAGAAGATGATTGCGATGAATGAGGATTAGAAGATTAATATTTGGAAGTATGAGAGGGTTTACTAACCTCGAAATCTTCATTAAAATGTTCTGTAAGGTATGTAATGTTTCATTTAATTGAAGTGGATTAAGAAGAGTAATCCATGGTGTTATCATTGGGACTCTAGGTTGAGACTTTAAAATCCTTTTTACCATTATTATTTTCCTTGAGATTCTTCTTATAGATGGGTCACTCTAATTGGACATGACATTTACATTGTATATTCAGAGTACATCACCTCTATTTTCACCTTTTAATTTAGTTATTTTGATCCCATATTGAGATTTATCTTTTTTAAGTGATCAAACATGTTCTTGGTGAGAAGATTGTAGTTTATGACCTCACCTTGGAGTTCTTCCCCATTATGTGCTTTTAAGGTGTTGTTTTTCTTTTCTTATTTCATTTTAATGTCTTCTTCTCTAATTGGTTTTTCATTTTCATTTTTTATATCATTAAAGAGTGAATGAGTTCCTCTACCACCATCTTTTTCATGTATTTAGAATCATAGATAGCCTTCACTTTAAGAACTAGTAATCTAGGTAAAATCCATCCGATTTTATTTAAATGTATTTTTATAGATAATTCATCTCTGAGAGATATTGTAAATTTAAAGATTCTTGTAAATATCATAATCATGATTTTAATAAATTCATCAGATAAATTTTAAAATTTTCGAAATATTGATGCAACATATCTAATCTTGTATCCATAGTCTTATTTTATCATTTATGAGTTACTGAGAATAATTTGAAAATTTGGTAATTTTAATTACAAGTGTAAACACTGGTAAACAAATTTTTAGCAAGAACAAATTACAATCCATCCGTAGTTTTTAATTCAACTCAAAATTCATAATATCACCATGAGTCCATTTTTTGTTGAATCCTTTTTTAGAACATACTCATAAATTACCATTTTCTAAACAAGATAAAAAATACTACCAAGGAAAGTTGATATTTGATACTTCTAAATGGTGTAATAAGTTACCTAAAAAATTGGATCATGAGAGTAATAATTAGATTCCACAATAAAAATATATCTTTGAAATAAATTAACGAATTGAAAAATAAAACTAAAAGACAATTTTAAAATTAAGAATTTTTTATAAAATCACAATGTCTCCTTTGATACCATTTATTAGTTAGAGAATATGGTAAGATAAGGAAAAGGTGAATTTCCCTTTTAAAACATTTTTAATAGTAAAAAAATATTTTATTAAATCAAATGCCAAATTGTTGATAAATTTGATTCATGATAATATGAATATAATTTAAGCATGGATAATATAAAATTATAGTTATGAAAGTGTGTGAGTTGACGTTTAATGATTCAATATAGAAAATTAAATTGAGGAAAAATATAATCGATAATGAGTTCGGATATTATTTATTTCAGCCCCTACATCTCCTCCCTCAAGATTATATGTCTATTATATAAATACTTTGGTCTAAATAATGAAAAAAACATGTCCCTCAAAATTGTGGATTATGAGTTCCCTCTTGAGCTTCATTGGTAGCTTTGAAACCTATCCCAAACATTGTTGTAGTGTGAACTATTGGGGAAAGGATGTTGATGAAAGGGAGGTTATCTTTTAGAATACCCTTTACTTTTGAGTCATAAATCACCTTTTTAAAAGAATACAATATAGGAAATGAAGAGATTATGAGAAATGATGTTGATCCAAGAAGGAATAAATAATTTGATGGATCTTGTGAATATTGAAGGAGATTAGGGATTTTTAATTGATTGATCTTTGAGAGAACATATATGAAGTAAAGGATGAAATGGGGAGAATTCAAGGAGAAAAGGGAGGATATTTATTGGATCTAATGGTATTGAGAAACTTTTGTAATTTACTATGTACATTAAATTGGAATGGGATTCCATATTCGTCTTTTTGAACATATTAAATGCATCCTCAATGGGAAATGGGTGATTCCACTAGGTACCTAATAAAAAAAGTGGGTAGTAGATGAAATTAATGTAGCCTGGATCTACTAGATATCCTAAATCATCTAGATTCTATTGTATAGTGGCATTCTAGTGGTCTACGTGAAGAAACCATCTTTACTGGATAAGACACCATCTTTCCGGTGCTTCTCCACCATTTAGTTGGTTGTGTTGTTGCACATATAGATTTCTTAAACCATGTCACTATCACATCCTGGAAAAATTTAAACATTTTTTACTGATGATAAGGCCCACATGGCTTTATGAACAACACCGTATACACCAAAGGATGCTGATTAGTAGCGAGGGTTTGTGGCAGAATAGTAGGGAGGCTATACCCTCTTTATCCGAGTAGTGAAAAGTAGTGATAATAAATAATCTTAAGTGAAAATTATAATAGGGAAGTAGAAATAACCATCCAAATAAGAATTAATAGACATATTCAGTGACATACTCATATATATATATATATATATATATATATATATGTGATCATGATTGCATAAAAGATAAATAGAAAGACAATGTAATGGGAATACAATAAAATAAAATACTAGTATTTACAAAAGAGAAAAAATACAAAAAACTATCTCTATGAGAATCCAAAAAATTGATATGTTATCTACCCCAAATATTCAAAATAAAAAAATTCAGGTGCTTATGATGGGTTCTTCCCTTTATCCATACGAAAATCCAAGTAATCTGATTGGGTTCCAAAAGGTGGTCTGAACAGGTTGGGAGTAAAACTCAATATTTCACCACCAATGGTGTCCAATATAAATCTAATATATGAATATAAATATTATTAAGGTATAGGTATATTATATATAAAGAAGAAAAGTATGTATAAACCAAGTTAAGCTTAGGCTCTAAAGGGGGAATCTGGATGACCATACATAATTCAGGCTAGGCCATATATATTTGATCTTATAAACATTAATTGGTCAAGTACCCAAGGAATATATAAAAAGTTTAAAATAATTTTCCTAATCCAAAGGGATCCACATAATCCCATGGCATACATAACCATATAAGGCCAAAAACACTCATGCTGGTCAACCGAGGTGTTAGTTCATGGGTGTATGAGTGTAATGTAGGGAATAAACCCTTGGAATTTCACCCTAAAAGTTTATAAACAATCCTAAGGAAACATCTATTATAATATTAGGATAGACTTTATTGGAGACTAAAAAATAATCCAAGATGGTTTATATCTGAGGACATCAAGAAAAATCCACAATGATTATTAAGTACATTCTATTTTCCATAGTATGAAACTGAACTGTTGGTCGCTAGATGATGCATTCATATATCTAAGACATTGACCAGGACTGATTTTGGAGTCTCACTTGGTGGTCACATAAATGAGTCACCTTATTTCTTATGAGTGTTCCCAAGGAATTCTAGGTTGGAAATACATGTTTTACTAAAGGAAAGATACACCATTAATAGTGTCATCATGATCCATAATAACAAAAAAGAATTTAATTTAACAATTTAACATTATCCAAGTGAATATAACAAAAGCATTTGACAATTCAATTTTTTCCCTTATTCATTTCACTGACAAGTGATAAAGGTACCAGTGAAGTAAACATTCCATAATAAAATTCATTTAATTCAACATGGATATTACTTTTAGAAGAATCAAACCAATCATACCTATATGGTGTTTCAGCTAACAAAATAATGGTTTATCAACAGAATTTTACTAACTCATCCTAATTGGTGGTTTGAGTTGAGTTCATCAATATCAAATGATATCAATGGGTACTATAACACTTATATAACCAGTTTTAGATAGAAAATTAATTTAATGTAATTTTTTGGAGAAACACACAGAAAGTAAATTGTGTGTCAAAATAATGAAAAACTATAAACCTCAAGACTTTTAGGGAAATGTATCAGACTACTTACCTTATCATAATAGGAGACTCCTCATCTAGTATCAAAATCATATATTGGTAGGAATGAGAAAAATTGAAAACTATAAAAGCAACCTTAAAATTAGTAATTTTTGTTTGTATAAAGGTAACAACCAAGAAAGAAAACGAAAATAAGAATGTAATAAATAGGATTAATCAAAATAGCGAGGGGGTTCCAATGTGTTGAATGAGGGTCGAATCAGATTTTAGACAAGTGTGATACACCAAATCTTAGTAGAGGGTGAAATAAGAGAGTCATCATACACCAGTAATAGTAAAAATAGAGAAGGAGAAGTTAAAATAATGGTTGAAGGTTAAAAAGTGGAAAATAGTCATTTCTAACATTTTAAAGGGGTGTATGGTTTGGCTGCATGGTTGGACTAACTATGAGAAAACTATAAAATTACCATTACCCATGATCCCACACCCTAAATGGTTTATATCACTGTTAGAAAAATTGTGAGAAGAACACACATGGCTCACTTGAAATAAATTTCAATTTTTATATGGTCACAATACCCCTATTGTATAATTTTCCCAACCATGATTCACCCTATCAGACATTAAAGATGAGGTGAACTATAATTACTATAAATTACAAAAAATCTTCTATAGTATCATGAACACTTTCTCAGTCCTCTACTACAAGGATACCATATAATATATCAAGGTATCAAAGATGGGTGATTCCATTTATCCATACCCACATCCAAGAAATCTTCCCAGGTTCCAAATGGTGGCCTGAATAGGGTGTCTGTAAAAATTAGTATTTCACAACCAGTGGTGTCTAATGAAAATATAATTTATTTATATAAAATTTAATATTGGACAAACATATTTTACATAAATAAAAAAAGTAAGTAAAAACCATGTTGAGATTAGGCTCTTCCTGGGCACATGGATGACCTTATATTTTTGGGCCTAAGTTAGATTTCTTTGATCATACAACCATTAATTGATAAAGGACCTAAGGAACATATCTATAGAATTATCATAAAGAAACAAAAGTAGTAATGATTGAGATGGGGAAGTTTAAATAAGAGGGAAAGGGTAAAAAGTGGTAAAATAGTCATCTTTAACATCTTAATGGGGTGTATGGTTTAGAAACATGGTTGGACAAACTATACACTAAATTTCAAATTCCCACTACACATGATCCCACACACCACATGGTTTAGGAACATGATTATGAAAACATGTGAGAAGATCGTGCAAGTAATACTTGAAATAAATTTAATTTTACTCACGGTCATGTAGACCCTATTGCACAGTTTTCCTAAGCACGTTTCACAGTCTTAGGAATTCACTGTTGATGACCGTGGTTTAGTACTAACAATGAGCTGTGCATGAACCTCACACTATAACTTATGAAATAAATACTCATGGCCACAAACTAATCCTGAATGCTATTGATATTCTACCAAACAAACCCACTACTATATTATGAAAGGTCCAAACAATTTGTGTGAAAAATGATCTTACTCGGAAACTTTTATTTAACTAATATAGGAGAGGCTTTTAAGAAGACCAAATCCTCCACCTAAAACTCCATAGGTTTGGTGATGGTGATAGAGATATGAATTTTTCATAGACTAAACCGTAACCATATGTTTTGTGATTAGTTGTTCCTACTCTAATGTCACCTAGATGAGAAAATTTCTTTGTAGCATTTACCCCCTTCCTCTTACCAGAATAGTGGTAAGAAACATAGATGAAAAACTAATATTTCATGCATATTTTGAAAAACATTTCAATGATTTAAAAATGGAAAATATATCAAAATACCCATTAAAGTTGTTGTTTTAAAAATTAATTGGAATTTATAATTTTGGAATTAAAATGAATCATTTTTTTGAAGAATTATATGTTTTAAATTTATTTGAATATATTGTTGTGAAATTTAATAATCCTTGAAGATATTTTAGGTAAAAACATTAGGCCAAATTTTCCAGTGCTCAACCTTAAGGGCCATAAGGACACCTTGCCTGCCCAAGTGGGTCGAAAGACATAGCACATCCTATGGGAGAGAAATACGAGGGGTATATTATAGGGGAATTAGGCCCATGCACATTGCCCATAGGGAGTCAAGACCGTAGAAGAGAATAGTGGGCAAGAAGGACTGCAGGTGCTGCATGTGTGTGCAACCTGTATTTATTGTGTGATGGTGGATGGATGATCTCATCCCCAGTACAGGCAGTTTTTGATAGTCATCACAAACATTATTATTTAAAATATCCCCACCCCTCTTTTAGATGTGGTAAACCTTTAATTATGGTTAATTTTCATGATTTAAAAAAATAACTTACCAACATTACTGCTCCACTTGGACAGATCTCACCGTCTTCCTTTTCCTTCTCCACCGAAATACTATTGCTGACCACCAAAATGAACAACCTAATATTTCCATGAACACAAATTCTAATGTTCTAGGTTGATCCATCTCCCAATTACATTCCTCCACACAACCGAATATCATCTTATGCACCTCAACCGATCACCCCAATGCCATTTGAGGCTTCATTTATCCACATCAAATGCTAGATAATGAAAGAGACCACAATTGTCACAATTTCTTCCATCAATCCACTTCCACCATTGTATCTTCCACGTGGAGTGCCAAATCCCTCTATACATGGAATGATCCAAGTATTCTATTCACATACATAGAAGATCCACACCTTCACCCCGTGTAGATTTATTTCATTCCAAGGAAGAATACACCCAAGATCCTCATGTGCAATTAGAAGACCCCATTGATATTAAAGGATAATTTAACGATCATTTTGAGGATAAAGGTTTCTTCTCCCTACCTTCAAAAAGGTTATAAATCATAAGCATTGATATTTTTACAAATTATATAGTAGGTAAATCCCTCAAAATAAGTTACTACACCATTCCTCTTATTCTTGTTTGATTTTAATATCTTTAAATTGTTTTTAGTTTTATTATATAATTTTAATTTTAATTACCTTTAAATTGTAATTAATTCATATATTCCACATAACCAAGTGATTCCACCCAATTTTCTCCTTCTCTTATTATTATTCTTCTTCTTTTAATTCTAACATTATTCTATTTATTTTATTTTATTTTTTATATTTTATTCTTCTTTCTATCTCTCCCTCTTTTTAAACATTTTTTTCTTTCATGGGTGTGATTTATTTTTATTCTATCCTCCCTTTTCTTTTTCGTTTTATTTGATGATTCTATTATTTATTAGAGAATGAAAAGTTACCCTTAAAATGAGGGGCTAACATGGGGCCTGGAACTGGGGAGGCAAGTGGTTTTTCTATTTTATTATTCATATATATTCATATGTTTTGTTAGGTTTTTTGTGAGAAAGAGTGAAATACAAAAGTGTAGTTATTTTTCATTAGGAAACTTAACTCAAATTAATTTCTATAATTTTATAAAATATTTTCCCTCCATTTTACTATAGAAAATATCTTTATATGATGGGGTCGAGTAATTTAGTGGATGAAACAACATACGATGGAGCTAGGTATTAAGAGATTTCATACTCTCCAATGAGGTGTGTCATCATCCTTGGTTATAGGAGGATATGGAATTTAAATTGAAAAATACATTCAAGATTCTATGCAAAAAAATTAAATAATAGTAATACATACATGAGATCATAGAATTGAATTATCAAACATAATTTAAACACCAATAAGAAGAATGATAGAACCCACAAACTAAACCAAAAATTCTATGTTCTTTCTTTTTCTAATAGCATTCTATCAATGCATGTTAAAATCTCATTTACATTCACAATTTCAGTGTCTTCATTAATAAAAAATCAAAAAATAAGTAGCTTAATTGAATTATATTTAGTAAATGGACAATTTAGAATGGTCCTCAAGTGAGATGACCCTATTCATCCTTTTTACTGTTTTAGGAAATTAAATTTTCTTTTTCCATGTCATGCTGTTGGAATAAATTTAAAAACAACACCATTTTTAGGGGTCCAATCACTATTTGCTCAAATTTTACGTAATTTTCATTATTTTTCTAATAAAAAGACATAAAAATATTATTTATCCATGTTTTTTTAAAGGATTTTTTTCCATTAATGGAAAAATAACTCATAAGTCAAAGAATAAAAAACAAACTATACTAAATAGGCCCCACAAAAAATGGATGGTTCTATTACGATAATGGTGAAGTAGAATTATTGAGTCCCAGAGATAAGAATATTGACTTAATATTTGATTGGAATTGTCGATGAACTCTGAATTGACTTGAAATGATTTGAGGATGAGAAGGAAGTGCAACAGGTTTTCCCACATTTTTATAAAGATATCAAAGAAGTTGAGGGTAAAATCAAGGAATATCAAAAACCCAACCATTTTCAGAACCATATTGAGGATCACTACGTAGATATAGAGAGTGAAGATGAAGAATCACGTGTTGATAGGAATATGGGAAAATATACAGATTAGTTTTGGAGTAACTGGGTAGAATACAAAATGCAATGAGATCTTCCCATCTTTAAGAATGATGAATCATCACCTGATAACTTATTTATGTTTATGGAATTTAAAGAAACCACCTATGTGGTGGAATTTCAGGAAAACATAGGAGAGCTCGAAAACTTACATCGATCCACTTAGATTCTATTTTTTAACATACCATCCTGGTATCCATGTAACCTATCTCCAGAGCCATTGGGTCACATAGCCTCGAGCGTACCTCCCCATATTCTAGAGTATGCTGACTAGTAGTGAGGGTGTAAAGGTAGTACGGTGGGGAGATAATACACTCTAATAATAGTGAAAAAATTTAAAAATATTAAATAAACAACAATAGTAGAGGCATATACAAACATAAATAATTGAGTAGTGGAAGAAAAATCAAACCAAATGACTTAAAATAAAATCAAAATCCTATATGGAAGTGTTAATACATGATGCACAAAAGGATGTTACTACGAATCAAAATTCTGTTGAGTAAAGGGTTAATTTGTGTAATTTCTCTATAATTTCTAGAGTTTTTATCCCGGAAGGGGTGAAGCCTTGGAAGTTTAATGACCTTACAGAAATTATTGCTGCAATTTGGGGATTTGCTGATTGGAAAATGATGGCGATGGGTCTTGGATACTATAATATTGTTTTTCCTTCTGATGATCTCAAGAGGCATGCTTGGAGTCTTGGCTCGGTCTCTCTATAGCCTGGTTTCCTTCAAATTCATGAATGGGACAAGAACTTTGTCCCGAGTTATATCAAGAACAACTATGCTCAATTATGGATATGGGTTTGCAATATGAATTGTTTATACTGTCACCCCCATATTCTTTGGGATATTGCTTCCTCTATTGGTAATCCAATTAGGTTGGATAAGCAAACTGATAACCCCTCTTTTGGTCATTTTGTAAGAATTCTGGTTGAGGTTGACTTTTCTGTCACTCTTGTGGATGAGGTGGTGCTGACCACTAAAGATGATAGTATTACTCTTGGGATTCCTTATGAGCGGAAGCCCATGTTTTTATCGAATTGACATTTTTTTGGACATGTGGAATCAGATTGTAACAGACATAAAATTTGCAGCTTCTGTAAAATCAGAGGGCACGTGGACTC
Source organism: Viscum album (assembly GCA_963277665.1). NCBI lineage: Eukaryota > Viridiplantae > Streptophyta > Magnoliopsida > Santalales > Viscaceae > Viscum > Viscum album. The sequence continues at coordinate 283,032,355 of OY728125.1, forward strand.
GAATTGCAGGAGATATAAAGGAAAAAATACTAGATCGGACCCTCCTGTCAAAGGAGACTCAGATAAACAGTGTGTTGGAGAATCTAATATGGGGGAATCAATTCAGGACACTGTGGGGGTTTCCAAAGAGCCTGCTACTGTACATGACCCGGATCCACTGTTAGAATCTTCTCTGAGAGAAGTAAATTGCAATTATGAGCAAACTTTTTCGAAGTCCACTGATGAGGACCTTGTTAAATCTTATGATAAAGATCCCTATGAAATCTCTGATTTTGGTTTGGCTGGGCTTGTAGGTCAATATAACCAGAATGAATCTACTTCATTAGAGCCTACTGCTGGAGCTGTGGATATTAATATTGATTGTTATGATAATCCTTCCAATTCCTCAAGGGATAACCCTATCCCTTTCAGTGGCTATGACCTTGATCACACTAATATTGAAATTTCTGCTTCTTGTTTGGCAAGGCTTACAGGTCAATCTAATCAGAATGAATCTTCTTCATTGGAGCCTACTGCTAGAGTTGCGGTTGTTAATGTTGATTGTTCTGATAATCCATCTAATGCCTCAAGGTATGACCCTCTCCCTTCTAGTGGCGATTAACTTATTCATACTGATATTGAAAAGATTTCTGGATTGCATTCTGGAGATTTCCTTTAGGTCCATCTGGATAAGGTTGCGAGGAGAATACTCCCTGCTAGTTTACTTACCCCTATTTATTCCTTGAACATGTTTTCATCTCCCAGCCTTGAGACATGTGAGGATGGTGATGATTCTTCTACTCAGAATCACGATTTAGAGGCTCCTCCTCCTGATAAATTGTGTACTGATAAACCTATCAAAGATACAAAGTTAGGTGATGATGGGACTTTCACTAGGCTCTACTTAAAGAAATGAAGATTATATTTTGGAATTGCCAAGGGATTTGGAATTCTCCCACAACCAAGTCCCTTAGGAATCTCATCTTGACCAATAAGCCTTTATTAATTGGTATTGCTGAGCCACGAATGAAATATGAGAATTGGATCTCTTTTAGGTGTTCTTCTTTGGGTAACTCCTTTGTTGCCAATAATAAAGTGGGGGACAGTGCTGAATCCTTATGGGTTATGAAACATAATAGTGTTTCCATTGACTCTTTTGTGAATGATATGCAATATGTGACTTTATCTTTCAGTCTTAATTCTCTCACTCATTCTGTAACTTTTGTTTATGCCTTCAACCTATATTCTAAGAGGAGATATATATGGGATAATCTTCTTTATATATCTGAGGGTATGAATCATAGTTGGATCTTAATTGGTGATTTCAATGTTTTCTTGACGCCTGAGGAAAAAACTGGGGAGAATTTTTGCCGCACTTCAGGTACTGAATTTTCCTCTTGTATCGATAAATGAGGCCTGATTCAAGTCCCTGTGTCTGGAGATGATTTTACTTGGAGCAGGTACACCATCAATGGACGATAGGAAAGCATGCTAGATAGATGTTTTGTACCAGTGGATAATGGAAATAGTGCAATTGATGTGTTTGGAGTCACCTTACCAAGGATAAATTCCGATCATAATCCTATTTTGGTTGAGTTCTGTGACAACATAGTGAGGACAACTCCTATTCCCTTCAAATTTAATATTGCATGACTGGTTATTCCGATTTACTGGGAGATTGTTTTAGATGTTTGGAATTCTGAATTCATGGGAAGTCCTTATCATATTGTTTGTTTCCAGTTAAAATAAGTCAAGCGAAGATTAAGGTAATGGAGTAAATTTTCTTTCTCCTCCCTTAGTAATGACATCAAAGAAGCTGAAATTTTTTTTCTCAATCGTTATAGAAATAATATTTTCCATGATGTTCCCTTCCTAGAGGAGATACAAGCTACTTCAAATTTGGATAATCTGTTGACTCTTAAAAAAAATATTAGATTAGAATTAGTTTAATCCGAGAAGGTTAAAGAAGAGAGATAGGAACTCTAAGTTATTTCATTGCATGCACAAGGAAAAGAGAGCTAAGAGGAACCTCAATGCCATTACCATTGATGGGAGTATACTCTCTACAGAATGTGAGATTGTCCATGCTGTTATTAACTACTTTGAGAAGCTATATTCAGACACATGAGTTGATAACTCTAACAAAATTATCAATTGTTTTGTGCCCTCTATCATTGATTTCCAGAATACTAAGCTCACTGACATAACTACTGTTAAGGAGATCTATGATGCTCTCCTATCTTTAAACATTGATAGTGTAGCTGGTCCTGATGGCTTTACCAATAATTTTTTATGTTCTATTGGGATATTGTCAACCTTGATATTACAAATGTAGTGAGGGATTTTTATAGGTCCTCTTTTATGCCATTTAGGATGAACTCTAATTTTATTTCTTTAATTCCCAAGAAAGACTGCTCTTTAGACATTAATTTCTTTTGACCAGTGGCTGTGGGGAACACCATACCCAAGATTATCAGTAAAATTATGACTCATAGTTTGGGTGAAGTTGCCAAGGGGCTTATTTCCAATAATGAGTTTGGGTTTGTACCCGCATGGAACATTCAAAATTGACTTTTCACTACTTTTAAATGTGTTAATACCATGAAGAATGGGAAAAAAGTTAATGATATGGCTTTGAAGATTGATATATCGAAAGCTTTTAACACTATGCGATGGAGTTTTCTTTTCAAGATTCTTTAAATGCATGGGTTTTTGTAGAAATTTATTGGACTTGTTGCCTCCATTATGGGAAATGTGTGGCTCTCTATTCTTATTAATGGATCCCCTAGAGGCTTCTTTCACTGCTCAAGAGGAGTAAGGCAGGGGATCCTTTATCTAGTCTACTTTTTGCTATTGTTGAAGACTACTTGAGTTTGTGTCTCAATGGCCTTGCTAATTGTGGTTGGTTACAGAAGATTAAGATTGGGAGGAATCTTCTTTCTCCCTCTCACTTTCTCTATAATTATTATATCTAATTGTTCGGAAACGCTGAGAAAGGAACCATCTCTTGTATTAAGGGCATCTTTTCACATTATGAGGAGGTTTCGGGTCAAGTTATTAGCTGGAAAAAGTCATCAGTTATGTTTGGAGAAGGAACTAGAATTTATAAATAGAATAGAATCTCCTTGAAGCTTGGCATGAAGAGGGGATATATACCATTTATTTACGTTGGGGTCCCTATATTTTAGGGAAGAATAAAGCATTTCTATCTTACGAATATTTCTCTGAATATTGTCAATCAATTAGCGAACTGGAAAGGTAAGAATATGTCTCAGGCTGTAAGAATCTTCCTGGTAAATTCAGTGATCACCTCAATGTTTGTCTATTCATTCCCTCTTTATAGATGGCCAAGGGTGCTTGTTAAAGAGCTGTCTGGTAAGATTATAAATTTTATCTGGACAGGATCAATTAATGAGAGAAAGTTAATCACAAGGGCCTAGGAATACTATATTAAACCGATTCAAATGGGGGGAATGGGTGTGAAAGATCCAAGGTTATTTAATGATACATTGGTTATGAAATTTGTGTGGAACCTACTCTCTAGATCTGATCCTTCTATAGAGTTCCTCTATTCCAGGTTTGTGAAAAATCATCAACATGGTTACGATTATTACTTGAATTCCTCAGTTTGGCCTACCATCAAGGGAGTCTATGTTTGTCTCATGGAGGACTCAAAATGGGTGGTTTGTGATCAATTGCAACTAAACTGATGGAAAAATCCTTGGTTTCCCCCGTCAATTTGTGATGAATTTTCCGTCCCTTCATCTTTGTAAAATAGTGCTACTGCAGATATTCATGGTCTTGTGGTGATTAATGACTTATTACCTAGTCATCTCTATCTGCAAATCTCTCGGTATATATATATATATATCAATTATGATACTATGATCTGGATGCCCAGCTTGAATGGGATTTCTTCTAATTAAGAGTGCTACCGTTTACTTTGTGGACCCTCCCTGAAGCCGCCCTCAAGGCTTAAGGGTGTCCAGACTGGATTTATCCCTCATGCTTCATCCATTATTTTATGGAAAATCTAGAATCAGCGCCTCCCTCTTCAAAATCTGCTACAGCGCGCTGGAAAACAGTTGGCCTCTACTTTCTCTCTTTGGATGGAATCATATGAGAGTCATTAGAACCTCTTCATTTTATGTAAATTTACATGCAGGCTGTGGAATTATCTGCAGAATCTATTTGCGTGCTGCTTCAATTTACAGACCGTAGATGAGCTGCATCAGTCCATTTGTAAAAAGGATCGAAGTGAAAAAATTCACTCCCTCCGACTAGATGCTTCTGTGAGTGTATTTTCTTTTATTTGGAGGACACATAATGACTTGGTCATAAACAATATAAATCCCTCCTTCCGAAATGGTGTTATGCTTTTACACCACGACATTCAGACTGCCTCTCTTTTAAAAAAAGGATCTATGGATAATAATGTTGATGACCTTGTTCTTTTGAGATCGCTTGGTGTGAATGGCAGGTCTAGGAATCTGCTAATGGTTATGTATGTCCGCTGGATACCTCATATATCTAGAAGGCTCAAAGTGAATGTTGATGGAGCAGCCTTGAGTGCTCCAGGTCCTGCTGGCCGTGGCGGTGTTTTTTGAACTTCTCGAGTGTTTTTTAAAGGTTGTCGTTTTCCATTTTATTGGAAATGGCCTTGAAATTGAAGATGAGCTTTGAGCCATGATCAATGAAATAAAATATGCTATGCATTTTCACTGGCATCAATTATGGTTGTAATTCGACTCGTCTATTGCTGTTAGAATTCTTAAAGAACGTTCCTGAAATGTACCATGGAAGATTCTACCGGCTTGGATTGAATGTCTTATATTGGTGGAGATGATTTCCCTTGAAGTCACACATGTTTATCATGTGGATAATTAGGTTGTTGATGCTCTTTATAAGAGGTCAATTTTGGAGGTCAGTTCCAGTCTGTCATCTGTCCTTCTTGACTTTTGTAATGCTTATATTCTAGCTAACATTAGTGGTGAGGTCTATTCTCGCCTTTGTTGAAATGTTCTGTGACTCTGTCTTGTTGTATCTTTTGATTTTCCTTAATATATTCTCCTAGGATCAGGTTTTTCCTATCTCCTGAATTTTCGTGTATCATCATCTTGAAGTAGGTCCTTTTCCCTAATCAATAAATGAAGGCCTATACTCTTCTAGGGAGCAAATAGAAGCCTGAGTAGAGTGTGCGTTATAAATCTCAGTAGGACACCACCAACAGTGTCAACGTGTAATCATAGTATTGATCTTAACTAAATAGTGTAATATAATAATTAATTAACAAGAATAACTGAATAAATAAATAAATAACTATCCACTCAGGACCCTAAGGGGCACCTAGTGGGTATACGTGCTTTAGGTCACAGTTAAGAAGAGAGTCTGATTATGTTCTTATATATATAATAATAATATATATACTATTGTCTAATATTATTTTCACTTATATTAATCAAGTAAGAGCAGACATAAGTGGTCATATACCTAAAATACTAGTTTATGGATATACTGTGTCATAACTCAAACATCCATGATAAGTATAAAGAGAATATAATCTTAATCAATAGGGTATATTCCCTATATCTAAGCAAGAGTGTCATACGTCATGCTACCACTCTTGGGATGGTGATTGAACCATCATGTCAATACTGAAATCATGGAACATGGAATGTAAATAACAACACTAATATATTATCACTGGTGTGAGATTTCATGATCAACACCGGATGTAAAAGAGTTTTATACCTCCATGATCAACTAATCCCTTACCATCATGTCATAGACTCTATAAATGTGCATTATAATTGTTACTATAATTCATCGTTACCTACTATCTATAATGTTTATTCAACCCATTCATATATAAACATGGAATATTAATATTTATAATTTTTTACAAGAGGAAATAACTCTAATGTTCTATGCTATAGAAGTTCAATTACTTATAAGGAATTACCATTTTCATGTATGCATTTACCCAGTCATAATAAAAGGTGTGGTCTTACTGGATTTTACAATCCATTTCTCATAATAAATGAAATTCATATTAAGAAGGGTATTATTCATCTATAAACAATTATATATTGTTATTATTTCATTTTCATTTAACATGGCCATACAATTCAATAAGTTCAAGGGATCAATAGGAAAGGTACCATGGTTAATTATGGCATTTTATCATCTGGAATAAAACCAAACATAGGTTGGGTCAAAATCCTAAGAGATGCTTTGGTCACTTATAAAAAATACACACCATGAGAAATTAAATTTCAAAACAAATATGAACACTTAAGAGGCCAATATACATATAATAATTTAACAAAAAGTGGAACTTTCACTTAGAACACCTATGTGATGTCTATAACAATTATAACCATCATATACACCCCTAAAAAGGATCCATAGGTGTATACCATGGTTAAATGTTCAATTAGATCGGAATTAAGCTCATAAAAGGGGGTTCTTGAATAAATTTTACATGAAACAGAACGATATAGCTAGGAGACATCAAAAATCAATAGAAAATTGATGTGACCACCAACATCAAGCCCCTAGATGATTATTCACTCGATATCGACCATATATTTGTAGTAGGTTGGGAGGGATCTGAGAAATGGTCTAATGAACTAAAAATAGGGAAAATGAGCCAACACTAAAACACTATAACTGATACTATTTAAAACTTAGATAAGAAGTAAGAGGATACAGGAGTATAAATAGATAGATCCAATACATCTAACATATTAAGGATCAAACAAAAGATGTAGGAACCAACTCTAATACTAATATGTGAAGACTCTTGAGGTAAAAGAGTAGTAGATGGGTGTAGGTCCATTGATGAAAGAAGATGGGAAAGGAAAATAAGGTTTTAATTCAAGTGAGGGAAAAATGGTCATTTCACCTTAGAATACATAGGCACATGGTTTATCCAAACCATGAAAAACCAATTCTCAGTTCACTACTAATTTGGAGAACACCGCACAGTTTTCTTCACAGTTTTTATAACCATACACAAACCAAGAAATATGGATCTTGTACCATACATGCAACCAGCTACACGACCATGTAACCATTGGTCACGCTGTTGCAAAAAAAAATTCAGCCCAACACCTTCTTGTAATTTCAGGACTTCGAGCTCTGAATGAGCCTCAAACTCACCTATTACACCCTTAAAATTATTAGGTCTAAATATTAGTCCCATATATGTAATTCAAATTGAAAACCAAATGATTCGAACCTTCGTTAAAAGATCGATCATTACAAACTCCTTTCATTAAAGAAACATTTCCCCTAGTTGTCCTACTAATTTTAAGGAGGTATTATTAGAGAATATCTTTGGTCATTGGGACTGTATTTCAGATTCCCAATCCTATGGTTTTTCTTGTACATGGTTTTGATACCATAAAACCTGTACTAAAAAAATTGACCTACCTCGAACTGTCTTGGGACTATGATCCATAATTAGAACTAGGTACTGATTAAAGGAAGAATCCAAATTATTATCAAACTCATCATGTTGAAAGACCTATTTCAAGTCTGGATAGTATCAGGGAAGATGAGATACATGAAAAAAATCATGTATAGACTGATATATCTATGTATGTCCCATCTTCTAATTCATTGGTGTGATCTATTTCACAACCTCAAAGGGTCCATTGAATCTCATTGAGAGATTACCCCGATTATGTTTTTCTATATGCTCCAACATGAGTGAGTCTCACAAAAAAATAAGGTCTCCAACCATGAACTCAAGAGTTCACCGATATTTGTCGACATACAAATTTTTCCTGGACTAATCCATCAATATTCACTTTATGATTAGCTAGACCTTCTATTTAGTCCAAAATATGAGACATGTTCCAGGAATAACTTCCTACCCTACTTCTAAATGGAACATAGGTGAGCATAAAGGCATACCATATAAGTTTTTATAAGGATCCATCTCAATGTGTCCTAAAAGGTTTTATTATAAGAAAACACAAGGAGGTTAATGTTTTTCTCCCATGAACCCCCAAATTCAAGGACACATTCATGGTACATTTCCTCTAGCACCTAGATAGAGCATTTTATTTTTTATTAGTTTGGGGGTGATAGGTCGTGCTCTGAAGTACCTATGTACCCAAGGCCTGCAACAACCCCTACCAGAACTATTATTCTAAATGATCATCTATATCAAAAATGATGGAATGAGGATCTCCATGAAGATATACAACCTTCCTATATCATATACTAAGAAGGTCTCTATCATAGGTAAGAATTGTCCAACCACCATATGAGGATCTATGACAACCCATGGTGTATTATTTAAATGAGTTAATATTTGTATACTTGTCATGAAATTCAGCAAAACATCATCCCAGTTTCACTCAGAAAATGAGAAATTCTATAATTGCTCATCCGATCACTGATGATATATCTTCACTTGCTTACAGGAGGAACAGATAGTGATGAAGCCAACAATCTCACATTCCATACCTAGCCACCAATACTGGCATAAAAAATCTCGATACATTTTGGTGACACTGAGGTGAACCACCCATAATGAGGCATGGAATTCCCACATCAACTCCTATATGATGTCTGATGGGACCCATACACTACTACGGAACAATATAGTATCATCACTATCCATGGTGTAACTGGAATATGTATCCTCATCTAAAATTTTTTCCCTTAGAAAAAGGACCTCAGTATCAGATAGTATCCTCATTTTTACCTATTCCAGAAGAGTATATGTCACTGCTAAGGATGAGAGTATATTCTAACGATGGTCCTCTTGAACCACAATATGCATCTCTAATAATAACGCTATAAGCCACAATTCACCACTTGATTCCTGAACCACATATGTTTGAGTCTTCCGTGGCGCAGAGCATCTGCTAGAACATTGCATTTACTATTCATATAGAAAAACCAAAAATAAAATGACTATTTATACTCAACCCATCTACACTACTCGAGATTTAGATCTCACTGTGTAAATATGTATTTGAGGATTTTGTGATATGTGAATACCACAAAATTCTCTCCATGTAGATAGTGTATCCAATAATGTAAGGCATGCACAATAGTAGAGAGATCGATGTCATGTGTCAGGTAATTCTACTAATGAGGCCTTAACTAATGATACTCATGCACAATTAATCACTTTTACAAGATCATAAAATACCAAATATCGGTAACTAATGTGTCAAAATATACAATATAGATCGAGCATGGATCTGGAAGAATTAGTATCATCATTGAAGTCAGTATACCCTTTAACTCATTAAAGGATAGATCATAAGATTCTGACCATAGTAATTCCACACCCTTCTTTGTAAATATAATATGTGGTACCATATGATGTGAGAATTCCTAGATGAAGCATCTGTAATATCTGAAAATCCACAAGATATATAAAATTTCAAAAATCCGATAGGGCTAATCCCATGAAACTATATCTCCTACTTTATATGGGGCTACTAAAACTTCAAACATTGATATAATGTGACCCTTGGAGTAAAACGTTTCGATCAGAAATTTACATTTACAGAGCTTGGAATAGAGATGATGCTCTCTCAGTGTATTCAACGTGATCTCAATATGGGTTGCATGGCCATGTATAGAGCATGAATACAAAAAGATATCCTCAAAAATGACTACCAAAAATAAATCCATATATGGGTAGAAAACATGATTTGTTAGAGCCATGAAAATAGTAGGTGTGTTCATGAGTCTAAACAACATAACCAGGTACTCGTAAAGACTATACCAACCCCCGAAGGCTATTCAAGGAATTTCTGATGACTCGACACACACTTGTGGATAGCCCAAACTCAAATATATTTTTGAAAAAACATTCACTCCTTGGATCTAATCAAATAGGTTTTCTATTCTAGGAAACCGATACTGTTTCTTAATCGTGAGCTAATTCCAACGACGAAAATCCACATAGATTCGGTGAACCCGAATGAGGGGTGTTGGGGTGTATAAATTCTTTAGCATTTAGGTCCTCTAATTTCTTAGTGAGCTACAGAATCTCCATAGCTTATAACCTATAAGGGGGAATAATCACCAATACTACTTATGACACAAGATCAATGGTGAATTCTACTTCTCAGAATGGAGGTATATGAGTGAATAAATTAAGAATAAGTCCATGAAACACTCCAATACATGAGGAAAGATAGATGGTTGAAACCCTTGAGCATCGATTAAAATATGGGAAATATGATATGTCACATTTCCCAACCTTTACAGCTCAGATCCAGCTCTAGTCACACTGATATCCCATTCTCCCTTATGCACATTCTTAACACCATCTAATGATGAAAAAGTCACCCTGTGATGATATCAGTCAATATGAGGTCAATAAATAACTAAAAATTCTACCCCGATTATTACATTAAATCCCATCATATACAGGATTAATATATTACCCATGAAAAGATATACACCAATTTAAATGGGAGAATTCTTACAATGTTGAAAACCCCTTGATCATATATCTAACATGGTTTCTAGCATCATAATTTCATAGAAGTGGTCCATATCGAGGACTAGAATCTTAGGGATTTCCTCAAATTTAAATGAGTTAGATGGACCTATGTCAAATAAATAATACACTAAATTTGAGGCTACTTTAATAGTACCTCAAACTATAGAAGGATAGATGCTCCGCTCATTCGGTGTAGGCTGGAATACTTGTAACTGAACTGTATAATGGTCCTGAGTTACTCTTTAACATACATGATAATTCCCACTCTTCTAGAACTTATAATCATAAGAATGAAATCCTATACCTAGACCACCACCTTGTTCAGTTTCTTCCCTGTCATGATCCTACTGCCTCCACTCCTGACCAAGGAGTAGGTTTAGATCCCCTCTCTATAGGAATTGGAGGGAATGTCCTTAATAATAACTGGATATTCCCAATCCTAACACAACTTCTTCACTTCACTATATCATATGGACACTAAGGTATCACATGTACAAACTTCTTGAATTGATGATAGGTAAGAATGATATCTACATGAGGAGTCTGACTACTACTACCTCCATTAGTAGCCTCAAAACGTCTCTCTCACCCATAAGAAGAGCTAAAGATAGATCTAGGTACTATACCCCCTAGAATCTCACCTTTATCATCCATCAAGTTCTTATTTATATTTAGGTCCTAGTTGATGATTTAAAAAATGGTATTCAACCTAAAGACGTTAATATATGATCAAACAACATTTACCATCCTATCCTTGAATTTCCTAGCAATCATAAGATCATCCACCACTAGATATGGATCGAACCATTATAGCTTAGTAATATGGGAAGAGTATTTCATAACTGAAAAGCTTCCCTACTTCATGTTTATTAAATCTCTCCCTCTAATATCCCAAAGATTATAGGGAATGAAGTCATTAAAAAAGGTGTTCATAAAATCATCCTAGACCATATCATGATATAGATCTACCTAGGTGATAACATCCCACCACTGCTTGGACGAATCACATAGAATGTACAATGATAGATTGAACCTACTCTCTTGATGAATCTCTAAATGATATAATATATAACTAAATATTTTTATCTAAGAATCTATAGATTTAGGTCTTCCTTCCCCCGAAAATGTGGGAGGATGATGGTGATGAAAATTTTGAGTCAACTCTACCAGGCTTGGGGAAGGTTGTACAACTCCATTCATAGAGTGAAACATACATAAGAATAATTATTAGAACTAGTAATTTTTAACTATATTAGGAAACATAATAGGAGTTAGAGGTGGCTCTAAAATAGTAATCACTATCAGCTCATATCCCTCCACCGCAAGGATATATTTATCACTACCTTCAGGGTCTATGACCAGAGGACGTCGTGGTGGCATAATATAAAAATTTCATACACATGCCTTTGGAGGTATTTAATATTGTGAAGTGATTGAAAATAAGAAACTAGGAAAAGTATAAAGTATTCTTATAAGAAATATCATTTCTCTATATCGGATCAATATTCCAAGGTTAGATGATAATAATATAACACAAAAGGATATCATAATGTGAGAGATACCCACTACCCAATACTAAGGTTGGGATAATGTATATGTTTCTATAACAGATATATATAAGATGAGTTTTATTACTTTATAAGTAAAATCAATTGTGAATTTTTTTCTTGTTCATGTATTTAAACAACATAAAATGGTTAAATCAGATAGTTTAATATTTCATGGTCTATAAGGTTTTATACACCTTATGAACCAAATCATGGAATCCACTTAACCCACACCATAACACGTCCCAGTTCATCCGACATATGGTATATAGCTCCAAATTACATAATTAACTAATTAAGGTGTATCCTTAAACCTATTATAGAAAATAATATTTGTTCAAGGTAGGCACATTAAGTATAAATTATATTTTTGATTCCCTTAAATAAGTGTCATCATGATTTAATACATATTTAGTGCACAAAAAATATTCACAAGCAGTGAACACAGAAAATTAAACACGGTATGATAAAATGGAAGGACTATTAATCATATTTTGCCTATGATGATACATGTACTATTAAAAATCCCACATTTCATTAGGAATGATAAAGAAATATCATTTTAATAATAATAATAATAATAACATCATAAAAGAATTGGATCACCCAATGATGAATTGGTATCAACCGTAAGAAGTAGAATCAATAAATGCAGTTACCTAGCCCAAGAAATTTTGGTTTTTCTTGTACAAGGGTTAGCTACATCTAGGTAAGGGATGAATTCAAAATTACTTTAGATCTTAGTCTCTTCATTAATACCATAATAGTAAGACAAAGGAGAAAACATATATGATACATCTTTGTAACATCCCAACTAGATATCCACCTAACCCTTTCCCAAAGATGATGTGTCATATGGCCTCAAGAGTGCCTCCTCATATACCAGTGTCAACAGACTAATAGTGAGAGTGTAATTATGGTGTAATGGAGAGACTAAACCCTATAATCAAAGTGGAACAATGGATAAAATCTTAAACATACAACAATATCAAAAGAATATATAAATAGGAAGAATAAATAAATTAATGAGCAATATAAAATTAACAAAACCAAATAAATGAAAAGAATATCAAAAGCCTCTATGGTAGTGTCAATATATGATGCATGGAATGTTGATATACAATAAAGGTGAATAAGGGAACATGCATACAATAATTCAATAAAAAATGTACAAAAGTAAAAAAAGATACTCCAGTAGCATAATAAGAGAATACTCAATACTCTGCTCCAAATCTCAAACTACAAGATATGAATATCAACATCCTGAATTAGGGAATTTTCCCTTATCAATACCTCTATACAGATAATCTTCATGGGTACTAATGGAATCCTGAGTGTGGTATAAGATATAAATCTTATAAGGCAACCACCAACGATGTCTACATGTTATGGAGGTAGTGTTTGTAACTAAATAGAGAGAAGGAATAATTAATTAATAAGAAAAACTAAATAAATAAATATATACCTACCGTCTCAAGTTCCTAAGGGACACCTGGTAGGTCAAGCTACTTCGGACCTTGGCTGGGAGGAGTGTTTGATCATGTCACTATATATATAGTAATAATATATATATATATATAGTATAGTATAGTTCTATATTCCATCCACCTATATAAACCTTGTACGTGTCAACTTAAGTGGTCATATACTAAGAATACTAGTTGATTTTTAGACCAGGGTGTAACTCAAATATCCATGACTAGTATAACAAGCATATAAGCTCAGGTAACAAGGTAAATGCCCTAAAATCCAAGAACAGTGTGAGAAATCAGGAAAAAAACTTACGATGGTGAGTTATGCATCATTTCAACACTCAAATCATGTAACATGGTGCATAAATTTTAATGCCCATATAGTATCACTGGTACGAGATGTCATTTTCCACACCCCATGTAAGGGAGAATGAAACCGCCATGCTCCATTGATCCCTTACCGTCATGTAATAGCCTCTATAAAGGCACAATATAATTTTATCAGGCATGGGGAATTATATCCCATCCATTATGTTCATTTAGCCTATATACATATAAGTGAGGCATAATCATATTTATAATTTAATACATGAGGAATGACCTCTCATGTTCCATTCCCTACAAGTTCAATTACATACAAGGAGTTACCATTTTCATTTAAGAATTTACCCAATCATAATAAAAGGTGAAGTACTACCCCCATTTATAATCAATTTCGTAGAATACATGCAATTCATAGTAAGAAGGGAATTCACTATGTATAATCCATTATATATTATTATATCGGTTTACATATAACATTTCCTTTCAATTAAATAAGCTCAAGGGATCACTTGGGAAGGTGCCATAGTTAATTATAGAAGTTAAATTCATGGGAAAATAAAAAAATAGGTTGGGAAAAAACCTAAGAGATTCATTGTTATCTTATAAAAATTACAAAATAAGGTTAATTAAATTTAAAAACTAAGTTGAATTATTAGAAGGAAAATCATCATATACTCATTTAACCAAAAAGGGGAACATTCACATGGAACACCCATGGGATGTCCATAACTAGTGTAACCATCCTCTGAACTCGAAAATAAGGATCAATTGGTGTATACCATGTTGTAATGGTCATTTATACATGAATAAACCTAATAAAAGGGGTAACTGAGAAATATTTGGCATGTAGAATAATGGAATAACTATGAGACATTGAAAATTTATGGGAAAATGATGTGACCACTTACCACAAATCCATAGATGATGACTATATTGATATCAAAATCAAATTTGAAGTAGGATGAAAGAGATCTTGGAAATGGTCTAACGACCAAAAAATAGGCAAAATGACCATACAACTAAATAGTGCAATAGATTTGAAATAACATTTAGATAGGAAGTGAGATACTAGGGGAGCTTACAGAGAAAGATCCATCACTTTGAGGATGATACCCCAGACATAGTATCTAGCTGAAAGCCAATCATGGGATGACTCATTAGCTGAAAGCAGAAGATAGTGGTTATAGTATTTTATAGGAATATTATGGGAAATAAAAATAATGTTATAAGTTATATGAGAGGAATAATGTTCATTTCACCTAAAAATACATAGGTCCATGGTTTGGCCACACTGTTTGGCCAAATTATATGAAACCAAGCACAATTTTCTACTACATTGTGCCACACCACACAGTTAGAGGCATGGTTTGACTAACCATGTGAAAACGTGATTTAGGGCTCTATCCCATAGTTGTAACCTGCTGCATGACTATGTGCCATGGGTCACATGATTTTAGACTAACTGTCTGTTCAAGTCGCTTCTTCCCATTTTGGGGATCCGGGATCCGAATGAGCCCTAGAATCACCTGTTACATCGTTATCTTGATTATTACTCATTATTAAGGCCATTTAAGGAATTAAAATAGAAAACAATGACCCATAAATTCATGAAAATATGGGTTGTTATAGATTTCAAGTGGCAATTACCAATTAGGAAATGATTGAACCAGAAATAATTCAGGGAGATGATCTTAATTTGAAATCTTTCTTGCCTAATATTTTCAACTTGATTTTAGTATCACACATAATTTGTTTCAATTTTTATATTCAATCAATCCATATTTTTCCTTATAGGAAGATGAAGAAATAACACATGAAACTTCTAAGGAAGACATGGATATCCCTAATTTCATTAAACATGAATTTGAGGAAGCCCATGAAGAAGTCCAAGTAGATGAGACTAGTAAAATAAAGATAGAGAATGATCATATTAAAAGTGTGAAATTTCATATTAATAATTAAAATTCAAATTTTATTCAGGTAAAAATTGGTACAAACACTCCCTTTAAATATTCAATTCATACCACCCGTGTTGAGCCACCACTGGAAAATAAGGTTGGGGGTTACACAAGTAACAATGAAGAAGGTGTATGATTTATACTTCACCCTACCCCTCCATGAAATATATACATAATTTTTAAGGGGTGGATATGGTATACACTTTCAATGTATCATTTATCACTTCCAATAAAGAAGCACAATCTGAGAGAATCTATATGTTGTGGTTCAAATCCTAAAAGACCCACCTACAAGAAGACTATAGATAATAGCTGGTACTTCCCTCTCAAGGAAGTAAAAAACCAGGCCCCATTTAGGGGATTATACGAATAATTATCATTTTACTTGTTTTCTAGGAATTTATATTTCATTTTCATTTTTATGATTATTCCAGCATGAAGTCCACTCCCTCTATCATGTTAAGATAAAATGGCATGATATTTGTGTTTTAATTGAATTATTTCCCTTTTAAGGTACATGGAGGCCCAAAGAAGCACCCAAATAGTCATGTAGGAAATATGACTTATATTAATTGGAAAAATAGTTCACTTATAATGTTTATAATTTAAACTCTATACATTTTGGTCCAATGATGTGTTTTGATATTTTAAATGAAAATTTAATTTTGATGGTTGAATTTATGAATTAATTGGCTTGTCCAGGAGATATGAATTTCTTATACATCATGTGATTCCATGTTTTAGATTTCAATGATAATGAGATAAAATGAAAATAATAGAGATTTAGATTATTAGAGTAATTTATGGGTATTAAAATGAGAACTCATGATTTGATGGAACTAATTTTTTCATGTAAATGAATTTTCCAAACCATTATCAATTCATTGAATTTTTAAATTCATATGAATTAATTTTTTATTATTAGTCATTCCATTAGTGATTATTTTAAGTCAAATTCCCATTCCTATGTCTATTTCTAGACCATGTATAATATATTTTCCCTTAATAAAATTTATTTATTGATCTTGGGACATGCCACCTACTAAACATTAATTTTAAAATTTTCAAATCCACAAATATGAAAAAACACAGTTAAAATGACTTAGGAAACATTTGAAAATACCTTATCGTTGAATAACACCATTACATTAATCCTTGTTTAAACCATAGAAACCATGAATGACCCTTTTAGGTATGTTCAATTTTTCAAGACACTTTTATCCATTATTAACCTCATAATAGTATTTATATGATATTTTAAGGTTGAAGTGTGTGGCTGAAAGGAGTCATGAAAAAATTTCATTATTTACATTGTATGTAAGAAGTTTGGGGGGTACTAATTATGGGGCATGGGAATGTTTTTTAACTAATTAATTGAACTATTTTTATGTTTTCCCCTATTGAATAAAAAATAAAATGACAAAAAACTACTGAAAAAATGAAAAGAATGGGTTTTGACTTAGAAAAATAAAAATTCTAAATCATTGGACCAATTATTTTTATCATATGTGGTTTGGTGGTGGACTTATGGTTTATTTTAAGCATAACGTTTGTAAAATAGAAAAGACGAAAAATTATGTTGAAATTTTTTAATACAAGTAGGGAAAAATTCCTGAGGGTGAAGAAATCATTCATTATAATTTACTTTGATCATTTTCTTACTTTTCGTTTGGGGAATGAGGGAGTTGTTAAAGTTATAAGGTTATAATTTTATCACACATTAACTTTAGATATAATGGTCTATACTTAAGAAGGAATCCTCCACTTTGAGAGTAAATTTTTAAAACATAAAATCCTACCAACCTTAAATCTGAGAGTCATTTGAAACATTATTTCAAGTCCTCCTTATTTTATGTGTATTTTTTTTGTTTCAAAGTGGACTAAGTATTTCCTTTACAATACTATGGATAAGGAGAATGTATTCATGATTTTATCATAAATATACATCAATTAATATCTTGAGTAATGAAGAAAAATAATCAAGAGTGAGGTAAATCATGATGTGGAATGTTTAATATTAATGAATTAAAGAGTTTGAATAGTTGAAAGAAGAAGTAACATCATTCTCAAAATGGGAAAAGTAAAATAATTGAGTTGATTATTTCTTGGAAAATTGAGAAATTGAATTGATAATTTATCCAGACTCTTGAAAATATTATTTTACATTGAAAATTATTTGATTTTTTAACTTAGGGATTTTAATATTAGAAACATGGGTTCCCTATGATATTCAATGATGAGTTTCTTTTCATGAGGATAAGAATGGTTTTAGTGTTGGGGTACTTAACAGTCTAATATTTCATGCATAGTTTTTTATCAATATTCAATGGTTTTAAATGAAAATTTGATATAAATATCAATAGAAGTGATTATTTTATTAATTTTTGGGAATTTATAATTATGCAGTCAAAATGATTCAAAATGAATAATGTTTTTAGGAATTAGATGTATGAAATTAAATTTAAGATATTCTTTAGAAATTTACTTAGACAAAAACATTTATTAGATAAACAATTAGGGCTAAGCAGGCCAAAACTCAACATTAAGGGACATAATGCGATCTAAGTGGGTTAGTTGGCCATGAATAACCCAAGGGAGAGCCATCCGAGTGGAAGAGAACAAGGGCATCAAACCCTTGTGTGTGGCCAGTGAGGAGTGCCTGAGGGGTTCATAGTGGGCATAAAGGCCCACTTGGGACACATGTGTGTATGAAACATATGTGTCGTGTGATAGTAGATGTGGGTTCATATCCATACAATAGGGGGGTTTATATAGTCATATGTCAAAATTTTATTTAAACCATCATCCCTACACTTTTCATTTTAGTGTGGGACACCATTAATTTCAGTTATTATTCACAAGTTTAAAAAAACTGCTCACCCACACCTTTAATCATCCAAGAAAGATCTCTCCATTATCCTCCACTATATTCACACATATTCTATCACCAAATTCCACTATAAATATCCAGATACTTCCATGGAATTAGGTTCCAAAACTCAAGGACAATCCATGTCCCATTTTTGCACCTCCACAACACCCAGTATCATCTCTTAAACCTCGGACGAAAACCCCAAAGCCATTCGATTCTTCATCGGGCCACATTTAAGATGAGTCAGAGAATGAAAACTCCACTACCTATATTACATCCATCAATACTCTTTCACCATTGTTAGTGTTACGAGGTGTTCAACATCCCTCCATACATGGAACAAGCCACATATATCCACACCACTACCATGTGTGGATTTATTTCATGCTAAAAAAAGATACACCTCGGGCCCTTAGGGTGTAATTTGAAAATGTTGTGGGTCTTCAGGGATCATTTGAGGACAAATGTTCCTCCTCCCTACATATAAATGGAGTCAAAGAAGACCCATTGGGTGGCATTTGAACCACATAGTGGGGGATGCCCTCATCCGAAGCCTATGTACCAATTCTATTCTTATTGATTTATATTTTATTTATTTTTATTTTTATTTTAGTTTAATTTTGTTATTGTAATTTTTATTATTTTTAAATTATTATTCATTAATACGATTTTTAACCATGTTTCCACCCAATTTTCTCATTCTATTATTATTATTAATATTCTTTTTATTTTTTCATGATTCCTTTTGTCTCTTTATTTTATTTTATTTTATTTTATTCTCCTTTCTATATCTCTCTCCCTCTCTCACTTTTTCCTCTCTTTTAATTTTTGTGATATCATGTTTGTGTTTTATTCTTCTATTATCATATCTTTTATTTTTTACACTAATTTTCTTCTTCTCTTATTTCTTTTCCATAGTGACATGTTACCATAAAACTAAGGGGTTATCTTGAGGCTTGTACCGAGGGAGGTAAGTGGTGTTTCATTTTATTTATTCATATAACTTCATATTTTTTTATGTTTGTGGTGACAAAAAATGAAGTTCATGATTTTTGGGATTTTCAACTATGAAATAGTAAGAAAAATTGTTTCTATACATTTTTTAATTATTTTCCCTCCCTTATAATGGATACAATATCTTTATAAGATTGATTTTGTCCATTAAAAGGATTAAATGGAATATGATGGAGCCATGTATTGGGAGATTTCACACTCTCAATTAAGATGTCTCATGAACCATGAATATAGGAGGAGGTTGAATTTATTTTGATGAAATATTTTGAGATTCCACACCATAAAAGAAATGAATAGTAATTAATTAATGAGATATGATAATTGAATTAACAAACTGAATTTAAACACCAACAATGTGAATGATGGTACCCATAAACCGAAAAAAAATCCCAATTAAATTATTGTCTAATCACATTCTACTATTTCATTTCATATTTTATGGTATCTAAACAATTCCATTGTTTTCATAAAATAAATAAAACCAACAAATAATAAGTAGTTTAGGTGAATTTGATTATGTATGTGAAAAATGAGAAATATCATCTAGTGAGATGACCTTGGTTAGCCTCGATGCTGCAATTGGGAAATAAATTTTCTTTTTACACTCCCTATGATAGGTATGCATTCAAAGTCATACCATTGAGAACCTCATATAGAGCCATTTGGATAGTTTCTTAAAAGATGTTATTGTAATAGGAATAAAAAAGAGGTAAGTTCTATTCCCATGAGCCTTCCAAATCAAGAATACATGCACATTTAATTTCCTCCAATAACTGTATAGTTTGTTTAGACTATCCCTTAGTATGAGGGTGGTATGATGTACATATAACTTCCCATTTTCAAAGAGACTTTTGTAACACCTACAAGAATCAAGAGGAAAATCAAGAAACCCTATCCAATATGATGGTACAAGGATCCCTATGAAGTAATATCATAAATTAAACATATATCTTCCCAACCTCATGAGGTAAAAAATATGTTGGATAGGTAAATGTCAGTGAAATTTTCCATCTTTTCTATAATTACCCGCACAACGTCACCCCCATTAAAAGAATTTGGTAATCCCATCATAAATTCTATGGATACATCATCTGAATTTCTCTTAGGGATGGGTAAAGTTTGTAAAAGGCTAGAAGGCTATCAGTTTTCCTCCTTCACATATTGATAGGTGGAATAGATAATAATAAAACATGTGATATCCATTTCATTTTAGGAAATTAATATTGGAAACACAAAGCACAGTACATCTTAGCGAGTCCGAGATATAATACCCATTGAGAGGAATGATATTCTTGCATCAAATCTTATTTAATGTATGTTGGTACCAATATATTCCCATGTGTGTGTATGATCTCATCCTTATCAAGATTTCAGTTAGGTGTTCACTATATAAAAGAAACACTTTACCTCAGGGAATAGCCTTCAGGATCTAAAACATACATCCTATTTACTCAATCAATATGTGTTGAATCCATAAATAATGTTAAGATAAAAGGCTTCCCAAGAAATTATTAAAATTCCACATTCATTTTAGATAGTATATTCATTAACTTCAATTCACTACTATTTATAAGAAAAACTCGAGTCTTATTATTTTGTATTAGAGAATCATCAACTATATTTCCCTTACACGGTATTTAAAAAAGATTAATGTTGAAAGACTACAATTATTCAACCAGTCTCCTCTTTCGTATATTTATGTCACATTGAGTGATTTTTTTTAGAATTTTATTATTGAGTATACCATAAACTATCACCCCAATAACTACTATTCCAATCAATTTAAATAATGAACAATTGTTTCTAACTCATGATGATGTTCCATGTAATTTTTCTCTTGAGGACTCAACTCATGATACCTACATTCTACGATTTATTCCCCACACTTCAAAATAGTTCACATTTTGATGACTGATGTGTCACAATAAACCGTGTATCTTCTTTTGGCCTCTAGAATAATTAGGATCTACATTGAGTTCATTATTCATTCTAACACTTGAAAGGAAATATCAAAAGATTCAGACCATGTATTCTTTACAAATTTCATGGAAATTGTTTTTATTAGTTCTGAAAAGTTTGAAACATTTTGGATAAACCATCGATAGTAATCTGATAGCCCCACAAATTTCTGTGTGTCAAACAAGTTCTTAGGTTTCTACTATGAATCAATGACTATAAACTTCCCTAAAATCATAGATACCCTACTTCTAACATAATGTGACCTAAAAAGTAAAATTTTTCAATCCAAAATGAAATTTAGTTATCCTGTTATAGATCCTATGCTATTTTAGTTTACTTTGTGGGATGATAAGGAGATTATGAGGATTATTTATATTTTGAGAATACATAATGATATCGTCCATAACAATGAACAGAAAAGAATCAAGGTAAGGGTGGAAAACCTGATTTATCAAGTCCATAAACCTAAAAGGTGCATTCAATAGACTGAATGAAATAATGTGATATTCAAACATCCCATACCTACTTCTGATTGATATTAATGGTATCTCCAAGGTTCTAACTCTTACAAGATGATAAAATGATCTAATGTAAATATTATAGAAGACCTTGACTCTTTGGAGATGGTCTAAGAGATCACCTATTTAAGGAATTGGGTATTGGTTCTTAACTGTAATATGATTATTCTACCGGTAATCCACACACATCCATATAATACATTACATCCTTTTAGAGAAAAGTAAATTTGAACCATAAGGATAAGTACTAAGTTATATAAACCCTTTGGATTCCAGGTCCTCCAACATCCTATTTTATCCCCAAATATTTGTAGGATCCATCTTGTATGGAGTTATAGACACTGGTAATGATTCTAGAAAAATTTTTATGGTGAAATATACCCCACTCTGAAGAGGCGTCCTGGAAATTTTTTAGGGAAAACTTATTCAAATCGGTCCACCACTGGAGAAAAAAACCGTCCATACTTCTAGAAAATCAAGAAAAACAGTATAAATATTTCTAATAACTCCACCATGGTCCATAGTTCTTTGGTCCAGCATGACAATGTTGGATATCCCATTATCTTTTGTGAATATATCTACCACCCTTGAGTGATGAGAAGGACACCCACCAAGGAAAAAATTAATATGTAATTGATAAGGAACATACCATTCCATCATAGGAATTATGTAAAATACCATCATCTCAATGATAGAAAGGTTCCTAAAGAAATGTTAATCACCAATCTTAAGGGGACACTACTTACATTGGTGAACACATTCTGATCGTAATCCTAATGGTGTATCAAGAAACTTTACCCCACAAAATCACTTGATCACAATCCCAAGAAATTACATTAAGGATGCACATATAAATGAGTGTGAATATATAACATAAAATAATGAGAAAAATAAAGTGAAGAATACTATGATCATACCACAAACTATAGATGGCACGATTCTATGATCCTTAGGTACATGCTACACTGCATATAACTATCTCGATCCACAACATAGAGCTACAAACTGACCTTCCTAAGTAGGTCCACATTGCTGGTGCTACACATCATAAGTATGACTTCCTTGGCCTCATCTACCTCCTCATATTATATGGCTAGTAGTATTAAATATCTCAACTTAGAATGGTTCCACTGATTCCACTCTAGAATTTAGAGTAGGTGGAAATCCCCTCCCATGGTAAATTTGTGGAAATTTCATGCAGAATCTTCAGAGATGAACCATTCTACCATAGTATAAACACTCTACTAGGTCTCTATTACACTGGTTCATAGTGTTACATGGACATCAACATTGATGGTATACTATATAACTGTATATGAATACATTTTTACTACCACATTCCTTTCCAGAAGTTTCTAGGGAACACTTCATGGAACTAGATGAATCACTTCCCTACAAAGGGACTGAACAACTATGACATATACCTTTATCTTACCTCAAATATAAACTGTAGATAAGGTAATGGCCATTTTATAATCGTCGTTAGGTATAACATGTTCACCTAAGATCATTTTCCATACATGATCCTATTCTCTAAGTATCACACCCAGGTCATTTCATCTCTCACAAGAGTGCAAGAAAAGCACCAAATCTTAGTAAAGTGAGATGAATAGTTCATAACATCCATAATACCCAATTATAGGTGTATGAATTCACTAGATTTATTGTGTCTAAATAGAATTTTAAATAATTATTCATAAAATTCAGTTTGGAAATCCCTATGGACCATTCTTCGATGCTGACCTTCCTGGGTAAGAATATCCCACCAACTCTTGGAAGGCCCATGAAGCATAAATGATTTGAGAATCAACCTACTTTCTAGAGGTGTCTCTCTATTCTAAAATATCAATATAATAGTCTCTATTAATGACTCTACAGCCTTGGGTTTACCTTCCCTTAAAAAATAAGTGGGCATTTTTGTTATAACTCCCTTGTGAAATCATATATAGTCATTACAGTTTGTGGAGCTCCCTCCATGGATTTCACAAGAGATATGAAAATTTCTATAAATTTATATCAATGCAATGTCAATGTATAGTATGTGGTAGTACTGGAGGGTATGGCCCCACGAGCTCAAGAGCATGGCCATCACCAGCTTCTTAGTCCTCGACCCATGGCCATATAGAGGCATATATCTACAATGCTAAACCCATGCCTCAAAAAAGATATAAGGAAAAAAGGATCATATTTTGGATAAAAGGGTAGGATCATGACATGAATGAAAGAGTTATGTTGGCTAATTACCCATTTTTAGGGTTAATTTAAAAGTAATGATTTTTGGCTTTAAATCATATGGTTCTATCATATAGGGTTTCAATTATAGTTTATATAGCCCGAAACACATTATGTTATAATTATCATCCTCATTTAATAGAAACCAAGTCATTTTTGTATTAAAATTTGAAATTTTATATTCAATGATTCAGTTAGATGCAATTAGATTCCACAATTATAATGACCTATGATTTAAATGTTGTAATATTAATAACATGTAATTATAACCATCATTTTACATTCAATAATTATATTTAAAAATAAAATATTTTAAGGTCTAATTATAAGGATTTCCATTCCCAATTTATAAAGGTAAAATGTCTGCAAATTATAATTGGCATCTATTTAATAAAAAAAAAATTAATCCCATGTAAGTAATTTTCTACATACCTTAAATGTCAAAAATTGGTTCATTAATGTGTCCCCATAAAACTATGTATGAAAACACTATTACAGCTGATATAGACACTTTATGTAGCCACTTATTTACTTCTTTTATTGCAATCAATGCTTGAATATTACAAGTATAAAAATCAAGTAATATATAATAAGAAAAAAATTAAGTAATGAAATATGCATGGTAATACATATTAATTACACATATAGACTTACAAGCCTATAATGATGCATGCGGTAATTCTCCCTTGCCATACTGGCCCATGGGTAAATGTTAAAAATCATAATAAATGTTATAAATCATGTGTGTCACCCAATGGTGAATGTAGTGATATTGTAACATGTGAAATCCATTAAAACAAGTCCCATCCCTCGTAATATTGACCTATTTCCCCAATCATGCATTAAAATATCATAGGAATGGATTTTTTCCATGATTAGTCATGTCCAAGTCTCATGTACACTAACCAAAAATAGAAATTAAAAGGAATATAAGACCTCTAATTCCACATTATGACATCCTGGGCCTAGTTCACTGATAAGTAATTGAACCCGAGGATCATATGGCCTCAAGAACACATCCCCATATGAAAAATGCTTCGAAATAGAACTGAGGGTCTATAATGGTATAATGGGAGACTATAACCTCTCTATCATAGTGAAGAATAATGATACCAATAATGAGGGAGAAGTATTAATAATAAATTTCCAGTGAAATAACCATCCAAATAATAATAAATAGATATAAATAGTAACATAGTCCTATATATATATGATTTCATAATAGTAAAAAAGTGAAATATATAGGCTTGGTAACCATCCTAATATATATTAATTGTATATAAAAAACAAACAAGAAGGCCAAAAATAACTATGTGCATGATTATCATGAGAACTAGTTTAGTAATCTGTTCCTAATCTCCCAAATCAAAAGAATTCAAGCATCCATAGCGGGGTGCTTCCCCTTATCCTCACATGCATCCATGTAATCTTCTAGGGTACTAAATACTGGCCCAAATAGGGTATTATTAAAAATTAGTCATCCCCTAGAAATTGTGTATAATTAAAATCCAACATATGAATTTAAAATTTTATAATATATATATATATGAGATATAAAGCTGTAAAGTATGTATAAACAATGTCAAGTTCAGGCTCATTATGGGACACCTAGACGACCCTACCTAGTTCATCCCAATAAATATGACTAATAATATGACCATTAATTGGTCAAGGAACCAATAAAAATTTTCAAGGTCTACTAAAATAGTAATAATCATATTTCATTCAAGGAAAACAATGGTATCCATGACCTTATAAGGCTTAGCCTTATTACAATGATCAACCAAGATATTAGGCTATAGGGGTATGAGTGTAATATAAGGGATGAACCCTTTTCATTTTCCCCAAAAAGGTTCTAATAGAAACTAAGGAAATGTCCTATTTAATCTCAATATATACATGATTGGATACCAATTAGATAATCCAAGAATTTCCATGTTAGAAGACATCAATCTGAATCCAAACAGATAATTCAAACAACTCTAATTTAGGAAGTATTAATGTGAATCATCAGTGTCTATTTTAGGAATTCACATATCTAAGACATTGACTGGGCCCATGTTTAGTGTCTCACTTGGTGTTCACATCAATGAATCTACTTGTGTATTATGAGTTTACCCAAGGTATTCTTAGTGGGGAATCCAAATTTTTTTAAAGGAAGGACACACCTTTAATAGTTTCATCACTGTCCATAATAATATCCAATAAATTAATTTAATAATTTAATATATACCAAATGAAAATATCTAAACTATTTTAAAATTCATTTCATTTCATTGGTCCTTTCAATTAAAATTGGAAAAGGGATAAGTGAAGTACACATTTCTTATTACAATTAATTTTATTCAATTTTCCCATTAATTTTATAAGCGTCAAACCAAAATACAGAAAAGGTATTTCAGACAAAATAAATAATCGGTTATCAATGGAATTTAAATAACACACCATAAGGGTTGGTATGATTTGTGTTCTTTAACCTCAAATAGTTCCAAATTGTCTCATATAACTTCTATAACCATGTGTAGCAAAACAATTCATAGAACACTAATTTTAGGAGAAATATGGAAAGTCCAATGTGCGAAATAATAAAAATAAGTAATAAATCTTGCCAATTTTAGTTAAAAGTAGTATACCCCATTCCTTATTCATGTAGTATACCCCTCATCCAATATTTTCCTTATATTTAGGATTTAACATAAAAAAATTACAAACCATATAAACACCCTAAAAATAGGAATTTTAGGTTGGACAGATACAACACCCAAGACAGTAATGGAAATTTAGAAAAGAAGAAAAAAGGAGTTAAAAAATATCAAGGGGGGTCAAACATGATGAATAATGATCAAATCAGAGTTTGGATGAGGGATATAAACTAAATCTATAACATCCCAACATGGGATCTTCTTAACCCATTCCCTGAGCTTATGGGTCACATGGCCTCAAGTGTGTCTCCTTATACACTAGAGGTTGCTGACTAGCCGTGACAGTGTAAAGCTGGTATGGTGGAGAGACTATACCCTCTAATAATAGAGGAATGAAAAATAAAATCCTAAAAATACAATGTTTGTGGAAGAATATATAAATATAAAGAAAAAATAAATTAATGATTAGTGGAAGAATAACATAAAAACAATTGAATATAATATAAAAATCATTTATTATAGTGTTAATACAAGATACATGGAATGTTGATATACAAAAATGGGAACATGGGAATATGTACACATTCATCCAATATAATAAGTAAAAAATAACAAAATAATCCCCACCATCATCTCAAAAAAATGCTCAATCCTCTTCTCCTAATGTCCAACTACATGCTAAGAATATCAAAATCCTAAAGTAAGGATTTTCCATTATCAATACCTAGAGACAAATTATATTATTGGGTTCTAATTGTATTCTGAGTAGGGTGTGAGATATAAATCATATTAGGCCATCACCAATAGTGTCTATATGTTATCCAACCGGTTACTGTTACTAAAAATTATAGAACCATAGTGAATTAATAAGTAGAACAGAATAAATAAACAAATAAATGCCCACTCAAGTTCCAATGTGACACCTGGTGGGTCTACCTACTTTAGATCATGATTAGGAGCAGTGAATGATCATGTTAATATATATATATAATAATAATATATATAGTACAATTCTATATTGAATCCACCAAGGTAAACTGAGTATGTGAAGATGTATGTGGTCATATACATAGAATACTAGTTGTTGTCTTGACTGTGGAACAACATAGAAATCCATGACTAGCCTTTTGAGCCTATAAGATCAAGCAATAGGGTATAACCCTATATTCAAGAATTGTGTGAGTCATCCTACAACAACAATCATGATGGTGAGTGATCCATCTTGTCCACACCCAAATTATGTAATGTGGTGCATAAATCCCAACACTCGTATATTATCATTGGTGTGATATTTTAGTCTCAACACCAGATATAAGGGAGCATGATACTACCATGCTCAATTGGCCTCTTACCATCATGTCACAACCATTATAATGGTGGATTATAATTGTAACTAGCATATGAAATTACCACCAATCCATTATTTTCATTCAACCCATATACATATAAACGAGGAATAATCATATTTATAATTTAATATATGAGGCATTACCCCTCATGTTCCATGATAATCATGTTCAATTACATATAAGTAATTACCATTTTCAAGTATAAATTTACCCAATCATTATAAAAGGTGTAGTCGTACCACTTTTTATAATCCATTTCATATAATACATGGAATTCATATTAATAATTAAATCCATAATGTATAATCCATTCTATAAAATTAAGACATTTTTCATTTAACATGTCCTTACAATTCAATAATCTTAAGGGATCACTTGGAAAGGTGCCATGGCTATTTATAAAATTTTTATAATTTGGAATATCCAAACCTAGGTT
Source organism: Viscum album (assembly GCA_963277665.1). Classification (NCBI taxonomy): domain Eukaryota; kingdom Viridiplantae; phylum Streptophyta; class Magnoliopsida; order Santalales; family Viscaceae; genus Viscum; species Viscum album. The sequence goes on from OY728125.1 coordinate 283,061,143, forward strand.
GGTCCAAATACCTAATAGATACATTGGTATCTTATAATAATAACACACAAAGGGAAATCCAATTTAAAGAATAAATAAATTCTTAGGAGGCCAATCCGTATATACAATTTTAACAAAGAAGGAAACATTCACTTAGAAGACCTAAGGGTTGCCCATAATTGGTGTAAACATCCAATAAAATCCTAAACAAGGATAAATAAGTGTATACCATGGTGAAATGATTAATTAGACATTAAAGAACTGAATAAAATGGGGAAATAATAAAAACATGTCATGCAGCACAACAATATAGCTTTGAGACATCAAAATGAAATGTGAAAATGATGTGAACACCTACCTCAAGGTCATTGATGATACCTCGCTCGATATCAGCCTCAAATTTAAAGTTGGTTGGATGATATCTAAGAAATTTTACAATTCCATGAAAATAAGAAAAATGAACCTTCACCTAAATAGAAAAAAATATATGAAGGAAAACATATATAGGAAATGAGATACTAGGGGATATTATAGAGAAAGATCCAATGTTTCTAACAAATATAGGATTAGATATTAGATGCAGGAGCTAACTAAAAGGCTTGTCTAGGAGGATTATTGAGCTCAAAGATGAATAGATGGTTGTTGGTCCATTGGAAAAAGAATAGAGGAAATGGAAATACAGTTTTATGTTAAATGATGAGAAAATGGTCATTTCACCTCAAAATAAATAGGTGCATGGTTTTTCAAAACCATGTAAAAACCATACAAAGTTCATTGATAATTTGGGGCTCATTACACAGTTTTGTGCACTGTTTGACTAATCATGTACACACCATACATTATATCTCTATCCCATACCTACAACCATCTGCACGACCATGAGGCCTCGGTGCCACAATTGCATACAAACCGTGAGACCCAGTCCATTCTTCCCATTCCAGGGCTTTAGGCTCCAAATGATCCCCATAAACATTTGTTACCTCCTTGGATTTATTAAGACTCATTATTAGGTCATTTTAAAGAATTTAAATTGAAAACAAATTTGATCAGTACCTTCCTGAAAAGACGGTTCATTACAACCCCCCACTTTAAAGAAACTTATCCTCATGTTTTCCTTGTGAGGGTAAAGAGGTATTGTTAGAGAATAGATCTAGCCACTAAGCTCTTATTTCAACATCCCACACTTTGGTATCATCCTGTACTCCGGTGTTCTTCCATAACACTCGTACCAAATGAACTGACCTACCTCAGTGTGTCTTCATGATCCGATCCACCAAACGAACTGGGTACTCCTTGAAGGAATCATCCACATCCATCTTACCCACAAGTACTAATATCTCTAAGGAAGCTCCAACTAGTAATACACTAGTCTAATTCATTTCACAAACTCAAACGGTCTAAATACCCTTAATGAGAGCTTACCATACTTCCGTATTCATCTTTGCCCCTACATGGGTGAGACTCACAAGAAAATATGGTCTCCAACCTCAAACTCAAGATGTCTATGATTTCTGTTGGCATATGACTGAATTCTGGACTGAGCTGTCAACATGATCATTTTGATCAACTAGTCATGATTTTTAGTGTCCTAAAAAAGACATGGTCCAAGAATAGCTACCTCCCATCCATGGAGCCATCATAGAGGTATGAGAAAAGTCCAACCATATAATTGTTCATAAGTATCCATCTCTATGGTATCCTAAAATCTATTATTATTAGAATACTCATCGAGGGGGTGTGCTTATACCAAAAACCCCCATAGTAAATAACAAATGCACATAGCATGTCCTATAACACTTTGATAGTATGCTCTTTTTATCCATCGGTATAGGGATAATTGGATGTGCTCAGAAGTGCCTACGTACCTAATAACTTTGGCAACCCCTTCCAAAATTGTTATGTGAAATGAGAATCCCTAAGAGAATAGATAAGAAACAGAGATCTATGAGTATATATAAGATTCCTAACAAACTCCCTAGATAATCTATCGATAAGGTCTCTCGCATATGAAATATGTGAGAAACCTTTATCATAATACCAATGAAAACCCCCAAAATATCATTTCCATGTGGTGATATGGGTAGAAAAGTCATGAAATCCATTAAAAAAATTTCCCATTTCGAAATATTAATGAAAAACGGCTGTATAATCCATACTAGTCGCTGATGTTATGCCTTCAACTGCTGACATGTGGAACATTGAGTGATGAAGCTGATGGTATGATGTTTCATACATTGCGAAAAATATTGGTTTTGTTGATCTCAATACATTTTAGTGAAACTGCAGGTGAACCCCCCGTATTACAGTGTGGAATTCCCACCTCATATCCTCTCATATTTCTATTGGGACCCAAACAAATCTATGGAAGAGTAGAGTATCTTCACCATCCATGGTCCTACCAAAATATGTATCATCCTATGAAACTCTTTCCATTTGTACAAGGAATTTAGTATCAGATAATTTCTTCATTATTAACAGTTCTAGAAGTATATAATTCACTAATAAGGCTGAGAGGATAGTCTAGCCATGGTGTTTTTAAATTTATACAATAATCTCTAAGAATATGGCCACAAGCTTCTATTCGCCACTGGATTCTAGAACCTTCTGTGTATGAGTCTTCTGGATAAGGGTTCTGACTATTGAATTGCCTTTAACAAGCATATAGGGATGCTTGAAAACATGTGATCTTATGTACTACACCCATCTATGCTACATGAGATTGATATCTCACTAGATATATAAGTAGTTGAGGAGTTTGTGATAAGAGAATACCACAAAACACTCTCCATGTAGACAGAGCTTTAAAATGCGTAAGTACTGGACAATAGTAGCGAACTCAAGGTCATGTGTTAGGTAATTACTCTAGTGATTCCTCAAATGATGAGACCCATACATAATGAATAACTATTACAACATCAGAACAACTCCTTACCCAATACCTGACACATCCTCGTATACAGTATAGATCATTTCTAGATCTGGAAGAATCAATATCGACAATCAATTCAGCATACCCTTAAACTCCTAAAAGGAAACATCACATGATATTGACCATATAAATTTCATAATATTCTTTTTTAAGCTCATAAGTAGTGTTGTAAGGAATCAAAAATCATGGATGAAGTATCTGTACTATTTAGAATGCCACATAAAACATTGAATGTAAACGAAATCATGGGATGATCCTAAGAAACCACATCTCTCTCTTTCACTAGGTCTAATAAAACTCCTTCCTCTTAGATAATGTGATCCAATTGGTGGAATCTATCAATCCATAAGTGGAATTTACTTAGCTTACCATAGAGATGATGCTTCTCAATGTATTCAAAACTTTTTCAAGATGGGTTTCACTGTTAGGTCTAGATTGTGAAATCACCATGATATCATCAACTATGACTTCCACGAATGAATCCAGAAATTGGTGGAAGAGATGATTTTTAAGAGATATGAAAAATAAACAGGTGTACATGTGAGTCTGAACAAAATAATCAGTAAATTGTAAAGACTATAACTACCCTATAATGTTGTGGACGGTATGTATGAATACTTATTCATGCATATGATGATATCACAAACCAAAATCTATCTTTGAAGACACCATCAATCCTAATAGATGTTTTAACATGTCATCTATTCTAGGAAGTGGATACATATTCTTAATTGTGAGCTAATTTAAACGACTGTAATCTTGGTAGATCCAGAGTGTACAATCTACCTTCATGGAGAAAAGGATGGGTGAATCCCAAGGATATGTATTGGGGTGTGTAAATACTTTATCCTCTAGATCCTCTAATTTATTATTGATCTTTATATGATCCTTAGTTTCCATCAAATAAAGAGGAATGATCACTAGTGAATCTCCTAACACAAGCTCAGTAGTTAATTCTTCCTCTCGCACTAGTGGTAGATCATGGAATTCATCAAAAAATACATATCTGAAATAATCTAATATAGGAGAAATTGTGTTGGTTTGTAAAACATGATCATCAAAGAAAAGATGAGAAATCTAATCTGTCAAATTTCTCATCCTCTCATGCTTAGGTCCATCCCTAGGCACACCATCATCCAATTCTCCCTTATTCACATGCATAACTCCCTATAGTGTTGTGAACATCACCCTCTGACAATTGTAGACTATATGAGCTCAATATAGAACTGACTAGTCTCACCCAATGATTATGTAAAAGTCTATCATGTCAAAGAAGACTAGATTCTAGATTAAAGGATATTCGCCAATTTCAATGGGAAATCCCTTACAATATAGAACACCCTCTGATCAGATACCTAACAGGGTGTGTAGCATCATAAAGCCATAGAGGTGCTTGATATCGAGGCTCATTCCCTCATAGATTGCCTTAGATTTTGAAGAGATATACATGCTTCTGTCATAAAGTATAGACACTAATGTGGATGATACTATAATAGTAAATTAATATATATAAGTCATAACACTCTAGTAATGCAGTATAGATTTGACTGCATGTAACTGGCATGTACCATGGCCCTAAGTCACCACCTGACTGCACTAAGAAATATATCTCTACTGGTACTGCGAATAATAAGCTGACTACCTCTTCATTGACCACAAACTCAGCCCGATCGACTGGTGGTATTCTAGCTTCATGCCTATTGTGATCATTTTGGACATACTCTTAACCAAGGAGGAGGTGTAGATCCTCAATTTTTAGGCACTAGAGGGAAATTCTTATGGAATCGCTGGATATACCCCATCCTACAACATCATCCGCACTCAATGGGATCTCATTGATAGTGTGGCTTTACATGTCACGGATTCATATATTGATGGATGATAAGAAGTGATTTGCACAAGGAGCCTGACTACTGCTACCTCTTTGAGTACCTTCATAATGTCTCTTTCACCCAAAAGAAGAACCAGTGATTGCTCTAAGTTCCGAACCATGCTGTCTCACACGTTCAAAAACCCGAAATCTTTTCTCTATAATTATGTCATGGTTGATGATTTCAGAAATGGTAGTCAACTGGAAGACATTGACCTATGTTCAAATGGTATATACCCGCCCATCCTCAAATTTCATAGTGGTCATTAGATCATCCATAACTAGACTGGGAGAGAACCATTAGAGATTAGTAAAACAAGAAGTGTATTCCATAACTAAAATTATCCCCCACTACAGGTTCATGAACTCTCTAGCTTTGTCATCCCTCAAATTATGGGGAAAGAAGTAGTTGTAAAAGGTGATCTAAGAATCATCCTAGACCATATCATGATGGAGATCGTACTTGGGTTATTACAAACCACCACCTATTGGCTGAATCTCATAGCATTTATGCTACTTTATTTACCCTTCTCTATGAATAAGTCTCTAGATTCTAGAAAATAGAAAGAATTTCTTTGATCCATAAATATCCAGCAAGAGGTCTATCATCCCCTGAAAAAGTGGGAGGATGCTACAACTAGAATTGATGAGTCAACTATGCCATTCTTGGGGAAGGTTAAACAAAACATTTCCTATACTAAAGCACATGTAATAATACATCTTGGATTTTGGAATCAGTTCTCATATCACGAACAAGAAAATGATCCATATGTGTCACTATAAGAGTAATCACTGGGGCTCCCACTAATACAAAACATTCCTTTAACCGTGTTTTCATTTATTAGCATTAGAAAAAAGTGGTGATAAATATACCCCTTTTCAGCACTAAAATAATCAATTATAAAGGGAACATTTCATCAGAGTTTTTTTTCTAACATTGATAAATGCCACCCTTTATCAGCACATTTTTAGTGATAATTAAGGGCAACCTTTATATGTGAATTTTTTAGTGCTGATAATGGGTTTCCTTTATCAATGAATTATGTTTAGCACTGATAAAGGAAACCCTTTATAAGTGCATTATTTTTAGTGCCCATAAATGAATCCTTTATCAGTGATTTTTTAGTGCTGATATATGTATGAATAAAATGAGATAATAAAATAAAAAGTGTATTTATTAAAATAGTTAAAAAAATTATTAATTAAATAATTAATGATATAAATGAATAATTTGATTATACTACATATAAATTGTAAATATCTTATATTAAATATATAGATATAGGTAAAATAAGAACTAAAAACATAAAAATAAAATATAACTAAATTGAGAAAAATATTAACCATTTTATTAATTAAATAAGTATTAATAATGTAAATAAATAGTATATATATATATTAATTTATATAAATATGATTTATATAATACACAATATTATTTATGCATTACATTAAATAGTAATATATTTAGTGAATAATGGATTATAATTAAAAACTGTAATGAATAAAAATATTGACTAATTGCATTGAGTAATAGACATAATAGAATCAAATTTTATTTTTCAATTTAACATAGAACAAAAGTACATATTATTTTGATTTGACATTTACATAATTAATGACTTTTTACAAATATAAACACACATGAAAATATTTATTTATGAATATATTCAATTTATATTATTAATTATATGTATATATATATTTATTTACCATGTTTTAATATTTTCAATATATTTTCATCTTTATTTTAATATATACAATTATTTTAATGATTTATATCAATCAAACATAACCCAATGTTCAATATTGTACTCATTTTTCATTAATCAATTTTACTCATTTTTAAAATGCAAGAACTTAAGATTAAATATTCATTATTAATGTTAAAAATACATTTGTAAAAAAATATTTATAAATAAAAATATTTATCAATTTATATTTACTATTTGTATAAATTTATAACTATAAATAAATTAATAATATTTTTTTAAAAAGTATTTATCTAATTATAGATGAATAATTGAAAAATTATAATAAATTTATTTTAATAATAATTATATTAATTATATTAATATATATACATATAGATAAATATATAACGATATGTAGTTCGGGTTTAGTTGGTGGTATGCACCCTATAATACTACATGAAGGTTGGGGGTTCAAAACCCATTGGGTGCAGGTACTGGGATAACACTGTAGAAAAAATATAGCGGTGGTGGAAATGTAGCACTGATGACACTATAGCGGTGGTGAGCACTATAGTAGGAACTGTCGTGGTGAAAGCTTTGTAGCAAGTACTATAGCCCGGGTAATGTAGCATTACTATTCATCGATGTGCCTTTGGGAAAAAAACTTTGGGCCTATGGGCCATGTAATTGGATTTCTTTCCAACCGGGCCTAGGATCCTTGTAATGGGATTCATGTACACTAGGCCTACGGGCCATGTACTGAATAAATAAGGCTTCATGGGTGGTATATTCCCTTGGGGGCTATGGACTAGCTTTCTGGCCTATGTGCATGGTGTGTGTGTGTATTTAAATATAATTGTACCCCCAAAAAACTAATATATATACATATATAATTATATAAATATTACTTTTTAAAAAATTACTTTTATAATTATAAATAAATAAATAAATATAAATATAAATAATTAAAAAATTATTTTCATATAAAAACAATTATTAAAATTATTATAATTATATTTGATAATTATAATCTTTTAAGAAATAGTTACTTTAAAAAAGTATTATAAGTATTAATTAGCACTTTTTTAGAACTGATAAAAATTTAGATTTATCAGCACTAAAAACCTTTTAAGAAAACCAACCTTTATCGGTGCTAAAAAACACTGATAATGAATCATTTAATTTTCACATATTAACTTAGCATTGATAAAAGGTATCTTTATTAGCATTTTATTGAAGTGCTGATAAAACTGTCCAGATCTATTTTTAGAACACTTACCTTCACAAACCAGTTCACAATATACAAAGCTTTCTGTATAAGTAAAGTGTTGTTAGTGCTACCCATTGTTGAATCAAAGCTCAAATCTAGGATATAGTGAAGGAACCAACTATTCCATGGATTGAATCCATGGCTCGAGAAATTCAAGGGTTGAACAAAATGAAGGCACGATTGAAATATAGGATTTTTGACATCTCTAACTTCCCTCAGTTATCCACAAAACCTTGTCATCCCACATCTGTTTATCCCAATATATCTAGTTGTACAATCCCATAATAAAAAAACACAAATCTCATTGTTTATTATTTTGAATGATGCCCGATATTCTTAAATAAGCCTCTACTGTTTAGATTAAAACAAAGTAGAAAATATTTCCACTTACAATCAAGATCTGTATCCATTTTGATCTGTATGACTATTTCTTCTTTGTTTCTATTTATTAAACATAAATGAAAAATAAAAATGAATATAACTGGACCCAATTACAGGTTTCTTGTAAAGATTCACACTAAATGAATGAATAAAATATACTCCATTATTTTTTATTATTAAGCTAAAAATTTGTATCTTACTCAATGGTTTGGCTGGGACTTCTTCATTCTTTTATGTGTTGCTTGTCCTGATTTCAACTTATTAGTACAATGCACAAAAATATGAATGAGAGAGAGTAAGTTTTTTGCCTATAAGAATAAGAAGGAATATTATCTAATCAATTAATTGAGACATTCCATTTTATTTTTATGTTCATATTTTAATAGTAATGAAATTTTATTATTATAAGTATTTATATTGATGATTATATTTTTTTAGAATTATAATCTTGGAAAGATGTAAATTGTTTTTTATTGTAACATGATTTATATTTCAAAATGGAATATATTTTCATATGTCAAATTTTTATTTTATGATTTTTTCTTATAAAATTTATATTTCAATCAATGTATAATTATTATAATTTATTAGTTATTTATTCATATTTAATTATTACAAGTGAATATTTTTTCATTATGTAAATACTTATCTTATATTATCTTCGAATTATGTTTTACGTTATTTTTTATGGAGTATTTCCTCTTTCACACTATCCATTTATTATTTTAATATACTTTCCATAGTCAAGGAGTTTATTATTAAACACCAACTTTGTTTAAATAACATTTCCGTCTGCCCACCTTAAATGAATTTCCCATGTCACATTGTTCTTATTTGGATCATGACCTCATGCATAGATTTGATCCATTTTTTATTTTGTTCAACCTCTCCAACTGATTTATTATCTACTTTGAAAAATCTTAGGATTTTTATAGAGACTTTCACCATCATGTTTTCATCAAAACATTATGATCACCAATGATATTTAATTCATTTATTTCATCCTTTATTATATTTATTTCATTTTTTAAAAATATAGTCTTATATAAAATGATAACCTACTCATTAATAATTCATAAAAATACCTTAATTTCATTCATCACTCATCTAATAAACATTATGTATGTTTTACATTACTCTATATAATAATAAATAATTAATTTTCATTACATTTTGGTTCCTACCTTAGGAATCTATGATTACCATCTATATAATTATCACAAATGGGAGGAATTACCCAATTTAGAGAACACAATGGAGTACAACAATCATCATCATCTGTTTTATCTTCTGACAAATTATTATTCCAATTCGTTTTTTGGGACATATCTCCCATATCGTTTATGTTTTTTATAATACTATAAGAAGTATTCTTCATACAGATGACTATGACTCTGAGTATTTCAATAAACATAGGTGAATGACCAAAAGACATAGTGGATAAGTACCAAACAAAAAAATGTAATGATAACTATTCATAAGATGAGATGAAAGGGATGAAAATTTACTTTAACTTTTAACATTGGATGAGTTCAGAGGATAACACCTACCGTAGTGGTGTAATTATTTTCTTAAACAAAATTACCCATTTTTCCAATGAATACTAGAATTTTTTGAAACAATTAAATATTGAGTTTCCCTTATTATAATTATCTATAATATTTACCTTTGATAATGAATATCTTATGTGTATTTATTTATTTAGTATACAAAATTAATATTTTATAAACCCAATAGGATATCTTTAATTTCTATTGGATGACTCAAAGATTCAATTAAATGAATAATATTTTCTATGAATCCTTCTAATTGGTTGATTGATTTTTTCGTGAGATCTATTTTCATTTTTATCATCATTATTGATTTACTGTCAACATATCCCTATGATTAACAATTGTTTCAGAATAAAATCATTATCCATAGATTTAATGTATTTTTTGATATTTAATTTTAATATACTTATTTTTAATTTTACCCATATAATTATTTCTTTCTTATCAAGTGAATTATTTTGTTTGATTTGGGAAATTTTGTTCGAAGGTACTCATGCCCATAATGGATTGGACTTCGAGCTTGAAATTGAGATACTGACAACAACGAAATGCATCAAGAATGTATACAACCATCAAGAAAAAATGAATTCCCACTACTTATTTAATTAATTTTTCTAAATTTTTTCTAATATTTGTAAGTTAATTTCCTTACCATTTTTATCTAATAATTATTTAATTTTTTTAAAAAAATTCAAAATTCATATTTACCTTTCAACAATCTTCATCAAGCCACAATAAAGATAAAATGAATCTTTCCTCCAATGTAACCATGTTTTCTAATTTTATTTATTTTTTGGTCAGCCTAAAAATAACACATATTAGTAAGATGTTGTTATCTGAGAAACCTTTTTATTTGTTGATGGTTATAAGAGAATAGGAGGATCACGTACTCATTGTACTGACTTCTCAACTAATAACTTTGATTAAATATTCATTATTGGAGGTTAGACATATAAATACAATGTAAACGTGGTAACAATGGAATTTAGGATTGTTTTGAGACTTCGGTATGTGTAGGAGTCAAATGATCCTCAATCTGACACACGGTGTCACCAGTATGACTCCAAGGGATTCTATTTATTTAAATTTGACATTAATTACAGTAAAAAAACAAAAAAGTTACTCAAAATTGATAAAACGTTCTCTGATAAATTTTATACTTTAGAGAAATGGTCTATAAGTAATTTGGGACAAGTAGAAATCAGCCACACCTCAATTATATGCACATTGTGACTACTATAAATCAATTTGTCTATTATCAGTTTTAAATAAATAGTTTAGTAAAAAAATGGATGTCCATTTTATAAAATAATACACACTCAGATTTTATTGATAATTAACGAAATTGATTCATAATCCACTTTCTATGAGAAGGAATTAGTATCACATCAAACTGATATACAATGTGATTAGTATGAGTCAAAGTGTGTGTTTCTAGTTTAAAATGAAATTTTAGTAAAACAATAAGTGGCATACTCAAAATTTAAAAAGATGAATTTATATAGTTTTGATATTTTTATAATTATTCCAATGTAATATGTGACGTGTAAGAATCAGCCTCACTATAATCTGATGCACTATGTGACTGGTATGACTCTAAGTGCATATTAATTTCTTAAATTCATATCAATTTTAGTAAAAAAGAAATCTAAACTACTAAAAACCAACAAAACACATTCATATTATTTTTATACATTATTTTTAAAATCCATTTGTAATTTTTGACATGTAGGAATTAGCCTCACCTTAATCCATCACATTATGTGGTCAATATGACTCAAGGTGTCCATTATTAGTTTAAAGTCAACTGTTTAGTTTAAACAATGTCACTAACTGAAAACCCAAAAAAATGTTCATATTATCTTCATAATTTATGATATTTGTTTATAAGACATTTTTGAAGTGTAGGAACCAGTCTAACATCAAAATGATACATGATGTGTTTTGTATGATCCAAAGTGAATGTTTTCCATTTAAAATTACATTTTAGTAAAAAAAGAAAAAAAACTCAATACTAATTAAATGAATTAGTATTGTTTTGATACTTAATGAAAACAATTAAAAAGACATTTGGGATTGGTAGTAATTAGTTTAACCTCAATATAATGAAATTTTTGACTGGTATGACCCCATTTGAGTCTTTTTATTTAAAATTAACAATAATTTTATTAAGAAGGTGAATTGCCAAACTCAAAACTGATAAAACACATTCGTATTATTTTGATACTTTAGTAAAATTATATATATGTTATTTGTAATGCGTATGAATCATACAAACCTCAATCCGACACACAATGTTAATGGGATGACTCTAACTGTGTCTTTTCATTTGAAATTGACATTTATTTTAGTAAAAAGGACAACTGACTTACTCAAAAAAATGAAAAAAAGTGTGTATTGTTTTTATACTTTAGGAAAATTATCCATAAGTCATTTTTGATGTGTATGAATCATTTATACCGTAATATGATTCATGGTGTTTCCATTACTACTCCAACTGTGTCTTTTAATTTAAAATTGACATTAATTTTACTATAATGGAAAACTAACCTACTCAAAACTAAAAAATTTCATTTGGATTGTTTTGATACATTTTTTTAATTGATCTATTATTAATTTTTGATGTGTATAAAAAACTAAACCTATATCCAATACAAAATTTTCTTAATATTACATAATGTATCCGTTATTAGATTAAATCAACAGTTTAGTTCAAAAAATGTCACTCAAGTAAAACTGAGAAAACACACTCAGATTTTTCTGGTAATTTAGGAAATTTATTTATATGCCATTTTTGTTCTGTAGGAATATTTATCACATAAATATAATACATGATTTGATTGATATGAGTCAATGTACATGTTTCCCGTTAAAAATAAAATTTTAGTAAAAAACAAAAGTGACATACTCAAAACCAAGTATACAGATTTATATTGTTTTAGTACTTTACCAAAATGACCCATAGTCTATTTGGGACACGTGGTAATTATCCACACCTCAATATGATGCACGGTGTTACCTGTACTACTCCAAGTACATATTTTTATTAAAAATTGACATCAATTTTAGTAAAAATGACAACAAACCTACTCTAAACTGAGAAAATTAAATTATATTATTTTGATATTTTAGTAAAATAATCGATATGTCATTTTTGTCATTTATGAATAATTTAAAACTCAATCTGATACATGATGTGTTGGATAGGACTAAATGTGTATGTTATTAGTTTATACTCTACATTTTAGTTTAAAAAAATCAGTCACTATAAACCTAGCATACATGCTCGGTTTGTCATGATAATTTAGGAAAATAATACATAATTCATTTTTGATTGTAGGAATTTTTTTCACATCAAATCGACAAATGATGTGACTGGTATTATTAAAAGTATGTGTTTCCTACTTAGAATCATCTTTTAGTAAAAAAGGAAAGCGATGTACTAAAAACCATGAAAACACATTCATATTGTTTTTCTTCTTTAGAAAAATGATCTTTATGTCATTTGAGATGTGTAGGAATCATCCACAACTCCATTAAACCCACAATGTGACTAGTATGACTCCAAGTACATGTTTTAAATATATGTAACACCCCGAGATTTTATGAGAAGTATTATTTTTAATTTATTTAATGTCTTGTGTTGTATGCTACACCAATATTATCTTGCGTTATACGCAACACCATATTAGCTTGCAGTATATGCAACACTATTCTTGGATCGTGTTATACACAATTTCATGTTCATTTGATAGAAGTTATTCTACGCAACATTGAGTGTATATATATATATATTGAATGTACAAATGAAATATTGTTGGATTCTATTATACGCATCGACAAAGGAATCTTTCACTACACACAACCCTAACGTGGCTTGCATTACACACAATCGTAACCTTCCTTAATAGCGTTTTGTTGTACACAATACCGGGTTTCACTAAACAACGATATATGGTTATAATATTATCATGAACTAGTCATTATGAATAGTATTAACTACTTTTTGATTATTATAACATTATTATTTATCTTACATATTTTCTAGAACATGGTATGAGAATAAAATAAAATTTTCAGGTAAAATAAGTATTTTCCAAAAAATGCAGTTTTGCCGCCTTTTGAGGGCACACCGACATTAAATATAGTTTATGAAATGTTTATAAGTTCAATTTTACAAAATAAAATACTTTTTTTGGAATCAGTATATAAGGTTTTACCTTGGATAAATTTCTCATATTATTCTGATAACTTTCATATTTTAATGAATAGTAAAAACACGATATATTTTAATTAAAAACAACTTTTTTCATCGTAATAATTTATGTGGTTAAATTATAATATTGAATGGTTTTAATGTATAAATATAATATATTTTTACCATTTATTATAATTTATGTCATTAGCATTAATTTTACATTGAATTCGTACGTTAAATCAATTCAATCTTTTGTAATGGTTTAAACAAAAACCCGTTTTCTTTCGACAACGGGATTAATATTAATTTAATTTCTGAAACTTTTGTGTATTTAATTTGGAAAAATGGATTCCATATTTTGGAATCAGTGGGTCCAAATTATATTAATGGACTACTTTTTATTTTTTGGGCATTATGAATAGTAACTATGGTAAATTTTATTTTCCATTGTTAAAGGTAAATTGAGTAATAATGGGTAAATATAAAATTATAAAATTAACCTAACACTTGTCTTAATACAATATAATGATTATGTTTCATCCTAAGTCATATTAGGGTCGAAATAGAATCCATCAGAACCCACTTGGATGTGATTAAGCCCTTTAGTTTATTTTATTTAAAGTAAAGTGAAATATGTCTCACTCAAAATTTAATAATTAATGTATTTTTAATATAATGTTATACAGAATATAAATTCGGTTATAAATACTAATTTTAAAGATAAAATGTTTTTCTTTATCATGGTATTTTATTTTTAATTTTTAAGAGTTATTTAATTACATTATTATCTTATACATTAATGATGCATAAATTATTTATTTAGTAGAAAAATCAATAATATTGTTTTTATTGAAATAGTAATACATATTAAAGGGCCAAAAAACCTGATAAAAACTTATTGGTAATGTATATATATACACCATAAGCATCGAATTACTGAATATATGAACGTTTGGAGTATTATAAAAGTGATTATGACACTTATATTATTTTAATTGAAATAATGTCAAAGTTGTCACCTTCATAATTTAATAAAGATAACATTTTAAAATTTGGGTGTTTTAGATGATAAATCCAACTAAATGTATTCTTATGAAAGATATAAGATTGATATTTATCCTATCATTTTAGTTTCATTTTTTATGCGACAAATAAGTATACTTAATAATTATACAAAAATGTTGCAGTAATTATTTTATTATGAAAAATATAAATTAAATGGTTTTAAAAATAATAAAATAAATATTATATGAACTATTTAATGTGCTACACTAATTTTATAGATTAATATGACATGTTAGGAACCTATTAAATATTTTAGTTCGAATATATCATCTTTGTGGAATTAATTTAAATTCAAATAAATGAATAGTGTCAAAATTGACACTATAGTTATTTTAAAAAAATAACATATTATTAAATTGTTTAAAAATCACAAAAATATATCAAAATAATGAATTAAAATTTATATAGTCTAAAATGTCATAAAGTATCCAATTATGGTGAATTATAAACACATAATTGATTATTTATAACCATTTAAAATTGAGAATTTTATTACCACAAATAACATTAAATAGATTAAATAAGGATAAATCAAAATGATAAGGTTTAATATAAATTCAAAAAATGTATAAATTTGATTGGTTGATGATATTACAACAATATCTCATCTCATCTTATAATTGAGTCATTTTTGGATGTTTTTAATTGGGGATTAATTTATTATAAATTAATATTTTTGAGGTTTCCAAAGGTGCCCCTCTCCTCCCTTATAAAAGGGCACCTCCTCCCTATCCACTTTACACAACCTTGATCCTTCAATCTCAGCCAACCCATGCCAATTTCTTTTCTCCACTTACCTAGAAACATCCTAGATGTCTTGGTCTTCTTTAAAGACCATATTTAGTGCCCTAAGAGGAGGTTAAGAAGAGGCTCGTCAAAGAAGAGGTAATATACTTTACCGATTCTTTCCAATTTATTTCTTCTTATAATTCTTCTTCTTTATTTGTTTCCTCATAAATTAATAACATCAGTTTCACTCATATACTGATATATTATTATAAATATGAAAAAACCATATTTTACCCTCTATCCATCCTACGGAAAATGAAATCACCGCGCATGCGTACGTACAGAATACCATCTCCATGCCGTGGTGTAATCTATTTTCCACCACCACCATCCTTGGATGGGTATAATGGTGTAAAGAATTACTATATATAATTTTTATAACATGATACTTATTCTTAAATATTATATCCTCCACTCCAATTGAATTCAATAATTATGGGAATGATATCATCGCTCGTGCGTACGTACGGACTAACGTCTCCACTACACGATGATAATCATTATCAATGTTAACCATTCAAGAATGATTATAAAGTATATATAATGAATAATAATAAAATACAATACATTATGAATCTACTGGTTTTATGTATATATATTTCATCTACTTACTTATATTCAAGTCAATAAGGAAAGGAAAACAGCGTTCATGCGTACGTATGACCTACCCTCTCTACGAACGGTGTGTTTCATTTAATTTATCTATATATTATATATATATATATATACTGAATATATATGATATATAAATAATGTTTTACATTATTTATGTAAGTAAATCATTATATAATTAATAATAATATCAAGAACAACAAGTCGAAACATGTACAATAAATGAAACGATTTTACCCAAAATGCTACTTTAACATGGAAATTAAAAAAGAACGGGTAATATAAAGTCATAAGTGAAGCATATATGATATCATAACAATGAATATGATTGTATAATTAGTCAATGACATTATTTAAATCATTATACAGGAGGTTCAGATACATACGAAGCATATCAGACGTAAGGTAAGGGATAACTTTTCCAATCTCATTTTTTTATCTGAGATGCCTTATAAGTAAGTATTTACTGGGGTTATATTTATGATCCATGTCCCTATTTTATAAAAATGGTTTCATGTATGTTTAAATACCTTTTTACCCATTTTTTACTTTTACTACATGGTATGTAAGGAATCTTCTTTTTAACATACGCGGAACTTTATGACTTTTCTGACAAAAGTACGAGGAGAAAGTTATTTTTAACTTATACGACGTGAATGGATTTTTACGGTTTCATAACCCCTCATTTTCATGAAGCTTCCTATACAATATTGCATGATTATTTTCAAAAAACCCCTTTCTTTTAAAATTTCATGGCATTTTGTGAAAAGATAATTATTTTGAAGAAGAAAGGATATTTTCCTCAAGATTTCATTTCAAGTGTTTTATCAAAAATATTTTCCATCTAAAATGACATTATTTAATATGTTTATGATTAAAGTATAATTTTTCCATTATTTTCATGGTCTGATTCTTCTTTCCCCCGGGATTTAAAAAAATGTTTTAGGTAAGAAAACAAAAAGGGGAAGATATTTATAGAAGTGGTTGAAGATCTTCCACCACGATTAGAAGATTATATTCCGAGTTTCCAAAGACACTAAACTATTACGGTCCTTGTGTGTCTGTTTTTGTTTTGTATTAAGTATTCCACAAAAGTTATGTAAAGTCCATGTATGATAACCATTGGGCCTCTACTGTTGGTATCAGAGGAAAGGTTTAGTTAACCTTTGGAAACATGGACACGAAAAATTTAGTGACATCCCTAGAGATATTTCTACGGTATGTCTAGGGATGTTCCTAAGGTTAAGTATAAGTATAGGATATAGTCCTAGAATTATGATAACGATCGTGAATAACCAATGGTTAAACCTAAGATGTTAGAGATTGAATGTACTCCCCTTGATTATGTTGTTTTCTAATATGATTTTTTCCTCTCACACTATTATATTTGGGGTTTTTAAAATGGATGGAAATAGGATGATTCACGATAATGAAGGATATGATGGAAAATGGAATGATATTTTTCATGGGCAACCAATGAAATGGGATTTGGATGTACAAACATCATTATTATGCCCATTCCGAAATCTCATAATATGATCAATAATCTCAAATTTGGTAAGTTTCTTGACTTAGCTAAAAAGAGAAAGATGGAGTTTCATGATGATCAAAGAGGAAAGAAAGTTCAATTTCCATCATGTAAAGTATGTGGTAAGAGGCATCAGAGAGAATGTTTCAAAGGAACTAGAAGATGCTTTGGGTGTGGAAAAGAAGGACACAATGCCAGTATGTGCAAAGGAAAAGGTTTACTTAACACCATGGACAAAGATAATAGTATTTCTAAGACAACAACAATAGTAAAATGTTTTAAATGTGGGATGTACGGGAATTATACAAACCAATACCCTAAGAGAATGTCTCATGAAGAGAATCATCATGGTAGTATGGGTAGTATTTATATTGATGCTGATGAAGAGAATACAAACGATATGCGAGATGAAATAATTGTTCAAGCTCAGTCAATTATTTCAGAAGGTAGTGAAATGATTTATGTTTATCAAGAGTTATGTTGTATAGGTAATGGTACTATGGAATAAATAAACATATAAGTATTGTTACACTATTGTTTTTCCTAAAGTATTTGAAAGTATATGTTGAATGGTACCGGTAACCATGAAAGGTTATTGAGATATTTTTGGAAAGTAGATGATATGCGCATAATGAAGGGATTAGGAGATAATGAGATGTTTAATAGTATTAATGATCTCATGACTGATATAAGTACAATGTGATATCATGGTTTGTGTGTATAGAAATTTTGGGATTTGGGTATGTGGAAAGAGAGAACTTTTGACAGTATTCATGTTTTCACTAAGGTTCAATGTGTATTCATTTTCAAGAGAATACATGAATAAGGTATTCACATGTTTGGAATGTGACCAACAACAAGATATATCTTATGATAAATGGGGGAAAATTAAAGAATCCACATGCTAGGTAGATGAAATTTCTAGTAATTGGAAAAAGTATTTTCGATAATCCTAATGGTGGGAATCCACGTCATATAGTATTTCTTAAGGCTATAACTATTTGTTTTTATTTATGAAATGATATTATAGTATAGTTTCAGAAAAAGTACAACCTGCCGGATAGGAGACAACCCTTCGTGTCGGACAAGGTTGCGGGAATAGAACCCACAACTGAAGTGCGAAAGGAATTTATCTCCTACCACTGGCCTACAGAAAGTCCCTGGTTAGTAGAAACTAGTTTTATTTTATTATGCAGTATGGTAGATGAAGTATAAGTCCATTTTTGGAACCATATACGATTAATCTCACCATATATTGACTTATAAATTTTTCTAACCTTCTGTTTGAGGCAGATGGAATGACATATCATTCTATCGCATGATCCGCTAACACTTCACAAAAGTCAAATTCAACTCCATTTCATTAAGAGATAAAGTGGAAATTGTTTAAGGCACCAACAACCGTGAGATTGTACCAAACTAAATTAATAATTTCTTTTAATTCAAAAATTATTCAACATTAGGGAAATGATATTGAAAACCAAAATTTTTGTCCTAGTGCTCTTATATCAGATTAATCAGATGATACCTTAGATCATCACAAATTTATGGCTTTGTGATTGTTGGCTTTTTCATAGCCATGTTCTCTACCACTCTCCATCAGAACATGATGGTTATATTTTTCTTCTATATCCATATTTTAACCTATGTTCTCCTATGTGGAAACCCAGTGATGAGTTAATTTGGGTAACTGTTATGTTTCTTACTTTACTTTTTAAAATTATATTTTAGTATTCCTTTTTACAATGTGGGTTTCTATAAAAGAAACTTCTAAGTAGTGAACGATTTATAACCCTGACGAATTTCGAGGGCGAAATTCATTTTAAGGGGGGTAGAATGTAACAACCATAGATTTTATGAGAATTATTATTTTTAATTTATTTAATTTCTTGTGTTGTATGCTAGACCAATATTATCTTGCACTATACACAACACCGTATTAGCTTGCAGTATATGCAACACTATTCTTGGATCGCGTTATACACAATTTCAAGTTCATTTGATAGAAGTTATTCTACGAAACATTGAGTATATATATATATATATTCAATGTATAAATTAAATATGGTTGGATTTTCGTCTACGCATCAACAAAGGAGTCTTTCACTACCCACAACCCTGACGTGGCTTGCATTACATGCAATCGCGACCTTCCTCGATAGCGTTTGTTGTACGCAATACCGGGTTTCACTAAACAATGATATATGGTTATAATATTATCAAGAACTAGCCATTATGAGTATTATTAACTAAATTTTGATTTTTATAACATTATTATTCATGTTAGACATTTTCTAGAACGTGTTATGAGAAAACAATAAATGTTTTGGGTAAAATAAGTATTTTTAACAAAAATGCAGTTTTGCCACCTTTTGTTGGCACACCCAAATTAAATCTTGTTTTGAAATGTTTATAAGTTAAATTTTAGAAAATAAAATTCTTCTTTGGAATTAGGATATAAAATTTTACCTTGGTTAAAATTTTCATATTATTCTGAAAATTTTCATATTTTATTGAATAGTAAAAACACACTATATTTTAATTGAAAACAACTTTTGTCATCGTAATAATTTATGTGGTTAAATTATAATATTGAATGGTTTTAAAGTAAAAATAGAATATATTTTTACCATTTAATATAATTTATGTCATTATCATTAATTTTACATTGGATTCGTAGGTTAAATCAATTCAATCTTTTGCAATGTTTTAAACAAAAACCCGTTTTCTTTCGACAACGAGATTAATTTTATTTTAATTTATGAAACTTCTGTGTATTGAATTTGAAAAAATGTATTCCATATTTGGAATCAGTGGGTCCAAATTATATTAATAGACTACTTTTTATTTTTGGGCATTATGAATAGTAACTATGGTAAATTTTATTTACCATCGTTAAAGGTAAATCAGGTAATTAATGGTAAATATAATATTACCAAATTACCCTAAAACTTTTCTTAACACAATTGGATGATTATATTTTATCCTAATTCATATTTGGGTTGAAATAGAATCCATTATAACCCAATTGGATGTGATTAAGACATTTAGTTTATTTTATTTAAAGGAAAGTGAAATATGTCTCATTCAATGTTTAATAATTAATGTATTTTTAATATAATGTTATAAATAATATAAATTCTGTTATAAATACTCATTTGAAAGATAAAATGTTTTTTCATTATAATGGTATTTTAATTGTAATTTTTAAGAGTTATTTAATTACCTTATTATCTTATACATTAACGATGTAGCAATTATTTATTTAGTAAAACAATCAATAATATTGTTTTTATTGAAATAGTAATACATATTAAAGGGCCCAAAAACCTGATAAAAACTTCTTGGTAATGTATATATACACCATAAGAATCCAATTACCAAATATATGACCGTTTTGAGTCTTATAAAAGTCATTAGGATACTTATATTATTTTATTTTAAATGATGTCAAAGTTGTCACCTTCATAATTTAATAAATATAACATTTTAAAATTTGGGTGTTTTAGACGATATATCTGACTAAATGTATTCTTAGGAAATATATAAGATTTATCTTCATCCTATTATTTTATTTTTAATTTTTATGCAACATATAAGTTTATTTAATAATTATACAAAAATGATGTAGTAATTATTTTATTAAGAGAAATATCAAATAAATGGTTTTACAAATAGTAAAATAAATATTATATGAACTATTTCACGTGATCCACTAATTTTATAGATTCCTATAAAATTTTTATAACCTATTAAATATTTTATTTCCAATATATCCTCTGTGTGGAATTTATTTAAATTAAAATAAATGAATAGTGTCAAAATTGAAACTATTGTTATTTTATAAAAATAAAATATAATTAAATTGTTTAAAAATCACAAAAATATTTAAAAATTATAAATTGAAATATATATAGTCTAAAGTGTCATAAAGTATGCAATTATAGAGAATTCACAACACATAAGTGATTATTTATAACTATTTAAAATTTAGAATTTTATTACCACAAATAACATTAAATAGATTAAATAAGGATAAATTAAAATGATAAGGTTTCATATCAACTCAAAACAAGTCTAAATTTTATGGGTTGATTATATTACACCCTATCTCATCTAATCTATGAATTGAGACATATTTTGATTTTTTTAAGTGGGGTTTGATTTATTATAAATTAATATTTTTGAGGGTTCCAATGGTTCCCCTCTCCTCCCTTATAAAAGGGCACCTCCGGCCTCTCCTCTTTACACAACCATGATACTTAAATCTCGGACAGAACCTACCAATTTCTCTTCTACACTTCCCTAGAAACATCCTAGAGGTCCTGGTCTTCTTCAAAAACCATCTTTAGTTCCCTAAGAGAAGGTTAAGAAGAGGCGCGTCAAAGAAGAGGTAATATACTTTACCAATTCTTTCCAATTTATTTCTTCTTATAAATATTCTTATTTATTTTTATCATCATAAATTAATAACACAAGTATCACTAATATACTGATATGTTTTTATAAATATTAAACAACCATATTTTACACTCTATCCATCCTACGGAAAATGAAATCACCGTGCGTGCGTACGTACGTAATATCGTCTCCACGCCGTGGTGTAATCTATTTTCCACCACCACCATGATTGTATGGGTATAATGGTGTAAATAATAACTATATATGATTCTTATAACATGACACTAATTCTGAAATATTATATCATCCACTCCAATTCAATTAAATAATTATGGGAACGATATCATCGCTCGTGCGTACGTACGGACAAACGTCTCCACGACGTGATGAGATTCATTCTCCATGTTAACCATTCAAGAATGATTATAAAGTATATATAATGAATAATAATGAAATATATGACATTATAAATCTACATGACTTATGTATATATAATTCATCTACTTACTTCCAATCATGTCAATAAAGAAAGGAAAACAACGTTCATGCGTACGTACGGCCTACCGTCTCCATAAACGGTGTTTTTCATTTCATTTATCTATCTATTATATATATATATTTATATTGAATATATATGATATATAAATCATGTTTTACATTATGTAATTAAGTAAATCATGATATAAGTAATAATAATATCAAGAACAACAAGACTAAACACGTACGATAAATTAAACGATTTTACCCAAAATGCTGCTTTAACATGGAATTTACAAAAGAATGGGTAATATAAAGTCATAAGTGAACCATATATGATATCATAACAATAAATATCATTCTGTAATAAGTCAATTACACTATATAAATCATTATATAGGAGTTTCAGATACATACGAAGCATATCAGATGTAAGGTAAGGGATAACTTTTTCAATCTCGTCTTTTATCTGAGATTTCTTATACGTAAGTATTTACTAGGGATATATTTATCATCCATGTACCTATTTTCTAAAAATTGTTTCATGTATGTTTAAAGTCCTTTTTACCCATTTTTTTACTTTTACTATATGGTATGTAAGGAATCTTTTTTTACCATACGAGGTACTTTTTGATTTTTCTGATAAAAGTACAAGGAGAATGTTATTTTAAACTTATACGGCGTGAACGGATTTTTACGGTTTCATAACTCCTAATTTTAATGAAGTTTCCTATACAATATTGCATGATTATTTAAAAAAACACTTTTATTTTAAAATTTCTTGGGATTTTGTGAAAATAAAACGATTTTGAAGAAGAAAGGATATTTTCCTCAAGATTTCATTTCAAGTGTTTTGTCAAAAATATTTTCCATCTAAAAATGACATTATTTAATATGTTTATGTTTCAAGTATAATGTCTCCATTATTTAATAGGTTTGATTCTTCTTATGATGACATGATATCCAATTTTTTATATATGGATAATTTTATGATGGCATGATGTTTAAGAATCCCATTCTATTACATGGGTTATGCTATGATGTATGATTTATGATTTTTTGGCACACGAAAGAATGATTTCATTATGATATGGGTGTGACCTATATCTTCCTCCATTGCATTGGGTAAAGATTTATATCTCATGAGATAGACATGGCTGGAACGGAATGTTAATCCAGTTCAGTGTTACAGGACTGGAACGAGGAGTGAACTCAATTCAGAAACGGACTTTGTCCACTAAGATAGTCTTGGTAGCAATGCCTTGGCTACTATGGAAATCATATCATGTGCTTAATGGTTGACAGAATCACATTTTTTATTCCCATTCTATTTTATCATGATTGATGTTCCTTTATGATATATGCCTTACGTACTTCCAGGATTTATGTCTTTGCTCAAGATTTTGATGTTTAGATTTAATTTTCAAGTTTTTACATTCAAACATTTATGGATTGTTTTATGTTCTCTATGTTGAACCTTACTGAGCATTTGAGCTCACCCTTTTTATGTTTTCTTTTCCTCAGGATTTAATGAAAGGTTTTATCTAAGAAAACCAAAAGGGGAAGATTTTTACGGGATATGTTTAAGATCTTTCACCACGATTAGAAGATTATATTCCGAGTTTCCAAAGACACTAAAATATTACGGTCCTTGTGTGTCTATTTTTGTTATGTATTAATTATTATGCAAAAGTTTTGTAAAGTCCATGTACAAGAAGATTTGGGCCTCTACAGTTGGTATCAGGGGAAGGTTTAGTTAACCTTTGGATACTAGGACGCAAAAACGTTAGTGAGATCCCTAGAGATATTTCTAAGCTATGTCTGGGGATGTTCCTAAGGTTAAGTATAATAACATGTTACAGTCCAAGAATTATGATAACGATTATGAATAACCTATAGTTAAACCTATGATGTTAGAGATTGAAAGTACTCCTCTATATTATGTTGTTTTCCAAATATGATTTTTTCCTCTCACACTATTCTATTTGGGTTTTTAAAAATGGATGGAAACAGGATGATTCACGATAATGGATGATATGATGGATAATGGAATGATAATTTTCATGAGCAACCAAAATAAACGGGATTTGGATGTCCAAACATCGTTATTATGCCCAATCCAAAATCTCATAATATGATCAATAATCTCAACATTGGTAAGTTTCCTGACTCAGCTAATAAGAGAAAGATAGAGTTTCATGATGATCATAGAGTTAAGAAAGTTCAATTTCCATCATGTAAATATGTGGTAAGAGGCATCAGAGAGAATGTTTCAAAGGAATTGGAAGATGGTTTGGGTGTGGAAAAGAAGGACACAATACCAGTATGTACAAAGGAAAAGGTTCACTTAACACCATGGACAAAGATAATTGTAGTGCTAAGACAACAACAATGGTCAAATTTTTTAAATGTGGGATGTACGGGCATTATACAAACCAATGTCCTAAGGGAAAGTCTCATGAAGAGAATCATCAAGGTCATATGGGTAGTATTTATATTCATGACAATGAAGAGAATACAAACGATATGTGAGATGAAATAATTATTCATGCTCGGTCAATGATTTAAGGAGGTAATGGTACTATGGAATAAAGACACATCTATGTATTGTTTCACTATTTGTTTTCCTAATGTATTTTAAAGTATATGTTAAATGGTACCAGTAACCATGAAAGGTTAATCAGATATTTTTGGAATGTAGATGGTATTCACATAATGAAGGGATAAGGAGATAATTAGATGTTTTATAGTATTAATGAGCTCATGACTGATATAAGGACAATGTGATATCATGGTTTGTGTGTATAGAAATTTTAGGATTTTGGTATGTGTAAAGAGAGAACTCTTGACAACATTCATGTTTTCACTATGGTTCAATGTGTATTCATTTTTCAACAGAATACATGATTAAGGTATTCACATGTTTTGAATGTGACCATCAAAAATATATATCTTATGATATATGGGGGACAAATGAAAGAATTCACATGCTCGGTAGATGAAATTTCTAGTAATCGGAAAAAAGTATTTTCGATAAACCTAAAGGTTGGAATGCACATCATATAGTATTGTTTAGGGCTATAACTTTTTGTTTTTATTTATGAAATGATATTATAGTATAGTTTTAGAAAAATGAAAACCTACAAGACGGGAGACAACCCTTCATGTCGGACAAGGTTGCGGGAATCGAACCCACAACCGAAGTACGACATGCATTTATCACCTACCACTTGCCTACAGGAAGTCCCTGGTTAGTTGAAACAAGTTTTATTTTATTAAGAAGTATGATAGATGAAGTATAAGTCCATTTTTTGAACCATACACGATTAATCTCACCATAGATTGACTTATATCTTTTTCTAACCTTATGTTTGAGGCAGATGGAATGACATATCATTCTATTGCATGATATTATAACACTTCACAGAAGACAAATTCAACTTCATTTCTTTAAGAGATGAAGTGGAAATTGTTCAAGGCACGACCATAGTGAGATTGTACCAAAATCAAGTAATAATTTATTTTAATTAAAAAAAATTCAACATTAGGGAAATGATCTTAAAAACCAAAAATGTTTTCATAGTGCTCTTATATCAGATGAATTAGATGATACCATAGATCATCACAAATTTATGGCTTTGTGATTGTTGGATTTTTCATAGCAATGTTCTCTACCACTCTCCATCAGAACATGATGGTTATATTTCTCTTACATATCCATATTTTCACCAATGTTCTCCTATGTGGAAACCCAGTGATGAGTTAATTTGGGTAACTGTTATGTTTCATACTTTACCTTTTAAAATGATATTTTTGTATTCCTTTTTACAATGTGGGTTTCTATAAAAGAAACTTCCAAGTAGTGAACGATTTATAACCCTGACGAATTTAGAGGGAGAAATTCATTTTAAGGGGTCTAGAATGTAACATCTCGAGATTTTATGAGAAGTATTCTTTTTAATTTATTCAATGTCTTGTGTCGTATGCTACACCAATATTATCTTGCGCTATATACAACACCGTATTAGCTTGCAGTATACGCAACACTATTCTTGGATCGTGTTATACACAATTTCAAGTTCATTTGATAGAAGTTATTCTACGCAACATTGAGTGTATATATATATATATATTCAATGAATAAATGAAATATGGTTGGATTCTGTTATACAAAACAACAAAGGAGTCTTGCACTACACGCAACCCTGACGTGGCTTGCATCACATGTAATCACGACCTTCCTCGATAGCGTTTGTTGTACGCAATACCGTGTTTCACTATACAACGATATATGGTTATAATATTATCACGAACTATCCATTATGAATATTATTAACTACATTTTAATTTTAATAACATTATTATTCATGTTACACATTTTCTAGAACATGGTATGAGAACAAAATAAAATTTTCAGGTAAAAAAATTATTTTAAAAGAATGTAGTTTTCCTACCTTTTGATGGCGCACCCACATTAAAACTAGTTTTTCACATGTTTATAAGTTCAATTTTACAAAATAAAATTCATCTTTCGAATCAGGTTATAAATTATTACCTTGGGTAAATTTTTCATATTATTCTGATAACTTTCATATTTTATTGAATAGTCAAAACACACTATATTTTAATTAAAAACAACTTTTTGATCATAATAATTTATGTATTTCAATTATAATATTGAAAGGTTTTAAAGTATAAATAGAATATATTTTCACCATTTATTATAATTTATGTCATTATCGTTGATTTTACATTGAATTTGTAGGTTAAATCAATTCAATCTTTTGTAATGTTTTAAACAAAAACCCATTTTCTTTCGTCAACGAGATTAATTTTAATTTAATTTCTGAAACTTCTGTGTATTGAATTTGGGAAAATGGGTTTCATATTTGGAATCAGTGGGTCTAAATTATATTAATATACTACTTTTTATTTTTGGGCATTATGAAGAGTAACTATGGTAAATTTTATTTACCATTGTTAAAGGTATATTGGGTAATTAAGGGTAATTATAATATTATCAAATTACCATAACACTTGTCTTAATACAATTTTATGATTATACTTTATACTAAGTCATATTTGGGTCGAAATAGAATCCATTAGAACCCACTTGGATGTGATTAAGACCTTTATTTTATTTTATTTAATGGAAAGTTAAATATGTCTCACTCAAACTTTAATAATTAAAGTATTTTCAATATAAGGTTATACAGAATATAAATTCTGTTATAAATACTAATTTTAAATCTAAAATGTTTTTATTTATAATGGTATTTTATTTGTAATTTTTATGATTTATTTAATTACCTTATTATCTTATACATTAATGATGAAGAAATTATTTATTTAGTAAAGAAATCAATAATATTGTTTTTATTGAAATAGTAATACATATTAATGGGAACAACAACCTGATCAAAACTTATTGTTAATGTATATCTACACCATAAGCCTGCAATTACTATATATATGATCATTTGGAGTCTTATAAAAGTGATTATGATACTTATATTATTTTATTTTAAATGATGTCAAAGATGTCACCTTCATAATTTAATAAATATAACATTTTAAAATTTGGGTTTTTTAGACGATAAATCTGATTAAATGTATTGTTATGAAAGATATAAGATTTATATTCATCATATTATTTTATTTTTAATTTTTATGCAGCATATAAGTATATTTAATAACTATACAAAAATGTTGTTGTAATTAATTTATTAAGAGAAATATAAAATAAATGGTTTTAAAAATAGTAATATAAATATTATATAAACTATTTAAAGTGATATACTAATTTTATAGATTCTAATTACTTGTTAGGACCCTATTAAATATTTTATTTCGAATATATCTTCTGTGTGGAATTTATTTAAATTCAAATAAATGAATAGTGTCAAAATTGACCCTATTGTTATTTTATAAAAATAACATATTATTAAATTGTTTAAAAATCAAAAAATATTTAAAAATTAAAAATTGAAATTTATATAGTAGAAAATATCATAACGTAGCTAATCATGGAGAATTCACAACACATAAGTGATTATTTATAACCATTTAAAATTTATAATTTTATTACCACAAATAACATTAAATAGATTAAATAAGGATAAATCAAAATGATAAGGTTTAATATAAATTCAAAACATGTCTAAATTTGATTGTTTGATGATATTAAAACCCTAGATAATCTCATTTTATAATTTAGTCATTTTTGGATGTTTTCAAGTGGGGTTTGATTTATTATAAATTAATATTTTTGAGGTTCCAAAGGTGCCCCTCTCCTCCCTTATAAAGGGCACCTCCTACCTCTCCTCTTTACAAAACCTTGAGCCTTAAATCTCGGCCAAACCCTGCCAATATCTCTTCTCCACTTCCCTAGAAACATCCTAGAGGTCCTGGTCTTCTTCAAAGACCATATTTAGTGCCCTAAGAGGAGGTTGAGAAGAGGCACGTCAAAGAAGAGGTAATATACTTTACCGATTCTTTCCAATTTATTTCGTCTTCTAATTCTTATTATTTATTTGTTTCATCATAAATTAATAACCTCAATATTACTCATATACTGATATGTTATTATAAATATGAAACAAACATATTTTACCCTCTATCCATCCTATGGAAAATGAAATCACCGCGCGTGCGTACGTACGGAATATCATCTCCATGCTGTGGTGTAATCTATTTTCCACCACCACCATGCTTGGATGGGTATAATGGTGTAAATAATAACTATATATGATTATTATAACATGATAGTAATTCTGAAATATTATTTCATCCACTTCAATTCAATTTAGTAATTATGGGAACGATATCATCGCTCGTGCGTACGTACGGACTAACGTCTCGACAACGCGATGAGATTCATTATCCATGTTAACCATTTAAGAATGATTATAATGTATATATAATGAATAATAATAAAATATATGACATTATAAATCTACTATATTTCTCTATATATATGCCATATACTTACTTCCATTGAAATCATTAAGGAAAGGAAAACAACGTTCATGCGTACGTACGACCTACCGTCTCGATGAACAGTGTGTTTCATTTCATTTATCTGTCTATTATATATATATATATATACTGAACATATATGATATATAAATCATTTTTACATTCTGTAAGTAAGTAAATCATGATATAATTAATAATAATATCAATAACAATAAGTTGAAACACGTACGATAAATGAAACGATTTTACCCAAAATGCTGCTTTAACATGGAATTTACAAAAGAACGGGTAATATAAAGGCCTAAGTGAACCATATATGATATCATAACAATGAATATGATTTCGTAATAAGTCAATTACATTATTTAAATCATTATACAAGTGGTTCGGATACATACGAAGAATATCAGACGTAAGGTAAGGGATAACTTTTTGAATCTCGTTTTTTATCAGAGATTGCTTATACGTAAGTATTTACTGGGGTTATATTTATCATCCATGTCCCTATTTTCTAAAAATAGTTTGATGTATGTATAAAGTCATTTTTACCCATTTTTTACTTTTACTACATGGTATGTAAGGAATATTTTTTAAAATACGAGGTACTTTGTGACTATTCCGACAAAATTACGAGGAGAATGTTATTTTTAACTTATACAGCGTGAACAGATTTTTACGGTTTCATAACGGCTCATTTTCATGAAGATTACTATCCAAGATTGCATGATTTTTTTTTCAAAAAAACCCTTTTCTTTTAAAATTGAATGGCCTGTTGTGAAAAGAAAATGATTTTGAAGAAGAAAGGTTATTTTCCTTAAGATTTCATTTCATGTGTTTTATCAAAAATATTTTCCATCCAAAATGACATTATTTAATATGTTTATGACTCAAGTATAATGTCTCCAATATTTACATGGTTTGATTCTTCTTATGATAAAATGATATCCATTGTTTTTATATATGGATTATATTGTGATGGCATGATGTTTAAGAATCCCATTCTATTACATGGGTTATGCTATGATGTATGACTTATGATTTTGTGGCACACGAAATAATGATTTAATTATGAGATGAGTGGGACCTATATCTCCCTCAAATTCATTGGGTAAATATTTATATCTCATGAGATAGACATGGATGGAACAGTATGTTAATCCCGTTCAGTGTTACAGGACTGGAACGATGAGTGAACTTGATTCAGAAAGGGACTTTGTCCACTAAGATGGTCTTGGCAGCAATGCCTTGGATACTATAAAAATAATATCATGTGCTTAATGGTTGCCACAATCAATGTTTTATTACCATGCTATTTTATCATGATTTATGTTCCATTATGATATATTCCATACGTACTACCAAGATTTATGTCTTTGCTCAAGATTTTGATGTTTAGATTTAATGTTCATGTTTTTGCATTCAAACGATTATGGATTTTTTTATGTTCTTTATGTTTACCCTTACTGAGAATTTGAGCTCACCCTTTTTATGTTTTCTTTTCCCCAGAATTTATAGAAAGGTTTTATGTAAGAATACAAAAAGGTAAAGATCTTTACGGGAGATTTTGAAGATCTTTCACCATGATTAGAAGATTATATTTCGAGTTTTAAAAGACACTAATCTATTATGGTCCTTTTGTGTCTATTTTTGTTATGTATTAAGTATTCTATAAAAGTTATGTTAAGTTAATGTATTGCAAGCTTTGGGCCTCTACAGTTGGTATCAAAGGAAAGGTTTAGTTAACCTTTGGAAACTAGGACGCGAAAAGTTTAGTGAGATCCCTAGAGATATTTCTAAGGTATGTCTATGGATGTTCCTATGGTTAAGTGTAAGTATAGGTTACAGTCCTAGAATTATGATAACGATCGTGAATAACTTATGGTTAAACCTAAGATGTTTGATATTTAAAGTACTCCCCTTGATTATGTTGTTTTTCTAGTATGATTTTTCCTCTCACATTATTCTATGTGGGTTTTTTAAAATGGATGTAAACAAGATGATTCACGATAATAGGGGATATAATGGACAATAGAATGATATTTTTCATGAGAAACCAAAGGAAACAAGATTTGGATGTCTAAACATCGTTATTATGCCCAATCTGAAATCTCATAATATGATCAATAATCTCAACTTTGGTAAGTTTCCTGACTCAGCTAATAAGAGAAAGATGGAGTTTAATGATGATCATAGAGGAAAGAAAGATCAATTTCCATCAAGTAAATTATGTGGTAAGAGGCATCAGAGAGAATGTTTCAATGTAGCTAGAAGATGCTTTGGGTGTGGAAAAGAAGGACACAATACCAGTATGTGCAAAGGAAAAGGTTCACTTAACACCATGGAAAAAGATAATGGTACTACTAAGACAACAAAAACAGTCAAATGTTTTAAATGTGGGATGTACGTGCATTATACAAACCAATTTCGTAAGGGAAAGTCTCATGAAGAGAATCATCATGGTTTTATGGGTAGTATTTATATTGATGATGATGAAGAGAATACAAACGATATGTGAGATGAAATAATTGTTCAAGATCGGTCAATGATTTAAGAAGTTCGTGGAATGATTTATGTTTATCAAGAGTTATGTTGTATAGGTAATTATACAATGGAATAAAGACACATCTAAGTATTGTTACACTATTGTTTTATCTAAAGTATTTGAAAGTATATGTTGAATGGTACCGGTAACCATGAAAGGTTATTCAGATATTTTTGGAAAGTAGATGATATGCGCATAATGAATGGAAAAGGAGATAATGAGATGGTTGATAGTATTAATGAGCTCATGACTGATATAAGGACATTGTGATATCATGGTTTGTGTCTATAGAAATTTTGGGATTTTGGTATGTGGAAAGAGAGAACTTTTGACAAAATTTATGTTTTCACTAAGGTTCAATGTGTATTCATTTTTCAAGAGAATACATGATTAAGGTATTCACATGTTTGGAATGTGACCAACAACAAGATATATCTTATGATATATGGGGGGAAAATGAAAGAATTCACATGTTTGGTAGATGAAATTTCTAGTAATTGGAAAAAAGTATTTTCGATAAGCCTAAAGGTTGGAATGCACATCATATAGTATTGCTTAAGTCTATAACTATTTTTTTTATTTATGAAATGATCTTATAGTATAGTTTTAAAAAAAGGACAACCTGCAGGATGGGAGACAACCCTTAGCGTCAGAAAAGGTTGCGGGAATCGAACCCATAATCGAAGTGTGACAGGCATTTATTGCCTACGCCTAGCCTACAAGAAGTCCCTGGTTAGTAGAAACTAGTTTTATTTTATTAAGTGGTATGATAGAGGAAGTATAAGTCCATTTTTGGTACCATATACGATTAATCTTACCATAAATTGACTTATAACTTTTGCTAACCTTATGTTTGAGGGAGATGGAATGACATATCATTCTGTCGCATGATCCGATAACACTTCATAGAAGAAAAAATCAACTTCATTTCTTTAAGAGATGAAGTGGAAATTGTTCAAGGCACGAACAACAGTGAGATTGTACCAAAATCAAGTAAGAATTTATTTTAATTAAAAAATTATTCAACATTAGGGAAATGATCTTGAAAACCAAAAATTTTGTCCTAGTGCTCTTATATCAGAGGAATCAGATGATACTTTAGATCATCACAAATTTATATCTTTGTGATTGTTGGCTTTTTCATAGCCATGTTCTCTACCACTCTCCATCAAAACTTGATGGTTATATTTCTCTTCCATATCCATATTTTCACCTATGTTATCCTATGTGGAAACCCAGTGATGAGTTAATATGGATAACTGTTATGTTTCTTACTTTACTTTTTAAAATGATATTTTAGTATTCCTTTTTACATTGTCGGTTTCTATAAAAGAAAATTCCAAGTAGTGAACTATTTATAACCCCGACAAATTTAAAGGGAGAAATTCTTTTTTAAGTGGGGTAGAATGTAACACTCTGAGATTTTATGATAAGTATTCTTTTTAATTTATTTAATTTCTTGTGTTGTATTCTACACCAATATTATCTTGCGCTATACATAACACCGTATTAGCTTGCAGTATACGCAACACTATTCTTGGATCGTGTTATACACAATTTCAAGTTCATTTGATAGAAGTTACTCTATGAAACATTGAGTGTATATATATATATTAAATGTATAAATGAAATATGGTTGGATTCTATTATACGCAAAAACAAAGGAGTCTTGCACTACATGCATCCCTAATGTGGCTTGCATTACACGCAATCACGACCATCCTCGATAGCATTTGTTGTACGCAATACCGGGTTTCACTAAACAAAGATATATGGTTATAATATTATCAAGAACTATCCATTATGAATAGTATTAACTAAATTTTGATTTTTATAACATTATTATTCATGTTACACATTTTCTAGAACATGGTATGAGAACAAAATAAATATTTCGGGTAAAATAAGTATTTTTAAAAAAATGCAGTTTTACCGACTTTTGATGGTGCACCCTCATTAAATCTAGTTTTTGACATGTTTATAAGTTCAATTTTACAAAATAAAATTCTTCTTTGGAATTAGGATATAAAATTCTACCTTGGATAAATTTTTCATATTATTTTGATAACTTTCATATTTTATTGAATAGTAAAAACACGCTATATTTTAATTAAAAACAACTTTTTTCATCGTAATAATTTATGTGTTTAAATTATAATATTGAATGGTTTTATAGTATAAATAGAATATATTATTACCATTTAATATAATTTATGTTATTAGCATTGATTTTACATTGAATTCGTAGGTTAAATCAATTCAATCTTTTGCAATGTTTTAAACAAAAACCCCTTTTCTTTCGACAACGAGATTAATTTTAATTTAATTTCTGCAACTTCTGTGTATTGAATTTGTAAAAATGGATTCCATATTTTTAATAATTGGGTCCAAATTATATTAATAGACTACTTTTTATTTTTGGGCATTATGAATAGTAATGATGGTAAATTTTATTTACCATCGTTAAAGGTAAATCGAGTAATTAAGGGTAAATATAATATTATCAAATTACCCTAACACTTTTATTAATACAATTGGATGATTATATGTTATCCTAAGTCATATTTGGGTCTAAATAGAATCCATTAGAACCCACTTGGATGTGATTAATACTTTTAATTTATTTTATTTAATGGAAAGTGAAATATTTCTCCCTAAAACTTTAATAATTAATGTATTTATAATATATGGCTATACATAGTATAAATTCGGTTATAAATACTCATTTGAAAGATAAAATGTTTTTCTTTATAATTTTATTTTATTTTTAAATTTTAAGAGTTATTTAATTAACTTATTATCTTATACATTAATGATGGAGAAATTATTTATTTAGTAAAACAATTAATAATATTGTTTTTATTGAAACAGTAATACATATTAAAGGGCCCAAAAACATGATCAAAACTTATTGGTAATGTATATATACACCATAAGAATCCAATTACCAAATATATGACTGTTTGGAGTCTTATAAAAGTGATTCTGATACTTATATTATATTATTTTAAATGATGTCAATGTTATCACCTTCATAATTTAATAAATATAACATTTTAAAATTTGGGTGTATGAGATGATAAATCCAAATAAATGTATTCTTATGAAATATATAATATCTATATTCATCCTATTATTTTAGTTTTAATTTTTATGCAATATATATGTATATTTAATAATTATACAAAAACTTTGTAGTAATTATTTTGTTAAGAGAAATATAAAATAAATCATTTTAAAAATAGAAAAATAAATATTATATGAAATATTTAATGTTCTCCACTAATTTTATATATTCCTATTACATGTTAGGAACCTATTAAAAATTTTAGTTCGAATATATGCTCTGTGTGAAATTTATATAAATTCTAATAAATGGATAGTGTCAAAATTGGGACTATTGTTATTTTATAAAAAGAACATATTATTAAATTGTTTAAAAATCAAAAAAATATTTAAAAAGTATAAATTGAAATTTATATAGTCGGAAGTGTCATAACGTATCCAATTATGGAGAATTAACAACAAATAAGTGATTATTTAGAACCATTTAATATTTAGAATTTTATTACCACAAATAACCTTAAATAGATTAAATAAGGATAAATCAAAATGATAAGGTTTCATATAAACTCAAAACATGTCTAAATTTTATTGGTTGATTATATTAAAACCTTATCTCATATAATATTCTAATTGAGTCATTTTTTAATGTTTTTAAGTGGGGTTTGATTTATTATAAATTAATATTTTTGAGGTTTCCAAAGGTGCCCATTTCCTCCCTTATAAAAGGGCACCTCATGCCTCTCCTCTTTACAATACCTTGAGCCTTCAAGCTCATCCAAAACCTGCGAATTGCTCTTCTCCAATTCCCTATGAACATCCTATAGGTCTTGGTCTTCTTCAAATACCATCTTTAGTGTCCTAAGAGGAGGTTAAGAAGAGGCGCGTCAAAGAAGAGGTAATATACTTTACCGATTATTTCAAATTTATTTCTTCTTATACTTCTTCTTGTTTATTTGTTTCATCATAAATTAATAATATCAGTATAACTAATATACTTATATGTTATTATAAATATGAATCAATCATATTTTACCCTCTATCCATCGTACAGAAAATGAAATCACCGCGCGTGCGTACGTACGGAATACCGTCTCCACCCCATGGTGTAATCTATTTTCCACCACCACCATGATTGGATGGGTATAATGGTGTAAATAATATCTATATATGATTATTATAACATGATACTGATTCTGAAATATTATATCATCCACTCCAATTTAATTCAATAATTATCAGAATGATATCATCGCTCGTGCATACGTACGGACTAATGTCTCCACGACGCGATGAGATTCATTCTCAATGTTAACCATTCAAGAATGATTATAAAGTATATATAATGAATAATAATAAAATATATGACATTATAAATCTACAGGATTTATTTATATATATGTCATCTACTTACTTCCATTCAAGTCAATAAGGAAAGGAAAACAACGTTCATGCATACGTACGGCCTACCGTCTCCATGAACGATGTGCTTCATTTCATTTATCTATCTATTATATATATATATATATGGAATATATATGATATATATTTCATTTTTTACATTTTGTAAGTAATTAAATCATCATATAAGTAATAATAATATCAATAACAACAAGTCAAAACACGTACGATAAATTAAACGATTTTACCCAAAATGCTGCTTTAACTTGGAATTTACAAACGAACGGGTAATATAAAGTCATAAGTGAACCATATATGATATCATAAGAATAAATATGATTCTGTAATAAGTAAATGACATTATATAAATCATTATACCGGAGGTTCTGATACATACGAAGCATATCGAACGTAAGGTAAGTGATAACTTTTCTAATCTCATTTTTTATCTGAGATTGCTTATACGTAAGTATTTACTTGGGTTATATTTATCATACATGTCCCTATTTTCTAAAAATTGTATCATGTATGTTTAAAGTCATTTTTAACCATTTTATACTTTTACGATATGGTATGTAAGGAATCTTTTTTTTACCATATGAGGTAATTTTTGACTTTTCCGACAAAAGTACAAGGAGAATGTTATTTTTAACTTATACGGCGTGAACATATTTTTACGGTTTCATAACGTCACATTTTACTGAAGCTTCCTATACATGATTGCATGATTATTTTAAACAAATTCCTTTTCTTTTATAATTTCATGGAATTTTGTGAAAAGAAAATTATTTTTAAGAAGAAAGGAAATTTTCCTCAAGATTTCATTTCAAGTGTTTTATAAAAAATATTTTCCATGTAAAATGAAATTATTTAATATGTTTATGATTCAAGTATAATGTATCCATTATTTACATGGTTTGATTATTTTTATGATGGCATGATATCCATTTTTTTATACATGGATTATGTTATGATGGCATGCTGTTTAAGAATCCCATTCTATTACATGGGTTATGATATGATATATGATATATGATTTTCTGGCACACAAAGAATGATTTCATTATGAGATGGGTCGAACCTATATCTCACTCCATTTAATTGGGTAATGATTTATATCTCATGAGATAGACATGGCTAGAATGGTAAGTTAATCTGGTTTAGTGTTACAGGGCTAGAACGAGGAGTGAACCCGATTTAGAAAGGGACTTTGTCCACTAAGATGGTCTTGGCAGCAATGCCTTGGCTACTATGGAAATAATATCATGTGCTTAATGGTTTCCAAAATCACATGTTTTATTCCCATGATATTTTATCATGATTGACATTCCTTTATGATATATACCTTACGTACTTCCAAGATTTATGTCTTTTCTCAAGATTTTGATGTTTAGATTTATGTTCTAGTTTTTGCATTCAAACATTTATGTATTGTTTTATGTTCTCTATGGTTAACCTTACTGAGCATTTGAGCTCTCCCTTTTTATGTTTTATTTTCCCCAGGATTTAAATAAAGGTTTTAGGTAAGAAAGGAAAAAGGATAAGATCTTTATGGGAGATGTTGAAGATCTTTCACCACGATTAAAATATTATATTTCGAGTTTCCAAAGACACTAAAATATTACGGTCCTTGTGTGTCTGTTTTTTTTATGTATTAAGTATTCCGCAAAAGTTATGTAAAGTCCATGTACGACATGCTTTGGGCCTCTACACTATATATGTGACATTTTAGTTTAAAATGCATGTCACATCATGGAAACCAATAAAACGAGCCTAGATTGTTTTCACATTATTTTATATTATATAATATAATTAATTTTCTTATAATTTTTATCACAGACTTATTTAGTTAATTTTGTAGAGATAATTCTAGAAGACAATCAACAAATAATGTGGCATGCAAGACTCAACTGCAATTAATTTTGATACACAGAGTTCCTTGTATGACAAAAATTTTAGTTTAAAATTAACACTTTATAAAAATGTATTTCCCTATATTGTTAATATAATAATTATTGTTTTATTATATAGGTTATTTATTTGATCAATCAGTGGTCAGGATGAATATATAAAGGAATATTGATGTTTTTGATTGTATGTTTTAATTTTTACTTATGTAATTGGATAAACCAACGTTTGAAATATATATAATAAAGTTTTTTGTTGTATATGTACTGTAAATTTCATTTCATTTTAATCATTTGTTTTTACTTTATTTTTATGATTTTGTGGTGTTTTTGGTGTTGTAGCATGTCGTTAAAACACATTGCACCGGTGTGGTCATGTGTTGTTACAATACACTGCAATATTCCCATTTATCAGTGCTTAAAAATTCACTGAATATGTTTTTATCTGTCAATGCTAAAAAATCACGGATAAAAGTTTCATTTAGCAGTGATTATATAAGTGCTAATAAAGGATACCTTTATCAACATTTTTAAAATCACTCATAAAGGATCCCTTTACCAGTGAATTTTTAGCGATAATAAAATAATTGGAATTTTCATCTAACTCCAATATTAATAATTTTTTAGCATTCATAAATTCCATTTTAGGACTATTAAAGGCCTATTTTGTAGTAGTATCCCATCCCTCTACCCCAGGTACATGTTCATCACCACCTTCAGGGTGTGAAATCGAGGACGTTGTGGTGGTATAGTGCTACAATTCCAAAAAATGTATCAGAAGATATTTAATTAAGAGTAATTATTGTAGATAAGAAACTATGAAATGTATATAGTATTCTTATAAGAAATATCACTCCTCTCTTAATGCTCAGAAATCCATGGATATATTATAGAAAGATACCACAATAGTCTATCATAACGTGAGATATACCCACTTCCCACTACTAAGTCCATGTTCGGGTATAATCCACAATTCTAGATATATACAAGATAGTTGTTCTTACATTATAAGTATAAAAACCCTTAAATATTTCATACATAATCTTGAATTTATTAAAGAAAAAACTTCCTTTTACATTGAGGATCATTTCAAGTTTAGAGCTTTATATAAATATGATAAATCATTCATAACATTACACATTTTTACATAGTGGATACCATAAAAATCTGTTTCCATTTTCCTTAGATTATAAAAAATTAAAACTTTAAACAAGACTCCTTGACAATTATTCAACATTTAACATGTCTTCTTTACTTGTATTACTCATCCATTTACCTGTGAAAAATCATTTAAAAACATGGGATGAGCACAAAAGCTCAGTAAGGTATGAAAAAGAATGAAAAATCACATTAGCCCATGAATACACATGATGTAAGAAAACATTTTCAAAAGACATGCTTTCCACCCATAAATACTTACTTTGTGTAAAATAAGATTTAAACAAGATCCACACCAAAAATAATTATAATCATAGAGGTATCTTGGGGCATTACTTACATAATCTTGTAACCATCTTGGCTACCTTAAAATTTGTAACCCTCACGGCTACCATACTTTGTGTAACCATCGCAGTTACACGTGGGGTAACCATACGGCCGACCTCCAACATACTCATACCCAATGAATTGGAGGGAAATATAAGTCCCACCCTTCATCATAAACAATTCCCAATAACCAAAACATTATCATACAACATAAATAATAGCATAAAAACATTTCTTTTGATTCTTGTAAAACAGAATTTTAAAAATGGGATTTTAGAAGAAAAGTCCCTTATACACACCATATACATGAAGTGAGACTTAATAGAGTTGATGTAATGTGTATATAATCTGTAAAAAAACATAATGAAACATAATATAGACATAACCCATCACACAAACAATTTAAATAGCACATAAATAATAAAGTAGATGGTTAACCCAAAGAATGGAAATCGGGTTAAGAAAACCCTTACCTTGGGCTTGTCTTACTTAAAAATTGTTTAAACCTCCTATATAATGGTTAAAAGAGTGCTATTAGTATTTTACAGAAACATGTTCATGTTTATAACATCTTATATGGTCATTTTATAACCTCATTTCACCCATTAATTGTTAGTATTTTGTTCCTTGCATTATTTTGGGAGAGTTCTTTTGTGATTTTCACAATCGGTTCATGATTTATCGTTCTTGTTGATTAGAAGTGATACTCCAGAATTGGAATGGAGTAGTTTTTACATATTTCCAGTACCATAAATTATACCATTTATCAGTTTGATTCTTTATATGATGATGATTCATAAGTTAAAACATTAATTATGTTCGTTTAGATCATTTAAGTGGTTCTTTGATAATTACAACCTCATTTAGTCTTATAAATTTGAATCACGAGTACAAAAGAATTCCAGAACCTTATGTGAGTCATAAAACATATATTATAACTTGGGTCAACCATATAAATGGTTTCATTACCAGATTGAAGGTAGAAATGGAAGAAGAGAACATGTCATTTTTGAAGGTGATAAATTTAACACCTCATGAACAACGTTCTCTTTAATAAAATAAATGGAAGAGAGAAAGGGTGTGGGGTGATATAATATAACATTAGAATCATAATATTACAGTATATATATAATACTGGATTTACAGAACAATTTTGATGAAGATAGGTAGGGAGAGATCAAGAAATTAACTTGAACTTGAAAGGAAATTAGAGGAGAAGAGAGAGAAAAATTACCTTTAGAATCCTCCTCTTGAGATCCTTTTTAAGGAAGCTAGGCTTGGTATTTTGATGAGACCAGAAGATTTTGGACGTGGGGGATGAGCTAGGGAAGGTGTTTGGGCAGAGTTTAGTGACGTCTTGGAGCTTGAGAGGTGTGAGGAAAAGAGGGAGTGAAGGGTGGCTTTTATAGTGGAGGGGAGAGGGGTTTCCTTAATATAAAATTGATTAGTTTATTAATTTCACCAAAGAACAGGAATAGTGAGTCTTGGATGACCAATAAAAGTAATTTTATAATTTAATCCCGAACCAAGTGGGCTTATATCATCAGAACATCATCAGTGACTCAATTAATACATTATTTAGCATTTATCGTGAATTATCGGATTCCACTATTCATCAAAAATTCAAGTATCTCAGAAAAATCTCAAAAATTTATCCCAACCATTTTTCAACGTGTAGAATCCAAAACTGAAGTCCATTTTTCAAAAATAATTTTCTAAATATTATTAATTTAATAATTAATAAAAATAATAATTTACTTAAAAAAACAGTTTTTAAGATTAAAACTGAATTTATAGTTCTTTCAAAAATTACATAAGGTCTTATAAAATTTATCTAAAAACTATTAGACATTGATTCAATAATTTATGAATACATTACAGGAAAATAAATATTCTTTTAAATTAATTTATTAATTATAATTAATTATTTATGACTTATAAAATACCAAAAACGGTTACTAAGGTCAAAATGTCACTTTCTAAGATGTCTAAAATTTTATTTTATATTTCATAGGTAATGTTACTCTTATTTACTATTTATAAGGCTCATATTACTATTCATAAGGGTAGGTTACTATTCATAAGGGTAGGTTACTATTCACAAAAAAGAACAAGTTTGTTTCATCAGAATCTAAATAACATACTGAACACAATTGTAGATGACAGTTTCTTGAAATTCAAAACATAGGAGAAATAAAATTATGTTTAAAGGATGCTTATAAATATATACCTTAAACAAAATTTCAAGCATTTTCAATTTATTTTTAGAAAACCTTGGGATGTTACATTATCTCCAGCTTCTTGAAATTGAATCTTCGCAATGTTATTTACTTATTAAACAACTGAGGGTATTTTTCCCTCATAGCATTTTCAGACTCCCATGTTGCTTCTTCAACCATGTGGTTTCTCCACAAAACCATTACCTGGTGTATTACCTTATTCCGAAATACATGTTCTCTTCGATCAAGAATCTGAACCGGTTTTTATTCATAAGAAAGGTTCTCTGCCAGCTGAACTGCTTCCAGCCTCAAGACATGTGATGAATCTGGAACATACTTTCTCAAAATCGAAACATGAAAAACATCGTGTACCTGAAATAAGCTCAGTGGAAAAGCTACGCGGTATGCAACTGTTCCAATTTTATCCAAGATTTTAAAAGGACCGATGAACCGTGGACTTAGATTAGCTTTCTTACCGAAACACATCACACTTTTCTAAGTAGAGATTTTAAGGAAAACATGGTCACCTACCTCGAAAGAGATGTCTTTCCTTCTGTTATCTACATAACTTTTATGCCTGCTCTGAGCTGTCCTCTTGTGTTGCTGGATCACCCTCACTTTCTCAGCCACTTCTTCTACTAATTCTGTCCCCATCAACTTTCTTTCACCGACTTCATCCCAAAACACAGGAGTCTGACACCGCTTTCCATACAAGGCCTCAAAATGTGCCATCTGAATACTGGAATGAAAACTGTTATTATAAGAAAACTCAAATAATGAAATATGCTGATCCCAACTTCCCGGATAGTCCATTGAACAAGCGAGAAGCATATCCTCCAAAGATTGAATCATTCGTTTAGACTACCCATAAGATTGAGGATGAAAAGCTGTAATGAAATTCAACTCTGTGCCCAAAGTCTTCTGAAATCCCTTCGAAAAATTTAGAAGTGAACCTGGGATCTCGGTCAGACACAATGGAAAGAGGAACTCAATGTAACCTGACAATCTCTTTGAGGTACAATTGAGAAAGCTGATCTAATGTCATTGCATCTCGAATAGAACGAAAATGAGCAGACTTTGTTAGCCGATCAACAATAACCCATATAGCATTGTTACCTCCAGAAGTTTTTGGTAGTCTCACCACAAAATCCATGGATATATTCTCCCATTTCCATTCTGGCACTGGTAAAGGATGAAGAATCCCCTTCGGTAACTGCCACTCTGCTTTAACCTGCTGACATGTCAAACATTTCATTGTAACATCCCGCAATATCTCTTTTCATCCCATTCCACCAGTAATACTCTCGAAGGTCTCTGTACATCTTAGTACTTCCAGGATGAACAGAAAATGGAGAACTATGAGCTTCACACAACAATTCTTTCTTCAGCTGGGAATCACAAGACACACACAGCCTTTTTCCAAATCTAAAAACACAATCTTTCTCGAGATTAAATTCTGGAAACTTACCCATTTTAACCAATTCTACCTTTTTCTGTAGCTCACGGTCTTCCCTCTGCGCTTTCATAATTCTCTCTGACAACGAAGACTGAACTGAAACCTGAAACTAAACAAATATATTCCCTACAGCAACAACTTCTAAGCCAAAATTCATCAAATCATTAATCAAGGGATCATG
Organism: Viscum album; assembly: GCA_963277665.1. Lineage (NCBI taxonomy): Eukaryota > Viridiplantae > Streptophyta > Magnoliopsida > Santalales > Viscaceae > Viscum > Viscum album. The sequence continues at coordinate 283,105,121 of OY728125.1, forward strand.
TTCCAATCGTAGCATGGTTAATGATGCTTGATTTTTCCAACTTAGGTCATCTGCAACTTTGTTTGCTTTTCCAAGATGGTAATTGATCGTGCAGTCATAATCCTTTATCAGTTCTATCCATCTTCTCTGCCTCATGTTTAATTCCTTCTGAGTGAATATATACTTAAGACTTTTATGGTCAGTATATATTTGTCATTTGGTTCCGTATAGATGATGCCTACATATTTTCAAAGCAAAAACCACACCTGCCAATTCCAAATCATGTGTGGGATAATTTAGCTCATGAGGTTTAAGTTGTCTCAAAGCATAGGCAATTACCTGATCATTCTTTATCAAAACAAAACCAGTTCCCTTCAAAGAAGCATCACTGTAGACGAAAAACTCACCATTCCGAGAAGGTAAGGCCAAAACTGGAGCATTCACCAATCTCTTCTTTAGTTCCTGAAAACAAACATCACATTCCTCTGTCCAAACAAATTTGAACCCTTTCCATGTTAACTTAGTTATTGGGCTAGATAACTGTGCAAAGTTATTAACAAACCGTTGGTAATAATTTGCTATGCCCAGAAAACTACGAATCTCTGCAACATTTGTGGTTCTTGGCCATTCATCAACTACTTTTGTTTTGGCAGGATCAACTGTTATTCCATCCTTATTTCCAATGTTCCCAAGAAAAGAAATTTGTTGCAACCAAAAATCACACTTTCTGAATTTTCCATACAGTTTATTTTGTTTTAATGTTTGTAAAACAACCCTTAGATGTTTTTCATGCTCCACATTATTTTTAGAAAAAACCAGAATTTCATCAATTAATACAACCAGAAACTTATCAAAGGACTCATGAAATACTCTATTCATAAGATTCATGAATACAACAGGTGCATTAGTTAACCCAAATGGCATAATAACCAATTCATAATGTCCATATCTAGTACGAAAGGCTGTTTTCAGAATGTCATCCTCCTTCACCTTCAGCTGATGGTATCCTGATCTCAAGTCAATCTTGGAAAAGTACTGAGCTCCCTGGAGTTGATCAAACAAGTCATCAATATGAGGCAAAGGATACTTGTTTTTAACAGTGATGTTATTCAAAGATCTAGAATCAATGAAAAGTCTCATGGAACCATCTTTCTTTTTAACAAACAAAATAGGGGCTCCTCATGGTGAAGTACTGGGGCGAATGAAGCCTTTGACAAGCAAATCCTGCAACTGATTTTTCAATTCATGAAGTTCTATTGGAGCCATATGATATGGGGGTTTTGAAATTGTCTTAGCATCAGGAACTAAATCAATTGTGAATTCGACTTCTCCTTCAGGTATGACACTGGGTAAATCCTCAGGAAAAACATCAAGGTATTCATTTACCACAGGCACATCATTAATTTGAATAGTTCCCTTGTTTTCAACAATATGAGAAAGATGACTTTCACTTCCATCTTTCAGTAGTTTCTCAGCTTCCTGATATGTTATCAATTTTATGGGTTCATTCTTGTATAAAAACTGAAACTCTTTCTGAAAAACAACTTCATTAGATCTACAGTCAATATTAGCACGATAATCAGAAAGCCAGTCTATCCCCAGAATAACATCAAACTCGACTAAGGTTAAAACAACAAGGTTTACAAGTAAAGTCTTTCCACATACCACAATAGAAATATTCTTATAATTCCACTTTGCTATAACATTTACCCTGGTGTTTTAACAACATGTTTGGGTCTCATTTGTTGATGTTATATTTCTAATTTACTAGAAAATTTCTCAGAGATGAAGGAATGTATAGAACCAGTATCAAACAAAACTTTTGCAAAATCTGAGTGAACAAACAAAGTACCTGATATAACTTCATTGGATGGACCAACACCTGCTGACGTAGTCGCAAAGGATCTCACTACACCTTTCTGCTTGTAGTCTGCCTTCTTTGCATCATTTGGATCTTTCTTTGGATATGCATTTGCATAGTGACCTATCTCACCACATTTAAAACAATTTACAGTTTTCTTATCAGGATTAGTCTTTGGATCATTTTCGTTGCAATATTGGGCCATATGTCCTAACTTACCACATTTAAAACACTTCCAAGTTTTGATAAGACATTCCCCAGGGTGCTTCTTGCCACACTTTTCACAAACTGGATACTGGATTTTCTTACCATCAGATTTCTTTGGTTGATTCTTACCCATTTCTTGCCAACGTGACCTCTTCTTCTCTTTGTTTCCAAAATGCATGTGATCATCAGCAAATTCTATCTCTACCCTCTCAGCACATAGGACAATTTTCTCATAAATTTTAAATTCACGGGAGGCCAACGCCCTTCGATACCTTGGCTTCAATCCTGAGTAAAGGCGGTTGATTTTGCTATCGAGATCCAGAATAAGATTTGGAGCATACCTCGCCAGTTAGGTGAAGTTAACTTCATACACAGCCACTTAATCTTCATCATTTTGTTTCAATTCAAGGAATTTCTTCTCCATTCTATGTCGCACCACCTTAGGAGAAAAATTTTCAACAAAAATACTTTTAAATTCGTCCCACACTAAGGCATCAAAATCCTCTCTACCCCTGATATTCCTTACCATTGACCACCACTGATCAGCTTCCCCTTTAAAACGGTATATGAAAGACTTACCTTTTGATTGTCTGAACATCCCATAACATCAAATATCTTTTCAAGGGCTTTAATCCATCCTTATGCTGCCACTGGGTCAGAAGATCCATTGAATGCAGGAGGATGCTGTCTCATAAAATGTTCCACCACTATCATGTTCTGTTGGGGTACCTCTATTGGTTCTCTTGCATGGATTCCACCACCATTTATAGCATGAGTTAGCTGAGCCATTACTGTTACAAACTGCTCAGTTCTAATCTCTACCATTCCGGGCTATAGATCAGGAAGGATGTCATTCTGTCGGTGCCTCTCCCCTTCAGCATCCATGTTCCTTCTGCAGACAACCATTCTGAACAAACATTTCCTAGATGAAGCAACATGGTAATCTTTAAATGCTATAAAAAATTAAACATAGAGTGAAAATTATTTATGTTATTCTATTAGCATCACCTTAACCCCTAAAGTTATCTAAACCATCCTTTGATACCAACTATAACAACCCGCACTTATTTCATACATAAAATTGAATTTATTCAAGAAAACACTTCCTTTTACATTGAAGATATTTTCAAGTTTATAGCTTTAGAGAAATAAGATAAATCATTCATAACATTACAAATTTTTACATAGTGGATACCATAAAAATTTGTTTCCATTTTCCTCAGAATATAAAACATTAAAACATTAAACAAGACTCTTTGAAAATTCTTCAACATTTAAGACGTCTTACTTCCTTGTATTACTCATCCATTAACCTGTGAAAAATCATTTAAAAACTTGGGATGAGAACAACAGCTCAGTAAGGTATGAAAAAGATGGAGAAATCACATTCGCCCATGAATACACATGATATAAGAAAACATTTTCAAAAGACACGATTTCCACCCATAAATACTTACTTTGTGTAACATGAGATTTATAAAAGATCCACACCAAACATAATTATAATCATAGAGGTATCGTGGTTCATTACTTACATAATCTTGTAACCATCTTGGCTACCTTAAAACTTGTAACCCTCACCGCTACCATACTTTGTGTAACCATCGCAGTTACACGTGGAGTAACCATACGACCGACCTCCAACTTACTCACAACCAATGTATTGGATTGAAATATAGGTCCCACCCTTAATCATAAACAATTCCCAATAACCAAAACATTATCATACAACATAAATAATAGCATAAAAACATTGCTTTTGAATCTTGTAAAACAGAATTTTAAAAATGAGATTTTAGAAGAAAAGTCCCTTATAAACATCATATACTTGAAGTGAGACTTAATAGAGTGGATGGAATATGTATATAATCTGTAAACACACATAATGAAACATAATATAGACATAACCCATCACACAAACAATTTAAATAGCACATAAATAATAAAGTAGATGGTTAACCCAAAGAATGGAAATCGGGTTAAGAAATCCCTTACCTTGGGCTTGTCTTACTTTAAAATTGTTTAAACCTCCTGTATAATGGTTAAAAGAGTGTTATATGTATTTTACAGAAACGTGTTCATGTTTATAACATCTTATATGTTCATTTCATAACCTCATTTCACCCCTTAATTGTTAGTATTTTGTTCCTTGCATTATTTTGGGAGAGTTGTTTTGTGATTTTCACAATCGGTTCATGATGAATCGTTCTTGTTGATTGGAATTGAAACTACAGAATTGTAATGGAGAAGTTTTTACATATTTCCAGTACCATAAATTATACCATTTATCAGTTTGATGCTTTATAAGATGTGTATTCATAAGTTAAAACATTAATTATGTTCGTTTAGATCATTTAAGTGGTTATTTGATAATTACAACCTCATTTAGTCTTATAAATTTGAATCATGAGTAAAAAAGAATTACAGAACCTTATGTGAGTCATAAAACATATATTATAACCTGGTTCAACCATATAAATGGTTTCATGACCAGATTGAAGGTAGAAATGGAAGAAGAGAACATGTCGTTTTTGAAGGGGATAAATTTAACACCTAATGAACAACGTTCTCTTTAATAAAATAAATGGAAGAGCGAAAGGGTGTAGGGTGATATAATATAACATTAGAATCACAATATTACAGTATATATATAATACTAGATTTACACAACAATTTGGATGAATATAGGTAGGGAGAGATCAAGAAAGGAACTTGAACTTGAAAGGAAATTAGAGGAGAAGAGAGAGAAAAATTACCTTTAGAATCCTCCTCTTGCGATCCTTTTTAAGGAAGCTAGGCTTGGTCTTTTGATGAAACCAGAAGCTTTTGGACGTGGGGTATGAGCTAGGGAAGGTGTTTGGGAAGAGTTTAGAGAATTCTTGGAGCTTGAGAGGTGTGGGGAATAGAGGGAGTGAAGGGTGGATTTTATAGTGGAGGGGAGAGAGGTTTCCTTAATATAAAATTGATTAGATTATTAATTTCACCAAAGACCAGGAATAGTGAGTCTTGGATGACCAATAATAGTAATATTATAATGTAATCCCGAACCAAGTGGGCTTACATCAGCATAACATCATCAGTGACTCAATTAATACATTATTTAGCATTTATTGTTAATTATCGGATTCCACTATTCATCAAGAATTCAAGTATCTCAGAAAAATCTCAAAACATTACCCCAACCATTTTTCGACGTGTAGAATCCAAAAAATGAAGTCCATTTTTATAAAATAATTTTCTAAATACTATTAATTTAATAATTAATAAAAATCATAATTTACTTAAAAAAACAGTTTTTAAGATTAAAACTGAATTTATAGTTCTTTCAAAAATTACGCAAGGTCTTATAAAATTTATCTAAAAACTATTAGACATTGATTCAATAATTTATTAATACATTACAGGAAAATATATATTATTTTAAATTAATTAATTAATTATAATTAATTATTTATGACTTATAAAATACCAAAAACGTTTACTAAGGTCAAAATGTCACTTTCTAAGATGTCTAAAATTTTATTTTATTATTCATAGGTAACGTTACTATTATTTACTATTCATAAGGGTCATATTACTATTCATAAGGGTAGGTTACTATTCATAAAGGTAGGTTACTATTCATAAAAAAGAACATGTTTGTTTCATCAGACTCTAAATAACATATTGAACGTAATTGTAGATGACAGTTTCTTGAAATTCCAAACATAGGAGAAATAAAATTATGTTTAAAGGATACTTAAAAATATATACCTTAAACAAAATTTCAAGCATTTTAAATTTATTTTTAGAAAACCTTGGGATGTTACAATAAGTCATATTCATTTTGAATTTCTTCTTGGTCATATTTTAAAACCATTTAAAATGTTTGAATCAAATTGTTTTATATTTCCTGGTGCATAAGGGAAAATATGCATTATAAACCAAAACATGGAATCCACATGTCCCGCACCATAACACTTTCCATCACATGAGACCAATGGTCCATAGGTGAACATTCCATAATTGAATTCTAAACATTTCATCATTATCCTATTTAGGAAAACACTATTATGTTAAGGGAGGCACTTTAAATATCAATTATGTTTTCTATTCCCTGCAAGAAGCGTCAGCACAATTCAATACACATTAAAAGCAAAAACAATATGAATATGCACTTAACATTGAAAATTAAACTTTGTATGGTATGATGCATATCATATTAATCACAATGTGCCTATTATGATGAATGTAATTATGTGAATTTATAATTTAATCAAGCCTAATAAAGAAATATCATTTTTATATTACCAATAATAAAAACATCATAGCATAAGTGAATCACCCAATGGAGAATTCATATTAACCATAATAAGAAGAATCAATAAATGTAGTTACCCAGCCTAGGTAATTTGGGGTTTCCATGTAAATGGGTTAGCTACGTCTGGGAAAAGGGTCAATTCCAAATTCTTTTATCTCATAGTCTCATATCTAACACCTTAACAATACGACAATGGAAAACAAACTATTGTGATACCACATTGTAAAAACCCAACCAAGCATCCACTTAACCCATGACCTGAGATAGTGAGTCACATGACCTCAAGCGCATCTCCCCATACAACAGAGGCTTCTGACTTAAAACATGAGTGTAAAGATGGTATAGTGGGGAGAAAATACCCTCTAAATAGAGTGTCACATTAGATAAATTCATAAACATAAAATAGTAGTGGAAGCATATAAAAACAGACAGAATAATTAAATTAATGAGTAGTTAAATAATAAAATAACCAAACAACTGATAATAAAATTAAAAGCCTCTATATAAGTGTTAATAAATGATGCACAACATACAAATATACCAAAAAAGGAAATATGGGAACATTCATATAGTCATTCTATACAAAAATTACACACAGAATAAAACGATTCTCGCCTATCCTCTTGAGAGAATGCTCAATCCTATGCTCCTGAGCTCCAACTAGAAGCTAAGAATATTTACATCCTAAACCAGGTCCTTTTCCCTTATCAATACATGTAGACATAAAATCTTCTTAGGTACCAATGGAATCTTGAGTAGGGTGTGAGATATAAATCTTATTAGGACACCACCAATGATGTCTACATGTAATCCAGTTATTGATTGTAACTGAATAGTTTGGTAGATAATAAATTAATATATAGGACTGCTTAAAAGAGTAAATAACTTCCTGCTCAAGTTCTTATGGTACACTTGGTGGTTCTACCAGCTTTGAATCTTGACCAGGAGAAGCGTATTATCATATCACTATATATATAGTAATAATATATATAGTATACTTCTATATTTAATCCTCCTATATAAACCAAGTACGTGTAGATGTAAGTGGTCATATACCTTGAATACTAGTTGATGGTTGTACATAGGCATAACTACGACATTCATGACTAGTCTAATCATCCTATAATCTCAAGAAATAGGGTACATGACCTACATCCCAACAAGATTGTGATATATCATGAAACAACACTCATGATGGTGAGAGGCACCATTTCAATAATGAAATCATTAAACATGGTGTGTATTTCCAAATTCCCATATTATATCACTACTGTGAGATGTCATGCTCAACACCCAATATAAGTGCCTATGATACCACTATTTTCAACTAGTCCCTTTCAATCATGTCACAACCTCTATAAAGGTGCATTATGATTTTATCTGGAATGGGGAATCACCTCCCATTCGTTATGTTAATTCTAAATTTATACATTTAAATGAGTAAAATTTATATTTATAATATAATAGAAGAGAAATTACCTCTCATGTTCAATTATCTCCAAGTTCAATTACATACATGGAATTACCATTTTCATGTAAGAATTTAACCAAACATAATAAAAGTTGTAGTATTACCACATTTTATAATCCATATCTCATAATACAAGGAGTTTTTATTAATAAGGGAATATATCTTATATAATACATTCTATATTATTAATCCAATTATCATTTAACATGGCCTTATAATTAAATACACTCAAGGAATCACTTGGAAGGGTTCCATGGTTAATTATGGAATTTTATTACATGAGAAAAGCCAAACATAGTTTAGTCCAAACACCAAAGAGATGATTTTGTCTCTTATAACAATTAGAAAACAAGGGAAATTAAATTTCAAAAACTAAATTAAAATTTTAAGTGGATAATCAGTATATAAAAATTTAACAAAAGGGTATAATTTCACTTGGAACACCCAAGAGATGTCCATAACCATTGTAACCATCCTATAAACTCCAAAACAAGGATTAATAAGTGTATACCATGGTGAAATGTTCAATTAGACATGAAAAACCTAATAAAAGGGGGGAACATGATAAAATATATCATGAAACACAATGACATGGCCATGATATAAAAAAACTCAATTGTAAAAATAATTGAACACCTACCTAAAATCCATAGAAGTTAACTCAATCAATATCAACCTCAAATTTAAAGTAGGTTGGAAGATATCTGAGAAATAGTCCAATTCATTGAATACAGGTAAAATGCATTTTAACCTATATAGCACAATAGATCAATAGTAAAACTTAGATAATATGTGAGGAATCATGGGATATTACCAAGATAGGTCTACCACTTCTGATGAAATAAAGATCAGACGTCAGACGTATGAGATAACTCAATGCCTAGATTTGAAGGATTCTTTAGCTCAATGAGTATGTGAGTGGTGATGGTCCATTGGAGGTAGAATAGGGGATAATAAAATTATGTTTTGAGTTATGTGAGGTAAAAAATGGTTATTTCATCTCAAAATAAATAGGCCATGGTTTTCCCACATGGGTTAGACAAACAATGCACAAACCAATCTCAATTTACTGCTACATTGGGGAACACCATATCGTTAGGTTTATTGCTTGACTAACCATGTGAAAACCATGAAATATAGCTCTATCGTATACCTTTATCCTTCAACAAGATCATGTTAAATGGATAGCATGGTTACAGATAAACCCTGTAACCTAGTTCCTTCTTCCCATTTTGGGGCTTCGAACTCTAAATAAGCCTCAAATGTATTGATGGCCTCCTTATTTTGATTTCGACTAAATATTAGGGTTATTTATGGAATTTAAATTGAAAAACAAAGGATTTGTACCATCATGACAAAATGTATTGTTAGAAAAATATTGAATAGGGGGTGATGGAGATCTATCTTGCGGTGGTTTCTATGAAAAAGATAAGGAGAAGAGGATATTTAATCTAAAGGGAAACGATAGAAAAAAAATCACTAATTGTTTTTTCATGGGGTGTACAGTTCTGCCACATGGTTTCCCAAATTGTGTTCCAACCGTGTAATTCCCATTTTCTATAATCCCACACCCCTACATAGTTTAAGCGCATGGCTAGAAAATTTATACCAAAACCATTCTTGGTTCACCTTAAATAAATTAAATGTTTTTCATAGTCATGAGACCCATATTTAATGGTTTTTTCAAACCATTGTTCACTATCTTATGGATGTATGGGGGATGCTCATATATATTAATAACCATGCACTTACAATGTACATCACACAATCTGTTCAAAAACTATAATTCCAAACCCCAGACCAATGATAGATTCTCCCAAAAACTCCGTGACCCCCTTTTTAACATCAATTAAGATAAAAAATATGTATAGATATGTATTAAATAGATCCTTATCTCTTTGAAAAACTAAGACCATACATTCACTAAGTATCCAGTTCTCCATAATAGGTAGTCAGTAAGGTTTACACATCAATAAATTCTACTCGTTCCTCCACCAAATCACTCTAAATTACTATATGGTTTTTCTAATATTATTCTAATATTTTAAAGGATAATAGTATATTATTTTAATCCTTTATAATGTATTTAAATATTATTTATGATTCTTAGTAACTTACTTTTTTAATTCAATAAAAATAAATAAAATCACATAATTTTTTTAGAAAGATAGGCTGGAGTTTATGATCATGAAAAAACCATAAGAGATAGAGGTACAATATCTCCATGATACAAAAACCATAGTGGAAACATATATGTGAAAAAAAAATTTACAAGACCTTTCAATAATTGTTATAAATTATAAAGTGATAATTACATTAAAAAGAATTTTAATGATTATATGAGAATAATTTTGAAAACCTTATTATAAATAGTTTAAAATAAAATATCCTTGAAAACACATAATGTTTATAAAAAAATGTGGTGTGGAAGATAAAACACCTCATTTTAATAGAACGGAAATCATTTTTCTTTAAAATTTTGTAATAAATTTACCCATATCCTAAAAATATAATTAAACATTAATTTTGAAATATAAATATATAATTATGAAAATAATTTAAAATAAACCATATTAGCTTTTCCAAAATTAAAGGAGAACATTCCTTTGAAGTAAAAACCGAGATATGGAGGAAAAATCCATTCAAAGAAACTAGAATTATTCATGACAAAAATGTAGCCTAATAAAACAATAAAATCATATAGAAAGAATACTTTGTTGTGAAACATTATTTTCATATTAAAGTATATAATATCCTAAAATATTTATAGTTTAGAATATATCAATGTTTAAATATAATAGAAAAGGAACAGTGATTATGACCCAAGGAATAGATTTGATTCATGAAAACCCATTTAATTTATTACCTCTTAGTTTAATACCCTCTAAATTACTATTAATCAAACATAAATTTTATAATAATCTATTTTAAAACCATATTCATACCTAAAGGTATTTATAATTTCCATTTATAATCATTATCTACATGTATATTAGTTAGTTTTCCTCTTTTCCCACATCAATAGTTCATAGTTTTGACCATTTATAGTAGTTTAATAAGAGTAGTTTCAGTGTTTGTTCTTATCATAAAGTTCATCATTCCAATTTATTAATGTTACTTATATTAATGAAATATAATAATTTATTAATTTTAAAGTATATTTCATTAATACTTTACTCTTTTATCATAAAAGATGAACTCAGTAATGAACATTTTTCTGAGATTTGCAACGTTCAAGGGTGTATTATTAATTAATGAGTAAAATATTAATCTACCCATTATAGAAAAAAATAATAAATATTTACATATATTTAAAATATTATTTCAATAATTAAGTTTTTATACTCATCTATGATATTATTTATCGCATTGTTGAATTAGGTTTCCAGATAGACCCAATCATTGGCACACCATGATTATTGATGATACTGAGGTTATTTAGTTGTAATATCACTACAAAAGTATAAAGATAATACTATTTAGGTTTATTAATGTTATATATCATAATTAAAATGGAGTTATGAGATTAATTATAGTATATTAAAATATTATATAATTTTAATTCGATATTTTCCTCTAAGTGAACATGTTTTAAATGATAGAATTTATGATAATAATTTGTCTATGATATCATTAAAAGGTTATTGAATTTTTCATAAAATAAAATTAATTGTACAAAAAAATTATATTAATACTTTAAAAACATTATCATTACAATCCTTGTAAGGTGGTGATGAAATAAAAAATAAAAATCGATCCTTCCATGGTGGTAGTAGTCCACAAATATGTATGGACGACGAATTCATTTTCCACACAATGTGGAAAAAGAGTAATATATTTTATAATATATAAATTTAAAATATATCCTGAATATCATAATTATATATTAAATTCGATAGTATGATCATCCTTTTATGGTGGTTATGGAAAATGAAACATGTTGCGTCATTGAGGTCGCACTCTACACAACGCACAACTCACATTTTTGTTTTTCTTAATGGAAAAGTGGAGGGTATTCATTGTTTATAAAATGACTATAATAACAGAATAATATAATTTTTATATAATTTTTATCATTTTATATTCTGAAATTAAATTTTCTTGATAATAAATGCACATAAATAAATATAATAGTGAAGGGGAGGTTAGAAACTTATAGCTCACTTCATGCATTACCTCTTTTGCGAAAGGGATTAAACCATTAAGGGATGATATTTTGATAATACCAAAACTTTATTAAGGATTATAATAGTGTGTTAGTAATATTCTATAATGCTAATAATGGGTTTTTTTGTGAGTGTAATTGAGGATATGAGTTCCCCTATTATAATTTAAAAGGGGTGGACTTTTTTGTAAATACCCAAAATTGATCAATAACAGTAAGTTACTTTCAAGGAAAGTACCTTCAAAATTCTGAAATAATGTATTTGGTATGATATAAAGTTTATACACACTACCACTACTCTATTAAACCCATATTTTAAACATGTAACATCTTTGAACTCTATGGTTACTCATTTTTTCATTTTGGTTATGATAACTAGTTTTTTAAGTAACTAATATATATTATATGCTAGAAAGTAAAATTTTAATAATTCTATAATTTGGGCCTAATGAATCCAAATATTAAATAAATTTTTATTCATATTTTCAAATTGATAGTAACTAATTTTGAAATATTAAATGTAAAATGTTTTAAAACAATTTTTTTCAGAAATATAACTTAAATTCAAACATATCAAACGTGTGTTTATAAATTAAAACAGTATTTTGAAAATTATAAAGTCACTTATAGAATATATATTTGTTCTTAAAAAAAGTTTTCATAAATTTTCAATACATACTTTTATATTAATAATGTCACAAATTCATGTTATTTTTTAAAATGATACTTTTCACTGTTCACCTAAAAATAAATCTTGTTAAAAATATCCTGAAAATTCATATTATGTATTATATCTATGTTAAATTTAAAAACAAAATTTAAATTATCAAATTCTCATCCTAAATGTTACAAATTTTCTATTTATTTAAAAACACAAAAAAACTCTTTTTATACAAAAATGAATTTTCATATATTAAAAAATAATTTTTCTATAAATTACTAATTCACATAGTGTTAATATAACTTTTTATTTTCAAATAAAAATAAAATTAATTCCTTAAAATGAAATTAAAATTAAAAAAAAATCATTTTTTCAACATTATGTGAATTTGTAAAAAATGAAATTTTGAAAAGTATAAAAATTCATGATAAATTAATATATAATAATATGGTATTATATTTTCATATAATGCCCATTAATAATTTCATAAACCATAATGATATAAATTTAATTCCCTACATTCAAATAAGATCTGATTTTAGTTTTGGGTTTTGGGTCATCTATCATAGATCTTGTGAAAATATCAATCAGCTTCAACATCTCCCATATATGATCTTTTTTCAATCCATAATTGTTTGATCTCTGATTGAGAATAGTTAATGGAATACCACTGATAGGATACATTCCTTAAATGTTTAGACAAATAGGATTTATAAATATGACTTCAATTTTTAGATTCCATTTATTCTTACCTTCTTTATTTATTTATGGGATATGGTTACTTCAGTTTATACCAGCTAATTTAATATATTGGTCTTAAATATCATATTTAATATTTAAAATATATTTGATGGGTTTTCATTTAGTTATATTTTTTATGTGAAATATAGTATAAAAAATATTTTTAAGGATAATATATTCTGAAATCTCAGTTCATTACAATGGTTGAATATGAGAATGTTAGAGTCTAATGAATTAGAAAATATATGATTTGAATTGATTGAATCACTGATAGAAGACTTAGACTAGGAATAGTGATATAATAAATAATTCACGATCCAAACTTGATGAAGATGTTCTCTAGGATATAAAATTCCATCATGATGAATTAATTCAATACGTAGTCAATGAAACCATTGAAACAATAAAAGTGTTGAATAAACCTATATAGATATAGAAAAACCATTGTTCCAAGGATATACTAAATTTATAATCTTGTCATTAGTTCTATGATTCTCTAATTTAAAATCAATAAATGGCTGGAGTAATAAAAGTTCACTGAATTTCTTAAAAATTTTAAATACTTTCTTCAAGATGGAAATAATCTTTTAGATTTCAATAAGGAAGTAATTTTTTTATAATGGGATAAGATTATAATAAAATTCATGGTTTCACCAATGAGTTTGTGCTATATTAGAAAGATTATGATTTTTAATAAAATATCTTAAATTTGGGAAATCATGATGTAAATATCCCATTGTGATTCATTATCGAGTACCTAAACTAAATCTTTTTCTATGAAAATATGGTATCTTCCAATAATCCACCATTTAATTTTTTTTATTTTAAGAATAAATGATTAAATGAGGCTAATATGGAATACAAATGATCATATCTAAGGTAAAAGTCTAAGCCACTATGTTCACTCACCACAATGGATGATATTTTATAAAAAAATTATTTATTTTAGAAATGATGTTAGAAATATCTGTATGGGCCTATGAATGATAGGAATGAATCCATATTGGAGCCTTATATGCCAATATGGTTCATGGATTCTTATGTTTGTTTTTTAAAATCTACCCCCATATATTTATATATAGAAAAAATATTTTAGGATGACCTTGATGATTTCTAGACTAAAATCACCTTGAATCAATATTGATTCTTTCACCAATTATTAATGTTTTTAAATTTTGGTGGGAGGTAAGTGGTAATATTTTTTATACTTACAATAAATAGTGTTTTCATTTTTGTTCTATAGTAAAGATGAAGATAAATCATTTTCCTATATTAGGAATCTTATCCGGATATAGTGTTATGTGAAATAATTATTATCAAAATACTTATAAAATAATTTCATATCATCAATTATAGAATCATAGAAATACAGTGTACATGGTATGATAAATATTTATGTTAATTGATCGCCCTTATCAATGATTTAAAAATTGATTTAATGGTTTATAAGAGTATGATTTTCCCATAAAAATCCTTTTCATCTAAAAAATATTATAACATGGTAAAAAGCATCAATTAAAAATTTATGAAGGCAAAATATTTTTTTTCTTTATCAAATAATTTGAAGAAATAATCCATCTTATTTGATCTACAGTTTTGGATTTTGTTTTATGTAAAACCTAACATTGATTTTTTAAACTACGATATAAAGATATATGGTAGTTTGAATGGAACTCTACTATAAAAAAATGAATGAAAAAAATTGTGGATTATTTTAATCTTTAAATTTTATATCTATGGGAATATGTTTGGAGTTATCTACCACTATGAAAGGACAAAAGAACATATTTAATTCTATAATACTATATGTTAAGTAAGGGAGAGATGATGAATTCATGTCAATATAACCATGGAATTAAAGTACATAGTAGGTATTCATAAAATGTGATCTATTTGGTGTCTATGATGTACTAGAAGTTAATGTTGATTATATATTATTATTTTTATATATTGATACAATAAAAACCACAAGCTTCACTACATATCATATTGTCAATTCCAATTAGAAATAATATAATCATGTTGTGACACTTTTTGAATTCAATTTTTAGAAAATTCAAGGATCCAAATTTGTTCAATGTATTGGAAAATTAATTTCTCCATATACTTTTTCATTTCAACATGTATTTTCCACAATCATTTTTTTGATGTAATGTTTCGTCTAGTGATTCATTTTGAGAAAGTGCTAATTATACGTGGGCCTACATATTTACACAGAATGCATGATTTTGAATTATATATAAAATGTTTGAAGGGATATGTTAAAAATATACCTTGAATAGATGTTTAAATTATTCATAATTATATATCATATGAGGTGATGTCATTTTTACTAACTACTTGTATGAATATGATAATGCTAGTGTAAATATAGCACTAATTTTTTCAATAAATAGAAAATGTATGGAATTATATAACATAAAAGTAAATATTATATCATGTGATGTGGTGATGAAAAAAATATATACATTTTTGAAGTGCCCAGATCAGTGTGAATCACTGAGAGGGGGAGGGGGTGAATTAGTGATCCCTTAAAACTTTTTACTAATTGATTCTTTATCAATTAAACCTCTATGGCTGGTTAAAGCCTCGATCCACTTTTCTTGTATCTCTCACCTTTCCACGAATGATGCAGTAAATGTAAAGGCACTGGACACAAGGATTTACAAGGTTCGGCACCAAAGGCCTACGTCCTTGCCATGTTGGTTATACGCCCCAACATGGTTTCTTCCATTATAACTTGTTAGAATTACAATGGTCAATACAGAGTCCCACTGTATCTCTCCTGAGTCCCACAGGAGGGTCTTTATACTGCGTCCCACAGTGTTACCAGAGTCCCACTGGCCTGCTCCAGAATCCCACTAAAGACTTCTTCCGCCCTGAGTCTCACAGGGGGCTTCTCCTGGCTCCTCGAGTCACACGAGTAGCTCTTCTTCACTTTAAGTTTTTCAAGTATCCTCAGCAGTCTGGGATAAAGACTGCTGGCCTTGCTCTGTACCTCTAATCCCTCGTGATGATCAGATCTTCTCGTCTTGCTCAGGATTTATCTCCTTCTTCTCAGGATGACTTGGCTTCTCTCCAACTAGTGAATACTCAGACAACTGATGTCTTTAACTTCAGTCTGGTCCAGTCTCACTCAATTCAACTTCATACACTGAATGCATGGAAACTCTGATTCTTCAAGATCTTCTGGTCTTGGACTTCTCAATTGCACACAACCTGATTTATCTTTGTTCACGTGTGCATGTGCATGCATGCATGCATGCACTTTCCTCTTTCTACTCTTGGTGCAATAAACCCACAAAGGGTGTAACACTTTAAGCACACACCAACTTCTCAAACTTCACACACTTTAATTCAATTTGCTTACACACATAAATGTGTGTTCTACTTTAGTGTGAGTATTCTCCTTCTTCTCCTTCTTAGTGTGTACACACCACTTAGCACACACTAAGGTTCGGCCTTCTTGTTTTTGTTTGCTTACACACACTTCCTTTGATCAATTAGCAAACACAAGGCTTGGCCTACTTCACTTAATAAGCACACACACTTCCTTGTTCTTTTAATCTTCTTCAAAGTGTGCACTTCACTTATGCACACACTTGGTTCTCCATTTTGTACACACAAGGGCTACGACCTCTTCTTCAAATGCACACACAAAGTGTGTTCTTCAATTTGGCACAACCAAGGTATGGCATCGGTCTTCCTCCTCTTCTTGCACACTCACGGATAGGGTGTATGTCTTTCACTTGATGTGGCTTTCCACCTCACTTAGCACACAACCCGTAGGTATGTAATGCACTTCATCTTCATGTTTCACTAAGCACACACACTGCCCAGGGTGTTCTTAATTTTGGATCGTGCAAGGTGCTTGAATACAAGCCTCGGCCTTCCTGCCTTCAACAGCCGTGCAAGTTCTCTGACAGCCGTGGGCGCGCAGGGTGTCAAGGACACCAACTGCCGCGCAAGTGCGGGCTTCAACCATGGGCGCGCAAGGTGCTGCGGCCCCGGGTTCTTCCTGCCGCGCAAGGGGAGCGCACAGGGGACTCCCTTTCTTCTTTCGTGCAAGGAGTGCACAAAAGGAACACAGCCGCGCAAGTGGGTTGCGCGGGGCTTCAACTTCGCGAGGCACAAAGGCACTCATAGGACTTCAGATCTTCAACAAAGATTCAGCAATCACAATGAGAGCCTCGAGCTCTCCTTATAGAGGCAGAGGGATGCCTCTGTCCATCCGCGTGTTAAATCTTGAATCACCGAAGATTTCGGATCTTCAAAATCTTTCCAAATTTTGATTTCTTTCCTCTGTTTCAACGCGGGTTCTTTTATTTATTATTTTCTTCACGTGCATGTGACTTAGAACGCATGCACGACCTCTTCTCTTCCAATCCATGCAAAGGTATAAACCCTTCACGGGCTCGGCAGCGTTGCTTGCCTCGGCCGAACTTCGAAATCCTCATTTGTTGCATGCAGAGTCATTTTAATGCCTGATCGTGTTCGGTAGGTCTAGACGAGCTCAATGGAGGTCTCGGTTTGCTCGGAGGTGGCCGGGAACACAAAAACCGTCGTCGGGGAGGCCTCTGGTTCGAACAGAGCTCGCAGGTGGCAGCGGGCGAGCTCGAGGAAGTGGATGACTCCTCAACCGTCGGATCCGGAGTTTGAAATACATCGGACGGCTGGATTAGATCGCGGCGCACGGCAGATGAGATGAGCAGCTCAGATTAGACGCAGGATCGCTTGGATGGCTCAGATCTGATCTGCGGAGAAATTCTTCGTCCCACATCGAATCGCCTCGCGGAATCTCCGCGGTTTATCAACCAGGTGCTGCCACAACCCCTCGATTGAATCTTCTCCCTCCACGGTGCCGCCCCGCACCGTGTTCTCCCTGCGGGCGCGCTATGCGCCCACTATGCTCACACGGGCACGCTCATGGCCCTCACGCTGCACGGGCTTCACCACCACGTGGCCTCGGGGCTTATACACGGCCCCGACCTCTCTCAGGCTGGCCCCATGTGATCCCCTTGGGCGTGGTGACCTAGTCCCACATGTGCCTTGGGTTGAACCCTTAAGGCTGGCCCTTGGTGGCTAATTTTTTGCTTGAATATACAATAAGTATACAAAGTACTTAAGTGTAAAATGCCAAATGCCACTTCTTCCTTCTTCATTTTTCTTCTTCATTAGAATTCCTCCATCCTCCTCACATATACTCAATACATAGAATGTGGAATTCCCGAAGGGTCTTCTTCATCAACCGAGCTCCTGAATCACAGAATCTTCAATGTTCTTCATTGATCCAATCAGAGCTCAATTGGATCTTCTTCTAATTCACATGCACTAAGTGTTAGTGCATGGACTTCATTAATCCACTTCATCCACTTAGAAGTTGTGGATGGATCCCATTCAACTCCTCATGCATTGTCAATACAATGCATGGTCTTCAAACATTGGTGTGACATTGTATCCAGTTGATACAAGTTCTTTGAACTTAAAGATCAGCTCATCAATCGTCTGATTTTCATAGAGAATGTTTCAACCACAACATCCTATGTCACTTAGTGAATCTCCTAAGTGACATGAATCTTAGTACCATGGTCATTCTCCTTTCCTCACCAACATCATCACATCCTTTTTCATTCACATATTGACTCTCCTTGAAATCCATTCATTCTTTGACATCTTCTGATCAACAACATACCTTATTGACAACAAATGCAACACAGTGCACTTCAATCTCCCCCTTTGTATTTGTTGGCAATACACTAGAGCACATATGAATGGGTCAATATGTGTGCCAATATTTCTCCCCCTTATTGGAAATCAAATGCAAAGGTGTGGTGTGGTACTCTTTCAAAAATCTCTTCCTCCCTTATAAAAGAATTTTCTTAAAAAACACTGAGAGAGGGATGATGTCACATGTTCTCTTTAGCAAAGAACCTTTAGTAAATCAGCTCTAAGTCTACATTGGATAACCCGGTGTAGAAAACAAGAGTGATATGACTAAGGAATTCAAAGCTGTCCATAATTCTCTACACATGTGAGATCATGCTTAGGGGTTTGAAATTTTTCAGATATAACAATGAATTTGCTAAATCCTGCACGTACTTCACAAAACTCATTAGAAAGTTCAGGTGCAAAGATAAAGCTCCCCCTTTCAACCATTTATCTTCAATCAATACTCCCCCTCAATTGTCATGATGAATACAATTAAGAAACAAGGGATGAAAGTATGATTGGAATACCTTCAGCTTTTCTCAAGATGATATTAAATCTTAGAATACCATCTTCTCCTGATTGGCTCCCCCTCATGGGGTGCACTCAATTCTGTCCAAACCATCCTCCAGGTGAGAATGACCATCATCTTCAATTCCCTGTAATGTTAGCACATGTAAATACAAGTGATTAGGGAATAAGATGGAACCTCCTTGGTTCATCAATGTGAACAACAAGGTTGAGAAGATTCTCTCAACCGAGATGTCCCATTTTCACCATTCTTCACACTTGCACATTTGATCTTCAATGATGTTTGTGCTGGTGTGGATCTCAATACATCTTCATGTGAAATATTATTCTTCCCTTTTGCCTTAGAAATTGCCAGAACTTCATCTTCAGCTCTTTGCAGATCTTTGGCAAGTTGCAACTGATTTGGCCATATGACTAGTAAGTCACTTGGAAGTGTGGCCTCAGTTCAGGATATTCCACATGGTTCTTTTGATGCTGTCAAGCTACCTTTCTTAGGCAACTTGTTTTCAATAAATCCCTTCTGCTTCTTCTGGATTGATTGTCTGTTTGAGTCCAGTCTGCCTCTATTGAATTTCATGGCTTGTTTACAAAGATCTATGATATGTCCTTTCTTTCCACAGTAGAAGCATGTTTTCTTGGTGGTCCTTCTGGATGCATCACCCTTCTTGGATTTAGACTCCAAGGACTTCTGTTCCTTTTTCATAATCTTCTTGGGAGGATCTTCCACTTTCTTATGCTTGCTTCCCAAGGATTCTTTCTGAGCCAGGTTCTGTGATCTTTTCTTCTTTTTAGCTCTGGATACAGTTGGAGATTGACATGTATCTTTTTGACCACTTTTTCAATCATCCTAGATATTGTCAAGTAATCCAAATCTATTTGCAGTAAACAGATGTCTCTGGACCTGTGGATGCTGCTTCTTTTCCTCTGGCTTTCTCCCCCTAGGCATGGGCTTCCTCTGTGCTTTGGCATTCAGTGGATTGTACCAACAATCCTTTGCACAATGCCCATACTTGTTACAACACCAACATTGACCCACAAATCTTGACCTTTTGATTCCTTCTGATTGTAGGGTACTTGTCTTGAATTGCTGTGTTGTTTCAGGAGAGCATTCTTTCTTCACTCTCTTCATCCATACTTTTTTGGATTCATTCTTCCATCCTGCACTTTTAGTAGAAACACATTTAGAAACATGAGTACAAGATGGGATGGATGGTACCTTCTTTTTAGAAGTTTTTTCCCTTTTATTAGAGGATGTATTTCTCTTAGAATCATCCTTCTCAAAGCTTACTTGAGTAGCAACATTTCTTCTTTCAGCTGACTGGGAGGATTCAGCTTTGGGTGATTGCAGATTTTTCAATATCACCTCTAGTTCGAAGCATTTCATATTGAGGGAGTTCTTCTCATCCTCAATAGTTCTTAGCCTTCCTTCCCAATTTTCTTTCAACTGTTCTAACTGGTCTTCATGCACCTTCTTCAATTCTAGCAATGAGTTGTCAAGCTCCTTTACCCTGTTTACTTTGTCTTCAAGTTGAGCATCTCTGACATTCATTGAAACTTTGTGCCTCTTTTCCAGTGCATGGAAAACATCTTTGACCACAGTATTAAAGAATTCTTTCTCAGAAAGGCTTCTTTGCAATTCTTCAGCAGTGTCTTCATATATTTCATTGCAAAGAGAAACGGTTTCATCTTTAGCCTTCACCAGCTTTCTGAGAGTGTTGGTTATGCCAACCCTTTTTGCCAATTGATCTTCCATTGCATTGGCTTCTTCTTCTAACTGTGATTTTTCTTCTTGAAGATCAAGGATGCCTGTATCTATACACATTGCCACTTCCTTTGGGACTATCTTCTGAAGATATTCGATTGCACTTTGAAGATCTTTCATTGTTCAAACTTCATCACAGCTAGGACATGCTTTCTTCATCTTCTTGGCCTGTTTCTTCTTTCTATTTTTCTGAGTCTTGGAAGATATCTCCATTTGAGGCTGGTCACTCATTTCCTCAAATCTGCACTTCATAAAGACTCCTTTGGATCTTTTAGAGGGAACCTCCCTCTGATACCAATTGAAGTGCCCAGATCAGTGTGAATCACTGAGAGGGGGAGGGGGTGAATCAGTGATCCCTTAAAACTTTTTACTAATTGATTCTTTATCAATTAAACCTCTATGGCTGGTTAAAGCCTCGATCCACTCTTCTTGTATCTCTCACCTTTCCACGAATGATGCAGTAAATTTAAAGGCACTGGACACAAGGATTTACAAGGTTCGGCACCAAAGGCCTACGTCCTTGCCATGTTGGTTATACGCCCCAACATGGTTTCTTCCATTATAACTTGTTATAATTACAATGGTCGATACAAAGTCCCACTGTATCTCTCCTGAGTCCCACAGGAGGGTCTTTATACTGCGTCCCACAGTGTTACCAGAGTCCCACTGGCCTGCTCCAGAATCCCACTGAAGACTTCTTCCGCCCTGAGTCTCACAGGGGGCTTCTCCTGGCTCCTCGAGTCACACAAGTAGCTCTTCTTCACTTTAAGTTTTTCAAGTATCCTCAGCAGTCTGGGATAAAGACTGCTAGCCTTGCTCTGTACCTCTGATCACTCGTGATGATCAGGTCTTCTCGTCTTGCTCAGGATTTATCTCCTTCTTCTCAGGATGACCTGGCTTCTCTCCAACTACTGAATACTCAGACAACTGATGTCTTTAACTTCAGTCTGGTCCAGTCTCACTCAATTCAACTTCATGCACTGAATGCCTGGAAACTCTGATTCTTCAAGATCTTCTAGTCTTGGACTTCTCAATTGCACACAACCTAATTTATCTTTGTTCACATGTGCATGTGCATGCATGCATGCATGCACTTTCCTCTTTTCCTCTTGGTGCAATAAACCCACAAAGGGTGTAACACTTTAAGCACACACCAACTTCTCAAACTTCACACACTTTAATTCAATTTGCTTACACACATAAATGTGTGTTCTACTTTAGTGTGAGTATTCTCCTTCTTCTCCTTCTTAGTGTGTACACACCACTTAGCACACACTAAGGTTCGGCCTTCTTGTTTTTGATTGCTCACACACACTTCCTTTGATCAATTAGCAAACACAAGGCTTGGCCTACTTCACTTACTAAGCACACACACTTCCTTGTTCTTTTAATCTTCTTCAAAGTGTGCACTTCACTTATGCACACACTTGGTTCTCCATTTTGTACACACAAGGGCTACGACCTCTTCTTCAAATGCACACACAAAGTGTGTTCTTCAATTTGGCACAACCAAGGTATGGCCTCGGTCTTCCTCCTCTTCTTGCATACTCACGGCTAGGGTGTATGTCTTTCACTTGATGTGGCTTTCCTCCTCACTTAGCACACAACCCGTATGTATGTAATGCACTTCATCTTCATGTTGCACTAAGCACACACACTGCCCAAGGTGTTCTTAATTTTGGATCACGAAAGGTGCTTGAATACAAGACTCAGCCTTCCTGCCTTCAACAGCCGTGCAAGTCCTCAGACAGTCGTGGGCGCGCAGGGTGTCAAGGACACCAACTGCCGCGCAAGTGTGGGCTTCAACCGTGGGCGCGCAAGGTGCTGCGGCCCCGGGTTCTTCCTGCCGCGCAAGGGGAGCGCACAGGGGACTCCCTTTCTTCTTTCGTGCAAGTAATGCACAAAAGGAACACATCCGCGCAAGTGGGTTGCGCGGGGCTTCAGCTTCGCGAGGCACAAAGGCACTCACTGGACTTCAGATCTTCAACAAAGATTCGGAAAGCAGAATGAGAGCCTCAAGCTCTCCTTATATAGGCAGAGGGATGCCTCTGTCCATCCGCGTGTTAAATCTTGAATCACCGAAGATTTCAGATCTTCAAAATCTTTCCAAATTTTGAGTTCTTTCCTCTGTTTCAACGCGGGTTCTTTTATTTATTATTTTCTTCACGTGCATGCGACTTAGAACGCATGCACGACCTCTTCTCTTCCAATCCATGCAAAGGTATAAACCCTTCACGGCCTTGGCAGCGTTGCTTGCCTCGGCCGAACTTCGAAATCCTCATTTGTTGCATGCAGAGTCATTTTAATGCCTGATCGTGTTCGGTAGGTCTAGACGAGCTCAATGGAGGTCTCGGTTTGCTCGGAGGTGGCCGGGAACTCAAAAACCGTCGTCGGGGAGGCCTCTGGTTCGAACAGAGCTCGCGGGTGGCAGCGGGCGAGCTCGAGGATGTGGACGACTCCTCAACCGTCGGATCCGGAGTTTGAAATACATCGGATGGATGGATTAGATCGCGGTGCGCGGTAGATGAGATGAGCGGCTCAGATTAGACGCGGGATCGCTTGGACGGCTCAGATCTGATCCGCGGCGAAATTCTTCGTCCCACATCGAATCGCCTCGCGGAATTTCCGCAGTTTATCAACCAGGCGCTGCCACAACCCCTCGATTGAATCTTCTCCCTCCACGGTGCCGCCCCGCACCATGTTCTCCCTGCAGGCGCGCTATGCGCCCACTATGCTCACACGGGCACGCTCATGGCCCTCATGCTGCGCGGGCTTCACCACCGCGTGGCCTCGGGGCTTATACACGGCCCCAGCCTCTCTCAGGCTGGCCCCATGGGATCCCCTTGGGCGTGGTGACCTAGTCCCACATGTGCCTTGGGTTGAACCCTTAAGGCTGGCCCTTGGTGGCTAATTTTTTGCTTGAATATACACTAAGTATACAAAGTACTTAAGTGTAAAATGCCAAATGCCACTTCTTCCTTCTTCATTTTTCTTCTTCATTAGAATTCCTCCATCCTCCTCACATATACTCAATACATAGAATGTGGAATTCCCGAAGGGTCTTCTTCATCAACCGAGCTCCTGAATCACAGAATCTTCAATGTTCTTCATTGATCCAATCAGAGCTCAATTGGATCTTCTTCTAATTCACATGCACTAAGTGTTAGTGCATGGAATTCATTAATCCACTTCATCCACTTAGAAGTTGTGGATGGATCCCATTCAACTCCTCATGCATTGTCAATACAATGCATGGTCTTCAAACATTGGTGTGACATTGTATCTAGTTGATACAAGTTCTTTGAACTTAAAGATCAGCTCATCAATCGTCTGATTTTCATAGAGAATGTTTCAACCACAACATCCTATGTCACTTAGTGAATCTCCTAAGTGACATACATCTTAGTACCATGGTCATTCTCCTTTCCTCACCAACATCATCACATCCTTTGTCATTCACATATTGACTCTCCTTGACATCCATTCATTCTTTGAAATCTTCTGATCAACAACATACCTTATTGACAACAAATGAAACACAATGCACTTCAATTTTGAACAACATATGTGAGGTTAAACTATTGGTATAATCACATATTTCTGAATTATAGTTATGATATGTTGAAAATAAATGAAGAGAGAGTGATGAATAAGAAAAAAATAAATTCATTTCATAGTTTAATGAAAAATTCAACACCAATTCATCAGTATCAAGAACCTTCACAAGGTTATCTAGGGGACCTGTGTTGATGCGACCAAATGGTATATATTTATAATTATTGGTTACAAATTTTACAAAAAAATCATGACTACAAGAGTACTATTCAAAATTGTAGATTAATGGTTTTTGTGTATGTAATGACGTTTTCATGTGAAAAGAATAAAAACCTAATTTCCATGTCAATATGATATTTTATAGTTATTGAAAATATATCATGCATTGATTATACTAAATATATAGTTCTATTTTTTATGTGTAACTAGGTTCATTGTAATGTTTCTTGAAACATGATGATTTTGATTTTAAACGTGTCGATTTGAAAGGATTTTGTTGCAAAGAGGGGACATTTATCATGAAGATGAATGTGAAATAAATATTTTATATTTTGACACATCAACTGATCAATGGTATATTGTTTTATAAAGAAAGAAAATTTACCTAGGTTATATGGATATTGATGATTTTTTTGACTTATGTGAGAGTTCATCACCAATTCTAGGATAACATATCAATTAAAAATTATTATTATGTAGACATAGTCTATGTATTATAAAATGATCTGGTAAAAAAGATATGGGAAAACACTCTATTAATTTCACAAATAATCAAGAACAAAGTCTATTTTCTGAAACTTTTACATATAAAAACACTTTTATTTACTTTTAAATATAAATCTATAGAAGATATCATTTTTATATTGTTTTATTAATTTTTATATTAAAAACATGAGGTGCACAATATTTGGTTAAAGAAGTCTGATAACATTATTTTATTGATTTTTCTATTTGTATTTATCAAATTTTGGTATGGAATTTTAGCCAGATATATTAGTAAATTGTATTGGAATAAATATATCTACATTAATTAAATTATTAAAAGAAATTAAAAGTATGTTTGATAAAATTATTCACTTGTCCTCTTATTATTCCCCTGTGAATATTATTCTTAATGATGGTAGAAATGAGGTATCATTATTACCAAAACATTTACATTCTCATGGGGATAATAGTTTTTAATTGAATTTAATGATTACAACAACATAGTGGGCTAAAAATCAAAGCAGTTTTGAAGATATTTAAATATGTTGTGTCATTAAAATATTAGTATATTATATCATTAGTAGAGTAGTGTTTACTAGATGATAAAATATCAACAATGTGAGTGTTTAATAGTAAAATATCTAAATTGTTCTTATTTTTATTTCAATGGTTCAAATATTATATATTTTATTTGACTAACATTGGATTTTTTAAATTAGAGATAAAAGTTCACATTATCAATAGGAACTCCATTAAGAAGTTGTTGATTTATTTTATAGAAATTAGATGAGGAGATTTTAAATTAAATTTTACTTATTGTTATCGTATTAGTGATAAAAAAATGAAAATACAAAATTAAGATATCAATTTTTAAATATAGAGGCATGTGATAAGTTTATCTCAAGTAGGAAATATGAATCCATTAATGTATGATTGTAATTGGTTATAAAATAAATTTATACAATAATTTGTTATTAATTTATGACTAATTCATTTATTCTTATATAACAAGAATTTATGATATCACACCAACAACTATAGTCATATAATTTATACCATTATACATTGTCACATGGGGGTAATGTTTTTGTAAATTGATCAGCCTAATATAACATAATATATATACATAATGCGTGTTTTTTACTTTAGGATAAAATGATCTTGGAGACCGTTATCCTTGAGAGTAGGGTAAACATTGTCTATACATCTTTATGAAAATATGAATAAATTATTAACATAAGTGGATATGAGTTGGTTGTTAGAATTATAAATCATATTATAGGATCAAGGTATGTGGAATATATGGGATAAATAGATTCCTTGAAGGTTATGTTTCAATAGATTAATTATTATATGGATGTGTATGTTAATGTATCTATACAATCTTTGTTTGTAGAAATTATAAGAAAAATTCTTTAATTAACTATTTTGGGGAACCTTTATTATGGAAACTTTGGCCGATCCATGAAAAGGAATGACTGGTGATCTATATCCCAATGGGCTGGTGACATACAGAAATGTCATCAATGTGACCATAATAGGAATTATTCCCCCAATGAATAAAATTAAACAACATACTTATTCAAGGAAATACAGTATGACCACTTCATACATCATATGTACGTGTTTTAATAGAATAAATGTTTTACAGTTATGTAGGACAAGATAAGGAGAAAAAATAAATAAGAAAACCAATTCAGGATAAATATATAAAAACAAAAACCTGAATATGGTATGGGAATGAAATATTTGGCCAATAAAATAATTATGAAAAACTAAAATCGATACCCAACCCAATATCCATGTGATCTCATAATTCACCTTCTATCCTTGATACCAAAAATAATCCATGAGATGTCAAGATATTCACTTAAACATGAAATTTATATTGGTAAGAGCAAGTCCCCAATAGGTATTCCAAAACCATGCCCCCGACATGAAATTTAAATAAAATATCCATTTCAGGCTACATTGAAATAAAATTCACACCAACATGTTTTCTTTATTAGTTTAAAAAACAATAATAGTTCTTTACCCTTTTTAAGGAGTATAATTTTAACATTAAAATTAGAAATTTTAACATTAAAATTAGAAATTTTAAAGAGGAGATATTTGAAAAAATAAATAATAAAAGATAATTTTTTTTAAAAAATCCTTGGAATGATTCTTGTATTATAAGACATCAGAAGTGTTCCAAAACATTTTTTATCAAATGATAAATCACATATCTATTTTAAAAAAGGGTATATTAACAATAATGAGACAAGGGATGTATGAAACAATAATCAGTATACTATAAAAAATATAACATAACCAAGTACAAATTTTTATTGGAATACCTATGAGATTTGGGGAACATCTTGAAAAATAGTAAAAAATTTCCATCATATTGGTGATTCTGGTGAAATTCAGTCTCCCTAGCACTTGGCATTACACTACATAGCCTAAACGACGGAAATCGTCCTATAATGGGATAAAATCTATAAAAAGGAACACTCTCTAGAGAGTAATCCCTTACTAGTACAACATTTCCTCCTAAAATTTACACAAACTACCCTAGGTTCCCATGATATTTAAATTAGAGGTTATCCATTATAAATATTAATAATAAATTATTTAAATATAAATACATATATATATATATATAATTACACAAAACTAGAATAAAAACAAATAACTACACCAGTGCACCCTTCTTAAAGACTACTCTATATTCATAAAGTATAACAAAATTATAAGTGTACCATGTACCAAGGAAAATTTCATTATTTTAAGGAAAACGTGGAAGGGGGAATGAACTATGTATGTATTTTCACTATTAAAATACTCTATAGAATTTTCCAATAAAAAACATAATCATTCTAAAAATTATTAATTGTTATATCAACTATAAAATAGGGTACCTATCATTATAATATATTTCAACAATTATAAATTCATGAAAAACACCCTTCTTAAGAACCATTTTTTTAAAAAATTTAGGTAAATATTTGGAAAAATCATTACAAAAACCCAAAAAAACATTTGGGTATCAAAATACCATTAGAAAATCCATTCAAACATTTTATCAAACATCTGGAAGAGGAAATAAATATTTACAACATATGAATAAATTAAAAATCCCTTCACATCGAATAAAAATAAACAGGGAACATAGTTTCTTTCGAAAATAATCCTTAAAAACTTTTATATTATCATTAAATAATCAAAAATTGAATTTAAATAAGAAAGTAATCAGGATTATCTAATTTTAGTTTCTAATACAATAGGAAACCTACCTTGAATCGAATTTGAATGGTCTAGGGATTCATATAAAAGATGAATATGTTTATAAATACAATCCACACACCTTAAACATAAATAACTACAAAGTAAAAAAAGTCAAAACCTTACCCTACTGTTGACCTAAACCTAAACAAGATAATATGAGAAGAGGAAGACAAGAAGAAATAAGAGTGAAAGTAATGAATGGGGGAAAAGATATTATGCCATTAAGGAAACACCATGGAATCAAATAGAGAGAGTGAGAAGAATATTTGAAGGTGGAGGATGAGAAATGTCTTGGAGCTACCCCATAGTGGCTTCAAATGAATTGGAGGAGGAAATTAACCAAAGGGGGTCTTAATTTAGGATGGGAAATGTGGATTTTTTAAAATAACATATATAGGCTGTATAGTTTGGCCACATAGTTTACCAAACCCTGATCCAATCATGTGATTATTATTTGACACACTTAAACACCCACATAGTTTAGCCGAATAGTTATAGAAAAAAAACTCTGAAGAATGAATTTATTAATAAAATATAGTCCCTTCACACTATTTATATACAATTCGCACTAACCATGAACCCTGTATTGGAAATACAAAATATTAATATTCTGAACAGTTTCGACCAAAACTCGAGAACAAGACTGAAAATAAATAATTAAATAAAATATAAAGGAAAATAAAGTCTTGGGTTTGATAAAAATTCTCACCATAACACTTCCCCCCAAAACAATCTTCATTCAATTTCATAGATTAATAAAAATGTTAATATTTAACCTCCTCAACATGAATTCATTCTCAAAACTAAAGAATACCATGGCCACCATAGATATAAAAACAATTAATCTAGTGAAAAGTTTCCACATTCATCTCCTAAATAGATTTTCTTTTACACATAACCTCGAATATAAAAACTCATAACAAGGTGATCCTTCCTCAATATAGACATCTGGAAAGGCCTCTAAGCAAGATATCCAAGAATTGTATGGTCTGATCAAGTATGGTTGTCATCCTTCAATATTATAATACCTCTAAAAAACCTATGATATATTGAAAATAAACCACACACCATACAATCATAAGAGAACTCTAACAATACAAATAGATCCCAAGAATAACCATTAATGATTCAGAATATCAACTAGAGGGAACTAATATGAACAAAGATAAACATTTAATCAACGTAAAAATAACATGAACTATCATAACCTAAAATAGAGAATAATATATATAAACTGGATATAAGGAATAAATAAAAACTTAAAATAACATAAAAACCAATTAATCATATTTATGATAAACAAGTCAGTCCTAGGTATCCTTCGAAGGGGTAGATCTATCTCTACTCCTTTTGATAATGACTCCTTTACAAAAACTCCACAATTTTCCAAAATAGACAAAAAAATGAAAGTTATTAATATATTTATAACACAGGGGATTCTAATGACCCATATTTCCACACTAATGTCACATTAGTGAGATACAAACATGAGAAGAGGATAAAGAGATAAAGGATGGCCTCCTAATACCACCACCTTAAAGCACAGACTCAACACACTTCTCCATTATTTTACAATAATTTCTTTATTCACTTTGTTAAATATATAAAATTCTAATTTATATAAACAAATCTACAAAATATAGAATCAATATGAGCCACTTTCCATGTCACTTCTTTATTAGAGTTTAAGCCAATTTCCAACACTCTCATTTGATGTTTACGACTAATACCCTAATTTAAACACCGAGACCTTAGGTATAAATTCATGTAAAAATTTTTAATATAGATGAATAATTCCAAAAAACTAAAAATATATCCCAAAATTAACTGATCATCTTATTTAAGACAACATAAATCCATCACCTTTGATACCTTTACAACCCCAAAGAAATAACATTGGATGAATAGGTCCATAAAACCCTCACAAGAATGGTTATCTGATGAATATTTTAATCATTGGTCTGAAACCACTTCCAACTTGGTATCTCAAGTATAACGTTAGTGAGATTGATATTGAGATACATATAGATATGAATAAGATAAAATATTCTTTCCATATTTGACAACATTTCTTCTACATCATAAGGATTAGATAGATAATATATTAAAGGAGGATTAAACTTGTATAATTATAAAATAAAATTTCTAGGTTGATCTATGGTAGGGCTTAATTTAATAATACCACCAATCAATTCCCCTTGGTAATCCATGATGACCTATTAGGGTTTTAATCAAAGAGACAATAGAGACATAAAGAACAATCTAGAAAAACCTATATGGTACCAACCTCTATGAAACAAAAAACCATAGAATAAAAGAAAATCAATAAACCAATTCAAGAAAAATAAAATAAATTGACACATGGAACATTGAAATAAACTTGGAGTAAGAAATCACAATTTCTCAATATTAATTACTGAAAAATAATTTCATTATGTTAAAAGAATCTTTTATTTCCATTCAAAATCCCAACTTTGATCATCAATTCACTTTTTTTCAAATCACAAGACAAGCCACTTTTTACTTGAAAATCCATTATTAGAAACTAAAATAACTCACACCAGTTCCATGTTCATATATTTTTTTCCAAAAAATAGATTCACTATTTTAATAATCACCTATTGAAACCATATTTTTTAAAATCCTAAACTTCATTCTTATCTAAATAACATTTTATAAAATACATTCAATACTTTTCAAAACCAAAAACCTTATATTATAAATCATTTTTTAAATAATAACACTATGTATAACATGATAATGTGTACACATAATATTCAATTAAAATCGATAATAAAATAATTTCTTCAAAAATATCATGTGGGGGATTAATGACCATTAATGAATTTATCATATGGTTCGGAAGACCATGTGCCATTCATACAGTTTTCTTGAAGTGATATTCAAAATAATACACATGGGAACAACATGGTGTTATAAAATATCGGTTATACCCATGTATAAATACCAAAAATTATAATAAGAAAATATTAAATCAAAATAGATGAACTTTAATTTCATAATATGATGATCAATTCAAGATTTTTTTACACCTAATGCCTTTGAAAACATGGAAGCAAAAATAACTAGTCCATAAGTGTGCTAAACCATATCCCACTATATTCATCCTAACCAGAATAATTATTAGACAAAAATACATAAACAAATTCATCATAACATGGGAAAATGAATATTGAAAAAGGGTGAGATCAGATACTCATTTTCTATAAAAAATGGAGATCTAAACATATCATGAGCATAAGGGTATGAGAACATGATAATATCATTTGAAAATCATACCCTGTAGATCATTCATTATAAACATGAGTCATAGAATAAACATGGAAGTTCAGCACAGATGAATTATAACATAATATAATAACAAAATCCATGAGAACGTAACATTTGAATGCGACAATGTTTTTTGATACACACATAAGCTTATAAAAGTGTGAATATGTTTAAATAAAACTATACCCTTTTATTATGTTAATGTCATGACAACCGGTCCTCACATTAAGTTATGGGAATTTAACCAGGCCCATGACTAACCTTAAGTATATGAAATCTAGGTCTATAAATAGCACTATAGAAATGTAATGTGGATCATGCATAACATTTTGAATGTGTCATACGGTTAAAATATAATATTGTGAACATGTAATCAAGTTGACACATATCATATTTACTCCTGAGCTATCCACATTTATCAAATAAATTAGAGAGAGTCATTTGTCCCACCAATAACATAATTCATACATCTTTATCCCACTATATCTTAAAAAAATCATCATATCATAACTCATATAAAATGGTTTCATTTGTATTACAACATAGTATAACCCTTAGAAAAAATGGGTTTCATATACATTTCATTATAACATGATCTATGGATATGAAATATTATTCATAAACATAACTTCATCATAATCATAAAACATACTGAGAATGAATAATGATGGTATCATTAAATCATATCCCCAGTAAGGATTATGTAATATTAAAGGATGTTACCTTATATGGAAAAATGATTTTGAAATAATAGCCACTAATATTTTTTATTGAGGGAAAATTTTTATTGGAATGTTAAAATTTTTAAAATAGAAATTCATAAAACATTTTTGAGATCCTTTTTATTGAAAATAACTTTTAAAACATATAATTTTTTTTTAAAAAATTACTTATAACATTTATCGAGGAAAATAACTTTTTCACATAATTTTTTTTAAAACATAAAATAGTTTCAAAATAGTTTTTTTTGAAATTATCATTTGATTCTTATGCTAAAATATTTGAAAAATTGAGTGGTTGGGACAATTAAAAGTTTTACATTCTCCATCGGCCACGTCTCTTCAGATATGTCATCCTCTGGCATGAATTTCATTCTGTCTCGGTTCTTACACTGCATCTTGGTCGCCCCAAGTGGTTCCGATGGGATTTTGTGGGGCGCTGAGTTGTTCTTTATTTCCGAAGGTGGGAGGTTTTTTAATCATGGTGATGTGTGTTTTCTATAGTGTTTAGTCCTGATTGCTTCTATTTGTGACATTGGTTTTTTTGTTTGGATTTGGATCTGGATTTTTGGTTTGTGTTTGGATTGTTTCGGTGTTGCGATGGTGGTGTGTTCCAAAAATGGTGGAGTTTGATGGACGGTTATATGGGTTTAAAGGAGTATTCTTGAAGGGACAAGAGGAGAAATGGTGGAGTTTAAGAGGAGTCTGTACTGAATTTTTCTGATCCAGTGGTTGATGATGAATTTTTCTGTTGAGCTGAGTTGCTGAAGGCACAGTTGAAGAGGCACAGTTGAAGAAGGGACTGGTTGGTCTCTGTCTGATGTTGGTTTGATTCCTATGATATGTAATTGTCTGATTTTAGTTGCGACTACTTGTTGGGTTTGGGAAAGATGTTCTCCCTCATCCATGTCGTTGTTTACTGCACTTTTTATTTCCCATTAATAAATGGTCAGAGGTTTTGCCTCTGACTGAATTTCCTGGTATATTTCCAAAGATGTGTCATAATAATATAGAAATTGGATTGTATTAGAGAAGGTTTGGTGTTTCGTGAAGTTCATGTGCTTCACAAAAATTTAGTGTTTCTTGATGTTATGGAGGATCATGAGGGATTTCTCATCACAAAGGAATGAAGGTATGCTACAGAAATATGAGAAGATTCATGAATAGTAAAATTTACATGATTTTTCATGACGGAAGGGAACATCACGAAGAAGAACTATGAGATTTTTGAAATGCCCCTAGTAAGGTTAAATTCATCGTGAAAGGTAGGAAACATTTTTAAATAGTCCTATAACCCCTAATTTGGAAGAGAAATCCCTAAAAATTCCAAATTATTTTAGTTTTTGAAGGTAATTCATAAGATATTGTTTTGTAAAGGTTTTCATAATATCAACTGTTCTGTGAAGAAAGGTAGTTCAAAAAGGATATGTAAGATTCACGAAATTTGTGAGCGAGACACATGATATGTAATATTAGTGAAAGTTGTGTGAATCACAAAAGGAGTGATAATCATGAAAGTAGTGAGCTTCATGAAACTTTTCAATATTGTGAAAGTTGGGAACATTGAAAAATAAAGATATTCTTGTTAAGAAATTGGTATTTTTTCAAAGGATTTAAAGAGGGATTTCAAAAAAATTGTCTCATTAAAACCGAAAGGGATTTCATAGTATATTTATGGTAAATTCACATTCATGAATTTGATGAAAGTGGAACATAATGTTGCACCAAATTTGGTGTAATAAATATTGATTTAATTGATCAAAAATGGTTATTTTTAATAGGAAATGAGATTAATTTAGTTGAGAGAGAAATGAGCATCCAAATTGGTATTGGTTTTCAACCAAGAGGGATAGTGACTCCACACCTAAAATTACAAAAATAGGCCTCTATAGGGGATTTAGTACCTAGGAAAATTTCCCATGATAACGACTTGGTCATAGACAAGTGCAGACAAACCGAGAAATTGTTTTATGTCTCATGCCTAATTTCATTCTTTATCAAACATAGGATAAAGGGAAATAAGAGTGTTTTTAATAAAGAAACAAGAACAGATGTGGTTGTTTTTTTTAATATATCTTACCATGATTCACCCCCCCACTCAGGGTATTTATCCTGGTGAGGCTAACAATTGTTACTAGAGAGAAAGGATACTTTTAGTATATCTCTATAAAGGGTTTATGTAGAGATTTTCAATAATTAATAGATTCTAATATTTTATGTAAATAATCTTCAATTATGGAATAATCAGATATCTCACTACTTATGATAATTTACTATCGATGTCGTTATGGAAATATTTCACGGTATTTTGGCTAGTGTGGACAATGGTGCTTTCTCAAAAGCTAAAAATGGGGTTTGGTTGTTGATGCTAGAGGAATAAATTATTTAGGAGGATCCTTATACAATTTAGTATATACAATGGTGATATCATGTATGTCATCAATTTTTATATAAGAAATGTTTCCAAATATTTATGAGGGAAACTAAAAAGTCAGTGAAGCAAAATTACAGGTTCTATGGAGAAAGTATGAGGATCGGTGAATGAACGTCAATGAATTTATAGATTAATTATTTAATAGGGTGAATATTGTTTTGGAAAACATGAATGGTTTTAGAGAAATTATTAATGATATAAATATCATTAAGTGAATATTATGAAGGCCTCAAGCTCAGTTCATACCAAAAGCTTCTATAATTAAAGATACATATCAAATGCAGCTGAAATTGGATAGTCTATATAGCACTCTAATCACATAAAAGATGAGAAATAATGATAATGAGTCTGTGAAAAAGGGGAAGGCAAAAGAGGTATAATTATATTCCATTAATTAGGTCACGATTAGTTATGACTTGGAAGATGAAGAGACTGATGAGGTCATGTTATTCCTTACCTCAAATATATGAAGAGGAAAAGGAATGTTCAAGGGGGAAATTCATCTAGCTTTCTTTAAATTTAGAAATCTTGGAAATATTTTAGAAAGATTCCCCAATAAATTACAATATGATTATGTGGATGAAGATGAAATTCCCATGATGAATTCTTCATCCTTTGAGAAATATAACGAAAACGTGAAGTGTAATTTCTTCAAGAAGAAGAAACAACTTCCAAAAGAGAATGATATTCCTAAATAATCTATGGTAGAAATGATAGAGGAATTTAAATATCATGGAGAATGGTTTATGGTGATAGTTATAAGTAACTCTCAAATAAGTGTGTAAATAGAAAATGATGAAGGATATGTAGAATTTAGGCTATATCTGTATACTAAATTATAAGATAGTCTTGAGGAGATAGATGTTTAGAGTTCCAAAGTTGATGAAATCCAATAGAGTGGTTTGTAATTAAAAACTCTATATGCATTATTTGGAAGAAGATATTTCTAATATTAAAGAATAAATTTAATGTATGAATACTTAAATACTAGAGAAATCAGAAAATTTTTTGAGTACAAGATCAATTTTGAATAATAGCAAAGAGTTATCAATAGTTTCAATAACCCAAAAAAAGTTCTAATTAACTATATCAAATAAAATGAAGGGTAATTCATTAACATATGAATAAAATTTGGAGATAAATATCAAATATTAACTCACAATATGAAATTAGGAAAGTGAATTAGTAATAATAAAAAAATGTTGAAACTGGGAAATAGAGGCTTATCAAAAGAGAAGAAAGAGTCTTATAAAAAAAGGTAGGTATGGGGACCAAATCACAAACAAAAAGTATTGATGATTTATTTTAAGACATGAGATCCCACTATGGGTTAAAAGTTTTCTTCTGTACGAACCATAATTAGTGGATATAGAGATCCCCAAGGAGGGCCAGTGGTGCATGGATGATGTTAAGGAGTACACCTCATATAAGATGTTATTGTAGTGGAAATATGGGAAAATAAATGAAATGTGTTGAGGCCTTGGTTTTCAAATGTCTTAGTCATGCCATGCTATATGTTAATAAATTTTTTGACTCAGGTAATTCAATAAGTTTTATGAGGTATTTGTTTACCATTAAGGGAAAATATGGTATTACTGTTATAGAGGGAAAGAATAAGAATTGTAATCTCTACCTTTTGAGTATAGAAGAATATATGGGATTTCTATCTAGAGAGGAAGAAAACAAGTTGTGGAATAAATATCTCATCTATCTATATCAACCATTATTATAAGAGCTATTCAAATATGATGTATTTAGAGATCTCCCCAATCTATCATGTGATCATACTTCCATGTGTGATTCTTTACAACAAGAGAAGATTATATGAAAAATGTATAAGGAAATATAACAGAAGTCAACTGGACTGCTTGAATTTGTGCATACTGATGTATGTGGACCCATCTCACCAAGATCCATTATTGATAAGGGGTATTATATTTTTTTCATTTATTATTTTAGTATAACGTAATTGATATTTCCATTTACCCAAAGTTCCATGTGTTTAGATGCATAAACAAATCAGATATAATCTAAAAGGTTTCTTGAATAGGAGATTATGATGTTTTATACTGATAATGGTATCAAATTTAGAAATAGGCACATGGAATATTATCTTCAGAAAAATGGGATAAGACATCAATATTTGGTATTGATAACTACTAAAAAAATGGATTTGTCGAGAAGAAAAAATGAATCATAAACAATAGGGCCCGATCAATTCTTATTAGAAAGGAACTACCATTGAAATTATACTAGGAAGATATCTTGATATCGGCCAACATATACAATAGAGATTTGTTTATTCAAAAAGGAAAAAACATTATATGAGATGTGGTATAGAATGAAGACAAAATGGATGTAATTTAAAATATTTCTAAGTATTATTTTATTCCCAAAAAAGAGAAACACTAGAAATTTGAATCTCATGGAGATAAGGGCTAATTACTTGGATATTCAAGAAAAATTATTAGAATAAATACATTTCATTATTGGAAATGATGTCTAGTTTTTGTTTTTTGTCCACACATGTTGTTTTGATCAAAGAGTTTGAAAGGAAACTAATATTACCGTACAAGAAGACTACATTGTAGAAGGTGGCATCTTTCCCCAGTGTATTCCTATTTTTTTGGGCCCAAAATTTTGAGGATGGAGCAAGATTCATGAAAAGTAGTTTTTATTGGAATTTTATCTTCTAAAATATGGTAAATGAATAAGTTTCCCAATGATTGGGTTTCATTAAGACATGGTTTCTAAAAAGGTTATGTTATGTGAAGGTGTGGAGCACCATGAATTCAAGATGAAAATTAATACATCTTTATGAAAACGGGAAGTGGATCATCAAGAATGTGTGAAGGGTTGATAGTAAAACTTTTCATACACGAGAAGATGCATGAATAGGTTAAATTTAAAAGTATATTCACAAATGGGAGAGAGTCACAAATATGATTTTTGATTTTATGAAAGATCCACTATGAGTGATGGATATTCACAAATGTCTGATCCTGTAAATAGATGTCTACCCCCACTTCATTTTACAAGAATAGTTTTGGAATAAATATTGAATTAGTCTGAATTATAAATGTTTGAAAGCTTTGAGAATAATATAGTAAAAATATTTTATTATTTTTTACTAATTCATAAATATATTGGAAAAAGGAATTTCACGATGACTGGTTATTTATCAATGAACTTGTGTTCTATGAAGAGAGTTTTGTTCATGATGGTTTCTAGCTTCCCAAAGGAGCTTCATGAATAGTAGTGTTGAACATATTTCTTTTTATGATAAGTTCATTCAACTGAATCATCTTAGGAATTTGGTGCCTAAAGAGTCTCATCTTAGTTAGGGTTAAAGATATAAAATCACAGTCTACTGAAGCAACCTTTAATTAATTAAATTGAGTAATAATTCACTTAAAGAAATGCTATAGGAGGAGTTGACATAAGTGTTTAGAGGGAATTAGTGTTATATCCTTAAAATCATAGAAAGGTGGTGTTTCTAAAATATAGTGAATTTGTCTAAAAATCTTTTTTTCCAAAACTAGTGATTATTAATGGATTTAGATATGACTGAAACACTGTTAGATTATGCTCTATAGAATATCCCCTAATGGTGAACCAACAAAACTATCATGTTTTTTATCTACATGTAAATGTTTAATTAAAACATGATTTCACCAGAAGGGTTTAACAAGATAATATGAATGTGTGAACAAGATGCATCAATTTAAAAGAAAAATTTAGCACCCTGTTTCACCCCTCCCCTCTCAGGGTGTTCTAGAGTCCTACAAGTGGTATCATAGCGTATATGTTATTTGAGGTAAATTTTTACTCTATGGGGATCATGGGGAATTCAATGAAGGTCAGAAGAGTCCCTCTCTTTAATGGAAGAAGCTTCTATATTTGGATGAATTGGATGAGATATCACCTGAGATCCCTTTGAGTGGAAGATATTTTTTCCAATACATAAGAGATTGAATTCATTGATGCTACATGACTATCTATGAATGAATCAAATAGTAAAATGATTAATGAATATTCCAAAGCACAAAATTCCCTTAATGTATCTCTATATGATCAAATATATCGAATTTTGATGAGTTTCAATTAATCCAAGTCTATATGGAAAACTAGAAAATATATATTATGGAGAAAAAAAGTGAAGGAGGAGAAACTAAAAGTTTTTCACAATAGGGTTGATGATATGAAAATGCATCTTGATGAAAATGAAGATACATTTTTAATCGATTTAATGATATTGTTGGTGTAATTGAAGGAATTGGTGAATAAATTTATGATATTAACAATGTGAATAAAATATTGAGATAGATTCTACCTCTATACAATCCAAACATTCCATCACTTGAGGAATGGGATCTATCTAAATCTTCTATTTATAATCTAATAAGTAATCTACATGATTATGAAATGAGATATAAACCAACAGATACAACAAATCATATAAGAAAGTAAATGGAAATAAAATCCATGGAAAAACTTAAGATTTATAGAGATAGTGTTGATAAAGATAATGGGGATGATGTAATTATTTATCTTTTTCCAATAAATTCAGGAGAGGAAAAGTGATATTTGAAGGAAAGATTCCTCTAGCCTATTTTTGATTTGGTAGAGTCCTGAACATTGACTCTCAGGGCTCAATGAAGTTCGATGATGAAGAAAGTGAAGGAGTAATCATGGAGAAGCTTCATAAAATCCCCCCTCCCAAATGATAGACTTTAAACTAGGAAAGAAATTATTGAGAATTAGTTTCATAATTAAAGAAGAAGAAGATAAAAATTAATTTTTAGAGGAATAATATCTAGATTTTAGATCTTAAACCCAATCAATCAAGTTGGATATAGTAGAAAAGGTAGAACCTTCAAAATATAAAGATAATAAGTTGATTTTTGTTGTTTATCTCAAGGTGGAACTTGATAGTTCATTTCATAATATTGAAAATAAAAGAAAATTAAACAGAATGGTGAGAGACTTTATGGAATATCCATTAGAGTATATTTATTATATTAAAGTTAAAATTGATCAATTGGATTTTATGGCAGAAGAACAATTAACAACTCTTGAAAACACATAAGAATTTTTTGGAACGTAATCTTAAGGGTGAAGAGTAGAGAAAAGTCATCAATGAACATACATCCAAACTGGAGGAGAAGGATAATATAGTTAAGGGATTTAAA
The DNA here is from genome assembly GCA_963277665.1 of Viscum album. Lineage (NCBI taxonomy): Eukaryota > Viridiplantae > Streptophyta > Magnoliopsida > Santalales > Viscaceae > Viscum > Viscum album. The sequence continues at coordinate 283,145,671 of OY728125.1, forward strand.
GAAGAATTTGTTACTCCAAGGAGTAAAGTGTAAATTGAATCAAAATTAAGGGAAATAAAGAACATACAATAGTTTAAAACATTCCAAAATGTAGAGCTATTAGAAATATCCAAACTTGGTTCTGAAGTAGTATAAAAGCCCTTAAAGGATCATAGATCTATATGTATTGGAACCATGAAATTGGTTTTGATGATCAAACAACAAAGGATGGATAAAATATTAGACTAGATAAAGGGTATAATAAAGATGGACATATCACAAAGGCACCTAAAGTCATAAAAAAGAAACCCTATAAAATAGAAAGGAGAACTAAAAATTGTCCTCAAGTGTCAGAAAATGATCTCCAGTAAAATAATTTTCCTAAACAAGGGGACATGATAAATAATGGAAGTGAAAATGCATTTCCTCTTATGAAATTTCAATTCTATTTCTTTTTGGTCTATAACATATCATACTATGAAGAGGCATGGAGCTATATGAATGGGGATGCTCTTGGAAGTAAAAAAAGAGAATGTGACCACATCCTTCAACATATATAAGAAATTGTTTCTATATATATATGTTTCACTATTATAACTATAGCTATAAATATATTCATTATTGGAAGAGTAAATGTGGTAACAATTCCTACAAAACTCATAGAAAATTCAATACCTTCTGACTAGGTGGAGTTTCTCTTGCAAATAGGTTTTTTGTCTCTGGATAAAAAATATGAATTTGATGAATCCATGTATATAAAAAATATTTTTAAAAGGCCATAATTAGCCTCAACTTAATCAAGTATCTCAAGGAAGGTAAATATCAAAATCAATAAATATATCCTTGACAAAATTTCACTCAAATCTATAAAAAATAGAAGCACCAAGATTATTGAATTTGGATGCTCATATGATATGATGGGAAATACATATTTATTGAATAATATTGAGAAAATGGTTGACTAAAAAACGATTTTAGACAATGATTGTGCATTAAAGTTCAAAGGAAGTGGAAGTATATAAATGGAGAATGACTAGTTTATGAAAAATAAAGTTATTTATGTTGATGATATGCGTCACAATATATAGAGTGTGGGAAAACTCTATAAATTATGTTTGATAGTAAAATTTAATCAGAAATGGGTTCACTATATGAATAAATACAAGTAATTATCACATAAAAAGATGAAATAACAAGCCAATTTATACTAGGTTGATAGTAAAGAGAACATTTGTTACGTAATAGTTGAAGAAGAAAACAACTTGGGGCACCAAATAATGGGTAACATTAATTGAAATAACATTGAAAAGGTATATAAGCTAATTATATTCATTGATATTACATATCTAAAGCATGAATGAGAAAATACATGTGATTATTGACTTTGATGAAAGGTGGTTGGAGGTTCATATAGGATAAAGAAAAAAAGGGCATAAATCTACTTGATTTCCACCACAGATACACATGTGGTCAAATAAACATGGAGAAAACATATAGAGATAGGTAATTCAATATTTTTGTTGATGATTATTGTACAATGTATGGTGCAATGATTATTCATACGAAATGAAAATTGATTGATTGAATGAAGATTTATTATTTAATTGCCGAGAATGGAACTAGCCTCAAAATCAAGATTTTACATTTTGAAAATGGAGGAGAATACACATCCATTGAATTTAAAAATTACCTAGAAAAACATTGAATAAAGAATTAAGTGGCTATAATGAGAACTACATAGCCTAATGGGGTAGTTGAATGCATAAATTGATAGGTACATATTATGGGATGAACTATGTAGATTGAGAGGTTTGTTTCTCATAATTACTAGGAATGGGTTATTCAAGTAGGAGTATACAATCAAAATATAACATGGATATTAATAAGAGATACAATGAAACCATATGAGTTATGGTATGGAAGGAATCCATCTTAGAATTATTTTCTTATTTTTGGAAGTAAATGTTTCATAAGAAATAAAAAGGGAAACCAAGGCAAGTATAATGATATTGTAGATGAGGGAAAATTCCTTAGATATTCAATGAAGAGTAAATAATACCAATGTTTCAATAATAATGTTGGATGAATTTTCTAAATAATTGACATCAAAATAATTGATGATAAAACCATTAATACCTCAGGGAACTCATATACGGATATGATAGAAGATGAAGAAGAAATTGGATAAGGGAAAAACTTGAATACATAAATTTTGGAAGGAATGTAAACATTCAGGGATCAAAAAACAATGATGATTTAGAATAAGAATTAGAAGTGGAAACCATGTTTGAAGAAACACCATCATAACCTCACCAGAAAAATATAAGTGAGGAAATTGATCAATCCCACAACATTGTGTAACGGACAACACCCACACAGACATGGATAATGGGGAATGAAGCAAATTCATCTATATAATAAATTGTGGAACCAATCATGATCAAAGAAGAATAAAAGGACAAGTCATGTGTTATGGCCATGAATGAAGAAAAGCATAAGAATAAAAATAACAAGTCATGGGATCTTGTTAAGTGTCCTGAAAATCACAATTTGATTGGAATAAAGTGGATCTTTGAAAAAGGATTATGATCAAGAAAATGCGATCATAAAAAAGGTATGCTTAGTATGTAAAATCTATTCACATATTTATGGTATTGATGTTGGAGACAATTTTTCTCCAATATCTAGGCTGGAGTCGATTAAGATTTTCCTTTATATGGAAATTCAGAGAGAGTAAAAGTTTATCCTATGGATATCAAAATGAAATTCCTAAATGGATTTATTGAATAAGAAGTCTACATTTGAACAACCGATGGGATTTCTGATTGAAAATTATGATACTAAGGTTTGATGATTAAATAAGGCCCTCTACAGTTTGAATCAGGAACCAAAAGCATGGTATTCTCAACTGGATTTTTATCTAATGGAGATATAATTTAAATGATTAGGTTTCAAACATAATCTCTAATTGAATAATTCATAGAAAGATCAATTTATGGCAATGATGTAACTAGATGATATTATTTTATTCAGAAGTATGAAGGGATCAGTGGAAGAGGTTTTTCATTGCATGAAATAAGAATATGAAATGTCTATGATTGGTGAACTAGCATACTTCATGTGTCTTTGGCAGATTCAAAAGAAGGATTACTCCATTATTTCATAGAAAAAATATGCAAGAGAGATTCTGAATGAATTCAACATTCCTGAATCCAAAACAATTTCTAATTTAATTGTTATTGATTCAAAATATGGAATTAAATAGTATGAGACAATTTCCAAACCCACCTTGTACATGAGAATAATTATAATCATATTATAAATGACTAAAAAAGGCATGATATCATCATTTCCACATGATTAGAGGCCCTCTTTCAATGTAATACTATGTAATATCATTTGGAAGAAGTTGAAATAATAAAGAGACATATTAATGGTAGTATTAATTTTCCACAACACATTACTGCAAAAATAGATAATGATTTATCTACATTTTATAATCATAAATGGGATAGAGATGTGGTGGATAGAAAGTGGACAAGTGTTGTCACATTCTTTATTGGAAATAAATATGTGGTCTGGATGAGTAAGAAACTAAAAAAGAACATCTATTAGTATAGATGAAGCAAGGTTTATATCTACTATAAAACCTTGCACTCAGCTAATTTGGGTGAACAAATAACATATTGATATTATTTAATAGGTTAAATATCCAATGGTGATTCAAAGTAATAAGAAGAGTGAAATCAATCTTACAAGAAATCTAGTTCATTACTCTTATATAAATCATTTTGAGATTAGTTATCCTTGAATCAAGAAAAAATAAGAACTATGTGTGATTAAAGTAGTGCATTTTGTAACTGATGAACAAGTCGATGCCATTCTGACTAAGAAATTGGTAGCAAATGTGTTTGAGAAACATTAGTTGAACCTCAGTGTTCAGCTACCCCACAGTACATGAGGAGGTTATAGTTGTTTTCCCTCTCCCCATTTTTGTTAAAGGGTCTACTCTATTTGTGGAAGTTATATAAATATATGGGGGAGATATAATCCATGGGGATTTTTATTTGAGTTATATAAGTAGAAATAAATGTTATTTTGGTTTATTGAAAAGGCTTAAAAAGGATAATTTCAATGTCTTAAGGGTTTTATTATTTCATTATTTTGACAAACCATGCAATTATTCTATGAAATGATGATAATTTCGTGTTATGATGAAACAATATGCAATGATTCTCTGTAATGATTAGGATTACGTGGTGTGAGGAAAAAGTTCATATTTTCACAAATCATATCTTGGAAATATTTAAGCATTCCAAATCAGGAGAAAAAAATTCATGATTCCCCTCTTATTTTCTACATCGATCTATTCTCATATAAAAGTATAGTGTTGAATGATATTTTTTCTTTCCATTTAGGTTTTGATAGTATCTGGTAATTTATTGTATATATCTAAAAATTTCCAACAAACTCAAAGGGGGAGGTTATTAAAACCAATAATTTTCATTATTGGAAATGAAGTATAGTTTGTGTTTGTTTTAAATCCACATTAGTTTGATCAGGGTGTATTCAATTTAAGTGATCTTTTTGTATAAGATGACTATAATTTGGAAGGTGATATGTTTTCCCAATGTTTTCCAAATTTTTGTCCTCAAAATTAAGAGGATGTATAATTATTTTCAAAAGGTAGTTTTAATCAATTTAATCTTCTAAAGGAAGGAAAATGAACAAGATTTAGAATGGCTGGGTTTCATGATGATAGGGTTTCAAAAAATGGTTGGGTTTCACAAATGTGTGTAGAATAAAGAATGTGTGATAAAAATGGTACATCTCTGTGACTATGATAATTGGAGAATCATAAATTCATGAAGGGTTGATGGTAAATCTTCATGACTTAGAGAATCTTCACGAGTGGGTTAAATTGGATTGGAGCATCAAAAATATAAGAGAGTCAAAAATAATACTTTAGAGCATCAAAAAAATCCCATAAGAGTGTGAGAACTTTTTGAAAGGAAAATCCTATAAATTGGTGGCTACCTAAACTTCATTTTACATGGAGTGAATTGGATAAAAGGCAGAATCTATCAAAACTCATGATTAATGAAGTATTTATGAATTAGGTATACATTCTAAGCATGAGCATCATAAAAATACTTTCTTAGTCATTACCAATTCTTACGTATCTTAGAAAAAACAATTTATGATGACTGGTTATTCTGTGATGACATAGTGTTCTGTGAATTCTATTTTCCTTGTAATGGTTTCAAGCTTCATGAAATATCTTCATGAAGGAATATCATGAACAAAAATGTTGAATATATTGTTTTATCATCAGTTCCTTGAAATGCATCATCTCATGATTATGGTTCAAGTAAAACTTTTGTGGTGTTTCTATGCATGTGAATGTATGATTATGGCATGATTCCATCATACAAGATTAACAACTTCCAACCAACTTGGGAACATGATACGTCAATTTAAAAATAATTAACACCCTGATTCACCCCTCACCACTTAGGGTATTCAAGGGTCCTACAAATTAAATGTATATAAATGCCTTAATTGGAGGCTATGAAATTTTTTTGAAAACAATGATGTCATTGTCGTGAAGAATAAACAGATTCTTCAACAACACAACAAACAACTACTTGAATATAGTGTTGAGGAGATAAGGAACTCAGGGGGAGTTGATGTTTAAAATAATAATTCTAAATAAGATACTTATGATTAGAGGGGGGACGTAAAATATGTATCTAAATGGAAACCAAAGAGTCGTGCTGAAATTGATTGAAATAATATCATTGGTGATCATGAAGCACATGTTTATGCATGGAGAATGGAGTCTTTATAGAAGATATTCTTCCTATTTCATGTAGAGCCTAAATATGTTTAATAAGATGATGGATATAAGAACCAAGTTAAGGCTATGAATTATGAACTAGACCAAATTGAGAAGATCATAAATGAGATATTATTTTTAGATCGGAAGACAATAATGTGATAGCACAAAATGGGTAATTTGGAACAAACTAAATGATTATGGATTTTCAATTAGAAGAAAATCATGACTAGTATGAAATGGATACTAATAGAATGAGAGAAGAGATGTTGATGAGACATTTTACCCCATTGAAATTATGGAAACTATTCTCGAATTCTTAACTATGGTAGTGGAACAAAAGTTTAATCTTTTACAGATGGATAGTGAGTCATTATTTCAGAATGGTGTTCTAGAAGAAGTGTATAATAAGTATCCAAATGCTATTATCATTAATGAATATGAGAACATAGTTTTTTGACAGTTGAACGTGCTATATGGGTTAAATAAATCATTAATAGTATAGTATTAATGGATTCATCAGTTTTTAAGAAGCTCTATTTTTTATGGGGTGGTGTTGATTAAAATATCTATTTAAAAAATAACATTAAAAAAAGGATGATTATACAAGTGTTTTTAAGATAACCTAATATTTGGAGGATGATAAAAAGAAGAGTATAAATATTTTTCAAAATTAATGTAATCTGATTTTGAAATGCTACTGATTGGGGAACTGTCCTTCTCCATTAGTATACAAGTGACACAAGAAACAAATTTCACATTTATTTCTCAATAAAAATATAAAACAGAGTTTTTGAGAAGAATTTTAATGGATAATTCTAATTGTATGACTACTATAGGGGTTACCTAAATGAAACATTCTCAATATGATGATGGAAAAGTAGTTAATGTTAAAAAATATTGAGGGATAATTAGAGGTTTATTATATTTTATATTGAAACAACCTGCTATTTTTTCCCATATGGCAAGATGAATGGTATCAAAGAAATCCCAAATATGTAAACTTACTCTTCGTAAATATAATCATTATTTGTATCTAGGTTTCTATGTATTTTACTTTTATATACAAATGGAAATCTCAGTATGAGTAATTGGGATATACAAATGTAGATTGAGATAGTTCAACAAATAATAGTAAATCAATGCTAGGTAATTCATTATATCATTCCAGTTTTTGTATTTATTGACTATGAAAAGAACACAACATTATTTCATTGAGCACTATAGAAGATGAATATATTTATTCTACTCAAACATTCATGCAGTAATTACAGATAACGAAACAAATTTAGGATATGAGTGTTAAAGGGAAGTCTCTGATCATAATCCATTGTAATAATTAATGTCATATAAATATTATAAAAATTTCATTCCATCACTCACAGATGAATCAAATTAAAAGAAAGTATCATTTTTTCTAAAAGAAGTTGGAGAATGGGTTTGTGAGGTTAGAGTATGTGCCTACAAAAATGTACTTTTTATACATTCTTATAATGTACATACCCAAAGTGGTGTTTGAGTGGCACCTACAAGCTATTAGAGTTCATTCAACTCCCCACACAAGAAAAGGTGTTTATGTGGGACCCCCTATCCCTGAGGTATAATGTGTTTTCCCTTATATGCTTATTTCTATTAATTACAATGTTAAAGTCACAAGAGTGATATTTGAGTTCACTTATAAAGGGGGAGAAAATATATAGATCAAGATAGGTGTATGAAAAGATTGAGAGAGAATAAAAAGAGTGGTATTTTAAAATTATACAATTCAAAATATGATCTATCAAAGGCTATATACCTCGATATATGGGTTTTATGGTGAAATCAGTTGACTCTTTCATGAATTAAGTGATTTATGGGTGAAATTTTCATGCCACTATTGTTTCTCATGCTGAGAAAGGATCATGTGAACTTAGAGTTTTTTAGTTAAATCTTTTATCTCTATCTATACTCTTAAGAAGAAAATTTTGGTAGAATGTGGAAAACAATTTAAAGTGGAATCAAAATGTGTATAATTTTCAACAAACCCAAAGGGGGGGATTGTTGGTGGAAAAATACCTTAAGGTAACATTGCAGTATTTTTGGGTATATTTTTTTTCAACAAAGTAGATTTCCATGAACAGTTTTTGATTTATAGAGATATTATTGACATTTTTTATTGAAAAATATCCATGATAAAGGAATTTATGACCTAGAAGAAGTATATAAAATTATGTGTACAAGGTATCACTATTTCGTAGTGTTTGCAATATTTTTTGGTCAAAAAATTGGAGGATGATTCAATATTTATTAAAGTTATATTTCTAGATATACCACAAAATAATATTTAAAATTAATGTAAATTTTGATGTTTTGTTGTTCTATGATGATCCATTTCTTTTTGAAAATTTGGTGTTTCATAAAGGTGTAGTGGTTCTGGAAAGATGGTTGGTCACAAAGGAGAGAATGTATGATATGTGACTACATGTAGATAATGACTAGAAAATTTATCAAGAGTTTCATGAATATTTGATGAATCAAATAAATAAAGAAGTTATTTGTATAAATTCCCTGTCATGGTTAAAAACACCACAAAAGGGAGTCGACATCCATAAATAACCCTATACCCCTAGGATTAGAAAAACAATAGCTAATGAAAATCCAAAGGATCTGAATTCATGAAGGTGATTCAAAAAGTATTTTTGTGTGTAGAGGTTTTCATAAGATCATATATTTCTAAATTAAAGGATTCTCATGAAGGCTATGTAAGATTCACCAAAGTTTTGAATTCACAAAGGCTATGTAATCCTAGTGAATGTTGTGAGAATCAAGAAAGGGGTGCGATTTGTGAAAGTAGTGATCTTTATGATATTATTGACCTTCATGAATGTATTAGGCTTTAAGAAATTTTCTAGAATCATGAAATAATGAAAATCTTGTTAATAATCAGGCAGTGTCATGAAGGTCTGAAAACAGGGTTTCAGAAAAGTAAATCTCATGAGAACTGAAAGTGATTCCCACTAAATCTATATTAAATTAATATTCATTAATTGGATGACAATTTAATGTAAGGATGAAACATATGTGGGTTGAAACAAATATATTCAATTGATTAATGTTATATTCTTCTAAGGTAGAATTGAACATACTTTAGTTGAGAGAGTGTTCATCTTTCAAATAATTAATGGTTGTAAACTCGGAGGGATAGTGGCTCTGCTGCGAAAATTATAGAAGCAGTGTTGTTTAGGGGATTTGGTACATAATCACATTTCATGTTTATTCTCCATATATATATCCATATATGGGAAATCCATGTAAACTTGATGGGTATCAGGCATTATTTCATTTCAACTCATACACAGATATGGTAAAGGGAGAGAAGATTATTATATTTAATGGTGAGAAAATATCCAAAGGGGTAATTATTTTAATCATTCACACTCTAATTCACCCACCTCTATTGGTATTTGACCTAGTTGGGCTAACAATTGGTATCATAGGAAAAGGTTAATTTCATTGTATCTCTATCGAGGGTTTCAATGGAGGTTTTCAATCATCTTGGGATCCCGGTCATTGATGGAAGCTATTTTTAGTTAGGGAAGAATATAATGATTTACTACTTATGATATTTAGGTATGGATGTATTTATAAAATCAATGCATAATATTTCAACCACTATAGAGAGTGGTGCTTTATCAATAGCCAACCAAAAGGAATTAGATAAAGAATTTAGAGGAATAAATGTTTGTGGGGGATCCTTATCCAATGTAATATATATTATGGTGATGTTGTGTTACTCGTGACATGTTATGTGGGAAAAGTTTAAAAATATTTATGATGGTGAAAAAAATGTTAGGGAAGAAAATTTTTAGGTTCCATGGAAATAGAATAAGGATATGATAATGCACCACATTGGTTGAATGTTGATGTGGGAGACTTGTCTGGTCTTTGTAACGACCCAAACTTTTTAAATAGTATAATAACTTACTCTTAACGATTTAATAGAGATGTTAATGGTTAATACAGAAAGAGGAGTCGATGGCTTCATCCAATAGACTCGAACCTTATGAAGCCCACTTATCAGAGCTTGGGAAGGAGGTGGCATCTTTGGGCTTCGCTTTGGACCAAGCCCAAGCCGAACTCCAACGTGTCAATCTTGAACGGAAACGCCTGTGGGAGAAGTTCAAGTTAGTAGAGATTAATACTAGGGCAATGTTATCTGAGCCTCCCTCGGATTCTCTCACCATAGAACACCTTATAGTTAGGTCATATGCTGGTGTTATAAGGGGCTATGTGACGAGACCCTATCTTCTTTGTGTAATCCTTTGGGATGAATGAATTGAGATTTCTTCCTTTAGTGATGGTTGTGAAATTTCAATTGTTCACATAATTTTAGGATATATTTTATTGATGAATTTTGAAAAAGGGATATTTTAAAATATTTTTGTAAACCCTAAATAATTAATGATGTGTAACGATTTTCGAGAAATGGTCTTCTGCAAAAGTGTTCAGTAATAAATTTGGAGTCTAATAAGATCAACTTAATTTTTGATGAATAATAAATTATGAATAGTGATTTTACGCTTAGGATTAGTAATGTGACTAAACAGATTAGTAATCTCACTTGAAGAAAGTTTTAAAAGAATCTAGACACATTGATTAAGTAATGTGATTCAATAAAATGGTTAAATGATGGTTTCATAAATTATTATTCAAGTATTAATTTTTTTGGGAGAATAGGGATTTTAATTAAAAAATTAAATTAAAAATATTTAGAAAATTATTTTTATAAAATGGACTTTATTTTTGAAGTCAGAGCATCGATATTATGTTAAGGTAATTTTTGGGGTTTTTTCTGAAAAAATGAATTTTCGGTGAATAATGTATTTATATAAAAATAAAATTTAAAATATTTAGAAAATTATTTTTATAAAATGGATTTCATTTTTGAAATCATAGAATTGATATTTGGTTAATGTGAAATTTTGGGATTTTTCTGAGAAAGATGAATTTTCAGTGCATAGTAAAAATACAATTTTAGGGTTTCAGTATATTTAATGACATAATAACTCTGTCATGATGATGTCATGAGATATTTTAAGGGTTTTCCGACCTAAGGTGATGCATTATTGTTTTGGGGGCCCCATGTGGCCTAACTTTATGGGAAATATCATAAGAGAGCACATGGGTTTGAGAAAAGCACTTGTGAGGTCTCCCTTGGCCATTAATGCCTTGTCCCCTCACTTTCCCTATATATACCCACCCTTTCCTTCTTTAGTTTTCACTCCCAACTCTCTCCCAACTCAGTTCTGGTCTCCTTACCTCCCAAGGAGTCCTCCCAAGGTTCCCCCAAGCCCTCAAGGTCCAAACCATTGAGTTTCAAGAGTCACGTTTTAAGGTAAGGGATCCGACCTCTCTCTTTCTTTTCATGTAATCTCTTTTATGTCATTCCTTTTATGCTCCATGTTCTTATGTGGTAGGATGTTCTTCTATATTCCTCTTACTGTCCTTTTAATGTTTATATTATGGGAGATCCCCTCTTACTCTCATAATTTCGTTTTATGAATGTTTAAGTGACGCCGTTAGGCTGACGAATATTTAAGGAATTCTTTCACCCTTCTCTTTTTCAAAGTTCTACTTTCATGTCAAGTCTTTCATGTTCTTTTCTATTATGTTGGGGTATGATCTCTATATCTATCATACTGGGCTCTTATATTCATATGATGAGAGACCCTATTTTACATTGTCAATTCATTTTTGTTGAAGTTTTAGTGACGCCGTTAGGCTGCCGAATTCTCATAAGAGAAATCTTATTTTTTGTCTTCCTTTCATGTTCTTCATTTCATATGGTATATTTTCAAATTTAATTACCATGTTCTTAAATACCTTATATTCTGTCCCTATACTGTTTCATGGGTCATTTATGAATGTTTGATCCATGTCCCATCTCTTCTCAATGTTTTCTAAAAACCCCGAAACATAGCCGTTATGCTGCAGAATTTTCGTCTCAAAGTACCTCTCTCTCTTTTCTCAAAAGTATTTTATGTTATAAAGTGAATACTCAAATCTCTAATTTCTACAGGGGTATTCACATATATATCAAAATGTTATATTTTAAATTCTGGTATTTATATACATGAAAACCTCTTTCCCTTTTCGTGGGTTTAAAGTGACATATAGAACATGTCTTTAAACCAGTTTTTAAAACGTTATGATTATGAAATGAAACTCATTTCTTTTATACTATATGGGTTGTTTATGAAATGACTGATGATGATATATGTGGCTCACATGATAATAAAGACATGTCAAGGGTGCTCCCAAATAGCACTCCAATGCACTGGGTAAAGGCTTAAAATCTAGAGATGACTTTTTATAATGATACCTTGGTGAATAACCTTGGTAATTTTTAATGACACCTTGGGGATGGACCTTGGTGAAACGAAATGATTGTCAATATTAAATGATGCAACCACATCTTCAAGTTATTAAAAATGTTATTTTTATTATCAAATGCCTCACGATTTCTTTCTCATTCCTTAATGTTCTTTTCATGTCCATATTGAAGTATCTCTAGTACACATGTAAAATGTTTCTCTTGTTTCTCTTACTGGGCCTTCTTCTCACCCTTTCTTTTGATGTATGTCCCCAGGTTATGAGATGCAGTAATGAACCTAAGATTAACTTAAGGAGAATCCTTTCAAGTGTTTAAGAAGAATGTTTTACGTTGTTTTCATGTATTATGTTCCTTGTTTCCAAGACACTAAACCTTAAAGATCCTCAGTTCCATGTAATGAAATGAAAGTTTATGTTATAAAAAGACAGGATGCTATAGTTAGTATCAAAGGATGGTTTAGTTATTTGTGGAAATTAGGATATAAAAACTTTTGGAAGAACCCTATAGAAAAGTTTAAATATAGGAAAACTTCCTGGTATTTTGGTAAGTATTGAGTAAGTGGTTAATCAAACAAATACATCCATGTCTGGATACGAGCAGGTAGAGGAGGCTCTGGCACAGATGTACATAGGGGTAAAACCCGAAAACACCTCTTTGAGCTAGACTCGAACGGGAACTGGTGCACGATAACGGGCCTTGCTGCACTCTTGGTTGTGACACTCCCAGGGGATATGTTTGGTTAATCACAAGATTTTTATGAATCATTATGAAGGAATTATAGAGAAGTGTAATTGTCTAAGAATGAAGTCTTAGTTAAAAGACTCATAAATTAAATAAGTATCTCACTAAGGTTTTATTCTTTTAGAAAATGGCTGGCAATAGGAGGAACCGTGCCGATGGTGACCGCAATGCACCTTGTGCTGACGGCCCTCCGATGGAAGCCGTAATGGAAACATTCTTGCGAATGATGAACCAACTGACTCAAGTTATGAGTAATAACTTGAATCAAGCTGAGAGGCCGATCTCACCATGAAGGTAACAACACTCTGTTGAGTCCTTCATGCATCAACGACCACCATCATTCAGTGGATATACTGACCCTTTGGTTGTGGAACAATGGATAAGCTCTATTGAAAAGATCTTTTCTATACTCCTTTATTCGGAGCACGAAAAAGTCACCCTTGCTGTTTATCGCCTAGAGGGAGAAGCTGATCAGTGGTGGTCACTGGTCAAAAACACGAAGCCTAGAGGAGAGATGGAAGCTATGGAGTGGGAAGAATTCCAGTTAATATTCTTTAACAAGTATTTCCCTCGTTCCATGAGAACGAAAATGGAGAAAGAGTTTCTCGACCTGAAGCATAAAGAGAACAAATTTGTCGGAAGCTATGAGATGAACTTCACCTGACTTTCATGATATACCTCTAGCTTTGTCATGGATCAAGGTGGGAAGGTTGATAGATTTTTCGGTGGGCTGAGACCTCATCTGCGGAAGAATTTAGCCAACCGGGACTACGATAGCTACGAGGAGATCGTGTGTAGTGCAATGAAAGTCGATCTGGAGTTTGGTGAGACGTAGTGGTATCATAAATCTAATGAAAAGAAAAGATCGTTTGAGCCATGTTTAGGGAAGACTTTTGATTAGGGAAGAGGTGGAAAGAAAATGCAACTAACCACATGCAATAAATGTGGGAGGAAGCATCCGGGGAACTACTTGGTCGGATGTGGAAAGTGCTACAAGTGTGGAAGAGGAGGCCATATTGCTTGGAATTGTCGTAGTGAGGTGAAGCCTCAACTCCCCAACACTAATGACAGTGGAAAGATGGTTATGGCCTTACTCGAAGTCCACTGCTTCAAGTGTGGACAGCTTGGGCACTATGCTAATCTCTATCCAAATCCAAGGGCAGTAGAGGGGAATCACCATCAACCTCATCGAAGGCTAGGGGAGCAAGGTCATGATTTTGCTATCAAGACAACTGAAGTTGAAGCTCCGAATGACATGGTAGAAGGTACTATTGTTGTCCTCTCAAAACTAGCAAGTACTTTATTTGATTCTGGTTCTACGCATTCCATTATTTCCTCTAAGTTTACAAGGAATATAGAATCAATCCCCGAACTGCTAGAGGTAGAGTTGTCAGTCAAGACTCCAAGTGGGATTATCCTTGAATCAATAGTATTTAGAGACTCTACTGTTTAATTTGGTGAGAAACATCTTTTCACAAATCTAGTAGTCATTCCCATGATAGAAATCAACATTATACTAGGGATGGACTGGCTCTCAAAGTATAATGCTAAGCTCAAATTCAGAGGTAAGGAAATCTCAGTAGTCTTGAATGAACGACCTACAGTTATCTTCCAAGGAGAGATATACCGAACTGATCCCTATCTAGAAGCATATCCTATAGCTTTCTTTATGGAGTTAATCAGTGATGATGAAGAAGGAAAAGGGAGCATACAAATAGAAGATGTTCCGATTGTTCAGGAATACATGGATGTATTTTTTGAGGAGTTACCTGGACCTCCCCCAGAAAGAGAGGTAGAGTTCTCCATTGAACTCATACCTAGGTCTCAACCGATATCAAAGACTCCATATAGAATGGAAAATGTTGAGCTAGAAGAGTTAAAGAAACAACTTCAAGACTTGTTGGAGAAGGGGTTTATCTGACCGAATGTGTCTCCTTGGGGGCACCAGTTCTCTTTGTGAAGAAGAAGTATTGATCAATGCGGCTATGCATTGATTATAGAGAACTGAACGAGATCACAGTGAAGAACAGATACCCTCTTCCAAGAATTTATGATTTATTTGACCAACTTCACAGGGCTCAATTCTTCTCTAAGATTGACCTTCGATCTGGTTATCATCAACTGAGGGTGAAGAAGGAAGATATTCCAAAGACCGCCTTCCAATCAAGATATGGGCATTATGAGTTTACTGTTATGCCCTTCGGCTTGACTAATTCTCCTGCTATTTTCATGGATTTGATGAATAGAGTCTTTAAGGAACACCTTGATAACTTTCTGGTAGTTTTTATTGATGATATTTTGATATATTCATAAATTCGTGAGGAGCATGAAGATCATCTGAGGGTTATTTTGAAAACTCTGCGGAAGGAGAGGCTCTTTGGAAAGTTCAGAAAGTGTGAGTTTTGGTTACAAAAAGTGGCTATCTTGGGGCACATAGTAACCAATGAAGGAATCTTGGTTGACCCTGCAAAGACAATGGTTGTGGAGGAGTGGCCTCAACCCACAACAGTAACTGAGATTCGTAGTTTCCTCGATTTAGCGGGATATTATAGGAGGTTTGTGAAAAAAAATTCATGGATTTCTAATCCACTAACCAAGTTGACTCGAAAAGGGTTAAGTTCATTTGGACAAGGGAATGTGAGGAATGTTTCCAAGAGCTGAAGAAGAGATTGGTTACTGCACCTGTGTTAACACTACCCTCTATCGGAGAAGGATTCGTTATTTTTAGCGATGCATATCTGAAATGGCTTAGGTGCGTCCTCATGAAAAATGACAAGGTAATTGCTTATACATCTCGACAGTTGAAGATTTATAAGCAGAATTATCCTACGCATGATCTAGAGCTGGCAGCATTTGTTTTTACTCTAAAGATATGGATGCACTATCTTTATGGGGAGAAATGTGATATATACACCTACCACCAAATTAAAAAGTATATTTTCACACAAAAATAATTGAACATGAGACAAAATAGATGGTTGGAGATTATTAAATACTATGATTGTTCAATTCATTATCACCCTGGGGGAGCAAATAAAGTCGCAGATGTGTTACGCAGGAAAGACCCTGTTGTTATGGCAACAATGAGGATCCTAGGAGATCCCTTGATTAAAGATCTAATAAAACTGGACATGGGAATCATAAAAAAAGGGACATTATCAACCCTATCCCAAATGATTTCCTAACCTCCATTACTAGAGAAGATCAAGAAGGCTCAGAAAGATGATCCTTTGCTGCAGGAGAAGTTTGAGGCTGTAAAGGATGGAAAGTTCCCTGACTTTAATATTGATCAAGAAGGTGTATTGAAATTTCGTACAAGACTATGTGTTCCATCTATTCCGGGGATAAAGAAAGAACTGATGGATGAAGCTCATAGCTCTACTTTCTCTATACATCCGGGAAGCACTAAGATGTATAGAGTCCTTCATGATCATTATTGGTGGGATAACATGAAGAGGGAGATTTCTGATTACACTACAAGGTGCCTGGTGTGTCAGCAAGTAAAGGTAGAAAGACAAATTCCTAAGGGGGTATTACAACCGCTACCCATACCAGTATGGAAGTGGGATAATATCACTATGGACTTTGTAACTGGTCTTCCAAAAACATCCAAAGGAAACAATGTGATATGGGTTATTGTGTACCGTCTCTCCAAGACAACCCATTTTATCTATATTCGGGAAGATTTCTCTCTGGATCAGCTTTCCAAGATATACGTAAAGGAAGTGGTGAGGCTGCATGGGGTACCACTATCCATCATGTCTGATCGTGATCCAAGATTCACATCAAAATTCTGGATAAGTCTTCAACATGCTCTGAATACTGAATTGAACTTTAGTATGACCTATCATCCTGAAACTGATGGCCAATCTGAAAGGACTATTCAGACACTCGAAGACATGCTGAGATTATGCTCAATGAAATTTAAAGGTGAATGGGATCAACACCTCATATTAGTGGAGTTATCCTATAACAACAGCTTCCATGCGAGTATTCAGATGTCACCCTATGAAGCTCTATATGGAATGCGATGTAGAACTCCTACTTGTTGGGATGAAACTGGTGAGAGAATGCTTCTTGGGCCTGATCTTGTGCAAGAGATGACAGAACAGGTCCATGACATCCAAAAACACATAAAGGATTCTCAGAGTCGGCAGAAGAGCTATGCTGAAAATCGTCAAAGGGACTTGGAGTTTTGTATTGGTGACAAAGTCTTCCTTTTAATTTCTCCATGGAAGAGAGTCATGCGGTTTTGGAAGAAAGGGAAGCTCGGCCCTAGGTACATTGGCCCCTATGAAATCCTTGATCGCATAGGAGCAGTGGCCTATCGTCTAGCACTTCCACCGAACCTAGCTCTAGTTCACAATGTCTTCAATGTATCTCTCTTGAGGAAGTACATACCCGACCCTTCGCATGTACTGAACCCAGAGGTGGTACAACTGGAACATGACCTCTCTTATGATGAGCGGCCAGTGGAGATCTTAGACCGTAGAGACAAGGTTCTACGAAACAAGACTACCCACCTTGTGAATGTGTTGTGGAGGAATCAAAAATATGAAGAAGCAACTTGGGAGCCTGAGGAAACGATGAAGCAAAAGTACCCTCACCTTTTCGACTAGGCCTCAAGTATAAATTTCGGGGACATAATTTCTTAAGGGGGGAAGAATGTAACGATCCAAACTTTTTAAATAGTATAATAACTTACTCTTAACGATTTAATAGAGATGTTAATGGTTAATGCAGAAAGAGGAGTCGATGGCTTCATCCAGTAGACTCGAACCTTATGAAGCCCACTTATCAGAGCTTGGGAAGGAGGTGGCATCTTTGGGCTTCGCTTTGGACCAAGCCCAAGCCGAACTCCAGTGTGTCAAGCTTGAACGGAAACACATGCAGGAGAAGTTCAAGTTAGTAGAGTTTACTACTAGGGAAATGTTATCTGAGCCTCCCTCAGATTCTCTCACCATAGCACACCTTACACTTAGGTCATATGCCGGTGTAATAAGGGGCTATGTGACAAGACCCTAGCTTCTTTGTGTAATCCTTTGGGATGAATGAATTGAGATTTCTTCCTTTAGTGATGGTTGTGAAATTTAAATTGTTCGGATAATTTTAGGATATATTTTATTGATGAATTTTGAAAAAGGGATATTTTAAAATATTTTTGTAAACCCCAAATAATAAATGATGTGTAATGATTTTCAAAAAATGGTCTTCTGCAAAAGTGTTCAAAAAGGAATTTAGAGACTAATAAGATCAACTTAATTTTTGATGAATAGTAAATTATGAATAGTGATTTTACGCTTAGGATTAGTAATGTGACCAAATGGATTAGTACTCTCACTTAAAGAAAGTTTTAGAATAATCTAGACACTTTGATTAAGTAATGTGATTCAATAAAATGGTTAAATAACGGTTTCATAAATTATTATTCGAGTATTAATTTCTTTCCGGTGAATAATGTTTTTAATTAAAAAATAAAACTAAAAATATTTAGAAAATTATTTTTATAAAATTGACTCTATTTTTGAACTCAGAGCATCGATATTATGTTAAGGTAATTTTAGGGGGTTTTTTCTGAAAAAATGAATTTTCGGTGAATAGTGTATTTATTTAAAAATAAAATTTAAAATATTTAGAAAATTATTTTTATAAAATGGAGTTCATTTTTGAAATCAGAGCATTGATATTTGGTTATTGTGAAATTTTTGGATTTTTTTGAGAAAGATGAATTTTTAGTGAGTAGTAAAAATACAGTTTTAGGGTTTCGGTATATTTAATGGCATCATAACTCTGTCATGATGATGTCATGAGATATTTTAAGGGTTGGACGACCTACGGTGACGCATTATTGTTTTGGGGGCCCCATGTGGCCTAACTTTATGGGAAATATCATGAGAGAGCAAATGGGTTTGAGAAAAGCACTTGTGAGGTGTCCCTTGGCCATTAATGCCTTGTCCCCTCACATTCCCTATAAATACCCACCCTTTCTTCCTTTAGTTTTCACTCCCAACTCTCCCCCAACGAAGTTCTGGTCTCCTTACCTCCCAAGGAGTCCTCCCAAGGTTCCCCTAAGCCCTCAAGGTCCAAACCTTTGAGTTTCAAGAGTCACGTTTTAAGGTAAGGGATCCGACTTCTCTCTTTCTTTTCATGTAATCTCTTTTATGTCATTCCTTTTATGCTCCATGTTCTTATGTGGGAGAATGTTCTTTTATATTAATCTTAATTTACTTTTCATGTTTATATGATGAGATATCCCCTGTTACTCTCATCATTTCGTTTTATGAATGTTTAAGTGACGCCATTAGGCTGCCGAATTTTTAAGGAATTCTTTCACCTTTCTCTTTTTCATAGTTCTACTTTCATGTCAAGTCTTTCAAGTTACTTTCTATTATGTTGGGGTATGATATCTATATGTATCATACTGGACTCTTATGTTCATATTATGAGAGACCCTATTTTACCTTGTCAATTCATTTTTGTTGAAGTTTAAGTGACGTCGTTAGGCTGTCGAATTCTCATAAGAGAAATCTTATTTTTTGTCTTCCTTTCATGTTCTTCATTTCATATGGTATATTTTCAAATTTCATTACCATGTTCTTAAATCCCTTATATTCTGTCCCTCTACTGTTTTATGGGTCATTTATGAATGTTTTACCCATGTCCCCTCTCATCTCAATGTTTTCTAAAAACCCGAAACATAGCCGTTATGCTGTAGAATTTTCATCTCAAAGTACCTCTCTCTCTTTTCCCAAAAGTATTTTATGTTATAAAGTGAATACTCAAAGCTCTTATTTCTATAGGGGTAATCACATATATATCAAAACTTTCTATTTTAAATTCTGTAATTTACATACATGAAACCCTCTTTCCCTTTACGTGGGTTTAAAGTGATATAAAGATCATGTCTTTAAAGCAGTTTTTAAAACGCTATGATTATCAAATGAAACCCATTTCTTTTATACTATATTGGTTGTTTATGAAATAATTGATTATGATATATGTGTCTCACATGATAATAAAGGCATGTCAAGGGTGTGCCCAGATAGCGCTCCAACGCATTGGGTAAAGGCTTAATCTCTAGAGATGACTTTTTAGATTGATAACTTGGTGAATAACCTTGGTAATTTTTAATGACAACTTGGGGATGGACCTTGGTGAAATGAAATGATTTTCAATATTAAATGTTGTAGCCACATCTTCAAGTTATAAAAAAATGTTATTTTTATTATGAAATGCCTCATGATTTCTTTCTCATGCCTTAAAGTTCTTTTCATGTCCTTATTGAAGTATCTCTAGTTCACATGTAAAATGTTTCTCTTGTTTCCCTTACTGGGCCTTCTACTCACCCTTTCTTTTGATGAATGTCCCCAGGTTATGAGATGCAGCAATGAACCTAGGATGAACTTATGGAGAATCCTTTAAAGTGTTTAATAAGAATGTTTTATGTTGTTTTCATGTATTATGTTCCTTGTTTCCAAGACACTTAACCTTAAAGATCCTCAGTTCTGTGTAATGAAATGAATGTTTATGTTATAAAAAGACAGGATGCTATAGTCTTAATGAAATTCTAGAAAATATAAAGATCATTAATTGTATCATTCTAATAATTCCACAATATTACAATATGAATGTTTATTTACTAGAAGATAAAGATACAAAGGAACTATCCTTAGATTGTTTTCACATTAATCTTTCCACATATGAAATGAGAAATGATGATAATGAGTCTATGTATAAAAGGATTGGATAGAATTTTATTTTGAGGCCATGATTAAGCTCATTATTGGGGATGGTTGAGAAGAAGAAGAGAATGATTAGGTCATGTCATTAGCTTCCCCAAATAAATAAAGAGGAAGAGGAATGTTTATAGGGAACTTCCTCCAGCTTACTTTTGAAGTAGAAAGGTTAGAAATGTTGCAAAAATATTCCTCAAAAATGTTCAAGGATGATTATGAGGATGAAGTTGAAATTCCCACGAAAAAGTGTTTAGCCAATGAGAATGTTATGAAAAATCGGATGTGAAATTTTCTCAAGATAAAGATCGTAATTTAACAAGAGAATGATAGTTTGAATAATCTAATGAAGAATATATTGTGGAGTATAAGGATCATAGGGAAAATGAAATAGTGGTAGTTGTAGGTAATTATCATATAAGGGAGGAATGTGATAATGATGAAGGAGAAATAGAAGGAATGGTTGATATAAAGGCTGATTTAGAAATTATTCATGTGGAGATAGATTTTTTGAAATCCAAAATGAATAAATCCAGTAGGTCGACACGTGAGGTAAATATATATATACAGAAAAAGAAATAATAGATGTCAAATATGAAGGAAAAAATTGAAAATATAAATTATTCAATGTCTGAGAACCCAGAAAAGGTTTCTCGGTACAAGATCAAATTTGAAAAATTGAAAAGGGTGACCAATGGTTTGACTAACAAATAAAAAAATAAAATCAAATGTATTAGAGAACTCGAGTAGGAAGTCATCGAACTATGAATAAAACTAAAATATCAGGAGAGAATCATGATTCCTTGTATGAAATCAGGAAACCAGACCACTCCTATGACTAAAAAGATTAATGCAGACCATAGAGGTCTAAAAAAATAAAATCAACAATCTTATCAAAATGAAAAGTCTGATTTTTGGTATGATCACAAATAAAAATCCATGATGATTGATGTCATACAACAAGAACCCACTCTGGGGATAAATATTTATTTGGTTGAAAACCAAAATCAAAAGATCTAGAGCTCCCAAGGGATGACCAGGGGTGTGCCAATAATATATAAGAATACACCTCATATTAGTTTTTATTACTATATAAATATGGTAAATTCCAAAAATGTAAATTCCATATCCAAAAGGTATAAATGGTAACAAGAGAAGAAAAGTAGGCCATATAGAGTTAAATATTCAAATAATGATTATGATGGTCACTATTTCTATTGTGAAGGATTTAGACACACGACCAGAAACTTCTCATCAATATTGTAGAAGAATGTGCTGATGTGGACCCAAAGTTTTCATAAGGATAATATTAATAAATAATTGAATTATTTGAAAATTAAAAATAAATTTTTTAGCTCTAAAAGATGGTGTTGGTCTGTTATACTCTAAGGAAGATCAAGGTTATCATTCTATAACCATTATAAAGTCAATGACATGGATCAAAATGAATGTAGATATACAGGAATTGATAATACAGATTGAGCTTAAAGAATCATATTTTGTTTTTGTATGGATCCTTGATAGTGGATTCACACCCCATATGATAAAAAATAGTTATCTTGTTACTAGAATCAAATATAAGAAGAATGGGTTTTTAAATTTTAAAATGATGAATGTTAGAATATTATTGGCTGGGGAAAAGCCAAATTTTAGGGAAAAGATTTGATACGTGTTGATGTCTTGGTTGTTGAAGGTCTTAATCACAACATGTGAAGTGTTAGTCAATTCTATAACTTAGGTCATTCAATATGTTTTACCACGAAGGTGTGTATCTTCAAGGGAAATGATGGTTCTTTTGTTTTACAGTGAAATCACATGAAGAAGAATATCTTCCATGTGAGTGGAGAATAATATATGCGCTTCAAATGAAGAGAGTAATAAAATAGGTTATGAAAAAAATCATTTCCATTTATTCCATCCACCCCTCGAAGATCTGGTAAAATTTGATACCGGTTAGGATCCCCCAAGCTGCCTTGTGATCATACTCACACATAGGATTCTTGTTAACAAGAGAATATAATTATTAATATATATTAGGAAAAATAACAAAAGTTATCTTGAGTTATTGAATTCATGCATATAGATGTGTGTAGATCTATCTCACCAAGATCCATTATTCTTAAGGGGTATTATATTCTTTTTATTGATGAATTAAACAGGATGAAGTATATATTTTTCATTTACTACAAGTCCAACATGTTCAGTTGTATAAAAAAATATCATAGGGAATAGGAAAGGATTCTTGGATATATTATTTTGATGTTTTGTAATCATAATGGTAAAAAATTCACAAATATCCAAGTGTATGATTATCTAGGGAAACACATGTTACGACATGAAGCTTCGGTATCATGAACTCCTAAACAAATGGAGTGGTTGAGAAGATAAATTGGATCATAAGTGACACGGATAACGAAATAATAATTAAAAATGACATACTAGAGAAATTAATTAAGGAAGCAGTCTTAACATAATTCCACATATCCAATAGGGCTTTGTTGTGTCCGACTGAAAAAAAGACTCCATATGAAAAGTATTAAGGAATGTAGAAAACATTGATGCATAATTGATTCTTTATAAGTAAATATTTATTCAAATAAAAGTGGGAAAATGTAATATCATGTGGAAGAGGGGATATTAAATTTTTATTTCAGAAAAATCAAATCCTATAAATACTTCAACCAGTGGCTATGAAAATTAGTTGAAAAAAATGATGTCACTATTGTTGAGAATGAACATATTTTCTACAACATAGTAAATAGTCACCCGATGGTAGTGATAAGAAGGTAAGAATATTAGGGGGAGTTTAAGTAGAAAATTATTATTTATAATAATATATTGATGATGAGATCAATGAATTAAAATAAGTATTTTCATGGACGAAATGGGATGATGCTAAAATTGAAATGAAAAATAACATTGGTGATATAGAAACACTAGTTAAAACATACATAATTATGTTTATATAGAAAAATGCCTTATTATATTATGTGGAGACTATATTTTTGAATAAGTATCTCAAGATTTCTAATAGGTTAAGTCTATGAACAAAGAGTTTGGAAAACCTGAGAGGAAAAATGAAAAGGTGACTGTTTTAAGATCATAAGATAAAAATTTCATTGGGACCAAATGATTATTTTAGAAATAACTAAATTAAAATGGATTGGTAATTCAAAATAAATCATCAATAATGTATAAAGGATACTCCCAAATATTGTACATGGGATATTCATTGCTAGAAATGAAGTATATTTTGTGTTTGTTGTCAATCCTCAAATGGAAGATAGGGGAGTTTGCATGGAAATGAAACATATAGTTCAAGCATATAATCATATTAAAGGTGACGTAGTTTCCCAGAGTTTTCCAAAATTTTAGTGTAAAAAATTTGGAAGTTAGATTGCATTCTGAAAAGTGAATTTCCTTGAAGGCCATATAAAAATCTGGAAATTACATGATTTTCACAATAAATGGCTACTTGAGTTCTCTTTTGAAAAGGGTGTATGAAACATATAGTGTGATCTGAAATTATGATGAGCATCATGAATGATAGTTCTTTGAAATCAAAATTTCTTAAATACGGTAAAGGCATCGATTTTTTTTATGATTTCAGTTATGTTTTCAAAGTTGACGAGCATGACAAACTGATACGACGTTTTTATGCGATTATGAGGAGAGGAGCATTGCGAATATGTGATGTTTTGATGAAAGGATCCATTACTATGGCGAGCATCACAGATAATGAATTTCATTAGAGAATCATGAAGGGAGGAGTGTTGTGAAGGTGTTTTTGGATGATCTAGAAATCACGCAGGAGGCGGTGGAGCTTCCCAATCAACCGAACCTATAAATTATAGGATACCCAATTCACTCAACATGAATTCTTTGAAGGAAAATCCGGAATTGTTATAATTTAGAGAATCTAGGGGAGCTCTCTGAAACTAACATTCAATAGAAGCTTGATCATTGTAAAAATACATTTTGAGTCTTAACTGGTGCCGCTGCTTTTTGTTTATGAGTACTTTGTGATGATGGGATATACTGTGTTGAATTAGCGAGCTTTGTGAAGTTGTTCATTCTTTGAAGGAAGGGGTGCTTCACGAAGGAAGTTTATTATGCAAAGTAAGAAGCACTTCACGAAATTAATTTGTTCTGTAAAGGTATGGGATATTTTTGAAGGGATATTCCCAAATGAGCTTCATGAAAAGTAGTTTTGAATATCAGTTGTTAAGTAGATAAGGCTTTATAAGTGCATCAACAAAGGTATACAGTACAAGAAGAGTCTCATACTATGTCAGAGACAAAGACTTTAATTCCAAAACATTAAAGTGTCCTTAAAGTAGATAAATAAAGATAATCTTCTCTCAATGTAGTGAGCTAGGGGAGTCAATGAAAGTCATTTGAGGGATGCAGTGTATTGTGCCTAAAACATTGTAAAGGTAGTATGCCAGACATAGAGTTATTGTGTCAAAACTCATGTTTTCCACATATAGTGAAGATTAATGGATTTAGGTACAACTGAAAATATGTATATGTACGCTCCTTGGACAATCCCTTAGTGCTAAACTAAGTAAAAATTAATGTGGTGTCTTACTACGTGGGAATGTTTTAGTTGCTGCAGATTATCATCAGATAGGTTTAATGGGTTCCTACCAATATGGAAACAAGATCCATCACATTGGGAAGAAAATCCTGATATCATAAATCACTCTTCCTCTCTCAGGGTGTTCTTGGGTCCTTCACCAGATTGATGGGATCAATTTTGATGATAAATCTGAACATGTTGTAATACCAGAAACTATTATCCTATTCCTAGGTATTGTAGTGCTATAAAAATGTAATGATTTATAGATGTGAATAAAGTTAGCATTTATAAATGGGTTTCTTGAAGAAGAAATGTATATTGATAAGTTATATGGTTTTATCATTCATGAAGATGAGAATAGAGTTTTCTAGTAGAGAGAGATTCTATACGGGTTAGAGAAAGCATTGGGAATATGTTATTAAATGTTTGATACGTTTTTGTAGTATCATAGTTTTTTGAATAGTGGAGTTTATTAATATATCTCTATAAATAAATAATTTAATCAAAGGATTATGGTGATGGTGTATATTGACATCATAATAATTGGTGGATTATGTGATGAACATTGTAAATAGTTTGAAAAATTCCTGAAAAGTGAGTTTAAAATGTTAGTGATTGTTGATGTGACCATTTTCTATATTTTAAAGGTGACATAAGGAAGTAATGGAACATTTAATTCTGAATAAAAATATTATTAGTAGGTTATGAGGAGAATTATAATGGATAATTTCAAGGATATGATGAATCTAGTGGCCACTCAGATGAAAATGTCTCAAGATTATGAAGGCAAAGCGGTTAATGTCATATAGTATAGGAATATCATTAGTTGTCTACTGTATTAAATAGTGACATATCCCAATATTTTTCCAACATTCCAAGAATTATAATATCAAAACAAATCCAAAATAAATCCACTTACTTGTAGTAGATTAATACTTTGGTATATCAATGGTATTGTGTATTTGAGTTTTTTATACAATGAAAAATATAAACAAGAGTAATTAGTCTATACAGATGCATATTTGGACGGTTGAGAATATTTTTGAAAATAAAATAAGGTGGTGTATTCTATATGTAAAGATTATGTATTTCTCAGATAATAATGAAATAATATGGAATTTCATTTAGCATCGTAGATGCTGAATATATTAAGTCTACTCAATATTACACACAATTATTATGGATAAAGTCGTATCTTGATGATATGGGAGTCGAAGTAAAGTTTACGATTGTAATCTATTGTAATAATTTATGTTCTATAAAAATTATAAAAAAATACACTCCTTTAATCATAGGTTAATAACATTGAAATCAAGTACCATTTTACCAAGATGTAGGCGGTGTATGGGCTTGTGAAGTTAGATTCTACGCATATAGAACTACAGGTTTCATACATTCGGATAAAGGTCATACCCAAAGAATTTTTTGAGAAGAAGATATTGGATCATGGTGTTAATTATACTCCACAAACAAGAAAATGTCTAGATGTGGTACCCCCTCTACCTGAGGTATATTGCATTTTTCCCTTATGTGTTGAAAGGTTTTATTTAAAATATTAAAGCCACAAATTAGTGATCTTTGAGTTCATTTAAAAGGGGTAAAATTTCCTGATCAAGACAGGAGAGAATCTAATAAGGGGAGTTAAAATGTAGGGGGGGTTTTAAATATGACATTTCTAAATATGATTGATAAAATGTTATATATTACAATAAATGGGGTTTTAGGTGATGGCAGTTGAATTTTTTAGGAATGAAGTGATTCATGGATAAACATCACTTGATACTCTTGTTTCTAATGCTAACTATGGACCATGTGGACATAGAGTGTGTATTGGGTATTTCTTTTATCACTATCTAGAATTTCATTAAGAATGTTTTGGAAGAATATAATAGAATCTTTAAAATGTTATCAATATGCTATGAGTATTCAAAAAACCAATAGAGGGATATTGTTGGGAAAAAACCCTCAAAGTAAATTTACAATGTTTTTTATGTTGATAATTATTGGAAAAGCAGGTTTCTATGATTGGATATGTATTTCTAGAAATAATTTTTTCCAGGTATGTTGAAAAATATCCAATATAAAGGATTATAATCATTGTAATTGGTACAAAATATTTTGTATGCAAGGTGGCATCGTTTCAAAGTTTTTTTCCAAATTATTGGGTTCTAAAATTTGGAGGGTAAATAAAGAATCACAGAAAAATAATTTCAATGATTGGCCTTATTAATATGGAAAAATCCTAGAATTAGTGAAATTTTGGTTTTTTGAGATGGCCAGGTTATTCATGAAAGTTTTATGTTTTGTGAGGGTGTGGAGGTTATTGAATAATGGATGGCCTAAATGGAATTATGGTGAGATACATGAATACAAGATGATTTACAAATGGGAAAAATTTACAAAATTTTCTAAAAGAGAGGGCACTTCAGGAACATGAGTGAAAACTTTCGTAAAAAGTCCCTGGTGAGGTTTAAAGCTTTGCAAAAGGGTGGAAACATTTCTAAATGGTGTGTAACCCCCTCAACTAGAAGATAATGACTTAGTAAAAATCAATGGTACTAAATTCATGAAGTCAACTGATGAATGTTTTTTATTTTCTGATGGTTTCGATAAGAACATCTATTTTAATAAGAAAGAATATTTACAAAGGCTATGTATGCTTCTCAAAAGTTGTGATAACCATAAAGGATATGCAATCTTAAAAAAAGTGTTGAATAATAAAAAATGATTGAGCTTCCCAAAAGTAGTGATAATCATGAAATTCTTGATCTTATCAAAATTTGAGAGCTCTGGGAATGTTTGATATTCTTATTAATAATTGAAAATTTTCATGGTGGATGGAAAGAGGTTGTTCCCAAATTTAAATCTTATAAAACCCAAAAGGTATTCCCTATTAAATTAGTTGTAAATTGATATTCATAAAGTGGATGAATTTGAAGCATAATGATTCAAACAATGACATGTAAAACACCTTGATTCAAGTGAACAAATTAATATTCTTATAAAGAAGTATTGAGAACAATTTTTTGATAGAGTAGTAAGCCTTAAAAATATGATTGTTTGAAAACTAAGAGGTACAATGAGTCCACTCTGAATATTTTAGTAGTTGTGTGATTTGTTGAATTTGGTACATAGGAACATTTCCCTTGTATTCTCTTTATAAATATTCTAGAGTGGGTAAACCAACTAATATTTTGGTGTCATGTTAATGATTTCATCTAGTCCCATACATTCTTAGGGGAAAGGACGATGAGAGTGTTTTTTATAACAAAGTATAAATATCCAAAGAGGATGTTTTTTAATCTTTCATACCTAGATTCACCCCACTCTTAGGGTATTTGACCTGGTTTGGCTAATAATGGATATGGAAGAAAAATTATCTTCAGCTGAAGAGAGAAATAAGATATATTTCTAGAAAAATCATTATTATTTAGAATTGAGTACACAAAGAGAATACTATTAATAAAAATCATGGAAGATAAATGAATAAAAAAGGAGAATAATATTCATTATGTTATTGAGTGATAGATCATAATATTTTGTCACTGAAACTGTGATCCCAAATAATCCTGATAAACAATGAGATTATAACTTCAAAACCTTACCACTTTGGCAACTTTTGAATCATAAGCCCCATTAAAGAATAATATTTAAGGAAACATTAAATATCTCTAATAGAATTAGATTAATGATATATCATGTTAATGTTTTTTTATTTACCCAAAAAAATAATATAGGTTCATAAGAAAGCAATTTTCTCAAAGAAGGGAAATTGAGAAAAAATCCATTACTGCTTCGGTAACATTTGAATGGTAAAAACCATTAAAGAGAGATTGTAAAATGGATATGTAAATCACTATAATTTTAATGATAATAATATTACTATACATTCTTGGGTAGTAAATAAAATACATAAAAGAAACACATGGTGAATATGACATGTGTCTTATAGAAAATAAGAATGAGATAGAAATACCTTACCTTAGGTCTTGACTTACCTAATATACGATCCAACCTCCTGTATAATAAATATAAGTTTCATATAAAAAATTATAGAACCATACATTTTTGTATTATTCCATATATTGTTTACTTATGACATTTTATTACCCTTTGATCAATAATTCCCTATTAAAATCACTTTTTAGGTAATAAGTACATTGTTATTGAGTATGTTTTGACTATTTATTTTTTTCCATCTCGTTTTTATCTTGGATAAATCATCTAAATTTTATTAAAAATGATATAAATACCATATATACTAATTAAATATGTATTTATAGTAATCCATAAATGTTAGAGGTAAAAAATGAAATATGAAGTTCATTGAGATGGTAGGTAGTATTTATGCATGAATGTTGTTTCAATTTTCATAATGGAAGAAATTAATGAAAGGTAAATAATATTTTACTATTGAATAATTATTTTTATATCATGTATATCACATATATTAATTATATTTACTCAAATTACCTTCCATGAAAAAGTGTTATTGACAAATGAATAACATCACTTTGTGATGTGGTTGTCTGTTGTACACAAGAACTATGTTATCATATCCCCCATAGAATAGAAATTAAGATGGTATCATAATTCCTGAATTATAATTATTTTAAAATTATCATATATATTAATATAATATATCATTATTATCATCTAATTAAATCAATAATTAAAAACACACCATGTTTGTTTGTGAGGCTGTAGTTTGACATACACATGAGTGACGTTGTTGTTTCCCCAATGGGGTTGTATACAAGATGGTAGATATGGAATTATAATTCCAGAGGTATTATATTCTCATAATATCTTATATAGAAATTTAATATATCACTCCATTTGGCTCTGAGATGTCGTTATGGAAATAAATAACATCGGTTTGTGAGGAGGCAATCCACCATAGACACACCTCATGATTTCATATCCCATTAGGTGGAAGATAAAAAGGAATTAGGTTATAGAATTCAGATAAGAAAATATTATTATATAGAATATATTGAATTTTTTATTTCATAATGTTCTAACTATAATTTATAAAAATGGATGAATAAATAAAGAAATGCTCAGTAGGGGACATTATCTCTTCTGCGGACCACTTCTTTCGGTTTTTACCTAATGGATTTCTAGTTTGGATTTATGACCAAAACAAAGATTATATAATTATAAGAAGTAATGAAGTAAGTTATTTTAGTAGTAATTGGATGAAATAATGTAATTTTGATGTTTTAAGAGAAAAGGAGAGTGGGTGGTCTTTTATAATTGAGGTGTGTTGCACACTTGTATTTTTTGAAAGGAAAAATGTGTGATAACATTTTTAACATGCCAAAAGGCTCCAAAATGGTTCATTATCCAAAAATATAGGTCATAAAGATTAAATATATCTATAAATTGTTTTCTTCACATTTTTTGGGTAAATTTTGACTTTTATCTTTCAAGATTAACCCTTGGTAAACCCATGTTTACCTTAACAATATTAACTAAATTTTAATGATTTTATTTTTAATTATGGTAAAAAATTAAGTAAACCTTAATAGATAATATATATTTTGGTAATTAAAAATGATTAATACAAATTAAAACATTTCACAATTTTTTTTTCATAATTTAATTATAAACTAAACCAGTAGATACGACAAGAAAGGGTGTATTCACAGATAATATATTAAAACATTTGTATCATTTTTAATAGACAATTAAATTGTAACCTGATTAAAATTAGATAAACCTGATTAATAGATATATAATTTTACTAATTTTAGTTTTGAAACCATATTAAAACAATATATAGGTTTTGAAGAGTTTTAAATGAAAAGGAAATTCAAATAAAATGGAGTTTGTTTTCACAATTCATTAAAAAGTTTACCTTTTCAAGTAATTCAGCACAATATACTCTAAGACAATTTTTACATGTATATTTAAAAAATTAATTTTAATTGTTTGAAAAAAGTTTCTTAATTTTCATAAAATTAATTTTAAAATGAGTTCATAAAAATGAGACAAAAATACTTTTTAGGAAAATAAATTTTTTAAATTGTAAATTTGAAATTATTCTTATCTCTTGTCTAGAAAATACATAATGTGTATGTTGAAATATTTATTGAATATTGAATATATATATATATATATATATCACAAAAATAATTCATCTTAATTGAGCTTTTAATGAATTTGTTGTCATAAAATTTATTTTTCAAAAAATTGATTTCCCTTTTTGTATATGGTTTTTATTTTATTTTCTAATTAATTGGTAACCAATGAATTCATTATATATATATGAATGAAAATATGTTTTCATTATTTAGTTAATATTATTCATACCCACCATTCAAATGTCTATGATGACTATCTTATTGGAAAATAATATTTTAACAATATTTCACATTTTGTTTAAGCTTGGTGGTACATGTAATTCATGTTATACTCAATGTTGTGTGAAATGATAATAAAATCAATGTTGTGTGTAATAAAAGAAAAACTTAGTGCCACTTGTAATAAAAAATATAAAAATTATTAAAATTATTTGAAAAAATAATTCACAAGTCTCTTGTTGTTATAATCTAGTCCCTTAAATAAATTGTGTCCTCGCAATTTGATCTTTTTTCAGTAATCACAGGTTTAACATTTAAAAATACCCTTTTTGGAAACTGATATCTTAAAAAGGATTAATAAAAATTAGTCTTGAAAAGTGATAAAGGACGAGTGAAATTAATCTAAAATAGAACATATCTTGGTTTCCATGAAGTATAACATTATTGGGAAGTGAAAATATGTATAAAGAATAGAAAACTGACACCCAAATACAAATTAAGATTAACAGAAAACATGGTTAATAGAAATTTAATGACCACAAATATATACATATTTTTAATTTTAAATGTCTATTTATTCCAAAAAATGAAGGTATATGAATAAAATTTTATTTTATGACTCCTTTTCCTAAATTTGATGAATTTTACACAATGATATACTTACTTGATTCCATTCCATTTCATAAGCATAATGTTATCCATTGTTTGTGCCCTAATCAATTTCAACTTCCTATACTACTCTAATAGATTATTTTTTATGTCAGATGCACTAATAGATAATAAGATCCATAAAATAATCATTATAAATTCCTTCTATCTCTAGTTATTATCAATAACAAAGTCGTTAGAAATTATTTTTTAATATGAATAAATCTTAATATGGTGAAAAAATAATTTAATCTCTAAAACCCCATCTAAAAATCTACTTAAACCATTCCATAAATTTGTTTCCCTATAACCCTTTCAAAACTATAAATTTATAAAGCATTTCACTAAATTTACCAAAATAACTTATCATTAATAACCCAAATATCATTAAGTATATATTAATAGTCACATACCAAATATGTGAGTAAATTGATCATATATGCTTCTGAAACATTGAAATATCATAAATTTCAATAAAACCTTAATGAAATCAATAAAGCTTCCACATTCCTAAAATAGAAAAAAAATTATTGAATATATTTCTTTAAACAAAAATTCTATATATTTCATCAATTATAACATATAACACATTATAAACAAATCCATAATTTGTTTTAGGGCAAAGAATATTATCTAGTTTACTTATCTATATCACTCATCTCTTTATCAAAACCAAACACTGTTTTCCTCAACTTGAGAAATATAGTAAGGGTTATCATTCCTTAATAAAGATTTTTCTATAATTACCACATTTCCATTAAATCAGTTTTCTATTTTATCATTACAAATTAGTATATTATTGAAAATATTTAATGAAAATATTCTACAAAACAATGCTTACATATTTCAGGATTCATATAACATAATTTAGGAATTCTCATACAAAAAAACAACAATAATTACACATCATTATTAAACCATTAACAAGTATTCATCATCTTATTCCTCGTTGCCTATTTCCTATAATATGAAATATGAATCATGTAATAACATTCATCACCCTCAATTTAATCATCATTCTCATGTTTAAAATAGAAAATACTATTTTAATAATCAATGCCTTCCGTATTTCCTTCACAGTATCTTTATCATTAGTAGTATAGACATCACTCATATCTCAATTAGAATTCTCTTCATGAGATTTTACTATATGTCATCCAATCATACAATTCTCATACATTCCATATTTATAACATATAACCATCGATTATGACTTATAAAAACCATTATTCTCATACATTATGTTAGCTTAAACTTTTATTTTTTCATTAATAATTTTTTTCCTTTGTGCCTTTATTTTCCACACTCAAAAAATGTTTTTCTATTTGAGTCATTCCCTTGAGTTCTTCTTCCCACATTATTAACATATAGGAAACCGTGTCTTCTTCCCTACATTGTTTACAATACATATTGTCCTGGTAAACTCGATCATTCTATTATTTGGTGAGTCTGAGTGTGGGTAGAGGTGCATGTTGTTAATCATATATCATGCTAACTATTTTGGAATATTCAAAACATCATTCACTGTAGTCACCACCCCATTTGGGTTCTCATCAACACAATCTCAGTCACATTCAATTTTAATCGACTTTGATATTGTTCATACAATTGACTAAAAAAATAGTTTCATAAACAATAATCAGGATAGGAAACCACATAGTCCTAAAAACATTTATAGGATGTCTAAATAAGGACACCTTCTTTTCAATATATCATACAATAGGTTTATCCTAGGAAATTATTCATATCCTACATGATAGTTCATAAAGAGTTTTTAAATTCCAAAATTATGTCCTATTTAAGTTTCAAACTAGGTGTACATCGAGACTCGTTTTCATAAACTAGGTTTTGATCGTGTCCTACTCAATGTGTCCTTTTCAGAGTTATTACCCTTATGTTACTCTCTGTCAGATCCATATCCACCGGTATTATCTTGATAGAGATTTAATTTCTTGAAAACTAATCACTCTATCCTTTACCACAATTCTAAGACAATTTCATATACTTTGAATCATCCTTATCCATATCCTTATCCTCAAACATATCATAATAAATATTTTTAGAAATATCCTTAGGGATCAAACTAATATTTTCTCACCCTAGTTTCCAACGGTTAACTAAACATTTCTCCGATAGCAATGAAAATGACCCAAAATTCTAATAAATAAATACTACAACTTAATATATAAATATTCATTATATAACATAATGATCCAAGCCATAATAATTTATTTCATGTGACATTTGAAACATGGAAACATAAACAAATCATCCATAATTGAGGTATTTTGTATCCCACCATGTTCTTCATTAATAGATTCCTTATTAGAAATATCCTATATAATACCATTCATCATAACAAAGGTAACATAACCATAAAAATTGTGATCTCATATTCTCTATAAGGGTAAAAAGGGACATATAAATATTTAAAATAATACGTGTATAAGAACATGAGAATAAAATTTGATAACCATACCCTTTGTATCAATGATCATAAACTTGAGTCATGGAATAAGTCATGGATTTTTTTAAGAAATAAATTATAATTGTATTTGGGAATATGATCTGTGAAAAAATAAAAATTGTATAAGACACATATTTATGGCATACAAAAACGTTTATAACATTTTGAACTTGTATAAATAGAAATAGGTTGACTCATTAATCTATTAGGCCCTCATATAAACATATGGACATGAAAACATTCCCAAATATAACCTTATTGACATAAAATAAACGTCCATGAATAACATTTTGAATATGTATTTAGGATCATGAATTGTGAACATGTCACTAGGTTCACACATCACAATGTGAATATGTAACATTGTTCTCACATATCTTTTTTACACATGATTTATCCATATTTTACCAATTTAATGGAGGTAGATATAGGTCCCACCCATCAAATAATTCATACATATGTGGGACATATGATAATAATTTTTTTTTCATATAATAACTCATGAAAGAAAATTATTTTCATAAGAATTACATCATAGTGTAAACCATGGAAAATAAATTGGTTTCATATACATTTGAACATATTATAACCCATGGAATGGAAATGGGTTTCAAAAGAATATCACCATCATAATCATAAAAAATATAGATAAACAATAAATATGGTATCATTAGATCACACCCCTTGTATAGATTATTTTACCAAAATGTTTGTCTTCATTTAATGAAAATGATTTAAATAAAAACACATAAAACATTTCTTTCGGGAAAAATCCTTTTATTCGAAAGTACCATTTTAAAACAAGTAACTCATAATATATTTTGAAAATACTTTTCATTTAAATAACATTGAAAAAACATAGTATAATATTTAAAAATAATTTAAAACATTTATTGAGGAAAATCTCACTTCCAATTTGAAAAATAGTTTTTAAAAAATAATAATATTTTCAAATAATTTTCTTTGAAAAAAAAATTGAAAATTATAATGTGAAATTATAAAATTTAGTGGTTATGATGGGAGAAAATGTCTTATACAGTAAAATAAAGCATCCTTTCATATTTTTGGCAAAAAATAAATAATAATATTTTTTTGAAAAGTCATAAAAATCCTTTTTAAAACATTTTAAAAAAATTATAAAATGGGTAAAAATTTATTTAATAAATCATTTTGAGAATGATATGACTTTTCTGGATTTTTTTTTAGAAAACATGGACATTGAAGAGAACGTATTTTCTACTGAACAGAATAATAACAATGATTTCATATAAAATCATTATTTTGGAACCATGAGTACATAAAGAGTAGAAGATGAATATAAAACATGTATTATCGAGGAATAATGATGGTAGAATAAAATTCAGGATTTTTTTAAGGATATTTAACAATATTTCATCATTGAAACGAGAATAATAAATATTCCTAGTAAACTATGGAATTGTAATATTCAAACCTTACCGCTTTGGTAAATTTTAAATCGTAATACACAATAATGAAAAACATAAAATTAAACATTAAGTATAATTAATATAATTTTATTGATTATATAAAATTTCAAATGGGTATTATATACAACTTATAAAATAATATAGGTGCATAATATTAAATTTGTCTCAAGGAAGGAAAATTAAGACGAAAATCACATACCTTTTTTGTAACTTTTGAATTGTAATCCCCATGAAATATTGTTAATAAATTGGATTTGTAAATCCCAATAATATTAAGGATATTAATCATAGAATTAATTCACGGGTAGTATATAAAACAAATAAATGAATCCCATGGTGAATATGTCACATTTCTGATAGAAAATAATAATTAGACCAAAATCCCTTACCTTGGGTCCCGAATTCCTTTGTAAAAATTCACAACTCATATAAAATAATGATATGTTTGTTATAAATACATTATATATCCGTAAACATATTTATTATTATAAGGCCACAACCTTGAACATTACTTAATCTTGAGTTATTTCAAGAATTCACTTTGATGATCTTTTCAGGATTATAGTTTTAGAGAATTAGATCATAAATCATGAATTTCATTCCACATTTAAACAAGGCGGTTAAATCAAAAACAGTATTCATTTTTTTCCATCAAAGAAAACATATTTAAAATAATACATGGATTCTTTCTTTAAACATCATAGATACTATCATCACATCATGTACCTTTCCGTTGACCTATGAAAAATATT
This sequence comes from Viscum album, assembly GCA_963277665.1. Taxonomy (NCBI): domain Eukaryota; kingdom Viridiplantae; phylum Streptophyta; class Magnoliopsida; order Santalales; family Viscaceae; genus Viscum; species Viscum album. The sequence continues at coordinate 283,182,541 of OY728125.1, forward strand.
TCAAAAACATTGGATGATCATAAAAAGCTCAGTAAGAGATATAAAAATACGGAAAGAAAACATTAGACCATATATACATAAGAATAAATGAAATCAAACTTTACTTATAAAATATAAGCACTTTAACATACCTCATGAAATCATAAGATTTATGAATAACTCATAGAAATCATAATACATAAAGGTAACTTGAGGCATTTATAACATTCTTACGTAGGGAGTAACCCTCATGGTTACATTCGGAATACACATCACAGTATATCCCCTAAATATCTTTGGAGAAACCTTATAGTTTAACTCCTTTCAATTACCAAATTAATTGGAGAGCTATATCGGGCTCACCTGCCATTAGTTTATCAAGGAATCACCCGACTTCATAAACAATTCCCAAGAACAATAACACAAACGTATCACATAAAACGTGCATAAAAGAAACATACCATTTCCATATTTCAATCACATGATATCAATATAACACATTGATATCATCTAAAAATTATAAAAACCATTTTCAAAACCAAAATAAAAGAAAAGTAAAACATGGTATTTATTTTTCATTTAAAAACATTATGGGTTGTAGAGGAAGCTGAAACTCAAATAATGGTCACAACGGTGGTGAAGACAGTGTCGCCGCATACGTAAGACAAAAACATTCCTTTTGTCATTTAGTAAAATTATTTGTGTAAAAATATTTCATTTGAATGAAATTAAAAGTTAAAAGGGTTTATTATACAACTAATAAAAGAAGTTCGTATATAAATTGAAGTATGCCTCAACGAAAGGAGACTGAGACGAAGTCCCTTACCTCAAGTCCGACTTGTCCTGTTCGTTTCATTATATTCATGAATAATAAACTTTGGCCAATTTATAATTCCTTATGGATTTCATTTAATGTTTATTATTCAATTCATATCACATATTATCATGTTATAATAATTAGTTAATTATGTGAGTTCATATCATACGTTTTGTTGATGTTTGGTTCATGAGGCAAAAATAAACTTGTTTGAAGAGAATTGTCCATGTAGTTATAATACATCATCTCCAGAATAGTGTCCATGATTTAAATATCATATATATCCAATATATATGTATTTAATAATATTTCATAATATTTGGAGATAAGAAATGAAATATACCATTCATGGAGATGGTAGGTCGTACGTACGCCTGAATGCTACTTTCATTTTTTGTCATATTAATGGACTTTAAAAATAAATGAGATATAGAAATATTATAATTCCAGTATAATATATTCGCTATATAGGTAAAATAATTTCATTAATTACATTCTTTAAAAATTCCATGTTTGGAATGAATGAGTCACATCACTTGAGGTGGCGGTAGTCCACACTTCCTCGGATGAAATAATCGCAGTTCCACAACATGAAAATCATAATGATGCGATTTAAAAATAAAATTCAGAAGAAAATAGAAACAATAAATACAATATATATCATATATAAATACAGTGACATCATAATGACCACCATGAAAGGTGTTAAAATAATATTGACCAATCATTGTTTCGTGAGGCAGTAATTCGCCACCCATAGAAACAGTATGCTCTTTAACCATTAGACAGAGGTGTGTGTAAGTGTGGGTATAATAATTATCATAACATAATAATAGTATATTTAGTATACTACTATTATTATTGGATCAAATAATAAGAAGACAGTGGTGATTGAAGAAGGAAAATGAAAGGAAGAAACTCGAGAGAAGTCATAACCTCTAAATCAGGTAACTCTTTTTGATTTGAGCCAAAGGCTTCCATGGAAAGACTTCTGCCCAAATTGAGGCTTCTAGTAGTAATATAGGGATGTGGAGAGATAATATGAGCAGAGGTTGGATGATCCAAGGGCTTGAGAGGTGTGGGTAAGGGGGTTGAGGTGGGCGCCTTTTATAAGAGGGAGAGTCACTTTTGGAACGTCTTGAAATGTTATTTTATTATAAAATGATTTTCAAATTTTAAAGGTCCCAAAATGATATATTTTGGGGATAAGTTGATATGGGTTCTAAATACACCCATAGAATTTTTTTTGACGAGTTTATTTCTTATATTTTACCTTATCGTTTCATTTTATTTAAATTTTTCGTTAATGAGGTAATCACTACATCAACATCGTGTCATAAATAAATAAATTTATTTAATTTTTGAAAATTATAAGAAAATACCATGATGTATGAAATATTTTTAGCTTTAAAATGACTATTTATAGTCTAAGATATCATTTATGTAAAAAATTAATTTTTCTTTACTTAGGATATACAAACCTTTGTTATATTTCTCTTCTTTTAAAAAATATTGTCATAAATGTCACTATCACACCCATGTGACTCCATGGGCCCTAAAGTTTGGTAAAAATATTCCCATGTTCGTCCATGACTCAAGAAATAGGATTTGGACTCATTTTGGGGTCATTTTATATTATTATGACATTATTATTTTACCCTTAATTGCCCGATTACTTATTAATCACGATAATTAAAGATAATTACCATTGTTACTATTCATAATGTCCAAAAAACAAGAGTCTTAATGAAAACATTTGGACCATATGGTTCCAAATATGGAATCCATTTTACCAAATTCCAAACACATAAATTACATTAATTATTCTAAAAATAATTCCCATTGTCAAAACAAATAGCGTGTTTTTACGAAACAATATCTATTAAAAGATTGACAATTGTTTATGGCCAACTTCAATGTAAAAATTAATTCTAATGAACACCATTGTATTAAATGGTAAAAAAATATTCTAATTACACATTAAATTCTTTAAAAATATAATCTAACCATATAAATAAATTATAAGAAAAATAAGTTTTGATGTAAAATGCATTATTTTTCACTATTTATTAAAAACTTAACATCATCAGAAAAATACAGAAAAATTATCCAAAGTAAATTTAAATGTCCCAATTCTAATGAATAAATTTATTTTTAAAAATAGTTCTTATAAAATTTCCAAAAGTTAGATTAAAATTGGATTTCCATCAAAAGGTATTAAAACAATCTTTTAAAAATATTAGAGTATTCTATTCATAAGATTAGATTTATTATCATTTTATGCCTCTAAAACACTATCTAACTCAAAAATAGACATAGATATGAAAATCTGTTATTCTTTAAATACTTGGGATGTTACATCCTTCTACCCTTTAAGAAATTGAGCCCCCCCAATTTATTTACTTATCAAATAAGTGGGGGTATTTATCCCTCTTTTCATTTTCAGATTCACATGTTGCCTCATCAACTTTATGGTATTTCCATAGAACCTTTACTTGATGAATCACATTATTCCGCAATTATTTCTCCCTGTGGTCAAGAATCTAGACCGATTGTTCCTCATAAGATAGATTCTCTTCCAGCTTAACTACCTCTAGACTCAAAACATGAGATGGATATGGCATGTACTTCCTTAACATTTAAACATGGAAAACATTTTGTACCAGAGATAATCTTAGAGTTAATTCCACTTGGTATGAAACTAATCCAACTCTCTCAAGAATTTCATATGGTCCAATGAGCCTTGGAATCAGCTTTCCTTTCTTACCAAATCGCATCACACTTTTCTATGGTGAAACATTGAGGAAGACATGATCACCTACCTCAAAAGAGAGATCCTTCCTCCTGTTGTCCACATAACTTTTCTACCTACTCTGATCTATTCTCATGTGTTTCTTTATCAGCTGACCTTTTTCTACCATCTCTTCTACAAATTCTGGTCCCATCAACTTCCTTTGACCTACTTCATCCCAAAAAGCTATAGATCGACACCACATCCCATATAATGCCTCAATTGGTTCCATCTGTATATTGGAATGAAAACTGTTATTATAAGAAAACTCAACAAATGAAAGATGTTGGTCCCAAACTCCCTGATAATCTATCAATCATGAACATAGAATATCCTCCAAGGTCTGAATTTATTGTTCTGACTTCCCATCTGATTAAGGATGAAAAGCTATACTAAAATTTAATTCAGTACCCAATGACTTTTGATGGCCTTTCCAAAAGTTAGAAGTCAACCTGGGATCACGATCAGATACAATGAAGAGGGGAACTCCGTGTGACAAGAATATCTCTTTAAGATGCAATCTGGAAAGTTGATCTAGGAAAAAAGTATCCTGTATAGCATGTAAATTAGCAGATTTATTCAAGTGATCAACAATATCCCAAATTGCATTATTACCTCGAGGTGTCTTTAGTAATCCCACAACAAAGTCCATGGATATATTCTCTCATTTCCACTCTAGCACTGGTAAAGGCTGAAGCATTTCTTTTAGTAACTGCCACTCTACTTTAAAATGTTTACAAGTCAAACACTTCAAAGTAAAATAAGCAATGTCTCTTTTTCTTCCATCCCACCAGTAATACTCTCGAAGATCTATGTACATATTAGTACTACCAAGGTGAACTGAAAATTGAGAACTATGAGATTCAAATAACAACTCTCCCATCAACTATGAATCACACGACACACACAATCTCTTCCCAAATCTCAAAACAAAATCACTGTCAATGTTGATGTCAGGGAACATACCCTTTTGAACAAGCTATAACTTTTTCTACAACTCACTATCTTTCTTCTGTGCTTTCTTAATTCTGTCTGAGAGAGAATATTTCATTGATTCCTGAATCAAAATAAAATAATTTCCTGCACCAACAACTTCCAAGACAAAATTCATCAAATCCTTAACCAAAGGATCAAATTCCAAATGTAACATAGTTAATGAAGCATTACTTTTTCGACTCAAAGCATCTGCCACTTTATTTTCTTTTCCTGGGTTGTAGTGAATCGTGAAATCATAATCCTTGATTAATTGTAGCCATATCCTATGTATTCTGTTCAATTCTTTCAGAGTGAATATATACTTTAAATGATTGTGATCAGTATATATTTCACACTGTACACCATACAAATGATGCCTCTAAATTTTTAAAGAGAAAACAACAGAAGATAATTCCAGATAATGTAAAGGTTAATTTATCTCATGAGTTTTCAACTGAACTGAAGCATAAGAAATTACCTGATCATTCTGTATTTGGATGCAACCAAGTCCTTTAAATGAAGCATCACTGTAGATAACAAACTCACCATTCCTATAAGTTAGTTCCAATACTGGGGAACTCACCAATCTTATTTTAAATTCCTGAAAACTATCATCACATTCTTTTGTCTAGATAAACTTAACACCCTTCCGAGCTACCTTAGTCAATGGGCTAGAAAACCATGAAAAATATTTAACTAGACTTCAGTAATTTCTTTCCAAACTAATAAAACAAAAAATCTCAGTTACATTTATGGGTCTTGGCCATTCTTCAACAACCTCTTTTTGGATGGATCAATAATTATTCCATCTTTAGAAACAATGTGACCAAGGAATGAAATTTTTTGTAACAAAAACTCACAGTTGCTGAATTTCCCATAAAATTTATTTTCTTTTATGGTTTTTAAAATAACCCATAAATGACATTCATGCTCCTCATTAATTTTAGAAAACACAAAAATATCATCAATGAAAACAACCACAAAATTATCCATGAACTCATGGAAAATTCTATTCATAAGGTCCATGAATACAGAAGGTGAATTGGTTAACTCAAAAGGCATAACTAAAAATTCATAATGGCCACATCTTTTACGAAATGCGGTCTTCAAAATATCTTCTTCCTTTACCTTCAACTGATGGTACCCCAATCTCATGTCAATCTTTGAAAAATACTGAGCTCCCTGGAGCTGATCAAACAAATCATCGATACGAGGAAAATAATATTTGTTCTTAATAGTGATGAAATTCAAGGATCTATAATCAATGCAATGTCTTGTAGAACCATATTTCTTTTTAACAAATAAGACAAGAGAACCCCATGGTGATGTGAAAGGTCGAATGAACCCTTTCTCTAATAAATCTTGCAATTTCTTCTTTACCTCTAAAAGTTAAATTTGAGGCATTAGGTAAGGGGGTTTTGAAATTGTCTTAGCAACAAGAACTAAGTCAACAATAAATTCAATTTCCCGATCTGGTATTATTCCAGGCCTCTAATTAGAAAAAACATATGGATACCCATTTTCCACCGGAACATCATTAATCTGAACGGTTCCTTTGTTTTCAACAATATGTGCAAGGTAACATTCATTTCCATATTTTGAAATTTTCTAAGCCTCTTGATATGTTATCAACAGTAAGGGTTCATTCCTGTACAAATTATTAATTTCTTCCTGAAAAGAAACTTCTTTAGCTCTATAGTCAATCTTAGCATGGTAAATAGAGAGCCAATCCATTCCCAGGATAGCATCAAACTCTACTAGAGGTAAAACAACATGGTTTTCAAGTAGGTTCTTTCCACGGATAAGGATATGATGATTCTTATAAATTCATTTTGCCTCAGCATTTCCCCCAGGTATTTTTACCACAAGTTCAAGAGTCATTTGTTGATATGGAATTCCAAATTTACTAGAAACATTTTCAGTTATGAAAGAATGTGAAGACCCCGAGTCAAAAAACACATTGGCATAATCTGAAAAAACAAAGAACCTGATGCCACTACATTTGATGGCCCAACATCTACTGAAGTAGTTGCAAAGGATTTAACCACACCTTCTTGGTTGTAGTCGGAATACTTCCTATTATTCGAGCTCTTTTTCGAACACTCATTTTCATAATGACCCATCTCGTTTCACTTGAATCATTTCACTAACTATAAATAAAATTTGGTCTTACCATTACCCTGATCTTTTCTAGTGCAATCACGACCCTGATGTCCCATCTTACCACATCGGATGCACTTTCCATAATTCAAAAAACATTCCCCAACATGCTTTTTACCACATTTATCATAAACTGAAAATGTAGGTTTCTTACCATAAAACATTTTTCAATGATTATTCCCTTTATCCTGCCACATCTGTCTCTTCTTATGTTAGTTGTCATAGAACAGCTGATCATCGAAAAACTCAATTTCCACCTTATCAGCACATCAAAAAAGATTTTCATAACTTTTAAAATCATTAGAAGCTAATGTCCATCGATATTTTGGCTTTAATCCTGAGTAAAAATGATTGATTTCACTATCATGGTCTCAGATAAAATTTGTAGCATACCTTGCTAATCGAGTGAAAGTTTCTTCATAAGCATCCATTGAGTCGTCCTCTTGCCTCAATTCTGAGAATTGTTCATTCCATCTTAAGTCAAACAACCTTAGGAAAACATTTCTCATGAAACATAAATTTGAATTCATCCAAGTCAAGAGAATCAATCTCATCAGTGTCCCTGATATTTTTAAACATTGCCCACCACTGATATGCTTCTCCCTCAAAATGGTAAATAGCATGTCTGGCCTTTTGATTTTCTTAACACCCCATGACATCGAAAATCATTTCTAGTGCTTCAATCCACCCTTCAGCTAGCACGTGGTGAGATGATCCTCTGCATGATGGGGGATGTTTTCTCATGAAATGTTCCACCAGTGACATGTTCCTCTGCGGTTGATCAGGGAGATCTCGTGCATGTATACCACCACCATTTATCTCTTGCGTCAACTACGCCATTACATCAAGAAACTGTTCAGGATGCTGATTTGGAAGGTCATTTCCTTCTGTATGTCTTCCTAGAACTGCTTCCCTATTTCCTCTACAAAAAAACATTATGAAAAAACATATCTTAGATGAAGCAACATGGTAATCTTCAAATTCTATACCATTTCATTTTGACCATATAAAAAAATATTTTTGAATAATTATTTAACAGAATTATAACTCATAAACTTTTCTAAACCGATCTCTGATACCAACTATAAGGAACCACCTTTAAACATTACTTAATCTGGAGTTATTTCAAGAATTCACTTCGAGGATATTTTCAGGTTTTGAGTTTTAGAGAATTAGATCTTAAATAATGAATTTCATTCAACATTTAAACAAGGTGGTTACATCAAAAATAGTATTAATTTTTTTCCATCAATGGAAACATATTTAAAATAAAACACGGATTCTTTCTTGACACTTCCTCGACACTATCACCACATCATATACCTTTCCCTCGACCTGTGGAAAATATTTCAAAAACATGGGATGAGCATAAAAAGCTTAGTAAGGGATATAAAAATACGGAAAGAAAACATTAGTCCATGTATACATAAGAATCAATGAAATCATAATTTACTCATAAAACATAAGTACTTTAACATACCTCATGAAATCATAAGATTTATGAATAACTCATAGAAATCATAAGACATAAATGTAACTTGAGGCATTCATAACATTCTTACATAGGGAGTAACCCTCATGGATATATGTGGAATGTCCATAACAGTATATTCCCTAAATATCTTCATAGAAAACATAGCATTTAACTCCTTCACGTTACCCAGTTCATTGGAGATCTATCTCAGGATCACCCTCCCTTAGTTTATCACAGAACCACCCGACTTCATAAACAATTCCCAATAACCATAACATAGTCGTATCACATAAAACATGCATAAAAGAAACATAACATTTCCATATTTCAATCACATGATATCAATAAAACACATTGAGATAATCAAAACATTATCAAAACAATTTTCAATACCAAAATAAATGAAAATTAAAACATGGTATTTATGTATCATTTAAAAACATTATGGCTTTAAAGGAAGCCTAAACTCAAATAATGGTCATGGTGGCAGAGAAGTCTTTGTCACCACATACGTAAGATAAAAACATTCCTTTTATCATTTAGTAAAATGTTTCGTGTAAAAATATTCCTTTTGAATGAAATTAAAAGTCAAAAGGGTTTATCATACAACTAATAAAATAAGTTCCTATATAAATTGAAGTATGCCTCAACGAAAGGAGATTGAGATAAAGTCTCTTACCTCAAGTCTGAGTTTTCTTGTTTGTTTCTTTATATTCCTGAATAATAAACTTTGGTCAATTATTAATTTCTTAAGGAATTCCGTTAAAGTTTATTATTCAATTCATATCACATATTATCATGTTATAATAATTAGTTAATTATGTGAGTTCATATCATACATTTTGTTGATGTTCGGTACGTGAGGCAAAAATAAACTTGTTTGAATAGAATTGTACATGTAGTTATAAGTAAATCATCCCAGTAATGGTGTTCATGATTTAAATATCATATATATCTAGTACATATGTATTTAATAATATTCCATAATTTTTGGAGATATGAAATTAAATTCACCATTCATGGAGACGGTAGGCCATACGTACGCATGAACACTACTTTCATTTTTTGTCATATTAATGGACTTTAAAACTAAATGAGAAATAGATATATTATAATTACAGTATAATATATATGTTATATAGGTAACATAAGTTCATTAATTACATTATTTATAAATTCCATGTTTGGAATGAATGAGTCACATCACTTGAGGTGGCGGTAGTCCACACTTCCTCAGATGAAATTATCGTAGTTCCACAACATGAAAAGAATAACGATGTGAATTAAAAATAAAATTCAGAAGAATATAGAAAAAATAAATACCATATATATCATATTTAAATATAGTTACATCATAATGGCCACCATTAAAGGTGTTAAAATAACATTGAACAATCATCATTTTGTGAGGCAGTAATTCACCACCCATAGAAGCAGTATGTTCTTTAACCATTAGACGGAGGTGTGTGTAAGTGTAGGTAGAATACATATCATAAACACATCCTAGTATATGTAGGATACTGGTGTCATTATGGTATCAAATAATAAAAAGATATTGGTGAGTAAAGAGGGAAAAAAGGATGAAACTCGAGAGAAGACATTACCTCTAAATCGGGTAACTCTTTTTGATATGAGCCAAAGGCTTCATTGTAAAGACTTCTTCCCAATGTGAGGCTTGTAGGAGTAATATAGGTATGTGGAGAGAAAATATTAGTATATGTTGGATGATCAAATGGATTTAGAGGTGTGGGTATTGGGGTAGAGGTGGGGGCCTTTTATAAGAGGGAGGAGGGTCACTTTTGGAATGTTTTGAAATGTTACTTTATTATAAAATGAATTTCGGATTTTAAAGGTTCCAAAATGACATAATTTGGGTATAATGTGATAATGGTTCTAAATAAACACATCCAATAGGTTTTTAACAAGTGTAAGTCTTAAATTTTACCTTATCTTTTCATTTTATTTAAATCGTTCATTAATGAGGTAATCACTACATCATCATGGTGTCATAAATAAATTTATTTATTTAATGTCTAAATAAAATACCATGATGTAGGAAATATTTTCAGCTTTCCAATTACTATTTATATACTAATATATCATATATTTAATCAAAATTAAAATTGTTTTACTTAGGATATACAAACTACTGTTATATTTCCCTTATTTTTAAAAATAATGTCATAAATTTCACTATGACACCCATGTGACTCCATAGTGCCTCAAATTCAGTAAAAAGCTTTCCATGGTCGGCCATGACTCAAAAAAATGGATTTGGACACATTTTGGGGTCATTTTATATTATTATGATATTATTTTATTACCCTTAACTACCCAATTACTAATTAATAATGATAATTAAAGATAATTACCATCATTACTATTCATAATGTCCAAAAAGAAAAGATTATTAATTACATAATTTGGAAATTATGATTCCAAATATGGAATACATTTTAACAAATTCCAAACAATGAAATTGCACTAATTAACTTAAAAAAATTCTCATTGTCAAAACAAATAGCGTGTTTTTATGAAACAATATCTATTAAAAGATTGACAATTGTTTGTGTCCAATTTCAAAGTAAAATTAATTATAACGACCACCATTAGATTAAATGGTAAAAATATATTCTAGTTACACTTTAAAACCAATTAAAAAAAATAATCTAACCATCTAATTAAATTATATGAAAAAGTAGTTTTGAAGTAAAATGCAGTATTTTTCACTATTCATTAAAAAATGTACAATGCCAGAAAAATACCAAAAATTTATCCAAAGTAAATATAAATGTACCAATTATAAATAATATGTTTATTTTGACAAATAGAGCTTATAAAATTTTCAAAAGTTTGATTAAATATGGTTTTCCATCAAAAGGCAGTAAAACAATCTTTTAAAAATATTATAGTATTCTATGCTCAAGATTGGATTTATTCGCATTTTAATCCTCTAAAACACTATCTAATTCATAAATATAAATAGATATGAAAATATATTATTCTTTAATTAATTGGTCTGTTATAATTATAACATATATAATTTACTTATGAAATTATATTATCAATATATAAATAAATCATTTTTAAAATCAATTTTTGGTTGACAACTGCTTTGCTTTTCGAGTATGTGAGATTTGATTTTTTTGGTATTATTAGATTTATCATGGATTAATCATATAAAGTTTTTTAAAAATTATATAAATATAATATAAATTAAAAAAATTATTATTTAGATTAATCTAATGATAAATATAGAAAATAAAATACATAGTTCATGGAAACAGTAGACTATAGGTACACATGAACGTTGATTCCATTTTATCAAAAAATGAAATAACAGAAAGGTAAGTAATATATTGAAAACAAATAATCATATTTATTGAATATTTATCAAATATATTCAATGAATGTATCCTAATTACCTTATATACAACTGTTTAGTGAAAATTAATCACATGACTTTGAGAGATGTTATTAATCCGTACACACAATTGACATTATTGTATCCAATAAATTATAAAAATTAAGAAGGTAAAGTAATTATATAAATATAATTATGTAATAAATATAATATGTTTCATTTAATATATATTTATTATGATCCATTAAATCTTAAATGAATAACATATCACTTCGGTTCCGGAGATGATAATATGCCATATATAGAAGTGACAATATTATTTTCCAAAAGGTTTTAGAGGTAAGATGGTAGATGTGGTATTATATTTAAAAATGTATAAAAATATCATAAATGTAATATATAACAATTAATTACATCATTATAACCAGACATGATAGGTGGTAATGGAAAAAAGAATAGCATCATTTTGTGGGGCGGTAGTCCACTGTACATAACAATAGGGATTTTGTTCCCATTTGATTCAAGTATAGAAGGATTTCGATTATGAAATTAAAATAATAACATATAAATATATTTAAAATTATATTTTTATTATCTCATAATTTTATAATAATAATTTAATGAGGTGGAGGTAGAAACAAAATAAAATGACCAGTTAGGTAAGTTACCTCTTCTTCAAACAACTTATATTGGTTTGCACCAAAAGGATTGTTGTCCTAGAATTATTTCCAAAATCATATATATAAGAATATTGGAGGGAATCAAATAAGTTATTTGGTAATAATTTTTTTGAACCAATTTTTTTGAAGTGTGAATATGATAGGAGAGATGGTGGACTTTTATAAGTGAGGTAAGTGGAACACATCTAATTTTTAAAAATAAAAACAGTTGCCCACATTTTTAACCATACAAAAGGGTAAAAAATTGTCAATTAATGAACTATATAGTATTTAAGTTCAAAATATTTCCTTATAATGGATGTTTTATTGGTTTTTTTCATTTTTAACCCTTATCATTTTAGTTTAACCCCCAATAAACAAATTTTTTCCTTAACAATGAGAAATAATTTTTACAGTTTTTACTCTTTATTGATGTCAAAAATTATGTTTAAATTATTAAATAATATAAAATATGATAATTATAAATATAAAATCGATATTTTTAAATATAACTCATAAAATTTACTAATTTAATTTAAATTTAAACTCACAGATGTGATGAGAAAGCGGGGTTCCAAAGAAAAAATCTTCAAAAGTTTAAAACGTTTTCTTATAAAACATCAACAAGAAATTGATTGTAGTGACCTAAATATAATTAATATTTATATAATTGAACTAATATTAATTCTAAAATAATATTTTTTTATGTTTTTAAATATTGAACATAAAAAGTCAATTCATTATAAAATTAATATTTTTCACTATTCATTGAAATTTTGCTTTTTGAAAATTATCAAAAAATTAATCCATTTTAATTTTGATATTTATATTTAAAAAATTAATTTTATTTGTTTGAATAAATTTATAACAGTGGATAAAATTAATTTTAAAATAAGCACACAAAATACAACAAAACTACTTTTTAGAATAATATAATTTTTAAGAATAAAATTGTATTTATTTTTATGTATTTTCTATAAAAAACATTATTAAAATATTAAACAATTGATTAAATATATAATATATATATCACATTATAATGATTCACAAAAAGTGTTTTTTTAACATGCTTTTGTATATAATAATATTTTTTCAAAAAACGATTTCCGTTATTTTCAAATAGTCTTTAGTTTCATTTATAATTAATTGGTAACAAAAGAATACATTTTATATACATGTTTAAACCATATATTTTTATATTTTATAAATTATTATTCATACAAACAATTCTAATGTCTAGGTAATAAGAATCATATTAAATAATAATATTTTAATAGAATGAAATGTTTTTTTAGACATGTTGTTGCATCTAATGCAAGTTAAACTCAAGGTTTCGTATAACACAATATTAACATAGTGGTTTTTGTAATTAATGATAAAAATAGTGTTGTGTGTGTCAAAAAATATCAAAAATATTAAATTTATTTGAAAAAATATATTTCAAAAATATCACGGTGTTACACTTTATTCCACTTGTTCGACTTTCATTTCTCCATCAGAACACCAACCACCTAAACATATCACACAATATTAATTTATATAAGAATACACATCCACCCAAAAAGTGAGATATACCATAAATAAATTGAAAAAAATATGAAATAAATCTCTTAAAACCTAAATTCTAATCGAAACATGATATTATAAACAAAAAGAACAATCTAGAATATTCACACACATACCTCTGGAATCTAAATATCTATATATTTTATCTAGAATTATTGAATAAATAATGAAATGTGTTATGATACCATCTTTTGATGAATTATTCTAGGATACCCCTGAACCAAGGACTCCGGTCTATAGTATATCTTGAAGGACATTCTTGATTCCCATAGGCTACAGAAAAGTGTCATGTGAATCAAATGGAACATAGTGGGAAAAATTTCACACAATGAATAAAATTAAACATAGAAATTCCCCCTAGAAATCCAGAATGGACACTTAATTCATCGAGGGTACATGTACCAGGAGAAAAAGTAGTTTTCCAATTGTGAAGATGGAAAAAAGGAAGAAATAAATATAAAAATGGACTTTGGGTATATACATAATACAAAAAAATAGAATATTCTATTGGAATGGATGACTAGGTTAATGTAATAATGATATAAAAATAGAATAGATACCCAAATTGATATTAACATGACCTCAAAAGTCACCTCTTGGCCAGAACATCGCAAATTATCCATGAGTAACCAAGAACTAGAACTGAACCTGAAATGTATATAGGCATGAGCATAAGTCCAGTAAGTTGTCCAAAACCACAACCATTTCACAACCTTTAAATAAAATATTTATTTCATACTAGTCCGAAATTACATTGTCAAAGGTTTGGTTTTCACTATTAATTTTAAAACCAATAATTGTTTTTTGTATTTTTAAATAGTCTTAATAAAAAAATAAAATCTAACATTTATTAGTGGTAATCATTATAAATAGAACAAAGAAAGTGTAATTTTAGAGAAACATAATTTGAAAGATGCTCATATAAAAGGACAACAGAAGAGTTACAAACCATTTTCCAAAAATGTTAAATCACCGGTATCTTTTTAGCAAAAGTGTATAATTATTATATTGAGATAAGGTAAACATGAAATAATAAAAATTATATCAATATAAAGATATAATAAATATAAGAAAAATAATATAACCATGTACTCATAATCATAGGGATACCCAGGAGCTTAGTAGAATATATAGAACAACAGAAATATCTATCATATTAGTGCTCATAGTACAATATAATCTCTTTAATACTCAATCATACCTGACCTAGCCTGATCAAGGGGGAACTTACCATAGAGTTGAGAAATCTAGACTAAGATTCACTAGTTAAAGCATAATCCTATACATGTCCAACATGTGCCCTTGAAATTCCTACTAGCTACTCTTATTTCCCATGATATATAAAATAAATTTGAGCTAATTTAAATAAAAATAAGAAATCGTGTAAAGTTAAATAGATGTATAAAAATATATTATTAATTAAAGGAAACTAGAATCATAAACTAATAACCACTCTCGACTACCCTTTACTAAGACATCCCCTTATTCATCAAGAAAGTAATATAATATATTTGTCTTACACCGAGGATAATTTAATAATTTAAAACAAATAATGTAAGGGGAATATAACAAGGTTGTATTTTAGCTAAGATAAGCTTCTTTATAATGTGATATTGGGGATCCAAATCATTCGTAAAATTTACAAAAATATAAAATCATCTTTAAAACTCGATGCATAAAGTTATAATTTATTTAAGACATTACAAACATTTATAAAATACCCTTATTATGAACTAATCACACCGTAATACTTTGGATAAAGAATTTTAAAATCTAATGTGAATCCACAAACAAATTTATAGGTTTCAAAATCCATTTTTAAAATTCATTCAGAAAACTAATAAAAAATTTAGTGTGTTTGGTTAAGTAAAGATAAATTTTCCCTAAATATTTAAATTTAAAACCACAAACAGCTTATGAAATTCTTGTGAGAACATATTTTTGTCCCAAATAATTATAAATAACATTTAATACTATCATTAAATATTAAAAAGAAGAATGAAATAATTAATAAATCATTGTTATAGAATTTTATGTCTAATAGATCGGGAAACTAAACATGAATCAAATGAGAATAGTTTGATACTTTAAAAAGATGATGGATAAAAAATCATAAGATAAAATAAACTCCCTAATCATAAATAATAATATGAAAAAAATTAATAATTTATGCCCGAAGTTTTGTTTTAAAAAAGTGGAAGAAGTGAGAAGAGAATGATAATAAGTAACCAAGTGGAAATAGATGAAGAGGGGAAATGAGACATTAACGTGAATGAAAAATGAAGTAATCACATGTGGAAAGGCCCAAATTTAAAACATGAGGAGGATATAAGAATTAGATATCCCCCTTGGAGAAATAAAAATAGTGGGAGGATGTGCATACCAAATCGGGGTCCTAATTTAGGAATAAAAATGATAATTTTATAGAAATTTTAAATCCTGGGTAGGTTGCATAGTTTTTGAACATAGTTTAAAAAACCATGTTCCATACACGTTCTCCCCATTAGAAACACCTAATAAGCCTCCTGTTTTGTAAATATAGTTAGTAAAACTATTCACTAACTATTAAAAATAACTATTCTATTAATTATATTACATATTTATGGTTTTTTAATGGTTTGTACGAACAATGATTCCACCATGCACCCATCAATGAAACACTAATATTTAATAATTTCCAATAGATTAAACCTGAATTTTAATGAAAAGGATATGAATAAAAAAACAATATAATAAAAAATATGATGGCCAGGGTGTTAAAAAATGAAGCCTTTTTAGACCGCCTAACTAGATCCCCCACCTCCTCATTTAGACTTGACTGTGTACTATGAATTTAATAATATGGATCCCGTTTTACTTTTTATAACATAATGTACATCATCATATTATAATCATAACATGTAATCACAATGATATATGATATTAGTAATCCAAATACTCAAGTTTGTTTTTCTTATTGAGGAGGTGGGCACATTAAGAGAGTATGGGTTTTTTTACTTTTTATTTCCAACCATGTTTATCATCTATAATAAGAGGTACGTGTTGCTCTAAATTTTTTCATTACTTTTAAATTAAAATTACTTTTAAAAGTTTCTTACATTTAACATACACGAGATTATAAAAAATCAGAATAATCATTATAAACGAAACACATGTTTCTAGAACCAGCACCTTCAAAATATCTTCAATATTTACTAGGGATTACTAAATCATTGGGGAATTAATTTATATTATAGTATTATTCTTTGATTTTTTATGATTGGTAACATATATGGGAGAAATCATTTTTTAATAATAATTAAAAATACATATTGTATGTTGATATTTTCACTGACTTCTTAATACCATTGTGGTAGTTGTTTTACATGTAATTAAATTTAAACTTCAATTTTAGTTAAATTAAGTAAATATAACATATAGTGATTTAATTCATTACTTATCTAAATAGGTATATCTTAACTCCTTGTATAAAAAATTTGACCTCTTTTATTTTTTTCATTTACAAATCAAAAATCCACTTCAATTGTTTTTAAATTCCTAAATAAATATTATAATGTTAAATATAGTTATGAATGATTAAAAACATATATATTAAGTATTAGTTTCTTATATTCCTTGATATTTAAGAAGACTTATATAATTATAAACTATTATTAATTATAATGTAATTAATTTTGATTTTTTTTATATTTTATAGAATAATGAATATTTTGAATAATATATCCACATGAATACAATGCATATTTGTTATACTCTTCATTAAGAGATGTTTGAAAAAAATTTAAGATTTTATTGATTTGAATGTTTTATTCTAATTTTTTTTTATAATCTTCTGTTTTAAATAATGGATATGTTTTAGAAATTATTATATAAAAATATAACATTTCATTGGAGGTTATTAAAAGGATTGACTTGTTGATAATGATAACAATTGAAATTAATTATGGGAAAGTGGATGTAGATAAATTTTAGATTAGTGAATACTTATTATATATTACATATGAAATGATTCTTTTTTTCAATTGATTATTTTATAACCATTTTTATCATCAATGAGAATGATTATAACATTGTTATTATGTTTTATGTTGGATTTATGATAATATCATGATGTGAATGAGAACATATTCTCAAAATGATAGTTCCATTACATGTACTAGGTTTTAAAAAATGTGATTTATTGTTAATTTTAAAACATATATTATTTCATAGGTTTCTAGGATACTTCATAATATTTTGAAGAACAATTAAACAACATTTTAGGACTATTTATGTAGAACATTTTAGGTTTTATTAATTTGTAGATGTATATCTTAATATTTCATGTTCATTAGGTTTTGCAATGTGTTATTATTTAACAAATGTTTTCTTTTGTGTGTGGGTAATTTTTATATGCTTATAGGTCATGGGTTATTATAATTTAGTATATATATATATATAATTATTTAGGTTTTAATGTTGGTTATTTATTAAAATTTACCAAAAAAATACTTTATATGTTTATTTAATTTAGATTTTGAATTCTGTTTAATAAAAAACTAACCTCAAAATACTTTTAGTGTCTATTTTTATAAATGAATCACTATATATAAAATTTGAAATAATTTCAATGTATTTTATAATAATAAACAATTTTTAAAGTAATTTCAATATAATTTTTTAAGAATTTATGTTAAATTGTTACTTTTAACATCTTCGATATACATGCCACTTTTTAACCACTGTAAACAATTATAAATAAATTACATTAAATGGTAACTTTTTAGTAGTGTGTGTTTATAAACCCTATACAATTATTTATACATTAATTAAGTGTTGATGATTTCATATAAAAATGAGGTATTTTATTCATGAAACCAAATAGGGTATTTAAAAAAGAGAATTCTATTAGAGGGTAACTTATGAACAATAATTCGCTGTTAATTATCGATGTTTCTAGTAATATGTTTTCTCTTGTAGGATTATATTAATTTATTGATATTTCTGTTATCATGTATTCTATGATTTAGATTCTGCAACTAATTTTTTAAGGATATCAAGAGTTAAGAATTTTGACAGTCCATCAGGAGATGGATTAATCTTTATCTTTAGGTATTAAATATTATGGGGGATAAATTCATGGACCCACATAAATATGAAGAAGTCACACTTATTAAATGGTGGAGAAGAATGGTAAACATACTAAGGGGAGAAACTAAGGTAAAATACCACTCACTCTATTTGTATTTTTAAAATTGGTTATGTTGTTATAGTGTTGGAAGAAACACCTAGATATTAAGAAACATTATTAGAATTAAAAATTGGGGTTTTTGATTAAAATGGATTTATTTCTCTATGATACTAACAATTGTTCAAGTGTACTTAGGAAAATTTAAAATGAAATATATTTTTTATGACTCAATAATTTATAATGGTCATATTTACAAAATAATCCAAATCGGGAGATTGATGGTCCCATGAAATTTATGAATATAATGTCTATAAATGGAATATATTGTTATATAATGTTGTATTCTTTATTAATGGTTCATGAAAAAATTAATGTATGATGATTGGGGCATGATCGATTTAGAATACATTATGTTATGTAATAAAATTAAGTAATATTGATATGAGCATGATATGTTGTATTTTTCCACGAAGAACATGTTTGGAAAAGATCAATATAATATGAGTTTAAGATAGATGAAGTAAGGAATATTCCATTGAATATGGGTACTATAATATTCTGGCATCTAACATAGGATGTATGTTGGATCATATTCCATGTTACCTATGACGATCATTGAAAATATTTAAGTATACCAGTTACCTTTGTTGACTCTTTCGGTTGATTTATGAAATGGTAGTTGGGTTTGTTTTTGAAGAAATTCATTCATGATTACATTTTTGACTACCTCATGAAGAAAAATTTGAAAAATGTAGAATCACGTTGAGTGTGTAGAATAAGATAGATCTTTTTTTAATCAATGTGAGGATCAAGATAGATTCAATTGGTTTTAAGATTTCATATCTACTTAGGATTATAAGTATCTCATAAATACAATGCAACCTGATACTGCAATGTCATAAACCTCCAAATGATATTGGCTATAGATTATACATAATTTATGAGGAGTTTATAATAAAGTACTATATTTCACATATATATATGTGTGTGTGTGTGTGTGTGTGTGTTTATTATTTTCTTATAGGTATTCTTGAGAATATATCATTTTTATTATAATGATGTATTATATATAACATACCTTATTACTTGGAAAAAGAGAGTGATGATAATGATTGAGGATAATGGTGACTGTAGATCATGAATTGATCCTGCCACATCATGATGGAGATTTAAGTACATTATGGGTTGCAGATAACATTGGAGAAGAAGTTGTAGCTTAGTCTTATTGAATTCTATAACATAGATAATATTACCATACTATGATCATTTGATATATAAAAAGAATTTATTCATACATAAATACCTCATTCTATATTTGAATTTATGGGGAAATAATTTTTTTTGAGTTTGAGATGAAGTATCCCTGAGGATGGTGAAATTACATCATGAATGATCATAACAACATCATAAATTTCTTTAGTTATTACTCTATATGGAATGATTTTAATCTCACACAATAAAGAACACACCATGATTTCATGGTTGCATAAAAATTATGATTTTAGTAGAATGATTTAATCATAAACATGGTTATTATATCATATAGTTTTTCTTACATAACAAATTAATTTATCAGACATGCATAGAATAATAACATAGATGTTTGAATTACACTATGAGTTTTAATCTGAGGAAATAAAGAGGACATGACTTAAACATGATGTTCTATAAGGAGAATTTGATCATTTTATTATTTAAGATCCAATTAGTGTTATTCCCTAATGAAATATTTCATATTTTAAGGATTGGTGATCTAAATAACACCACATAACAATTGAGGAATTCATACAATAACACTTTGTGTGGTTATAATTTGATGAAACATTGGTTTAAGAATATATAATGCCATCATGTCACAGATGGAAATCCATACCACAACATGAGGCTAATACAAGAGGATATACATATATTGCACAAAAATGATATATGGTCACAAAAAAATCCAAGGATGATATATTATATTTGATAATTGATTTGAATAGAGATTCCGTCCAAGATTTATAGACTTGGGGTTGGACTAGAGAATGTACTCTGAAGAAATATATCGTGATGGGACATTAGGAATTTCACTATGCTTTGTAATGTCATTTTGGAATATATATTCAATTATAGAATAATCCTCAACAATATAAAAAATATTTTAGGGATGAAACTAGGACCCCAAATAAGAAACTTAATCATTCTACTAGATTATTTTGACTCTAAATTTAGTAAATATATCAAATGAATAAATAGGAATAGATCTAAGACTAATGTATTGATCAATATTTCCATTTAACATATAAATATATGAAATATAACTATACATGTATCATCTGTATTGTTGTAAATTATGGCAATGAAATTGATTTTGAAGTTAATTGGATGATGTTCTTAGGGAAACCCCATTAAAGCCTACCTCGAGGGAATGAAATTGGTCAACACCTACTCTGAATCTTATAGACACTCTATGAGGATATAGGTAGGATCTCACATTGTAAAGGCATCTATTATTTCCAAAATATTTCCTTTTTCATTATCTTTTAAATTATTATATAAGTATTATTCTAAGAGTGTCTCATGCCTCAACCATTTTTCTCATTCTAAAGGTGAAAGATTTTATCATATTGAACTAATACCATCCAAAAGGCCTTTTAAACTTTCAATAAAATATCTTAAACAACATTATTAATATTAGTATTTTTATTTTTATCTCCAAGTTGACATCGAAAGAGAAACATATGTTTATAAAAGGTAACACCAGATAGGAATCACTGTGTGGATCAAGAAATGATTGATGGTCATAATAGAATTTTTTTTGTCTCTGACATCATGGTGAAATTATTCATGAGTGAATATTATGATTGGTTATAGTTTAATTATAATTTTAAAATCATGAAATGATCAATATTAACTAAATGGGTTTGAGGTCTTTTTTATGGTACTCATGATCATGGTTATCTATATCACTGATGGGTAAGAAGATTTTTTTCAAGTATATGTGTAGGCTTCAATAGGGCTATCCTTTATACCTTATCCTCTAAATTATGGTGTAGGAATCCATCTATATAAATATTAATGAAAAGATTACGATGGGAGTGATATCATTAAACAAATGTATTATCGGTTTCGTGTGTGTACCTCATTTATTTTTCACTAATAACATGGATTTATTCAAAAATGTAAATGAAAAATACCTCTATTACTTCAATAAGATTTTAAAAGAGTGTACTAAGTAGATAAGTTAATTCATCAATCAAGCTAAGAGTACTATTTATATATCTATCTCTTTAATGATGATACACATTAAAAATATCAAAGGAAGCATGCTTAAGGGTCACTATAAGGGAATACTTTGGGGCCCTTTCTCTTTACGTATAACATGAATACATTATTTTTTGGGGGTTTGGTCAATCAAATAACATCATAGATAAAAATAAAAAAAAATATTTCCACCTTTCATAGGAAGGACAACACTTTAAAATGGTATTCTTTCCTCAAACCCCATGTATGTGCTATCATTGTTGCATAATTTTGTTATAGAGAATATCAATTTTTGTTTTAATTTTTTCATATGGGACATTCATTAAGAATGGTGGTATCATTGAACAGGGTGGAAATGGCTGGAAAATTCCATCAGTTAGGGAGGCATCAACATCAAGTTCGTAGTTGAGAATATTGATGTCTTACAAGCAAATATTTATGGGATATTATTAAAAGTTGAAAATTTAGGGATAGATTAATGAAATATAAATATGGGTATAGGGATCCTACACCACAAAAAATTTATTCATAAAAACAAATAATTTAATAAAAGATAGTATATATTGAAGTAAATTATGATTTCTAATAGATATTATGTTTTGATGATATCAATTTAATTTACCATTGAATGTTTTACCAATAGATATACCTATTAACAAAAATTGTTTAATATTATCTATTCTTCTATATATAAATAAATATATTACTTTATTTAAACAATACCAATATTTTTGAACAATACACAAATATATTATTAATGAAAATTATCACCAATATATATCTTAATTTCATAAATATTTGTTTTGTTAAATTATAGAAAAAAATTGTTTTCTTGATTGAACCATTTAGAAAAATTATTTTTCATATTGTCATTTATAAGACAAACCTTAATGTAAAATTTATAATTTTTGGGTATTTTGTTAAAATATACTTTAATATAGACTAATTTAATTATTACATTTACAATTTTTAAATATAAAAAATCCACATAATTCCAATAAATTATTATTATAAATTTAGGAAAAAATATAAAAATCACTTTAGTTATATTAATTTATTAATTATTAGATTTATATAGTAAAATTTTATTTTAAATTACAGAAAATACTATGAATTAATTTAAAATTATATACAATTGAGAATCATATTTTAATATATCTTCAAATGATTTAATTTATTAAATGGTATTTATTAATTTATTTATTTGAAATTTTAATAATAAAAAATCCAAATATAATTTTGTTATGAAATAATTTTTTAATTTAAGAAATATAATTATTAACTTATTTCCTTCAAATTTCCCCCCATCATGGTTAGCTACTCAAATTTTCCACAAAGATTTTGATGTTATTTCATTTTAAAAACATTAGAATATCAGGATTTCCATTTCCCTTTGAATTCCTCTTTCCTCTCCCCCCCCATTTTTTTGATCAATCATCGACTAACAATACTCATGTTCATTCATTACTCTAGACATTCCTCTTTGATCATTAATCCATGAATATCAACAAACATATTTCAATATATCCATTCAAAGATATCCATGTTCAATCATCATCACATTGAAATGCCATGAAATTTTCCTTCTCCAGAAAAATCCACGTACATTATAAATTTTAGGTTTCACCTATAACCCATGTAGGTTTTACAACAATAGTTGAATCCATCTTTTACAAAATTTTCTAGAGTCAACTTCAGTATGCCTTTGTCCAGTTATATCACTAGGAAACTAAAGTTAATTTTCTATCCATATCTATGTGAATAAATATATTATTCACTAATTATGGGATCCAACTTTGAAATACTCATACTATACCCATTGGTATTTCTAACATGCCCAATAACTCAAGTAATATTTCATTATATTTCTATATATTCCCTATAACCTTGCATCATTCATTTTGTGTTCCTATAGATTTCATTTTTTTATAGCATCTTGTATCTATTACGCACGACCATTTCTCTAAATTTTACACTAATTTTTATGTTTTGTATATATAGAACATACATATTCTATATTCTCAATCCTTGCGAAAAAGTGTATTTTTTGGGTATATATATACATAAATTATATCATTATATATATATACACATATTTGTGTGTGTACCATTTATTATTTTAGATAGGGTAATGAAAATTTCCATTGAATTCATGTGATAAGGGGTTCTATTGGGATTTTCAAGGCCTCTAACCATATATTGTAATGGATCATTGATTCCCAGGTTATCTAATTCCATTCCTTTAGAAGATTTGGTTCCCTATTATTTGTTTATCACCATTTCGCCTTATTGGTATCTCTCACTAATTTTGTATGAAAAGGTTTATTTTTTACACTTTGAACTCATTTTTACTCTTTCTTTATGATATTAAATTAGTTATGATAAAATCTTAATAAAGTATAATTATTTGAATATCTGTCTAGTTAATCATTGAAATATAAATCCATGATAAATTTTTTAAAAATGGAAACAATAGAAAATAATGTTTTTTAATAAGAAAGAAAGATATTGGTCTGTTTTTTGTTAATGATATGAAATTGATTTCATATTATAAGTTTTTTTCAATAATTTATAATGATTATAAAAAAATGGAAATGTAAATTATGTGAAAAAAGGAAAAAAACTAATTAAAATGATTGTTTTAAGATCTCATACACCCATTATAAGCATGTTATAATCACGAAACACCTTTAAAAATAATGAGAAATGATTTTTCTTAGTTTTATGTGGGTTTCCTCAAATAATATGTTTTTATAACTCTACAAGTAACTCCATACACACACATAAACTCTATATAATCTGAATAAGTTCACGTATACAAAGGAAATGTTCCCTAAAAAGTTAAATGATTTTGATCACCAAATGTATGTTACCATTATAAGAAAATTTATATTTTATTAATATATATTATATATGAATAATTTAATGTTGATACTATTTGATGTAAATAATATTTGGAGGATAAATATTTCTTAGTTTTCAGTTTTTTATATTTTAGTTTTTTATATTTTTTCTTAGTGTAATGAAATTTTTACTAGACCCTTGGTCAAAAGGATAATGAAACACATATAATTTAATAAATGATAATTAATGATATGTTTCTAATAGTAACATAAAACATTATGTAGAAAATTATGCTTTTATATTTCATACCAAATAAAAAAAAAATTCTGATCATAATGTGGATGACTATTACAATAGTTATTCCTTCCAAGATGGATCACTTGAAAAAATTAAGTGTTGTATTTATCAAATTAAAAAATCTATCACTAAATAATTGGTATATATATGTGTGATAATCCAGACATAAACATTACATAATCTTATGTTTTATGTCCAAAATTAATTATCTTTTATTTGAGTATCTTTATGGTTTTTAGTTTTAGGTAATTATTCCTTAACTCTTACATAAAAAACCCATATATTATGAAGTGGACCCGTGAACTCAATATCACATTTTACATAATATAAAACCTTTAAAATGAAAAATGTTTTCTTCTTTTTGTTAAATAATCATGACTTTCAAATTGAATAATTATTTATTAGTACCCATATATAATCCCCGTGAAAAACATTTTTAAATTATGGGATGAGAACAAAATATTCTGTAATGGACATAAAAAGAAAAAAGTCACCTAATTTAAAAAAAACATGAAAATCATTTAAATGGTTTTATTTATCACAATATTGTCTTATAATATCAAATAAATCAAATCAACATAAAAAATTCACACCTTTTGGTCAAATATATCCTTCAAACCCCATATCAACCAAACAGAAAGAACTTTTTGTTGTTGTAGAGGATTATTTTTATAACCCGTGTCATTAATAATTAGTGTCCAATAACATAAATTGGAGAAACCACAAAAAAAATATCCTATTTCATAACTTTGAAGATAAAGAACATTTCCCAATGCATTTAAGAGATATAATGGGTTTCAACCATAATATTAGTTATGTCATTCCCACCGATTGGCAGAATCTATATTGGGATCACCCATAGTTATAAGTTATATCTATCTCACTCAATCATATAATATATATCGTTCCAACCCATTATATATCTATAATGATCAAGTGCCAAGTTAAAAAGAAATTATTTTTATTCTTTCACTTTTCATCATAAAACCCATGAAAAACGCTTTGAACTGATATGTAAAACATTTTCAGATATTAAAATTATTTTTCAATTTATAAACACATTTTAAACCCAAATAGCCATAAAAATGGTTATACGCTTTTTGTTTGAATAAAACATGGAAGATTGTAATTTAATCCAAAAATAAAATAAAGGTTATGGTGGTGGTAGACACTATTGAAGTCATTTATGTTAAAATAGAACATTTATTTTATCTTTTGTAAAGAATGTCAAAACATTCTGTATAAAATATATAAAAATATTCTTTTTAAAAACATTTTAAATTAAGTTAAAAAATTTCTGGTAAAATTATTTTATATCCATAAAAATACATCTATAAAATAATTTTAATAATATGTTAATGGGAGGGAAATATTTATAAAACAAATATTTGAAACATTTAAGATGATATTTTTACTGTAAATGGTCCATAAACATCAGTATAACTCCTCAAAAAAATTATTTATCATCTTTAATAATATTATTATGTAAATTATTTTCTTAGTTAAAACCCTTTTTTGATTTTATATTATATTTTATTTTATTTATTACCCTATTATATTAAACTACTTAATCATTTAACCTTATGTCAGACGTTTCGATGATATTTGGATCATATGTGCAAAATGAATTTAGGAGGATGGCTCTGGTAAAGAGTGTACTTAATCTATGACATAATTATCATTTCATGCATCAAATATAATTTTAAAATAAACTATAAAATATGGTAATAAAAAATGATCTATGTTATAATCGAAGAAGTGGTAGGTCATACGGTGAATGGGCGACGTTTACATTTTTAATAAAGTTTATTAAAAGAAGATAATTATTATTTTATTATGGAATCATAATTATAATATAATTTATTTAATTACACTTATATATATCATACTTTTGATGCGATGATAAAAAATTGTCACATTTTTTCATGTTAGTGGTAATCCATGCGTACCTGTAAAGGATATTATCAAATTTCAATGAATGAAAATTTAAGAAAATATATGATATATTACATATAGATAATGAAAAAAATAAAATAATAAAATATATTTACATTAAATACATCATTATTAACATTTTTGATAGACGATGATATAAATTTAGTTACATTGGTTTGTGAAGCGGTAGTTTTCTATAAACATAAATGATGATTTGGTTTCCCAGTTTATTAGAAATGACATGAATATAGGTCATAAAAATAAACATAAAAATATATAAGTATATGTATTATTCAATATTTAATATTTCTACTTCTTTCGATAATGTTTTTAGGAGGTATTAGAAGAAATGAAATGAAAATTCATGGTTAATAACTACACCTCTTCTTTGTACAACCTCTTAGAGTTTAAGAAAATATCATTCCTAGGATGCATTTATGATGAAACCAATGACTATATGACATGATTTGGAATGTGGATAATTTTATTTGGGAGGTATTTCCTGTAGCAATAGGTATTTTAATTTTTAGTCAATATGGTGAAGAGGTCCCTTTTATATGTGAGGGGATGACAACTAATAAAATTAGTTAAAATATTAAATTAATATAAATTATTTCTCATAAAGAAAACATCCAATTTTATAATAGTAGAATATAATGTTATTATTATTCAATATAACACTATTCAATAAAAATTAGACAAATTTATGTGACATTTCACCCTTATATTTTATTTGAAACCATTGGTTATGCATTTTGATGATTACCATGATGATAATGTTTTTTAATATTTAGGTGTTAAGATATATAATATAAAAGAAAAATTACGATATAAATGAAAAATATTGGATATTTTCAACCATTGAAAAATATCAGAGAAAAATATTGTTTTCTATTAGTTTTAAGTTATTTAATAAAATATTATTTATTTTAAAAAATAATTAGTGTCATTTTAGAACAATTTATTTAATTTGACTTTTGAAACAAAATTAAATAAAAAAAATTAAAATATAATCATTTAACACCCCCAAAATATGATATAATTATTTAAAAAATTCTTGGGACACTACAACTAACTGAAATTCAAAATCATTTAATAATTTTAAACACATTTAGTTAATTTTTCAATAAATTGAATAAAAAACGTGTCGGCATTGCGTAAGAATTTAGGATAATTATTTTATTATTAAATATTATAAATAATTTTTAAAGATAAAAAATATTTCATCTTTTAAATTAATATTTATAATAAAATATAATTAATTTTTATCCACGTTGCTAAAGATTATAGATATTAAAATCAAGAAAGTTACATTTTTGAACTTTTTATTTACGTAAATTTTACAAAGCTAAAATTTACTTCCAAACAAAAAAAGGTTATATATTTAATTAATGGATACTTATGGATGAAAGTAACCCATTTAATGAATGAAATGATATTGTTAAATCCATTTTATAGTCATTATCATAATATTTTTTACCTTATTTATTTGATTTACCCTCACAGTTTTTTATAAAAATTTACTAAGGATAATATTCTCATTAAAAAAAATAAAGGGGAAGTACTTAAAAGATTTGGGGCTTCGAATTCCAAATCTTCAATACATTTTTCAATATTATATTTAACGAAGTTATGGAATTTAATTTAAAATTAATCTCACAAAATATGACAAAAAGATGTTTTTTATAAAAATGCCTTATAAGTACATTTTTTAATTCAAAATTCATGTATAAAATCCAGTCAAAATACAATAATTCGATTTTATAAAATAAAAAGGAATTAATTTTAATATTATATTAATAAAAAATATAATTTTACTTCTTAAATAATTTTTAATAAAATTACGCGTTCAATAAAAATCATCATTTTTCACTATTCATTGAAAGATCATAATTTATAGGAAAATTTAAAAAAAATAACTCTATGATAATTATAATATTTTAATTCAAAAAATAATATAATTTTTATTAAATCAAATTTATAAAAGTTACACTAATTAATTATAATATTATTTTACAAAAACCAGTAATACCCATTTTTGAAGAATAAATTGACTTTACTAATAAATCGAGTGTTTATTTACGAAGAATCAATCAATAAATTTTTATTAATTATGTCCATTATATATATATTTCATAATTCAATTTTCATATTATTACCCACAAATTCAATTTCTATGGTTTAATAGTCATAATTTAATAATAATATTTTATAGTTCATTTAATCTTGGTGTTGTATATATTAAATGCTATAGAACGTGGTATTTTTAAAAAAATATCAGGGTATTACATTATACCATTTAAAATAACATGAAATTGGTAATAAAAGGTTTTAAATTTTAAGATAACATTTTTTAATTCAAACATCGTAAAACTGGTTAATAAACTTTCCTATTAAAAATATAGAAATGGAAGTACGAAGGTACTATTTGAATAACACATTCTAAGTTTCTAAATAGTAAAATATTGGTGTGATGTGAAAATATAGACAACGGGAAAAATTATTTCCCATATAATGAAACAAAGTGATATAGATAAATGATAAAAAGAAAGTGAATGATCATGAGAAACACAATAACCATAAAATAGTAAGCTAAATTGATGTGAAAAGACAATCAATTTATAACAAATGTTGGTAATAGTATAAAATTTAAATTTCAATATCCTTCTCCAAAATATGAGGATTTACATTACCAGTAAGTATAATTACATAATGAAATACACTTACCTAAAATGTATAATTCTATCCACTGATCAATTTCAACTACAATCTAATTTATTCTCCAAATTATGAGTACTGAAGATGGAGTATTTTAAAACCAAAGAGATAAAATAAACTTATAATGGATCACATATATACAGAAAAGGATTATAATCTATTCCATCTATATTTTGAAATAAATCAAAACCAAAATTTTATTGAAGGTAAGATAATTTCTTAAATTAATAAACCTTCATATGAAGAAATAATACTTTAATGTCCAAAACTCAACAATAATACCCAAAATTATAAACTAATTCGTTCTACAAATTACTACCCTTAAAATTATTAAAAATCTTCTAATATATGATTGGACCCTAGATATAAGAATGATTTTATCACTCTTACCTCCAATATAAATGTAAAATTTATTTCTATATAACATAAATAAAAATAAAAATGTATTATCCATAGCTATATAATATCCAAGATATGATAATAATATCCATAAATGACTTTAATCACCATAAATCAAAATTAAAATAATATATTC
Source organism: Viscum album (assembly GCA_963277665.1). Taxonomy (NCBI): domain Eukaryota; kingdom Viridiplantae; phylum Streptophyta; class Magnoliopsida; order Santalales; family Viscaceae; genus Viscum; species Viscum album. The sequence goes on from OY728125.1 coordinate 283,213,068, forward strand.
TTCTAAATAATCAATTAACCATTAATACTCAAATAAAATCCCATAAGAATCTATTTACCTTAAATATGTATTTCTACCAAAAGAATATAGTCATATTCTTCAAAAATAACAATATTACATTAATCCCAAAATCACTTTTCCATACCATGGTTATCTATATGATAAAACATAAATTCCAAGCATCAAGATAAACTTTATTTTTCAGGTCATTTACCTAATGTCATACTAACTAGAAAATCGCATAGGCTAGTGGTTGGCATTGTACCCTTATCATAATATGTTTGTGGGTTCAAGGATTGCTTTTTTTCGAGATATTACATTTTGTTTCCCAGCCTATTATTTGTCATTTTCTAAAACTATATTAATATAATTTCTATAAAAATCAAAAAAAATGATGAAGAGCCTCAAAAATATCATTAATCCTCCAACTAAAATTAAAGATATATGGTTCTCTGGATAACTAAATTTTATAAATAATCAAATAATATTAATTGATTATTATTTACTTAACATCAAGCCTATATTTACCCAAAGTTATATTTATCCATTTTTAATATGGTCTTAAATGAGTTCTGGTAAATAGTGTCACATGTTCATTACACAAAATTTTGAAGGTATCAATTCCATCAACCATATGGTTCTATATTTTGAAACAAAAATATACTTTATAATAATCCTTAGGTGTTTCATGATTCTCATAAAATTTAGAATATATCAAAATATCATTGATAAAATAACACTATATCATAATTATAAAAACTCAACACATAAACATGTACTTTATTCAATTTTCTTCTGAAAACATTACCCATACCTTTTCATCATATTTCTTAATATATTATTCCTAAAAATATAATAGATGAAATATGTCTTTATGATTCTTGAATATCAACTAAATCATGTTTCATATGTAGATCATATGAAATTAATTAATTCCATAAATACAGAAATTTGGGTCCTCTATTATGCTGTTGATATCCCCTTTATCATTCACTATAAAGTCCATATAACCAGAAAATAAAATGTCAATCCATTGGCGGTATTCCCTTTATAGAATGAAATGTATGAGTAAAAATTTTGAAATAAAATAAATGAAATAGCATGACCTATAGAAATTGTTTAGAAATAAAAAGGTATTTTATTGGTCAAATTATTTTTTATAGGTGATTTGAATTTTCAAAAAAGATTTAAAAATAAATTGAAAAATATTTTCCATTACATTGATGATTGAACAATATATAATGGATAATAAGTTTTTATGATATACTTTTCATTTCATCTTGATAAACAATATTTAATCTGTATAAAAAATCATAATATCATGAAATTAATTATTACATGTTAAAATGAAAATTTTCCATGTCAAGTTTTTTCCCATAAAAATTCTATTATACATTAACATTCAAATCCCATGTACATAAGTTGATTATCCTTCTCAATCCAATATAAAAAAATAAAAAAATTTCCCCTTAACATGCGAACCCCTAAGATTATATTACTCTACTAATTTATGATTCCAAACCAAAATATTAACACATAAATTGCATATATATTTTAATCATACACGTTTAACAATATCTTAACCTCTAATGTTTTTATAAACCAACATCTGATATAAATTTTAAGATCCCAAACATAAATACTATATAATCTATATTTTTATGTCAATAATGTATTCTACTAAATTGGAGGATATTTAAAATTTATATTTTTTGATAACTAGGCATTAACTCTTATATAAAAAAAATCATATATTGAAAAGTGGAAAATTGCACTCATTATCCATTTTTCGTTAAACTATAAATCATTTAAAATTATTTTTTCGTATAATATAAATTATATTTAACTACTAATTATATGTTCTTACCCACACTTAAATAAAAAGAAAATCATAATAAAAAAATGGGATGAGTACAAAAAAATCAATAAGGGAGATAAAAAAGAAGTATGATAATCTAGTGAAAAACATTAAAATTCATGAAATGTTTACCTTTATCAAAATATAACTTGAGTGTTTTGAATAAATCACATCCACATAAAAAATTACACATTTATCTCAAATAAACCCTTTAAAACAAATACATGTCGAATAAAACCAATTTTTGGAGACAAAGTACATTATATTTATAGCCTGTGTCGGAAAAAACATGATTCCATTATAATGAAAAGGGAAAACCACAATGGTATACACCCTCCTTATAAATATTTAAGATAATGAATATTTTCCAATTTATTGGAGATATATAATGGGTCTCACCCATCGTATAAGTTGTACCAGGCTCACCCAATTTTAAATGTTGTATTCATCTCACCCATTAATATTAGATGTATTGGTCTCACCCATTAATATAATTTATATCAGGATCACCCTCTATACATAAATAATTCTCATGTACTATATCAATTTTTTTTATGATTTCATTTTTCATCTTAAAACCCTTTAAGAACTCTTTCAACCCAATATGAAAAAATAGATATCAAAATTCCCCTTTCCTTTTAGAATCTATTTAAAAAACCAAAATTTATAAAACAAAAGTGAAGATGGTTTTTATTTGAATAAAAATTGAATTGTTTTAATGTAATCAAAAAATAAAATTATTATTATGATTGTTGGATAAATTTTTGATTCATTTAATATTAAAATATGGCATTACATTTATCTTATAAAAAGAAATTTAAAATGTTCTACATAAAATTCCCCAAAATATTTCATTTTAAATACATTAAAATAATTTCATAAAAAAACATTCTAAATAATTTATGAAAATATAAATACATCAATAAAATAAATTTAACAATATTGACATGGAAGAGAAATATTTAATAAAAATTCATTGAAACATTTAAAATAAGGATTTTAAAGTAACGTGTCCCTTAACTCGAGTTTGACTTGTCACATACATTATTTATCATCCGAAATAATAAAATTATGATAATTATTAATTAATTAACAGAATTTTTAACTTTATTATTCCTTCTCTTATGTTATTACATTTTTATATTCAATTACACAATCATTTGTGTTCTTGTCAGATATTTTGATGATATTCAACCCATATATCCAAAACGACTTCAGTAGACTGAAAATAGTCCAAGTGGTCACTAATCCACAATATATATTATAATATTAATGATAGGATTACTATTTTATATATCAATTGTACATTAAAAAACCCTTAAATATTGTTATAAAAAATGGAAGAAATAAAATATTGGAGATGGTAAGTTATATATACACATGAGTAATGTTTCTATTATTGAATTTTCACTAGGGAAAGAAAGAATTTATTATTCTATATTTATATAAATAAAATTAAATAATAAATAATTTATTATTTATTATTTGTTAAAAAACACACATATATACCATTTTTGTGATACTGTGATGAAAAATAGATCACATCACTTTGTGGAGGTGGTAATCCAAAAGTATGCATGGACACCATTTTCCTTTTTCAATGAAATATGAGGGAATAAAATATATGATATATTATTTTTCCAAAATGATAAATAATTCATTATTTTCATATATTTATATTAAATTCATCATTATAAATATTTTTCGAGAGTTAGTTATGGAAAATCGATTACATCAGTTCGTGCGGCATTTTTCCACTATACACATAAATGATTATTTTTTCAATTTTATGGGAGAGGGTATTGGCATAGGTAATTACATAAATATAATAACATATACTAATATGTATGATACTAGTGTTATTATTTTATCATAAAGTCTTGTAGGATGTGGGGATGGATTTAAAGAATTTAATATGGAATATATTTCCAAAAATAAATGTTTTTTAATCTGCCAAGAAAGGAGGAGATGAAGAATCCTTTTATAAGTGATGTGAGGGTCACTATTAGAATTCCATAAATAATTAAATTAAATCAAATTATTTATCATATAAAGATGACTCAAAATAGATAAAATTAAAATATAGTATGATGTTTTGTATAAATAATCTCATAATATAAAAATTCTTCAATTTTAGGTGATGTATTCCCTCTTATCATTTTGTTAACCCTTGGTAACCCTTTTTAATGAGTACAATCATAACAATGTTATTTACTATTTAGGGGTTAAGAAAGTTTATATAAAAAGAAAATTGGGCCATAAATAACCCATTGTTGATATTTTAAACTATATACCAATCACTTTTTGCAAATATTTATTTTTAGGAATTTTCAATCATTTAATATAAAATTATTTATTATAAAATTTAATTAATTTCATTATTGGATCTATTCATTAAATTTGACATAGAAAACATCATGAAAGACACCAATTTGAAATATAATCCTTTATCACACTCTAACTAAATTATAATTTTCTATAATATTCGTGGGATAATATAAAAAAATCAAATTGTACTACATTTAATGATTTTAAACCATTTTTTTAACTTTTTTATTAACCGAATATATATCGTGTTGGTGTTGTGTAAACATTTAAGTTAATTATTTCATCACAAAAATTTTGAAATAAATTAACATGATTAAAAACATTATTCATAAAATAAATATTTATCATATAACATAATTTTTTTACACCTTTAAAAACATATTATACATATATATATGTTAAAAGTAAGAGAGTGACATTTTTGAATTTATCCTTTAATTAAATATTACAAAGGTCGAACACACAGATAATGGTAAAAAGGTCATATATTTTAATACTGTATGTTTATATATGAAATAGACTAATTAAAATAAATAAATTCAAGTTTTAGTTTTATTTTCTAGTACTTATCATATTAGTTTTAACCTTAATTACCCAATTTTCCCTTACCGTGGTGATAAATTTTACTAAGGATACTATTCATAACGACTGAAGATAAAATGTCCATATTGACAAATTTTGGACCCAATAATTCAAAATATGGAATTGATTTTTAAAAATTAAATTGGTATAAGTGGTTTAATTTAATTTAAATTATTCAAGAAAAACATTTTGAAAAGTAGGTTTTTCAAAAAAATTGTTTTTACGTATAAAAATATTTTTATACAAAATTCAAACATAAAATTTATTACAAAGTAAATATTTTGATTATTTTAAATAAACTATAATTAGTTATATTTTTAATGTAATACAAAATATTATTTTTAATTTTAAATACTTTTAAAGAAATTATACTTTTTATTAAATATCTTCATTTTTTACTTTTCACTGAAAAATAATCCTTAATAGAAACATATACAGAATTGAATCACAAAAATTGATGTGATGAATGAAAAAGAGGATATTTTTTTATAAAATAAAACTTATAAAAATTTATAAATTAATTATAACATTATCTCACTAAAATATATAAAAAACATTTTTGAAGAAAAACTATTTTTGAAGAATAAAATGATTTATATAAAAATTAAGTTATAATTTATTAATAATTTTTCAGTGAATTTTCACTTTTTTGGAATGCAATAAATAATAAAATACCTAGTTAATACTATTCATAGACACCAATCCAATGCCTATGTTGTAATATTTATATTTAAATAATAATATTTTAGTGTTCGTTTAAGATCGATGTTGTGTACCTTGTACACTATCGCACATAGTATTTATAATAAAAATATCAAGATATTATAATAGGAGAAACCCATTATTAATATTTGAATAGTTTAAGTTAATAGGTATTTTTAGGGATATAATATCAGATATCTACTATGATTGAAAATAATTTTCATGCAAATTTTTTTGGGAAAGATGAAGTGTAACATACCAAGTATTTAGAGAATAATACATATTCATATATATTAATAATTATTAAAAAGATATTAATTTTACATTAAATTGGATTCTTTTTTTGATTGCATACTCGACATGCAACAAAAGGTTTTCTCGAAATCAAACGTTGCACACAACATTGAGTTATATCGGAAAATAATAATTTTTTATAATTATTATTTTTAATAGTAGATAATGCCTACCTGTTGTATTAGTGTGGATGGAAAAGACTAACAACAATATGATTATAAATGTTTTTAAATGTTTTTACATTTATTCAATAAATTTCAATGGATTAAAATGAGAATGAATCCAATTTTAAACATAAAATACTCTAATATTTTTGAATGCTCTTTTTTACTACCATTTGATAGAGAAACATTTTTAAATATAGTTTTTGTCACATTTATATGTTCTATTTTTTAAAATAAAATTATTCTTTATGATAGGGACATAAAAATTTAATTTTTTTTATGTTTTGGTATTTTTCGGATGAAATCAATATTTTAATGAATAATGAAAACTAATGCATTTTAATTCAAAAATGCATTTTCATCTAATTTATTTATATAGTTAGACTATCCTTTTAATTATTTTTAATGTGTAAATAGATTACATTTTTACCATTTGATCCAATTTTTTTCTTTGGAAGTAATTTCACATTTAAACTGAAAATAAACACAGGTCAATATTTTGATAGCTTTTACTTCTTAATAACATGTTTTCTGGTTTTGAAAATTTGAATTTATTTTAAATTAATTACTACAATTTATGTGTTTTGATTTCAAAAAAATGGATTCCCTATTTGTAATCAGATGTTCCAAATTTTTTAAATAGGTACCATTTATTTTTTGACATTTTGAATAGTAACTTCAATAATGTTTTATTTACCGTGGTTAAAGGGTAAATCAAGAAAATAAGGGTAAACAATAATATTATAATAATATAAAACTACCCTAAAATGTGTCTGATCCATATTATATGAAATATTTCCAACCATGAGCATCCTTAGGAAGAACTCTTGGCATTTTATATCCCCTTGGGTGTGAAATTGACATTTTATAATATTTAATTTAATAAAAAGGGAAATATAACATAAACACATATCTTTTTACTAAATCAAAATTACTGTGGGGTTATATAATTTATCTATTTTACTATAAATATTCATTATAAATATATATTTTTTTAATAAATCATTGTATTTTATTTATAATTTTTCTGATATTAAATAATATATTTATTTATGTCACAATGATGATGTAGTGATTACCTTATTAATGAATGATACAAATACATGATATTATAAACATTAAAATAAATTTAATTTGAACATTTTCATTCCATCCACAATATTTTAGAAGACATTGACACGTCAAAGATGATATAATGCTTTTTTTTTCACAGTAATAATGTTTTTATAACTTTATCAAAAATCAGTTACTAAATAGTGTCAAAATTGACATAAATGAGTTGTTAAAATAAATACTATTATATTAAATAATAAAATGTCCTAAAAATCTGTGATTCTATCAAATTTATCATATAATGTTTCTCATTTAATTAACGATCCAATTGTGGTTCTATTGGCGTTTTATAGTAACTATAGTAACCATATACTATAAAAATACAAGATGACTTGGTAAGAGTTAATGTTTTTAACTAAGGGTTAAAGGCTAAAAGATAAGGTTAATTTTATTGCCAAAACATATCTAAAACCTATTGGTTTAGTGAATTTTGACCCATACTCGTCTTATACTCTAAATATATCACTTTTGTTCCATTATAATTCGAAAATTAATATTAATTAAATAATATTTTAAGACCTTCCTAAAATTTCTATCCTCCCTCTTATAAAAGTTCACCAACTCTACCCACTTAATAACACCTCTCAAGTCCCTTGGATCATAAAATTTCTGCAAAACTAATATACCAACATCAATCCCTACCTCCCAGTGGCCACAATTTGGGCATAAATGCATCCTATGAAGATCTTTTGTAAAAATTAAAATGCGATACTCCAAAAAAGTATTTTTTAACACCTCTTTCAAAATTCTTTTCTTCTCATACTTCCACTTATTATGTAATTTCCACAATAATATAATAAATCCAGTATATTATGCATTCTGAGATGTTATTATAATTATGGGACAACCTTATACCACATTTTATTCATCCTGCAGATAACAATATCACAATGAATGTGTACGTATGACTTACTGTCTCCACATCGTGGTATAATTTTTTGTTAAACAATACATAATTTATACGGGTATAATGATGAGTATAATAGATTAAAATAATGAATATAACATGATTATTATCCTGTATAATTAATATACCATCTAATTATATACCATTTAACTATTATGTGAATTATATTGTTTCTTGTGCGTGCGTATGACTTACCGTCTCCATGCTGTAATGAAATTCATTCTACATGAGCATTATTAAAGAATGATTATATTCATAATTGGAATATATAAATATGATATATATTATATTTATATTTACTCAATGATTCTGTAATTTTTATGTTGAACATACTGTTATTCTTTCCGTGTAGTGAAAATACGATAATTTCGTTTGAGGAAGTGTGGACTACCGCCCCCTCAATGTGATGTGACTCGTTCCCACTATACATGGAATGTATAAAGGAAGGTTTTATCAAACCTACGAGACATTCATGAAATTAATATAATAATAGTATTATAATATAAATTTATATCAATTTATGATCATTTTTTTAATATGATAAAGAAATGAAAGTAGTGTTCATGCTTACATACAGCCTACCGTCTCCATGAAATGGGTATTTAATTTTTTATCACCAATTATTATGATATTATAAATTCAAATATAGTTGAAATATATGTTATTTATATCTTTTGTTATATTTTTGAGATGATGGAGTTTTGACTATATGGATAATTTACCTCAAAACAAGTTCACTTTCAACTCAAGTACCGAATATCGACCAAACGACCGAAATGAATTTAAATAAATATTTAATTTTTATAAAATTTTAATTAGTGATATAAAAATAATAATAAAATAGAAAAAGGTTCAAAATAAATTTTATATTAACCTACATTTATTATTCAGGAACATAATGATTGTACACAATGAATCGAGTTCAAGGTAAGGGACTTCATCTAAATATCCTTTCATTGAGGCATATTTTAGTTTATAGATGACCTTATTTATAAGGTTTATAAAAAACCAATTGAATTTTAATTTTATTCAGTGAGAATATTTTTTTCAAAGATTTTTAATAAATGGAAAAAAGGAATGGTATTAACATTTACAGTGACAGAAAATCCTCTACCGTCATAGCTGTTATTTGATATTTGGATTGCTTTATAGTCCTTAATGTTTTTAAATGGAAACGAAATCACATATTCCATTTTTTGGTGTATTTTTATTGATAATAGTTTTGAAAATGGATTTAATATTTCAATATATTGGAATGATATCTTGTGATTTCTAATGAAATTTTATGAGTGAAAGGTTGATAATTGAAGTATTCTATGTATTATGATAAAGTTATAGTACTTGGTCATTTAAAGGGTGGTTACATGAAAAACCAAATATGGGTGGCTATATGATAAACTAAATATGGGTGGTTATGTGATAAAACAAGTATAGGTGGTTACTTTATAACCTCCAATGAATTGGGTATGTAAATCGGCCGTATAGATATTCCATTTAGTGATATGTGTGGAAGTCGACCGTATGGTTATTCATTTGAAGTATGTTTATGAACAAAGTTAACTTTATATGTTTTTTGTTGATTTCTATGATATTTATAGTAATATTTTCACAAAAATGGTAAGAAATAATATAATGTTCAGTGAATTTGTTTCTACAACTTAAGGGAGAAAAGTAATAATTTTTTATAAAGTATTCATGGTTACATATTTTCAGAAGACTAAAATTTTTCATTATTTATATATCCCTTACTGAGAATTTTGTGCTTATACCAAGTTTTGAAATGTTTTTCTTAGGAATTGAAGAAGAACATTGTCAAGGAGGTTATCAAGGATAAGTCATGATGGTTAATCATGGAATGAAACATGTTTATTTTTTTAAAAGATTTGTAAAAACATTGGACAGTGATTAGAAGTGTATAATGTGTAATAATAATGTTGATATGTATGAGTTATGGCCTAATTCTATAAATATCTAAACTTGAAAATATCCTTGATGTGAATTAATGTCAAATTATCATCGTATCCCATGATTATGTAACGTTTAATGTTGTGGCCTCACTGTTGGTATGAGAAGCCAGTTTAGATAACTGTAGAGGTTTGGGTGTTATTTAAGTATAAGTGAAAAGATGTATATAACCCTAATGGTTATCATTTTATAGAGTTCCATATTTTTCTAAAAAAATTTAATAAGTTTTAGATAACATGGATGAGTATATATTAGTGTTCATTTTCCACTTATGATAGTATATGATGATTTTGTTGATATACTCCTACTAACCCTTTTTGGTTTTAGTAAATGGGTGGATCTAGAAGGCACCAAAGTAACAATGGATGTGAAGGAAGCTATGTTGGTTTTATGAATACGAAACTATATTAAACTGAAGCTGCAATGAGAACTCTTGTGGTTATTCTAATCCAACTATCTAGAGTCATTATTGACTACATGAACCTTGTTTGTTTTTCTAAGGCATCATATATGCGAGAAACAAATACCTAGGAAAGCTCAGGTAATAATCATAATGTGATTTATATTCAATAACCTATGTGTCAAGGATGTGGAAAGAAACGCCTATGAAATTTTTTCAAGGGGAATAATTGATGTGATAGATGTGGTAATGAAGGTCATAAAGAAATAACTTGCCATAGAAAACGTAATCATTCTATTGACTCCAGGAAAGAGAAATAAGTTCTTTTTAAGGGATCAATTGAATGTTTTAAATGTGGTGTGCATGGTCATTACACAAATAGATGTCCTAAGAAGTAGGTTTTGGAATGATATCTTCATGACTGCATCAATATATGTTTAGAAATATCTAATTCCATTCCAATTGAAGATGAGCAAACTGAAAAATACCAATGAATGGTATCGATTATTTGTTATCTCATGTTTTTACATTATAGAATCTTAGGAAAGTAAGAATATTTTTATTTTTAGGAAATTACTATTAATTAATAAGATGGAAAAACATAGATAATGGATCACAAAGAATGTTTGATGATTAAGATGTCTACATTTTAGGAATTTAAGAGTTATGTTTGATCTATGGGTGATGATATGATTAAATGTATTTTTCATGGTATAACATTAGAAGGCATATCATATGGGTTACACATAAGTTTGTTATTTAAAAATTAAAAAGAATTATATTTCATTTGTTGGATATAGTTATAAATATCGTTTAGGGTTTATATGATCCGTGAATTTGAGGTAATTACAAGATATTTCATTTTGAGATGAAAAATGAAAAGAATGAGATAAAATTAACGTTAAATTATGATATGGTTATTTTGATGATTTTATCACATGTGGGTAATGTTATAAGAATTATATAGTTTTAGAAAAACGACAACCCACATGATGAATGAAATCCTGTCATGTCTGGAAAGGCTGTGGGATTAGAACTCACGACAAAAGGGCGATAAGGGCGCATTGCTTACCACTAGACTACGTGAAGTCCCTGGTTAGTATAACTTATTATATTTAGTTAAATGATTTTATAGAATAAAAATAAGTTTATTTTGGGAACTTTTTTTATCAAATGGATATCCTCACTATAGGAAAATTATTTTTTTAGTAAATGATAAATGTTATTTTGGAAGATGTTCACTCTTTTGTGACCACTATTGGAAAAAGGAAAATAAGATACTATGTGATTTCATTTGATGAGTAATGGTTGAATTTTATTTTTGAAGAATATGTTTGTTTAATTATGGAATTATGGTGGTTTTGTTTATTTATGGAAATGATTAACCTATCTTAGAGAATATGTGATTTTAGAAATTAATTTTTGGTACGAGTCCTTAAGAGTGCTTTATGTTATATGGAGATAAATGTTAAAATTTATCTTGGAATAATATGTTATAAAAAACATATCAATTTTGGCATTCAAACACAGTTTGGATTATTTTTTAGGAATTATATTGAAAATTATTTGTTCAATGGTTTATATTGGACTTTGGGAATTACTATTGATTTTTGGAGATTAAAAGTAACATTTTTTTCTTATAAATGATTTTTTGTGGAATTATCTTATCTTACCATAAATATTTTGGTTATGGTTACTATTTTAAGACATTATTAATACAAAGTTAGTCATTTTTAGATTTTTTTATTCTCTAGATGTTGATTCTAGTATTTCATGTGTGACCACGTAATCTTGAATACTCATTGTTTGGAGAAAAGACGAGTTTGTGGTAGAAATCTATTAAAGAATGAAATTCTATGTGAAATGTAAGTATGTTTCTTTATGTTCTTAGTAAAGAACATAAATAAATTACTAAACCTTATGAAAACGACATTAAATTTTTTTGTCAATTTAATTTTCATACTATGAAATCAAAGACTGTTTAACCCATCATAGGTTTGTGTTTTTCTGATTGTTCACATTCTCATGGTCATGTATTATATAACACCACATCAAAATAGTATGGTTAGTTTTTCTTCAATATCCATGTTTCCTACATGGAATCCTACTATTATTTATCTTGGGTGACCTTTTAACTTGTCATTCATTCCTTAAAAGTGTTAGTTTTATTTACTATTTTTCTGATGTTGGATTTTCTACGAAGTTACGAAGCCAATTTATAAAATTGTGAAGATGAAATTTTCAAAAGGGAGAAGGATGTAATATCCCAGATATTTATAGAATAATTAATTTTCATATATATTAATATTTATGAATAAGATACTAATTTTAAATTAAAGGGTACACTTTGTCTGATAGCATAGTCAACACGCAACAACGTGTTTCTCCTAAGTCTTACATTGCACACAACATTGAATAATAATAAAAATACAATATTATTATTATTTTTTAAATGGTTGTTAATGCCTAGAAGTTTTATTATTGATAATGAATAGAACTAACTAAAATATGATTACACATATTTGATAAATGTTTTCATATTTATCCAAAAAAATCTACCAACTTAAAATGGAAATAAATCCAATTTTTAGCATAAAATTTTGAAATATTTTTAAAATCTCGTTTTATCACCTTTTGATGGAGAAACATGTCAAAATCTTGTTTTTGTAACATTTGTATGTTCTATTGTAAAAAATAAACTTTTTATTTAGAATGTGGATATAAAAATTTATATTGGTTCAAATTTTGGATTTTTTGTAATAAAATCCAAATTTTAATGAAGAGTGAAAAATAATGTATTTTAATTAAAAATTTTCATTTTAATCTAATGTAGTTATATAGTTATATTTCCCTTTTAATTTTTTTAATTATTAATTGAATTAATTTTTTATCATTTAATCCAATTTTCATTATAGAGAGAAATTTCACATTTAAATTGGACATAAACACATGTCAATATTTTGATAGTATTTAATTTATTAAAAACCTGCATTTTGGTTTTGACAACAAGAATTAATATTAAATTAATTACTGAAATTTATGTGTTTTTGTTGGACTCGTTGTTTTGATAATCCGAAATCATGTTTCATTTATATGATAATAATATTTCATTAGTTTTGGACTCAACTATTTTGATAATCCCAAATCATGTTTCATTTATATGATAATCATGTTTCAATTTTTTTATAGTTTTTTTAATTTAACAATTATGTATTTTTAATCTCACTGATTTCTTGATTAAGTTGATAGTGTAAAATTTTATATGTAAATGGACACTAGTATGAAGGTCTCTGTTATGATCCTTCTGTTTAAGTCACCGGTTGAGGCTATTGTTGGAGATTGTTACCGCTAAAAGGTTACCACCAGATGGATACCACTAGAAGGTTACAACTAGAAGGTTACCGTTGAAGAACCTTACCGCTGATTTATGAATTCAAGTTCACCGCGACAAGTCTACCACTCAAGGAATACTATTGTAGAGTTACCACTAATGTTTACTAGTACAAGGTCAATGATGTGAAGCTTACTGCTATAATCTTACTAAAGTCACTGCTAAAAGGTTACTATTAGAAGGTTACCCTTTTAAGCTTACTGCTACATGGTTTCTGCTATGAAGTTAACACTGTAAGTCTATTGGTGAATTTTTTCTACTGGAAGGACCTTAGGAGTCCACAAGACTACCCCTGATAAGCTTACTGATGAATCCTACCACTAAGAAGCTACCATTGAGAAGGCTAATACTACCAGTCAACCGAAACAAATACACTTCTACTATACTTTTTCAATATTCATAAGATTATTCTAATTGTCATATTTGAAAAATTTAAAGATTCTAACATTAATTCATGTTGATTGTAGACATATCTGGAGACCAAATGAGGTATGAAGAATCCCACATGTGATTTGATCATTCCTACTATCAGACCTCAAGAATAAAGTAAAAGGTCGAGCTAGAGAAGAAAAGGTGGAGTGAGAGATATTACACGACATACCTGTAGAATAAAGAAAACATACAAAAACATACATTTTGAACACAAGATCTTTACAAATATAATTTTGGGAGAACACATTCAAGGGTTCCTTAGGGTGCTTCACCGATTGTCTATCAAATCAAGAAGATGAACACCTCATTACATGGAAGCAAAACCCTGAAGTTGCAATACTCTATTTTGGAGACAACGCCCAGAGTAGGACTCAAACTGAAATTTCTTCATACCAATGAGTACAGAGCTGAAAAAAACACATGGAGCCTTCTAAACTCAATCCTCATAACATTATCTCTATTTCAATTTTTTTCTTACATTTCCTGAGCAGTGTAGGTTTGTTTGATACACACACACTATCTCATATGCTTAAATAGAAGGATAGTAAAAATAATCACACCAAACATTCCTTTCATTTTTTATTCCCACATATAATTTTGTAATAGTTCATTTGTGTTCTAGTTGTTCTTTTTTCATGAAGAACTATGGTTGAGGTTGTGAGACCTAGACTGTTTGTGAATACTATTGCAAAGACATATACATGTTGTGTATCGAGTTTATTAATATAATCTTCTTGGTGGTAGCTGGTCACCATGTAGAGAGGATTAAGTCTCTACTTGAGATTGAACCTCTTGTTCAATTATGCAATGTACTTTATTTTGTAATACTCTGTTTTTCAATTTTTTGCTGCATATAATATTGAAGATAGAAAACTATTTTACATTAACTCTGATAGTTATTTTTGGTTGGTGGGTATATGTGTTTCATTCAGTAAACCTATTTCCAATGTTAGATAAGTTTTTACACTGATTCAACTGAGGACTAATCATATTTTGAGTGTCTTGTTGAGAAATTGAATATTTATATCTCTTCTACCTTAATTAATTGGGATATTTCAAATTAAGGGATTTTTTCATAATGATTTTAATAGAAATTTTATTTTGGAAAATAATTATCCCCCCTCTTGAGTTTCTACATTGACCAGAATTAGGTATCAAAGGAGTGTTTATTGATACCATCAAAACTTTTTTTTCATGATTTACAAATTCTTTTCAACTGTGATTATAGTTGTATCTTAATGATCTTAAAATTTCTATCGTAACAATGTTTTCTTTTGTTTAAATTTTATTTAGCTTGGATAAACGAGTTGATAGTGCTGGTACTTACATGCCACCTTTCTTTAATAGTAATAACTATGGTCATTGGAAATTGAAAATGAAATTGTATCTAGAGAGCATGGGTCATGAAATATGGGACATAATTGAACAACAACATGCATTACCTGCAACTTTTGGGGACACATGGTCTCAGTTGACTAAAGATATGTATAATAATAATTGTATTCCAATGAATGTATTGTAAAATGCATTAGGTGATAAATAATTCAATATAATATCTTCCTCAAAAACTGCATATGAAATTAGGTAAAATTTGGTTGTTTCCCATGAGGGAACAACCAATGTTAAAGAAATGAGAATAAATACTTATAATATTAAATATGAAAATTTTAAAATGAAGCCTGATGAACCTATCTCTGAAATCCATCTAAGGTTAAATGAAATATTAAATAACATGAGTCTTCTTGGGATACCAAGGGACAAAAATGATCAAATAATGAGATTTCTTTGATTCCTACCTGACAGATAAAGAGTAATTTTTGTTTACATCTGAGAATCCCATGACATAAGTAAGCTACCAGTGAATAAACTAATTGAAAAAATCATGTTTTAAAAAGAAGAGCATAAGGTTAATCAAGAAGCTGATGAAGAACCAAGAAATAAAACTATATCATTCACAACTAATACTTCCAATATAAAAGATAAGGAAAAGGTTAATGTTCCTGTAGATAGTTCCACTAGTGAATATTCAAATTCTAACAGTGATAAGGAGATGTCTCATCTTGCAAGAATTCAAAAAGTTCTATCGTAAAAATATGTTCTTTAGAAATTGAAACTATATATGAAGGTATAATAGTAAAGGACATTAAAAAAAGGATAGAAAATGGAATGACAACACAAATGAGATAATTTGTTATGAGTGTAAATGAAAATGTCATGTGAAGGATGATTTTCGGAAGCTGAAATTTAAGAAGAAATATGGAGACAATAGAAAGAGATATAAAAATGCTATGTTTTCTACCAGAAGTGATTCATAGGAAAACTTTAGTGGATCTGACAGATCTGATACTGAATAGAAAAATCATAAAAACTTGTGTTTCATGATATAATCATCTATGGTAGCACTTAATTACCATATACATAATGCTTACTATTCTGGGAATGAAAGTGAATCAAATAATGATGAAAATATGACAAAGGATGAACTATTTGAATACTATGGAATGCTTTAGTATACCTTTAATGTGATCAAGGATAAATATAAATCA
Source organism: Viscum album (assembly GCA_963277665.1). Taxonomy (NCBI): domain Eukaryota; kingdom Viridiplantae; phylum Streptophyta; class Magnoliopsida; order Santalales; family Viscaceae; genus Viscum; species Viscum album. Next base: position 283,229,750 of record OY728125.1, read on the forward strand.
TTTAAAAGACACCATTCATTAAATCCCAATTATACGTCTGATTTGGATATTGAAAAGGAAAAATTTTCTAAACAATTAAAAGAAAATACTGAACTAAAATTATAAAATGAACAATTAAATAGAGATGATGAAAAGTTTATTATAGTAGGGATAACATAACTCAGTTTCTAGGGAATTTTTTTTCAATATATAAAATTGGTCTAGTATATCCACTCGGATAGAGAATTAATATTAAAAAAATTTGTTCCAAAATCTGGATAGTTCACTATTAGTTCGTGTTCTGGATCATCACTTGAAAAACAATTTTCAAAAGGACCTAAAAAAGTTTTTATGTCTAAAAATATGTCTTTTGATTATAGTAAACCTATAAGACAAATATGAGATCCCAAAACCTTTACTTTCTAACCTCTCTAGACCTAAGATAATCTGGGTACCAAAGTTACCCTATTCTTAATCTGTTTTGTAATAAAATTATCTAAAGAGTTCTTCTAAAACCCTATGGTACATGGACAATAGATTTTCAAGACATATGATAGGATACTATTCATTATTCATGTGATTAATAAAATTTAATGGTGTACATGTCACATTTTGTGATAATGCTAATGTAAATATTGTTGGCATTGGCCAAATTGTTAACCCTAATACTATATTAAATTTAGAAGTACTATTTGTTGATGGGTTTAAGTAAAATATACATAGTATCTCTCAGTTGTGTGATGACGATTTTAATGTTAAGTTTGAAAATGATGTATGCAATGTTTTTAACTCTAAAAATGATTTTATATTCAATGATCATAGAAATTAAAATGTATATGATTTTGATTTAAACTCTTTAGCAGCGTAAAATTTTTCTTGTTTAAATGCTCTTCATAAGGAATCATTTTTGTAGAATAGAAGATTAAGACACTGCAATGTGAAATCACTTCAGAAAATAACTATGAAAGGTTTAGTTAGAGACTTACCTAAATTTTAATTCCCACTTAACAATATTTTCAATCCTTTTCAAAAGGTAAACTGACAAAAAGTTTCATTCAATCCAAAGAGATAAGTTTCAAATTCTGAACCGCTTGACATGGTTCACATGGGTTTGTTTGGACCATCTAGAGTTTCAAGTTAAAATGTGAAGCACAATTTCTATGTTATTGTAGATGATTTTCTAGATAAAATTGGGTATACATTCTAGCTCACAAAAGTGAACCATGTTCCTACATAATTAAATATTCCTAGTCTATGGAAAATCTTAGTGGACATATAATTATGACCTGGTGAAGTGATAATTACCATGAGTTTTAATATAAGGGGTTTCAATCCATTTTCTCACATAATGGATATAATCACAATTTAACTTCTCCTATAACTCTTCAAAAAAATGGAGTTGCTGGAAGAAGAAATGGGACACATCAAGAGATTTTCTGGACTATTCCTAATGAGTATAACCTACCTATCTATTTTTGGGCTGAAGGTATTAATAAATCTTGTTACATTATTAATAGTGTTTCAATAAGACATATTCTTAAGAAGACCTATTATGAGATATGGAATGATAGGAAGCCTATGGTTAATTACTTTAGAGTTTTTGTTTGAAAAGGTTTTATCCTTATCACTAGGGATAACCTTAATAAATTTTCTTCCAAAAATAATGAAGGGATTTTCCTAGGATACCCAATCTCTAGTAATGCCTATAGAGTATTCAATAAAAGAACCAAATGTGTGGAAGAATCAATTCATGTCTATTTTTTGAGACAGGTGCACATGAACCTAAAATCTATCTTGAATATCATGAGGAATATATATCAATTCTAGACCTTAATGTCAAAAACAGTGAACCCCCAGTGAAAAAAACTTTTTCTGGAAGATTTCAAGAACTTGATCTTGTTGAATCTGAACCTACAGAAAACCATGATGAGTCTAGTCCAACCCATTCTAGAGGTATTAGAACTCTCAAGAATAATTCTTTAGATGTTTAATTAGGTGATCTTAATATAGGAAGACAAACTAGAGCTTCTTTGAGAAGCGAGGTCGAACATCAAGCTTTTATTTCACAACTTGAACCCAAAAATATTAATGCTTCTAGAAATGATGAATTTTGGGTGATAACTCCTCATGAAGAATTAAATTAGTTTTAAATAAACAATGTTTGGGAATTTGTAGAAATACCTAAGGAAAATTTGATCATAGAAACTAAATTAGTGTTTAGAAACAAAGTTGATGAGTCTGTAAGTATAGTTAGAAACAAGTCTAGATTAGTTGCACAAGGATATTGGCAAAAAGAATTAATAGAGTATTAGAAAACCATTGCACATGTGGAAAGACTAGAAGCCATTTGGATACTACATTTTTATATAGCTCATATGAACTTCAAACATATTCAAATGAATGTTAAAAGTGCATTTCTAAATTTCTATATAGTTTAGAATGTGTTTGTTGAACAATCTATAGATTCAAAAAAACCCATTTTTGAAATCATGTTTTTAAACTTTATAAAGATTTATATGGTCTAAAACAAGCTCTTAGAGCTTGGTATGATGGACTAAGATATTTTCATATTTCAAAAGCTTTTACTAAATGGATAACTGATCATACTCTTTTTATTAAAAGGATTGACAAAGATGTTTTTGATAGTATAAATTTATGTATATGACATTATTTTTGGATCCTTTAAAAAAATTGTGTATTTATTTTTCAAAGATGACACGAAATTAATTTGAAATGAGTCTAATGGGGAACATAAAATTTTCCATAGATTTAAAAATATTCATGATAAAAATGGTATTGTTTTAAATCAAATTATATATAATAAGCATAATTTGAAACATTTTGGATTGGATAATAATAAAGGTATTGATAAAACTATTAGCACCACTTGTATGTTTTATGCTGAGGAATCTGGTAAACCAGTGGATCAAACCAATTACAGAGGTATGATTGAGAGTCTGCTTTACCTTACTGCTAGCTAAAATGATATTATATTTAGTTTATGTTTGTGTGATCATTTTCAATCCAATACGAAAGAATATCATTTAACACCTTTTAAAAGGATTTTTAAATATCTCAAGTATACTTCCAACTTGGAACAATTTTATCCAAGAGGGAAATCATTTTATTTTATTTTTTCTCATATTCTGACATTTCTGGTTTCATGTTTGATAGAAAAATCACCTCTATAACATGTCACATTTTGGGAAAGTCACTAGTATCATGGTGTAGAAATAAATGGATTTTTTTATCCACTGCTAAACCTGAATATATAGCCGATGGTAGTTTTTGGGATCAAATTATGTGGATGAAACACACTTTACTAGACTATGGATATCAATACAAACAATTCTCCAAAAATTGTGATAATACAAGTGCAATTAATATATCTTAAAATCCAATATCTCATGCATGGATAAAGCACATTAATGTGAGACCAGACTTTTTGAGAGGTAATTATCAAATTGGTGATATCACTCCTGAATTCCTTGGCGCTAAACATCAATTGGATGATATATTCTCAAAGCCTTCGAATTATGAGAGGTTAAATTACATAAAAAACAAGTACGGTATGATAAATTTTAGTTAAGGACACCTCACCATTACGACACCTTACCGTTAGGAAACCTCACCATTGGACCTAACCGTTAGGATACCACACCATTGTACATCGTTGTCTGGACACCTCACCAATGGTCCCCATTGTTAGGGCACCTTACCTTTAGACCTCACCATTATAACCCCTTAACGTTGGACCTCATAGTTAGGACACCTTACCATTGGACCTCACCATTAGGACACCTCACTATTGGAGCTCACCATTAAGAACCCTCACCGACGGACCACACCGATAGACCTTAATGTTGGCACCATACAACTATTCGACCTTACTAATAGATCCTAGACTTAGGGTTTTCTTCGAGAATATGAAACATTTTAATTTTATTTAGTTTATTTAATCGATTTTTTTAAGATCCCTAAAAGATAAAAACAAATTTGTAATTCACACTGTGATCCACTTAAATCCTCTCCTAAACCTTTTTCTCTTAATTACTTGAACCTAACTTACTATTAAAACCCTCAAACCACATTAAATCGCAATGGAAAGAGTAAAGAGACTGATGGTTGGTGATGAAAGAGATGCACCGAACCCTAAGAGACCTCTAACAGAGTAATGTGGTGAAAGCCTCGTTATGGAAAAGACGATAAATCCTCATTTTTCAAAGAGTTAAATCATGGTTGAGAAATAATTATGTTTAGAATGGATATTGTTAAGAAAGTCTCTATTACTGAAGGAACTCGAAGCTCCATACATGGTAAAAGTATTCACAAAAAGTAATCGACCGTATTACTCAAAGATAGTAAAAAAGTTTTATAATTTTTTTACGTTAGAAAAATTTTAGGATGAGAACTGAAAGATTTAAAAGGTAAATGGAGTTATTATGAGTTTATCTTCTATTAAATAGGCTAAATGTTTAAGAGTCCCACATGAAGGCATGTTTGAATATTATTCTGGAGTGGTGCATCCTACTAGTGTTCTTTTCTGCTACGAAGAGGCTCTAGCCGATCTGATAGGGAATGGAACCCCTAGAAATGTAATTACTACTATGATGGATGGGGAAACCATATTCATATTTATGTTTATCTGACATGTCTTGAGTCCTTGGAGATGATACTTTTCTAGTTTGAAATATCACAACATATATTTTTTATTTGTTGAAGCATGGAAAAAGGATAAACATTTACATATTTTTGATGGTTCAGATAGAGGATATGACTAGGCCTACTTCCAAGTCAAATTCTTTGTTTATACCATATTGATATCTTTGATGTTGAATGTGAAAGGTGTTTCTGGAAATAAGGAAGAAATCCTAGTATAAAAGGACAACTATTGTATTACCAAATTGATTTTCAAGTGTATGATGATAAATGAGAACTATTAGAAACTGAAATTGGTGAATTATGAGTCAATGTTATATATAGACTTTAACCCTTTTGTCAATTCTACCAGGCCAAAGGATTGAAGAGATCTATGTTTATAATCTGATGAAGTGGAACCAGTGTATTTAGATGAAGAAGAGGATGTTTCTGTTGTGTAAGAAAGAGAGGATTATCCTGTAGATGACATGAGTGATTCTGACCTTCCATAAAGTGCCCATATTGGTGTTTCATCATATAGTGAGCCTGGTCCACCAATGAATTTTCCCAAAAGAGATACTATCTTATGGGACACTGATGATGTAGAATCCACTACAGAATAATGTGAGGAGATTTTTTTAAAAGACATTACTATTGGAGAGACCTTATAAGAGGAGGATGAAGTTGACTCTGATCATGAGGAGTTTGAAATAGCTAGTGATGATCAATGTTGAGAAGAATCCCCAAGTATTAGTCTTTTGAAAGGATGTATAGAAATGGAAAAGAATGAAAAGGCATATGAAGTTGATTATTTTGGAATTGCAGTGGAAGTGGGTGAAGATTCTGTAGAATAAGTAGTAGTAGACTCTACTGATGATTCTATTGATCGAGGAAGAATGGAAGAAGAGAATTAACTTGTCTAGGAAGAATCTCTAAGTGAGGGGGAGGAACATGTTTCCGTAGGTTCAGTTTTTGTTATTCATGAAATAGAAGGTTGGTCCTAGGACCTCGGATTCATGGTTTTGGTCTTAGACTATGAAAATTATGAAGATGAAAAGATTAACAAAATACCTCCAAATCCTTTTATTTTAGAGACCACTATAGTTAATCTAGTGGTTCTTCTACCTCAAGATTATTTAAAGATGGATGGATTCGGATCATTAAAATATGATTTGAAGAGACGCTTTGATGAAAGATTAATTGACATAGACAGAACAGTGGCTCTAAATCAAGATCTTCTAGCATTTATTTTGGAAAGAATAATGTCTTTCAATCAATCAAATCTTCAACATAAAGTGAAGGAATTACAGAATCAGGTAAGGGCCTTGGAATAATCTATGGAGACTTTGAAATTTTCAATTGTGATTTTAGACTCATATATGCCATCACGAGCTCAAGTGGAAAAAGGCATTTGGTATGATAAAGTGTTGTACAATAGATGGTAACAGTGTTTGAGGACTTTAATAAGTCTATAGAAGCACATGTGAATGGTCACGATGGTGATGTGAAGAGATTGATCAGTGTATTGACTAAGTATTTTAAAGAGACAGTTGATTTTACCATGGATCCTCTATGTGCATCTACTTCCTTATCCTCCTATCCTCCTCTAGATCTATCAACCTTTATATTAGTTGTTAGAGAAGAAATGGAGAATCTCTCTGGTGTAAGAACCTCAAATCCTTAGTCTTTGACTTAGGTAATTTCTAATACTAGAGAAATTTATATTCTTGGAGGTGATTACTTGAGGGAGGCTACCTATGATCATAAGGAAATCAAAGAGCAGAATGAATTCTATTATAAAAGGTTTTATACTATGCAACAAATGGATAGTCATTTCATGTAGATGTTGGAGAACTTGAGGATACCTCCTATCACTCTAGACTTTAAAGATCATGTTAGCAGGCTTAGATAGTTGACTCTTGCTTTGGAATAGAACATGGGGAATATGGATGATTTCATATAATCTATAGAAAAAGAAGGCAATATAATTATGGATTTCAGGAACCTCCTTATTAAATTTCTCCATGTGGATTGTACTCCTATTATTGTCCCTTCAACTTTGCCTTCTTTCTTAGCTACATCATGAGGTACCAGTGCTACCCCATTATTGACTCTTGCACCATCCATTAAAAGCTTGACTCCTATGATTCCACATAAATCTACTCATTATTGGTCTACTGATGATAATATTGCAGCTCCTCCTACCTTACTTACTACTATACATAGGCCTGTACCTCCATCTTCTGAACATGTTTCCTCACCTCCCAAAAGTAAACCACACTTGGACATCTCTGAAGTGGATTGACTGCCGTCTATCTTATTTGATAGGGATCATTGTAATATATTTTTTATAATGTACCCTTGTTTTATTAATACAAAGGTCTACTTTTTTATAATCACAAGGGGGGGGGGGGGGTTAATATAGAGCCCTTGTAGATAGGAAATTCATATAAATTTTTGATATATTATATTTTCAATAGTAAAACTGGTTCAATTTAATGTCATTATAGCTTTGAACTATTGTAATTATTTTACCCATTAATCTAATACATATTTATTCTATCTATGATTCAATATATATTTTTTTTGTATTTTTATATTTCAATTAAAAAGGTTTCAGTCATGATACAATGTATATTGATACCACTGAATAGTTTATAAAATGTACTTAACCCCGATACAATAATACATATTCTAAATTTCAGTTCCATAATTTGTGATTATAAAAAGGGAGAGATTGTTGGACTCACCTGTTTTGATAATCCCAAATCATGATTCATTTATATTATAATCTTTTTTCATTAGTTTTTATAGTTTTTATCATGTAACAAATATGTATTTTTAATACCACTACTTTCTTGATTGAGATTATAGTGTAAACTTTTCTAAGTAAAATGTCACCAATATGAAGGTCTCTATTAAGAGACTTCTTTTTAAGCCACAAGTTGAGGCTATTGTGGGAGAAGGTTACTCCTTGAATATTAATGCTAAAAGGTTACCGCTAGAAGGTTACTACTGAGGAACCTTACCGATGAGTTACAAATTCTAGTTCACTGTTACGATTCTACCAATCAACAGATACCACTGTTGAGATACCACTATATGTTACTAGTAGTATGTCACTGATAGGAAGCTTACCAGTAGAATGTTAATAAAGTCACCACTAAAAGGTTACAGTTAGATGGTTATTGTTTTAAGCTTACTGCTACAAGGTCGCTTCTATAAAGTTACCACTAGAAGTCTACTGATGAAAGGTTACTACTAGAAGTATCTTTAGAATTTACAAGTCTAAAACTGATAAGCCCATCGATGAAGCCTACCATTGAGAAGCTATCGTTGAGAAGGATACTGTAACCAATCTTCTGATACCTATACTCTTCAACTATATTTTTTCAATTTTCTTAAGATTTTTGTAGAGGTCATATTTGGTATATTTAATGCATTTGATATTAATTAATGATGATTTTAGATATATCTGGAGACCGTACGAGGTACATGGACAACCACACGTGCTTTAATCATTCCTTCTATCAGACCTCAAGAATAAAATAAAAGATCAATATAAATAATAAAAGGTGGAGTAGGAGATATTACACGACATACAAGAAGAACAATGAAAAAATACCATCGCATACATTGTGAACCCAAGAGATTCATGATGATCATTTTGGGAGAACAAATTCAAGGCTTCCTTTTTGTGCTTCATCAAATATATTTCAAGTCAAGAAGCCAAACACCTCAATACTTGGAAGGAAGAACCCGATGTTGTGACACTTTGTTGTGGGGAAATCCTCTGTAGAAGGAATCAAAATTAAATTTCTTCACACCAAGGAGCCCATAGCTAATCTAAAAAAACATAGATCCTTTTAAACTCAATCCTCCTAACATTACCTCTATTGTGTTCTTTATATTACATTTTATGAGCAGTGTGTGTTTGTCTAAGACACACACACACACACTGTCTCATGTGCTTAATATAGATAACACTAAAAATAATCACACCATATATTCATTACATTTTTTCATCTCACGTATAACTGTGGAAGAGGCCATGTGTGGCATAGTTGATAGTTTTTTCCATGAAGAACTTTGGAAGAGGTTTTGAGACTTAGATAGTTTTTGAAAACTGTGGTAAAGCCCGATATAGGTTTTATATCATGTTTATTAATATAAACTGTTTCGTGGGTGGTGATCACCAAGTAGAGAGTATTATGTCTCAGATTGAGACTGAAACTCTAGTTTATTTCTTCTATGTAATTTATTTTTTAATACTCTGTTTTTCTATTTTCTGCTACATATAATTTCAAATATAGAAAACTGATTTACATTACCTCTGAGAGTTATTTCTGGTTTGTGTGTATATGTGTTTAATTCAGTAAACTTATTTCATAAGTTAGATAAGAGTTTACGCTGATTTAACTGAGGAATAATCAACCTATGAGAGAATTTTTGAGAAATTGAACATTTATATATAATCTTTAATAATTAACTTAGCTGTTTCAAATTGAAGGATTTTATACAAATGTTTTTTATAGAAATGTTAAGTAGGAACTCAATTCACCACCCTATCGAGTTTCCACCCAAACAATAGTTTTTAACTTCAAAAAATGGACTCCATATTTGAAATAACATGTTAAAATTGTATAAATATGTACCATTTATTTTTTTTCACTATGAAGAGTAACTTCAGTAAATTTTTTTATTTACCATCGTTAAAAGGTAAATTAGGTAAATAAGGGTGAAAAATAGTATTACAATGATATAAACCTACCCGAAAACATGTTCTAATCATGTTGGATGAGATATTTCTAACCATGATCATCCTTATGTAGAAAATTTGGAATTTGGGACCCACTGGGGGTTGAAAATGACATTTTATAATACTTAATTTAATGAATATGGAAATTTGACATGAACATATTTATTTTTACTAAAACTATTTTAATTGGGGTTATATAATTGATCTATTTGACTATAAATTGTAATTATAAATCTATGAATATTTCATAAATCATGTTATTTTATATATAATTTTTAGACATTAAATAAATAAACTTATCTATGACAGAATGATGATGCAGTGATTACCTTATTAATGAATTATTAAATAAATTATATTATAATGATTAAAAATAAATGTAATTTGAAAATTTTGATCCCATCCACGAATTTTTTGGATGAGATTGAAATATTATGGATGTTTTAATGCCATTGGTTTTATGGATTCAAATTATTTTGACTTAAAAAAATCAATTACTATATAGTGTCAAAATTGGCCTAAATGAGTTTTTAATACAAATAAAATTTTATTAAATGATATAATAGTCCTAAAAATCTAATATTCATGCAACATAATTATATAAGTTAAATATATCCTTAGGGAGCCATTTCTAATTCTATTTTAATTTATAGTAACTATAGAAACTATATATTATGAAAATACAAGAAGACTTGGTAAGAGTTAGTTTTTTAACTAAGGGATAAAGCTAAAAGATAATGTTAAATTTAAGACCTAAACTTGTTTAAAACCTATTGGTTAAGTGTATTTTTACCCTTAATAATCTTATTATAGAAATATATCACTTTGGATCCATTATAATTTTAAAATCAGTTTCTAATAAAACAATATTTCAAGAATTTCTTAAAGTTCCCATCCTCCCTATTATAAAAGGGCACCACCTCAACCCACGAACTCACACATCTCAAGCACCTTGGATTATCCAATTTCTGATAAAATAATCTCCTAAACTCAATCCATTCCACCTAGAGTCTTCACTTTTTACAAAAATCCATCCTAAGAAGTCATTTTATAAAAATCAGAAGGAGATACTCGAAAAAAGTGGTATTTGTTTTATCACCTCTTTCAAAAATATTTTCTTCATCTACTACCTCTTATTATTTGATGTCCAAACTAAAGTAATAAATAAAGTATGTTCTATATTATGAGATGTTATTATAATTATGTCATGACCTTATGCATCCTTTAATCTATCCTATGAATTACAATATCACTATGTCTGCGTAAGTATAGCTTACCGTCTCTACACCATGGTATATTCTGTTATTAAACTATAATTAATTTTGATGGTAATAATGATGATAATAATCAATTTAAATAATTAATATAACATAAAAATTATTATTTATAATTAATATACTGAAAAATTCTATATTCTTTAACCATTAAGTGAATGATATCGTCGCTCGTGCGTACATATGGATCACCGTCTGCACGATGCTATGAGATTGATTCTACATGATCTTCATTAAACCATGATTATATACATATATTGCATGATTAAATATGATATATATTATATTTATATTTAATCTATGATTTTAGATTTTTTATTTATAATATACTTTATGCTTTTTATGTTGTGTAAATATGATATTTTCTTTTGAGGAAGTGTAGACTACCTCCCCATCAAAGCATTGTGACTCATTCCTACTATAAATGGAATGTATAAAGGATGATTTTAATAAACTTATGAGACATACATGAATTTAATATAATTATGGGATTAATATATGAATTTATATCATTTGATTATTATTATTTTAATATGAAGATGAAATAAAAGTAGCTTTAATGCGTACATGTGGCCAACCGTCTCCATGAACGGTGCATTTAATTTATCATATCCAAATATTATTATACTATAAATACATATATACTAGATATATATGTTATTAAAATCATTAATAATATTATGTAGATTATGTAATTTTGACTACATGGAAAATTTTCATCAAAACATGTTCATTTTCATCTCAAGTACCGAATTTCTACAAAATGACCGATATGAACATACTTAATTAGGTACTTTTTATAGCATGGTAATAAGTGATATTAAAGGAATAATAAACTTTATAATGGTTCTAAATAAAGTATAAATTAACCTATGTTTATTATTTAGGAACACACCAATTTTACGTGATGAATCAGGCTCAATGTAAGGGACTTTGTCTCAATCTCCATTCATTGAGGCATATTTTAGTTTATACACGACCATATTTATAAGGTGTATAAAAAACACTTAAAATTTTAATTTCATTCAAAAGGAATATTCATTATATAAATAGTTTCACTAAATGAAAAAAAGAAATGTTTCTAACGTATATGGAAATAAGGACTCCTTCGTCATCGTAACCATTATTTGACAGTTGGTTTCATCTATACGGCATAATTTTTTTAAAAGGAAAGTAAATCATGCCTTCCCTTTTTTGAGTGTTTCAATTTTAAAAATGGTTCTGAATGTGGATTTACTATTTCAATATCATGGAATTATTTCTTGTGATTGATAATAATATTTTAGCAATGAAATATTTATAATTCCAATATTTTATGTGTTATTATTATATTATAGTACTTGGACATTATATGGGTGGTTATGTGATAAAACAAATATGGGCGGTTATGTGATAAATGAATTATGGGAGGTTCCGTGATAAACCAGTTATGGGTAGTTACATTATAACCTCCACTGCATCGGGTATAGAAATCGGCTGTATGGATATTCAATTTAGTGATATGGGTGGAAGTCGACTATATGGTTATTCTATTTAAGTATGTTTATGTTCCATGTTACCTTTATATGTTATATGATTCATTATATGGGATTTATGGTAATATTCTGGTTAGAAAAAGTGTAAGTGATTATTCACTGAAAGTGGCTAAAATTCATTGTTAAGTTCTTAATATTAATGTGTTTAAAAGTTCATAAACACCAATTTTAGTCCAATTCAGAAATTGAACTTCATTTCCCATCATTGTGCAATTCATGCTTAAAATGTCAATTTGGTCCCACTCAATAGTTTGCTTGTGGAAATTACAATATTCATCATTTTAATTTGAAATTTTGGGATATGATTGATCACTTTGTTTGGAACATTTTATCTTTTAGGTCCGATGGATGAATCCCAAAGGAAGATGGATAAGTTTGCGCCTGAAGGCAGAAACTTTCTGGAAAAAGCATAATGGGCCTAAGGCCCATCAAACAAATGTGGGGCCCAGAAACCAAGCCCAATGAAGTTAAAATTTATACAGTAGAAAGATAAAAATATGAGGATAATTTTATTAAACTGTGTCCGGAGCTAATTCTGATGTTATCATGATGATAAAGGGATCTGAAGTTGAGATTTAAATGGTGGACATGACATTAATGCTCAAAAATCCGTCCCACCATTTCGACTATAACATCCAAACGGCTGAGCGAAATTTCCTGAAATGTTTACAGATCATAGAGGACAGATGGATGAAGATATATCTATTCTACAGCCCCTCCGGATTCGGCCTTCTTCAATTTCGAATTCACACGTCAATGTGGTGGACGAATCTGGACAGTTTTCCGGGTCAAATTCAAAACATCAATTTCCTTCTGATTATTCACCCTCCATTTGACTCTATTAATTGTTGGGGGGTGAATTAATTGTTGGGGGATGTACCTAAGGCTCCTAATATGCCTAAATTAAGAGCTAGAGGTGAAGGGAATGGTGGAAAATTTTCTTATCATCTTGGATGCTTTGTTTCATTGTAATGTTTTGCTTCCAAATTTCCTTTGTAATGTTTTCCATTTCCATGTAAGTTTTTTTTGTATCTTTATGTTCTTAATCAACTTATTATCTTATATATTTTCCATTTCATTTATTAAAACTTTATAATCACAAATCACAGTGATATCTCTGTGTTGTTGTGAATTATTTCACACATAGGTGTGAATTTCATTCACACACACGGAGGAGTGCTCGTTATTTCCGCGGTTTTAATTTCTTCAATCCAATTCTTGTTAGCCATCATCCGCCCACCATTGAGAGTATACCATCAATGGAGGGCTAAACCCTTAATGGGTTGATCTTAGGAGGATGCAAAGGCTGGATTGAATGTTATTTTATGAACGAATTGTTGTTAAATGGATAATTAATTTAAGACATCCATTCTTCAGTTATTTCTACTCTTCATCTTTATTGTGTTTGAGCTAAATAAATTCAATTACTAAATGACCATATACCTCGGAGAGATCATGAATTTGGTTCTCTAAGTGTATAGGGGATTAGTAATTGTGTTTAGTAAGCACCAAACTAGAAAATGATGAAGGTAGTGTTATTTTTGAAGAATGGATTCATCAAGAATTAATAAAACCAAAATTGTTTAAAGAAGAAAAATTCATTCAATCCACCCCGAGCATAATCCTAGATCAACCCATTTTCATTAAATTGAATTCACGTAGGTGTCTTAGTGTTATTTAAACCATCCAAAATCAAAACCAAAGTTGGCTACTTCATAGCCAATCCTTCACCAAATCATAGCGTCTCAAGGTTACTTTTTCGGTCCCTGTGGACTCGACCCCTACATGTACTACATCGATCGCTTTTACCCGTAGGGTAAATTTGGGCGTAGCCAAATTCTGGCACCGTTGCTGGGGACCAAGTAAGTTCCTTAGACCAAAAACCCTCTTTTCTTACCCCAATTCTTCTATTCTCATCCCAATTCTCTTATCTTTTCCCTTTCTCGCTTTTTTTTTGGCGCATGTCCGCCTACACCCGCGATAACTCAAACAGATTAGTTAGGGTGGATACTCCTAGGTCTGGGGAGTCAAGAACTAAAAGAGGTCTATTTCCTTTAGATCCAAATCTTCCTAATACTCCAAATTCAAATGTTGAGTTTGATACAATGGAGAATATCCCACAAAACCAAATCATAAACCGGGGAGGGAACCAAAATAACGGGCAGGACCCTAACTTGGGAATTGTTGCAGACCCGACCATGAATGACTACCTCACACCAACCTGGACCAATGCACACTCATGCATTAGGAATGATAACATAGGATATGCCCAATATGTTTTCAAACCCCATGTCCTGAACAACCTTCCAACCTTTCATGGGATGGAGTCTGAGATGCCTTACCTTCATGTTAAAGAATTTAATGACATTGTCGAAACCATGTGCCCACCAAATCAAATTGAATCTGCTAAAATGAGACTTTTCCCTTTTTCCATTAAGGACCGGGCAAAGAATTGGTTAAACAATTTGAGACCAGCATCCATTCACTCTTGGGACCAACTTCAACGAGAATTTTATAAAAAATACTTCCCCCATCACAAAACAATTGCACTTAAAAAGAGCATACAAAACCTTTTTGAAAGAGAGGGAGAAACATTCTATGAAACATGGGAAAGGTTCAAGGACACATTAAACATGGTACCACACCATGGTTTCTTAATCCCAGAAAAAGTGAGAATTTTCTATGAAGGGTTGGGTCCTGGAAACAAACAATTCATTGATATGATGTGTAATGGAACCTTCAAAAACAAAGCCCCAAATGATGCTAATGAGTATCTAGAAAATCATGCTGAACAAAACCAAACATGGGGAACATCACCATACTATGAGAAGCCACCCGAATCTGGTGGAATGTACAATCTTGGAGAAGAAGAAAACCTTAGAGGAAAACTTGCTGCACTCACGAGGAAAGTTGAGGAGATTGATCTTAGGAAGGTCCAGAAAACCCAAACTGTTGAGCTTGTTTGTACAATTTGTGACAAGAATGACCATAAGACTGATAATTGCCCAACCATTCCTTCCATCAAGGATGTTCTTTTAGGAGGACCACCAGAAGAAGTTAATGCAATTAACTTTCAAAAGCCACAATTCACGAACACCTTCAATCCAAGGTATAACGACCATCCGGGCTTTCGTTGGAAGGACAATCAACAACCAACACAACAACAATGTATCAACCCATACCCTCAACAAAACTTTCAACCTCATAATCAGTTCCAACCACAACCAGTCCAATTCCAACATCCTCATGTCCAATATCAACAACATATCCAACAACCCATTCAACAACCTATCCAACAACCAAAGTATCCTCCTGGAATAAACCCACAAGCTCAAGCACCAACCCAAAATGTTCCACAAAGCCTACTAGAACAACTGTGCAATCAAATGGAAAAAATGAACTCAGAATTATCATCTATTAAACAAGAACTTCAAACCATAAAAACTGGAAAGGCACCCATGCCCACACAGGCCATTCCACAACAAACATCAAGGGGAGAGACAAGTTTCACTCAAACAACTCACGAACAACTAAAGGTTGTGACAGTTTTAAGAAGTGGGAAATCAATTGAAAAACCTGAACAGATAAGTCAGAAACCATGTGAAGCTTCAAAATCTAATGAAAATTCAAATGAACTACAAGATCAAACTGAAGAAACTGATAATAATGTGAATGAAAAAACACTTCAACAAACAACTCCACAATCTGCACCATTTCCTCAACGCATGAGGGGGAAAACTAAGCCTGAATTGAGTGAAACATTGAGGGAAATCTTCTCACAAGTAAAGTTGAACATTCCCCTTCTCGATGCCATTAAAAGCATACCTTCCTACTCAAAATACCTTAAGGACTTGTGCACTTTTAAAAGAAAATTTTCACATAAAAACCAAGTCCTTTTGGCTGCTAATGTGAGTACCACCATTCAAGGGACCATTCCTCCTAAGATGAAAGACCCAGTATGCCCTTACATAAATGTTAAACTAGGAGAGAACAAAGTTGTCAATGCCTTGTGTGATCTAGGTGCTAGTGTGAACCTCATTCCTTATGCCATGTACTGTCAGTTAGGGCTCGAAGAGCACCAACCCACATCTGTCACTCTTCAACTTGCGGATCGCAGTGTTCGAGTTCCAAAGGGGATCTTAAAAGATGTTTTGGTAAAAGTTGAAAATTTCATTTACCCAGCTGACTTCATTGTTCTGGACAATCACCCAAGCTTAGGTCCTAGGGAGCAAACCCCAATCATACTTGGTCGTCCCTTCCTTGCAACAATCAACTCTGTAATCCGAGTCCGAAATGGGAACATGACCATCACCTTTGGGAACATGAGTCTAGTCTTGGACATCTACAATGCAAACTCTCAAATTGGCGATGATGAAGAGATCCATGAGGTTAATTGGATTGGTAGTGTTGATAATGAACTCAATGAACATCAAGGAGTTACCGAAGGATGGTTAATTCAAGAAGAGATTGATTTTCTTTATTCACATGAGGGAAATTTGCCTCCTTGGATTGAATCCCTTTCAGACAGCTCTATTGATGAATTTCTAGAATCACCAATCAATGATACCATGGTTGAAATCAATAACATTGAGTCCATATCCATTCATGACACTACACTTGAAAATTTAGTGGATGAAAATTCTACTCACAAGGAACAAATTTTGTCAAGAAATCTGAACAAAGAAACTAAGTTCAATAAAAAGTCTCATCCATTCTTGGAAAGTCATGACCAATCTGATCTTGAATTTAAAGTCTTAGCTTCATCACTAAAGTATGCTTAATTAGGGGACAATAAATCCTTTCCGGTTGTCATTTCTTCCTCCCATGAAGCCGATCATGAGAGGATGCATCTAGATGTTCTTAGGAGACACAAGAAAGCCATTGGATAGACCCTATCTGATATCCCTGGGATTAGCCCACTTATCGGGACTCATAGAATTATTCTTGAATCTGAGTCAAATCCATGTCATCAACCTCAGAGGCGACTCAACCCTAATCTCATGGAAGTAGTGAGAAAAGAACTTTTGAAATTGTTAAAAGCTGATATCATCTATCCTATAGCTGAGAGTGAGTGGGTTAGCCCAATCCATGTGGTTCCAAAGAAGGATGGAATCACATTAATAACCAACAAGGATGGAGAGATGCTTCCAACAAGAGTCATTAGTGGATGGAGAGTTTGTATTGACTATAGGAAGCTCAACTCCTGTACCAAGAAAGACCATTTCCCCTTACCCTTTATTGATCAAGTCATCGAGCGAGTGGCGGGTCATCAATTCTATTGCTTCCTAGATGAATTCTCAGGGTATAATCAAATCGAAGTCTTCTTAGAGGATCAAGGAAAAACAACCTTCACTTGTCCATTTGGCACTTTTGCCTTCAAACGCATTCCCTTTGGGTTATGTAATGCCCCTGGTACCTTCCAGCGGTGCATGATGGGAATATTCTCGGATATGGTGGTGGATTTTTTAGAGGTCTTCATGGATGACTTCTCCATATTTGGGGATACTTTTGAGGGATGCCTTATAAATGTTGAAAAGGTTTTTTCAAGGTGCGAGGATAAGAATATCATACTAAATTGGGAAAAATTCCACTTCATGGTAAGGGAAGGACTTGTTCTAGGTAATCTGGTATCTGGTAGAGGGATTGAAGTTGATAAAGCTAAGGTTGACATCATTCGTCACCTTCCCTCTCCTAAAACTGGTAAGGAAGTGAGGTCCTTCTTAGGACATGCTGGTTTTTATAGAAGGTTCATTAGGAATTTTAGCTATATTTCTCGACCACTTTGTGCTCTATTAGTAAAAGATGCTCCATTTTTATGGACAGAAAGCTGTGAGGAATCATTCTCTACACTCAAGTCAACTCTTATATCTCCACCTATCATGCAATCTCCAAATTGGAAACTTCCTTTTGAGCTCATGTGTGATGCAAGTGATTTCGCTGTAGGAGCAGTCTTAGGACAACGGTGTGAGAAAAATCCACATGTCATTTCTTATGCAAGAAAATCTTTAAATGATGCACAAATAAACTACACCACCACTGAGAAAGAGTTGCTTGCTGTTGCCTTTGCCTTAGATAAATTCATGTATTATCTCTTAGGATCACCCATCATTGTCTTCACTGATCATTCAGCCCTAAAATTCCTTTTTCAAAAACAAGATGCCAATGCTAGATTGATTAGGTGGGTCCTTCTTCTTCAAGAGTTCGATTTAACCATTAAGGATAAAAAGGGTGTTGAAAATATTTTAGCTGATCACCTCTCTAGGATGGAATTCAAAGACAACTCACACCACCTCTCTGTGTCTGATTCATTTCCCGATGAGCACCTCTATTCAGTGAGTGATTGCCCTTGGTATGCTAACATAGCAAACCATTTGGTGACGGGTGACATTCCAAAATTCATGGGGACCCAAGCTAAGAGGAAATTCCTTTCTGATGTAAAACACTATGTTTTTGATGATCCTTACCTCTTCAAGTTCTGTCCAGATCAAATCATCAGGAGATGTATTCCTGAGTCTGAGCAAGAGTCCATTCTAAAATTTTGTCATGGAGAGGCATGTGGAGGCCACTTTTCAACAAAGAAAACCACTGCAAAGGTCCTACAATGTGGTTTCTACTGGCCGAACCTTACTAAGGATTCCTTCCAATTCTGTAAAAGTTGTCCTCTGTGTCAGAAATTAGGATCCATTACCAAAAGGAATCAAATGCCCCTCACTCCCATTCTAGTCGTTGAAATCTGTTATTGTTGGGGAATTGATTTCATGGGGCCTTTTCCAAACTCTAAGGGATACCTCTACATCCTCTTAGCTATTGATTATGTCTCAAAATGGGTTGAATCCATTCCCACCAAGTCCAATGACCACCATGTTGTGATCCGATTTTTGAAAGAGCATATATTTTCTCGATTTGGAATTCCTTGGGCTATAATCAGTGATCGTGGAACCCATTTCTGAAACCGCCCATTCGCTTCACTCATGTCTAAGTATGGTATTACTCATAAAGTTTCCACTGCATACCATCCTCAAACCAACGGTCAAGCTGAGTTGGCAAATAGAGAAATTAAACAAATTCTTGAAAAAACTGTCAATCCCTCTAGAAAAGATTGGACCGAGAAACTCTTAGATGCCCTTTGGGCATATCGAACTGCTTTCAAAACTATCCTAGGCATGTCACCGTATAGATTGGTTTATGGAAAAGCATGTCATTTACCTGTTGAAATTGAACATAAGGCCTTTTGGGTAATAAAAAATGAACTTTGACATTTCTTTGGCTGAAACAAAATGGAAATTAGATCTTAATGAACTCGAGGAACTTAGGATGGAGGCTTATGAAAATTCAAGGATCAATAAATCTAAAGTTCAAGCCTACCAATCTAGGAATCTCAAAGTCAAACACTTTGAACTAGGAAAATTTGTGCTCTTGTATAGTTCAAAACTTCATCTACACCCAGGAAAGCTAATGTCTAGATGGTCTGGTCCATACCTAGGGCATCATGTGTACCCTCATGGGGAAATAGAGATTCAGGATCCCACAAGTGGTCATGTCTTCAAAGTCAATGGTCATAGGTTAAAACCATTCATTGAATCATTCAATAAACAAAAAACCAAGTAGGAGTTAACTGAGCCAACATATGAACCAGAGAAAAATTGATAGATTGAGGGTAAAGGTAGGGCTAACGACGTTAAACAAAAGCGCTGCACGGGAGGCAACCCGTGGTTTTCATGTTTCCAATCACTGTGAATAATATTTTGTTTCCTTCTGCTTAATTTTGTTATTTTTTTATATAGATTTTTGACCTGTTCTTCTTTTATGAGTAAGAATGGGTATGAAAAGGGAGCACCGTATTCATCCATGTCACGCGGTGTGATCCCTGAGTAATACCTTACCCAGAAATTTAATGTAGACAATGTATCATGAGTTTATTTTATTTATGTTTTTGTAGGTTTTAAAAAAAATAATAAAAAAATTAATAATTTAGACTCTTGACCTGTTCTTCTTTTATGAGTATGGATGGGTATGAAAGGGGAGCACCGTATTCATCCATGTCACGCGGTGTGATCCTTGAGTAATACCTTACCAATAAACTTAAAAGAAGACAATGTATCATTAGTTTGATTTAAAAAAAAATATGAAAATGATGATACTTGGAATTAAATAAATCATTGTGTTGTTTGTTTTGTCTACTTTTTCCTTCTTTTTATGGTTCAGGAACTATTTTGGGTGATACATGTTCAATCAAGGAGGTGCATGCATCCCCAAAAAGATCAAAGGAGTAATTTGGAGCATCATAAACCTCAACATTAAAAACCAGGTGAATTTGTTCCATGTTTTTCATTCTCAATTTTATCTTTGAACTCCTCTCTTACCCCCTTCTAACTTTTTTTTTCTTTAAACACTGGGGACAATGTTATTCTAAGTTGGGGGGGATAAAAATGATTTTTATTTTAAATAAGAACATGCATGAAAAAAAATTACATTAACCATAAACCTGATAAAGACACATTGCAAACTCTAAAATTGGATATCAAATAAATTTTGCATGCCTTGATTCTGATTTTAATGCAAGTTTAAGTTCATGAGCATAGTTTTTGGAAAGTGCGGTTGTCCGATGTGATTTTTCAAAGTTTACATTTTCATCCTCTTAATAAAAATGCCACAATGCACGTCTACTAGACCGTGGGTGTAAATTTGAGTTCTTGGGTCCCTTTCATTATAGAATAGGGTTCTGGGGTCACTTTTAGTTTAATTTGAGTATCCAAAAAAATACAAAAAAAAACAAAAAAAAAACAAAAAAAAAATGACCACATAGAGAAATGTTTTGTCCAAATGCGTGGCGTCCAGCACTTGGGGATCGTGACTCCATAGTTGTCTTGCCCAGAGTTAGGCTTTATATCTCTATTGTAGAGCATGAAATTGACAATATGTGTGGCGTCCGACACTTGGGGATCGTGACTCCATAGTTGTCTTGCCCAGAGTTAGTCTTTTCATATCTATTGTGGTTAAAAAAAATAAATAAAAATAAATAAAAAAAAGGGATACTCATCTTAAGGATTAATGTTATTCCCACCTAGCGCTTCCATTTTTTTCCCCTTGAACAATAAAATGGGCTCCATATCTTTTATGATGCACAACACTTTATCATGCTTAATTGGAATTGGATGAAATGTGGCAATGAATTTGAACAAAGGAATGGGCTTGGGCTTGTGATATGCTTATGGACCTAGCTTGTTTTAAATGATTTTGATGGGTTCCATAATTTTTTCGGTATGAGGTCTTTGGGTGAGCAATGTGTATTTAAATGTTTTTGGAAAAGGGGATTTCAATTTCATATTTGTAATTTATTTTTCTCGGGACTAGGAAAACTCAAGTTGGGGGGTGTGATTTGTCACTGAAAGTGGCTAATATTCATTGTTAAGTTCTTAATATTAATTTGTTTAAAAGTTCATAAACATCAATTTTAGTCCAATTCAGAGATTGAACTTCATTTCCCATCATTGTGCAATTCATGCTTAAAATGTCAATTTGGGCCCACTCAATAATTTGCTTGTGGAAATTACAATATTGATCATTTTAATTTGCAATGTTGGGATATGATTTATCACTTTGTTTGGAATATTTTATCTGTTAGGTCCGATTGATGAATCCCAAAGGAAGATAGAGAATTTTGCGCCTGAATGCAAAAACTTTCTGGAAGAAGCATAATGGGCATAAGGCCCATCAAACAAATGTGGGGCCCAGAAACCAAGCCCAATGAAGCTCAAATTTATACAGTAGAAAGATAAAAATATGAGGATAATTTTATTCAACTGTGGCCGGAGCTAATTCTGATGTTATCATGATGATAAAGGGATCTGAAGTTGAGATTTAAATGGTGGACATGACATTAATGCTCAAAAATCCGTCCCACCATTTCGACAATAACTTCCAAACGGCTAAGCGAAATTTCTTGAAATGTTTACAGATCATAGAGGACGGATGGATGAAGATATTTCTCTTCTACAGCCCCTCCAGATTCGGCCTTCATCAATTTATAATTCACACGTCAATGTGGTGGACGAATCTAAACAGTTTTCCGGGTCAAATTCGAAACATCAATTTCCTTCTGATTATTCACCCTCCATTTGACTCTATTAATTGTTGGGGGGTGAATTAATTGTTGGGGGATGTACCTAAGGCTCCTAATATGCCTATATAAGGAGCTAGAGGTGAAGGGAATGGTGGAAAATTTTCTTATCATCTTGGATGCTTTGTTTCATTGTAATGTTTTGCTTCCAAATTTCCTTTGTAATGTTTTCTATTTCCATGTAAGTTTTTTTTGTATCTTTATGTTCTTAATCAAATTCTTATCTTATATATTTTCCATTTCATTTATTAAAACTTTATAATCACAAAGCACAGTGATATCTCTGTGTTGTTGTGAATTAGTTCACACATAGGTGTGAATTTCATTCACACACACGGAGGAGTGCTCGTTATTTCCGCGGTTTTAATTTCTTCAATCCAATTCTTGTTAGCCATATTCACCCCACCATTGAGAGTATACCATCAATGGAGGGCTAAACCCTTAATGGGTTGATCTTAGGAGGATGCAAAGGCTGGATTGAATGTTATTTTATGAACGAATTGTTGTTAAATGGATAATTAATTTAAGACATCCATTCTTCAGTTATTTCTACTCTTCATCTTTACTGTGTTTGAGCAAAATAAATTCAATTACTAAATGACCATATACCTCGGAGAGATCATGAATTTGGTTCTCTAAGTGTATAGGGGATTAGTAATTGTGTTTAGTAAGCACCAAACCAGAAAATGATGAAGGTAGTGTTATTTTTGAAGAATGGATCCATCAAGAATTAATAAAACCAAAATTGTTTAAAGAAGAAAAATTCATTCAATCCACCCCGAGCATAATCCTAGATCAACCCATTTTCATTAAATTGAATTCACGTAGGTGTCTTAGTGTTATTTAAACCATCCAAAATCAAAACCAAAGTTGGCTACTTCATAGCCCATCCTTCACCAAATCATAGCGTCTCAAGGTTACTTCTTCGGTCCCTGTGGACTCGACCCCTACATGTACTACATCGATCGCTTTTACCCGTAGGGTAAATTTGGGCGCAACCAGTAAGTAATGATTTTCTATTCAGTGAAGTGTTTATATACTTCTTAAGGGTGAAAATTGTAACTTTATGATAAATTATTCATGGTTTACATGATTCACAAGACAAAGACTTATCATTCATTATGTATCCCTTACTAACTATTTTATGCTCATCCCATATATTGAAATTATTTTCACAGGACATAAATATAATAGAGTCAAGGATAGAATCAAGTAAATATCATGTTGTTTAAATATGGAACAAAACCAGTTTGTCTTTAAAATGTTTTTGTTTTATTAAAAAATTAGAAATTGAGTTGAAGTGTCTACTTTGTAATAATAAACATTATATGTATTAGTTATGACCTAATTCTCTAAATCTCTAAATATAAAAAGGACCTTGATGTGAATTAATGTCAAATTATTGACATAACCCAATATTATGCAACGTTTATGGTTGGACCCTTATATGAATCTGTGAAGAACAAAAAGAATTTATTTGTTGTCTTATCTACCAATCCAAGTGAAGAATGGTAATATCTATTTTTTAATGCTTATGGTCAAGTCATGCATGTGGAAATCATGTATGATGAGGCAACCCATCCTCTATATGGATATGGGCTCATCTATTTTTAATGTGAATATACAATAGGTAGGGTTTCGTCACATACTAAAAACTACTTGTAATTGTATTCATTTTAGAGGATCATGAAAAAATTTGGTGATGTTATTTAAATTTATAAAAACCAATCTAAATCCCTAAATAGAACCACTTAAATATGTTTTCAAAATGCACATTTTGAATGTTAAATTTAGAACCACATGTATATTTATACTTATAAGATTGATAAGTGGTAAATACAGATTTCATGATGTTTAACCAATAATATCTGTATTCATAACATCTTATAATAAGTGCTGAGTTCTGAAAGTAGTTTTGAATTTTTGAATAGGGGAAATCCTAGATGATGCTTGTTGTTTATGAATTTATTTTAAACAGAGGTCAAATGATGTCACTAACGCGATCTTTATTTAGAGGGTAGTCAATATTTTCATAGTATTCTTCAGAATGATACCATACATGTCACCTTGGACACTATAGGAACATGAATCCTTATTCACATAAATTTAATCAGAAAAAAATAATTTCCGAATATGATACCCATGAATTTTTTATTTCATCTCTTTTTTTATATTAAATGTTCTGTTGATGAATTTAGTTATATTAATAAATACTAAAACTATAATATAATGACTATACATATAATAAACTATATATAAATTTTTTCTAAAATATAGTTAAAATAGTAGTAGGATGATCATACTTACACAAATACTATTGTATATTTCACAAAGACAATATCACTTTTCACACATAGACTATAGTAGACTAATCATACTAACTATAGTTGATTAATCAGAATTATATAAAAAATTTCACACACACTATGGTAGAATAATCATAAATATTTTACAAACATAGACTATAATACATTCAAAAATATTTCCTCACCATCACATAACAACTATAGTAGACTGATAATACATAAACCCAAACTGTTGTAATTTTGTAAAGCCCCGACCCTAGAATCCAAGAGCCGATGCGTTATTTTAATATATCAGCATGATAAAAAGGAATCAAGTCCTGAAGGACCAAATAGTTTAGTAGTCTCGGAAACAATATACATACATAAGTTCAACATTACAACTAGAAAAGAAATACAACACTAATTTATTCCATTAGAAACATCCAAGCCTCCTAAATTATGCCTGCAATTAGCAAGAAGATCAGGATCCAGCGTGAGCCGGTCCTCATAAATACTAAATAAAAATAAAGAGTTAGGCGTACAAGGGGTTATTACATAGGCGAGTGTACAACACACCACATCTATCCGCATCCACCATTGGAGCACAAAAATCAGGGGTCCTGAAGGACCATATCGTATCAGAATCAATAATAACCTGTCTTGCCAAAGAATCAGTAACCTGATTGGCCTCCCGATACACGTGAGAAACAACCACCTGTATTTGACTCGAAAGGTGGAGGCACTCAACCCACTGTGGGAGCACACGCCAAGGCACATTACGCGTTCTAGTATTTAAAGCATGCACTGCAGTCATCGAGTCAGATTCAATCCAAATCCATCTCCAATTATATTGGACAGCATACCTTATAGCATGAATCATCGCCCATAGCTCAGCTTCTAAAGCAGTGCCAATGCCAATGTAATGGTAAAAGAGTCCCTTGACAAACCCACGAAAGGTGCAGAAAACACCTCCACATCCCGATGGGCCCGGCGCACCTGACGCAGCTCCATCAACATTCACCTTGAGGCATGGTGAAATCGGTGGTATCCATCTAATATATTTCAGCATCCGAGGTTTGCGGGGATGGCTAGAAACTCCAAGAATCCTCAGGGTTTGTAAGTCAGAAATGGTATTATCCATCACACCATCCTGAGTCATTGACGCAGCGTACACATCCCTATGGATGGAGATCATTCCCTTCCGAACAGCATCATTCGCACTGCCAAACACAGCCACATTCCGTGACTCCCACAAGGATGCAATACACGCTGCAATGCTAGCAGTGAGAAGATTACCCAGCTGTTCACTGCATTGCATATGCAGCAGTCCGGACAGCATGTCAACGAGCAGAATTTCTGAGTCAATCGTAACTCCGAATAGCATTCCCAGGTAATTCCAGAGTTTCCGGGCCAGCCTGCACTCCATAAATATGTGTTGCGTGGTTTCCTCCCCAGACCTGCATAAAGCACACATGGAAGCCATCTGAAAACCAGCTTGCTTCAAATGTTCAGATGTGGGAAGTCTGTTCTTCCAAATCCTCCAAAGCAGGAGAAACCGGGCTGGCCGAATGAAGGGAGCCCTGAATTTTATGAGCCATGTTGGGGCATGATCAGTACTGCCGCAAGCAAACCTGTAGAACTCCTTGGGGTCAAAATTACCAATCCTGCTAGGAAGCCAGATCAGCCTATCACAATCCATAAAAGCATAATTATTAATTTTGGACAGCATATAGTCAGAGATGTTCAGCTCTTGCAAAGTCTGATCTGATACAAAGACCGAGATGGGCAATGAGGCAGCTTCGGCTGGAACACCTATGGAGTGCAAGGGCTGATCCATCCACAAGTTATTCCAGCAGCTAAGAGTGGAATCTGTACTATCAAGCCATTTAGTATCCTTCATAATCATTGCATAAGCCTTCTTGAGGGAAGCCCATACCGAGGATTGGAGGTAATATTTATATCCATTCATGAGCCGTTTTGTGAACCTGCTCGACAAAAATTCATCATTAATCTCATTTGATATCAGCCTCCAAGTGAATTTTCCAATCTGACCATCATTAAATGTACGAAGGTCCTTAACCCCAAGTCCTGCCATTTCCATAGGCTTTATGTAGTCTTTCCATTTCACCGTCACCAACTTCTTTTCAAACATTGATCCTGTACAAATAATGTTTCTGACCAGGCATTGAAGCTCCTTAATAAGCCCTCGCGGCCATTTGTAAATTGAAAAAGAGTAAACACATTTGGATGTAATAACCGAGTTCACAAGACATACCCTTCCAGCCATGGACATAGACTTCCCTTTCCAGCTAGAGAGCTGATTGGTAATACCAGCATAAATGTCTTCCAGATATTGCCGTTTCACCCTTCCCCAGAAAAGAGGCACCCCAAGATATTAAAAGGGAAAATCTCCACGCTTAACCCCAAGATATCAGATGATCCTGTTCCTCTTTCCATCAGAAATTCCATTGCCAAAGACAATTGAGGATTTCTCCCAGCTTATGGCATGTCCAGCCACAGCCTCATAATGATCAAAAAGAACCTTGATATAAGATATCATTATCTTTGAAGCTTTTCCCAGCAGTAAGATATCATCAGCATAGAGGAGATGGGATGGGGCGTGAACATTAATACCAGCTTTAATCCTCTTATAAATACCCATCTGAGAAAGGTCATTGAAGCATCGACTTAGGTAATCCTCCGCAATAGTGAACAAAATACCCGATAGGGGATCACCCTGTCGTACACCCCTTGAGCAAGGAAATAACCCCCTTGGCACGCCATTAATAAGAATTGACATCCGTGAGGATCCAAGAATAGTATTAATCAGCTTCAGAAATCTGTCCGAAAACCCATGCCTATGAAGGATCTCAGTGAGAAAGCTCCATTTGAGGGTGTCAAAAGCCTTAGAGATATCAATCTTAAGAGAAAATCTCCCCTCCTTTGTCTTCCTTTTCATGAGATTCACACTCTCTGAGGCCATGAAAAGGCATTGTTGTATGTTCCTTCCAGGGACAAAACCAAATTGGTTTGCTGTAATCAGGCTATCAACAATCCCACTTAACCTGCACATAATGATCTTGCTAATAAGCTTGGGTATTGTATTTCCAAGGGCAACAGGTCGAAAATCTTTAATGTCAAGGGCATTTTCCTTCTTTGGAATAAGGGCAATGAAGCATGAATTCATCCCATGGGGCATGTATGAATGACAGAAGAAATCCCTTATGGCACGCTCAATATCATCCTGCACAATATCCCAGTAAAACATAAAGAATTTATTAGTAAAGCCATCTGGACCCGGCGCACTCTCAAGATTAAGAGAGAGAAGAGCAGATCTAATTTCTCCCTTGGAAGGTGGGGCTGTAATAAATTGATTCATATGCTCGTCAATACAAGGGCTAATATTGTCCACCAGGCTGGAGGTGCAGGGCTGTCCATTATCAGAATATATTCCATTGAAATAATCAACCACACCTGCAGCAATCTCATTCTCATCAGAGTAAATGTGGTTCCCAATTCTGATCACCGTGTTGCAAGCACGCACTTGCCTCGCCTTATGTAGCCTATTAAAAAGCTCAGAATTTCTGTCACCATCTTTAAGCCATTTCACATCCAGCTGATTCCTGACCAGTCTGTCCTTCACCATGAGCAGATCATCCAGCCTATTCCGCGCCAGGATTTCATCCCTGGATAAGATGGGCTGATTTTCATGATCAATCTGAATTCTTCCGAGTTCCTCCTCAGCAATTTTAATGTCATCATCAATTTTAGAGAACGATTTCATACTCCATTCCTTAAGAAGCCCTTTCAGGTGCTTTAATTTGACAGCAATTCTATGAAGAGGGCTCCCAATGGGCTCAATCCTTCATGCCTCCAAGACAATTTCCCTGCATCCAGGGGTCACAAGCCAAGCATTATTAAATCGGAAGGGTTTAGGGGCTGACCGCATCCTCTGAAAGTTGACATCCACAATGAGTGGGTTATGATCAGAGTGATACTTGGGGAGAGTAATGCCAGAGACCCCATGGACAACATTCTGGTCATCAATTTGTACAAGGCATCTATCAAGTTTGCTGGCCTGCTTCCCTTCCCCTGTGTATCTGCACCATGTGAAGTCAGCTCCAGCAAGAGGGATCTGAAGCAGATTACAGGAATCAATGCACTCAGAAAAGTCATGGGCTGCTGTCCAATGAAAATTAGTCCCAGTTTTTTCCCCAGGCATCAAAACTGTGTTAAAATCACCAACAAGTAGCCTCCTCTGGTCCATCCTTAGAGCAGTAGCTTTAAGGTCTTCCCATAATTCTCTCCTCCTTAAATAAGATGTGGAGGCATAGACAAATGAGACGGAGATATTCTGTCCAGCACTGTTACAGCTAATCAGAATATTCTGGGGCCTGTTAGCAAAAGAATTAATCTGAATACTATCATGTCTCAGAACCCATAAGTGATCCATGTTCAGGCTGTGCTGGTTGCTGGATATAAGAGAAAAACCAAGAGAACTCCATTTGAAACCATTCCAGTTGCCAATAAGAAGCTTTGGATCTGCAATCCCAACTAGCAGCCGCTTATAGGTCAGAATGTAATGTCGAAGGGCCTTGACCGTATGGGAATTTCCTAGCCCTTGACAATTCCAATATAGTATCCTCATTGGCACTGGGCCCTGCCCCTTGTCAGGGGGCCCTTTGTTTCCGCAGCAGTACTTTGTGCCTTACCCTGCTTACCCTTGCCTTTCTTTTTTCCTTTAGGGGTAGATTTAGAAGCCTTATCAGCCGCACTACTCTCTTTGTACTTGTGAGCATCACTTGCACCATCTTGAATTTTCAGAGCAGGGTCATCTGCCCCATCAGCATCCTCAGGCCCATGTGTCCCTTCAATATCAATCTTCTCCACTTCATCAGCCAAAAGCCTCCCACTTAGGGGAGTAAACATATTCATTCCCTTCAAATGAGAAGGGTCAGAGCAGGTTTCCTTTTTCTTCCTAGCCAATTTGGAAGGAGGAATCTGTAAAAATTCTCCAGCTGGATCAGAGGCAGCAACATGGGGAGAGCTTGGACCGTACCCACCACTGCCATTTGAAGCAACAGTAGCTTGTACAGATCTCGGGTTGCCACCTAAGTCAGAGGCACTGCTATCAGCAGCATCAAGAGCAATACCTTGGCTGCACTCACTACTGATTTTACATAATGTGTCCCCTGCCATAATTGCCTCACAGCCAGTGGTCTTGCAGACAGCAGCCTGTGCACCGCTGCTCCCCCCACACTTATCATTAGTGGGGGCCTGTATGTTGCCTTTCTGAACAGCATCTATCCCCGGTGAGCTCTCCTGCCCTAAACCACATTTCCCAGGGCTATCCCCTTGGGAAGGCAAGACATCCTTGGATAAGGCCTTAGAGTCCACCTTTCCAGCCAGAGGACCCTGTGCATCAAGATTCAGCTCCCTCCTGTTACTTCCAGTAGGAAATTCAGAACTGTCATCCCCTTGGGAAGGCAAGACATCCTTGCCCTTTCTTCTATTGCAGGTGGTATCTTCATGCCCCTTTGCTTTACAAATTGAACAACTCACATCTCTCCTACACTCAGGGGTCAAGTGACCAAATGTTAGGCAGTTCATGAAAAACTTGGGCTTCCTTTCATACAGAATTTCCAATTTCATGGTATCATCTCTCGTTGTGAGGATGACTTCTTCCACCAATGTATTGGACAGGTCAACTTCAACCAGGACACGGGCATAATGACCTTACCTGGGATTGTCTGTTTGCTTATCCATTCGGATTGTATTTCCCACAGCCGAGGCAATATCCCATAGAATCCGTGGATGCCAATAGAGCCAATTAAGCTTATAGATCCTAATCCACAATTGGGTATGCGTGCAGCGAACATTCATAGGGTCAAAGTTCCGATCCCACTCCTGGATGCTTAAGAAGCCAGGATTCAAGGATATAGTACCTTTTCCCCATGCCCTCCTCTTACTCTCATCACTGGGAAAGACAATATGATAGTATCCCTTCCCCATTACAGTCATTCGCCAATCATCAAAGCCCCAGAAATCAGCAATCCTTCTCGTTAGGTCAGTGAATTTCTAGAACCTCGCCCCCTTAGGGGTGAGAACCCGGGCAATAATCGAGTGCCGACACAAGTTGACCCATTCTTCAACAGCTTCCTGGTTTGCCGAGACATGAGCAACCCTTCCTTTCTTTATCACGCATCCAGGTGGAGGAGCTCCGAGGTCTGGAAATGAAACGACAGGAGCATTCCTTACAACATCCGTAAATTTTCTCCTCCCATCCTCCGGACCAGAACGAGAGGGTATTTCTTTCTTGGCAAATGCAAACAATTCTGCATGGCCAACATACTCATCCTTTGGACCAGAATCCGCAGGATCAGGCGCACCATCTCCTGGATTATTCTCCAGGGAAGTCTCAGAATCATCAGGTTTACGGGGCAACCCTGAAACCCCTTGAGCCGCCATCAAAGTAAATCCTTATGCCTGCAATTCACTCATAAAAAACTACTACATATCCTGCGAAAATGAAACATAAGAAATGGGTGACCTTAAATGATAATTAAAGGTAAGAAATACAGTGGAAGATAACATAAATATTAAGCATGGTGAATAATTGAAAACACATGACTTTATAAATAATAAACATGAACACTTTTATGGTAGGATTATGAGCTGAGTAAATAATTCAATAATAAAACATAATATGGGTATTATACTAGTCAAATGAAAAAATGAACCATCAATTCTATTTTCATAATGAGGGAATGTATAATTCCATACATTCTAAAATGTTTTTTCAAGGCCTCGGCCAAGATGCTTGAAAACGATTTAGGCCTCAACTAAAACAATATATCATATTGGTAAAGGCCTTGGCCAATTCCATGTCTAGTTGTCTCATGAGACATACCAATGAATCGAGAAGATATAGTGGGCTCCACCCATCACATTCTATGTCTAATTCATTCCACATATGAAAGGGTGAATCATAATCTAAACATTCGTATTAAAACTAGCATATGAAATGTCAATACTTTAACCACAAACCATGAATGGAAAAAAAATAGCACATTCACAGTCAAACATAACTCATTAAATACAATATGGATGCTTTTATTATGATAAACCAACCAAAATCAAGAATAAAATACACTAAAGGATATTTATATAGATGAAAATAGTCATTAAAACTATTTGAGAGAAATATCCCAGTTTTCTTGAAAACATAAAAAAGTCTCACTATTTATCATGAAGCCATTTAAAATACATTGTTTTGAATAAAATTGTACCATACCACATTGAAAATTTTAAATGTTCTATTAATTTTAAAACAATAATGTACATATAAATAAATACTTAAAACCATTTTTGAAAACCTGGACATTAATGAGAATGATATAGAAGAATAAATCTTTAAAACATTTAAAATGATATTTTAGTTAGATTTCGTAACCAAACTAGAGACACTTGAATACAAATAATTGAGGTAATAAAAACATAATAATATTGTCATAATAAAGGGATTCATGATATACTATGTCAAAGTACATTATATACACCATATAAATGTTAATTTGCGTATAACAACAAAGAAGTTTCAATGTAATATAAATTGAGATGAAATCCCTTATAAAGACCGTATCCTAAGGTTAATCATTAATCAAAGACATAATTATGTGTGAAAAATATAAATAAACTCATTATGATTGGATATTAAGTGTAAATAAATTAGAGGACATTCACACATATTCTTGAAAAAAACAACACCAATAACTTGGATGTTCAACTCAATGAATGGAAATTGTGTTACGATTACTCTTATAAAGTTCATATGAATGACTTGAGAAATTATCAATAGAGTGATTATGTGTATCAAAAGTATATTCACACAAATAGGACTGAAAATTACTACATAAATAATATATAGTGATTTCACACATAAACTTTGATTAAAATAATCAAATAAATATGCATGAAGCCCAATGAGTGGAAACTGAAATTTGAAATTTCTTTACCGATTTGGTAAATCATGAAACATATACCCCATTTATGAAGGATCATAAAATGAAGCTTCAAATACACATAGATTGAATTATATTACAAAATGAATATATTAATGTCTAGTACATACACTACAAAAAAGGAAATAGTTTCAATACAACGTGAATCTCATGGGAATAAGAAGTCAGATGAAATCCCCTTACCACGTTGTAATTAATCGAGTGGTATGAAAAAATGTTAATAACCACAAAATAATTCTCAGAATATCATGAATATAAATATAATCATGATAATATATATAAAATGGTAGTAAACAATACACCACCTGAAATAAATAAGTGGTGAACAATGGAAATCTCACGGAATTAAAAGTGAGATAAGAAACCCCTTACCTCAAGTCGGACTTATCTTGTATCTTCCATGTTCTTCCTGACAAAAAAACAAAAGTTAATTTATAATTTATTAAGAAATTTTTTCAAGTTTATTATCCCTTTTATATCAATTATTACCTTGCTATAACAATTAGTTAATTATTTGAGTTCATATTTGATATTTTATTGATGTTCAAAACTTGAGTAAAAAATGAACTTGTTATAATTTCTATTATTACATGTGGTAAAAATTACATTATCTTCCAAATTAAATACATGATTTAGATATCATATATATATTATATATCCAGTATATATATGTATTTATTATAGTACATAACATTTGGAGATAAGAAATGAAATGTCATGTTCATGGAGACAGAAAGTCGTACGTACGCATGAACGCTGCTTGCATTTCTATTTTGTATTTCAATGGAATTAAAACATAATAATACATAAATATATATTATAATTACAGCATAATATCATATATACTATCATTAAATCCATCCTTTATACGTCCCACATATGGCATTAACGAGTCATTTCAATTTGAGGGGGCGGTAGTCCGCACTTCCTCAATGGAAATTATCGTGTTTTACCCATAATGAAAACTCTAAAGTAATGATATAAATGGAAAATACTAAAGAATAAAGAATAAATAAAAAATATATATATCATATATAAATATAGTTCCATCTTAATGGCCACCATGAGAGGCGGTAGGATATAATTTAATAATCATAATTTCGTTAGGCATTAGTTTGCCATCCACAAAAACAATATGTTTTTACCCATTAGATGGAGGTGTGTGTAAGTGTAGTTCGAATAATTCTCATAAATAAAATCCTAGTATATTTAGGATACTTGTGTGGTTATAAAATAAAGGAATAAAGAGTTTTTAGGGTTGGAGAAGTAAAATAAAAGAAAATAAGTTAAGAGAAACCATCACCTTTTACTTGGGTAACTCCCTTTGGTTTGAACCAAAAAAACATCTTGAAGTGACTTCTACCAAAGGTATGGCTTCTAGCTGGAAGAGAGGGATTTTGGGGGCTTATTTGGGTAGGGGTTAGACGATCCAAAGGGATTTAGAGGTTTGAGAAATGAGTTAGAAGTAGTTTCCTTTTATAAGGGAGAGGAGGGGCTCTTTTGGAATGATTGAAATTTTATTTTATTAAAAACTTATATTCAGTTTTAGAAGGAGAAAAACTCATTACATTCGAAGATAAGATGACTCATGTTCGAAATAAAACCATCCAATAAGAATTGGACTGGATTTTGATATTGTTTTAATATTAATAATCTTATTTATTTAAATCATTTATTAACGAAAAGAATACTGCATCATTATTGTGTCATAAATAATTTTATTTATTTGATGTATAAAAATTATAAAAAATACCATAATAAAGGAAATATTTTTAGATTTCGAATTAATATTTATAGTCGAAAATTTGACTTATATAACCCCATGTAAAAATTGATATACTAAAAGATATTTGTTAATGTCAATTTTGTCTTAACTTTATGTTAATTAAAATAAAGTGTCATTATCACTCTTAAGTTGCTCCATGGGGTCCCAAAATCGACCCAATGATTCCCATGGTCAGACATGACTCATCCAATAAGGTTATGACTAGTGTTAAGGTAATTTTGTATTATTATAATATTCATTTATCCTTAAATTACACTATTTACCTTTAACCGTGGTAAATAAAATTCAAGAGTTACTATTCACTAAAAACAATTTTCATCTTATTGAAACACATTTTAATTAATAATAATACACATGTTTATTGGATTTTTGAAATTCAATTCACAGAAGTGGTAAAAGTTTATATAAATGAAAAATTCAGTTTTTTAACTACAACGAAGTGGTTTTACTATTCATCAAAAATGGATGTTTTTTAAAAAATATCAATAATTCAGCGTAAGCTATATTTGATATTCCAAATTAAAAAATGATATCTATTTTAAAAATTCAAAACATAGAATTTTTATTATTTAATTAAAATTAATTCCCATTGTCAAAACAAATAGCGTGTTTTTAATAAACAATAACTATCAAAATATTGACACTTATTTACATATAATTTCAAAGTTAAATTAATTCCATTGAAAAAAATTAGATTAAATGTTAAAAATATAATTTCCTTATACTTCTAAACCATTTAAATTTATAATTGATCACTGTAAATTATTCTAATTAAAAAATATATTTTCAATTAAAATTTATTATTTTTCCCTATTCACCCAAATATGAAAGTTATCAGAAAAAACCAAAAATTTATCAAAACTAAATTTTTATGTCCCAATTCTAAATAATAAGATTATTTTGTCAAATTTAATATATAAAAGTGTCAAATATTGGATCTAAAAGGGTTCACCATCAAATGGTGGTAAAATTGCATTTTTGAAAAATATTTCTTTTATCTGAAAAAATGAACTTGTTATTATTTTATGTCTAGAAAAAAACATAATATGGATTCTAAAATTATATGTAGTATATAAAATTTAATATTAAGTTAGTACTATTCATAACATTCTTTTGAACATCTTGTTTGGTAAGTCAGGGTGTTCTCAAATCTGGTGTTGCGTGTTGCGCAAGCTATTGAATTTCTTTAAAAAAGATAACTTACTATGAAATCATGGGGTGTTAAATTCTTCCTCCATTTTGGAAATTGCGTCCTCAAAAGTTTTGAAATTAGTCTTGGGAACATCATTGAAATCCCCACATCGGAAAAAGAGTCAATAAAACAATCACTTTAAAAGAAAGAAAGAGAAGCACAATGGTCACCCGAGATAACCCATACTAGGATTCCATGTAGGAAAACATCGATATGTAAGATAATATAAGTGTCATGTTTTGATGTAGAAGGATAGAAAACATGATCCTGATAAAGTTAACAAAAATAAAACCACAACCTTGTGATGGGGGGGATAGTGACTCGGGAGCTCTCTTTTTCTCCCTGGTGACGCTTAGGGTTTTCCCTCAACGCCTATGATGAACAACCTGAAATTGTATAAACTATTTGTATCATGGCATCTTTTGATCCTGAATGGGAAAAATCCTTTAAAGGATGTGGGGCCATAAAGCACTAAGATCAAACATTAATGGCTGAAAACCCAAAAGGGACTTTCTTTCATGAATCTCTCAGGGGCCCTGACCTGCAAAATCCAAACTCGACAAAGCCTTTACACTACAAGAAATTGAAGTATGGATGATTTGATATTGAGGCTGATCCGGAAGCACTACATCAATGAGCAGAATTGTTTATGACTTGATTATGGGTCATATTTCCTATCTCAAAGGTGACATGCCCTGATCGGCCGTTAATCTTAAATTGCGGATCACTCACTTCTAGGGATTCACAGATTAGAAGATGACCCCTATTAGTAGAGGATATTTACACATCTTACATAGATCGCATGAAGAGATTGATCAGGTTTTGAAGCAAGGAAACGTCCAACTCAAACATGTTTTTCTTAGATTATCTGAATGGTATTTTTCTTTCAACCCCCACAACATTAGGAAGTCTATGGCAAAAGTATGGGTGTTGTTACATGGGGTCTATTGAGTCAAAAGTCCTCTTTTGAGTTCTATGTTTTTTTTGAAAACACAAATGTCTTGTTAATCCTACTAACATTGTCTATCGTATCATACGGATCATCCTGATCGTACTGACTATGCGTATCGTACTGATCATACTGATCATACTGACCATGACAATCGTACAATTCTGATCGTACTGACCATAATGATCGTACTGATCATGCTGATCGTACTGACGAGGCTAATCGGACTGATCATGTTGATCGTACTGACTATGCGTATCATACTGATCATACTAATCGTACTGACCATGCCAATCGTACAATGTTGATCATACTGAATATGGAAATTTCATTAACTCAGCTTCTCATATCTTTTATTACAGAATTGTTTTGGTACATTGTCAAAAACACATGCTTCATTTAAATTGTAATCTTGATTATCTTATTCATACATCTTATTCTACCCAATATGATGTCATTGAGTTAGTTACAAACTAATCAAAACGATGTCGTGCTTTCTGTTTCAATATGACCATTATGATGCCAGGTGTCCAAGTCCCTCTGAGTTTTTCGGAGAAATATGACCGTTGGAAGAGATGTGACCGTTGGAACCCGAGGCCTATAAATAGGAGGCCATTTGAAGCTGAGTAAAAAAAACAAAGAACAAGCATGATACAACTGTGTTACTTTACTCAAGATTCTAGAGAGAGATGTTGTGACTTCTCTCATCTGCTTTGTGTGTCTGATCATCGTATTGAGGGCGTTCAAGTAATTGAAAGACAGAGGTGCCGATTACCTAAAAAATCAAGGGATGCCATGGATAGACAGACGGGCGGACCGATCATCATATCGAGGGCTACCGGGGATAGGCAGACAGACGTTCCGATCATCGTATCGAGGGCTGCCGGGGATAGGCAGATAGATGTTCCGATCATCTTATCGAGGGATCACCAAGGTGTTGGTGAGACAGACCTTTTATCCTAGGTGAAAGGATAACCCTTCTCTTTGGGTTAAAATAATTGTAATTCTATTACATTTCCGCTGCTATCTGTATTAGAAAGGAAATTATTTTTGTTTCCTTTTCTATCTCTTATACATTTGTAATTGTTTCAATTACATCCATTCTATTACAAATTGTTTTGATTGATTCTATATGCTTTAAGGTAGAATCATTCATCTTTATATTACTCTGATTATTGTGTTCATATTGAATATAATTGTTTTACATTTCATTACTGTTACATTACATCATACCTTTTATATTCAATACAATTGTGGGTGTTTGTATTTGTATTAGTTTAAGAACATTTAAACTAATCTCTTCAGTTATAAAACTCAAAAGGTTTTTAAACCTACAATTCACCCCCCCTCTTGTATTTTTCCATCTAATAGACATAAATATCTATATATTCGATCCAAAAATTGGTATCAGAGCAGGTTTTCCACTGATTTGTATTTCTTGTTCTATTTTTACTGACTACACTAACGTGTGGAGTGGAAATGATATTGTTTTAGATAGCAGGAATGAATATTGGGTCAATAGAAAATCTGAATAATTCTAGACCACAAATCTTTGATGGGAATGATTATGAGGACTGGAGAGATCGTATGAATACTTTTGTTATCAACACTGGCGTAGAAAATTTTATTATGCTTACTAGAGGTTACGAAATTCCTAACAAAGAAGTCAGTACTTTCACTAACCAAGAGAAGCAAGAATATCAACTGAATTACAAGGTACACAATAATTTATTATGTTCTATGACCAGGAATATATACAGTCAGATATCTTCATGTGAAGCAGGCAATTGTATTTGGAAGAAATTAGAAGTCACTCATTTTGGTACATCCAAGGTTATAGAAACAAGAAGAGCAATGCTTCGAGTAGAGTATCATGGATTTTTTTCCCTTATGGAGAGCCAGTATGTAAAGTGCAACAAAGATTTATGACAATTGTCAATAGTTTACAATCTATAGGAGAAAAAGTCTTGATGATGAAGCTCTAGTTAATAAAATTATAGATATAATGCCAAATGAATGGGAGTCAAAAAGGGCTGTTATTGATGAAAATAAAAAAGTTTCCCAGATTTCTCTAGATGAACTCTTTGGAACTCTTCTACAGCAGGAGATAAGAATGAAGAGAGATGCTGATTTCAACAAGAAGAAAAATGGGAATGGAAGTGTAGACTTTTCATCTAAAGCTAGAACACCTGAAGGTCTTACAAGATCCAAATCCAAGAAAGTTATGTCTGATTCAAGTGATTGTGGTCATTCAGATAATGAGTTAGCCAATCTTGCTCGAATAATGAACAAGATTGTGGGAAAGAAAGATTTCCAATATAGATTCAAAAATAAATATAGGAAGGATAAGAAAGATTCAGAGGTAATTTGTTATGAATGTAAGAAAGCAAGACATATAAGTCCTGATTGTCCTTTACTAAAAAGGAAAGACATAAAGTAGAAACACTCTCAAAGAAACAAGAAAAGGTTTTATAAGACAAAAAATGTATTGAAGGCAAATTATACCTGGAGTGCAAGTGATAGTGATTCTTCCGATGATTCTTCAGAATATGAGTCCTTAGGACAGAGAAATATCAGACTCTTAGCCAGCTTACCAATTGAATATCATTGTCTCATGGATAAGGTATATAATACTGAAGCTATTACAAATGCTTCTTTGAATGCAAATTATACTGATAATAGATATTATGAATCTTCAAATGATGAATCCTCATCATCAGAAGATTATACTTTACCTTCTTTTGAAGAAGTATCAAGATTTTATAAATTACTTGAAAATGAAAATTCTAAACTCAAGAAGAAGCTTCAGAAAGAAAATTCTCGAATTTCAATCTTGACTAAAGAAGTATCGGATTTTTCTAAAGATCATGATGTGAAAACTTCTGATTTTGAAAGTATTTTAAAAACCCTTGAGAAGGTTAAATCTGAAAAGGCTAAACTTTCTAAGGATATTGAAACTGTAATTTCAAAGAAAAATATTTTAGAGCCTAACTCTAGGTCAAATTCAAATGTTTTGGAAAATAAGTATTTGGTTTTAAAACTAAAGTCATGGATTTTATCCATGAAGAAATGTTTTTCAAACTTTACTCATGGAAAGGAAAACTTTGACAAGATGTATTCTCAAATTAGACCTTTGAGAAATTGTTCTGGTCTTGGTTATTCTTACTCCAAACCTGTTTTTAGTAATAACTATTTTGTTCCTCAAAAAACCAATTTTCGTTCCAAGTGTCAATGTGGTGGACATTGGAGAAGAGATTTTTCTCTTAAAAAACTCAATCTTTAGGGGTTCATAAAGCTCATTTTTTAAAACAAATGTGGGTTCTTAAAATCCTTTTATCTAAGCCTTCTGGATCCAAACAAGTTTGGATTATGAGAATCTAATTATTTCTTTTTCAGGAAAATGAGAAGTGTACCAATAAGAATATTTGATACATGGATAGTGGTTGTTCTTGACACATGATTGGAAACAAAGATCTCTTTGAAAAGGTTATCAAAACAAAAGGTGTAAAAGTTACCTTTGGAGATAATGCTCATGGAAAGATTGTTGGTATAGGTAATATCTTTTTTCTTGGAAATGTTCTTATTTAAAATGTTTTGTGTGTTAAGGGTCTTAGGAAAAATCTCATCAGCATAAGTCAATTATGTGATGAAGTTTTCCTTTGAATTTTAAAAATGATAAGTGTCTAGTACACAATTCCAATTATGAGTTCATTCTATCTGCCCATAGGCAAGAGAATGTTTACACTATTAACATAGAAGACCTTAGGAGCCAAAACATACACTAATTAAGTGTAATAGAAGACCAATCATGGCTATGGCATAGAAGACTAGGACACTGCAATCTGAGAAACCTTAGTAAACTCTCAAAGAAAAGACTTGTGAAGGGGCTGCCGGACCATAGATATGATTCTTCAAAAGTCTGTGATCCTTGTCAATTTGGAAAGCAGCATAAAACTAGATTTCAATCAATTAATAAAGATTTAACTTATAATGCATTAGAGATAGTGCATATGGATCTTTTTGTTCCTATACAAACTGGAATCATTGGAGGCAAATACTATGTATTTGTTTTAGTTGATGACTTTACTAGATTTACATGGGTCTACTTTCTCAAAAGGAAATTTGAAGCCTTTTCCTATTTCAAAACTTTTATAGCCCAATTTAAAAATAAGAAAAACCTACCATTATTAACTATTCATAGTGATCATGGTGGTGAATTTCAAAATTCTGATTTTTGATACTTTTTGTAGTAAGAAAGCTATTTCTCACAATTTCTTAGCTCCATGAACTCCTCACCAAAATGGTGTTGTTGAAAGAAGAAATTGTAATCTTCAAGAAATGACTCGAACCATGTTGAGTGAATACTCAATTGCTAAGCATTTTTTAGCTGAACCTGTTTGTACTTCCTGTTATACTATAAATCATGTTTTACCTAGACCATTTCTTAATAAAACCCCTTATGAGTTATGGACTGTCCGAAAACCTAAAGTTTCATACTTCAAAGTTTTTGGATGCAAAGTATTCATTCTAAATACAAAAGATAATCTACACAAATTTACACAAAAATCTGATGAAGGAATCTTTCTATGTTATTCTACAACCTCTAAGGATTATAGAGTTTTCAATAAAAACACGTGTACTGTTGAGGAAACAGTACATGTAAAATTTGATGAAACAAATAATTTTGTTTTCAACCAATCCAAACCTACATCCTCGGATGTGTTTTCTAAAAATTTTTATGAAACGTTATTAGAATATCCTTCTGATAAGGAAAATATTCGAGAAAGTATTCCTGAAACATTTACCACAGAAGATTTTCTACCATATGTTGATGAACAGGCTTTACAAAACCCAAATCAATTGTCTCTTAGGAATCATCCCAGTGATAACATCATTGGTGATGTAAATCAACCTGTAAAAACCATAAATTCTTTAAGAAATGAAATAGAACATCTTTCTTTTCTTTCCCAATTTGAACCTAAAAGCCCAAGTGAGGCCTTAGGTGATGATGATTGGATCAAAGCAATGCAAGATGAACTAAATGAATTTGAGAGGAATCAAGTCTGGACTTTAGTTGATAGACCTAAAGAAACAACTGTAATTGGGGTAAAATGGGTTTTCAGAAACAAATGTGTTGAAAATGGAATCATTGTAAGAAATAAAGTAAGACTTGTTGCTAAAGGCTATAATCAACAAGATGGAATAGACTATGAAGAAACATATGCTCCTGTAGCTAGACTTGAATCAATTTTTATTCTATTAGCCTTTGCAGCATACTTCAATTTCAAGCTATTTCAAATGGATGTCAAATGTGCTTTTCTAAATGGTTTTGTTCAAGAAGAAGTTTTTGTCGAACAACCTCCTGGTTTTCAAGACCTAAAACATCCTGATCATGTTTTCAAACATACCAAGGCTCTATATTGTCTTAAACAAGCCCCTATAGCATGGTATGATAGACTTACAAGATTTCTTTTACAAAACAATTATACAAAAGGTACAACAGATCCAAACCTTTTTATAAAAATGGGAATAAAATTTGATTGCTCAAATATATGTTGATGAAATCATATTTGGATCAACTCAGAAATCCTTAAATGATTCTTTTGAAAATTTAAAGAAATCTGAGTTTGAAATGAGTATGTTGGGTGAGTTAACATTATTTTTAGGTTTTCAAATTTCTCAAAAACCAGAAGGAACATATATATCTCAACATAAGTATATAAATGATTTACTCAAAAAGTATGGATATGACAAAACTAAAAGTATTAGCACTCCAATTGGTACCACAAATACACCTGATCTTGATGAAACTTGGAAACCAGTAGATCAAACAATCTTTAGAGGTATGATTGGAAGTTTGCTATACTTGACAGCTAGTAGACCCGACTTAATGTTTTCTTTATGATTATGTGCAAGATACCAATCTAATCCAAAAGAGTCTCATTTAAAATCCATAAAGAGAATCTTTCGGTATTTAAAGGGCACTATGGATTTAGGTCTTTTTTACTCTTCTGGGAAGGATTTTGTTTTAAAAAGTTCTTCAGATGCTGACATTGGTGGTGGTAGAATGGATTGAAAAAGTATATCTGGAACATGTCATTTCTTAGGAGATTCTCTGGTTTCTTGGTCTTGTAAGAAACAACACTCAGTAGCACTATCCACTGCTGAAGCTGAATATGTAGCAGTAGAAAGTTGTTGTGCTCAAGTATTGTGGATGTAGCACACACTCACTGACTATGGATTGAGTTTATCCAAAACTAAAATTCTTTGTGATAATACAAGTGCCATAGGTCTTAGTAAGAACCCAGAACATCACTCTCGTTCAAAACACATAGATGTTAGGCATCACTTTCTTAGGGATCACACACAAAAATGAGATATTATTCTACAATTTTTCAGAACACAAGAACAACTTGCAGACATTTTTACAAAACCATTACTATTCGATAGATTTGAGTTTATAAAACAGAAGCTAGGAATGATTACATTAAAATAATCATTCATATCTACTTGATGTTTTACAATTCTCTTAACATTAAATAACTCCCTTTGAAAGGGGGAGGACATATTTTTTACTATGTTTCTTTTTATCTTATGATATTTAATTGTTTAGTCTTCTGGTATTTTTTTTACCTTTCTAGTTATCGTATTTACAGTTTTATCATATCATTTACTTTTCTGTTTATCGTATTGACAGTTTTATTGTATTATTTACTTCATCTTATCGACCGATGATGGTAGCGAATTTCGTTTCCATCGTATCGACTAATGATGGTAATGAATTTATTTTCCATCGTATCGACCGATGATGGTAATGAATTTATTTTCCATCATATCGACCAATGATGGTAACAAATTTCTTTTCCATTGTATCGATCGATGATGGTAACAAATTTCTTTTCCATCGTATCGACCGATGATGGTAACGAATTTCTTTTCCATCGTATCGACCGATGATGGTAATGAATTGCTTTTCCATCTTACTATCCGATGATGGTAATGAATTTATTTTCCATCATATCGACCGATGATGGTAAGGATTTTCTGTTCCATAGTAATGA
This sequence comes from Viscum album, assembly GCA_963277665.1. Lineage (NCBI taxonomy): Eukaryota > Viridiplantae > Streptophyta > Magnoliopsida > Santalales > Viscaceae > Viscum > Viscum album. The sequence continues at coordinate 283,273,349 of OY728125.1, forward strand.
CCGATGATGGTCATTATTTTTTTCCCATCATACTGACCGATGATGGTAACACGATTGTTTTCCATCGTATTGTCAGTTCATGGTAACGAGTTTGTTTTCCATCATATTTTCAGTTCATGGTAACGAGTTTGTTTTCCATCAGCTTGTCAGTTCATGGTAACGAGTTTGTTTTCCATCATATTGTCTATTCATGGTAAAGAGTTTGTTTTCCATAGGCTTGTTTGTTCATGGTAACGAGTTTGTTTTCAATCGGCTTGTCAGTTCATTGTAACGAGTTTGTTTTCCATGGGCTTGTCAGTTCATGGTAACGACTTTGTTTTCCATCGGTATGACGATTGATAGTTTTATTTTATTTCATACGGTTGTATTATTTTTAGCTCTACTAAAACCAATAACTTCCTTACGTTCTTCGAAGGTACTTTCCATTTTTTTATTTTTTTTTCTTTCTTCGTTTTTAATCCTAACCATTGATCTGTTTTTCTCTAATCTTGACCGTAGAAGATCAACAATCATCCCTTTATCGCCTATAAATAGACCCCCTCCCCAAACCCACATTGGTTTTTCAGGTTTTGAGGTGAAGCTCTGCTCCACCAGTTTTAAATCATCGTACGATCTTTCATCGGCATCACCTTTATGTCTCAATCCTCTGTTAACACTCCCGCCAAAATGTCTTCAAATACTTTTACAGAGAAATAATTTAACAGAGAAAGGTTAGTTTCTCAGGACTTTTTTGATTCGTATGATTCCACAATCATAAGAATCATTCTGTTTCAAGGATGGGAACATTTGTGTGTTGAAAGATCTGTTTCTCAAGATCCAGTTCTCTTTGCTGAAGTTTTTCAGTTTTATAAAACCGTATCTTTCGATAAAGACATGACTATCAATTTTGCTGTGTACGATAGAAAGTTGTCTATGTCTATAAAACAAGCGGCTCATTTTCTTAATGTCCCAATAGAAGGGGATTCTTTCTATCCATCTCATAATCTACCAGAGGAAGTTGGTTCATTTAATAGAGAAAGTGCTGAAAAGACTTTGTTTGTTATTAATGAAGAAAAGAGAAAAGTGACTCATCTTTCTCCGGAAAATCAGTTTGTGACTTTATGGATGCAAGGTTTTCTTATCCCAAGGAAAGGGGATAGAGAAACTCTGAAAGTTTTTGATATTTTTATGCTTGACTATCTTGTAAATATGAGAAAAGTAAATCTCATGGGGTATGTTTTTGAAACCATTAAGAATGTCAAGACAGGAGGGATTGAGTCCCAAATGATTATATATCCAACCATACTTACAAAGTTCATTCTCAGAAGTATGAAGTTTTGTAACATTCCATTGAAAGGAAACCCGATAGATTTGAAGCCCTCCTGGATTAGCAAAAGTACTATAAAGATGTTGAATGTTTGTTTTGATCAGAATTCAATACTTTTTGTCAGAGATGTAGAAGATAAATCGGTTCAGAATCAATTGGCACCTATTCCAGCCAAAGACATTCAATCTACTGGTATTACTCAAAAGTCTGATCTGCAAACCAGTTCAAATCCTATGAAGAAGCCAATGTACAGTAAGGAGGTCGTAGCCAAATGGAGAAAGGATGAGGAACAGAGAATGGAAGGTGATCCAAAGTTCAGTCTTGACCCGGCTGAGGATTTTGGAGAAAGAATAATGGTAGAAGAAACCCTTAAGGCCGAAAAGAATAAGAAGGTTCTTTTTAAAATAAATGCATAGAAATTTGATGTCTCTAAAGTCTTGAAATCAGTTGAGGAAGATAGTGCTCAACTTACCACATAAGTGCATCAAGAGCCTATCATACAGAGCCTTCCTGAGAAAGAAAAAGGAAAACAAATGATGGAAGAGATGAAAGAAGTGGAAGAAGAGGAAGGATATTTTCTTTTAGAATTTCATCAATGTTCGAAGAAGAGTAGGGAGGAATCGGTTCAAAAGCTAAGTGAAGGTGTTCAACAAACCCCTCATGCCGATCAAGCACGAACACCAGATAGATTTTCGCCTCAAAAAAAGCAAGGTGCTCAATCCTCTCACACTGATAAATTTGTTGTCATTAGTAACAAAGTGGGAGAAGAAAGAAAGCAGAAAGAAAAGGCAAAAGGAAAACAGCCAGTTGTAGATTCAATCTGATCAAATGAACTGGCCTCGTACGATGAAGATACTGATTCAGAACATAAAATCTCTCTCAAGAAGAGTTATTACATTGTCCATGTTTTGAGAAGGGTTGAGAATACCATTCCATATTTCGCCAGACTGGAAGGGAATATTGATTTTATTACCGATAATCAAAAGAAGATGTTTGTCTCTATAAAAGAATTAAGAAAGAATGTTTTGTCAGTTGAAGCCGATTTAAAAGTTCTTTCAGAAAGTTCGGTTGCTCATAAGAAGGCCTGCAACAAGATAACCAAGTGGTCGTACAAAACAGAGAGCTCAATCAATGATCATGACATAGCAATTGAAGATATAAGAAGGTTGTAAAATGAGCTTGCAATTGCTTTCAATAAGCTTGACAGAGAAACAGTTGAAAGGTTGAATCTTTTGTCTTCTCAAAGAGCTGATGTTCCTTTAGTAAAATACATGCAAGAGAGAATGAATGATTTTCAATCTGAATTCTCAAAGGTTTCATCTTTCAAGGATGAAATGGTTTTATTGAAGAAACAAAATTCTTGTGTTATCCAAAGATAATAAGAATCTGCAAGATAGAATTGAAACCCTTTAAGAAGTAATCAGAGTCTAGGAGGAGAGTATCAGTAATCAGGATCAACTCTTTGCTGATCAACAAGACCTTCTCAGGTCTCAGGGTGATGCTATTTCTGAAGACAAGAAGGAGATAAAAAAGATGAAGGTGGTTCTTCATGAGTTGATCAAAAAGGAGAAGGAAAGAGAAAACAAGTGACTTGTATTTGTTCGCATGTTTAGTGTTGATTGTTATCGTAATGAAATTTCTTTTATCCATTGTATTGTGTTTATTTTCTAAGCCCTTCAGACAATTCATGATTACCCCTTTCTTTTTGTAAATCACAATGGGGGAGAATGTGTTTAAAGGGGGAGAATGTTTTATAAAGGGGGAGAATTCTTTACAAAACTCTTAAGGAAAATCTACGAATACAATCCTTATGAAAGTCCATACCTAAGGGGAGTTAGTTGTATTCAATTTCTTATTCAGAAGAATTTCCAATAACTCAGGGGGTGATAATTATTTCTTTTAGTTTTTATTTTGTGATTTGTGATTTCCAAAAAGGGGGAGATTGTTGAGTCAAAAGTCCTCTTTTGACTTCAATGTTTTGTTTTGGAAAACACAAATGTCTTGTTAATCCTACTAACCTTGTCTATCGTATCGTACTGATCATGCTGATCATACTGACTATGCGTATCGTATTGATCATACTGATCATACTGACCATGCTAATCGTACAATGTTGATCGTACTAACCATAATGATCGTACTGATCATGTTGATCGTACTGACCAGGCTAATCGTACTGATCATGCTGATCATACTGACTATGCGTATCGTACTGATCATACTGATCGTACTGAACACTCCAATTGTACAATGCTGATCATACTGAATATGGAAATTGCATTAACTCAGCTTCTCATATCTTTTATTAGAGACTTGTTTTAGTACTTTTTCAAAAACACTTGCTTCATTTAAATCGTACTCTTGATTATCTTATTCATACATCTTGTTCTAACCAATACGATGTCGTTGAGTTAGTTACAAACTAATCAAAACGATGTCGTGCTTTCTGTTTCAATATGACCGTTATGATGCCAGATGTCCGAGTCCCTTCGAGTTTTTTTGGAGAAATATGACCGTTGGAGGAGATGTGACAGTTGGAACCCGAGGCCTATAAATAAGAGGTCATTTGAAGCTGAGTAAAAAACGAAGAACAAGCGTGATACAACTGTGATAATTTGCTCATGATTCTAGAGAGAGAAGGTGTGACTTCTCTCATCTGCATTGTGCGTCCGATCATCGTATCGAGGGCTTTCAAGTAATTGAAAGACAGAGGTGTTGATTACCTACAAAATCTAGGGCTTCCAGGGATAGGCAGACGGACGGACCGATCATCGTATCGAGGGATGCCGGGGATAGGCAGACAGATGTTCCGATCATCGTATCAAGGGCTGCCGGGGATAGGCAGACAGACGTTCCAGTCGTCGTATCGAGGGCTCACCAAGGTGTTGGTGAGACAAACCTTTTGTCCTAGGTGAAAGGATAACCCTTCTATTTAGGTTAAAAGAATTGTAATTCTTTTACATTTCTGCTGCTATCTGTATTAGAAAGGAATTTTTTTTTGTTTCCTTTTATATCTCTTATACATTTGTAATTGTTTCAATTACATCCATTCTATTACATATTTTATTGATTGATTCTATACGCTTTAAAGTAGAATCATTCATCTTTATATTACTCTGATTATTGTGTTCATCTTGAATATAATTGTTTTACATTTCATTAGTGTTACATTACATCATACCTTTTATATTCAATACAATTATGGGTGTTTGTATTTGTATTAGTTTAATAACATTTAAAATAATCTCTTCAGTACTAAAACTCAAAAGGTTTTTAAAGCTACAATTCACCCCCCTCTTGTATTGTTCCATCTAATAGACATACATATCTATAAATTCGATCCAATAGGATCAACTGAAATTTTTGGCACCCCATGATCATAAACGACATAGCTTCATGCATCGGTACACCTTAAATGATTTATCATCGGACTTTAGATGCAGAACATGGGATTTATGTGCAGGTTATGGTAGAGGTCAACCTAGAATCAAAGCTTCCAGATGTTATTTCCATCAATGAGAATGAGTATAAAGTAGAGGTTCAGATTTAATATGAGTGAAAACATCCATTCTTCAATATTTGTAAAATCATTGGACATTCCCTATTGAATTGCATGGGGATGAAAAATCAAGTGGAACAACCATGTTTTGACGAATGGACATTGGATTGAAAGAAGAAAAAAGACAAGATAATAGAATATGAGAAGCCTAAAGCATCGAGGAAGACAAATGAAGTCTGGATAAAGAAATCCCCTCTTCTTGGTGAGACTTTAGGTATGATCTGGGGGGAGATGGTTGAATAAGAGGAAAATAAAATATGGAAGAAGAAATTTTAGATGAGATTGGAAAGCTTGTTCTAGACGCATATGAAAAATTCTAACATGCTTCAGATGCAGACATGACCAATCCTATTGATGCTGGAAAAGAGAATACCATAGCATCCCATGCTACATCTGAAATAACTAAAATATCGTATAGCAAGGTAGAGCAGGATACAAACACACAATTGGATACAGTAGTTATGACACTAGCAGCTCCCATGGACACACTCAATGATGATAAACTGGAGGTAATGGACACCCTAATCACTGCACATGTTACTATGTCTAACTGCTTACATAACATACATGAGAAACAATAATTTGAGCCTTCAAAAAATAACTCAATGGTCACACATTTATTTATTTATGCTTCGGAAATAACTCAAACTGCTATTTTTGACAAATCAGAGGCAGTGGATACTTAGAACACTACCTTGGTCAATTCCTCTAATTGCTTTCCTAGATCACATGAAAAACAAAAAACCCCATTTAAGGATTTCTCTATAGAGATAGACTTGATTTCAAATGTTTCTGAAAAGATAGAGTTACTAAGGAAAATGATACTTATAATGAAACTTTTGTCTCATTTATGAGAAAATAAAGAAAGAAAACTAGTCCAACCTCTCCTCATGATATTAGAAGATCAAAGAGGGGGAAAGACTAGGGTGGAAAAAGGGGGTTCTACCTCCAAGCGCGGGTTCAAATGAATTTCGAATTTTGGAATTGTCAGTGGATTTCTAACCCTGAAACCTATACTATTTTGAAAATATTTCTTATATCTCATAAAACAAAACGTTTTTCTATTCCTGAGCCTAAAATCAACTTTTCCTCAAAAAATATGCATCTTTGTGCTTATGGTTATAATTTTTTAGGTGCATGCAAAACTGGTAACACAGTTGAGTCTCTTTGTATTTTCAATCAGTCCTCATTTAGTCTATTAATGATTTCAAAATTACTGAATAGATGTTTACATGTTATTTTACCCTTGATGGTTTCCACATTTTTTGCACTATGATTTATGCTAAAAATTGATACCCAGAACAAATATCCCTTTGGTAAGACCTTGATGATATATCTAATAATATTCATAGTCCTTGGGTTGGGATTGGGGATTTTAATGTGATTCTAACATCCATTGAAAAAATTGGGCAGCCACACTCTTCTATCTCCATGGGAGAATATAGATCTTCCACGGAGGATTGTAAACTTATTGAAGTTAATCTGACCGGTGCTAAGTACACCTTGTATAGATGACCCAAAAACAGTGTAGTTGCTAGAAAACTAGATAGAACATTCACTAATGTCCTTTCTCTAGATAAGTGGGACACCATTTTTGGAATCACCTTTACCTGACATAACTCAGATCATCATACTATTCTTTTCATTCTCTTAACCAAGGGTACAAAATCTACTATTCCCTTAAAATTTAATAATTCTTGGTCTACGGATCCTGATTGTACTCGCTTCATAAAAGAATCTTGGGAAAGCATGAAGCATCACAATGATGCATTTTCTTGTGTTCATAAATTACTGTACCTAAAAAAACATCTTAAAATCTAGTTTCGATCCAAATATAAGAAACTTGACTCAGATATCTCATCTCTTGAGAGGGATCTTAATCAAATCCAAATCTCCAACACTATCATTGATTTCACTTTTGACCCGTAACTTGAAATCGATACCTCCATTAAGCTCAAATCTCTGCTTGTCATTAAGGATAACATGCGAAAGAAAATATTCAACACTAAATGGCTTGAAGATGGTGATAGAAATACAACGTTCTATAATTCTATTAAAAGAGTTATAAAATGTTGTAGACCACTTTCTCTTCTTAGAGGTGGAATCAATCTCATGCATACTGAGGAAGCTATTTCAAATCATGTGGTATATTACATTCAATTTGTTTTAAAGGTCCGTATGTCAACAAAGATCACACTACTAATAACATACCGACTTTAGCGACTAAGGAGGACAATAATTTTTTGTTAAAAACCACACTTAATCATTAAATTAAAGATACAATTTTTAGTCTGAAATCTGATAGTTCCCCAGGTCCTGATGGTTTCAATAATGGATTTTTCCAACTTTATTGGGAGATTATTCATAAATATGTTTTCAATCTTGTGAAAGCTATCTTTTCCAATGGTGTTCTCCCTTATGGCTGAAATGCTCAATTTCTTGCTTTAATTCCTAATGTGGACAATGACTCTGAGATTCAACTTCTCTGTTCTATTTCTCTGGTTAACAATCTTTATAAAATTATTTCAAAACTTCTTGCTCATAGACTTAATAACAAATGAAATAAAATTGTATCCCTGAATCAATTTGGTTTTATCAATGGTAGGTATATTCAAGACTCTATCTTTCTCACTTCTAAATTTACCAATATCGTTAACATAATTACAAGATGTGGTAATGTTTCTATTAAACATGATATCATGAAATCTTGTGATACCATTGATTGGATTTTTGTCTTCAAAGTCCTCAAAAGTTTCAGCTTTAATGACTCTTTCATTAGTATGATAAAATCATTATTCAGCTCGGCCTTCATCTCTATCCTGGTCACTGGTGAACCCAAGGGTTTCTTTAAATGCACCAAGGGGGTAGGACAAGGGGAAACTCTTTCTGCCATTCTTTTTGTGATTGCGGAAGATTATTAAAGTAGACTCCTCACATGCCTTGTGGATCAAAAAAATATTAAACCTATTCAGGCTGCCACAAACATAAATGTTCACACACATCTTTTATTTGACGATGACATAATCCTTTTCTTTCAAGGGGATAAAGAAACATTCAAAGTCTCAAGAATGCTCCATCTCATTATGATGATATTTCTGGTCAAACTATAACTTGGGAAAAATCTTTTGTGTTCTTAGGGAAAAATGTTTCTTCTACTAGACATTGTAATATCATCAGCTATTTGGGCATTAAGGAAGGCTCTCTCCCTTTCACCTATCCAGGAGTGCCAATATTTTAGGGAAGAACTATGTCCAACTACTTCTCCACCACTATAGACCAAATTATAAATAAACTCTCTTTTTGGAAGGGTAAATCTCTCAATATGACTAGAAGAATTTGCCTTGTCCAATCTATTATTGTCTCCAAAATGGTATACTCGATTATGGTTTTCAAATGGACTTCTGGTATTTTAAAAAAAAATCAATATTTCCATTTAAAATTTTGTTTAGATAAGAATCATGCTTGAAAGGAAGCTTGTGACCATACCCTGGGCTGCATGTTATAAACCTTTAGAAAAAAGTTGGTATAGGAATAAAAAATCTAAATCTCTTCTTTGATTCTCTTCAAGCAAGACTCACTTGGAGGCTCCTTAACAACAAGTATGACTGTATCAACTTACTCAATAAATAATTCAATTTTATACTAAAGAGTGGAAATTTGAATTACATAAATTATTCCATTTGGCCATCTATTAGGAAATCCTACGTCAACATTATGAGCTGTTCTAGATGGATGGTAAGCTCTGATTCATCCTTGAATTTTTGGTTTGACATCTTGATGGGAATTCCTTTAGTTTCCAAGATTCCGACCAATTATTTTCCTGAAATCAATAATTATACTATAAGGGATGTTCTTAATGACAATACCATACTTCTTCCTGACAACATCATAAGTTTCATTGATAACTATCCACATTCCAATTATGAATATTTCCTCACTAGGGAACCCACCTGTAATGGTATTCCTGACTCTAAATTTTTTCATAATCACAATTTCATTGATTCAGACTCTAGATTTTGTTTGTTTAAATCCATTAACAAACCATAGATTATGTCCTCGAGACTTACTCTTGTTTGTCACATTGCTCATAACAAATTCCCCACTGAATTTTCCTTGAAAGATTTTGGGATCAAACATTGCTCTAAATGTCACATGTGCAACCAACATAGAAAAAATATTAACCATTTGTTTTTGTCATGTGTTACAGCTTCAGTTGTCTAGAATTTTATCTTTGATATATTTGGATGCATATGGTTACACCTAAATTCCATCAACTCCCTATGACAGCGTTGTGTTGTTTCAAAATCTTCTCATCAAATTAAAAACCTCTTTTTATCCACTATTGCTGAGCTACTACATGTGATATAGTATGATAGAAATAACATTCTCCATAATAATTTAACATTTAATATTATTCAGGTAAGGCGTGGATTCTCATTTCCATCCATTATGTTACCTCTATTTAGAAAGACCACTATGATAACAGCGTCGAAGACTTTGAAATTCTGCATCGACTCCTGATTGCTGGTCTTTTTAAGCCACATAAACGCACCTTTGAAGTATTCTGGCAAGCCCTGTCTCTGGGATGGATCAAATTAAATGTTGGCGGTGCCTCCAAAGGCATCCCGGGACCTGTAGGATGTGGTTCTATCTTCAAATATCATCTTGGACATTATCATGGGTGATTCTTTAGCGGATGTGGTACAGCTTCATCCCAAGAAGCGGAAATGATGGGGGTTATCTGTGCTGTTGGTTTTTCTAAAGAAAAGGTTGGGAGTAATATTTGGATTGAAGGAAACTCAACCACTATTTTCAAAGCTATATAAAAGGGTGTGGTGCATCTTTCCTGGCCACTTACCTCTTTTTGGATGAGTTTCCTTGCTATGGTTTCAAAAACCAACTACATTATCACAGATTACTCTTGTGAAGAAAATATGGTAGCTGATGGTCTTACCAATAAGGGAATCAACCAAGGTGTTACTTGGTGGGATTATTTACCTGGGTAATTTCTTCCTTTTTATGAAAATTATTATAATATTGATCCCATCTTTAATACACATATAACCCTCCTTTTTTTCTCTATTCAATAAATTGTTCGTTTTAAAAAACAAACTTGTGATGGGAAAATAATCATTAGTTTACCAATAGGAAAAGTAAACAGCAAACATTTTTTTTAAGTTCCATTTCATAAAGATGAGGAATTTATTTATGATATTGACTATGAACATAATGATATATAATTACTTTTTAAGTAGAGTTTCATTCTTTAATAAATTTTTACCACTAACTCATCATTTTTTCAAACGATGAGTATTCAAGATGACTTGGTCACACCAGATGAGCTAGAATAAACTTCTAGAAAATCACATGATCAAAAAATGATAAACTATATATTTAACTTGTCTTTAGGTATTAACCAAATCCAAAATGGTTAGTACATGATCAGATGATCCCCCAAAAGGATTATAGTTTTTAGAAAGAAACAGTAATCTTAATTTCTAAAGTTAAACGAACAATACCCCAAAGATAAATATATGCCATTAAATAAAAAATATTACATAAAATAAATCAATATAATTCAAACTTATATTGAAACCCAAAACATAGAAGAATTTTGTTATATAGTCTTCCACGTTAAATTGATTCTCCAAATGACATCGACTACTCTTAAAGTCACATACATAAAAGTAATTAACCTAATCACATATTTTCTATGATAGGTTAATCATTTCCATAAATAACCCAAATAACTATAAATACAAAATAAAAACATAGATAAAAATCCAGCATTTCTGCTCAAATGAAATCTCATAGTATTCTATTTTCCTTAGGCATATAGTGTTCCCAACAGTGCAAAAGTCTTCCAAAATAAAATTTATCACTTAATCACCAAATAATTTTCCTATATTAAGGGCATCCATTTGATAAGAAAAAAGATCCCAAATCAAATTATTATTTATTAATAAAATCATGTAACTAAAAATAATTAGTCACACTAACCAGGGACTTCATGTAGTATAGTGGTAGGCGATAAATCTCAATCGCACTCTGGTTGTGGGTTTTATTCACACATCTTTGTCCAATGCGACGGGTTGTCGCACAGTCTGTGTGTTGTCCATTTTCAAAAACTATATTTTATAACATTACCAAAATGAGATAAATTCCTCAAAATAACATCAACATAATTTAACCAAAAATGTTTTCTCATACCTCGCATTTTCATCACAAAATTTAATAACTTGTAATTTCCTCAAACTTAAGGATCATATAAAACTAAATGGTTATTTATAACTATATCCACAAGATAAAATATAATTCTTCCTCAAATATCATTTTCACATGACAATTAGTAGGGTTACAAATACAAGAGAAAATCTTTCCAAAGTAATCCCATCATCAAAGAGCACTAATACTTTTAAACATTTCTCCCACCACTTATTTCCATAGAGATTATTCTTTAACCAAGATGATATCCTATATAATAGGGCATTAAATTCATTAATGGCTAGATCCCCCACATTTATGGAAAATGACTGTAAATGTATTATTGGGACCATTTTTATTTTCTTCCATAGTAATATTCATTTTTCCTCAGTAATTCTTTACTTTATATCCTTCTTTCCCACACGTAATGAATTTCTTTGTTCCATTGAGTCACTTTCTAGGGTGTCTCCTTCCACATTTCCAACATGGTGGAAATTGAGGTTTATTTTATCCATGGTCTCCACTGAAAGAGCTCTTATCATTCATTTCCATTCTCTTCTTTTTTGAGTTCGGGTGTTGCTTAATATATATGATGTTGATCATATTCTTGGAAAACTGATTCAGCATGAACATGATATCTTTTATGCCTATCAACATTCCATTTTGTTGCTCATTTACACCACTGTTCCCACCTTTTACATCATGATCAAAGTTACTATGACTTCCTTGGAATCCAGCCATTGGCTAAAACCAGAAAGCATTATGTGAGTAATAATATTCATAAACTCATTTAGAGAATATCATGACACCATATTATCAATTTGAAACACCTTAAGATTAACCGAGGTCATTTATTCTCATCTTATATTAAAATCCTTCTAATCGGTTTGTAAAGAAATTTTAAATTATCCTATGAATATCCCCCATGAGTTTCATAACCAAGAGTGCATCAAGGCCCGTTGTCGTGTACTAGGATACCTTAGGTCAAGTTAGAAACCCCTTGTCGAGGTTTTCACTCCTAGGTACATCTGTTCCAGAGCAACCTCTACCTGCTCATATCTAGAAAGGGATGTATTGCTTGGAAAATACACAAAATCTCTACATTACCAACTTTAAAGGAAGTTCATCAATACTAATCCTAAATGTCCATCTTAGGGTAATGTGGGCTAATCAGAGTTTATCTAAATCTAATTTCCAAGGATTGTACTAAACATCCTCTGATACTAACAGTAGCACCCCAAACTCAGAATCCATGAACCAGTGCATTATATTAATACATTTTCATGATAAAAAAGAATAATATACTAAAGGATCGATCATTTTAGTAGTCTGAGAAACAAGATACATACATAATTTCAACATTACAATTTTAAAATAAATAAAAAACTAATTAATTCAATTAGAAACATCCAATCCTCCTAGATTATGCCTGAAAGTCACTCATAACTAACTCCTTAATATCATGGGAATATGAAACATAAGAAAGGGGTGAGCTCAAATTCTTAGTAAGGGTAAGAAATATAGTGGACGATAACATAAATATTATGCATGGTGAATAATTGAAAACAGATGCCTTTATAAATAATAAACATGAACACTTTTATGGCAGAAATATGAGTTGAGTAAATAATTCCATAATAAAACATAATCATGGGTATTGTACTAGTAAAATGACAAAATGAACCATCAATATTAGTTTCATAATGAGGGAATATATAATACTGGAAATTCTTAAACATTTTGTCAAGGCCTCGACCAAGACATCTAAAAATTATTTAGGCCTCGGCCAAAACCATATATCAAATTGGGAAAGGCCTCGGCCAATTCCACATCTAGTTGTCTCATGAGACTTACCGATGCATTGAAGAGCTATATCAGGATCCACCCATCACTTAATAAGTCAAATGCATTCTCATATGAAAGGGTGAAACATAATCAAAACATTTGTATTAAAAATAGCATAGGAAATGTCAATACTATAACCACAAACCATGAATGGCATACAAATATCATATCCACAGTTAATCATAACTCATTCAATACAATATGGATAATTATATTATGATAAATCAACCTCAAAAAAGAATAAAATACACTAAATGATATTAACATAGATGAAAATAGTCACGAAAACTATTTGATTGAAATATCCCCTTTTTCTTGAAAACATTTAAAAATATCTCTATTTATCATGAATCCATTTAAAAATGTTTTTTCTGAACCAATGATTCCCATATCACTTTGAAACTTTTCAAAGAAATTTTAATTTTAAGACATTAATGTCCCCAGAAATAAATCCTTAAAACCATTTTTTAAACATGTACATTAATGTGAAAGATTTAGAAGAAGAAATATTTAAAACATTTAAAATGATATTTTAGTTAGAGTTCATAACCAAATGAGTGACACTTGAATAAAAATAATTGAGGTAATAAAATAATTATAATATGCTGAGAAACAATGGATTCTTGATATACTATGTCAATGTACATTATATGCCCCATAAAAAAGTGAATTTTCGTATAACAACAAAGACGTCTCAATGAAATCTTAATTGAGATGAAATCGCTTATAAAGATTGTATCCTTATGTTAAGGATAAATCAATGACATAATTATGCTTGAAAAATATTAATACACTCTATATGATTGGATATTCAGTGTAAATAAATCATAGTACATTCCCACATATTCCTGAAAAAAACAACACCAATAACTTGGAGGTTTAACTCAATGAAAGAAAATTGATTTAAAATCACTCTTATAAAGTTAATATCAATGACTTGAGAAATTATCAATGGGGTGATTATGCGTATCAATATTATATCCAAAAAAATATTACTATAAATTACTATATAAATAATAAATACGTATTCCACACATGATATTGGAGTGAAATAATCAATGAATTATGCGTAAAGCCCAATGAGTTGAAATTGAAAATTGAAATTTCTTTACCGATTTGGTAACTCATGAAACATATACCCCAGGAATGAAGGATCATAGAATGAATTTGTAAATAACTATTGATTAATTTATATTACACAATTAATACAATCTTTTCTAGTACATACACCACGGAAATAGAAATAATGGCAATACATTGTGAATCTCACAGAAATAAGAAGTGAGATGAAATCCCCTTACCACATTGTAATCAATAGAGTTGAATGAAGAAAAGTTAATAAACACAAAATAATTTACATAATACCAGGAATATAAATAGAATCATGATAATATATATCAGATGGAAGTACACAATACACCACATGCAATAAATAATTGGTGAACAACAGAAATCTCACAAAATTAAAAGTGAGATAAGAAACCCCTTACCTAAAGTCTGACTTGTTTTGTATGTTTCTTGTTCTTCCTGAATAATAATCATAATTTAATTTCTACTTGATTAAGAACATTTTTCAATTTTATTATACCTTTATTATCACTTATTACCTTTCTATAACAATTAGTTAATTATTTGTGTTCATATTAGATATTTTATCGATGTTCGGAACTTGAGTCAAAAATGAACTTGTTATAATTATAAATTTTCCATGTGGTAAAAATTCCATTATCTCTATAATGATATACATGATTTAGATATCATATATATATTATATATCTATTATATATTTTTATTTATGATAGTACATAACATTTGGAGATAAAAAATGAAATGCACCATTCATGGAGACGGTAAGTTGTACGTACGCATGAACACTACTTTCATGTGATTTTTTATTGTAATGGAATTAAATAATAATGAAACATAGGTATATTATAATTTCAGTATAATATAATATATAATATCATTAACTCTATCCTTTATACGTCCCACATAAGGCATTAACGAGTCTTGTCACTTTGAGGGGCGGTAGTCCACACTTCCTCAAATGAAATTGTCGTGTTTTACCCATAATGGAAACCATAATGAAATGATATAAATGGAAAATACAGAATCATAAATAAAACATAAAAATTATATATATCATATATAAATATAATTCCATCTTAATGGACACCATTAAAGGCAGTAGGATATAATTGAACTATCATCGTTTTGTGAGGCATTAGTTTTCCATCAACAAAAACAATACGTTCTTTACCCATAAGATGAAGATGTGTGTAAGTGTAGTTCAAATAATTCCCATAACAACATCCTAGTATATTTATTATACTGGTTTTTTAATAAATAATGTAATAAAAAGATTTTAGGGTTTGGAGATATAAAATAAAACAAAATAAGTTAATATAAACCATTACCTTTAATTTGAATAACTCCCTTTGGTTTTAACCAAACAGGCTTCTTGAAGTGACTTCTGCCTAAGGTAAGGCCACTATGTGGAATAGAGGGATCTTTAGAGCATATATGGGTAGGTTTTGGATGAGACAAGGGGCTTGATAGGTGTGAGGAATAAGTTATAAGTGTTGTCATTTTATGAGGGAGAGGAGGGGCTCTTTTGGAATGTTTAAAAATGTTATTTTATTATAAAAATATCTTATGTTTAAAAACGTCAAAAACTCATTACATTGGAAGATTAGATCGATCACGTTCAAAATAAAATCATCCAATAAGAATTGGACAGGTGTTGGATATTTTTTTAATATTAATAGTCTTATTTATTTAAATCATTTATTAATGAGGTGAATACTACATCATTATTCTGTCATATATAATTTAATTTATTTGATGTCTAAAATTATAAAAAATACCATAATGTAGGAAATAGGTTTATAATTCTAATGAATATTTACAGTCTAAAATATTACTTATATACCTCTATGTAAAAATCTATATATTAAAAGATATTTTTAATGTCATTTTTGTATTTACATTAAGTTAATTAAAATAAAGTGTCATTTTCACTCTGAAGTGGCTCCATGGGGTCCCAAAATTGACCCACGGATGTCCATGGTTGGACATGACTCATACAATAAGGTTAGGAAAAGTTTTAAGGTAATTTTGTATTATTATAATATTCATTTTACCTTAAATTACCCTATTTACCTTTAACAGCGGTAAATAAAAGTCGAATGTTACTATTCACCAAAAAATATTTTCATCTTATTGAACCAAATTTTACTTACTAATTACAACCATGTATGTTAGATTTTTGAAATTCAATTCACAAAAGTGGAAAATTTTCATTTAAATGAAAAAGTCAGTTTTTTAACCACTATTAGCTGGTTTTACTATTCATCTAAAATTGATGTTTTTTAGAAAAATTCCAAAAAATCAGCATAAGATATATTTAATATTATGAATTCAAAAATGATTTTTATTTTACCAAATTCAAAACATAGAAGTTTTATTAATTAATTTAAAATTAATTCTTGTTGTCAAAACAAATAGCGTGTTTTTAAGAAACAATAACTATCTAAAGATTGACACTTGTTTATGTATAATTTCAATGTGAAATTAATTCTAATGAAAAAAATTGGATTAAATAGTAAATAATAAAATTTAGTTATACTTACAAACCATTCATATGTATAATTGAACACTATAAATTATTCTGATTTAAAAAGTTGTTTTCAGTTAAAATTTTGTATTTTTCAGTATTCATCCAAATATGAAAGTTATAAGAAAAACACCAAATATTTTTCAAAACATAATCTTTATTTCATGATTGTAAATAATATGTTTTTTTCAAATTGAATATATAAAGGTTTCATATATTGGATTTATAAGGGTTCTCCATTAAAAGGCGGTAAAACTGTATTTTTCAAAAATACTACTTTTATCTGAAAAATTGAACTTGTTATTATATTATGTCTAAAAAATACATAATATGGATTCAAATATTATATCTAGTATATAAGATTGAAAATTCATTTAATACTATTCATAACCACTTTTTTAATGGCTAGTTTGGTAAGTCGTGGTGTGCTCAAACTCAGTGTTGTGTGTAGCACAAGCTATTAAATTACATTAAAGAAGATAACTTACTATGAAATCTTGGGGCTTACAAATTTACACATATAGAATATATTTTAAAGGTCATACTTGAAATCCTTCTTATATAACACTATTATATTCACACATTGACTGTAGTAGACTCAGTTGTGATATATTATTTGATACTGTACTACTATTACACACACCTAAAACTAATATTATTCTAGATCCTATGTGTGATTCGTTTAGTGTTTTGTAATGTAGAATTACTATGTAATGTATGGGTGCTATATATTTACATTGTGAAATATGGAATCTATCTAAAATACGATATACTAATAACCATAAATCTATAGGTGTTATATTATGGGTGGGAATGGATTGCTTTGGTTTACTTATTATGGAAACAAAACCAAACCAAAATTTTTGGTTCTTTATTTATACATATTAATTTAAACCATTTAATAAAGTTTTACTTCAGATTAATATATTTATGAATAATTAATTTGTAATTTGTATTATTTTTTATTGTTGATTGTCATTTTTATAAAATATTCTAGATATGAATTCGTGGGGACTATCCCTTTTTCTCCCCATTGATTCTATTGGGGATCTAAGGTTCCCTCCAATCACTCATTTCCATTGATTCTTTTATCTCGTAATT
Organism: Viscum album; assembly: GCA_963277665.1. Taxonomy (NCBI): domain Eukaryota; kingdom Viridiplantae; phylum Streptophyta; class Magnoliopsida; order Santalales; family Viscaceae; genus Viscum; species Viscum album. The sequence goes on from OY728125.1 coordinate 283,290,980, forward strand.
TACACCCTACCTATTTATTATGAGTCCATGTTTCTGATTATTTGTTTTCAAGTATGACATATATCCCTTATATATTTTACATGGTTCCTTCTTTGCTAGATTTCTCTAGAAACATCGATATTATTCTTTTCCTTTTTTCTTATTTATTCCATTCTTCTTTTTATTTCTCCCATGGGCTTCCCTATCTTCAAAACCGTATTATATTATTCTATATTCATGGATCTTGGGATTGATTTAATGTTAGATCTAGTGGATTTTATAACCAAGTCTCGGTTAATGGAGATTTTAGACTAGAGAAACACTTTCAGTTTTGGCGATCTTGAGTTCCATATCTAGTGGTATCTCATAGTTATTATTACTGAGACTCCCAACCCTGTTAATGATTTTATCATTATTTACACATAATTTTTCTAGATATTAATATTTTATCTTCGAGTTGAAAATTATTTTTGTTTGATGACATTGGTGGGTCCAGAGGTCTGTCATCCCTCGAGCAGTGATGCAGTTTAATGGTTCTGCTCATGATGATATAAATTGCTACATGAAAGTCTCAAAGCACATAATGTATCAAAATATGTTCTATAGGATGGAGGAAATGGGAAAATAAGTATATATGTTTACTATTCATTCTGATTAATGGTAGGAAGTTATGTAGTTTAGTAGGTTCAAAGAAGTGGGCTTATATTATTTTGATCTTGTTACAACAGGGAGCTATTAACTAGGTTGAAGTGTCCTTTTGAGGTTGAAAATTATTTATATTAACTTCATTTCCAATTTTAATGAATTTTATATTCCATTTTTACTATTCTTTTATTTATTTTAATAATGAAATTATATTAGAAAAAATCTTAATGTTGTGGTCTTTAGACGAGAAGGGTTTCATTCTTATTGGGTTTTGGGTTTTTAGTTTTTTAATATAATTCTTTTTATGAGACATGTTTATAGAGTTGAGTTATTTAAAATTTCATATTTTCAAATTTAGATCGAATATACTACATTTTAGATGTCTTCTATATTTATTTTTGTCATTAAGGAATAATTTTGGTCTTAGTGAATTGAATCTAATGAGGAGCTGCAATAATTGATACTTTCGTGTTGTATTCAGTTGATGAGTGTTTTTTATAAGAGTGTAGTTTGGACATCATTTATGGATAGTTAATTTAGAAAACTGTAGTTTACATATGTAACTATGAAACCTAGATCAAATTTTTCTTTAGATGTGTTTTGATGTCATTTCTTTCAGTTTTTTTTACTAAGGTGAATTTGGTTGTTTGGTATTTAATTTTTATTTTCAACATTTTTCCCACTAAAAAAATAAGGTAAATCATTGATAATCATAAACAGATTATATATATTTATGATATTTGATAATTGTTGTTCAAAAATTTGAGTCTAATTAAAAAAAATTATCAACAAATCGAAATAATATTACACTTGAGCCACTATAAAAAAACATGTTTTTTGTTAATGATGAATGAAAATAAGATTTAATAGAGGGTTTGAATCATGGAATAAATTCATGGGTTGATCGAATAGAAAATTAAAAATTATATGTTTCAAATAGATGTTGTTTGGTTTAATAGATTTATTTTGTGTTGGAACCAAAACTAATCCAAAAACAGCAGGGTTTATTCAATCTATAACACAGACCTACCCACCAGAAAAAACCATCGGTTCAATTCTATTTGGTTTCTGATTTAGTTATCTTTGGATGGTTTTCACCACCTCTATTTATATATGTAATATCTATATCATATTATTGTATATTATATATTATGTGTGCTTAATATGTAAATATGTGTAACCTTTCCTACAACTCACTGATAGATTATTTATCCAATCATTATAAAAAATTAAATATTTAATCTCAATGATTGATTATCTATGTAATTTCTATTAATAGATTATCTATATATCATTAATTATAATACTATATGTGTTATCTCCAAAATATATTAAAATTTATTATGAATTTATAATTTATTAAAATTTATGAAAAATCATTAACATTTTACAATTTATTGATTATTTGTGTATCATTTATTCATTATCTATAAAATATTACTATTCAATAATTATCATTATCATACTATAAGACTTTAATTTTCATTCATTAATTGTTTATAATTCATTAATTATCTTTGTATCATTTATTCACAATCTTCAAATGATTAAAAATCATTCATTATTTGTATCATATTACTATTCACATATTATCTCTTTATCATTCATTATAATTAATTCATTTTATTTTATTATAATATTTTCTATGTAATATCTATAATTGATTATCTACATAATCTCTACCACATATTATCTCTATAATATCTACAATAAATTATCCATTAAATCATTGTATGTTTAATATATCAATATGTATAATTTTAGAAATAACCCATTTATGTAATCTATATAACATATTATTTGTGTATCATTCATTATAATTAACTAATTATTTATAATTCATTAACTGATTATTAGTATGTGTTTTATGTTTCATCTTTTTTTAAAAAAATTAGGTATTTTATAATATTTTTGTATTATGTGAAATACACCAATGTGTGTATAAATATGTACCAAGACGTGATTGAATGTTTAAGTTGGTTTATCAGTTGTCTCTACACTATATCTTGACAAAGATGTTGTGGTGGATGGGATCATATTTATTTATAATAATAGAGGCTAAGCTTACCTTTTTTATATTACTATTGGTTTGATGTTTTAATTTTAAAATCTAGGTGACCTCAGCTCGATGTTTTTGGTCATGAATAAGCTGAAGATGGTGGTCGGCCTAATTCATTAATCCATTAGTGGTTTTGGTGGGATGATCAAAATAAAATCTATGGAATATAATAATATATTTTATTATGGTACCCAAATGAAATTGAGGGGAAGATTATTGATTCTCGAAATGTACATATGCTAATCGTGTGTTAAAATTCTTAGAGATTTTTTGTGATTTCTCTTATCTATAAAAATATGGTTGAACTATCTTGGAAAAGAATTCATACTTTAAACTTTTTGGACCACCTTTTTTATTATCATTATTTCTATATAGTATATTTATTTTTATACTTTATATTAGTAATTGTTTTGTAATAATATGTGTCATTAAATATGCTTGTAATATATCAAAATGTTGTGTAATCTCTACATGTGTTATCTATGTAATTTGTAGGAATTTGGTTTAAAATCGATGTAATATATTATTATCTATTATTTCATATTTCTGTAAAAATTTATACTAAATTTATCATTAATTAACAATCATTAATGTTTTTTATATCATTCATAGTGTATATTATTAGTGTCTGGCTAAGTTGTTAGTATGGAAGTCATGGCTTGGCTCATTGGTTTGGCATCATTGTTCTTATTCTTGATGATGCAACTAGGATCATTGGTACAACATATGGTCTAATTTGAGCCTATTATAAGTGAAAACTTCCATTCTGTCCATGTCATGACTATGTTTGTGAAATGCATGAATTAACACCATCACAATAGTAAACTACACAAGTAAAAAACTATTGTTTGAAACAGATCGTAGATGATGTTTTATGGAGTTTTATCTTAATTCATTAGATTTTAACATTCATAAACATGTGTTTTAAAAGTTTTTTAAAACATCAAATATTTATTTGAGTATGAGAATGTTTTTATAAATAATATTATTAATAAATATAATATAAAATCTTAGTAGAAGATATTTGAATACACACACATGATAATATATTTAAAATAAAATTTACAAAAAATATATTAAATGGTGGTTTTTATTATAAAATTTGATAATGATATTATAAAAATATAAATTTGTCCTATGAATATGTTACTAATAAATTTTAAATATATATATATTAACTTTTTTTATTATAATAATTATAATATAAATATTCTATCTTTCACAATAACATTTAGAGAGAATATTTTTACAAAATATTTAGTGGAAAATACATATCTTTTTGTAAATTTATTTACCATATCATTAAAATTTTTTTTCCCCTATTGGAAAATTCTATGTATTTTGTGGTGCTATCAGGTTTTAGGCATGTTGTAGAACATCATCTATATGTAATAACATTCAAGTCTTTTTACCTCAACTGAAAAACCAATCACATTGGACTACTGGGGAGGGTGAGGTCAACTTTTAGATGGACAATTGGTCTTTAAATACTCTACAAATTCCTAGGTTCATTGTTTAGATATTAAATTTGTGTTAATATACCCACTATCTAAGGTTTATTTATATATATTTCAATAAAGATATAAATAATCTCTTTGAAGGCATTCAAATTTAATAAGATGAGGACCAGTATGTTTTTGATTCATCTTTCTTAGGATTACTCACAATGTTATAATTTTTTAAATTTTTCATGCCAATAGAGATAATTTTAATTTTCAGGAACCATTTAGGGAAAATAAATCCCATTGAAATAATGCTTCTATCTTTTTCATATTTCCATCAATTCTAATCCAATTGATAGCAAGTTTCAATTAAAATGGATCTATATTTCATTGAAATTTATTTTCTATGAAATCTTGAAAGTGTAGTCTCTTGACATTTATTCTATGAAGGAGACTAGGGAAAGATCATTTAGCATCAACTTGGGAGGTGAATGGGTATTTAGGTGTGGGGAGACAACATGAATATGTTCATCAATAATTTGTTTCACTGAAACAGAATCATGTTAGTGGATGTAAAAGGATATAAATGGTTTTAAAAGAAGTATTTTAGGTTATTTGGGAAGCCTGTAATGAGTAAAGGAACAATGGTTGGTCGTTTTATCTTTCTTAACTAAACTTTAAAGTGAGGTCCCTTATCATAGAGCTCGACAAATAGGAAAAAGGGTGAGGGATGCCACCCTCTCTTAGAAAAATCATTCCATAACATACTCTTGGATCATAGGGAAATATTGTAATGTAAAGGGTCACTAGGTATACACAAGATCCCTTAAAAATGTTAAGAAATTAATTACATATATATCTTATGAGTATAGATCCAGTAGTGGATGTGAACTCATTTATGACATGTGGGGGTTTGTTTTTTTATTACAATGCATTATAACACATGAATACTGTTTGATATATGAATCTAGGGCTATGTTTAAGGTTATATCCATATGTGGATATTACAATATCAATATGATTGAGTTGTACACAGACTCCACCCTGGTGTAAAAACATTTATGGGACATACTCTACCTTAGTGGTCCACCACCTACTAGATAAGATAATGTAAGATTGATCTCATGCCACAGTTTGAGACTTATCACACATAGATGGTGGGAAATAGTTCATCTAATAGTCTCCCATCAAAAGGGAGGTTAGATAAAACTCTAGTTATTTAATTTTTTATTGTATTTTTACCACCAGAGTGTACAATAATTATTAGAGAGTATTACCTAGGCTGAAATCACTTTCAAAATCTTAAAAAAGGTTTGGTGTTACTTTGAATTAATAAAAATATTTAATTTTGAGTGAGTTTTAATTATAACAATTTCATCCCACCACCAATATTTTTATTTTTGTAAGGATAATTATGTTGTCTATACACAAACTAGAAACATGGAAATTAATTATTGAACTTTAATAATGGATTCTACCACATTCTTAGTGGTCGAGTAACTATTTATCGGGCATATCAAAATCCACACTTTTTTGGTGAATTTGTTATCAAATTTCCAAATTATATTCATGTTAATCATTATTTTTAAAGTTTGAATCCCGTGGAATTGTATTATATGTGTTTAATATGTTTTCTATCATTAAATGAGATTATTGGAAGTCTGTAAATTTATTTTGACATTTTCCAATGTGAATGATGATTCCATGGGAATATTTAAAAGGGTTTTCAGTTAATTTGAAGATGTCATGGAATATAAATTTTATAATTAAATTTGGTAAATTATCAATTCAAAATGGTACTGTTGAATGTTCCCCACATATGTAAGGGTAGTTAGAAAAAGTACACCATAATCTATCAAAGTTATGGAAATAACTAGAATACATAAAAGTATTCGAGATGATACCTAAGAGTATGTCCAAGATTCTAATCCATATAAAACATTAACTCTAAAACATTGAGTAATACATAATTGTTTTCTAGATATTATAGCCTAGAAATTTTATAAGTCCAAAGTCACACATTTTTATGTCATGATACATTACTCGATACATAATGGTCATCACAATGGATGCATAATGGTACTTAGTGTGATATGTAAGAGGTACTCACTAGAAATTTGAAAACATCCCATGATTAGCTTAGAAAGTCATTCCAACACTGGGAGTGGAAATCTGTTATGCCATTTTATTATTTCATTTTATTTAAATCAACTTCTATTTACCTATATTGATCCCATCCAATATTATATAATTACTCATCCATACAACAATACATTATGAACCAAATATCATAGGGACCTATCATTTTCATATGGTTTGACCATAATGTGTGAACCTTATCCCGGATATGATTTGTAAGACACCCCAATCAAATGTTTTACACAATAATCACATGGGGATTTTCTAATAATCTTATCAATCCATTCATAAAATCTACATTAGTGTAGAGTATCATTATTCTTTCTATATTTCTATTGGAATAATTGCTTTTCATTTATTGATACCAAAGTGTTCAGAATGAATTATAAAAATCACCCCATTTTTTTAGATTATTATAAAAAATTGAATCTGATTTTCCACCACAATAATTTTCTATCAAAAGGAAATCCAATGAATAATTACTCAAAACATCAGAGTATGATACTAATAATTAGATAAATTATTAATTACTAAGTATCTTTAGATATAAAAATAAATTTATCTTCCTCAGTCAATCAAAATAATAGGCACTGTAGGTTTTATTTTTGACAAAAACCTACTTTATTCTTTCTCCCTCACAATTTACATTATCTCTTTAAATAGTTTTTAGTTAATTTATAATTTTACATGTGAAAAATTTCTTCTCATCATTTTTACATTCTTATCTAGAATATAAATATTCAAAAAAATATTAAGTGAATATTTTTAATATTATTAACCTAATTAATGTGTGGAAGCTCTCTTAAATTTTATTAGTATATAATTACGTCCTTATAAAATGATCGAAATAATATTCAATATAAATATCATTTAATACATACTAGTTATCCAAATTTATATCCCTACGTGAATTGTAATAATATTTAAAGTTAAAAAATATAAATAATTCATGACATTAAGTTTCATCCCTATTGGAAAGTCTTCACTGAATGAATGATTTTTAAGACATGACAACAAATCATTTCACAAAACATGCTAGAATCATGTTCTTTATCTCAACATGAACTGGAATTAGTGAATGAGATATTTTTTCCTTTAATAAGTGTACCATGAATCATCATATTTAAGCTACAATTATTTATCATTAATTATATTAAGCTTAGTAAGTCATCATATTTTAGTGGTGTTTATTAAATTTGTGTAATTATTAGTGGAAATAATTTAAAACATCTTATACATGTAATTTTGTTGTTTTATTTTTCAATATTCTAATAAATTATCTTATACATGTACTTTTAAACGTTTTGTCTTTTGAAAATTCATTGCATTAGCTCATAAAAAATATGTTATACATAATACTCTTCTAAAAAACATGTTATGTGGAAAAATAAATATGATATGCATGATATAAAAAATATTATGTATTAATATTGTGGAATAATATGTTGTGAATTATAAAATATGATATGAATATCATCTGGAATTTTCATGTTCTTAGAGAGAAATATCAAATAACTGAGGTATGAACTAATATTATACTTATTAATGAATCCTCAGGCCTTTTCCATATTTTCTCATCCCCTAGATAACATATGTTATGAATTTCTCATTAAATATGATATGTATCATTTTACTTTGGAAAATATGTTGTCCATTAGTTGGAAACATCATATGTATCCAATGACCTTCATATAGATCACCGAATCCTATTTAAAATCTATCATCTCAATCATGGATATTACTGCCATATGAGAATTCGTATCTTTCTAAGATGATTGAGTCTAAGGAAGAAACCATCCTTGAAGACATACCTATTGTGAGGGATGTTTCTGAAGTTTTTCCATAGGAATTAACTGGTCTTCCTTGTAGAAGAGAAATTGAATTCTCGATTGATGAGTTGAAGAGGAAAAAATAGGAGAATCTTGATAAATGGTTTGTACTCCCAAGTGATTCACCATGGGGTGCACCAGTCCTTTTTCTCAAGAAGAGGGATGGGTCAATGTGCCTTTGTATTGATAATTGTGAGCTCAACAAAGTCATGATAAAGAACGAGTATCCTCTAGCCTGAATTGATAACTTGTTTGATCAGTTACATGGAGTACAATACTTTTATAAGGTAGATCTGTGGTCAGGATATAACCATGTAAGGGTGGAGAAGGAGGATATACAGAAGACTATTTTTGTCCAAGGTACGAGAACTATGAATTCATTGTAATTCATTTAGGAATCAATAATGCTCTATAAATATTCATGGACTTGGTTAATAGAGTGTTTAGAGAATAACTCGAAATTTTTTTTAGTAATTATAGACGATATTCTAATATTCTCCAAGCAAAGGAGGAGTATAAGAAGAATCTTACTACTATACAAGAGATCTTGAGAAAGGATATGATCTATGAAAATTACACCAATTGAGAGTTATTTTTGAAGGATGTCTCATTCATAGGTCATATCATCACAAGCAATGGAATATCTGTGGAACCCTCCAAGATAGCTGCAATTGACAGATGTCTGAGGCCAACATTGGTAACAGATATTTGTTGCTTTCAGGGGTTAGCGAGAAATTATCATCGAATTGTGATACATTTATCACTATTTTCAAACTCTATTAGCAAGATAACTCAGAAGGGAGTAATGTTTTATTGAAGTGACGAATTCAAAATGAGATTCAAGGAATTGAAAAGGAGGGTTATCACTGTGCCTGTGCTCACACTACCCAAAAGTGGAGAACATAATGTGGAATTCAGTGATGTTTCGAAGTAGGTCATGGTTTGTGCATTGATGAAAAATGACAAAGTCATTGCCAATAAATCATGGAAATTGAATATTAATGGAAAAATATATCCAACACAAGATCTGGAGTTGGATGTAGTAATCTTAACATTGAAAATTTTGTGGCATTGACTCATTGGGGACAAGTGTGAAATATATACAAATCAAAAAATCCTCAAGGATATATTCACATAGAAAGAGTTGAACATGCACCAATAAATATGGTTAGAGCTGATCAAAGACTATGAATACTTAATCCATTACCACCTTGGGAATGTACAAATGGTGGTGGATGCTCCAAGTATAAAGGACCCAATGATTCTATCATTGATGAGAATTGAAAAGGATCTAATATTATTAGATTTTATGAAGATGGACATGAGGAGCATAAATAAGGGAAAATCATCAATCCTTTCAAAAATTATTTATCTACCATATATTTTGAAAAGGATAAAGGATACTAAAAAGGATGATGTGGGAATTCAAGAGAAATATGAAACTATCAGAAAATTGAAATCCTGGGAGTTCAAAGTTAATGAAGAACGAATTGTGAGATTGGGGACAAGAGTTTTTTCTCTTTAAAATCCAGAGTTAAAGAACGAAATTTTGGATGATTCATGTAGTTTGAATTTCTCAATTAACCCAGAAAACAAAAAGATATATCGAGATCTCTAAGAGCATTATTGGTGGGATAACATAATGAAGGAGATCGGTGAGTATACATCAAAGTGCTTGGTATGTCAACAAGTGAAGGATGAGAGGTAAATGTCTAAGGAGATGATGCAACCATTACCCATAGCAGAATGAAAATGGGAGAACATCACCATAGACTTTGTCACCGGACATCTGAATACATCCAATGAAATCAATGCTACTTGGGTTGTTGTGGATCATCTTACAAAGACTACACACATCATTGAAATTCAGGAGGATTTCTAATGGGATCAACTAGCATCGATATATAAGAGGGAAGTGGTAAGGCTGCATGGAGTACCACTATCTTTTATATCCAATCAAGATACAAGATTCACCATTATGTTCTGGTGGATTCTTCAACATGCTATGAATATAGAGATGTAATTTAGTATGACTTATCATCCTCAAAATGATGGCCAATATGAGTGGACATTCCAAAACATGAGCAGATGTTGTGATCAAGATCAATAGACTTTAAAGGAGGATGAGATCAACATATTCCTATGGTTGAGTTATCTCACAATTAAAGATTCCACTCAAGAATAAAAATGGATCTTTTTGAAGCTCTGTATGGGAAGAGGTACAGAACACCAGCATGTTGGGATGAATTTGGGGGGAAAAAACTCTTAGGTCCAAAAATGGTCGAAGAAATGATCGAGAAGGCTAAGAAAATCAAGCAGCACATTAAGGCTGCGCAGAGTCAACAAAAAAGATATGATGATAATCATCAACGAGACCTAGAGTTTGATGTTGGGTACATGTTATTCCTCCACATATCATCATGGAAGATAGTTATGATATTTGGGAAGAAGGGAAATCTATATCCTAGGTACATCGGCCCCATTGAGATCCTTGATCGCATTGGAGAATTTTTCTATCGAATAGCACTCACACCGAAAATATCTCAAATACATGATGTATTCCATGTATCACTCTTGAGAAATGACATACACAACCCATTGCATGTACTAAATCCAATGGTGGTACCATTAGAGAATGACCACACCTATGAAGAGAATCCATTGAAGATATTAGATTATAGGGAAAAGGTTCTATGAAATAAGACAATGCCCCTAATAATGGTGTATTTTTGAAACCCCAAGTTTGAAGAAGTAATAAGGGAATCAGAGGAAGTGATGAAGCATAGTTTCCCTCATCTGTTATAGTTTAGGAAAAGGAAATTTTGAGGGAGAAATTTCTTAAGGGGAGAAGATTTTAACAACCCAAAATTTTATTAATGAAAATTCATCTTGATCTAATTAAATGTATTATTATGTTAAATGGTTATATACCATATGTAATTATTTGGTTTTATGTTTATTGATTTTAAAATACCATTAATAATTGTTACCACTATTATTATATCCATTGAACAGTGATCACACGATTAGTATAAATATAGGTATTTAACAAATCCAATTTACTGAGACAAAGGAAGCGACAACCTCATCCAATAGAATTGCTCCACCTGAAGACCATTTTTTAGAGCTCAGAACAGAGGTAGCATCACTAAGCTTAACTCCTGACCAGAACCAAGCCAAGATTCAACACATTATGCTTTAACCGAACCACCTACGGTAGAAGTGAAAGTTGATGGAAATTACCACTCGAGAGATGTTATCCGACCCACCCCATGAGTTTTTCACCGTCACACACCTTACCCTTAGCTCTTATGCAGGTGTTATAAGGGGTTATGTATCAAGACCCTAGAACTATGATTATGTGAAATATTTTTATTGTCACTTTGTAAATAGGTTTTAAATAATAAATAGTATTTTTTAGTTATTATTCAATTAAAAAATATATTTAGAAGAATTAATGGATTTTTGAATTAAATAATATTTTAATAAATTATTTTTACTAAATTATTTTTTATTAAATATAAATTATAATATAATTTTTATGAATACAATTGTAAATTTTATTACGGTTTGAAAGATGTTTTTGTCAAAACCCATGATTTTTCAATAAATGTTGGTTTTTATTTTAAAAGCAAAAATTTATAAATTTATAAAATTATTCAGATAAAATTATTACTATTTTTGGAATCAGATAGTCAAAATTAACAAATGGTGAATTTTTCATATTTTTCCGAGATAGATGAATTTTTTGGTAAAACATAAATACCATTTAAATATATAATGTGATTTAAAAAATCATAATGACCTAAAAGTAATGTAATAAAATACAATTAAAGATATTTTAAGCCAATATATGTATTAACTTAAAAAAATGTTATTTTAGATTTGTTTGATTAATTTTATTATGCCTTAGTGGACCCTCTGAGACTAATAAAACATCTTAACTTTTAAAATGATTTCATCGAGAGTCTGACTCACATCCACATAAGAAAGAATAATATTTTAAGAATTTTGGTTATTTGACTTATAAAATAATTTTTCCCAATCCCCTTTGTTAAACACCATGGGTTGGTTTTTGGTTTTTATTAGTTTAATGTGTGGTTTCCAAAACCTAAATAATAAAGAATCCCCTCTTTTTCCTATATAAACCGACCCAAGATCCCACTTATCTTCACTAAAAACCCTTGTAGAACCTCCCTACCATGCCCTAATCTCTCTAAAATTCTCCAAAGGCACCCCAATAACCTAATAAACCTGTCTTAGTCCCCAATAAAGCCTTTCGAATCACACTTCCTCGTAAGTGATTTTTCCTTTCTATTATTTTGTTCAAATTTCCTTATATTGTTATAACCTTTGGTTTTCAATTAGAAATATTGGGGTATGATTTAAAAGCTCCCCCATACATACCTTATTGTGTTTTAATGATGATATCTCTCTTTATATCACATTAATTTTCCTTATTCACACCTTTTACCATACCGATCTTCTATAAGGAATTTCTATCTTCTCATTTACATTCAAAGAAATCTTTTAAATTATTCATCTAAATTCCACTAAATATGTTGGGAAATGTATCTATATGACCTTATTACTGTCCATTTTATGTAAATATGATTATATAACCCTTTATCACTCATCAAACTTTTTTATGAATTCTTATGTCATGCCATTATGCTTCTGAAATAGCACCGCGATTTTCCATGCCAAAGTAATTATGTTGTGAATACCATGCCCAATTCTCTATCAAGGGTAGTCACCTTTGTAAAATTTTTATTATTGATTATATAGTTTCATTATAAATTCCACGTTACTTTATTTTGGAAAAAATAATGATGTTTATTGAATCTATGTTATATGATCTATGTGGCACACTTATGCATGAAATGAAATGTTTAGAAAGGGTACACCCTGATAGTGCTCCAATGCATTGGGTAAAGATTAGTATAATGACATGTCAAGTTCAATGTGGTTTTACTCATTATAATTCAAGTTCAATTTTGGTTTATTCATTCTAATTCAATGTAAATGAGGTTTTACTCATGCTCCATGTGCAATGAGCCTTGGCTCATGCAAATATCATGTTAAATGTTGTTGCCACATTTCCATGTTATGATAATAATGTTATATCATGCCTTTATTTTAATGTTTATATTATGCTTCATTGATATCCCGATTGCCTAACATGCACTATATTTTTCATGTAATGCCTTATTTTCTCCCTTACTGGGCTTTATAGCTCACCATTTTCTTATGCGTGTCCTCAGGTTATCCCATTCAATTCTAAGTACTAAGGAATGGTGTGGTCATGTAAAATAGGTTTTCAATAAATATTTTGTGTTTTATGCTATATATTTTTATGTCATGCTCCTAATTTTCCCAAGATATTAGACCTGTCTATCCATAGTGTTTTATTAAATGAATGTTTATGTAATAAATCATGTTTATGTGTGTAATAAAGAGCAAGGTTTTTATAGTATCTAACATTTTTTACTTTTTAATCACTATATTTTTTATTTACTATACTGTAATTTTAATGAGAGTTTTCAAATAAGTTTTGGGGATCATTATCATTCATGTTAAATTTGTCATTTAGTAGATTTTAAATTAATGTTTTATATTATTTTAATAAATACCATGTTTACTACTTTATGAATGTTTTTCGTAAATATAAAAAGACAATAAAAATTTGAGAAAGAAAATATAAAAACTATTTTTCAATTTTAAAATGCTATAAATATAACTTTAAATTTTTTTTCATTAATTCTAAAAACATCGAAAAAAATGTAAAAAAATTAATAATCTATACATAGTTATTGTAGGTTTTCTATCTTATCTATTTGAAAAATAAAGAGTGTGTTATAAATACAATTCTATAAAAATATATTTTTTTATAGTTTTCTTTTATTTATTTTTCTCTTTCATCTTGAATCTCGTTTCTACCATGCATATTATGAAAATTACATGACAGAGTTGGGTAATTAATTGGTTCTAGAGGTCTATTTCATTAAGTGATTTCCAACTGAAATCATTTAGTACATTTATGTCAGTCTTGTATTTGAACTAGGATATGGAGGGTGATTAAAAATATCTGTGTGAAATCAATTTTATAATTTTAATTTACAATGATTTTGAAAAAAATCCAAGGTAACTTGAAATATATAATACAATACAACATAAGGATCCGACTTAGATGAACACAATTTAATTCATTTTAACCTACAACAGAAATGGGCTAGGGGGAACGCAAAATGTATCTTTCAGAAAAGGGAAAGAGGTGTTTTTCTATAATTAAATAAATAATTTTCTATAATTTTTAAGAATAATTCTTTTCAAAAAACCTGTTTAGGAAAAAATTAAAATTTTATTACGCAATAATTTATTCAATTTAGGGGAGGATAATTTGAACCTATAGAAATAGGGGAACTTGACATATAACACATTCATTTAAATTGTAATAATAATGTAGAAAATAAAACATTGGCTTTAGGAAACTCAGGAAAAAATGATAAATTGACGTACTTTTTGTTATAAATTTGATTCCATTTAAATATAATTTGAACCACTCTTGAATTGAATATTTGATTAAATTGAAGTGAAGTATTGGTTTGAAAAACATATGAGTCATGATAAATTTTCACAATGGAAAGGCCCTAGTCAACATCCTCTTTGATTAGTAAATCTTGATATAGGTATGATGACATTATCTTGATTTTATAAATTTAATTCTATAATAATATTTCCTAGGAGTGTAATAGGTTATGTGTGGTGGAGTGATGTGAGATGGAAATGTCAATATTTTTAACTAAAAACAACCTTAATTTTAATTCAGGTACTAAGTAAAACAATGGTTTTTGTAGGATTTTGGAATTTGTAACATAAATGGTAAAATGTATTAATTACTTATTTTTACCAATATATATTCATTTATTGGAATTAATTTCTAATCCGTGCATAAATTAGAACTAGTTTTTAAACATTAATATATTTTAAATTTAACTCTGTATTTAATTTTTTAAATGGATTAAATATTTATAATCAACAATGTTAATAATGTTTTTATTTAAATTAAATCCAAAAATCATTATCATTGAATATAAAAAAATGATTGTAATTGATTATAATTTTAAGTGATTTGAATTTTTCGAATCAATTATTCAAATGT
Organism: Viscum album; assembly: GCA_963277665.1. Taxonomy (NCBI): domain Eukaryota; kingdom Viridiplantae; phylum Streptophyta; class Magnoliopsida; order Santalales; family Viscaceae; genus Viscum; species Viscum album. The sequence goes on from OY728125.1 coordinate 283,306,235, forward strand.
TTTTTAATAATTTAATTATTGATAGAAATTTAATGGAGAAAAAATGATACATTGAGAAAGATATTAATTTTTATTTTGTAGAATGAGAAAAAAGTGATAAGGCCTTTCATAGTGAACACACAAGCCATGACCATGTATAGGTGACCAAGCATGGATAGTACCTGCTGTAGACTATCTCCACTATTAGTATAATGACCATGGAAAACATATTGCCACCACCACTCTTTCTCAATACAATGACCATGAGGAGAAAACCTCCCCTCTACTATGTTTTACCATCCACCCTACCATGAAACGGTAAGTTTGCCTACCATGCCATGATCACCCAACATGTCACACCTCCACCTATTAACATTCACCTCTCCATCTGTGTTGGACAACCATCAGCTGACCAGACCACCAATAGAAATCAAGACAATCACTACCCATGTGAATAAAAAATCTGAACCACCCAAGATTCATCATTCCACAAAGAAGACAACCCCTATGAAGATTCTGTCAAACCCCATAAACTGATGATAATCTGAGCTACCACTTTTGGATATATCCACGTTGTTAGTCTATTCATACATCTCTATTTACTATGACACCTTGATGTTGAAGCATACATGCCACAATAGAAGAAGAGAATGATGTATCTGAAAAGGAAGAGTGAAGGATCTAGAACTCATATCCTGTGACCTCACAACTAGATCAGGAGTCACCACACTCGCCAGAGATTCATTGCACTTCCAGATCTTAAATCACCACCATATGAACTAATCGAAACCTCTATATTAGAAACACACTGAGAAAGAAGAGAAATCCCAATATCAAACATTGATGAGACCCACACAAATTCTGGTTCAATCCTATTATAAGATAAAAACAAATAAAAAATATAAATATAAATGAAATAAAATAATATATATATGTGTAAAAATTAAAAATATATAATAAAAATAATAATTATCTATATTAATATATAGTAAATATATAATAAGTATATATATATATATATGTATGTATTTATTTTCAAAATTTTCAATCTAATGTGACGTCTCAGCCACACAAGGCTCAATGAAATGCACATTCCATGGATAGTTCTTAGGAAGAATTTCTAGCACATGTAACTACCATCATGAATAATTTGACCAATTTATACTCTAATTTTTCTTGATGTAATGCATCCATGATTATAGAGAGATTATGTGTCAGCACAATTAATCTTTATAGTTCTCTATGACATGTGGTGTCAATCTATATGAAGTCAAAGATCACCTCTACATTGACTGTGAGGGAAATTAAGCCACTGCCTGACCATCTATCTATAAATATCTTCCACCCTCTCACAGTATATAAAATTTTACATCATCTAACCCTAGTTTTATATTTCACTTTTCAATTTTGTTCTTTAATTTTCAATGCATTTTTTATTCTATTCTTCATTAAATCATACTATGTTTTTCTCCCCACTCAATTTTGTTGGGTTTATAACCTCTATTACATCCCATCAATTTCTATATCCATGATCAGGTAGAGATAACACATTATAGGTGGTCCATGTTGAAAACAAAATAGGTATATTGAATTTTTAGATTTAATTTTGAATTGATCTCCTCTCAGATTCAATTGAGATACAAGAAGTGGTGTTTAGAGGAGGTTATTGTCACTATTAATTCCATTGACACTATCACAGTCTTACAACAATTTGAAAACATAGTCTCCATCCATTTTGGGATAGATTTCATATGACTGGGTCATGTGGTTTGATATGAAGAATGATATTATATTGTCTCCAGGTGTGTGAGTGAGTTCATTAACATGATTAAAGATCATTCATACCCATTAACTAAATAAAATTGATTGAATTAGTAGTCTTTTTTAATTATTTCTTTAATATATTAGTGGATACATACCAAATATAGTATTGTAGGTTGAATAATTGAATGATATTGAACCTAATCAATGAATTAGAGGATTTAGAAAATAATAAGTTATAATAGATCTCACTAGAATTCATCCTTACTTCCATTTTAATTAGGATCCTTAATTATATATAAATTTTAATTTACATTTTCTTCCATATTTAAATTCAATGAAACACTAGAAAATATTGTCTACATATCTTAAAAATTAAGAAAACAAAATAATGATATATAATTTCTAGGATAGAGATACTCCCATGTCTTTCCCAATGACATATGACCTTAGTTAACCACTAGGATGCATTAGGAATATTACGGAAATCATGTATAACCATGTCCTATGACAACCACATGTTCACCTTCCATGGTCCTTTTTAAAATATTCATTATATAGGTCATCATAAATACTAAATCGAGTAGCAATTAAATTATAAAAAAATATTCCATTTGAGGTATTGAGTAGAAAAAAACCCATTTTTCCATATCATAATCCATGTGGGTGTGAGTTGTTTGATAATACTAGATCATGTAACAAATTGTCACCTCAATTCATGAATTGTATCTTTAAAGGGAACAATAAAGAAACTATTGGATACTACCTAAAACGCCCCATGTTTCTAGTAAGTAACCGTTTATTTATGTTTTTTAGTATATAAAGTGTTTGGTTTCTATTTGGGAAGTATTGGAGGAGTTTTGTACTATTTTAGGTGGTTTCCTAGAGGTTCCCATTTTTATGATAGTTAGTAGATATCAAAATACACCTCCAGGAAACCATGAAAAGTGAAACAGTTGTCTCTATATAGGCACGTATTTAGGTGAATGGTTTGGCCAAACTGTGTGACCACCTAGAAGGAATAGTGAAAAGTGGAGCAAAGGTGTTTTTTATGGTTGTAACATAGTTTATTTGACTGTGTTAACCAAATATTCAAGGGTTGTTTGCATGAAGTGGCTAGCACATGGCTTTTCCCGGGTTTGTCTAACCATGCACCCTAACCATGCACCATTAAAAAAAGATCAAAAAATTGTGGGTCCAATTCTATTTTTCCTCTATACCTTTCATTTTTCACTTAAAATAATTGTAACTTGATTTTAACTCCTCCAAAAGGTTATTTAGACCATTCTTCTTGATCCAAGAGCGTTATTTTGGGAAATCATGGTCAATTGGGGGCCATTTTCCTTATAAAGTGAATTTCCATGGTTGTTTTCCCTTATATTATTCCTTTTCCCTCTCTTGGAATGATAGATCTATTCTTTTTGGTATTTCTCAAAGTCGTGTGATTCAAGTAAGGTTGAGATATGGTTGTGTTGATGTTAGGGAACAAAATCTATGGGGGGTTTTTTAGATTGTTAATATGCTTTTTGGGTGTATTTGTTCCCTACTTCATTTTCATCTATGTTTGTGAGGTAGGTGGCTTCAATATCGAATAATATAACTAGAAAGTGAAGGATTGATTTTATATTTATTTAATTTCATATTTTAAATTTTGTGTTTTTTTCCCAGAATGATAGCAACCTTCTTCAGTGATGGTTTTTGAAAATTTTGAAATTGGAATTTGTGAACAGATCACTCTTGTGGTTTTAAAATGTTGATTTTGAATTATGAATTTCCTTATACATGGAATTTGTTTGATATAAATGCTTTCAATAAAAAGGGTTGTTTTAATGAAATGGTTTGAAAGGGTTGATTAGGCCTTTTTTGGCATAATTGGTCTGCATGTGTTCCTTTTTATTAATGTAACCTAGTGGAAGGGGCGTGTGTCATTGGGGAATTGATATATGGTTACCTTGTTATGACTAGATAGACCAATGAGAGACCACCCATGAGAGTTGAACTGTAACTTGGGGATCCATGTGTGGATGTGTGGATGTGTAGAATGTAATTAGTTATACCAAAATATGATTTGGGAAATGGTTTTAAAGAGTTGTTTGGTTATCTTCCATGGAAATTTTTTTTGTTTGTAAAATTATTTTGATTTTAAAAATTTCATATGATTCTCTATAATATATTTTAAATTGATTTTAATTTTTTATTTAAATGTGATAACATGTTCTATACTAGTTGTGTGAGTTGGGACGTCATTTGGGGGAATCCTACTAAGATTTATAATCACCCTTGTATGGTTACTTTGGTGTGTTTTCAAATATATTTTATCATGTTTCATGTAATATAAAGTTATTTCATTAATTAATTGAGGCATCATGATATATTGGCTATGGATTGTGGAGTCAGAGCTTGGAGCTTGTTGGGATCTATGGAGTTAGTGTCTTTGGAGTCTTTGAGTTTTGTTTTTTTTATTCTACTTTATACTATGATATTGGTTTTAGTTTCTGAATTGTACTATGGTATGATATGTTATTGTTTTTGTCACTTTTTATTTGTATACACTCTGTTCATGAATCATTTAGTGGTTTTTTGATTATTTTATACTTGGTTTGGTTTATTTAGTTTCAAATAGAAAAAATCCCCCATCTATTTATAAATCCCTTAGCATTTGTTTCCAACCTATGTTGTCCTAATGATGCCAACTAAGGCTATGTAACATCATACTTCAATCTACATCCAATGATAAGAGGATGGATGTTACGAATGGTATCATCTTGTTCAGTCATTGACATTAAAATCGTGTCAGAATTGGTCATTCCATATTTTATTATAGGACAAATGGTTCTACTTTATTAGTCTTAGAGTTATACAATTATTCTTGATTAATCTCGTGTTGAGTTAGTATCCATGGGATGGGATCATTGGAACATGAAATTTAGAGCCTTAAAAATTCATAGCTAACCTATTTATGATGAACCTAAAGTTACATGGGAGTGGGGTACATAAGTGTATTAAGATACTTCTAGTAGTTATATCCTCATTTTCATGGTTTTTTCGAATTAGAAGAGCATGAAATGAATAGATATAAATGAATTCACACTAGGAGGGAATATTTAATTTTGAGTAATGATTTTTATTGAGTGTAAGAATAATTATTTTTTTAATGTAATTTAAAATGGTTAGATTTTAAAATTCATGATTATGGTATTTTCAAAAATGATTTGAAAATTAAAATTTTGGAATAATAGAATGTGGTTTAAAAGTTATAAATGTTTAATTTTCGAATGCCTTGTTTTTATAGTAGTGATGTGGTAAATTTGAAATTATTAAGACTTTAATTTCTGGAGAGTGAGACGTATGGTGTTTCTTTTTAAAAGAAAATGAAATTGGTTAGGTGTAGATGTAACCAACTAGAAGAAGTTGTGGAGAATGTGGATTCACCTAAGCCACAAGTGAACCAATAGCTAGTTCATTGTATTTTCAAGGAATTCCATGACCTAGATTGTGAGTACTAAATGGAAGAACTAAGAGAAGTTGACCAATCCATTCATTTTCAGAACTTGAATCCACCCATCATTTGGGGTGATTTGGAACTAGAGAAAGAAGAGGTGTGGATGAATAAGACGAATCAAATATTTGATTTCCTTTGCACATAAGTTGTGTTGAATGTCAATTTGACAATATATGTGATGGAGGATCCTCCACATAAGTGGTGTAATTTAGTAGAATAAGATAAATTATACCAAGGAATAACATGGTAGGGTTTTAAAGAATTATTTAATAAAAAATTATATCCTCACATGTTAAGGATTGGTAGAATAATAGAAACATTTAGTTTGATGCCCAATAACCTCATAGTGGCAGAATATGTGGATAAATGTATGAATTTAGTCAGATTTTCACACGATGTTGATTCTAGTTCGTCCTTGAAGGAACACATTTTTGAATTAGGGTGGAAGACATAATTTGGCTCAAATATTTCATTATTTTTTTTAAATAATTATACAATGATAGCCAATAGAGTGATGCTGTTAGAGAGATACATCTTAGTAAAATGACAAAATGAATCATGTTGATACATATGAAAAATGGCGGGACCTCTAAAATTGGGAATAATTAGAAGTGTGATTTAAATTTACATGGTAGTATAACTAAAAAAATAATATGGATGAATTGGAAAAAATTTATTTAAGACCCATGTGTAGCCCAAGATGATTTTAATGTGGTTATTTTTATCACATGAAGAGATATTTAATGAAATCACCAAGAGCATGACACAATTGAAACTATATGGGATGTCTTTAGGGCTATTTTCCTAGTTCTTCATGATAAGGTGCTTCAAACACATCTCATGTTTTATAGATATTGTATTCTTCGATGGGATGAGGGTAGAATCAATTCTATCATTATAATAACCAATTAATCCACATTGATTCTTGGATTACAATTAATTATCAAACTATTCCATATTAATTGGGAAATAAAGAACTTTATACATTGAGTAAGAAGTTGTATGGAGATGAGAAAGTTATTATTGATGATCAATATGGACCATTAATGGTGATAGGTATGATTATTTTGAAGTATACACTTATGAAATATTAGGTTTATATAGGTATATCTCATTCGTTTATAACTTCTCATTATATTGATCTTCTTAATTATCATGTTGAGATTATTCTTTCAATTTTGAATGTTCAAACTCTGCTTGGTCAACAATAATGTTGAGGATTTATGTAAAAATCGCATTGAATAACAATTGATAAAAAATATATGAGTTTGATTTCTCTATACTTGAAATGGATGACTATGAAATAATACTGGGTAAGTATTTTCTAACAGTTATCAAAGCATACATTGATTTTTATACACGACATGTTAGTTTTATGACTAATGATGGCATTAAAATATCTTTAGAGGAGACTGAGATGTGAATACAGGTGTAGTAGTATCATTAGCACTATAAGTTTGAAATATCTCATAAAAGTAGGAATTGTTGGTCTTAGTACCACTTCATGAGATTGTGAATAAAAGTTTTCCAAAGTTTTTGATCAGTTTCCAGATTTTTTTATAGTGAGATTATCAGGCATTCCACCCACAAGAGAAGTGGATTTTTTACCTATCTCTGGCCTGATACTTGTACTATTTCACATCCTTCTTATAAAATTTATCAAATAGAATTACAGAAATTCAAGGTTTAGTTATAATGGTTGGAAAAATGGTTTCTTTCTACCTAGCAAGTATATATGGGTAACAATAGTCTTTTTTTTGTGAAAAAGGTGGTTGGATTTAATTTTCCTTTTTTTGATTATTATAAGAATATTCAATTTATATTAGAGAACTGATATCCAATTCCATGCATTATTGATCTTTTAGGTCAATTTAGAAGATCCTGGTGGTTCTATAAAATTTATTTTCATTCAGGATATCACCAATTATGGGATTTGAATAAGTATATTCCAGAAACATATTTTAGGAGTGTATATGGACATTATGAGTATGTGGTTATGCCTTTTGTTATTAAAAATGAACCAAATATTTCTATGGAATTGATGAATAGTATATTTCAATGGTATCTGGAATCTTTTGTGGTGATGTTGTGTATGAAATTATTTTGTATTCAAGGACAGGGGCATAGAATGAGAAACACGTGGCGACATTTTTGGGAATGTTTTGGGACCATCTATTTTATGAAAAATTATCAATGTTTTATATTTGGATAAAATAGGTATGTTTCTGTGGAAATATTATCTTAGAAAAATATGTTTCTATTTATCCAAAAAATATAGAGGCTATTATATCTTCGAAACCACCACTGAAATCCTTTGAGATATATAGCTTCCTTTGATTAGTTGGTTATTATTGATGTTTTGTTCATGATTTCTCATGACTTGCTTCGCTAGTGAATGACTTGACCAGGAAAAGTGGTTCATTATAATGGGAAAATTAATGTCAATATTCTTTTGAAGAGGGAAATGTTTTACTTAGATTAGCACTGATCGTGACATTTCCAGAATCAGGTAAAGGGTACGTGGTTTATTGTGATACTTTAGGATCGGGGTTAGGATGTGTTCTTATATAGAGAGATCTCGTTATCCCATATGGATAACGGTAGTTATAGTTGCATGAGAAGGAATACTGACCACACTACTAGTGATTATATATTTTAGTAAATGCATTAAATAATAATAATCTTTTTGGTGTGAAATTTACAGTGTTTACAGATCATAAGATCTTGAAACACATTTTATCACAAAAGGAATTGAATCTGAGATAAAGAAGATGGATAGATTTTATCCAAATGTTCAATATTGAATTCGTGTATACATTATTTATTGTCAATTTAGTGGTGGATTCATTAAGAGGAAATTCATATGGTCAGTTGACAAAAATGCTTCAAATCAGGGGAATTTGATGTTACTGGTTGATGAAATTCACATGGATTGTGAAGACCAAAGTATTATTGTGGTGTTCTTACTTGTTACATTTTTTATGAATTTTGTTAAAAATATTAAAGAGTCACATACATCAAATTCATAATTTGTTTAAATGAGGTCAATACTCAAGGGCCGGGAGACCATTAAGAGATTAATGTTGGATTAGAGTTTAGTTTTGTGGTTTTGTGGTTAAATGGTCATTCCTTAGGCTTATTAGGAAACAATTATTCATGCATACCACTATTCAAGATTGGTTTTTCATCATGGAATGAACAATATATATAAGTAAATGAAGGAAATGATTCTTTGGGTTGGGATAAAAATAAAAGTGGCAGATTTTTTTTATGATATGACTTATTTGTCAGTAGGTTAAAAAAGAGCACCAGTGGCCAGAAGGTATGTTGCAGCCTTTACCTATACCTGTTTGGAAATGGGAGCTAGTAGTTATGGATTTTGGAATAGTTCCATCTAGGATGGTTCAAAAAAACAATTCCATATTGGTAATAGTGGATCATCTCAAAAAGGTATCCCATTTCAGCCTTATTATTGAATCGCATACGGTGGAGGACTTGTCCCGAAATTATATCTGAGCAGTGTTAAAGAGAAATAGAATACAAGTTTCAATAGTATCAGATAGAGATCTAAAGATTATTTCCTATTTCTATAAATCTATATATAAATCCATTGGGACTTAGTTGATTATGTGTATGATGTATCATCCTATGAAAGATGAAAAATATGAAAGGATTTTACAATCATTAGTAGAAATGATTCGGGCATGTGTATTGGGTTTTATTGGCACGTGGGAAGATCACTAACCATTAGGGGAGTTCTATTATAAGAACATGTATCATTCCTCCATACATATGTACCCTTATGATGCATTTTATTTGAATCCTTGTCTTTCCCCACTTTTTTTGGGTTAAAAAAAGACAAGACTTCACTAGTTGTACCAATACATTCCCAGGATATAATAGAAAAGGTCATTTGATTAGGAAGAGAACTAAAATAGATCACATTAATCATAAATTGTATATGGATCACTATCGATGATCATTTTTAGTCATGGTGAGTGATCATGTGTTTTTAAAATTGTATCTAATGCTTGGGAATCATTGTTTTTGGGAAACATGATAAGTTATCCCCTTGATAAAAATTCCATTTTGAGATAATTCAATGTGTTGATGTGGTGGAATATCAGTTTTTTCATTTTTTCAAGGTTTAGTTCAGTACATAAGGTGTTTCATTTATATCAATTGAAAAATTATTAGCATGTTCATGACTATGTATTTTGATGCGATCACATTGACCTAATGTCAGCTGTATTATTGGATTATGCACTTATGAAGATTGTGGATAGGTAGTAGAATGTATTTCATGGAAAAGACATCTTATTGATGAGGGTTTTGAGGAAACACGGTTAGATTTTTGAAGAAAAATGGGAATGTGAGTAGGAAAGGATTAATCAATGGACCAAACACTTTTAGGATGATGGTGGTTTTCAACTTTCCAAGGATGGATATACCAATTATTGGTAGATTGTAGCTACCCTAGTTTCAATTTCATAGCCCTTTTTTATGTATTTTTAAATTTTAATTGTTTGGGTTATGTTTCTGACAGTTTAAAGGAGTTTTGGAATGTTTCTTATAGCTTTCCTAGAGGTGCAAGATTTTAGAATGCTTAGTAGTAACCCTGAAATACCTCTACGAAACTATGAAAAGGGAAATAGTTGGCTTTGGGTAGGCACACAGTTAGGCACATGGTTTGGTTAAACCATGAGGAGGAACTATAGAAAGTTGAAAATATGTGTTTTGGATAATAATGGCATGGTTTTCCTATTGGTTCAATCCATATATATGAGGGATATTTGTATGTATTGTTTGGAACACGATTTGGGCATGGTTTTTCTAATAGTTCACCCTAACCATGAACTGTTAAAAACATGATCTGAAATGTTTTAAACTAATCCATATTTTCCTCTAATCTTCTTTTTTCTCACTTAATCTAATCCCAAATCGATATTATCTTCTCCCAAAGGCGGTGGAGACCATTCCTCTTTATTTGTGAGTGATCTGTTGGAGAATGCTGGTGCTTTGCATTCTAGATTCCTTGGTAAGAGATAATTCTTGGTTGTTTTTATTTTGTTCATTCTTATTATCTCTCCTGGAATAATAGATCTATTATTTTTTTGGTTCTATCTAGTTTTTTTATTCAAATTATATTTATATAGGGTTCTTTTTATCTTAGGGAATAATATATAAGGCAACTGTTTGTAGTTTCAACCCAGTTTGTGTATATTTTTGTATTTTTTTCAACTAATTTTTTGAGGTAGGTGGATTCAATCTAAAATACTATTATTATAACAAGAATGATTTATTCCAAATTATTTAATTTCTTATTTTGAATTGAGAAATTATTATGAAAATCTTGTTAGAAACCATCTTCACTGATGGTGTATGAAATTTTTTAAATTGACTGTCGTGGAAAGTGCTTTGTTTCGGGGTTTTAAAATGATGATTTTAATATATGAAATTATTTATTTATGGAAATATTTTGATGGAAATATTTCCAATATTTGTTTTACTAAATGGTTGGAAATGGTAGATTTTGTCTCATTCGGAATATCTTGTGGGCATGTATTCATTTGCATTGATGTGAACCCATAGAAGGGGTACATTCCATTAGGGCACTGGTCTATTGTTACCTTATAAAAACATGGTTTATTGATGAAAGGATACTCATGAGTATGGAATTGTCACCTGGGAATGAATGTGTGGATGTGTAGAATTCAATTGTTTATGCCAAAAATGAGATTTTATAAATGGTTCTACAAAATTGTATGGTTTCTTTCCATAGATGTTTTATTGGCTTAGACAATTATTTTTATTTTGAAACTCTCTTATTCATTGATAAAAACTATCTTAATTTTGTTTTAAATTGTTTTTTATAAATGTGATATCAAGATATATCCTAGTGACGCAAGTAGGGAATTCGTTTTGGTAAATCCTAATGAGTTTTATACTCACCCATTTCTGGGGAAATTTGGTGAATTTTCAGAAATTATTTACCAAAAAATAGGTAAAGGAAAGGTATCTCATTTGTTTAGAGATGTGTCTGGTACCTTAGGTGTGGATTGTGAGGTCAATTCTTGGAGAATGTTGAGATTTCTGGAGTTGGTGTCTTCGGAGCCATTGATTTTCATTGGTTTTGTCTTCCTCTTTATATTATGATTTTGGTTTTACTTTTTTATTGTACTCTGGTGTGGTCTGTTGATGGTTTTCTAACATTATATTTGTATACATTATGTTTGTGCATCATTTTTTGGTTGTTTGGTTAGTATATACTAGTTTTTTTGTTTATGTTTTAAAGGGAAAATTTTCCCCCACATTTGAAGAATCCATTTGAATTTATTTCTAGCCGTTGGTTTATCGTGGATGTCACCTAAGTCCATGTAATATCATATCACAATCTCAATACATTGATAAGGGGTGGGATATTAGACTACCTATATAAACCGTTAGAAAAAATGGGTATAGTTTTTAGGGAAATTCTATTCCATGAGAGGGAAAACAACATCATGGTGGATAGTGGGATAAATATCGAATTCAATGAAAATTATGATCATTTTATACAAGTGTTGGTATAAGATATGACTCCCCAAGAACCTCTATATTACTTTTTTCCTCAAATATATGAACTTTATAAGAGCACCAGAGAGTCTAGATGACTATAAATATGTAGTTTTATAGTCACAGAAGATGAAGAATCCTTATCGGTTGACAATAATAACCCTATATCATATAAGAATACTGTAGGGAGAATAGAATCTATAAAATAGAAATAATATATAAAGAATGTGATGGATTCCATGTATAAAATCCATGTTTTGGTTGATCCTCAAGTAGTTATAAAGCCTGTTACTTTCAAATGGGGTTTCAACATAAATTTATAAATAAAAGGTTATGGAAGTAAAAATAATGAAAGGATGGTAGTTAAAGGGTTTAGACAAAATCTGTGAGGTGACTATGAAAAAATCTTTTCTCCAGTTACCATGTATAAGTCCATTAAAATTATCCTTTCCATAGAAAAATTCAACGACTATGAGATTTTGTAGATCGATTTCAATACTAATTTCCTTAAGGAAAACCTTGAATAAGATGTGTATATGATACAAATAGAATGTTTTTTTACTCAAGGTGATGCAAACATAATGTTAATGTTATTGAGATCCATTTTATGGATTAAATAAATCATCATAGACTTGGAATATTCAGTTTTATGAAGTTGTAAAATAATCTACTTTAATTCTAATTTAATATGAGCCAGGTGTTTACAATATGATTATTTGGAGTATATTCATTTTCATATAAGTGTTTTTTATAACATATTACTACTTGGAAATGAAATTCCATCCTTATAATAGGTTAAGGCATGGCTATCCAAGTTATTCTCCATTATGGAATTATGTGAATGAACATAAATTCTATATACCAAGATCATGTGTGATGGATCCAAGAGTCTACTCAACTAATTCAATGTACCTACATTTACTAGACACTAAATATGTTTAGTATTGAATAACCCAAGAGAAGATTGGTTCAGTGTGACATGGTATACATCATTCCAAGAACATGTGTCCTCAAAACAAATTAACAAAGATAAAAAATGAGTAATATCAAAAACACTTCTACGATCAGATCTCTCATGTATTTCATATTTTGTATGAAGATTGATGTTTCCTACGATTTGTACGTGGTAGTAATATGTCAGAATAATCTATGTAAAAAATATTAAACTAATATTAATGATTACCTTATGTATCTGATGTGAACCCAATATTTGTTCCATATCTATGGAGAAGTTGAATAACTACTCATAAGGGGTTATATAGATTCCATATTAAAAAAATCATAATAATCTGATGTCATAGTCAATATAAGTCTTCACTCTCAATGACGAATCAATGATCTATAATAGTTAAAACTACGAGTTATTGTAGATTCTACAATGGAGTTTGAGAATATTGAATCTTCTAATGAACATAAATAAAATGTTTGGAATCAAAATTTTATACAAGGTCTTTATGTGATTCCTATCATTATGGAACCTATCATAATTTATTGTGGACAGACTACAACAGTGGCACTTTCCAAAGATGTATGGTCACATCAATGGACCAAGAATATAATACCAACGGTTCATCTCTTTAGGAATTTTTCATAGTGAGGTGATTTTTTAGTAAAAACATTATCCATAGAGGAAACCATGATATAAATATTGATGTATAATTAATCTTATTAGAGGCATGATTTTCATGTGAGAGCTATTGGACTAAAGATTTGTAACAATTAGCTATAGTGAATGTCATAGTTGGCTGGTGTTGGTTCCCTAGAACCAAATTACAATTACATGATGATTACATGTATTTATTGTTTTGAATATTAATCATATTTGATATCATTTTTTGAATTTTCCTCCAAATTAAATAGTATGTGATAATGTCCTAGGAATATATTTCACAATAAAAGATCATAGAAGCCCCCTTTATAATGAGAACCTAGTAGTGCAATGACAGTATTCTTGAATAAATGTTCTATTGACATATAAATACTTTAGTAGGATAAAAATGATATAGGATGGCAGGGGTGGAGACTCATAGGACATTGATGCATCCTATCAGGGTGTTCACCATTGGTAATTTATAGTGAAAGGGATTATGAGATTGAGGCCCACAAGTAGAAAATATATTTTTCAGGTTTCATTTGATGTTTCTATCCTTGAAGGTGTGTATTGATCCTTCTATTTTAATATTATCATTAATTATTACCATAATTCATTTAATATTATTTATTGATGATTTTAGAACAATTATATTAAATACCATGAGGGGGGGGGGAATCATGGTATTACATATTAATAAAACTTCCCCTTTGGATTTTGTTTCATTAGTAAACAATACACTCTTCTCTCATTTTCCAATTACAATGTATGAAGAAAATTTCAATAATGCATGAGACACATCAATTTTACTTTTTTCACCCTCACGGGGCTATGTACAAGGAGAATATGAGGATGATTTCTGACGTACCAAATCCACTAAGGCTCCCATCCAAAATACAAGGATTAGGCTAAATCACATCTATTCTTAGTTTTCACCACCTTTACAAGGTCTGAAATTAGATAATATCTTTCCCAAGGGTCACTCCCTATGTACGTTTCTCTGGATCACTACTTGTAGAATATATCACTCCTACATCTTCTTTTTCTCATTTTCCTAGAAGGGGTCCAGTCAATGTTTATAGGTATGTTGGACCCTTCATTTTCTTGAATGTACACATCCTCATCTATAAGTTGATGCTCAGTTGAAACCCCATTTTCACCTGCTGATGAATTACCCTATTCTAAAAACTATTATTTTGAAGAAAGTTTTTTCAAGAATTGTTTTAGTACCTCTAAAATCATCCTTGAATCCTCCATGAACAACCTCAGTTCCTCCATTAACAATGTTCCACTGCATGGAGCAGGTTCTTCACAGATCACCTCTTCATTAATAGATTATTTCTACTTCACAGATGGACTCAAATTCCATTAACTACCCCTTATTCCTGAACTATTTTACTTTGTAGGATATAAAACCTTGAAAACATCTTCCCTTTAAATGACTTCATAGACAGACATTTGTGGAATTTCTTCCCCACGAAGTCTATCATTCTTAGAATCCTTTCTTGTGAATTCTTTCGAACTTCAACAAAATCTTCCTAGATTAATGTTGTTTTCTAATGGAAATAATTCTAAGTAATGAAATGATAAGAGATAAATATATATGGAAATAGATCCAAAAAACCTACTAATTTTATTTACCCAAAATATCGATGTGGTATAACCTTCACCAGAGACTGTGATTTGTGGTCTGCATAGTATGTTTCTTTCCTCACAACAGCTGATCTCTTACACGAATGATACCCTTTGTAGATTCACAAATCAAATCCTAATTTTTGAAAATGTCAATACATCCAAAAAAACTAAAACCCTTCTATGGAATCCAATACTCTAGAAACCGTTGTTTTATTCACTGTTCGCATAGCGTGTGTCACCATCAGCAAAGAACTGCTATTCAGAAACCCTTCCATTACCTATATTCATTTGTTATTACACACACCTCTTTTGTGGTCTTTGAACTATACTTCATGGTATGTGAACTTTGTTCTATGAAAAAACATCCCTTTTCCAAACATGAATCTCCCGATTTTGATGCCCAAGAATTTGGATATCACTGGAAAACTCTACCACCTTAAAATCCTGATTCTTCAAACACCAACCATACTCATTTATGGCCATTTTGATTCTTAACAACCAAAATTAAACCCAAAAACACTAAGATGAACCCTTGAGGGATTTTTTTCCATCATAAGAAAATCATGATGACATATTCTCACAATGAAGTGGGATATGTTTGGTACATCACAAGTGATATTTAATTGATGGATATTGTGAAAAAATTTATTTCTTTTACCCCTTGAAAAAAGTTGATATCTCGGTCCCTTTTTGGGACAAATCCAAGGACATGGTATTCTATGGGAAATTACATTTATGTAATGAAAAAGAAAGAAACATTAAGTTCATAGGTTGATGATATGACCTTGGAGTCTTATTTATTATAGATATTGCGATAAAGGGATTATATTATATAGTGACCATTCATAGTATGTTGTATGTCATGGTGACATTAATGTTTTTCTTTCTGAGTTCCTCATAGTAAAATTAGAATCTAACCTTGGAATTTAAGTGAATCCACCTATGGCAACTAATAAAGAGTTCTAAAGGGTCACACAGTATGTGTATCTATAGTGATAGTTACATTCAGTGTGGAATTTAATGAGTTAGTATATATATTATTAACAATTTGTGGTTTAATATTTATTTGTGTTTGGTAGAATGCGATGATTTATTAACTAGTTATTCTAAATAATAAGTGTGTTAAATAATAATAATTACTATTTATTTTCATGGTACAAAATATATAATATTTATTATATTTAATGATGGATAATAAATTGATATTTATTTATTAAATAAATTTTCATTATTCAAGGTTAATTATATTCCAATAAGGATAAGCATACCAAGTTTAATGATCTAATTTGAAATGATATAAATGATATTTTTTTGTGATTAACCTTTTAGTTGAATAATAATTATATAATTATTAAGACATGGGGTTCACGAGGAATTAAGGAACTAGTAAGGTGGATTATATGAAAATAAGAAACACTAAAAAATCCTTAATATTTACCTAGTTATATCTCTTTCCTAATAGATATTCATTGTGAACAATTAATAGAAAGAATATTTCTCAATACATAAATAGGGTTCTAGTGACATTGGGTGTTCTCTTTACATATCCTCTCTCACGGAATAAAAATAACACATAAAATTATTCATCCTCAAATATAATTCTACTATGAACAGCAATGAATGACACATTGATTGAGATCGACCATGATAGAAATCAGTGATTCTATAATGATGTTAAGTGATTATAGTTCACCTGCATATTATTTATAATATAATTCTAAACATAGATCACATGATACAATGATGGTATGGTGAGACAAAGTCAACTAGATCATTACAAAATATATAATTATATGTTTAGGTAATTCAATATCTACTTATATGTTAATTATAAATTACTTGTGATGATCCTCCTCTTATAGTTTCCATGTTAAAAATAACTCAAGTAATGTATTATTTAAATCTCTTGTACATGACAACATTAATCATTTATAACTATGATTATTTATAAATTAAGAATAAAATATATGTTTCCAATACCCAATATGTGATTCCATTTCACATGGAACTGAAACAAATATGGCAAGGTCCTATAACATGACATTAATCTATGCAACTACTGATACATGGTCATTGATTCATGTTTTAGTGGAAAAAATATGAAACTAATCCAAAGTGCAAATCCAACTTCATAAACCCTTTGTTTCCACCTTCATGGTTCCATATTCATCATGAGATCATTCATGTACTTAACTCACAAAGATATATTCCTATGATCCCAGTTGATCCATTCCCTATTTTTTTACACACTAGAGATCCATCTCATTAGATAATATCCTTTATAAAACAATTCCCCAAACATTAGGTCTATATTAACTTTAGGTATCATTATATTCATATATCTTCTTGGTGGGATACATTCATGTAAACTAATTCCACCAATTATCATTGATCCATATTCCCTTTAAGGTTAATAGGGAAATAATTTTTATGTGTAATTCCTATACTATCCATTTCTAGGAATCTTTCTCCTTACCATCCTTATTGTCCAATGATAAATTTGATGGTATAGGCCATGCCAAATTTCCCTAAATTGTGTAACACAAGACTCATTTATTTTGATTCATGATCTTATATGATTTGAAGGAAATATATTTGAGATTCAATACCACATCCACAATATATCACACCTTCCTAGACGGTGATAAAATTATAGTGCACTCTATTAAATGGAATTAAACCATAATAATTTAAATTTGAACATTAACTAGTAAATAACAAAGATATATAACCTATGATAAATTTATATATGTTCACATTGAATCATTTAAATGATAAATCATTAAAACATGGTAACCATATCAACCTTGGTACTAGGGAATGATTCAGAAACATGTCTAAAATAAATAATAGAGTTCCAGAATGGGTAGTTACCCCTATAGGGTTTGATGAGACTAACCTCACATCATGTCAACCAATTTATATTCTGAAGCATCACTAATCAGAACCATTGAAACCCCCTGACTTTTAAAATAAGGCCCTCAATAACATCTATTGTGACTGACTCTAGATATATTGGTTATTTTTTATTCAATGGATAACTCCAGTTTGAAATCAACCCAAAAAATAGCGAACATAACATGAATAGGGTGTAACTATCCTCACCATCAAACATTAATGTGTTGGACCATTCTATTTTTGTTGAAACAAAAATGGTGAATTTATGTGAATCCTTTTATTATAAAAAAATATGGTTGTGTAAATAATTTTATTTTTTTCATGTTACAAATAAACCAAAATCATGAAGCAAAAATGGATCTTTCACCTGTGAAAATGAATGGTCAACCATTTTCCAACATGTGTTAGAAAACAAAATAATTTCCTAGTTTATGGTGTTTTGTGGTTTGGTACCTCTTAAAGAGATCAGTTTGATCCAATGTGATGGAAAACTAATCCACTAGGTATTCTCACACTTCCGATACTACACTTGCAACATCCCCCATGATCGAAAGGAATACATATCCCATTAAGTGACTAAAAAACAAGTGGAACTCACAATGGTGGAGGTGTACCAGAGATATGGTACCATTCAATGAATGGAAGTTATATTCAAGGGTCTCTAAGCACTGAAGCCTATGCATCCAACCCATCAAAATAACGTTGATGTATGGATAACACCACTTATCTACATCATCAATATAATGACCCAACCTTTTCTTACATTACTTTTACATTATTTTAAAGATAAAAAACATAAAAAATTACATCGAGATGACGAAAAGGTCAATTGTATTTGGAAAACTAGGACCATTATTAACTTTTACAACATAATAAATAAACATTTATTTATTCCCTTCTTCTCAAGCTTCTTACTGGATCTTGAATTCTCTTTAATACAAGTAGTCACCTGAGAGATATATAAGAAAAAGCGGTGAGCTAAAATCCCAGTGATAGGATAGATAAGAACATGAAAAAACATAACATGATATGAGAATAATATTTATCATCATAACATAGGAATATAATAATATTCATGGGAGGAAACATTAATAAAAATAAATGAATGGGGAAATTCATAAAAAATGAAACATCACGTATTAGTGGTTAAATACCACACATTGTTGTGAACAAAGCTAGAATCATGTTCACAAATAAGTTCAATTTACCTAATTAGATTAATCACTTTACCCAATACATTGGAGAGATTTATATTTATGGGCACACCCGTCACATTTAAACATTCATATTGCATTATATAATTATAGGCACACCCGTCTCATCATACCATTTACATTATCATGCATGACACATTGAAAATATTTCAAACATGAACATTAAAAATCCTGTGTAAAGAAATGGGTTTCACATAAACATTTTAAAACCAAAATAAATATGTTATATCATTCTCCACATAGAACCATTAACATTTAGTAAAGAGTGAAACAATCCTCAAGATGTAAAAATCGTGTATTTTTTTGAAAAAAAGAGTTCTTTTGGAAAAACATGGGTTCTCTTATAAAATCAATTAGAGAAAATGTATATCCCAAAAAAGGTAATATAATTATTTAAAAATTATTTTTAAGGAATATACAAACTGAAAATGGGTTAAAGAGGGAAAACCCAACGAATAAAGTTGGGTTTGAGAATTTACCTTACCTTGTATCCAAACATTTTCTTATCTTAAATTTCATGAATAATGACATTGTATTCATTAATTAGGAATTAAAGAACCTTTTATACATGAATATGGTTAATTATTGTTTCATTATGTTCTTTTATGGGCCTTTGGATGAGTTATAGAGTCTAAATTCGTTGTTCCGATGTGTTCATTTTTTTAGTTTTTTTGAACGGTTCACTTGTATTCAAGATTGTATGTTTGTTTAAAAAATGGTTAAACATCTAGAATTGTAATGATATGTTATTAATTATGATAAATAACTTTAATTTATCATAAAAACAATTTTTTATATACCATTAATAGTAATCATTAGATTATAGTTTTAATGATGTTCTTTTGCATTAATTCAGGCGGTTTTTCGACCACAATGAACTTGTTTTGTTAAATAATTTAGTAATATGTAGATAAGTTAGTTCCACAACATTAAATCTAACATAATACATTTAACATAATTTGGTTCAACCAAAAAAATGGTTTCGTGAGTAGATTTTAAGGTTGTAATGGAAAATGAAATCATGTCATTATTGGAGGTGATAAATTAAACCTCCCGAACAGCGTTGTCCTTTCTAGAATAATAATAATAAGAGAAATGGGTTGGATTATATAATATCCCATTAGTATCATAAGATTTTATTATATGTATGATACTATAGTTACCATAACATGTTTATGTGGATAGGTGGGGAAATATTACGAATAGAACTTGAAACTGAAAGTAAATTAAAGGAAAAGAGAGAGAGGAATTAGCTCTTGAATCATCCTCTTGATATCCTTCTTATGGAACTGAGGATCGGTCCTCTAATGAGACTAGAAGCTCTTCAATGTGAGTTAGGGTCTAGGGAATACGTTTGGGTAGAGTTTAGTCAAGGATAAAGCATGAGATTTATGAATAAAAGAAGGTGAGAAGGGTGGTATTTATTGTAACACCGCGAGATTTAATGAATTATATTATTTTAATTTCATTAATGTTTTGTGTTTTATGCTACACCAAGATTACCTTGCGCTATACGCAACACCGTATTAGCTTGTAGTATACGCAACACTATTCTGGGATCATGTTACACACAATTTTGATAATAGTTATTCTACGAAACATTGAGTATATATATATATTCAATGTATAAATGAAATATGGTTGGATTATGTTATACAAAACAATGAAGGATTCTTGCACAACACGCAACCCTAACTTGGCTTGCATTACACGCAATCGCTACCTTCCTCGATAGCGTGTGTTGTACGCAATACCATGTTTTACTAAACAACGATATATTATTATAATATTATTATGAACTAGCCGTTATGAATAATATTAACTTTAATTTGAATTTTATAACATTATTATTCATCTTACATATTTTCTAGAACAAGGTGTAAGAACAAAATAAATTTTTTGGGTAAAATAAGTATTTTTCAAAAAATGCAGTTTTGCCACCTTTTGATGGCGCACCCACATTAAATCTAGTTTGTGACATTTTTATAAGTTAAATTTGACAAAATAAAATTCTTATTTGGAATCAAGAAATAAAAATTTACTTTGGATAAATTTTTCATATTATTCAGGTAACTTTCATATTTCAATGAATAGTAAAAACATGCTATATTTTAATTAAAAACATCTTTTTTCATCGTAATAATTTATAGGGTTAAATTATAATATTGAATGGTTTTAAAGTATAAATAGAATATATTTTTACCATTTAATATAATTTCTGTCATTATCATTGATTTTACATTGAATTCGTAGGTTAAATCAATTCAATCTTTTGCAATGTTTTAAACAAAAACCCGTTTTCATTCGACAACGAGATTAATTTTAATTTAATTTATTCAACTTATTTGTATTTTATTTCAAAAAATGGATTCCATATTTGGAATCAGTCGGTCCAAATTATGTTAATAGGCTACTTTTTATTTTTAAGGATTATGAATAGAAACTACGGTAAATTTTATTTACCATAGTTAATGGTAAACCGGGTAATTAAGGGTAAATATAATATTATAAAATTACCCTAAAACATGCCAAAATTCTATTGTATGGCTAAAGGTAGACCCATATCATCTAAGGGTCGGATTATATTCATTTTATAGACTTATGACTATGAAAAATAATTTAATTATTATTAAAACCAAAGAAAGTGACAACATGTCACTCTCTTAAATCTTATAAGTATAATAATTTTAATTTAGTGACAAGCATCATAAAACTTAGAAAATGAATAGTCTCCAGAAATCTAATAAAATTATATACATCATGATAATTTATTTAGATTTTTTAGGTATTAAATAAGTTTCACTAATGGTGATACATTAGTGATGCAGAAATTATTTATTAAGTGAAAAATCAGTAATATAGTTTTTATTGAAATAATAATACCCATTAAAAGGCCCACAAACCTGGCCAAAACTTATTGATAGAATATATATATACCATAATAATCCAATGACATAATATATAACTGTTTTGAGTCTAATAAAAGTGATTATGACATATATATTATTTTATATTAAATGATGCCAATGTTGTCACCTTCATAATTTAATAAATATAACAACTTAAATATTGTGATTTTAGGATGATAAATTCGAGTAAAATTATTATTGTGAAATTTAATAGATTTATAGTCATCATAGGATTTTAGTTTTAATTTTTATTCAATATATAAGTATATTAAATAATTATACAAAAAGTTTGTAGTAATTATTTTAGTAAGAAATAAACCAAAGAAATGGTTTTAAAAATAATAAAATAAATATTATATGAACTATTTAATGTGCTATACTAATTTTATAGATACATAAGACCTTTAATGAATATATTAGAGCTTTTAGTTCGAACATATATTCTGTATATATTTTATTTAAATTCAAATAAATGAATACTGTCAAAATTAACACTATTGTTATTTTATAAAAATAATATATTATAAAATTGTTTAAAAATCACAAAAAAATTTAAAAATTATAAATTTATATTTATATGGTAGAAAATGTTATAAAGTATCCAATTATGTTCAATTCACAACAAATATGTAATTATTTGTTATTTAGAATGTTATTACCACAAATAAAATTAAATTGATTAAATAAGGATAAATCAAGTTGATAATGTTTAAAATAAATTCCTAACTTGTCTAAATTTGATTGGTTGATTAGATTACAACCCTATCTCATCTAATCGTCAGATATGAGGTATTTTTGGAGTTTTTTAAGTGGGGTTAGATTTATTATAAATTAATATTTTTAAGATTTCCAAAGGTGCCCCTCGCCTCCCTTATAGAAGGGCACCTCCTCCCTCTCTTTCTCACACCACGTTGAGCCTTAATGCTCATCCAAAACCTGCAAATTCTCTTCTACACTTCCATAGAAACATCCTAGAGGTTCGTTTATTCTTCAAAGACTAATTTTAGTGCCATAAGAGGAGGTCTCAAAGAGGCGCTTCAAAGAAGAGGTAATGTCCGTTACAGATTCTTTCAACTTTATTTCTTCTTCCACTTCCCCTTCTTTAGTTGTTTCATTATGAAGTAATAACATCAGTATGACTCATATACTAATATGTTATTATAAGTATGAAACAACCCTATTTCACCATCTATCTATCATACGGAAAACAAAATCACCGAGCGTGCGTACGTACGAAATACCGTCTCCACGCTGTGGTGTAATCTATTTTCCGCCACCACCTTACATGGATGGGCATAATGGTTTAAATAAATAACTATATATGGTTATTGTAAAGTGATATTGATTATGTAATATTATATATACACTTCAATACAATTCCACGATCATGGAATGATATCATTGCTTGTGCGTACGTACGGACTACCGTCTCCACGAATGCGATGAGATTCATTTTCCATGATTAACCATTCAAGAATGATTATAAAGTATATATAATGAATAATAATGAAATATATGACATAATTAATCTACTGTATCCATGTATACATATTTATATTTCATATACTTAATTTCATTCAATTCAATAAGGAAACGAAAACAACGTTCATGCGTACGTACGGACTACCGTCTCCATGAACAATGTATTTCTTTCCATTTATCGATCTATTATATATATGTATATTATGAATGTATATTATATATAAATCATGTTTTACATTCTGTATGTAAGTAATCATGATCTATGTAATCATATGAATAATTACAAGTTAAAATACGAACGACAAATGAAACAATTTTACCCAAAACACTACTTTAACATTAATTTACAAAATAATGGGTAATATAATGTCATAAGTGAACCATATATGATATCATAACAATGAATATGATTCTTTAATAAGTCAATTACATTATTTAAATCATTATACAGGAGTTTTCGATACGTACAAAGCATATCAGACCTAATGTAAGGGATACTTATTCCAATCTCATTCTTATCTGAGATTGTTTATTCGTATGTTTTTAGTGGGGTTGTGTTTATTATCCATGTCCATATATTCTCAAAAAAAATTCATAAAATGTTCAATTTTCTTCTATTTATATTTAAAGTCATTCTTACCTGTTTTTTTACTTTTACCACATCGTATGGAAGGAATCTTCCTTTTGTTTACCATATAAGGTACTTTTTGACATTACCGACAAAACGTACGAGGAGAATGTTATTTTTAACTTATACGGCATGAAAGGATTTTTACGGTTTCATAACGCCTCATTTTCATGAAGCTTCATATACAATATTTCATGATTATTTTCAATAAGACCTTTTTCTCTTAAAATTGCATGGCATTTTGTGAAAAGAAAATGATTTTGAAGAAGAAAGGATATTTTCCTCAAGAATTCATTTCAAGTGTTTTATCAAAACCATTTTCCATCTAAGATGACATTATTTCATATGTGTATTTTTCAAGTATAAAGTTTCAATGATTTACATGGTTTCACTCTTCTTATTATGAAATTATATCCTTTTCTTTTATATGGATTATGTGATGATGGGATGATGTTTATGAAACCCATTTTATTCTTTGGGTTATAATGGATGATTTATGATTGTTTTGTGGCACAAGTAAGAGTGATTTCATTATGAGATGGGTGGGACCTATATATCCCTCCAATGCATTGGGTAAAAATTTATATCTCATGATATAGACATGGATGGAACGACAAGTTAAACCGGTTTAGTAATACATGACTGGAACGAGGAGTGAACTTGATTCAGAAAAGGACTTTGTCCACTAAGATGGTCTTGGCAGCAATGCCTTGGATACTATGGAAATCATTACATTTGCTTAATGGTTTCCACAATTTCATGTTTTGTTCCAATTCTATTTTATCATTCTTAATGTTTCTTTATGATCTATGCCTTACATACTTCCATGTTTTATGTCATTGCTCAAGCTTTTGATGTTTAAACATTATGTTCATGTTTTTAAGTTCAAATGTATACGGTTGTTTTATTTTTTTTATCCATGCTTACCCTTACTGAGCATTTGAGCTCACTCTTTTTATGTTTTCTTTTTCCCAGGATATAAAGAAAGGTTTTAGGTTAGAAAAAAAGGGGAAGATCTTTATCGGAGATTTTGAAGATCTTTCACCACGATTAGAAGATTACGTTCCAAGTTTCCAAAGACACTACACTATTACGATCCTTGTGTGTCTGTTTTTGTTATGTATTAAGTATTCCTCAAAAGTAATGTAATGTCTATGTATGTCAAGATTCGGGTCTCATTAGTTGGTATCAGAGGAAAGGTTTAGTTAACCTTTGGAAACTAGGATGCGAAAATGTTAGTGAGATCCCTAGAGATATTTCTAAGGTATGTCTAGGGATGTCCCTAAGGTTAAGTATAAATATAGGTTATAGTCCTAGAATTATGGTAACGATATTAGATTAAACCTAAGATGTTAGATATTGAAGTTACTCCCCCTTTATTATGATATTTTCCTCTCACACTATTCTTTTTGGGTTTTAGAAAATGGTTGGAAACAAGATGATTCGCAATAATGGAGGATATGATGGACAATGGAATGATATTCTTCATGGGAAACCAAATGAAATGGGATTTGGAAGTCCAAACATCATTATTATGCCAAATCATTAATCTCATAATATGATCAATAAACTAAAATTTGGTAAGTTTCCTGACATGGCTAATAAGAGAAAGATGTAGTTTCATGATGATCATAGTGGAAAGAAAGTTCAATTTCCCTTATGTAAATCATGTGGGAAGAGGCATCAAGGAGAATGTTTAAAAGGAACTGGAAGATTCTTTGGGTGTGGAAAAGAAGGACACAAAGTCAGTAAGTGCAAAGGAAAAGGTTCAGTTAACACCAGGGATGAGGATAATGGTATTGTTACGACATCAACAATGGTTAAATGTTTTAAATGTTGAATGTACGGGCATTATGCAAACCAATTCCCTAAGGGAAAGTCTCATGAAGAGAATCAGTATGGTCGTATGGGTAGTATTTATGTTGATGATGATGAAGAGACTACAAATGATATGTGAGTTGAAATAATTGTCGAAGCTCGATCGATGGTTTAAGAAGGTAGTGGAATGATTACATGTTTATCAAGTATAATGTTGTATAAGTAATCTCACAGTACTATAGAATAAAGAGACATCTAAGGATTGTTACACTATTGTCTTTCCTTGAGTTTTGAAAGTGTATGATTAATGGTACCAGTATCCATGAAAGGTTATTCAGATATTCTTGGAATGTAGATGATATGCGCATAATGAAGGTATAAGGAGAAAATTAAATGTTTGATAGTATTCATGAGATCATGACTGATATAAGGAGAAGGTTATATCACAGTTTGAGTATATAGAATTTTTGGATTTTGGTATGAGGAAAGAGTTAACTTTTGATAGCATTCATGTTTTCACTGAGGTTCAATGGGTATTCATTCTTCAAGAGAATACATGATTAAGGTATTCACATGTTTGTAATTTGACCAACAAGATATATTTTATGATATATGGGGGATAAATGATGGCATTCATGTGATTGTTATGTGACATTTCAGGTAATCATTTACTTTATACTATGAGCATGGACCGAAGTATTTTAGATAAGCCTAAAGATTGGAATGGATTATGTTGGACATAAGTTAGTATTGTTTAAGGAGAGAACATTTTTTGATAGTACTGATGGGTTGTTATAGTAATGTAGTTTTAGAAAAATGAAAACCTGCAGGACGGGCGACAACTCATCGCATCGGACAAGGCTTTTGGAATCAAACCCGCAACCGAAGTGCGACTGGCCTTTAACGCCTACCACTGGCCTACAGGAAGTCCCTGTTTAGTAGAAACTAGTTTTATTATATTAAGCAGTATGATATATGAAGTATAAGTCCATTTTAGGAACCATATATGATTCATCTCACTATATATGGACTTATGTATTTTTGATAACTTTTATAACCTTTTGTTTGAGACAGATAGAATGTCCCATCATTCTATCACATGAGCTACTAACACTTCACGAATGACAAATTCAACTTCATTTCGTTAGGAGATTAAGTGGAAATTTTCCAAAGAACGAACAACGGTGAGACTGTACCAAAATCACGAATGTATTTCTTCTATTTCCAATTTCATCAACTTTAGGGAAATGATCTTGAAAACCAAAATTGTTGTCCTAAGTGCCCATATATCTGATGAATCAGATGGTACCTTAGATAATCAAAAATCTATGCCTTTGTGATTGAGGGCTTTTTCATAGCCATGTTCTCTACCACTCTCCATCAGAACTTGATGGTTAGATTTTTCTTCTATATCCATATTTTCACTTATGTTCTCCTACGTGGAAACACAGTGATGAGTTAATTTGGGTAACCATTACATTTCATACTTTAGTTTTTTAAATCCAAGTTATGGTATTCCTTTTTACAATGTGGGTTTCTATTAAACAAACTTTCGAGTTATAAACCATTTATAACCCCGATGAATTTTGAGGGCGAAATTCATTTTAAGGGGGGTAGAATGTAACACACCAAGATTTTATGAAAAATATTCTTTTAATTTCATTAATGGTTTGTTCTGTATGCTACACCAATATTACCTTGTACTATACACAACACCGTATTAGCTTGCAGTATACGCAACACTATTCTTGGATCGTGTTACACACAATTTTGATAATAGTTATTCTATACAACATTGAGTATATATATATATATGTATATATTCTATGTATAAATGAAATGTTGTTGGTTTCTATTATAAGAAACAATGAAGGATTCTTGCACAACACGCAAGCCTGACTTCGCTTGCATTACACGCAATCACGACCTTCCTCGATAGCGTCTGTTATACGCAATACCATGTTTTACTAAACAACGATATATTATTATAATATTATTATGAACTAGCCGTTATGAATATTATAAACTAAAATTTTAATTTTATAACATTATTATTCATCTTACACATTTTCTAGAACATGGTGTAAGAACAAAATAAATTTTTCGGGTAAAATAGGTATTTTTCAAAAAATGTAGTTTTGCCGCCTTTTGATGGCGCACCCACATTAAATATAGTTTTTGACATGTTTATAAGTTAAATTTGACAAAATAGAATTCTTCTTTGTAATCAGGAAATAAAAATTTACTTTGGATATATTTTTCATATTATTCTGGTAACTTTCATATTTTGATAAATAGTAAAAACACGATATATTTTAATTAAAAAAAACTTTTTCATCGCAATAATTTATATGGTTAAATTATAATATTGAATGGTTTAAAAGTATAAATATAATATCTTTTTACCATTTAATATAATTTATGTCATTATCTTTTATTTTACATTGAATTCGTAGGTTAAATCAATTCAATCTTTTGCAATGTTTTAAACAAAATCCCGTTTTCATTCGACAACAGGATTAATTTTAGTTTAATTTCTGCAAATTATTTGTATTGAATTTCAAAAAATGGATTCCATATTTGGAATCAGTGGGTGAAAATTAGGTTAATAGGCTACATTTTATTTTTGGGAATTATGAATAGTAACTACAGAAAATTTTATTTACCATTGTTAAAGGTAAATCTGGTAATTATGGGTAAAAATAATATTATAAAATTACCCTAACACATGAAAAAATTCTATATGATGGCTAAATGTAGACCCATATCACCTAAGGGTCGGATTATATTCATTTTATGGACTTTTTACTATGAAAAATAATTTAATTATTATGAAAACCAAAGAAAGTGACAACATGTCACCCTCTTAAATCTTATAAGTATAATAATTGTAATTTAGTGATAAACATCATAAAACTATAAAAATGAATAGTCTCCAGAAAGAAAATAAAATTATCTACATCATGAAAATTTATTTATAGTTTTTAGGGATTAAATAATTTTCATTAATGGTGATACATTAGTGATGCAGAAATTATTTATTAAGAGAAAAATCAGTAATATAGTTTTTAGTGAAATAATAATACCCATTAAAATCCCCACAAACCAGACCAAAACTTATTGGTAGTATATATCTATACCATAAGAACCCAATTACCTAATATATAACCGTTTTGAGTCTTATAAAAGTGATTATGACACTTATATTATTTTATATTAAATGATGTCAAAGTTGTCACCTTCATAATTAAATACATATAACAATTTAAATATTGTAATTTTAAGATTATAAATTTGATTAAAAGAATTATAGTGAAGGCTAATAGATTTATCTTCATCATAGGATTTTATTTTTAATTTTTATGCAACATATAAGTATGTTAAATAATTATACAAAAATGTTGTAGTAATTATTTTATTAAGAGATAAACCAAATAAATGGTTTTAAAAATAATAAAATAAATATTATATGAACTATTTAATGTGCTCTACTAATGTTTTAGATACATATGACCTTTTATGAATCTATTAAAGCTTTTAGTTTGAACATTTATTCTGTATATAGTTTATTTAAATTCAAATAAATAAATAGTGTCAAAATTGACACTATTGTTATTTTATAAAAATAATATATTATAAAATTGTTTAAAAATAACAAAGATATTTAATAATTATAAATTTAAATTTATATTGTAGAAACTGTGATAAAGTATCAAATTATGGACAATTCACAACAAATAAGTAATTATTTGTTATTTAGAATGTTATTACCACAAATAAAATTAAATTGATTAAATAAGGATAAATCAAGTTGATAATGTTTAAAATAAATTCCTAACATGTCTAAATTTTATTGGCTGATGATATTACAACCCTATATCATATAATATTCGGCTATGAGTTATTTGTGGTGGTTTTTAAGTGGGGTTAGATTTATTATAAATTAATATTTTTAAGATTTCCAAAGGTGCGCCTCGCCTCCCATATAAAAAGGAACCTCCTCCCTCTCTTCCTCACACCACTTTGAGCCTTCTCGCTCGGCCAACCCTTACCAAATTATCTTCTCCACTTCCATAGAAACATCCTAGAGGTTCTGGTCGTCTTTAAAGACCAATTTTTGTGCCCTAAGAGGAGGTCTCAAAGAGGCGCTTCAAAGAAGAGGTAATGTTCGTTATCGATTCTTTCATCTTTATTTCTTCTTCCAATTCCTCTTCTTTAGTTGATTCATTATGAAGTAATTACATAAGTATATCTCATATACTGATAAGTTATTATAATTATGAAATAACCCTATTTCACCATCTATCCATCCTACGGAAAACGAAATCACTACGCGTGCGTACGTACGGAATACCGTCTCCTCGCTGTGGTGTAATCTATTTTCCGCCACAACCTTACATGGATGGGTATAATGGTGTAAATAAATAACTATATATGGTTATTGTAAATTGATATTGATTCTGTAATATTATACATACACTTCAATAAAATTCCACGATCATGGAATGATATCATAGCTTGTGCGTACGTATGGACTACCGTCTCCACGAATGCGATGAGATTCATTTTCCATGATTAACCATTCAAGAATGATTATAAAGTATATATAATGAATAATAATGAAATATATGACATAATGAATCTACTGTATCTATGTATACATATATATATATTTCATATACTTAATTCCATTAAATTCAATAAGGAAACGAAAACAACGTTCATGCGTACGTACGGACTACCGTTTCCATGAATGGTGTATTTATTTGCATTTATCGATCTATTATATATATGTATAATATGAAGATATATTATATATAAATTATGTTTTACATTCTGGATGTAAGTAATCATGATATAAGTAATCATATGAATAATTACAAGTTAAAACACGAACGACAAATGAAACGATTTTACCCAAAACACTACTTTAACATTAATTTACAAAAGAATGGGTAATATAAAGTCATAAGTGAACAATATATGATATCATAACAATGAATATGATTCTTTAATAAGTCAATGAAATTATTTAAATCATTATACAAGAGTTTTGGATACGTACAAAGCATATCAGACCTAAGGTAAGGGATAATTATTCCAATCTCATTCTTATCTGAGATTGTTTATTCGTAAGTATTTACTAGGGTTGTGTTTATTATCCATGTCCATATGTTCTCAAAAAAATTTCATAAAATGTTTACGTTTATTCCATGTATGTTTAAAGTCATTTTTACCCGTTTGTTTCACTTTTACCACATCGTATGGAAGGAATCTTTCTTTTGTTTACCATATAAGGTACTTTTTGAATTTTTCGACAAAAAGTACGAGGAGAATGTTATTTTTAACTTATACGGTTTGAACGGATCTTTACGGTTTCATAACGCCTCATTTTCATGAAGCTTACTCTACAATATTTCATGATTATTTTCAATAAAACCTTTTTCTTTTAAAATTGCATGTCATTTTGTGAAAAGAAAATGATTTTGAAGAAGAAAGGATATTTTCCACAAGAATTCATTTCAAGTGTTTTATCAAAACCATTTTCCATCTAAGATGACATTATTTCATATGTGTATGTTTCAAGTATAATGTTTCAATGATTTAAATGGTTTCACTCTTCTTATTATGAAATTATATCCATTTATCTTTTATGGATTATGTGATGATGGGATAATGTTTATGAAACCCATTTTATTCTTTGGGTTATGATGAATGATTTATGATTGTTTTGTGGCACAAGTAAGAATGATTTCATTATGATATGGGTGGGACCTATATCTCCCTACAATGCATTGGGTAATGATTTATATCTCATGAGATAGACACGGTTGGAATGGAATGTTAAACCGGTTTAGTAATACAGGACTGGAACGAGGAGTGAACTCGATTCAGAAAGGGACTTTGTCCACTAAGATGGTCTTGGCTGCAATGCCTTGGCTAATATGGAAATCATTACATGTGCTTAATGGTTGCCACAATTACATGTTTAATTCCCATGCTATTTTATCATTCATAATGTTTCTTTATGATCTATGCCTTATGTACTTTCATGTTTTATGTCATTGCTCAAGCTTTTGATGTTTAAACATTATGTGCATGTTTTTAAGTTCAAATGTATATGGTTTTTTATTATTTTTGTTATCCATGCATACCCTTACTAAGCATTTGAGCTCACCCTTATTATGTTTTATTTTCCCCAGGATATAAAGAAAGGTTTTAGGTAAGAAAAAAGGGAAGATCTTTATGGGAGATGTTGAAGATCTTTCACCACAATTAGAAGATTACGTTCCATGTTTCCAAAGACACTAAACTATTATAATCCTTGTCTGTCTGTTTTTGTTATGTATTAAGTATTCCACAAAAGTAATTTAATGTCTATGTACGTCAAGCTTCGTGTCTCTACATTTATAGTGGTGGGGAGAGGGGTTTCTCAATAATTTAATCATTAGTTTATTAATTTTCCCCAAGATCAGAAATATTGATGATCACAAGAAAAAACAGTAAATAGGGAATTTGAATACTACATTTCGGTGCTTACGTCACTAATGATGTCAGAACTAGTAAATTTAAATTATAATGTATTTATACGGTAAATTAATGTATTTTACTCTTCATAAAAATTCAAGTATTTTGGAAAAATAACAAAAAGTCACCCTAATCATTTTCGATGTGTAGAATAAAAAATTGAACTTAATTTTATGAAAATGATTTTCTATATATGATCCAATTAATTTTTTTTAAAATGAAAATTTTCTATAAAAAATAGTGATTTTAAAATTAGAACTGATTTTAGAATGCTTTCAAAAATTACATAAGGTCTTATAAAATGATATTAATACCAGAAGACATGGGATTATTAATTTATGAAATAATTAAAGAAAAATACATTTTCTTTTAAATTAGTTAATTAATTATAATTAATTATTTGAGACTAAAAAAATAGAAATACTTTTACTATGGTCATATTATCACTTTTAAGATGTCTAAATTTTATTTAATCATTCCCGGGTGAGGTTACTATTATTCTAGATTATTTAATATTCATAAGCATCATATTACTATTCATAATGGTAGGTTACTATTCATAATAGTTTTTTATTATTCACCAAAAATTATATCTGTTCTATTAGTCTCTAAAAATCACCATGAATGCAATTGTGTATGTCATATTTTTGAAATTCAAAACATAGAAGTTTTAGAATTATGTTTAATGATCACATAGTATTTAGTATCATGATATGTAATTTTCCTTCCTAATGTGATTATACTTCAAGGTGTAATTATAAGAATGTAATTACATGGATAAGACTTTGGGTTATTACATTCTTTCCCTTATGAAATTTCACCCTCAAAATTTCATTTTACACAAACAGGTGAGGGTATTTCTCCTACATCACCTCTTCATGTTCCGAAGTAGCTTCGTCAAACTTATGGTTCCTTCAAAACACATTGACACAATGAGTTGTCTTATAGAATATAACCATATCTCGCTAATTAAGAATCTTTAATGGTTTCTCCTTATAAGAGAGGTCATCTTACAGTAGGACCATATCTGAGTTCCGTATATGTGAGAAATTTGGTATGTATTTCCTTTGGATTGATACGTGAAACACATCCTAAACATGAGCCACATTCGATGGAAGGTAAATCTGATAGGACACAAAACCTATGCGGTCAAGGATCTCAAAGGGGCCAATATACCTTGGGATTAGCTTCCCTTTCTTTCCAAACCACATGACTCTCCTCCATGGTGATATTTGGAGGAAGACATTCTCTCCAAAATCAAACTCCAAGTCCCTTATATGGTGATCTGGAAAACTCATTTTTAAACTCGAAGCAGCTTTGATATGTTTTTGGATGACTTGAACATTCTCTATCATGTCTTACAAAAGATCAGGTCCAAGTAGATTTATTTCTCTATCATTATCCTAACAGTTTGGTGTTCGACATCACTTTCCATGCAAAGCTTCATATATAGCCATCTGATTAGTTGAGTGGAATTTACTATTGTACAAGAGCTTAAACAATGGGATATTCAAGTATCATAAACCATTTAATTATAGAGATCATTTTATTAGCATATATTCATGCATCTAAATAGTTCTTTTAGATTGGACATTAGTTTGGGGGCGATAAGTTGAGTTGAAAATTAATTCAGTACTCAAAGAATGTTGAAGACTCCTCCAGACATTAGATGTGAACGTTAGATCATGATCTATGGAAATCGAGAGTGGGAAACCATGTAGTCTCACCACTTTCTTCACATATATATTTTTCCGGTTTTCGAAGCGGGAGATCTTCCCAAATTGCGATAAAATGAGTAGTCATGTTGATTCGGTCAACCACACCCCATATCACATTATTTCCCTTGGAAATCATCAGGAGACATGTGAAAAAAACCCATAGTGACATTGTCTCATTTCTAATTGGGTATTGTCAATGGAGGAATCATCCCTTAGGACTTTTGTCACTTTTCCTTAATATTCTCACATACCAATCACCTTCAAATATATTCAGCAATCTCCTCTTTCATGTTATCCCACCGGAATTGTTATTAGAGATCTTGGTACATCATGGTGGTACTAGGACGGATAGAGAATTTTGAGCTATGTGAATTGTCCAATAGATCCTTATTTATCCCATGTGATGAAGGAACACAATTTTATATTCCAAACCAAATCACCCCATCCTCATCGATATGGAAATCTTCTAGGTTCCCATCCATTAATAAATCCACCTTCTTTTATAACTCTAGATCATTCCATTGTGCCTATTTAATATTATCTTGGATAGATGGTTTAGGAATCATTTGGGTAAGGTAATATGTATCCCCTGACCTTATGATTTCAAAATCCATCCTACAAATATCCATAAAGATAGGGTCTTTCTCTATCCATAACGTGGATAGAGTAGTAGGTTCTTTTCTACCAAGGAAACCAGGTACCTTGTTCACCTTTACATGATGATAGTGAATAGAGAAATCATGGTCCTCGATTAAATCTAACCATCTCTTTTGATGCGTGTTGAACTCCTTTTTGGTCAGTATATATATTTTAGGCTCTTTTGGTCAGTATATGTCACACTTCACACCATAAAGGTAGTGCTGCTAGATCTTCGAGGAAAAAATCATTGATTTCATATCTAGATCATGCGTTGGGTAGTTCTTCTCATGGACCATCAACATCCATGAGGAATAGGCTATCCTATTATCATTTTTCATGAGTACACAATAGAATCCTTTTTCTAAATCATCACTGTATATCATGAAGCTTTCTCCACTTTTTGGTAATGGGAGTACATGAGTGATCATCCTTCTCTTTAGCTCCTTTAAGCTTCTCTCACATTATTCCTTCCATACATACTTTACCCCTTTCCTTGTATCACTACTTGATTTTCTTTTTTCTACACCTATGGTATCGGGCGACCGCCATTGGTTGTCCCAATTCATACTATTAGCGACCGCCAAAAGCGGTCGCTAAAATGGAAATGTAAATGGGGGGAATTTTCCAACCCTCGCATTGTCTCCCTCAATGTCACCTTCTACAACAGTCATCAATTCCTCCCGCTGCCGCACCGCCACCAGATGTCTCCCCCATCAACGCCACCATGTCGCCTCCCGTCGCCCCTACCAATGCTTCCAGTGATCCTGTCACCCCTGATAGTCAACCACCACTATTCAATCCCCAAAGTCAGCCTGGAAACTCCCTCTGGCCACCGTGCTTCTTCCATGGCCTTCGACCCAAGCTCTGGGTTCCTCCTCATTAACCTCCTCCACGCACGCTTTCCCTAGCATACGATCGACACTAAATAGCCAGTGGTTTCCAAAGAGAGTTTTAGCGGCTGCCTATGGCGGTTGGTATTGGGTAATACTGACGGAGCAACTGCGACCTTCAAAAGCGGTCACATGGAAGTCTCTAAAGGGCATTAGAACCCACATTTCTAGTAGTGTTAACATAGTAATTGGGCTTTACAATTGTATGTGATTTTTCACAAAATGTTGGTTGTACCTAGCTATTCAAAGAAAAATATATATTTATCTAACACTAGAGGATCTCGGCCATTACTCAATCAACTTTGTTTCCGAAGGGTCCTATGAAATTATCTCACTTGTGATAACATGTCCCATGAATGTGACTTTATTCATCAAAAAATCACTCCGGGTGAACATGGCATAAAACTTCTCCATTATCAGTATAGCCAACCCAAGTCTTAGATGTTCTTCGTGTTCCTCCTTTCTCTTGGAGTGAATGATAATATCATCAATAAAAACTACCACAAATGTTTCGAGGTATTTTATAAAGACTATTTATAAAATCAAGGAATATTGCAGGGGAATTATTAAGTCTGAAGGGAATTACCAGAAAATCATAGTACCCATACCATTTACAGAAGGCATCATTCTAAATATCTTCCTTATTCACATTTAGGTGATGTTATCCTGAATTAATAGGAACCTTTGAGAGGTATTGATCTTATCTTAACAAATCTAACAAGTCATATATCCCTGGATGCGGATACTTGTTCTTTATGGTGATCTTGTTGAGTTCATAATAATTGATAGAAAACCACATTGCTCCGTACTTCTTCTTCACAAAGAGCACTGGAGAACCCCAAGGTGATGCACTAGGGGGTATGAAACCTTTTTTCAAATGATCTTGCAGTTGATTCTTTAACTCCTCCAGTTCAATAAGAACCATCCTATAGGGACACTTTGAGATCAATGTAGCTTCGAGTATAAGTTCTATTGAGAAATGTAACTCATAATCTAGGGAATTTCGGGTGACCAATTGGGTTATACATCACTGTATTCCATCACGATTTGAATTTCTGAAAGGTTGGAACTTTATTTTGACTCACCCATTTGGGAGATGTCTGATTCTTCTTCTGGAATGGACACCCATACCTCGGAAGGATTTTTCAACGAAAATTCACGATATTGTTTTCATTTTTATAGGAGCTTGGGATGGATCAGAATATTAAATAATATTTTCTTTTCTTGACAATTTATATATTCTCTATATAATGAGATCCTATCCATTCCATTTATAGTGTTGAATTCTACCAAGGGAGGTCTTATGAGATTCACTGGAATAATCTTCTCACATATGACAATATGAGAAGAGTCTTGGGTTGCAATGATCGCACCACATGGTGTTTTAAAGATGTCTCTACTTCATGGTATTAGTGCTTTGATTATATAGTTTGAGAAACCTTGCATGATATGAATGAATTTAGAGAAACGTAATCAAATAAGACCTTTTCCATTGTTCAGTGGATATGTAGTGTACATTGTACGACTTCATTCTACTTCCGTAGTAGTGTTGGCATATTCCTACCTTTTTCCCTTTGTATTTGGTGTATCCTAATGATGATTACACTCAAGGACTCGATGTTTAGTGCAATGGATTAAACAGTTCCCTTTCTCCATACAATTTTAGAATTGAACTATGTGTGGGGATCCCCATTCATCAACTACATCCTCATTCCTTCTCATTTATTTTTGAAACTCTTGAGCATGGTGGACTTCTTTCCCACACCTGAAATTTTTCCCCATCCCTTTGAGGTAGTTCCAATGATGAAACTTCCCACATTTTTGGCATGTGGGTTATTGAGATTTCTTCCCACCTTTATCAATAGATCCTTTAGCTTGAAACTCCACATTTCTTTTCTTATCACCGTAGCCATGGGATGATTCTGAAAACTCCATCTCCACTTTTGGGGAACACCGAACAACACATTCATAACACTTAATGTCTAAAATTTCATGATCTTTTTGAAGGTGTGGTTTTAACCCACTATTGAATCTATCAATTTTGTTGTCATTACTGATAACAAAACCTAAATTATACTTCCAAATCCTTATGAAACTTTTTTTGTAGGTTGTGACAGATTCTACTTCCTTTTTATTGATCTCTATAAAATCTCTCTCCATCTTTGTGTAATGATTTAGTGGGGGAATACTTGTTAAAAAACATAATATTAATTTCTTACCATTTTATCTCTTCAATTTCATTACTTTTCTTGGTGTTCTTAATCAAATCCCACCATTGATCAACCTCTCCATCTAGACGATAAATCGATAGTTTCACCTCCACCATCTCGAAATAGTGAAGAAAATAAATGATCTTCTCCATGGATTTGACATTCTATTCTGCAACTATTATATCAGATAACCTACTAAACGTCAGTGGTTATTACTGCATAAAACACTCGACATCCATTTCCTCCCACGTAGTTAAAGGGAATGCTTCCCATTATTCTGGTTATTGTTCATAACCTGATATAGGTGGGTAATCATCACCATGATGTTTTGAACTAAAACTCCCAAATTATTAGAGATGTCATTCGTTAAATCATTTCATTGTCCCTCGCAAGGGTTTTGGCCTATTTTCTCTTGGTTCCCACCATTTTCTAAAATTGAAATGGTTAGAACAAAACATAAGTCAATGAGTCATGAATAACTTACTCATTTGTGCAAGTGAAACAAAAAGAATATCTTATGGGATCCCTATGTTTAGAAAATATTTTTTGTGCATTATATTACTTAGAATCATAGTACAATTTTTCTCTAGGGTTCACTAATCCTAATTCCCAAATAAAAAAAACCTTACCTCTAATAACAACTATAATGACCCCGCATTTTCATATTTTAATTCTACATCATTTTATTGAAATAAATCATAAATTATTATAGCGATAGGATCCAATGGTTTAGATTCTTAGGAATAATAGGACCATTCATAACTTTTACAAAATAATACATAAACAGTTATTTAATTCCTTCTTATATTGCTTCTTACCGGATCCTGACTTCTCCTTAGTACAAGTAGTCACATGAGGGATATACATCAAAAAGGGTTAATCTAAAAGCCCAATAAGAGGATATATAAGAATATGAGACAACATAACATGATATGAGAATAAAATTTATCATCATAACATCGGTATAATATCATAATCATGAAAGGACACATTAAAAAAAAATTGGAATGTGGTAATGCATAAAAAATAAAACATCTTGCATTAGTGGTTAACTACCACACATAGTTGTGAAAAATTCTAGAATAATTTTCACACATAATGTAAATTTAAATAATGATATTAATCACTTTAACTAATTCATTAGATCACTATATAAGTCTAGGCACACCTATCACATTCAATCATTCATATTGTGCTATATAATTCCAAGCACACTCGTCTAATCCTAACATTTACATTATCATGCATGACACATTGAAAATATTTCAAACTTTAACAAAAAATGACCCATGGAATGAAATGGGTTTCATATAAGCATTTGGTTCCCAAACAAAATATGGAATATCATTCTAGAAATAGAACCATTAACCTGGAGTGGAGAGTGA
The DNA here is from genome assembly GCA_963277665.1 of Viscum album. Classification (NCBI taxonomy): domain Eukaryota; kingdom Viridiplantae; phylum Streptophyta; class Magnoliopsida; order Santalales; family Viscaceae; genus Viscum; species Viscum album. The sequence goes on from OY728125.1 coordinate 283,345,577, forward strand.
AACAATCATAATGAAGTAAAAAAGGGTGTGTTTATTTGAAAAGAGAGTACTTTTGGAAAACATTGGAGTTTTTATAAATTCAATTAGAGAAAATTTATATCCCATATAAGGTAATATAATGAGGAATAAATTAGTTTTATGGAATATCAATTCTAAAAATGGGTTGAAGAGAGAAAACCCAAAGAAAGAGTGTTGGGTTTGAGAATTTCCTTTACCTTGTATCTGAATGATTTCATCACTTTAATGTCATGAATAATGACATCATATTCATTAATTTTGAATTAACGAACCTTTTATACATTAATATGGTATTTTATGGTTTCATTAAGTTCTTTTATGGAATTTGGATGAGTTATAGAGTTCAAATTCATTGTTTGGGAGTGTCTATTTTTATAGTTTTATTGAACGATTCACTTGTATCCATTAATTGATGTTAATTTAAAATGTGTATAAACATCCAGAATTTTAATTTTATGCTAATTATGATGTTAAAGAACTGTAAATGTTCTTATAAATAATTTTCTTATATACCATGATAATGAATCATTAGATAATAATTTTATTGATGATCATTTTGGTTAATTCTAGGGCTTTATCAACCACAATAAACTTGTTATGTTTAATCATTTAGTAATATATAGATAAGATAGTTCTTGAGAATAAAAAAGGATATAATAAATATAACATAACCTGGTTCAACCATAAAAATTTTTCCATGATAAAATTTTAATGCAATAAAGTAAAATGAAAACATTTTATTCTTGAAGGTGATAAATTAACACCTCACAAACAATGTTTTTCTTTCTAAAATAAAAATAAGAGAATAAGGGGGTTGGATGATATAATATACCATTAGTATCATAAAATTACATTATATATATGATAATTTAGTTTCCATACCATGTGGATTAGGATAGGGGGGAGAGATTAAGAAAAGAACATGAAATTGAATGGAAATTATAGGAAAATAGAGAGAGGGATTACCTCTTGAATCCTCCTATTGAGATCCTCTTTAAAGAACCTAGGCTTGGTGTTTTTATGAGACCAAAATCCCTTGGACATGCAGTAGGGGCTAGAGAAGATATTTACATAGATTTGAGACAAGGCTTGAAGCTTGAGAGGTGTGAATTAAATGTGTGTGATAAGGGTGGTATTTATCGTGGCGGGAACATATGTTTTCTCAGTATTTTAATCTCTAGTTTATTAATTTCCACCAAGATAATAAATAGTGATTATTACATGACCGAAAATCATAAATAGATATTAGGATTTCGATATTTGGATGCTTAAATCCCTCTTGATATTAATAATTGTGGAGTTAAATTATAATATATATATACGGTTGTTTCGACCGGGGGTGGGAAGGCATTTGCGGCTCGACAGTTTATTAGAGAAGTTTGGGTTCGGCTTAATCACTCATATCAGGTGCATTGTTTTTATTTTGAAACACCCAACGGTTCCATATCCAACTATACATGGACCTGCATTCCACAGGCAGGTGTTCACTGGGTGATTTGGCCCGCGATGATTTAGAACTCACATTGGTCAAGAGGATGGGAATTCGGGCTCATCCCACCTTTTTGGGGGGCATTATTGGCTATTCCAGGACACTCTTATATATTGAAGACATATCCATATGTTCGTGAATCTTTGGATTACACCCAAGCATAGTATCCAAAGATTACTCCTAGTTGGCAAAGGTCAGCAGAACAGAGGGATTCAGAATCCTTTAGGACTGAGGTTTACCATCCCTCATTAGATTAATGACTCCGAGGAGTTTGGACTCATTGAGACGACACTGGTTTGAATCCTCATAATTGGGCACTCTGGAGTTTATTGTCATCCAGGGGGGATAGATAACGACTTGAGCATTCAGATCGAACCCGTGATACTGGATTCCTATGTATCATTGTGAGAGGAATCAGAATCTAGGTACTGTGGTGCCACTTGATGGGACACATCCCCTTTTAAGGTCGTGCGATGAGTAACCAACCATACAGTTTAACCTCTTTTGGTAAGGACACTCGGGCGAGAGATGCCCGATCAATGTTGGTGCGGGACTTATGCTGAAGCAGCTCTGAAGACCCAAGGGAAGAGATTTCCTAGGCATAAATACGGTCCTGCTGGGGACATTAGGACATTGTCTGAAAGTGATGGATGTGTATTAGACTTAGATATCAGGATTGCATATCAGAGGGGTTTCCTACATACCATGCTTATGAAAAAGGGGTCAAAACCTAGATAGTTCTTTTTGAGGGGCATGATTCGGACATACACATGGTTAGTGGCCCGAATTGGGATTGAACCTCTGGGAGGCTTCCTACGTACCCTTCATAGGAATTAGGGATCAAAAACCACATAGTCCATTTTGATCCACCTCCATCATGAGGACTCCGTGGCCATCACAAATCTCTAAACCCACATGAGTCATGCTCGGTGTGAGAAACAAGAGAATGTTATATACTTGGAAGGCCTTGCAAATTCTTCCTACTGGGGGAAGGGAAGGAAGATGACGAGTGGAGGAGACGGATGTGACCACTGGACTCTCCTTGTCCCTGATGTTGGAGGAAGGTAGAAGTTGCGTAGTGGAGCAATGAAACTTCCATGATGAGTAGGGAATGGTCATAATCTTCCGGCGAGGATGGTGTGGGGCTTACTCTAGGAAGGATTCCCAGCTACTATCAAGAGAGGGGAGAATGGGTCAACACTGGCGCTCATCAAAAGGAAGCGTGAGTGGGGTACCTCAATCTTGGCGAGTGGAGAGGCAGAAAGGAGACTCTCGGGCTTTGACCCTCCACTATCGTGGGTATGTGAACCCAAGAATGTTTTGGGAACCCACTCAATGGTCGGAGAAACCCCTTTTCCATTTCCAATCATGGGTATGTGAACTCAAAGTGGTGCACTGATGCACCTGAAGGTTGCATCATACGAGTCCAGTGGCTTCAGTAGGGGCCTTGGCTCGGGGACAATGAATGGACTTCTAAGAATTAGGCCGGATTGGAAGGACTTTATCTGGCTCAGGGAATGGGAACACTGAAGGGGTTGATGCGTCACATTGGTGTATGAAGAGTGGAGCCCTTCACGGAGGGGGTTGCTACACGGCTGGAAAAGTCGTCCGCGTACCAGGGTGGTATGCTGATTGATAGGCATCCCGCATACCAGGGTGGTACGGGGCTTCGGGTTCGGCTCGTGTACCAGGTTGGTACGCGGAAGAGTCTGCACGAGTAGTGGTGGCTAGAGGCGACGCTGGTCAGGGGTTCATCGGTCAGGGCTTCGCCCATGTAGGAGGGTGTTATGCGGTGCATTGGATCGAAAGAGGAACATATACTCCCTAGTCTGCGGGGAGTACATCCACGGAGGGGCCATGGCTCGCGGTCTTCTTTATTTCTTTTTTATTTTATGTTTGTGGTTCACAAATTTGTTATGCGTTTTTCGGTTACTTATTAATTCGTTTCCAGTTTCATACTTCATCTGGTTCGTGAATTTGAACTTCGCTGTTTGCGAAATCCTATGCTCCTTCCTCCGAAATCCTTCCACCTGAATCTGATCAATCTCTTTCTTCTCCCCCTTGATGTCCTTTTATAGAGGGGGGAATGAGATGTATCTGTGGTCATGAGGCACCTTTGGTGGAGGGCCATGTCAGGAAACCCAGTTTATGGATGACTTGGTCAATCCAAAACTCGCGGGGGGCATTGAATGCACCTTACCCGTGAACCAAATTGCTTCGGGGGGTGCATTGGGGCCGCACAGGGCTCCGCAAATGTTCTGCGAATGACAGCGCACACAGTTTGGGCCGATTGCCGCGTTTCGCAGCAAGGGAGGTTCTTAATGGTGGACCGGCATGGCACCCATCCTGCTTCATGCCTACAGAGGGTTCCCGCCTCTGTTTTGTGGACGAACCTGGTCACCGGAGTGGGTGGCTTGCGGAACCGGCCGCATACCATCAATGTTGGACCGGTATGCGGGTCGGACGATCCCTTGCCAATTCTTGGGTGTTCTCTATATTTTTTCTCAGTTCTTTGATAGAAATTGGATATAATCCTTTCCCAAATTAAGGGGATTCTTATTCTATTTTGCTGATTTTTTCAGGAGCCTAAAGATGCCCCCATCGGAATGGGGTACGATCGAAACGAATAGGAGACTATTCTAATATAGAGTGGTCCTGAAATTTGGATAGTTTGCGGTAGTGGAGTAGACCCGGTAGGTGACCTTGCCTATAAATATGGGGGGGGGGGGGCTTCCCTTGTCTTTTACTGGATTCTTCCCAATAACAGAGCTCTCTTTTTGTCTATGTGTGCCTGCCTCGTTCGCGACACTTATCATCCCCGAACCAGCATCCGTTTCTGCGAACCGTCCTCGTTTGCGCTAACCTTCACCCGCAAAACAATCTCCGAGCGGCAAACTAAAACTTTTAATCAACTAAAAAGTAAGACATGATGGATCGCTATGTGGTTTCGAATGGTCAACAGACTAGAATAATCCAGACCTTCAATGCTTCTGAACTCTTCTGATGTTAAACATTTAAATCCAGGGTTGAGATTCCGCGGAGCCGCCTGGTTCGAAGCTTTATGTCCAATGCTCCGTAGGCCAAAGTATCGTGGAATTTCTCTGCATAGGTCTGGTTCATGAGATTCCATCATCGCGAACCCTCCAATGAGGCCAGCGCATGGATTCCATCATGAATGCTCCTCATTGGAGTCCTTTGTCAAATACTTGGTGTTTTGTCCAAATTTTATTATTTTGGACTAGCCATCTGAATGGTTTCCATGATGTTGGGAGAAAACATGGTTCATACTCGACCTGTTACTAGGCTTTCCATTGAGCCTCTTCCGATTGGACTAGGTAGACATCTAGCTATGATCCATAGAGCTGAGAACATCAAAGAGGACCCTAGCCGACCCATCATTCACGATGATGGTGTTTTGAAGGACTTGATCTCTCCTGATCTTCTAGGCTATCAGTCATCGAATAATTTCATTCTTTATGGTTTTGGCCATCAAGAATACGTCCCTATCCCCCCTATCTTCTCAGGTCTTCCATCCCATTGTTTGAAATTGTTTCCGAAGTGCACTCAGGGGAAAATCGCCCAGTCAGTAAAGATGATCTCTAATTCTGACCCGAAATACACATTTATTTTTAGAGGCTCCCTTTAGAATCAATGTGATCAGTACACTCAGGACTTCCCCCAAGAGGTTGTCCTTAAGAGTTACCCCTCCTTGATCAACCTTTATCTAGTGGATCATGAATGTGGGATGGATCCTGTGGTGGGATCTTTGGTCTAGTGGGATCTTCTAAAATGATAGGTCCTAGGCCTTTTGGGTTCATTATCACTGCCGGGAATTTCCCGAGTCACTAAAAGCGGTAAATATGTACTCCACAGTGTGGGATTCCCAGTTTTCTGTTTACCCACCATCTTCAATCATGCCTGGCTTTCTCAGTCACTAGTGTTCGATCACTAATACTTTCCACCTCACCCATGGGGAAGTGAGTATTAGTTTATGGGACATCTACCAATTGGGAGGGCATCCGATCATTGGGGAGATGTATGAATAGTTTTTTCCCACTCCTGACACATGGGATGATGTCGAAGGGGTGCCTTTGTTTGCAAGGTACCTGTTGGTTATGGTGGAGCAGTCACTATGTCGGCCCTTGAGCGCCCGTTCTCTTATCCCCTACAGCACCTGGATCGGGTTATTTCTGGAGGCCACCGGTCCTATGCCAAAGGTCAAGAGCCCCAGGACTCACCCTTCCCAACAATCATGAAATATCCCAAGTTCCTACTGGGTAATTCTGGAGGTGGACAACTATCATTCATGGGGTTATAAGGTTCTCCCCAGTGTGCCACCTATGCTCAGGCTGGCAGTTCTCTTCGCTATGTTTTTGAGTGGCTGACTATTCCCATATTGGGATATCAACCCAGGTGTCCAGGCTTGCACCCTGATGATGGCAGTTGAGCTGGTGGGAGGCTGCCCGGTGAATCAGACTATGCCTACTTTGGATCTTATTTATGAATTACTAAGCCACATTCATAGGGCGGGTCACCCTATCATTTGAGTGGTCCATTTCAATTCTTATATGGATGGGTAACAGATCATTGTCGCTGTTAGGAGTATCGTTATAACACAGTCATCATGCGTCCTACCATTAGGCCTACCCTGGTTGAAATAGTTGGAGTTCGTCTGAATTCCATCAGCTCTAATGAAGTCATTAAGATTTTGAGTGACTTTTCATAGTTTTCATTCACTCCCTACCCCACTCCTTCCAGTGTCATGGTTGATGACTACAGTGGGAGCTTATAAGAGCATTCTTACATGATTTCACTATGGGATGGGTTTTTATTCATGCAGACCGATGGGGTTTCTATGTGTGAGATATACTCCCCCTATCGTTTTTCTCACTGGTTTGGATGAATGAAAATACATGTTTCCCATCACTATCCTTATGCCCAAGGACAGCATCAGACCATTCTCCATCAATGGTGGTTGATGTTGTTGTGGGAAGGATCTGGCACAAGGATGCCCTTCCCAGACATAGGAACGACTGCCAGCCTATCCAAAGAGTATGATAGAATGTGGATAAAGAATTATCCATATGGGATCTTGGGAAAGGATATTCTAATATTTTCCAAATCGAGGGTTACTACAGCTGATTTTCTTACTGCACATTCATCGTCGGCTTTGAGGGAGGACTGATTGACGGCTGATAGGACGAAGCGGCTCCGAGGATCTTCCTCTTATAACCCCTCTGTGGCTGAAGTTCAAACAGATCCAATCCTTTTGTATGCAATTGAGGATGAACCCATGACTTCAGGCCACCGTGATGTAATTCTTGTAGATTCACCAGTCAATACTGGACTTACCAGCTCAACTCCCAAGCTAGAACCAAGGCTAGAGGAATTTGACCCTCTACTCTTGGAACCATTTTCTAGTGAGCACATGTCTACGTTGGCCGCAATTCCATACTTCATTCTTGTGCTATCTATTGAGGATACCAAAGTCCCTCGTTTCATGGCATACCACTGAGCATTGTGAAGGTATTCCTGGCCCCGGATCTGTGAGATTTTTGCCGAAACTCCTCTGGCTGATATGGTGACTAAAACTAAAGACTTTAATCAACTCTTCCAAGGGTTGGGGTCAGGTGTGTTCAACTATTGAAAAATTCATTTTCTCTCTTTCTAGGTTGTCATTTCCCATGGGGAGGTTTCCGCTAGTGAGCACAAACATGCCCACCTCACGACCTCTTATTGCGGGACCCACGATTTTGAGGAAACGATGATGAAGCTCCATCAGCCGATAGAACTAGAGGTGAGCTCTCAAGATCAGGCGAATGACCTATCTATCGAGCCACATGAATGTGAAGATCAAGAAGTGATGATGAGGGATCAGTTTACTTATTTGATTGGGGACCTTGAAGCTACCAGGAAATAGATCAGCGATCTCCAAACGACGGTGAGGCATACTCATTCGGTGGCTGAAGTTGAGGCCAGAGAGAAGGCCTTGCTGGAGAAAACATGCAATAACCTTCACTGCAAAGTTGGCGATCTGATGGAGAGAGCATTCCAAGCTCCTTTTTGATTGTCAGAGCTATTTCTGTACATTCTGTTTTACCTCTCTTGTTGATGCGAAGGATAGACTTCAGCTTGTGGACGTCCTCCCATTTTGTCCAAATGGAATAAAATCTGCTATCAATCACTCCTTTCTAGGAAATTTGACTATTATTGGAACAAATGTTGTATAAGTAACAACTCACTGAAACAATATTAATAATAATTTTGGAAAAAGATAAAATATATATGAGCTCTAATTCTTTCATGGACCATGGGATCCAGGGAGCATAGTTTGACTATTTCTAGGGTTTTATTGAAAAAAACCCCACAAACATTTTTTTATTTTTTGTCAATGCCCTAATTTTTCCTAGGCCCATTTTGGTGTGGACCTAGTGGGTATGAATTACCTTTTTAATAGGACTCCCTTTTCGGGTTTTCAGCCTAACAGGCTTTGTGCCTCTTTTTTTGTGGGCGGTTTAAAGTCCTGCCAACAAGACTATAATTACTGATGTCTTAGGTCGAACAACATTGACCAGATATGGTGGGGAAAGGTCCCCAATGAGGTAAAGTTGATTAAAATATGTCTCAATAACTTTTAGACGCACATGATGGGAACATGGTTTGATTTGGAAGACTTGCAGGGCATGTCTCAAGGCACGAGAGCCGTATCGGCGTGTAGAGGTAGGAAAAGAATCACCTAGGGAATACGTGACTTTGTTAGACGGTCCAGGGGTGATCAATATGTTGAGACACTGAGGGAATGTTATGCATAGTTGTGCAAAGGTGTCCTTAAGTCAATGATTGTCCATTTCTGATGGCATGACGACATCATGGAAGTTCGGATTATTGAAACCACCGTGGGTGGCTTGAAGAATTATAAAAAACCCCCATGGGTGGCTCGGAATGGGTATGTGACATCTGAAAGGGTTTGGGAACATCTATATGAATCATGGGTGTGGAAAAAGGGTACCTGTCCTATGCATTTAGTTGGCGTAAAGGATAATTGGTGCTTGGTGTAGTTTAAAGTCATGCAGCTTGGTCATTCTTCAGAATGGAATGAATTTTCCTGGTTCTCGGTAATCTCGTTAGAGATGTTATAGTGTATTCAGGCAGGGTTGTGATTGAGGTTGGTATACTATAGCTTAGAGGGATTCTGAATCCCAATATGGATATGGGGGCTAATAGGCCAACAGGCATATGGGGAGAAGCATTGCCTAAGGAAATATTTCCTTTGGTAGACAGGCTAGGGGAGATCAATATGCAAAGCCACTCAGGTCATGGTATGCATAGTCGTGCAAAGGTTTCCTTAGGTCAATGATTTTATTCTTCCGATATCCTAGAAACTTCATGGAAGATGAGATTCGGGACCACTAGGGGTGGCTTACAAGGGTTCAGCTCCATCTGGGTACATAGTGTGATTTATGGGGAGAATGTGCTTGGTTACGGGAGAAACATCAGGGCTAAATTTACCAGGAATGGGGGATGTCATCCCTTCTATCTCTAGTGTGAGATAAAGATTGGTGCAGGTCTGGCCCATGCACTGAGGGATGGGGGAAAGCCTCCATTCATGATTGAACCAATGATAGGTTTAGACCATGCAGTTTAACATCATGAGACAAGGACGAAGGGCATTTTTATTATTTGATACTGTGCAGTTTATTGTCATACAGTAAGGATGTATGAGTATTTTAAATTCTGTACAGTTTAGCATCATGCAGTGTGGACGGGGAGCATTTTTAACGATATTGTGTAGTTTAATATCGTGTAGTGAGGACAAGAGTTTTTAAACATGTGAAAATTCTTGTAGTTGGAGGCATTTCCCTAGATGCGTAATGCTTGGTCTTTGTAGCTTTATTCTAAGCGGTAAATGATATGTTCCGTGATGTTTCAATCGTCATGCAGTAAGGATGTAGTTGCAAAGGACACTCTCGATTAGAATTTAACTGGGTTTGAATATCTCTGCATGTCCATGACGTGGAGAGGGGTTGATGGTGTAAATTGTGGTTTCAGGGCTTCTTGGACCAGGAGAGATGATATGGGGCTCTGAGGCTGGTAAGTGTACGGGTCTAGGAACAATATCACCTAAGGATATCATGCCTTTGGTAGACATGACAGGGGATATTAATATGCATAGCCACTAAGGGCATGGTATGCATAGTCATAAAAAGGTTTCCACTAGTAGATAACTTTCCACATCTGATGCCCATGAATGATTATGAGGATCCGCGATTGTCCGGGCCATGAAGTCTGTCATTTGTTAAAGAAATATCTGGTCATATTGGGGATATTGGTCCCTGGTTTCTATTAAAACTCTAAGAGTTCACCGCACTGATTTATCTTGCTCATGGGGTGTTCCTTTAATCCATGCAGTTTAATGTCGTGCGGTAAGTACAAAGTACTCTTAGTTTAACAGTCGTAGAGTTTGGACCATTGGGTGACTATTGTTACAATCACTATAAGGGAAATTCAGTTAGGAGGCTTTGATATACTTTGAACAAGTGTGAGGGAATGAGGGTGTAAACTGTAACTTTGGGGTTTCCCGGATCAGGAGGTATGGTATGGGGGCTCTGAGGCTGGTAAGCGTACGAGGCTATGAATAGTATCGCCCGAGGGAATCATGCCTTTGGTAGATGGGCCAGGGGATATCAATATATAGAGCCGTTGAGGGCATGGTATTCATAGTCGTGAAAAGGTGGCCACAGTTTGATAACATTCCACTTTTGATGGCCATTGATGATTATGAAAATCTGGGATTCCTCATAGTACAGAGTTCGACATATGGGGATAATGGTGTCAAAGTATACAGGAAACATCTTCACTACAATTTCTCGTCTTGTCAATGTTGCTCAGCCCTGACCTGATGTTTATAGATGAAGATCGTCATGTTAACCATGGGCGGATACTTAGGATAACCAGGTAGGGATACCCTGGCAACATTTGGATGTGAGAGGGGAACAAACATATAAACCCCTGCTCCATAAATTTTTGGATCAGGAGATATGATACGGGGGCCCTGAGGCCGGTAAGCGTACGGAGATAGAAAGAGTATCTCCTGAGGAAATCTTCCCTTTTGTAGACGGGATAGGGGATATCTATTTGCAGAACCGCTAAGGGCACGGTATGCATAGTCATACAATGGTGTCCACGGGTCGATAACATTTCATGTCTGATGGCCATGTGTGGTTATGGAGATCTGCAATTATCCAGGTCGCGGAGTATGATGTTTGGAGAGGATGCATCCAAATGTGAAAGGATTATTCCCATCCCATTTCTCCGTATATCATGGGTGGGTCGCAACGAAGTCCATGAAATTTTAACGTCGTGTGGTGAGGATGAAGTCTGTGTAGTTTTAATGTCGTGCGGTGAGGACGAAGATGAACCGATGTGAAAAGGGGATTCTGTGCAGTTTAACGTCATGCGGTAAGGACACTGGACTGTGATGTTTGACGTCATGTAGTCAGGACGAGGGGTACATATACCTATGTTTTATTTTATCAGCGGTTGGGCTAGGAGATACGATCCAAACATTGCTACGGATCCTGCGAGGGCAGGAATCAATCCAAACATACTTCTCTTGAGGAATACACCCTGTGTAGGTCTCGTCCTTTCATGGGGGAAATGGGGTATCTTTTTTCAGCTTCATTTGGGGTGGCTGGGCTAGGGTGTTGAATTATGGCATCACTACCTATCTGGTGAGGGAAAAAATCAATCCGTACATAGTTATGTATAAGCTAATACAGCCCATGCAGGTCTGGTTTGTACATGGGGGAAAGTTCATTTTAAATCATTCTTATTCGTGCAGTTTAACATCATGCGCTAAGGACGAGGAATACACCCCGGGAAGGGCTAGTCCGTACATGGGGGAAGAGGGAATTTTTATTATTTCATTACGGGGTGGGGGGAGGCTGGGCCAGGATGTGGAATTCTAGTGTCACTACATATCCTGTGAGGCCAGGAATCAAGATGTACATAGTTATCTGGAAGGTAGTACACCCTGTGTAGGTATGGTCCGTACACGGGGGGAAAAGGAATTTTTTATCTTCTTTCAGGGGTGGCCGGACCAGGATGTGGGATCCTTGTGTTGCTACGTATCCTGCGAAGGCAGGAATCAAGCCGTACGTAGTTTTCTAAAAGAGATACACCCCATGTAGGGTTGGTCCACACACGGGGGAAAATTAGGCACTTTTAACTTTATTTGGGGATGGCTAGGCCAGGATGCAGAATCCTAGCGTCGCTATGTATCCTACAAGGGCAAGAATCATTCCGTACGTAGTTCTCTGAAATTCGTGTAGTTTAACGTCCTGTGGTGTGGATTAAATACTCTTAGTTTAGGGTCAGTGATTTTGGACCATTGGGGATTGGTAGTTTAATGTCATGCAACTTCGATGAAAACTACTTTTGGTTATGCGAAATACTTCATTGGAAATCTAGCATTCGTAGGAGCGGTGGTGAACTTCTTGTCCATGGTGATCAGGGCATATTCTCTGTTGGAGTAGACCTTATGTATAACATATGTTCTCTCCCACATGTGATCCATATTTGGAGGTTTCTTTTTGGGTATCATTGGGGTCTAGAGGACCAACACCAGTTCTCCTTCCATAAATTAGCGAAGACGAACCTTTTTATTGAAGGCTCGTGCGATTCGGTTCTGATATACTTCCAGATAGTGTAATGTGTGCAACCGCTTCTCATCCAGCTATTCCAATTCACCTATCCATTTTTCTGATTTCTCATAATTGGATAATTGATCACAAATGGCAACCCGACATGAGGGAAATTGGAGCTCAATAGGCCAGACATCTTCTATTCCATATACTAATGAGTACGGAGTGGCCCGAGTAGCGGTGCAGGTTGTAGTTCGATAAGCCCAAAATGCATGAACGAGTTTATCCGGTCATGATATTTTGTCTTTGTCGACCATTTTATGGAGAATGTTGGACATGGTCTTGTTGAAAGCCTCTATCCGTCCTTTGGACGATGCATGGTAGCGGGAGGAGTGGTTAGCCTTGATATCATATTCTTGGTATAGTTTCTCTAATTCAGCAGAGCAGAATTTGGTGCTGTTATCCTTCAGTATGGTATGAGGGACACCAAATCTGGTAATGATATTTATTTTCACATAGCTTACAACGTTTCTTTCCCCAATATCCTTGAGGGGTAATGTTTCAGCCCATTTAGAAATGAAGTTGGTTCCTGTGAGGATATAATTCAATTGTTTGGCCGTGGTGGGAGGATATGGTCCCACGACGTCTGTTCCTAGATGGAAAATGGCTAGGAGTACATGTCCTGATGATGTAACTCCGAGGGTTGGTGAATGATGTTGGCATGAATTTTTCAGGAGTGGGATTTTGCAGTAAAGTACTCTCAATATCGAACCATGATGGGATAATAGTACCCAAGCCTTCGAACCTAATGGAAATTCTTATAACCTGACTTATGTGCTAAACATACTCCGACATGCACTTCAGTCCTGACAACATTAGTTTCTTCTACATCAATGCATATGAGGAGGACTCCATCGAGGACTCATTTGTAGAGGACCTCTTGTTGACATGTGCCGCCATATAAGACAAAGTTGATTTCCTTTCTCCATACATGCTCTCGTTCAGCCCTATCTGACGGAAGTTCTCCCCTTTGAAGGTAGTTTGCAATTGGGGTCATCTAGCCGGTGGAAGGAGCATATAGCGTAGGAATAGGACTGACTGCGTTGATTTCTTTCATCTTAGTAAGATCAAATTGCAAAACAATTCATTGATGAGCAATACTAATAATTATTTCATCCCGTTCAGGGTTAGCAAGGGTTGTGGCCGCATTATCTAATGCATCGACCTGATCATTCTAAGACTGGGGAATATAGGTCAATATTGGTTTTGTGGGGAATTCCGACATTAACCCTCAGACATGGTCAAAACAGGGAACCAACTCTTCTTTTTTAATAGCATAGTCACCATTGACTTGCTTGATGACTAGTTTCAAGTCACCTTTTACCTTAAGGTGTTGTACTTGTTCCTGGAGTGCGAGTTTTAGGCCCACAATGAGGGCTCGATTCTACGCCTCATTGTTTGTACATCCTTCTGAAAGTAGGAAGGAATATGGCACAACTACCTTTTCTAGGACATGAGTATTATCGCCAAAACCCACCTTGTTAAATTTGGAATCCTTCATCCTCTTCCCTGTCAGGTTTCAGGACACGCCGTCGAAGTACAAATCCCATGTTGGGAACTCCTCTTGAACCAACAATATGTATTCATCAGTTAGCTCGACGTCCGATGCGGTGGTCCCGGTCGAGGGGTGCTCTGCCAAGAAATCTGCTAATACCTAGCCTTTGATGGCTTTCTGAGGCACAAACCAGATGTCAAACTATTGCAGGATGACTATCTATCGGAATATGCATCCGGTTAGCATCGGGCGGCTGAGGATGTACGTGAGCGGGTTACTACGCGAGACCGAATAGACTTCATGATGCGGCATATTATGTCACAATTTTTTAACTATGATGACTAAGGCCAACCAACTATTTTCGATGTTTGAATATCTATTTTCATCATCGATCATGGTTCAACTAAGGTAATAGAGACTGATTTTATTTACAACGTCATTTTTCTATGTGAGGAAGGCCCCCAACGACTGCTCTAGGGCCGTCATGTATAGGATGAGAGGATTTCCTTTAATTGAGGGGACAAGCCTCAGTGGTCTTAATAAGGAGTTTTTTATGCTGTCGAATGCCTCCTGGAAATCATATGTCCATTGGTACGTAACCCCATTTTTTATTAACATGGTGAAAGGAAAAAATTTACCCACTAGGTTGGCTATGAACCACCTAATGTAGGCAAGGGGCCCTTGGAATACTCTCAACTCAGTGAGATTGTAGGGAGGTGGTAAACCAAGGATAGCCTTTGTCTTTTCAGGATCGACTTCAATTCCATGATGGCGTACGAAAAAGCCAAATGATTTCCATGAGGTATCCCCGAAGGCGCATTTTAAATGGTTCATCTTCAGGCTATGTTGTAGAAGTTTTTTGTAGATGGTTTCAAGGTCTGACAGGTGATCTGAGAGTTGTCTTGATTTTACCACCAAGTCATCCATGTAGCATTTAATGAATCTCCCCAGGAATGGTTTAAATATACGATTCATGGTGAGTTGATATGTGGAGCCATAATTCTTGAGACCAAAGGTCATAACCCTCTAACAGAATAATCCTTGAGGGGCCCTAAAGGCTATGGCTTCTTCATCTTCTCGGGCCATCCCGATTTGATTATACCCAGAATAACTTTCCATGAAAGAGAGATCCTCATACCCAGCCATTGCAACGATTAATAAATCATTAATAGGGACCGGGAAATAATGTTTTGGGAAATTCCTATTGAGATCTCTGAAATCGATGAAGACGCGTATTTTTCCATTCTTTTTTTTCAGAGGGAAAATGTTGGCTAGCCAGATGGGGTATTAGACCTCTAGAATGAATCCCTCTTTAATAATCTTATCGACTTCAGCCTCTATATTTGTAGCATGTGTGGGTGCATCCTTCTAGAATATTGTTTATAGCCCTGGTGATCTTCTGGAAGACCTAAGTGGTGGGTCACCACTTTAGGATTGAGTCCCGAAATTTCTGTGTAAATCTAGGAAAAAAACCTCATGATGTTACCTCAAGAATGAGGTATACACCTCGTGCACCTCGGGAGACATGGCCATACAAATGAGAGTGGGCCTCGAATCTTCCTCGGTACCAAGGTTTATTTACCTAAGCTCTTACACAGCGGTGGAGATACTTTTCTCAAATGCGGGAGGTGTATCCCTAAGATCATCCACCTCGTCTTACCCCACATCCTCATCTTATTGATCCGACGGGGGAGAGTTCACAGCACGGGCTCTTGGGGGTCCGGAGGTGAGGCATTTTGGGCATCCCTTCTCATGTATTCGTCCCCAATTTGAGGGTTAGTGGACGTTTCTTCACTACTATGCTCAGCCGTTATGGATGAAATCAGGAGGACAATTGATTGTGTGTCCGGGATTGAACCCATTCTCTCAACATGGTTAATGGGATGTATGTATTCTCCACCGACCTACTTGAGGGGGTCATCAGGAACCATTTCCAGAACATTTGGAGAGGGAACCCAGTCATTACCATCGATCGAGGGTTTCTTTTTTTTCTGCTCATAAGACCCTGCATCGATGTAGTGTGCCTCGGAGAGCTCTAAAGGGGCCTTGTCCGCGTGCAATGTCCCACTTTTTCCATTGACGCGATACTCGATACATTTGTGGTAGGATGTAGGAATGGCCATGTGCTTATGGAGCCGTGAACTTCGCAGTAGGGCATTGAATGATGTGTTATACCGGACCACTAGGAATTATGGGTATTCCACAATGTCTCCAAAAGGGGTTTTATTCTTGATTTGTACAATCGAGTTCTTTTCACTCTTGTCGTAACCCAACAGAGTTGTGGCTGAGGGTGTTAGTTCATCCTCACTATAGCCCAACTTACGAAGAGTCTGTAGGGGAAGGAGTTTAACTCCAAATCCATTGTCAATAAAGACATTCAAGTTCTCAACATCATGTTGTGTGCCAGACACATATAGTGGTTTTATGTGTCCTTGCAGGATGGAATCTTCATCCCGATCGGTGAAGGAAATCAACGCATTACATTCATCTGAGCTAGTCCCCGTCTCGTAAATCTTGACAGTGGCTACCTCTGCTTGAAACTTCTACAGGCTGAGTAAAGCATCTATAAGCACTTTCCTGAGATCTGATGAAAAACTGAGGGCATCAAGGACTGACAGTTTGTCTCGTACTGATGCCAGCTTCTTAAGGATATCGTACTTCTGTGCCGGTAGCCAGTGCTTCTCCATTGGTGGGAGCGTTTCAGCTGGCACTTTGGGAGATGGTGTTTGTGACAAGGAGGGAACGGCCATGGGGTTAGAGGTCGACGGTGTTCCCACATTCTAGGGACTCGGCCCAGATGATCTGTTTGTGCGCACTAGGCGGCTAGACACTTGTTCCTCCTCTGATGGATACCGCAGAATGACGGGGTAAAAGTGGCCACTTGTGGAGGTGGAGGGATATTCTTTAACCTGTTGAGTCCGTTAAAGGGCTCTCCCACAGATTTCCACGATATTAACGGTTTGGGCCAGGGTAAAACCATAAGGTTGGTTTCTTCCATGATTGTGCCTTTCCTGGTACCCCCTTCTTCTGCAATTCCTCCTCCGGGCCCCTTGTGTTGGGATCTCCGGTTCACAACCATACCCTTATTCAAGGAATGATTACATTATATGGATGACGTTGATGGAACAAAAGATTAGCTCCTTTTCCTGTGATGGGTCAACCTGGTCGGTTGTCTCTGATTGTGTCATTTGGTGGGTCGATGCTCGTGGTGCCCAGTTTGGGGGCATAGAATATGACAACGTCTAAGATAACTTCGGCCTCATTGCAGACTTCCCCTCTTACACTTTTCTATACCCTTTTTGATTACGTCTGGATGGTCGTGGTGGTTTGTGGGGCCAATATTGTCGGCTCTGTGGTATTAGGGACTGGATGCTATAGTTGAGCTCAGAGTATGCCATGAGCTCCATTGATAGTCTTCCGAGTCATACATCAATTAAATTTCTACCCCTTCTTTCTGGTGACTTCCTTCCACCCGTCCCCTTTTTTAGAGTTGGTGGTAGAAATGTACGTCAGATGTACTGGGGGTGGTCCCAGCTCGACCTCCCTAGTGTCTACCATCATTTTCAGGAGGTCTTTGAATACTAATCATTCCAGGATATTGTTCCCCAACATTCGATGGTAGGGACAGTAATCTGGCCTGGTATTTCGGCTGACTTCATCAAGCTTCCTTGGCTTTGGGAGGTGGATCAAGTTGAAAATCATGGCGATGATGAAGTAGTCGCAGACTTGGTCCTCTCGGAGCATGTATACTTTAGGTATTCATTCCTAGAACTGGTTCCTCTTCGATCTTCTCTAATCTTCCCTCTTGTGCAGAGGCGTCCACTGATATACAGGGCGCCCTTGACGATTTGGTGGAGGCCAAAGCGGTGGAGTAGGTGCAGGGGCTGGATTGAGCATGATAGAGGATGCTTCAGCTCTAACTATTCTTTTTTTGTAGCCTGTGAGGCAATCTGGGACTTCAGATTAGTTTTTTGCAAGGAGTCTTCAATTCTATGGGCAATGGAAGAGATATTGCAAAAGCCAGTGGTGCACTCCACTAGTTTGAGTGGTGTTCATAGCTCATCTCAAAGGTTATCGATTCATATGGCATGCATCTCATCTTAGGGAATTGCCATGTTCAGAGAGTAGGTCAGACCCTTACATGTAGCGATGAAATCTGATACCCTCTCATTCTCCCTCTGTTTGCAATTCATGAGGTCACTGACCGTTGTTTTAGGCAGCGTTGATCTAAAGTGGAATAGGAACTTCTACCAAAGGTCTTCCCAGCTTTTTATTGACTGATATGGCAGATTCGTATACCAGATGAAGGCAGATCCTTGCAAGGTTTGAACGAATTATCAGAGTTTCATTACTTCTTGTTGTTTATGATTTCCCATAATAGGGTCACAATAAGACTCATAGTGCATCAAACGTTGTTCCGGATCACCTGATCCATTGAAAATAGTGAATACATGGCTCCCAAAATTGGGCGGAGGAGGGGTGTTGCTCACCCAATATGGGTAGGGATTTCACTCTAGATGTACTAGAGCTCATCAGCCTTATATTTCTTCCAATTGAGCTGTTAGTGCCTTGATGGTGTTGGCAAGACCCTGGTTTACATCTTATTGGGCCCGGTCTTGGGCAGGTGTAGCCCGAGTCATTGCTTGAGGATACAGATCGACTGGTTCCAAAGGTGCATATTCCATCTGTTACACCTTCAGAGGGTTCAGACATACTCGCTCCGGTTGCTTCTCGAGTGGAGGGTTGTCTTGGTATTCATCTGAAACCATGTTCAAGTAGTTGGATGGACAAGGTGCCTTATTGGGCAGGGGCCCTAACTGTGCCTTGTTTTCTGGGGAAAACAGTGGTCTTTGAGGTTCACCTGCTGGGAGTGCATGGTTTGGCTCTTCTTGGGAAGTTCTTTTAATAAGACGGTTCCACTAGAGTATCTTGGCATTAAACCGACTCAATTTCATCATTTCCTCTTCCTGTCGAGTGAATTTCTCTTTGAGCGTAAGTGGATCATTTTTATCGAGAGAAGGGTGCATGTTAAGGGTAACTGATCCTTTGTTCCTATCCCTGTTGGAGGCTCGCAGGGTAAGAGGAGGAGGGTAAGCTAGAGGGGTGACCATATTTAGGATGGCCCTCTAGTTCCGGGTGTGCACACCTAGTGGTTCGTTGGGAACCACAGCTTGACCAGAACCATCATCTCCAGATCCATCCAGATTTTCATCATCTTCGGTGCCACATGTGGGGTTAAACTCTATGGTGTTGATGGATTCATATCACGGGGTGGAGGATATGTCATCTTCCAAATAGGAAGAGGATCTCCCATTCCTTTTACTGGTCCTCCCCTTCCTATCCCATGATTTGTTTCTGACTATTTGAAAAAGGGTGTCATGGAGAGTTCTTTGATGCAACCATACGGTACGCCACCCTCTTGAAGGGGATGATGATTCAAAGGACGTGATAGGGAAGGAACCTCCTATTTTTACTGTCCTCCCAAGAAGAGAAAATATAGATTCTCATGTGGGGGGGTTTGTTGAGGTGGTAAAAATTCCCCCTACCCTGAGGGCTGGGGTTGGCTCCATTCCTTGGATGTTGAGTCTCTTCCCATTTTTATTGGCCTTATGGGGGAAATTTTTTGATAAAAATGCCCTCATCCCTACAGGTTGGGGTTGAACCTTGATTGAAGAAGTAGCTGCCGCTATCGCTACCTGCCTGATCTTGCGTGCCCCAATTCGAGGGTGAACTGGATATGATGTCGAGTTCACCTGTGGATCAATCCCCTCTTGGGAGGCAATCAATGATTTCTGATTGGCCTATGTTTGGTGAGATTCCTATTGTATGATTTCGTTGGATTGATTCTAGAGTTCATGAATGGATTGTTCCCGTCATGCCTGACACTTCTGGGACTTACTCAAAGCATGTCTCTGTTGGGTGTGTCACCCTTCCTGAACAGGGACCCCACTCGATTGATGTCTTGGCGTGATGATGTTGCAAGACATTATACCAAATGGGTTATTCTAGGCGGGGGGGGGGGAGTGAAATTTAGAGCTCTATGTTCTCCCCATCCTCTAATATGGACTCCCATCAGAGCATTACTAATTAGGAGGTGCAACTGGTGCAGTGCATGGAGGCATGCTAACTCAAGGTTTCCTTTACACTTCACAAGTCGCAGTTGCCACACCGAAGGAAGATTTCCAGGACGATGTGACGCTGGAGGTCTTTAATTTTCATGACATTGTCTACATACCCATCATAGGGTAGGTAGCTTGATTTCAGCTGGCGGATGGTTGTCCATATATTGGAGTGGATGTCGGGTACACATTCTTCTGAAAACATTATGGGTATGTCGAATTAAGAGGTGGTCATGGGCCAAAACATAACTGGTACATCATCTATGTCTAGTCGTTTTCTCAGGTGAAACATGTCGGCATACTAATCCACTAGTGATTCCTCTACTTGGTCAGGCCAACTGAGATGCTCACTAAAAGTGTAGTCAGAGGCAGTGGGGTTGCTAGGTATTGAATTATCACGTGGGCGATTCCGTGGTGGTTCAGGAGATGAACGTGGCCCCGAACCATCTCCTATTTGAAGAAGGGTGTCTATGGCAACTGGATGGGAATATGACATGCTTGATCCCATCCTTTTGAGTTCCTCGGCATATGAAGGCTTTTCTGCACTTGATTCGCCCGGGGGGACCTTTCTGTCGATATGATATGTCACTGTAGGGAGGACCTTCGCAATAAATTCCATCATGGTGAGGATGACCATCATGGTTTGACGTTCGATGTGCATCTTGGGGAGGACCTTCAAGACACACTGCGACAAGGAGAGGACCTTCTTGTTGCTTGGGTCCATTACGTGGAGGACCTTCACAATGGTGGTCGTGGTGCAGAGGACTACCATCACAACTGCCGCAATGGTGAGGACTACCATCACACTTGCCGCAGGGAGAATGTCTGCGGGGTACACCCTGGGGAGGGCCTTCAGAATGTACTGCAACTAGGGGAGGATCTTCTCGTTGCTTGTCGTCTCTACGGGGAGGACCTCCATTATCAGTGTGGTGAGGACTACCATCGTGATATTATTCCTAGCTACGCGGAGTGTCGTTGCAACGTAACCCATGGGGAGGACCTTCAGGGCATGCCATGACAAGGGGAGGGCCTTATTGTCATGATGAGACATCACTGCAGGGAGGGCCTCCAAAGTTGAGACTACGATAGTGAGGACTACTATCATAATCTGTGGTCCCACTGTATGGAGAGTGTTTTCAGTGTATACCCTAGGGAGGACCTTCAGGGTGTACTGCAGAACATGGAGGTCCTTACTACTCAATCTTCTGGTCATGCGGAGGGCTTCTTTGACTCAAACCAAAAGAGAATCTCTCATGATTGATCATTATATACCCTTGGGGGAGGCCCATGTGGGTGTTCTGGGGAGGACCATCAGAGCTGCTGGTAGCGACATTGCAGGGAGGACCTTTACAACTGCTACCGCCACTCCCATAATATGGAAATGGGTGGCCATGGTTATGAACCTTCAATATGTGCTTAACAGTATTGGGAACCCCAGCTTCCAGTAGAGCAGAGTAATGAACCCGCTCTTTATTTTCTGGATGCCTTCGGCACATTTGGGGCGCTTTCTTGGGGGTAGCGGGGACCCTTTGCTGTCGATAATGGCCTTCACATGTGGGTCCCTTTAGAATTGGGTCCCATGATGCTGTCGGGATATGACAACGAACAAATTGAATTTTAGTATGGTTATATGCCTGCTCTGGAGCATCCACCATGATAGACGGGTGTCCCCCAGTTGGATCGAGTGAAGCTGCTTGATCTGGTTGCCCTTATATCGCGAAATATGGCTGATGAACTACCTAGGAGGAAGTAGGGATGCAAATCTTCTCTAAGGTGGCTATATCGTCTCTTAGAGGAGTCACCTCAATTTGGGATACGGGCTCACGAGCCCGAGTCCTTGCTATTTCCACTGATGCAATTGCATTCTGACAAGTCAGAAAGATATGATCTGTGATTGATACCTTCTCCTCCATCATTTCTAGGATATGCAGAGAGACATATTGGCTAGAATGGTTATGAAGGCCCATTCTATTATCGGAGTAGGAATATCCTACTCCGGTCATTTGGTGGTCAGTGGGTACTGACAATTCTCCTGTGTCGGGGCAGGTGAACGAGTCTGCCCCTATGCTGGGATATAATGGTTTATCTCTCCATTTTCCACCACATCGGGATAACAGACTTTACTTGCATCCACAGGGAGCTGGGCCAACATATATTGGTTCCCCACCGTATCGACTCGGTGGCCTTTATTGGTAGGGAGATGTTCCTAGATATTAATTGACACCACATCTGGATGGTGGGCTTTGATGGTCACCACCACATTGGGATGGTAGGCATCAGGAGCATCTGATATGAGCTGGTACTACAGGAGCTAGGTTGGCACCACGTCTGGACGGTGGGCTTCATGACCCTAAGAAGGGAGAGGTTCCTACCAGGTATGTAGAGACCCGAAGCCTGACTTACATGGAAATTACATTACATTTGCAGAATACTTAGTACATAACAAAAAACAAACACACAAGGATCGTAATAGTTTAGTGTATTTGGAAACTCGGAACGTAATCTTCTAATCGTGGTGAAAGATCATCAATATCTCCCATAAAGACCTTCCTTTATTTTTTTACCTAAAACCTTTCTTTATATCCTGGGGAAAAGAAAACATAAAAGGGTGAGCTCAAATGCTCAGTAAGTGTAAACAAAAGAAAAATCAATCACACCATATTCATAAGAACATAACTTTTTGAAATCTTAACCTGCAAAAGAGAGCATAATTTCATAACATGGGATAAATCATAGTAGTGAAATGAAATCCCAATAATCATAAATTAAAACATGAAACTTTGTGGCATACACACATAATCATAGAGAATCATTTCTTGTTAGTCAAGACTCATTTCCAAGACTATCTTAGTGGACAATGTCCCTTTCTGAACCGAGTCACCCTCGTTTCAGTCCTGTTTCACTGAACCGGTATAACCTACCATTCCAGCCATGTTTATCTCGTGATATATAAAATCTTTACCCAATGCATTGGGGGGAGATATAGGTCCCACCCATCTCATAATGATACCATTCTTATGTGTGCCACAAAATCATAAATCAAACATCATTTCATAACCCTTGTAATAAAAATGGGAATCTTAAACATCATGACATCATAAAACAATTCATATAAGATAAAGGAATTCATAAAAATAATTCCATCACAACATTATCAAATCAATGTAATAATAGAGATAAAAACAGAACCCTTTATTATCTTAGTTGGAAAATAATTTTGATAAAACACTTGAACTCCATTCTTGAGGAAAATATCCTTTCTTCTTCAAAAACATTTTTCCTTTCTAAACATGTCATACAAATTTAAACTAAAAGAAGTCGATTAAAAATAAACTTGAAAACTTGTAATGTATTCTTCTTGGAAATAATGTTTTAAAAATCCATTCATGTCGTATAAGTTAAAAAAAACATTCTTCGTACTTTTGTCAGAAAAGTCAAAAAGTACCTCGTACGAAAAAAACAACAAAAGATTCCTTTCATATTCTTTACTAAAAACTCACCGAAGGGTAAAATTGGATTTAAACGATTGTAAGTGGATGGAAACAATATTAAATTTTGAGGTAACATGGATGTGGATGATAAAATACACCCCAGTAAATACCAAAGTATAAACAATCTCAGATAAAAATGAGATTGTCATATTTCCCCTTACCTTAGGTCCGATTTGCTTCGTAACTGTCCGAACCTCCTGTATAATGATTTAAATAATGTCATTGACTTATTACAGAATCATATTCATTGTTATGATATCATATATGGTTCACTTATGACTTTATATTACCCGTTCTTTGTAAATTCCATGTTAAAGAGCGTTTTGAGTAAAATTGTTTAATTTGTCGTCCATGTTTTGACTTGTAATTATTTATATGATTAATTAGATCATGATTACTTAATTCCAGAATATAAAACATGATTTATATATATATATTCAGAATATACATATATATAATAAATTAGTAAATGGAAAGAAATACACCGTTCATGGAGACGGTAGTCCGTACGTACGCATGAACGCTATTTTCGTTTCCTTATTGAATTGAATGGAATTATGTAGATGACATAAATATAAATATACATAAATCCAGTATCATTATTATGTCATATATTTCATTAGTACTTATTATATATACTTTATAATCATTCATGAATGGTTAATCATTGAGAATGAATCTTATCGCTTCGTGGAGACGGTAGTCCGTACGTATGCACGAGCGATGATATCGTTCCCATGGTCGTGGAATTGTGTTAAAGTGTATGTATACTATTTCAGTATCAATATCACTTTATAATAATCATATATAGTTACTAATTACACCATTATACCCATCCTTGTAAGGTGATGGTGGAAAATAGATTACACAACGGCGTGGAGACGGTATTCCGTACGTACGCACGTGCGGTGATTTCATTTTTTCGTAGGATGGATAGAAGGTGAATTAGGGTTGTTTCATATTTATAATAACATATCAGTATGTAAGTAATACTTATGTTATTACTTTATCATGAAACAACTAAATAAGAAGAAGTTGAAGAAGAAT
The DNA here is from genome assembly GCA_963277665.1 of Viscum album. NCBI lineage: Eukaryota > Viridiplantae > Streptophyta > Magnoliopsida > Santalales > Viscaceae > Viscum > Viscum album. The sequence continues at coordinate 283,369,939 of OY728125.1, forward strand.
GAAATTGAAAAGATCGGTAATGGATATTACCTCTTCTTTGGAACGCCTCTTTGAATCCTCCACTTAGGGAACTAAGATTGGTCTTCAAAGAAAACCAGGACCTATAGGATTATACTAGGGAAGTTGAGAAGGTATTTTGGTAGGGGTTGGCCGAGCTTGAGGGCTCAAATTGGTGTGAGGAGGAGGGGGAGGAGGTGCCCTTTTATAAGGGAGGAGAGGGGCATCTTAGGAAAATCTCAAAATATTATTTTATATTAAGATCAAATTCGGTTTATAATGGTTCCAAATGGTCTTATTTCTAAGATAAAGTGGGTATCGGTCGAAATCCTCTCATCCAATAGGATTTAGACAAGTTTAGGTTATTATTTTAACCTTATCAATTAGATTTAACTCTAAGTTAAATAATATAACTTTTACCGTGTCTTTTGGTTTTCTTACACTATATGGTTAATAAACAGACTATATCAAGCCAAACGAACCCCAAGGTGTTTATTATTAATTTATCTATCCTTATCTAAGTCATTAGGCCGAACCTTAGATTTTTATGAATTAAATAACAATTAATAATATAATATTTGTTTTAAAACAAATTTATGTCAATTTTGACACTATTTGGTACATGATTTTTATGAAATTTATAATAGAATGATATGTTCGAACCAAGTTACTTAAATCAACAATAACATGTCATATTAACCTAGAAAATATTTTAAGTCATAAAAAGTCTTAAATTACATTTATTTTGGTATTTATAACATCAATTATGTCGAACATTCATTAATAAGATAATTACTGCATCATCATTGTGTCATAAATAAATTAACTTATTTGATGTCTAAAAATTACAAATAAAATACCATTATGTAGGAAATCTGTTTAGATTTCTAATGAATATTTATAGTCTAATTTATCTAATGTATATCCCCATATTAAAAATGTTTTAGTAAATAAACTTTGATTTTAGCTCTTTTAACTCTTCTTTGAAATAAATAATAATAAATGTCCTAATCTAATCCAAGTGGGCCTAAATGATAATATTTTACACTTAAGGTTGTTTTTGGTCGTGATACACTTGTCCAATAGAATTAGGACATGTGTTACGGTAATATTAATATCATTATTACCCCTAATTACCCTATTTACTTTTAACCGTGGTAAATAAAAGTAAAAAGTTAATATTCACCAAAAATTATTTTCATCTCATTGAACCACATTTTACTTACTGAAATCAACCGTGTCTCTCAGATTTTTGAAATTCCATTCACAGAAGTGGTAAAATTATGTTTTATGAAAAATTCATTTTTTTAACTACCACTTAGTAGTTTCACTATTCATCAAAAATTGATGTTTTTCAGAACAATGCCAAAATTTCATCCTAAGCTATATTTCATATTCCAAATTCAAAAATGAAGTCTATTTTACCAAATTCATAACATAGAAGTTGCATTAATTAATTTTATAATTAAATCCCACTGTTAAAACAAATAGCATGTTTTTAAGAAACAAGATCTATCAAAAGATTGACACTTGTTTATGTCTGGTTTAAATGTGAAATTACATCCAATGAACAACATTTTATTAAAATGTAAAAATATATTCTAAATATAATTTAAAACCACTCAAATTAATAATTTATCACTATTAATTATTTCGATTGAAAAAGTTGTTTTTAACTAAAATTTAGTAATTTTCACTATTCATCAAAATATGAATGTTATCCGAAAATTACCAAAATTTCACCTTAAGCTAATTTCGATATTACGAATCCAAAAATGAATTCCATTTTGAAAAATAAAATTTCAAAAAGTGGTTATTACTATTCATAACGGCTAGTTTTAATAATATTTTAATAGCATATCGTTGTTTAGTGAAACTCAGTATTGCGTACTACACACACTATCGAGGAAGGTTGTGATTGTGTGTAATGGAAGGAAAGTCAAGGATGCGTGTTGTGAAAGCTTCTTTTGGTGTAGCGTACAACAGAAGACATTAATGAAATTAAAAAGAATATTTTTCATAAAATTTCGGGGTGTTATATTCTACCCCCCTTAAAATGAATTTCGCCCTCGAAATTCATCGGGGTTATAAATGGTTTACTATTCGAAAGTTTCTTTAATAGAAACCCACATCATAAAAAGGAATACCAAAACCAATCTTTAAAACAAAAGTATGAAACTTAACGGTTACCCAAATAAACTAATCACTGGGTTTCCACATAGGTGAAAATATGGATATGGAAGAGAAATCTAACAATCATGTTCTGATGGGGAGTGGTAGAGAACATGGATATGTAAAAGCCAGCAATCACAAAGCCATAAATTTGTGACGATCTAAGGTACCATCTGATTCATCAGATATAAGATCACTAGGACAACATTTTTGGTTTTCAAGATCGTTTCCCTAAAGATGAAGAATTTGAATTAGAATAAATACTTACTTTATTATGGTACAATCTCACTATTGTTCGTGCCTTGAACAATTTCCACTTCATCTCTTAAATAAATGAACTTGAATTGGTTATTCGTGAAGTGTTAGCAGATCCTATGATAAAATGACGGGTCATTCCATTTGTCTCAAACAAAAGGTTAGAAAAAGTTATTAAATATACATAAGTCATTCTATAGTGAGATTAATCATATATGGTTCCTAAAATGGACTTATACATCATATATCATACTTCTTAATAAAATAAAACTAGTTTCTACTAAATAGGGACTTCCTGTAGGCCAGTGGTATGAGATAAAGGCCATTTGCACTTCGGTTGTGGGTTCGATTCCCACAGCCTTGTCCGACGCGATGGGCTGTCGCCCATCCTGCAGGTTGTCCTTTTTCTAAAACTATATTACTATAACATCCCATCAATAATATCGAAAAAAATTTCTATCCTTAAACAATACTAACTTATGTCCAACATAATCCATTCCAATCTTTAGGCTTATCCATAATACTGCAGTCCACTCTCATAATAAAGTGAAAATGATTTCCAGAGATTTAATACCATCGTTGATCCCCATATATCATAAGATATGTTTTGTTGGTCACATTACAAACATTAAAAGTCCTTAATCATGTATTCTCTTGAATACCTTAGTGAAAACATGAATGTAGTTAAAAGTTAACACCTTCCACATACCAAAATCCTCAAAATTCTCTTTACTCAAACCATGATATCACTTAGTCCTTATATCAATCATGAGTTCATGAATACTGTTAAACATTTCATTTTCTCGTTTTCCATTCATTATGCGCATATCATCTTATTTCCAAAAATATATCAATCACTTTTAATACCACATTAGTCCAACACATAAATATTCCAATACATTATGATACCACATTATTTTGGAATCCCGTTACATAAACACTTAATCATTCCACCACATCATTGTCAAAATCACCAATAGTGATCGCATGTGACTTCCCTTTGTCCTTTGCCTTTAATGGGTGATCATGTTGATCATCACTAACCCTTGGATTAGGGCATTTATTTGCATAATGCCCCATTTCCTTGCACTTGAAGCATTGAAGTGTTGGTGGTGCGTTATATGCAGTCTTTACTTTATTCACATCATTAGAAACCCTTTTTCCATTACTTCGACACTCAGCTGCTCGATGCCCTTCTTTTCCACACTTAAAACATTTTCTAGTCCCTTTAAGACAATATTCACCATGCTTCTTTCCACACTTTGACCATAAGGAAACATTCATCTTCTTTTCAACCTTATTATGAGATTTCTCCTTGAACTCCATCTTTCGTTTCTTGTCAAAACCATGGGATGGATATGTAACACCAACATCCATTTCTACCTTGATAGCACAACGCACAATTTCTTCATAGCTACTGAAGTATCTTATATCTAATGCCCTTCGAAGACTTGGTTTTAACACACTGAAACATCGATCAACTTTACTTTCAGGTTGGATGATAATGTCAGATGCATACCTTGCAAGTCTTGTCAAATTCACTTCGTATATACCAACAGATTCATCATCCCTTTGCTTTAGTTCAAGAAACTCTTTCTCCATCTTTGTTTGAAGAATACGAGGGAAGTACTTATTGAAAAATAAGTTCTTGAACTCGTCTCATTCCATGGACTCAATTTCATCTCTTTGCCTCGTATTATTGATAAGATTCCACCATTGATCAGCTTCACCTTCCAAACGATATACTGCTAAGATGACTTTATCATGTTCAGAACATTGAAGAACTGAAAATATATTTTCAGTGGTACAGATCCATTGTTCAGCAACAAGTGGATCAGAAGACCCACTGAAATAAGGTGGATGTTGCCTCATAAAGGACTCAATAGAATATTGTTCCCTTCCCTGCTCATTTGGAAGTCCAGAATGATTCATAGCTTGTGTAAGTATAGCAATAAGATTTTACACTCCATCTCCAAAACATTTGTTTGTTCAGGAGGACAATCATTGCATTGTCCATTGCATTGATTAACACAGTTCCTTCGGGTTCCAGCCATCGTCTAAAACCCAAAAAGAATAGTGTGAGAGGAAAAAATCATGCTAGGGAAAACAACATAATAAATTTGGAGTATCCTCAATATCTAACATCTTATGTTAAATTCTATGATCTTTAACGTAGTTCTAGGACTATATCCTATACGTATACCTATCCTTAGGGACATCCCTAGACATACCTTATAAATATCTCTAGGGATCTCACTAAAGTTCTCGCATCCTAGTTTCCAAAGGTTGACTAAAACTTTCCTCTGATACCAACTGTAGAGACACGAAGCCTGAATTACATGGACATTACATTACATTTGAGGAATACTTAGTACATAACAAAAAACAAACACACAAGGATCATAATAGTTTAGTGTCTTTGGAAACTCGGAACGTAATCTTCTAATCGTGGTGAAAGATCATCAATATCTCCCATAAAGATCTTCCTTTATTTTTTACCTAAAACCTTTCTTTATATCCTGGGGAAAAGAAAACATAAAAGGGTGAGATGAAATGCTCAGTAAGGGTAAACAAAAGAAAAATCAATCACATCATATTCATAAGAACATAACTTTTGGAAATCTTAACCTGCAAAAGAGAGCATAATTTCATAACATGGGATAAATCATAGTAGTGAAATGAAATCCCAATAATCATAACATAAAACATGAAACATTTTGTAATACACACATAATCATAGAGAATCATTTATTGTTAGTCAAGACTCATTGCCAAGACTATCTTAGTGGACAATGTCCCTTTCTGAACCGAGTCTCCCTCGTTTCAGTCCTGTTTCACTGAACCGGTATAACCTACCATTCCAGCCATGTCTATCTCTTGAGATATAAAATCTTTACCCAATGCATTGGAGGGATATATAGGTCCCACCCATCTCATAATTATACCATTCTTATGTGTGCCACAAAATCATAAATCATACATCATTTCATAACCCATGTAATAAAAATGGGAATCTTAAACATCATGACATCATAAAACAATTCATATAAGATAAAGGAATTCATAAAAATAATTCCATCAAAACATTATCAAATCAATGTAATAATAGAGATAAAAACATAACCCTTTATTATCTTAGATGGAAAATATTTTTGATAAAACACTTGAACTCCATTCTTGAGTAAAATATCCTTCCTTCTTCAATAACATTCTTCCTTTCTTAACATGTCATACAACATTAAACTAAAAGAAGTTGATTAAAAATAAACTTGAAAACATGTAAAGGATGCTTCTTGGAAATAATGTTTTAAAAATCCATTCATGTCGTATAAGTTAAAAAAACATTCTTCGTACTTTTGTCAGAAAAGTCAAAAAGTACTTCGTACGAAAAAAACGACAAAAGATTCCTTTCATATTCTTTACTAAAAACTCACCGAAGGGTAAAATTGGATTTAAACTATTGTAAGTGGATGGAAACAATATTAAATATTGAGGGAACATGGATGTGGATGATAAAATACACCCCAGTAAATACCAAAGTATAAACAATCTCGGATAAAAATGAGATTGTGATATTTCCCCTTACCTTAGGTCCGATTTGATTCGTAAATGTCCGAACCTCCTGTATAATGATTCAAATAATGTTATTGACTTATTACAGAATCATATTCATTGTTATGATATCATATATGGTTCACTTATGACTTTATATTACCCGTTCTTTTGTAAATTCCATGTTAAAGAGCGTTTTGGGTAAAATTGTTTCATTTTTCGTCCGTGTTTTGACTTGTAATTATTCATATGATTACTTAGATCATGATTAATTAATTCCAGAATATAAAACATGATTTATATAGATATATTCAGAATATACATATATATAATAAATCAGTAAATGGAAAGAAATACACCGTTCATGGAGACGGTAGTCCGTACGTACGCATGAACGCTGTTTTCGTTTCCTTATTGAATTGAATGGAATAAGTAGATGACATACATATAAATATACATAAATACAGTATCATTATTATGTCATATATTTCATTAGTACTTATTATATATACTTTATAATCATTCATGAATGGTTAATCATTGAGAATGAATCTCATCGCGTCGTGGAGACGGTAGTCCGTACGTACGCACGAGCGATGATATCGTTCCCATGGTCGTGGAATTGTGTTAAAGTGTATGTATACTATTTCAGTATCAATATCACTTTATAATAATCATATATAGTTACTCATTACACCATTATACCCATCCTTTTAAGGTGATGGTGGAAAATAGATTACACCACGGCGTGGAGACGGTATTCCGTACGTACGCACACGCGGTGATTTCATTTTTCCATAGGATGGATAGAAGGTGAATTAGGGTTGTTTCATATTTATAATAACATATAAGTATGTAATTAATACTGATGTTATTACTTTATCCTGAAACAACTAAAGAATAAGAAGTTTAAGAAGAAAGAAATTGAAATGATCGGTAATGGATATTACCTCTTCTTCGGAACGCCTCTTTGAATCCTCCACTTAGGGAACTAAGATTGGTCTTTGAAGAAGACAGGGACCTCTAGGATTATCCTAGGGAAGTGGATAAGGTATTTTGGCAGGGTTTGGCCGAGCTTGAGTGCTAAAATTTGTGTGAGGAGGAGGGGGAGGAGGTGCCCTTTTATAAGGGAGGAGAGGGGCATCTTAGGAAAATCTCAAAATATTATTTTATATTAAGGTGAAATTCGGTTTATAATGGTTCCAAATGGTATTATTTCGAAGATAAAGTGGGTATGGGCCGAACGCCTCTCATCAAATAGGATTTAGACAAGTTTAGGTTATTATTTTAACCATATCAATTAGATTAAACTCTAAGTTAAATAATTTAACTTTTACCGTGTCTTTTTGTTTTCTTACACTATATGGTTATTAAACATACTATATCAAGCCAAACGAACCCCAAGTTTTTTTATTATTAATATATATATCCTTATCTAAGTCATTTGGCTGAACCTTAGATTTTTAGGAATTAAATAACAATTAGTAATATAATATTTGTTTTAAAAACTAATTTATGTCAATTTTGACACTATTTGGTACATGATTTTTATGAAATTTATAACAGAATGATAAGTTCGAAAAAAGTTACTTAAATCAACAATAACATGTCATATTAATCTATAAAAGTAGTGTAAGTCATAAAAAGTCTTAAATTACATTCATTTTGGTATTTATAACATCAATTATGTCAATATTTCATTAATAAGATAATTACTACATCATCATTGTGTCATAAATAAATTACATTATTTTATATCTAAAAATTACAAATAAAATACCATTATATAGGAAATAGTTTTAGCTTTCTAATTAATATTTATAGTCGAATTTATCTTATGTATAACCCCATATTAAAAATGTTTTAGTAAATAAACTTTGATTTTAGCTCTTTTAACTCTTCTTTGAATTCAATAATAATAAATGTCCTAATCTAATCCAAGTGGGCCTAAATGATAATATTTTACACTTAAGGTTGTTATTGGTCGAGATAAACTTGTCTAATAGAATTAGGACATGTGTTAGGGTAATATTAATATCATTCTTACCCTTAATTACCCTATTTACTTTTAATTGTGGTAAATAAAAGTAAATATTTACTATTCACCAAAAATTATTTTCATCTCATTGAACCACATTTTAATTACTGAAATCAACCGTGTCTCTCGGATTTTTGAAATTCCATTCACAGAAGCGGTAAAATTAAGTTTTATGAAAATTCAGTTATTTAACTACCACTTAGTAGTTTCACTATTCATCAAAAATTGATGTTTTTCAGAACAATGCCAAAATTTCATCCTAAGCTATATTTCATATTCCGAATTCAAAAATGAAGTCTATTTTACCAAATTCATAACATAGAAGTTGCATTAATTAATTTTATAATTAAATCCTGCTGTTAAAACAAATAGCGTGTTTTTAAGAAACAATATCTATCAAAAGATTGACACTTGTTTATGTCGGGTTTAAATGTGAAATTACATCCAATGAGCAAAATTGTATTAAATTGTAAAAATATATTCTAAATATACTTTAAAACCACTCAAATTAATAATTTATCACTATTAATTATTTCGATTGAAAAAGTTGTTTTTAACTAAAATTTAGTAATTTTCACTATTCATCAAAATATGAAAGTTATCTGAAAATTACCAAAATTTCACCCTAAGCTAATTTTGATATTATGAATCCAAAAATGAATTCCATTTTGAAAAATAATGTTTCAAAAAGTGGTTATTACTATTCATAACGGCTAGTTTTAGTAATATTTTAATAGCATATCGTTGTTTAGTGAAACTCAGTATTGCGTACTACACACGCTATCGAGGAAGGTTGTGATTGTGTGTAATGGAAGGAAAGTCAAGGATGCGTGTTGTGAAAGACTCTTTTGGTGTAGCGTACAACACAAGACATTAATGAAATTAAAAAGAATATTTTTCATAAAATTTCAGGGTGTTACAAGGTAGGTGCTGTCATGTGTGACTGACGGGCTTGATGGAGCTCGGTGGGGATGCACTCCTACTCGTATGATGCCGCCATGTCTGGATAACAGACTTTGGAGGAGCGGACAGCTGTGTGTGCCTGCTTTCAATATGTCTCCGTGACTAGCAAACGGAGCTCCTCCTTGCGGAAAAGGGTGATGAACGGTCCCTGGTGGCATGTTTTCCTCCCTCACAGGGCGGTCCGAGGGGGCGGAGCTTGGGGAGCATGGTCCTGGATCCTCGGGGCGACATCCTACTTGGCGTGAGGATATTGAGTCGCGGCATAGCCACGACGACGTCTTCTGGGCCTTAGAGAGGAACCCTCGATCTGCGGGGATTAATTCCGTAGTGTTGACCCAATCCAAATCCCTAAGATAACGGAGGTACGCATTGTCTCGTTTTGGGGATAGACTCCCGAAACACTTTGAGAGGGAAATAGGAGTCGTTTGGATCTGTTTTCACGACCGCTGCTGGGTAGGTGACCGACGGGACTCAGTGGATTAGAGGGAATGCATTGCCACCTCCAAATTCGGGAGATAGTCGTTCAAGTGGTACTCTCAGATCAACGCATCTGAGACCCAGCGTTGAAGACGCTGGGTAAGTGATGAGGTCCTTCGTTAGTGAGGATGTCCGGTCATTGCGTTGCTTGAAGTACGTGTATGTGAGTTCGTCTTTAATGCCATTGGATCAAAAGGAGTTCTGAGTGGTACATGTAAAATATTTTAACAAATACAAACAATAAACCCTTCAAAGCATCATCTTATGATCCCATGTGTCATTAATGGCCTTTCTTGGAAATCCTTGTGAGTATAAGGGGCACAGAGTGGGATTAGGTTAAATCTGTCATGCTTTGTTAAAGATTCATGTCGGGTTCACCGTTTTTTTTTGACAGGGGGTGGGAAGGCGTGTGAGGCATGATAGTTGATTAGAGAAGCTGGGGTTCTTCTTAATCACGTATATCAGGTGCACCATTTTCGTTTTTAAATGCCCAACGGTTCAATATCCAATGATATGTGGACCTGCTTTCCAAAGGCAGACATTCCTTGGGTGATTCGGCCCGCGATGCTTAAGAACTCACATTGGTCGACAGGATGGGAATCCAGGCTCATTACACCTTTTTTGGGGGAATTATTGCCTAATAGGGACCCTATAATAGATTTAACACGTATACATATGTTCAAAAATCTTTGTTTTATACCCAAGCATAGTATCCATGGATTAATACTAGTTGTAAATGGTTAGCTGAACACAGGGATTCAGAATCATTTAGGCCTGAGTTCCTCCATCCCTTGTTGGATTAATGACTCAGAGGAGTTTGGACTCATTGAGACGACACTGGTGTGAAGCCTCATAACTGGGTGCTCTGGAGTTTATTGACATCCAAGGGGACATATAATGACTTGAACATTTGGATCAAACTCGTGATACAAGCTTCCTATGTATCCTCGTGAGAGAAATCAGAATCCACGTAGTTCGGTGCCACTTGACGGGACACACCACCTTTTAAGGTCGTGCGACAAG